>CM038675.1:374902977-377761174 GCA_021605145.1 Aegilops bicornis | reverse complement strand
AATAATATAAAATTGGATAATAAAGCCCAATATCGCTTTAACAAATCAGTAGATAATATAGCATGGGAGCAATCGAAAAATTATAGATACGCTGGAGACGTATCGCGCATCCCTTGAAGCTTAATTCTCGTCATTCTCCGAGTAGGTAAAATGATAAAAAAGATAATTTTGATGGCGAGAGTGCTGACTTACATAATTTCAATGTAATTTTTCTTAATTGTGGGTATGAATATTCAGATCCCGAAAAGATTCAAGATAAAAGTTCATATGCTGACATAAAAATAATAATACTGCAAGCATACTAACAAAGCACCATTGTGGTCTTCTCAAAATAATATGGCCAAAGAAAGTTATCCTCACAAAATCATATAGTCCGGGTTATGCTCTATATCTTCACCACACAAAAGTATTTAAATCATGCACACCCCTTACGACAAAGCCAAGCAATTGTTTCATACTTTTGGTGTTCTCAAACTTTTTCAATCTTCACGCTAATACATGAGCGTGAGCCATGGATATAGCAATCATATGGTGGAATAGAAATGGTGGTTGTGGAGAAGACAAAAGTAGTAGAAGATAGTCTCACACTCAACTAGTATGCGATCAACGGGCTATGGAGATGCCCACTGGTCAATAGATATCATCGGCGTGAGTGAGTAGGGATTTCGCCATGCAATGGACGCATCTAGGAGCTGAACATGGGCATGAAAAGCTCAAAAAAGAAACCAAGTGGGTGTGCATCCAACTCGGCTTGCTTTGACGAAGACCTAGGGCATTTTTGAGGAAGCCCATCATTGGAATATACAGGCCAAGTTCTATTATGTAAAATTCCCACTAGTATATGGAAAGTGATATCATAGGAGACTCTCTATCATGAAGATTATGGTGCTACTTTGAAGCTACAAGTGTGGTAAAAAGGATAGTAGCATTGTCCCTTCTCTCTTTTTCTCTCATTTTTATTTTTTTATTTGGGCCTTTCTCTTTTTTTATGGCCTCTTTTTTTTTTTCGTCCGGAGTCTCATCCCGACTTGTGGGGGAATCATAGTCTCCATCATCCTTTCCTCGCTGGGACAATGCTCTAATAATGGTGATCATCACACTTTTATATTTTTCTTACAACTCAACAATTACAACTCAATACTTAGAACAAAATATGACTCTATATGAATATTCCTATGGTGTACCGTGATGTGCAATTAATCAAGAGTGACATGTATGAAAGAATTATAAACTATGGTTTTGCCACAAATACAATGTCAACTACATGATCATGCTAGTAATATGACAATGATGGAGCGTGTCATAATAAATGGAATGGTGGAAAGTTGTATGGCAATATATTTTTGAATGGCTATGGAAATGCCAAGGATAGGTAGGTATGGTGGCTGTTTTGAGGAAGGTATATGGTGGGTGTATGATACCGCTAAAAGTGCACTGTATTAGAGAGGCTAGCAATGGTGGATGGGTGAGAGTGTGTATATAATCCATGGATGCAACATTAGTCATAAAGAACTCATATACTTGTTGCAAAATTCATGTTATCGAAAGCAAAGTATTATGCGCAGATGCTCCTAGGGGGATAGATTGGTAGGAAAAGACCATCGCCGTCCTTCCCACCGCCACTCATAAGGAAGACAATCAATAACAAATCTTGTCTGACTTCATCACATAACGGTTCACCATAATGCATGCTACGGAATCACAAACCTTTAACACAAGTATTTCTCAAATTCACAACTACTCAACTAGCATGACTCTAATATCACCATCTTCATATCTCTCAAAACAATCATAAAGAATCAAACTTTGATAGTATTCTATGCACTTTATATGAAAGTTTTTATTATACCCATCTTGGATGCCCATCATATTAGGACTAGTTTCATAACCAAAGCAAATTACCAGTGATGTTTAGGACTCTCAAAATAATATAAGTGAATCATGAGAGTTCATCTTATTTCTTACAAATAAAACCACCGCCGTGTTCTTAAAAAGGATATAAGTGAAGCTAATTAGAGCAAATGACAAACTACTCCGAAAGATATAAGTGAAGATCAATGAGTAGTTGAATAATTATGCAACTATGTAAAGACTCTCCCATTTAATAATTTCAGATCTTGGTATTTTATTCAAACAGCGTAGTAAAGCTAAATAAAATGACGCCCAAGCAAAACACATATCATGTGATGAATAAAATATAGCTCCAAGTAAAGTTACCGATGTACGTAGACGAAAGAGGGGATGCCTTCCGGGGCATACCCATGCTTAGTCTCTTGGTTATCCTTGAATATTACCTTGTGGTGCCTTGGGCATCCCCAATCTTAGGCTCTTTCCACTCCTTATTCCATAGTCCATCGAATCTTACCCAAAACTTGAAAAACTTCACAACACAAAACTTAATGTAAAAACTCGTGGAGTCTAAGCTAGCTTAAAGAAAACAAAACACCACTTCAAGGTACTTTAATGAACTCATTATTTATTTATAATGGTGTTAAACCTATTGTATTCCAACTTCTCTATGGTTTATAAACTATTTTATTAGCCATAGAGTCATCAAAATAAGCAAACAACACATAGAAAAATGTAATCTGTCAAAAACAGTAACAGTTTGTAGTAATATGTAACTAAAGCAAACTTATGGAACTCCAAAAATTATAAAATAAATTTGTGGACCTGAGGAATTTGTCTAGTAATCATCTGCAAAAAGAATCAACTAAATAGCACTCTCCCAAGAAAAGTTCTAGCTAAACTCGTGAGCTTAAAGTTTCTGTTTTTACAAAGCATGATCATAGAAGACTTCACCCAAGTCTTCCCAAAGGTTCCACTTGGCACAAACACTAATTAAAACACAAAAACCAAATCTAAAACAGAATCTAGATGGATTATTTATTCCTAAACAGAACCAAAAATCAAGAAAGTAAAATAAAATTGGGAATTGGGTTGCTTCCCAACAAGCGCTATCGCTTAACGCCTAGCTAGGCATGATGATTTCAATGATGCTCACATAAAAGATAGGAATTGAAATACAAAGAGAGCATCATGAATAATATGACTAGCACTTTTAAGTTCAACCCACTTCCTATGCATAGGGATTTTGTGAGCAAACAACTTATGGAACAAGAATCAACTTTCATAGGAAGGCAAAACAAGCATAAACTTAAAACTTTAAGCACATAGAGAGGAAACTTGATATTATTGCAATTCCTACAAGCATATTTTCCTCCCTCATAATAATTTTCAGTAGCATCATGAATTAATTCAACAATATAACCAGCACCTAAAGCATTCTTTTCATGATCTACAAGCATAGAAAGTTTATTACTCTCCACAAAAGCAAATTTGTTCTCATGAATAGTAGTGGAGCAAACTCAACAAAATAACTATCATATAATTGAAAATTAAGATCAAGATGACAAGTTTCATGGTTATCATTATTCTTTATAGCATAGGTGTCATCACAATAATCATCATAGATAGGAGGCATGCTTTCATCATAGTAAATTTGCTTCATCAAAGCTTGGGGACAAAAAATATCATCTTCATTAAACATAGCTTCCCAAGCTTGTGGCTTTGCATATCATTAGCATCATGGATATTCAAGGAATTCATACTAACAAAATCGCAATCATGCTCATCATTCACATATTTAGTGCCAAACATTTTAATGCATTCTTCTTCTAAGACTTTGGCACAATTTTCCTTCCCATCATACTCACGAAAGATATTAAAAAGATGAAGCGTATGAGACAAACTCAATTCCATTTTTTGGTAGTTTTCTTTTATGAACTAAACTAGTGCTAAAAAAAGAAACAAAAATATTCGATTGCAAGATCTAAAGATATACCTTCAAGAACTCACCTCCCCAGCACCGGCGCTAGAAAAGAGCTTGATGTCTACTACTCAACCTTCTTCTTGTAGACGCTTGTTGGGGCCTCCAAGTGCAGAGGTTCGTAGGATAGTAGCAAATTTCCTCAAGTGGATGACCTAAGGTTTATCTATCAAGAGGGAGGCGAGGGATGAAGATGGTCTCTCTCAATCAACCCCGCAACCAAATAACAAAGAGTCTCTTTAGGTCCCCAACGCACTCCAATACAATGGTAAATTGTATAGGTGCACTAGTTCTACAAGAGATGGTGATACAAGTGCAATACTGGATGGTAGATATAGGTTTTGTAAACTGAAAATATAAAAACAGCAAGGTAGCAAGTGATAAAAGTGAGCGTAAACGGTATTGCAATGCTAGGAAACAAGGCCTAGGGTTCATACTTTCGCTAGTGCAAGTTCTCTCAACAATAATAACATAATTGGATCATATAAATATCCCTCAACATGCAAACAAAGAGTCACTCCAAAGTCACTAATAGTGGAGAACAAACAACAAATTATGGTAGGGTACGAAACCACCTCAAAGTTATTCTTTCCAATCAATCCATTGGGAAATCCCTATAAGTGTCACAAACAGCCCTAGAGTTCAGATTAGAATAACACCTTAAGACCCAAATCAACCAAAACCCTAATGTCACCTAGATACTCCAATGTTACCTCAAGTATCCGTGGGTATGATTATACGATATGCATCACACAATCTCAGATTCATCTATTCAACCAACACATAGAACCTCAAAGAGTGCCCTAAAATTTCTACCGGAGAATCACGACGAAAAACGTAGCCAACCCCTATGCATAGGTTCATGGGCGGAACCCGCAAGTTGATCATCACTAAAACATACATCAAGTGAATCACGCGATATCCCATTGTCACCACAGATACGCACTGCATAAGAAGACATACATCAAGTGTTCTCAAATCTTTAAAGACTCAATCCGATAAGATTACTTCAAAGGGAAACTCAATCCATTACAAGAGAGTAGAGGGGAGAAGAAACATAGGATCCAACTATAATAGCAAAGCTCATGATATATCAAGATCGTGCCAAATCAAGAACACGAGAGAGAGAGAGATCAAACATATAGCTATCGGTACATACCAGCTCCGAGGGTGAACTACTCCGCCTCGTCATGGAGAGCACCGGATGATGAAGATGGCCACCGGTGAGGGTTCCTTCTCCCAGGTGCCTAACAGGGTCCCATTGGTTGTTGGTGGCTACAGAGGCTTATGGCGCGGAACTCCCGATCTAATCTCTGCTCGGAAGTTTTAGGACACGAGGGTATATATGGGTGCAGTGAAGCACGCTTGGAGCTGGGGCCCCCACGAGGCGGTGGGGGCGCTCTAGGGGGCGCCCACCCTCGTGAGCACCTCCTTCTCTCCTAACGTGGGGTCCAAGTCCATCCGGTAGCTTTCCTTCCAAGAATAACTTCTCCAGCTTTGATTTCGCCTGCTTCAATTCGCTTGATATTCCTTTTCTTCAAACACCGAAATAGGCAAAAACAACAACTGGGCTGGGCCTGCTAATAGGTTAGTCCCAAAATAATATAAAAGTGGATAATAAAGCCCAATATTGCCCAAAACAAAGTAGATAATATAGCATGGAGCAATCAAAATTATAGATACGTTGGAGACGATCGTGGATCGATTGCATATCTCGGTGAGATCAAATAATTGCAACAGATGTAGAGTTTGTAGTCTATTCCTGTGAGACCGAGATCCCATCGGTGAGACCGAGATCCCATCGGTGAGACCGAACTGATTAGGGCTTCTGGCAGTGGCTATGTCAAATGAACTCGGTGGCGCCGGATAGATCAAATCGGTTGGGCCGAGTTTGACTTTTGGTTTGGGACATATGTGGATATGAGAAAGTGGTTGAGGGCTTTGGAGCATATCATCGAAAGCACTTTGAGCAAGCAAGCCATTAAGCAACACCTCATCCCCTTTTAATAGCATTGGCTTTCCTATGGACTTAATGTGATATTGGATCACTAAACTGAAAATGTAGAGTCTAGAGCTTTTGAGCTTTTGCCAATCTTCTGTCCTTAGCATCTTGAAGGGGTTCCACGTCCTCTTGTCCACGCCACTCCATTGTTGAACTCATCGGAAATATACTAGATAAAAGTATTAGTCCAACAAGAGATACGTTGACATTAATTACCAAAATCACCAAGGGAGCACTTGTGCTTTCACTTTGATAATTTGATATGTGGGTGGACTGGTTCTTAGTGATGTTCTTACTTGAACAAACCTCCTACTTATGATTAACCCTCGCAAGCATCCGCAGCCATTTAGAAAATTATTAAGAATAAATCTAACCATAGCCTTAAACTTTTGCATCCAAATCAGTCCCTTACGTGATAGCGATAAACTAGGGTTTAAGCTTCATTACCTCGCAACCCATCATCTAATAACATACTCCACAATGCATTCCCTTAGGCCCAAATATGGTGAAGTGTCATGTAGTCAATGTTCACATGACACCACTAAGGGAATCACAACATACATACAATCAAAATATCGAACACATATCAAGTTCACATGATTACTTGCTACAAGATTTCTCCCGTGACCTCAAGAACAAAAAGTAACTACTCATAAATGATAATCATGCTCAAGATCGAGGGGTATTAAATAGCAAAATGGATCTCTACATATAATCTTCCACCGAATAAACCATATAGTAATCAACTACAAGATGTAATCAACACTACTAGTCACCCATAAGCACCAATCTATAGTTCCGGTAAAAAGATTGAACACAAGAGATGAACTAGGGTTTGAGAGGAGATGGTGCTGTTGAAGACGTTGATGGAGATTGTACTCCCCAAGATGGGAGACTTGTTGGTGATGATGATGATTTCCCCTCCGGGAGGGAAGTTCCCTTGGCGGAATCGCTCCACCGGAGGGCGAAAGCGCTCATGCCCAAGTTCTGCCTCGAGACGGCGGCGCTTCGTCCCAAAAGTCCTCTCCTTATTTTTTTCTAGATCAAAATGACTTATATACTAGAAGAGGGGCAACTCAAGGTGGCCGAGGAGGAGGTTAACCCACTGTATGCCGCCTGTGTGGGTTGTGCGCACCGGTGGTTGATGCGCTTAAAGCTACGCTTTCAGATTTCTCCAAAGAGGAAGGGATGATGCATCTCAACGGTGGTAGGTATTTCCTCGCTTATGAGACCAAGGTTATCAAACCAAGAGAGAACCAAGCAACACAATGTTAACAACACCTGCACACAAATAACAAATACTCGCAACCCGACGTGTAAAATGGGTTGTCAATCCCTTTCGGGTAGTGGCGCCCCAAGATAGGCAGACGGACGTGAATAATTTGTAATAGATTGATAGATCTAACGCCAAATAAAATAAATAAGAATAAATTGCAGCAAGGTATTTTTGTATTTTTGGTTTAATAGATCTGAAAATAAAAGCAAAGGAAAAGTATATCGCAAAGGCGTATAATATGAGAAAGAGACCAAATGAGGTTTCACTAGTGGCTTCTCTCGAAAAATAGCAAACGGTGGGTAAACAAACTACTGTTGGGACATTGATAGAACTTCAAATAATCATGACGTATATCCGTGCAATGATCATTATACGCATATCACATCCAAGATTAGTAGACCGACTCGCTCGCATCTACTACTATTACTCTACACATCGATCGCTATCCAGCATGCATCTAGTGTATTAAGTTCATGGGGAAACAGAGTAATGCAATAAGAATGATGACATGATGTAGACGAGATCTATCTATGTAGACATAGACCCCATCATTTTATCCTTAGTAGCAATGATACATACGTGTCGGTTCCCTTCTTCACATCGGGATCAAGCACCGTAAGACCGAACCCACTACAAAGCACCTCTTCCCATTGCAAGATAAATAGATCAAGTTGGCCAAACAAAACCCAAATATCGGAGAAGAAATACTAGGCTATAAGCAATCATGCATATAAGAGATCAAAGAAGACTCAAATAACCTTCATGGATAAAAAGATAGATCTGATCATAAACTCAAAGTTCATCCGATCCCAAAAAACACACCGCAAAAAGAGTTACATCATATGGATCTCCAAGAGACCATTGTATCGAGAATCAAATGAGAGACATGAAGCCATCTAGCTACTAACTACTTTAATTCAAGGTATATATTAAAGAACTACTTCACGATCATCTGAGAGGCACCAATGGAAGTGGTGAACTCCTCCGTGATGGTGTCTAGATTGATCTCGTGGTTCTCGACTCGCAGCAGCTTGGAACTGATTTTCGCCGACTTCCCTAGGGTTTCGGAATATTGGGGTATTTATAGAGCAAAGAGGCGGTTCGGAGGGCACCCGAGGTGGGCACAACCCATCAGCGCCGCTCGGGCCTCCTTATGTCCCGGTGGGTTGTGCTCCCATCGAGCACCCCTCAGCGCTGCCTTGGCCCATTGGGTGTCTTCGTCCATAAAAATCTTCGTGAAGTTTCGCTGCGTTTGGACTCCGTTTGGTATTGATTTCCTACGATGTAAAAAACATGCAAAAAGCAGCAACTGGCACTGGCACTATGTCAATAGGTTAGTACCAAAAAATGATATAAAATGAGTATAAAATGATTATAAAACATCCAATATTGATAATATAATAGCATGGAACAATCAAAATTATAGATACGTTGGAGACGTATAAGCATCCCCAAGCTTAACTCCTACTGCCCCTCGAGAAGGTAAGTGATAAAAACAGAATTTTTGATGTGGAATGCTGCCTAACATGTCATCTCATATTATTTTTTTTATAGCATGGACACTTGGACTTTTATGTGATTCAAAACAATAGTCTAGTTTTGACATGATAACTTAAATACTCAAGCATACCAACAAGCAACCATGTATTTCAAAATATAAACACTAAAATAAGTTATCCCTAGCCCATCATGTTCAATCATTGATCCATTCATGAAACGCACTCGCATATTAACTACACCCAATGCTCAAGTACGATCATAGTGCCTCCTAGTTGGTGCTTTTATAAGAGAAGATGGAGACTCAAATTCAAATTTTTTTTTGCATAAAGTAAAAGAAAGGCCCTTCGCGGAGGGAATTAGGGATTTGTAGAGGTGCCAGAGCTCAAAGCAAAAAACTTAGAGGTAAAAACATTTTGGGAGGTGTGCCTTTCCCACCAACGAAAACGACTTAGAGTTCCCAACACTTTCCATGCTAGATATTTTATAGGTGGTTACCAAACAGAAATTAAAGTTTATTCCTTTTTCCACCATACTTTCACTTTCCACGGCTAACCGTATCCATGGGTGCCTTCCATACCAACACTTTCCAAGGAGTTTATTATTTGACAACATAAAGTAAATTCATTTTTCATTTCGGGACTGGCATCCCTAATACCTTTGCCTTTACTCTCGCAAATGACAAGTGAATAAACACTCATCGTGAGAATAACACATCTAGCATGGAAAATATTAGCCACCCCTCATCAGCCCGCTGAAAGCAAAGGCGTAACACACAAAAGAGAAGTTTAGTTTGAAAATTAGAGATGACACATACAAATTTGCTTAGAAGACAAAAGAATACTACATATAGGTAGGTATAGTGGACTCATGTGGCAAAACTGGTTTAAAGGTTTTTGTATGCACAAGTAGTGATCATACTTAGTGCAAAATGAAGGTTAGCAAAAGATTGAGAAGCGACCAACCAAGAAATGAATAATCTCATAAGCGAGCATTAAGCATAATTAACAATCTAATAATGCACCATAAGTAGGATATAATTTCATTGCATAATTATTGACTTTCGTGCTTGCATAGGGAATCAGAAACCT
The DNA here is from genome assembly GCA_021605145.1 of Aegilops bicornis. Lineage (NCBI taxonomy): Eukaryota > Viridiplantae > Streptophyta > Magnoliopsida > Poales > Poaceae > Aegilops > Aegilops bicornis. Next base: position 377,751,479 of record CM038675.1, on the reverse strand, counting down.
TAACACCAATATTCTTACTAAAGCATAATTACTCATCAACATGACCCACATATCACATCTCATATCTCCAAACTATTACTTAGAATCAATTTTATTTTGTCCAATGATCTTCATGAAATTTTTTATTATATCCTTCTTGGATATCTATCACTTTGGAACTAATTTTCACATGTTGCTTTTGATAAGCTCAAACAAATATAAGTGAAGATCATGAGCATAATATTTCTTTCGCTCAAATTAATATAAGTGAAGCAAGAGAGAATTTCTTGAAAATTTTACTAACTCTCAAATAAATCTAAGTGAAGCAAGAGAGCATTTCTTCAAAACACTAAAGCACACCATGCTCAAAAGATACAAGTGAAGCACTAGAGCTAGTCCATAGCTCATAAAAATTTAAGTGAAGCATAGAGAGCAATTCTAACAAGTCATGACATAATTTTGGCTCTCTCAAATAGGTGTGTCCAGCAAGGAATCAAGACTTAAAATACAAAATAAAACAAGCAAAGACTCTTATCATTCAAGATGCTCCAAGCAAAACACATAGTATGTGACAAATAAAAATATAGCTTCGAGTAAAATACCGATGGTCGTTAGAAGAAAGAGGGGATGCCACTTGGGGCATCCCCAAGCTTAGTTGCTTGATCTTTTTGAATAATAGCTTGGGATGCCGGGGCATCCCCAAGATTAGGCTCTTCTTACTCCTTATTCGTTCATCCATCATAAGATAATCCAAAACTTCAAAACTTCAATCACACAAAACTCAACAAAACCTCAGTGAGATCCGTTAGTATAAGAAAGCAAATCACTACTATAAGTATTATAGCAAACCAATTCATATTTTGTTCTTGCATTATATCTATCAGATTCCAACTTTTCTATGGCAAAAACTAATCAAAGAAAACCATAGAGCCATCAAAACAAGCACACAACGCAAAAAAAATAGAATTTGTCAAAAATGTAACAATCTGTAGCAATCTAGATATTTTGAATACTTCAAACTCCAAAAATTCTGAAAAATTAGGAAGACCTAAGAAATTTGTATATTAATCTTCTGCAAAAAGAATTGGTATTTTATCACGCCTGGTAAAACTTGAGAATTGTTTTCGTGAGCTTAAAAGTTTCGCTTTCTTGAGCAAGATCAAACAACTATCACCCAAGAAGATCCTAAAGACTTTACTTGGCACAAACACTAATTAAAACACAAAAACACAATCATAACAGTAGCATAATTGTGCAAACACTCAAGAACAGAAAGCAAAAAGCAAAAATAAATTTTATTCATCGGGTTGCCTTCCAACAAGCGCTTATAGTTTTACGCCTGCTAGGTAGGCATAAAGCAAGGATCTAAGTATTGTCATCCTTCTTCTTAATTTTCTTAGAGGTGTTTTCATCTTGGGGTTTTATAAACACAACATAAAACATATTATCCATTGAAACCTTAGCATTCTAAGCTGGTTTTCATCATATCCCCTTTGATTTCCCGCAACAATCCAAGAGTGATGTTGATTAACATTATTGAAAACTTGTTGGATTATATCTAAAACGGGGACTTCTTTTTTAAGATTCTCATCAAAGATTTTATTATCCCCAAGAAAATGCCTTAGCGCATAATCACTATTGTAAAGAATTTCATCTATCATGGGTTGTTCATGATTCATACCATCCCGTATTATGTAGTCAAACTCATTCATAAGAACAAGAGTGGCCAACTTTTTAGCCTTAGGATTCTTTATAACGAGGAGCTCAAAAACAATCTTTGCAAAGTAGGATGAGTACGGATAAATTTACTTTCAAGTTTCGTAACTAGTGCTGAAATAGCATCCGTGATAGGATCTAGTAGTCCTAAGTATAGGAGCATCATCAAGACTTAGATTTCCAACACAATTGAAAAATTCTTGGATAATGCTTCTTTTCCCATAACATTCCCTTTGCCCCAAGATAAAAGTTTTAGCATCCAGATTGCCCGTACGTCCAATCTTAGGAGTTAGGCCATCATCTATTGCTGCCATACCGAAATCACTCATGATTGCAAGCAAGGGATAGATCTGACGAGAAAACGGCAAATGAAAAAGAGGGCGAATAAAATGGCAAATTTTTGTGAAGTGGGGGAGAGGAAAACGAGAGGCAAATGGCAAATAATGTAAATTACGAGGAGATGAGATTTGTGATTAGGAACCTGGTATATGTTGAAGATGCTGCCCAGCAACGGCGCCGGAAATTCCTTTTGATGCGATTTGAAGCTACGCGTATTTCCCCAAAGAGGAAGGGATGATGCAACACAACAATGGTAGGTATTTCCTCGTTATGAGACCAAGGTTATCGAACCAAAGAGGAGAGAACCAAGCAACACAACGTAAACAACACCGCACACAAATAACAAATACTCACAACCCGACGTGTAAAAGGGGTTGTCAATCCCTTTCAGGTAGCGGCGCCCCAAGATAGGCAAACAGACGTGAATAAATTGTAGTAGATTGATAGATCTAACGCCAAATAAAATAAATAAGAATAAATTGCAGCAAGGTATTTTTGTATTTTTGGTTTAATAGTTCTGAAAATAAAAGCAAAGGAAAAGTAGATCACAAAGGTAAATAATATGAGAAAGAGACCCGGGGGCCGTAGGTTTCACTAGTGGCTTTTCTCAAGAAAAATAGCAAACGGTGGGTAAACAAATTACTGTTGGGAAATTGATAGAACTTCAAATAATCATGACGATATCCAGACAATGATCATTATATAGGCATCACGTCCAAGATTAGTAGACCGACTCGCCTCGCAGATCTACTACTATTACTCCACACATCGATCGCTATCCAACAGGCATCTAGTGTATTAAGTTCATGGGGAAACAGAGTAATGCAATAAGAACGATGACATGGTGTAGATTTAGATCTATCTATGTAGAGATAGACCCCATCGCTTTTATCCTTAGTAGCAACGATACATACGTGTCGGTTCCCTTCACACCGGGATCAAGCACCGTAAGATCGAACCCACTACAAAGCACCTCTTCCCGCTGTAAGATAAATAGATAAAGTTGGCCAAACAAAACCCAAATATCGGAAAAGAAATACGAGGCTGTAAGCAATCATGCATATAAGAGATCAAAGAAGACTCAAATAACTTTCATGGATAAAAAGATAGATCTGATCATAAACTCAAAGTTCATCCGTTCCTAACAAACACACCGCAAAAAGAGTTACATCATATGGATCTCCAAGAGACCATTGTATTGAGAATCAAACGAGAGATAGGAAGCCATCTAGCTACTAACTATGGACCCGAAGGTATAGAAAGAACTACTCACGCATCATCGGAGAGGCACCAATGGAAGTGGTGAACCCTCCGTGATGGTGTCTAGATTGATCCGGTGGTTCCGGACTCGCAGCGGCTGGAATTGATTTTCGCCAATTCCCCTAGGGTTTCGGAATATTGGGGTATTTATAGAACAAAGAGGCGGTCCGGGGCACCCGAGGTGGGCACAACCCACTGTGGCGCGCCAGCGCCGCCTTTGGCCCGCTGGGTGTCTTCTCGTCCATAAAAATCTCCGTGAAGTTTCATTGCATTTGGACTCCGCTTTGGTATTGATTTCGCGATGTAAAAAACATGAAGAAAACAACAACTGGCACTTGGCACTATGTCAATAGGTTAGTACCAAAAAATGATATAAAATGACTATAAAATGATTATAACACATCCAAGATTGATAATATAACAACATGGAACAATAAAAAATTGTAGATACGTTGGAGAAGTATCAGTGGTCCTCCTCTGGTACATATTTGCTCCAATAATTCTTATATATTCCATTAAAAAATCTCCATGAAGTTTCAGCTCATTTGGAGTTGTGCAGAATAATTAGCCTGATGTAGCTTTTTCTTGTCCAGAATTCCAGCTGCCGGTATTCTCCCTCTTTGTGTGTGCATATTATGAGAAAAAAGGCATTAGAATTACTCCAAAAAGCACTATTATGCATAAAAACAATATAAATAATAGTAGGAAAACATGATGCAAAATGGACGATCAACGCCTCTAAGCTTAGACCTCGCTTGTCCTCAAGCTTAAACCGAAATCGAAAAACATGTGCACATGCTTAGAGAGAGGTGTCGATAAAACAAAATATGGACATAGAAGCATCATGTATATTATTATAACAACAACAAACTTTAACATAAAACTTTATCATAAAACTTTTATCATATAAATTTTCATGAATAAGTAACAATTCATCACCATATCAAAGTATAAAGCATAAAATCTATTGAAAACCAACAAACTATGTTCTCACCAACTTTGCAACTACAATTCATCATCTTTTCAGAAGGGTCACGATCGGAGCCTTTAGGCAAGTCCACATACTCAACCATCATATAGTCTTGTATGATTGCTAACACTCACCGCATACACATGAGCAAAAAGTTTCAACCAGACACATAAGAGGATAGGGCTTATAGTTTCGCCTCCCAACGTATTCACCTCAAGGGTTATGTCAACAATAATAACTCATGCTACCCATATCCAACTGAATATATGTGCCTAGATCTTTCCTCACCACATGATGCTTACCAAAAGATAAAATAAAAAGGAGTAGAGAGAAATAATTTGACTCTTGCATAAAAGTAAATACATAAAAGTAAAAGATAGGCCCTTCGCAGAGGGAAACAGAGGTTGTCATGCGCTTATTTGTTTGTATGCTCAATCTCTTAGTGCAAAAGAACGTCACGTTATATTGCCCTTATGATAGCAACCTTCATTGCAGGATGTCGCTAACGCGACACTCACGGTCGAGACCCTTTGACAAAACTATGTGTGATGCATTAATCACAAATGGGGATGTAAAAACGCCAAAAGGTGCAATGATTGTGATGGCGGAGCCATCAAACACGGTTCAAATTTTAGTTGCTTGTGCTATTCAGTGGCACACGATTAACCCGCTCGAACTGCTTATGGCGAGGCGTAACAATGTAAACAGGCAGTGCATATCAATGTGTGTGCGATACACGACATATCGTTTCGCCCGATGAACCATTTGCTATTAGGGAGTGCAACATAAACGGTTAGCCAGATCAAGGTGTGTGTGATATAGGGCATACGGTTCACTCGGACGAACTGTTTTTGATTAGCGAACGCAACAGAAACGGTTCAACTTAACAAGATGTGTGTGATACATGGCAAACAGCCGACTCGGATGAACTGTTTGCAATGAGAAATTACAACATGCATAGCTAATACAGCTTAGTTCGTGTGCAATTGCGGGTACAAAAACTTTGAAAATGCAAACTAGTTGCTTGCGGTGGCTAGGAGTATCACACATGATGCGCCTCATGAGTACTCGTGGTGCGATGATTAGCAAGCTACACATATGTTTCCTTATGTTAACACTTGTGTGATAAATAACACGCGGGCACCGACACGGTATTCAGGTTGTGTGTGTGTGCTCCACTTAGTCTTCTCAAGGCCCAAATAATGCTTCCCGCTGGCCCACATGGGTGAATTGTGAAATCCATGCCTATTCCCTCACCGGTTTCCCCGCCATTTAGCTAACGGCTTGCTGCATATAACCCAGGAGGCAACGCGACCGCCACGACACTGTGGAAGATCTAGTCCTCACCCATCTACCATTAGTTATTCCAAGCATGCCAGTAACCACTAAAGCTTCAAGGCCGACGCCACCGCATTACATCTTCGCCGAGGAGAACGAGCCGAGCAGGTCGAGGACAAGAGCTTCATCGGCCGGTGCAGCACCATGGCCCATCGGCAATGATATCGGCCACACAGCCTTGGGAGCACAATCGACATGTTGCAGAGGAGGTGTGATGAGCAGTTTGCCATCCATCGTGCAAAAGATCCAGAGCTGCTCGGTGGAATGATCGACGACTCCACCAAGAGCCGCCACACCAAAGGTTCATCGAGAGCCCGATGCCCCGCAGGGAATGGGCAGAGGACCTCTGCGATTCAGTCAAGACAAAGGCAGCCCACGGCTTCATCATTACCCGCGGCGGCCGTGTCAACCTCGATCCCGATGATGTGATGGCCAGGCTCGAGAGAATCCTTGGCAGAGTTGACGTCCCCGACGAAGTAGAACATCACCAACGTGATATCTTGAGGATGCAGGTGATCGACAGAATTTCCTACCAGGCCAGAGACCTGGACATGGAGCGGTTCCGCTGAGTTGTCATGCGCTACATTGCATGCCGTCAAGCTCTTCTCGAAGAGGCCCAAGAGCTCCAAGAGCCTCCCAAAGACCAAAGCAGTCTGTAGAGGCGGAGGCGGTCGACACTTGGAGTGAATGGTCAAGGGTGTGTCAGGCCGATCATGGAGTCCGAGAAGACCATCGCCTAAGGCCGCCAGTTCAGCCTTTAGCTTGTATTTTATTATAATTGTATGCATATGTAGGTCGTGGAGTGTTCGGGCCCGCCAGATTTGGCATTTTAAATTATCCTGAATATGTAAGACAATTATTAAGAATTATTAACCATTGCCATTGTAACTTTGCCTCGGGCGGCAAGCAGTAGCTGCCAAGGACGCCAGAGCGGAGCGCGCCGCGGCCGCCTCAACGGCGAGCAACCACATGGTCAACCTTGTGCCATCAACAAATTTTGACCTTGTTTCTCGTCACATTGCTGATTACAACGCAATACGTAATTGCAAATCTGTTCACAACTATCAAACTAATATGTGTTCACACTTAGCACCTGGCTAAAAAACCACCCACTCAAAAATTACTTCACGGTTCCTCTCCTCATCACCCACAAAACTGGTTTTTTCTGTCAAGTCGTTCTGCCATGACCGATAGGAGGAGTTTAGGGTGGACATATAACCGGGCAGCAAATACCAAGGCCGCAGAAGCATTAGAGAGGTCCCACCGCGAAGCCGCAGTCGCAGTAGAGATGTCCCGGCGCGCCGCGGAGCCCTCAAACGAGCTCTCACGGGCACACGAGGGCTCTCACAAGCGCATTCGCGCGCCGCCATTGCAACGAGCCGGGCCTCGAAGTCCTTCGCCAACGACATTTATTTATTCTCATCGGGCGCTACTACGCAGCAGGAGCTGGTCGACGGTTTGATGAAGCTGCTCAAGATCAGTGATGCCTTGCTGACAAGGCGACCGCCCTCGCCGAGCAACTCATGGGTGACAATGCAAAGCTCCTCAAGTTGGTCCCGAGAAGGAGGAGGAGGCCGCCGGTCGAAGATGTCAGATGAGCAGAGCAAAGGTTTCGGAGATGACGCCGAAAGCGGTCGCCGAGGAACCGATGGTGGTATGAAGAAGCTCCGGATCGAAAGCGCGAGCAGGAGGTGGAGGAATCCGTGGCTGCTTTCAAGCAAAGTCGTGAGGAATTGAAGAAGGAGTCGGAGGATTGAGCCGCCCGCGATCCATCGATTTATTAGAGATGAGAGACCCAGATCGTTGTCTCGCACTTTCCTTCTTCTTGGCCCCATGTCTTCCGGCTTTGCAAAAGATCCGGCATTTTAAATTATCAAGAATATGTAAGACAATTATTATCCGCGCCATTGTAAATTTGTCGTCAGATTATCCGCTGCCATTTTATTTGTGGTCAGATTATTCGCTGCCCTATGTGGCAATTTAAATTAGGGCGGAATACAAGTAGAAAACACAAACAAAGCAAATGCTGCCATGGGATCACAAGCAAACACCCTCCGTCCAGGTGCTTTAATTAACCCATTAATGGAGAAGTTGTGAGCGAGGCGGGCGGCGGCTGGTGCATGGAGGTCAAAGTGCTCGCTTCCCGGTGAGCATGGGCGGCCTTGCTGCTCGCATGTGTCCCGTCGAGACTGCTGATGACCCACAAGTATAGGGGATCAATTGTAGCTTTTTTCGATAAGTAAGAGTGTCGAACCCAATGAGGAGCAGAAGGAAATGATAAGTAGTTTTCAGTAAGGTAATGTCTACAAGTGTTGAAACTATAAGTAGCAAGTAGTTTGATAGCAAGATAATTTGTAACAAGCAAGTAACGATAGTAGGAATAAGTATGTAGCAAGGTAGCCCAATCCTTTTGAGGCAAAGGACAGGCCAAAATGGTCTCTTATGATAAGCAAGGCATTCTTGAGGGTACACGGGAATTTAATCTAGTCACTTTCATCATGTTGGTTTGATTTGCGTTCGCTACTTTGATAATTTGATATGTGGGTGGACCGGTGCTTAGGTGCTGTTCTTACTTGAACAAACCTCCTACTTATGATTAACCCTCCCGCAAGCATCCAAGAATCACGAGAAAAGTATTAAGGATAAATCCTAACCATAGCATTAAACTCTAGGATCCAATCGGTCCTTTACTAATAGTGCATAAACTGGGGTTTAAGTTTACACTCGCAACCCACCATCTATTTACTACTTCACAATGCATTCCCTTAGGCCCAAATATGGTGAAGTGTCATGTAGTCGACGCTCACATGACACCACTAAGGGAATCACAACATACATATCATCAAAATATCGAACACATATCAAATTCACATGATTACTTGCAACATGATTTCTCCCGTGCCTCAAGAACAAAAGTAACTACTCACAAACAACAAACATGCTCATGATTAGAGGGGTATTAATATGCATAATGGATCTGAACATATAATCTTCCACCAAATAAACCATATAGTAATCAACTACAAGATGTAATCAACACTACTAGTCACCCCCTAGCAACAATCTATAGTTCTAGTAACAAGATTGAATACAAGAGATGAACTAGGGTTTGAGATGAGATGGTTCTGGTGAAGATGTTGATGGAGATTGCCCTCCCCAAGATGGGAGAGTTGTTGGTGGTGATGATGACGATGATTTCCCCCTCCGGGAGGGAAATTCCCTGCAGAATCGCCTCCGCCAAGGGCAAAGTGCTCCTGCCTGTTCCGCCTCGAGACGGCAAGGCGGCGCTCATTCCTGAAAGTCTTCTCCTTATTTTTTCTAGGTCAAAACCACTTATATACCAGAAGATGGGCACCGAGGTGGGCCGAGGAGGCCACAACCCACTGTATGCGCTTAGGGGGCTCGGCGCGCCTGTGTGGGTTGTGCTCACCGGTGGCCCTCCGTGTGTACTGGATCCAATATTTCTTAAATATTCCATAAAAAATACTCGTGGATTTTCAGCTCATTTGGAGTTGTGCAGAATAGGTGCCCTGACGTAGCTTTTTCAGTCCGCATTTCCAAATGCTGTAATTCTCCCTCTTGGTGTGTACCTTTGCAAATTATGAGAGAAAAGACATTAGAATTACTCTAAAAAGCATTATTATGGATAAAAACATTATAAATAACAGTAAGAAAACATGATGCAAAATGGACGTATCAATCTCCCCCAAGCTTAGACCTCGCTTGTCCTCAAGCGAAAACCAAAATCGAAAAACATGTCCACATGCTTTGAGAGAGAGGTGTCGATAAAAACAAAATACGGGCATAGAAGCAACATGTTGATTATTATAATAGCAACAAAATTGAACATAAGACTTTTATCATAGAACCTTTATCATGCACTTCTCATGAGTAAGTAATAGTTCATCACACAATCAAGTATAAAGCAAAACTCTATTAGAAACCAACAAACTATGTTCTCACCAACTTTGCAACTAGAATTCATCATCTTTTCAGAAGGGTCGCATGCTCTGAGCCTTTTAAGCAAGTCCACATACTCAACCATCATATAGTCTTCTATGATTGCTAACACTCACCTCATACCCATGAGCAAAACGTTTCAACCGGACACATAGAAAGATAGGGGCTTATAGTTTCGCCTCCAAACATACTCACCTCAAGGGTGACGTCAACAATAATAACTCATGCTATCTATATTCAACTGGACATATGTGCCTAGATCTTTCCCCACCACATGATGCTTGTCAAAAGAGAAAATAAAAAGGAATAGAAGGAAAACTTTGACTCCTTGCATAAAAGTAAATACGTAAAAGTAAAAGATAGGCCCTTCGCAGAGGGAAGCGGAGGTTGCCATGCACTTATTTGTTTTCATGCTCAATCCCTTAGTGCATGAGAACGTCATGTTGTATTGCCCCTTAAGATGACAACCTTTATTATGAAGTCTGTCGCTTTTATTCTTTGTCATCCAAGTTCGTACAACGCTCAATTTTCTCTTACACTAAATGATCTCACATATTTAGAAGCAATTTTTATTGCCTTTTTGCACCGATGACAATCTTACTTGAGGGATCTTGTTCAATCCCTAGGTAGGTATGGTGGACACTCAAAAAGATTTGGGTTTATGAGTTTTTGGATGCACAAGTAGTATCTCTACTTAGTGCGGAATTTTTGGCTAGCAAAAGATAGGGGCAAGCATCACATGTTAAAGGATCTATGACAATATGACTTCTATGTGAATATAAACATACATAAACCATTACGTTGTCTTCCTTGTCCAACGTCAACAATTTTGTCATGTAATATTTTGATGAGGGCTCACAACCACAAAAGATTTCTAGGATAGTATATTTATATGTGAATCTACCCTTCCCTTATTAATTCTTTTCATGAGTTGCATCACTGACCAATGCCATGTTTGTCGATCTCTAATAAAATTTTCTTACTTATACTTTTCCTTATGTGGTGCTATCACCTACCATAGGATTAGTATATAATCTTATTGATTTATTTCCTTTCTTTTATTTGCTTTCTTTCTCTTTTTCTTTTCTTTATTTGCAACATGAAAGTAAAGAAAGTAAAACTCGGGCTAACTTTATTATATAACTTGCACATGATAATAATAATGATAGATTACTAAGCAAATTCTCAAAGAAAAAAGATCGAGCTAAATTTTATTCATCTAAACAAAAGATTGAACTAAGATAAGAAGAAGCAAAAAGATAGTGGGGTGATATGATACCAGGGAACCTCCCCCAAGCTTGGTGGAAGCCAAGGGGAGTGCCCATACCCGATACTCAATTCTCCTTTGGTGGTGTCTGTAGGCTCCTCTTGCTTCTTCTCGATCTTCATCAGCCAAACATCTTCTTCCATGTGGTTGGAGGAGCAGGAAGACATGATGCCTAGCTTGATAAATCTGACCAGAAGCAGCAAGAAAAGGGAACAGAGGATCTCTTCGCGATACGGTGGTTAACAGGTTAGGGAAGGATATATAGAATTTTTATCTTACAGGACAAGTGTACAGAAGAAAAACGGAGTCCGGGAGGTGTCCCAGGTGGGTGCAACCCACTGGGCGCGCTTGGGGCCCGGGCGCACTGTATTGTGCCCACCAGTGAACGCCTCGGAGGTGTCTTTATTCCCAAAATTCTAAATTATTCCAAAACTGCAAAAAATATTTTTGCAGATTTTTTGGTGTCTGTTTACTTACCATACTACATACCTCCTTATTTTGACGATTCTGGAGTGTTTGGGAAGGATTCTTTTATGTATTCTTCCGTGTCGTAGTTTGGATAATATTGCTTTCAACATTAATAGGCGTGCACTGAGATATAATGCTTTATTCGTTGCCCGCTGACAACCTTGAGGTTAGTGCCTTCAAATTATTTATTTTGATGGCTCTGCACCGGTAAACCTCCTCGATGACATAGGGGCCTTCCCATTTGGAGAGGAGTTTGCACCGCAAAGAATCTAAAACGAGAGTTGTACAAAAGAACATATTCTTCGACTTTAAACTCACGCTTTTGAATTCTTTTGTCATGCCATCTTTAACCTTTTCTGAATAACTTTGCATTTTCATAAGCTTGGGTTCTCCATTCATCTAATGAACTTATATCAAATAACCTATTTTCACCAAAGAAGTTTGAAATCATAGTTAAGTTCTTTAACTGCCCAATAAGCTTTATGTTCTAAGTCAAGAGGTAAATGACAAGCTTTTCCATAAACCATTTTATAAGGAGACATACCCATAGGATTTTTATATGCTGTTCTATAAGCCCAAAGTGCATTGTCTAACTTCTTAGACCAATTCTTCCTGGACCTATTGACAGTCTTTTGCAAAATTAATTTTATTTCTATTTCTAAGCTCAACTTGACCACTTGACTGAGGATGACAGGGTGATGCAATTCTATGGTTAACATCATACTTAGCAAGCATTTTACGGAAAGCACCATGAATAAAGTGTGAACCACCATCAGTCATTAAATATCTAGGGACTCCAAACCTTGGGAAAATAACTTCCTTAAGCATTTTAATAGAGGTATTGTGGTGAGCGCTGCTAGTTGGAATAGCTTCTACCCATTTAGTAACATAATCAACAGCAACCAAAATATGTGTATACCCATTAGAGGAAGGAAAAGGTGCCATTTAATCAAATCCCCAAACATCAAAAGGTTCAACAGCAAGTGAATAGTTCATAGGCATTTCTTGACGCTTACCAATATTACCTATTCTTTGGCATTCATCACAAGATGAGACAAACTTATGGGCATCCTTGAAGAGAGTAGGCCAATAAAATCCAGATTGCAATACCTTATGAGCAGTTCTGTCTCTAGCAAGATGCCCTCCATACGGTTCGGAGTGACATTTCAGAGGATTTGTCCCTGCTCATGCTCGTACACAACGCCTAATAATACCATCTACTCCTTCTTTATAAAGATGTGGATCATCCCAAAAGTAATGTCTTAGATCATAGAAGAATTTTTTCTTTTGTTGGTAAGTAAAGCTAGGTGGTATATATTTAGCAACAATATAATTAGCATAGTCAGCATACCAAGGAGCACTTATTAGCAACATTTATTGCAGCTAATCGCTCATCGTGAAAACTATCATCAATAGGAAGTGGGTCATCAAGCACACTTTCAAGCCTAGACAAGTTGTCAGCTACGGGGTTCTCGGCTCCTTTTCTATCAATAGTATGCAAATCAAATTCTTGTAACAAGAGAACCCAACGAAGGTTTAGCATCTTTCTTTTCCATAAGATATTTAATAGCAGCGTGGTCTGTGTGAATAGTTACTTTGGAATCAACAATATAAGGTCTAAACTTATCACAAGCAAACACCACTGCTAAAAATTCTTTTTCGGTAGTAGCATAATTTCTTTGAGCACTGTCTAGAGTTTTACTAGCATAATGAAGAACATTCAGTTTCTTATCAACTCTTTGTCCTAGAATAGCACCAACAGCATAATCACTAGCATCACATAATTTCAAAATGCAAATTCCAATCAGGTGGTTGAACTATAGTTGCAGTAATTAAATCTTTCTTGAGTGTTTCAAAGGCTTCCAGGCAATCATCATAAAAAACAAAAGGAATATCCTTTCGCAAAAGATTAGTAAGAGGCCTGGAAGTTTTAGAAAAGTCCTTAATAAACCTCCTATAGAAACCAAAGATGACCTAGGAAACTACGAATACCTTTGATGTCCTTAGGACATGGCATTTTCTCAATTGCATCAACCTTAGCTTGGTCCACTTCAATACCATTTTCAGAAATTTTATGACCCAAGACAATGCCTTCATTAACCATAAAGTGACACTTCTCCCAATTCTATACAAGATTTGTTTGTTCACATCTCTGTAAAACTCGATCAAGATTGCTTAAACAATCATCAAAAGACTTCCCATAAACAGAAAAGGCATCCATGAAAACCTCAACAATCTTTTCACAAAAGTTAGAGAATATATCCATCATGCATATTTGAAAGGTAGCAGGTGCATTACATAAACCAGAAGGCATACGTCTATAAGTATAGGTTCCAAAGGGATAAGTAAAAGTGGTCTTTTCTTGATCAGGTTGAGAAACGGGTATTTTTGAAAAGCCAGAATATCCATCAAGGAAGCAAAAGTGTGTGTGCTTAGATAATCTTTCAAGCATTTGATCAATAAAAGGCAAAGGGTAATGATCTTTTCTAGTAGCTTTGTTAATTTTCTGAAATCAATTACCATTCTATAGCCTGTAACAATTCTTTGTGGAATAAGTTCATTCTTATCATTAGGAACAACAGTAATACCTCCTTTCTCAGGGACACAGTGAACAGGACTTACCCATCTACTATCAACTATAGGATAGATTATACCTGCTTCCAGAAGTTTTAATATTTCCGTTCTTACCACCTCTTTCATCTTTGGATTAAACGATGTTGGTGATCAACAACCGGTTTAGCATCAGGTTCCATATTAATTTTGTGCTGACATAGAGTGGGACTAATGCCCTTTAAATCATGAAGAGTATATCCAATAGCATCCCGGTGCTTCCTTAGAACTTTCAATAATCTTTCTTCTTCATGTTCTGAAAGGTTAGCACTGATAATAACAGGATATATCTTCTTTTAATAAAGATAAGCATATTTCAAAGTGTCTGGCAATTGTTCTAGTTCAAACAAAGGATCACCTTTAGGTGGAGGAGGACCTCCTAGAGTTTCAATAGGCAAGTTGTGTTTAAGTAGAGGACACTGCTCAAAGAAAATATTATCTATTTCATTTCTTTCATGCATATGTAAACATTTTCATGCTCTAGCAAGTATTGTTCTAAAGGATCAAGAGGTGGTACAACAATAGAAGCAAGACCAATTATTTCATCTTTACTAGGCAATTCTTTTTCATGATGATTTCTACTAAACTTGGAAAAATCAAACTCATGAGACTCATCACCAAAACTAACACCCACAGTTTGTTTCTGGCAATCTATCTTAGCATTAACCGTGTTCAATAAAGGTCTACCAAAGATAATGAGACAAAAGTCATCTTGTGGGGAACCAAGAATAAGAAAATCGGTAGGGTATTTTACTTTCCCACACAAGACTTCAACATCTCTAATAATCCCACAAGGTGATATGGTGTCTCTATTTGCAAGTTTAGTAGTAACATCCATGTCCCCTAACTCAGAGGGTGCTATGCCTTCCTAATTTCTTGATATAACTTGTAAGGAATAGCACTCTGACTAGCACCCATGTCACATAAACCATGATAACAGTGATCTCCTATTTTAACTAAAATGACAGGCAAGCCAGCAACTGGTGTATTTTTATCCCTTTTTCGGGTTTGGCAATTCTAGCAGCTTCTGCACAGAAGTAGATAACATGCCCATCCACATCTTCTTCTAAGAGATCTTTAACCATAACAATATTAGGTTCAAATCTAATTTGTTCATCAGGTTTAGGTGTTCTAACAAAGCTTTTGTTAACCACAGTTGAAACTTCAAAGATGTTCCTTTATCCTAATAGGAAAAGGTGGTTTCTCAAAGATAAGCAGTAGGAACAACTAGATTAACATTATAGAGTATAGTTTCTTCTTTATTTGGTACTGGTTCTTTAATTTCTTCTTTAATAGGTGGGTGATATTTAAACCACTTCTCTTTAGGGAGTTCAACATGAGTAGCAAATGATTCACAAAAGGAGGCTACTATCTCAGAGTCAAGTCCACATTTAGTGCTAAACTTTTGAAAAGCATCGGTATCCACAAAAGATTTAACACAGTCATACTTAAGCTTTATACCTGACTCTTTACCTTCATCGAGTTCCCAATCTTCAGAGTTGCGTTTAATTCTTTCCAAAACATCCCGCCGGAATTCAATAGTTTTCTTCATAAAAGAACCAACACAAGAAGAATCCAGCATGGTTTGATCATTACGAGAAAGCCGAGCATAAAAGTTCTGAATAATAATTTCTCTTGAGAGCTCATGATTGGGGCATGAATATAGCATTGACTTAAGCCTCCCCCAAGATAGAGCGATACTTTCTCCTTCATGAGGCCAAAATTATATATATAATTCTGATGCATAGGATATTTTTTTGGTGGAACTCCAGTTTCAAACGATTCCAATTCCATGATCCAATGTCATCGCATAGCCTATACCATGCCGATGCTTTTCCCTTCAAAGATAAAGGGAAACCTTTTTCATCACCTCATCTCCGGGTAAACCTGCAAGCTTGAACAATCCAAAAATTTGTTCCACATGTATCAGGTGCATATCAGGATGTTCGGTTCCATCTCCTGCATAAGGATTAGCTAGCAGTTGTTCTATCATACCAAGGAATATCATATTCAATATTTTCAGTAGGTGCGAGGGTTGAGGGGAAATTAATTGTGGTTTCGGACAAGGTGAAGATACCCAGAACAAACCCCTCAAAGGATTGTTTACCATAGTAACAAGTGACAATAAATTTCAGCACATTATATAAATGTTTCCTTACCGAATTCCACTTACCAAAGGCGCTTCACTCCCCGGCAATGGCGCCAGAAAATAGCCTTGATGACCCACAAGTATAGGGGATCAATTGTAGCTTTTTTCGATAACTAAGAGTGTCGAACCCAACAAGGAGCGTATGAAATGACAAGTAGTTTTCAGTAAGGTAATGTATGCAAGTGCTGAAACTGTAAGTAGCAAGTAGTTTGATAGCAAGATAATTTGTAACGAGCAAGTAATGATAGTAGCAATAATTATGCAGCAAGGTAGCCCAATCCTTTTGAGGCAAAGGACAGGACAAAATGGTCTCTTATGATAAGCAAAGCGTTCTCGAGGGTACACGGGAATTTCATCTAGTCACTTTCATCATGTTGGTTTGATTTATGTCGCTACTTTGATAATTTGATATGTGGGTGGACCGGTGCTTAGGTGCTGTTCTTACTTGAACAAACCTCCTACTTATGATTAACCCTCCCGCAAGCATCCTCAACTACTAGAAAAGTATTAAGGATAAATCCTAACCATAGCATTAAACTTTGGGATCCAATCGGTCCCTTACGGAATAGTGCATAAACTGGGGCTTAAGTTTCTGTCACTCTCGCAACCCACCATCTATTTACTACTCCTCAATGCATTCCCTTAGGCCCAAATATGGTGAAGTATCATGTAGTCGACGCTCACATGACAACCACTAAGGGAATCACAACATACATATCATCAAAATATCGAACACCATATCAAATTCACATGATTTCTCCCGTGGCCTCAAGAACAAAAGTAACTACTCACAAACAACAAACATGCTCATGATCATAGGGGTATTAATATGCATAATGGATCTGAACATATAATCTTCCACCAAATAAACCATATAGTAATCAACTACAAGATGTAATCGACACTACTAGTCACCCCTAGCAATAATCTATTGTTCCGGTAACAAGATTGAATACAAGAGATGAACTTGGGTTTGAGATGAGATGGTGCTGGTGAAGATGTTGATGGAGATTGCCCTCCCCAAGATGGGAGAGTTGTTGGTGATGATGATGACAATGATTTCCCGCTCCGGGACGGAAATTCCGTCGGCAGAATCGCTCCGCCGGAGGGCAAAAGTGCTCCTGCCTGTTCCGCCGAGACGGGCGGCGCCCGGCCCCAAAAAAAGTCTTCTCCTTATTTTTCTAGGTCAAACCACTTATATACCGTAAGATGGGCACCGGAGGTGGGCCGAGGAGGCCACAACCCACTAGGGCGCGCTTAGGGGTTCGGGCGCGCCAGTGGGTTGTGCCCACCGTGGCCCCTCCGGTGTTTTCATCGCTCTAGTATTTCTTAAATACTCCATAAAAAATCCTCGTGGAGTTTCAGCTCATTTGGAGTTGTGCAGAATAGGTGGCCTGACGTAGCTTTTTGAGGTCCAGATTTCCAGCTGCCGGAATTCTCCCTCTTGGTGTGTACCTTGCAAATTATGAGAGAAAAGGCATTAGAATTACTCCAAAAAGCATTATTATGGATAAAAACATTATAAATAACAGTAAGAAAACATGATGCAAAATGCACGTATCACCTGTGAGGTGGACATGATGCACGCGTCCCATCGAGCCTGCGCGGTGATACGTCTCCAACGTATCTATAATTTTTGATTGTTCCATGCTATTATACTATCTGTTTTGGATGTTTAATGGACTTTAATATACCTTTTAATATTATTTTTGGGACTAACTTATTAATCGAAGCCCAGTGCAAAGTTCTGTTTTTTTGCCTATTTAAGTGTTTCACATAAAAGGAATATCAAACGGAATCCAAACGGAATGAAACCTTCGCGAGGATCATTTTTGGAACAAACGCAATCCAGTAGACTTGTAGTGGAAGTCAAGGAAGCAGCGAGGAAGCCACGAGGCAGGAGGCGTGCCCCAGGGGGGGTGGGCGCGCCCCCCACCCTCGTGGGCCCCTTACAGCTCCACCGACCTACTTCTTTCTCCTATACATACTCTTATACCCTGAAATCATCCAGGGGAGCCACGAAAACCACTTTTCCACTGCCGCAACCTTCTATACCCATGAGATCCCATCTTGGGGCCTTTTCCGGCGATCTGCCGGAGGGGGATTCGATCACGGAGGGCTTCTACATCAACACCATAGCCTCTCCGATGATGTGTGAGTAATTTACTACAAACCTTCGGGTCCATAGTTATTAGCTATATGGCTTCTTTTCTCTCTTTGGATCTCAATACAAAGTTCTCCTCGATCTTCTTGGAGATCTATTCGATGTAATCTTCTTTTGCGGTGTTCTTGGCGAGATCCGATGAATTGTGGGTTTATGATCAAGATTATCTATGAACAATATTTGAATCTCCTCTGAATTCTTTTATGTATGATTGGTTATCTTTGCAAGTCTCTTCGAATTATCAGTTTGGTTTGGCCTACTAGATTGATCTTTCTTGCAATGAGAGAAGTGCTTAGCTTTGGGTTCAATCTTGATGCCGATCCCGCGATGTAAAAGGGAAACGACACGTATTGTATTGTTGCCATCAAGGATAAAAAGATGGGGTTTATATCATATTGCATGAGTTTATCCCTCTACATCATGTCATCTTACTTAAAGCGTTACTCCTTATGAACTTAATACTCTAGATGCATCTTTGGATAGCGGTCGATGTGTGAGTAATAGTAGTAGATGCGTAATCGTTTCGGTCTACTTGTCGCGGACGTGATGCCTATATACATGATCATACCTAGATATTCTCATAACTATGCTCAATTCTATCAATTGCTCGACAGTAATTCGTTTACCCACCGTAATACTTATGCTATCTTGAGAGAAGCCACTAGTGAAACCTATGGCCCCCGGGTCTATTTTCCATCATATTAATCTTCCAACACTTAGTTATTGCTATTGCCTTTTATTTTACTTTGCATCTTTATTTCTCTTTATCATAAAAATACAAAAAAGATTATCTTATCATATCTATCAGATCTCACTCTCGTAAGTGACCATTGAGGGATTGACAACCCCTTTATCGCGTTGGTTGCGTGGTTCTTATTTGTTTGTGTAGGTGTGAGGGACTCGTGGGTGATCTCCTACTGGATTGATACCTTGGTTCTAAAAAACTGAGGGAAATACTTACATTGCTTTACTGCATCACCCTTTCCTCTTCAAGGGAAAACCAACACAGTGCTCAAGAGGTAGCAAGAAGGATTTCTGGCGCTGCCACCTCTTGAGCTTATGCTGATTTCCAAGAGGAGAGGATGATGCAGCAGAGTAGCGTAAGTATTTCCTCGCTTTTGAGAACCAAGGTATCAATCCAGTAGGAGGCCACGCGCAAGTCCCTCGTACCTACACAAAAACAATAGCTCAAAGCAACCAACGCGATTAGGGGTTGTCAATCCCTTCACGTTCACTTACGGGAGTGAGATATGATAGAGATGATAGATAATATTTTTGGTATTTTTGATATAGAGATGCAAAGTGAAAAGTAAAAGGCAAAGTAAAAGCAAAGCAAGATTAAAGTGATGGAGATTGATATGATGAGAATAGACCTGGGGGCCATAGGTTTCACTAGTGGCTTCTCTCAAGAGCATAAGTATTCTACTTGGGTGAACAAATTACTGTTGAGCAATTGATGTAATTGAGTATAGTTATGAGAATATCTAGGTATGATCATGTATATAGGCATCACGTCCGAGACAAGTAGACCGACTCCTGCCTCAGATCTACTACTATTACTCCACTCATCGACCGCTATCCAAAGATGCATCTAGAGTATTAAGTTAAAAACAGAGTAATGCCTTAAGCAAGATGACATGATGTAGAGAGATAAATTCATGCAATATGAAATAAACCCCATCTTGTTATCCTTGATGGCAACGTTACAATACATGCCTTGCTGCCCCTTCTGTCACTGGGAAAGGACACCGCAAGATCGAACCCAAAGCTAAGCAGTTCTCCCATGGCAAGAACTACCAATCTAGTTGGTCAAACCAAACGGATAATTCGAAGAGACTTGCAAAGATAACCAATCATACATAAAACAATTCAGAGAAGACTCAAATATTATTCATAGATAGACTTGATCATAAACCACAATTCATCGGTCTCAACAAACACATCGCAAAAAGAAGATTACATCGAATAGATCTCCACGAGAGAGGGGGAGAACATTGTATTGAGATCCAAAAAGAGAGAAGAAGCCATCTAGCTAATAACTATGGACCCGAAGGTCTAAGGTAAACTACTCACACTTCATCGGAGAGGCTATGATGATGTAGAAGCCCTCCAGGATGACGGCCCTCTCCGCCGGAGCTCCCACTGTGCCCCAAGATGGGATCTCATGGATACGTAAAGTTGCGGTGGTGGAATTAGGTTTTGGCTCCATCTGATCGCTTGGGGGTAATGAGGTATATATAGGAGGAAGAAGTACGTCGATGGAGCTTCAGGCGCCATGAGGGTGGGGGCATGCCTGGGGGTAGGGCGCGCCTACCTCATGCCCACCTCAAAGCTTCCTTGGCGAGGGTCCAAGTCTCCGGGTCATATTCGTGAGAAAATCATGTTCTCAAGGTTTCATTCCGCTTGGACTGCTTGATAATTTGTTTCTTCAAAACACCGAAATAGGCAAAAAACAACAATTGGGCTGGGCCTTCGGTTAATAGGTTAGTCCCAAAATAATATAAAAGTGGAAAATAAAGCCCAATATAGTCCAAAACAGTAGATAATATAGCATGGAGCAATCAAAAATTATAGATACGTTGGAGACGAAAGGCATCCCCAAGCTTAATTCCTGCTCGCCCTCGAGTAGGTAAATGATAAAAAGAGAATTTTTGATGCGGAGTGCTACTTGGCATAATTTCAATGCAAATCTTCTTAATTGTGGTATGAATATTCAGATTCGAAAGATTCAAGACAAAAGTTCATATTGACATAAAAAAAATACTTCAAGCATACTAACAAAGCAATCATGTCTTCTCAAAATAACATGGCCAAAGAAAGTTATCCCTACAAAATCATATAGTCTGGCTATGCTCTATCTTCACCACACAAAGTATTTAAATCATGCACAACCCCGATGACAAGCCAAGCAATTGTTTCATACTTTAACATTTTCAAAACTTTTTCGATCTTCACGCAATACATGAGCGTGAGCCATGGATATAACACTTATATGTGGAATAGAATGGTGGTTGTGGAGAAGACAAAAAGAGGGGAAGATAGTCTCACATCAACTAGGCGTATCAACGGGCTATGGAGATGCCCATCAATAGATATCAATGTGAGTGAGTAGGGATTGCCATGCAACGGATGCACTAGAGCTATAAGTATATGAAAGCTCATCAAAAGAAACTAAGTGGGTGTGCATCCAACTCGCTTGCTCATGAAGACCTAGGGCAATTTTGAGGAAGCCCATCATTGGAATATACAAGCCAAGTTCTATAATGAAAAATTCCCACTAGTATATGAAAGTGACAAAATGAGAGACTCTCTATCATGAAGATCATGGTGCTACTTTGAAGCACAAGTGTGGTAAAAGGATAGTAACATTGTCCCTTCTCTCTTTTTCTCTCATTTTTTTATTTGGGCCTTTTCTTTTTTTTATGGCCTCTTTTTTTTCGTCCGGAGTCTCATCCTGACTTATGGGGGAATCATAGCCTCCATCATTCTTTCCTCACTTGGGACAATGCTCTAAAAATTGATAATCATCACACTTTTATTTTTCTTACAACTCAATTATTACAACTCGATACTTAGAACAAATATGACTCTATATGAATGCCTCCGGCGGTGTACCGGGATATGCAATGAATCAAGAGTGACATGTTTGAAAGAATTATGAACGGTGGCTTTGCCACAAATACGATGTCAACTACATGATCATGCTAGCAATATGACAATGATGGAGCGTGTCATAATAAACGGAATGGTGGAAAGTTGCATGGCAATATATCTGGGAATGGCTATGGCAATGCCATGATAGGTAGGTATGGTGGCTGTTTTGAGGAAGGTATATGGTGGGTGTATGATACCGGTGAAAAGTGCGCGGCATTAGAGAGGCTAGCAATGGTGGAAGATTGGGAAAAAGTGCATATAATCCATGGACTCAACATTAGTCATGAAGAACTCATATACTTATTGCAAAAATCTAGAAGTTATCAAAGCAAATTATTACGCGCATGCTCCTAGGGGGATAGATTTGTAGGAAAAGACCATCGCTCGTCCCCGGCCGCCACTCATAAGGAAGACAATCAATAAATAAATCATGCTCCAACTTCATCACATAACGGTTCACCATACGTGCATGCTACGGGAATCACAAACTTTAACACAAGAATTTCTCAAATTCACAACTACTCAACTAGAATGACTCTAATATCACCATCTTCATATCTCAAAACAATTATCAAGCCTCAATCTTTTCTTAGTATTCAACGCACTTAAAAGAAAGTTTCACAAATCTTGAATACCAAGCATATTATTATTAAGCAAATTACCATGCTATTAAGACTCTAAAAATAATCTAAGTGAAGCATGAGAGATCAATAGTTTCTTTAAAACAAATCCACCACCGTGCTCTAAAAGATCTAAGTGAAGCAAATAGAGCAAAATTATAACGCTCAAAAGATATAAGTGAAGCACATAGAGCAAAACTACATAGCTCAAAAGATATAAGTGAAGCACATAGAGTATTCTATCAAATTACAATTCATGTATGGCTCTCTCAAAATGTGTGTACAGCAAGGATGATTGTGGCACACTAACAAACAAAGACACAAATAATACAAAACGCTCCAAGCAAAACACATATCATGTGGTGAATACAAATATAGCTCCAAGTAAATTACCGATGGAAGTAGACGAAAGAGGGGATGCCTTCCGGGGCATCCCCAAGCTTTGACTTTTTGGTGTTCTTAGATTATCTTGGGGGTTCCATGGGCATCCCAAAGCTTAGGCTCTTGCCACTCCTTGTTCCATAATCCATCAAAAGAATTCACCCAAAACTTGAAAACTTTACAACACAAAACTCAATAGAAATCTCGTGAGTCTGCTAGAGAAAGAAAACAAAAGACCACTTCAAGGTACTGTAATGAACTCATTCTTTATTTATATTGGTGTTAAACCTACTGTATTCCAACTTCTCTATGGATTATAAACTATTTTACTGGCCATAGATTCATCAAAATAAGCAAACAACACACGAAAAACAGAATCTGTCAAAAACAGAACAGTCTGTAGTAATCTGTCACTAACGCTAACTTCTGGAACTCCAAAAAATCTACCAAAATTGTAAGACCTATAGAATTTGTTTATTGATCAGAAGAAATTGGAATCAGTATTTTATCACGTTCTGATGATTTTTAATAATTCGGGCACAGAGCGCAAAGTTTCTGGAAATTACAGCAAGATCAAATAACTATCATACAAGAAGATCCAATATGTCTAACTTGGCACAAACACTAATTAAAACACAAAACCACATCCAAACAGAAGGTAGATGGGTTATTTATTCCTAAACTGAAGAAAAACACAAAAAACTAAAAATAAAATTGGGTTGCCTCCCAACAAGCGCTATCGCTTAACGCCCCTAGCTAGGCATAAAAGCGAGGATAGATCTAAGTATTGCCATTTTCGGTAGGTAATCCATAAGTGGCTCTCATGATAGTTTCATATGGCAATTTTATTTTCTTTCTAGGAAAGTTTTCCATGCGCTTTTTTAATGGAAATTGAAATATAATATTCCCTTCCTTCATATCAATAATCGCACCAACCGTTCTAAGGAAAGGTCTACCAAGAATAATAGGGCAAGAAGGATTGCAATCTATATCAAGAACGATAAAATCGACGGGCACATAATTCCTATTTGCAACAATAAGAACATCATTAATCATTCCCATAGGTTTCTTAATAGTGGAATCCGCAAGATGCAAGTTTAGAGAGCAATCATCAAAATCACGGAAATCTAGCAAATCACACAAAGTTTTGGAGATAGTGGAGACACTAGCACCCAAATCACACAAAGCATAAAACTCATGATCTTTAATTTTAATTTTAATAGTAGGTTCCCACTCATCATAGAGTTTTCTAGGGATAGAAACTTTCAACTCAAGTTTTTCTTCATAAGATTGCATCAAGGCATCAACAATATGTTCGGTAAAGGCTTTCTTTTACTATAAGCATGAGGAGAATTTAGCACGGATTGCAATAAGGAAATACAATCAATTAAAGAGCAACTTTCATAATTAAATTCCTTGAAATCCAATATAGTGGGTTTAGCAACATCTAGGGTTTTATTTCTTTCAATCCCACTTTCATTAATTTCATCATAAAGATCTAAATACTCCGAACTTTTGGAACGCCTTCTAGGTAAAGGAAGATCATATTCAGTTTCATCAAGATTCATATTGCAAAACAAAGATTTGAAAGGTGACACATCAATAACTTTTAGATCTTCATCTTGGTTTTCATAGGAATTGGAAGAACACGCTTTAATAAAGGCATCTTTTGTAGCACGCATCCTAGCGGTTCTTTCCTTGCACTCATCAATGGAAATTCTCATGGTTTTGAGAGACTCATTGATATCATGCTTAGGAGGAATAGATCTAAGCTTTAAAGAATCAATCTCAAGAGAAATTCTATCAATGTTCCTAGCCAAATCATCCACTTTAAGCAATTTCTCTTCAAGCAAAGCATTAAAATTCTTTTGTGAATTCATAAACTCTTTAACACTATTCTCAAATTCAGAGGGCATCTTATTATAATTTCCATAAGAGTTGTTGTAGGAATTTCCATAATTATTAGAAGGATTACTAGGATATGACCTAGGATTAAAATTCCCTCTATACGCGTTCTTGCCAAAATTATTCCTACCAACAAAATTCACATCCATAGATTCATTATTATTCTCAATCAAAGTAGACAAAGGCATATCATTAGGATCAGAAGAAACACTCTTAGTAGCAAATAATTTCATAAGTTCATCCATCTTTCCACTTAAAACATTAATTTCCTCTATCGCATGCACTTTTTATTAGAAGATCTTTCGGTGTGCCATTGAGAATAATTAACCATAATATTATCTAGGAGTTTAGTAGCATCTCCTAAAGTGATTTCCATAAAGTGCCTCCGGCCGAATCTAAAAGATTTCTAGAAGCAAAATTCAATCCGGCATAATTTTTTTGTATAATCATCCACAAGTTCAAACCATGAGTAGGGCAATTACGTATCACTAATTTCATTCTCTCCCAAGCTTGTGAAACATGTCCATGATCAAGTTGCTTAAAATTCATAATGTCGTTTCTAAGAGAGATGATCTTAGCGGGAGGAAAATACTTAGAGATAAAAGCATCTTTGCACTTGTTCCAAGAATCGATACTATTTTTAGGCAAAGACGAAAACCAAGCTTTAGCATGATCTCTAAGCGAAAAAGGAAGTAGCTTCAATTTAACAACGTCATTATCGACATCTTTCTTCTTTTGCATATCACATAAATCAACGAAGCTATTAAGACGAGTAGCGGCATCTTCACTAGGAATGCCGGCGAATTGATCTTTCATAACAAGATTCAACATAGCAGTATTGATTTCACAAGATTCAGTATTGGCAAGAGGAGCAATCGGAGTGCTAAGGAACTCATTATTATTGGTATTGGTGAAGTCACACAATTTGGTAGTATCTTGAGCCATCGTGACAAACAAGCAATTCAACACACGAGCAAACAAAAGGCAAGCGAGAAAAAGGCAAACGGAGAAAGAGAAGGAGAAGGAGATTGGGAGAGAGAGGGCGAATAAAATGGCAAGGGTGAAGTGGGGGAGAGGAAAGCGAGAGGCAAATGGAAACTAATGTAATGCGGGAGATAGGGATTGTGATGGGTACTTGGTATGTTGACTTTTTGCGCAGACTCCCCGGCAACGGCGCCATAAATTCTTCTTGCTACCTCTTGAGCTTGCGTTGGATTTCCCCGAAGAGGAGAGGATGATGCAGCAGAGTAGCGTAAGTATTTCCCTCAGTTTTTGAGAACCAAGGTATCAATCCAGTAGGAGGCCACGCGCAAGTCCCTCGTACCTACACAAAAACAATAGCTCAATGCAACCAACGCGATTAGGGGTTGTCAATCCCTTCACGGTCACTTACTGCTCTCCGCTGGCTCTCCGCTGGCTGCACAGCTGCTCGACACGTGCCCATGGAACGGTCCCATGGCGACACGTCGCTGGGTGAGCTGGAGCGGAGACGGAGAGGAGCTGCATGCCGCGGCAAGCGCCTCGCCGCGGCCGGATCCTTGTCGCGCCCGGAGACTTGTCGCGCTCCGGGCCTTCCCGGCAAGCTCCTCTTGCCGGGGCCTTGTCTTCTGCTTGCTCGAGGTGGTTTTCCGACAAGCTCCTCTTGTCGGGCCTTATCTGCCTAGAGGCCTTCCCGACAAGCTCCTCTTGTCGGGTCTTGCCTTGAGAATGGCTGCGGAGGGTCTTGGCGACGCCCGGCAAGGCTTGCCGGGACATTCTGTTGCCCGTGCACAAGTTCGGGGTACTAAGGTACCCCTACTTTAGTACACCGACAGGAGCCCCCGGGTCTGGGCCATGCACGGTGCCGAGCGCTGTTGGGCCAGGCCCAAAATAGGGCACGGGCACGCGCGGCCCGGGTCCAAACCAAACCCACTCCGTATCCGCCGCGTCCCCCCGTAACGGCACGCGTCGATTGCGGCGTCGTGGGGGAAGTGGGCGGCGTGCGGGGTCGCTCCACCCGTCGCCCCCGCTCTGCCTCCCCGCCACGAGGTTACAATTCTCTTGGGGTCACAGAAGGTGGAAGTGGGGAAGCCCCAGGCCGTCTTGGGCAGAGGCAAGCAGGTCGGGCCCCGATTCCCCTCGCTTCTTCCTATGCCCCGATTAAATCGGCCGAAGGGCGGTTGAGCCCCACCTTGCTTACTTAAAAAAGGCGGAAGGGGGCGTGAAGGCCGCACTCTCCCATCTCCTCCTTTCTTGATTTCTGCTTCCCTTTCTCTCATTCGCCATGGAGAAAAAGAGCCTTGGTTCTTCATCGGTGGCGGCGAGGGTCGCCGCTAGACAGCGCTCCCCTCCCAACCCTATGCTCGGGGCGGCAGAGCCAGCCCCAAGAGGAAGAGGGAGGGGACGAGGTCGAGGACGAGGTCGAGGACGAGGTCGAGGAAGAGGCGGACGGGGCGGCGCGCCGTCTCCGCCTCCGCCGGCGGTTCCCCTCCTGCGGTGGTCCATACTGGGGCGACCCTTGCAGTTCTTCGTCCGGCTGCGCTGGCGCCTCGTCGTCGCCTCGGCTTCCAGCTCCGTTATGCAGCGCAATGGAGTCGGATCCGCCGAGACATTGAGATTGCACATGAGGGGCTGTGGAATCAGCGGCATGCGAGTCCGTGTTGTATTCCCAGCCCCTAATGTGATGTATCTCGACCGCGGGTGGAAGACGTTCACCCGCATCCACAGCTTGAGGGCGGGGTTTACCCTCCATTTTAAGTTAATGGAGGGTGATCTCCTCTCCGTCAAGGTCTTCGGGGATCTTGGCACTTTCGGGCGAAGTGCGGCGTAGACAGCTCCTCCGGCGAAGATTCCCCTCGGCGAGAGTGACGAGGAGGGCGGCAGCGACAGCGAGGTTGGCGGGCCCGATTAGTTGCTCGGCGCCGCTCCGTCGCCACCGGTGACCCCATCATCCATGTCACCGGCTCCTGAACTCCCGGGTCGTCTCCTTGGGCTCTCTGGCGTGGGGAGGCTGCGGAAGGGGAAGAGGATGGCGACAAGGCCGTCAAGTGAGTACGAGGGCGTAGTGCCCTCGACAGCGTCTTGGCCGACGCCTGTCGCCCGTCTTCGAACCCGCTTCGGCGCCGCCATCTCCGCCAAGCCCTCGGGAGCTCCGGGATGTTCTCTTGGTGTCTTCGGCACCCGTGGCTCGTCTAGGCGTTTCTTTTGCCCTCCCGCCTCCTTGACCTACCTCACGGAAAGAGGGACAGGAAAAGGATTACGGGCATCTTATCTTTTTAATTTGTAAGCCTTTGGGCCTTACCGCATTTAAAGCTTGTAATCCTCTCTTTCATGTTTTTCATTCCCCACAGATCGTATCCGAGTAGAATGTTTTTAATGAAAAAGGATGTTTAAAAAGGACGAAGGGCTCATCGATATCTCAGCCCCCGACAACTCGCTTGCCGCGGCCCCGGCAACTCGCTTGCCGCAGCCCCGGCAACTCGGCTTGCCGCAGCTCCCGGCAACTCTGGCTTGTCGGGGCTTGGGTGCCGGCGCGCCCTTCTTCTCCTCTTTGCTGTTATTTCAGTTCTGAGGAAGATTTAGCCAGCGCCGCAATAAGTTATCTTTGTAATATAACTTTATTCTGGGCAACGTCTGCTACGTTACTTCCTTTACTCGACCCTTGGCTTTGTATGTTATTGCCCTCGCTTTTCAGTGGAAACTTGTCGGTGCGGCACCCTTTGCCGCATGGCGCCGAGTGAGGAACTTCAGCTTCTTTGGCGGGGTCGCTACCGACAAGCAACCTTGTCGCGGACTAGCCGCAGCTTCGCTTAAGTTGTTGAGCGGACTCGAAACAAAGTAAGGCGCGACCAGTCACGATTTGGTTCCTCCGCACGGGTGTCTCATACAAAGCGCCGGTCGTTCAAGGAAGATAACTTTACAAATTTATTACTGATCTGAATCGATCTATGCAATGTTATTTCCTCTACTTGATTTCTTCCTTTATGCGTTTACGCCTGCGCATTTAGGGAAACTTGCGGTGCGAGCACCCTTGTCATGGCGCCGAGTGCGGAACTTCGGCAGCTTCTTTGGCGGGGTCGCTACCGACAAGCAACCTTGTCGCGGACTAGCCGCAGCTCACTTAAGTTGTTGAGCGGACTCGAAACAAAGTAAGGCGCGACCGATCACGGTTTGGTTCCTCTGCGCTGGGTTTTCCACACAAAGTACTATCATTCGAGGAAGATAACGAAAATTTAAAAATTGATTGCTCAAACTTTGGCAACTTAGCTTTTACATTTCTTGCTTCCCGATGAGGCGAAACTTCCTCGGCGGTGCACGGTCCATAGTATTATCTCCTCCTCCCCTGGTTAACTTGTGCGCGAAGAGCCTCCCTTTCTTTGCGACAAGAGAAAGAAGAGGAAATAACGTTACAGAGCCCGGTGGCCCGATTCTGCTTACCGGGTGTGGTTGCTGCACAAAGTGTTAGCCAAAACATGCAATAACTTGATGAAAGCATGAACTTGACGGGTTGTGCGCAACACATGGGCTTTACTGATGGACGGGGTCTGCGCCGCTTTGTACGAAGGATTACATGCAACAGCGGCAAGACTTGTACAAAGGTGGTTGCCGAGCAGGTTCCGACAACCGTGCCTTATGGGTAAAACTTACGAAGATGCTCAATGTTCCAGGAGTTGCTCACCGAATGCCATCTTCGGTCTCAAAGCGGACAGCGCCAGAGCCTAGTGACTCGTTTCACCCGATAAGGGCCTTCCCACTTCAAGGCGTCAACTTGTTTGAATTCTTGGCGGATTGAACGCTACCGAAGAACAAGGTCGCCTTCCTCGAGACTCTCGGCATTAACCCTGCGGCCATGGTAGCGGCGCGAGAACTGCTGACGGCGGCTCGCCTGACTGAAGGCGATCCTCCTCAAGGAGCAGCGCGTCATCTTGTCGCAGCTGCTCTTGCTCGAGCTCATCATAGCGAGCACTCGAGGCGACCGTATCACGAGTTCCGTGGGGAGAACTGCCTCTGCTCCATAGACTAGAGCAAAGGGTGCACGGCGATGGCTCGATTTGGCGTCGTTCGATCGACCAAAGAACCACCGGCAGCTCCTCGATCCAGCTTTCTTCCGCACTTGTGCAGCCTGTCGAAAGTTACGGTCTTGAGTCGCGCAGCACTTCAGCGTCGCTTCTTTCGCTTGACCGTTGCTTCTCGGGTGAGCAACGAGCGGCAGAACCTTGGCGCCAAGGTCTTGGACGTACTGCATGAAGGTGCGACTCGTGAATTGTGTGCCGTTGTCGGTGATGATCCTGTTAGGGATTCCGAAACGGCAAACAATCGACCTGAAGAACTTGACTGCTGACTGTGCTGTCACCTTCCTCACTGCTTCCACTTCCGGCCACTTTGTGAACTTGTCGATGGGGGCGTACAAGGAATCAAAGCCCCGACAACTTCGGGGAAGGGGCCGAGGATGTCGAGCCCTGCATCAAAATTGCCAGGATAAAGGGATCGCCCGGAGAGCTTGAGTGGCGGTGTATCTGTTTGGAATGGGCCGCACGCTTCACACTTGGTTACTTGTGCGATTGCATCACGGAGGCTGTCGGCGGAAGAAACCTTGCCGGAAAGCTTTGGCAAGTGCTCTTGCGCCAATGTGGTGACCACATATGCCTCCATGTATCTTCGCCAACAGCTTACATCCATCTTCCCCGGAATACACTTCAATTTCACACCGTTGAGTCTTCTTCTATACAGTATGCTGTCGACAAACTGGTACATACTTGACTGCCGGGCTACTCTTTCTGCTTCTTCCTGCTCTTCGGGAAGTTCTCCCGTCTGAAGGAATTGGACAATCCGCTGCGCCCATGCTGGAGCTTGTGGCTCGACAACAAGGACTAAAGGCTCATCTGCTGCTGCGGGAACATCAGCTTCTACGGCAAGAGCCGGTGGCTCTGCCGGAGCTAGATGCTCCCCGACAAGCTTGCCGGAGCAAGACTTGTCGGGAGCGTTGCTTCAACGAAACAAACCTCGGGTCTGCATCGGAGCAGCATCGCTTCCTCAAAGACTGTTGGTGTTGATCTTGGGGACCTTTGCAACGACGGCTTCGGGAAGCTCTGCCGAAAGTAGTCACCAGAGGCCAACTTCCTCTTCTTGCTTTGTCCGCCGATGGTGTTACGGTTGGCTGAGTCGACTTGAGCACAAAAGTCCCTGGTTCCACAGGTGTAGCTTAAGCGCAGCTGACTTTGATGTATGCCAAGAATATCATTCTCGAGCTCTTGGAACATGTTCCATTTGCAGCCGTCAAAGTGCTCTTCTAGCTTCCTCACTTCATCAACGTAGGCTTCCATCAACGGACTCGGTAATATTTGTTGACTTGGCGGGGCGACGAGTTGCGAGTCACCGACAATAAGCTTCTTGATCCCAAGGTCCACGGCGATCCCGAGACCGCAAGCAAACCTTCATACTCTGTAGTATTGTTTGTCGCTTGCTCCTTGGGAAAGTGCATCCGACGACGATTTGAGGTGCTCTCCGGTGGGTGCGATAAGCGACGCCGGCAAGACCGGGCGCTTTGCAGCGAGAAGGCACCATCAAAGTACATCAGCCACTCTTTGCTTGCTTCTTTGACGGGAATGCCTGCCTCCGGAATCTCTTCATCCGGGCGTTGGAGTCCATTCTGCTATGAACTCGCCAAGGCTCGCTTTGGATAGTTGATGTGCTTTCAAACTTAAGACCAAAGCTTGATAGCCCTGCCCACTCGACAATCCCGCCTGCCGCTCGGATTCTGCAGATCCTCTTGAGGGAAAGCGAGTGACAAATGTGATCTCATGTGCTTGGAAGTAATGGCGCAGCTTTCTCGAGGCCATGAGGAGGCCGAAAAGCAGTTTTGCACACCAGAGTACCTTGACCTAGCCCCTCGCAGAGGGAATCGACAAAGTAAATGGGCGCCGCACCATCCTTCTTTGCATCTCGCTCATGCGTCTTCACGGACTCGTCCTTGTCGGGACCAGAGCTTGTCGGCGAAGCCTCGCTTGTCGCTAGATGTGCTTGCCGCGTTCTTTGGCTCGTCATCTGCCTCCCTCTCCGCCACTAACGGCGCTAACCACTTGATTGGTTGCCGCTATATATAGCAACAACTTCTCTTGTGGCCTAGGTGCGACAAGTGTTGGAGTAGAGGACAGGTATCTCTTTAAGTCCTGCAGCGCAGCCTCCGCTTCGGAGTCCATTTCTTGGACCCGCCTTTCTCAAAATCTTGAAAATGGCGGTAGCGCGCCAAGAGACCTAGAAATAAACCTGCTGAGAGCAGCCACGCAACCGGCGAGTCTTCGTACATCCTTGACGCGCTTTGGTGCTTCAATTTGCTCAATGGCCTTGATCTTGTGGGGATTTGCCTCAATCCCTCGCTGAGACACGAAGAACCTGAGAAGCTTGCCGGAAGGGACTCCTAACACGCACTTCTCGGGGTTGAGCTTGAGGTTTATCTTGCGCAGATTTGCAAAGGTCTCGTCCAGATCTTGAACCAAAGTTGCTTTGTCCCTGCTCTTGACCACTATGTCATCCATGTAGGCTTCTACATTTACGTGCATTTGCGGCTCAAAAGCGTCATGGACTACCCTTGCAAATGTTGAACCAGCATTCTTCAAACCGAAAGGCATCCGTATGAAACAAAGTATGTGCCACATGGTGTGATGAATGCGGTCTTCTCCTCATCTTCTTCAGCCATGAAGATCCGATGGTATCTGAGTAGGCATCAAGAAACGAGAGCAAATCACATCCGCCGTGGAGTCAACAATCTGGTCAATGCGCGGCAAGGGAAATGGATCTTTGGGACAAGCTTTATTAACATCCGTGAAGTCAATCTGAGCCTCCATTTCCCATTTGCTTTGCGCACGACTACAGGATTGGCCAACCACGTAGGATGGAGTACTCCTCTGACAAGGCCTGCTGCTTCCAGTTTCTTGATCTCTTCAGCTATGAATTCTTGGCGCTGATCGTGGCGGGTTCGCGGATCCGACGACGCGGTGGAGTCGCTGTCGAGGTGGATCCGGTGAGTCGGCGATCTTGGTCTTCTTGGCGGTGAATGCACGGTGGTTGCACCTCAAGCGATGTAAATCGCCACCGGCTCGTGCCTTGTCGCCTCGCCGCGGCAACGATGGCGTTGGTTGTCGCGAGCGTCGCTGCTGGCAAAGCCGATGAGGCTCGGATAGTGGCCCTCCACTCGTCGACCTTGTCGGCCGTTGGAGGGTAGTCGAGAGCAGTTGAGCTCTCGCCAGAGCTTCTGCTGGAGTAGTAGGTGGCATTGGAGAACGGTGCAAGGAGCGGGACGCGCTCGGACTTCTAACCTCGTTAGAAGGAGCAGCGCCCCGTCCGGGCGGCCGTATCTCACTCGTGCCAACATGTTGGCGCGTATGCTGGTCTTGAGGGTCCCGATCCAACGAACGTATGGCGTTGTGAACGCCATGACGTTGTTGGTCCCGCGTCTCTGAGATGGGCGCGGGGATGCTTGTGACGCCGAGGTTTGCGGTGCCTTGTCCTTGGACTTGGCAACGCCGCGAGCACCTTCGTCGACGCCCGTTCCTCCGCCAGCCGCCTCGCACCGCCACCCGTTCTTGCTGTGGTGAGGGTGGAGTACACGCCAGACGGCTCTCTGCCGCGAAGCCTTCTTCTTCGGTGGCATGTTGAGGAAGATGTTGATGACGCTGCCAGCGTGAACGCCGGAATCGGGTTCACACGGCCTCGACGCTTCTACCGGGCGCGCCAGAGATGTCGGGCGGCTGATCGCACCACGGACACCTATGGGGCCCGGCGGAGCGGGTCCCTTTGTGGTTCGAGGGGGCGGAGGTCGCACGAAGAAGCGGATCGAGGCGATGCACATGGGCGGTTTACCCAGCCGAGCTCTCCGGAGAGATAAAACTCCTCTTGTTGCTGTTTGATCTATTGTCTTCTTGCTAGGGAGCAATGCCTGCTACAAAACCTAAGCGTGAGTGTATCTAGTCTATGGCGGTCGAATGAACTGAACCTTGCGAAGACGCGAATCGAACTCGCCAACCGCGGAACCCCCTCTACGTTGCACTCGGGCCTCCTTTTATATGCTCAAGGGGTCTCCGACAGGTGGCAACGTAGGCGGGGGGTACAAACGTAAAAACAGGGGTTGGTACACCTACTTGAACATTGTACATTGTGAAAATACCTAACTCTGACGGCAAGGGATAAAAGCAATAAATGCCTGCCGTTGTCGCCCAAACAGTGTAACAGAGACCGTCAGGTGCGCCTCCGCTCGCCACGATGGCGAGCTTTGTCGGCGCCGCTCATCGCTGCTCTCCGCTGGCTGCATACTGCTCGACACGTGCCCATGGAGCGGTCCCGTGGCGACACGTCGGCTGGGTAATTTGGAGCGGAGACGGAGAGGAGCTGCATGCAGCAACAGCGCCTCGCTGGCCGGATCCTTGTCGCGCCCGGAGACTTGTCGCAATCCGGGCCTTCCTGCAAGCTCCTCTTGCCGGGCCTTGTCTTCTGCGTGCACAGGTGGTTTTCCCGACAAGCTCCTCTTGTCGGGGCCTTATCTGCCTAGAGAGGCCTTCCCGACAAGCTCCTCTTGTCGGGGTCTTGCCTTCAGAATGGCTGCGGAGGGTCTTGGCGGACGCCCGGCAAGGCTTGCCGCGGGGACGCTGCGACTGCCCGTGCACAAGTTCGGGGTACTAAGGTACCCCTACTTTAGTACACCGACACCTTGCTTCCCCTTCTGTCACTGGGAAAGGACACTGCAAGATCGAACCCAAAGCTAAGCACCTCTCCCATGGCAAGAACTACCAATCTAGTTGGCTAAAGCAAATGGATAATTCGAAGAGACTTGCAAAGATAACCAATCATACATAAAAGAATTCAGAGAAGACTCAAATATTATTCATAGATAGACTTGATCATAAACCCACAATTCATCAATCTCAACAAACACACCGCAAAAAGAAGATTACATCGAATAGATCTCCACGAGAGAGGGGGAGAACATTGTATTGAGATCCAAAAAGAGAGAAGAAGCCATCTAGCTAATAACTATGGACCCGAAGGTCTGAGGTAAACTACTCACACATCATCGGAGAGGCTATGATGATGTAGAAGCCCTCCCTGATGGCGGCCCTCTCTGGCGGAGCTTCGGAATAGGCCCCAAGATGGGATCTCGTGGATACAGAAAGTTGCGGCGGTGGAATTAGGTTTTTGGCTCCGTATCTGATCATTTGGGGTTACCTAGGTATATATAGGAGGAAGAAGTACGTCGGTGGAGCTTCGTGGGCCCCACAAGGGTGGGGGCGCGCCTGGGGGGTAGGGCACGCCCCCTACCTCATGCCCACCTCGAAGCTTCCTTGGCGTAGGGTCCAAGTCTCCTGGGTCATATTCGGTGAGAAAATCACGTTCCCGAAGGTTTCATTCCGTTTGGACTCCGTTTGATATTCCGTTTCTTCGAGACACAGAAATAGGCAAAAAACAGCAATTCTGGGCTGGGCCTCCGGCTAATAGGTTAGTCCCAAAAATAATGTAAAAGTGGTAAATAAAGCCCAATATAGTCCAAAACAGTAGATAATATAGCATGGAGCAATCAAAAATTATAGATACGTTGGAGACGTATCAGGCGCCGTTGCCAGGGAGATTCGCGCCAAGTCAAGTCAAGTCAAGTCAAGACATACCAAGTACCCATCACAAACTCTTATCCCTCGCATTACATTATTTGCCATTTGCCTCTCCCCCACTTCACCCTTGCCGTTTTATTCGCCCTCTCTTTTCCGTTCGCCTCTTTCTTGCTTGCTTCTTGTTTGCTTGTGTGTTGGATTGCTTGCTTGTCACGATGGCTCAAGACAATACTAAATTGTGTGACTTTACCAATACCAACAACAATGATTTTCTTAGCACTCCGATTGCTCCTCTTACCGATGCTGAATCTTGTGAAATTAATGCTGCTTTGTTGAATCTTGTCATGAAAGATCAATTCGCCAGCCTTCCTAGTGAAGATGCCGCTACCCATCTAAATAGCTTCGTTCATTTGTGTGATATGCAAAAGAAGAAAGATGTGGACAATGATATTGTTAAATTGAAGCTATTTCCTTTTTCACTTAGAGATCGTGCTAAAGTTTGGTTTTCGTCTTTGCCTAAAAATAGTATTGATTCATGGAATAAGTGCAAGGATGCTTTTATCTCTAAGTATTTCCTCCCACTAAAATCATCTCTCTTAGAAATGATATTATGAATTTTAAGCAACTTGATCATGAACATGCTGCACAAGCTTGGGAGAGGATGAAATTAATGATACGTAATTGCCCTACACATGGTTTGAATCTTTGGGTGATTATACAAAAAAATTATGCCGGATTGAATTTTGCTTCTAGAAACCTTTTAGATTCGGCCGCGGGAGGCACTTCTTTGGAAATCACTTTAGGAGAAGCTACTAAACTCCTAGATAATATTATGGTTATTTATTCTCAATGGCAGACCGAAAGATCTACTAATAAAAAAGTGCATGCGATAGAAGAAATTAATGTTTTCAGTGGAAAGATGGATGAACTTATGAAATTATTTGCTACTAAAAGTGTTTCTTCTGATCCTAATGATATGCCTTTGTCTACCTTGATTGAGAATAATAATGAATCTATGGATGTGAACTTTGTTGGTAGGAATAATTTTGGTAACAACGCGTATAGAGGAAACTTTAATCCTAGGCCGTACCCTAGTAATTCCTCTAATAATTATGGTAATTCCTACAACAATTCTAATGGAAATTTTAATAAGATGCCCTCTAAATTTGAGACAAGTGTTAAAGAGTTTATGAATTCGCAAAAGAATTTCAATGCTTTGCTTGAAGAAAAATTGCTTAAGGTTGATGAATTGGCTAGGAACGTTGATATAATTTCTCTTGATGTTGATTCTTTGAAACTTAGATCTATTCCACCTAATCATGATATCAAAGAATCTCTCAAAGCCATGAGAATTTCCATTGATGAGTGCAAAGAAAGAACCGCTAGGATGCGTGCTAGGAAAGATTGCTTTGTGAAAGCGTGTTCTTCTAGTTTCTATGAAAATAAAGATGAAGATCTAAAAGTTATTGATGTGTCTCCTATTAAATCTTTGTTTTGCAATATGAATCTTGATAATGATGGGACTGAATATGAGCCACCTTTACCTAGAAGACGTTCCAAAAATTCGGAGTCTTTAGATCTTGATGCAAAAATTGGTAAAAGTAAGATTGAAGAGATCAAAACTCTAGGTATTAATGAACCCACTATTTTGGATTTCAAGGAATTTAATTATGATAATTGCTCTTTGATAGATTGTATTTCCTTGTTGCAATCCATGCTAAATTCTCCTCATGCTTATAGCCAAAATAAAGCTTTTACTAAACATATCGTCGATGCTTCGATGCAATCTTATGAAGAAAAACTTGAGTTGGAAGTTTCTATCCCTGGAAAACTTTATGATGAGTGGGAACCTACTATTAAAATTAAAATTAAAGATCATGAATGCTATGCTTTGTGTGATTCGGGTGCTAGTGTTTCCACGATTCCAAAAACTTTATGTGGTTTGCTAGGTTTCCGTGATTTTGATGATTGTTCTTTAAACTTGCACCTTGCGGATTCCACTATTAAGAAACCTATGGGAAGAATTAATGATGTTTTTATTGTTGCAAATAGGAACTATGTACCCGTAGATTTCACTGTTCTTGATATAGATTGCAATCCTTCATGTCCTATTATTCTTGGTAGACCTTTCCTTAGAACGATTGGTGAAATTATTGATATGAAGGAAGGGAATATTAGATTCCAATTTCCGTTAAGGAAAGGCATGGAACACTTCCATAGAAATAAAATAAAATAACCTTATGAATCTATTATGAGAGCCACTTATGGATTGCCTACCAAAGATGGCAATACCTAGAATTATCCTTGCTTTTATGCCTAGCTAGGGGCGTTAAACGATAGCGCTTGTTGGGAAGCAACCCAATTTTATTTTAGTTTTTTTATTTTTGCTTATGTTTAGGAATAAATATTTGATCTAGCCTCTTGTTAGATTTGTTCTTATGTTTTAATTAGTGTTTGTGCCAAGTTAAACCTAAAGGATCTTCTTGGATGATAGTTATTTGATCTTGCTGGAAATTCCAGAAACTTTCTGTTCACAAAAACAGTTGTTAAAAATCACCAGAACGGGATAAAATACTGATTCCAATTGCAGAAGATCACTAAACAAATTGTATAGGTCTTCCTATTTTGGTAGATTTTTCTGAGTTCCAGAATTTTGCGTTAGTTACAGATTACTACAGACTGTTCTGTTTTTGACAAATTCTGTTTTTCGTGTGTTGTTTGCTTATTTTGATGAATCTATGGCTAATAAAATAGTTTATAAACCATAGAGAAGTTGTACTAAAGTAGGTTTAACACCCATATAAATAAATAATGAGTTCATTACAGTACCTTGAAGTGGTGTTTTGTTTTCTTTCGCTAACGGAGCTCACGAGATTTTCTGTTAAGTTTTGTGTTGTGAAGTTTTCAAGTTTTGGGTAAAAGATTTGATGGATTATGGAACAAGGAGTGGCAAGAGCCTAACCTTGGGGATGCCCATGGAACCCCAAGATAATCTAAGGACACCAAAAAGGCAAATCTTGGGGATGCCCCGGAAGGCATCCCTCTTTAAATCTTAAATCCATCGGTAACTTTATTTGGAGCTATATTTTTATTCACCACATGATATGTGTTTTGCTTGGAGCGTCTTGTATGATTTGAGTCTTTGCATTTTAGTTTACCACAATCATCCTTGATGTACACACCTTTTGAGAGAGACACACATGATTCAGAATTTATTAGAATACTCTATGTGCTTCACTTATATCTTTTGAGCTATATAGTTTTTGCTCTAGTGCTTCACTTATATCTTTTAGAGCACGGTGGTGGATTTTTGTTAGAAACTATTGTTCTCTCATGCTTCACTTATATTATTTTGGGAGTCCTAAAAAACAGCATGGTAATTTGCTTTAATTATGATAGGCATCCAAGATTAGTAAAAATTATCTTATGAGTGTGTTGAATACTATGAGAAGTTTGATGCTTGATAATTGTTTTGAGATATGAAGATGGTGATATTAGAGTCATGCTAGTTGAGTAGTTGCGGATTTGAGGAATACTTGTGTTAAAGTTTGTGATTCCCGTAGCATGCACGCATTATGGTGAACCGTTATGTGATGAAGTCGGAGCATGATTTATTTATTGATTGTCTTCCTTATGAGTGGCGGTCGGCTGACGGCGATGGTCTTTTCCTACCAATCTATCCCCCTAGGAGCATGCGAGTAATACTTTGCTTTGATAACTTGTAGATTTTTGCAATAAGTATATGAGTTCTTTATGACTAATGATGAGTCCATGGATTATACGCACTTTTTCTTCCTTCAACATTGCTAGCCTCTCTAATACCGCACACTTTTCGCCGGTATCATACACCCACCATATACCTTCCTTAAAACAGCCACCATACCTACCTATTATGGCATTTCCATAGCCATTCAGAGATATATTGCCATGTGTAGGACCTTGAAGTATGACTAGAGGGGGGGGGGTGATTAGACTACTTGACCAATTAAAAACTTAACCTTTTCCCAATTTTAGACTTTGGCAGATTTTAGCTATCTTTAAGCAAGTCAAGCAATCTTCACGCAATTCAAGCAAGCATGTAAAGAGTATATAGTCAGCGGAAAATAAAGCATGCAACTTGCAAGAATGTAAAGGGAAGGGTTTAAAGAATTCAAACGCAATTGGAGACACAGATGTTTTTGTCGTGGTTCCGATAGGTGGTGCTATTGTACTTCCACATTGATGGAGACTTCAACCCACGAAGGGTAACAGTTGCACGAGTCCATGGAGGGCTCCACCCACGAAGGGTCCACGAAGAAGCAACCTTGTCTATCCCACCATGGTCGTCGCCCACGAAGGACTTGCCTCACTAGCGGTAGATCTTCACGAAGTAGGCGGTCTCCTTGCCCTTACAAACTCCTTGGTTCAACTCCACAATCTTGTCGGAGGCTCCCAAGTGACACCTAGCCAATCTAGGAGACACCACTCTCCAAGGAGTAACAAATGGTGTGTTGATGATGAACTCCTTGCTCTTGTGCTTCAAATGATAGTCTCCCCAACACTCAACTCTCTCTCACAGGATTTGGATTTGGTGGAAAGAAGATTTGAGTGGAAAGCAACTTGGGGAAGGCTAGAGATCAAGATTCATATGGTTGGAATGGAATATCTTGGCCTCAACACATGAGTAGGTGGTTCTCTCTCGTAATCGGTAAGTTGGGCGTAGGTTTGTTACGATGGCTCTCCCCACGAATGAAGAGGAGGTGGAGGGGTATATATAGCCTCCACACAAAATCTAACCGTTACACACAATTTACCAAACTCGGTGGGACGAATCATAAAACTTCGGTCGACCGATTTAGTAAACCTAGTGACCGTTAGGGTTTCGTTGGGATCGACATGCAACTTCGGTAGGACCGATATGGTTAGGGTTAGGGCATAACGTAATCTCGGTCAGACCGATTACACAAACTTCGGTGAGACCGATTTTGGTAATTAGCTAACGAGAGAGTTGGTCGAGTAAACTCGGCGGGACCGATTCGCTCTTTTCGGTGAGACCGAAATGTTACGAAAGGGAAACAGAGAGTTTACATTGCAATCTCGGTGGGACCGATCGCTCACTTCGGTTAGACCAAAATGTTATGAAGGGAAACAGAGAGATTCCAATCCCATCTCGGTGAGACCGAGATCCCTATCGGTAAGACCGATTTGCCTAGGGTTTGTGGCAGTGGCTATGACATCTGAACTCGGTGGCGCCGGATAGAAAGAATCGGTAGGGCCGAGTTTGACTTTAGGTTTAGGTCATATGTGGATGTGAGAAAGTAGTGGAGGGTTTTGGAGCATATCACTAAGCACATGAAGCAAGAGGCTCATTAAGCAACACCTCATCCCTCCTTGATAGTATTGGCTTTTCCTATAGACTCAATGTGATCTTGGATCACTAAAATGTAAAATGTAGAGTCTTGAGCTTTTGAGCTTGAGCCAATCCTTTGTCCTTAATATTTTGAGGGATCCACTTTCATCATCCATGCCATGCCATTCATTGAGCTTTCCTGAAATATTTGTCTTGTAATAGCATTAGCTCAATGAGCTATATGTTGTTATGAATTACCAAAACCACCTAGGGATAGTTGCACTTTCAATCTCCCCCTTTTTGGTAATTGATGACAACATATAGATCAAAGCTTCGACAAATGATAATAAAATTGAAAAACATCGTCGCTTTGAGAAGTATGTGATAAGCAAGAGCTCCCCCTAAATTTGTTCATATTTTAAGATTTGCTTTGGACTGCAAATGCACAAGGAAGGCTCATGGGTTACTCTTCCATGTCACATACATCTTGGTGGAGCACTCAAAATAATAAAGATTGAATACATGCACTCATTACCAAGCACAGTGAATGATCATATAAGGATAAGTAAGATAATATCATAACAAGCATAAGTGTAGCTTATGATCAAACACATGATCATCAATGTCTCACAGGTAAAAGCATAGTATCTCAAGCAATCAAAACAAACGAAGTTCAACCAAGAAGACTAGAGAGAACAAAAGCAAATCTCTCTCTCTCTCTCGAAGCCTATGATCTATACATTTTTCTCCCCCTTTGGCAACAAGTTACCAAAAAGTTCTAGAAAATGCATAGGACTATATCGTCTCTCAGGCTTGGTCTTCTGGTGGTGGTGGTGTCCGTAGAACTCCAAGAACGAAGGCTTCAGTCGATGTAGAAGGAGCTGAAGGAGTTGGTGCTGGAGCTGGTGGTCTTTGGAGCCAGAGCTGGAGGCGATGAAGTGACTCTGGTGTCTTGAACTGGCTCTGCGGCTGATCTACGAGCTCGTGGCACTCTGGCAAATGCATCGATCGTAGTTCTGCCCTTCCTCTCCTGCATGTCATCCTGTAGCTGCTCCACGGTGGTGAATCTCGATTACTTTGACATCAAGATCATAGAAGTTTTGTTCCATGATTCTTTCCAGGCTCTCTGGTTTTGAGTTAGGGTGGCCAACCCCTTCTCAATCCGCAGAGTTGATGCTATCAAGTAACCAAGCTGCTCCTGCTTGTTCTTGAGAATGTAATCGATGCCTCTGCTTGAGTTGGCATCTTGATGACCTTCTCTTTCCTTGCCTTCTCCTTCTTCTCTTGCGCTTGCTTCGATGATGGTTCATTCTCGGTCATGACAACTTGATTGTCCTCAAAGTCGGGATAGAGAACCATGTATTCCTTATCCAACAGATACTTCCCCTGTGCCCATCTTTGAGTTAATCAACTCCACGAATCAGGGGCATATCCACAGCTCCTCTTACAGTCTGCTGCCGTCCTCTTGATAGTTTCAACTATGAGGCTCATGACTTTGAATTTACGAGGCACATCAAATATGTGAAGCAAATTGATTGCATGCCCTCTGATCATGTTGTGGTCACTGATTTGGGCAGCAGAGTGTGCCTTAGGATCCAGCTTGATCGTAGGCAGCCCTGACAGAAGATAATGAACTGATCCAAACTTGAAAGTCTCAAGTGCATCATCTGGGATCTCCTTGTACATCTGTGACATTGAGTTGTGACCCATCTTCTTCTTGGCATAAATGTCCAAGTCATCTTCATTTTCCTTTGGGGCATTGATCAGACTTGCCCATTCCTCTATGGTTGACTGATATCTCGTTCCTTCAGACATCCAAACTATCCTGCCACCTGGATAGAAATGTGCATAATGAGCTCGTCATTCCAGTTTGTGAGCTTCTACCCAGCAAAATCTGCAACTCCACACGCACTGAAGCTGTCATATACTCCATGATAGTGTTCTGCATTCTCCTGAATGTAGGTCCAATCGACCCACCTCATATCACAAACTATGGGCTTCTTATCCAATAAGATTGTCTCATAGAAGTCCTGTTGCTCCTTGGTGTGGAACCTGTAATCTACAACAGTCCTTCTCCTGGTGGCATATGGATCTGACTCTCTCCATAGCCTCAACCCTTGATCTCTCCTGATCTTCATGTTCTCGACCACAGGATGAGCATCATTGTGGTCTGGAATCTTGGGTTTGAGCTTCCTTAGGACCTGCCCTTCTTCATCTTCCTCGGCATCAACTTGGGCATTGGAGTCTTGTTCTTCTCATTTCTTGGTATACTCCTGGTATTCCTCTTTGGTGCACTCTTGGGCTTAGGGGCAGCTTTGGGCTTTGAAGTTGCAGCCCCTGATTTTATGGCATCACCCATCAGCTTTTGTGCCTTGGGTGTTGGCTCAGCAACCTCTTCTTCTTCCTCTTCCTCCATCATAGATGGTTTCCCAATCACTCTGGCCATGGTCTTCTTGACCCTTTCCTTCCTTTTCTTTCCTTGACAGCAGACTCTTTGGGTTGGGATTCCAAAGAAGCTTGAGTGGAGACTACGGCTTTGGATATTGGTTGTCTACCTGCTGGCCTTTTGATCTTCATTCGGGCTTAGCTTTGTTGAGCTGTACTCCTTCTTGAGCACTTTCTTCTTTGAACTGGCCTCATCCTCAATTGCCACATAATCTTCATCCTCGGACTCTGAGGTCTTCTTCTTCCTTGTTCTTGTGGCAGCCTTGGGCAAATTCTTGGGAGTGCTTCGCTCCCCTCATCTCGAGCTGCTTGAGGGACTAGTGCCCTCACTCATGTGAATCTGCTCTTCTGACCTATTCTGGCTGTCACTTTGGTCTGACATGCTGCACTCACACTGACTGCTGACCTTGTGAATGGTTATAGATGAGGTAGAGTGGATGAGTATCACAAAATGCAGAGATTTTTGCAAAAGAATGATTCAAAAAAAAACTTAGTTTTAGTTTCCACAGAAAGCATTTCGGATCTACCGATTTTCAAACTCGGTGATACCGAAGCAGTTTTGGAACCTAAACTAGTGAACTCGGTCAGACTGAATCACAGTTCGGTGGCACCGAGTCTTCTAGGGTTTCACAAAGTCCTAAAATCGGTCACACCGATTTGTAATTCTCGGTAAGACCGAGACTTACTAGTGCAATGGCGTTAGCCAAATCGGTGGGACCGAGTTTTTCAACTCGGTGGGTCCGAGATGGTTTCATGAAACCTAACCCTAAATTTTGAATCACAACTATTCTAAGGATTGTTTTGACTGGATAGAAGTGTTTCAATCGTGGCAAGATGCATTATGAACACAATGTCTTTGATAATCGACGAGGATAGCACTTGTGATCGAGTTCATACCCTAGTTCGGCGGTGAACTCGCTTCTGACGGCAACGGCGGAGGAGAATTCCGCTGACGGGCGGAGACCGGGTGGCGGCGGCGCATAAGTCGATGATCCGTAGAACCTAGTAGGCGAAGCGAGCTATGCGCGGCAAGGAGTTTCGGAGAAAGTTTTCCA
Organism: Aegilops bicornis; assembly: GCA_021605145.1. NCBI lineage: Eukaryota > Viridiplantae > Streptophyta > Magnoliopsida > Poales > Poaceae > Aegilops > Aegilops bicornis. The sequence goes on along the minus strand of CM038675.1, from coordinate 377,707,293 downwards.
AAATTTTCCGTGTGAATATATAGCCCGACACTGCCCGGTGTGACCGAGTTGAACAACTTCGGTGGCACCGAGATGCATAACTGATTCTGATGTAAACTTCGGTGTGACCGAAAAGTTAAAATCGGTTGCACCGAGATTGAAAACCTAGATCGACTTAGTAATCTCGGTATGACCGAAATGGATGAATCGGTCGGACAAAAATCACAAAGAAGTTTTGGAAGTTTAAGTCTATGACGAATCGGGGACTCAGTGCTCCTCACACAGAGTGGTTCGAATCGACTTGATCAAATTTTGTGATGTAGCATGAATAGAGTTTGAGACGAGAAAAGCATAGATAGCTAGAGAAGGTTCTTAGGCATTCTTGTCCATCCACTTGGCCAAAGAAAGAGAAGCCAAACAATCAAAACAACAAGTGGATGTCCTCGAATGAGTAAAATATGCAACCAACATGCTCACACAATAAAATGACAAATGAAATATGTGACAAAGCATGCACAACCAATTCTAGCATCTATCAAACAATAGGAGATGACTAGGTCATCTATATATGAGTATATTGACTTAGGAGTCAAATGAGAACATTTGATCATAGGTCATACTCATCGTTTAAGCTCAAGTGGGGTTACCACTTTTACATAAAGCATTTATGTGTTCACATCATTAGAGTTGTTTTGACTCAATTCTTAGAGTTAAGCTCCCCCTAGATGTGAGACCCCCCCTTAGAGGGATAAACTAACCTTGGGTTTTGTCGATGATGACTTCATGTAGGTGTTGAAGATGTGGATGCTCAATGTTGATGTAGATCTTTTGGAGCAATCCTTTGGAGTGAGTTGCACTTTCAATACCTACACGGGTTAGTCCCACAAGGAACAAACAAGAATATCCATAGACATAGAGTGATGCACACACAAAATGATGTCCATGAAAATATTAGGTTACCTTGTCCCTTGCCTTACCAACATGAGGGTTTGTGACTCCTTGAACTAGTGCAAGATATGGAAGTTGATTGCACTTGTCTTCGCCATAATGATATGAGTGAAAAATGTTGGCGGAGTCACCCTCAAGAACTCTCTAGTTCTTCTTCTTGGGATCCACATCATCTTGATGGGAATCCTTGGTGTAGTAGTTGTGCTTGATGAAGTAGAACTTGACGTAGTCTTGGGAACCCACTTGACCAAGGCCTTAGGTGCTTCTTCAAATGCATCAATCTCCTCTTGAAGCTTGTCCTTGCCTTTGTTCTTGTGGTCTTGTGGTGGAAGATCATCTTGTTCTTGTGTTCCATTGAAGGAAGTAGGATCATACTTCTCTTGTTGAGGAACAAACTTCGTCTTGGGGTATTGATCTTCTTCCCACTCAACTCCATTGGCATTGAACTTTCGTTCAAACCAACACCTTGATTCTTCGGTTGCCTTCCTTGCTTGCGTACAATTTCCTCAAATTGCTTACTCCCGCAAGGCTCTTGTATACACCTTTCTCTATAATTCCCTTCAATAAGTTGTTTTCTTGCTCAAGTGTAACTTGGCTAAGAGAATCATTATTGGAATCAAGAGAACTACTAGAAGCAACAATATTGGGTTTAGCATTGTTATTGTTACTACTAGAAGAAGAATCTTTCTTGTTCTTGTTACTAGACTTGACTTGAGGCATGTAAGTAGATAAGAGTAAACGCTTGGCAATGTAAGAAGAACTTTTCTTACGGAGATCATCATTGATCGCTTTTAGGAACTCATGCTCTTCCTCAAGATTGAGCTTTTCAAAGCGTAACTTTTCATGAGCCCTTAAAAGTTCTCGATGATCTTCGAGGATAGTTTCATGAGCTAACTTAAGAGTGTTTAGTTCTTTAGTTAGACGCTCAATCTTCTCCTTATCATTGTCATTCATTTCATCTTGATTAGCATGATTAATTGACATTTCATCATAGTATTCATCACTAGAGTTATCAATAAGTAAATCATCATCACCTAGCAAGTCATCTTCATCACTATTAAAATCAACATACTCGGGGTGTGTTACCTTAGGACCTTTGGCCATGAAGCATCTTCCAATTCCTTCATTTGGTGATTCAAATATGGCGTAGGAGTTGGTTGACACAAGTGATAAACTGGCAACACCTTCATCTTGAGTATATTCGGAGTCGGAGTGATAGCTTCTCTCAGAGTGATTGTCAGAGTCGGAGCCGGATACCCATTCACCAACATGAGCTTGATGTCTTCGTTTTGTGTAGCTTTTTGATGACTTGTCTTTCCTTTCCGAATCCTTGCTTCTCCGCGAGGTTCTTCATTCATAACGATCATCTCTACTCCTTCTCTCTCTTGGTGGTGATTCTTCTCTTGTACTTCTTTTCTTGGGAGAATCTTCTCTTCTTTTGTAGGGTGCCGTACACTCATTGGAATAGTGTCCGGGTCTCCCATAATTGTAGCAATTGCGCTCTCGACTAGAAGATCTTTTGTCATTTTAGGACCTTGACTTGGAGCTTCTTTCTTTGCTTCTACTCTTGTAGAATTTGTTGAAGTTCTTCACCATTAAGCTCAATTCTTCATTGAAGGTTTGTTTCTCACTTGATGATGTGGGGACTTCACATGAGGCTTTGTAAGCACCACTTGACTTGTTGTGAAGTTCCTCCTTATCCTTGAGTGACATTTCATGAGCAACAATTCTTCCAATGACTTCTGTTGGCTTGAGATCTTTGTAATTTGGCATCATTTGGATCAATGTGCACATGGTATCATATTTTCCATCCAATACTCTTAGGATCTTCTTGATGATAAATCTGTCGGTCATCTCTTCACTTCCTAAGCCGGCAATCTCATTTGTGATAAGAGCAAGCCTAGAGTACATTTCAGCGACACCTTCACCATCCTTCATTTTGAACTTGTCAAGCTGACTTTGGAGCACATCCAACTTGGATTCCTTGTGGTCGGTACCTTCATGCATATTAATCAAAGTATCCCAAATTTCCTTTGCATTCTCAAGACGGCTGATTTTGTTGAATTCTTCGGGGCACAATCCTTTGAAGAGGATATCACAAGCTTGAGCGTTGTATTGCAACATCTTCAGCTCTTCCGCACTAGCTTCACGGTTTGGTTCTCTCCCATCAAAGAATTCACCTTGCAAGCCAATACACACAATAGCCCAAACGGCGGGGTTATGTCCGAGAATATGCATTTTCATCTTATGCTTCCAACTAGCAAAATTAGTGCCATCAAAGTAAGGACCTCTACGGTGATAATTTCCCTCGCTAGACGCCATACTCTCCTAGGTTGTGAAACCAAGGCTATGACCACCAAAAGCTATGGAAATCAAAGCAAATGGAGACCAAAGCTACGATACCACTTGTAGGACCTTGAAGTATGTCTAGAGGGGGGTGATTAGACTACTTGACCAATTAAAAACTTAACCTTTTCCCAATTTTAGACTTTGGCAGATTTTAGCTATCTTTAAGCAAGTCAAGCAATCTTCACGCAATTCAAGCAAGCATGCAAAGAGTATATAGGCAGCGGAAAATAAAGCAAGCAACTTGCAAGAATGTAAAGGGAAGGGTTTGGAGAATTCAAACGCAATTGGAGACACGGATATTTTTGTCGTGGTTCCGATAGGTGGTGCTATCGTACATCCACATTGATGGAGACTTCAACCCACGAAGGGTAGCAGTTGCCATGAGTCCACAGAGGGCTCCACCCACGAAGGGTCCACGAAGAAGCAACCTTGTCTATCCCAAAGGCATGGCCGTCGCCCACGAAGGACTTGCCTCACTATGATAGATCTTCACAAAGTAGGCGACCTCCTTGCCCTTACAAAATCCTTGGTTCAACTCCACAATCTTGTCGGAGGCTCCCAAGTGACACCTAGCCAATCTAGGAGACACCACTCTCCAAGAAGTAACAAATGGTGTGTTGATGATGAACTCCTTGCTCTTGTGCTTCAAATGATAGTCTCCCCAACACTCAACTCTCTCTCTGGATTTGGATTTGGTGGAAAGAAGATTTGAGTGGAAAGCAACTTGGGGAAGGCTAGAGATCAAGATTCATATGGTTGGAATGGAATATCTTGGCCTCAACACATGAGTAGGTGGTTCTCTCTCGAGGCGGTAAGTTGGAAGTGTTGGTTTGTTCGATGGCTCTCCCCACGAATGAAGAGGAGGTGGAGGGGTATATATAGCCTCCACACAAAATCTAACCGTTACACACAATTTACCAAACTCGGTGGGACCGAATCATAAAACTCGGTCGACCGATTTAGTAAACCTAGTGACCGTTAGGGTTTGATTGGGGCCTGACATGCAACTCGGTAGGACCTATATGGTTAGGGTTAGGGCATAACGTAATATCGGTGAGACCGATTACACAAACTCGGTGAGACCGATTTTGCTAATTAGCTAACCAGAGAGTTGGTCAGGTAAACTCGGTGGGACTGATTCGCTCTTTTCGGTGAGACCAAAATGTTACGAAAGGGAAACAAACAGTTTACATTGCAATCTCGGTGGGACCGATCGCTCGCCAGTTAGACGAAGCGTTACAAAGGGAAGCAGAGAGATTCCAATCCCATCTCGGTGAGATCGAGATCCCTATCGGTGAGACCGATTTTCCTAGGGTTTGTGGCGGTGGCTATGACATCCGAACTTCGGTGGCGCGGATAGAAAGAATCGGTAGGGCCGAGTTTGACTTTAGGTTTAGGTCATATGTGGATGTGAGAAAGTAGTGGAGGGTTTTGGAGCATATCACTAAGCACATGAAGCAAGAGGCTCATTAAGCAACACCTCATCCCTCCTTGATAGTATTGGCTTTTCCTATAGACTCAATGTGATCTTGGATCACTACAATGTAAAATGTAGAGTCTTGAGCTTTTGAGCTTGAGCCAATCCTTTGTCCTTAATATTTTGAGGGATCCACTTTCATCATCCATGCCATGCCATTCATTGAGCTTTCCTGAAATATTTGTCTTGTAATAGCATTAGCTCAATGAGCTATATGTTGTTATGAATTACCAAAACCACCTAGGGATAGTTGCACTTTCACCATGCAACTTACCACCGTTCCGTTTACTATGACACACTCCATCATTGTCATATTGCTTCGCATGATCATGTAGTTGACATTGTATTTGTGGCAAAGCAACCGTTCATAATTCTTTCATACATGTCACTCTTGATTCATTGCATATCCCGGTACACCGCCGGAAGCATTCACATAGAGTCATATTTTGTTCTAAGTATTGAGTTGTAATTCTTGAGTTGTAAGTAAATAAAAGTGTGATGATCATCATTATTAGAGCATTTTTCCAAGTGAGGAAAGGATGATGGAGACTATGATTCCCCCACAAGTCGGGATGAGACTCCGGATGAAAAATAAAAAAAAGAGGCCATAAAAAGAAAGAGAAAAGGCCCAAATAAAAAAATGAGAGAAAAAGAGAGAAGGGACAATGTTACTATCCTTTTACCACACTTGTGCTTCAAAGTAGCACCATGATCTTCATGATAGAGAGTCTCCTATGGTATCACTTTCATATACTAGTGGGAATTTTTCATTATAGAACTTGGCTTGTATATTTGAATGATGGGCTTCCTCAAAATGCCCTAGGTCTTCGTGAGCAAGCGAGTTGGATGCACACCCACTTAGTTTCTTTTATTAAGATTTCATATACTTATAGCTCTAGTGCATCCGTTGCATGGCAATCCCTACTCACTCACATTGATATCTATTGATGGGCATCTCCATAGCCCGTTGATACGCCTAGTTGATGTGAGACTATCTTCTCCTTTTTTGTCTTCTCCACAACAACCATTCTATTCCACATATAGTGTTATATCCATGGCTCACGCTCATGTATTGCGTGAAGATTGAAAAAGTTTGAGAACACCAAAAGTATGAAACAATTGCTTGGCTTGTCATCGTGGTTGTGCATGATTTTAATACTTTGTGTGGTTAAGATAGAGCATAGCCAGACTATATGATTTTGTAGGGATAACTTTCTTTGGCCATGTTATTTTGAGAAGACATAATTGCTTAGTTAGTATACTTGAAGTATTATTATTTTTATGTCAATATTAATGTAGCGACCTGACCCAAAATCGGTCAAGTCTCTGTGTCTGTACCATCCCAAGATCATGCTGGCACTCACAGTACATTGATGAAATAAACAAAGTTCAATCACACCTGAATTTATTACACGATTCTCATATCGAGTCTTTATTACAATAGACTAAATTCGGCCGCAGGCCAGCTCATGAGAAGTAATCTAAGTAAAGGCTGCGGGCGTAGAAGAATAAGCGAGTCCATCCGACTCCATAGGGCAATCGCCAAGCGCGGATCGTAGCCTCAATCTGATCGGAATACTCCTCTGCAACATAAGACGTTGCAGCCGTGTAGGTCGACATTTTGAATATCTTGGCAAGTCATGAAGAGAGAACAATAATAAAATTTCTAACACTATATGCAATTTGGCTGTGGGGCTCTAAGTTTCATCATTTTGCGAAAAGCCAGTTTTTTCCCTACAATAAGGACTTGCTTGCAAATACTACAAAATTGTTGGTAGTTATTGAGATGGTTCCTCCAACCAATGTCTCATTCCCAATTATTAAATAAACCCCTCAATTAATTATTAATTTCGGTGTTGAGATTTCCGAATACTTCCAAGTTCTAGAGGCTCAAATTGTCCGTAACCGGGGACACGGCTAATCGATTAGATCTTTAACTCTGCAGAGGTTTGCGCACTTTACCCGCAAGAATCGTTCCCTCCTTTTAAGTCTTCGCACTTGAGTGTTTGAAGACCGGACGAGCAACAGGGTCTTAGAAGAGTTCTTACAGCCCTTGCCGGTACCCATCCAATCCTACCGTTCTTCTACATCTCGTAGTACCGTCCGGCCAGCGTCACAACTAGGTTGACCCAGCCAGAGCCCATAATGGCTTGCGGCTGCACGGTAAGCTTCCGGTCAATGGGGCATCCATCCGTCTCTTCGTGGCTGGGTGTAGCTTTCCGCAAGATGTCATGGCGCTTCTCCATGCATCCCGGCCAACCTCTGTGTTCTCCAGGGTGACCTTCATAAATACTAAACCCAGTAGTGAATTTCGAAGTCCATCTTGATCTTGAAGTCATTGGTTTGTCATCATCTTTAACACTCTCACATCTCCCTTATGAATTCACTCAACCAACCCGTCTCTGAGCATAGCAAAAATAAACTACTTCGTCCCGGGTCATGGTAACAAGGGGAATTGGTTCATCCTACCTCATGATACTACTCAAGAACATAACTTCAAAATTTCACCTACTGCATGCATGGTGGGGAGTTAATTCTAATGTAATAAAATCATAGGTATTCTAAAGAAACATGATCAATGACTTGCCTTGCTGACGATCTTCGTAAGCTAGGGACTCGTGGTAGCAAGCTTCGCACTCCGGAAAATCTACCGAGGGAAACAATAACCACAATAAGCATACAACATATGATCACTTACATAACAGCATAGTAATATGAAACACACAAAACAAATGAATCAAAACCCAAAGGAAACTCAAAGAAAAACCAAATCAAAGTTTTCCTACTTCATGCAACAACTAAAAATAGTTTTACATAACAAAAATTTTCTTAACAAAACCTAAGCATGGGTTTATGCTACCTAACAGAAAAGGATTCATCAAGCAACTAGGAGCAAAAAGAATCACTTTAAAATCTATTATAAAACTCCTATTAGGCCTAAAGCAAATTCTAGTAGGAAAAATAAAATAAAAGTTTTATTTATTATAAATAAAAGTTCATGCTCTAAAGTGACAGAAACTAACCTAGAATAATCTATCACATATGAAAAATAAATTTATTTGCTAACTAAAACAATAGGAAAACAGTAGCTAGTTAATTAATTAAGAATAACATGATTCTGATTAAAACTATTTTTTATTAATACTAAAATGCCCAACTAAATTCCTACGGTTAGGTAGTGTCAAAACAAAGTTGTGACAAAAAGAATCACTAGAAAATAATTTTCCTAACTCACTTTATAGCAGATTTACTATTCTGTCTAAATCTAAAATAAAGCAATTCTAAATAATTTTAACATAGCTAATTATATTTTCTACAGAAACTACAATAAATTTGCAAACCAACAAAAAAAGAATCACTTAAAATTATTAAGTAGATTAAAAGATATGAATTTTACAAAACTGAAACTATTACATTAAAACAGAAAACTAAAAATAAAACTAAAACGAAAAAGCGGCTAATGGGCCTATCTAACAGCTTGGCGTAATTTAACTAAAAAGCGCCTGAGGAAATAAATCGCTTCGGGCCGGTCTAAACTAAACCTAACTAAACCGGAATAAACCGGAACTAAAACCGGATCTATTTAAAAAAACCATACCCCTTCGGGGATCTAATCTACACCGTTGGTTTAGATCGAACGGTGGTGGGGTCTCCGGTGACTCACCGCGGTGGTCGGCAGTGGCGCTTTCAGGCGGCGAGTCGTCGGCGTCTCCGGTGGTCGGGAAGTCGGCGGAGGCTCCCGTGAGTCTTGGGCGTCGAGGAGGCGTCTGGTGGAGTTGGTGGAGCTCGGGGTGGGCTAGGCGTCGACGAGGTAAATGGCGGCGCGGCGTTCGGCAACTCCGTGAGTGCGTCTTGGCGAGAGAGGGTCGGTGAGGCGAGGGAATGGGGTGCGGGGGGTATATATAGGCGGGGCCTCATCTTGGCGAGGGCAATCGGGAGAGATCGAATCCGGATCCTTCGGGATCCGTGAGGCGGCGGCGAGTGGCGTGGGCGAGGTTGACGACGGTGGGGGCCCGCTGGCAGTGGGGAGAGGGAGCGGGCTCGGTCGGTTGGCCGACCGGAGGGTTCAGGGGCGGGCTGGCTCATTGGGCCGTCGGTTGAGTGGGCAGTGCGGTGGGTCGCCTGGGTGGGCTGCCCAGGTGCTGGCTGGGCCAGTCGGCCTGGCTGGTGCCTGGGCATTTTTTTTGAATAGTTAGAGAGGGGGAAAATATAATAAAAATAAATATTTTATATAGGACATATATATATCAAAATGATCAGGGAATATTCCTATCATTTGAACATTTTTCCAGGGGCAAAATCCAAACTTTATAAATTTTTTTTCCAAATTCAAATAAAACTCAAATTTGAATTCAAACCTTTTGGCAATGTTTTTCCTCTGATATTTTTGGAGTGTCATGTTTACTCCTCTCATACTTTTTCTCAAGTATTTATCAGGCATAGTTTTTGAAATGATTTCCACTGCCAAAATTTGAATTCAAATTCCAAAACTTCTGAAACTTCAAATGTCACTCAAATTCAAACAACATGCATAGATGCTTAGCTATAATTTGTAAAACATTCCAAATAGGAAATTTGGGATGTTACAATTAAACTTTTGTCTTGAATCTTTCGGATCTGAATATTCATGCCACAAATAAGAGAATTAAATTGAAAATTATGCTAAGTAGCATTCCACATCAAAAATTCTGTTTTTATCATTTACCTACTCGAGGACGAGCAGGAATTAAGCTTGGGGATGCTTGATATGTCTCCAACGTATCTATAAATTTTGATTGTTCCATGCTATATTATATTGTGTTTTGGATGTTTAAAGGGCTTTATTATGCACTTTTATATTATTTTTGGGACTAACCTATTAACCGGAGGCCTAGCCTGAATTGCTGTTTTTTTGCCTATTGCAGTGTTTCGCAGAAAAAGAATATCAAATGGAGTCCAAACGGAATGAAACCTTCGGGAACGTGATTTTCGGAACGAACGTGATCCAGAGGACTTGGAGTCAACGCAAAGTAATCAACGAGGAGAGCACGAGGCAGGGGGGCGCGCCTACCCCCCTAGGCGCGCCCTCCACCCTCGTGGGGCCCATGTTGCTCCACCGACGTACTTCTTCCTCCTATATATACCTCACGCACTTCTGCACCATCGACACGGAGCCAAAACCTATTTCCACCACCGCAACCTTACATGCCCGTGAGATCCCATCTTGGGGCCTTTTCCGGCGCTTCGCCGGAGGGGGCATTGATCACAGAGGGCTTCTACATCAACACCATAGCCTCTCCGATGATGTGTGAGTAGTTTACCTCAGACCTTCGGGTCCATAGTTATTAGCTAGATGGCTTCTTCTCTCTCTTTGGATCTCAATACAAAGTTCTCCTTGATATTCTTGGAGATCTATTTGATGGAATCTTCTTTTGCGGTGTGTTTGTCGAGATCCGATGAATTGTGGGTTTATGATCAAGATTATCTATGAACAATATTTGAATCTCCTCTGAATTCTTTTATGTATGATTGGTTATCTTTGCAAGTCTCTTCGTATTAACAGTTTGGTTTGGCCTACTAGATTGATCTTTCTTGCAATGAGAGAAGTGCTTAGCTTTGGGTTCAATATTGCGGTGCTCGATCCCTGTGACAGAAAGGGAAACGACACGTATTGTATTGTTGCCATCGAGGATAAAAAGATGGGGTTTATATCATATTGCATGAGTTTATCCCTCTACATCATGTCATCTTACTTAAAGCATTACTCTGTTCTTATGAACTTAATACTCTAGATGCATCTTTGGATAGCGGTCGATGTGTGGAGTAATAGTAGTAGATGTAGAATCGTTTCGGTCTACTTGTCGCGGACATGATGCCTATATACATGATCATACCTAGATATTCTCATAACTATGCTCAATTCTATCAATTGCTCGACAGTAATTCATTTACCCATCGTAATACTTATGCTATCTTGAGAGAATCCACTAGTGAAACCTATGGCCCCCGGGTCTATTTTCCATCATACTAATCTTCCAACACTTAGTTATTGCTATTGCCTTTTATTTTACTTTGCATGTTTATTTCTATTTATCATAAAAATACCAAAAATATTATCTTATCATATCTATCAGATCTCACTCTCGTAAGTGACCGTTGAGGGATTGACAACCCCTTTATCGCGTTGGTTGCAAGGTTCTTATTTATTTGTGTAGGTGTGAGGGACTCGTGCGTGATATCCTACTGGATTGATACCTTGGTTCTCAAAAACTGAGGGAAATACTTACGCTACTTTACTGCATCACCCTTTCCTCTTCAAGGGAAAACCAACGTAGTGCTCAAGATGTAGCAACCTCCTACTAGATTGACACCTTGGTTCTCAAAAACTGAGCAAAATACTTACGCTACTTTGCTGCATCACCCTTTCCTCTTCAATGTAAAACCAACGCATGCTCAAGAGGTAGCAAGAAGGATTTCTGGTGCCGTTGCCGAGGAGGTTTACGCCAAGTGAAGTCAAGATTTGATCTCCCGCCAACGTGCGGATTTCTGGCGCCGTTGTCGGGGAGATCTACGCACAAGTCAAGACATACCAGGTACCCTTTACAAATTCTTCTCCCTTGTATTACATTATTTGCCATTTGCCTCTCGTTTCCCTCTCCCCCACTTCTCCCTTGCCGTTTTACTCGCCCTCTTTTTCTGTTCATCTCTTTTCGCTTGCTTCTTGTGTGTCCGTGTGTTAGATCGTTTGCTTTGCCGTTATGGCCAGCCCTACTATTATTGTTAGTACTCCCGATCATGAAGTTCTTAATTTTAAACAAAGGGAGGGAGAAAACCTGAAAGATGCCTGGTATAGAATTTGTAATACTCATAATAGATCCACTAGGAAGTAATCTACTTCCGTTCTCCTTCGCAAATTTTTATATAGGCATCACTCCTTGGAACAGATATATCCTTGATACCATTATCGGAGGGAATTTCTTGGGTAGCCATACTTTTGATTCTTATAATGCTATGATAGATTTGTCTGGCCCACCACCTCTTTTGGTCAATGGAACTATTTTAACTTTGGAACATGTGATGCAAAGGCTTGAAATTATCGAAAATAAAGTTGCCATTGTAGAGTTGATCGAGAATTTGGATAAAAAGATCCACAACCAAGTTACCCAATATGGATCTAAGGTAGGAGTTACTCTGAAATTTTTTCGAGAAAAAGAACCCATAGTTAACGAAAAGAGAGATCAAGATTCCTTTAGAATTGATAAACTTGAGGATATTATTACCAATTTAGGGTCTGCCTTTTCTTCCGTAAGAAACACTTCAAACCCTCCTACTACCAAAGTTGCCAAATTTATGTATGTTCCTAAAAATATGGGTGAATCTTCTAGTAAGGAAAATGCGGATCTCAAATCAATAAGTGTTCACCCCAACTTTTTCGCTATCATTAAGGAACCTTTTTCTATAAATGAATTTCTTGATTTCTTGCCTAGGAGTTTGATCATTAATAAAAAGAAGGAAACTCCTAAGGGTTATAAGTGTTCAATTGAAGAATTGCCAACCAAAGATGACAATACCTAGATCTATTCTTGTTATGCCTAGCTAGGGGCGTTAAACGATAGCGCTTGTTGGGAGGCAACCCAATTTTATTTTTGTTCCTTGCTTTTTGTTCCTGTTTTGTAATAAATAATTCATCTATCCTCTGTTTAGATGTGTTGTTATGTTTTAATTAGTGTTTGTGCCAAGTAGAACCTTTGGGAAGACTTGGGGAAGTCTTTGTGATCTTGCTGTAAAAAACAGAAACTTTAGCGCTCACGAGATTAGCTGCCATTTTTTACTGGGGAGTGATTTTTTGTTGATTATTTTTGAAGATGATTAATAGATCAATTCCTCACGTCAACCAATTTATTTCATAATTTTTGGAGTTCCAGAAGTATACGTTTGATACAGATTACTACAGACTGTTCTGTTTTGACAGATTCTGTTTTTCGTGTGTTGTTTGCTTATTTTGATGAATCTATGGCTAGTATCGGGGGTATGAACCATAGGAAAGTTGGAATACAGTAGGTTTAACACCAATATAAATAAAGAATGAGTTCATTACAGTACCTTAAAGTTGTGGTTTGTTTTCTTATACTAACGGAGCTCATGAGATTTTCTGTTGAGTTTTGTGTTGTGAAGTTTTCAAGTTTTTGGGTAAAGATTTGATGGATTTTGGAACAAGGAGCGGAAAGAGCCTAAGCTTGGGGATGCCCAAGGCACCCCAATGTAAAAATACAAGGACAACCAAAAGCCTAAGCTTGGGGATGCCCTAGAAGGCATCCCCTCTTTCGTCTTCGTCCATCGTAACTTCACTTGAGGCTATATTTTTATTCACCACATGATATGTGTTTTGCTTGGAGCATGTTGTATGATTTGAGTCTTTGCATTTTAGTTTACACAATCATCCTTTCTGTACACACCTTTTGAAGAGACACACATGAATCGTAATTTATTAGAATACTCTATGTGCTTCACTTATATCTTTTGAGCTAGATAATTTTGCTCTAGTACTTCACTTATATCTTTTTAGAGCATGATGGTGTTTTTATTTTATAGAAATTATTGATCTCTCATGCTTTAGTTATATTATTTTGAGAGTCCTTTAGAACAGCGTGGCAATTGGCTTTGGTTATAAAATTAGTCCTAATATGATAGGCATCCAAGATGGGTATAATAAAAACTTCCATATAGAGTGCATTGAATACTATGAGAAGTTTGATACTTGATGATTTTTTTGAGATATGAAGATGGTAATATTAGAGTTGTGCTAGTTGAGTAATTGTGGAGTTGAGAAATACTTATGTTGAGGTTTTCAAGTCCCGTAGCATGCACGTATGGTAAATGTTGTGTGACAAATTTGAAGCATGAGGTGTTCTTAGATTGCTTTCCTTATGAGTGGTGGTCGGGGACGAGCGATGGTATTTTCCTATCAATCTATCCCCCTAGGAGCATGCGCGTAGTGCTTGGTTTTGATGACTTGTAGATTTTTGCAATAAGTATGTGAGTTCTTTATGACTAATGTTGAGTCCATGGAATATACGCAGTCTCACCCTTCCATCATTGCTAGCCTCTTCGGTACCGTGCATTGCCCTTTCTCACTCTGAGAGTTGGTGCAAACTTCGCCGGTGCATCCAAACCCTGTGATATGATACGCTCTATCACACATAAACCTCCTTATATCTTCCTCAAAACAGCCACCATACCTACCTATTATGGCATTTCCATAGCCATTCCAAGATATATTGCCATGCAACTTTCCACTGTTCCGTTTATCATGACACGCTTCATCATTGTCATATTGCCTTACATGATCATGTAGTTGACATCGTATTTGTGGCAAGGCCACCATGCATAATTTCATACATGTCACTCTTGGTTCATTGCATATCCCGGTACACCGCCGGAGGAATTCATATAGAGTCATACTTTGTTCTAGTATCGAGTTGTAATCTTTGAGTTGTAAATAAATAGAAGTGTGATGATCATCATTAATAGAGCATTGTCCTGGAAAAAAAGAAAGGCCAAATATAAAAAAGGAAGGCCAAATAAAATAAATAAAAGGGACAATGCTACTATCCTTTTTCCACACTTGTGCTTCAAAGTAGCACCATGATCTTCATGATAGAGAGTCTCTTATATTGTCACTTTCATATACTAGTGGGAATTTTTCATTATAGAACTTGGCTTGTATATTCCAACAATTGGCTTCCTCAAATGCCCTAGGTCTTCATGAGCAAGCAAGTTGGATGCACACCCACTTAGTTTCTTTTGTTGGGCTTTCGTACATTTATAGCTCTAGTGCATCCGTTGCATGGCAATCCCTACTCCCTCATGACCGACATCAATTGATGGGCATCTCCATAGCCTGTTGATTAGCCGCGTCAATGTGAGACTTTCTCCTTTTTTGTCTTCTCCACACAACCCCCATCATTATATTCTATTCCACCCATAGTGCTATGTCCATGGTTCATGCTCATGTATTGCGTGAAAGTTGAAAAAGTTTGAAAATACTAAAGTATGAAACAATTGCTTGGCTTGTCATCGGGGTTGTGCATGATGAGAGCATTTTTGTGTGAGGAAAATGAAGCATGGCCAAACTATATGATTTTTTAGGGATGAGCTTTCTTTGGCTATGTTATTTTGATAAGACATAATTGCTTAGTTAGTATGCTTGAAGTATTATTATTTTTATGTTGATATTAAACTTTTGTCTTGAATATTTCGGATCTGAACATTCATGACACAATAAAGAAAATTACATTGAAAATTATGTTAGGTAGCATTCCACATCAAAAATTCTGTTTTTATCATTTACCTACCTGCATTTAGCAGGAATTAAGCTTGGGGATGCTTGATACGTCTCCAACGTATCTATAATTTTTGATTGTTCCATGCTATTATATTATCTGTTTTGGATGTTTAATGGGCTTTAATATACCTTTTTATATTATTTTTGGGACTAACCTATTAACCGAAGGCCCAGTGCAAATTGCTGTTTTTTTTCCTATTTCAGTGTTTTGCAGAAAAGGAATATCAAACGGAATCCAAACGGAATGAAACCTTCGCGAGGATCGTCTTTGGAACAAACACAATCGAGGAGACTTGGAGTGGAAGTCAAGGAAGCATCAAGGAAGCCACGAGGCAGGAGGGCGCGCCCCCCACCCTCGTGGGCCCCTCGCAGCTCCACCGACCTACTTCTTTCGCCTATATATACTCTTATACCCTGAAAACATCCAGGGGAGCCATGAAAAAAACTTTTCCACCACCGCAACCTCCTGTACCCGTGAGATCCCATCTTGGGGCCTTTTCCGACGATCTGCCAGAGGGGGATTCGATCACGGAGGGCTTCTACATCAACACCATAGCCTCTCCGATGATGTGTGAGTAATTTACTACAGACCTTCGAGTCCATAGTTATTAGCTAGATGGCTTCTTCTCTCTCTTTGGATCACAATACAAAGTTCTCCTCGATCTTCTTGGAGATCTATTCGATGTAATTCTTTTTGCGGTGTGTTTGTCGAGATCCGATGAATTGTGGGTTTATGATCAAGATTATCTATGAACAATATTTGATTCTTCTCTGAATTCTTATATGCATGATTTAATATCTTTGCAAGTCTCTTCAAATTATCGGTTTAGTTTTGCCTACTAGATTGATCTTTCTTGCAATGGGAGAAGTGCTTAGCTTTGGGTTCAATCCTACGGTGCTTGATCCCAATGACAGAAAGGGAACCGACACGTATTGTATTGGTGCCATTGAGGATAAAAAGATGGGATTTATATCATATTGCTTGAGTTTATCCCTCTACATCATGTCATCTTGCCGAATGCGTCCGTTCTTATGAACTTAATACTCTAGATGCATGCTGGGTAGCGGTCGATGTGTGGAGTAATAGTAGTAGATGCAGAATCGTTTCGGTCTACTTGACACAGACGTGATGCCTATGTTCATGATCATGCCTAAATATGCTCATAACTATGCGCTTTTCTATCAATTGCTCAGCAGTAGTTTGTTCACCCACCGTAATATATGCTATCATGAGAGAAGCCACTAGTGAAACCTATGGCCCCCGGGTCTACTTTACATCATATAAGTTTCCGATTATAATTCTAGTTTACTATTTATTTTGCAAACTTTACTTTCCAACCTATACAACAAAAATACCAAAAATATTTATCTTATTATCTTTATCAGATCTCACTTTTGCAAGTGGCCGTGAAGGGATTGACAACCCCTTTATCGTGTTGGTTGCAAGGTTCTTGATTGTTTGTGCAGGTATTGGGCGACTAGCGTGTAACCTCCTACTGGATTGATACCTTGGTTCTAAAAAACTGAGGGAAATACCTACGCTACTTTGCTGCATCACCCTTTCCTCTTCAAGGGAAAACCAACGCATGCTCAAGAGGTAGCACGCGGCGGACTGCTCGCACGCGTCCCGTCGAGCCTGCACGGCGGACTTCTCACGCTCGTCCCTCTAATCAAATAGCTGCACGCACGCCACCGAGTATGGTTAAATTTCGACACGGTTAATATAATACAACCGTTTGCGATATTAACGTGTCAGCTTTTTGTTTCAAAAAGGACTTCGTTGGTACTAATGTGTGCGCCTCTTCTCAAACTAGACGATTTTTTTACCACGACATATATGTGCCATGTCATGAAACCGTGCCAAGTTTCATGTTTTTTGGGTGACTTTTTGATTCACTGGGATTAAAAAACTGAGATTCTCAGTGTTCCAGGACGACGACAAGTTTGCAATTCATTCCCATTCCTTAAATGAGACCTAAACATGCACCCAATGACACATGTACGATTTCCCACCCATTTTGCTTCACTGGATCATGTGGTTGTAGTTCAAATTTGAATTATGGACTACATTAAATGCATAGAAAACTTAGTAATTAGTAATATATATAAAATGGCCAAACGAACCCTGAACTGTTCCAAATTTCAGCCCGACACTCCTGTTATTCTATGTTGCCTGTAGAAGACAAAGTTCAAGGCGACCTATTATCGTTTCGCCCACAAGAGGCACTACAAAAAAAAGACACATCCGTGACATTTAGGGCCGAACGAAATTTTTTCTGTCATACTTATGACACTTCTATGATGATAATTGTGACAAAACCCGGTATCATCATAGATGTGGTGGGCTCCTACTTCTATGACAAAAAATCATGACAGAAAGTGGGCTTTTCGTCCTGGGCGGGCTGGAAATGCAGCTGCATGACATTCTTTGGGCCGTCCATGACGGGAAAAACCGTGGTAGAAGCGAGGGCGAGGAAAATATCAAGGAGTTCTCGGTTACGGTGGGTGGTCGGGGGCCGAGCGATGCACGTTTCTCTGGTACGTATGCACGCGTGTGCGAGGCGTTGCTCTCTAACTGAACCCAAGCGAGGCATTGGGCTCTAACTGAACCCGAGCAATTTCACTAGCTACGTTACTGAACCCCGATCAATCCCTTGCTGTAAACTGAACTCGAGTGATTCCTTCACTACTGCTGCTAACTGAAGCCGATCGATGCTGCCTCTGGATGAACAGTGAGCGTTGTTGGCGGGCGGGGGGGGGGGGGGTTGGATGAACAGTTCCCGGTGGGGGGTTGGATGAACAGGACCTGGTGGTAGTAGAGGCCGTTGCCATCGGATGAACAGTACCCGATCGGTCGAGCGGTGGATGAACAAGACCCCTGGAGGGCTGGATGAACAGGACCCGTGGAGGGCTGGTTGAGCGATGATCCGGTGGAGGGTTGGATGAACAGTAGCCCGTGGAGGGGTGGTTGAACAGGACCCCGTGGAGAGGGCTGGTTGAACAGTAGCCGGTGGAGGAGCGGTGGAGGCTGGATGAACAGGAGCCCGTGTGTCGGGGCAGGCTGATCTGACCCACGAACACCTATGGGACCAGCGGACCGAGCCCCTTTTGGTTCGGTGGGAGGCGGAGGTCGCACGAAGAGCAGATCGAGGCGAAGCACACGAGAGGTTTACCCAGCTCCGGAGCTCTCTGGAGAGATAACACTCCTACTGCTGCATGTTTGAGTGTATTGAGTTCTTGCTCGGGAGCGCTTGAGTGCTACAGTACACACGAGCTGCTAACGAGACCGAGCGTGTCTGGCTTCGAACCTCCTGAACCCCCTTCTACGTTGCGCATGGGCCTCCTTTTATATGCTAAAGGGGTCTCCGACAGGTGGCAACGTAGACAAGGGTAAAAGTGGGAAAGAAGTGGTTGGTACAGCTACTTGTACAGTGTACAGTGTATAGTGGATCATACCTAACCCTGACGGCAGGGGACAAAGGCATTAAATGCCCGCTCACGCCGCCCTAACAAAGGCAAGCGAGGGACCGTCAGGGCGCCACCGCTTGCCACGATGGCAATCTTGTCGTGCCGCTTGCCACCCTCGCACCGCGGCTGCCTGACCTCTCGCCACGCGCTGGAAAGGTCGAGGCGACACGTTAGTGGATGTCTTGGGCCTTGGTCTGAGTGGTGATGCAGCCGGGGCAAGCGCCTTCTGCGGTTGTTGTCTTGTCGCGCCCGGAAGCTTGTCGCTCACGGGCCTTCCCTGCAAGCTCCTCTTGCCGGGCCTTGCCTCCTAGGTGCCTTGGGTGGCCTTCCCGGCAAGCTCCTCTTGCCGGGGCCTTGTCTCCTTGGCTTGAATACTTTGTTCTTGAATGGCTCCAAAGGAACCACGGAGGACCTTGGCGGTCACCCGGTAAGCCTCGCCGTGGAGGGCTGCAACTACCCGTGCACAAGTTCGGGATACTAGGGTACCCTACTCTAGTACACCGACAGGAGCCCCCGGGCCTGGGCCACACACGGTGCCGAGCGCTGTTGGGCCAGGCCCAAACAGGGCACGGGCACACGCGGCCTGGGTCACGCCGTAACTCACCCCGGACCCACCACGCCCTCCACGAACGGCACGTGTCGAATGCGGCGTCGTGTGAGAGATCGTGGGCGAGATCGTGGGTGGTTTCTTTATTCGGAACGACGGAACGTCCGCCCCCTCCCTCTTTATAAGCAGGGGAAACAGGGGCAGGTCGCCCACCTTGCCGATTCTTTGTCCAATCTCGAGAAAACCACCGCTGCTCCCCCTTCTTCCCAAGGCTGAAGAGAGCAGCGCTCCACTTCATCGGCACCAGCATCACCAACGCCGTCGATCTCCTCCACCGCCTCCGCCATGGCACCGAAAGCCGACAAGGGGAAGGGCGTGAAGTCGGCCGAGGCGCAGCGGCTCGCTGCGCTGCGGAAGGAGCGGGCAATCTTTCCCCCCCAGCTCGCCGCGAGGGAGCTGAGGGAGAACTACTACCTCTTCTGGTCGACGGAGACGCGAGCGCATCCGCGCACGAAGGTACTCCCAGCTGCTGCTCCGGAACTAGCTCCAAACGGACATCCCTTCTTCGCGCTCTTCTTCTACTGCGGGCTCTGCCCGCCTTTCTCTGAATTTTTCTGTGACATCATGAACACCTACGGGTTCTGCCTCCTTGATTTCACCCGCAATGCTGTTCTGACCATGGCAGTTTTCGCACATCTCTGCGAAAACTTTGTCGGAGTCCATCCAAATGTAGCTCTTTTCCGCCACTTCTTTATACCCCGAGTTGAGAGAGGGGAGCCTCTTGCCGGAGGAATCGCTTGGATCTCGAGGGTTGGCAAGAAGGAAGCCTATCTGGAGGAAGAGCTCCGTAGCAAATGGGAGGAATGGAGGGCGGATTGGTGCTGGATTGTCGAGGAGAACCCGCAGTCATTTACCGCCCAAATACCTAAACCCCAAGAGGTGCGCGGCAACGATTGGAGCAATCTGGCCCCGGAAGACGCTTAGGTCAAGATTGCGATCACCGAATCCTTCGCCTTAGACTTGTCGGGCTCACCGTAGGGCACCGTTGGCGCAGACTTTCTTCGCCGCCCGACGCCTGCAGAGAGGAGGAGACCCGCACTGGGAGTTTGAAGCGGCAGATATCATGAGGCTGCACCCAGGCCTCAACTTCAACTTCACCGTCTTGGAACTTGACGCAATGCTCTTGGAGCTGTTCAAGCCCGATCCTGATCATCCAGAAATGTTTAGGTTGCCGAGGGGCGTCGTTCCACTGTGCAACAACTCCTTGCTTGACCGCATCCGTGCAATGATGCCATTGTGCAACTCGCATGGAAGTGTCCCAACTTGGCAAGAGCCTGCAGATGACGTCGTGCGGCAGTTCTTTGACAACCTGGTAGAATTGCCGGTCCGCCCCGATGAACAGAGGGGCCTCACCGCGGCAACTGAAGCGGGGTCCTCGCAGACCACCGCTTCTACTCCCGCCAAGCGGCCAAGGGAACCTACTCCTCCGCCTCGTCTGCACGGAGGCGGGCCACTGATCTCTCCGCTCAGCTCGACGAGGAAGAAGAAGAGTAAGATTCTTTGCAGCATTTGTAGTTCTTGACTTGTTGCTTCGTCTTGTATCTGATTTGCTTCATTCTGAACCCATTCCTTTTCAGGACGCTGGCCCAGAGAGCGTCGAAGAGAGCCAAGGCCCCGGTGATTGACATCGAGGACGAACCCACCGCGATAGCAGGAGGCGCGTCCGAGACCACCTTGCCGGACGTGGCAACTCTTCCTCAAAGCAGCCCCCAGCGCAGCCCCCAACGTAAGTATATGGTTCACTTCCTGCTGTTCGGCGTGCATGGATGCTCTTTCTTTGCTGATATCTCGATTTGTTGATTTGTGTAGGAAGCGAGCAGCCTCACCAGAGTGCCTTGAAGCCGCTCTGACATGCCATCTGCCGACTACACCGCCAAGGGAGGATTCCCGGCGAGGGAGCGTTCTCCGCAAGGGAGACTTCTCCGGCAAGGGCAGTTCTCCGGCAAGGGCAGCTCTCGGCAAGGGACGGCACTAACGATCCCTGGCGGCGGAGACCATGACTGCAGACCCTAGCATGTAATCCTCTTGCCTGAAAACTTCCGTTGTGTTTTTCTTCTTCTGATTTTCTTTTTGAATATTTGCTTGACTTTTCTTCATCCATCCGCCACAGAGCCAATGGAGACCGAGGTCGCCGGCGAGGAGGACACGCGTGGCAATACTGACGACGCCGCCGCCACCGAAGAAGATGCTGGCGCTGACGAGCCAGCCAGCGAAGAGGCCGCCAAAGCTGCCGCCGCAGAAGCTGGCGGGGGTCCGCGATCGTGACCGACGACGTCTGAGGCCAGCAGGAGCGGTGTGCACGCCGACCGCCGATTCCTCCGCCACAAGGCAGCTGCTGGGCCCGAAGAGCCCCAGCTCCGGCGCTTATTTGAAGGCGGCGATGGCGTCTTCATCAAGCTCCCATGGGCGCCGAGCTCTAGGGTGCCGGCCAAGGAGAAGCGTTCGATGAAGAGCTGCTCGCCCGCATTGGATCGACGCTGGTCGACGACCAAACAGCGTGGGCGAAGTCTAAGGAGGAGCAGCTGCTGCGAAGCCGCTGTCGCTTCTACCGCGCCTCGACAAACCAAGATGGAATCGGAAGCGCTTGTCGCGAAGGGAAGCGGAACATCAAGAAGCGCGGAGGAGCTCCGGGCTTAACCAGGAAGCTCTGGTCCTTGGCGTGAGCGGGAGCAACTTCGCCGAAGAGCGCAAAACCTTCCTCCTCGAGAAGGCTGAAGTTGAAGAGGAACAATGACTTGCCGCCGAGAAGCCGCTCAAGGCAGGAAGGCGAGTTGGCGCAGAGGAAGGTTTATCTTGACAGCCATGAGGAGGATCTTGCCATGCGCGAGCAAACATTTGGCGGGCTCTCAAGGAAGCAAAGGATGCTGCCGCAATGCCGAGGCCGCCAAGAAGGAGCCGGAGATGAAGGTGGCGCAGTTGGAGGCCAATCTCAAGGAGAGCGGCGAGGAGCTTGCTGCACTCAAGCATGAGCGCGAGAAGGGCGCCTACACTCTTGGCGAGGCTGCAGGCCGTCTCGCCGAGAGGAGCAAGGAGCTTCAGCGCCGCCAAGGACTCCAACGCAGATCTTGAGCTGAAGCTAACTACTTTGACTTCGACACTGTTGGGCGGCGCCAGGGAGGCGGAGGTGGCCTTGAAGGAGAAGATCAAGGCCGATGAGGCGCCTGGCGCAAGTCTTCTGCCGCCTGTAATGCCTTGAGGGAGAATGTGGAGCACTGGACCGAGGGTCTCGTGGATGTTGCTGCAGCGATCGACAGGGAGCTGGCGGAGCTGGGGATGGTTGATCTTGGATATTCCTCCGATGAGCACCTCCAACCCAGCGCCAAGCTCAGCTTGTTCTTCAAGGGCGTGGTGACGGACCTCCAGCGACTCCGGGAAGAAGTCCCAAAGCAGCTGGCCGAGGAGTCGCGCCAGATCTGGGCGGGAGCTCTTCAAAAGGTGCTGATGAAGGTGGCCTTCCGCAATCCAGGCCTCAACCTCACCAACGTCCTCAAGTCCTTGCCGCCGGATCTTGATGTGGGCGCTCAAGACCCTTGTCGCACCCATCGTGGGACAGGGTGAGCGGGATCAAGAGGGTTGAGGGCGATCGCAGAGATTAGGCCGCCCGCTTTCTCTTTTTCTTGCAGCTTCTTGATCATGTTATGAGAACAATCTATTAGAGCTGCGACAAGCTATCTTGTAATATAACTCTATTTCGGGTTGGCAATTGCTATGTTATTTCCTTTACTTGATTCCTTCCTTTGTATGTTTTTGCCATACGCTTTTAGGGAACTCGTCGGCGCAGGCACCTAGGTCATGAGCCGAGTGAGACGTCAAGACTGGCCGGGCGGTGCCGCTTCCGACAAGTAACCTTGTCGCAACTAGTCGCAGCTCACTTAAGTTGTTGAGCAGACTCGAAACAAAGTAAGGCGCAACTAGCTACGAGTTGGTTCCTCTGCGCAAGACAAGTTTTCCATACAAAGTACGGTCGTTCGAGGAAGATAACTTAAATTTTTAAAACTGATTGCTCAAACTTTAGCAACTTAGCTTTTCCGTCGCTTTGCTTCCGTAAGGCTAGACTTCCTTGAGCGACGCTTGGTCCACACCATTATCTTCTCCTTCCCTCCCGGCAAACTTGTGGGCGAGGGAACCTTCCTTTCTTTGAGAAAGAGAGAGAAGAGAAAATAAAGATATGGAGCCTTATGGCTCGTTATTGCTTACCGGGGGTAGGTGCTGCACAAAGTGTCAGATAACGCATGCAAAATAGAAGTAGAAAGCATGAAATTGACAAGATGTGCGAAGCACGCTTAGCTTTACTTATGCACGGGTCTGCATACCGCTTTATACAAAGGATTACATGCAACATCGGAAGACTTGTACAAAAGGTGGTTGCCGGAACAGGTTAAAGCAACCACGCCTCTGAGTAAAACTTACGAAGATGCTCAATGTTCCAGGAGTTGCTCACCGGAATGCCATCTTCGGTCTCAAAGCGACAACGCCGAGCCTAGTGACTCGCTTTCACCCGGTAAGGGCCTTCCCACTTCAAGCGTCAACTTGTTGGAATTCTTGGCGGACTGAACGCGCCAAGAACAAGGTCGCCTTCCTCGGGACTTGGCATTAACTGCGGCTATGGTAGCGGCGCAAAGCTTGTCGGATATCGAGCAGCTCGTACAGCAGCCTGAAGACGATCCTCCTCAAGGAGCAGCGCGTCATCTTGTCGCAGCTGCTCTTGCTCAAGCTCATCATAAACGAGCACCCGAGGTGATCCGTATACGAGTTCCGTGGGGAGAACTGCCTCTGCTCCATAGACTAGAGCGAAAGGTGTCTGGCCAGTGGCTCGATTTGGCGTCGTCCTGATCGACCAAAGAACCACCGGCAGCTCCTCAATCCAGCTTTCTTCCACACTTGTGCGCACTGTCGAAAGTTACGGTCTTGAGCCCGCGCAAAGCACTTCAAAGATTTGCCCTCTCCGCTTGACCGTTACTTCTCGGATGTGCAACAGAAGCGAAGTAGACCTTGGCGCCAAGATCTTGGACGTACTGCATGAAGGTGCGGCTCGTGAATTGCGTGCCGTTGTCGGTGATGATCCTGTTAGGAATTCCGAAACGGCAAACAATCGACCTGAAGAACTTGATCGCCGATTGTTGTCACCTTCCTCATCGCTTCCACTTCCGGCCACTTTGTGAACTTGTCGATTGCAACGCACAAGTACTCAAAGCCCCGACAGCTTCGGGAAAGGGGCCGAGGATGTCGAGCCCCTGCACCGAAAATGGCCGGGATAAAGGGATCGTCTGGAGAGCTTGAGCTGGCTGGTGTATCTGCTTGGAATGGAATCGCACGCTTCACACTTGGTTACTTGTGCAGTTGCATCTGGAGGGCTGTCGGCCAAAAGAAACCTTCTTTGAACGCTTTGCGGCAAGTGCTCTGGCGCCAATGTGGTGACCACATATGCCTCCATGTATCTCTGCCAACAGCTTTTGTACGTCTTCCAGGTGAATACACTTCAATTTCACACCGTTGAGTCTTCTTCTGTACAGTGTGTTGTCGACAAACTGGTACATACTTGACTGCCGGGCTACTCTTTCCGCTTCTTCTTGCTCTTCGGGAAGTTCTCCTGTCTGAAGGAAATGGACAATCTGCTGCGCCCATGCTGGAGCTTGCGGCTCGACAACAAGGACTAAAGGCACATCTGCTGCTGTGGGAACATCCGCTTCTACGGCGAGAACCTGCGGCTCAGCCGGAGCTTGACGTTCCCCGGCAAGCTTGCCGGAGCAAAACTTGTCGGGAGCTGCCTCGCTTCAACGAAACAAACCCTAGGGCTTGTCGGAGCAGCATCGCTCCTCAGCACTGTTGGTGTTGATCCTGGGGACCTTCTTGGCGGCGGCTTCGGGAAGCTCTGCCGGAAAATAGTCACCAGAAATCAACTTCCTCTTCTTGCTCTGTCCGGTTGATGGTGTTACAGACGGTTGAGTCAGCTTGAGCACGAAAATCCCTGGTTCCACAGGTAACTTAAGTGCAGAGCACTTGACAGGCCATCGGCAATGTCGTTCTGAGCTGTTGGAACATGTTCCATCTGCAGGCCGTCAAAGTGCTCTTCTAGCTTTCTCACTTCATTAACATAAGCTTCCATCAACGGACTCTGATAACTCTTGTTCACTTGGCGGATGACAAGCCGTGAGTCACCCGACAATGAGCTTCTTGATCCCAAGGTCTCTGCGATCTCGAGACCGCAAGCAAACCTTCATACTGCAGTATTGTTTGTTGCTTGCTCCTTGGGAAAGTGCATCTGGACTACGTACTTGAGGTGCTCCCCGGTAGGTGCAACGAGTAGCACGCCCGCACCGGCGCCTTGCAGCGAGAAGGCACCATCAAAGTACATCAGCCACTCCTTGCTTGCTTCCTTGACGGGGATGCTCGTTTCTGGAATTTCTTCATCTTGTGTTGGAGTCCATTACGCTATGAACTCCGCCAATGCTCGCTTTGGATAGTTGGAGTGCTCTCAAACTTGAGGCCAAAGCTTGACAGTTCCAAAGTGCCCACTCGACAATCCCGCCTGTTGCCTCTGGATTTTGCAGTATCCTCTTCAGCGGAAAGCAGTGGCGATTGTGATCTCATGTGCCCGGAAGTAATGGCGCAGCTTTCTCGAGGCCATGAGGAGGCCGAAAAGCAATTTCTGCACACAAGAGTACCTTGACCTAGCCCCTGCAGAAGGGAACCGACAAAGTAAATCAAGGCGCTGCACCATTCTTTTACGCATCTTCTCATGAGTCTGCGCAGATCCATCCTTGTCGGGACCAGAGCTTGCGGTGAAGCCCCACAGCTTGTCGCTGGATGCATCTGCCATGGTTGCTAGCTCATCATCCGCCTCCCTCTCCGCTACTAACGCAGCACTAACCACTTGATTGGTTGCCGCTATATATAGCGACAACTTCTCTTGTGGCTTAGGTGCGACAAGTGTTGGAGTGGAGGACAGGTATCTCTTCAAATCTGCAGCGCAGCCTCCGCTTCGAGTCCATTTCATCGGACCTGCCTTTTTTCAAAATTTTGAAAAATGGCAGGCGCGCCAGCAGAACCTAGAGATAAACCGGCCGAGGGCAGCTACGCGAACCGGCAAGTCTTCGTACATCCTTGACGCGCTTTGGTGCTTCAATCTGCTCAATGGCCTTGATCTTGTCGGGATTGGCTTCAATTCCCCGCTGAGACACGAAGAACCCGAGAAGCTTGCTGGAGGGGACTCCAAACACGCACTTCTCGGGGTTGAGCTTGAGGTTGATCTTGCGCAGATTTGCAAAGGTTTCGTCTAAATCTTGAATCAGAGTCGCCTTGTCCTTGCTTTTGACCACTATGTCATCCATGTAGGCTTCCACATTTACGTGCATTTGCGGCTCAAAAGCATAATGGACTACTCTTGCAAATGTTGAACCAGCATTCTTTAATCCGAAAGGCATCCGCATTTAAACGGTATGTGCCACATGGAGTGATGAATGCGGTCTTCTCCTCATCCTCTTCGCCATGAAGATTCTGATGATATCCACGAGTATGCATCCGTAAATGAAGGCAAATCACATCCGCCGTGGAGTCAACAATCTGGTCGATGCGCGGCAAGGGAAATGGGTCTTTGGGACAAGCTTTATTGACATCGGTAAAATCGATACAAAGCCTCCATTTCCCGTTTGCCTTGCGTACAACTACTGGATTGGCCAACCACGTAGGATGGAGCACTCCTCTCACAAGGCCTGCTGCTTCCAATTTCTTGATTTCTTCTGCGATGAATTCTTGGCGCTCCACTGCCTGCTTCCTGACTTTCTGCTTGACGGGCCGCGCATGAGGGCAAACGGCAAGATGGTGCTCAATTACTTTCCTGGGAACACCGGGGATGTCAGACGGTTGCCACGCAAACACGTCGACGTTCGCTGCGGGGAAAGCAACGAGCGCCTTTCCTATTTAGGGTCGAGAGTGGCAGCGATGGTGAAGGTACCACCCGCCGTCCTCCTTGGCGGACACCTTCTTGGTCTCTGGTGGAGCTGCCATCGTCTTCTTACACTTGCCGGTGGAGCTCGATGGTGCGTTCTCGACGGCAGCGCAGCACTCCGAAGAGGTGCGCTTGCCGGAGTGGGCATCAGAGCTCTTGCCGGACCTGGTCTTCTTCTTCCCCCCGGGAGCTTCAGCGGCAAGTGGCTTGCCATATGCTGCAGCTGCTGCTTCCCGGTAGATCTTGTCGGCGCAGATAAGAGCATACTTCTTGTCGCCAGGGACAGAGATGACACTTATCGGGCCTGGCATCTTCAGCATGTTGTATGCATAGTGAGAGGCTGCCATGAATTTGGCTTATTTGGACGGCCAAGTATCCCATTGTAAGGCAATGGAAAGTCAACAACGTCAAAAGTGACCCTCTCAGTCCTGAAGTTCAACTCGCTGCCAAATGTCACCGGCAATGTGATCTTTCCCTTCGTCTTGCTCCTTCCCGTATTGATTCCTTGGAACGTGCCGGTCTCTTCGAGCTCGCCATCAGGGATCTGGAGTTTCTGGAGCACCGCGTAGGAGATCAGGTTCAAGTCGGCCCCGCCGTCAACTAGCATCTTAGTGACCTTGAGGTTGCGGATAGTTGGTGAAACCAACATCGACAAGCACCCGACCGCATTTACGCGATCAGGGTGGTCCTCAATATCAAAGATGATAGGCGTCTTGGACCATTTCAGAGGCTTGCGTGACTCGATGGACGGTTACGCGCATTGACTTCCCGCATCCACCGCTTTGAGCTGGCGGTGTGAAGTATGCAGAGAAGCACCGCCCGTCCAACGCACGGGACCTCTGTGGATTTCTGGAACTCCTGCTCATCGGTCTCGGCCATGATCCATGTCTTCATCATCGTCGTCGTCTTCATCCTTGTCGCGGCGCTGGGAGGTCTGTCTCCTTGCCGCCGCTTGGCCTTGCCGCTGGCGTCCTCCTCGGCCGGACATTTCTTGCTAGCTCCTCGGCACCCTCCCGGGCCTTCTCCTTGTCGCGTCGTCAGATTCAGCCTTCTGCTGCTCGACAAGCTTCTCGACCTTCTTGCAGCTCTGGAGGTCATGACCCTTGGTGCGGTGGATCTTGCAGTACTGCTTGTTGGAGCCGTCCTGCTTGTCGGCGACCGCCACAGCCTGGCAGTTGGTGCCATCGGCAACCTCCTTGCCGGAGCTGCCAGCCTTGGCTTTCTTGGCGCCATCTCCGTTGCCGGGCTGCTCTACAACTAGCATATCTCTGCCTTTCTTCTTCCTGTTGTTCCGCCGCCGGTTTTTCCTTGCCGGGGCGGTCTCCTCACTATCAGATCCTCCTGCTTCAGTATTCTCTCCGGGGAGTCTCCTACCTTCCTCAGCACGTGCACACTTGTCGGCCGGGGAATATAGCTCACCGACGCCTCTCGATCTTGCACATCGCCATCTCCTCCGCATCCTGCGGTTTCGCACGCTCGATGGAACGCAGCTTGACATTACTGGGCAGGGTGGACATCCGGGATGTTGTCTTTGACGCTGGCTGAATCTCTGAATGTACTTACAGGGGCTCTCCTTCCTTCTGGGCGAGCAGATGAAGGTCGCTTTCCTGGCCATGGGGCTTGTGGCCGCCTGTAAAGGCGCCGACAACCTGATGGCATAGATCTGCCCAAGAGGATATGGAGTTGTCCGGCAAATGCATGAGCCAGGATCTGACATTGGGCTTGAGCACCAGCGGGAAGTAGTTGGCCAGGATCTTGTCGCCTCGCTTCGGCAAATTTGCTGGTAATCATGATGGTGTAGATGCCGAGGAACTCCGACGGATACGCCTTGCCGTCGTACTTCTACGGTACATCGCTTGAAATTCTTCTTGTTGGGCCACTGGACTTGCCACAGCTCACGAGTGAACGCAGGACAACCTACCGCATACGGCTAGTCGCCTGGTTCCCCTGGCGCATGCATATCGACAGAGGGCCCAGCGCGCTGGTCGGATTGACGTCGCGCTTCTCTTGGCGCCGGCGCGAAGTTCGGCGTCTTCTTCTTGCCGCTGCTCGTGGAAGAACTTGGCGCTGATCGCGACGAGCTCGTGGATCCGATGATGCGGTGGAGTCGCTTTGTCGAGGTGGATCCGGCGAAGTCGGTGATCTTGGCCTTCGGGCGGAGAGTGCATGGTGGTTGCACCCCACCAGTTTGCCGCCACCGGCTCGTGTTTGGCAGTCCTGCCGCGGCAGCGATGCACTCGGTTGCCGCGGAGCGCCGCCGTTAGCAAAGCCGATGAGACTTCGAATGGTGGCCCTCCATTCATCGACCTTGTCGGCTTGTTGGAGGGTAATCCAGAGTAGTTGAGCTCTCGCCAAAGCTTCCTGCTGGAGTGGTGGGTGGCGATGGCGAACGACGCGAGGAGCGGGATATGCTCGGACTTCTAACTACATTAGAAGGAGCAGTATCCCGTCCAGGCGACCGTGCCTCGCTCGCGCCAGCATGTTGGCGTGCATGCTGGTCTTGGGCATCTCGAGATCCACCAGCTCGATCTTGGTCCAACGAGCGTATGGCATAGTGAATGCCATGACGCTGTCGGTCCCGCACCTCCTGAGACGGGCGCGGTGCATGTACGGACGCTGAGGTATGCGCGGCCTTGTCCTTGGACTTGGCAGCACCGTGAGCTCCCTCGTCGACGTCCATTCTTCCGCCGGCGTCTACTCCACCACCCGTTTGCTCCGGTGGTGGTGGGTTCGACGCGGACGGAACACCCGCCGCCGAAGCCTTCTTCTTCGGTGGCATGTCGATGAAGATGATGAAGAAGATCTAGCTCGTGTGGACGCCGGATCAGGTTCGCACAATCTCGACGCTTCTACCGGGCGCGCCAAAGATGTCGGGCAGGTTGATCTGACCCACGAACACCTATGGGACCGGGCGGACCGAGCCCCTTTGGTTCGGTGGGAGGCGGAGGTCGCCTGAAGAGCAGATCGAGGCGAAGCACACGAGAGGTTTACCCAGCTTCGAGCTCCCACGAGAGATAACACTCCTACTGCCGCATGTCCGAGTGTATTGAGTTCTTGCTCGGGAGCGCTTGAGTGCTACAAAGACACATGAGCTGCTAACGAGACCGAGCGTGTCCGGCGAACCTCCTGAACCCCCCACGCTATGCATGGGCCTCCTTTTATATGCTAAAGGGGTCTCCGACAGGTGGCAACGTAGACAAGGGTAAAAGTGGAAAAGGAGTGGTTGGTACAGCTACTTGTACAGTGTACAGTGTATAGTGTATCATACCTAACCCTGACGGCAGGGGACAAAGGCATTAAATGCCCGTCTACGTCGCCCTAACAGTGCAAACAGGGACCGTCAGGGGCGCCACCGCTTGCCACGATGGCAATCTTGTCAGCGCCGCTGCCACCTCACCGGGCTGCACAGCCTCTCGCCACGCTGCTACGCTGGAAAGGTCCTGTGGTGACACGTTAGTGGATGTCTGGAGCGCAGTACAGAGTGGTGGGTCCGCGGCAAGAGCCTTGCCGCGGTTGTTGTCTTGTCGCGCCCTAAGCTTGTCGCTCATCGGGCCTTCCCCGGCAAGCTCCTCTTGCCGGGCCTTGTCTCCTAGGTGCCTTGGGTGGCCTTCCCGGCAAGCTCCTCTTGCCGGGGGCCTTATCTCCTTGGCTTGAATACTTTGTTCTTGAATGGCTCCAAAGGAACCACGGAGGACCTTGGCGGTCACCCGGTAAGCCTTGCCGCGGAGGGCTGCAATCGCCCGTGCACAACCGGGATACTAGGGTACCCCTACTCTAGTACACCCCAGGAGCCCCGGCCTGGGCCACACACGGTGCAAGGCTGTTGTGGGCCAGGCCCAAACAGGGCACGGGCACACGCGGCCTGGGTCACGCCGTAACTCACCCCGGACCCACCACGCCCTCCACGAACGACACGCGTCGAATGCGGCGTCGTGTGAGAGATCGTGGGTGGTTTCTTTATTCGAAACGACGGAACGTCCGTCCCTCCCTCTTTATAAGCAGGGGAAACAGGGGCAGGTCGCCCACCTTGCCAGTTGCTGTCCAATCTCGACAAAACCACTGCTGCTCCCCCCTTCTTCCCAAGGCTGAAGAGAGCAGCGCTCTGCCCCCTATCGCCACAGCATCACCAACGCCGTCGATCTCCTCCACCGCCTCCGCCATGGATCCGAAAGCCGACAAGGGGAAGGGCGTGAAAGTCGGCCGAGGCGCAGCGGCGCGCGGCATCGCGGAAGGAGCGGCAATCTTTCCCCCAGCTCGCCGCAAGGGAGCCGAGGAGAACTACTACCTCTTCTCGTCGACGAAGACGCGAGCGCATCCGCTGACGAAGGTACTCCCAGCCGCTGCTTGAACTAGCTCGAACGGATATCCCTTCTTCAAGGCTCTTCTTCTCTGCGCGGGCTCTGCCCGCCTTTCTCCAAATTTTTCTGTGACATCATGAACACCTACGGGTTCCGCCTCCTTGATTTCACCCCTAATGCTGTTCTGACCATGGCAGTTTTCGCACATCTCTGCGAAAACTTTGTCGGAGTCCATCCAAATGTAGCCCTTTTCCGCCACTTCTTTATACCCCGAGTTGAGAGGGGGAGCCTCTGTCGGAGGAATCGCTTGGATCTCGAGGGTCGGCAAGAAGGAAGCCTATCACGAGGGAGAGCTCCGTAGCAAATGGGAGGAATGGAGGGCGGATTGGTGCTGGATTGTCGAGGAGAACCCACAGCCATTTACCGCCCAGGCGCCAAACCCCAGTGGTCTGGCAATGATTGGAGCAATCTAGCCCGAAGACGCTTAGGCTGAAGATTGCAGTCACCGAATCTCTTCGCCTTAGACTTGCTGGCTCACCGTGAGGCACCACATTGGCGCAGACTTTCTTCGCCGCACAGACGCCCCCTTGCAGGAGAGGAGGAGACCCGCTTGGGAGTTTCAGAACGCGGCAGATATCATGAGGCTGCGCCCAGGCCTCAACTTCAACTTCACCGTCTTGGAACTTGACGCAATGCTCTTGGAGCTGTTCAAGCCCGATCCTGATCATCCAGAAATGTTTAGGTTGCCGAGGGGCATCGTTCCACTGTGCAACAATTCCTCGCTTGACCGCATCCGTGCAATGATGCCATTGTGCGACTCGCATGGAATTGTCCCAACTTGGCAAGAGCTTGCAGATGACGTCGTGCGGTAGTTCTTTGACAACCTGGTAGAATTGCCGGTCCGCCCCGATGAACAGAGGGGCCTCACCGCGACACCACCGATGATGAGATGCAGCGCATCGCCACCAGGCTGGAAGAGGCGGCAGGGCCGCTGCTGGGCGAAGTTCGATTCACCGTGGAGGAGGCAGAGGCAGCAGAGGCGGCAAGCCTTGTCGAGCGAAAAGGAGTTTGCCGGGCGAGGAGGAGCTTGTCGAGCCTGGCTGAGTCGAGCGAGCCGCCGAGGGCGCCTCTCCCCACCTTCAAACAGCTTGCCGCGAGCGGAGTCCCAGCTCCACCAAGAAGGCGTCTCCGCAAGGCCGGAGAAGTAGCGGGCGGCAGACGGGTCAACAGCAAGAGCACTGGCTGATCGCTTCCACCGCGGCAAGCACCGTTGCCGCTGGAGCACCTCACGCCGCGCAAGTAACCGGAGCGGGGCCCTCGCAGACCACCGCTTCTACTCCCGCCTAAGCGGCTAAGGGAACCTACTCTCCGCCTCGTGCACTGTGAGGCGGGCCAGAATTTGATCTCTCCGTGCTCGGCTCCGACGAGGAAGAAGAAGAGTAAGATTCTTTGCAGCATTTGTAGTTCTTCGCTTGTTGCTTTGTCTTGTATCTCGATTTGCTTCATTACGAACCCATTCCTTTTCGTGACGCCGCCCAGAGAGCGTCGAAGAGAGCCAAGGCCCCGGTGATTGTCATCGAGGACGAACGCACCGCGACAGCAAGAGGCGCGTCCGAGATCACCTTGCCGGACGCGGCAACTCTTCCTCAAAGCAGCCCCCAGCGTAGCCCCCAACGTAAGTATATGGTTTACTTCTTGCTGTTCGGCGTGCATGGGTGCTCTTTCTTTGCTGATATCTGACTGCTGATTTGTGTAGGAGCAGAGCAGCCTCACCAGGAGTGCCACAAGCCGCTCGACATGCCATCTGCCGACTACACCGCTAAGGGAGGATTCCCGGCGAGGGAGCGTTCTCCGACAAGGGCAGCTCTCGCAAGGGACAAGACCAACGATCCCCCGGTGGCGGAGACCATGATCGCAGACCCTAGCACGAGGTAATCCTCTTGCCTGAAAAACTTCCCTTGTGTTTTTCTTCTTCTGATTTTCTTTTGAATATTTGCTTGACTTTTCTTCATCCATCCGCCACAGAGCCAATGGAGACCGAGGTCGCCGGGCTGAAGTAGGACGCTACAAGGCAATATCGACGACGCCGCCGCCATCAAGAAGACGCTGGCGCCGACGAGCCCGCTGGCGAAGAGGCCGTTAAAGCTGCCGCCGCAGAAGCCGGGCGAGGGTCCGCGATCGCGATCGACGGCCTCGAGGCCGCAGGAGCGCCAGTGCTACGCCGACCGCCGATTCTCCGCCGCTGCGGCAGCGTCGGGCTCGAAGAGCCCCAGCCCGCGCCTATTTGAAGGCCGGGCGATGGCGTCTTCATCAAGCTCCATGGGCGCCGAGCCTGTGGCGCCGCCGAAGGAGAGCGTTCGATGAAGAGCTGCTCGCCTCATGGATCGACGCTGGTCGACGCACCAAACAGCGGCAAGCGAAGTCCGAGGAGGAGCTGCCGCAGAAGTCTTTGTCGCTCTACCGCGCCCGACAAACCATCTTGCCGAATCCCGGAAGCGCTTGTCACGAAGGCGGGAGCAGACATCGGAAGCGCTGGAGGAGCTCCGGGGCCTTAACCAGGAAGCTCTCCGGTCCTGGCAGCGGAGCGAGCAACTCGCCGAAGAGCGCAAAACCTTCCTCCTCGAGAAGGCCGGTGAAGAGGAACAGCCGCTTGCCGCCGAGAAGCCGCTCGCGCAGGAAGGCGAAAGTGGCGCAGAGGAAGGTTTATCTTGACAGCCATGAGGAGGATCTTGCCATGCGCGAGCAAACATTTGGCGGGGCTCTCAAGGAAGCAAAGGATCTTGCCGCAATGCCGAGGCCGCCAAGAAGGAGCCGGAGATGAAGGTGGCGCAGTTGGAGGCCAATCT
This sequence comes from Aegilops bicornis, assembly GCA_021605145.1. Lineage (NCBI taxonomy): Eukaryota > Viridiplantae > Streptophyta > Magnoliopsida > Poales > Poaceae > Aegilops > Aegilops bicornis. The sequence continues at coordinate 377,673,049 of CM038675.1, read as the reverse complement.
CAAGGAGAGCGGCGAGGAGCTTGCTGCACTCAAGCATGAGCGCCTTGAAGGACGCCTACACTCTTGGCGAGCTGCAGGGCCGTCTCGCCGAGAGGAGCAAGGAGCTCAGCGCCGCCAAGGACTCCAACGCAGATCTTGAGCTGAAGCTAACTACTTTGACTCAGACGCTGGACGGCGCCAGGGAGCAGGAGGTGGCCTTGAAGGAGAAGATCAAGGCCGACGAGGCGCTGGCGAAAGGCCGCCGCCTGTAATGCCTTGAGGGAGAATGTGGAGCATCGGACCGAGGGTCTCGTGGATGTTGCTTTGCAGCCATCGACGGGGAGCTGGAGCCGGGATGGTGGATCTTGGATATTCATCCGATGAGCACCTCTAACCCAGCGCCAAGCTCAGCTTGTTCTTCAAGGGCGTGGTGACGGACCTCCAGCGACTCCGGGAAGAAGTCCCAAAGCAGCTGGCCGAGGAGTCGCGCCAGATCTACGTGGGAGCTCTTCAAAAGGTGCTGATGCGCCAAAGATGTCGAGGCAGGCTGATCTGACCCACGAACACCTATGGGACCGGCGGACCGAGCCCCTTTTGTTTCGGTGGGAGGCGGAGGTCGCATGAAGAGCAGATCGAGGCGAAGCACACGAGAGGTTTACCTAGCCGAGCTCTCCGGAGAGATAACACTCCTATCGCTGCATGTCCGAGTGCATTGAGTTCTTGCTCGGGAGCGCTTGAGTGCTACAAGACACACGAGCTGCTAACGAGACCGAAAGTGCGGCTTCGAACCTCTGAACCCCTTCTACGCTATGCATGGGCCTCCTTTTATATGCTAAAGGGGTCTCCGACAGGTGGCAACGTAGACAAGGGTAAAAGTGGAAAAGGAGTGGTTGGTACAGCTACTTGTACAGTGTACAGTGTACAGTGTATCATACCTAACCCTGACGGCAGGGGACAAAGGCATTAAATGCCCGTCTACGTCGCCCTAATGCAAACAGGGACCGTCAGGGGCGCCACCGCTTGCCACGATGGCAATCTTGTCAGCGCCGCTTGCCACCTCGCACCGCTGGCTGCACAGCCTCTCGCCACGCGCGCCTGGAAAGGTCCCAGGGCGACACGTTAGTGGATGTGCTGGAGCGCAGGTACAGAGTGGTGGTCTTCCGCGGCAAGCGCCTTGCCGCGGTTGTTTTCTTGTCGCGCCCGGAAGCTTGTCGCTCATCGGGCCTTCCCGGCAAGCTCCTCTTGCCGGGGCCTTGTCTCCTAGGTGCCTTGGGTGGCCTTCTCGGCAAGCTCCTCTTGCCGGGGCCTTGTCTCCTTGGCTTGAATACTTTGTTCTTGAATGGCTCCAAAGGAACCACGGAGGACCTTGGCGGTCACCCGGTAAGCCTTGCCGCGGAGGGCTGCAACTGCCCGTGCACAAGTTCGGGATACTAGGGTACCCCCTACTCTAGTACACCGACACCGTGGATGAATAGTCGCAGGTGGAGGCTGGAGGAGGTCGACGGTGGATTCACAGGAGCCCGTGGAGGCAGTCGACGGTGGATGAACAGGAGCCCGTGGAGGCAGTCGACGGTGGATGAACAGTAGCCCATGGAGGCAGTCGACGGTGGAGATGAACAGTATCCCGTGGAGTCCCGTTTTGCGGTACGCCACACCCCTCTCGATGAACAGGACCCCTGTTTCGACCGTAGCGCTCCAACACAAGTCCGTTTCCTCCATTTTGCGGTACGCCACACCCCTCCCAATCAACATGACCCCGTTTCGAGCGTAGGAGGTCCGTTTCCTCCGTTTTGCGGTACGCTAGACCCCTCCTGATGAACAGGATTCTGTTTCCACAGTGGCCGGTCGAACACAAGGCCGTTTCCTCCATTCTGCGGTACGCCATGCCTCGTTTCCATCGGCTGTTCCGTCCAAGCCGGTTGGCTCCCGATGAACAACACGCGTTCCATTGCCTCTCGATGAACACGACGCATTCCGTTGCCTCCCCATGAACACGACGACGACGCAGTTTCTCCATTTCGACCCAGCCATGTACACGAGCCCTGGTTGTATGTATGCGCGAGTAGGCGTTCGAGACCCCGCCCGTATGTATGTACGTGGCCGTATTTACTTTCTTGCACCTTGGCCGCTATACGTACGTGTACATGCTACATGCGCACCTCTACTATGACAGGTGCCCTTCCTTACTCAGCCACGGTTCATAGCTGCAGCCTGCAGACAGACCGATCGACCAGTATGTACGTACACGTTCGTGACCAGAATGATAACGCTACATAAGCTTTGACTGGGTGGGTCCCGACTGTCAGGCACTTCCTTGTGTGTGAAGATGTAACTGGTGGGTCCCATCAGTCAGGGGGAAACATTTTTTTTCGCAAAATATGGTGGCCCGTCCGGTGTGTCCCTGCTGCCAGGTGGAGGAATCATCATTTTCCGCGTAATAAGGAGGCACTTCCTTGCTGCGACCGTGGACCCAGCTGTCAGCCTCTCAACGTACAGTACTCTTCCGATGGAAGTTGTTTGTTGACCACATTGACCATGCCGCGCAGACAGCACCAAGACGGTGGACGACGACGAGGCCTAGGAAGGGAACGACGTGGAGCCTGGGAAGACGCGGCAGTGGATTCCCATGCGGAGAGGAGTACGAGGGTTCACTGGTTTGGCTGCGGTGTGAGGCTGCCGTCGCCACAAGGCCTGGCCAGCGGTGGGAGTAGTAGGGGGCTGTGGGGCCTCCGCGGCAGCACAGCCGGCCATGGGAGGCAGGAGCAGGCGTGTAACGCCCCAAGACCGACGCTCCAGATGCCTTCCTTGTTTTGCGAGTCAGTTGTGTTTTTTATTTGTTTGTTGCATCTCATCATGGCATCATCTGCATTGCATCGGCACTCGTTGCCGTCATTGTTTTTAAAACTTGCATCCGCTCGTAGTTGCCGCGTTCCCCTTGCTTTTGTTGACAGTTCCGAGATCAACCTTGTTCTTCGTTTTCCCTCTTGCCTAAACCGGAGTCTCTCTGTACAGTGCTCAAACCTCTCACGCGCGTCCGGAAGCTGCCCCAAACCCGACCTGCTTAGTCATCACTGTTGGATTCGGATCATCCCCAAACCTCCGTAAAACATTTTTGGTTTCTTACTTGGTCTACCTAACCTACTTTTCTCGGCCGTTCGATTACGATCGAAGGGTCCGATTATCCCCTAGCCAAAACCCATTTGCTATAAATAGTGGACAACCCTAATTTCTAGGGGAGATGTCCCATCTATCCTCCTGCCGCCGCCACCTACCTACCTTCTCTCCCTCGGATCCTCCTGATCCAGTTCCACCCAAGACCAATCGCAGCCTCCACCTTCTCCTCGATCTCCCCACTAGCCCAACCGAAGCGCTCGAACAAGTATCCTCCTTCCTCGGGATCGATCCAGATCCCACCTGCCAAATCCCCTCTCGATCCCCTCCCTATCAAACCACCAACCACGGTCGCCACCGCAGCCTCGCTCCCAGCCTCCCGCAAGCAGAGGCCCCGCGAACCTCTCGCTCCCTCGCGCTCGTCGCTCCTCCCTATCCAACGTGCCTTCCGGCGACCAAGACCACGACCAGGCCAAGTCTCGCCGTCCCTTGCCTCCCCCTCGCTGTCCCTCTCTCTCTCCCGGTGCTAAACTCTCCTCTTTTCCCTGTGTTCTTCACGCAGGAGCAGTAGTAGACCGTGGCACCATCACCGGAGCTCGCTGCCGCCAGGAATCACCGTCTTTCGCCGGAGATCGCGTCCTCGTCCTGGATCCGGTCAGTTCTGCAGTCCCATAGCGCGCCCTTCTCCTTCCTTCTGTCTCCTCCTCCACTCACATCTCATTCCCTCTCTCTGTTCTCCTTGTAGCGCTGCCGCCTCACATACATGCCTCATGCGCGAGAACCGACAAGGCTCCAGCGCCATGGACTTCCCCACCTCTGCCCGAGCGCCTCCAAGACCTCGTCTGCCCCGCCACGTCGCCGAATCCGGCCACCAGGACCCTCCAGCGCTGCCGCTGCTCTGCTTCCTGACGAGCAGAGGACGAGGTGCCCGTTCGCCTGCGTCTCGCGTTGTGGCGCCTTACGCCAAGTCGGCGCCACTCGTGCAGGCCACCTCCACTTCGGCCATTGACCGTGGCCCAACCCCCACCTCTCACTGATCGGCCGAGCCCAGCCTAGGTGGCGATCCAGCCGCCCAAAGGTCAGTATCCAGATTCGGCCCGATGCGTGTTTTTTTCCCTTCTGCGATTTTAGCAATTATTCCAGGATTTACAGTTTTGCAGAAAAACCCTTGCTGTTCATGCATTTAATAACTAAATAACCATGCATCATATGTAAAAACTTTATATATGAAAAATGCTTAGATTTTCAACTAGTTTCGTAATATGCCACTTTCATCCCATGTTAAAATGTTTAAACATGTTTGATTAAATTTGCTCAAATGCCATGCTAAAATGTTTTATTTCATAACTAATTAACCGTAGCTCCGAATTTATTAAACTTTATATGTAAATGGGGTAGCAAAATGCCTAGATTAACATGGTGCAGTTACTTTGCATGTTTAACAACAATAAAATATGGCTTTAGGCAGAACAGTACCAAATTCAAAATATGCATATGGGGATTTTTTGGAATTGTTGTTTGTTATTTCCGGCCTCATTTAAACTTGCCTAAATAGTTAGTTTACTTATGCTTCACCTCTTGCCATGTTAATCAACATTTAATATTGTTGGGTACATAAACGAGAGAGAACTAAATATTTGATGTGGTGTTTCGGTAATATTCAACTCGTTGCATATTGAGCTCCGCTTAATTTGTAGTATTGTTTGTGCACTTTGCCATGCCGTGCCTCATTAAACTGGACATGCATCATACTTGATTGTGCATCATGCCATGTTCGTGTGATGGTTGTTTACCATGTTGTTGGCTTCTTTCCGGTGTGGCTCTTCGGGTTAGTTCCGATAATGTCGCTTTTGTGAGGATTCGTTTGACTTCGTCCGTTGGTCTTCTTCATGGACTCGTTCTTCTTCCTTGCGGGATCTCAGGCAAGATGACCATACCCTCGAAATCACTTCTATCTTTGCTTGCTAGTTGCTCGCTCTTTTGCTATGCCGCGATACCTACCACTTGCTATATCATGTCTCCCATATTGCCATGTCAAGCCTCTAACCCACCTTTCTTAGCAAACCGTTGTATGGCTATGTTACCGCTTTTGCTCAGCCCCTCTTATAGCGTTGCTAGTTGCAGGTGAAGATGAAGTTGGTTCCATGTTGGAACATGGATATGTTGGGACATCACAATATCTACTATTTTAATTAATGCATCTATATACTTGGTAAAGGGTGGAAGGCTCGGCCTTATGCCTGGTGTTTTGTTCCACTCTTGCCGCCCTAGTTTCTGTCATACCGGTGTTATGTTCCTTGATTTTATGCTCTTACGCGGTTGGGTGATTTATGGGACCCTTGACAGTTCGCCTTGAATAAAACTCCTCCAAAGAAGGCCCAACCTTGGTTTTACATTTGCCTACATAAGCCTTTTTTCCTTGGGTTTTTATGAGCACGAGGGTCATCTTATTTTAACCCCGGGCGGTGCTCCTTCGAGTCTTTGGTCCAACTGGCGATGTCCGGCGCCCCCTGGGCAACCAGGGTCTATGCCAACCCGACGTCTGGCCCATCCGGTGTGCCCTGAGAACGAGATATGTGCAGCTCCTATCGGGATTTGTCGGCACATTCGGGTGCCTTTGCTGGTCTTGTTTTACCATTGTCGAAATTTCTTGTAACCGGGATTCTGAGTCTGATCGGGTCTTCTCGGGAGAAGGAATATCCTTCGTTGACCGTGAGAGCTTGTGATGGGCTAAGTTGGGACACCCCTGCAGGGTATTATCTTTCGAAAGTCGTGCCCGCGGTTATGTGGGAGATGGGAATTTGTTAATGTCCTGTTGTAGAGAACTTGACACTTGACTTAATTAAAATACATCAATCGCGTGTGTAGCCGGGATGGTCTCTTTTCGGCGGAGCCCGGGAAGTGAACACGGTTTGGGTTATGTATGGACGTAAGTAGTTTCAGGATCACTTCTTGATCACTTCTAGCTTCATGACCGTTGCGTTGCTTCTCTTCTCGCTCTTATTTGCGTATATTAGCCACCATATTTGCTTAGTGCTTGCTGCAGCTCCACCTCATTACCCCTTTCCTACCCATAAGCTTAAATAGTCTTGATCTCGCAGGTGTGAGATTGCTGAGTCCTCGTGACTCACAGATTCTACCAAAATAGTTGCAGTCTTTGAGGATACCCGGTGCAGTGACGCAACCGAGCTCAAGTGGGAGTTCGACGAGGACCTTGGTCGTTACTAGGTTTCGTTTCCTGATGATCAGTAGTGGAGCCCAGTTGGGACGATCGGGGATCTAGCATTTGGGGTTGTCTTCTTTTATTTTGGTTCCGTAGTCGGACCTTGATTGTACTCCGAATGATGTATGTTTAATTTATGTATTGTGTGAAGTGGCGATTGTAAGCCAACTCTTTATCCCATTCTTGTTCATTACATGGGATTGTGTGAAGATGACCCTTCTTGAGACAAAACAACCATGCGGTTATGCCTCCAAGTCGTGCCTCGACACGTGGGAGATATAGCCGCATCGTGGGCGTTATAAGTTGGTAATCAGAGCCACCCTGACTTAGGAGCCCCCTGCTTGATCGAATCGCTGGCGTTGTTGAGTCTGGAAAAAATGTTTTGAGTCTTAGGATTATATATATATATATATATATATATATATATATATATATATATATATCGGAGAGTAGGATTCTTTTTACTCCTCAGTCCCTTCGTCGCTCTGGTGAGGCCTCCTAACATAGAAGTTTTGACTCTCCTCTCCTCAAATTTACCGATTTTTTTAGGATCACGCGGGTATCTTGGAATCGTTCCGATGGTTTTGTGACGAGAACATTGTTCTTGGTGCCTCCTGACATTTAGGGGTTGTGGCAGTGTCTCGGGGAGTTGAGCTCCGAGGTGTTGTCGTCACAATTTTATCGTTGCGATTACGGAATACTGAGTCTGCCGACATTGAAAATCTCTTTTATGCAGTTGTTGGTGAGATCACCTCGACGCCACCCAGTACTGGGGCGGGAGTTCGGGAGTATTGCCATAACTCGTATAACGGATGCTTTTCGAAGGTTGAGGTACATGATTTCCGAAGTTTTCTTGGTTATGTGTTGACGGATGGATACAGCTGGATCTAGGTATTGTTAGTTTGGGTGAGATATATTGCGTCCCCTGTATCTCCAACACCAGATTGCATAACCAGAAAGTTTCGGGAGTTTATAAGTGGGAATTCAAGTAGCTCCTAGGTTATCTTTCCGACAGATGCATGATATGAGATTGGGGTTCGACGTCTAGTGGTCCGCCTATCCACGGTTGGTTTTACAGTGGTCTCGTTGTGTCTTAAAGAGTCCTTGGCTATGCTGGCTCGGGGATGCTTCGTATGTCATGTGCACTGCCTTGTACATGATGGTGCTGTACGATCGAGCCCGTGTGGGCCCCACCACGGAAACTTCGGATGAAATCTCTATCATGTATTTGTTCCGGCCTATTCCGCAAGCCAAATCCTTTGTTTTTGTTTTGTTTTGTGGTATTCGAGTTGCTTCAATGCCAAGTGTTGATTCCATACCTTCCCTAAACGGTTTTCTCATATTTCTATCTGAATACTAATCCTTCTTGATCACTGAGGTTGTCATGTCAACTCTTTTCCAACCGGCGTGCTTCTCTTCAAGTGCATCCGATCATTCCAACATTCGCAAGATCAATTCTAAGCTTTTTCCCAACGGTGTTCGTTTCATCCGACCCAAGTTGCCTTTGTTTTCCTGCCCTCCCACCCTTTTCTTCAAGGACTCAGATTTCTCAATCATGTATCCTTTATTTGTGAGAATGCTCATCATTCTTTTCTTTCAATGTTCTTATCCGGTGATTTCCCATGAAGATACTAATGGAGCTTCAAGTTTATCATTCTTCATTCTTTTTTCTTCCCCGGTGGACTAAATTCAAGCTTTCGGTGTTGATCATATCTCTTTCCTCGTCTCAAATGTTTTATCATGCCGGTGCACCTCTTAATCGTTCACCTCTCGCTATTCATTTCTTTCGAAGTGCTGAAGTTATCTCAGAAGATTCAAGTTTCCATTCTTATTCCTTTCTAGCTATTTCAAGGTTGTTACCTCATTCAAGACGTTCAAATCAACCGGTGCATTATCTCTTCCTAAGCAATCATTTCAACGGTGTATCTTTTGAGTGGGCCCTAACCCACAGGTTTTTTCCCCAAGATCTTACCTGACTCTTCTAATTTTCTCGAAGCTATTCCCAAATTCTTTTCGAAGTTTAACGTAAGAATGATTTACCATCAGTCAAATGTTTTTCTCCAAGAGCTTTCATATTCTTTTCATCGTTGGTTCAACCTTTCTATTCTTCATTCCGGAGTGCCTCAACAATTGTCATGGTGGTTCTCATCATCATTCTCAACATGTGAAGACCGAAGAAGAATTGCTCTTGAATCTTGGTCCGTTCTCTTGAAGATTCATGGTTCTAGCTTTATGCCATCCTCTCATAATTGTTTTTGATTGCGAGAATTCTTTTCACCCATCCGGAGCAATTCAGGAGTCTTTTAGTTTGATCCGGAGCCCTTCATCTCAGAATTATTCATTCCAGCCTTCAGATCTCATTCTCCAAATCTTACCGGTGCGTCGTTCAGATATCCTCTAATCAGTTGATGATCTCTTCATTCTCTTTTATCTAAAATCTCTCAAGTATCTTCATTCGTTTGCTAATTCTTCCCGGTGTTTCTTTATCGTTTCTTCGTTCATTTTCAATTCTTATGGTGATTCATTCGAGATTCCTCTCCCTATGTTCTCATATTAATTTATTCATTGTTTCAATCCTACCGGTGGTTCGTTGAAGACCTTCCCAAGTTTGCACAATATCTATCTTAATCCTTTCTACGAGAATAAGTAGTATGCCAAATCCGTTGCTTGTCATCAATCTAAATTGGTGAAGGCTAAGCATAATGTAATTCTTATTCGTGTTTCATCCAAGTGATTAATTCCTTATTCCGAAGATTCATCAAAATTCTTGATATCATTTGTTCATTTTTCTTTCAGGAGCTCCAAGTTATTTCAATTATACCATTTCAAAGCTTCATCTAACCATTGCGAGACTTCACCTTGTGTTTTCAACTTCTCTTTCTTTCTATCATCCTTGTATTACCGGAGTTCTTCATGGAGGTTCTACATGGTAGTTCCTCAAGGATTCCTTTCATTCTTCAATTGTTCTTCAGGATTTCTCTCGAAGTTATGGTCCGCCAAGCTATACTTCAATTATTCTTCATCTTGCATTCCGAAGTGCAATTCTTCCTACCTTATCTTTTGAGGTGGTGTTATGTCATTTTGACAGTTTCCTTCATGTTTCATGATACACAAGTTCAGGAATGAGATATTTAAACCCATCATCTTCTTCCTTGGAGTTATCTTGGTATAGATTTCACCTAAAGCCTTCCATTGGGAATGTTGCTCTTTCTGATGATTACCTATGATCCAAGTTATCTCTCTATCATCTTGGTGGAAGAAGTTTTCTATCTTTTCTAGCTATCAATCAATTTTTTTCCATGAGTGGCAGGTTGTCACCTCATAATTTTGAGTTGTCTTCCATAAGCCCACATCAAGCTTATCCTTTCGCTGTTGATAATCCAACAACTCCATTTTAGCATTTGTTGTAAGCGTGCTCTCTCAAGATCTTGTTTCTCTCTATTCATTTCATTCCATTCTTTCTTTCTTCCGGAGGCATTGCGATGTTGTTCTATTCACTCATCATCTCGAATTGTGAGGACTGTGTTCTCTTCGTGCTTATCCATGTAATCGGAGTGTCGTGCCCTCTTTTCAAGTTCTTCCCATTTTGTCAAGTTTTACCTCCCTTCTCAACCGGAGTGTTGTGTCATCTCTTCAAGTTCTTTTCATCTTATCAAGTTTTCCTTCTTCTTTCAGTCAGATTGCTGCCCAAATTATATCAATCTTATTCCTTCTCTATCTAGTTTTAACCGGAGTGTTTTCAATATCTATCTTATCACTAAACCTCTTGGTTCTCGTTGTATCCCATGTTCCTCTTTTCTAACAGAGTGTTTTCAACTTTGTTCATCTTCGTTGTTTTCTTTCTTCCATTTTGTTAAACCTCTCAAGGTTCTTTGGTTCCACTTATTTGTCAAAGAAGCAACTTTCTTTTATCTCTTCCTCTTCCGTTTCTCTCCGATGCCATCCTAGATCTCGGGACGAGATCCTCTCGTAGTGGTGGAGTGTTGTAACGCCCCAAGACCGACGCTCCAGATGCCTTCCCTGTTTTGCGAGTCAGTTGTGTTTTTTATTTGTATGTTGCATCTCATCATGGCATCATCTGCATTGCATCGGCACTCGTTGCCGTCATTGTTTTTAAAACTTGCTTTCACTCGTAGTTGCCGCGTTCCCCCTTGCTTTTGTTGACAGTTCCGAGATCAACCTTGTTCTTCGTTTTCCCTCTTGCCTAAACCGGAGTCTCTCTGTACAGTGCTCAAACCTCTCGCGCGCGTCCGGAAGCTACCCCGAACCCGACCTGCTCAGTCATCACCGTTGGATTCGGATCATCCCCAAACCTCCGTAAAACATTTTTGGTTTCTTACTTGGTCTACCCAACCTACTTTTCTCGGCCGTTCGATTATGATCGAAGGGTCCGATTATCCCCTAGCCAAAACACATTTGCTATGAATAGTGGACAACCCTAATTTCTAGGGGAGATGTCCCATCCATCCTCCTGCCGCCGCCACCTACCTGCCTTCTCTCCCTCGGGATCCTCCTGATCCAGTTCCACCCGAGACCAATCGCAGCCTCCACCTTATCCTCGGTCTCCCCACCAGCCCAACCGGAGCGCTCGAACAAGTCTCCTCCTTCCTCGGGATCGATCCAGATCCCACCTGCCAAATCCCCTCTCGATCCCCTTCCGATCCAACCACCAACCACAGTCGCCACCGCAGCCTCGCTCCCAGCCTCCCGCAAGCAGAGGCCCCGCGAACCTCTCGCTCCCTCACGCTCGCCCCTCCTCCCTATCCAACGTGCCTTCCAGCGACCACAACCACGACCAGGCCAAGTCTCGCCGTCCCTTGCCTCCCCCTCGCCGTCCCTCTCTCTCCCGGTGCTAAACTCTCCTCTTTTCCCTGTGTTCTTCACGCAGGAGCAGCAGTAGACCGTGGCGCCACCACCGGAGCTCGCCACTGCCGGGAATCACCGTCTTTCACCGAAGATCGCGCCCTCATCCTAGATCCGGTCAGTTCTGCCGTCCCACAGTGCACCCTTCTCCTTCCTTCTGTCTCCTCCTCCACTCACATCTCATTCCCTCTCTCTGTTCTCCTTGTAGCACTGCTGCCTCCTGTCTGTGCGTCGTGCGCGAGAACCGACAAGGCTCCAGCGCCAAGGACTTCCCCACCTCTGCCCGAGCGCCTCTAGGACCTCGTCTGCCCCGCCGCATCACCGAATCCGGCCACCAGGACCCACCAGCGCCGCCGCTGCTCTGCTTCCTGACGAGTAGAGGACGAGGCACCCGTTCGCCCGCGCCTCGCGTTGGCGCGCCGCCAAGTCGGCGCCCGGCTCGTGCAGGCCACCTCCCCTTCGGCCGTTGACCGTGGCCCAGCCCCCACCTCTACCGATCTGGGCCGAGCCCAGCTAGGTGAGCAGTCCAGCCGCCCAGTGCAGTATCCAGATTCGGCCCGATGTGTGTTTTTTCCCCTTCTGTGATTTTAGCAATTATCCCAGGATTTACAGTTTTGCAGAAAAACCCTTGCTGTTCATGCATTTAATAACTAAATAACCATGCATCATATGTAAAAACTTTATATATGAAAAAGGCTTAGAATTTCAGCTAGTTTCATAATATGCCACTTTCATCCCATGTTAAAATGTTTAAACATGTTGTTTGATTAAATTTGCTCAAATGCCATGCTAAAATGTTTTATTTCATAACTAATTAACCGTAGCTCCGAATTTATTAAACTTTATATGTAAATGGGGTAGAAAAATGCCTACATTAACATGGTTCACTTACTTTGCATGTTTACCAACAATAAAATATGGCTTTAGGCAGAACAGTACCAAATTCAAAATATGCATATGGGGATTTTCTGGAATTGTTGTTTGTTATTTCCGGCCTCATTTAAACTTGCCTAAATAGTTAGTTTACTTATGCTTCACCTCTTGCGATAATAATCAACATTTAATATTGTTGGGTACATAAACGGGAGATAACTAAATATTTGATGTGGTGTTTCATTAATATGCAACTCGTTGCATATTGAGCTCCGCTTAATTTGTAGTATTGTTTGTGCACTTTGCCATGCCGTGCCTCATTAAACCGGACATGCATCATACTTGATTGTGCATCATGCCATGTTCATGTGATGGTTGTTTACCATGTTGTTGTCTTCTTTCCGGTGTTGCTCTTCGGGTTAGTTCCGATAACGCCGCGTTTGTGAGGATTCGTTTGACTTCATCCGTTGGTCTTCTTCATGGACTTGTTCTTCTTCCTTGCGGGATCTCAGGCAAGATGACCATACCCTCGAAATCACTTCTATCTTTGCTTGCTAGTTGCTCGCTCTTTTGCTATGCTGCGATACCTACCACTTGCTATATCATGCCTCCCATATTGCCATGTCAAGCCTCTAACCCACCTTTCCTAGCAAACCGTTGTATGGCTATGTTACCGCTTTTGCTCAGCCCCTCAGGTCAGCCTGCGAAACGGTGCGCCCCAGATGTCAGGCGGAGGAAACATTTTATGGGCGGGTGAAGCTAGAATATCCGATATTGAAGAAGAAGCACGACATCCGTTGGATGGACATCCAACGGCCACTGTTGCTAGAACCGTGTGTTGACTATAAGTTGATAAAGCCTTGCATACGCGTCAACTTACTTTTTTTTAGGGGACGCGTCAACTTAGTAGGCCCACAAGTGTGTGGCAGAGAACTTATAGCCCATTTGAGATTTGTAAGAATGTACATCCCACTTTTGAATTCTAATGGAATTTACTACAGCCCATTTACACTTTGTTAAATGTACAACCCATTTTCTAGCTAGGACAACGATTAATAATTTCAACCAACCGTTCAAAACAGAATTCAATAAATCTCCCACATTTTGATGGGAGCCGAGATATTTTTATCCAGAAATTTCTAGTCAGATTAAATACAATTTCAATATAAATTTGTCTTACGTAAAAATCCAAAGAAACATTGCGTGCGCAACAATTATTGAAATTAAAATTTTCAAAATCCAAAAATAATATTTTATAAACTAATTACGTGTTTGGTGCATTTTTTATGGTTACATCCCAGTTTTTATAATTATATCCCATTTATTATTTCTTAAAGTCCATTTTTTTTGTTAAGCCTAATGCACCCCTCCTACGAAAGATTTGCAGCCTAGCGGGGCGGAGAATAACAAGTTGACCTTGCCTGGGTATTCCTTAAAAAAAAGTATAGCTGGGCTAGCCATTTTCAGCTTGAAAAGAAATTAAAATCTGGGCTGGATATCTGGCCTGGGCTAGATGGGCCACAGCCCGCCCAGTTAATACCCTGCTCACCTCTGAACATCAACGAAAACATCGCTCTTGTCTAAAAAAACGAAAACATCGCTCAAGAAAAACTCTGCAGTGCTCACACCTCAAAAACACAAATACTGCTCGAGCTGCTTGGTCCCAGCTGTCGGTCGCTCCTTGCACAATTATCTCGTTTATTGACTACATAGGTTGACAATGGTGTGGGACCGTGATGTCAGGAAATCAGGAGGAAGCAAAAAAATTATAGTTGTCATATATAATAAGGAGGCACTTGCATACATGCGGCCATGGCCCTGGTGGGTCCCCACTGTCATCCTCTCCAAGTAAAGTCATCTCCTCATTCCTCATGTCTGTTGACCATGTTGACACCGCGAGACGGCGGCGCCGCGACGAGCGCAACAACTCGAAGGACGACGGAGAGGGCCTCGCGGGCCCTACAGATGGTCTGATACAACGCCCGCTGCTCATTCGGGAAGCTAGGATCATAGGGTCACATGTCCGCGACGACATTGTCGTTCGCTTGTTCACCGGTGCTCGTTGACGAGACGGAGGTTGCAGCACAGGCCCTCCTGTGCTAGTAGCTCTTCCGCCATTATGGCGTCGAAGTGCGGCTGCACCTGCTCTATGGTGAACACGGCATGAACCGGCTTGGACAGTGGCGCCGACTCCTGGTCGGAAGCTACGTCCATCGTCTGATTGTCGTCGCTCAGCTCGGCGAAGCTTCGGCTGGTGAGCCCGGCATGTCCATTCTTTGGACCGACCAGCTGCCAAGCACGAGTCGACTGCCTGGCCCACAGACCTCCTCCCTCGCTCGCCTCTTCCGCCAAAGCGGTTGGCGCCCCGCCCCGCTTCCCGGTGCAGTCGATTGCTCCCCTCAAACAACACAAGTGCCGTTCGTCCGTCCGTCTGCCGCCCACATTAATGATACACGGTTGCCGAGGCGGCTACTTTGGCGCCACACGTCCGTGCCTCCGCCACCCACCATTGCTATATAAATTGCTGCGCTGGCCATAGCCGAAGTCATCCGCCTCCGTTCCCTTTCTCCTGTCCACACCACTACTGCCTACCATGGCTTCCTCACGCTCCAGCGCTCTACGGGACGGGCGGACGACGAACCACAAGGAGATGGCAGCCATTGCTGCCGACTGCCTGGACGGCAGGTAGCCGGAGGACGACGACGTCCCAATGGAACATGGTAGTCGACGATCCGGCGCTAACCCCCTCCTCCGCGCCATCCTCGCCGGTGCATTGCACCATGACCATCGGTGAGGGTCGTGCCCAATACATGGACACGGTGAGGCAGAAGCATGAGGAGCAGTTCCGGGAGGCGCAGGCCGACGCCGCCTACAACCACCATCTCCTCCAGGAGCACCTGCAGGCAGAGGAGTAAATCGCCGTGGAGCGGGTGGAGCAGGAGGCGCTCCTCAACTCGTACCGCTCCGCCCGCGAGGGCCGCCTCGAGCGCTGGCGATACCGCATGCGGGTGGCGGACGATGCGGCCGCCTACAAAGAGGGCGAT
The DNA here is from genome assembly GCA_021605145.1 of Aegilops bicornis. Lineage (NCBI taxonomy): Eukaryota > Viridiplantae > Streptophyta > Magnoliopsida > Poales > Poaceae > Aegilops > Aegilops bicornis. Next base: position 377,657,956 of record CM038675.1, on the reverse strand, counting down.
GAAGCGGGCGAGGCGCTGTTTGTCCAGACCAAGGACGAGGCAGAGGACAATGCCGGCTCCGACGAGTCCCCGCTCCACTGGCGTCGACGAGGCCCTGCTCCGCCGAGGCCGCGCGATGCCAACAACGAGGCAGAGGACATCGCCGGCTCCGCCGAGGCCCCACCCCGCCGACACTGAGGTGGAGACCCTACTCCGCCGAGGCCCCACGGTGCCAACAATGAGGCAGAGAACACCACCGACTCTGCCGAGGCCCCGCCCCGCCGGCACCGAGGCAGAGACCCTACTCCGCTGAGGCCCCGCCCCGCCAACAACGAGGCATAGGACATTGCCAGCTCAGCTGAGGCCCCAGCCTGCCGGCAATGAGGGGGAGGATTTCCCCCGCTCTGCTGAGGTGCCACCCCGCCGACAACGAGATAGAGGACATCGCCGACTCCGTCGAGGCCCCGCCCCACCGCCAATGAGGCCGCGCCACATAGAAAACGAGGAAGAGTAGCACACGGTAGGTCGCCGCCGCTCGGGTCCAAGTAAGGCCACCGCTGCTACCCTCCGGTTGAAGCCAAGCTAGGCGGGTTGACCATTGATGGCGATTAGCTTCTTGGCAGCGACGTGGAGTCGGTGAGCTATGTTGGAGAAGGACACTACTTCTAGTTAACTGTTGGTGCAGTTGGCTCACTGACACATGGGCCCAACAAGCATCTGGGCCACATATCGATTCGAATCGCACCTGCAGTTAAGTCCTTTGGCTTCGATCGGCCATTTGGAGAAGAAGCTTCTATTCGGCTCAGCCGGACACAGGTGGGTAGCTTCGCTTAATTAATTATACCTCCAGCGCACCCCTTTTTAGTTGAAGAATGTATGAAACATAATGAAATTCGGCATGTCTATATGAAATCTGACCGATCATGAATGAATTTAGTTTGATTAGTTCGAATTCTTGTATCACTGGCATTGGATGAACATGCAAAACAAAATGTACTAGCATTATTCCCAGGGTGATCACCTCGTTTGCAGTAGTTTCACATGTACTCCCTCCGGTCCTTTTTAGTGTGCACACAAGTTTTGTCTGCAGTCAAAGTATCTCTACTTTGACCGGAGTACATAGAGTTTCAGCAGCTTTTTAGCGCCTTGTACATTGCAATCAAACACACATGCCTGGCAATTCATAGAGAACATTCAAAACAATCGATGATTATGCATCTCAGCGATTCACATGTCAGAGCCAATATTTACATCACCATTAAAGAATAAAAAAATAGGTCGACGCTGCTGATAGCAAAGGGCGTCCCATTCGAAAATATCAAACGCATGTCTTCTTGCTAACATCAATGAGCAAAATTTGACAAGGTTGTCCCATTCCAAAATGTCAAATGCTTGTTGTTTTGCGTACATCAACGAGCAAACTTTGACAAGGTTTTCCCATTCCAAAATATCAAATGCCTATGATTGTGGAATGGGCAGGGTTTGCCATCAGTTCGGACATTGACATGACACCTTGTGCTAAATAAACCAGCTATCCTTTTTGTGCAGTTCCACCAAAGTCAACCAAATTCGCGCGTAGCTTGTATGATTTCGCCCTTATATATTGCAACGCCTTGAACGTATTGGCACCTCCTTTCTTGTGGTGGAAATGAATGATTCGATGTATTCATAAAGATTTTGTGCAGTTCCCATTGAAATCAAGCTGAGCACCCCTGTTTGCACAAATACAAAAAATTTGATTAGTATAAAGCAAATTATACTATGAATTGACAGTTTAAACAGGCAACTACATGGTCCATGTAGAGCACACTTTAAAAAAAATGGAATTCACCGGAAAGAATCCTAGAACAACATTGTACTTGCGCGTCACAGCAAAAACATGGAGATATGTCAGTCCTTCTGAGCTGAAGTTAGTTTGGTCTTGTGGGGAGTAACGTAACCATCCTTCAACTGCTCCTTCTGGTGAGTAGACAGGGCTTCTTCATCCTGGCATAATCGGAACTAGTCACTTCACGTACTCCATATTCTTCTTCAGAGGAGGATGATCCTGTTGTGCAAAGATAAGAGGACAACTAAATGCTAGCATCTCTGTTTGCTCGGAGAAAGGAAAGGAAATATTTAAAACAACACAGAGCAAGCACTACTCAAGGACAATACCACTTTCTCATGACAGTATCTAAACAGTAGCACAACACCAATAGAGATGACAAAACTCAATCATATGGATGAAATCCGTTGGCGAGTACCAACCTTTGTCAGGTGGCTTATTGTGTAGAGCATACAGATCAAGCACTTCTCCGGAACCATCTGTTGTTATCTACTGTGGTTGCCATGCTTACTATATACTCCTCGATTAGTTTAATGTTTCCAACATCTTCTTGTGCAGTTCCACTAAAATATATGGTATCTTCAAAGAAGATCCCTGTTTGCACAAGTAGAGATAATTACATATTACATTAAGAGTGGCATCAAATCAATGGCAAAACAATTGCTCGTTCCAGCCATAGCAACAAATTAAGATGCAAAACTATATCATTACTTGTGTCATCACAGCCCAAAGGTTTCATTACAAGACTGGAGTTGATTTTTGTTTTTCTTCCACTTGTTCTTCCCCTTCATCACTTGGTTCAATAACAGACAAGCTTCGCCTTCAATGTAAAATTTGGCATGTCAATTAGGGAGCGCAAGTATAACACTAAACAACGACATTAATTGTCGGTGTACTAGAGTAGGGGTACCCTAGTATCCCGAACTTGTGCACGGGCAGTTGCAGCCCTCCGCGGTAAGGCTTACCGGGTGACCGCCAAGGTCCTCCGTGGTTCCTTTGGAGCCATTCAAGAACAAAGTATTCAAGCCAAGGAGACAAGGCCCCGGCAAGAGGAGCTTGCCGGAAGACCACCCAAGGCACTTAGGAGACAAGGCCCCAAGAAGAGGAGCTTGCCGGGAAGGCCACCCTGTGCACATACAAGACAAGGCCCGGCAAGAGGAGCTTGGGGAAGGCCCGTGAGCGACAAGCTTACAGGCGTGACAAGACAACAACCGCGGCAAGGCGCTTGTCATGCGCATCACCTCTCTGTACCTGCGCTCCAGCACATTCACTAACGTGTCGCCCTGGGACCTTTCCAGGCGCACGTGGCGAGAGGCTGTGCAGCCATCAGTGCGAGTTGGCAAAGCAGCGCTGACAAGTTTGCCATCATGGTGAACGGTGGCGCCCCTGACGGTCCCTGTTTGCACTGTTAGGGCGACTAGACGGGCATTTAATGCCTTTGTCCCCCGCCGTCGGGTTAGGTATAATACATCGTACCTTTGTACAAGTAGGTGTACCAACCACTATTTTTCCATTTGTACCCCCGTCTACGTTGCCACCTGTCGGAGCCCCTTGAGCATATAAAAGGAGGCCCATGCGCAACGTAGAAAGGGTTGGTCGATCAGTTCCCTCCACGCTCAGTCTCGTTAGCAGCTCGTGTGTACTGTAGCACTCGAGCGCTCCTAAGCAAGAACGCAATACACCTAGACATGCAGCAGTAGGAGTATTATCTCTCCGGAGAGCTCCGAAGCTGGGTAAACCTCTCGCGCTTCGCCTCGATCTGCTCTTCGATGCGACCTCCGCTCCCCACTTGAACCGAAAGGGCTCGGTCCGCCGGCCCCATAGGTGCTCGTGGGCCGATCAGCCTGCCCGACATCTTTGGCGCGCGCCGGTAGAAGGCGTCGAGGTTGTGTGAACCTGATCCGGCGTCCACGCGAGCTAGATCTTCATCATCTTCGTCAACATGCCACCGAAGAAGAAGGCTTCGGCGGCAGAAGCCCCGTCCGCGTCGAACCCACCACCATCGGAGCAAACAGGTGGTGGGGGAGACGCCGGCGGAAGAATGGACGGCGACGGGGGAGCTCACGGTGCTGCCAAGTCCAAGGACAAGGCTGCGCAGACCTCGGCGTCTGTACATGCACCGCGCCTGTCTCAGGAGGCGCGAGACCGACAGCGTGATGGCATTCACAATGCCATACGCTCGTTGGATCGAGATCGAGCTGGAGGATCTCGGGATGCTCAAGACCAGCATGCACGCCAAAGACATCTTTGGCGCTGAAGCGAGGCGATCGCCCGGACGGGATACTGCTCCTTCTAACATAGTTAGAAGTCCGAGCATATCCGCCTCGCGCCGTTCGCCATCGCCACCCACTACTCCAGCAGAAGCTGCGGCGAGAGCTCAAGCGCTCTGGATTACCCTCCAACGGCCGACAAGGTCGCCGAGTGGAGGGCCACCATTCAGAGTCTCATCGGCTTCGCTTAACGGCGACGCTCCGCTGCAACCGAGTGCATCGCTGCCGGCAGGACTGCCAAACACGAGCCGGTGGCGGCAAGACTGGTGGGGTGCAACCACCATGCACTCTCGCCCGAAGCCAAGATCGCCGACTCGCCAGATCCACCTCGACAGCGACTCCGCTGCGTCATCGATCCACGAGCTCATCAGCGATCAGCGCCAAGTTCTTCACGAACCACAGCAAGAGGACGCTCGAACTGTGCATCGGCGCCAAGAGAAGCGCGGCGTCAATCCGACAGCGCCGCTGGGCCCTCTGTTGACATGCACGCGCCCGGAGGAACCGGGCAACTTGCCGACGCGGTAGGTTGCCTGCGTTAACTCGTGAGCTGCGGCAAGTCGATGGCCCAGCAAGAAAAACTTCAAGCCGACGTCTGGAGAAGTACGACGGCAAGACGCATCCGTCGGAGTTCCTCAAAGATCTACACCAACGCGGTGCATGCTGCCGGGGGGCGAGACGACAAGATCCTTGCCAACTACTTCCCGCTGGTGCTCAAGCCCAATGTCAGATCCTGGCTCATGCACTTGCCGGACAACTCCATATCTTCTTGGGCAGATCTATGCCATCAGTTTGTCGGCGCCTTTACAGGAGGCCACAAGCCCCATGGCCAAGAAAGCGACCTTCATCTGCTCGCCCAGAAGGAAGGAGAGCCCCTGCGCAAGTATATTCAAAGATTCATGCGTCTGGACACAACATCCCAGACGTCCACCACCGCGCGGTGATCAGCGTTCCATCGAACGTCGCGAAACCGCAGGATGCGAGAGGAGATGGTGATGTGCAAGATCGAGACGTCGATGAGCTATACGCCTGGCCGACAAGTGTGCACGCGTCTTGAGGAAGGAGGAGACTCCCGGAGAGAATCTTGAAGCGGGAGGATCGATAGTGAAGAGACCGCCCGCAAAGAAGAGCCAAGGCGGCGAGGCAACAGGAAAAAGAAAGGCAGAGATGTGCTAGTTGTTGAGCAGTCCGCAGCGGAGGTGGCGACAAAGAAAGCCAAGGCTGGTAGCTCCGGCAAGGAGGTTGCCGCTGCACCAACTGCCCGATCTGTGGCGGCCGCCGACAAGCGGGGCGGCTCAAGCAAGATCTTGCAAGATCCACCGCACCAAGGGCCATGACCTCCAGAGCTGCAAGAAGGTGGAGCAGCTTGTCGAGCAGCAGAAGGCTGAATCTGAACGACGCGACAAGGAGAAGGCCTGTGAAGGTGCTGGAGGAGCTAGCAAGAAAGCGTCCGCCGGGAGGGGCGCCCGGCAAGGCCAAACAGCGGCAAGGAGACAGCCTCCCGTGGCCGCGACAAGGATGAAGACGAAGACGACGATGAAGACATGGATGATGACGAGACCGATGAGCAGGAGTTCCAGAAAGCCACAGAGGTCCTGTGCGTTGATGGCGGTGCTTCTCTGCATACTTCACACCGCCAACTCAAGCGATGGATGCGGAAGTCAATGCAGCAGAACCATCCATCGAGTCACGCAGGCCTCGAAATGGTCCAAGACGCCTATCATCTTTGATATTGAGGACCACCACGATCGTAACTGCAGTCGGGTGCTTGCCGATGTTGGTTTCACCAACTATCCGCAACCTCAAGGTCACCAAGATGTTAGTTGACGGTGGGGCCGGCTTGAATCGATCTCCTCGGCGGTGCTCGAAACTCGGATCACGATGGCGAGCTCGAAGAGACCGGCACTTTTCAAGGAATTAATCCGGGAAGGAGCAAGCGAAGGGAAAGATCACGTTGCGGTGACATTTGGCAATGAAGTTGAACTTCAGGACTGAGAGGGTCACCTTTGATGTTCTTGACTTTCCATTGCCTTACAATGGAATACTTGGCCGTCCGGCACTTTCGCCAAATTCATGGCGGCCTCTCACTATGCCTACAACCTCTTGAAGATGCGGGCCCGATAAGTGTCATCTCATCCCTGGCGACAAGAAGGATGCTCTTATCTGCGCCCGACAAGATCTACCGGAAGCGGCAGCCGCTGACAGATTGCAAGCCACTTGCATTTGAAGCTCCGGGGAAGAAGAAGACCAAGTCGGCAAGAGCTCGATGCCCTCCGGCAAGCGCACCTCTTGAGTGCTGCGCTACCGTCGAGGACGCACCATCGAGCTCCACCGGCAAGTATAAGAAAGGCGATGGCAGCTCCACGAGAGAACAAGAAGGTGTCCGCCAAGGAGGACGGCACCGGTAGTACCTTCACCATCGGTGCCTCTCTCGATCCTAAATAGGAAGGCGCTTCGTTGCTTTCCTGGCTGGCGAAACGTCGGCGTGTTTGCATGGCAACCGTCGACATCCCGGTGTTCCCGGAAAGTAATTGAGCACCATCTTGCCGTTTGTCCTCATCGCGGCCCGTCAGCGAAAGTCGGGAAGCAAGCGGTGGAGCGCCAAGAGTTCATCACGGAAGAAATCAAGAAACCGGAAGCGGCAGGCCTTGTCGGAGAGTGCTCCATCCTACGTGGTTGGCCAATCCTGTAGTTGTATCGCATAAGGCTAACGGGAAATGGAGGCTTTGTATCGACTTTACCGGCGTCAATAAAGCTTGTCCCAAAGATCCATTTCCTTGCCGCGCATCGACCAGATTGTTGACTCCACGGCCGGATGTGATTTGCTTTCATTTACGGATGCATACTCAGGATATCATCAGATCTTCATGGCGAGAAGAGGATGAGGAGAAGACCGCATTCATCACCCCATGTGGCACATACTTTTTTGTACGGATGCCCTTCGGGTTAAAGAATGTTGGTTCAACGTTTGCAAGAGTAGTTCATGATGCTTTTGAGCCGCAAATGCACAGAAATGTGGAAGCATACATGGATGACATAGTGGTCAAAAGCAAGGACAAGGCGACCCTAGTTCAAGATTTAGATGAAACCTTTACAAATCTGCGCAAGATCAACCTCAAGCTCAACCCTGAGAAGTGTGTGTTTGGAGTCCCTTCCGGCAAGCTTCTCGGGTTCTTCGTGTCTCAGCGGGGAATTGAAGCCAATCCCGACAAGATCAAGGCCATTGAGCGGATTGAAGCACCAAAGCGCGTCAAGGATGTACGAAGGCTTGCCGGTTGCGTAGCTGCTCTCAGCAGGTTTATCTCTAGATCTGCTGAGCGCGCCCTGCCGTTTTTCAAAATTTTGAAAAAGGCAGGTCCGATGCAATGGACTCCGGAAGCGGAGGCTGCGCTGCAGGACTTGAAGAGATACCTGTCCTCCACTCCAACACTTGTCGCACCTAAGCCGCAAGAGAAGTTGCTGCTATATATAGCGGCAACCAATCAAGTGGTTAGTGCTGCGTTAGTAGCGGAGTGGGAGGCGGATGATGAGTTAGCAACCATGGCAGACACATCCAGCGACAAGCAGGGGGCTTCGCCGGCAAGCTCTTGTCCCGATAAGGACGAATACGCTCGCACGCATGACAAGATGCAAAAAGGATGGTGCGGCGCCCGGTTTACTTTGTCGGTTCCCTTACGCAGGGGGCTAGGTCAAGGTACTACGGTGTGCAGAAATTGCTTCGGCCTTCTCATGGCCTCGAGAAAGCTGCGCCATTACTTTCGGGCACATGAGATCACGATTGTCACTCGCTTTCCATTTGAAGAGGATACTGCAAAATCCAGAGGCAGGCGGGATTGTCGAGTGGGCATTGGGCCCATCAAGCTTTGGCCTCAAGTTTGAGAGCACTTCAACTATCCAAAGCGAGCATTGGCGGAGTTCATAGCAGAATGGACACCAACGCCCGGATGAAGAAATTCCAAACGAGTGTCCCGTCAAGGAAACAAGCAAAGAGTGGCTGATGTACTTTGATGGTGCCTTCTCGCTGCAAAGGCGCCGGTGTCAAGGCGTCGCTTGTCGCACCCACCGGAGAGCACCTCAAGTCGTAGTCCAGATGCACTTTCCCAAGGAGCAAGCAACAAACAATACTGCAGAGTATGAAGGTTTTCTTGCCGGTCTCAGGATCGCAGTAGACCTTGGGATCAAGAAGCTCATTGTCCGGGGTGACTCACAACTTGTTATCCGCCAAGTGAACAAGAATTATCAGAGTCCGTTGATGGAAGCTTATGTTGATGAAGTGAGGAAGCTAGAAGAGCACTTTGACGACCTGCAAATGGAATATATTCAGAGAGCTCAGAATGACATTGCCGATGGCCTGTTAAAGTGCGCCGCACTTAAGTTACCTGTGGAACCAGGGATTTTTGTGCTCAAGCTGACTCAACCGTCTGTAACACCACCAACTGGACAGAGCAAGAAGAGGAGGTCGATCTCTGGTGACTACTTTCCGTGAGAGCTTCGAAGCCGCCGCCACGAAGGTCCCCAAGATCGACACCAGCTTGATCTTGAGGGGCAGTCTGCTCCGACAAGCCCCAGGGTTTGTTTCGTTGAAGCAGACGCTCCCGACAAGTTTTGCTCCGGCAAGCTTGCCGGGGAACGTCAAGCTCCGGCTGAGCCGCGGGTTCTCGCCGCGGAAGCTGATATTCCCGCAGCAGCAGATGTGCCTTTAGTCCTTGTTGTCGAGCCGCAAGCTCCAGCATGGGCGCAGCAGATTGTCCATTTCCTTCAGACAGGAGAACTTCCCGTTGATCAAGAAGAAGCGGAAAGAGTAGCCCGGCGGTCAAGTATGTACCCGGTTTGTCGACGACACTGCATGACAGAAGAAGACTCAACGGTGTGAAATTGAAGTGTATTCACTGAGAGGACGGACAAAAGCTATTGGCAGAGATACATGGAGGCATATGTGGTCACCACATTGGCGCCAGAGCACTTGCTTAAAAGCGTCCGGCAAGAAGGTTTCTTTTGGCCGACAGCCCTCCGAGGATGCAAGCGCACAAGTAACCAAGTGTGAAGCGTGCAGTTCCATTCCAAGCAGATACACCAGCCAGCTCAAGCTCTCCAGACGATCCCTTTATCCTGGCCCTTTTTGGTGCAGGGGCTCGACATCTCGGCCCCTTCCCCGAGCTGTCGGGGCTTTGAGTACTTATGCGTTGCAATCGACAAGTTCACAAGATAATGGTGTGGACCAAGCGTCGCTCAAGGAAGTGCAGCCTTACTGGAAGCAAGCAGCGAGAAAAGCTAAGTTGCCAAAGTTTGAGCAATCAGTTTTAAAAATTTTAAGTTATCTTCCTTGAACGATCGAACTTTGTATGGAAAACCTGTGCGCAGAGGAACCAATTCGTAGCTAGTTGCGCCCTTACTTTGTTTCGAGTCCGCTCAACAACTTAAGTGAGCTGCGACTAGTTGCGACAAGGTTGCTTGTCGGAAGCGGCACCGCCAGCAGGCTGCTGACGTCCCGCACTCAGCGCTCGCGGCTCAGGTGCCCGCGCCGACAAGTTCCCTAAAAGCGTAAGGCAAAAACATACAAAGGAAGGAATCAAGTAAAGGAAATAACGTAGCGATTGATATCCAAAATAAAGTTATATTACAAGATAGCTTGCCGCAGCTCTAATGGATTGTTCCTATGACATGACCAAAGCGACAAGGGAAAGAGAAAAGCAGGCGGCCTAATCTACGCGATCGCCCTCAACCCTCTTGATTCCGCTCACCCTGTCCACAATGGGTGCGACAAGGGTCTTGAGCGCCTCCACATCGGCATCCGGTGGCAGGGACTTGAGGGCGTTGGTGAAGTTGAGGCCGGGTTGCGGAAGGCCACCTTCATCGGCACCTTGGAGAGCTCCAGCGCAGATCTGGCGCGACTCCTCGGCCAGCTGCTTTGGGACTTCTTCCCGAGTCGCTGGAGGCCCGTCCTACGCCCTTGAAGAATAAGCTAAGCTTGGCGCTGGGTTGGAGGTGCTGCGTCGGAGGAGTATCCAAGATCCACCATCCCGGCTCCATCATTTCGGCTGTGGATGGCGGCAGCAGATATCCAAGAGACCCTCGGTCCGGTGCTCCACATTCTCCTCAAGGCACTCTGGCGGCAACAACATTCGCCAACAGCTCCTCGTCGGCCTTGATCTTCTCCTTCAAGGCCACCTCCGCTCCTTGGCGCCGTCCAGGCGTCGAGTCAAAGTAGTTAGCTTCAACTCAAGGTCTGCATTGGAGTCCTGGGCGGCGCTGAGCTCCTTGCTCCTCTCGGCGAGACGGCCTGCAGCTCGCCAAGAGTGTAGGCGTCCTTCTCGGCGCTCGTGCTTGAGTGCGGCAAGCTCCTCGCCGCTCTTCTTGAGGCTGGCCTCCAAGCTGCGCCACCTTCGTCTCCAGCTCCTTCTTGGCGGCCTCGGCGGCCAGCGGCGGCATCCTTTGCCTCCTTGAGAGCCCGCCAAATGTTTCCTCGCGCATGGCGAGATCCTCCTCATGGCTGTGCAGGTTAACCTTCCGCTGCGCCCGGCTTCGCCTTCTTGTGAGACAGCTTCTCGGCGGCAAGCCGCTGTTCCTCCTCGGCTGCAGCCTTCTCGAGGATGAAAGGCCTTGCGCTCCTCGGCGAAGTTGCTCCCGCTCCTCCGCCAAGGACCGGAGAGCTTCTTGGTTGCGGCCGGAGCTCCTCCATGGCGCTTCTCGATGTCTGCTCCCGCCTTCGCGACAAAGCGCCTCCGGGATGCCGGTTTGGCTTGTCGGGCGCGGTAGAGCGGCAGCGGCTTCCGCAGCGGTTGCTCTTCCTCGGGCTTCGCCGCTCTGCTGCTGGGCGTCAACTAGCATCAGCCAGCGAGGCGAGCAGCTCTTCATCGAAAGTTTCTCCTTCGCCGACGCCACAGAACTCGACTCCCATGGGAGCTTGATGAAGACGCCGTCGCCCGGCCTTCAAGTAAGCGCTGGGCTGGGGCTCTTGAACTGGCGCTGCAGCAGCGGCGGAGGGATCGGCGGTCGGTGTAGCGCGTGGGCGCTCCTGCTGACCTCGAAGTGCGTCGGTCTGATCGCCAGACCCTCGCCCGGCTTCTGCGGCGGCAGCTTCGGTGGCCTCTTCGCCGGCAGGCTCGTCAGCGCCGGTTTCTTCTTCCACGGTGGCGGCTTCGTCAGTGTTGCCGCGCACGTCCTCCTCACCGGCGACCTCGGTCTCCATTGGCTCTGTGGCGGACGGATGAAGAAAGTCAAGCAAATATTCAAAGACAAAATCAGAAGAAGAAAAACACAAGGGAAGTACTCGGGCGAGAAGGTTACCGGCGCAAGGGGCTCGGTCATGGTCTCCGCCATTAAGGATCGCTGGTGCCGTCCCTTGCGGAGAGCTGCCCCTTGCTTTGGAGAAGGCTCCCTTGAGGGAACGCTCCCTTGCCGGGGAATCCACCCTTGGCGGTGTGGTCGAAGCAGAAGGAGGCTGCTCTGCTCCTACACAAGTCAACACCAGATATCAGCAAAGGAAAAAGCACCCATGCACGCCGAACAGCAAGAAGTAGACCATATACTTATGCTGGGGGCTGCGCTGGGGGCTGCTCTGAAGGAGAGTTGCCTCATCCGGCAAGGTTGTCTCGGACGCGCCTCCTGCCGTCGCGATGGGTTCGTTCTCGACGACAATCACCGGGGTCTTAGCCCTCTTCGACATCCTCTGGGCGGCGTCACGAAAAGGAATGGATTCAGAGTAAAGCATATCAGATACAAGACAAGGCAACAAATCGAAGAATTACAAGTACAACAAGGAATCTTACTCTTTCTCTTCCTCGTCGGAGCTGAGCGCGGAGAGGTCGAATTCTGGCTCGCCTCCGGTACGACGAGGCGGAGGAGTGGGCTCCCTTGGACGCTTGGCGGGAGCGAGACCGGTGGCCTCACGAGGGCCCGCTCCGATTACCGAGCGGCGTGAGGAGCTCGGCAACAGATGCTTGCCGCGGTGGAAGCGCGTCGCTGGCGCGCGGCTGTTAGCCCGTCTGCCGCCCGCTGCGTCTCCGGCCTTGCGAAGACGCCTTCTTGGTGGAGCCGGTGGCTCCGCTTCGCGGCAAGCTGCTTGGAGGTGGGGAGGATGCGCTCTCGGCGGGCTCGCTTCGACTTCGGCTTGAGCTCGGCAAGCTCTTCCTCGCCGACGAACTCCTTTCGCTCGACAAGGCTTGCCGCCTCGGCTGCCTCTGCCTCCTCCACAGTGAAGCCAAACTTCGCCCAGCAGCCCTTCTGCCGCCTCTTCTAGCTTTGGTGGCGATCGCGCGCATCTCGTCGCCGGTAGTGTCGCGGTGAGGCCCCTACGCTTTCGTCCGGGGCGGACCGGCATTTCCACTAGATTGTCAAAAACTGCTGCACCACGTCATCTGCCGGCTCTTGCCAAGTGGGGACAATTCCATGGGAGTCACACAACAGCATCATTGCACGGATGCGGTCAAGCGACGAGTTGTTGCACAGCGGAACGACGCCCCTCGGCAACCTAAACATCTCCGGATGATCAGGATCAGGCTTGAACAGCTCTAAGAGCATTGCGTCAAGCTCCAAGACAGTGAAGTTGAAGTTGAGGCATGGGCGCAGCCTCATGATGTCTCTGTGTTCTGAAATTCCTGTGCAGGTCTCCTTCTCTCCTGCAAAGAAGCGTCTGGCGAAGAAAGTCCGCGCCAACAGTGCCTCTGATGAGTCCGGCAAGTCTCGAGGCGGAGGATTCGGGTAATGCTGCGATCTTGACCTAGCATCCTTCGGGGCCAGATTGCTCCAATCATTGCCGCGTACTCTTTGGGGTTTAGGCTGGGCGGTAAAGGCTGCAGGGTTCTCCTCAACAATCCAGCACCAATCTGCCCTCCACTCCTCCCATTTGCTACGGAGCTCTCCCTCGGATAGGCCTCTTTCTTGCCGACCACAAACCCAAGCAATTCCTCGGCAAGGGGCTCTCCTCTCTCGGCTCGGGGTAAAAAGAAGTGACGGAAAAGAGCTACATTTGGGTGGACTCCGACAAAGTTTTCACAGAGATGTGCGAAAACTGCCATGGTCGAAACGGTGTTGGGGTGAAATCAAGGAGGCGGAACCCGTAGGTGTTCATAATGTCACAAAAGAACTCAAAGAAGGCGAGGCAGAGCCCGCGATAGAAGAAGCGCGAAGAAGGGATACCCGTCGGGGCCAGTTCTCTGACAGCGGGGAGTACCATCGTGCGCGGATCTTGTAGCGTCTCCGTCGACGGAAAAGAGGTAGTAGTTCTCCTCGGCTCCCTCGGCCGAGCTGAGGGGAAGACAACCGCTCCTTCCATAGGCCGCAAAGCCGCAGCGCCTCGGCCGACTTCACGGTCTTCCCCTTGTCGGCTTCGGGCCCATGGCGGAGGCGGTGGAGGAGATCGGCGGCGTTGAGTGTCTTTGGTGGCGATGGGGCGGGCGCTGCTCTCTTTCAGCCTTGAGAAGAAGGGGGGAGCAGCGGTGATTTTTTCGATGGGACAGCAAGCGGCAAGGTAGGCGGCGTGCCCTGTTTCCCCCTTATAAAGGGGAGGCGGGCGTTCGATTTTCTGAATAAAGAAACCCCACGATCTCGCCCACGATCTCACACGCGACGCCACGTTCGATGCGTGCCGTTAAATGGAGGCGTGGTGGGTCGAGGTGAGTTATGGTGTGACCGGGCCGCGTGTGCCCGATGCCTGTTTGGGCCTGGCCCAACAGCGCTTCGGCACCGTGTGGCCCAGGCCGGGGCTCTGTCGGTGTACTAGAGTAGGGGTACCCTAGTATCCCGAACTTGTGCACGGCGATTGCAGCCCTCCGCGGCAAGGCTTACGGGTGACCGCCAAGGTCCTCCGTGGTTCCTTTGGAGCCATTCAAGAACAAAGTATTCAAGCCAAGGAGACAAGGCCCGGCAAGAGGAGCTTGCCGGAAGGCCACCCAAGGCACATAGGAGACAAGGCCCGGCAAGAGGAGCTTGCGGGAAGGCCACCAGGCACATACAAGACAAGGCCCGGCAAGAGGAGCTTGCGGGAAGGCCCGATGAGCGACAAGCTTCCGGCGGCGACAAGACAACAACCGCGGCAAAGGCGCTTGCATGCTGCAGACCCTCTCTCTGTACTGCGCTCCGGCACATTCACTAACGTGTCGCCACAGGACCTTTCGGTAGCGGCGTGGCGAGAGGCTGTTCAGCCAGCGGTTGGAGGTGGCAAGGAGCGATGACAAGTTTGCCATCGTGGCGAACGGTGGCTCCCCTGACGGTCCCTGTTTGCCTTTGTTAGGGCGACTAGGCGGGCATTTAATGCCTTTGTCCCCTGTCGTCGAGGTTAGGTATAATACATCGTACCTTTGTACAAGTAGGTGTACCAACCACTATTTTTCCATTTGTACCCCGTCTACGTTGCCACTGCCGGAGCCCCTTGAGCATATAAAAGGAGGCCCATGCGCAGCGTAGAAAGGGTTGGTCGATCGATTCCTCCACGCTCAGTCTCGCTAGCAGCTTCGTGTGTCTTGTAGCACTCGGCGCTCCTAAGCAAGAACGCAATACACCTAGACATGCGGCAGTAGGAGTATTATCTCTCCGGAGAGCTCCGAAGCTGGGTAAACCTCTCGCGTGCTTCGCCTCGATCTGCTCTTCGTGCGACCTCCGCTCCCCGCCGAACCGAAAGGGGCTCGGTCTGCCGGCCCCATAGGTGCTCGTGGGCCAGATCAGCCTGCCCCGACATTAATTTTCTGATGAAAGTGGCAAAATACAGGCCAACAGTTATGAAATATCCTTATCTTACCTCAATGGGATATTACGGTGCACATACATATTGGAAGTCTTGTCTCCATTTGTGCAGTTCACTAAAATCAAGCAACATTACCGTACACGTAGCACAACATATGAAAGCACACTACACAATCATGTGAAAGAAAGCTAGTACTGACCTCTCATGACGGGGAATTCAAACAACTCACAAGAAGAAGATCAGAACCAAATTTTCCAACACGAATAGGAAGTAAGATCTCCTCTTGTGCAGTTCCACTAAGATCAAGCAATGAAGCAACATTGTCAGTGTGGCATTTTCGTTGAACTGCACAAAACACTCTTAAAACAAAAGTGTTTTGTGCAGTGCAACAAAAGGTCACAATAGCAACGAGGTGAAGTAGATAACCGTGTTTACACAGAGGTGCAAAGGAAACAACTAGTGGTCAATAACGGTGGATGACACAGAAGCCAACAAAAAGAAGCATCTAACTTATCTAAATGGGAAAGAAAGCAAGACAGTAGCATTTCTCAAACGATGGCATTGATTAGTGTTAACAGAGAGATTATATTAACAATAAAATTTGTTAAACACGTAATTTGCTTTTAATTGTGGCATTTCATCAATTTTCCAGCGGCATTATTAGAGGGTGTTTGTTTACAGGGACTTTTTGGTGTAGGGACTAAAAAAAATCTGTGTCAGTCCCATCTAAACCAAACAGGAGGGACTTTTAGGGACTAAAAGTGGGCATTTGGGATTAAAGAAAGAAGATCCCGAGGGAGAGTCTTTTTGGGACTTTTTCCAACAGTTGCCCCTGCCCCGCATTGCACCTTATCTCTATTAGTTCATTATTAGGGGTAACATGGTCTTTTAGCATGTTATTTAATAACCTCTAGTCCATGTTTAGTCCCTGGAACCAAGCAGGTTATTAGGGGTAACTAGGGACTTTTTAACCAAACATGGCCTTAGATTAACAACAGCTAAAGAGTTGCACGGGATAGTGGACGCACTAGCACCATGTGCATCTACCGATGTCTGAAGGGGTGATGCACAGTCTGTTGCAACAAAGAACAAACAACCAAGGAGCATATTTGTGTTGGTCCCAGTTTTGTTATCTTTAGACACCTTTCCCTATGTGAGCGCAACAAATCTAGTCATGCTCAAACTATACAGCCTTGTCCCCCAAAACAAAAAGATTAGTTCATTACAGATATGCGTACTGCGTTTGTCATTGTTTTCCCTTTTGGATCAACGTAGGTGCTGGACAGCCAGTCTATACTAGTACTTCCCCCCTTCCTTTCCTCTTTGAACCACGTCCTAGATTCATACTATAGAACTTTCCTCACTACGTTCCCCCATTCCTTTTCTCTTTGAACCACGTCTTCGATTCATGCTATACAACTTTCCCCACTACTTTCTCCCCTTCCTTTCCTTTTTGAACCACGTCCTAGATTCATGCTATACAACTTTCCCCACTACTTTCCCTCATTCCTTTGCTCTTTGAACCACGTCCTAGATTCATGCTATACAACTTTCCCCACTACTTTCCTGTTTGATCCAACACCTAGATTGAGTGCAGAAGCGGAAAAAGCCCACATGCAGCTAGAGCAATGCATGTGGAATAAGTAAATTATACCTTAAGGTTCTTGGGGTGTGGTTCGGTGGGCGACCAGAGGCCGTTCGGCCCACACTACGTACGACGGCGAGGAAGAAGGGGTCAGAGGCCCTCCCGCGCCACCGCTGGGTGAAAGAGAACAACTGCGCCGGTGGTGGATTCCCTCCCTCGTCGATGGCGACATCGTTGAGCCTCCTTCCCTTCCCGGTGGACGGATCCTGCCGGCTCTTTGACCAGCAGTGAGGGGGAGAGAGAGAGGCCAACGAAGTCTTGTTTAGATCTGGAGAGGGTGAGAGAGTGTGAAGAGAGCAACTACAAGTGTTGAGGCTCCAGCGTGTATATATATACTGGAGAGAGAGTGTGAAGAGTGCAAACCCTAGAAAAGAAGCGCCAAGGCTGCAACGTATACGTGATGAGGTGATTATACGGTCACTACGAGATCGTATAGCTCCATATCCATCCATTTTGAGCAGTCAAAGAATCCTCCTGGCACCGCCCCAGATCACTTTCTCTCTCTGTCATGCGGGGCCTACCTGTCATTGGGTGGAAGAAAGAAGTGGAACAAAAACAAAATTATGCTCAAGTGTAGTTATCCAACCTGAGACCTCAAGTTTGATGAGCGAACAGGCTAACCAGCTACACCACCCTCCTGTTATGTTCAACGAGAGGGAAATAACCTTTTATACATTCCTGCATTCATGTGACAAGCATGCCGTGTTTTTTTGCGGGCGAGTCATTGGGATTTAAATCATAATTGTGTCATGTGGCTTTGGTGGTAAGGTCTTTTGGGATTTAAAGCAATGTTGGTAGTACAGAAATAATGCAGCCTTAGTCACCTTACCTCTCTCCACATAGTACGTTGGGTGCCACCAGTCAGAGGGTGAAACAAACAAATTAATAAGAAAAATTCAAAGCGCCAGCGGTGTATCTTACCTCACACATCTCGCTACTGCTCGTGAACACTGTCCAATTGGTCCCTCTGTTCACTCACGTACTATTTTAAGTGAATCCTTATTATAACATGCACCCAATTTTGGGCACTTGTATTCGACCTAAGTCAGTATGCCACCGTATCTCGTACTACTCCCTCCATCTAGGTGTAATAAGTCACGTTAGAAGGTGCAGTGGGACCATGGTGCAAGCAGATTGGAGGAGAAGGAGAAACTTGACCGGTCCTTCCTCCAATGAAAGCCCTGATTTCTGTCTCTAAACGCAACAATTAATCCCAACAACTAAGAGATGTCGTTTTAGCTACCATGCAGGGCCACATATTAACTCGCATGCAAGCCGACTTTGATTTCTTGACTGATCAACGTGTAGTTGCGCTCCATGAATTGGGTTTCCGGAGGAGATAACAAGGCAGAGTAAGGAGCATTTGGTTACATTGCTTAGGCTGGTTAGGCTTGTCATAGTGGGAGTAACTTAGATAGTAACATAGCGCATTTCAAGAAATTTTTGCTTACGTGGCATGTAGTTAATGAGGAGAGAGGTGTTTAGAGTAACATAATATGTTACTGTAACATAGCGCTTCCCGAGAAAGGATGAGTCTACAAGCTAATAAATGAAGCCATCTATGATACTACTAGTATGTTACTTCGCACTATGAAGGTAATAACTTAGACTAGTGTCATATGCATGACACTAGTATAAGTTACTCCCCACTATGACGTGAGTAACTTGGACTAGTAACATGCATATGTTACTAGTCTATGTTACTACTAGTACCTTCGTCCTGGTTTATAGGTCCCCTTTGTAGTTTGTGCGAAATTTTGACCAAAGATTTAACTAACAAAATGTTAATGCATGTTAACAAAAAATATATCGTTGGGTTCGTATTTGAACATAGTTTTCAATGATATTATTTTTTGTGACATGCATGAACATTTTGTTAGTTAATTCTATGGTCAAAATTTGTTACGAAATACAATGGGGACCAATAAACCAGGACGGAGGTAGTACGCGAAGTTTGCCGTCGGAAGCGAGCTGATCTGGCTCTCTTGAGCTAGCAAGGTTTTTTATAGCCCACCCAAGCTAGCTGGCCCACAAAAGCTAACATATTTTAAAAGTTCCAAACGCCTAACCTTGCCCGACTAGGCTATATACTGTTCTTGCTAAGGATCCAAACGCTCCCTAAGTAACTCGCATGATATTCCTATTCTATGAACCTGTGTGTGCGTGTGCGTGTGTGTTTAACAGCATGTGTGTGTTAGAGAGAGCGACACATCGACCTACTCCTACGGAGAGATGGTGTGTGTGACGCCCTCGATTCAATCGTACACTAATCATACACGCAAATGTGTACGATCAAGATCAAGGACTCACGGGAAGATACCACAACACAACTCTAGACACAAATTAAAATAATATAAGCTTTATATTACAAGCCAGGGGCCTCGAGGGCTCGAATACATAAGCTCGAATACACAAGAGTCAGCAGAAGCAACAATAT
The DNA here is from genome assembly GCA_021605145.1 of Aegilops bicornis. Classification (NCBI taxonomy): domain Eukaryota; kingdom Viridiplantae; phylum Streptophyta; class Magnoliopsida; order Poales; family Poaceae; genus Aegilops; species Aegilops bicornis. The sequence goes on along the minus strand of CM038675.1, from coordinate 377,639,119 downwards.
CTGAGTACAGACATAAGTTAGACAAGTCTGCCTTAAGAAGGCTAGCACAAAAGTAGCATCGATCGAAAAGGCAAGGCCTCCTGCCTGGGAGCCTCCTAACTACTCCTAGTCGTCGGCGGCCTCCACGTAGTAGTAAGCATCGGCGGTGGCATCCGCTCTGGCTCCGACATCTGGTTGCATCAACCGGAAAGAAGAAGAAAAGGGGGAAAAGGGGGAGCAAAGCAACCGTGAGTACTCATCCAAAGTACATGCAAGCAAGGAACTACACTACATATGCATCGGTATCAATGAAATGGGTAGTATCTGTGGACCGAACTGCAGAATGCCAGAAGAGGAGGGGAAGGCCTAGCCTATCGAAGACTAGCATCTTCAGCAGCTTCAAGCATCTTGCAGCATCAGAAGAGATAAGAGTAGCATAAAGTAAAGTAGTAGTAGTGTTATCAACCTCGGCCAGAGATCCTTTCTCGACTCCCTGCGAGAAAGCAACCCCAGAGCCATACTATCCATTTCTCATCACAATCCATTTCTCATCACAAGTATCCAATTCTAGTTGTATCGATCGGGATACAACTCCAAGTGTCCGTTACCGTAGGACATGCTATTGATAGATGTTTTCTTCCCCGTAGGGGTGCACCAACTTACCCACCACGCTCGATTAACTCTGCCCGGACACACTTTCCTGGGTCATGCCCGGCCTCGGCCAAACAATACGCCGCAACCCGACCTAGGCTTAATAGAGAGGTCAGCACGCCAGACTAAACCTATGCCCCCAGGGGTCATGGGCCATCTCCCCGGGAACTCCTGCATGTTGCGTGGGCGGCTGGTGAGCAGACCTAGCGACCTCCTTAAAAAAGGCAGGAGCTTACCAGTCCAACCCGACGCGCGCCGCTCAGTCGCTGACGTCTAATAAGCTTCGTCTGATGCATATGACGCAGAACGCCCATACAATGCCCACGTGATGGTTAGTGCTATCAGGCCAGAGGGCCCTCGGATCAAATATCCAAATCATAGTGGATTAGGAGCACGCGATAACAAGCAAAGACTCAACTCACGAAAGATGTGACCCCGTTGCCCCGTCTCGAGGACTTGTGGCAAGGGCTAGGAATGCCCGGCCACGCCTCGTAATTATCTCGCGGGCACCTTCCAGGTCAACCCGACTCCACATCACTCGCGGGTAACCCTCAGGGTCGACCGCCTTTCCAAGAAACAGCTGTAAAGCCCAAGTACCCCGTGTCCAAACATCAAGGGGAAAACCCGAGGAATCACCCCCAGTGAATTCCACTCGATGTAATCATCAAGGTGAACGTAAGAGGAACCACCCCCGAGGTTCACACTTGAGGGGTTGCACGGCATAGTCGTATCGGAAGTGGTTAAGGCGGAATCACCCTCGATGACCACGACTGAATAGCTACACTACATGATTAACATCAGAAGTGGTGTAGAGGTCTCACCCTCAGACTTTCGATAGTAACCCAAAGAGTGTCGAGCAACTAAGGGAAAGTGATGTGTGGTGCCGGGCCTGGTCTTCGATCCCGTTGATCGGGTCTTCAATGATGAAGCAGGGGCAACAAGGACAAGGTGGGGGTCACTGATGGATCACTAACCAACCTATACTAAGCAGTTTAGGATAAGTAGGTAGGTAACAATAAGCAGGTTATAAAAGCAGGCTATGCATCAGAATAGGAGCAATCAATTGTAGTAGCAAAATCTAATGCAAGCATGAGAGAACGGAATGGGCGATATCGGGATGATCAAAGGGGGGCTTGCCTGGTTGCTCTGGCAAGGAGGGGTTGTTGGTGACGTAGTCGATCACAGCGGCATCGACAGCTGCCACGGGGTCTACCGAAGAGAAGAGGGGGGAGAAACAGTAAATACATAGCAAGCAAGTGCATAACAGGACAACAGGCATAGCTAGACGTGTTATCACGCGGTCCTAGATGTTATAGGTGAAGGGGGAATTCAACCGGGAAGTTGTTCCCAGTTCCGGACCTGTGTCAGACAGATGACCGGAGGGGGAATGTTCCATGTTTAGATAGTTAGAGGCATCTGACAGGTAAACGGACCGCGTATTCGGATTCGTATCATCGTTCTGAGCAACTTTCATATATAAACTATTTTCATCCGAGTTACAGATTATTTTATATGATTTATCAAAGTTTTAGGCATTTTTGAAATTTATTTAATTATTTAAATCGAACATTATCCAGAACAATGAAAGGTGATGTCAGCACGACATCACCATGACATCAGCAGGTCAAACCCAGCTGACCAGAGTCAAACCTGGCCTATGGGTCCAATGGGACCCAACTGTCAGAGACTAAGGCTAACTAAACATGTTTAATTAGTTAGTTAATTAATTAGGTTAATTAAACACAATTAATTAAGTTAATTAATTAATTAATATTTGTACTATTATTATTTTTTCAAATCCAAAAAAACGTTCTGGGCTGGGGCCCCACACGTCATTGGGCCAGGGGGGCCTAACGGGCGAACGGGCGGGTCGGTTTCATGGCGCGACCACCTAACGCCCGCTTGAGGTGAACCGGCTGGCCTCAGGCGCCGGGCAGTTATGGCAGGCCGGACGGGCGGCGAGGTAGGCGGCGGTGGCGTGGCGACAATGGCCGGGCGAGGCTGGTCGGGGCGGTGTGGCGGTGAAGAAGCGGCAAGAACATCATCGGCCGAACGGAGACGGCGCTGGGCGGCTGGCAAGCGGTAGGTTGTGGCGCTGCGCCCGGACATGGTCACGCAAGCACGGCGGCGAGCATAGAAGGGTTCGATGGGAGACGGACAGGAGGGGCTCACCGGCCCTGTAGATGTGCAAACATATGCTCGGGGAGGGGCCGAAGATGCGTTTCCGGCGATGGGGCGGCGGGTGACGGCGTCGCCAGGTCAGGGCAGCGCTTGCAATGGGTGGTGTTGGGGTGCCGGCGTCGGGTGGGGCGGAGCCGCTCCCCTCCCGATCCACACATGATCGAGCAGACGAGAGGCGGGGGAGAGGGGGTCGGCCATGAGGGGTCCGGCGACGGGGCAGCGTCGGGGAGGCAGGGTCCCGATCCAGATCGGGATCGTGGGAGGAGTGAAGCGAGGGGATCGGGAGGAGTGGGGGTAGGTGCGGTTGGGCCCTAGGGTTCCACGGGGGGGGGGGGGGGGGGAGGTTATGCAGGCGCTCGGGGTGGGCTGGCCGGCTGAGGTGGGATGGGCCGAGGCCCATGGGGAGCTGGGGTCTTCTTTTCTCTCCTTGCCTTTTCTTTACTTTTAATTGTTTCACTTTTATGATGTGTATTTTCTTTAGCCACTAAAAGGCTTTTATAAAAAAAACAACTAGTCCCATAAATGACATTGCAATATGTAGCACTGCCAGAAAAAGTTTAGGAGGCATTTGAAAAGCTTTGGAATTTTTATAATTTCAAAAGTGATTAGGATATTATTTTGGCCCCTGTATTAAATGTTTTAAGACATTTAATTAATTTATAAAAGGTTGGCTCCATCAACAAATTTAGCTAGGGATTATTTGCCACATGACGAACATTTTAGTTTTCATGTTTGACAAAATTTGAATTTTGGCTTTAAACTCGGTTTTGAATTTGAATTGCGATTTGGATCATGTGAAGATTAGCAACAGTAACCTGATGACATGGCACCATTAACAGGGGATTACTGTAGCATAATTATCCGGGCGTCACAGTGTGTAGTGTATGATTTAGCCACGAGAGTCGGTGCATCTCTTCCGGGCGTCCGGTCGGGACAGGCGGACCGCTGCCACGCCCGTTCCTGACCAGCCTAGCCCACCCAAAGCCGTAAACGGGCTAGATTTGGAATCGTCCATTCATGGGCCGACAATAACGGGCCGTCGTTAATTGGCCGTATTTGATGACGCTATGAAAACAGCCTAACGGATTAACGGCCGCAAACGGGCCGATTGTAACCACGGGCTGAATTTGGCCCACAAGTAGAAAAGGCCAGTAACGGGCTGTAAGTAACCGAATGCTGGAAATAAGCCCAAGAATAAATGGGCCCTGAGAAGGCCGAAAGATAACACGGGTTGGAAACAACCCAATGGAATAATGGGCCGTTAGTGGGTATGAAGCAATACACTGTTCATTGCGGGCCAGATTCACTATGGGCCGTTAATGGGCCAAGAGTTACATATGGCCTCGTATGGGCCGAAAGATCATGGGCCATACATGGGCCGGAAGTTACAGAGGGCTGGAATCATATTGGACGGCCCAGATGAAGCTATTGGGCTTAATTCTGATAGGCCATAACGGGCCGTGAGTTAGCGGGCCATAAATGGGCTATATAGGAACAGGCTTTCCGTGCGCCGGCCCGTTACTGTTTGACCAAATCAAATGGGCCGACCTTTTCACCAGAATTGGCCTCTGTTGGGCCGTGCCACGTGTCAACCTACCATAGGCGCCTCCTGTCCAATGAATTGATGACATCTGTCCCAACGGTGAGCCAACACGTGTTTCCTCCGGCCAATGACAATTTTACACGTGGAAAATCCTCATTGGTTCAGGATGTTAACGGGTTATCGGATCCAAAACCGGACCTGATAGCTTAACAGCGACCCGTTACGGTGGATGCCACGTGTTGGTCACCCTTGACGAAAGCACTTCCATGACGCTCGATTTATCGTCATGGAAGTGGACACTTCCGTGATGATAATTTTGGTAATGTCATGGAACACTTCTACGATAACACAGGTATGACTATCTTGATTCTGTCATAAATTTGTCATGGATGTACATGCATGACAGAACACGTGACCTACTATGACAAACATGTATCATCACGGAAGTGTATTTTTTTAGTGAGGGGCATGTTTCCCTACCGGAACCACGAGGGTTGCGACGGGCTCCGGTTTGTAAAAGGCTTGTAATATAGCTTTGTCCAAATTGGACAATTATATGTACCCTGTAGTGACACCATGCCAAGTTTCATGATTTCCTGGTGAGTTTTGGATTTACAGAGGTTTAAAACCGAGATTCGCAATGTTTGTGGCCAAGCCAGGACGGCGAGACGGTTGAATTCGTTCCCATTTGTTCCATGGGACCTAAACATGCACCCCAAGGAAACATGTACATTTTTCTAGCCATTTTGGTGCACTAGAGCATGTATTGGTAGTTCGGATTTGAATTATGGACATTGAAATGCCTAGAAAACTCAATTAATGAATAAAAAAGGTCAAACGAACCCTGAATAATTTCAAAGTTCAACGCGAATCTCTAGTTGTTCCGTGTCGCGTGTAGAAGAAAATACGAGGCTATAAGAGCTAGGGAGTGATTATCGTTTGGCCCACAAGGGGACACGTTTCCCTATTGAAACCACGAGAGTTCTTGCGACATGCTCCGGTTTGTAAGAGGTTTGTAATAAAGCTTGGCCCAAATTGGCAATGTTTTTACCACGACATATATGTGCCATGATGTGACACCATGCCACCTTTGATGACTTTCTGTTGAGTTTAGGATTTATGGGGACTTAAAAACCGAGATTCGAAATGTTTGAGGACGAGCCAGGACACTGGTACGGTTGTAATTTGCTCCCATTCCTGGCATGGGACCTAAACATGCACCCAAGGACACATGTATAAATTTTCTAGCCATTTTGGTGAACTGGAGCATGTATTTGTAGTTCAGATTTGAATTATGGACATTAAATTCCTAGGAAACTCAATTAGTGTATAAAAAGGCCACACGAACCCTGAATAAGTTTAAATTCCAGCATGGATATCATGTCGTTCCATGTTGCCCGTGGAAGAAAATACAAGGCGAAAAGAGGCAGTGATTATGTTTCGCCCACAAGGGAAACACGTTTCCCTATCGGAACCACGAGGCTTCTTTGAGAGAAGCTCCGATTTTTGTAAGAGGTTTGTAATAAAGCTTGGCCCAAATTGGACAATGTTTTTACCATGACATATATGTGCCATGACCTGACACCATGCCACCCTTGATGACTTTCTGGTGAGTTTAGGATTTATGGGGACTTAAAAACCGAGATTCGAAATGTTTGAGGACGAGCCATGACACCGATACGGTTGTAATTCATTCCCATTCCTGGCATGGGACCTAAACATGCACCCAAGGACACACGTATAATTTTTCTAGCCATTTTGGTGATCTGGAGCATGTATTTGTAGTTCATATTTGAATTATGGGCATTAAATGCCTAGGAAACTCAATTAGTGTATAAAAAAGACAAACGAACCCTGAATAAGTTTAAATTTCAGCAAGGATATCCTGTCGTTCCATGTTGCCCGTAGAATAAAATACAAGGAGAAAAGAGGCAGTGATTACGTTTCGCCCACAAGGGGTACACGTTTCCCTATCAGAACCACACGACTTCTTTGAGAGAAGCTCTGGTTTATAAGAGGCTTGTAATAAAACTTGCGCCACAATGGACGAAAAAAATTCCGCAACATATAAGTGCCATGTCATGATACCATGCTAGGTTTCACGATTTCATCTTATTTTTGTATTACGGGGATTTTAAAACCGAGAATCTTCTCACGAAATGTTTTCAAATAGCACACGGTTCACTCACGAAAGCCGACATTCAATGAAAACTTCGTGAAAACCATATTTTAAAGTTTCATAAAAATCTGAAAAAAATGTGGGATGTTAAGAAGGTGATGTTTTATTGTGACACAAAATTTCAAGTCAAAAAACATGACGAGATGTGAGCTATGAAAAAGACAAATTCAGCCCTAAATAGTGACATTACTATTCAGCGCTGATTTTGTCTTTTTAATAGCTCACATATCGTAATGTGTTTCAACTTGAAATTTTGTGTGGCAATAAAACATCATCCTCTTAACATCCCGCATTTTTTTCAATTATTTTTAAACTACAAAACATCTTTTTCTCGTGGTTTTCACCAGTTTCCACCGAATGTTGGTTTCCGTATGATATCCCCCCTGCTGCGCGCGCGATCTGAGTCTTGCGTTCTGATTGGCCAGAACCCAAACCCCACAGATCATACGCATGCATCGTTGGATTCTCCTTGATCGAACGACGATCCTCATCCCTTTTAACAGCACATGTAAATGTTTTCAAATAGCCCCTCCAAAAAAATGTTTTCAAATAGCACACGGCTCACATACGAAAGCCGTGTGCCTACCAAACCGTGGCCAATGCCCCCCCTTTGCTACGCCGTGATCTGAGTCGTGCGTTCTGATTGGCCAGAACCCAAACCCCACGGATCGTACGTGTGCACCGTTGGATGCTCCCAGATCTAACGGTAACCCTGAGCCCTTTCGATAGTGTGAAACGCCTTAATGGCAAGTAGGCAATTCTTATCAGCAAGGGTCGGCTTCCCATCCGCTAGCCTAGTCGAATAGAACGCAGAAGTTAAGCGTGCTAAATATCATTATAGAGATATAGATATATATATATATATATATATATATATATATATATATATATATATATATATATATATATATCTATGATGACCTATCATGGCAATTATATAAACCTTGGGATCCTGTTTTACTAATTTGTAGACTATGTTTTTATGGGTTATTTTTTCTCTAAAAATTTAAAGAATGATTGACCGTACTTGTCATGGCGATTACATAAACCTACTATGTTTTTATGGGTTATTTTTTCCTCTAAAAAATTAAAGAATGATTGACTTAACCTGTATGGCGATTATATAAACCTTTTTCAGGTTGCATGCAGGGTATAGGGGGCATGGTGTTCTTCTCGAGCATGTCTCCCTTGTGCGGCTTATAGACGCGACACATATCCGTGCGCTCGCCGAGGTATGTATACTATCCTTTACCGACAATTAGGGGGCCCCACACAATCGATCCCTTTGACCCAGAACGAGAAGGGTTCCACCATGATGGTTTCTTATTGATACTAGTAAGGTACGCGTGCATTGCACGCATGAGATTTGGTAACCAAATTATGAATAAATACCACACTATAGCATGTAAGTTTTGAGTCATATATGCATGATGTAGATGTTCGTTTAATTCTTATAGTTCATCTGATCCAAAATCAATTAGTTTTATAAAAAAAATCTATTTTAAGATTCATGGAACTGTGCATTGTAAAGGTAAAAACAAAAAGTGACAATTCATTAGAAAAAAAGGTTTGGCAATTAAGATATGGAAGATTCTAGAGAACAAAGGAGAAGTGCTTGTGTGTTTGAGGTTTATGCATTATGCTTAAGTTCAACCATGGATACTTCTAGATTGTACATGCATGTGGCAGAATCTGGTGGAATGTAGATGATATCCAACGGCTAGTAGTGCTCGGATTTGCCATGTCTGTACCGTCGGATTGGCTTCATCCAACAACCAACTTTCAAAGTTATTCACACACTATATAGGTGTATAGATGTATATATATATATATATATATATATATATATATATATATATATATATATATATATAACATAAAAGAGGCTAGCCACCTCGCTCTCACAAGGCTCCCCCGATGGCATCCTTCGTTGGCCGTTCGATGGGGGTTGACCGGGTCTTTTTTCGAGCGCTGGCCGTTCGATCGTCGCTGGAATTCAGCGTGCTCGTTTTTACCGATCGGTCTATCGTGGCGAGGGATGACGTGTGGGCCGGCTGGGCCACTTGGATGGAAACGGCTGGGTCATTTTCGGCCGGGTGGGGTTTCCTCATGCCCCACGTCAAGGCGTCCCGTGGCTTGCCTGGGGCTGGAGCGAGGAGCCCATTGGGCACGACCGCACCAACCCTAGCTCCCCATCCACAGCCACCCACTCCTCCCTCCTCCCTCTCACAGCCGCCACACCCCATTCCTCTCTTCCTCCTCCCTCCTCCTTCCTGGATCACTGCCATCGCCACACCGGAGGCTGCACTCCACCTCTTCCTCGTGGTGCGGCGGACGGCGGCTCTTCTTGATCGTGCGGCCGACGCCCGGCCTCGGGGCTCTCGATCCCGCTCCTCATTCGGATCCTCTTCTCCATGTCGCCGCCGCCTCCTCCTTTTCCCCGTCCCTCACGGCCGCCTCGCCCCTCCGCCTTCAGCACCTCCTCCTCCCTTCCTCTCCTCCTTCCTTGCCTGCAGATCCAGCCGATTAACTCTGGAGGGGAACCGACCCTCTGAGTAAAGGGCGGCGGCGGCGCTCGGCAGATGAGAGGGAGAGAAGGACATGGCGGCAGATGAGAGGCGTCTTGGCCTTGGCGGTGAGCGTCTCTGGCAGCGGCCGCGACACTGTTGGCAAAGGGTGACTGGGGTGCTCGATTCGATCCAGCGCCATGAGCACATGCTTTACTTCTTTGGAGAGAGAGAGCAGATGAGGGAAAGAGAGAAGGAGAGGAGGGAGAAAGGCGGAGGAAAGTGGAGAGGGAGCCGCAATGGCAGATGGGAGATGAACACGATGCAGGGCCGGCCATTCGCATCTCTCCTCCTCTCCGCTCTTGACCACCATCGTGCCCCTCCTCCCCTTTGCTTCTAGGAGTAGCTATTTTCCTCGCTTTCATCTTGCTGTTTGGCTCGAGTGTTTCTCCTTCCCAAATCTGGTAAATCGTTCTTTCTTTTGCTTCTCTCGAACATCGAGTGTTTCTTGCTTGCATCTTCATCATTACTGCCGTGGTTGTGTCTTGTGGATTCAATTCTATATTTCACGAGGTTGTCATGTGTTGTTCGGTCTCATGTGCCTTATATTTTGTGCTTGCACATGGGCGGATGTGAGCAAGCATTTCTTGTTGGTATGTAGGATTACTTGCGAAAATGCAGCATGGCCATTCAATGTTTCGAATTAATTTCTTGGTAGATTTCGAGGAAATATAAGTTAATTGATAAGGCTATAATTCTCTTATGATCATGGGTCAATCTTTGAGGAAGACGGGGAAGTCGAGGAGATGGTCACTTCCTCGGGCACCGTCATTCTTCCTTCTTCTGATCGAAGCTCTAGGAAGAATACAATGCTAAATTGCTCTGAAATACATTCTTTGAAGCTAGGTCAGCCAAGTGTTCTTCTGGGTCTGCCTTTGTGTAATGTATAAGCTGAAGTATGATCATTTTCTTGCATACACTAAGCATACTAGGAAGAATAGAATGCCAAAATATCATTAAATTTTTATGCGGACCTTAAGAGTTGATTGCCTTTTACGTACTTTCATGTTGCTTCATGCATTAATTATTTATTAACATGTTTACGCTTCTCTGTTAATGTATGGTTGTTGGATTCGGCACAGCTCGAAATACTCGTGGTCAATTAGAAGCCCCTTTATTTATATATTTTGGGATTGCTAATTGATAAATCTCGATTTGAAATGTTAGTTCTTGAGTTCGTTCTTTTGCTCATGATGCGATATCTTTTGCTAGGAAAAATTAGGCCTCGGCCAATGGTGGAGAAAGGCAGACTACGAGGACGAGCATTTGGAGCATGTGTTCATGGGATGTTCGCGCGCAAGATGCGAAGTTCGCGGAAGGAACAAGAGCTGGCGGCGAGGATGAGGAGAAGGTGGGATGCGAGGTGCTTGCACGCGCAGCAGCAGGAGGCCGTCCGTGAGATGCTCCTCTGGATGCTCCCTTCCGGCGTTGGGCCTAGGTGTTCAACGCTGTCCTCACCATCCCCTTCTTCCATTGGCTCATCGGCCCGTCAGTGGTCAGAAATCTAATACTCCACACTGCCTCCCATCAATTTTTAGATATATACAAGGTTTATCATCACCCCATGGATCATGTGTTGTTGATTAACCAGGTTATTGAGCTGGAGGTCAACGGTGTGAGGCGGAGAAGTGGAGTGCTTATAAAGAAACACATGTATGTATGAATATGATGGATGCTTCCATTGCCAACTGATGAAATGCATGTCTCGTGTTTGCCTGCTGCTGGATTCGCCTGCCGCCTCCGATCGCTTCCTCTGGGCATCCCGTCTCTAGAAAGGTAGTTCCGTTCGGTCCCAGGCTGTTCTCCTAACCTCCGTGCTTGATTGCTACGAGTTCTTGTTGTGTGTGCTTGCTGGCTTAGTGATGTGTGTGTCCGGGCACCCATTGTATTTTTCTTTGGCTTCTTTGCTGCGTGCATGATTGTTGTGGCTAGATTGGTGGTAGCATCATACATCTTTATTACGGTTGGTTAGCTTCACGCTCTAAAGCTAGGATTTTAATTCTCTAAGTGTAAGTAATGTATTGTTATACGGATGAAATATATGCGAGCCTTTGCTAACATGATTTTGCTTATGGGCGGAAGTATATTTTTTAAATCCATCTGTTCAATTCTTAGGACCATTCTTTACTAGAAGTCCAGAACTATGTAATTTGGTAATTGGGTCAAAAAGTCGCCTGGTTGTGCCGTATTGCATTGTGAATGCTACGTTGTTCGGGAATCAGCGAGCTTGGTTATATTTTTGTGGCCGTCATGTTAACTGGTGGCCATAGCGCTCGCTTGCTAGCTATGAGTTCTTCTTGTGTGTTTGCTTAGTGGCTTAGTTATGTGTGTGTGTGTCCGGGCACCTGTTGTGTTTTTTTGGCTTGTTGGTGCGTGCATGATTGTTGTATTTGGTAGCGGCTATTCGGTGATGGGCTCTTGATGGCATGCTACCGCTTGGAAAAGGAATGAAAGGAAGCATTTGTTCATAGAACAAATGTATTTTAAAATTTTCCATGGAAAGCCTGCATATTTAGCAAGGAAAAGGAGTCTAGAGAGCCTTAGGTTCTTGTTATGTGTCGATTTTGCAAAATTTCTGCAGCTATATATTTTCTCAATCCAAAAGACAAATTGTACTCAACCTTCAGTATAATGTATTTCTAATTGTTCATAACTACTTAATTTTTGGTTGTGATTTTGCAAGATACTGAAATTATTGTATTTCGAAATTGTTATACTTATTCCTCGATGCTCTGTTCATGGCTTTTTCCTTATTTTATCCTTCTTTGCTTTTTTCCTTTCCTACAAGAAGATGTCAAGTCATGTAATATGTTCAAAGAAGAGAGAATCTGCATTTTATGAATCCTTTCTTCTTTCTTCATTTTTACTTCAAGTTAGTGAATTCATTTAAGTTGTATTGAGCAGCTTCATGTGATGGTTTCTTCATCTACACATCTTATTCAGTCATGAGGCCAGTAAGATCTTTTGCCTTTTAGAAAAAGGGAGATGCCATTTAAACCTTACTCTTCCAACTTGATCTTTAACTTGCTAGCATTCTCCCAAGCATTTTTTATTTGCTTGAGAGAATGAGCTCACTTGGTTCTTTTAGTTCCACTCTTAAATGTTTTGGTTCTTGAAGGCCTGCACTTTCTTTGGTGGAGTAGGAGCAAAATAATTGAGGCTTTAAAGCTGCTGCACTTTAGTAGTTAGGGTCAATTCTTTGTTTTGGTTTGAAATGCTCCTCAATTCCTCCTACTTGATTGTATCCTACGGACATGAAATATATTCGTAAAGCGTCAGTTTTGTATTACGTGTTGCTTTGGTTAATCCTTAAAAATTCATGATACATCGGGTTTATAAAGGGTTATCTCACAAGCACTTTATAGCAAGAGAATTACTCCATGACATTGCCTCAATTGCATGTAATGGCTATTCTCCAAAGTAAGATTGTTTCTTACTCTGCTTACCACCTTCTCATTCCAGGCCCTCTAGCTATAGTCATGGAAAAGATGGTGTTCGGAGCTATATCTTGGAAAATGATTCTTGTCATTCCATTAAAATTACGAGGTAACAATTTTCCATCGCTTCTAGACCATAGTGCGTTCCATAGATAGCTTGCGTATAGTATTATAAATGTACTCTTTTCCTTTATTTAGATAAGGTATTTTAATATTTCCTGTTCTCCATATGCAGTTAGTGTATAATAGCTGCTAATTTTTGCCTATACATGCTTCTTTAGAAAATGCTTTGAAGGTAAGAGTAGGACAATGCTAGATATAACTGATGCTAATATGTCTTTGAAGGTAGGAATACGATGGCATGCCCATAATTTCGGGATGATTAAGAGGCTGGTTAAGGCCGGAAATAAATTGACCAGTAACTAAATTAAGAAGTACTATCAACCTATTCTCCTTTAGGCTATCCTCTTTCTTACATTGGAAATTATCGTCTCCTTTAGGCTATCCTCTTTCTTACATTGGAAATTATTGTCTCCTATTCATTACGTGAACTTCCGCACATATGACACTTAGTTTTCGAGTTGTTCTTTCCATTTTTTAAGGAGCTCCTTGAGTTAGTATGCTTGAATATTACAAATCTTTAAATTTGCACTTTGTTTGTATATGTCCGACATGCCTTAAAGTTCTTGCTAGAAGGTTAGAAATGGAGGAGTTGGACATGGATGGCGAGAAGGCGGCCAGACCCGAGTTCGCCTACCCCTACTGCTATGAGGACCATGAGGTCGCCTCCTTGTGCGCGCATGTAGAAGAGGAGCACCCATTGGAGTGGAGATATAGTTTGCACAATGTTCTGGTCCAGCAAAGTATTTTTGATGTGCAAAAGAGTAGTAGGGTTTTTGGCATGTCTTGGGGTAGAAAATTAATATTGATCTATCATCATATCAGCACACATAATCTATTCTATGATTGTTTACCTCTTTAGTCTACTGTTGTTAGATGATGAACTTATGCTATTTTATGCCAAGTAGTTAAATTTGTGCGCATCTTCTCATGGATCATACTTAGATTTTGCAACTGTGGCCCATAGGGCCATGCTAATTAGTGCTGGCCATGATCAGGAGTAAGTTTATACATATTTTGATTTGCATGTTATTTTGTCCAGCATGGAAGGCACCAATGGTGCTAATGTTATGCTTATTTTCTTTGATAAAAAATTATCAGTACAAAATCTGCTTGAAGTTTAACAGAATCGTATGTCTGCATTGGATAATTTATTGGACTCATGTACAGTAGCTTGCATGATCTTTTCTTGGCATGCCAGGAAAATTCGTTTCAAAACAAGCCCATAGGATATAATCAGGCATCTTCAATTTGCAAAAGTTTCTTTCAATGAGGCTTTTCCATGTTGATATATCTGGATGGTCCGAGTTTCAAAAGATTTTCTTAGAGACGTTAGGTAAATCTGGCTATAATGGCCCTCCAGATTGTAGGAATGATCCTGCAAGATTCCTATGTATGCTTGCCTATGTCTCAGTTTCACATGAATTTATACATACCTTCTAGCTCAATTTTTGTGCCTTTTTTTGGAATGCCTATGCATTTATGACCTATATGGTTTTTCTCTTATAATTTGAAGAGTCCTTAAAATTATTGATATATTATAAATGACTAATTGATAATAGAAGAGTTCTAGGGTTTATTACGTTCTACAATTAGCATTCATTAGGAACCAAGACGGCAATCCTCCAAACATTTCAGCAACTTCCTATGTTCTTTTTGCACGTAGGCACAATAAAAACTTTATAGAAACACTACTTTAAAAAAAATTAAAGGCCTCTTAGCTGGTCTACACCAAAGTATATGTTTTTTCACCCATAAGGATCTAAATTCTTAGTGTCGGTATTACCTCAAACATGAGATTACTAAAAAAATACACTTATTTTCAAGGTGGCATAATTTTGAATGGGGCTCTGTGCTACCAAATTAAAAGGTCTAGATACAGCTCAGGTAGACGACAAGCCACCATTTTTTCTTCTATCAAAGGAAATTAAATTTGCCCAAAACTAATAAGCCAACTAAAGCCATATGTGCTTGTCCACAACTAAACCAACAAACTACAGATTTTCTTTTCAATGTCCACATGGATTCAACGGGTCTCTTCGCCATCTGAGACATTATACAACCAAATAAGAATGTGTATATATCATCTCATTGTACACAGCAACACACCATTTATGGGGCTAAAGAATATTTCATTTATTATCACACGTGCTTGCCCAGACATATTCTTTTAAATGAGACTCTATACTATCAAGTTGAAATGTGTACATTCATCTCATTGTACATAACAATCCACCATGTTTCCTATTAAAGGAGATTAAACCATGCAATTGTTTTTCATCGCGGACATGGCTTTAGCGTGCCTCCGCTAATTTAGTGACCACTCTCTAATTTTTGTGAAGTTTGCAACTAAGGGAGATTAAATTTGTTGTCATGTGTGCTTGCCCGTAACAAAATCAACTGAACCATGTATTTCTTTTCATCGCTAACATGGAATCAGCAGGTCTCTGCGTCATTTGATGTAACAAAATCAACTAAACCATGTTTTTTTTCCTTAGGTTTCTTATACTTTTCCCTCTTTTTTTGCAGGAAAATATGCATGGCCAGGTTTCTCATCATGATAACCATGTTTTCAAACTTGCTAAAAAATACAACCATGCCAACTTTACTCTCTCATCATAGTGCCCATATTTTCAAACTGACCATATTCATATTATGCAAAGTTCCCCTTTACCCAGACTATTATTTAACAACGTAATAAACATGTTTAAAAAAATAGCATGATTTAGTTGAAGGTTCTTGCAGCATGAAACTATTTTCAAGCGACAACATGTCTTCAAGAGGTCTGCGCCATTTGGCATAACGGGTCAACTAGTATATATATATATATATATATATATATATATATATATATATATATATATATATGTGTGTGTGTGTGTGTGTGTGTGTGTGTGTGTGTGTGTGTGTGTGTGTGTGTGTGTGTGTGTCATGCTAGACCAAATAAAGTTTGAGTGCATGCGTGGGACGACCCCCTTGCTGCCGCCTCGAAGTTGGGAAATTGACATCGTACGTATTGAACCAGGCTTGGAGTCGGGTATGGTGTTCGGTTTGCAATGTAGTTGGTGGCCCATCAAAGTTGTGCATCTGGGATTTGAACACATCACACAGCACCGTACCCATACATATTTTCGGGCCGCATGCAGTGTATACGGGGTCTTCTGATCGACTACGTCTTCCTTGTGCGGTTTTTTGTGACGACACGCATATATGTGGGCTCCCCGGGTGTATATATATCACCCCTTTGACCGATAATGAGGGGTATTATGTGTTGGCCATGAATGGATTCCTCCTAGTTCGTGTTAGGGCCGGTCACCGTCACATGTCGCTCAACCAAAGCTCGAGATCATGCGTTGTCAGGATTCCCTCCCACATGCTCGGATTGCGGGTTCGACCTACATCAAACCCTCGTATATCGTCCCTTAACTACCTTGCCTTCATGGTTGTTGTCTGTATCGAGAGGTAGGCACCACATCTAAATTGTACATTATTCTATATTGAAAACACACATCACCCCTTCCCAACGTACATCATTTTGGGCCGCATGCAAGAGGTGCTGGTTTTGTGGTCCCTCTCATGTGATTTTTATGATGGTTCGATCTATTGGCCCAAGCAATTTATCGACAACAACAACTATCATTTGACCAAATGATAGATTCATTGGTCCGTCTTATGGTAGGTCATGGCGACATGCATGTATGACCAAAGTATCGATCATTATGTGCATCCGCCCCGCTGACACGAAGTGGGAGGTGGTGGGCCAAGCATCCTAGCTAGGTACGACATTATGTCATTATATATGTCCTAGCTTGGTGGTTGTTAGGGTGCTTTCGGGTTTGCGAGGCAGGTGCCACCAAAATTATGCATTGTGTATTTAAAGTTTTAAACATCCCCAATATTCGTACATATATTTGGCCACTTCCAGGTGGTTCTTGACTTCTGGCCCCTCTCATCGATCTTCAACGACGCGCCCAACTGTGGGCCCGTGCGGTCAAAGTTGTGCATTGGAATTTTGAACATCACAGACCACCCTTTTCACTCATATATATTTGGGTCACATGTTGGTGTGGCTCTCTTTTGACCCTCTCTAACGTTATTTTTTGCTGCAAATACTCTGATGACGCTCAATGGACACGGGGTATAATATCTTAACCGTGTGCGATACAAGTGTGATGTGAATCACCACGCCTGTGCAAGCGCGAGCAAATTTAGGTGGAGGTACTGGCTCAACCGTGTGAGATGCAAGTGCGCTGAAATCACAATGACCGCGCAAGCGCGAGAAAATTAAGGTGGAGGTACTGGCTCAACCGTGTGCGATGCAAGTGCGCTGAAATCACCACGACCGCGCAAGCGCGAGCAAAGGGTGGAGGTACTGGCTTAACCGTGTGCGATACAAGTGTGCTGTAAAACCACCACCTGTGCAAGCTAAAGGCGGGTAAGTTTATTTGGAAATTAGGACGAACCGTGTGCGATAGACCAGCTAGCTAGAAATATAAAAAACAAACTACCCGCCTTGAGCGTTGCAAAAATCGGTGGTTCCACGCCACTTTTCCTTATTATCATACACGCATATTATTATTGGACCGTGCGCGATCTTGGGCACTCCTGCCCCGCATCAATTCCTTTACCCAAATTTTAGTAGCCGTTACTTCAGCAATCGCCCACACTCCTCCAAAGATCGACCTTATAGTAAAATTGCGATGGCGAGGCATTTGAACCGTCCCTCTCCCTCGTCCACCACCATATCCACCCACCATTACTAAAATTTTCAGTAGCCATGGCGTATCCTAAAACACCAACCCGTCCACAGTCCCCCACCCGCCCCCTCCCCCCTCGAACCCTGGCTCGTGGCCGCCGCCGGCACCGCCGCCAACCCCTGCCGGTTTGCCCATTCCTCCTAGCTTAGATAATAAAGTCCAGGTTACCTAGCGATTCCCATACCGTCGCCCCACTCCCCTGAGTTTTTAGATGAGGCCCGCGGTGTCCCTCCCCGCCAGATCCACATCCCCTGCTCCAGAATGTCGCAACCTAAGCTCGACCACGTATCCCGGGGAGCCCGACGAGCGTTCGGCCCAGAAGAGGTTTATCATGGCCTCTCCGACGGACGTTGGCGAGGTGGCCGCCGTTCGCCCCGACCTGTCGATCCCAGAGCAACACATCGCCGCGGAGGCCGGCGAAGACGTTGACTACGTTGCCATGCCGAAGGCTTCATGTCAGCGGGCTAGCATATTACTGTATCTCAGGAAAGCTGGCTATGACATCAAGCTCGTCCACACCGGCGGCTTCATGCGGGCCATGTCACAGGCTAAGTGGTCCATCCCCAACTCCTCTGGTTCAACCGCCGTCGATCTCTTCGATGGCCCTGCCGCTGATCTCCTCCGCCAAGCGGTCAAGGATTTGCGAGCTTTAGACGCCATCGAGCCCATTTTGTCATTTTTGAAGGACACGTTCTACGACGGCGGCTTGGGATCCTCAATTGCCAAGTTAGATCTCATCGACCACGACCACGATCACGAGGAGGGCACCCACGAAGGTTCTTCCAAGGTAAAACAACCCATCTGTGACATCAAAGAGCGCACCATGGGTCTGTGCTCTTCCAACTGGAAGGATCCCGTCCATGAAATGTGAGGCAACGATTCATCGTCAAGAAATCTTACCTTTTCTAGCTTGCCAACCCGTGCCCTTTGTTGTAGTAGCATTTGCTGTGCGGTGCTTTAACTGTGCCGTGTTTAATTATTTTAGTTATGCAAAAATGTATTGTTCAATAGGTCTATGTGATGTTTAAGTATGAATTATCCACTTCAGTTTAACAAATGGCTATATTTGGTTGTTTATAGTGAATAGATGCCTTGGTTATCTGTATTTGGTTGTTAGGTTGGTTGGAGTGAGCATTTTTCCTGTTATTGAGTAGATGTCTTGTTTATCTGTATTTGGTTCTTAATTTGGTTGCAATGAGCATTTGTCCACTTATCAAGCAGATGCCCTGTTTATCTGTATTTGGTTGTTAGGTTGCTTTTTTAGCATTTGTCCAGTTATCAAGCATATGCCTTGTTTATCTGTATTTGGTTGTTAGGTTGCTTTTTTTAGCATTTATCCAGTTATCAAGTAGATGACTTGTTTATCTTTATCTGCTTGTTAGGTTGGTTGCAGTGAGCATTTGTCCAGTTTTCAAGCATATGCCATGTTTATCTGTAATTGCTTGTTAGGTTGGTTGATGAGACTCATCCAGTTTTCAATGGCTATATTTGGTTGTTATCTTTGGTCATTTATGCCTTGTTTATTTCAGTCATTCACAATGTGTTGTTCATTATGTGCAAGTCGGAACTGTGCCGCTCGACTACATCAATACCAGTTTGAACGGCTATATTTGGTTCGATTATTCCTTGTGTAGTTAACACATGCCCTTTATTTCAGTTTTACATATTTATCCAGTGTGATGTTTAATCATTACCTACGTTCTATTCATTTTCAACAATACCAGTTTGAATTGCAATATTTGATGGCTGTTAAGCCTGTTGTCGGTATCATTGCCTTCCATTTTATATCTGCTTTAACAGTATGCTGAAACCAACACATTCAAGCTATCATTTGGAGATGATGTTGTTTACCTTTGCTATATTTGTTTGATCTTAAGGTTGCTGCACTTATCATGCCTTTCCACTACTTATGCAGGACAACAACTGGAGTGGCCACCATTTTCTGCCGACGTTAGCTTCATCCCTCGGCTTCTACTCCCCCCGTCGTTCCATAATGTAGTGCATATAGATCTAGGCCTGGACACTAGTTAGCTTCTAATATTGACTTGTTTCTTGTAGGTACATATGCCCTTGGCAAGGATCCACGCATCGACCCTTTTTGCGTATGGGGCAATGAGATATTGATGAACAAGCATCAAGTGAGGAAACTGATAAGGATTATTAGCAAAAATATACGAATGGTGGCAAGCAAATTATTTGTTTATGCTCTATCCAACACAACAGTGAATTGTAGGATGGTAACTACAAACTCTGCAGCTGAGGGAGTCCCGGACTAGGGGGTGTCCGGATAGCCGGACTATCGTCACGGCCGGACTCCAAGACTATGAGGATACAAGATTGAAGACTTCGTCCAGTGTCCGGATGGGACTTTCCTTGGCGTGGAAGGCAAGCTTGGCGATACGGATATGTAGATCTCCTACCCTTGTAACCGACTCTGTGTAACCCTAACCTATCCAGTGTCTATATAAACCGGAGGGTTTTAGTCCCAGAGACGAACAACAATCATACCATAGGCTAGCTTCTAGGGTTTAGCTTCCTTGATCTCGTGGTAGATCTACTCTTGTACTACCCATATCATCAATATTAATCAAGCAGGAGTAGGGTATTACCTCCATCGAGAGGGCCCGAACACGGGTAAAAACATCGTGTCCCTTGTCTCCTGTTACCATCCGCCTAGACGCACAGTTCGGGACCCCCTACCCGAGATCCACGGTTTTGACACCGACATTGGTGCTTTCATTGAGAGTTCCTTCCGTGGCCGCCATCGGTAGGATGCCTCATCTCGCCTTTAAAGGCGATACCATCGCCAAAGAAGCCTTGGCCACCGGTCAAACTCTTGGCTAGGCGGTTTTCTCATGACCGCTAGTAGTTCGCCGTTGCTACCGACGATGACCTCTCGAGTCATCGAAACCAATCTCCATGTTAGTTCGGAACTTGCCGAACAATTAGACCCGATCGAGCTCTCCTCCGAACGAGCTCTTGGATCGCATCGCCGCATACAGGAGTCGCCACAGACACGACCGGATCGGGCCTAAAACCGATCCGAGAGAGATCAACTCTCCCGAGCTACCCATCATGTTGCTGTGATAGAGGAGCAATGCGGCGACTCTTCTCCTATCTTAAGGACTAGCTACGTCCGGATTCCCGATCCCTCCATGCCGGATTCTGCGGAGGGACGGATGTCGATCAAGCCACGAACTTAAAGTCGGTATGGGTCGGACTCATTGGATAGCACTCAAAAATCCAAACTTCCGAAGTTCGAAACTTCCCGCCCTTGAGTCCTAAATTGACGGGTTCCGGATTTAGTGCCACCCGCCCACCCAAACATTAGCGATCTCTCTCAAATTCGCAAGAGCCCGCCAAACAAAGACATCATTCTTGGGCGATTCCTCCTGGTTATGAACAGGATAAAGGACTGCCGGAGGAGGACGCAATACCAATCTTCTTCAACAATTGCACGGACAAGGGAATCCTAAACGCCATAAGTCGTCATGAAATTACACGCTTTGTTGACTTGGTGACCATCGTACAAAAATCTTTATGCGATGGAGAGCGCCTGGAAAACCGAAAGTAAATTTTGGGATAATCCGGCCCCGAATACATCCCTAGTCCGGAACAAAAGGGTGCATCATTATCAAGCACCTGGGTTGAATACCAAAAAACCAAAACCCCCCTAAAGGGTACGGAACCGTACTGGAGGGTTGGCTAAACGGACCCTGCAAAATTCATAGCATAGAGGGCGCCACTCCAACTCATAGCCTTCGAGCATGTTGGATACTACGGCAGGTGGCCAAAAGTGGCGAAGAGCTTCTAGCTTCAGAATCCCAACCCAGCAACACCAGTACGGTTTTAACAGTCTTCGAGACTTTCGCATCAAATAACATGCGAAAACGACAAATCCGCAAACTCGTCAAGTCTACCAAGTAGCAACAATAAATCCATGGAGGACACGGCTATTACCTTCAATGCCGATGGCGAACCTAAATTCGAACTGCCCAGGCACCACCGCATTGGTCCTCGGCCCGATAGTAGACGATTTTCGCCTTACTAAGGTACTCATGGATGGCGGCAGCGGACTAAACCTCATCTATGAGGAAACCCTCCAAAAAATGGAAATAGACTGGAACCGCATTGAGCGAAGCAACACAACCTTTAGAGGAATAATCCTCACCGGAAGCATGCTGCACAGAAAAATCACGCCGGGCGTAGTGTTCGCTCACGGACAATTACAGTCCGAGGAGGTCATATTTCAAGTGGCCCCGTTCAACAGCGGATATCATGCTTTATTACGACGAGAGGCATTCACAATTTTTCAAGCTATACCCCATTATGGGTACATGAAGCTTAAAATGCCCGGTCCCAACGGAATCATCACTCTTGCTACTGATCCGAACATAGCACTCCGCGCTGAAAATAAGATAGTTGCACTAGCCCTCGAGGCACTATCCGAAGCCCTAGCGGCCGAGGAACTCACCACGATGCGCTCCACGGTGAACAGGGACGATGTGATACTTGATAAAAGATCCAAGTCCACCTCTTTTAAACCAGCGAATGAAATAGTCAAATTCCAAGTCCACCCAACGGACCACGCAAAGACGGCCTCCATCGGGGCACAATTAAACCACGATGTAGACGCCAGACTACGAGAATTTCTACAAGAAAATCGGGACATCTTTGCTGGCACCCTTCAGACATGCCAGAATCCCACGCCACCGGCCGAGCACAGCCTAAATATCCTGAAAGGATTCAAGCCCATCAAACAGGCTCTTCGTCTCTTTTCCGAACCCAAGAGACAGGCCATGGGAGAGGAGCTAGCCAAACTTTTGGAGGCCGGATTCATCAGAGATATAAAACATCCGGACTGGCTAGCGAACCTGGTGTTGGTACCAAAGAAGGATAAATCCTGGCACCTATGTGTTGATTTCAAAGACCTTAATAAGGCTTGCCCAAAGGATCCCTTCCCCCTCCCTCGAATTGATCAAATCATTGACGCTACAGCAGGACACGACTCATTGTGCTTCCTCGACGCTGCACTCGGCTACCACCAAATCAAGATGGCGGAGCTGCACCAAGCTGCAACAGCATTCATCACTCCATACGGCCCATTCTGCTTCAACACAATGCCCTTTGGGATTAAAAAACTCCAGCGCAACATATCAGCGCATGATTCAGACATGTCTGGCAAACCAGATCGGCAAAACGGTGGAAGCATATGTAGATGACGTGGTCGTCAAAACCAAGCACGTCGAAACTCTAGTAGACGACTTAAGGCTCACATTCGACAATCTTCGAAAATATGACACCAAGCTCAATCCGGAAAAATGCGTCTTTGGCATTCCAGCCGGAAAGCTCCTGGGCTTCATCGTGTCCGGTAGAGGAATTGAAGCAAACCTAGCCAAGATTCAAGCTCTGTCACAATTGGATATTCCAAAAGACCTCAAACAAATACAAAAATTGACGGGATGCGTAGCGGCTCTAAGCCGCTTTATCTCCCGTTTAGGAGAAAGGGCATTACCTCTTTACCGCCTCCTCCGCCGCACCGAACACTTCGAGTGGACGGATGCCACCACGGCCGGACTCGAAGAAATAAAAGCCATTTTGGCAACAAATCCGGTCCTGGCCGCGCCCCATGTGGGCGAACCAATGCTATTATACATCACCAACACATCAAGTTGTCAGCGCGGTGCTCGTTGTCGAACGAGAAACGGACGGACACCGGTTCCCTATTCAAAAACCGGTTTATTATGTGTCCACTGTCCTAACTCCATGCAAGTCCCGGTACCCACACTATCAAAAGATAGCATACGCGGTGTTCATGGCATCCGGAAGCTGCAACACTACTTTCAAGAGTGTTCGATAACGGTAGCCTCAAGTACCTCTTAATGACATTATAAACAACCGCGACGCTGACGGGCCGGGTTGCTAAATGGGCCATAGAGCTCCTCCCATTCGACATAACTTATAAGCCACGACGAGCTATTAAGTCGCAGGTTTTGGCCGACTTCGTGGCGAATGGATCAAGCTGAACTCCCTAAAGAGTACGGGCGCATACTCCAATGGATCATGCACTTTGACGGCTCCAAAATGTTGGCTGGCCTGGGGTCAATTTGGCGTCGTCCGACGCCCCCAACCGGGACACAATCCAATACGTCCTTCAGATAATGTATACGGACTCCAACAACGCGGCGAACACGAGGCCCTTCTCGCACGCCTCCGGATGGCGATCTCCATGGGCATTCAACGCCTAGAGGTGCGCGAGGATTCAAACCTCGCAATATCTCAAATAAACGGAGACTTTGACGCCAAAGATCCAAAAATGGCAGCATACCGCAATGCGGTCCTAAAAATGTCAAAGACGGGTTCAAGGGCTCAATTTCATCATATAGCCCGGATAACAACCAGCGGCGGATATATTGGCGGCGCATCGGTGCAAAACGCGATGCCGTCCCCACCCAATATCTTTTTGGAACGGCTGTTCAAGCCATCGATTACTATGGAAAGGGAGTCCGGCAATAACAATCCGGACCCAACCGCACCGCTGACGCCGAACACTCGACACAACCGAGGCTCCGCCCGAGATAACACCCTTCGCTCACGAAATAATGGCGGTTATCGCCTGCGGACGGAACCATTCCTAGCCTGCCTAACTAGGCAGGAACTCCCCGAAGACCAAATTGAGGCTCGCTGCATAGTACGGCGCTCTAAAGCCTATAAAGTCCATGAGGGAGAGCTTTATAAGAAAGGCACTACCGGAGTCCTTCAAAGATGTATCTCCGAAGAGGAAGGGCGAAACCTCCTGGCTGAAATTCATGCCGGACCGGTGGGCACCACGCCGCAGCCCGGGCCCTTGTAGGCAAGGCCTTCCGTACAGGATTTTATTGGTCGACGGCCCGGGCAGATGCGCAGGACTTAGTCCAACGATGCGTCGTTTGCCAGCTTTTTGCTAACCAAAGCCACATGCCACCCACCGCCCTTAAAATTATACCCATCACCTGGCCGTTCATGGTGCTGGGGCTTGACATGGTTGGACCCCTCAAGGGAGGAAACCACAAGCAAAAATACCTATTGGTCATGGTGGACAAATTCACCAAATGGATAGAGGCCAAACCAATTAAGACGGCCGAACCCGGGACCAGTGATAGACTTCATATCAGGGGTAGTGCACCGTTACGGTGTCCCCCACAGTATCATCACTGACAATGGCACCAACTTCACGGCCGATGAGGTCAAATTATGGTGCAAAACATGGGCATCAAGCTCGATTACGCCTCAGTCTGTCACCCTCAAACCAACGGCCAAGTCGAACGGGCAAACGGTCTAATCATGAGCGGCATTAAACCCGACTAGTGCACTCCTCAAGGAATCTAACACGACCGGGTCGAGGAGCTCGACTCAGACTGGGGCTGCGGACCACGCCGAATCGCATTACGGATTCACACCATTCTTCATGGTGTACGGCGCAGAGGCGATTGCCTGCGACATAATACATGACTCACCTCACATACGCATGTATGAAGAAAGAGAAGCCGAGCTCGATCGGCAGGACAGTTTGGACGCATTGGAGGAGGAGCGCGGCGTGGCAAAAGCTCGTTCCGCATTCTATCAACAGCAGGCTCGAAGATATCAAAGCAGGGAAGTACGGGCCAAAGCTTATAACGTTGGCGAACTAGTTCTACGCCTGCCGGACAAGAAAAAGGACAAACTCAAGCCCAAATGGGAAGGTCCCTTCATCATCGACCAGGTCCCGATCATGGAGCATACCGTCTGCGAAACGCATCGGATAACCGACTCGAGCCGAACCCATGGAACCCAGCCCGTCTATGAAGCTTCTACGCCTAAGTGACGGACTCCAAGTTCGTCTCCTTCCTCCGTCCGCATTCTTTATTTTTGCTTTTTGATGTCTTCTATTTCTCTCCTTCCCCCTTCTTCTTCTTGTAGCCTCTAGAGGCTCGCTTGCTTTTTTCAAGACACTTAACGCGCTGTCCGCTCATTATTATACCTGGGGCTTCTTTAATGAAGCTTATTTATACGGGCTTTCATGCCCAACACATGCGTTAAACTTCCGCATGTACATTTTATTCACCATTATATGCATCGATATGACTTAAGTTTTGGCCAAGCTGGGTTGCTCGGCTCGTGCTTACCCCTCGCTCCCGATTGTTCGGCTAGGAGGTAAAGGAGCACCTCTGCGATTTTTATCGCGGTTCAGCGGATGTGTACCTCAGACTGGGTGAAGCCGAAAGCTAAGCGTTCTTAAGGGAATATTCGGTCGGTGAATTGAAAGATGATTTTTAACTATTTACACATCTGCTCCAGATGATTTTCTCGCTTTATAGCAGCTTTGACATGCACTTTAGGGCATGCATCCCAAATGAAAGGAACCCTTAACGGAACTATTCTCCTGGAAGATGTTTCTTACTACCCATGTAATATAACATAACTAGTTGGGCACTTGTCCGATACAGCAACAATGACCCCTACGCCTGGTCTCCATGCATACCACGGTTCTTATATAACCACGAAGGTATTCGGACACACTCGGACTATTGGGTCCGGAGGTCGGCTTAAAAGGTCCGCTATGACAAACGATCTACAATCCGGCTAGAAGACATTCTTTCATGTCATATTTTTACATAGTCAACTCGACTCATTGTATTCCTCCTCAATGCCATCTAACATGCTATCTAATTTACAATCTTGCTGGGAATACTTGGCGGCCAATTCTACTTGGCCGTACACTGCTTCTGAGGATCTCCATCCCATCCGCCCCACAGTGTCCGACCTCGGCCATGTGGTTTGGGTCACCTTCGTGTCTGCGTCTTCACCATGGCCCAGCCTCCTCGGCGCCTTGACGGCAGGCCGATATCTTCCATAGCCGGAAGCACCGCCGTGCTCCTTGAAGCCGCTCCGCCAGCTCCCCAATGCCTTCGGGCAGGGAGATAGATGGCCACAAGGCTTGGACGATGCCTTTCATCACCTGTCGGACTCGTTCGCGCAGCTGACGCAATTCGGGAAGAAGATCACCCGAAGAATTGGGCATCTCCTCCTCAGGACGACCCGTGAGCAAACCTACAAACATGTTTATGTTAGTGGCCTTCCTCGCCGAACTCTTTTCAAAGTTTGCTCAAGCACTTACTGAAAATGCCGCTGAAGCCGCCGATTCTCCTTACGGAGTTAGCTAACTGGGCACGAACGTCCTTTAGTTCCTCACCCAGCTTGGTGTTGGCGTCTTGGAGGTTATTCTTCTCCTGCCGCACTTTGTAAGCACACTCTCGCCGCCTTTAATCGGTGTAAGAGCTGTTGCTTGTCCGGATCTAGTCCGCGCCATCTGCAATGTTTTGCCAGATTTACACACCGCCAGACTTCATAAAATATTTATCTTCCAAGCGTATATTACCGGAGAGGGGTCTCGTGGCTCCTCAGAGCAGCTAGTGCGGCCTCAAGTTGGGCCTCGTGACTCTTCCAGCTCCCCGACAGTCGGGTATTCTTTCTCAGAAGATCCTGCATAACAAAATGATCCTTAAATCAGTTATTCTAACTATTTTAAGTCTCGGGGCTCTTGGCATATATAATCGTCAAATTTCCTTACCGTATGTCCTTCACATACTTGCTCCGCGGGCTCTGGCTAGACCATCTTGAGCGGCACGGAGGTGCGCATCTCGAATCAAAGGCATTCAAGGCCTCTTGGGAGAAACACGCCACGAAGAACTGTCCGTGGCGCCTATGATTCAAGGCGCTCTCCACCTCGGAGTTGGTGGCGGACAATCTGTCGGCATCCTCCGTCGGAGGAGCATCCGACGACGCCTCGTGCTCGCTTTCAGCCTCCGGACCCGGCTTTGAAGCTTGTCCGGTGAAGGTTCGATCGGCAGCCTCTCGGGACTCGGTCCGTGGCGCTCTTTTTCCTGAAAGGAGCATCAGCGTTAGTACGCCTTCCAGGAATCAATCCTGGGAGTATGGTGACATGCCATACTGTTGCGGCGGAGTTTCGATCCGGACCGCAATTCTTTTTAACGTGCGGGGCCGCGCTGCCCCTTGTTGGCCAGCCGCCGCAGGCTCGGCTTCCCGCCTCAAAGGTACCCCCTGCGAAACACCAGTGGTATACGGTGATAAAAAATAAGCACGGATGGGTCATTATCAGGGTTTTGGGATCTTGGTCTCGCCATTACGTGGGGCTGGAAGTATTCCGGGGTAATCGGCCGTAATGGCTACCAAAGCATTGTTGATGCTAAGTTGGTAGAACACCCCGTCGATCAACTCCACCGTTATATCCGGATCCTCTTCGGAGGTCGGATCAAGGGACCGCTCCGGATCCTCGGGTTGTGGGGGCGGGCTGTGTATCTTCTCCTGATCCGGCGCAGTTCCTCGCAAAAAACCATGAAATGAGATATTTAACTACGGGAACATGGATCGGATAGGTCACAAGGATGTTTGCTTACCCAGCTTCGAGGATTATTCGAAGAGAACTCCTTCAGTGGGTTGACATGGAGGAAATCCTCCTCCTCTCCTTTGTACATGGCAGACAAGATCTTCACCAGTTCGGTGACCGATCCTGGCCCTTTGCGTCCATGGCGGTGGCATCGCCCTCGCCGTTGACGTCCCACATGGGGTGGCCCCTGTATAGGAGCGGTTGCACTCCGCTCATAATGCAGATTGCCATGACTCCTGTCATGGTCAATCCGGCATGAGCCAGTAACCTTATTCGGCTCATCAAATAACGGACATCCCGGTCATCTTCTCTCCGGGGGCTCCGAGGACGCCAGCTTAGGCGCTTCTTCACAGGAGCATTGCTGACTCCGGAAGGCCGATCCGAACAGGATCCGGCAGCGGGACGTCCTCCATGTAAAACCATTCCGAAGGCCAGTCTTCAGACGCCTTCTTTGGGGTTCCGGATAGGTATCCGGTCGGCGATGCGCCATAGCTCGGCTCCGGCCCACTTGATATATTGACCCCTCATGAGAACGGGGTACAAGGCAGAATATTCTCTTCCACAGCCCAAATGAGCCTCGACGCCAGAACAGTTCGCAAGGGCCACAAAGCCCGCGATGTGCAAGATGGAGGCAAGAGTAAGATGGTGCGCTTGGAGGCCAGAGAACTCCAAGAGCCCAGGGAGAAACGGATGGATTGGAAATCCGAGTCCTCTTACTAGATAAGAGATGAAGCACACCCGCTCTCCTTTAGAGGGATCGGGACGCTCTCCGCTTGCTTTCCACCCTTGTAGGTGGCAAGTCCGGCTCGAACCGGAACCATGAAGGCCGAAGGGAGAAATCCCTTGGCTTGGAGTATAACTAGCTTGCTATGCGGGATCGGGCATCTCTCCCAATTTCTGGCCGGGGCCGGGAGCATGAGAGGAGGAGCTGCACGACCGTCCATGATGGAATGGGCTTTGGTCGAGGCGCCCGATGAAAGCTTCGCAAAGGGGGATGGTGTGACTCAGATCTAGATCCTTGCCTTTTATAAGCGGCTCCTTTGCACGGCCAGGGGGTAATTGTAAAAATACCTGGCTTTTCGTGATTCATTCAAACACGTGGAAGATGGCCATTATTGGGCGCAGGCCGAGGAGCGCAGCATTTATCGAAGCCGGACACTATTCGGCAAGTATATGGAATTTGGAGAAGAACCCGCCTCGCAATGTCAAGACAATCAACGCTACCGGACTCATCGTCATTGAAGCCTGGTTCGGGGCTCTTGAGGAGTCCCGGACTAGGGGTGTCCGGATAGCCGGACTATCATCACGGCGGACTCCAAGACTATGAAGATACAAGATTGAAGACTTCGTCCCGTGTCCGGATGGGACTTCCCTTGGCGTGGAAGGCAAGCTTGGCGTCTGAGATATGTAGATCTCCTACCTTTGTAACCGACTGTGTAACCCTAACCTATCCAAAGTGTCTATATAAACCGGAGGGTTTTAGTCCGTAGGGACTAACAACACTCATACCATAGGCTAGCTTCTAGGGTTTAGCCTCCTTGATCTCGTGGTAGATCTACTCTTGTACTACCCATATCATCAATATTAATCAAGCAGGAGTAGGGTATTACCTCCATCGAGAGGGCCCGAACCTAGGTAAAAACATCGTGTCCCTTGTCTCCTATTACCATCCGCCTAGACGCACAGTTCGGGACCCCCTACCCGAGATCCGCCGGTTTTGACACCGACAGCAGCCTTCTCTTTTTATTGCCCATAATGAGTTGTTAGACAACAATGTCTGAATCTTTTTTATTCCCAGTGGTTCTCGAAGCAGTTCACTCAAGATTACCTCGCAAAGTACATGATTTTTGGACACACAATGATGGTTAAAGTATTTCATCCAGACTACAATGAGCATGAAGAAGTCATAATGAAGACAGTGAAGGATGGATGGGCAACCATCACAAGGGGTTGGCCTAGAATCGTGCGTGCATTACGCATGGAGGAGGGCACAATATGGGCATTCCTCTTCACCTTCTCCAGCAACCAAAATGTCTTTCACCTCTCTCTTTACAATCTTTAGTACAACTGTGGTTCATCATTCTTTACTTGGTGCTTCTGTAGTTCTTCAGTATATATACCTGTGCATCGAATTTTGCATTCGTGGTTGAACCTATATTTGTAATAAACATGGTTGGATATGAAATAAGTGATTGCCTACTTTCAAATTCAAAACATGTGATTTTTAAATTAGGGATTACACTGCACACGATTTGCGAAAGAGAAACATCTGCGATATACGTGGAAATCAGAAACATTTATAGGATCCACCACGTGTGCGATCAATCTCCACTGCACACACGACTTTCTCTTGAAAACTGTTTGCGTTAGGCCACCTTGCGCAAATGTTTACCACATAAAAACTGTGTGTGATGGACATTCTTTGCCACACAGTTTCTTCTACGCACTGTGTGTGATGCATTCAATAATGCAAACTATGAAATTATTAATATCGTGTGCAATGGCAACGCTATCACAAACGATTTAACGGGAAAAATTGTGTGTGATGTTCCTATGAACGGAAACATTTTCCTTGGAGTGACTGTGTGGGATGTGCATACGAACTGGGATGTGCATACGAACGGAGACATTTAGCAGGGACTGACTGTGTGGGATGTACTTGCGACTGGAAACAATTTCGCTTGTATAATTGTATTGTTTAGCTCTACTGTATGTATTTCCGTATTTGAGCGGTCGCCGGTTGCACACGACCTCATTTTGTCGAGCGTGTGTGCCAGGAGGGCATATCCCCGACGGTTTCTGGATCTTATGGGAAGGACCCCCTATAGCCCACACTCACTTGACGACGGTTCCAAATGCCGTCGCGGAAAGGGGTTAAAAACCGTTTGTATAGCACCGACGCGCACCAATGCTTTATTATGCAGTCTGTCGCTTTTATTCTTTGCCATCACAAGTTCGTACAATGCTCAATTTTCTCTTACACTAAATGATCCAACACTTTTAGAGGCAATTTTTATTACCTTATTGCACTGATGACAACTTACTTGAAGGATCGTACTCAATCCATAGGTAGGTATGGTGGACTCTCAAAACAAGATTTGGGGTTAAGGGTTTTTGGATGCACAAGTAGTATCTCTACTTAGTGCAGAATTTCTGGCTAGCAAAGATAGGGGGCAAGCACCACATGTTAAAGGATCTATGACAATATAACTTCTATGTGAATATGAACAAACATAAATTATTACATTGTCTTCCTTGTCCAACGTCAATAGTTTTGGCATATAATATTTTGATGGGGGCTCACTATCACAAAAGATGTCCAAGATAGTGTATTTTCATGTGAATCTTCTCTTCCCTTATTAATTATTTCATGAATTGCATCATTGACTAATGCTATGTTTGTAGATCTCCAACAAAATTTTGCACTTATACTCTTCCTTATGTGATGTCATTACTTACCATAAGTTTAGCATATGATCTTTTTCATTTATTTCCTTTCTTTTTATTGAACATGAAAGTAAAGAAAACAAAACTCAAACTAAACTTTATTATATATCTCGCACACGATTACAAGGATAGATCACTAAGCAAACTCTCGAAAAGAAAGGATCGAACTAAACTTTTATTCATCTAAATCAAAAGATAACTATGGATCGAATTAAGATAAGTAAAGGCAAAAGATAGTGGAGGTGATACGATATTGGGGCACCTCCACCAAGCTTGGCACAAGCCAAGGGGAGTGCCCATACCCGATACTCAATTTTCCTTTGGCGATGAAGAAGGAGGTAGTGGCCATGAAGTAGTAGCAATATTATCCTTCAAGCTCAAAAGATACTCCAATCTACGAATGACGCTCTGGAGGGCGACGATGTGTTCTTGCAATAGAATATTTTCATGAGTGAGATATTTATTTTGCACACGAACCGTTTTGATGATTCGAAAGGCTTCAATCTCAGTGGGGGTAAGATGATCATAGTAAGGTTTAAGGATATCTTCTTCTTCCTTCTTGGCAGGCAAGGCTTGCTCGACCACCGGTGCTGGATCTCTAGTGGCCTCCTTGCTCTTGTCCCCTTTGAAGGCTTGCTTGGGCTCTTCTCTCTTCGAATCGATCTTCAACAACCAATCATTCTCTTCAATGTTATTGGACGAGGGAGAAGACATGATGCCTGGCTTAACAGATCTGATCAAAAACAGCAAGAATAGAAAACAAAAGATTTCTTCGCGATATGGTGGTCAATAGGTTCGGGGGGTATATAAAGATTTTTTATCTTGGGAAACAAGCAAACGGAAGAAAAACGGAGTCCGAAAGGTACCCAAGGTGGGCACAACCCACCTGGGCGCGCCTGGCAAGCCAGGCATGCCAGGCGCGCCCTGGTGTCTTGTGCCCACCAGGGTCACCTTCTTGGCTATTTCTTATTTGCCTAACTTTTATTATATTCCAAAACTAACATAAAATATTTTTGCGGATTTTTCGGAGTCCGTTTACTTACCGTATCACGTACCTCCTCTTTTTTCATGATTCTGGAGTGTTCCGGAAGGTTTCCTTTATGTGTTCTTCCGGTGTCATTGTCGGTGTCAAAGCCGGCGGATCTCGGGTAGGGGGTCCCGAACTGTGCGTCTAGGCGGATGGTAACAGGAGACAAGGGACACAATGTTTTTACCCAGGTTCGGGCCCTCTCGATGGAGGTAAAACCCTACTCCTGCTTGATTAATATTGATGATATGAGCAGTACAAGAGTAGATCTACCACGAGATCAGAGAGGCTAAACCCTAGAAGCTAGCCTATGGTATGATTGTTGTTCGTCCTATGGACTAAAACCCTCTGGTTTATATAGACACCGGAGAGGGCTAGGGTTACACAGAGTCGGTTACAATGGGAGGAGATCTACATATCCGTATTGCCAAGCTTGCCTTCCACGCCAAGGAAAGTCCCATCCGGACACGGGACGAAGTCTTCAATCTTGTATCTTCATAGTCCAAGAGTCCGGCCAAAGGTTATAGTCCGGCTATCCGGACACCCCCTAATCCAGGACTCCGTCAGTAGCCCCCGAACCAGGCTTCAATGACGATGAGTCCGACACGCTGATTGTCTTCGGCATTGCAAGGCGGGTTCTTCTCCAAATTCCGTATATCCGCTAAATAGTGTCCGGCTTCTTGTAACTGCTGTGGTTCTTGGCTTCCACGCCCAGTAATGGCCACCTTCCACGTGTCAAGCGAATGTGAAGAGCTAGGGTATTTTTACATTTACCCCCCTAGCTGTGTAAATGAGCTGCCTATTAAAGAGACGGGGATTCAGATCCGAATCCCATAATCCTTCCCTAACAAGCATTCATCAGAGCGCATCCGACAGAGATCATGGCCAGTCGATGCAACCCCTCCTCTCGCTTCCCCAGCCCCAAACCTGGAGACTGGGGGAGATGTTCCGTCCCGCACAGCAAGCTAGTGACGCTCCAAACCAAGGGATTTCTCCCCCCAGCTTACATGGTCCCGGTTCGAGCCGGGCTCGCCACCTATAATGGCGGAGAGCAGGCGGAGAGCGTCCCCAATCCCTCCAGGGGAGAGCGGGTATGCCTTGTCCCTTATTTGACAAGAGGGCTCGGATTTCCAATTCATCCGTTTCTCCGGGGGCTCCTGGAGTTCTACGGCCTCCAGTTGCACAACCTTACGCCTGCCTCCATATTGCATATCGCGGGCTTCGTAGCCCTTTGCGAGCTGTTTTTGGGCTGCGAGGCCCATTTCGCGCTGTGGAAGAAGCTGTTCTGCCTCGTGCCCCGTTCTCAGAAGGGGTCAGTATATCAAGTGGGCGGAGCCGAAGTATGGCGCATCGCCGGGACCGGATATTTATCCGGAACCCCAAAGAGGGCGTCCAAAGACTGGCCTTCGGAATGGTTTTATATAGAAGACGTCCCCCCGCCGGATCCTATTCGGATCGGCCTCCCTGAGTTCGATAATGCTCCCTTGAAGAAGCGCTCGAGCCGGGCGCCCACGGAGCCCCCAGAAGGAAAATGAAAAGGACGTTCTTTACCTGATGAGCCGGTTAAGGTTGTTAGCTCATTCTGGACTGACCATGATCGAGGTCATGGCCACATGCATTATGCGGGGGGTGCAGCCGCTTCAGTATAGAGGCCACCCCATGTGGGATTTCAACGGGGAGGATGATGCCACCCGCTGCGGCCGTAAGGGGCCGGAATCGATTGCTGCTCTAATGAAGATCTTGCCCACTTTGTACAAGGGAGAAGAGGAGGAATTCCTCCGCGTCAATCCACTGGGCGGATTTTCTATGTACAATCCTCCAAGCTGGGTAAGCGGACACTTCTTCTTCCCCATCCGTTCCATATTCCCATAGTTAAGTATCCTATCTTGCGATTTTGACGCAGGAACTGCGTAAGGCCGTAAAGGAGATAAACAGCTCTCCTCCACAACCCGAGGATCCGGAACGGTCCCACGACCCGGCCTCCCAAGAGGATCCGGACATATCTATGGAGCTGATCGATGGGGTATTTTACCGATTGAGCAATGACAACGCCTTGGTGGCCATTACGGCCGATTATCCCGGATCGCTTCCAAATTTCACAGTAATCGAGACCGAAGTCCCAATACTTCGACAATGATCCGTCCGTGCTTATTTTTTATCACCGTATACCAATGGTGTTTTGCAGGGGAGGATCTCGAGGCGGAATGTCGAGCCTACGTCGACTAGCCAACAAGGGGCCACGAGGGTGGGCAGGCTAAAAAGACACGCAGTCCGGATAGAGACACCGGCGCAGCGGTATGGCGCGCCGTCTTATTCCAAGGTATTATTCTTCCGAGGCATACTAACGCTCGTGCTCTCTTTAGGAAAAAGAGCGCTCGCCGGACTATATCCGGAGAGGTTGCCAATCATGCCTCCATCAGCCAGGCTCCAAGGCCAGGTCCAGAAGTAGAGGCGAACACGAGGTGCGCACCGGACGCTCCTCCGACAGAGGATGCAGACAAAACTGTCCTTCACCAATTCCGAGCTAGAGAGTGCCATGAACCACAGGCGCCGCCGGACAGTTCTTCGCGACGCTTGTTTCTCCCAAGAGGCATTGGATGCCTTCAACTCGGGAGATGCGTACCTCCGTGCCGCTCAAAATGGTCTAACCAGAGCCACGGAGCAGTATGTAAAAGACACACGGGTGAGAAAATTTGATGATTATATATATCTGTAGCCCCTGAGACTTGAAACAGTTAGAATAACTGATTTAAGGATCATTTGTTATGCAGGTTCTTACAGAAAAGAATACCCAACTGTCCCAGGAGCTGGAAGAGTGCAAAGCCCAACTTCAGGCCGCACTAGCCGCAGCAGGGGAGCCCAAAGAGACCCCCTCTGGTAATATATCCTTCAAAAATGATAAGTATCATATAAAGTGCGGCGTATATGCAGATCTGACGATAAAATTGCAGATGATGCTGGAGTAAATCGGGATAAGCAACAAATCCTACGCCAGCTAAAGGCCGGTGAGAGCGTGCTTACGAGGGTGAGGCAGGAGAAGAATGATCTCCTAGATGCCAACACCAAGTTGGGCGTGGAACTAAAGGATGTTCGTGCCCAACTGTCGGACTCCGTTAAGGAGAATCGGCAGCTTCGACGTGGCATATTTAGTAAGTGCTTGAACGAACTTTGAAAAAGAGTTCGGCGAGAAAGTTGGCTCACAGAGTTATGTCTGTAGGTATGCTAACAGGTCGTCCTGCAGAGGAAATGCCCGGTTCTATGGGTGACCTTCTTCCCGAGCTCTCAACCGCATTTAACGAAGTTCGGCAGGTGATGCAAGGCGTCGCCCAGTCCTTGTGGCCATCCGTCTCCATGCCCGAAGGCCTTGGAGAGCTTGCAGAGAAGCTAAAGGGAGCGCGGCGGCGCTTCCGATTATGGAAGATATCGCCGTCAATATGGCGCTGTGGGAGGCCTGGGCCATGGTGAAGACGCGATACACGAAGGCTGACCCAAACCACATGGCCGAGGTCGGACCTGTGGGGCCCGACGGGAAGGATATCCCTGTGAGCTTAGTGTACGACCAAGTAGAATTGGCCGCAAAGTATTCCCAACAGGACTGTAAACTAGACAGCCTGTTGGATGGTATTGAAGAGGAATTTAACCAGTCAAATTGACTATGTAATTTGAGATGACATGTATAATGCCTTCTAGCTGGATTGTAGATTGTTTGTCATGGCGGACCTTTTCGCTTCAACCTCGACACCCGACGGTCCGGAGTGTGTCCGAATACCCTCTCGGTTATGTAAGAACCGGGGCATGCATGCAGACCAGGCGTAGGGGTCATTAGTGCTTGAACAGACAAGTGCCCAACTAGTTATGTTATATTACATGGTTAGTAAGAAACATCTTCCAGGGAGAATAGTTCCGTTAGGGGTTCCTTTCCCTGGGAGGCATGCCCAAAAGTGCATGTCCGGACTGCGAAAAGAGACGCAGAAAAACATCTGGGGGCGCATAAATAAATAAGTGAGAAATAATCTTTAGTTCACCGACCGAATATTCCCTTAAGAACGCTAGCTTTCGGCTTCACCCAGTCTGAGGTACACATCCGGCTGACCCGGCAGTAACAATCGCAGAGGTGCTCCCCTTATGCCCTAGCCGAATTAACGAGAACGTAAGGCATAAATACAAGAGCCAGGCAACCCAGCTTGGCCAAAACTTAAGTCATATCGATGCATATAATGGTGAATAAAAGGTACATGCGGAAGTATGACACATGTGTTGGGCATGAAGCCCATATAAATAAGCTTCTGTTAAAGAAGCCCCCAGGTATAATGAATGCGGATAGCGCGTCCGTTGTGTGCAAACAAGACACAAATGGGCCCCTAAAGGCTGTGAGAAAAAAGAAAAGGAGAAAAATCTAGGACATATAGTGTATAAAAAATGGACAGAGGAAGGAGACGAACACAGAGTCCGGCGCTAGGCGTAAAATCTTCGGAGCCGGGCTGCGTTCCATGGGTTCGGCTCGAGTCGATTATCCGATGCATCCCGCAGACGGTACGCTCCACCAGTCAGGACTTGGTCAATAATGAAGGGACCTTCCCATTTGGGCTTCAGTTTGTCCTTTTTCTTATCCGGCAGGCGTAGAACTAACTCGCCAACATTGTAAGTTTTGGCCCGTACTTCCCTGCTTTGGTATCTTCGAGCCTGCTGTTGATAGAATGTGGAACGGGCTTTTGCCACGTCACGCTCCTCCTCCAAGGCATCTAAACTGTCCTGCCGATCGAGCTCGGCTTCTCTTTCCTCGTACATGCGCACTCGAGGTGAGTCATGAATGATGTCGCAGGGCAGAACCGCCTCTGCGCCGTATACCATAAATAATGGTGTGTATCCGGTAGTGCGATTTGGAGTCGTCCACAGCCCCCAGAGTACGGAGTCGAGCTCCTCTACCCAGTGCGTGTTAGATTCCTTGAGGGACCACACTAATCTGGGTTTGATGCCGCTCATGATAAGACCATTTGCTCGCTCGACCTGCCCGTTAGTTTGTGGGTGATAGACTGAAGCATAATCGAGCTTGATGCCCATGTTTTTGCACCAGAGTTTTACCTCGTCGACTATAAAGATCGTGCCATTATCAGTGATGATGCTGTGGAGGACGCCGTAACGGTGTACGACCCCGGATATGAAGGCTATCATCGGTCCGGATTCGGCCGTCTTA
Organism: Aegilops bicornis; assembly: GCA_021605145.1. Lineage (NCBI taxonomy): Eukaryota > Viridiplantae > Streptophyta > Magnoliopsida > Poales > Poaceae > Aegilops > Aegilops bicornis. Next base: position 377,601,611 of record CM038675.1, on the reverse strand, counting down.
ACAGGCTTGGCTTCTATCCATTTGGTGAACTTATCCACCATGACCAGCAAGTATTTTTGCTTGTGGGTTCCTCCTTTAAGGGGTTCAACCATGTCAAGCCCCCAGACCGCGAAGGGCCAGGTGATGGTGATAGTATGGAGGGCGGTGGGTGGCATATGGCTTTGGTTTGCAAAAAGCTGGCAACCAACGCATCACTGGACTAAGTCCTGAGCGTCTGCCCGGGCCGTCGGCCAGTAAAAGCATGTACGGAAGGCCTTGCTTACAAGGGCCTGAGCTGCAGCATGGTGACCGCCGAGTCCGGCATGAATTTCGGCCAGAAGATTCCGCCCTTCGTCTTCGGAGATGCACCTTTGAAGGACTCCGGTGGTGCTTTTCTTATAAAGCTCTCCCTCATGGACTTTATAGGCTTTAGATCGCCGCACTATGCAGCGTGTCTCGTTTTGGTCCTCAGGAAGTTCCTGCCTAGTTAGGTAGGCTAGGAATGGTTCTGTCCACGGGCGATGACGGCCATTATTACATGGGCTGAAGATGTTATTTCGTTGGCAGAGCCTCCAATTATGTCAGAGTGTTCGGTGTCAGGCAGTGCGGTTGGGTCCGGGCTGTTATTGCTAAGGTCTCCTTCCCATACTACGGATGGCTTGAACAGCCCCTCCAAGAAGATGTTGGGAGGGACGGCGTCGCGTTTTGCGCCGATGCGTGCGAGGACGTCTGCCGCCTGATTGTTTTCCCGGGATATATGGTGAAACTCGAGCCCCTCGAATTGAGCAGACATTTTTAGGACGGCGTTGCGATAAGCTGCCATTTTCGGATCCTTGGCATCAAAGTCTCCATTTATTTGGGATATTGCGAGGTTCGAATCCCGGGCACCTCTAGGCGTTGAATGCCCATGGATACTGCCATCCGGAGACCATGTAGAAGGGCCTCATATTCGGCTGCGTTGTTGGAGTCCGTATACATTATCTGGAGTACGTATTGAACTGTATCTCCTATGGGGGACGTCAAAACGATGCAAGCCCCCAGACCAGCCAATGTTTTGGAGCCGTCGAAGTGCATGATCCAGTTGGAATATGTGTCGTAGTCTTTAGGGAGTTCGGCTTCCGTCCATTAGGCGACGAAGTCGGCCAAAACTTGCGACTTAATAGCTCGCCGTGGCTTGTAAGTTATGTCGAACGGGAGGAGCTCAATGGCCCATTTGGCAATCCGGCACGTCACGCCGCGGTTGTTTATAATATCGTTAAGTGGTACTCCCGAGGCTACCGTTATCAAACACTCTTGAAAGTAGTGTCGCAGCTTCCGGGATGCCATAAATACCACGTACGCTATCTTTTGATAATGCGGGTACCGTGACTTGCATGGAGTAAGGATAGTGGAAACATAGTAAACCGGCTTTTGAAGAGGGAATTTGTGTCCGTCCGTTTCTCGTTCGACGACGAGCACTGCGCTTACAACTTGATGAGTTGCTGCAATGTTTAATAGCATTGGTTCGCCAATGTTTGGCGCGGCCAGGACTGGGTTTGTTGCCAATATGGCATTTATTTCGTCGAGTCCGGCCGTGGCGGCATCCGTCCAATCGAAGTGTTGGGTGCGCCGGAGGAGGCGATAAAGGGGTAATGCCTTTTCTCCCAAGCGGGAGATAAAGCGGCTTAGATCCGCCACGCATCCGCCACGCATCCGGTTAGTTTTTGTATTTGTTTGAGGTCCTTTGGGATATCCAATTGTGACAGAGCTTGGATCTTGGCTGGATTTGCTTCAATTCCTCTACCAGATACAATGAAGCCCAAGAGCTTTCCGGCTGGTACGCCGAAAACGCATTTTTCTGGGTTTAGCTTGATGTCATATGTTTGGAGGTTATCAAATGTGAGCCTCAAGTCGTCTACTAGAGATTCGACATGCTTGGTTTTGACGACCACATCATCTACGTATGCCTACACCATTTTGCCGATCTGGTTTGCTAGACATGTCTGAATCATGCGCTGATATGTTGCACCGGCGTTTTTGAGCCTGAAGGGCATTGTGTTGAAGCAGAATGGGCCGTATGGTGTGATGAATGTCGTTGCGGCTTGGTCTGGCTCTGCCCTCTTAATTTGATGGTAGCCGGAGTATGCATCGAGGAAACACAATGAATCGTGTCCTGCGGTAGCGTCTATAATTTGATCGATGCGGGGGAGGGGGAAGGGATCCTTTGGGCAAGCCTTGTTGACGTCCTTAAAATCGACGCACATGTGCCAGGATTTGTCCTTCTTTGATACCATCACCAGGTTTGCTAGCCAATCCAGATTTTTTATTTCTCTGATGAATCCGGCCTCCAATAACTTGGCCAGCTCCTCTCCCATGGCTTGTCTCTTAGGTTCGGAGAAACGCCGAAGAGCCTGCTTGACGGGCTTGAATCCTTTTAGAATATTTAGGCTGTGCTCGGCCAGCCTGCGTGGGATTCCTGGCATGTCTGAAGGGTGCTGTGCAAAATGTCCCAGTTCTCGCATAAGAACTCTCGCAGTGCGGCGTCTACATCAGGGTTTAATTGTGCCCCGATGGAAGCTGTTTTCGTAGGGTCCGTTGGATGGACTTGGAATTTGACTATTTCGTCCGCCGGTTTAAAGGAGGTGGACTTGGATCTTTTGTCGAGTATCACATCGTCCCTATTCACCGTGGAGCACATCGCAGTCAGTTCCTCAGCCGCTAGGGCTTCGGATAGTGCCTCGAGGGCCAGTGCGGCTGTCTTGTTTTCGGCGCGAAGTGCTATGTCCGGATCACTAGCAAGAGTGATGATCCCGTTGGGCCCGGGCATTTTGAGCTTCATGTACCCGTAATGGGGTATGGCTTGGAAGATTGTAAACGCCTCCCGCCCTAACAGAGCGTGGTATCCGCTACTGAACGGGGCCACTTGGAACGTGACCTCTTCGGACCTGTAATTATCCGGCGTGCCGAACACCACATCTAGTGTGATTTTTCCTGTACAACGCGCTTCCTGACTGGGGATTATTCCTCTAAAGGTTGTGCTGCTTCGCTCAATGCGGTTCCAGTCTATTTCCATTTTTCAAAGGGTTTCCTCATAAATGAGGTTCAATCCGCTGCCACCGTCCATGAGTACCTTGGTGAGTCGAAAGCCGTCCACTATTGGACTGAGGACCAATGCGGCTGGTGCTCGGGCTGTTCGGAATTTAGGTTCGTCACTGGCATTAAAAGTAATAGCCGTGTTACTCCATGGGTTTATTGTTGCCACGTGGTAGACTTCGGCAAGGCTGCGGAGTGTTTGTTTTCGCATATTCTTTGACGCGAAAGTCTTGAAGACTGTTAATACCATACTGGTATCCCTGGGCTGGTGCTCTGTGGCTTCTGGGGTTAGAAGATCTTCGCCACTTTTGGCCACCTGCCGGAGTATCCAACATGCTCTAAGGCTATGAGTTGGTGTGGCGCCCTCTGCACTGTGAATTTTACAGGGTCCATTGAGCCATCCCTCCAGTACGGTTCCATGCCCTGTAGAGGGTTTTTGCTTTTTGGTGTTTAACCCAGGTGTCTGGCGATAATGCACCCTTTTATTTCGGACTGGGTTTGCATTCAGGGCCGGATTGTCCCAAAATTTTATTTCGGTTTTCCAGGCGCTTTCCATCGCACAGTACTTTCGTACTATGGACGCCAAGTCGGCGAAGCGTGTAATTTCGCGGCGGCTTATGGCGTTGTGGATTCCCTTGTCCGTGCAATTATTGCAGAAGAATGAAATTGCGTCTTCCTCGCGGCAGTCCTTTATCCTGTTCATGACCAGGAGGAATCTGGCCCAGTAATGGTGTAATCGCTTTCTTCGGCTCTTGACTAATTTGGGATAGATCGCTTATGTTCGGGTGGGTGGGTGGAATTGAATCCGAAGCCTCACCCAATCTGAGACTCAGGGGCCAAGGAGTTTCCGAACTCGGAAGTTTGGATTCTTGGATGTTGTCCAATGAATCTAGCCCGCTGTCTGGCTCTAGGTTCAGGTCTTGAGTGACGTCCTCCCCTCCGCGGGTATCCGGCTTGGAGGGATCGGGAATCCGAACATGGCTAGTCCTTAAGATAGGTGAAGGGTCGCTGCATTGTTCCTCCACCACTGCAACGTGATGGGTGACCTGGGGAGAGTTAATCTCTATCAGATCGGGTTTAGGCCCAACCTGATCGTAGTCTGTAGTGACTCCCAGGGCGGCGATGCGGTCCAAGAGCTTGTTTAGGGAAGAGAGTTCCATTGGATCTAACTGCTCGGCGAGTTCTGAGTTGACGTGAAGATTTCTTTTGATGACCCGAGAAGTCATCGTCGGTGCAGCGGCCGAACAGGCGGTCATAAGAAAACCACCTAGCCGAAGAGTTTGGCCGACAGCCAAAGCTCCCTTAGCAACGGTGCCGTCTTTAAAGACGGGATGAGGCATCCTTCCTGATGGCGACGGCACATCGGAACTCTCAATGAAAGCACCAATGTCGGTGTGAAAACCAGCGGATCTCGGGTAGGGGGTCCCGAACTGTGCGTCTAGGCGGATGGTAACAAGAGACAAGGGACACGATGTTTTTACCTGTGTTCGGGCCCTCTCGATGGAGGTAAAACCCTACTCCTGCTTGATTAATATTGATGATATGGGCAGTACAAGAGTAGATCTACCACGAGATCAGAGAGGCTAAATCCTAGAAGCTAGCCTATGGTATGATTGTTGTTCGTCCTATGGACTAAAACCCTCCGGTTTATATAGACACCGGGGAGGGCTAGGGTTACATAGAGTCGGTTACAATGGGAGGAGATCTACATATCCGTATTGCCAAGCTTGCCTTCCACGCCAAGGAAAGTCCCATCCGGACATGGGACGAAGTCTTCAATCTTGTATCTTCATAGTCCAAGAGTCCGGCCAAAGGTTATAGTCCGGCTATCTGGAAACCCCCTAATCTAGGACTCCCTCAGTCATAGTTTGGATAATATTGCTTTCAACATTAATGGGCGTACCTGGGATATAATGTTTTATTCTTTTCCCATTGACAACCTTCGGGTTAGTACCCTCGGCATTATTTATTTTGATAGCTCCAGATCGATAAACCTCCTCGATAACTGTAACGCCCCAGATTCGATGCGCCAGGTGTCCGCCAGTTATTCGCCGTCCTTGCCATGTCATTTTCTTGCGTGTTGCATTTTGCCATGTCATCATGTGCATTTCATTTTGCATACGTGTTCGTCTCATGCTTCTGAGCATTTTCCCCGTTGTCCGCTTTTGGTAATCCGGCACTTCTATGTCCCCGGCGCCGCCTTTTGCCTCTTTTCGTAAGCGGTGTTAAACGTTCTCGGAATGGACCGAGGTTTGCCAAGCGGCCTTGGTATAGCACTGGTGTGTCCGCCCGGCGACCGGACGATCCGCCACCGCCCGAGCCACCAAGGCCGCCACGCGGGCACCCGGCCACTCAAGGCCCGCTGCCGTCGGCCTCGAGCCTGCCTGCCCATCCCATCGCCGCTGGCCTCCCCGCCACCCGAGCGCCGGTCGCCGCCGCCGTCTGGCCGCCCGCCTGCCCCAGCGCCTCCGCCGCCTAAGCTCCACCGCCCGGCCATGGCCGCCTGCGCCACCCACCAGCCCCCACGCCTCGCTCGGCCGGATCCGGCTTGATCCGGCCGGGAGAGGCCCCGCCGGCCGCCCGTCGCCGGATCTCCTCGCTGGTGCCCCCCCGCCTGCTTTTCCGGCGAGATCCTCCGGCCACCTCGGTTCCCGCCCGCGTTGACTTTCCCCGGGGTGAGAAAATGGCTGTCCCTGAGATTCTCATCTTATGTTGCCATGTTTGACCTGCTGTAACTCCATGCATGTAGGTCTGATTCATGCATATGATATATGGAAATGTCCATCTCGTTGTGCTCTTCATTTTGTTCCATTGTGCCAAGTTTGTTTGAGTCCATCTAGATGCCCTAATCATCGTTGCAAGAGTGCTATGTGATGTTAATCTACTGAAACTGGTATAACTTGGTGATTTATCATTTTTGCCATGATTGATGTGTGCATCCTATGAGGTTGATGTCTACATGAGTTTTGATCTATGTCATGCCATCTTTACGGGGGTGCTATCCATGTATTTTTGTGATTCCTGTACTGAGTGCATCAAGCTTGTTAAGTAGGGTACTTGCTGTTGCTGTTTTGCATGTCTGAATCTGCTATATCATGATGCTATGTTAACCTGCTGCTACAAGTCATTCTATGCATAATCTGGAGATGTTCACTAAGGATGTTTTGTTATACATATCTTTCTCTATCCATCCATTCCGTTTGTTGCAATTATAGTCTGCTGTAACTTATTGTTATCTTGCTCCAAAGTTGCTAAATAATGTTGCTGTCAGCCTGTTAACATTAAGTTTAATGTTTCCATGATTGTTGCTAGTGATCCATGCATCCTATGAACGTAATCTTGCCATTCTTAGCTTCATAAACATGTCTTCTTACTGTTGGGTGCCTTTCCATGCCATGTACTGCTCTGTGGTGAGTGGTTCAAGCTCACCAACATGCCTACTTATTGTTGTTCCTGCCATGTATGAATCTGTCATATAACTTCCCATGTTTACATGGGTGCCATCATATCTTCTGATCATTTTTGGCTCATGGTCAGTAAAGGACTTTTCTTATATGCAATTAGTAGATTCATTACATTCCTTTTTTGCCATGATAAGTTCCTGTAACATGTTGTTTGATAGCTCTAAACATTGCAACCTGATTTTATTTTCTGCAAAGTCTGAACTGTTATTATATGTCATCTTGCCATGTGTTTTTGAGCATGTTCTATTGATTTCTGGAGATATCTCAGTGTTCATGTTTTGTCATGCTTTACCTGTAAATCATGTCCATGCTTTTTGTTATCACGTTGATATGCTGTAGCATAGTGTTTTGGTGCTTGCCATATTCCTAGTTGCTGTTTTGGACAGCTTATCCTTTAAACTTGTATTGTGTGTATGTGTTGAACCGTTGCTCCGTTTTGAGTGTGCTCTATATGAAACTTGCTTAGAATTGCATGAAGTTTCATATTATCATGTTGCATCCTTGTTTTGAGGTGTTTTCTTGATGTTTGTATGCATTTGCATCAATGCCATGCTTATCTTGTTTTGCTCATATCTTCTAGTCCGTAGCTCCGAATCTAATGAACTTTATATGTAACTTGACTAGAATTTCGTGTAGATCATCTTGGTGCATCTTAACTTTCTGTTTAACAACTTGAGCTTAAGGTTTATTCAGATCTAGAACAATTTCGAAATTTGCATATGAGGACTTACCAGAATTGTTCTATGTTGTTCCCGGCCTCATTTAAACTTGCCTTGATGTGTTGCTCTTGTTTGCATCATCTCTTGCCATGAGTAACCTCATCTAGATTTGTCATGCATCATGTTTGTTGTGCATCTTGTCATGTTCATGTGTGGTGTGTTTACCTTGTTGTGTGCTTCTTCTCGATAGTTCCCGCTTCGCTATGCATCGTGAGGATTCGCTCGCTCACGCTTGGTTCGCCTTCGTGGCTTCGTCTTCTTCATGGACTCGCTTTTCTTCCTTGCGGGATTTCAGTGCAAGATGACCGCTACCCTGGATCTCACTACTATCATTGCTATGCTAGTTGCTTCGTTCTATCGCTATGCTGCGCTACCTATTACATGTTTATCAAGCCATCCCAAATTGCCATGTCAGCCTCTAACCTTTGACACCTTTCCTATGCAAACCGTTGTTTGGCTATGTTACCGCTTTGCTCAGCCCTCTTATAGCGTTGCTAGTTGCAGGTGAAGATGAAGATTGCTCCATGTTGGATTATGTTTATGTTGGGATATCACAATATCTCTTATATTATTAATGCATCTATATATTTGGTAAAGGGTGGAAGGCTCGGCCTTATGCCTGGTGTTTTGTTCCACTCTTGCCACCCTAGTTTCCGTCATTTCGGTATTATGTTCCTGGATTTTGCATCCCTAACGCGGTTGGGTGGTTTATGGGACCCCCTTGACAGTTCGCTTTGAATAAGACTCCTCCAGCAAGGCCCAACCTTGGTTTTACCATTTGCCTCACCACCACCTACTTTTCCCTTGGGAGTCGCTCTCTCGAGGGTCATCTTTATTTAGCCCCCCGCGGTTGCTTCTCTAAGTGTTGGTCCGAACCGAGCTACTGGGGGCCACCTTGAGGCAACCCGAGGGCTGGTTTTACTCGTAGCTAGTCTCATCCGGTGTTGCCCTGAGAACGAGATATGTGCAGCTTCTATCGGGATTGTCGGCGCATCGGGCGGTCTTGCTGGTCTTGTTTTATTACTGTCGAAATGTCTTGTAGCTGGGATTCCGAGACTGATCGGGTCTTCCCGGGGAGAAGGAATATCTTCGTTGATCGCAGAGCTTATCATGGGCTAAGTTGGGACACCCCTGCAGGGTTTGAACTTTCGAAAGCCGTGCCCGCGGTTATGTGGCAGATGGGAATTTGTTAATATCCGGTTGTAGTAAACTTGAAGCAAACTCTTCTAAAATACACCAACCGTGTAGCGTGAATCGCGTGAGTGTCTCTTTTCGGGGTTGATCGAGAGGAGAACACGGTTTCTGGGTTATGTCTGACGTAAGTAGGAGTTCAGGATCACTTCTTGATCATTACTAGTTGACGACCGTTCCTTTGTTTCTCTTCTCGCTCTCATTTGCGTATGTTAGCCACCATATATACTTAGTCGCTGCTGCATCCTCACCACTTTACCTCTTCCTTACCCATTAAGCTTTGCTAGTCTTGATACCCATGGTAATGGGATTGCTGAGTCCTCGTGGCTCACAGATTACTAAAACAACAATTGCAGGTACAGGTTTGCGATGATCATGACGTGAGAGCGATGTTTGCTTGTTTTGGAGTTCTTCTGCTTCTTCTTCGATCAGGGGATAGGTTCCAGGTCGGCAGCCTTGGCTAGCAGGGTGGATGTCGTTTGAGCTTCTGTTTATGTTTCATCCGTAGTCGGATGTTGATCTTGTATGTTGTATTGTTGTATTCATGTGACATTGTATGTATTGGATGTATCCCCACTATTATGTTATGTTGATGTAATGATATCCACCTTGCAAAAGCGTCTTCAAGATGCGCTTCTATCCTTGGTGGGACCTTCGAGTTCCTTTAGGATAGGGTCGCATCTTGGGCGTGACAATAACATAGGGTCCTTCCCATTTGGAGGGGAGTTTTCCTGCAAAGAATCTGAAACGAGAGTTGTATAAAAGAACATATTCTCCAACTTTAAACTCACGCTTTTGGATTCTTTTATCATGCCATCTTTTAACTTTTTGTTTAAATAACTCGGCATTTTCATAAGCTTGGGTTCTCCATTCATCTAATGAGCTAATATCAAATAACCTCTTTTCACCGGCAAGTTTGAAATCATAGTTGAGTTCTTTAATTGCCCAATATGCTTTACGTTCTAACTCAAGAGGCAAATGATAAGCCTTTCCATAAACCATTTTATAAGGAGACATACCCATAGGATTTTTATATGCTATTCTATAAGCCCAAAGTGCATCATCTAATTTCTTAGACCAATTCTTTTGGGACCTATTGACAGTCTTTTGTAATATTAACTTTATTTCTCTTTTGCTAAGTTCAATTTGATCACTAGACTGAGGATGATAAGGTGATGCAATTCTATGGTTAACATCATACTTAGCAAGCATTTTATGGAAAGCACCATGAATAAAGTGTGAACCGCCATCAGTCATTAAATATCTAGGGACTCCAAACCTTGGGAAAATAACTTCCTTAAGCATTTTAATAGAGGTGTTGTGATCAGCACTACTAGTTGGAATAGCTTCTACCCACTTAGTAACATAATCAACAGCAACCAAAATATGTGTATACCCATTAGAGGAAGGAAAATGTCCCATGTAATCAATACCCCAAACATCAAATGGTTCAACAACAAGTGAATAATTCATAGGCATTTCCTGACGCTTACCAATAATACCAATTCTTTGACATTCATCACAAGATAAAACAAACTTATGAGCACCCTTGAAGAGATTAGGCCAATAAAAACCAGATTGCAATACCCTGTGAGCAGTTCTATCTCCCGCATGATGCCCTCCGTAAGCTTCGGAGTGACATTTCTGTAGGATTTGTCCCTGTTCATGCTCAGGTACAAAACGTCTAATAATACCATCTATTCCTTCTTTATAAAGATGTGGGTCATCCCAAAAGTAATGTCTTAAATCATAAAAGAACTTTTTCTTTTGTTGGTATGTGAAGCTAGGTGGTATAAATTTAGCAACAATGTACTCCCTCCGTTTAAGTTTACAAGTCCTATGTGTATATCTAGGTTGTCAATTTTATCACCCTAATATAAAGTATATAACACAAAATTTATACCGTTTGAAAATAGAACATCTGAAGTTTGTATCGGTATATTTTTTTGTAATATATGACTTGTATTAGGTTGGTCAAATTGACGACCTAGGGGTACACGCACACCCTGTAAACTGAGAGAGAGGTAGTAATTTGCATAGTCAGCATACCAAGGAGTGTTATGAGAAACATTTATTACAGCTAATTGCTCATCGTGAAAGCTATCATTAATAGGTTGTGGGTCATCAAGAATATTTTCTAGCCTAGACAAGTTATCAGCCATAGGGTTCTCAGCTCCCTTTCTATCAATGATATGTAAGTCAAATTCTTGTAGCAAAAGAACCCACCTAATGAGTCTAGGGTTAGCATCTTTCTTTTCCATAAGATATTTTATAGCAGCATGACCGGTGTGAACATTACTTTAGAATCAACAATGTAAGATCTGAATTCACTACAAAAAAAGACACATCCGTGACATTTTGGGCCGAACGAAAATCTTTTCTGTCATACTTATGACACTTCTATGACGATAATTGTGACAAAACCCGGTATCATCATAGATGTGGTGGGGTCCTACTTCTATGACAAAAAATGATGACAGAAAATGGGCTTTTCGTCCTGGGCGATCGATCGATCGATGGCTGTTAACTCAACCCGATCGAGCGATTCCTTCGCTGCTACTGCTAACTGAAGCCGATCGATGCCGCCTCTGGATGAACAGTGAGCGTTGCGGGGGGTTGGAGGCACAGTTCCCGGTGAGGGTGGATGAACAGGACCCCGTGGTGTTGCCTCTGGATGAACAGTCCCTCGATCAATCGAGCCAGTTGGGGCTGGATGAACAGGACCCCGTGGAGGGGTGGATGAACAGGACCACCCCGTGGAGGGCAGGATGAATAGTAGACGATGGAGGGCAGGATGAACAGTAGCCCGTGGAGGGGTGGTTGAACAGGAGCCCGTGGAGAGGGCTGGTTGAACAGTAGCCGGTGGAGTAGCGCGCGGTGGAGGCTGGATGAACAGGAGCCCGTGGATGAACAGTCGCAGGTGGAGGCCGGAGGAGGTCGACGGTGGATGAACAAAGAGCCCGTGGAGGCCGGAGGGGTCGACGGTGGAGATGAACAGTATCCCGTGGAGTCCTGCTTTTGCGGCACGCCACACCCTCCCGGCGGACAGACCTCCGCTTTCACCGTGGCGCTCCAACACTAGTTTGTTTCCTCCGTTTTGCGGTACGCCACACCCGTCCTGATCAATAGGACCCCCGTTTCGACCGTAGGAGGTCCGTTTCCTCCGTTTTGCGGTACGCCAGACCCCTCCCGATGAATAGGATCCCATTTCGAACGTGGCCGGTCGAACACAAGGCCGTTTCCTCCGTTCTGCGGTACGCCAGGCCTCGTTTCCATCGGCTGTTCCGTCCAAGCCCTCCCGATGAACACGACGACGCATTCCGTTCCGACCCAGCCGGTTGGCTCCCCATGAACACGACGACGACGCTGTTTCTCCGTTCCGACCCAGCCATGTACATGAGCCCTAGCCGTACATACGCGCGAGTAGGCGTTCGAGACCCCGCCCGTATGTACGTACGTGGCCGTATTTACTTTCTTGCACCCTCGCCACTGTATGTACGTGTACATACTACGCGCGCGCCTCTGCTACGACACGTGCGCGCCTCTACATCGACCAGTATGTACGTACACGTTCGCGACCAGAATGACAACGGTACATACGCTTCGACCAGGTGGGTCCCGACTGTCATGCACTTCCTTGCGTGCGAAGATGTCGCTGGTGGGTCCCAGCAGTCAGGGGGCGAACCGTTTTTTTGTTTTTGCCCGGACGCACTTCCCTGTGTGTGAAGATGTAGCTGGTGGGTCCCAGCAGTCAGGGGGAAATGTTTTTTCACGAAATACGGTGGCCCGTCCGATGGGTCCCAACTGTCAGGTGGAGGAATCATTATTTTGCACGTAATAAGGAGGCATTTCCTTGCGTGCCGTCGTGGACCCAGCTGGCAGCCTCTCCATGCACAGTCTACTTCCGATGGTGTCGTTCGTTGACCATGTTGACCACTCCGCGCCGAGCGCATCCAAGGTGGTGGACGACGGCGAGGCCCCGGACAGCAACGAGCCGGAGATGGGAAGACGCGGGAGTAGAGTCATAGACGGAGAGGCATACGAGGGTTAACTAGTTCTGGTGCGGTGTGGTTCGGCAGTTGGTGGAGAAGAACAGGAGGTGTGGAGGGGTGGAGGGATGGCCTGGCCAACGGTGGAGTAGCGCTTCATAGCGAAGCATGCTAAGCGAGCTGCTAGCGGCAGGAGGCGTGGCAGGTGGTCCCGGCGGGCGCTAGAGGAAGAAGACGAGATTGAAGATGGATGCCGGTACCGTTGGATGTAAATCCAACGGCTAACAATGTCGTAATCATTTGTTGACTAAGTTGACAACGACTTGCATTGGTTGGCCTATTGACCCACATTTCACCTCTCCAAAAATGTGGCACGTATTCAACCCATTTTTCAGAATTCTGATCTTTTTTTTTATGCGGTAGAATTTACAGTCCATTTGATCTCTTTTTTTTGAATTACAATCCATTAGCTGGGCTGGGTGAACAAATAATGTAGCGTCCATGCGGCCCATTTATTTTTTCCTAAAAAATTACAGGCCATTTGCACTTTCTCGAAATACATGATTTTGCTGGGCTGATTCTAATTATAATGTTGGGGTGGGCGCATCAATGTTATCAAAAAATAAACAGGGCTGAGCATTTTGCTATATATATATATAAATAATAAGTTATTTATTATTACATTGGTCCTTAAATCTTACCAAGCTTTTGTACACAATCACTAGGATTTTCGTTGCAAAAAAAATCCAGGATTTTATTGTTAAGAAATTATTTTTATAAGTTAACAAGATGTGGGATATTGTTTTCTTACATATGTAAGTATCTCTTAAATATATGATGACAATAACAATAATGTATAATAACATATACAATAATTTAAATATATATAATATAGTTAGAAGGGAAACATAAGTTGGACCAGGCGTTCCTATTCTTATATAGAAAAATAGAACAGACCTCTGCGTTTTCTTCAAAAAAAATACATAAATTGGGCTGCCGATGTTTCAGGAAAAATAAAACCTCGGATGGGAGGTCCATAGGCCGGTTAATACATGACGGCCCTCGAGAAAATACAAACAACCTTATGGACCTCCCATCCGAGGTCGTGGGCTGCGCATGTTAAAAAAGAAAGCCTAGACGGGGCAGCCCAAAACCCAGCTGATACTTGCTGCCCCAGTGATAATAAATGATACCTGCCAACTCCCTGGCTTCGTTGTGAATTTATCTCCTATAGTAACTACGTTGAAGCATCTAGAAAATGTAACTATGTTGACAAACCCGTGGGCCCCAACGTCAGTATAGCATGAGGAAGTATTTTTTCGATGAGGCACTTGCTTGCGTACGGCCATAGACCTGGTTTGTTCAACATGTTCTCTCCGGATTCCTCTCGTTTGTTCAACATGTTCACAACGGCAGACATCGGCGTCCCTCGTTTTCTCTGTTTTTCGCACACTCGACATTGTGTGGGCATCTTGAAAATAGCATATCTTTTTGGGGAAAACTTTGTTTTTGCCACTCTTGTTTTTGCCCACTTTGCTTATGCCACTCTAGAATTTGACATTTCACTTTTGCCACTCTTAGCTTTTGACAATATATCACTTTTGCCCTTCCGTGGCAAAAACAAAATTTTCCAAGTGGCAATTGTGATACATGTCAAATGCTAAGAGTGGCAAAAGTGAAATGAAAAATTATCGTTTTTGCCACGGAATGGCATTTGTGATGTATTATCAAAAGCTAACAGTGGCAAAAGTGAGATGTCAAATTCTAGAGTGGCATAAGCAAAGTTGGCAAAAACTAGAGTGGCAAAAACAAAGTTTTCCCATCTTTTTGACTGTGCATCATATGAAGACGTGCTATGCATGAATGTTGATCAGCATGATGTTAACTAGCTGGTAGTTCCAGTTTCGACCATGAATAAAACTTCCAGCATGATGTTAACACTGTTTGAAAAGGCCTTGTTAATATAAATGCTCTGCCTCTGAAAGTTGCGGTTCCTTATCTGAAACTGAACTTGGAGTTTCTTATCTGAAACTGAAACTTACAGTTTCTTCTCTGAGAATCACATTGTCTGCACTTTTATACTCCTACGAAACTACATTTTTTTAAGTGCTAAAAATAGATCTCTAGAATTCATAAAATACTTCATATGCTCAATACTGCAAATCTGAAATTTAAAAGACATTCATATCTGAAAGTACTCTCAAAATACACAACACAAAACACAATTGACAACCTGCAAATACTAACAACCCTAAGCTCCTCCTGACAATTCACAACCTGCCCGACTATTGGTCTGGGGGGGGGGGGGCAATCCCTCCTATTCCTCGGCTGTAGATAGCCGCCCCGTGAGACGATGTGAATGGCGAGGGAGAGGATGGCGGGGAAGCATCATCAGGCCAACTGTTTTTCTCCTCTTGCAGTTGGGTTTGGTCGACGAAGACTCCACCGGCTCGCTCTGGCACGACACCCTCACAAACGGCACCCTGTAGATGCTCGATCCTTCAATCTCTAGTGGATGCTCCATCTGGGATCGATACTCCCACCACCGCTCCCTGACGATCGGATTCGGTGAATCTGTTTGCTCCATGGCCTAGAGGAGCACCTCTATGTACTCCCGCGCGACTCCCTCCGGGAGTATCGCCGCCTTTTCGCTCTGTTGCAGATATTTTGCCATGGATGTCACCGTCGCCGCTAGTTGGTCCTTGTTGTCAAACCAAGACTATATCTCCAACATCCTAGCTAGCTTCACAGGATCGCCGTCTGCGATCCTCACGTATCGGCTGTACTCCTCCATCGATCTACTTCTCCACAGCACCTTCACTCGTCGGCGGTGGATTTTTAATGGAAGAGGAGAGGAGCAGCGCTGGTTTTGGTTTAGAACGGGAGAGGAGCGACGCTGGTTTTGGATTGGAACAGGAGAGGAGGGGGTGGTTTTGAAATGGAAGAGGAGAGGAGTGGCGCTGGATTTAGATTGGAACAGGAGAGGTGCGGCGGTGGTTTAAGAGGAGAAGAGCGGAAGAGCGGCGCTGGTCTTGGAAGTATTTTTTTGTTTTGCGTATTTTGGGTCAAAGTTTGACCACGTACTATATTTGACAAGCAAAATGTGAATGCATGTCACCAAAAATTGTATCGTTTGGTTCGTATCTGAATGTACTTTCAAATTATATTATTTTTGCAACGTATAACATATATTTTATTTGCGAAAATCATGGTCAATTATGACCCAAAAGAAAAGGGAGACTAGTTAATGTGGGGTTGCTTTCTTAATTGAAGGGTAAATTGATTTTGATTTTGATCCGATCCACAAGGCCTTGACCCTCTCGTCCAATCCTAAATCACTGCCAAGACACTCCTCTCCCTCTTCTCCATTGCAAAACCACCTCCTCTCCTCTCCATCATCTCCTTTCCAAAACCACCATCTCGCCTCTCCCTCTTCTCCATTGCAAAACCACCTCCTCTCTCCTCGGACAAGGATCCCCTGACGTAGCCCATCCTCGCCATTGAGACAACGACACATGGGTCCCACCAAGCGCCGGGGCCCACCTGTCAGCCGAACAAAGGCGGGGGAACCTCCTCTCCATCATCTCCATTCCAAAACCACCGTCTCGCCTCTCCCTCTTCTCTATTGCAAGACCACCGTCTCTCCTCCCATCTTCCAAAGCTAGCACGGACCACTCGGAAGGACATCTATGGAGGTGATGCAAGAACGAATCTGGCAGATCACGGGCGACCACTGTGCAAAGTTAGCCAGGTTGAAGGAGATCCTTACTTGGTTTGACAATGAGTGGGAGATTTCAAGGACGTGAGGGCCATGTGGCAATGTATGCGAAAGAGCGAGACGACGGTGATGAGGGCGGCGATGTATTCCTCGACGACAGTCACGCTGCAGTCCTTCGAGTTCATCGAGTATCTCCTATGGGCGATGGAGCAGACAGATTCGCCCGAGGCGAAAGTCAGGCGGAGGTGGTGGGCGTACAGGTCGAAGGTTGAGCACCCAGAGGATAACAAATCGATCCAGTACGGTGTGCCGTTCGTGAGGGTGCAGAGCCAGCCAGAGCCACGGGAGTATTCGTTCTCCCACCACAAGAGGAGGCCGGATGGCGCGATGTCGCTTCCCCTCCGTTCTCCATGGTTCCCTCGACGCTCGCCTCGTTTCAACGGAGTCGGTAGGGTTTAAGGTAAGCTTCGCACTAATCTAATCTTCCATCTGCTCATGCTTACAATCAGTGTGACAACTAATAAAAATCATGATTACAATCAGTCTCCGAGTACTACGTCAATCACCCTAAAATAGCTCTGGACCTTTGGGTCAAAGTTGTGACACTGTGTACAAATAAAGAAAAATAGATTGGTGCTTCTTTTAGAAAAGAGTACACCCCTAGAAAAATGCCAATATAAGCTACTAGTATTTTTTTAAGTCTAAGCTACTAGTATTTGGTTAGAGGATTTGCTGCCGAGAAAGATCCGTCCACAGTGAGCGCCACACATCCCACTGATGGTGGTGGATGGCAATGCTTAGATGGAGCAGGTTTGGTGTCGGTAATTTTTACTTGGCACCTCGCACTCTGCATATATGCCGGTTCCATCCGTACATTTGTGCAGTTCCACCAAAATGCAGCTGAATAACCCTGTTTGCACAGATAACGAAAAGGCGTGATTAAATTATAGTGGCACTAGTTGATGAAACATACACTAATAAATGTAAGAAAATATTACATCATATCGAAATCGACCCAAGTCTCCCCGATACACCTTCTGCCAGTGATGAACATCAGTGTACATCGGTAGTACAAGGAGGGGCCTTGAGACATACAAATCTCTATTTTTGTGCAGATCAACTAAAATTAAGCACCCCAGTTTGCAGAAACGCTTAAACATTAACAATGGGACTAGTTGATGAAACATACATTAACAAAGTGAAGCACTTTCTTTATCTATATTGGAAATGAAATGGTAGAGAGGACACTCGCTCTATTTTAACTGTATTATTACTTCATTTTATTAGTGACACTAGGGCCGAGCAGGTGGCAAACAAGGTGTACCGTGCGTCACAAGGATGAAGGCTAGGGGTGCTTAGACTGGGATGCTGAAGCTGGCTCTTTCAGTCCCTATCTTCCCCCTGATGTTTTGTGGTAGCATTTGGGTTGTAATCCAGACTTGGTCCAGCTGGTGCTGCGTCCCCCTACCTGCCTAGCTTATGTGGCGAACTTGTCTCCTGCTAGTACTCAGTCCGTTCTAGTAGTAGTTGCATAACTGCCCGTTTACACTGAGATGTTTATCGGATAATGGTTCTCTATGGTTGGGTTTCTTTAATGAAATCGGAGGGAACCCCCTCATTCGATATATAAAAAAACAGTGGCACTAGCGGTGCCAAAACATTGCCTCAAATTAATAGTGCCACTAGATTAAGGTGTAAAATAATAACATTACTGCTTTATCATGGCAGTGCCAAAACAGTAGCACAAGAGCAGGATCAACATGCAGGATCTTTGGCAAACGGTCAGACCAAAAAGGAACATACCTCGTGATGGGAACCATATCTGCAGTCAATGCCATCGTAGAAGGGATGACACCAGTCACCAACATGGATGATTCAATTCATGGGACCTTTTGGTGCAGTTCACCTAAAATGAAGCAATGTCCCATGAGCTAGCAGCTTTTTTTTAAGAAAAGGGCTCCAGAGCCGGTTCCATTTCCATCAGAAAACGAAACCCACATAGCTTCTTCTTCATTAGTTGCAATAAAATTGAGCAACATCAAGGTTGGTCGTGAAGCTCCCGGAGAGTAGGCGGACTGTGACAGTTGCATCTCTAAGGAAAAGAAGCAACTTATCTTAATGGGAACTTTAGCAGGACATGTAAAAAGTGCCATTGATTCATATTATTGGAGGCATTACATTGAAAACAACATTGGTTTAACGTGTCATTACTTTTAACAAAGGCGATCGCTACATTTTACCAAAGGCATTACATAAGAGCGGCTCGGGGCAACAAACATCAGAAGAGGATATCTGGGTTGGTCCCATTTTTGTTCGGTATATAGCCACCTTATACTATGTGAGGCTAGCAAATCTAGTGTTGGACTTACTCTGTTGACTTGTCCCCCAGTCCCACTTTCTTTCCTATTTCAACCAATAGATCGGGTTTATATTGAGTTTGTACTGCGTTCCCTTTATTTCCCTATTAGACCTAGAGACCAGTTGGATAGCCAGTCTGTGCTACTTCTCGCCCCCATTATTTCCTCTTTCGACCAAGTCCTAGATTCAGGTAACAAATCTTACCCCACCCCCACCATCTTTTTTCCTTGTTTGAACCAAGTACTACTAGATACGAGTGCATGAACTAGTTTTACCTCTTAACAGTAAAAAAAGGTGGTTTTCAAACAGCCGATCGATCCTATCTACACGAGGGGGCCTGAGAAATAGTAAAAGATACAAATGCAGCGACGTCAGGAGCTCGGGAAGTAGAGCAAGGCCGGTTTCGAAGGAAGTTATACCTGAGGGTCGCCGGGATGTCGCTAGGTGGGCGGCGGGAGGCCGGATCTGCCCACACTATGGCAGCGAGAAAGAAGGGGCGGGTGGCCCTCCCTCGCCAGCGATGCTTGGGAGAGAACGGCAAGGCACACTGATCAGGACGCACCGGCAGTGGTAAGAGTCGTCGCCGAGGACGACCGCGTGAACGTTGCACCTTCTCACCTTCCCCGGCGGAGAGGATCCGGCTGGATCTGTGACCAGCGGTGAGTAGAGAGAGAGAGTGTGTGTGGCCACCACTGTCGTGTTTAGATCTGGAGAGGACGAGACAGTGTGAAGAGATCAACACTAGCAAGCAAGCGCGGAGGTTCCTGCCTATATAGTGGAGTACTAGTTTTCTTTTGTCTACCGGCCGGAGCCGGCTTGACCTCAGCAAGAAGTCTTCATGCACGTGCCCCGGAGGCGCAGTGTCATCATTTTGATCTGAAGCATCGAATTATAACATATAACATGAAAAAATGCCACATGACAAGAAATCATAACCTCACTGCCCAAAGGAGACAAGATGAATCCCGACGGACAAACTAGACGAGGATCAAAGCTCAAATTAAAGATAACTCATAGAAAAGGGGTCCGTCGATAGATGTCCTAATTAACATAGCCGGCTTGACCTAGATGGCAGACGAGTAGTCTTCGTGCATGTGCCCCCAATGACTAGCCCAACTCAGTTGTTGCTGTTTAACCCTCGCAGTGATCCGAAGCACATGACACCTAATTTTGCGAGATGACAAGAAACCTTTTTTAGATTTCTCACCAGAACTATAGCCTTGTACAACATAGCCTGCACGATATGTAGACGATAGCCAATCCAGGCGTGTCTGCTAGAGTGTGGTCACATGCATGGACGAACTGATCTTACGTGTCTTGCAGGGATCGTCCAGGTACCAACGTATGTACTCCTACAACACTTCTCTAGTAGTACTATCGCTCGTCTCTCTCTTCTATTAACTCACTCGACTTGCGGGGCCAGGGAGTGTGCCTATGGTCGGTTCTCAATTGCGGTCCCACATGTGTGTGCAAATGCAATATGATGTGTGTTCCATTCGGAGAGTGGCGTGCCAGACCGACCGACCATCTGGGGTGCGACGCGAACGCGACGGGCGTGTTGTATACTCCGTACATGTGTACCGCCGTTTTCTTGAGGCTTTGCTCCATGGCGCAATCCATGGATACAAAATTAGTATACTGTACTATTTAAAAGTCGAGGGCGGGGCTTTTCCCGTGCGGTAGGCGGGGTAGTTCCACCTAGTCGGTTCAACAGAGACGCGAGAAGATGAGGGAGTAGGCTGCTGCAAACGTAGGGCTGTGTGATTTGACAGTGAGTTACTGCTGGACAGGTGGGGCCCGGTGATTTTTTTTACAGAAAGACTGTAAGGGAACCCCCTACAGTATAATTGGTGCAACAAACCCAAATTGCAAGTACCATGCCTTGAACCTGGGTGGGCGGGAAGGCATCAGCCCCTTCCCACCACTAGGATATGCCTCCCGGTGATTTGACTTGCCATTATCATTTTAACTGCGGCGCTACGACCGGCTTGAGTCTCCCGATTCCTGACCACCTCCATACAGGTGCCTCTCCCGATGCTCCACCATGTAGAGGTTGGCTCTTGCTTGAGAGCCCACTCCTCCACTTTTTCCTTGCCTCTTTCCCCCACATATGCAAAAATGCCATGTAAAGCGGGCTTATAGCCCACTATTGTACTTGATCCTACAGGTGCTAAGCCTGCCACATAGGCATAATGTCTGATGTGGCAAGTTAATTAAGAAGAGAGAGGCTAGTTTGGTGACCCCAGGAAGAAACGGTGCTAAGCGCGTGTACCTAGATGAAGCAAACTTAGCAATAAAAAACTAAGCACCTATGCATTGGGGACTTGAGTTGCTAAGCCATTTAATGCCCATAGCACCTCATCTAAGCACCATTTCATTGGAAGAGGTCACTCCTTGGCAAATACAATAAATACTATGAAGAAAGAGATAGAGAGAAGTAAACAAAAAAAAATACTCTTATAGTCAACCTTATAGCTAACCTTGTTGTATGAGTGACTAAGTGATGACTATGTATGACATGCCAACATCAGATAGCCTAACACATCATGTTAAATCTCGAAGGGCGCGACCGCACGAGCGAGGCGACGGTCGTGGTAGGCGCGACCATGATACGGGCTGCTGGCAGCCCTTGGATCTGAGATCGAATGGCCGCATGCTAAGTTGCTGAAAATTTGCAGAATAACCCTCCAGGATAGGATATTCACCCATAGGTCTAGAATCACACCATGCAACCGTTCGATCTCAGATCCAAGGGCTCTCAAAAGCCCGTATCATGGGAGAATGGAAAGCTTCGTATCACCTGTAATTTTCCCGACGCTTGACATGACATCAAAAGACATTTAATTGGGCATCGAGTAGACATGACATCTAATTGGGCCCCCATAGTACTGTGCATGAATCCATTTATCCACCAGGCAAGCCACTACCCTGCCATTCGCACGCGCCCCCCACTCGACATTTTTACAATCGATAAACCGCTCCTAGTCATCCCGTCCTTTCACATTACGGCAGTTCCACTAATCCTAACCCTCCTCCCAAATCCATGGCATCCGAAATCTCCATGATCGGCGGTGAGTACAAGGTTAGAACCATCACCGGCGATGAGTTCGACGTCATCTACACCCGTTCTTCTGCAACGGTGAAAGAATGCCTTGCTCGCTTCAAACGCATGTTAGAAAACTCAAATGATGAGTGGGTCGCTGGGCTAGATGTTGAGTACACCACAGTCCTGGGAAGCGAGAAGAAACTAATGGAGGCAGAGAAGAAGAAGCCCGCTGTGATCCAGGTTTGCGTGCATGACTTATGCTTGGTCTACCACATATACCATGCCGACGTTTAGTGCGAGGAATTTAAGAAGTTCCTCAAGGGCGGCCGAGTCAAATTCGTTACTGTAGACTTTAGGAACGACAAGGAAATCCTGGTTCGGATAGGACTCGTTGTAGGGGACCCCTTCGATCTCCAGAAGGAAGGGTTGGTGCCCTCCCTTGATCAGCCTTCAATGATGACCCTGGCAGGAGCCATGGTTCATCCTTCGTACGGCAAACTAGAGAAACCTCCGTACACGTTTCATCATCATGCATGGCAGTGGAATGTACTAGATATGGACCACATCCACTACGCTACAATGGATGGCTACCTTTGTTTCAATATCTACAAGGGTTGGACGAAGAGCAAGAGCCAAGTGTGCGGTTCAAGCAAAGAAGTATCACCCAAGAGGAAGAGGGACAAGGACGAAGTCGAGGACGTGGACGAGGACTCCGAGTAAGGTGGTAGTGTTGTTGCTCATGGTGGTTCTAATGCAATGTCTACCAGATTAGTTGCTTAGTTTAATTTCTGGTGTGCTTAGTTTTATTTGAGGGGTGTCTTGTGCTGAGCACTCAGCAGAACTATGTTATGTTTCTTCTCGTTATATTTCGTACATTTCATCTTTTAGTTGGTATAGTACTACCACTCGTTTCTTGACATTATATACGTACAATATATATGGCCAACATCATATAGCCAGCAGTTTAGTTGTCAAAGAATTTTAGGGTGCTTAGTTTTGTCAAAGAATTCCAGGGTGCTTAGTTTTATTTGAGGGGTGTGTTGTGCTGGTCACCATTAACTTATCATTGTGAGAATCGGCTTATTTTTGTCATGTAACATGGTCAACGGGGTTTGATGTGAAAATAACAATGTCTAATGGCATTTCTAAGCAAACATCTAACTTAACGATGGCATTTTTAGATATCTAATTGCATTTTTGAGCAGGCATCTCATGGACCGATGGCATTTTTTGAGTAGTTGTAACTTCTAATGGCAAAACTGAGTAGTGATACACAACTAGTGGCATAAATAATAAAAACCCAAGAATTAAATAGGGCTAATTTCTTTATTTCTTTATTTATTTATACCTTTGTGTGCAAAACAATATACGCTACCTACCGCCAGATTTTCTTACAGAGGCAACATAGAACTATATGAGTGCCCTGTTAAATTTTGGAATTATTCTGGGTTCGTTTGGCCTTTTTTATACATTAATTGAATTTCTGGTCATTTAATGTGCATAATTCAAATTTGAACTACATGCACATGCTCCCGTGCACCAAAGTTGAGTGAAAAATCACATGTGTGTCCTCGGGTGAATTTCTAGGTCCCATGCAAGAAATGGGAATGAAATTCAAACATCTGGGCATCGTGGTTCGACCGAGAACATTGAGAAGCCTGGTTTTAAAATTCTTGTAAATCCAAAACACGCCTGAAAATCATGAAACTTCGCATGGTGTCATGTCATGGTACTACCATGCTGTGGTAAAAAAATGCAGAATAGGAACAAGTTTTGGTATAAGTTTCTTGCAAACCGGAGCTTCTCTCAAGAAGGCTTGTGGTTCTGAGAGGGAACGTGTCACCTTTGTGTGCATAATTCAAATTTTAAATACAAGCACATGCTCCAATGCACCAAAGCTGGTTGAAAAATCACATGTGTGTCCTCGGGTAAATTTCTAGGTCCCATGCCACAAATGGGAATGAAATTCAAACATCTGGGCGTCATGGCTCGGCTGGAAACATTGATAAACTTGGTTTTTTAATTCCTGTAAATCCGAAACATGCATGAAAATCATGAAACTTGGCTTGGTGCCATGACATGGCACCAATATGCTGTGGTAATTTTGCTGTCCGACGGCGAAGGCACACATTAACAATCAACAAAGTCATTTTGGAACAAGTGCTACCATGTTACAATCGGAAACACAAGTATTATTGAAACCGTGGGCGTTCTATTTACCATTTACGTGCTGCCACGCGTCCCTTTTTTTATTAGCTAGGAGGCGCCGTGCAGGGTAGCTATTTGAGTACGGGAGGCGTGCGATCAGACCCCTGCGCATGCTTATCGGGAGGAGAGCCCTTTGACCTCCATCTGCCGTACACCTCTCTCCTAAGGTCTCCATTAATGGTGCCCGAGCCTCTATTTAATGGCGTGGCAATGTCTCACTTGACCGAGATTTAAGAGAGAAAACAGAAAATCTGAAAAAGAAAATTTTGCATGGATCTTGATGTAAGATCCGACGGACCTATATAGCATCTACTGCAACTTATAGCAAGACTGATGAATATATATAAGGACGATGAGAGTGGATAATAATTGTCTTACATAATTAGGAAGATAATTAAAAAAGCCACATGCGGCTATGCCCAAAATACACAAGGGAAAAAGAAGAAGGAAGACACATACAACGATTTGGCTCGCCGATCTCTACTTTCTTTATGCGTTGCAGGTCGCGGAGACTAGTTCTCGCGTGGCGATCTCTCTTTCATCGATTCATGTCCTTAATACGCTGCTTGGCAGCATCCATGGATTCCTCCACCAGCCTGTTGCGCTCGATGCGGAGCATGGCATTCTCGTCCATAAGTTTCTTGATGATGACGCCCGTCCTCTGCAACATGGCAGCTGTCTCCTCCTCCTGCTTCGCCCTTCCGGTGATCTTCGCCCTCAGCAGGTCGCGCTCGCCCCGGAGCTTCATATTGCCCTCCCCGAGTTGCCGGATGACGCCGGTAGCCTCGTCCTGCATCCTCGCCCAGCTGGAGATCTGATCCATCTGGCTATGGACTATCGCATGCATGCGCCTGTAAAAGTCCTCGCCTGCCATGCGAGAAATTTTTTCTAGGCCGCCAGCGTGCGGCGGGATCTCCTCGCTGCCGGGCGGCGCGGATATCTCTGCTGCTTCGCAGCTGCGGGCCGGACGATCTGCTACATCGACGGCGCGGCGGGACCTCCGTGCTGCTTCGGCGGCGCGGCGGGACCTCTGTGCTGCTATTGCTGCACGGCTGGACATGTCGGCTGCTTTCGTGGCGTGGCGGGACATCTCTCGTGCTTCCTCTTCCATGCTCACCTCTCCCTGGTGAAAATCTCTCGACCCAGAACTCACTCTGGCTATGGCTTGATTGTTTCTTGTGGATGAGGAGTTGAGGAGGAATTTGCAGTCATCTTAGCATAGTAGTATTTATAACCGAGTACTACTAATACACTCCTAAGTGGGAAACCGTCGAGGTTGTGATTGGTGTGAACATGTTTGCAATTAAATATAGCTTGGTAGTAGTAGTAATTTGGAATGTGACGAGACGCGCTCAAGATTTATTGACGGTTCTAGTTTCGAAGTGCGGCACTATTCCCAGATGGCGTAACATCGGCACGTTTTCTCGGCCGTGGTGTAGCATATGCCATGGTACTACTAGTCCTTTTTCTACTGCTGTGTACGTGCAAAAACTGGCACCGTCGGATACATATCTTACGCTTGGCGTTCGACGGGAATAGCCTCGTGGCGAGCTATAGACTAGTATTTTTTTCAGACGCATTACACCTATCTCTCGGGACTTCTCGCACGCACCATCACTGCTCCCTAGGCTGATGCCACCCACATACAGTTGTACTCTAAGAAGAGGTGCACGCACGCACTCGTCCTCTCTCACACACGCATCTGTAGCTATGAATTGTAGTGTTCTCAACCATCTGATTGGCTCTATCATAGGTTTCACGTTGCTCCTTGGCCTTGAGATTGAGATGTTTTAAACGCGGAGGCTAAGATGGAGGCGCGAGGTTTTGGGTGCGGGTCGCACACGGCACCAACACGACACGAGCTTCGTCTGCCTGGTGCGCATGCAGTCGGGTGATTTGTCCAAGTATAGACACAACCAGGC
Source organism: Aegilops bicornis (assembly GCA_021605145.1). Lineage (NCBI taxonomy): Eukaryota > Viridiplantae > Streptophyta > Magnoliopsida > Poales > Poaceae > Aegilops > Aegilops bicornis. Next base: position 377,575,945 of record CM038675.1, on the reverse strand, counting down.
CCTCATTGGTATCCGCGCCTCGACTTTGGTTGGTCATAGTGGAGAGTAACATAGACCAGTTACTAGTCTATGTTACTAGTACCTTCATAGTGGGCAGTGTCATATAGTATATGCATAGTTTTGCTCCATGGCGCAATCCATCGGTACTACTACTATACAAATGTATACATATTTTAAACGGCTAGAGGGCGGGGCAGTCTAACTTAGTCCTTTTCACGAGAGGCGAGGGCCTTTGTGATTTGACGGCTCATTACTGCTGGAAGGCAGGGCCTTGTGATTTGACTGCTCATATAAATGTGCCAACGACCTGAGGAGGAGCAAAGAACCGTGCGGTATACTCATGTTTTCCACTAGAGTACGACGGAGGAGCACGAAACACGGCAGCCCAGTGCCATATCCTCTACTCTCTATTCTTATTATATATTACTAGCAAGAGGCATTGTTCTATTGGCAATAAAGAATGATCTAATTTGCTAGTCATCTCATTTTTAGCATTGTTCTATTCATGCCTCGCAGAGAAGGTGACACGTGCGGTGAAACACCCGAAGCAAAATAAGAAACACAGGAGCAAAAGAAGAAGGAGGATTATCACCCCAAAAAAAGAAGGAAGACGCACACACAAGTCTGGGGCGCTGCTCTCACTACGTGAAGGGTTGCCGCTGCGAGTCGTGAATCGCTTCTTCATCGCCTCCACGACCTCCATCTCCTTGCGCGTCTCCTCCGCCATCTTCATCATTGTGTCCATGACGGGATTTCTCGACGCGAGCCTTCATCATCTCGCTCCACGGCCGCATTACGTACCTTGATAGCAGCCGGGTGCTCGATGCGGAGCTTCGCCAACTCCTCCTTATGTTCCATGACGAGGGCCTGCAACATCTTCATCGAGGAACTACTATTCTCATGCAGCTTCTTCCAGCCGGCGTTCTCCTCCTTCAGCAGGTCGAGCTCGTGGCAGAGCTTCGCGTTGTCCTCCTGAAGTTGCAGGATTTCGCCGGTCGCCTTCTTCTCCGAGGCAATGTTCTTCTTCAACAGCATCAACAAGCCGGCGGTCAACTCCCCCTGCTCATTGATCTTAGCGGGCATGTCGTCGAGGCTCTCCTTCAGCAGCTCCACCAAGCCATGGATGAACTCCTTCTGCTTATTGAGGTGCTTATTGAGCTAATCGGGCATGCCGTCAAGGGATAAAGACTCCAGCGCCGCCAGCTCGGCATGTTCGCCTCCGCGTCTAGGGCGCTCCTGGGAGCCATCGCCTGCCCATGAGAGATCTTTCGAGGTCTCTGCGTGGCGGCGAGCCCTCTCTTTTTTTCCGCGGCCTTGGTTGCCGCTCCCTTGTTACGAGTAGTTCTCGACCTAGAGCTCTACACACCGGCCATGGCAAGGATGACGAAGAAGCAGGACTTACGAGGAGGAAGGTAGAGTAATTTTCGGTTAGGTAGTTCCCCTTTTATAACCTAAGTACTAGCACTAGTACTAAAACCTGCATAGTGGGAACACGTTCAGGTTTGGTACGTACTGGTAGGTGTGAGTAGGCTTGCACTTAATTGTAGCACTAGTACTTACGAATGTGATGGGAACAAGGTAACGATTAATTGATGGTTTTTGGTTTCGAGGCCCGAAACGACTCCTGATGAGTTTAGTGGAACATAAATTTCAAATAGACTGCACTGCTCAGATGCGTAAATATTATGTTACTGTCAAAATTTGGCACAAAATACGATGGAGACCAATGGAAATACTACTAGCAACCCATGATTTAACTACTCGCATGCGCGTAGTGGAGTAGTAATGTCTTTCTTCCGCCCTCACGTCTACTCAATTTGCATGCACTACATTAGTTGACCATCAATGAAGTGAAGGACTTACACGCGTCAAATTATCACATGGGGTGGATCTTGGTACAAAATTGCGTCCGCCCGTGTACCCGCATGTGCGTGCGAGGGAATGAGTGCGTGCATGGCGTGCGTGCACATCTTCGCTTCGTGCATGTATCGTCAGTGCGGCTCAGGGAGGACGAGTACATTCTTCTGGAACCAGCAGCACGTCACTATGATCAATCCACACAAGGATGTAGCGACAACGCCTCCACATGTGCCACGTGCCCACGTGGTTTCATGAACTGTAAGAGAGACACTGTGTAGCGTGCCATTGTGTTTTGCACATACTCGAAGTACTAGTAAGGTACACGTGCATTGCACGCGTCAGATTTTGCAACCAAATTACGAATAAATACCACACTGTAGCATGTAAGCTCTGAGTCATATATGCCTTATGTAGACCTTCGTTTAATTCTTATAGTTCATCTCATTCAAAATCAATTAGTTTTTATAAAAAAACCTAGGGCCACTTTGACTCGTAGGATTTCCAAAATGCGGGAATAGGAAGAACATGGGATTAGAGTGGAATGTCGTCTTGAATCCTACAGGATGGTACGAGTGTTTGACTGTGCATAGAAAAAACGCAGAATTCTTTCAAAGAGGTTTGAGTGGATGGGATGTTTCCTATGAAATCTAGTGCTGGAAAAATTCCTATGGTTTACAATCCTACGAATCAAACAACCAAGAAAGGAAAAATTCCTAAGGATTAAAATCCTCCAAAATTCCTTCGAGAATCCTTTGAATCAAAGAAGCCCTTAATCTATTTTATGATTCATGGAATTGTGCGTTGTAAGGCATAAAGTACAAACAAAGAATGGCAATTCAACTAGAAAAAAAGTTTGGGTAGTTACGATACGGAAGATTCTAGAACAAAGGAGAACCACTATTGTTTTGAGATTTGTGTATTATGCTTAAGTTCAACCATGTAGTCTGCTAGATTGTACATGTGGCAAAATCCGGTGGGGGGCTAGAAGATGGTGCGAGGGGCCGAGTGGAGGGAGACTATGAAGGAGTGCACAACTGCGAGATCGATATTTAGAGAGAGGGGGCGAGAACGTGCGCTGCTGCGTGCAATGGCGGAGCCATGAAAAATGTCCCATGAGCTAGGGTGCCAAGTATCGCTAATCCTTTACGAGGAGGGCCAATTCATCAACTTAAACCATTTTTACCAGCAATTGTCTAATGATCACATTCATATTAGCCTTGATATATAGTGATGTTAGGGGGGCAGGGCCCTTGCTGCCCCCTGTCTTCGCCATTGTGCGCGCGTCTGAGAGATGAAGCGGAAGGCATGGATGATGAGAGGGGGGCGTTGGATATATATAATTAATGTGGGTGTATTAGCTATATATGTAATCCTATATAGAGAGGTATATATTGATCGATGTGGACGTGGGAAAGAGGGTGAGAGCTCACTAGATATATAGATTGATCGGTTTATGTGGAAAACTATGAAAGACCTAGCTATACACACACACACACACACACACACACATAGAGGAACATCGATTGTTGCGCATGCACGTCAGAGATAAAGAATGCCTGATATGATGGAGAGTGGGATGTGTGTGTGTGCCTTCATGGGAGACCGACTTGAAGAAAAAGATTGCATGTGTGCGATGGATAATGCTGACTGGTAGTGTGTGTGCATGCATGCACGAGAGAAAGTTAGTGGTACAATTATAAAGAGAAGACCAATGTGTGGGTGTAAAAGACTAGGTCAGGTCATAATCAATGTAAAGTTGAATTCAAATATTTGAATAAGAGATCATGATGTTTGAAACCCATGCATGCATGGATATAATGGAGATCTGCGTGGTGTGGTTTGGAAACGAGTATGTTGCAATGTATACACATTGAACAAGGTCGGGTTGGTTTGAATTTGAGATACCGATGGTAGACATCGTTTGGCCACATTGCATCAGTGCATGGACAAACTATTCTAATTGGAGATGATGGGTGGCTTTCGCATCACATATCTATATCTATACCCCTATATATATTATATTTTATATTTTTTATATAGTGTGCGGATAACTTTAACTTCGAAAGATGGTCGTTGGATGAGGCCAATCCGATGGTGCAGAGCTAGCAAATTTGAGCACTACTGGCCGTTGGAAATCATCTAGATTCCACCAGATTTTGCCACATGTACAATCTAGAAAACTCTATGGTTGAACTTAAGCATAATGCAGAAACCTCAAAACACAATAACTTCGTCTTTGTTCTAGAATCTTCTGTATCATAATTGCCCAAATGTTTTTCTACATGATTTGTTTTTACTTTATGCCTTACAACGCACAATTCCATGAATCTTAAAATAGATTAGCTTTCATATAAAAACTAGATGATTTTGAATGAAATGAACTATACGAATTAAACGAACATCTACATCATGCATATATGACTCAAAGCTTACGTGCTATAATGTGGTATTTATTCATAATTTGGTTGCCAAATCTCATGTGTGCAATGCACGCGTACCTTACTAGTCTAAATGGTGTATGTGTGTGTGTTGTGCGTGTTAAACACATTGTACGTAGTATATCATACTAGTCTAAATTGTTTTTTTGGTAGACGTTAAGCTTGTTCTCCCGAAATTTCAAGCCGCGCCTTGTTATGCCGAAATTTCAAGCTAGTGTCTCTGTCTATCGTGCTGCGAAACTCCCGCCTCTTCAACCCGCGCCTTGTTAGCCAGAAATATTTAAGATATATCTTTGTCTTGTTGTGCTCCGACAACTCCCTCCATCTCAACCCGCGTCTTGCTATTCCAAAATTACGACGCGCGTGAAAACTCCCAACTCCTGTGAAATCCTGACTCACGAAATGCCCGTGATACCCCTGAACCAAAAGAACCGCCTCAAATCGGTGGGGGTACTTTCGTAACTTACCCCACATTTCGGACAAGCGCGTCCCTAAGCCATGGTTCCCCACTCCCATCCCATTCGCCCACCCATTCGTACACCAAGGCTGGCAAAACCCGCGAAGCCCCACACCTCCTTCGTCCGCCACCCAGCCGGAGCCTCTTCCCCGACGACGTCGTCCACAGCAACACCTCGATGTCCCTCATCCACCGTACCGGATGAGAATCCGTTGTCGATCTGGTCGTCTCGCCAGTTCAGCCACCCCGTCCTCCACCTTCAAGGAGCTGCTCCGACGTCCCCCTCGTCTTTCATGCCACCTCCATTCCCACACCGCCGTCTTCAGCTGCACCACCGGAAGAGCATCAGCATCATCGTTTCCTCGGATGAAGCTGCGGCCTAATCAGCGCCACCAAAGAGCACTACAAAAAAATTCACTTCCGTGATGATACATGTTTGTCACAGTAGGTCACTTTTTTTGTCATGCATGTACATCCATGACAAATTTATGACAGAATCAAGATAGTCATACCTGTGCTATCGTAGAAGTGTTCCATGACATTACCAAAATTATCATCACGGAAGTGTCCACTTCCATGATGATAAATCTCGCGTCACGTAAGTGCTTTTCGTCAAGGGTGGCCGACACGTGGCATCCACCGTAACGGAACGCCGTTAAGCTATCGGGTCGGTTTTTGGATCCGATAACCCGTTAACAGCCCCGACCAATGGGAAATTTCCACGTGTAAAATTCTTATCGGCCGGACGAAACACGTGTCAGCTCGTCAGTGGGTCAGATAGGCACATATGATACGTCGACACGTGGCACGACCCAACAGAGGCCCATTCCTGTGAAAAGGCCGGCCCGTTTGACTTGGTCAAAAGCTGGCGGGCCGGCCCATGGAAAGCCTGTTAACGGCATGTTTGAATATAGCCCATTTACAGCCCGCTAACCCAAGGCCCGTTATGCCCTATCCGAATTAGGCCCGGTAGCGTCATCTGGGCCATCCTATATGATTCCAGCCCGTTTTCACTTCTGGCCCATGTATGGCCCATGACGTCTTTCGGCCCATATGAGGCCCTATGTAACTCTTGGCCTATTAACGGCCCGTGGTGAAACTGGCCCGTAATGAACAGTGTATCACTTTACTCCCATTAATGGCCCATGGTGAAACTGGCCCGTAATGAACAGTGTATAACTTTATACCCATTAACGGCCCGTTATTCCGTTGGGCTGTTTCTAGCCCATATTATCTTTCGGCCTTCTCAGAGCCCATTTATTCTTGGTCTCATTTCCAGCATTCATTTACTTACGGCCCGTTACTGTCATTTTCTGCTTGTGGGCCAAATTCAGCCCTTGGTTACAGTCGGCCCGTTTGTGGTCCGTTAATTCGTTGGGCTGTTTCCATAGCGTCATCAAATACGGCCTATTAACGATGGCCCGTTATGGTCGGCCCATGAACGGACGATTCCAACTCTAGCCCGTTTACGGCCATAATGCGGCCTGTTATTGGCCCATGTTTGGCCAATCGATCATACGACCCGTATAAGGCCCATTGATGATACGACCCATAGAAGGCCCATTGTTTCTACGGCCCGTAGAAGGCCCATTGTTTCTACGGCCCGTAGAAGGCCTACTGTTTCTACGGCCCGTAGAAGGCCCACTGTTTCTATGGCCCGTAGGAGGCCCAGTGTCACTACAGTAAATATTAGCCCATGGTTATTGTGGCCTAGTTTTAAAAAATAGGTTATTGCAGCCACTAGCAAACCGCGGAAAAAGAACTGCACTGACTACAAGGAAACAAATAAACAAGACAACAAGGAAATAAATAAGCAAGCAACTTATGCTAGGATATCACGGCTATTACACATATTACATCCACTGGGTATAAAAGTTCGCCACCTGTGCAAATATAGGGAACACAGCAGCATATAAACGCCGCAGCAAAACAATTCCAGAACTGAAACCACTTCAGAAGAGCTCAAGAAACAATATCCTGGGTACCCATAATGCTGGCAAGATGCTTAGCAAGCTTATTAACTTTCTCTTGTTTGGCGCTTAAATCCTCCAGTAACTTGTCATTGCACAAGAAAGTACGCATCTGAATTCTGCGGGGACTTCCTCGGTCCTTGACTTCTTGCCAACCACGGTGATCGATGCCTTTCAGCTTGTAGCTGAGACCGAAGAAGTCAAGTGATTCAGGCAAATGAAGTTCGAAGAGCTTGTGCCAGCGGTACTGGCCAGTAACTCGAACACTACATCAATGCAGGACTGTGGGGTTTTCTCACTGTCTACAAGATCATTTTTATCACCTTTCTTGGAGATTAACAGGGTTATCTCACTATCTTGAACCTTATCTGCATTACTTTCTCTACCATTGCATAGTGGGGTGCTCTTCTCCAATATTCTGTTTGCATACTACAAGAGAAACAAGCAGACACATCACAGGTTTAGCTTGTAGTGTATGAAACTCATTTTGGTAAACCGGTTCAGTAGTAAGGTGGACAGGATAACAACATGAAACAAACATATATCTATGTACTATGGTCACTGTATTGTCCATATCATTCTAGTTTATGTTCCCTAATCAAGATAGAGACACAGTTCAACTCATATATTTTGAAGACATAGCAGCATAGACAGAATATAAGTGTGAGAAACTACACATCATTGGCAGCACTTGTAATGTGCATCACATGAGAACATAACTGTTTATGCAACTTAAACTGAAATCAACATAGAGCAAGAAGTTAGAACAACAATCCAGTTAAAGAAATAGGTTTAAAACATACATGTTGTGCCATTGGAGTTTCAATTGGATCCTTCAAATTCAAAGTAGTTGGTATGAGTAAATACAGTGATGCAACAGCAAAGGAGTATGGACCATAGCTACGGAATCTGACCTGAGAACAGTTGCTCTTCTGCTTTAAACATGGAGTTTTGGGTTAGATGTGGTGGTCTTCGTGCTTTGGGCACTGCAGTAGCTTTACAAACTGCTCGTGTGGGGGTACTCTGTGGTGGACATGGTGCTTTGTCAACTATAAGTGGGTTACTATCCGCTGGGGTTGCGGTCAGATGGGTTGTAGTTGGTTCTCTGCCCAACGGTGTAAGTGTGCAATCTGGAAGAGTCTCGATTATGTGTGGTGGGGCTAGTTTGTGGGCCAGTACAACCATGGTTCTATCTGCATCAACGGGTAGCACTGTCTTTTGTGAAGAACGGGTTTTTGCTCCCTTAGATACTGCCATCACCCCCTCCAATTCAAATGGCTGATAAACAAGAAAAGAAATTGAACGTACAAACATTGTATGATAGACAGATGTGGTAATTCACATGTATGTTGTCTAACCAAACAGGACAGCATGACACAATTTCACATATATGATGCCTAACTAAACAGGATAGCATGACACAGTTTCAGATATATGATGGATAACTTAACAGGATATAATGGCATAATTCAACATATGATGAGTACCTAAACAGGATGACATGACAAAACTATATGATGTCTTTCTAAATGAGGTTGGGATGAAATAATTCACATACATGTTGTCTAAGTATACATGATGGCATGATATAATTGACATAATTGATTCATATACTAAGCAGCTAGCACTCGCAAGTATGATCTCTAAACTAAGCAGATAGAATTCAATAGTGTGCATATGATGTCTAAACTAAGCAATGCAAGACACCATATGCATCATATGAGAAATATAAACATTGCAACTTAGAGCATACACCTCAGGTGGGATATAGGACTGGTCATCTTTCTACGAATCCTCCTCCGAGGAGCTCCTTGTAACCATCGAGATATATGCTTGACAAGTACCATTGCACCTTTCTGAAGACCTTGTTTTCACTCCAGATTTTTCCATAACCGGCTCAAATGGCTGATACACATGAAGAGTAGTTTAATATACAGTTATTGTCGACAAATGGAATATGTAATGAAAAAAAGATGGCATGAGATAATTCACATATATGATGCACGGCTCCATGGCGGTGCATAATTCACATATATGATAACTGGCTGAAAAACATGGCATTGCATAATTCACATATCTGATATAGAAAGCAAATAGGAGGCATTCACATAAAGCATGTCTAATCTAAGCAGATGGCATGGCAATGCAAGATATGCAATATATGAGCAATATAACCTAGCCAAGTTAGAGCATGCACCTCGGGGATACGTTGGCCATCTCTCTCTGAATCCTCCTCACGAGGAGCTATACGTAACCAACAAGAAATCTGCATCGATGTGTAGCACCGACCGCTCGTAAGACCTTGTATTCACTCCAGATTTTCCCATGACCGACTCAAATGGCCGATGCACAGGAAGAGTAGATGAATGTATAAACATTGTTGACAAATGGAATACATTATGGAAAAAATATGGCACTATACAATTCACATATACGATGACTGGCTAAACAGGATGGCATTGCATGATTCACATATATGATGCCTGGCTAAAGAAGATGGCATTGCATAATTCCCATATACTCCCTCCGTTCCTAAATATTTATCTTTTTAGAGATTTCAAATGGACTACCACATACGGATGTATAAAGACATATTTTAGAGTGTAGATTCACTCATTTTGTTCCGTATGTAGTCACTTGTTGAAATCTCTAAAAAGAAAAATATTTAGGGATGGTGGGAGTATGATATAGAAACCAAACAGGTGGCATTCACACAAAGCAAATCTAAACTAAGATGATGACATATAAGATGTATAATGTAAGCAATGCAAGGCGCCATATGCATGATATGACCAACATCAGCACGCCAGGTTAGAGCAAACACCTCAGGTGGTAAACAGGCGTGGTCGGCTCCTTCTGAATCTCCATCTGAACAATTATCTTCCTCTGGAATACAATCTGGAAATGCAGGAGGGGGGGCACTTCGCCCACCATGGAGCGGCGTCTTTATGACATTATATTCGTAGGCAACAGTCTTCTCTTTTTCTCTACATGTTCAGTATGATTGTGTACAATATGTGACATGCATAATAAAAAAATAGTTAGATTTTGTAAGGCCGAAGGGGTGCATGCAAAAATCAAGACTGATGGTAGCAAACGAGTGGATGGATCCAAAACTAATGATAGCAAGTAGATTATAGCTTCCGGTTTAAAAGATAGACAATGGATCATCTATTGTTTGTTGTCCACCCAACATGAACCACATAGAAGACCCCGGATGAACCGGATAGTAGATGATACTATTCATTGCTGGCTCGATATGAGACCCATGGGCAATTCAAAACTCAAGATTGAACGATAAAGTAGTAGGTAATAATAACAGATGTATAACGTAAGCAAAAACGAAAGACTGCGACCTCTCTTCCGGAACTGTGTAGTCGTCAGGTTCATCTGCTCAGTCGGTGATGGTAATGCGGTTGGCGTGGCTGCCAGCAACGGGGAAGATGATGTGAGGCGGCGAAAGGAAGTCTCCAGGGGGGATATCTGCTGCAGTGAACGCTTCTGTCGATGGTGCACCTCAGGTGGGGTGGATGATGGCACGGCAGGAGCAGGACATAACACACAGAGTTTTCTTTGACGCCTATCTGAAAATGAAGTAAATCTGTAAGGGCTCCTTAGAATTGGAGGATTCTATAAACGCAGGGGCAGGGAAAACACAGGAATAGGATAGGAATGCACGTGCAAAACAGAGCATTTGGAAACATAGGATTTGATCCAACTTTGTGTGTTTGGCTCACATGAATTGGAAGAACAGAGGAATGGAGAAACAAAGTGATGCAACGAGTGTACAACCTCTTTGGCATAGCCTTGTGGACCTCAACATCATTGGGTTGGACGTGGAGGATGGTGATGATGCCGGTGTGATTTGTCGGAGGCGGGAAGAAGATCCGAGGCATCTGGAAAATGGCGCCAAGGGTCTTGCTGCTCATTGTGATGGACGATTCCGTCGTTGGAGCAGCTCCGCTAAGGTGTCTGGCGACGAAATTTGAAGCATGACAAGACAGACAACGTTAATATGAAGTGGGACCCTAATATCATCTGCAATAGATGATGTAAAATACATCACCAAAAAGTGCTAGATGTAAGACCCGTCAGGCGCGCCACGGCTGCTCCGACAGATGTTGTAAGTACTGTTCACTCTGAACTTAACTGAAGAAAATGAACTTCACACTCGAAACTGAATTTTACTGTCGAAACTGATTGAACTAGTAACAGAGCATCGCAATAGATGTTTAGGGTGTTCGACAACTAGTAGCAGAGAAGCAGTGATCTAAATCAGCAAACGCTCGAGCAGGGAACACACTAGCAGAGAGCAAGTCGTGCAGTAGCACCGTGAGCGAGTGCAAAAGCAGCAACTCCTGTAGCTGCCGGAGGTCGTGGCAAAGAAGAAAGAAGCAGCAAGCGAGAGCAAGAGCAGAGCAAAGAAAGACGAACGAAAAGCAGGAGCACAAGCGACCGATAGCAAGAACAGAAAGAGCGAGCGAGAGCCGGAGCAGCTGCAGCTAGTGCCGTTGTGGAAGTCGCCGCCGAGGAAGCAATGACATGGGGGAGAGACACCGTGGATGATGTGGCCGGCGACGACACCGTCGATGGAGACACGCCATGTCTGCTCGGTATCGAGCACCGGCAGCCCCTTGAGATCAAATAAAAGATAAAATGCTGCGGTGAGTGCAGAACCTCCTTGGTGGCGCCGAGTTGGCCTTGGCTTCATCAGAGGAATTGGTGAGGGTGCTGCGGTTCCGGTGGGACAGGTCAAGACGGCGCTGTGGGGATTGAGGTGGCGCGATAGACGAGGCAAACGTCGGGGCAGCTCCTTGGAGGTGGAGGACGGGGCGGCTGATCCGGCGGGACGATCGACAACGGATCCTCATCCGGTGCGTTGGATGAGGGACGGCGCCACGGGAGGCGGTGACGGGCGTTCAGCGCGGCAAGGCCGCGCGCGAGAGGAGGAGAGCGGGGCGGTCAGAGCGCCGGAGTTGGCCGCGGAGATGGCGGCGTCACCGGTGCAGGGGGGTGCAGGAGCGGGGCAAGGTGAACGGCGGCGAGCACGTAGGAGTCGGCGACGGGTGAGAGGGGCGCCAGCGGCAGAGGTAGGCGGGGGAGGCGGAGCTGCGCGTCAGCAGCAGTGGAGCGGCGATAGTGGCGGAGGCACGATCCGGCGCATTCGTGCGGGGTCAGAGCAGGGGAAGGACGGCCGGGGTTCCTCACCACGGGGCTGTAGGGACTAGGCAGTGGGGGTCGGGGTGGTCGACGGGGACGACGCGCGACGGGGAGGCAGGCCGGTGGGGAAGTCCGGCGGGGCGGCGTGGTGGTCTTCGGGCGGCGCCGGCGAGCGGTCGATCCAGGCGGCGGGGTCATGGTCGCCGTCAGCGCGGTGAGGGGCGCCGTCGAGGGAGAGGGGGAGTGGGGTTTCATCCCCGATCCAGATCGGATCGGGAGGGGGAGAGGGAGTGGCAATGTGGGGAGGGAGTGGGAGCGAGTGGGTTAGGGTTTCGGTCGCCACGGGGTTATGGGGAGTGGGGTGGCCGGCTGGGCCTTAGGGCGGCCTGGTGGCCAGCTGGGCCACGAGGCCCAGCGGGGGGGGGGGGGGTCTGTTGTTTCTTTTTTTTGCTTTCTTTTTTTTAGTTCTTTTATTTATTTTCTTTTCTGTTTTATTTCAATTTAAATCATTTAGACATTTTATAAAAATGTGTTTGCTTTATTATAATTACCCTCGTAATATCCGCACCCAATTTAACATTTTGTTTCAACTTTTGAAAACTTTTATTGTTGACATTAATTTGAGTTTGAATTTTGAAGCGGTTTCAATTAACCCAAGATTAACTACTGATGTGAGAGGTGACGTGGCATCATTAACGTGAGATTACTGTAGCATGATTATCCGGGCGTCACAGCCGGAGCAGCTGCAGCTAGTGCCGTTATGGAAGTCGCCACCGAGGAAGCAACGACATGGGGGAGAGACGCCGTGGATGATGTGGCCGGCGACGGCGTCGTCGATGGAGACACGCCATGTCTGCTGGGTATCGAGCACCGGCAGCCCCGTGAGATCGAATAAAAGATAAAATGCAGCGGTGAGTGCAGAACCTCCTTGGTTGCGCCGAGTTGGCCTCGTCTTCATCGGAGGAATTGGTGAGCGTGCTGCGGTTCCGATGGGGCAGGTCAAGACGGCGCTGTGGGGACTGAGGTGGCGCGATAGACGAGGCAAACATCAGGGCAGCTCCTTGGAGGAGGAGGGCGGGGCGGCTGATCCGGCGGGACGACGAGATGGACACCGGATCCTTGTCCGGTGCGGTGGATGAGGGACGTCGAGCTGTTGCGGTGGACGACGTAGTCGGGGAAGAGTCTCCGGCTGGGCGGCGGTCGGGAGGCCGACGGGGGAGCGTGGGGTTTCGCCGGTTTTGGCGGCCTCGGTGTATGAATGGGGGGCGAAGGGGAGGAGCCAAGCTTAGGGACACGCTTGTCCGAAATGTAGGGTAAGTTACCAGCATTTCACCGGTTTTGACACCGCGACGTGGAGCTTCATTTTCGGTGAGGGATAGAAGGGGATTTCGGCGGTCCGGGCTGCGGGAGCGATTTCGGATGAGGAGGGAGTTCTCGCAAGGCCCAAATTTCAGGATAACAAGGCGGCGTCATGGGTTGAAGAAGCGGGAGTTTCAAAGCAGGTGAGACAAAAGATACTCGAGCTTGAAAATTTCGGGATAACAAGGTGCGGTTTCCTTGTTCGGCAGAACAAACTTAACGTGTAAAAAAACAATTCATACAAGACACAAGAGACTCATGTCCCCTTTTACTATATTGCTATAGATGCCATTGAAAAAACTACAAGAAAAATGTAAAAAAATCGGGAGAACAAAATTACCCTGCACAGTGCCAAGTCGATTCGCACTTCCCTCAACAAGAACAAAAAACAAATCAATTCCCACCAAAGAAAGAGTAATGTCCCTTTTTATATGATTACAGATGCCATGATATCGAATTTCAATTTTTGAATCCACGTTACGTTGAATTCGAATATATCGTTAGGTGACCTTGCGGTTTATAATTGATGTAGTCGTACATTTTAATCTTCCATCATATATGAACATTTTACTCCACCATGTGAACATATATATTGTCGTCTACCATATGGACTAAATTTGAATCAATTTTCCTTATTTGAATACGATTGTTGTCAAGTTATACAATAATTTAAATATTATCTTGATAAAAAAACATACATATAGCAGTAATCATATTTCACTATGAACTACATGTATCATACGCTCTCCAATTCAAATATTTGTATCAATTTTATGTTGAATTCAAATCATAGTACATTATTGGTCTAGGTAGCGAGATGTTTGGGATAATCCAAACCATGTTTTCATACGTACAATTTTTGGCTGAATTGGGACAAGTTTTCGTATAAGCCTCTTGCAAAACCGGAGATTCTCTCAACAAGCCTCGTGGTTCCGAGAGGGAACGTGTCACCTTTGTGTGCGAAACGATATACGCTGCCTCCCCCCTGATTTTATTTACAGAGGCAACATAGAACTATATGAGTGCCATGTTAAATTTTGGAATTATTTTGGGTTCATTTGGCCTTTTTATACATTAATTGAGTTTCTGGACTTTTAATGTGCATAATCTAAATACGAATTGCATGCACATGCTCCAGTGCACCAAAGTGGGTTGAAAAATCACATGTGTGTCCTTGGTTGAATTTCTAGGTCCCATGGAAGAAATGAGAATGAAATTCAAACATCTGGGCGTCATGACTCGGCCGAGAACATCGAGAAACTTTGATTTTAAATTCATGTAAATCCAAAACTCGCCTAGAAATCATGAAACTTGGCATGGTGTCATGTCATGGCACTAACATGTTGTGGTAAAAAATTGGGCCGATTTGGAAGCTCGTGGTTCTAAGAGGGAATGTGCCACCTTTGAGTGTGAAACAATATACGCTGCACCCCTTGAGTTTCTTAACAAAGGCAACATAGAACCACATTAGTGCCCTGTTAAATTTTGGAATTATTCCGGGTTCGTTTATCATTTTTTATACATTAATTGAGTTTCTGGTCATTTAATGTGCATAAGTCAAATTTGAACTACAAGCACATGCTCTCGTGCACCAAAGTTGGTTGAAAAATCACATTTGTGTCCTCGGGTGAATTTCTAGGTCCCATGCAAGAAATGAGAATAAAATTAAAACATCTGGGCATCGTGGCTTGGCCGAGAACATTGAGAAACTTGGTTTTAAAATTCTTGTAAATCCAAAACACGTTTGAAAATCATGAAACTTGGCATGGATGTCATGTCATGGTACTACCATGTTGTGGTAACAAAAATTGGCCGAATAGGAACAAATTTTGGTATAAGCTTCTTGCAAACCCAAGCTTCTCTCAAGAAGGCTCGTGGTTACGAGAGGAACGATGCCACCTTTGAGTGCTAAACGATATCGTTGTCCCCTTGAGTTTATTTACAAAGGCAACATAGAACTACATGAGTGCCTGTTAAATTTTGGAATTATTCCGCGTTTGGCCTTATTTACACATTAATTGAGTTTTTGGTCATTTAATATGCATAATTCAAATTTGAACTACAAGCACATGCTCCCGTGCACCAAAGTTGGTTGAAAAATCACATTTGTGTCCTCGGGAGTAGGTCCCATGCAAAAAATGAGAATAAGATTCAAACATCTGGGCATCGTGGCTCGGTCGAGAACATTGAGAAACTTGGTTTTAAAATCATGAAACTTGGCATGGTGTCATGTCATGGTAGTACCATGCCGTGGTAAAAAAAATTGGCCAAATAGGAACAAATTTGGTATAAGCTTCTTGCAAATCGGAGCTTCTCTCAAGAAGGCTCATGGTTCTGGGAGGGAACGTTTCACCTTTGTGTGCATAATTCAAATTTGAAATACAAGCACATGTTCCAGTGCACCAAAGTTGGTTGAAAAATCACATGTGTGTCCTCGGGTAAATTTCTAGGTTACATGCAAGAAATGGGAATGAAATTCAAAATTCTGGGCGTCGTGGCTGGGTTGGAAACATTGAGAAACTTAGTTTTTTAATTCCTGTAAATCCAAAACACGCATGAAAATAATGAAACTTGGCTTGGTGCCATGACATGGCACCAACATGCTGTGGTAATTTTGTAGTCCGATTTGCGAAGGCGCACACATTAACAATCAACAAAGTCATTTTGGAACAAGTGTTGTCACGTTACAATCGGAAACACAAGTATTGTTGAAACCATGGGCGTTCTACTTACTAGTACCATTTACGTGCCGCCACGCGTCCCCATTTTTTATTACTAGCTAGGAGGCACCGTGCAGGGTAGCTATTTGAGTACGAGAGGCGTGCGATCAGACCCCTGCGCGTGCTTATCGGGAGGAGAGCCCTTTGACCTCCATCTGCCATCCACCTCTCTCCCAAGGTCTCCATTAATGGCGCACGAGCCTCTGTTTAATGGCGTGGCTATGTCTCACTCGGCTGAGATTTAAGAGAGAAAAAAGAAAATTTGAAAGCACGAATCTTGATGTAAGATCCGACGGACCTATATAGCATCTACTGCGACTTATAGCAAGACTGATGAATATATAAGGACGATTAATTTTTTTTATCAAAGAAGGGCTTGTCCCTTCCGATTTTCATTACTGAAAACCACCACAATTCACAAGAAGTTCAGCACAACTCCAACCTAACACGAAGGACTAAAAGCTACCAGATTGAAATCACACCATCCCAAGAAGCCAACAAAGGCCAAACATCCACGCTAGAACCCAACATTTCACAACCGACGACACAATCCACATCCTAAACCGATTATTACATCAAAAGAAACCAGGAAACTAAAGGAAGCCCAGCAGCAACTAGAAGAACAACAACGCCAGGGTCGCCACAGCAAGAGTTTTCTTCATTCCGGCCTTGCAACATTGATCTTCCACAGAAAGATAAGGGCGATTAATTGTCTTACATAATTCGAAAGATAATTAAAAAAGCCACATGCGGCTACGCCCGAAATACACAAGGGCAAAAGAAGAAGGAAGACAAGGATCTGGCTCGCTGATCTCTACTTTCTTGATGTGTTGCTGCATGCCGCGGGAACTAGTCTCCGCGGCGAGCGGCGATGAGCTCTTTCGTGTCCTCGAGACGCTGCTTGAGAACATCCACGGATTCCTCCACCAGCCTTTGGCGCTCATTGCGGAGCATGTCATTCTCGTCCATAAGTTTCTTGATGATGACGCCGGTCCTCTTCAACAAGGCACTGGTCTCCTCCTGCTGGTCTGCACTTCGGAAAATCTTCTCCCTCAGCAGGTCGCGCTCGGCCCAGAGCCTCTCATTTCCCTCGCTTAGTACGCCGACAGCCTGTTCAAATGAGGCTTTCATGTCGTCCTGCAACCTCGCCCAGCCGGAGATCTGCTCCATCTGGCCATGGACGATCGCATGCATGCGCCTGTAACAGTCGTCGCCTGCCCGCGAGAAATTTTCCCAGGCTGCCGCGGTGCGGCGGGACATCTCTGCTCATTCATGGCACGGTGGGACATCTCTGCTGCTTCCGCGGCGCGGCCGGACCAGTCTGCTGCATCGACGGCGCGGCGAAACCTCTGTGTTGCTTCAGCGGCGTGGCGGGACCTCTGTGCTGCTACTTCCACGCGGCGGGACATGTCGGCTGCTCTCACAGCAAGGCGGGACATCTCTCGTGCTTCCGCTTCCATGCTCGCCTCTCCCTGGTGGCAATCTCTCGACCCAGAACTCACGCTGGCCATGGCAGACGCAAGGGAAGGATGCTGAATGGCTTGTTTGTTTTTGTGGATGAGGAGTTGAGGAGAAATGCGTAGTCATCTTGGCATACTAGTATTTATAACCGAGTACTAATACGCTCCTAAGTGGGAAACCGTTTAGGTTGTGATCGGTGTGAACAGGGTTGCAATTCAATATAGCATGGAGTAATTTGGAATGTGACGAGACGCAAGCTCAAAATTTATTGACGGTTCAAGTTTCGAAGTGCGGCACTATTCTCGGATGGAGTACTTCTTTTTCTACTCTCTCCTTTCCGATTTTATAGGGCTTATCTCAAAATTTTAGTTTTTCCATTTTATAAGGCTCAATTTGGTTGTTCCCCAACACATGTTCAGATTCCAAGGTGCATTAAATCATTGCATGCAAGTATTAAGAGAAAATTGACCAATGCACATACTTTATGCATGCATGCATTGCAATTAATGCATTGATAAACATATTTTTTTATCGCCACCAAAATCCACCATTTCTTAAGCTAAAGTAGACCAAGGTAATCCCTATATTAGCATATTACTAAGATAAACAGAAGGCACTCTAGAAACATTTAGGACGTGAGCTTGTCAATCTGAATGTGGAGGGACACAAGCTTAGCCCCGACCAGCAGCTTGGGCGGAACTGTCAAAAAGGTCAGCTCCTGCACGTCAACGTCGCCAGGATCCTTGTTGCTTGTCACCTCCATTTCCACCTTGACGGCGTCGGTCATGCCTTTGGGCTCCCCCGGCAGGCCGTTCACCCACAGCTTGGCCATGTAGTGCGGCAGTGGGGACGCCCCCGCTCTGATGCAAACGACCGACATGACAATAGGCGCGCCGATGTCGAGCATGCCGTCGACCAAGAAAAACGCGCGGCGGTCCTCCTCTGCGAACAGCAAGAGCCGTGGCTCCGACAGTGGCACTTGCGTACCGGAGCACCTGCTGCGTCTTGGATCCCGTGCGGGCATGGGATGGGCGGTGTTGATGTGGTGGTAGAGCGCCGATGGCGGGCCTTCGTAGCCGCAGACGGGCACGGGGCATTTGCAGGGCGCGAGCGGACACACACTCTGGTGATCGGCGAGCTTGTGGTAAGTGACATAGAGCCCACAGCCTTCGTGCGAGCACTCCACCCTCACCGATGAAAGGACGGAGTCCACCGCCGTGTTCCGCACGTCGAAGCCACTGCCGCGCTCGCACTTCTGGCACTGCCGCTGGTTCCCGGGGCCTCGACGCGGTAGTCCGCGTAGGCCAGGTGCCCTCCCTTGCACTGCAGAAATCAATCGAACATCACATCAATCAAGAAACCTGCACCTTGCTCAATCAGCCGAAAGGACAAGGTGTATTTGAACCTCATACACTGGAGGCGTCAAGGGGCGGAGGCACAAGGGGCAGTGGAGCACGGTGAGGTCCATCGAGACCTTAGAGAACTCCATCGTCGGGTCATGTTCGGTCTACATGATCGCGCCCTCCTCGTGCACAACCATCTCTTGACTTGGGTCGGGGTATTACAAAGCTTTACCGTCACATAGTTTATACTACTTCAAGGTGCATTAAATCAACACATGCAAGTATCAAAAGGAGAGTCACGGCATGCATGCATGCGTTGTAATTAATGCATCGGTAAACGCAAATTATTGAAATATATCGAGTGCGGTGCTTTGATGTGTCGCGTCAACTCATACATCAACGAGAAGTTTGATTATCCTCTCCCTTGCCGACTTAACTGCACCTGCCTTTGGCTGTATGACAGGTTGGCCACACATCTACCGGGCCCACCTGTCATACACGCAAAGGCAGGAGCGTCCCCCCCCTCGCCCATGAGCGTGGTCGCTGGCAAGACTAGGAGAAGCTTTTGCTACACGCCATCCCTCCCGCACGCGGTGGACATGCAGCAGTTCAATCGGTGTCAGATGTCCAGAAGCGTACTGTAGTACTCCTCAAGTGCAGTAGTACTCCATCATTGTTCGACTTCCCGAAGAGGCGAAGAGCCAAGCGCAGCCCGGACGCTCGTGTGGCAGTTTCATGTGTAGAGTCTAGGATAGCGTCTACCGTGCCTGTAAGCTTAAAATCGTTGGGGTCGGCTCCATGCTATGTGGTCGTCTCGAAGTTTAAAAAAAATTAAAATAGTCTTCTGGCCCTACCTGACACCCTGGTGATTGTAGTTTGCACGCTCATCTGGTCAAGACAGGAATATATATTTTAATTTGTTTTTTTCTTCGAAAAGGGAGGACTCCCCGGCCTCTGCATCAGAACGATGCATACGACCACATATATTTTAATTTGTGGTGGGTAAATGTTAGAGGTTGCAGCAAATATATTGTACACTGCGGGTCTTTCAGCCAAGTTTGGAGTCAAGCATGTGGGGCCAGTGCTATGATGTGTCGCGTTAACTCGTACAACGAGGAGAAGCTTGATTTTACTACACGTCTTCTCCCTCACCCATGCGCGCGGTTACTCGCAAACAAGGACAGGCTTTTACTTAGTAGTACTTCTACAACAAGCTATCCGTCCCGCTCGCGGTGGACGGACATGCAAAGATGGATTCGACCTTTGTAGAAGCAGTAGTAGTAACATCATTGTTCGTCTTCTCGAAGAGGCGAAGAGCCAAGCGCAAACCGAACGTTGAAGTTGCGAACATTGGAGCACGCATATAGCCAGGCTCTTGCATGAGACAAAATTGCTATGTGAGCCCACTATTGTACTAGTACGTACAACTACTTGCTAGTATAGCCATGTAAACCAGAAAGGAGTATTTTCCCTTCTAGAGATTTCAACAAGTGACTAGACTACACCGAGACGGAGTACATATGGAGCAAAATGAGTGAATCTGCACCGTAAATAAATACGTACTAGTTCTATCATTTTCCTCTCCGAGGTGCACAATATTGAGTATACAGACTAGTCTCTTTTTGACACGCATTTACATTTTTTTTACACAAAGATGCACGCAAGCGCTCATATACACGCCGCATACACTCACCCCTATGAACGCACACGCATGACACTATCATCTTGAAATTTACGAAGTCACCATAGGCACCTCGTCGTCGACGGGTCCATAGGTGCTTGAATGCCAAGGAGGGAGAGGGTAGCGGTTCCCGAGACGTTGAACGGTCAATGATGCATCCTCAATTACATGCAGAGGGAATTAATTGGAGAAGCAGAATAGAGCCAGCATGATGTGAATGCAACAGAGTTTGGACTCTCATATAATAAAGGCGCCCCACCACTCCAATCCATCTACTCCCAAGTCTCTGCGTAACACTGCTCACTCCAATCCAAGACCACGTGACCGAAGCCACAAGCACCTATGGAGGCGATGGACGCGAGCGGCAATGGCCGTGCCAAATCATCCAAGGCGCCGGCCGCCCGCAAGACCAGAAGCGTTTCCAGACGATGCTGGTGACCGCAGGCATCGTAGCCCTCGCCGACGCCGGCTTCGCCTCTTGCATGGACAACATGATGGTCAACTCCATCCGCAAGTTCACCGCCGTCAAGAAGCGCGCGGACGACCTTGCCGTACTGCCCCAACCCACGCGCCCAGGCTCCTCATTGCCTGCCACCCTCATCGGCCTCCATGGTGACGAACTCTTTCAAGCCCTGGTGGCCCTGCAGGTGCTGGAGGTCGCGACGAAGAATGTGCACCTCGAGGCCGCGCTCGCCACATAGTGCCTCGCCATGCAAGAAACCGCCGACCTGCACATCCACGTATACGAGGAAATCGTCTACATAGGCCACTACAAGGCATGCTGGAATCTTTGGACGCCATTGTTCAGAAGCACGTCGACCTGGCCACGAAAGCCGCTGCTACTTAGGCACCGTTTGATGGGCCGGCGCCCTGAGTCGAGGAGGTGGACGCCGTTGATGTATGCATCTCTTCTTCTTGCCTCCTGTAACCAGCACTACATCGCCTCGTGGCCTTAATGTTTTATTAGTATAGTACTCCCTTCGTTCCCAAATATAAGTCTTTCTAAAGATTCCAGCAAGTGACTACTACATACAGAGCAAAATGAGTGAATCTACACTCTAAACTATGTCTACATACATCTGTATGCTGTATTCCATTTGAAATAGTATCTAAAAAGGCTTATATTTATGAAGGGAGGGAGCATGTGGCATTTTTATTCCAGTCGTAAAATTTTCACTGTGAGGTGGGGCCGAAGTTGAGCAAACCCACCCCGCCCATCGGGCGTCGGCCGAGTTTAGAATTAGAAGAGAGAAACGAGGGAGGAGAGCTAGTCAGAGTACCTGACGCTGTTGTCAGATGGGACTCATGTTTATAGAATAGGAGTACTGAGCACTCGTGCCTCTTTTTTTTGAGGGAAAAATTAGTCGTATGTCTAGTACACTAGTTGGGTGCGTGCAACCTATAGCTGTCATCACTTTAGGTCTCCTTTTCGAACCGCGGCTACGCTCCACAGTACATATTATTTCACGCATTTATCCTCCTATATGTACTCCTAGGCTATTTCCACGTGCTCCCATTCGCTGACATGTGGGACATAGAGCATTTGGGTCGTAGTGCATGCACGACTCGGAGCATATGCCGGGGTACTTTACATCTTAGACCTCATGAATTTCATGCAAACCCCCCGCAGAATAATAAATAAATGAGTGAATTACTACATGAACCGGATTATTTTCATGGAAACCGGAGCACGTTCATTAAATTTTGGACATAACACGTTTATAAAAAATGACCGGACCGAAACCAGTCTAAGGGCCTCTTTGATTTTTCCCGCAAAAAAATGGCCTCTTTGATTCGCAAGATACTGAAAACACAGGAATGGGGAAAGTATGATGGCGATGAACCGAGACGAGGAGAACTCTAACTCAGTTAGAGGTTAGAGTTAGATTCTAACCCTGAACTAACTCTAAACTAAAGAGGTGTATGGATGGCAGGGTTAGATTGACAATAATGCTCTATCTCAATCATTTGACTACTTTAAACCCTATTTCCTGCCGGATTTGGAGGGTGCTTGGATACGTTTTAGTTCCATGACTAAAAGTAGTGAGACTAAAACTTGCTAGCCTCACCCATGCTTGGATCCAAATACTAAAGAGACTAAAATCAAGTTAATGAGCATTTATTATCCTCCAAACCCTCCAATCTAGAACTCGCCTGTGTTAAAGGAGAGGAGTTAAATGAGGAGAGAGATGACTAATCCATATTTTAGCAGGGGTACCCCTGACTAAATTTTTTTAGTCTCAAGACTAGTTTTAGCCCCTCTTTAGTCAGGGGTGCTTGGAACTTTTAGCCTCTTAAAGAGACTATTTTTGGTCAGACTAAAATAAGTCCCTTGGATCCAAGAACCCTCTTGGTGTGACCGGCTCTTCTGTGGCCTCCTCCCGCTCACAATTGACATAAACGAACCATCTATACAAATCAAGCATGCAAAACATGATAATTTTTACTTTGTCCATACAAATGCGATATCCCACTTAAACATACAAGTCGTCAATCAAGCTTCACAAAATAAAAAAACACTTCATGAAACAAAGAATGAGCTAACTCATCACGGAAGTCATTCACGATAGGGAGGGAGCCCGGAGCCCCTCACGCACCGAGGGAGGAGCTCTCCATTGTCGCACTGGAGGAAGACTCTGTAGAGCCGAAGCCCCGGGAACCCCTCCGACGCTGGCCTTTGCAAGTTGAGGTCGACACCGGCATGGGTAGCAGGGCCGCTTGCCGCCGACTGGGAACTTAATCTTTGGGCCTCTAGAAATAATGCAAGCCTGTAACTAAAATACCTAGAAAGGTGAACTGAATCTTTGGGCCTCTAGAAATAATGCAAGCCTGAAACTGAAATACCTTGAAAGGAGAACTGAATCTTTGGGCCTCTAGAAATAATGCAAGCCTGAAATTGAAATACCTAGAAAGGTGAACTGAATCTTTGGGCCTCTAGAAATAATGCAAGCCTGAAATTGAAATACCTAGAAAGGTGACCTAAATCTTTGGGCCTCTAGAAAGATTTATTACCTCCTCAAGCAGCATCAAACAATTCCATGCGTGCACCACACATCTATACCATGTTTGATCAGGATCTACTTTTCCAAATCAGAATTAGCGCCGCCGCGAACAAACTCACCCCTCTCGCGACCTCCCTGGTAGATGCGCCGCCGCCGCGCACGAAAGAGGGAGAAAAACGACTGGTGAAGGGGGAGCGGGGCGACCTTCGAAGGCCGGAGGGAGAGGGCGGCCGGAGTAGGGCGGCGGAGGCCGGAAGGAGAGAGCGGACGGAGGAGAGAGAGGGCAAGCAACCCTATGGGGAACAGAGAGGAGCCGTGTGATAGGTGGGGGGGGGGAGCGATCTGGTGCGGGCAGGGGAGATTTTTTTAGTTCTCTTCTAGTGGGCTGGAGGATAACTAACCCAATTAGAATCTCTCCACCGGGCTAGTTATTTTAGCTGGGTTAGAGCAAACTAGCTCAAACTAACCCCTCTTGTTTCGATAATTTGAGGCTATTTCAACCCAAACTAGCTCTAACTCAGGGATCCAAACAAAGAGGAGTGTTACTGTACTTGCTATAGTGTGGACCGTAGCACATTGTTTTTTATGGCCATATCACCACATTGTTTTCTACTGCTGGTTCACTAGGCTACCGTGGTTCGCACTGCTGGTTCACTGGACTGCGTGGTTCGCACTCCTCCGACCTGGGTAGTACTCCCTCCGTTCCTAAATATAAGTCTTCGTAGATATTTCACCGTGGACCACATACGGATGTATATAGATGCATTTTATGTGTAGATTCACTCATTTTTCTCCGTATGTGGTCCATAGTGAAATCTCTCCAAAGACTTATATTTAGGAACGGAGGGAGTAGTATAGTACTAGTATATACCGCATCATTCTTTGCTCCTTCTTACTACTCCGACATGTGGGAGAGCCAGCATCCGGGTCGACGTGTCATGCACCAGATTAGAGCGCTGAACGGAAGGGGGGCATCACCCCGGTCGGAGCGCCAGTAATTCATGACTATAGTGAGTGGTCATATCACAAGTCTTTCCAGCAGTAACGTGTCGTCAAATCGCACAGCCCCACTCGCTCACCCACCTCGCCTCTCTGTCAAACCGCCTACCCGAAAACTGCCGCGCGTACTGCCTGGGAAAAGCCCCGCCCTCAACTTTTAACTACGCGAAAATAGTTCGAGCTTGTTCGTTCTATATAAATACAGGAAGTACTGTATGTTTATTCACCCGTGGGGTTGTTCAATGAATGGAGGGGCGGGGAGCACAAGTGAACAATACTGTAGTACTACTAGTAGTAAGTAGGAGTCGACAAGAGTCACCTTAAATAGAGAGTTTCTTTTCTTTAATGCCACGTACACAAATTGAAACTCTTGTTGTGGAGAGAAAATAGATAATCACTCCACTATATACGGACGCAGGGGCCTGAGCGCTTGCTTTACTAGGGTTGCTCTCTTCATTCTCTCATCCTCTCCAGATATAAACAAGACAGCGTTAGCGACATTTTCTCTCTGCTCACCGCTGGTCACAGATCCGGCCGGATCCCTTCGGCCGGTTTGTGTAGAGGACTAAAAGGTGCATCGTTCACGCGGTCATCGCCGCCGAGGGAGGAAACCCACAGCTGCCGGAGGGGCCCGATCCTCTGCCCGTGCCGTTCTCTCCGACACAGCGTTGGCTCGGGAGGTCCTCCGACCCTTCTTCCTCCCCGCCAGATTGTCCGCAGATCCGACTCCGCCACGCCGACATCCCAGCTGACCCTCGGTATAAGTTCTTCGAAGCGCCTTTTGTTTCTACTGCCCCAGCTCCCCACGTGTTCTGCATGTGCATCTTTTTCTACTCATATCAGCTCTTCCAAAGCCACCTAAATTTTTAGTATTATTAGAGGTAAAGCTACTTCATGCATTCAAATCTAGGGCTTTGTTCAAACAACGAAGAAGGGGGGGAGTTGTAGCATGAATCTTGGACTTGATTCAAAGAGGAAATAATATGGTGAAAGTAGTAGAGACCGGATACCCAACCGGTCTCTTGGTTGAAAAGGGAAATAATGGGAAAACGGAGTACAAACTGGATAAGGAACAGATCTATTATTGGTTGAAAAAAGGATAGAAAGTGGCGGCTGGTGCAAGTCAACAGAGTATGTCAAGGATTAGATTTGCTGCCATCACATAGTAAAAGGTCTCCAGGATTAGATTTGCTGCCCTCACATAGTAAAAGGTCTCAGGATTAGATTTGCTGCCCTCACATAGTAAAAGGTCTCAGGATTAGATTTGCTGCCCTCACATAGTAAAAGGTCTCGGGATTAGATTTGCTGCCCTCACATAGTAAAAGGTCTCCAGGATTAGATTTGCTGCCCTCACATAGTAAAAGGTCTCCAGGATTAGATTTGCTGCCCTCACATAGTACAAGGTCTCTGGGATTAGGTTTGCTGCCCTCACATAGCATGAACAAACTCGGCATCACCACTTTATGCCTCCTTGTAGGTACATTGTGCTGATGCGTCCAGTGTCGCATGTCCTTATACCAACCTTTTGTTGTTGTTAATGTAAGGGCGCATGTAAAATGAAGCGATAACACTGTTACCTTAGGGACATGTCTAACCAGTGTTATTGTTAATCTAATGCCTCCAGTGATAAGATGCAATTAAACTGTGTTACAAATGGCACTCCTGCTGTTTTCCCCAAAGATGATAAGTAAGTTGCTCCTTTACGCTTGTTGAGTGTCCTGGTGTCCCCACGGTCCCATGCCCTTAAACCAACTCTTTAGCTCTTTGTTGATTTATCGTGTTCCGTAAACAAGCAATGCCACCATTAAAGTAATCCCATATTTGAGGAATCTCATTGTTGATCGTAATGCTTCTGGTAACATGAAGCACTACTGACGTTTTAAAATTTCTACTGTCCTTGCGTGATTGCCATGAACATAATTAAGATGCTTCTTTTCATTTTGTATATGTTTCGTATATTCTTATTGACCATCAACTGTTTACTTTCTATCTTTTTGTGCAGATAGGGATATCCATTTCACCTTGTTGCTATTGTGACCTTTTGGTGAACTGCACAAAACACTTTTTTTTTGGAATGAGTGTCTTGTGCAGTTCAACTAAATTTTCATGTGGGCAACATCTCTCAATTTTGGTGGAACTGCACAGAATGCTGACTGGAGTTTCCAAAATCTCCATCAAGTTCTGCTGGTAATCTCATGCAACATTTTATTAGCCTTTGCAAGATGAGCCGTCACTGTCACCACAATGACACTTTATTTTAGTGGAACTGCACAAAAGGATAACAAAATTATTGTTGCACCTTACATGACCCGGACATCCAACCTTAATATTCCTCAATTTTAGTGCAACTACTAAAGAAGAACCTGCCAGCTCACGAGAGCAAGTACTTCTTGCTAGCTGAACGATGCAATCTTTGCTTCATTTCAGGTGAATTGCAAAAAAAGGCGCATGAATTGAATCATGGAACTCAAGGCAGGCTTCAT
The DNA here is from genome assembly GCA_021605145.1 of Aegilops bicornis. Lineage (NCBI taxonomy): Eukaryota > Viridiplantae > Streptophyta > Magnoliopsida > Poales > Poaceae > Aegilops > Aegilops bicornis. Next base: position 377,549,012 of record CM038675.1, on the reverse strand, counting down.
CCGAGTGGAGGTGCAGGTTGAGTAAAGGAGGCCACTATTAAAGTGAAATCATGCTCTCCTGGTTTGTGCTATGCAAACAGGAATACTCAACTACGGATGTTGTGACGGTCAAGAGCATTCGCCAAGTTCTTCGATTGTATGACATGGCTAGCCAAGATGGATTTAATCTCGATATTCGCTTTATCAAAAGGCTCTAATGGGTTGGTTCTGAATCTTGCAAGCTGGGAATCAGTGAGATGTATAGGCATCTTTGTTGTACTTATTATTTGAATCTTATTTCTTTGGTTACGAATCTTGCAAGCTGGGAATCAATGGGATGTGTAGGCATCTTTGTTGTACTTATTATTTGGATCTTATTTGTTGGTTCTGAATCTTGCAAGCTGGGAAACACGGCATGCTGATGCAGAGGACAACAACCATAACAAACAATTCAAACTTGGTAGTATTATCTTTGTGAAAGTGCGACAAATGTGTTGATCGTGCGCGTCCTGAGAATAATAATTTTAATTGTTGTGCATGTTGATCCCATGGCACTGATAAAACGAGCGAATGCATTGCTTGTTTTAAGTATAAATTTCTATTAAAGCTAATTAAATTTAAGTAAAGTGACCACTAACTCCTGTTATTACAGTAGCAATACAGGCCCGCTCGTGAACCAACGTGTGGCCGAGGGTGCATCTTCTGCCGGGCTTGCAGCGGCCGAGGGAGGGGTAGTACCTGTTGTCGCCTGTACACACTCAGCTTACTGTTGAATCCAGTTCCCCAGGAGCTGAAAAACGAACTGCTGCCGCCGCCTACACACTCGTTCACTCGAAGAGACTCCAATGGCGATCCGAGGGTGAGCTCGCTGGATATGGACTTCAGCAAGGAGTTCCCCTTTGAGTTCGCCGTTCAGTCCTATGGCCGCACCAAGTTGAATGTGATGTACACCAACGATACGGACTCGGTGAAGCTCTACCTCACCTCAGTCCTATGGCTGCACCAGGTTCTGGAGCATTCGCCCGTTTCATCGGCAGCGCCAACTGCACCTTCGCTACGGTGGAGAGAAGGAAGAAGCGACGATTCGGCCATCTGGTGCAACAAGCTTGTCGACATCCAGAAGCAATACAAGATCATCAGCAACGGGCAGGAGAAGGACTCCGCGGTTGACCTCGCTGAGACCATCATCGACCCCTGATACGCCAACATGAAAGAAGACGACCTGAACACGTGGGAGGTACCTCTGAATCTAGCCTACATAACCTACGCAGCCAAGGACGCATACGCATGCTATGACATGTACAGACAGATCTTGCACATGAGGGCGTGTCTGCTTCCCGTAACCGACGAGTACACGGGCAGCCACAGCGTCATGATCAAGCGTGCCAGGAAGGTCTAGATGTTGTACTTTATCTGTTTATAAGCACATTTATCATCTGAGTGTTTCATGCATTAGCCTATGTGCCGTAATTATCTGTTTTGTCTGAAATATTTCTTTTAAGAACCCATTAACCTGATTGCTTTTTTAGTGGCTATTTGCTTATGTATGTAAACTAGTTCACTTGTCTGTCAAAAAACTAGTTCACTCGACTGCCTTGCTTTGAATCTCCTTCCTCCCAACATATTCCCCTCCTCAGGTGGACCCAGCAGGTCTCTGAATTTTCTCCAACTTTCTTTTTCGATGTAAACTGAGTTTTCTCCTCAAGTACTTTCCCTAGAACCAACTCAAGCTGTCCCACGTCTAGCCTAAAAAATAATAATACCCCACGTACTATTAACTCATCAAATTAAAATGATATTTTATTTTGTAAGTTGAAAGTTCTTACAAAATAATAATAATAATTGTTTATATATAACTTGGCAAGTTAACTCCTAGTGATTGCGTACATAAGCTTGCAAAGATTTTACTGACGTGCAATCATGTGTTTATGTTTTTATAACATTTCTCTGTCTAGCCTAACATGATATTTTCACCCAGCCCAGCAAGTCCGCGGAGTTTGAGAAAAATGCAAATGGGATTTAAACGGGCTGCATAGATGCTACATCATTATTTCACCTAGCCCACCAAATGGACTAAAAAAACGTTCCCCCCGCTGACAGGTCGGACCCACCAGCTATATCTTCGCACGCAAGGAAGTGCCACCTTATTACGCACCAAAAAATGAATACCCCTAGCTAGCTGCGACCCACCATAGTGGGTGGCTGACTTAATGGGCCTACTAAGTTGACGAGGACGGAGGGCTTTGTCAACTTAGTCAATATGAACGATTCTAGCTCCAAGTGACCCTCGATGTCCATCCAACGGCCATGGTGCTTCTTCAACCTCTGGTCTTCTTGCTCCGGCCGCCCAAAGTTGCGCCCGGTCGTGCTGCGTGCTCACGCCTCTCGTGGCCGGGTTGTGATGCCGTGGAGGCCTCACCGCCCCTACTACTCCCACCATCGCCCATGCTATCCTCTACTCATCCACACCCCTCGTTATTCTCTGGGCGACGACAAATTTCACGCCACACCCGAACTAGTGAACCTCGTACTCATCTCCGGCGGGCATCCATCGCCGCGTCTTCCCAACTCGCGTCGTCCCCTTCCTAGGCCTCCCCGTCGTCCACCGCCTTGGTTCTCTCGTGGCGTGGTCAATGTGGTCAACGACCGACTTCCATCAAGAGTAATCAGACGTGGAGAGGCCGATACCGGGTCCACGCCACAGCCCGATTTTTTTGTGATTTGCCAAGTAAGTCGCTTTGTCAGGCCTGTTGGGCTGCAAATATTTCAAGACGAGGAGAGCTTCATTCGGCTGGCCGAGAAAATGGCCCATCAGTAATGAGAAATGGGTTGTACATTTTTAAAACACGTCAAACCGGCAATTAGTTTAAAATATCTTTTTTTTTCATTTCGAGACTTTAAATTACATTAATTTTTATGCGTGGAGAATTTGTTGGATTTTATATTGATATACATATATTTTTTAAATCAGTTTGAATGTGAGTCGAAATTTCGGGATTAAAAACAGTTCAGACCGCACCGAAATATGCAAAATTTCGTATAATTTTTTAACCGTGGCCACAATAATTTTTTAACCGTGGCCACAATATGGCCACAATATGGGCTCCAAAAAAACCTTAATAATTAGCAAATGGGCTGTAAATTATTAGAAATAATGGCAGATGGGATGTATGCTGTTTCCCACAGATTTGAGGCTTTCCTAAAAAAAGGTTGACGACAAGCAAAGGATCGTTGGATGGCCATCCAACGGCTGTTGTGCTTCTTCAATCTCTGCTCTTCTGCTCCGACCCACTCAAACAGCGCCGCAAGACTACCGCCCTTCCTCCCCACGGCCGCTCTGCCGCAAGCAGCCTCACCGCCCCACCGTACTCCCATCGCTGGCCTAGCCATCCCTCTACTCACCCACACTCGCTGTTATTCTCCGTGACGGTAGGCGAACCATTAAACCCTCAGACAACAGATCGTACTCCCCTCCGCGGGAAACAATCGCCGAAGTCTTCCTGCCTCCGTGTCGTTCCCTTCCTAGGCCTCGCCGTCGTCCACCGCCCTGGTGCTCTCGGCACGGCCTGGTCAACGTGGTCAACGACCGACATGCATCTGAAGTGGACTTTACGTGGAGAGGCCGACAGCTGGGTCCACGGTCGCACGCAAGGAAATGCCTCCTTATTACGTGCAAAATAATGATTCCCCCACCTGACATCAGGGTCCCACCTAAAGGGCCTCTGTATTTCGCGAAAAATACGTTACCGCCGCTGACAGCTCGGACCCACCAGCTATATCTTCGCACGCAAGGAAGTGCCTCCTTATTACGCACAAAAAAATGAATACCCCCTACTAGCTGGGACCCACCTTGGTGGGAGGCTGACTTGTGGGCCTACAAAGTTGACGGGGATGGAGGGCTTTGTTAACTTAGTCAATATGCACGATTCTAGCTCTAGTGACCGTATGATGTCCATCCAACGGCCGTAGTGCTTCTTCAACCTCTGGTCTTCATGCTCCAGCCGCCCAAACCAGCGCCGGTCGTGCCTCGTGCTCTTGCCTCCCGTGGCCGGCTGCGATGCGGAGGAGGCCTCACCGCCCCCTACTACTCCCACCGCTAGCTGTGCCATCCTCTACTCACCCACACCCCTGTTATTCGCTGCGGCGGCAGCCTCACACCGGCGAACGGTGAACCCTCGTACTCCTCTACGCGTGGGCATCCACTGCCGCGTCTTCCCCGGCTCCGCGTCGTCCCCTTCCTAGGCCTCGCCGTCGTCCACCGCCCTGGTGCGCTCGGCGCGGCGTGGTCAACGTGGTCAAGGAACGGCTTCCATCGGACGTGGACTGTACGTGGAGAGGCTGGCAGCTGGGTCCACGGCCGCAGCAAGGAAGTGCCTCCTTATTACATGCAAAATAATTATTCCTCCACCTGACAGCAGGGACCCACCGGACGGGCCACCATATTTCGCCCCCTGACTGCTGGGACCCACCAGCTACATCTTCGCAGGCAAGGAAGTGCCTGACAGTCGGGACCCACCTGGTTGAAGCATACGTAGCATAGTCATTCTGGTCGCGAACGTGTACGAACATATATACTGGTGGATGTAAAGGCGCGCACGTGTCGTAGTAGAGGCGGCCAGGGTGCAAGAAAGAAAATACGGCCACGTATGTGTACATATGGGCGGGGTCTCGAACGCCTACTCGCGCATACGTACGGCCAGGGCTCGTGTACATGGCTGGGTCGGAACGGAGAAACATCATCGTCGTCGTGTTCATGGGGAGGCAACGGAATGTGTCGTGTTCATGAGGAGGCAACAGAATGCGTCGTGTTCATGGGGAGGCAACAGAATCCGTCGTGTTCATCGGGAGGGCTTGGATGGAACAGGCGATGGAAACGAGGCCTGGCGTACCGCAGAACGGAGGAAACGGCCTTGTGTTCGACCGGCCACGTTTGAAACGGGATCCTATTCATTGGGAGGGGTCTGGCGTACCGCAAAATGGAGGAAACGGACCTCCTACGGTCGAAACGGAGGTCCTGTTGACCGGGAGGGGTGTGGCGTACCGCAAAACGGAGGAAACGGACTTGTGTTGGAGCGTTACGGTCGAAATGGGGGTCCTGTTCATCGGGAGGGGTGTGGCGTACCGCAAAAGGGGACTCCATGGGATACTGTTCATCTCCACCGTCAACCTCCTCCAGCCTCCACGGGCTCCTGTTCATCCAGCCTCCACGGGCTCCTGTTCATCCAGCCTCCACCGCCATCGCACCGCCATCGCTCAACCACTCCTCCACCGTCTCTGTCCATCCAGCCCTCCACACCACGGGTCCTGTTCAACCACCCCTCCACGGGCACCCCTCCACCGTCTCACTGCTCATCCAGCCCTCCACACCACGGGTCCTGTTCAACCACCCCTCCACCGCTTCATCGCTCATCCAGCCCTCCACACCATGGGGTCCCTGTTCATCCACCCTCCACGGGCACCCCTCCACCGCTCATCGCTCATCCAGCCCTCCACCACACCACGGGTCCTGTTCATCCAGAGGCAATGCCACCGCCATCGTTCATCCAAACCCCCCGCAACGTTCAATCGCTCATCCCATCGATCGGCTTGATTAGCGGCAAAGAGCGGCGAATCGCTTGATCGAGTTCGATTAACGACCATCGATCGATCGCTCGGGTTCGATACACGTAGCCTGCAGCAATCGCCTTCGGGTTGATTAGAGCCCAACGCCTTGCTCGGGTTGATTAGAGCCAACGCCGCACACACGCCACAGACGTGTACGAGAGAAATGCGCATCGCTCGGCCCCCGACCTCCCACCGTAACCGGGAACTCCCCAAAATTTTCCTCCCCCTCGCTTCTACCACGGGTTTTTCCGTCATGGACGGCCCAAAGAATGTCATGCAGCTGTGTCTCCGGCCCGCCCAGGACGAAAAGCCCATTTTCTGTCATGATTTTTTGTCATACAAGTAGGAGCCCACCACATCTATGATGATACCGGGTTTTGTCACAATTATCGTCATAGAAGTGTCATATGTATGATGAAAAAAATTCGTTCGGCCCAAAATGTCACGGATGTGTCTTTTTTTGTAGTGGAGGTTGTACACTAATCGCCGCATTTTCTTCTTGATTTGACCTCCCGGTGCTGCCGGCGCTTGGTCCCGAGCCGACACGACACGGCTCCATCCACCGCGGCGTCGCCGACCACTTCCTCCACGGCGTCGCTCCCTCGACGGCGGCGTCCACATCAGTAGGAGCTGTTGCTTCTTTAGCTCTCGCTCGCGCTGCTGCTCTACTCTTGCTTTTGGTCCCCTGCCTGGTCTGCTCTTGCTCGCACTGCTGCTCTCGCTCTTGCTCTTGCGTGCGATGCTGCTCCGATTTAGCTACACTTGATTGGTGAATCGACTTTTGGGTCGATCGATTTTAGGGGTGGGGGCTCATGGAGTTTAGGAAGAACCAGCCAGCCGGGAGGGGGGCTCACCGAGAAGTACCCGCTATCTATCTTAGGGTTCAGGGTGGGGCGGTGGTCGCCGGCGGTGGTGGGGCGGTGGCGTGGGGATCGCCAGAGAAAAAGCTCGGCACGGGGGGGGGGGGGGGGGCGAGAGGGATGGCCGGGGCGGCGGCGGACCGGCAGTGGGTAGTGTTTTCGGGGCGGGCGGGGCGGCGCACCGCCAGCCGCGGGCGGCGAGGGGCGTTTGTTTGGCCAGTGGTGGCTGGCGGCTCAGGGGGGTGGAGGTTGAAGATCAACTGCAGGCCCTTGAATTCGTATCCAACGGCTGCAAGATCGACTGGGAAGAGATGAAAAAGTCAGTCGACTGACGTGTAGCCTCACCTCTAGCGCGTTCAGTTTCGACAGTAAAATTCAGTATCGACAGCAAAATTCAGTTTCGACAGTTAAGTTCAGTTTCGACAGTTAAGTTCAGAGATGAGCGGCTGATGTATACATCTAGCACTTTGTGGTTATGTATTTTACGTCATCTATTGGAGATGCTATTAGAATTCCACTCAGGTTAACGTTGTCTCTCTTGTCTGCTTGACCTCGGCGTCAGACAACTCACGGAGCTGCTCCAACGATTTAAACCCTCCATCATAGCGGAGCAGTACCTTGGGCTCCATCTCTAGACACCTAAGATCTTCTTCCCCTCCTCCGACAGCCAAGTCAGCCGGAGCATCCTCACCGGCCAACCCAATCATGGTGAGATCAACATGGCTTCGCCAAAGAGGTTGTACACTTCTGGTGGTTTGACTTAATCTCACCATGCTTCTTTGCATCCTGTGATCTTCCAATTCTTGTGAACCAAACACCCAGATTGGCAGAAATCATGTGTTTTTAAATTCTCTATTTTGCACGTGCATTCCTATCCTATTCCTGTCTATTTCCTATCCCTGCATTGTTAGAATCCTCAAATTCAAACAAGCCCTTACACAATTACTTCTCTTAGATATGTGTCAAAGAAAACCTTGTGTGGTTTGTCCTGCTCCTGCGGTGTTGTGTTCCACCCCAGCTCAGCTGCTCCAACAACGGAAGGGTTCACCACAACAGGGATCCGCTCTCCAGACTGTCTTTCGCCGCCTCAGATCTTCTTCCCCGCCGCCGGCAGCCACGACAACTGCATTACCATCATCAATTGAGCAGATGACCTTGAGGACTACACAGGTCCGCAAGAGAGGTCGCACTCTTCCGTGTCTGCTTATGTTATGCATCTCTTAATATGATGACATGCTACTTTATCGTCATGTTCACCTATTAGACTCCGACTCAGGTCCAAACTTATGCTGAAACTTGAGTTTTAAATGGTTGTGGGGTACATATTGGGGCGGCAATTAGTACTATCTGTCTACTATCTGGTTAATCTCAGGTGTCTACTATGAGTTTCTTGTTGGGTGCAAACAAACATTAAAGGAGCCATTATCTGTATTTTTAACTAAAGCTATTATCTGCCTGCTATCATTGGTTTTGGGTCTATCCACTGTTTTCTACCATCACTCTGGATTTGTGCATGCACACCTTACATAATCTCACTATGTTTTATTCCTATGCATGTCAGTTATTGTACACAATGGAACTGAACATGTAGAGCAAAAGAGACGAGCCTTGCGTGGCAATATAATTTCATGCAGACGTCGCTCCATGGTGGGCGCAAAGGCAGCCCCCCCTCCACCCATTTCGGATCGTAATCAAGAGGAATATAACTGTTCTAAGGGGGATTCAGAAGCAGAAGACCACTCCTATTTACCCCATGAGGTGTTTGCTCTAACTTGGCATGCTGATGTTAGTTATATCATGCATATGGTGCCTTGCATTGCTTACTTTATACATCAAATATGTCAACTGCTTAGTTTAGACATGCTTTGTGTGAATGCCATCTGTTTAGTTTATTCATCGTTTATGTGAATTATGCAATGCCATCTTGTTTAGCCAGCCATCATATATGTGAATTTTGCAATGCCATCCTGCTTAGCCAGTCATCTTATATGTGAATTATATCAGGCCATCCTTTTTTTTGTTACGTATTACATTTGTCAACAATGTTAGTACATTCAACTACTCTTCGTGTGCATCAGCCATTTCACACGGTGATGGAAAATTCTGGAGTGAAAACAAGGTCTTCAGAGCAGACTATGCTATCTGACGAAGCGCATATCTCGCTTGTTACAGATAGCTCCTCAGAGGAGGATTCAGAGATAGATGACCAGTCTTATCCCCCCCCCTGAGGTGTATGCTTTAATTAACTTGGCAGGGTTATGTTGCTCATATCGTGCGTATGGTGTCTTGCATTGCGATGTCATTTGATTAGTTTAGACATGCTTTGTGTGAATGCCACCTGTTTAGTGTCTAATTACCATATATGTGAATTATGCATTGCCATTGCAAGGCATTATATATGTGAATTATGCAATGCTATCTTGTTGCAAAGGCATTATATATGTGAATTATGCAATGCCATGCTATTGAGCCAATCATCATGTATGTGAATTATATCATGCTATCATTTTTTTTGTATTACGTGTTCCATTTGTCGACAGTGTTTGTATATTCAACTACTCTTCCTGTGCATCAGCCATTTGAAGCGGTGATGGAAGTATCTGGAGTGAAAACAAGGTATTCAGAGCAGACAATGCTACCTGCTGAAGCAGACATCTTGTTGGATACAGAGAGCTCCACAGAGGAGGATTCAGAGACTGATGACCAGTCCTATTTCCCCCCTGAGGTCTATGCTCAAACTTCGCAGGGTTATATCACCCATGTCATGCATGTTGTGTTGCATTGCTTAGTTTTTACATCATATATGGATTGCCATCTGCTTACTTTCTTACTATATAAATCATATATTTGAATTATATCATGCCATCATGTTTACATACACAACATCTATCTGAATTATGGCATGGCAACCCATTTAATAAAGACATCATATAGTTATATCATCTCATCATGTTTAGTGTTTACATTCATCATATTTTGAATTATGTCATTCTATCCGGGAATTATATCATGCTATCATGTTTCCATAGGCGGCATGTATGTTAATTATGGCATGCCAACCTATTTAATAAACACATTATATAGTTATATCATGTCATCCTGTTTACATAGTCATCATATTTTGAACTATGTCTTTCCATCTTTTTTAGTTAGCCATCATAATGTGAAATTGTATCATGCTATCCTGTTTAGTTAGCCATCATATATGTGAAATTGTGTCATTCTATCCTGCTTGGTTAGATAACATAAATGTGAATTATTTCATGCCCTCTTTTATTCCCCACTATCCATTGCACCTGTCTATCATACAATGTCTGTACATTCAATTACTTTTCTTGTTTATCAACCATTTTAATTGGAGAGGGTGATGGCAGTATCTAAGGGAGTAACAACACGGTCTTCAGAAAAGATAGTGCTACCAGTTGATGCAGATAGAACCACGGTTGTACTTGCCCAAGAACCATCCCCACCACACATAACCCAGACTCTCGCAGATTGTACCCCTACCGGTTGGACAGAGAACCAGCTACACCCTTCTAACCCCAACCTCAGCAGATAGTAACCTGGTTCAGTTGACACAGCACCATCTCCACCACAGAGCACCCAAACACGAGCGGTTAGTAAGGGAACTGCAGTGCCCAAAGCACGAGGACCACCACTTTGAATCCCAACTCAACGCTTAAAGGAGAAGAAGAATTGTTCTCAGGTCAGGTTCTGTAGCTATGGTTCATACTCCTTTGCTCTTGCATCACTGTATTTACTCAGACCAACTATTTTCAAATTTGAAGGATGGAATTGAAACTCCAATGGTGCAATGTATGTTTTAAACTTGTTTCTTTAACTGGTTTGCTGTTGTAACTTGCTCTATATTGATTTCAGCTTCAATTGAATAAACAGTTATGTTCTCATGTCATGCACATTACAAGTGTCTCCATAGTTTCCCACACTTATATTCTGTCTATTCTGCTTTGTCTTGAACAAATATTATTTGAACTGTGTCTCTATCTTGATTTTGCAACAAAAACTAGAATGATATAGACCATAAAGTGACCATGGTACATAGTTATATGTTTGTTTCATGCTGTTATCCTATGCACTTTACTACTGAACTGATTTACCAAAATGAGTTTCATATACAACATGGTAAACATGTGATGTGTCTGCCTGTTTCTCTTTTAGAATGCGGACAAAATATTGGAGAGCAGTACCCCGTTATGCAATAGTGAAGGAAGTAATGCATATAAGGTTCAAGATAGTGAGACATCCCTGTTGGTCTCCAAGAAAGCTGATAAAAACTACCTTGACGACAAAGTGAGAGAACCCGTAAGTCCTGTCTTGATGTAGTGTTCGAAAGCTTGGCCACCATCTGCCGCACAAGCTCTTGAACTTCATTGCTGAATCAGTTCGTCTTCTTGAGTCTCAGCTTCAAGTTGAAAGACATCAATCAGATGTGTTGCGACAGGAAGATGAAGGACTGAGGAAGTCCCTATAGAATTCAGATGCATACTTTCTGGTGCAACATCAAGCGCTGGAGGATTTAAGCGCCAAACAAGAGAAAGTTAATAAGCTTGCTAAGCATCTTGCCAAAGATTATGGGTACCTGTGATATTGTTTCCTGAGATCTTAAGTGGTTTCAGCTCGGACATGTTTTGTCTTGCGGCGTTTATTTGCACTTGTCGCCAACTTTGACAACTAGTGTATATGATATGCTGCTTTGTTCCCTATATTTGCACCGGTGGCGAACTTTGATGCCGATGGATGTAATATGTGTAATAGCCGTGATAGCCTAGCGTAAGTTGCTTGCTTATTTATTTCCTTGTTGTCTTGTTTATTTGTTTGCTTGTAGTCAGTGCTGTTCTTTTTCCGCGGTTTGCTAGAGGCCGCAATAACCTTTTTTTAACTAGGCCACAATAACCATGGGCTACATATTTACTGTAGTGACACTGGTCCTTCTACGGGCCGTAGAAACAATGGGCCTTCTATGGGGCATAGAAACAATGGGCCCTCTACGGGCCGTATCATCAATGGGCCTTCTACGGGGCATATGATCGATTGCCCAAACATGGGCCAATAACATGCCGCTTTATGGCGTAAACGGGCTAGAGTTGGAATGGTCCGTTCATGGGCCGACCATAATGGGCCGTCGTTAATCGGCCGTATTTGATGACGCTATGAAATGGCCCAATGTATTAACAGGCCACAAACGGGCCGACTGTAAGCACGGGCTGAATTTGGCCCACAAGCAGAAAATGACAGTAACGGGCCGTAAGTAACCGAATGCTGGAAATGAGCCCAAGAATAAATGGGCCCTGAGAAGGCCGAAAGATAACATGGGCTGGAAACGGCCCAACGGAATAATGGACCGTTAATGGGTATAAAGTGATACACTGTTCATTATGGGCCAGTTTTACCACGGGCCGTTAACGGGCCGAGGGTTACTAAGGGCCTCAGATGGGCCAAAAGACGTCATGGGCCATACATGGGCCGGAAGTTAAAACGGGCTGGAATTATATTGGACGGCCCAGATGACGCTACTGGGCCTAATTCGGATAGGCCGTAAACGGGCCCTGGGTTAGCGGGCTGTAAATGGGCTATATGCGAACATGCCGTTAACAGGCTTGCTGTGGGCCGGCCCGCCACCTTTTGACCAAGTCAAACGTGCCGGCCTTTTCATAGGAATGGGCCTCTGTTGGGCCGTGCCACGTGTCGACGTATCATAGGCGCTTTGGGTCCAATGAGTGGATGACATCTGTCCCAACGGTGAGCCGACACGTGTTTCCTCCAGCCAATGATGATTTTACATGTGGAAAATCCCCATTGGTCGGGGCTGTTAATGGGTTATCGGATCCAAAACCGGACCCGGTAGCTTAACGGCGTTCCGTTACGGTGGATGCCACGTGTCGGACACCCTTGACGAAAGCACTTCTGTGACACGCGATTTATCGTCATGAAAGTGGACACTTCCGTGATGATAATTTTTGTAATGTCATGGAACACTTCTACGACAGCACAGGTATGACTATCTTGATTCTGTCATAAATTTGTCATGGATGTACATGCATGACAAAAAACGCGACCTACTGTGACAAACACGTATCATCACGGAAGTGTATTTTTTGTAGTGATTTATCTCAAGCAAACACCACTGCTAAGAATTCTTTTTCAGTACTAGCATAATTGCGTTGGGCACTGTATAGAGTTTTACTAGCATAATGAATGACATTTTATCTTTGTCCTAGAACAGCATCAATAACATAATCACTAGCATCACACATAATTTCAAAAGGCAAGTTCCAATCAGGTGGTTGAACAACAGGTGCAGAAATTAAGGCTTTCTTAAGTGTTTCAAAAGCTTCTACACAATCATCATAAAAAACAAACGGAACATCCTTTTGTAAAAGATTTGTAAGAGGCCTTGAAATTTTAGAGAAGTCTTTAATAAACCTCCTATAGAAACCAACATGACCAAGGAAACTACGAATACCTTTGATATCTTTAGGACATGGCGTTTTCTCAATTGCATCAACTTTAGCTTTATCCACCTCAATACCTCGTTCAGAAATTTTATGTCCCAAGAAAATACCTTCATTAACCATAAAAGGCACTTCTCCCAATTCAAGACAAGATTAGTTTGCTCGCATCTCTGCAAAACTCGATCAAGATTGCTTAAAAAATCATCAAAAGAAGTTCCGTAGATGAAAAAACTATCCATGAAAACCTCAACAATCTTTTCACAAAAATAAGAGAATATAGCAGTCATACATCTTTGAAAGGTAGCAGGTGCATTGCATAAACCAAAAGGCATACATCTATAAGCATAAGTTCCAAAAGGCAAGTAAAGGTGGTTTTCTCTTGGTTAGGTTGTGAGACAGGTATTTGAGAAAAACCAGAATATCCATCAAGGAAACAAAAGTGTGTGTGCTTTGACAATATTTCTAGCATTTGATCAATAAAAGGAAGAGGGTAATGATCTTTTCTAGTAGCTTTATTTAATTTTCTAAAATCAATACCATTCTATAGCCAGTGACAATTCTTTGCGGAATGAGTTCATTCTTATCATTAGGAACAACAGTAATACCTCCTTTCTTAGGGACACAATGAACAAGACTTACCCATACTATTAGCTATAGGATAAATTATACGTGCTTCCAGAAGCTTCAATATTTCAATTCTTACCACTTCTTTCATTTTGGGATTTAAACGTCGTTGGTGATCAACAACGGGTTTAGCATCAGGTTCCATATTAATTTTGTGCTGACAAAGAGTTGGACTAATGCCCTTTAAATCATCAAGAGTATATCCAATAGCAGCTCGGTGCTTCTTCAGAACCTTCAATAATCTTTCTTCTTCATGTTCTGAATGGTTAGCATTAATAATAACATGATATATCTTTTTCTCATCAAGATAAGCATATTTTAAAGTGTCTGGCAATTGTTTTAATTCAAACACAGGATCACCTTTAGGTGGAGGAGGACCTCCTAGAGTTTCAATAGGCAAATTATGTTTAAGCAGAGGACGTTGTTCAAAGAAAATTTTATCTATTTGATTTCTATCATGCATATGCATATCATTTTCATGGTCTAGCAAATATTGTTCTAGTGGATTAGTAGGAGGCACGGAAATAGAAGCAAGACCAATTATTTCATCCTTACTAGGAAATTCTTTCTTATGATGCTTTCTACTAATCTTAGAAAAATTAAACTCATGAGACTCATCACCAAAACTTACACTGACGGTTTGTTTCTTACAATCTATTTTGGCATTAACGGCGTTAAAGAAAGGTCTGCCAAAGATAATGGGACAAAGTCACTTGTGGAGAACCAAGAACAAGAAAATAAGTAGGATATTTTATTTTCCCACACAAGACTTCAACATCTCTAACAATCCCAAGTGGTGTGATGGTGTCTCTATTAGCAAGTTTAACAGTAACATCTATGTCTTCTATTTCAGTGGGTGCTATATCATTCATAATTTCTTGATATAAGGTAAAAGGAATAACACTTATGCTAGCACCTAAATCACATAAGCCATGATAACAGTGATCTCCTATTTTGATTGAGACAACATGCATGCCAACAACAGGTCTATGTTTATCTCTTTCATTGGGCTTAGCAATTCTAGCAGCTTCATCATAGAAGTAAATATCATGCCCATCTATATTTTCTTCCAAGAGATCTTTAACTAAAGCAACACTAGGTTCTACCTTGATTTGTTCAGCCGGCTTAGGTGTTATAATATAACTTTTATTGACCACAGTTGAAACTTTAGCATGTTCCTTTATCCTAACAGGGAAAGGTGGTTTTTCAATATAAGCAGTAGGAACAACTGGATCAACATTATAGAGAATAGTTTCATCTTTAGCTATTACCGGTTCTTTAATTTCTTCTTTAATATGTGGATGATATTTAAACCACTTCTCCTTAGGGAGATCAACATGAGTAGCAGAAGGTTCACAAAAGGAGGCTACTATCTCAGAGTCAAGTCCATATTTAGTGCTAAACTTTTGAAAAGCATCGGTATTCAAAAAAAGATTTAACACAATCATATTTAAGCTTCATACTTGACTCTTTACCTTTGTCGAGTTCCCAATCTTCAGAGTTGTGTTTAATTCTTTCTAGAAGATCCCACCTGAATTCAATAGTCTTCTTCATAAAGGAACTAGTACAAGAAGTATCAATCATGGATTGATCATCACGAGAAAGCCGAGCATAAAAATTCTGAATGATAATTTCTCTCAAGAGCTCATGATTGGGGCATGAATATAACACTGACTTAAGCCTCCCCAAGCTAGAGCGATACTTTCTCCATCATGCAGCCAAAAATTATATATATAATTCCGATCACGATGAAATAGATGCATAGGATATTTTTTTGGTGAAACTCCATTTTCAATCGATTCCAATTCCAAGGTCCAATATCATCGCATAGCCTATACCATGCCAATGCTTATCCCTTAAAAGATAAAGGGAAAACCTTCTTATTAGCTTCATCTTCGGGTAAACCTGCAAGCTTAAATAATCCACAAATTTCATCCACATATATCAAGTGCATATTAGGATGTTCGGTTCCATCTCCTGCATAAGGATTAGCTAGCAGTTGTTCTATCATACCCAAAGGAATTTCATAACCAATATTTTCAGTAGGTGCAGTAGGTTGAGGGGTAACTAATTGTGGTTCTGGTCGAGGTGAAGATACCCCGAACAAACCCCTCAAAGGATTGTTCTCCATAGTAACAAGTGACAATAAATTTCAGCACGTAGTAATAATTTTTCCTTACCGATTTCCACTTACCAAGAGCGCTTCACTCCCCAAAAACGGAGCCAAAAAAGAGCCTTGATGACCCACAAGTATATGTGATCAATTGTAGTCATTTCGATATGTAAGAGTGTTCAACCCAACGAGTAGCAGAAGGAAATGACAAGTAGTTTTCAGCAAGGTATTCTCTGCAAGCACTGAAATTATAAGTAACGAGTAGTTTGACAGAAAGATAATTTGTAATGAGCAAGTATAGGTAATGGTAAAAAAAGTGCAGCAAGGTAGCCCAATCCTTTTGAGGCAAAGGACATGCCAAAATGGTCTCTTATGATAAGCAAAGCGTTCTTGAGGGTACACATAAATTTCATCCACTCACTTTCATCATGTTGGTTTGATTTGTGTTCGCTACTTTGATAATTTGATATGTGGGTGGACCGGTGCTTAGGTGCTGTTCTTACTTGAACAAACCTCCTACTTATGATTAACCCCCTCGCAAGCATCCGCAACTACGAGAAAAGTATTAGGAATAAATCTAACCATAACATTAAACTTTTGGATACAAATCAGTCCCTTACAAAATAACGCACAAACTAGGGTTTAAGCTTCTGTCACTCTCGTAACCCATCATCTAATAACTACTCCAAAATGCATTCCCTTGGGCCCAAATATGGTGAAGTTTCATGTAGTCGACGTTCACATGACACCACTAAGGGAATCACAACATGCATACCATCAAAATATCGAACACATATCAAGTTCACATGATTACTTGCAACAAGATTTCTCCTGTGGCCTCAAGAACGAAAGTAACTACTCACGAATGATAATCTTTCTCAAGATCAGAGGGGTATTAAATAGCATAATGGATCTGAACATATAATCTTCCACCGAATAAACCATATAGTAATTAACTACAAGATGTAAACAATACTACTAGTCACCGACAAGCACCAATCTATAGTTCTGGTATAAAGATTGAACACAAGAGATGAACTAGGGTTTGAGAGGAGATGGTGCTACTGAAGATGTTGATGGAGATTGCCCTCCCCAAGATGGGAGAGTTGTTGGTGATGATGATGACGATGATTTCCCCCACCGGGAGGGAAGTTTCCCCGGAAGAATCGCCCCACCGGAGGGCAAAAGTGCTCCTGTGCAAGTTCTGCCTCGAGACGGCGACGCTTTGTCCCAAAAGTCCTCTCCTTATTTTTTTCTAGGTCAAAATGACTTATATACCAGAAGAGGGGCACCGGAATTGGGCTGAGGAGGGCACAACCCACCAGGGTGCGCTTGGGCTCCCTGGCGCGCCCAGGTGGGTTGTGGCCTCCTGGTGGGCCCCCTCTGGTATTTATTTGCTCCAATAATTCTTATATATTCCATAAAAATCTCCGTGAAGTTTCAGCTCATTTGGAGTTGTGCAGAATAGGTAGCCTGACGTAGCTTTTTCAGGTCCAGAATTCCAGCTGCCGGTATTCTCCCTCTTTGAGTGAACCTTGCATATTATGAGAGAAAATGCATTAGAATTACTCCAAAAAGCATTATTATGCATAAAAACAATATAAATAACAGTAGGAAAATATGATGCAAAATGGACGTATCAGTGCGGCCTGTGCGGCAGCATAGCCGGCCATGGGAGGTAGGAGCAGGTGGTCCCACCAGCGCTGGTTTGGGCGGTTGGAGCAAGAAGATCAGATATTGAAGAAGCAGCACGGCCGTTGGATCAATATTCAACGGTCACTGCTGCTATAATCGTTTGTATACTAAGTTGACAAAGCCTTTCGTACATGTCAACCTAGTAGACCCACAAGTCAGCCTCCAAATCTGTCCCAAACAACATACAACCCGAAATTTCTAGCCATATTCAAATTAATTTAAAAATTAAACATACCTTGATTTAAAATCCAATGAAATTTTACCTGCACAAAAACAATGAAATTTAAAATATTTAAAATCCAAAATAAAAAAGTAATTTGGAACTAATTGCATGTTTGACGTATTTTTTCAGTTTATAGCCCATTTCTTATTACTTATAGCCCATTTTATGGGCAAGCCGAATGTATCCCTCATCGTCTTGAAAGATTTCCGGTCCAGCAGGGCGTAGAAAAGCAAGTAGGCCTCCGTTGGTTATTCTGCAAAAAACAAAATAGCTGGGCTAGCCATTTTCAGAAAGAAAAAAACTGGCCTGATCATGTGGTAAACATATGAAATAAAAGTCTGGGCTAGACGGGCCACAGCTCCCGCACAACCTAGTTGATACTCTGCTCCGTCCCGAAAACAAAACAAAAAATACTGTGCGAGCTGCTGGGTCGCAGGTGTCAGCCGCTCCATGTGCAGTTATCTCGCTTATTGACTACGTTGACAGTGGCGTGCGACCCAGATGTCAGGAAACCATCAGGAGGAAGCATTTTTTCTTGTAATGAAGGAGGCACTTGCTTGCCTACTACCATGATCCTGGTGAGTCCCTACGGTCATCCTCACCATGTACAGTCATCTCCTTATACCTCTCGGTCGTTGACCATGTTGACAACATCGGAGGGCGGCACCGCGGCGAGCGAACCAAGGCGGAGGATGATGGTGAGGCCTCAGACGGGAAAGAACATGAGCTGGGGAAGATGCGCAGAGTTATAGGTTGTGATGTGGCCGCGATGCATGCGCGGCAGCATAGCCAGTCATCGGAGCCAGGAGCAGGCGGTCTCGCCGGTGCTGTTTTGGCTTTGGTGGCTAGATGAAAAAGAGATTGAAGAAACACGACAGGCGTTGAATGTCAATCCAACAGTCAAGGTTGGCACAATCGTTTGTTGACTAAGCCGACACCACGTAGCATACTTTTTTATCAAAAGAAAAAAAATGGGCTTGTTCGCCAGATAACATTCCCGAAACTGCTACTGTTTGATCTTGCATCGCAATTAAAACTGCCAGGAAAATGCGTTCGTTTGCCATCCTCCTCCCAGGGAATGTTCGCCACATAACATTCTCGAAAATCAAAGACTTGAGAAGGCGTATAGAACAAGCTAGTGTACCAATAAAGATATGTTGCCGAGTTTTAGAAAAAGAGAGACGTGCTCCTGTAGCTAGTTCGAATCCAAACCTAGACTATGACTATATATAGTGCTATGCTACACTGCAAGTAATGAAACTGGTATATCCGATGTTTTCTTTTCCTCTTTTCTAGTTACTCTGCCTAGCATCAAAAGCTCTAGCCACAGCGTCCATGTCCGCTGGCGGCTCTTCCACCTGCTCTTCAGTAGGCAACAACCAGATATGCTCCAAGTCGCCACCCGTACCATCGCCTGTGGGTCTCATCACATCCCCGCCGACACACTATCGCAACCCGCTGCCATTGGTGTGGTGCCACTGCTGCAAATCATGCAGAGTCATCCGTTGCGTCTCAACTACAATCCTCAACCCTGGCCGAGTCTTCTACAAATGCCCGAATCATGGGGTAATAATATGTTTAAGTGTTGTTCGCCTACTTTCAGTTGCTGATTTTTTAACAGTTTGGTTGATGATCTTCCAATTTGATTCGTGCAGAAAAGGGAAGATTCGTGTGATTTGTATTTCTGGGAAGTTGCTGATGTGGGGGAATGGAACTACGCTGATTATTTGGTTAGCCGAGGAATCCCAACACCAGCGGGTTGGGTGTTGGACAAGTAACTGAAGGAATGTCAGAAGAGGAAGATGCAGAGCAGAAGGTTAAAGATGCATTTCATCTGATCATGGCCAAGCAACAGCTGCTGAATGGCCTTGACAACAATGAGGAGATGAAAGAGCTTGTGAAGATAATGGGCAAGATCGTTGTGCTCTGTAGGATGATTGTCTATTTATTTGCAGTGTATGTAGAACTCATGATCTATTCAGTGGCTATGACATGAGCACTTTGCTGAAACTAGTAATGAATGAAACATGTTTAGCAGGCTGGGCATACTGTTGTGAACATCTACTGATTTCTATTAACGGTAATCGAGGGGTATCCCCTTTTGCTCATAAATAAATAAACAGCAGAGGCCCTTTTGCTAATAAATAAATTAGTAGAGGCCCTGTCGGGCCAGCTTTGTTTCCATTCGAAGACGTAGAGCAAATTGCAGTCCAACAACAAACTATGCCATGAAATACAAGTTTCACAGCCAAATATGAGTACAACTAAACAATAATGCCATCATGTTTTAGTCGTCATACAATCACCAAACACAAATCAACATACATAATAAGTGATGTTCTCACAACAAAATACTAAACAACAACTTCATTAGGTTTCAGTTGTCATAGCAAACACAATTTCACATAGTAGATAAAAAGTCGTCTTCTCATAGGCAAATAAGACAAAAGCAATCTAATCATCATCTGCAGCAGCAGCGTCAACATCTTTGCCATGTCTATCAGTCAGAATCGTAATTCCCCCCTAGTGTGATCTTCTTCTTCATCCTCAATGTCCTCGAACATTGGCGTTTTATTGATCAACTCTTGTACGTCCACAGCCCAACAGGGAATCTTTTCGCCAGCGTTATTGACGTGATGGTTCTCAAAGATACTACGAACATCTGTGGAATCTTCTACATCAGGAGAAGTGTAAGCATCATCTTGTTGTCCAACTTCATTAAACAAATTCCTCTAATCGAACATTTGCAATACTCTCCAGTCATCACTACATGCAAATGTGTCTTCCAAGAAAAATATATGTGTTGCTTGATTTTGCAAAATAAAAGGCTCATCGGTGTGGTACACTGCCTTGACATTGATGGATTTGAAATAATCATCAGCTTTGGGTTTTGCGATCCTGGAAAACAGGTTGTACCAGCGACGGCAGAACAGAACCACACATCGATGAACCTCGAAACTGGAGATATACTGCAACTGAACAATGTCTATTATGTTGGCATACATTTTAGTTGTCTCTCTGTGGTACGTATCCGTGCTCATGACGACATTGTTTTGTGTCTTCCTGCCTTCGTCGCTTGCAAGGGTGTTGTAGAGCACATCTCCAACAACGCAAGATTCATAATGTCTTACCTGAGTATCAGGCCCCATTGCTAGTGCGTAAAGGTCATCATTAACTGCCTGTCCATCCTCCCGCATCTTCTTAACCTATGGTTAGAAAATAGATAAGTTGATCATCTTATGTAGTCAATATATTAAAAAAATGACAGTGCAATTCAAAAGCTTACACGGCTCTTGAACCATTTTGCAAATCCTGCCATAACCATTTTGTCAATGTTTCTTGGATATTGTGACAGTAACTCCTTTTTGTAGATGCTGCACAACATAGTGATCGCGTCAAACATCTAAATATATAAGAATGTGCTACAAGTTTAGTAGATTACGATGTATATGTTGCAGTACTTAGCACTTACTCGATATAATGTAGAATCCCAGGACAGTTATTCAACACATACCAAACCATTTTGTCCAAATCTTTTGGTTTGTCATCTTGTCGACTCTTCCCTGTAACTCGAGCAGAACAATCAAAAACATTGAACTTGGGATTGTCTTCACCCACCTTTTTTCTAAGCTGATTAGCTGTTTCAATGTATTTTGAGAAGAATGTCAATTCTTCTGTAGCAATATAGGCATCTGCAATGGAACCCTCAAGTCTAGCTCTATTCCTAACATAGCCCTTGAAAGTGCCTAGCCGCCTTTCAATAGGGTACATCCAGCCATACTGTATTGGACCTCTAAGTAGTTCCTCATCAGGTGGATGAACAGCCAAATGCACCATCACATCAAAGAAGGCTGGAGGATATATCTTCTCATGGTCGCATAGCATAGTTGGTATCTTGTCTCTAAGATGCTCCAAAGCATCTATCCTGATATTTCTACTGCAGAGTTCCCTAAAGAATTGTCCCAACTCTACAACTGCTCCGTATAAGTCAGGGCGGCCCAATCCTCTAAGGATAACAGGTAAAACCCTTTGAAGTAGGACGTGGAAGTCATGAGTTTTCAACCCGTGTACCTTGTTTCCATCTGCACTGACTCTCCTTTCAAGGTTGGAAGCAAATCCATCTAGGAATCTCACATGTAATAGGACCTTGCAGAATTCTTTTCTTTTTACCTTGTCCAAGACGTACACGACTGGTGCCATATCCCGTGCTGCACCATCATCCTTCACCTACAAATCGGACCTGATACCCAGGTGTGTCAAATCAATCCTAGATTTTAAGGTATCTTTCGTCTTGCTTTCCATATTAAGAAGTGTGCCGATAATGTTGTCACATATATTTTTCTCGATGTGCATCACATCAAGATTATGCTGCAGATCCACATCTTTCCAATACTCCAAGTCCCACAAAGTGGACCTGCGGGTAAACAATAATCTCTCTCCTGACCTGCCATGCTTCCTTTTCCCGCTACCATTATCAGGATGGTTTCCTGGTGTAATATGCCTGACCATCTCTAATTCCTCCTGCAGCTCTCGCCGGTGAGCCTCTTTGGCGCATCACGGTTTTCATGCTTTGCATTGCACATGTCTTCTGTATTTTGTAGGACACGACTTGTCCTTGGCAAGGAAACGACGGTGTCCAATGTAACAGATCTTGCTAAGTATTGTGAATGACGGCAGATTCTTGTCATAGCGAACACATGCATTGTAACCATGTGTCGTTCGCCCTGACATAGTTCCCAAAGCCGGATAATCATGGATGCACCAAATTATAACAATGTATAGAAAGAAATCAGCTGGTGGGCTGCTATAGGTCTCGAGTGAGAACACCCCTCCATAGCTGTTGAAGTTCCTCCACAAGAGGCTCCATGAATAAATCAAAATCCTTTCCAGGACTTTTTGGACCTGGGATGAGCAAGGCCATCATGTAGTTTGATTCTTTGGTGCAGACATTTGGTGGCATGTTGTAAGGGATAATAAGCATTGGCCACATGCTATATGTGGCACTCTGGTGGCCAAATGGGTTGAATCCATCTGTAGCTAAGCCAAGTCTAATGTTTCTCGGCTCAGCAGCAAAGATTTTGTGTTTCTAATTGAAGCTTATCCATGCACTACCATGAGATGGATGGCTCATTACATTCTGATCTATGTACTCCTTGGTCCTTGAATGCCACAGTACATCCTCTCTTGTTTCAGCATCATGAAACAACCTCTAAAATCTTGGTATAATTGGAAAATGTCTCAGAACATTATGAGGAATCCTCTTCACATCATCGCCATCTTTCCATCTTGATAATTTGCATTTTGGGCATTCACTTAATTTGGCATAATCCTTCCAGAAAAGAACACAATTATTCTTACAAACATGGATCATATCATATCCAATTCCAACTGCATGAAGGAAATTCTTCATTTTACTATAGGTGTGTGGCAGCTCAGATGCATCTGGGTAAGATTTGCGGAAAGCAGCCAACATCGCATTGAATGATTTGTTGGTCATCCACTCAAATGTCTTCACCTGAAGAAAGGTGACCATAGCTGAGAATACTGACAGCTTATTTCCTAGGGTGACTGCCACGTTGCATTGTTCCAACATGCGGGGCCACCGTTTTTCTTGTGCAGGTGAAAGTTCACGAAATGCGCGAGCATTTCGTAGCATTGTTTCAATGTTGGTCAAACTCACTAGCTCCGCCGCCAACACCTCCTCCTCCTCTTCCACCTAAGCATTAGGCAGATCAAGATGGTGATCTGCTGCTTCCACATAGTCAGTGACATTGACGTTCACAGCTTCACCATGATGAAACCACCTAGTATATGTGACCGACATCCCATAAAAGTGTAGATGATTTTGCACAGTCGACCGGGGTCTTGAAATTGAATTCATACAACTGCTACATGGGCAGAGCACATCTGACTTTGGACCACCATACTCGGGTCTGTTAAAGTTCATAAAGTTTTCAACCCCCTCGACATATGCAGCGGAGAATCTTTGAGCAGAAGTTATCCAAGTCATGTCCATATGTTAGACATACAAATTAGTTCTTCTACTAGATATTACAGGAAAAACATATATTCTTTTTTATAAAGTCCATAAAAAAATACCTGGGTCGATATCTAAAGCTATGGCAAGATATTTGGACAAGCAGATCTAAGTAACGAAATAGTCCTATATGTAAAGCTAATTCAGCAAACAGATTGAGTGCTAAATTATGGTAGGCTGTTTTAGCAATCAATGAGGTTGAGCACACAACCATCGAAGGCCATCTCAAGAATAAAGATCGAGTATAAAACGGTGTTGAGCTATTTCACCTAACAGATTGGCTACTAGACCATGGCAATCTACTTCACAATGAATATATGGCAGGATATTTTAGCAACTAATTGGGCGTGGCATGCCATCTCAGCAAAGCAGATTTAGTGCAGAACAGGGTAAGGAAGCTTCTTAAGCAGAGCATATTGACTGTAAACTATTTCGGCAAACAGTGAGATTAACAACGTCTATAAGCTAACATTCAGCGCTACTTTGACATGCACGGGGCCTCCGTCTAGAATGCGTGTACCATGGGAGAAGCTGACCATCGTGCGTCTCCACAAGAACGTCACCAGCGGTGGTGGCACGACTGGAGGACGACAGTCTACGAGAGCGTACTGTGGGAGCAAGAGGATCGTCGTGTGTCCTCTCAATGAACAGCGGCGCTGATGTATCGGCGCGGCGGGGAGGACGGCTTTGGCAGAGCGAATGGAGCTGAGGGGGCCGGGGGGAGGGGGCGTTTGGGGAATATTATTGGCTAGTTGGCCGAAGGGCGTTGAATTTGGGATTTGGGGGAATTTTCACGCGGTGGGCAGGGGAGTTTGGCGCATGGTCGGTTTCTCCAAATGCGGTCCCATGTGTCAGTGAACAGGCAAGCCGAAGCGTGTTCCGTTAGGGTGAGCCATGTGTAGGACCGACCGCGTGAGGGGTGCAATGCGACCGCGACAGGCGTGCTGTGAGTGTGCCGCCTTTTTCCTTTTAAACTTGGTGCTTCGCACGATCCATCGATACTACTAGCAATCTGTTAGTCCCGACTAAAACGGCACGGTTGGGTCTTTTCCCGTGCGATATGCTGGGAAGTTGGCTTAGTTCGATTTTTAGGACTTTTTTAGGACAAGGCTTAGTTGGTTTGACAGACGGAGCGAGAGAAAGATGTGAAATGCGTGAATGTGTAATGGACGTACTATTGGAGTGCCTAAGATAAATTGTGTATGTAGACCCTATGTGTTTATTTACTTCGCATGTTAGCTTTGTCTCGTGTCAAACCTTCTAAACTTAGACCAAGTTTATACACACAAAAACAATGACAACCACAATACCAAGTAAATATGATTAGAATCATCATTCAATATATTTTCTCTACTATTATAAAAAGAGAGTTGGTGATCCTGCAATATAGGCCATCCGATCTATATCTGACGGATACGAAGGAAACTATGACAATTTTGCAAAAATATACCCCCACCCCTCTCCACATTTGCAGATAAGGCCTTCCCTATTTCATCTTATCTCCCACAAGATAAAATACTCATATAAATGCATCTTGATGTTCCATGCAACGCACGGGCATCTTGTTAGTCATACAATATATCTTACTATTATTGTGAAAGTTCATATAAACCAGACGAGATTCATGCAAACATGGCAGATTTTCATTACATTTCGAACTTTTATAGCAGAGGAAAATAAAAGAAACCCGACCCTAAACCTATCATGTGGCGACGATCGACCTCCACTTTCCTTTGTACTTCCGCATCGGCGACGACGTCCTCCATCTGCCGTCTCCATGAATGGCAGCGGGGTTCAAGACTCATGAAGTGAAGGTGCGGTCTCCGGCGAGGAAGAGTAGAACATGGGAGACGGACCGGCCAGTTGGCACACCATGCCCTGCCGCCTCCCATGCCCTACTCATCCTCGGAGGAGTCCCCGACCTCGGCGGTGCCGGTGGACGTGAGGTCGATGATGATGGACGTGGACGGTCTGTCGCTTCACCTGCCACATGCGCCACCGAACGTTGGACGGTGGCAAGTAGGACGCCTGGCTGGCGGTGGTCTCATCCTCGGCCGCCAGTGCGGCCATCGCTTGTGCGGCCGCGTCCGTGTTCGGCTACGCCGGTATTGCATTGCAAGCGGCGAGTTGAGTGAGGGCGGCGACCTCGAGCTTCATCCCCTAAGACAAGCTCTCCCGTAGAGTGTTCCCGCTCGCGGTCATGGTGGATGTGGTGCTAGGTAGGAGGATGCAGTATGGTGTGGAGTTTAGCTGGGCCTTGCCGCTTTAAGTAGCGCATTCTAGTGAGGCCAAGCGTCCGGGTGCATCTAAGTCGCCGGAGTTGGTTCCTCGGGCAGCGAGTCTGCTTAATGACGGCATACGGACGGATGGCATGAATGCGGGATACTGGCGCCAGCTAGGTACGCACGCGCGTGACTGCGCGAGGGACAAGGGTTTTTTTGTGGGCCAGGGTAGTCAGCTGCGGGCGTGGCAACGTTGGAGATGCCCTTTGCTCACATGCGATCCCACATGTCATTGAAAAAGCAAGACGACCCGGCATGGTCTCAGGTCCTGGGGATGCAACTAGAACACTCCGGATGCGTCGCGGCGCGCATGCACTTCGGTGCCCCGTGCATCCTCGACGAGCCAGGTGTTGATCTGCTGGTCGTGCCACAGCGGCGGCGCCACCCTCGGCAGAATGATGAATGTATGCTTAAAAAAGATAGATAAAAGGCTTGGTTACAATTAATGCATGGTAGAGTGACCTAGGCGTGTGTCGAAGAGTGACCTGACGAGCGAGATACAATCCCGATACCTCAAGAGATCAATTAGGTGTGTGTGTGTGCGCACGCGCGCGCGCGAGAGGGAGAGAGAGAGAGAGAGAGAGAGAGAGAGGGAGAGAGAGAGAGAGAGAGAGAGGGAGAGAGGGAGGGAGAGAGAGAGATAGACCCTGAGATGAAACTGAGAGAGAATGAGTGGGTGCATGTGTGATACATAGAGATGGTGCGTCAAAGGAAAAAATGTTTTATGCATAAGAAGACACATGGTATTTGAATCCCTCAAAAAATTTCAAAAATTAGAAATCAACCTAAGGCGGATTCAAAATTTTGAACCGGTGAGCATAGCATCATCAGATCATACATAAAGGGTATTCAATGTTTGTTTCGCTTTTGAACGTACAATATATTCCCTCCGATCCTGTTTAGTTACATATAAGTTTTGTGTGTAGTCAAAGTATCTCTACTTTGATCAAACTTACAGAAAAAAGTATCAACATTCAACAACGCCCAATCAATATTTTTAGATTCGTACGTACTCCTTGATTTGTATTCAAACAGAAATGGTTTCCAATTTGTATTCAAACACATGAATGCTTGTTCTCGCGCATGCTCTTCCTACTAGGATTTCGCCACGTATAGCCAGTCCAATAGTACAACTTTTTTTTGAAGCTCCCTGTCCAAATAGTAGGAGGAGGAGTAGTACAAGAGGAGCGGAGTAGTAAATTAAGCTGGCGCGGGCAGGGGAGGGGGAGGGATGTCCGACTCCACGGCGGGTTGCTCTCAACTGTGGTCCCACAAGCGAGCGAAAACGCAAGACGAAGCACGGTCCATTCAGTGAGCCACGTGCAGGGTCCACCGTGCCGGGGTGCAAAGCAAACACGACAAGAATGATGTACACCATCCGTTCCTTAAGAGCTCGCATACTTCCGAGTACTCCTTTTTTTAACACAGTAACACACAAGCGCTCATACATGCGCGCATCCACTCAACCCTATGAATGCACACACGCACACCCTACCCTATGAGCACCTTCGAGAGACTGAGCCGGCATATCATCTTGAGATTTACGAAGTCATGCTACCTCTTGAGCACTGCGTTGGATTTCCCCGAAGAGGAAAGGATGATGCAGTAAAGCAGCGTAAGTATTTCCCTCAGTTTTGGAGAACCAAGGTATCAATCCAGTAGGAGGCTACGCGCGAGTCCCTCATACCTACACAATGCAAATAACTCCTCGCAACCAACGCGAATAGGGGTTGTCAATCCCTTCACGGTCACTTACGAGAGTGAGATCTGATAGAGATGCTAGATAATATTTTTGGTATTTTTGGTATAAAGATGCAAAGTAAAATAAAAAGCAAAGTAAAAAACAAAAGTAATAATAAAGTGTTGGGAGATTAATATGATAAAGATAGACCCGGGGGCCATAGATTTCACTAATGGCTTCTCTCAAGAGGATAAGTATTTTACGGTGGGTGAACGAATTACTGTTGAGCAATTGACAAAATTGAGCATAGTTATGAGAATATCTAGGTATGATCATGTATATAGGCATCACGTCCGAGAGAAGTAGACCGACTCCTGCCTGCATCTACTACTATTACTCCACTCATCGACCGCTATCCAACATGCATCTAGAGTATTAAGTTCAAGAAACAGAGTAACGCCTTAAGCAAGATGACATGATGTAGAGGGATAAATTCATGCAATATGATAAAACCCCATCTTGTTATCCTCGATGGCAACAATACAATATGTGCCTTGCTGCCCCTACTATCACTGGGAAAGGACACCGCAAGATTGAACCCAAAGATAAGAACTTCTCCCATTGCAAGAAAAACCAATCTAGTTGGCCAAACCAAACTGATAATTCGAAGAGACTTGCAAAGATAACCAATCATACATTAAACAATTCAGAGAAGATTCAAATATTGTTCATAGATAGACTTGATCATAAACCCACAATTCATCACTCTCAACAAACTCACCGCAAAAAGAAGATTACATCGAATAGATCTCCACGAGAGAGGGGGAGAACATTGTATTGAGATCCAAAAAGAGAGAAGAAGCCATCTAGCTACTAACTATGGAGCCGAAGGTCTGAGGTAAACTACTCACACTTCATCGGAGGGGCTATGATGTTGATGTAGAAGCCCTCCGTGGTGGATTCCCCTTCCGTCGGAGCTCCGGAACAGGCCCCAAGATGGGATCTCATGGGTACAGAAGGTTGTGGCGGTGGAATTAGGTTTTTGGCTCCGTATCTGATCGTTTGAAGTGCGTAGGTATATATAGGAGGAAGGAGTACGTCGGTGGAGCAAAGGGGGGCCCACGAGGCAGGGGGCACGCCCTAGGGGGCGCCCTCCACCCTCGTGGCCGCCTCCCTTCTTTCTTGTCGTGGGGTCCAAGTCTCCTGGATCATATTCGGTGAGAAAATCACGTTCCCGAAGGTTTCATTCCGTTTGGACTCCGTTTGATATTCCGTTTCTTCGAAACACTGAGATAGACAAAAAACAGCAATTCTGGGTTGGGCCTCCGGTTAATAGGTTAGTCCCAAAAATAATATAAAACTGGAAAATAAAGCCCAATATGGTCCAAAACAGTAGATAATATAGCATGGAGCAATCAAAAATTATAGAGACGTTGGAGACGTATCAGGCATCCCCAAGCTTAATTCCTTCTCGTCCTCGAGTAAGTTAATGATAAAAAAGAATTTTTGATGCGGAGTGCTACTTGGCATAATTTCAATGTAACTCTTCTTAATTGTGGTATGAATATTCAGATCCGAAAGATTCAAGACAAAAGTTCATATTGACATAAAAATAATAATACTTCAAGCATACTAACTAAGCAATTATGTCTTCTCAAAATAACATGGCCAAAGAAAGTTCATCCCTACAAAATCATATAGTTTAGTCATCCTCCATTTTCGTCACACAAGAATGCTCTCATCATGCACAACCCCGATGACAAGCCAAGCAATTGTTTCATACTTTAGTAATCTCAAACTTATAAACCTTCGCGCAATACATGAGCGCGAGCTATGGATATAGCACTATGGCTGGAATAGAATATGATGATGGGGGTTATGTGGAGAAGACAAAAAAGGAGAAAGTCTCGCATCAACGGGGCTAATCAATGGGCTATGGAGATGCCCATCGATTGATGTTAATGCAAGGAGTAGGGATTGCCATGCAACAGATGCACTAGAGCTATAAATGTATGAAAGCTCAACAAAAGAAACTAAGTGGGTGTGCATCCAACTTGCTTGCTCACGAAGACCTAGGGCACTTGAGGAGGCCCATTGTTGGAATATACAAGGAAAGTTCTATAATGAAGAATTCCCACTAGTATATGAAAATGACAAAACAAGAGACTCTCTATCATGAATATTATGGTGCTACTTTGAAGCACAAGTGTGGCAAAGGATAGTAACATTGTCCCTTCTATCTTTTTCTCTCATTTTTTTTGTGGCCTCTTCCTTTTTTTATGGCCTTTCTCTTTTATTTATTCCTCACTTGGGACAATGCTCTAGAAAATGATGATCATCACACTTCTATTTATTTACAACTCAATTATTACAACTCGATACTAGAACAAAGTATGACTCTATATGAATGCCTCCGTGATGTACCGGGATATGCAATGAATCAAGAGTGACATGTATGAAAGAATTATGAGCGGTGGATTTGCCACAAATACTATGTCAACTACATGATCATGCTAAGCAATATGACAATGATGAATGTGTCATGAAGAACGGTATGGTGGAAAGTTGCATGGCAATATATCTCGGAATGGCTATGGAAATGCCATAATAGGTAGGTATGGTGGCTGTTTTGAGGAAGATATAAGGAGGTTTATGTGTGAGAGAGCGTATCATATCCCGGGGTTTGGATGCACGTGAAGTTTGCACCAACTCTCAATGTGAGAAAGTGCAATGCACGCATCAAGAGGCTAGCAATGGTGGAAGGGTGAGAGTGCGTATAATCCATGGACTCAACATTAGTCATAAAGAACTCACATACTTATTGCAAAAATCTACAAGCCATCAAAAACCAAAGTACTACGCGCATGCTCCTAGGGGGTAGATTGGTAAGAAAAGACCATCGCTCGTCCCCGACCGCCACCCATAAGGAGGACAATCAAATAACACCTCATGTTTCAAATTTGTTACATAACATTTACCATACGTGCATGCTACGGGACTTGCAAACTTCAACACGAGAATTTCTCAAATTCACAACTACTCAACTAGCACGACTTTGATATTATCCCCTCCATATCTCAAAACAATTATCAAGCATCAAACTTTTCTTAGTATCCAACACAATCAAAAGAAAGTTTTACAAATCTTGAATACCAAGAATATTATTATTATTAAGCAAATTACCATGCTATTTAAGACTCTCAAAATAATCTAAGTGAAGCATGAGAGATCAATAGTTTCTTTAAAACAAATCCACCACCGTGCTCTAAAAGATATAAGTGAAGCACTAGAGCAAAACTATGTAACTCAAAAAATATAAGTGAAGCACATAGAGTATTCTAACAAATTCCAATTCATGTCTGGATCTCTCAAAAGGTGTGTACAACGAGGATGATTGTGGTAAACTAAAAGCAAAGACTCAAATCATACAAGACGCCCCAAGAAAGACACATATAATGTGGTGAATAAAAATATAGCTCCAAGTGAAGTTACCGATGGAAGTAGACGAAAGAGGGGATGCCTTCCAGGGCATCCCCAAGCTTTGACTTTTTGGTGTCCTTGGATTATCTTGGGGTGCCATGAGCATCCCCAAGATTAGGCTTTTGCCACTCCTTGTTCCATAATCCATCAAAAGATTTCACCCAAAACTTGAAAACTTTACAACACAAAACTCAACAGAAATCTCGTGAGCTCCGTTAGCGAAAGAAAACAAAAGACCACTTCATGGTAATGTAATGAACTCATTATTTATTTATGTTGGTGTTAAACCTACTGTATTCCAACTTCTCTATGGTTTATAAACTATTTTAATAGCCATAGATTCATCAAAATAAGCAAACAACACACGAAAAACAGAATCTGTCAAAAACAGAACAGTCTGTAGTAATCTGTAACTAAAGCAAACTTTTGGAACTCCAAACAATCAGCCAAAATAGGACGACCTAGGCAATTTTTTTATTGATCAGCAGAAATTGGAATCACTATTTTATCACGTTCTGGTGATTTTAAAAAAAAAATCGTGAACAGAAAGTTTCTGGAAATTACAGCAAGATCAAATAACTATCATCCAAGAAAATCCTATAGGTTTAACTTGGCACAAACACTAATTAAAACATAAATCCACATCTAAACAGAAGGTAGATGGATTATTTATTCCTAAACAGAAGCAAAAGCAAAAAAACTAAAATAAAATTGGGTTGCCTCCCAACAAGTGCTATCGTTTAACGCCCCTAGCTAGGCATAAAAGCGAGGATAGATCTAGGTATTACCATAATAGTGGTATGGCAAATCATGAAAACTTCTCTCATATTCTCTACGTTCAGTAGCAAGTTTTCTTTGAGGGAAGCAAAATTAATCAAAAGGGCTAAATTTAATGGGACAAAAGTCCCCAAGATCAATCTCTGGAGGTATGGGTTCCTCCCTAGGACCTTTGTATTGCACAACCAATTCCTCATTAAGAGCATTCTTTTGGCAAAAAGATACAAGCCTTCGTCCAAGAGGAAAACTTAGTCCATTATTCTGAATAGCAAAATCATCATTAAGCTCAGAAATTTTATCAACTAGAACATCGGCGGGAACCTTTTTCCTAAGATTTTCATTATAAGCAATATGATCTAAAGATTGTAAACGCATCATGTCTTCTTGATTAAAAATGATAGCTTCAATGGGAGGATGACTAGCATCCACCCTAGAATGCGCAAAGATTTCTTTGGCCTCTTTTATTATAAATCTAAACTCATGAGCCAAAATGATAGTGGCGGCACGTTTAACAGAAGAATGCTCAATATTAGAGTTTTCTAAGAAAATTTGTTGTATGCAAGGATGCATGTGCATAAATTGCCACTCAAGTTCAACTATAAGCATGGCAATAACGTCCGAAAGACTACTAGTTCTATGAAGAATAGAACCGCCCATAGAAGGCAAAGCACCAGCACAAGTAAAGAAATCTTGAATAACTCCTTTTCCAATGATATTACCACTACCAACTCGAAAAAAAATTGTATGCAAGGTAGGGGGTTCTTCGGCAGGAGCATCAGAATTCTCCATGATATTATTATTGTCCATATCAGCAATAATTTCCCCAAATTCAGACATAACGACAAGCAAGCGAGAAAAGGCAAATGGAAAAGAGAGGGCGAATAAAACGGCAAGGGTGAAGTGGGGGAGAGGAAAACGAGAGGCAAATGGCAAATAATGTAATGCGAGAGATAAGGGATTGTGATGGGTACTTGGTATGTTGACTTTTGTGTAGACCTCCCCGGCAACGGTGCCAGAAAGGGCTCGTTGTCGGGAGTCCAAATCTTGAATTGACCTTGCATAAGCCTCACCGGAAATGGTGCCAGAAATTCTTCTTGCTACCTCTTGAGCACTGCGTTGGATTTCCCTGAAGAGGAAAGGATGATGCAGTAAAGCAGCGTAAGTATTTCCCTCAGTTTTTGAGAACCAAGGTATCAATCCAGTAGGAGGCTACGTGCGAGTCCCTCGTACCTACACAAAGCAAATAACTCCTCGCAACCAACGCGAATAGGGGTTGTCAATCCCTTCACGGTCACTTACGAGAGTGAGATCTGATAGAGATGATAGATAATATTTTTGGTATTTTTTGTATAAAGATGCAAACTAAAATAAAAGAAAAGTAAAAAAACAAAAGTAATAATAAAGTGTTGGGAGATTAATATGATAAAGATAGACCCGGGGGCCATAGATTTCACTAATGGCTTCTCTCAAGAGCATATGTATTTTACGGTGGGTGAACGAATTCTTGTCAAGCAATTGATGTAATTGAGCATAGTTATGAGAATATCTAGGTATGATCACGTATATAGGCATCACGTCCGAGACAAGTAGACCGACTCCTGCCTGCATCTACTACTATTACTCCACTCATCGACCGCTATCCAGCATGCATCTAGAGTATTAAGTTCAAGAAAACAGAATAATGCCTTAAGCAAGATGACATGATGTAGAGGGATAAATTCATGCAATATGATAAAAACCCCATCTTGTTATCCTCGATGGCAACAATACAATACATGCCTTGCTGCCCCTACTGTCACTGGGAAAGGACACCGCAAGATTGAACCCAAAGCTAAGAACTTCTCCCATTGCAAGAAAAACCAATCTAGTAGGCCAAACCAAACTGATAATTCGAAGAGACTTGCAAAGATAACCAATCATACATAAAAGAATTTGGAGAAGATTCAAATATTGTTCATAGATAGACTTGATCATAAACCCACAATTCATCTGTCTCAACAAACACACCGAAAAAAGAAGATTACATCGAATAGATCTCCACGAGAGAGGGGGAGAACATTGTATTGAGATCCAAAAAGAGAGAAGAAGCCATCTAGCTACTAACTATGGACCCGAATGTCTAAGGTAAACTACTCACACTTCATCGGAGGGGCTATGATGTTGATGTAGAAGCCCTCCATGGTGGATTTCCCTTCCGGCGGAGCTCCAGAACAGGCCCCAAGATGGGATCTCGTGGGTACAGAAGATTGCGGCGGTGGAATTAGGTTTTTGGCTCCGTATCTGATCGTTTGGGGGTACGTAGGTATATATAGGAGGAAGGAGTACGTCGGTGGAGCAAAGGGGGGCCCATGAGGCAGGGGACGCGCTCTAGGGGAGCGCCCTCCACCCTCATGGCCGCCTCCTTTCTTCTTTGACGTGGGGTCCAAGTCTCCTGGATCATATTCGGTGAGAAAATCAAGTTCCCGGAGGTTTCATTCCGTTTGATATTCCGTTTCTTCGAAACACTAAAATAGGCAAAAAAAACAACAATTCTGGGCTGGGCCTCCGGTTAATAGGTTATTCCCAAAAATAATATAAAAGTGGAAAATAAAGCCCAATATGGTCCAAAACAGTAGATAATATAGCATGGAGTAATCAAAAATTATAGATACGTTGGAGACGTATCAAGTCACCACCTCATCGTCGAAAGGAACGGTGGGGAGGTCGAGACGTCTGCCGCATGAAACTCTGAAACTTTGGTCCCATCCCACCCCACAACTCTCCAGGCTCTACCCGTTCGGCTTTGGAAACTCCATACAGTCAAAACCGATTGACCGGTCATCACCGGAACCACTATTCCCACTGGAACCTTCGCTGCTCGGCCTACGCCAGCTACTTGCCGGCCGGTTACCACTGCCCCAAAACCACACCTCCTCTTCAGCCCATTTTCCCATCCTTTTTCGATCCCCTAGTCCGTATCAGCCGTCCCATAGTTCGTTGTAAAGCCATGGTGTGCCGCAAGATCACACATTACAAGATGCTGACGCTGGAGCGCCGCGTAGAAATCACGGCGGCGGTCGGCGCCCCAGACCTCCTTTCCCAAGCTCGCTTTGCGGCGGGCCAATCCCAAGTTCTCTAGAGCAAAGCTCCGAGGAGGAGAAAGCCGATCCAATGTTCATGGCAAAGGTCGCGGCGTAGAAGGCCCCCGATGCATATGAGATGATGGACGTAGACTTCGTGACGGCATCTGGGTCCCCCATGGTGCAGGCGGACCAGCAGTTCAACCTGGCGATCCTAAACGAGCATCGGGAGGCAGAGGCTCAACTAGACACGGAGTGCGCGGATGCCGCTACCATCGAGGCCCTCCTGCAGGCGGAACCGGATGTCGTGGACGTGAACCGGGCGGCGGAGGCTCAACTTGACGCGGAGCGAGCGGATGCCGCTACCATCCAAGCCCTCCTGCAGGTGGAACCAGACGTACTGGACTTGAACTGGGCGGCGGAGGCTCAACTCGATGCGGAGCGTGCAGATGCCGCTGCCATCGAGGCCCTCTTGCAGGCGGAACCAAACGTCGTGGATGTGAACCGGGTGGTGATTGCGTCCGTGCAGAGCGCCCGCACACTCTGTGTGAACGAGTAGCTAGAGGCCGAGAACAACCACGGTGCGGAGACACACGTCGGCAGCTACGGCTGGTTCGCACCGGCAACCAAAGACGACGGGCCGACTCGTTCCGTGAGCGGTAAACGTTTTTCTTTATGTTGTTTTTTTTAGGGATCTTTTGTTGTGTAAAAACATATACTTATGCAAGTCACCTGACTTTCATCATTTGGGCCATTCGGCCATTTCAGGCAGTTGGATGAATATCCTACGTCTGCTAACCCTTCTTCTTGCTCACCTCTTCTTCTTCCCCAACAGACCACCGCATGGGCCGCACAGATCTTCCCCAACATGCGGTTGGATAAACATATTGTATGAACGAAAATTAGGTGTGAGCGGTTGGATGGCTGAGTTTGGTTTGATCACATGCGGTTGCACGTGTTATTGAGGGTGCGTTCCCTTGGCTGGGTTTGCGACGTGCAGGAGCCACTGTGTGAGGGTGCGGTGCGACCGCGACAGGCGTGCGTAATTGTACCTCCTTTTCATTTTGAACTTGTAATAACATTTGGTTTGTGAGGGTGAGCGACTTTGATTTTAGTATGTATTGTTTTAAAAAAGAAGGCGGGGTTTTGCTTCGCAGGATCGATCGATACAAATCCTCGTTTGACGTGTCAATTAATGCGTATTTTTTTATCCAACACCCAACAAGCTAAACATCTCACTCTTCATTGCTTGATTAATGCAGCGCCATGCAAACCAACCTTCTCACTTCCGCATGAATGCAAGGGTATACTAATGTCCTTGGTTGCTAGTACGAGGCAAATCCCATCGATTTTGCCTTGATTAGTGTTAGTGGCCTTCTGCAAATTGTAATTTTGGTACTGGCCTTGTATACAAAAAAATGGAGGTAGTAACTATTTGACTTCCTTCCCCATTGCAGTGATGTCGACGATATCTCGATCGCTGTGGCTTTGGCGAAGTGGGTTCGACGGAGCACACCATTGAGGCAGACCACGGTAAGTCGTTCGCAAGTGCCGCCTGCAAGCCGAGACAACCGCCTTCTTTGCATCCAAGAAGTCCGTTGAACCAAAGGAGGCCTAAATGTACTACTAATAGCACAATGGTGCGGTAAAGGTGGTTTCTCGAAGAAGACGATGGAGAAGCGTTGTCAGACAAGAGTGAAATGATGGTTGCTTCATCCGTGCTTTGTGATTTGATGCCTCACTGCTTTGTGATTTGTGATAGAAGGGACAAGGGAGTAGACTCTATGCTCTATACATGCGTCCAAACATGGGAGAAAGAGGAGAGAGGTTGCTTTTTTCTATTCTTTCAATCAATCAATTAGGGAGCTTCGGTTCCCTCTTTTTTGGCTTTGGCAACACCCTCCACAATGGTTCCCATTGATGCCAAAAGCTATTTTCACATTTGGTACACATTGTGGATGCCCTTAAGCGTACCACTTGGTTTTGCTCCTTGGTGCTATCTATACAAATCTCGATTATATTAATCTAAAAAATATATCAAGATTAGTAAAAAGGAGGTGATTTTGTTGTCAGAAGGTAGGGGAGATTTCTTATTTTTAGAGGAGGTTGGCCTGGCGGTTTGCTAACATGCGGTCCCACGTGTCAGTGATGTACCAAGCCGATCCGCGTCCCACATGAGGCAGAACAACGGCAGAAGCAAGAAGTGGTTAACTTGAAGAAGATGAGGGATAAGCGGATTCAGCAAAGAGTGGAAGTATGGTTGCTTCGTCCCTCCAACTTAACTAGGGGAAAGGTGCAGCTTTGTGATTTCACGCCTCATTGCTCATTACTACGACAGTGCCAAGACTAGAGTGCGTCCCCCTACTGCTCTGCACTATTATTTCATATGGCACTGATACATCTCCAACATATCTACATTTCCTAATGCTTTCCCTCTTGTTTTGGACTCTAATTTACATGATTTGAATGAAACTAACCCCGGACTGACGCTGTTTTCAGCAGAACTACCATGGTGTTGTTTTTGTGCAGAAATAGAAGTTCGGAGAACAGAATGAAACTTTGCGAGGATTTTTTATACAATAAATGAGAATTTCTGGAGCCAAGAACCACCGGAGGGGGGCACCTGGGTGGGCACAACCCACCAGGGCGCCCCCCCTCAGGCGCACCCAGGTGGGTTGTCCCCACCTGGTGGCCCCGCGGATCCTGAAACCAATGCTATAAAAACATTTTTCTAGAAAAAAATCAGGGAGAAAGAATTATCGTGTTCCATGGGATGGATCCGTCGTCTCCTCCTGTTCTTCATCGGGAGGCCAGATCTGGAGTCTGTTTGGGGCTCCGGAGATTGGGCTCTTCGATCTTTGTCATCACCAACCCTTCTCCATTGCCAATACCATGATGCCCCATCGAGAGTGAGTAATTTCTTTGTAGGCTCGCTGGTCAGTGAGGAGTTGGATGAGATTCATCATGTAATCTAGTTAGTTTTGTTAGGGCTTGATCCCTAGTATCCACTATGTTCTGAGATTGATGTTGCTATGACTTTGCTATGCTTAATGCTTGTCACTTTGGGCCAGGGTGCCATGATTTCTGATCTGAACCGTTTATGTTATCACCATTATATCCATGTTCTAGATCCGATCTTGCAAGTTATAGTCACCTACTACGTGTTATTATCCAGCAACCCCGGAGTGACAATACCCGGGACCACTCCTGGTGATGATTGTAGTTTGAGGAGTTCATGTATTCACCGTGTGTTAAAGCTTTGTTCTGGTTCTCTATTAAAAGGAGGCCTTAATATCCCTTAGTTTCCAATAGGACCCCACTTCCATGGGAGGGTAGGACAAAAGATGTCATGCAAGTTCTTTCCATAAGAACGTATGACTATTTACGAAATACATGCCTACATTATATTTATGAACTGGAGCAAGTGTCTTATCGCCCTAGGTTATGACTGTCACATGATGAATATCATGCAACAAATTATGGATCCAATGCCTACGAATTTCTCTTATATTGTTGTTGCTATGTTACTACTGCTATCATTACTGTTGCACTTGCTACAAAATCACTGCTATCACTGTTACTGTTACTGTTACTATTGCTGCTGCTACCAATATCAAAACTATCATACTACTTTGCTACTGATCACTTTGCTGCAGATAATTAATCTCCAGGTGTGGTTGAATTGACAACTCAGCTGCTAATACTTACAAATATTCCTTTGCTCCCCTTGTGTTGAATCTATAAATTTGGGTTGAATACTCTACCCTCAAAAAATGTTGCGATCCCCTATACTTGTGGTTTATCAAGACCTTTTTCTGGTGCCGTTGTCGGGGAGCATAGCTATATTTGTTAAGTCACTTTGGATTATATCAATGTATCACTATGAAGAATCTGAAGGATGCTTAGACTAAGATTTTTCCCTCTAAGACGAGGGGAGGCAAGGAACTGCCATCTAGCTCTGCTTTAGATTCATCTTCTGTTATAAGTAAACTTGCATCACCACCACCCGCTATTAATCCTGATATGTCGCAGGTTATTAACTATGCTACTTCTGCTATGAATGATACTTATGATGATGCTAGTACCTTGCTTGATGATGATGTGCCACTAGGTGAATTTCTTGATGAACAAATTGCTAGAGTAAGAGAGCATGATATTGTTGAAACTGATGATGAGCTTGAAACTGAAAATCATGAAACACATACTAGAACTAGCCCTCCTAGATATGAATTGCCAAAGGTACCGGAAGGTTATGTTATGAATGTGGAGACAACTAGAGATATTCTTTCTTGCAAGGATAGAGATGATCTAGAGAAATTGTTATGCAAGAAAGAAAAAACTTTGAATGCTAGGATGCAATACGATCCTAAGTTTGCCACTTCACCTATCTTTGTTGATGATAAGGATTATGAATTCTCTGTCGACTCAGAGCTAATTACTTTAGTTTAATCTGATCCTTTCCATGGTTATGAAACTGAAACTATTGTGGCACATCTTACTAACTTGAATGACATAGCCACCCTTTTTGCTCATGATGAGAAAACTTACTATTACTATATTCTCAAATTATTTCTGTTCTCATTAAAGGGTCATGCTAAAGCTTGGTACAATACTCTTGCTACTGGTTGTGTGCGTAGTCCCCAGGATATGATTTATTACTTCTCTCAAAAATATTTCCCTGCTCATAAGAAACAAGCTGCCTTGCAGGAAATATTTAACTTTGCCCAAATTGAAGAAGAGAGTCTCCCACAAGCTTGGGGGAGGCTTCTCCGATTGCTTAATGCTTTTCCCGGTCATCCTCTTAAGAAAAATGAAATACTTGATATCTTCTATAATGGACTAACCGATGCTTCTAGGAATTTCTTAGATAGTTGTGCTGGTTGTGTTTTCAGGGAATGAACTATTGGGCAAGCTGAAGAATTATTGAATAACATATTAAAAAATTATGATGATTGGACTCTTCCTGAACCACCGCTTAAACCCACTCTGAAGAAGAGGGGTATTTTATATCTCAGTCCTGAAGATATGCAAGAGGCAAAGAAATCTATGAAGGAAAAAGGTATTAAAGCTGAGGATGTCAAAATTTTACCTCCCATCGACGAAATACATGGGCTTAATACACCACCACCACCTAAGGTGGTAGAGGTAAATTCTCTAATGAAATTCAGTGATAGTCCTCACAATATGCACCCTAGCCAATGCCTTTATGAGTTTGAGGATTATACTAGAAAACAAGATCACTTCAATGCAAATGTTATGAAACAATTGAAATACAATTCTAATATGATTGCTCGCTTGAGTGGCTTGTAATTTAGAATCTCAAATGATGTTAGAGGTGTGGGAAAGCATGCTTCTATGGTTCAAACTCAGTTAGAACAAGTTGCTAAATCTCAAAGACAGTTACTTAATGAAATGAACAATAATATAAGTGACTTTGCTATTAGAGTAGCAACCAGAGGAGGTAAAATGACTCAGGAACCACTTTATCCTAAGGGACACCCAAAAAGAATTGAACATGACTCTCAAAGAGCTAACACTGATGCATGTAGTCCTTCTAAAAAGAAAAGGAAGAAGAAAAATGAAAGGACTTTGCATGCCTCTAGTGAACCTGAAGTAGAAAAACCTCCTGATAATGATAATGAAGTTTCTATCTCTGATGCTGAAAATCAATCTGGTAGTGAACACTCACCTTCTGATAATGAAAAAAAGATAATGACGAGGTTCATGAAGACACTCAAACAAATAATAAAGAACCAGACAATGATGTTGAGATAGAACCTGCAGTTGATCTTGATAACACATAACCCAAGAATACAAGATATGATAAAAAGAGACTTTGTTGCTAGAAAACACGGTAAAGAAAGAGAACCGTGGGTTCAAAAACCTGTGCCCTTTGCACCTAAGTCAACTAAAAAGAAAGATGATGAAGAATTTGAACGCTTTCTTTGAAATCGAGGCCGATCTTTGCGTGCTAAACAGTGATATCCTTAAAATGCCTCCTTATGCAAAGTACATGAAAGACATCATCACCAATAAGAGAAAAATACTGGAAGCTGAAATCTCCACCATGCTTGCTAATTATACTTTTAAAGACGGAGTACCTAAAAAACTTGGAGATCCGGGGATACCAACTATACCTAACTCCATCAAAAGAAATTATGTGAAAACTGCTTTATGTGATTTAGGAGCTGGTGTTAGTGTTATGCCTTTGTCTTTATATAAGAGACTTGATTTGAATGAACTCACACCTGCTGAAATATCTTTGCAAATGGCTAACAAATCAACTACCATACCTATTGATATTTGTGAGGATGTGCCCATTGTTGTTTCTAATGTTGTTATTTTGACTGATTTTGTTATACTTGAGATGCCCGAGGATGACAACATGTCGATTATCCTTGGTAGACTATTCTTGAATACTACAGGGGCTGTTATTGATTGCAATAAAAGCAAGGTCATCTTTCATATCAATGATAATGAGCATATGGTGCACTTTCCGAAGAAAAATTCCAAGTGAATGGTACTAATGTTATTGAAAAAACTCTGACAATCACTATTGGGAGTTTTCAACTACCTCTACCTACTGTAAAAAAGAAATATGAAATGCTTACTGTTGGGGAGATGCATATTCCCGTTGAGGTAACTTAGTGATTTACGAAAGTTCTTCGGTTTCATGCTAATCGAAAGTGGTTGTTAATAAGACTTGATCAACCTTATTAATGGATCATTTTTATGAGGTGTGAAGTTGATGAATTTAGTAAGCACTACCTTCTGTCCCTACCTTTTCTTTTCTGTTTTTATTAGTCAAATAAAATAAACTGCCATGTTTTGTTTGTTTTCTGAATTTCCCGTGCAATAAAGAAATGAACCAAAAATAAAACTTCCGAGAATGCTCTAAAAATTTAATACGATTTTTTTCTGAATATTTAAGATTTTTTGGTGCAAATAATATCAGAGGGGGGTGCACCAGGTGGGCACAACCCACCTGGGCGCGCCAGGACCCCTAGGGCGCTCCTGGTGTGCCCTGGTGGGTTGTGGTCCCCACGTGGCCCCCCTCAGTTATCTCTTCATCCCACATCACCACCTACCTGCAGAAAAAAATCACCATTGCTCTCTCTCTCTCTCTCGTGTTCTTGCTCTCAAACCCGCGGATTTCCATCTCTTTGCTCGAAGCTCCGTTTCCGAAACTGTTTCAGGGGATTGTTGCTTGGTATGTGACTGCTCCGTTTGTCCAATTAGTTTTTGCTTTAGTGGTTTATATTTTGAATAATTATCTACTCTTGGTGCTGATGTAGATGAGCTTGCATGTTGAATTCTTAGAGTTTTAAGTAGTTTGAATGCTTGCTATGGCCTCTATGCTTCCCTATGAGTAGTTGCTACCGATCTTATAAAGTTTTGTTGATAAATTTTTGTCACCCAAAAATTTTCAAAAAATTGTACGCGAATATGATGAACCTTTTTGGGAGGAGTTCTTCGAGGAGGAGATCCTCGAGGGCATCTTCTAGTGACAGCTCCGTTCGTCGATCTTATGTTCAACCAAGTGAAAGTTCCATATGAGATGCCGCCACCAAAACATGCCTATGGCCATGTGATGATTATATGGTGAGCGTGGGCATTAAGGAGGAATTTGAGCAATATGTTCACAATGCCGATCTCGGTCCCTACATTTTAGATAAGTGCAATCAACACCACACTCTCACTAAATCATTTGTCAAGGGATTTAAATTCCATCCCCGTGATTCTAGGGTGTCATTTAAACTATATGAAAAATCCATTTACCATATCACTAGAGAGATTTGCTCAACATTGCAAAATCCCATTCTGGGGTTCGCTAGACGAACCACCAAGGTCTGTTTCAAGCGTTCTTGACTAATCTTAGCTACGATGAGACTAGGGGAGTGATGGAAGGTAGAATAAAGAGCATTCATTTTCCCGCAATTCAGTACTTTGCATTATTTAATGGAAAATGTATTGTAGGCAAACAAGATTGTAGTACACTTTGTGCTCCAGACTTGAGCCCCATACGCACTGCTCTCACTGGTGACAGAAGTTATAATCTTGGAGCGATTGTTGCACGTAGGTTGCAACACAACGCTAATAGTGGCTATTTTTATGGTGGAATTTATGCCACACGCTTAGCAAGAGAGCTGGGTGTTGCACCTTTGCCCTATGACCCTATTTTACCTACGCAGTATTTAGACTTTGATGCTATGAAACGCCATAAGATCCTTAGAGGCGAACCTCATAATTTCACCTATAAATTGTTGTTTAATCAAGAATCTGTTGTGCACACATATTTACCTGCACCTGCTCTCTTTGATTATCACAGCAGGGGAAGATATTTTGTTCTTGAAAGCGAGGCCCGAGCTCACAATGCGGCAGTTATAGCTGCACGGCAGGCTGAGACATGTTTGCAATGACAATTAGAGATTATAGTTTCTCATTTCATGCATAAGTAGCTAGGAGTGGATAATGATTTATCTTGGATGTCAACATTGCACTAAAATGATTGTGATGTAGTATGATGAAAAGGTATCCTCCTCTGAATGTTTGAGTGGCTTGACTTGGCACATGTTCATGCATGTAGTTGAATCAAAACCAACATAGGCTCTATGATATTTATGTTCATGGTGTTCATATACTACTCATGCTAGTGTCCAATGTTACTTATGCATAATGCATGTTCATGACCGTTGTTGCTCTCTAGTTGGCTGCTTCTCAACCTATTTGCTAGCCTTCGCCTATACTAAGTGGGAATTCTGCTTGTACATCAAAAACCTTGAACCCAAGTTATTCCAGATGAGTCCACCATACCTACCTATATGCGGTATTACCCTGCCATCCTAAGTAAATTTTCACGTGCCATCTCTAAAAACTTCAAATAAATATCCTTTTTGTGTGCCTAGATCGTTCATGGAATGACAGGAGGTAGTCAATATCTTCCATGCTAAGCGGGTTATTCTCAGGATGAGTGTTTATTCACTCACCATCACACAAGAAAAGGGCGGTAATAGGGATGCCCAGTCCCAAACTGCAAAAAGAATTGATCTTTCAAATAATCAAACAAAAACTCCTACGGAGTCATAAACTTTACTTTACCGCTTGGGAACCGCCACTAGCATGTTTAGCATGGAAGATATTGATAACTGATTGTCGCGAAGTAAACAAGAAGGGTGCATTTCTCAAAATATCATTTACCTCTATTTTGAAAACATGAGCTCTGGCACCGCTGCAAACCACTGCTTCCCTC
The DNA here is from genome assembly GCA_021605145.1 of Aegilops bicornis. Taxonomy (NCBI): domain Eukaryota; kingdom Viridiplantae; phylum Streptophyta; class Magnoliopsida; order Poales; family Poaceae; genus Aegilops; species Aegilops bicornis. The sequence goes on along the minus strand of CM038675.1, from coordinate 377,504,875 downwards.
TGCGAAGGGACTATCTATTTACTATTATGTTGTGTCATCACCTTCTAAAATAAGCGCCAGAACCTAAGAGCACTGCTGTTATGCTGATGTATTGTGTGTAGCTAATGTTGGGTGCATCATGACTGGATCTTTTCTACCATAAATTACAACGTTTAGTCGCTGCTTGAACTTTGGAGGTGCTCTGCATTTATGTTTTGCGGTCTCAGAAAGGGCTAGCGAGATACCACTATTGTCATATTATATCATGGTTGTTTTGATGACGTGTTGCTGTATGAGATATCTTATTATTGCTCGCTAGCTGATTATGTCATTGCTATGCATTAATATAATTTTTAAGATTTATTGTCAGCATGGTTAGTTATAATGTTGGCTGAAAACCTGGGTGCTGTTTAAGCTTATTTATGCAAACAAGAGCAGAAGAGTTCGGAAAAGTTTTTCCTTTTCACTTTCAGTTTATCAACTGAATTGCTTGAGGACAAGCAAAGGTTTAAGCTTGGGGGAGTTGATACATCTCCAACGTATCTACTTTTCCTAACGTTTTTCCTCTTGTTTTGGACTCTAATTTGCATGATTTGAATGAAACTAACCCCGGACTGACGTTGTTTTTAGCAGAACTACCATGGTGTTATTTTTGTGCAGAAATAAAAGCTCTCGGAACGGAACGAAACTTCGAGGATTTTTTATACAATAAATGGGAATTTCTCGAGCCAAGAACCACCGGAGGAGGACACCTGGGTGGGCACAACCCACCAGGGCACCCCCCAGGCGCGCCCATGTGGGTTGTCCCCACCCAATGGCCCCGCAGATCCTGAAACCGATGCTATAAAATCACATTTTTCTAAAAAAAATCAAGAAGAAAGAATTATCGCGTTCCACGGGACGGGGTCGCCGTCAGCTCCTGTTCTTCATCCGGAGGCCAGATCTGGAGTCCGTTTGGGGCTCCGGAGAGGGGGATCTTCGATCTTCGTCATCACCAACCCTTCTCCATCGCCAATTCCCTGATGCTCCCCACCGGGAGTGAGTAATTTCTTTGTACGCTCGTTGGTCGGTGAGGAGTTGGATGAGATTCATCATGTAATCTAGTTAGTTTTGTTAGGGCTTGATCCCTAGTATCCACTATGTTATGAGATTGATGTTGCTATGACTTTGCCATGCTTAATGCTTGTCACTTTGGGCCCGGGTGCCATGATTTCAGATCTGAACCGTTTATGTTATCACCATTATATCCATGTTCTAGATCCGATCTTGCAAGTTATAGTCACCTACTACGTGTTATGATCCGGCAACCCCGGAGTCACAATAGTCGGGACCACTCCCGGTGATGACAGTAGTTTGAGGAGTTCATGTATTCACCGTGTGTTAAAGCTTTGTTCTGGTTCTCTATTAAAAGGAGGCCTTAATATCCCTTAGTTTCCAATAGGACCCCACTTCCACGGGAGGGTAGGACAAAAGATGTCATGCAAGTTCTTTCCATAAGAACGTATGACTATTTACGAAATACATGCCTACATTATATTTATGAACTGGAGCTAGTGTCGTATCACCCTAGGTTATGACTGTCACATGAGGAATATCATCCAACAAATTACCGATCCAATGCCTACGAATTTCTCTTATATTGTTCTTGCTAAGTTACTACTGCTATCGTTACTGTTGCACTTGCTACAAAATCATTACTATCACTGTTACTGTTACTGTTGCTACTGCTACCAATATCAAAATTGCCATACTACTTTGCTACTGATCACTTTGCTGCAGATAATTAATCTCCAGGTGTGGTTGAATTGAAAACTCAGCTGCTAATACTTACAAATATTCTTTGGCTCCCCTTGTGTCGAATCTGTAAATTTGGGTTGAATACTCTACCCTTGAAAACTGTCACGATCCCCTATACTTGTGGGTTATTAGGCACGTGGACCCAGTTGCTTGATGTCCCACATGTCAGCGGAAGGGACTAGAACATTTATGAAAGCGAGCGCTCAACTCTTACGACGAAGGAGTACACGACACAGCCCAAAGGAATCGTTACATTGTACTATAGTACTACTATAGTTTTGTTGTTCCACAATCCATCGATACAAATCCGATTAAACAAAGTAGGTTGGGATTTTCCCATGTAGGCAGGGTAGTTTGGCATAGTAAGAGAGAGAGAAAGATGTGAAATGCTTGAATGTGTAATGGGCCCTTTTGTGTGTGTGTGTGTGTGTGTGTGTGTAGTCTGACCTTTCATATCACCAGATGATACTGGCCATACATTCCAAAGGCAATTTTAATGTATGCAAACTGAATAATTAAGTAACAATATGAGATATAGTAAAACTAAAAACACATATGACTTAGTTAGAGTGTAGTAGTGTTGCATTGCATAGTTGTTAGATGTAACATCCGAGAACGTGTAGAGATGTACTTCTGAAGGACCTACAGAGAGAAATTGGGCATAAGGTGGATTCAAATATTTGTATTCGTCTTCATACCATTTGTAACTCATATCTAAAGTTTGTACGGTAGACGTGAATGCTTGTTCGCTCTTAGGAAACCAGTACAACAATAATGGGGTGGCGTGCGCCAATTTAGGCACTGGCACGTTGGACTACTCGGCTCCACAGAGAGAGCAAGAGGACATAAATACACTGGCAGTTAGTGTATTTCAAGCAAAAAGCGTAATACGATCACCGGACTTCAAAATATGGTCATTACGGTCACTATATATGTTTTGCGGTGATTATACGGTCACTTGCTCACTGTTCAACATCGTATTGCACTCCGTTGACCGGCCAAATAGTCAGCGTGGCACTATGTTGACTGGTTAAATTGACCACGTTCCTTGTGGGTCCCACCTATCAGTTCATAGAGGAAAAAGTGAGATAAACACAAATTTACGCAGGCATGACAAGACTCCAACCAGTGTGCCGGAACAACCTGGTTGTGTACGTGTTTGTCAGGGCCTGATGTGTGCGCATGCACGTGTAGGTTGAGCACTTGAGCGTGAGCGTGTGTGTTGGTCGTGTAGTGTGTGCATGCATGCATGCGTGTGAGTGATGTGTGGCTGCGTGTGTACGTGTGAGTGTTGCATGCACTAAAAAAAGACACATCCGTGACATTTTGGACCAAACAATTTTTTTTTCTCATGCTTATGACACTTGTATGATGATAATTGTGACAAAACCCGGTATCATTGTAAGTGCATCTAGTGCCACCCCTAGTTGGTTTTGGAGTATTGACGACAAACTTCGTTGACGGACTAATGTGTTTGTGAGAATTGCAGGATAACACAGGTAGTAGTCCCTTATTGATTCGGTTTACCTACCAGAGATGACCCCTAAAAATGTGTGAAGACACTGAAGACAATGGTGGTATGTGAAGATATTCACAATGAAGATTATGACATGAGAAGACATTCACATGAAGACTATGGAGTGTGAATACATAGTTGTTTCGTAGTTTCCTTTTCTTCTTTGTTGAGTCATAGGAACCACTGTACTGTTAAGTGGGGTCCAAGTGAACAAAGTCAGAGTGACTGATGTGATGCTCAACCAAATCCTATGTCTTCGAGCAAATAAAATGAGAGCAAATCTTATCCAGAGTTGGATGAGTCAGCTTTACTGGTAGCCCAAGTCAAGATGCCACGTGTGTTTGAAATCTGACCTTTGGACACGTGTCAGTTCCTTAGTGACCAAGGGTCATTTCGGACAAATCAGGTCGGGTTGCCTCCTGGCTATAAATAGCCCACCCCCTACACCATCAATTGGTGGCTGCTCAGAGTTAGTGCACGACTTTTGTCGTTTGAGAGCAACCCACCTCCGAAGCATTTGAGACAGAGAGATCCTTGCGAGGACAAATCCCAAAACACCCAGAGCCAAAGAGTGTTAGGCATCATCAAGTCTTTACGTCTGCGTGATCTAAAGACTTGTTACACTTGAGGACTGTGAATCCTCCAGCCGGTTAGGCATCGCGTTCTGAGCATCCAAGAGCCATTGTGGATTGCCAGTGAATGAAGTCTGTGAAGGTTTGGAACTCTACCTTGAAGACTTACCAGAGTGATTGGGCGAGGACTAAATGTTCTTAGCTCAGTGGGAATAAGGTGAAGACACGGTCTTCTGAGTTAAATCTCAGCCTCCCTAACCAGACGTACAGTTGTCACAGCAACTGGAACTGGTCTGCCAAATCCTTATCTTCACCAAGCAACTGGTTCTATCCTTCCCTTCCCTTTACTTACAGTTTGTCTTCGTGAAGTCATTGCCTGCTTGCATGATCAGAGTGTCTTCACTTCTTGAAGACGGTTTACTGTTTGGCTTCATACTATCTTCCATCCTGATCCATACTACCTAGCTGCTGATAGTCTTCGTGATTTCACTTCATTGCTTACTTGACTATGGCTTGTCTAGTGTAGTCTACCTTCCGCTGCATATCAATAGGTTCATTTCTACTGGTTGTCTTCAAAACCCCCGTGTTTTGAAGACTTTCATAAAAATCGCCAATTTACCCCCCTCTAGTCGATAACTAGCATGTTCAATTGTTATTAGAGCAAGGTGCTCCCTTGTTCTGTGTGATTCAGTTTAACCACCTGGAGTTTTAGCTATATCGACTGCAGGGATAATCAAGGTCTCTGCTGCGTGCCCTGTCTTCGATGGCACTGATTACCCCTACTGGAAGAATAAGATGCGTATGCATCTTGAAGCCATTGACGTCGACCTCTGGTATGTCGTCAAGAATGGCGTTCCCAAGGTCGGTGAAGGTGTGACCGCTGCTAATGTCAAGAGGTTCATTCAAATGGACTCGACCGCAAAGAACATCATCTGTGGTCATCTGACCAAAGGAAAGTATGGCCGTGTGAGTGCTCTGGAAACTGCGAAGCTAGTCTGGGACTGGCTCTCCAAGGTCAACGAAGGCGTCTCAACCCAGAGAGACTCAAGGATTGATGTTCTTCGCAACCTCTTCAACCGATTCAAGAGAAACGACAATGAGAATGTCAAGCTCATATTTGATCGCCTCACTAATATCACAAATGAGGTTCGCGCACTCGGCGCCACTGAGATCACCAAGCACGAAATCGTCAAGAAGCTCCTGAGATCACTTGACAGCTCATTTGACACCCTGGCCCTGGTGATTCAAGAACGTCCTGACTTCAAGACTCTCGATCCGTCTGACATACTTGAGAGGCTCAACACACATGAGTTCCAGTTATCCGAGAAGCGAGACATTTATGGTCCCAACTATGGCCGAACTCGCGCTTTGAAGGCAAAGGTTGTTTCCTCATTTGAAGAAGAATCTGACTGCAGTTCTGGGGATCCTAAAGACATTGGAAAGGAGCTTGCTATGCTTGTGAAGAAGTTCCAGAAGTTCAGCAAGAAGAAAGGCTTCAGAAAGTCTTCAAGATCCAGCTCAAGAAATGATGAAGCTTCTACTCGTGACCACAAGAAGAGAACATGCCACAAATGCAAGAAACCTGGTCACAACATCTCTGAGTGTCCACAGTGGGACAATGAGACCAAGAAGAAGAAGAAGAAGAGTAAGGAATATTATTCTGATGACAAGAAGAAGAAGAAGAAGAAATCCTCAAAGTATTCTTCAAAGTCTTCGTCAAAGTCTTCATCACACAAGAAGAGCTCATCAAGCAAGGCTCGTGCATTTGTTGGCAAGGAGATGGATTCATAGGAGGAGTCTGCTTCTTAGGAGGCGGAGGTGCAGTCTGAGGAGGAGTCTGATTCAGATGTGGCAAGCCTGGCTCTAGCTTCAGCCTATGTCGCCAAGTCCATCTTCAACACTGAAGACAATGGCCTCGTCACCAACACTGATGCTAATGATGAGGATGACTCTGCTCCCACCTACTTCTTCATGGCACGAGGTGCCAAGGGTATGACACCAAAGGCTTCAGAATGGATTATGGACAGTGGATGCACTAACCACATGACTGGTGATCGAAGTCTTCTCACGGATTCAACCCTACGTCCATCTGACAAGAGACACATCACATTTTCTGACACTGGTAAAAGCATGGTATTGGGTCTAGGTAGAGTTGCAATCTCAAAGGATCAGCACATGGATAAAGTGATGCTTGTTGAATCCCTTGGTTTCAACTTAATGTCTGTCTCAATGCTTTGTGATCTAAACATGATTGTGATATTTGGAAAATATCATTGCCTTGTGCTTATGGAATCTGAAAAATCTCTAGTCTTTGAAGGGTATCGAAAATACGATCTGTATATGGTAGCTTTCTCAGCAGGACCACAGTTGGCCGTATGTCTTCTAGCAAAAGCTTCAGAGTGTTGGCTCTCGCATCGGAGGCTAGGGCATGCTGGCATGAGGAACTTGTACAGTCTCGCGAAGAAGAAGCATGTCGCAGGCATCGAGGGCATCAAGTTCAAGAAGGATCGTCTATGTGGTGCCTGCGAAGCTGGAAAGATGACGAGGGTCAAGCATCCCTCGAAGACAATCATGACGATGACTCGTCCCTTCGAGCTGCTTCACATGGAATTATTTGGCCCTACTCATTACTCTACCCTTACTACCACTACTTGCCTCTATATATGGCTTCGTGGTTGTTGATGATTACTCAAGATATACATGGGTGCACATAATCCTCTATAAGAATGAAATGCAGGATGTCTTCAGACGCTTCGCCAATTGTGCCATGACCAACTATGGCATCAAGATCAAGCACATCAGAAGTGACAACGGCACATAATTCAAGAACACCGGCCTCGACATTTATCTTGATACGTTGGGCATCAGACATGAGTCCTCAGATCCATACACACCTCAGCAGAATGGCATCATGGAGCGCAAGAACAGAACCCTCATTGAGATGGAATGGACGATGCTTGATGAGTACAAGACACCAAGGAAGTTCTGGCCTGAAGCCATTGACACTGCATGCCACATCATCAACCGTGTTTATCTTCACAAGCTTCTAAAGAAGACATCCTATGAGCTCCTGACTGGTAAGAAGCCAGATGTCAGTTACTTCAGAGTATTTGGTGCTAGGTGCTGGATCAAGGATCCACATCACACGTCAAAATTTGCACTGAAAGCACATGAAGGTTTTATGCTTGGCTACGGAAAGGATTCACACTCCTACAGAGTATCAACCTCTTTCACTATAAAGTGGTTGAAACTGTGGATGTGCGGTTCAATGAGACTAACGACTCGCAAAGAGAGCACCTGCCAAATGTGCTAGATGAAGCCTCACAGAGTGAATCTATCAAGCTTATGGGTACTGTAGAAATCATACCTTTTGAGGCTCAAGCTGAAGAAGAAATCATCATTTCTGCACCTAATCAACCCAAAGACACTGCTCAGCCTGAAGTCAATACTGAAGACGAAGACAATGATCAGCAAAAGAAAAATCTTCGTCCAGTTCATCCTCGTGTTGCAAATGAAGTATAGATTGAGAAGATAATTGATAGCATCAATGCACCTGGTCCACTCACTCGTTCAAGATAAACACGGCTAGCAAATTTATGTGGGCACTTTGCATTTGTCTCTATATCTAAACCCATGAAAGTTGATGAAGCCTTCATGGAACCTGAATGGATTCAAGCTATGCAAGAAGAGCTTCAACAGTTCGAGCTGAACAATGTTTGGGAACTAGTAAAGTGTCCTGATCCTCGCAAGCACAATACCATAGGCACCAAATGGATCTATCGCAACAAACAAGATGAGCATGGTCAAGTCGTCAGAAACAAGGCTCGTCTCGTTGCTCAAGGTTACACTCAAGTTGAAGGGATTGACTTTGATGAAACATTTGCTCTGATGGCTAGGCTTGAAGCCATTCGCATATTGCTAGCCTATGCCAACCATAACAACATCCTTCTGTACCATACGGATGTAAAGAGTGCCTTTCTCAATGGCAAAATTGAAGAAGAAATGTATGTTGCACAACCACCAGGTTTTGAAGACCCAAAGCGTCCTGACATGGTATACAAGCTCAACAACGCACTGTATGGCCTCAAACAAGCCCCTCGCGCTTGGTATGACACACTCAAAGGCTTCCTAAAGAGCAAAGGCTTCAAACCTGGTCCCCTGGATCCCACACTCTTCACGAAGACATATGACGGTGAACTATTTGTCTGCCAAATCTATGTGGATGACATTATCTTCGGCTACACTGACAAGAGATACAGTGATGAGTTTGGGCATATGATGCAAGAGAAATATCAGATGTCCATGATGGGTGAGCTGAAATTCTTCCTCGGTCTTCAAATCCATCAGCAGAGCAATAGAATCTTCATATCACAAGAGAAATACCTCAAAGATTGCCTGAAGAAGTTCGGAATACAAGACTGGAAAGGGTACACGACGCCAATGCCGACCAATGGTCAATTGGGTCCCGACGACAATGCTAAAGAGTTCGATCAAAAGGTATACTGCTCCATGATTGGTTCTTTACTCTATTTATGTGCATCTATGCCAGATATAATTCTTAGCGTTTGCATGTGTGCCCAATTCCAAGCGGCACCAAAGGAATCGTATCACTTAGCTGTGAAGCGAATTCTTTGATATTTGGCTTACACTCCAACACTAGGATTATGGTATCCAAAGGGCTCAGAGTTTGATCTAGTTGGATTCTCAGGTGTTGATTATGCTGGTGACAAGGTTGATCGCAAGTCCACATCAGGCACATGTCACTTTCTTGGACAATATCTTGTTTGTTGGTCTTCAAAGAGGCAGAACTGTGTATCCCTCTCCACTACTGAATCTGAATACATTGCTGCTGGATCTTGCTGCGCTCAGCTTCTATGGATGAAGCAAACTCTCAAGGACTATGGCATCCACCTGAAGCAAGTGCCACTCTACTGCGACAATGAAAGCGCCATCAAGATTGCCAACAACCAAGTTCAGCACTCGAAGACAAAGCACATTTAGATCCGTCATCACTTTCTCGGAGAACATGTCATGAAGGAAGATATTCATATCATTCACGTCAACACTGAAGAGCAATTGACAGATATATTCACAAAGCCCTTGGATGAGAAAAGGTTTTGCAAGTTGCGGTGTGAGATAAATATCTTAGAATCCTCAAATGTCCTGTAATTGGACACACATCCTAACGCTTATGCATGTTGATGACTTAGATATGAAACACACAAAGTAACACATATCTTCAATCAATGAAGACATACACTCTAAGTGTGAATACATTAACGTGGAATTTGACTTCGGAGCACCACGATAATTGTGCTTCGTGTCTGGGTCTAATACTTCCTATACGGTGGGTAACGACACCACCAAAATCTTCTTGAAGTTTTTCATTTGGCGCCATGATTGCATAGTCTTCGCATTTGGTTTGTCTTCAACATTGATTTGACCTCATGGTTTATCTTCGCAATGTTGAGTTAGTCTTAGACTGATATACATATATATATATATATATATATAGAGAGAGAGAGAGAGAGAGTGACACTATTATGATCCTGGGATCAGAATAGTTATTTGGATCACAACGCCCCCTATATAGAGCCGACAGCATGTTCCCGAACTCCTGAGCGTCCCACCACCAGCGCGACCTAGAACTTCCACCATCCCCGACCCCCCACTCTCCGGGAACTGCCTCCCCACTGCCGCCCACCGCATCCTGCAATGGGCGCTGCCCTGGCCACGTGCAGAGGCCACTCATCTCTTCCCGACCACGCCCCGGAGGAGGTCCTCCCGAACCCCGGCTGCAGGCCTGCCTGAACCCCCGCCAGATCTCTGCGTGCCGCCCTCCTGAAACACCCGCCGAGTGCAACCTCCCCGCTGGCGCGCCTCCTTCCTCGTCAGCCGGCGCGCCTCCTTCCCGTGCCGGTGCGCTTCCTCCCCAATCGGTGCGCCTCCTCCCCTTGCCGGTGCTTCCTCCTTCATTGTGACCCCGCCGCCTCTTCCTTTTTCCTTGTGCCCAACGCCCTCCGCCATCCTCGCATCATCTTGACCCAACCCCCACTACCTCCCGACCATGTGCGCCGCTTCCCATCAAGAGCACCGGCGTGCCGCGCCCTCCGTCACCGACGCCGGGGACCTAGCCGTGAACCTCGCCACCACATCCCGTTGCTCCTTCGTCGACCCGGCACCCCGATCATTGCTCGATTTATCTAACTTCGCTTGATTTCGTTGCTCTCCACCACAGCAGCGCCAGGGCCGTTCGCTGCTACCAAATCCAAATTGCTCAAGGATGCAGCACCAAGACGTTGACACCTCAGCCACCGGCGTCTGAAGGCCCCAATCCCGTTGATGCACCAACCTCGCAGCGCCCGTCCTCTGGGCTTTGGCTGGTGCAGCTTCCAAAGACCCATGCGGCTCTCAGAAGGCGTCCAACTACAACCGCAGTGATTAGACCTCTAAAATCAGTAATTTCTTACAATGTCGGTCCCTTCAAGAAGTTGAAAAGTGTTATTCAGGCAGGACAAATAAGTCCTATTGGAACATCGTGGATGGTTGAGGAACGCGAGATCCAAGTAGAGTGAGGTTTGCTCCATTAAGATTTGGCAAAACAGCCATAGCAAAGGATTTCCTTTTCCTCACTGTTTTCCATGAGAGTTGTTCTTCTCGCTCCAAATTCAGATCATAATGTAAAAACGCTGATGATTGCTTCATGCAGGGGACTTGGTGGCCACGATACGCATGAGCAGCTGTCGCAGAATGATTGGAAGGTCGGATGCAAAAACCAATGAAGTTCAAAGATAACATACGGGAATAAAAACAGGAGAACTCGCAATAAATAGTATTTAACAGCAGTTACGCTGCATAAATAAAGAATAGAAAAACACCGAAAGTGTGTTATTCCCGTATGCATACTTGCATAAATAAAGAACGGACAAACACCGAAAGTGTGTTGCATTGCGTGCGAGAATGCTAGGTCGCCGAGTACTAGTTGTTTTCCACAGGAAGGTCGTAAGACGCATACAGGTAGGTCGTGAGCACTTCATGGAAATCCCCTGCCCGGGTTCATCATCCTCGCCGGAAGTTCTTCTCTTCGACCTCCTGCAATGATGTTGGTCGTTCCGCTGGAGCGAATAAAGGAAGGCACGAATCTCCTTTCCACCCCCTCTCTACTTATTCCGAAAAAGAATCTATGTTTGGCAGCGACGACATTGTCGCTATGAATAGATAAATTTGGTTTTAAGTCATCAAAAATTTAGTTTTGTTGTCCAATGCGAGTCCAGGTTGAAGTTTGATGCATTGTACGTGATTGTTGTAAATTATATCCTATCTAAATGCATAACAGTTCCTGTCCGATTGTACGTAATTGTGCAGTCCAATGTGACTCTAGTTTGAAGATTGTAGTAATTAAAAAACAATGTATAGTCCGAGAGGTCGATTCCATCATGAGCAACTGTCCACGGAGTCGCCTCCCAAATCCCGTTATTACGATCCTCGTGGATGATCAAATTAAAATAACAGATCAGTTGGATGCTCATTAAAAATTTGGATTTTTCTTGTTCACAAAAAACAATTTTTTTAAAAGTTAGATTATCCGCGTTTCTAAATAATAAGAGAGAAGGCCAACTCAAAATAACAGAGCAGTTCAAAAAAAGTATATAAAAATGGATTTAAAAAAACTAGAAATTTGGAAATAACCGAGAAGGTCAAAAAACATAGAAATTGAAATTTGAAAACTCTAGAAGTTTAATTTGAAATAATCGAGAAGGTCGAAAAACCTAGAAGTTTAAATTTAAAAACCTAGAAAATTGTTTGCTTATTTAAAACCATATTTTTCCAAGAAGTTCAAAGTAAAAAAAAAAGAAGTTTGAAGGTTAAAAAAACTTAGATGTTTTCTCATTACTAAATAATTAAATGAAGAAGTTAAAATTAAGAAACAAGGAAACTCTAAAAAAGTTTTGAAAGACTTAGTAGTTCAAAAAATTATTTAAAGAAAGCATTTTCCATGTTTCCAAGAGAAATTAGAGGTTCAAATTTCACAAACATAGAGGTTCAATATTTATTATAGAACCAAGAAAGTCAAATTAAAAATACAAAGAAGTTCAACTTGTAATAAAAAATGGGTTATATAAAAACCTAGAGGTTCGAATTTAAATAACCGAGAAGTTTAATTTTTAGTACAAAACCAAGATGATCAAGTTAAAAAAAAATCTAAAATAAGAAGTTCAAATTAAAAAAGACGAAGAAGTTCAATGCTTGTTGCAAACCCAAAGGAGGTAATAAAAAAAGCATCTCAAACAATTTTATAAAAAATATTTTCTTCATTAAAATAAACCTAGAATCTCAAATTTAAAAACGAAGCGGCTCGATGTCTATCACAAAGTAGGATTTTTTTCGTTACTAAAGGAAATAAAACCAGGAAGTCCAAATGAAAAAGATAGAGAAGTTCGATGATTATAGAAAGCTCAGATTTCCTCATTATTAAAGAATGGAAACAAGAAGTTCAAAAATTAAATAACAAGAAGTTCAACTTTTAATAATAGAACACTTCAAAATTTCATAAAAAAGATTCAGAAATAAAATCAGGCATCCATATTAAAAAGATGAAGAAGTTCGATGATTATATAAAAGTCAGATTTTCCTCGTTATTAAAGAATGGAAACAAGCAGTTCAAAAATAAAATAACAAGAAGTTCAAGTATTAAAAATAGAGCGCTTCAAAATTCATAAAAAAAGAGTAAGAAAATCAGATTAAAAATTCATAAAAAACTCAAATATTTTCACCTAACTGAGAGAAGATCAGGTTGATAACTGCCAGAAGTTCATGTAGTACAAGGTGTGCATTTTGTATTAAAAAATAATAATAAAACAAAGGCTAAAAGTTTTGTTGTTATAAGTTCAAGTCCTCGGTCAGGGAAAGTTAAAAAAATTATTGTGAGAGAGGTTTGTACAAAAGAAATATTATTCGTGTAACACTGACAAAATGGATGAGAAAATTACAAACAAAAATACGTCACAGAAGTTCAACGTGAAAACAGCATGAAGTTCAACTACTACGCTGAATGAATTTTAGATGAAAAACTTTTAAATCGTCGCGGGTATGAAAAAATGTTCAACACTGGAAAGTTGCGTGTTTAAAGCAGCTTTCCACCGGTATATCACTTGCTCAATTCCGGTGAGTGGATGGAGAGCTACGAGCAGTGGATAAAGAGCTACTAACAAGAAAAATCACGTGAAAAACAGAGTGAAGTTCAGGTACACGCACCGAGAAGTTCAAGTTCTTCACGCGATGCATTTTTGAAAAATCTGTTTCGCGATAAAGGCAGAACGAATGATCCCGCCGTTTTCGAAATTACTTGAAAACGGCTAGGAATCAGACAAAACCATCAACATGAAAAAGTTTCGCATTTTCCGTAGCTTTTCAGCGGTATATTATTTGTCCAATTCCGATAAAGTTTGTAGAAATTACGGCAAAAATACATTTTTAGCCATTTTTAAAATCGACTTAAAATAGTAAGAAATTGAGAGAAAAAATATATATATAAAAGTTTCACATTTCCACATGCTTTCCAATGCCGTATCATTTGTTGCATTCGGACGTACAGTTAAAAAATTAGCTTGAAAATACAAACTCGGTAGGACTTGGACCATTTTCTAAATTACTCTTAAACAACTCAAACTTAGAAAAAAACTTTCAGGATGAAAGAGTAGCGCATTTTCATAAGCTTTCCAGCGCCATATCATATGCCTCCATTGGATTAGCCATTTAGAAATGACATCGAAGAAACAAACTAAGCTGTTTGGTTTTCGAAATTTTACGTTTTTTCATATTACTCTTTAACCATAGGGAATTAGAATAAACTTTCAACATGTGGAAGAAGCGATTTTGCAGCAGCTTTCCAACGCCATATTATATGCCTCATTCCAATAAACGGTTTAGAAATGCGATCGAAATTACGATTCACATTTTTTGTGTGAACAAAAAACGGTTTTCAAAACTGCTCTTAAACCACTTACATTTTGCGAAAAATTTAACTTGGGTCATGATACTCGTGGTCATAGCTTTCCAACGGTATATAGCAGACCCTATTTGGGCAATGTTGCGGGAAGTTCAACCTAGCCCAGCGGGAAGTTCAGGTCGAACAACTCAGGCAGTAAAATCACAAAAAACGCGAGTTCTTCACGACCCGAGTGCAAAATCTGCCTATGAGCGAGATTCCTACCTATAACGAGTATTTAGTTGCTAAACGGTTTAGAAATGCGATCAAAAATACGATCCACGTTTTTTGTATGAAGAAAAAACGGTTTTCAAAATTCCGATAAAGGTTGGGTTCATACAGAGTGAAGCTCAGGTGCGTGTATAAAAAAATACGTCACAAAAGTTCAACGTGAAAATAGCATAAAGTTCAACTACTACGCTGAATGAATTTCAGATGAAAAACTTTCAAAATCGTCGCGAGTATGAAAAAATGATCAACATGGGAAAGTTGCATGTTTACAGCAGCTTTCCATCGGTATATCACCCGCTCAATTCCCGTGAGTGTGATGGAGAGCTACGAGCAGTGGATGAAGATCTACGAGCAAAAAAAATCACGTGAAAAACAGAGTGAAGTTCAGGTACACGCATCATGAAGTTCAGGTTCTTCACGCGGTGCATTTTCGAAGAATCTGTTTCGCGGTAGAGGCAGAACGAATGATCCCGCCGTTTTCGAAATTACTTGAAAACGGATAGAAATCAGAGAAAACCATCAACATGAAAAAGTTTCGCATTTTCCGTAGCTTTTCAACGGTATATTATTTGCCCAACTCCCGTAAAGTTCGTAGAAATTACGGCGAAAATACATTTTTTGCCATTTTCAAAACTGACTTAAAACCGTGAAGAATTGGGAGAAACAATACATACCAAAAAGTTTCGCATTTGTTCAAGCTTTCCAACGCCATATCATTTGCTGCATTCGGACGCATGGTTAAAAAACTAGCTCGAAAATACGAACTCGGTAGGACTTGGACCATTTTCTAAATTACTCTTAAACCATTCAAAATTAGAAAAAAACTTTCAAGATGAAAAAGTAGCGCATTTCCATCAGATTTCCAACACCATAGCATATGCCTCAATTGGATTAGCCGTTTAGAAATGACATCGAAAAAACGAACTCAGCTGTTCGGTTTACAAAAATTTACGTTTTTTCAAATTACTCTTTAACCATAGGGAATTAGAAAAAACTTTCAACATGTGGAAGGAGCGGTTTTGCAGCAGCTTTCCAACGCCATATTATATGCCTCATTCCGATATACGGTTTAGAAATGCGATCGAAAATACGATTCACGTTTTTTTTGCGAAAAAAAATGATTTTTCAAACTGCTCTTAAACCGCTTATATTTTGCCAAAAATTTAAGTTGGGTCATGATATTGGTGTCCATAGCTTTCCAAGATATATAGCAAGTCCTATTTTGGCAATGTTGCGGGAAGTTCAACCTAGTTCATAGAGAAGGTCAGGCGCGTTAGTCAGGCAGTTCAGGTTGTGATCAGAATATTATTCTGATCCCGTGATCAGAATAGTGTTTATGTATATATATATATATATATATATATATATATATATATATATATATATATATATTTGTGTGTGTGTGTGTGTGTGTGTGTGTGTGTGTGTGTGTGGGTGTGTGTGTGTGTGTGTGTATGCGTGTTCTGTCCTCTACAACATTCACTTATAGCTATGTCTTCATACTTTATTTTTTTCTGATCTAAGTGAATGTGATCGGACCCTAACCCCTTCTGTGCTTCTTCCTCAAATTTTATCTATCTAATTTATATGCATTCTATTGAAACCTAACAAATGTCTTCACTGAGTCCTTGCCAGCAGAAGACACAAAGACAAACATTTAAATCTGTTTTCAATGCTATATCCCTTTTGCCTGAATACCGGAGATGCCGGAACGACCACCCGACAATCCAGGCGTGCGTGGGAACATGGAACAACTTCCAATAAGTTGCATGCAGGACACGTGTCCTTCAGATATGAACTGCCAGGGGCACTTGCGTAATTACGATGTGCAGTCCCTTTCCTTATAAATTCACACACAACGCGGTCATTATCTCTTCTTCCACCACGCCACCTTGCTCAAACCCTAGCGTCTCCGCTAGCTCGTTCGACGCTAGAGACGTAGTGCTTAGCTGTCGCGACTTCTTCGACGCCATCCTCATGCCGGCCGCGGACCTCATCCTCTCGCCGCCGCCGTAGTTGTCTTCTGCCGCTAGGTTAGGGCGTGGGAGATTGAACTGCTCGACTTCTAACTCTGCCTCGTCTAGCAGTTCATCAGCAGTAATTAAATCTCACTTTTTACTGTCTTTTTGATCGGTCAAATCCATCCACTTCAACCAAAAGTGGTTTCTATACTTCCAAATCTGGATTTGTCTTTATCTGCATCTCATATCATGCTAAGGATATTCACTTATGCTTCATAACTAGTTAGATTCATCACTTGTACTTATTCTTGGATTCGTACAAATCTGAAACCAACTCTCTTCAAATAAGTGAATGTCTTCGCTCTATGAGGTCAATGCCTTCAAACTGATTTATCTTCAAAACCTTCTGAGAATGCATATGACCTCTTCCCCTTCCCTCGCACCTCTAATCTTTATCACGGTACATGTCCGTGGGATAATCCCTTGGTTCTCATAGTCTGCATTCATTTGCAGAGTTCTTACAGCATCATATTCACTCCCCCGAAGCCAGCTCTTGTCTAACCAGTAGACGGAAGCCTTTTACTGTTCTGAAGCCTATCTGCTTGAATATCATGGCCACATAGAAGTCTACTCGGAAAGGTGGCAGGCAGCACAGAGGTAACACAGCTCTAGATCCGCCTCTGGATCTGCATGAATTGTACAAAACTGATCCTGAGGAGAACTATATTTAGAGCAAGACCCGAATCCAATGGATTCAAAGATATTGGGTAGAACAGTGGTTCAAGTACAACTTCGTCACTGCCGAGTATGCTGAGAAGAACGCCATCAAGCGCCCATGGGGTGATATTCTATACAATAATCTGTAGCCAAAACTGAAGCCTGAAGCTATTGCTCAAGGTTTCTATCCATGCATGGTCCAAGGACCGAAGCCTGAGAATGCCGACCCATCATCTATGTTATGGTGTCACGAAGACAATCTTTTCAAGGGCAATTATCAGTTCGCTAAAGAGTCAGCTGCCAAGAACAAAAGGGATTTTGTACTCAACTTCAACCCTGGTCCATCTGCTCCAAGGCAGGATGGCACTCGCGAAGCCAATCCAAATGTCATCGACCCCTTCAACAGCCTCGATGGGCTCCTCTCTCACATTGCTGCTCAGAGGGCCATAGTGGACCACTCTGCTGAAGATGCAGACTCTGAAGATGCGCCAGCACCACCAAAATAGAAGAAGAAGTCAAAAGCTTCAAAGCCATCTGCCACACCAAAAGCTTCAACTGTGAAGCCATTAAAGACTACACCTCCTGAAGCCAGTGTGCAGTCTGAAGATCTGTCATGGATCTCCAAGAGGACCAAGAAGACGAAGAAGCCCATGAAGATTTCTGGGCATGATCTGACTCCTGCTACTGTTTTGCGCAACGAGGAAGTCACCATTGATCTGTGTAGTGATGAAGATCTTGGTGATGAAGCACTTGAGATGCTGATCAAGAGCAAGCAAGAGGCGGAGATCTTCAATGATCTGCCCATCTTTGATGTTGATATTCTGAACAACTTCATCGATGAGTGGTTTGATGACCAAAGCATCATTATTCATGATCTTCAGCTGCGTGTGGACATAAGCGTCACGTTTCACGGAGCCATTGCTAATGTGAGTTGGCCCTGGCTCAGAAAATTTTCAAGCTCAAGAACAAGATTGATTAGAGAAGGCGCATTTCAAGAAGAACATGGCCAAGCTCAGTGCGGCTGATGAGCAGATCTTCAAGAAGATGCTGCATGATCTCAAGGAACAATTCCACAAGAAGCGTGAAGAACCCAAAGGCTCACGAGAGCGCATGAAGTACTTTGCACAGAAATGCGTTCAGGCCCACAATGAAGCTGAAAAGAGAAAGGCTCTTGGGCATCCTGGCATCGATCCCAGGATGGCTGTCAAGCAAAAGAAGAAGTCTGCTGTGGCCCAAACTGAAGCACCAAGGCAGGAAGAACCTCGCATTGTCTTCCTTGCCAGTATGACTGGCTCGAAGCCTAAGGTCACCTCATCAGCTTCAGAGCTGAAGAAAACAAGGGCAGCTGAAGCCGAAGCCAGGAAGCGCAAGCACAAAGACACTTCTGATGATGCTCCATCCAAGAAGAAATTTAAGACAAAGTCTTCAAAGAAAGATCGTGCTGCTGCCCCAGAGCCCCTCATTGTTGAACCTATTTCTGTTGCTCTTCCTGCCTCAACCAACCATGAGCGTCGTCTTGTAATTCATGAGCCTGCTTCCACAGAGGCTCCAGAAAGTGAAGAAGCTCCAGCTGTTAACCTCAACACAGCTGAAGACATTGGTCATGAAGCTCCTTCCTCAGCTCGAGCCCCAGTCGGTATCATCACCTTCTCCAATGAGTAGTGAACTTATCAGCATTGGTCGTCCATTGACGCCAATCACTCAGGATGACTCATGGGTCGAGCGCCCACAGCAAGACACCCCAGTACATGATGAGACTCCAAGAACACCACCACCTCAAGTTACCACTCCGGTGCTTGACGATAACAATTACATGGTCCAGACCTCTCCCTCACCCAAGGCGTCGCCAGCGTTTCGCAGGCTTCGCAAAGGCCCCAGGCCACAGGTCACCATGTCAAGCATTCCAGAAGGGGAAGTGCACCAAAGCTCAGTCGCATGACAAGTGTTCCCTGAAGCCACCCCTATTGCAAATGTCTCTGAGTCTGAAGCCAAAGCTGCTGAAGACATTCCGGCTGCATCAGCCGATGAAGACAAAGAAGAAAGAGTTGCCACACCCCCAGCTACTGATCAAGTCATTCTCGAAGAGAATGTGATTGTGCCCGACCCGCCAGTTCTTGAATAGATGGAGGTTGAAAACACTAAGGCTGCCACCAACAACGCCACTGAAGCCAATGACACTGCCATGGATGAAGACAATGTGGAGTGAGAAGCTAATGAGAATGCAGAAGTCACCGTGACGCCAATCGTCTCGGAATACGTTGTTCCTCCTCCAAGGCCTCACACCATGGAACATGCATTCAATCGTGAAGGTCAGCTAGTCACAGTCAGAGGGCCAGTTATGGTTCCACCACTGCTCCCAGACCTCAATATGATTACCATGTGGAGCAGAGGCCTCAAGTTCAGAAGCCCAAGCCTAGGCTGCCAAGGCTTCAGTCTTTGCAACGACATTGTGGTTCTTTCAGCGTGCACAGCTTTAGAGAGCACAACACTTTCTTTGACAGTGCCAAGAATCCTTACACGAAGCCTTAGATCTCTTCAGATAGATTTTGGAGCCATCAGCAGCGAAGCTACTACTCATGCATTATGTACAATCAAGAGCGGATCTTTCCACACATGCGTCAAGATTGTGAAGCTATAGCTGGGCTGCCCTGTCTTGAAGAAGCTCTTGACTGCTTTAGGGATGTTGGTCTTCTGCCTTTTGTGACTGACAAAGAACACTGGAATGAAGAGCTTCTGGTGCAGTTCTATGCCACACTCCATATTCATGGCTACAACAGGGATCCGAAGACATGGATCCTTGAGTGGACGTCAGGTGATGTACATCACGAAGCCAAGCTTACTTCCCTGCCCATTCCAGGTGAGTTTTACGAACCTGATTGTCAGCTTCATAGAGATGAACTGCAGAGTATCTTTCAGAGGCCCGAACCAAACATGAGTCAGATGCTCAGTATGATGAAGCCATTGACTCAAGATGCTGAATACCCAAAGGAGTTCTTTGTGAAGGACCTCGAGTACTTGCAAAGCATAGTATACCATATTCTGAGGCGTACTCTATGGCCGATCAAGGGACATTCTTCTGAAGCTAAACTTGAAGGAGCCATGAAGACTTTGGTATTTTATATCATCAATGGCATCAGATTCAATACCCAGGATTTCTTCATCAGACAACTAGCTGCTTCTGGGATCGATCTGTTTGCCCTAAAGTTCTATGCTCCATGGGTGATGCGCCTGATCAAGCTTCATTCCCCTATTGACTATCAACCCTCAGCGTGCAACCACATTGTTTTTCTGCCTGAGGTTGATCTGTCTATTGAAGCTATCTACCCCGAGCCTGCCAAGAAGCCCCTACATCTTAAGAATGCTGAACATCAAAGCTTCATGCAACCAATCAAAGGAATTCTTGTCCCCAATGCCGCAACCCCCGCTTATCCTCTGGCTAGAAATATGAGAGTGTCACACCATGCTGACACTGAAGCCACTGGAAGTACGATTGCCCAAAGGCCTCAGAAGCGTTCTCGTGTACTTAATGACCAAGAGTTTCTTGTGGCATTGCATCAGAAGCATGATAAGCATCATGACTGGCTAAAGTGTCAGATGCAGAGTCTCTTGGTGGATGTTAATCTCATTCGCAACTTGGCCACCAAGAACTCGTTTGTTGCACATGAAGCCTGTCGGCGGTCCTGGAAGAGCCTCACAATGCTCTGTCTTAAAGACGATCTTCGCGAAGATGGCTTCATAGAGAACTTCAAGTTTGATTTCAGGCCTCCACCAAATGCAAGCTAGCGTCGCACGCCGTCTATTGAAGACTCTGAACATCCATCTTTGGCTGCAACAGTTGTTGTGAGAGTTGTCGATGAAGAAGACGACGCCACTTCACCGACCATGGTTGCACTGCATCTCGACACTGCATCAGGCCCGTCTGCACCACCAAACTCCAACGTCGACCCTGCTCCATCATCCTCTCCAGATGGGAACGAGTAGATACTCTATGTCTTCAAAACTTTTTGGTCATTACTGATAAAAGGGGGAGAATCTTACAAGTTGATAGTCTTCAAGCGGGACCTTATGGGTGGCTGCATTATTTTTTTTGCTAAGTCGTTACAACTCTCATCTTTTGAAACAATTTGGTCCTTTGAGTTGTAACACTTAAACTCGATGATGCGATGATAAATTCCGCTTCCTTATGATGCGATGATAAATTCCGCATGAAGACATTCTGCAGACGTCCATTTTTCATTGTGCATGTCATTATCTTCGTTATCTGTTTTTATGCATGATGAATTGTCTTCATAAGTTGAAGAGGATCTCCACAAAGTAAAACATGCCATGTGCATTTGCATTCAAAAGCAAACTACTTATATGCACATCTTCAGGGGGGAGCCCTTTGCTACTTATGAAGACAATGCCTTAATCCTTAACTTTCACATACTTTTATCCCCGTTGAAAACTTCAACCAGTTTGTCATCAATCACCAAAAAGGGGGAGATTCTAAGTGTATCTAGTGCCACGCCTAGTTGGTTTTGGAGTATTGATGACAAACTTGGTTGAGGGACTAATGTGTTTGTGAGAATTGCAGGATAACACGGGTAGTAGTCCCTTATTGATTCGGTTTACCTACCAGACATGACCCCTAGAAATGTGTGAAGACATTGAAGACAATGGTGGTCTGTGAAGATATTCATAGTGAAGATTATGACATGAGAAGACATTCACATGAAGACTATGGAGTGCGAAGACATAGTTGTTTCGTAGTTTCCTTTTCTTCTTTGTTGAGTCATAGGAACCACCGTACTGTTAAGTGGGGTCCAAGTGAACAAAGTCAGAGTGACTGATGTGATGCTCAACCAAATCCTATGTCTTCGAGCGAAGATAATGAGAGCAAATCTTATCCAGAGCTGGATGAGTCAGCTTTACTTGTAGCCCAAGTCAAGCTGTCGCGTGTGTTTGAAATATGACCGTTGGACACATGTCAGTTCCTTAGTGACCCAGGGTCATTTTGGACAAATCAGGTCGGGTTGCCTCCTGGCTATAAATAGCCCACCCCCTACACCATAAATTGGTGGCTGCTCAGAGTTAGTGCACGGCTTTTGTCGTTTGAGAGCAACCCACCTCCGAAGCATTTGAGAGAGAGATCCTTGCGAGGACAAAGCCCAAAACACCCAGAGCCAAAGAGTGTTAGGCATCACTGAAGTCTTTCTGTCCGCGTGATCTGAGGACTTGTTATACTTGAGGACTATGAATCCTCCAGCCGGTTAGGCGTCGCGTTCTGAGCATCCAAGAGCCATTGTGGATTGCCAGTGAACGAATTCTGTGAAGTTTGGAAGTCTAGCTTGAAGACTTACCAGAGTGATTGGGCGAGGACTAATTGTTCTTAGCTCAAGGGGAATAAGGTGAAGACGCGGTCTTCTGAGTTAAATCTCAGCCTCCCTAACCAGACGTACAGTTGTCACAGCAACTAGAACTGGTCTACCAAATCCTTGTCTTCACCAAGCAACTGGTTCTATCCTTCCCTTCCCTTTACTTACAGTTTGTCTTTGTGAAGTCATTGCCTGCTTGCATGATCTGAGTGTCTTCACTTCTTGAAGACGGTTTACTGTTTGGCTTCATACTATCTTCCATCCTGATCCATACTACCTAGCTGCTGATAGTTTTCGTGATTTTTTTGAGAACTGATGATAGTGGGAGAGGGTCCCACTAACTTTATATTAAAAAGTTAATGGGTTAGTATAGTCCATACAGTCTAGTCAACCTACAAACCTACAGTACAAGTCACTACTACATGTGAGAAGAAGGAGTGAGAGGAAGAATTACAAAAGGTGATACCCCCCTAATTACAAAGCAGCTACTAGTGACAAGATATAAGGAGCAAACTCCTGTTTGGCCCTATGGACCAGCAGAGCAAAATCATGCTTGAATCTGTCCTTCCAAATGTAAAGGTCGGCTGGATCCCTCTGAAGTGTTTGTCATTTCTTTCCTTCCAGATCCCCCATGCTGCCACCGTGAACACCTCCATGAACATGTGCCCATTCCAAGAGTTTTTACCAGCGTGCAATAATGTGAGCCTACAATCCCCAACTGGCCAATGCATCCCAATACTATCCCAACATCTCTTACTGAAAGGACAGTTAAAGAAGAGGTGAGTAATGTCTTCTTCCGGTGGGTTTTGACAGAGCAAGAAGGTATAATCGTCATTCTGGATTTTGTAGTGTCTCCTTCTCAGTATATTTCTGGTGTTCAGACGATCAGCCAACAGCAGCCATGCGAACATTTTCCATTGCATGGTACACTTGGTTTTTCAGATCCAGCAAAAGGCCTCGTCCACCTGCATATTTCTGAAGCAATGTTCATAAAAATTAGTGGCTTTGAAATCAATTCCGCCCCACACAAATTTCCATATATCATCCCCGTTAGTCAGAGCCACATCAGACGTGTCCATCTGCAAATTGGTCACCTCTAGCCGAGCTTCCACCGAGAGGGGGAGGTGGAACACATCACCCAACCTCTCCGAGGTAGTAGGGATTGGACAGACATATCTGGTTCCTTGGCAAAAGAAAAAGCTCTCGGGAATGTGTCTTAGAGCAATCCATCTTTCCACTCATCCTTCCAGAAAAGGATCGAGTCACCTGACCCAACAGACACCCTGCTAACCCCTCTGTAGATATCAGACAGTTGCATGAGATCTTTCCACCAGAACGAGGCACAAGGATCCATTGCATGTGGGGTTTGACCATTGTAATACGATCTCCAGACAAGTTGAACCCATGGAACATCTTGCTTGTTATAAAATTTATGAAGTTGTTTCAATAACAGCCCCTGGTTCTGGATTCTGAGGTTTATGATCCCTAAACCTCCTTTGTTTCTTGGCCTACGGACCAGGTCCCAAGCCGCGAGGGAGTTGCCTTTGGTACCCTCCTCAGTTTTCTTACTTGACTATGGCTTGTCTAGTGTAGTCTACCTTCTGCTGCATATCAATAGGTTCATTTCTACTGGTTGTCTTCAAAGCCCCCATGTTTTGAAGACTTTCATAAAAATCACCTATTCACCCCCTCTAGTCGATAACTAGCACTTTCAATCATCATAGATGTGGTGGGCTCCTACTTCTTTGACAAAAAATTGCTTTTCATCCTGGGCGGGCCGGAGACGCAGCTGCATGACATTCTTTGGGCCGTCCATGACGGAAAAAACCGTGGTAGAAGCGAGGGCGAGGAAAATATCGGGGAGTTCCCGATTACGGTGGGTGGTCGAGGGCCGAGCGATGCGCGTTTCTCTCGTACACGTACGTGCATGGTGCGAGGCTTTAGGCTCTAACTAAACCCGAGCGAGGCGTTCGCCTATTGAACCCGAGCGATTGCACAGCAGGCTACGCGTTACTGAATCCGAGCGATCGATCGATGGCGGTTAACTAAACCCGATCGAGCGATTCCTTCTCTACTGCTGCTAACTGAAGCCGATCGAACCTGCTGCCTCTTGATGAACAATGAGCGTTGATGGGGGGTTGGATGAACAGTTCCCGGTGGGGGGTGGATGAACAGGACCCCGTGGTAGTAGAGGCCATTGCCGCTGGATGAACAGGACCCCGATCGAGCCGGTTGGTGGTGGATGAACAGGACCCGTGGAGGGCTGGATGAACAGGACCCCGTGGAGGGTTGGTTGAATAGTAGCCGGTGGAGGGTTAGATGAACAGTAGCCCATGGAGGGGTGGTTGAACAGGACCCCGTGGAGAGGGGTGGTTTAACAGTAGCCGATGGAGGAGCGGTGGAGGCTGGATGAACAGGATCCCGTGGATGAACAGTGGCAGGTGGAGGCTGGAGGAGGTCGACGGTGGATGAACAGTAGCCCGTGGAGGCTGGAGGAGGTCGACGGTGGAGATGAACAGTAGCCCGTGGAGTCCCGTTTTGCAGTACGCCGCACCCCTCTCGATGAACAGGACCCCCGTTTCGACCGTAGCGCTCCAACACAAGTCTGTTTCCTCTGTTTTGCGGTACACCACACCCCTCAAGATCAACATGACCTTGTTTCGACCGTAGGCACTTGAACACAAGTCTGTTTCCTCCGTTTTGCAGTACGCCAGACCCCTCCCGATGAACAGGATCCCGTTTCGACCGTAGGCGGTCGAACACAAGGCCGTTTCCTCCGTTCTGTGGTACGTCAGGCCTCGTTTCGATCAGAATTTCTATCCATACGCCAGGCCTCGTTTCGGTCGGCTGTTTTGTCCAAGCTGGTTGGCTCCCGATGAACAGCACGCGCTCCGTTGCCTCCCGATGAACACGACGACGCAGTTTCTCCGTTCCGACCCAGCCATGTACACGAGCCCTGGCCGTACGTATGTGCGAGTAGGCATTCGAGACCCCGCCCGTATGTACGTACGTGGCCGTATTTACTTTCTTGCACCCTGGTTGTACGTATGTGTACATGCTACGTGCGCGCCTCTACTACGACACGTGCCCTTCCTTACTCGGCCACGGTTCATCGCTGTAGCCTGCAGACAGACCGATCGTATGTACGTACACGTTCGCGACTAGAATGACAATGCTACATACGCTTCGACCAGGTAGGTCCCGACTATCAGGGAGGATAAGGAGGCACTTCCTTCCGTGCGAAGATGTAGCTGGTGGGTCCCAACAGTCAAGGGGGAAACGTTTTTTTCGCGAAATATGGTCGGCCGTCAGATGGATCCCTGCTGTCAGGTGGAGAAATCATTATTTTGCGCATAATAAGGAGACACTTTCTTGCCGTGGCCATGGACCCAGCTATCAGCCTCTCCACGTATAGTACTCTTCCGATGGAAGTCGTTCCTTCACCACATTGACCACGCTGTGCCGAGAGCACCAAGGTGGTGGACGACAGTGAGGCCTAGGAAGGGGATGATGTGGAGACGGGGAAGACGCGGCAGTGGATGACCTAGCGGAGAGGAGTACGAGGGTTCACTGGTTCGGCTGCGGTGTGAGGTTGCCGCCACTTCAGAATAACAGGGGGTGTGGGTGAGTAGAGGGATGGCCTGGCCAGCGGAGGGAGTAGTATTGGGCGGTGAGGCCTCCGCGGCAGCACAGCTGGCCACAGGAGGCAGGAGCACGCGACACGACCGGCGCTGGTTTGGGCGGCTAGAGAAAGAAGACCAGAGGTTGAAGAAGCACTAGGCCGTTGGATGGACATCGTACGGTCACTACAGCTAGAATCATTCATATTGACTAAGTTGACAAAGCCCTCTGTCCCCATCAACTTAGTAGGCCCACGAGTCAGCCTCCCACTATGGTGGGTCCCAGCTAGCAGGGGGAGTATTCATTTTTGTGTGTGTTGACCACGCCGCGCCGAGCGCATCCAAGGTGGTGGACGAGGGCGAGGCCCCGGACAGCAACGAGCCGGAGATGGGAAGACGTGGGAGGGGAGTCACAGACGCAGAGGTGTACAAGGGTTAACTGGTTCTGGTGCGGCATGGTTTGGCAGTCGGTGGAGAAGAATAGGAGGTGTGGAGGGGTGGAGGGATGGCCTAGCCGGCGGTGGGGTAGCGCTTCACAGCGAAACGTGCTAAGAAGAGCTGCTAGTAGCAGGAGGCGGGAGTAGGTGGTCCCTGATACGTCTCCGTCGTATCTACTTTTCGAAACACTTTTGCCCTTGTTTTGGACTCTAACTTGCATGATTTGAATGGAACTAACCCGGACTGACGCTGTTTTCAGTAGAATTGCCATGATGTTGTTTTATGTGGAGAAAACAAAAGTTCTCAGAATGACCTAAAACTCCACGGAACATCTAGTTAAAAATAATAAAAAATCCTCGCCAAAGATGAAGACCAGGGGGTCCACACCCTGTCCACGAGGGTGGGGCGCCCCTAGGCGCGCCCGCCACCTCGTGGCCCCTGAGCTCCTCCGACGCCAACTCCGACTCTATATATTTGCTTTCGGGAGAAAAAATCAAGGAGAAGAAATCATCATGTTTTACGACACGGAGCCACCGCCAAGCCCTAAAACCTCTCGGGAGGCTGATCTGGAGTCCGTTCGGGGCTCCAGAGAGGGGGATTCGTGGCCGTCGTCATCATCAACCATCCTCCATCACCAATTTCATGATGCTGACCGCCGTGCATGAGTAATTCCATCGTAGGCTTGCTGGCGGTGATGGGTTGGATGAGACCTATCATGTAATCGAGTTAGTTTTGTTAGGGTTTGATCCCTAGTGTCCACTATGTTCTGAGATTGATGTTGCTATGACTTTGCTATGCTTGATGCTTGTCACTAGGGCCCGAGTGACATGATTTCAGATCTGAACTATTATGTTTTCATGAATATATGTGAGTTCTTGATCCTATCTTGCAAGTCTATAGTCACCTACTATGTGTTATGATCCGGCAACCCCGAAGTGACAATAATCAGGACCACTCCCGGTGATGACCATAGTTTGAGGAGTTCATGTATTCACTATGTGCTAATTCTTTGTTCCGGTTCTCTATTAAAAGGAGGCCTTAATATCCCTTAGTTTCCATTAGGACTCCGCTGCCACGGAAGGGTAGGACAAAAGATGTTATGCAAGTTCTTTTCCATAAGCACGTATGACTACATTTGGAATACATGCCTACATTACATTGATGAATTGGAGCTAGTTCTATGTCACCCTATGTTATGACTGTTACATGATGAACCGCATCCGACATAATTATCCATCACCGATCCAATGCCTACGAGCTTTCCATATACTGGTATTCGCTTATTTACTTTCCCGTTACTACTGTTACAATCACTACAAAACACCAAAAATATTACTTTGCTTCCATTACTCTTTTGTTACCGTTACCACTACTATCATATTACTTTGCTACTAAATACTTTGCTGCAAATATTAAGTTATCCAGGTGTGGTTGAGTTGACAACTCAACTGCTAATACTTGACAATATTCTTTGGCTCCCCTTGTGTCGAATCAATAAATTTGGGTTGAATACTCTACCCTCGAAAGCTCTTGCGATCCCCTACACTTGTGGGTTATCAGTCCCGGCGGTGCTGGAGGAAGAAGATGAGAGATTGAAGATGGATGCCGGTCGTTGGATGTAAATCCAACGACTAACAATGTCGGAATCATTTGTTGACTAAGTTGACTACGACTTGCGTTGGCTTCGACCCTATTGGCCCACATTTCAGGATCCAAAAATGTGGAACATATTCAACCCATTTTTTCAGAATTTACAGTCCATTTGATCTTTTTTTGAGAATTACAGTCCATTTGCTGGGCAGGGTGAACAAATAATGTAGCGTCCGGGCGGCCCATTTATTAAAAACTACATCCCATTTTCACTTCCTCGAAATACACGAATTTGCGGGGCTGGCTGAACAAATAATGTAGCGTCCATGCAGCCCATTTATCATTTTTTCCTAAAAAACTACATGCCATTTGCACTTTCTCGAAATACACGATTTTGATGGGCTGGTTCTAATTATAATGTTGGGTTGGGCGTAGCAATGTTATCAAAAAATAAATAGGGGATGAGCATTTTGTTATAAATATATTTAAATAATAGGTGGTTTATTATTACATTGGTCCTTAAATCTTACTAAGATTTTGTACACAATCACCAGGATTTTCGTTGCCTTAATGTAAAAAAATCCAGGATTTTATTGTTAAAAAATTATTTTTATAAGTAATAAGATGTGGGATATTGTTTTCTTATATATGTAAGTATCTATTAAATATATGATGACAATAACAATAATATATAATAACATATAAAATAATTTAAATATATATAATATAGTTAGAAGGGAAACATAAGTTGGACCTCGCGTTCCTATTCTTATATAGAAAAATAGAACAGACCTCTGTGTTTTCTTCAAAAAAAATACATAAGTTGGGCTGCCGATGTTTCAGGAAAAATAAAATCTCGGATGGGAGGTCCATAGGCCGGTCGATACATGACGACCCTCAAGAAAATACAAACCGACATGTCATGGGTTGCGCATGTTAAAAAAGAAAGCATAGACGGGGCAGCCCACAACCCAGCTGATACTTGCTGGCCCACTGATAATAAATGATACCTGCCAGCTCCCCCGCTTAGTTGTAAATTTATCTCCTTTAACTATGTTGAAGCACCTAAAAAATGTAATTATGTTGACAAACCCGTGGGCCCCAACGTCAGTATAGCATAAGGAGGAAGTACTTTTCAATGAGGCACTTGCTTGCGTATGGCCATAGACCTGGTGGGTCCCGACTTTCCGCCTCTCCACGTACAGTCCTCTCCAGATTCCTTTCATTTGTTCAGCATGTTCACAACAGCAGACAGCGGCTCCGCGGCGAGCGCACAAAGGCGCAGGACGAGAACGAACCACTACGGGCAGTGCCTTATTTCTATCCAAACTACTAAACTAGCCCAGTGGCCAAGTGACACTATCCGACCGCTGTTCCGCCCGGGTTCAATTCCACCTTTTGCAGGGAATATCTGCAAATATTTTGCCTCTACCATTATTGACATGTGGGTCCCCATTGTCATCTACGCACACCACGTCCAACACTTGTCGAAACTTCGTCCCTCGTTTTCTCTGTTTTTCGCACACTCGACATTGTGTGGGCATTTTGAAAATAGCATATCTTTTTTAATGTGCATTATATGAAGATGTGCTATGCATGAATGTTGATCAGCATGATGTTAACTGGCTGGTAGTTCCATTTTCGACCATGAATAAAACTTCCAACATGATGTTATCCCTATGTGAAAAGGGCGTGTTAATATAAATGCTCTGCCTCTGAAACTTGCAGTTTCTTATCTGAAACTGAAACTTGCAGTTTCTTCTCTGAGAATCACATTGTCTGCACTTTTATACTCCTATGAAACTACATTTTTTAAGCGCTAAAAATAGATCTCTAGAATTCATAAAATACTTCATATGCTCAATACTGCAAATCTGAAATTCAAAAGGTATTCATATCTGAAAGTACTCTCAAAATACAGAACACAAAACACAATTCACAACCTGCAAATACTGACAACCTAAGCTCCTTCTGACAATTCACAACCTGCCCGACTATTGGGCTGGGGGGCAGTCCCCTCCTATTCCTCAGCGGCAGACAGACGCCCCATGAGATGATGTGAACGGCGAGGGAGAGGATGGCGGGGAAGCGTCGCCGGGCCAACTACTTTTCTCCTCTTGCAGTTGGGTTCGGTCGACGAAGACTCCACCGGCTCGCTCTGGCACGACACCCTCACAAACGACACCCTGTAGATGCTCGATCCTTCAATCTCCGGTGGATGCTCCATCTGGGATCAATACTCCCACCACCGCTCCCTCACGATCGGATTCGGTGAATCTGTTTGCTCCATGGCCCAGAGGAGCAGCTCTATGTACTCCCGCGCGACTCCCTTCGGGAGTATCGCTGCCTTTCTGCTCTATTGCAGATATTTGGCCATGGATGTCGCCGTCGCCGCTAGTTGGTCCTTGTTGTCAAACCAAGACTGGATCTCCAACATCCTAGCTAGCTTCACTGGGTCGCCGTCTGCGATCCTCACATATCAGTTGTACTCCTCCATTGATCTACTTCTCCACAGCACATTCACTCGCCGGCGGTGGTTTTTGAATGGAAGAGGAGAGGAGCAGCGCTGGTTTTGGATTAGAACGGGAGAGGAGCGATGCTGGTTTTGGATTGGAACAGGAGAGGAGGGGCGGTGGTTTTGAAATGGAAGAGGAGAGGAGCGGTGCTGGATTTAGATTGGAATAGGAGAGGAGCGGCGGTGGTTTAAGAGGAGAGGAGCAACACTGGTCTTGGAAGTATTTTTTTGTTTTGCGTATTTTGGTTCAAATTTTGACCACGTACTGCATTTGACAAGCAAAATGTGAATGCCTGTCACCAAAAATTGTATCGTTTGGTTCGTATCTGAATGTACTTTCAAATTATATTATTTTTGCAACGTATAACATATATTTTATTTGTGGAAATCATGGTTAATTATGACCTAGAATAAAAGGGAGACTAGTTAATGTGGGGTCGCTTTATTAATTGAAGGGTAAACTGATTTTGATTTTGATCCAGTCACAGCGCGTCGGCCCTCTCGTTCAATCCTAAATCCCTGACGCATGCTCCTCTCCCTCTTCTCCATTGCAAAACCACCTCCTCTCCTCTCCATCATCTCCATTCCAAAACCACCGTCTCGCCTCTCCCTCTTCTCCATTGCAAAACCACCCTCTCTCCTCTCCATCTTGTCCATTGCAAAACCACCGTCTCGCCTCTTCCTCTTGTCTATTGCAAGACCATCGTCTTTCCTCCCATCTTCCAAAGCTAGCACCGGACCTCTCAGAAGGACACCTATGGAGAGGATGTAGCAGCGAATCGGGTAGATCACCGGCGGCGACTAGGCAAAGTTAGCTAGGTTGAAAGAGATCTTTACTTGGTTTGACAATGAGTGGGAGATTTCGAGGACGGTGAGGGCCATGTGGCAATGTATGCGTAAGAGCGAGACGGCGGCGATGAGGGCGGTGATGTACTCCTCGGTGGCAGTCACGCCCCAGTCCTTCAAGTTCATCGAGTATCTCCTCTGGGCGATGGAGCAGACAGATTCGCCCGAGGCGAAAGTCAGGTGGAGGTGGTGGGCGTACAGGTCGAAGGTCGAGCATCCAGAGGATAACGAATCGATTGAGTACAGTGTGCCGTTCGTGAGGGTGCAAAGCCAGCCGGAGCCACATGAGTATTTGTTCTCCCACCGCAAGAGGAGGCTGGATGGCACGACATCACTTCCCCGCCGTTCTCCATGGTTCCCTCGACGCTCGCCTCGTTTGCGGCGGTAGGGTTTAAGGTAAGCTTCGCACTAACCTAATCTTCCATCTGCTCATGCTTATAATCAGTGTGACGGCTATGAAAATCATGCTTACAATTAGTCTCCAAGTACTGCGCCAATCACCCTAAAATAGTTCTGAACCTTTGGGTCAAAGTTGTGACACTATGTACAAATAAAGAAAAATAGATTGGTGCTTCTTTCAGAAAAGAGTAGTCCCTAGAAAACTGCCATTATAAGCTACTAGTATTTGGTTAGAGGATTTGCTACCGAGAAAGATCCATCCACAGAGAGCGCCACACATCCCACTGGTGGTGGTGGATGCCAATGCGTGCATGGAGCATGGTTGGTGTCGGTAATTTTTATTTGGCACACCTACTTTTCTGCATATATGCCGGTTCCATCCGTACATTTGTGCAGTTCCACCAAAATGCAGCTGAATAACCCTGTTTGCACAGATAATGAAAAAGCGTGATTACATTATAGTGGCACTAGTTGATGAAACATACACTAATAAATAGAAGAAAATATTGTGTTAGTATCATAGTATGCCATCTTTGAGGGCGAGATGGGCCTGTGACGCCTCATCTGATGAGCCTCATCTTTGAAATCGACCCAATTCTCCCCGATACACATTCTCCCAGTGATGAGCATCAGTGTACATCGGTAGTACAAGGAAGGGCCTTGAGACATTCCAATCTCTATTTTTGTGCAGATCAACTAAAATTAAGCACCCCAGTTTGCAGAAACGCTTAAACATTAACAATGTGACTAGTTGATGAAACATATACTGACAAAGAGAAGCACTTTCTTTATCTACATTGGAAATGAAATGATAGAGAGGACACTCGCTCTATTTTAACTGTATTATTACTTGATTTTATCAGTGGCACTAGGGTCGAGAAGGTGGCGAGCGAGGTGTACCGTGCGTCGCAAGGATGGAGGCCGGGGGTGCTTAGATTGGGATGTTGAAGCTGGCTCTTTCAGTCCCTATCTTCCCCCCTGATGTTTCTGTGGTAGCATTTGGGTTGTAATCCAAACTTGGTCAAGCTGGTGCTGCATCCCCCTACCTGCCTAGCTTATGTGGCGAACTTGTCTCCTGCTAGTACTCAGTCCGTTCTAGTAGTAGTTGCATAACTGCCCGTTTACACTGAGATGTTGTCGGATAATGGTTCTTTATGGTTGGGTTTCTTTAATGAAATCGGAGGAAACCCCCTCTTTCGATATATATAATCAGTGGCACTAGCGGTGCCAAAACATTGCCTCAAAATAATAGTGCCACTAGATTAAGGTGCTAAATAATAACGTTACTGCTTTATCATGGCAGTGCCAACACAGTAGCACAAGAGCAGACTCAACATGCAGGATCTTTGGCAAACGGTCGGACCAAAAAGGAACATACCTCATGATGGGAACCATATCTGCAGTCAATGCCAGCCATCGGAGAAGGGATAATACCAGTCACCAACATGGATGGTTCAATTCATGGGACCTTTTTGTGCAGTTCACCTAAAATGAAGCAATGTCCCATGAGCTAGCAGCTTCTTCTTCATTAGTTGCAATAAAATTGAGCAACACCAAGGTTTGTTGTGAAGCTCGTGGAATGTTCAACTATAATTTGGATATCATTTGTGCAGTTCAACTAAGATCAAGCCTGAAATGTATATCTCCGTTTGCACAAAAAGGTGGAAAGGAGGGTGACTAACAAGTGATGAAACATACATCAAATGAAAAGAATCATGTTCCTTATTTGAATGGCAATCCTACAAGGACAGTAGGAATTTCTAAAGCAGTAGCATTGCTAGATATTAGTGTGGGCGTAGGATTAACTATGGCAACCGTTAAATACGACATTACTTTAATGGTGCCATTGCTTCATTTTAACAGCAACATTACGTTAACAGCTGCTACACAGTTGGTATTTGGGCACGGGAGAGTAGGCGGACCAGGATAGTTGCATTTCTAACGAAAAGAAGCAACTTATCTTAATGGGAAATTTAGCATGACATGAAAAATAATGCCATTGATTCATATTAATGGAGGCATTACATTGAAAAACAACATTGGTTTAATGTGTCCTTACTTTTAACAGTGCGACTGCTACATTTTTACCAGTGGCATTACATAAGAGGGGCTTATCAGAACAGGATATCTGGGTTGGTCCCATTTTTGTTCGGTATAGCCACCTTATACTATGTGACGCTCGCAAATCTAGTGCCGGACATACTCTGTTGACTTGTCCCCCAGTCCCCACTTCCTTTCCTTTTTCAACCAATAGATCGGGTTTATACTGAGTTTGTACTGTGTTTCCCTTTATTTCGCTATTAGACCAAGAGACCAGTTGATAGCCAGACTCTTCTACTTTTCGCCCCCATTATTTCCTCTTTCGACCAAGTCCTAGATTTAGGTAACAAATCTTCCCCCACCCCACCCCCTTTCTTCCTTGTTTGAACCAAGTAGTACTAGATTCGAGTGCATGAACTAGTTTTACCTCTTAACATTAAAAATTTAGGTGGCTTCCGAATAGCCAATCGATCCTATCTACGAGGGGGCCTGAGAAATAGTAAAAGATATAAATGCAGCGACATCAGGAGCTGGGAAGTAGAGCAAGGCTGGTTTCAAAGGAAGTTATACCTGAGGGTCGTTGGGATGTCGCTAGGTGGGCGGCGGGAGGCCGGATCTTCCCACACTATGACAGTGAGGAAGAAGGGGTCGTAGGCCCTCCCTAGCTGGTAGTGCGTGGGAGAGAATGGCAAGGCGCGCTGATCGGGACGCACTGACAGTGGGTAAGAGCCGTTGCCGAGGATGACTGCGTGAACATTGCACCTTCTCACCTTCCCCGGCGGAGAGGATCCGGCTGGATCTGTGACCAGCGGTGATCAGAGAGAGTGTGTGTGGCCACCGCTGTCGTGTTTAGATATGGAGAGGACGAGACAGTGTGAAGAGAGCAACACTAGAAAGCAAGCGCGGAGGCTTCTGCCTATATAGTGGAGTAGTTCTGTTTTATCTACCGGAGCCAGCTTGACCTCGTCAATGACTGTTGAGAAGTCTTCATGCACCTGCCCCGGAGGCATAGTTGTCATCATTTTGATGTGAAGCACCAGATTAACATATAACACGAAAAAATGCCACATGACAAGAAACCATAACCTCACTGCCCCAAGGACACAACATGAATCCCGACAGACAAACTAGACGAGGATCAAAGCTCAAATTAAAGATAAACTCATAGAAAAGGGGTCAATCGATAGATGTCCTAATTAACATAGCCGGCTTGACCTAGATGGCAGCCGAGTAGTCTTCGTGCATGTGCCCCCAATGACCAGCGCCTTGGAGGAACTCAGTTGTCGTTGTTTAACCCTCGCAGTGATCTGAAGCACATGACACCTATTGCGAGATGACAAGAAACCTTTTTTTAGATTCCTCATCAGAACTATAGCCCTGTACAACATGGCCTGCACTTTATGTAGACGGTAGCCAATCCAGCCATGTCTGCTGGAGTCTGGTCACATGCATGGACGAACTGATCTTCCGTGTCATGCAGGGATCGTCCAGGCACCGACGTCTGTACAACACTGCTCCAGTACTATCGCTCGTCTCTCTCTTCTATTAACTCAGCCGACTTGCGGGGCCGGGGAGTGTGCCTATGGTCGGTTCTCAATTGCGGTCCCACATGTGTGTGCAAATGCAATATGACGCGCGTTCCATTTGGAGAGCGGCGTGCCAGACTGATCGACCGCCTGGGGTGCGACGCGAATGCGACGGGTGTGCTGTATACTCCGTACTACATGTGTACCGCCGTTTTCTTGAGGCTTTGCTCCATGGCGCAATCCATGGATACAAAATTATACTCTACTATTTAAAAGTCGAGGGCGGGGCTTTTCCCGTGCGGTAGGCGGGGCAGTTCCGCCTAGTCGGTTTTACAGAGACGCGAGAAGATGAGGGAGTAGGCTGCTGCAAACGTAGGGCTATGTGATTTGACAATGATTCTTCTTTGGACAGGTGGGCCCCGTGATTTGACTTGCCATTATCATTTTAGCTGCGGTGATGCGACCGGTGTGAGTCTCGATTCCTGACCACCTCCATGGTATACAGGTGCCTCTCCCAATGCTCCACCATGTAGATCATGGTTAATAGTATAGCCAGCAGCTGGTGCTGCATGAGTATATAAACATGCCATATCATCAAAAGTTAGTAGTATTATTTACTAGTCGTACAATAGGGTTGGCTATAAGGTTTTTCTCACTTTCTCTCTATCTCTGTCCTTGTATTAAATGCTTTTGTCTATGAGCAAGTGTAGAGGCTAGCTCTTGCATGAGAGCCCACTCCTCCATTTTTTCCTTGCCTCTCTCCTCCACATATGCAAAAATGTCATGTAAGCGAGCTTATAGCCCACTATTGTACTTGCTCGTACAGGTAAGCCTGCCACATAGTCACAAAGTCTGATGTGGCAAGTTAATTAAGAAGAGAGAGACTAGTTTGGTGACCCCAGGAAGAAACGGTGCTAAGCGTGTGTACCTAGGTGAAAAGACAATTTTGAGTCTATAGCTAATAAAATGAAGCAAGCTTAGCAACAAAAAACTAAGCACCTATGCATTGGGGACTTGAGTTGCTAAGCCATTTAATACCCTTAGCACCTCATCTAAGCACAATTTCATTGGAAGAGGTCACTCCTTGGCAAATGCAATAAATACTATACGAAGAAAGAGATAGAGAAAAGTAAAAAAAATACTCTTATAGCCAACCTTATAGCTAACCTTGTCGTATGAGTGACTAAGTGATGACTATGTATGACATGCCAACATCAGATAGCCTAACGCACCGTGTGAAATCCCCAAGGGCACGACCGCGCGAGCGAGGCGACGGTCGTGGTAGGCGCGACCATGATACGGGCTGCTGGCAGCCCTTGGATCTAAGATCGAACGCTCGCATGCTAAGTTGCTGAAACTGTCGGATGTGGGGTTCCGGCAAACCCTTAAGGTTCGAACACTGGGGTGCGCACGAAATCTCTCCCTCCTACCGATCAACGCTCTAGCTCGCTAAGATCTCGCGGACGAACTCGATGAACTCGCAACACAGAAAGACACGAGGTTTATACTGGTTCGGGCCACCGTTGTGGTGTAATACCCTACTCCAGTGTGGTGGTGGTGGATTGCCTCTTGGGCTGATAATGAACAGTACAAGGGAAGAACAGCCTCCTGAGGTTGGGGTGTTCTTGTGCTTGTGTAGTTGAGGGTGATCTGAACCAGTTCGGGATCAGTTGCCTCCTACTGTGGTGGCTAGTCCTATTTATAGAGGCCTTGGTCCTCTTCCCAAATATCGAGCAGGAAGGGAGCCAACAACGGCAGGCAAATTTGAAGGGGGACAGCTAGTACAAGCTATCCTGACAAAAGCGGTCTTCGCCTGCGAAAAGCTCTGGGGTGATGCCGTCTTGGGCTCCACGATGACCTCCGCCTTGCCGTCCTCCTGGTCTTGGTCTCGTTGCACCAATATGGTAACCTTAGCCGGATGCCTCGGTACTCTTCGCCTGCGCTGGCCTCCTTAGCATCGAAGGGGAAATAGGGATGGTGCATGCACTGATGCCCGCCTGGCATCCGCCTGGTACCGTTCGTCATGGCTCACGTCACGAGAGCCTCGTGAGGTTTGCCTTGCCTTGATATCTCCGCTCCTCATGAGCCTGCCTGGCTAGGCCACTCCAGAGGAGGTCTTGCGTTGTCCGCCTCGCGAGGCTTGGACCCTCGCGAGGGTCTTGGGTGCCTTGTTGACGAAGATGGGTCGTACGGCCTGCTGCTTGGCCATACTATGGGTCGCAGGCAGGCAAGTCTGGGGACCCCCGTTCCCAGAACGCCGACAGTAGCCCCCGGGCCCAAGGTGCGCTCAGGCTTGGTTTCGCGGCGAAGACAAGGGTGAGTTTGGAGCACCGCGGGCCCCAACAGGCCTGCAGCCTCGGTCGATGCGTGGCGGTTGATTGGACGTGGGCGTCTCCGCTTCCCCACGCTGCCTCGGCAACTGCACGACTTGACAAATCCCTGCGACATGCAAGGAAAACCATCATTACCTGCGATCGTGGGAGACGCCGGTTGGCCTTCCCTTGCTATAAATGGGGAGGGGGCGGAGCCCCCGTTGCCCATCTCTTCCTCGATTGCTTGCTTCTCTGCTCCATTGCTTCCAGTGCCATCGATGGCGCCACGAAAGAAGTTCTCTGCCGCAGAGAAAGGAAAGGCCCCTCGCGAGGGCCCCGGTTCCCCGGCGCCCAAGCGCGGCCGCGGCCATCCGTGCAAGCACGCCGTGACCCCTGCCGTGGCCCACCGTCGAGGTGGTGCCGCGGTACGCGGAGGGGATCATGCCATCCATGGAGGTTCAGCCGATGAGGGGAGGCGCACGATGGTGGCGCGGCCTCCCTGCCCGCGCTTCTATTCTACCGAGGTGTCGCTGGAGTTCGTTATGCGGTTGGAGAGCCCGCCGCAAGCGGCTCCAACTTCCGCGCTTCTTCGCCGGCAAGCTGCCCGGCTTTGTGGTCGGCCGGGCTCGCTGCGGCGGACGGCTCTTCTGCAGGGCCTCTTGGATTGCGGTCGAGACTTCCGCCACGGGCAACATAGCCCCGCCCACGTGTGGCGTTACGCCCGAGTGCGCGGCCTGGGTAGGCGGTGCACCCTCCACTTCTGGTACGATGGTGAATCGACCCTCTATGTGAGGGTGTTCGGGGAAGATGGTCGTCGCGCCGGGTGCTGCCCCGAGACAAACGACGGTGAGGAGGTGCTCGGCCTTGGTGATAGTCGCGATGAGGACGAGGGCGAGCCTGCCCTTGGCAGCGACCGCGTCTCCTCCAGCTACGGCGGCTCTTCCTCCGGTGACAGCTCCAGCAGCGGTGGCTACAACCAGCTGCCGCGCCCGCTTCGAAGGAGGCAGCAGGTCATCTCGTCGTCGCACCTCCGTGAAGCGCGAGGAGGGTTCTGGCTAGGCTCGGGGCATCGCCAAGGGCCTGCCTCCGCGGATTGCTGCAACACTGCTTTGCTTAGCTTTTTCTTTCTTTCCTACATCGGAAAACGAAACCAGTATGGGCCCGGAGGGGCGTGTATCGAACTGTGGTTCTTTGGTTAATGCACTGTGTGTGTCGTTCCCATGCTGTGTTGTTATTTTGCGCAAAGATAACTTAACCTGGTGTGTTTGGGATGCCCTTTCCCTCATGTGGTGTCTGCGTTGCTCGGAAACTGCAAATAATTCGTTAGGGGGTGCACTAAAGGATTTGCCGTCCACCCAAGCCTTGACTTGGCGCCTTGTATCGTGATGCAGGGGCACGGATTTAGGAGAGATGTGCCAGCTTCCAGGCTCGAACGAGGGTGGCTCGCGAGAAGGCAAAGAGAAGAGAAGTGCTCGTGAGGGCACCTGGCTAGCCCCCTCGCGAGGTATGCGAGAGAGAGAACATGAGCAAACTAGAGCCGAAAAAAGTGGTAAAAGGCTAGGGAACCAAATTAGCAACAAACACCAAGAGCAACTCTGATTAAGGAAAAGCGAGCCAACTACGGAAAGCAAATGAAAAGTTGCGTCCGGCACCTAATCTAGTCTTCAAGTCTTCTCACCAGCGCGGAGCTAAGTGTTGTCCACTAGGCGTGGGTGGGAGCCCCAGGGCCTGAGGCCGGCACTCCTGAGACTCCGGGGCGTGTACAACCCAACTCATTATTACGTGAGAGTGTCACGGGCGGCGATTCTTCACAGGCACTAGGCCTTCTTCACAGGCTCTGGCCTTTCTTCTCAGGCTCTGGGCCTTGCTTCATGGATAGAACTTTCGGAGGTGCTGGATGTTCCAGGCGTTCTGGATGGGTATCCCGTCCCGCGTCTCCAGGCGCGCTGCACCCAGCCTGGATACATGGAGGACCCTGAACGGGCCCTCCCACATGGGCGAAAGCTTGTGCAGCCCAGCCCTGGAGAGGACCCGCCTCAGGACGAGGTCGCCCACCTCGAGCGTCCTGGAGCGGATGTTGCGGCAGTGGTACCGCCACAGCGCTTGTTGGTACCTTGCCGCCCTCAATGCGGCTTCGCGTCGGCGTTCCTCCCCCAGTACGAGTTCCGTACCCCGCATGGCGTCCTGCTGCGTTTCGTTGAACGCCAGGACCCGCGCGGAGCGATGCTTGACCTCGTGAGGGAGGACTGCTTTGGCTCCGTAGACGAGGAAGAACAGAGTCTCGCCCGTTGGCTTGGTAGCGGTGGTACAGATGGACCACAGCACGGACTGGAGTTCGTCGTGCCAGCCCCTGCCGCAGGCCTCCAGCTTCTTCTTGAAGGTCCTGGTCTTGAGACCCCTCAGGACCTCAGCGTTGGCGCATTCGGCCTGACCATTGCTCCTGGGGTGGGCCACCGAAGCGTGGCAGATCTGCGTTCCAAGGTTAGCATGAGGGTTTTGAAGAGGTTACTAGTAAACTGCGAGCCGTTATCTGTGATGATGCGGTTGGGGACCCCGAAGCGGCTCACGAGGCCCTTGATGAACTTGACAGCAGAGCCGGCTGGAATGGTACGGACGGCTTCCACTTCCGCCCACTTGGTGAACTTGTCAATGGTGACGTAGAGATAGTAGTAGCCCCCTGGCGCTCGTGGGAACGTGCCTAAGATGTCCAGCCCGCAGACCGCGAACGACCACGTGAGCGGAATGGTTTGGAGGCCCTGAGCGGGCTGATGGATTTGCTTGGCGTGGAATTGGCAAGCTTCGCAGGACTTCACCAGCTCGACTGCGTCGTTGAGTGTTGTAGGCCAACAGAATCCGTTGCGGAAGGCCTTGCCGATGAGGGTCCTTGACAATGAGTGATGTCCACAGTCCCCGCCGTATATGTCAATCAGCAGCTCCCTTCCTTGATCGCTGGAGATGCAGCGCAGTGATAACCCACAAGTATAGGGGATCGCAATAGTTTTCGAGGGTAGAGTATTCAACCCAAATTTGTTGATTCGACACAAGGGGAGCCAAAGAATATTCTCAAGTATTAGCAGCTGAGTTTTCAATTCAACCACACCTGGAAACTTAGTATCTGCAGCAAAGTGTTTAGTAGCACGATAATATGATAGTGGTGGTAATAGCACAAAAGCAAAGACAACAAAAGTAATGTTTTTGGTATTTTGTAGTGATTATACTTGATAAATGAGGAAATTAAATAAGCGAGAACCGGTATATGGAAAACTCTTAGGCACCGGATCACCGATGGATAATTATGTCGGATGTGGTTCATCATGTATGATCATAACATAGGGTGACAGAACTAGCTCCAATTCATCAATGTAATGTAGGCATGTATTCGTATATAGTCATACGTGCTTATGGAAAAGAACTTGCATGACATCTTTTGTCCTACCCTCCCGTGGCAGCGGGTCCTATTGGAAACAAAGGGATATTAAGGCCTCCTTTTAATAGAGAACCGGAACAAAGCATTAGCACATAGTGAATACATGAACTCCTCAAACTATGGTCATCACCGGGAGTGGTCCCGATTATTATCACTTCGGGGTTGCCGGATCACAACACATATTAGGTGACTATAGACTTGCAAGATAGGATCAAGAACTCACATATATTCATGAAAACATAATAGGTTCAGATCTGAAATCATGGCACTCGGGCCCTAGTGACAAGCATTAAGCATAGCAAAGTCATAGCAACATCAATCTCGAACATAGTGGATACTAGGGATCAAAACCTAACAAAACTAACTCGATTACAAGATAAATCTCATCCAACCCATCACCGTCCAGCAAGCCTACGATGGAATTACTCACGCACGGCGGTGAGCATCATGAAATTGGTGATGGAGGATGGTTGATGATGACGACGGCGACGAATCCCCCTCTCCGGAGCCCCGAACGGACTCCAGATTAGCCCTCCCGAGAGGTTTTAGGGCTTGGCGGCGGCTCCGTGTCGTAAAACGCGATGATTTCTTCTCTCTGATTTTTTCTCTCCGGAAGCAGATATATAGAGTTGGAGTTGGCGTCGGAGGGCATCCAGGGGGGCCACGAGGTAGGGGGGCCTGCCCTAGAGGGGAGGGCGCGCCCCCCACCCTCATGGACAGGGTGTGGGCCCCCTGGTCTTCATCTTTGGCGAGGATTTTTTATTATTTTTTCTAAGATGTTCCGTGGAGTTTCAGGTCATTCCGATAATATTTGTTTTCTGCACATAAAACAACATCATGGCAATTCTGCTGAAAACAGCGTCAGTCCGGGTTAGTTCCAGTCAAATCATACAATTTAGAGTCCAAAACAAGGGCAAAAGTGTTTGGAAAAGTAGATACATCGGAGACGTATCAACTCCCCCAAGCTTAAACCCTTTCTTGTCCTCAAGCAATTCAGTTGACAAACTGAAAGAAAGAAAGAAAAACTTATACAAACTCTGTTTGCTCTTGTTGTTG
Source organism: Aegilops bicornis (assembly GCA_021605145.1). Lineage (NCBI taxonomy): Eukaryota > Viridiplantae > Streptophyta > Magnoliopsida > Poales > Poaceae > Aegilops > Aegilops bicornis. Next base: position 377,462,988 of record CM038675.1, on the reverse strand, counting down.
TAACTATGTCAAGCCAGCATTCAAGTTTCCAGCAAAGATCATAACTAACCACATTTGCAATAATTCTCAGGTCTCACAATTACTTATATCAATAGATAATCAACTAGCGAGCCATAATAATAAATCTCGGATGACAACACTTTCTCAAAACAACCATAATATAATATAACAAGGGGGTATCTCGCTAGCCCTTTCTGAGACCGCAAAACATAAATGCAGAGCACCTTTAAAGATCAAGGACTGACTAGACATTGTGATTCATGGTATAAGAGATCCAATCATAGTCATACCCAACATAGATTAATAGTGATGAATGCAAATGACAGTTGTGCTCTCCAGCTAGTGCTTTTTAATAAGAGGGTGATGAATCACCATAAAATTAAATGGATGGGCCCTTCATAGAGGGAAGCAGGGATTTGTAGAGGTGCCAGAGCTCGGTTTTGAAATAGATATAAATTGCATTTTGAGCGGTATACTTTCATTGTCAACGTAGCAACTAAGAGATGGCGATATCTTCCATGCTAAACACATTATAGGCGGTTCCCAAACAGAATGGTAAAGTTTATACTCCCCCTCCACCAACAAGCATTGATCCATGACTTGCTCGAAACAACGAGTGTCTCCAACATACATCAGGTCCCAGGGGGAGTTTTGTTTGCAATTAATTTTGATTTAGTTTGCATAAAGCATGGGACTGGGCATCCCGGTGACCGGCCATTTTCTCGTGAGTGAGGAGCGGAGTCCACTCCTCTTGAGAATAACCCGCCTAACACGGAAGATAAGGACAGCATTGGTTGATACATGAGCTATTCGAGCATACAAAACAGAATGTTTATTTGAAGGTTTAGAGTTTGGCACATACAAATTTACTTGGAACGGTAGGTAGATACCGCATATAGGAAGGTATGGTGGACTCATCTGGAATAACTTTGGGGTTTAAGGGATTGGATGCACAAGCAGTATTCCCGATTAGTACAGGTGAAGGCTAGCAAAAGACTGGGAAGCGACCAACTAGAGAGCGACAACAGCCATGTACATGCATTAAAATTAATAAACATTGGATGCAAGCATGAGTAGGATATAATCCACCATGAATATAAATATCGTGAAGGCTATGTTGATTTTGTTTCAACTACATGCGTGAACATGTGCCAAGTCAAGTCACTTAAATCATTCAAAAGAGGATACCACCCTATCATACCACATCATAATCATCTCAATAGCATGTTGGCACGCAAGGTAAACCATTATAACTCATAGCTAATCAAGCATGGCACAAGCAACTATGATCTCTAATTGTCATTGCAAACATGTTTATTCATAATAAGCTGAATCAAGAATGATGGGCTCGTCATATTTACAAAAACAAAAGAGGTCGAGTTCATACCAGCTTTTCTCATCTCGGTCGATCCATCATATATGTCATCATAATTGCCTTTCACTTGCACGACCGAGCGATGTGAATAATAATAAGAGTGCACGTGCATTGGACTAAGGAATCTGCGAGCATTCAATAAACAGGAGAAGACAAGGCAATATGGGCTCTTTGGTTAAATCAACAATAATGCATATAAGAGCCACTACAACAATTTAATAATGGTCTTCTCCTACTGACCCTCAAAGAAAAGAGAAGAAAATAAAACTATTTACACGGGAAAGCTCCCAACAAGCAAAAGAAGAACGGGAAATATTTTTGGGTTTTCTTTTTAATTACTACTACTACAACATAAATGTAAACTACTACTAATTTTTTTTGGTTTTTCTTAAGGTTTAACAAACACACAAGAAGAAAGCAAGAAAAGGAAAATAAACTAGCATGGATATTATAGTGAAAAAGTATGAGCACCGACATCTAGCAATGAGTGTGTGTGTGGACATAAATGTAATGTCGGTGAGAAATACGTACTCCCCCAAGCTTAGGCTTTTGGCCTAAGTTGGTCTATTTCTAGGGATAGCCTGGCGAATACCCGTAGGTGTAGCTGGGGTCGTACTGCGACGAAGAATAACTGGGATCATACTGTGATGATGAAGAGGACTTCGACTGCCACTGGCTGACAGTCATCTCTGGATCCGAAGAATAAACAGATTGTCGTGGAGGCTCATCTTGTGGTTCCGGTTCCGGGGCTGGTGTAGGGTTTTTATAAGCCTGGACGGCAGCCCACGTAACGAGATAGGGTCCTACAAAATTAAACAGAGAAGGAGCAGGCAACGTAATAGTTTCAGGATAATGTTTATCAAAGTATAACTTATATTTGAGCTCTCCATCCCTGCCCTTAACAAGAAAATCATGGGCTAACAAGCTCTTATAATCTAAATAAGCACTAGGCAGCAATTTTTCTTCTTTCTCATAATGCCTAATAGCTATGTTAAAGTGTGCAGCGAGGCGTGAAGCATAAATGCCTCCAAAGATGGTACCCTTAGTACTGTTAAGACTTAACCGTCTAGCAACAATTCCGCCCATACTAACAGTGTTGTCGCGGTATAAACCATGGAACAAAATAATAATATCAGGAATGCTAAGGTTCCCACAGTTCCCACGACCAATCAGGCATCGACTAGCAAATAAAGAAAAATAGCGTAACACAGGAAAATGTATGCTAGTGATCCTCGCATCTGAAACCTTCCTGGTTTCTCCTACAGAGATAAGGTTAATAAATGGTTCCAACTCCTTACGGGGTGGTTCCTCTAAGGTACCCTCAGGGGGTATGTTGCAGATCTTGCAAAATTCATCTAATGGTATTTTCTTAACAACGTCATATAAATGAAACTCTACTTGAGGAGGTGATTCCTTAGGGTAAAAGTAGAAGTTTTGCACAAAAGTATTTGTGAGTAAGAGATCTGGGCGTTGGTCGCATGGGGCCGAAGTCGGTGAGGCCAGCATTTTCAATCAATGAATAGAAATCCTCATAAATCCCGGCCTCTCTCAAGAAATTATCAGAAGGCCAGTCACAAGGCCGGATTTCCGCGGTACGAGGAAAATTATATTTGGGCCTCTGAGTTTCTTCATTTTGTTTATCTTTTGAGCTTCGGCTCGATGAACCCCTCAAAAGTCTCTTCATTATTTCTGAAATAATCTGAAATTTTTAGTAACTTCAAACAATAGTGAACCAACTTCAATAAAACTGATAGCAACTACTCCCACAAGTGCCTAGAGCCTATATCCAGCATTAGAACTACTTGGAACCATATAAATTTGACATGCGAGCTCAAGAACATGGTCACCTATGCAGCACAAATTTGCAAAGAATAAAGCACTAGAACAAAACTAATTGGACCAATGGAGGAGTCACATACCAAGGAACAATCTCCCCAAGCAGTTTGCGAGAGGTGCTTTGAGCAAGGAGATCGAAAATCACAGCAAAAGTGCATTTGGAACTCGTGCTTGAGTTGGTTTTTCGGGTTTGTGTGGAGGCAGAGGAAGAAGATGGAGTGCAGGGATAAGTGGAGGAGGGCCACCGTGGGCCCACGAGGCAGGGCGCGCCTAAGGGGCGCCCTCCACCTCGTGGCCGGTGGCAACTCCTCCATGTAATTTTGCACGATAAATCCTCAAATATTCGAAAAAATCATATTAAATTGGCACGTCATTACGAGGACTTTTATTTTCGGGATATTTTTATATTGCACGGATAAGTCAGAACCGAACGGAAAAATACTATTTTACTTTATTTCTACTAAATAATGAGAAAGTATAGAAGGGGTACAGAAGTTTGTGCTTCTAGTTTCATCCATCTCATGCTCATCAAAAAGAATCCACTAACAAGGTTGATCAAGTCTTGTTAACAAACTCATTCCGATAATCATGAAACCGGAGAAATTTCAAATAACACTAGGTTACCTCAACGGGGATATGCACATCCCCTATAATAAGTATATCATATTTCTCCTTGCCAGTAGGAAGAGGAAATTCAAAACCTCCAAATATAATCGATGGAATTTTTCCAATAGAGTTGATACTATGAACTTGAGGTTGTTTCCTCGGAAAGTGTACCGTATGCTCATTACCATTAACATGAAAAGTGATATTGCCTTTGTTGCAATCAATAGCATCCCCTGCAGTATTAAGAAAAGGTCTTCCAAGAATAATAGACATACTATCATCCTCGGGAATATCAAGAATAACAAAGTCCGTTAAAATAGTAACGTTTGCAACCACAACAGGCACATCCTCACAAATACCGACAGGTATATTAGTTGATTTATCAGCCATTTACAAAGATATTTCAGTATGTGTCAACTTATTCAAGTCAAGTCTACGATATAAAGAGAGAGGCATAACACTAACACCGGCTCTAAGATCACATAAAGCAGTTTTAATATAATTTCTTTTAATGGAGCAAGGTATAGTAGGTACTCCGGGATCTCCAAGTTTCTTTGGAATTCCACCCTAAAAGGTATAATTAGCAAGCATGGTGGAAATCTCAGCTTCCGGTATCTTTCTTTTATTAGTAATGATATCCTTCATATATTTAGCATAAGGATTTGTTTTGAGCACATCAGTTAATCGCATACGTAAAAAGATAGGTCTAATCATTTCAGCAAAGCGCTCAAAATCCCCATCATCCTTTTTCCTGGATGGTTTGGGAGGAAAGAGCATGGGTTTCTGAACCCATGGTTCTCTTTCTTTACCATGTTTCCTAGCAACAAAGTCTCTTTTATCATAACGTTGATTCTTTGATTGTGGGTTATCAAGATCAACAGCAGGTTCAATTTCTACATCATTATCATTACTGGGTTGAGCATCATCATAAACATCATCATTAGTGCTTTTATTAGGTTCATGTTCATTACCAGATTGTGTTTCAGCATCAGACATAGATATATCATTTGGATTTTCAGGTGGTTCAGCAATAGGTTCATTAGAAGTTTGCACAGCTCTATCATTTTTCTTTTTCTTCTTTTTAGAAGAACTAGGTTCATCAATATTATTTCTTTGAGAATCTTTCTCGATTCTCTTGGGGTGGCCTTCAGGATACAAAGGTTCCTGAGTCATTCTACCAGTTCTAGTAGCCACTCTAACAGCATAATCATTTTTCTTACTATTCATTTCATCAAGCACTTCTTTCTGAGCTTTAAGTACTTGTTCTACTTGAGTGGTAACCATAGAAGCATGTTTGCTAACAAGTTTAAGTTCACCTCTAATATTAGCAATATAATCACCCAAGCGTCTAATCATATAAGCATTTTCTTTTAATTGTCTACCAAAATAAGCATTGAAGTTGTCTTGCTTAAACATAAAGTTATCAAACTCATCCAAGCACTGACTAGCAATTTTAGTAGGAGGGACTTCATCTTTATCATATCTATAGAGAGAATTTACCTTTACTACCTGTGTCGGGATATCGGGATCAGGAGGTTATTCAATGAATAAAGAATTGAGATCATATGCTTCTTCAACAGGCGGTAAATTAAGACCATGTATTTCTTCAATAGGAGGTAAATTCTTAACATCTTCAGCTTTAATACCTTTTTCTTTCATAGATTTCTTTGCCTCTTGCATATCTTCAGGACTGAGAAATAGAACACCTCTCTTCTTCGGAGTTGGTTTAGGAATAGGATCATTAATTGGAGCAGGAGCTGGCTCAGGAGCTTCCCAATTATTCTCATTTGTCAACATATTATTCAATAGAATTTCAGCTTCATCTGGTGTTCTTTCCCTGAAAAGAGAACCAGCACAACTATCCAGGTAATCTCTGGAAGCATCGGTTAGTCCATTATAAAAGATATCGAGTATTTCAGGTCTTAAGAGGATGATCAGGCAAAGCATTAAGTAACTTGAGAAGCCTCCCCCAAGCTTGTGGGAGACTCTCTTCTTTAATTTGCACGAAGTTGTATATTTCCCACAAAGCAACTTGTTTCTTATGAGCAGGGAAATATTTAGCAGAGAAGTAATAAATCATATCCTGGGGACTACGCACACAACCAGGATCAAGAGAATAAAACCATATCTTAGCATCGCCCTTTAATGAGAACGGAAATATTTTGAGTATATAGAAGTAACGCGATCTCTCATCATTAGTGAACAGGGCAGCTATATCATTGAACTTAGTAAGATGTGCCACAACAGTTTCAGATTCATAGCCATAAAAAGGATCAGATTCAACCAAAGTAATTATATATGGATCAGCAGAGAATTCATAATCCTTATCAGGGAACACAGATAGGTGAAGTTGCAAAAGCAGGATCAGGTTTCATTTTATCTCTAAGTGATTCTTTGTTCCATTTAATCAATAACCTCTTAAGCTCATATCTATCTTTGCAGGCTAAAATAGCTAAAGAAGAATCTTTGTCAAAAAGATAACCCTGGGGAATAACAGGCATATTTTCATCATCACTTTCATCATCGTATTCAGATTCATCAATTTCTCTTTCTCTAGCCCTAGCAATTTGTTCGTCAAGAAATTCACTAAGGGGCACAGTAGTATCAAGCATAGAAGCAGTTTCATCATAAGTATCATGCATAGCAGAAGTGGCATCATCAGTAACATGCGACATATCGGAACGAATAGCAGAAGCAGTTTTATGTGTCGCTAGCTTACTCATAATAGAAGGTGAATCAAGTGCAGAGCTAGATGGCAGTTCCTTACCTCCCCTCGTAGTTGAGGGATAAATTGTTGTGTTAGCATCTTTCAAGTTCTTCATAGTGTCCAGCAGATATAAATCCCAAGTGACTCGAAGAATAGAGCTATGCTCCCCAGCAACGGTGCCAGAAAAAGGTCTTGATAACCCACAAGTATAGGGGGTCGCAACAGTTTTCGAGGGTAGAGTATTTAACCCAAATTTATTGATTCGACACAAGGGGAGCCAAAGAATATTCTCAAGTATTAGCAGCTGAGTTGTCAATTCAACCACACCTGGAAACTTAGTATCTGCAGCAAAGTGTTTAGTAGCATAGTAATATGATAGTGGTGGTAGCAGCAACAAAAGTAAAGACAGCAAAAGTAATGTTTTTGGTATTTTTGTAGTGATTGTAACAATAGCAGCAGGAAAGTAAATAAGCGAGAACCAGTATATGGAAAACTCATAGGCACCGGATCAGTGATGGATAATTATGTCGGATGCGGTTCATCATGTAACAGTCATAACATAGGGTGACAAAGAACTAGCTCTAACTCATCAATGTAATGTAGGCATGTATTCCGTATATAGTCATACGTGCTTATGGAAAAGAACTTGCATGACATCTTTTGTCCTACCCTCCCGTGGCAGCGGGGTCCTATTGGAAACTAAGGGATATTAAGGCCTCCTTTTAATAGAGAACCGGAACAAAGCATTATCACATAGTGAATACATGAACTCCTCAAACTATGGTCATCACCGGGAGTGGTCCCGATTATTGTCACTTCGGGGTTGCCGGATCATAACACATAGTAGGTGACTATAGACTTGCAAGATAGGATCAAGAACTCACATATATTCATGAAAACATAATAGGTTCAGATCTGAAATCATGGCACTCGGGCCCTAGTGACAAGAATTAAGCATAGCAAAGTCATAGCAACATCAATCTCGAACATAGTGGATACTAGGGATCAAACCCTAACAAAACTAACTTTCGATTACATGATAAATCTCATCCAACCCATCATCGTCCAGCAAGCCTACGATGGAATTACTCACGCACGGCTGTGAGCATCATGAAATTGGTGATGGAGGATGGTTGATGATGACGACGACGACGAATCCCCTCTCCTGAGCCGAATGGACTCCAGATCAGCCCTCCCGAGAGGTTTTAGGGCTTGGCCGCGGCTCCGTATCGTAAAACGCGATGATTTCTTCTCTCTGATTTTTTCTCTCCGAAAGCAGATATATAGAGATGGAGTTGGCGTCAGAGGGCATCCAGGGGGCCCACGAGGTAGGGGGGCGAGCCCTAGAGGGTGGGGCGCGCCCCCACCCTCGTGGACAGGGTGTGGGCCCCCTGGTCTTCATCTTTGGCGAGGATTTTTTATTATTTTTTCTAAGATGTTCTGTGGAGTTCCAGGTCATTCCGAGAATATTTGTTTTCTGCACATAAAACAACATCATGGCAATTCTGCTGAAAACAGCGTCAGTCCGGGTTAGTTCCATTCAAATCATACAAGTTAGAGTCCAAAACAAGGGCAAAAGTGTTTGGAAAAGTAGATACGACAGAGACATATCAGGCATATGTCCATTCTGCCACAAAATCGGCGAGCGCGGCTCCCTTGATGACCCTGGTAGTGCTGAACTCCAGCTGGAATACTTGCAGCTCGATGTTCCATTCAGCGACCCTTCCGGCTGAGTTTGGGCTCCTGAGTACCCTCTCCAATGGGTAAGATGAGACGACTTTGATGGGGTGGCCCTGGAAGTAGTGTCGCAGCTTGCGCGGGGCCACCAAGAGTGCGAGCAGGAGCTTTTGTGGCATGGGGTAGCGTGCCCTCGCGTCCCATGATGTGATCTTGTGACGAAATACACGGGTGCTCGGCGAGGGCTGGCACCTTTATTGAGGCTCGGGTCTGTGGAGATTGTGGCATATCCTGAGGTGGAGGGTTTCCTGAGACCTGACCGTCCTCAGGAGCTTCTGCGATGTTGCCCTGCTGAGCTTGGTCTTCCGCCGCTGATGGCTCTGCAGCGCCTTCCTGACCCTGCGCTACACCAGCTCTGGCTTGGCGCGGCACACCCTTTTCTTGGCGCTCCTCCCGAACCGCCACCAGCGCCGCGCTGGCGGAGTACGGGGTGGCGGCAAGGTAGAGTACCAGAGGCTCGAGTGGCCGTGGTGCCGCCATCACTGGGGGGCTAGTGAGGTATTTCTTGAGGTCTTGGAAGGCCCGGTCGGCCTCCGGGGTCCACTCAAAGGGGCCCTTCTTCTTCATGAGCTTAAAGAATGGTAAGGCACGCTCACCTAGCTTGGAGATGAAACGCCCTAACGCGGTCACCCGCCCTGCTAGTTTTTGCATCTCTTTGAGGGTCTGTGGTGGGCTCATGTCTTCGATGGCCTTGATCTTCTCCGGGTTCGCCTCGATCCCTCTGTGGGATATGAGGAACCCTAGTAGCTTGCCGGAGGGGACGCCAAACACGCACTTCTCCGGGTTAAGCCTCAAGTTCACCCGGCGCAAGCTCTCAAAGGTCTCCTCCAAGTCTTGAATCAACGTCCTCGCATCGCGAGATTTGACCACTATGTCATCAACGTATGCCTCTGTGTTCCTGCCGAGCTACCGCCCCAAGGCGATGTGCATCAGCCGCTGAAAGGTTGCGCCCGCGTTGTGTAGGCCGAAGGGCATGCATGTGTAGCAGTAAACCCCACATGGTGTCTGGAAGGCCGTCTTCTCCACGTCCTCCACCGCCATCTTGATTTGATGGTATCCGGAGAACGCGTCCAGGAAACATAGCAAGTCGCTTTTCGGCGGAGTCGGCGATTTGATCGATCTTGCGCGGAAGGGGAACGGATCTTGGGGGCAAGCTTTGTTAAGGTTGGTGAAGTCGACGCACATCCGTCCCTTCCCACCTTTCTTCGGTACTACGACGGGATTCGCCAGCCAATCAGGGCATCGAACTTCTCGAATGGTACCAGCCGCCTCCAGCTTGTGTGTCTCTTGGACGATGAAGGCCTGCTTCTCAGTGGACTGCCGTCTCACCCGCTACTTCACGGGGCACATGTTGGGCCACACCCTTAGATGATGCTGGATCACCTCTCTCGGGACCCCTACCAGCCGATTGGGCTCCCACGCGAATATCTCCTTGTTTGCACGCAAAAACCTCACCAAAGCTTCTTCTTGTCCCGGGTCAAGGCTGGTTCCTATGGTGAAGGTGGCTCCTGAAGACCCGTCCTCGTCAACCGGCACCTGCTTGGTCTCGGCCTTGTCTTGGGTGAACAACTGCTTCTTCTTGGTGGGCGCGGTCTCCTTGGCCTCAGCGTCTTGGCGCCCGGCTGGCTCTTGTGCTGCAGCCTTGGTCTTAAAGGCGAGCCTGAACGCCGCCACTGCCTCCTTAGTGTCCCCCTTGATGGTGAGGACGCCCTTGCTCCCTGGCATCTTCATGAGGTTGTAGGCCGGGTGAGTCGCCGCCATGAACTAAGCAAGAGTTGGGTACCCGAGTATGGCATTGTACAGGAGATCGATGCGGGCGATGTCGAATTCCACCAGCTCAGTGCGGTAGTTGTCGCGCGTGCCGAAGGTGACGGGGAGGCAGATCTGCCCCAGAGAGTGGGCAGCTCCACCACCCACTCCTGGAAAAGGCTTGCTGAGGTTGAGCCGCTCGGGCGGCACATGGAGGAGGCTGAAGGCTTCTACGGACAGCAAGTTGAGGTCGGCACCGTCGTCGATGAGGGTCTTGGTGACGGCCACGTTGCAGATGGTAGGCGTGCAGAGCATTGGGAGTATGCCAGAGCCGGCGGTGGAGCCGGGGTGGTCTTCTGAGTCGAAGGTGAGGTCATCCTCCAGTGCAGCCCAACCCGGCGGAGCCCCCGGGCGCTCGGAGGCTACCCCAATCTGACGGAAGAAAGGCTTGACGTGGCGATCTGAAGGCGGTGCTTGAGAGCCACCCAGCAGCGCCGCGACTGCGTGGTGCGCCGGCATCGCATAGCGCGTGGTGAAGATGTTGCGGAGTTCCTCCCAGGATGCCACCGTGGACCGTGGGAGGTTGAGCAGCCAGGCGCGTGGCTCGCCGGCGAGGGCCAAGGGGAACCAGTTGGCCATGATCTTGCCGTCGCCTCCGGCATCGAGGACGGCCTCCTCCTACGCCTGCAGGAACGGCTCCGGGTGTGCCGCGCCGTCGTAACGCGGCGGCACCTCCGGCTTGAACTTGGTTGTACACTTTTCGCCCGCGGGGCGGGCGAGCTCGATACCCAGACTCCCTGCTGCTGGTGTCGGTCGCAGAGGCGGGTGGCGGCGCACCTGCCATGGGAGCGAAGCACGGCGGCACGGGGCGCAGGTTGGTGGAGAGGAGCTCCGGCGCACCCCTACCTGGCGCGCCAAATGTCGGATGTGGGGTTCCGGCAAACCCTTAAGGTTCGAACACTGGGGTGCGCGCGAAGTCTCTCCCTCCTACCGATGTACTCTCTAGCTCGCTAAGATCTCGCGGACAAACTCGACGAACTCGCAACGCAGAAAGACACGATGTTTATACTGGTTTGGGCCACCGTTGTGGTGTAATACCCTACTCCAGTGTGGTGGTGGTGCATTGCCTCTTGGGCTGATGATGAACAGTACAAGGGAAGAACAGCCTCCTGAGATTGGGGTGTTCTTGTGCTTGTGTAGTTGAGGGTGATCTGAACCAGTTCGGGATCAGTTGCCTCCTATTGTGGTGGCTAGTCCTATTTATAGAGGCCTTGGTCCTCTTCCCAAATATCGAGCGGGAAGGGAGCCAACAACGGCGGGAAAATTTGAAGGGGGACAGCTAGTACAAGCTATCCACGACAAAGCGGTCTTCGCTGCGAAAAGCTCTGGGGTGACGCCGTCTTGGGCTCCATGATGACCTCCGCCTTGCCATCCTCCTGGTCTTGGTCTCGTTGCACCAATATGGCAACCTTTGCCTGATGCCTCGGTACTCTTCGCCTGCGCTGGCCTCCTTAGCACCGAAGGGGAAATAGGGACGCTGCGCGCAGCGCTCACTTTGGCATCACTTTGGTACCGTTAAATCATGGCTCACGTCCACGAGAGCCTCGTGAGGTTTGCCTTGCCTTGATATCTCCGCTCCTCATGAGCCTGCTGGCTAAACCTGCTCGGAAGGAGGTCTTGCATTGTCCGCCTCATGAGGCTTGGACCCTCGCGAGGTCTTGGGTGCCTTGTTGGCGAAGATGGGCGTCTGACCCTCTTGCTTTTACCTTGATGAAACGCGAGCGAGCAAGTCTGGGGACCCCCGTTCCCAGAACGCCGACAGAAAATTTGCAAAATAACCCTCCAGGATAGGATATTCGCCCATAGGTCTAGAATCACGCCATGCAACCGTTCGATCTTAGATCCAAGGGCTCTCGGAAGCCCGTATCATGGGAGAATGGAAAGCTTCGTATCACCTGTAATTTTCCCGACGTGAACACGCAGATGCATGAAGCCATTTAATTGGGCGTCTAGTAGACATGACATCTAACTGGGCCCCCATAGTACTATGCATGAATCTATTTATCCACCGGGCAAGCCACTACCCTCCCGTTCGCACGCCCCCACTCAGCATTTTTACAATCGGAAAACCGCTAGCAGTTCACTCCTACTCATCCCCGGTCGTCCTTTAACATTACATCAGTTCGCTCCTAGTCGTCCCGTCCTTTCACATTACAACAGTTCCACAAATCCTAACCCTCCTCCCAAATCCATGGCGTCCCAAATCTCCATGATCGGCGATGAGTACAAGGTTAGAACCATCACCAGCGATGAGTTTGACGTCATCTACACCAGTTCTTCCGCGACGGTGAAAGGATGTCTTGCTCGCTTCAGACGCATGTTCGAAAACTCAAATGATGAGTGGGTCGCTGGGCTAGATGTTGAGTACACCACAACCCTGGACAAAGAGAAGAATCTAAAGGAGGAAGAGAAGATGAAGCCCGTCATGATCCAGGTTTGCGTGCATGACTTATGCTTGGTCTACCACATATGCCATGCCGACATTGAGTGCGAGGAATTTAAGAATTTCCTCAAGGGTGGCCTAGTAAAATTCGTTACTGTAGACTTTCGACCAAGAGAACAGTCACAGGTCGGATAGGCCTCGTTCTAGGCAAGCCCTTCGACCTCTAGAAGAATGGGCTGGTGCCCTCCCGTGATCAGCCTTCATTGTTGACCCTGGCAGGAGCCATAGTTCATCCTTCGTACGGTAAACTGAAGAAACCTCCGCCCAAGTTCCATCGTGCATGGCAGTGGAATGTACTAGATATAGACCACATCCACCATGCTGCAATGGATGCCTACCTTTGCTTCAATATCTACAAGGGTTGGATGAAGAGCAAGAGCTAAGTGTGCAGTTCAAGCAAAGATGTATCGGCCAAGAGGAAGAGGGACAAGGACGAAGTCGAGCACGTGGACGAGGAGTCCGAGTAAGGTGGCAGTGTCGTTGCTCATGGTGGTTCTAATGCAGTGTCTACCGGATTAGTTGCTTAGTTTAATTTCAGGTGTGCTTAGTTTTATTTGAGGGGTGTGTTGTGCTGAGCCCCCAGCAGAACTATGTTATGTTCCTTCTCATTACTTTAACTCTTGATGCGTACATACTAGTATTTCTTACAATTCATCTTTTAGTTGGTATAGTACTACCACTCGTTTCTTCACATTATATAAGTACAATATATATGGCCAACATCATATAGCCAGTAGTTTAGTTGTCAAAGAATTTCAGGATGCTTAGTTTTGTCAAAGAATTACAGGGTGCTTAGTTTTATTTGAGGGAGGTCTTGTGCTGGACACCATTATTGTGACTCAAATCTCTTTTGCCATGTTATAATGACATAAATACCGATGGAACAACATGCCAGATCTCCCTCTATCTCACTACAGTAAAATAAAGTGTGGGGCCTGCTTGATTCCAACAGCGTTCTTATTTTCCTGTAAAATTATTCGCTTGGTTACTCCTGACAAGCGGGGCCACACCTACCATTGTGAGAATCGGCTTATTTTTGTCATATAACATGGTCAACGGGTTTGGCGTGAAAATAACAATGTCTAATGGCATTTTTGAGCAAACATCTAACTTAACGATGGCATTTTTAGATCTAATTGCATTTTTGAGCAGGCATCTCACGGAACGATGGCATTTTTGAGTAAACTTCTAAAAGCAAAACTGAGTAGTGGTACACAACTAGTGGCATAAATAATAAGAAACCAAGAATTAAATAGGTATGCTAATTTCTTTAATAGAATTTAGCACCCCATTTAAGCACGTACTAGCTTTTTTAATAGTACTATATGCATAATTTGGCCACGAGCGATCTCTATATGTACCACTTTTTTCTTTAATTTCATCTTGTTAGTTTTGCTCCATGCCGCAATCCATCGATACTACTACTGTACAAAAGTATACATTTTTTAAAAGGCTAGAGGGTGGGGCAGTCTCGCTTGGTCGGTTTCACGAGAGGCGAGGGCCTTTGTGATTTGACGGCTCATTACTGCTGGAATGCGGGGCCTTGTGATTTGACTGCTCATATAAATGTGTCGGTGACCTGACGAGGAGCAAAGAACCGTGCAGTATACTCAACTTTTCCATTGGAGTACTAGTACGACGGAGGAGCACGAAACACGGTAGCCCAGTGCCATATGGCGATAAAAATGATCTAATTTGCTAGTCATCTCATTGTTAGCATTGTTCTATTCATGCCTCACAGAGAACGTGACACGTGCGGCGAAACACCCAAAGAAAAAGAAGAAACATAGGAGCAATAGAAGAAGGAAGATTATCACCCCCAAAAAACAAGGAAGACGCACACACAAGTCTGGGGCGCTGCTCTCTATTACATGAAGGGTTGCTGGCCGCAGAGTCGTAACTGCTTCTTCATTGCCTCCACGACCTCCATCTCCTTGCGCGTCTCCTCCGCCATCTTATTCATTCTGTCCATGACGCGGGATTTGTCGATGCAAGCCTTCATCATCTATTCCACGGCCGCATTACGTACCTTGACGGCAGCCGGGTGCTCGATGCGGACCTTCGCCAACTCCTCCTTCTGTTCCATGATGAGGGCCTGCAGCATCTTCATCAAGGAACTACTCTTCTCATGCAGCTTCTTCCAGCCGGTGTTCTCCTCCTTCAGCAGGTCGAGCTCGTGGCAGACCTTCGCCTTGTCCTCCTGAAGTTGCAGGATTTCGTCGGTCGCCTTCTTCTCCAAGGCAATGCTATTCTTCAGCAGCATCACCAAGCCGGCGGTCAACTTCCCCTGCTCATTGAGCTCGGCGGGCATGTCATCGAGGCTCTCCTTCAGCAGCTCCACCAAGCCATGGATGAACTCCTTCTTCTTATTGAGCTGATCGGGCATGCCGTAGAGGGATAATGACTCTGCGAGCTCGGCATGTTCGCCTCCGCAGCTAGGGCGCTCCTGGGAGCCACCGCCTGCCCGTGAGAGATCTTTCGAGGTCTCTGCGAGGCGGCGAGCCCTCTCTTTTTTTTCCATGGCCTTGGTTGCCGCTCCCTTGTTACGAGTAGTTCTCGACCAAGATCTCTGCACACCGGCCATGGCAAGGATGGACGAAGAAAAATGACTTTATGAGGAGGAAGGTAGAGTAATTTTCAGTTAGGTAGTTCCCCTTTTTATAACCTAAGTACTAGCACTAGTACTTAAACCTGCATAGTAGGAACACGTTCAGGTTTGGTACGTACTAGTAGGTGTGAGCAGGCTTGCACTTAATTGTAGCACTAGTACTTTGGAATGTGATGGGAACAAGGTAAAGATTAATTGATGGTTTTGGTTTCGAGGCCCGAAACACTCCCGATGAGTTTAGTGGAACATAAATTTCAAGTACTCCCTCCATCTAAGTTTACAAGGCTTGCACGTGTATCTAGGTCATCAATTTAACTTATATAAAATAAATTGTGTAACATAAAAAATACTATATCATTAAAAATAGAATATTTGAAGTTTGTAATGATATATTTTTAGTAATGTATGCCTCTTATTAAGTTGGTCAAATTAACGACCTAGGTACACGTGCAAGACTTGTAAACTGAGATAGAGAGAGTACTACACTACTCAAATGCGGTCGCACAAGTCAGTGATTGTGACGCCCCCGATTCAATCGTACACTAATCATGCACGCAAATGTGTACGATCAAGATAAGGGACTCACGGGAAGATATCACAACACAACTCTAAAACATAAATAAGTCATACAAGCATCATAATACAAGCCGGGGGCCTCGAGGGCTCGAATACAAGTGCTTTCGATCATAGGCAGTCAGTGGAAGCAACAATATCTGAGTCTGAGACACAAGTTAAACAAGTTGCCATAAGATGGCTAGCACCAAGCCCAGGATCTGAGATCGAAAGAGGCGCGGGCCTCACACAGAGATCCTCCTAACTACTCACAGTGGGTAAATCGGCGGGCTACTGCGTAGTAGTAGGCGCCTCCGGTGTAGTAGTCGTCATCGGCCAGTGGCGTCTGGCTCTGGGCTCCATAAATGCAGTTGCGACAACCGGAGTAAAGAGAGGGAAAAGGGGAACAAGGCAACCGTGAATACTCATCCAAAGTACTTTCATAAGCAAGGAGCTACACTACATATGCAAGGATATATGTGTAAAGGCCATGTCGGTGGACTGAGCTGAGAATGCGAATAAGAGGATAGCTAATCCTGTTGAAGACTACGCTTGGCAGCCTTACGTCTTGCAACATGTAGAAGAAGCGGTGAAGTCCTCCAAGTAGCATCACATAGCAATAATACTACCGGCAATCCCTCCTCGTAACCACGAGAGGCGACCCAGGGTAGGATTATTGCTATGTGACTGTGATCACACATTGCGTGCAGTCTATGATTGAAAGCGTCTGAATAATATCGAGCCATTTGCTGTAGAATCCCCTTCCAACTCCTTGGTCAAGTCGAGTCTAGACTTTACAAAACTTTTACTAACATGGCTGTGCGGCCATGGGCCCACGTCGCCATTGGGTGGTACTAGGATCTTTTACTCCTCGACCTTTACTCTGGGACTCTGAACTCTCTTCTACTCGGGTTAAATGATTTTTACTAACTCTGACTCTAGGTTCTCGATAATACTTTCTCCCGGAGAGCCTCTTCAGTCCGGATGATTACTTGGTGCACCAAAGGATTCTGAAGATACCTTCCGATATTCTCTAGAGACCTTGTGCCAATCGCGTTTGCAATTCCCCTTCCACCGTCAACCCTTATGGATAACTACTTGCAATTGTTATTCTTACATTCATCCCCAGTTGATCTTATTATTACAAGATACCCCGAAATACTCGTCGTTGTTTCGATAATCTTTTGAGCTGACTGCCTTGTTGTTCTTTGTCACCTGAATACCCTATGGATAATTCTCGTACTTATCGAGTATCCGCTCATCCCCCAGTTGTTAATGTGTTTCACAATGGTCTTCGAAATACTATTCGATCCTCCAAAAATCCTTAGTAGTTTATTGCTCTGCAATACTTGTCTGCTTGCATGATGGATGCTTCCCATATATCTGGCGATATTCACTTGTATCTTTTGGCACCGTCATTTCGATCCTATTGATTCAACATGTGTGCGAATGCACACAATCATCTATCGACCCTTCTAAATTATCTTTCCGGCTCAGACGTCATTTTGAACATGAGCTGGTTCTCGACCAAACTATTTGTCGTCAATTTTGCCTCTGGTCTATCCAACTTATCCATCCTTGATCGGGCGCCCGCTTACGATCCTTTGTTTTGGAAATCATAATTCCTTTGTTAGCTAAGCATCTAATTATTCCAATGTTCTATAATATGATGCTCGTGCATTCCTTCTGGAGTACCGATACTCACATCAACTGCGTTGCGGATCGCCCGATCCATTGTTGGATTTCATCCGACATCGTCCTTCATATTCAATCACTTTGGAAGTTCTTTCTCCATTGGTAAATCCTACCCTCTGATTGACCAACCATGATCTGCTTTCGGTGGTGGTATTTACTATTGAATCTTGTGGTATATGTTTCCATGATACCGACGGGTTGAACCTATGCCTTACTTTATATGTGTGAACTCGGAAGTTTTCACGAGTCATACTCATCTGGTATTTCACCAGGTAAAACTTTCAACACTAATGCCTTTATCAAAGCGAGAAGTGAATGGAAGGTTTGTAGCGACCAGACCCGAATGGATCTAGTGCTACGTGCTCGATGTCATCCTGGATCGAATCTCGACACCACCAAGTGCCGAAGGATTTATAGCAGAGTAGCAATCACACACTTATTACATCGTTGTCCACAAGGGAACTTAATACAATAATATGGCTTAAGGCCATCTAAAGATAACAATGGAAGGCTTGGAAGACAAGTGAGTCCATCAACTCCAACGGCATCATCGAGTATAGAACCACGACCTAACACTTTACTCGTAAATCTGAAAAGTGCATAGCGTGAAAAGTTGCAGCCCAAAACGGGTCGACACATGGAATATCTGGCAATGTAACACATAGAGAACAATGAAGGAACAAGCCTATACTACATGCATATATGGCTGGTGGTAAGGCTCTCTGATTACATTTTTGCATAAAGCTGATTTTTCCCTACATCAAAGGAATAATTTTATTTAACTATCATGGTGGTTGTTAAACATTGAGAATGGTTGACAGCATCCTCAATCCCAATTAAAAGTACTCATTAAAACCCAATAACTTTATTATTAGAAGTAACATGTTGAGATTCACATGATATTCAAGTACTAGATACTCAAGATGTCCATAATCGGGGACACGGCTAATCATGATTAGTTTTTACACTCTGCAGAGGTTTGCACTTTTCCCCACAAGACTTCGATCGCCTCCGTTTGGTTCTCGCACTACATGGTGTTTGAGAGACGGATGACCGAGACATAGTCTTTCGAAGCGCTTAGCACCTTACATGTGGGTAGACCGTACCAACCTACATCCCCTACATCAGCTAGCCTACCCGTAAGAGTTCGCACAACTTAGTCAACTACGCCAGAGCCCATAATTGGCTTGTGGCTGCACACGGAAGTTTTCAGTTTGAATAATCTTATGATCCCTTAGAGCCTGGGTGACGGTCCGAAGAAATACAGGCAAGTCCTGATAGAAACCAGGTGCCTCAATCCACCCAGATGTGTGTTTAAGTTGCCACCTTAGATAAACCATTTATTTACCATCTCACATCTGTTATGGTTTTTTAATCAACCAATCCAAGTCTTCTAGCATAGCATGGCATAATCAAGCAAACGTAGAAGTAACTCCCAAGGTTTCATAAGCAAAGCAGTAATAGGTACTACCTCAATCTACTTCCCATCCCACAATTTAATTAGATCCTAAACATGCAAGTGTTTGAGGGTTTGATCTAATGCAATAAAACTGGGTAGTAGAAAAGGCATGATCAAAGTGTTACTTGCCTTGGCCGATGCTCATGAGTCCTAGATTCGAAGTAACAAGCGGCGCACTCCGGGTGATCTAACGCAGACAAACAACAAGCATACAATAAGTACTCATCTAATGCATAGGGAAATCTCGAATAAAAGATCTAACCAGATAGTTCAACTTAAGAACCCTGGTTGCAAAAGAATCGAATCAAATAAAGCATCGAAAGTCGGAACTCGAGAGAGAACGACTCGGTTTAGCAATCTGAAATTAAGTCAAAATTTTACAGTAGCAAAACTCTGTGTAAGTAGGTTAGTCGGAACGGCGGTTTCATAACGAAACTCCAGGCGCTTGAATCACCTGATTCCGATAAACGAGCAAGAAATAAAACAGATTTGAAAATCGGATCAGAAATCGAATCAAAAAAAAATAACGGATTAAATACGATTAAAAGAAAACGACGAGCGGATTAAATAGCAGGCGTTAGATTAACAGAACTAATCCAACGAACGCGTTCATTGAAACGAACGGGTCGGTGAACGTTCACTAAATAAGAAAACCGAAAAAAACCGTCTAGGTTTTTAAAAAACCGAACATCGCAAAAACCGGATCGGTCTTTTAAAAAAACGGATCGGATCGGGCGGCGGCTACCTCGGTGGTCTTCGCCGTGAGGCTCCGGTTGGTCAGGCGACGGGCGGCGAGGTCGGGAGGGCGGCGAGGGCTCGGGTCCGGCGTCGGCGAGGGAACGGCAGGGCGGCTCGGCTTAGGGCGGCGACGGCAGGCGGGTTGAGGAAGAGGGGGCGGGGGTTAAATAGGAGGGCGCCGGGTGGCTTGGGAGGGGCAAGCCGGGGAGGCGGCGGCGGCGGCGTCGTCCCCGAGCGGGACTCGAGGCGGGCGGGCGGACTCACATGGAGGGAGAGGAGGTGGGCGGGGGCCGGGCCGGGCCTAGTTTGGCCGGCTGGGCCTTGGCCCAGCGTTTTTTAAACAAAACTAAGCGGATTAAAAAAAATACCAAGCGAACTCCGATTTTAATAAAATTAATTTTCCCCACTCCTAAAAATGAGTCGAACAAAATGAACTTTAAAAGCGGCAAACATGCATATTTTTTAAATGCTCATTTTGCCTAAGCAAAATAAATCTTGAAAACCAAATTTTGATTTATTTATAATATCTTCATTTTTCCTAAATATTGGGAAAGTCATATTATTCCCTCTCTTAAGTTTTTATAGGAAAAACTTTATGAAGATAATTAAATAAATCCAATGATCCTATTTTCAAGATTTGAGAAATCCCAAATATGAAAATAATGAAACTTCCAACTCTCTCGAGGGTCCTTGAGTTGCGTGAAATTTTCTAGGATCGGAAAAATGCGAGAAAATATGATATGCATGATGACCTAATGTATAACATTCCAAATTGAAAATTTGGGATGTTACAAACCTACTTCTTAAGATGAATCTACGCCCTCGAGATTCGGGTTGGCTAGAAAATAGGTGAGGTGGTCCTTGAGCAAAACT
Organism: Aegilops bicornis; assembly: GCA_021605145.1. Classification (NCBI taxonomy): domain Eukaryota; kingdom Viridiplantae; phylum Streptophyta; class Magnoliopsida; order Poales; family Poaceae; genus Aegilops; species Aegilops bicornis. Next base: position 377,442,550 of record CM038675.1, on the reverse strand, counting down.
TCCTCTCTTTCCCAGGTGGCTTCATCCTCGGTGTGGTGGCTCCACTGAACTTTGCAAAACTTGATAACCTTGCTGCGGCTAACTCTGCTTGGCATAATCGAGAATCTTAACGGTTTTTCCTCATATGTCAAATCATCCTTCAACTGAATTGCTTCGGTGTACTGTGTCTCTTAATGGTACCTCTGCTATCTCGGGGTGACATTTCTTCAACTGAGAAACATGGAATACATCATGAACTCCTGACAGTCCTTCTGGTAATTCCAACTTATAAGCAACTTCTCCCATGCGTTGCAAAATCTTATACGGTCCAACAAAACGTGGTGCTAACTTTCCTTTAACTCCAAAACGCTTAACTCCTCGAAGCGGGGATACTCGAGATATACTCTGTCTCCAACTTCATACTCAATAAACTGCGCTTTGAATCGGCATAGCTCTTTTATGCGGGTAGGTTACCTTGAGCCTGTCTCGAATCAACTTAACTTTACATTCAGACTCCTTAATCAAATCTGGTCCAAACAATGGCGATCTCGGTTTAGTCCCATAACAACGGTGTCCTGCACCTTCTTCCATACAAAGCCTCGAAAGGTGCCATCTTCAAGCTGGTTTGGTAACTGTTGTTGTAGGAAAATTCTGCATCTGACAAATTGTCATCCCAGCTAGATCCATAATCTAGGGCACAAGCTCTCAAAGCATGTCCTCCAAAACCTGATTGACTCTCTCGGTGCATCCATCGATTACGTGGATGGAAAGCTGTCTTGAATTCAATCGGGTTCCCAATGTTTCGTGCAAGCTGGTTCCAAAATTTCGAGGTAAACTGGGTTCCTCTATCTGATACGATGCTCCTCGGAACTCCGTGTAAGCACACAATTCTGGTCATGTATATCTTTGCCAACTTAGCACTGCTATAGGTGGTCTTGACTGGAATAAAATGAGCTACCTTTGTTAAACGGTCGACTATAACCCAAATCGAGTCATATCCTGAACGAGTCTTTGGTAATCCTGTGATAAAATCCATGCCTAGTTTATCCCACTTCCATTCGGGTATCGGCAATGGTTGTAACAAACCTGGCGGCTTCGATGTTACGCCTTTACTTTCGACATACATCGCAAACTGGTACATACTCCGCAATATCCTTCTTCATTCCGGTCCACCGTAAAGTATTCTTCAAATCCAAGTACATCTTGGTATTTCCTGGTGAATCGAATAGGGTGAATCATGAGCTTCTTGTAAAATCAACTTCACGATCTACGGGTCATTGGGCACATAAACACGGTCTTCAAACCATAGGGTATCGTGCTCATCTTCACGAAATCCTTTAGCTTTTCCTTTGCTCATTTTCTCCTTTATAGAGGCAACTTCCTTATCCGCCTTTTGGGCTTCTCGATTTTGTCCATCAGCGTTGACTGAATCTCCAATGCTGCTACATAGCCTCTCGGAACTATTTCCAAACATAGCTCTCGAAGGTCCTCGGCTAACTCATTGGGTATTCCTCCCATCATTAGGGTATTGACGTGGCTCTTACGGCTCAATGCGTCAGCTACGACATTAGCCTTTCCAGGGTGATAATGCAATCTCATGTCATAATCCTTGATAAGCTCCAACCATCTCCTTTGTCTGAGATTCAATTTCATACGTGTGAAGATGTACTTCAAACTCTTGTGATCCGTATATACTTCACAATGGTTTCCAATGAGAAAATGTCTCCACGTCTTGGGGCATGCACAACGGCTGCTAACTCCAAATCATGAGTGGCATAATTCAACTCATGGGGCTTAAGTTGTCGTGAAGCATCTGAAACAACTCTTCCTTCCTGCATAAGCACTGCTCCAAGTCCTCGGCGTGAAGCGCCATAATACACCTCATAATCCTTAGTCCGATCCGGCAATATCAAAACTGGTGAGGTAACCAATCTTTTCTTCAACTCCTGAAAACTTGCCTCACGGTCCTTAGTCCATATGAATTTGTTTTCCTTCTTCAACAATTACATCATAGGCTTAGCAATCCTTGAGAAATTCTCAATGAACCTTCGGTAGTATCCTGCGAGTCCAAGGAAACTCCGAATCTCTCCAACTGTCGTTGGTGCTTCCCATTTGGTTACGGTCTCAACTTTTGTGGGGTCAACTGCTATCCCTTCTCCGGATATAACATGTCCAAGAAATCCAACTTCCTTTAGCCAAAACTCACATTTGCTGAACTTGGCATACAACTGGTGTTCCCTTAGTTTCTCCAAAACCAATCGCAAATGTTCCTTGTGTTCCTCTTCATTCTTGAGAAAATCAAAATGTCATCAATGAACACCACGATTTAACTTATCCAAAAACTCCATAAACACTTTGTTCATCAGGTTCATGAAATAGGCTGGTGCGTTAGTCGATCCAAATGACATAACGGTATACTCGTATAGTCCATATCTCGTGGTAAATGCTTTGTCTTGGGTATGTCCTGCTCCCGAATCTTCAATCGATGGTACCACGATCGCAAGTCGATCTTAGAAAACACCTTGGCTCCTTGCAAGCGATCAAACAGGTCATTTATCATAGGTAGTGGGTACTTGTTCTTGATTGTTACTTCATTCAATCCACGATAATCAACAACCATTCTTAACGATCCATCCTTCTTCTCCACTAGCAAAACGGGTGATCCCCAAGGTGAAGAATTTGGGCGTATAAAACCTTTATCCAAAAGCTCCTTAATCTGCTTCTTGATTTCCGCCAAATCCTGTCTTTGGCATCCTATACGGTCGCTTGATATCGGGCACTGTTCTCGGCAAAAGTTCTATCAAAACTCAATGTCTCTATCCGGTGGCATTCACAGCAACTCTTAGGAAATACATCGGAAAATCCTTCACCATCGGTACTTCTTCACGCACCACTCGATAAGCAATTAACTTGCGCTCTTCTCGGATGATGCCGTGATACATACTTAATCCTTCTTCCTTCTGGTGTGGTGAGCAAAATTGACTTTGTGGTGCAATCTATGTTTCCTCCATACCTTGATAACCAATCCATACCTAATATCACATCCAATCCTTGGGATTCCAGAACTATTAGGTGCGAGGGAAAACATAGTGTCCAATCCTTAATGGCGGTCGATCACACCATTTACTAGCCATGTACTCGCTCGGGTGAGGTTACTAGCATGGGTGACCTAAGGGCTTGGGTTGGTAACTTGTACTTATCCACAAATCCCTTGATATGTATGAATGCGATGCACCAAAGATCGAAAAGAACAACCGCAGATAAATGACTTAACCAAAAACTTACCGATTCTTGCATCGGGTTGATCTTCAACCTCCTCCACTTCAATGTGGTTCACATCCCCTATTGAAAGGGTTAGGCTTCTTTCCAGAGCTTCCATTTCCATTTCCATTCTGGCCTTCTGGACAGTCATTGGCATAATGCCCAGTCTTGCGGCACTTAAAGCAAGTAATATGACTCAGGTCTACTTTGGATGGTGTTGACGGGTTGGTGCGATTCTGTCCGTTACTTCCTCCATTCCCGTTCCCATTCTTGGTCTTTGTTATGGTTATGCGAATTACCTCCTCCATGGGTATCTTTGAAACTGAATTCTGACTTAGGGGTATAACGAGGTTTCTTTGAGCTCCAGTTATACTTCCCTTGCCCGTACTTCCGCTTACGGTTCTCAATTTGCTGCTGCTTTCCTTCAATCATGAGGGCTCGATCTACTAACTCCTGGTAGTTATTGAAAGCGGCTACCATCAACGGCATCTTTGAACTCATCATTCGGTCCTTCTAGAAACTTCTCTGTTTAGCTGCATCGGTAGCAATGTCATCAGGGCATAACGTGCTAGTTTACTAAAGTCATCCACGTCTTGTATGAGTCCTTCCTCCTTGGCGTAAATTGCGAAACTCACGCTTCTTCATGGCCATAGCTCCTGCTGAAACATGGGCGGTCTTGAAAAGCTTGCTGAAATTGATCCCATGTGGCAGGTGTCTCTGAGGGTAAGTGGCTGTGAAATTCTCCCACCATCTTCTGCGGGTCCTTGGTGATGTCTTGCAAACTACACTCTATCTCCATCTGTGCATCCTGCAGTGGTCAGCTCCCTTCCTATCTTGCGGAGCCAGTCATCTGCTACAATTGGCTCGGTGCTACTGGAATACACCGGCGGGTTTAGTCTAAGGAAACGAGTCAGATGATCCGCAGGTGGTGGTGGCGGTGGGTTGTTGTTGTTGTTGTTGTTGTTGCCCTGGTTCTGCACCAATGTTTGAATCAGGGTATTCTGCTGTCTTGGATCGGTTGGGTGATCTCTGGCGGGAAAAGCGAATCCGGGTCGCGTCTCGGAGGCATCGATGGGTTTAGAAAAGATGAGAATTTAGGATAGAATGAGGTCTAAGGGGAATCACTACCCAAATGCACATGAGCAAATACACACAAAATCACTTCATTCAATCAAACAAAGGCTTACAACGATCTAACTATCGCAAAAGTGTGTGTACTATAATGTTTACATGGAGGGAATACTACTAATATGTGGGGGACTTCTACTAATTTGAACCGTGGAAGACTCCATAATATACTGCTCCGGCTTAGTCTTCAAAGTCGGGTTCACTTGGATCCGAATCGGTGTCGTCGATGTTGATGTAGTCGCTTGGGCAATCGACATCTTGGTCTTCATTCCTGAGCGCCAACTTCTTCTTGGTTCTTCAATCTCGTACTTAAGATCGTTATTGTGTCTTGCTAGAGCTACGATCTCGTCCATATAGTCCTTGCGAGTTGTCTTTAGTTCTTCTTCAAGTTCGATGATCCTTCCCTTTGCATTCTCGCAACTCCAACATATCATTGCACATCTGGTTCTCTGGCGCCGAATGTGCTGGTTTAACTCTGGATGAATGCTGCAATGGATCTATCCTTCTTGGTGCCGACGACGTCCGTTTGTCATCTCGGCGTCCGCAAATCTGGTAGATTGTGTCCTTGAGGTCTTCTTGATAAACTTCTCCAATGCGTCCCATGGTGATGTGAGCTGCCATGCTCTTTCCCGGACTCCAAGTTGGTGCAATTGAAAACACTATCTATAGGCTTGGTGATTGGGGCAAATGTCCTTCTGGAACGTGAGCGTGAATCTTCCAGCGCTCCTCTTGAGCAGAGTGGCGTTGAAAGTCCCGGTGAAGCTTGGTAATCCAATGTTCAGTACTTGGTAACTTCCTTCAAGTGAAATCCAAAAGGTGTGCCTTCGTCCAGGTTGGGTGTACTTGATCTTCGCGTCCTTCATCCTAAAGAGAGTAGAAAAGATGAGGAGTTAGAAAATGGGAAGAGAATATTGATCTATGGCTTTATCTTAGTGGTCGTGTCCTCATACGGTCAGTGCTCGATACCATTCTCTCAGAGCGACCAGACCGAATGGATATAGTGCTCGTGCTCGATGTCATCCCTGTATCGATGTCGACACCACACAGTACTTGAAGGATTTATAGCAGTAGCAATCACACACTTATTACATCGTTGTCCACAAGGGAACTTAATACAATAATATGGCTTAAGGCCATCTAAAGATAACAGCGGAAGGCTTGGAAGACAAGTGAGTCCATCAACTCCAACGGCATCACTGAGTATAGAACCACGACCTAACACTTTACTCGTCGTCTGAAAAGTCTGCAACGTGAAAAGTTGCAGCCCGAAAACGGGTCAGCACATGGAATATGCTGGCAATGTAACACATAGAGAACAATGAAGGAACAAGCCTATACTACATGCATATATGGCTGGTGGTAAGGCTCTACGGTTACATTTTTGCATAAAGCTGATTTTTCCCTACATCAAAGGAATAATTTTATTTAACTATCATGGTGGTTGTTAAACATTGAGAATGGTTGACAGAATCCTCAATCCCAATTAAAAGTACTCATTAAAACCCAATAACTTTATTATTATAAATAACATGTTGAGATTCACATGATATTCAAGTACTAGATACTCAAGATGTCCATAACCGGGGACACGGCTAATCATGATTAGTTTTACACTGCAGAGGTTTGCACACTTTTCCCCACAAGACTCGATCGCCTCCGCTTTGGTTCTCGCACTACATGGTGTTTGAGAGACGGATGACCGAGACATAGTCTTTCGTAAGCGCTAGCACCTTACATGTGGGTAGACCGTACCAACCTACATCCCCTACATCGGCTAGCCTACCCGTAAGAGTTCGCACAACTTAGTCAACTACGCCAGAGCCCATAATTGGCTTGTGGCTGCACACGGAAGTTTCAGTTTGAATAATCTTATGATCCCTTAGAGCACAGGTGGCGGTCAGAAGAAATCTGAGCAAGTCCTCGATAGAAACCAGGTGCCTCAATCCACCCAGGATGTGTGTTTAGGTTGCCACCTTAAATAAACCATTTATTAACAATCTCACATCTGTCATGGATATTCACTCACCCAATCCACGTCTACTATAATAGCATGGCATAATCTAGCAAAAGTAGAAGTAACTCCCAAGGTTTCATAAGTAAAACAGGTAATAGGTACTACCTCAATCTACTTCTCATCCCACAATTTAATTAGATCCTAAACATGCAAGTGTTTGAGGGTTTGATCTAATGCAATAAAACTGGGTAGTAGAAAAGGCATGATCAAAGTGTTACTTGCCTTGGCGATGATCCGCGAGTCCTAGAGATTCGAAGTAACAAGCGGCGCACTTCGGGTGATCTAACGCAGACAAACAACAAGCATACAATAAGTACTCATCTAATGCACAGGGAAATCTCGAATAAAAGATCTAACCAGATAGTTCAACTTAAGAACCCTGGTTGCAAAAAGAATCGAATCAAATAAAGCATCGAAAGTCGGAACTCGAGAGAGAACGACTCGGTTTAGCAATCTGAAATTAAGTCAAAATTTTACAGTAGCAAAACTCTGTGTAAGTAGGTTAGTCGAACGGCGGTTTCATAACGAAACTCCGTGCGATTGAATCACCTGATTCCGATAAACGAGCAAGAAATAAAACAGATTTGAAAATCGGATCAGAAATCGAATCTGAAAAATAATGGATTAAATCCGATTAAAAGAAAACGACGAACGGATTAAATAACGGACGTTCGTTAACAGAACTAATCCAACGAACGCGTTCATTGAAACGAACGGGTCGGTGAACGTTCACTAAATAAGAAAACCGAAAAAAAAACCGTCTAGGTTTTAAAAAAAAAACAAACATCGCAAAAAAAACCGGATCGGTCTTTTTAAAAAAAACCGGATCGGGTCGGGCGGCGGCTACCTCCGGCGGGTCGGGCGACGGGCGGCGAGGTCGGGAGGGGCGGCGAGGGGCTCGGGTCCGGCGTCAGGGAACGGCGGCGGCGTCTCGGCGGTGGCGGCGGCTTGGGGGGCGGCAAGGGGGCGGGTTGAGCGAAGAGGGGGCGGGGGGTTAAATAGGAGGGGGGCGCCGGGTGGCTTGGGAGGGGGCAAGCCGGGAGGCGGCGGCGGGCGCTGCCCCCGAGCGGGACTCGGGCGGCGGGCGGGCGGACTCATGGGCGGGAGGAGAGGAGGTGGGCAGGCGCTGGGCCGGGGCCCGGCTGGTGGGCAGGGCCTTAGCCCGAGGGAGAAGCAGCGTTTTTTTTAAACAAAAACTAAACGGATTAAAAAAATACCAAACGAACTCCGATTTTAATAAAATTAATTTTCCCCGACTCCTAAAAATGAGTCGAACAAAATGAACTTTAAAAACGGCAAACATGCATTTTTTTTTAAATGCTCATTTTTGCCTAAGCAAAATAAATCTTCCAAAACCAAAATTTGATTTATTTATAATATCTTCATTTTTCCTAAATATTGGGAAAGTCATATTATTCCCTCTCTTAAGTTTTTATAGGAAAAACTTTATGAAGATAATTAAATAAATCCAATGATCCTATTTTCAAGATTTGAGAAATCCCAAATATGAAAATAATGAAACTTCCAACTCTCTCCGAGGGTCCTTGAGTTGCGTGAAATTTTCTAGGATCGGAAAAATGCGAGAAAAATATGATATGCATGATGACCTAATGTATAACATTCCAAATTGAAAATTTGGGATGTTACAAGGTTATACATTGGAGAAGTGGGAGTCGAGCTTGAACTTGTGTTCATGCCCATGGACACGATGTAGATCTTATCATTAAAGCTTCTCTTAAATTAATTATTCCTTTGGTATAAGCTCATCTTATATCCGGGATCCGGCCTTTTGCAATCGTGGTTCCGCCATGTTCTCCTTTAAATACCATTTCTCATGCAAGTTTAAGCACTTGTCTTCTGCAGAGCAATGCCCCGATCCAACCTCTACTTTGATCCGTCATCAGTATTGCCCCGGTATCTCGAGATTATCATGGAACTGCATAACTTTTTATGAGTTCATCAAGTACTACCTTCCCACATTCCAATTTTTCACGGGCTCTAGTTATTAAACACTCAAAGACACCGATAACTGAACCGAGTCTGCACTACGGTTCAACAACTCTTAGTAATCTTCTTTAAGTACGAGTTTGTACCCGATCATGTCATTCCTAGCCTGATCAACTATATCCCCTGTCGTGCTAAATTTTAACTGTGCTACCCGGTCCTTCTTCCCGGAGCACCAAAATTTTCGACGATGAGCTAAGCTTACGTCGATCTTCCTCGTCATATCAGTTCGCCTTGAACAACAATCCTGATTTCAAGTTTGTGTCCTACCCATGGTTCCAATAACCTTCCGCTACCTCATTCCTTTGACTTAATGTCGCTGATTGATTACATCTTCATGGAATCTCTCGACAAATGTGTCGTGATCATCATGACCGTTACGAGCTCTTCTAGGATATCATCTGAACTCATGATGACAAATACCTTCCTTTCCCCTCGTTGATTTGTGTTATCCTTGCCAACATTATTGCCTTCCCTCCGAGGCAAACTTGCTCATGTTTTGTGTTATACCTTGAGTTCCTTGCTACCCAGCATTGTTCTTATTTACCTTGGAGTATTACCACCTTTTATGTCAAGAATGTCATGGGAATTTCACCACATCTTAAGAATTCTTGGTATAGTGATACTTCTCACTATCACCATTCTTTCTTGGTCCTCGTGTTGATTCCAACTGCGGTACCAATAAGTGAACGGTGATGTCTGGATTCCGCACTTCTAGCAACCCTATTTCTGTGAAGTTAATGGTCGGCCGTTTATTCTTAGACTATTGATTATTGAATCACCAATCTGACATTGGTCGTGCAACCCAACCCATATTTCGGGCGTACCTTTTCAACCAATGTTTAATTGTGTATGTTTTCCTCGAGCATACATCATTATACCATTTGATCCGACAAATGTTATCTCCTTGTTCACATAATTGTGGAAATCCATCTTGTCGGAAATTTTGATGAATTGTCGCTGAGTCCCCCAGTCACCTCCTTGTCCTCTCCTTGATTTAATGATGAACTCTTGTTTCGGAACTCGCTTCCATAGTTCAATTCCCGAGAATCTTATGCTGTCATCTCGACAATTTGTGTTGCACCTTTCTTCTCATGCATCCTGAGTCTGAGTTATCTTAACACCAATCAGATCTGAATCTCGGCCAGATATGACGGTTGGAACATATTTGCATGAGATATAACATTGGCCTTTATATGACCCGGTAAGGTGATGCCATGCCCAGCACCCCTGGCCGGAGTCCCTATTGTTATAGTTCCCTTTTTAGCAAGGGTAGCCATTCTTCCATTAGGAAATAGTAAGGCTTATTCTATAAGCTATTCCTGATGGATGCTTGTGTATCCAAAGTCCGACCTTTGCTTGAAGACCATGTCAATGCTATCTCGAAGCATGTCTATGGTACTCCGATGTTTCAACAAGAACATTTGAAGCCCAATGCTAAACGTTTCTTGCTCAATTATCCAAACACCGTTGTATGGATAATGTCATGAAAATTTCTCTCCTCACCTAAAGGGTTTTCTACATCATATCCTGTCATGGATATCATGCTCCGCTTGTCCTTGGGAAGGATATATCCCTGAAATATGTGTTTAAACACATTTTCCCTTCCATTGTTCTATTAATCTGATGATCACCTTTTCCTTTCCATTGATTTGTTTAACCTTCCTTCTGATCCATATGATCTAAGCAGTAATATTCTTCTGCTTATGTAAACACCTTGGTGTACAACCGTGTCACTAAGACCATGTTGCATTTGTCGATAGCATTCCGGTAACCACCGATGGACGAGAACTTTGCCTATTGGTCCGCCTCGATGCAACGAGCAGGAAAATGGTTCTCTTCGTCCCTCGCCTTGGTACCAACGTTGTTGCTTACATAATCGACATGGTACTCTCTCGACATGCCTTGCTATCATGACCATGCAAGATGTCAACGCCTTCCTACTTTTAACCACATGGTGGGCCCATAACCCACAGGTCCCGTGGATCGAAAACCCGACTCTCCTGTACACCCTCATGTTTCCAAAGTTATTCCTCGTAGCGTGGACTCGTATGAAATTCATGAGCCACCTACCGATGAGATCATCAATTCGTATCGACGCAATACTTATTCTCGTTGCTCACGAACCCCTTTCACCTTACGATTAGGCATCAAACGCTTGCCTATCCGTTTGAAAGTTCTCATGGTACCTCCTTACTTTGCTCTCGATATTTTCTTAAGTTTAAATTCGAGAGTACTTCCGCCACCTTCCTCGATGTTATCGACCAGATAGTCGACCTTGCAGAGGTCTGTTCTTCCGGAATGCCCCGTTACCTATTCGTAAGTATGATGAAGATCCCGAAGAAAGGACGTCGACTTCATCATGATGACCGGAAGCAAAGGAATGAAGGCATCAATGTATTGGACCGGTCTCTTCGAGAAGAGCAAGCCACAATGAGAAGACCCGCTAGATTCGTTACCAAACCTTCCCCCTTTCACTACCTCTTAAATCTCGGGACGAGATTTCTTGTAGTGGAGGAGAATTGTGACGCCCGGATAATTAAGCTACAATGATCCCACGCTTAATGATGCCAGATCACCTCGATTCGCTGCTAATCTCGCGTTAGTTTGAAACCGGTTCGAGTCCAAATTAAAAATCAAACAAACAATAAAAGTTTTCAAACCTTAAGACAAAAATGTTCCGAGAGAGCCAAATAATGCATAAGTAATAATGGTGGAGAAACCAACCTCTTTGAAAGAGTTTGATTGTCCTAAAGTATATAAAATAGTAGTAAAACAATTAATCAAATGCTTTTTTCAATTAATAAATTATTAAACTATTCTATCTAGTTGCCCAAACTTATGTGGTCGTAGTATAATTATTTAGACTAAGTTAGGAACTACTTTTGTAAGTCAAATATCTAAAATAAAAGTGAAACTAAAAGTAATGTAAAAGAAATAAAGAAAAATAACAAGGGGAAAATAAAACAAATAAAAGGAGAAAACCTCCCCTCCCGTTGGGCCCCGGCCCACCACAACCGCCGGCCCACCGCTTTCATCTCTCGGCCTACAAGGCCACTACCCCTGTAAACCCTAACCCGTTGCCCCGTCGTCCCACTCCCCACCTTTCCCTCGTCCCTCACCCGCCGCCACCACACGCAACACACGACGCACACTCACGACGACATTGTGCCCGGGAGGGCGCCCGCCGATCCCCTCCTCCCTTGCAGCGCCCAATCGCTCGCCGCCCGATCCTCGCCCCTTGCCATGCGCCGTCACCGGATCACCAGCGCCACCTCGCCCCGACGTCGCCCCGCCACCTCGTTGCCATCCTCCTCGCGGCTCCGTCGCCTCTCCCTCGTGGCCAGACGCCTACTCAACGTCGTCGACATCGCCGCCGCCTCGCGCCGTCGTCGGAGCCCGCCGGACCGCCTCCTCAACCCCGTCTCCGCCTTCCTCGCCGGTCGTCCCCGTCCACCTCGCCCCACGCCCGAACCCTGCAACACCCCGTGAGCACGCGCCCTCCTCCTCTCCCTCTTCCCCTGTCACCGTCGCCCGGCGTTCCCGTCGTCGCCTCGCCGTACCACGGCTGCCCGACCGCGCCTGGCGATGCAACTTCCGCTTCGGCGCGGCGCCCGCTGCGGCCCAGCTTCGCTTCGTCATTGCTCGCCTCTGGCGCCCAGCGACATGCAATCGCGCCTCCCCTCGGCTCGGGGCCTCGCCCGCGCCGCCACTGCCCACGATCATGGGTCTTGGACCACCGTCGTCCCCTTCCTGGCGCTAAGGCGCTGCGCCTGCGGCCAAGGGCGAAGCCCCCTGAGCCCAGCGCCCGCGCCCGTTAAGGCCTTGACTCTATGACACGAGGGGCCCACAGCCCCAGAACGAAAAAAAAGTAATAAAAATAAATAAATAAAAATGTTAATTAATTAATTAACTTAATTAATTCTGTTTAGACTAACCTAATCACTAGCTAAACTAATTAAACATGTTTAGTTATCCTTAGACAATGACATGTGGGACCGAGTGGTCTGTTGACTAGTCAAAGTCCACAGTTGACCGTTGATGTCATGCTGACATCATGATGACGTGATAAAATGATTTTCGGTTTAATTAATTCTGTTAATTCTAAAAATGACATAAAACTTTAAAAATTAATATAAAATAATCCGTAACTCGGATGAAAATACTTTGTACATGAAAGTTTCTCAGAACGACGAGACGATTCCGGATACGCAACCTGTTCGTCCGCCACACCCCCCCTAACATATCAAACTCGCAACTTTCCCCCTCCGGCTCCTCTGCCCGAAAACGCGGAACACCGGGGATACTTTCCCGGATGTTTCCCCCCTTCACCGGTATCACCTCATACCGCATTAGAACATGTCTAGCTCTGCTTTTTGTCCTGTTATGCACTTGCTTGCTAAGTATTCATTGTTTCTTCCCCCCTCTTCTTCCGCTAGACACCGAGACCGATGTCGCTGCCCAAGACGATCACGACTCTGATTGTGACCCCTCTCTCTTGCCAGAGCAACCAGGCAAGCCCCCTTTGATCACCAGATATCGCCTACTCTTCTCTATACTTTGCTTGCATTAGAGTAGTGTAGCATGTTATCGCTTTCAGTTAATCCTATCTTTGCTGCATAGCCTGTCCTTGCTACTATCGTTGTTACCTTTACCGCTATCCCATTGCTTAGTATAGGATGCTAGTGTTCCATCAGTGACCCTACACTCTTGTCCGTCTGCCATGCTATACTATTGGGTTGTGATCACTTCGGGAGGTGGTCACGGGCATATACTATATACTTTACACTGTTACATTACCAGTGATACTGTTTGGAGATGGGGGCTGAAAGGACAGGTGGCTCCATCCCGGTAGAGGTGGGCCTGGGTTCCCGACGGCCCCCGACCGTTACTTGTGGCGGTTTACAGGGCAGGTTGAGACCACCTAGGAGAGAGGTGGGCCTGGCCTGGTCGGCGTTCATGGATACTTAACACGCTCAACGAGATCTTGGTATTTGATCCGAGTCCGCCATTTGGTCTATACGCACTAACCATCAACGCGGGAGTAGTTATGGGTATCCCCGCGTCGTGGTATCACCGGCACTTCGTGACGCCGGCCGATCGAGTGGCGCGCCGGATTGGACCGGAACGCCTGTAGGCTAGGTCTGCTTCGGCCACAGACGCAACGCAAGTGTGTGTGCTAAGGGCGATGGGCCTGCACTTCAGGCGCTTAGGTTTAGACCGGCGTGGACCTCTCTGTTGAGCCTAGGTGGGGCTGCGACGCGTGTTGATCTTCCGCGGCGGTATGACCCGTAAAAGTGTGTTCGGCCAAATGGGATCAAGCGTGTTGGGTTATGTGGTGCACCGCAGGGAAGTTAATCTATTCGAATAGCCGTGATCTTGATAACAGGACGACTTGGAGTTGTACCTTGACCTTATGACAACTAGAACCGGATACTTAATAAAACACACCCTTTCAAGTGCCAGATACAACCCGGTGGTCGCTCTCTCTCAGGGTTACGAGGAGGGGATCGCCGGGTAGGATTATTGCTATGTGATGCTACTTGGAGGACTTCAGTCTGCTCTCTTCTACATGTTGCAAGACGGAGGCTGCCAGAAGCGTAGTCTTCGACAGGATTAGATATCCCCCTCTTATTCTGGCATTCTGCAGTTCAGTCCACTGATATGGCCCTTTGCACATATACCCATGCATATGTAGTGTAGCTCCTTGCTTATGCAGTACTTTGGATGAGTACTCACGGTTGCCTTGTTCCCCTTTTCCCCTATCTCTACTCGATTGTTGCGACCAGACGATGGAGCCTGTGGAGCCAGACGCCACTGCCGATGATTTACTACTACCCCGGAGGTGCCTACTACTACGTGCAACCCGCTGACGATGACCTGGAGTAGTTTAGGAGGATCCCAGGCAGGAGGCATGCGCTCTTTCGATCTGTATCCCAGTTTGTGCTAGCCTTCTTAAGGCAAACTTGTTTAACTTATGTCCAGACTCAGATAGTGTTGCTTCACCGACTCTTCTATGATCGAGCACTTGTATTCGAGCCCTCGAGGCCCCGGCTTGTATTATGATGCTTGTATGACTTAATTATGTTTTAGAGTTGTGTTGTGATATCTTCCCGTGAGTCCCTGATCTTGATCGTACACATTTGCGTGCATGATTAGTGTACGATTGAATCGGGGGCATCATAGTGATGTAACTAGTCGTAAATGTCAGACCAAGCCGATGCGTGACCCTTCAGTGAGACGCGGGTGCGACCGACCGTTTGTTGGTGCGACCGACCGAAAAGTATTACGAGATGGAGACTTATGGTTCTGGCTTCGGTTGATTGTTGATACGTCTCCAACATATCTATAATTTTTGATTGTCCCATGCTATTATATTATCTGTTTTGGATATTTAATGGGCATTATTATGCACTTTTATATTATTTTTGGGACTAACCTACTAACCAAAGGCCCAGTGCAAATTGCTTTTTTTGGCCTATTTCACTGTTTCGCAGAAAAGGAATATCAAATGGAATCCAAACGAAATGAAACCTTCGAGAGAGTTATTTTTGGAACAAACGCAATCCAGGAGACTTGGAGTGGACGTCAAGGAAGCAACGAGGCGGCCACGAGGCAGGGAGGCGCGCCCAGGGGGGTAGGCGTGCCCCCACCCTCGTGGGCCCCTCGTGGCTCCACCAACCTACTTCCTTCGCCTATATATACTCTTATACCCTGAAAACATCCAGGAGCACCACGAAACCCTATTTCCACCGCCGCAACCTTATGTACCCGTGAGATCCCATATTCGGGCCTTTTCCGGCGCTCCGCCGGAGGGGGAATCGATCACGGAGGGCTTCTACATCAACCCCATAGCCTCTCCGATGATGTGTGAGTAGTTTACCATAGACGTTCGGGTCCATAGTTATTAGCTAGATGGATTCTTCTCTCTCTTTGGATCTCAATACAAAGTTCTCCTCGATTCTCTTGGAGATCTATTCGATGTAATTCTTTTTGTGGTGTGTTTGTCGAGATCCGATGAATTTTGGGTTTATGATCAAGATTAACTATGAACTGTATTTGGTTCTTCTCTGAATTGTTATATGTATGATTTGATATCTTTGTAAGTCCCTTCGAATTATCAGTTTGGTTTGGCCTACTAGATTGATCTTTCTTGCAATGGGAGAAGTGCTTAGCTTTGGGTTCAATCTTGCGGTGTCCTTTCCCAAAGGATGTTAGGGGCACCAAGGCACATATTGTATTGTTGCCATCGAGGATAAAAAGATGGGGTTTATATCATATTGCTTGAGTTTATCCCTCTACATCATGTCATCTTGCCTAATGCATTACTCTGTTCTTATGAACTTAATACTCTAGATGCATGCTGGATAGCGGTTGATGTGTGGAGTAGTAGTAGTAGATGCAGAATTGTTTCGGTCTACTTGTCGCAGACGTGATGCCTATATACATGATCATGCCTAGATATTATCATAAGTATGTGCTTTTCTATCAATTGCTCGACAGTAATTTGTTCACCCACCGTAGATTATGCTATCTTGAGAGAAGCCACTAGTGAAACCTATGGCCCCCGGGTCTATTTTCCATCATATAAATTTCCGATCTATTTTATTTTGCAACCTTTACTTTCCAATCTATATCATAAAAATACCAAAAATATTTATCTTATTATCTCTATCAGATCTCACTTTTGCAAGTGGTCGTGAAGGGATTGACAACCCCTTTATCGCGTTGGTTGAAAGGTTCTTATTTGTTTGTGCAGGTACAAGGCGACTTGCGTGTAACCTCCTACTGGATTGATACCTTGGTTCTCAAAAACTGAGGGAAATACTTATGCTACTTTGCTGCATCACCCTTTCCTCTTCAAGGTAAAACCAACGCATGCTCGAGAGGTAGCAAGAAGGATTTCTGGCGCTGTTGCCGGGGAGGCTTACGCCAAGTCAAGTGAAGATTTGATCTCCCAGCAACTAGCCATTTCTGGCACCGTTGCCGGGGATATCTATGCACAAGTCAAGACATACCACGTACCCATCACAAACTCTTATCCCTCACATTACATTATTTGCCATTTGCCTCTCGTTTTCCTCTCCCCCACTTCACCTTTGACGTTTTATTCGCCCTTTTTCCGTTCATCTCTTTTTGCTTAATTTTTTGTGTGCCCGTTTTCTGTGTGATTTGCTGCCATCATGTCTGAAATTGGGAAGGTTATCATTGATAAGGATAGTGGTAATAACATGGAAAACTTTGATGCTTTTGATGATCCCCATGAAGAACCTAATATTTTGCATACTAAAAAGTTTCGGATTGGTAGTGGTAATATTATTGGAAAAGGAGTTATTCAAGATTTCTTTACTTGTGCCGGTGCCTTGCCCTCTATGGGTGGGTCTATTCTTCATAGAACTAGTAGTCTTGCAGATGCTATATCTTTGCTCGTAGTTGAACTTGAAAGACAATTTATTCATATTCATCCTTGCCTACAAAGGATTTTTCTAGAGTTTTCCAATATCGAGCATTCTTCTGTTAAGTGAGCAGCTACTATCTTTTTGGCACATGAGTTCAGATTTATAATGAAAGAGGCCAATGGAATTTTTGCGCATTATAGGGTGGACGCTGGACGTCCTCCCATAGAAGCTATCATTTTTAATCAATAAGACTTAATGCGTTTACGATCTTTAGATCAAGTTGCTTACAATGAAAACCTTAGAAAGAAGATTCCTACCTATGTTCTAGATGATAGAATTTCTGAACTTAATGATGATTTTGCTATTCAGAACAATGGGTTAGGTTTTTCTCTTGAACAAATTCTCATGACTTTTTTCCAAAAGAATGCTGATAATGATGAATTGGTTGTGCGATATAAGGGGCCAAAGGAGGAACCCATACCTCCCGAGCTTGATCTTGGGGACTTTTGTCCCATTGAATTTAGCCCTTTTGATTACTTTTGCTTGCCACAAAGAAAACTTGCTGCTGAATGTAGGGAATATGAGATGAGTTTTTGTGATTTGGCTTACCATTATTACGGCAATACCTAGATCTATTCTTGCCTTTATGCCTAGCTAGGGGCGTTAAATGATAGCGCTTGTTGGGAGGCAACCCAATTTTATTTTTGTTTCTTGCTTTTTGTTTCTGTTTAGTAATAAATATTTGATCTAGCCTCTGGTTAGATGTGGTTTTATGTTTTAATTACTATTTGTGCCAAATAAACCTATAGGATCTTCTTGGGTGATAATTATTTGATCTTGCTGAAAAAGACAGAAACTTTATGCTCATGAAAACATTTGTTAAAACTCACCAGAAAGTGATAAAATACTGATTCCAATTGCAGTAGATCAATAATCAAATTATCTAGGTTTTCCTATTTTGGTAGAATTTTTGAGTTACAGAAAGTTTGCGTTTGATACAGATTACTACATACTGTTCTGTTTTTGACAGATTCTGTTTTTCGTGTGTTGTTTGCTTATTTTGATGAATCTATGGCTAGTATCGGGGGGTATGAACCATAGAGAAGTTGGAATACAGTAGGTTTAACACCAATATAAATAAAGAATGAGTTCATTACAGTACCTTTAATTGGTGGTTTGTTTTATTTCGCTAACGGAGCTCATGAGATTTTCTGTTGAGTTTTGTGTTGTGAAGTTTTCAAGTTTTTGGGTAAAGATTTGATGGATTATGGAATAAGGAGTGGCGAGAGCCTAAGCTTGGGGATTCCCAAGGCACCCCAAGGTAAAATTCAAGTACAACCAAAAGCCTAAGCTTGGGGATGCCCCGGAAGGCATCCCTCTTTCGCCTTCGCTTCATCGGTAACTTTACTTGAGGCTATATTTTTATTCACCACATGATATGTGTTTTGCTTGGAGCGTCTTGTATGATTCGAGTCTTTGATTTTTAGTTTACCACAATCATCCCTTCTGTACACACCTTTTGGGAGGGACACACATGAATCGGAATTTATTAGAATACTCTATGTGCTTCACTTATATCTTTTGAGCTAGATAATTCTGCTCTAGTGCTTCGCTTATATCTTTTAGAGCACGGTAGTGGTTTTATTTTATAGAAACTATTGATCTCTCATGCTTCACTTATTATATTTTGAGAGTCTTTTAAAACATCAAGGTAATTTGCTTTGGCTATAAAATTAGTCCTAATATGATGAACATCCAAGATGGGTATAATGAAAACTATCATATAAAGTGCATCGAATACTATGAGAAGTTTGATACTTGATAATTGTTTTGAGATATGAAGATGGTGATATTAGAGTCATGCTAGTTGAGTAGTTGTGAATTTGAGAAATACTTGTTCTAAAGTTTGCGATTCCCGTAGCATGCACGTATGGTGAACCGTTATGTGATGAAGTCGGGGCATGATTTATTTATTGATTGTCTTCCTTATGAGTGGCGGTCGGGGACGAGCGATGGTCTTTTCCTACCAATCTACCCCCCTAGGAGCATGCGTAGTACTTCGTTTCGATAACTAATAGATTTTTGCAATAAGTATGTGAGTTCTTTATGACTAATGTTGAGTCCATGGATTATACGCACTCTCACCCTTCCAACATTGCTAGCCTCTCTAATACCGCACACCTTTCGCCGGTATCATACACCCACCATATACCTTCCTCAAAACAGCCACCATACCTACCTATTATGGCATTTCCATAGCCATTCCGAGATATATTGCCATGCAACTTTCCACTGCTCCATTTATTATGACACGCTTCATCATTGTCATATTGCTTTGCATGATCATGTAGTTGACATCGTATTTGTGGCAAGGCCACCTTTATAATTCTTTCATACATGTCACTCTTGATTCATTGCATATCCCGGTACACCGCCGGAGGCATTCAGATAGAGTCATATTTTGTTCTAAGTATTGAGTTGTAAGTAAATAAAAGTGTGATGATCATCATTATTAGAGCATTGTCCTAAGTGAGGAAAGGATGATGGAGACTGTGATTCCCCCATAAGTCGGTATGAGACTCTGGATGAAAAATTAAAAAAAGTGAGAAAAAAAGAGTCCATAAAAGAAGAAGAGAAAAGGCCCAAATAAAAAAATGAGAGAAAAAGAGAGAAGGGACAATGTTACTATCCTTTTACCACACTGGTGCTTCAAAGTAGCACCATGATCTTCATGAGAGAGTCTCCTATGTTGTCACTTTCATATACTAGTGGGAATTTTACATTACAGAACTTGGCTTGTATATTCCAATGATGGGCTTCCTCAAATTGCCCTAGGTCTTCATGAGCAAGCGAGTTGGATGCACACCCACTTAGTTTCTTTTGTTGAGCTTTCATACACTTATAGCTCTAGTGCATCCGTTGCATGGCAATCCCTACTCACTCACATTGATATCTATTGATGGGCATCTCCATAGCCCGTTGATACACCTAGTTGATGTGAGACTATCTTCTTCTTTTTTGTCTTCTCCACAACCACCCTTCTATTCCACATATAGTGCTATGTCCATGGCTCACGCTCATGTATTGCATGAAGATTGAAAAAGTTTGAGAACATCAAAAGTATGAAACAATTGCTTGGCTTGTCATCGGGGTTGTGCATGATTTAAATATTTTGTGTGATGTAAATAGAGCATAGCCAGACTATATGATTTTGTAGGGATAACTTTCTTTGGCCATGTTATTTTGAGAAGACATGATTGCTTAGTTAGTATGCTTGAAGTATTATTATTTTTATGTCAATATTAAGCTTTTATCTTGAATCTTTCGGATCTGAACATTCATGCCACAATAAAGAAAATTACATTGAGAATTATGCTAGGTAGCATTCCACATCAAAAATTCTATTTTTATCATTTACCTACTCGAGGACGAGAAGGAATTAAGCTTGGGGATGCTTGATACGTCTCCAACGTATCTATAATTTTTGATTGTTCCATGATATTATATTATCTGTTTTGGATGTTTAATGGGCTTTATTATGCACTTTTATATTATTTTTGGGACTAACCTACTAACCAAAGGCCCAATGCAAATTGATGTTTTTTGCCTATTTTAGTGTTTCGCAGAAAAGGAATATCAAACGGAATCCAAATGGAATGAAACATTCGGGAGAGTTATTTTTGGAACAAACGCAATCCAGGAGACTTGGAGTGGACGCCAAGGAAGCAACGAGGCGGCCACGAGGCAGGGAGGCGCGCCCCAACCCTCATGGGCCCCTCGTGGCTCCACCGACCTCCTTCCTTCGCCTATATATACTCTTATACCTTGAAAACATCCAGGAGCACCACGAAACCCGATTTCCACTGCCGCAACCTTCTGTACCCGTGAGATCCCATCTTGGGGCCTTTTCCGGCGCTCCGCCGAAGGGGGAACCGATCATGGAGGGCTTCTACATCAACACCATTGCCTCTCTGATGATGTGTGAGTAGTTTACCATAGACCTTCGGGTCCATAGTTATTAGCTAGATGGCTTATTCTCTCTCTTTGGATCTCAATACAAAGTTCTCCTTGATTCTCTTGGAGATCTATTCGATGTAATTCTTTTTACGGTGTGTTTGTCGAGATCCGATGAATTTTGGGTTTATGATCAAGATTATCTATGAACAATATTTGGTTCTTCTCTGAATTATTATATGTATGATTTGATATCATTACAAGTCTCTTCAAATTATCAGTTTGGTTTGGCCTACTAGATTGATCTTTCTTGCAATGGGAGAAGTGCTTAGCTTTGGGTTCAATCTTGCGGTGTCCTTTCCCTGTGACAGCAGGGCAGCAAGGCACGTATTGTATTGTAGCCATCGAGGATAAAAAGATGGGGTTTATACCATATTGCTTGAGTTTATCCCTCTACATCATGTCATCTTGCCTAATGCGTTACTCTGTTCTTATGAACTTAATACTCTAGATGCATGCTGGATAGCGGTCGATGTGTGGAGTAATAGTAGTAGATGCAAAATCGTTTCGGTCTACTTGTCGCGGACATGATGCCTATATACATGATCATGCCTAGATATTCTAATAAGTATGCGCTTTTCTATCAATTGCTCGACAGTAATGTGTTCACCCACCGTAGATTATGCTATCTTTAGAGAAGCCACTAGTGAAACCTATGGTCCCCGGATCTATTTTCCATCATATAAGTTTCTGATCTATTTTATTTTGCAATCTTTACGTTCCAATCTATATCATAAAAATACCAAAAATATTTATCCTATTATCTCTATCAGATCTCACTTTTGCAAGTGGCCATGAAGGGATTGACAACCCCTTTATCGCGTTGGTTGCAAGGTTCTTATTTGTTTGTGCAGGTACAAGGTGACTTGCGTGTAACCTCCTACTGGATTGATACCTTGGTTCTCAAAAACCGAGTGAAATACTTACGCTACTTTGCTGCATCACCCTTTCTTCTTCAAGGGAAAACCAACGCATGCTCGAGAGGTAGCAATTGTCACGACCAAGCATTCAAAAACTAGTGATAAATCAATTACCATATTTATCCAAACTACCAAGTATTTTCACAGGGATACAATACATATAGATAGAGTGATTTTCAAGGTTGCAAACCGACATGGTGTTGCAAGTTCATTGCAGCAGCAACCGACTAGGTCACTGCATCGCTGGCGGGGAAGGAGGGCAGCTCACCTCACCTATGATGCATGCCCATCGGCACCGCCGCAACTGGTCCCGGGATTTGGCTTCTCCTACCGCCCATTTGAACAGTTGCACCGGCTGCTCATGCCATTGCGCAAGCATGCGCGTTCTTTCCTCCACAGTCGACTCCGTGAATATGATCTCTGCCATTAGCCCGAGCTCAAAATCAACGCGACGCTGCGGATCTCGACATCCTCAGATCTCTCCCGAAGATCGACTTGCGCCTCCACCTTGTGCTTCGCCAGGCGCAGCTCCTTCGAACTTGTCTCCAATTGATGCGAGGCTTCCTCGATCAGATTTGCCCTTGCTGGCCACCACCTGAAACGCAGCCCTGGCATGTCCTCCGGCGCCACCGATCTATGATTCCAGAGCAATGGATCCCCTCTGAAACACATGTGGGTTTCGCTCAAAGGCGGCAGTGTTGCGGGCTGCAGCGAGAGGGCAGCCCGCGGGATCCTGGGATCTAAGGGATTATCCATGGTGGGATCCGCTGGGCGAGGCGTGGAGGCAAGCGTAGGCGCTGGGAGAGCCTTACATGGCTAAGATAAAGATAGTACTACTCCACACCGTCCATATTTAAATACAAAGGTCATCAACAGTAACCCGGGCAAAAATTGATCATCCTGCCTGCGTCCTGGTTTATTGGCCCCCTTTTTATTTTGTGTCAATATTTGATGAAAAATTTAACTAACAAACTGTTAATGCATGTCACCAAAAATTATATCATCGGAATCACATTTGAAAGTATTTTTTGATGACATTAATTTTTATGACATGTATAAATATTGTGCTACTTCAAATTATGGTCAAAAATTAGCGCAAAATACGAAGGAGACCAATGGAAGTAGCAACCCATTGTTTAACTACTCGCATGCACGCGGTGGAGTAGTAATGTCTTTCTCAACTACTTCATCCCTCACGTCCACTCCGGCCCTGTTTGGATACTTTAACTCAGTTAGAGGTTAGAGTTAAATTCTAACCCTGAACTAATCTAGCCAAAGAGGTGTTTGGATGGCAGGGTTAGATGGAGCACGGATACGGCGAGGCGCCTTCATGGGCGGTGCGAGAGGGAGGGAGGGAGAGGACGAGAAGCTTCGAGGAAGTGGGGAGGGATCTACTGCGGGGAGAGCGAGATAAAAATGTGTTTTCTTTAGTGATCCCGAGAAGAACTAACCCAAATAAACACCCCTTGGGTGGGTTAGATTTTTTGGATGGGTTAGATGCATCTAACCCAAACTAACCCTCTTGTTTGGATATTTTTGGGTTTGTTGAGTCCAAACTAATCCAAACTAACTCTAACCCATGGATCCAAACAGGGCCTCCAATTTGCATGCACTATATTAATTGGCCATCAATGAAGTGAACGACTTTACACACGTCAAATTATCACATGGGGCGAATCTTCGTACAGAAATGCGTCCCACCGTGTACCCGCGCGTGCGTGCAAGGGAATGAGTGCGTGCGTGCACATCTTTGCTTTGTGCATGTCTTGTCGATTAATGCGTGAGAGAGGATGAGTACATTCTTCTGGAACCAGCAGCACGTCACTGTGATCAATCCAGACAAGGAGGTCGCGACAACGCCTCCACAAGTGCCACATGGCTTCATGGATGCCCCCACATCATTCTAATCATAATATATTAACTGAAAAAGCAAGTACTAGTAAGGTACACGTGCATTGCACGCATGATATTTGGCAACCAAATTATGAATATGGGTTGTTTGGATTGTGACTATGTTTGCCTTATATTGCCACATTATGGGGCTGTTTGGTTTCCAGGCACATTGCCACACTTTGCCACACCCCATCTTAGGCAAGTTTGACCAAGTTAGGTGGGTGTTTGGTTCTAGCCACACCTAAGGCAATAATTTTTTTATGAGCAGTGAACCCCACATGTCATAGACACAAAAGGTGTGGCAAGATTCCCTTAGGCAAGCCAAAGTGTGGCTAACAATTTGAGCAACTCAAGTTAGTCAAGTGTGGCAAAAATATAATGTTCACACTTTGCCACACATTTTTGGCAAACTTGCCTAAGGTTAAGGTCTGTTTGGTTTGTGACTAACTTTGCCAAAGACTGCCACACCTAAGGTTAGGCAAGTTTGACCAACTTAGTGAGTGTTTGGTTCAAGCCACACCTTAGGCAAGCCACACTTGGGCCCATGATACGTCCATTTTGCATCATGTTTTTATATCGATATTTATTGCATTATGGGCCGTTATTACACATTATGTCACAATACTTATGCCTATTCTCTCTTATTTTACAAGGTTTACAAGAAGAGGGAGAATGCCGGCAGCTGGAATTCTGGGCTGGAAAAGGAGCAAATATTAGATACCTATTCTGCACAACTCCAAAAGTCCTGAAACTTCACGGGGGCACCTTTTGGAATTAATAAAACATACTGGCGAAAGAATCAACCGAAGGGGGCCCACACCCTGTCCACGAGGGTGGGGGCGTGCCCCCTGCCTCGTGGGCCCCTGGCAGGCCTCCGGTGCCCATCTTTTGCTATATGAAGTCTTCATCACTGGAAAAATCGGAAGGAAGCTGGAATGAAGCGCCCGTCTCGGCGAAACACGCGAAACCAATCTAGGGCTCCCATGAGCTGTTCTGTAGGGGAAACATCCCACCGGAGGGGGAAATCATCACCATCGATCCTCTCATCGGGGGTCAATCTCCATCAACATCTTCACCAACACCATCTCATCTCAAGCCCTAGTTCATCTCTTGTATCCAATCTTTGTCTCAAAACCTCAGATTGGTACCTGTGGGTTTCTAGTAGTGTTGATTACTCCTTGTAGTTGATACTAGTTGGTTTATTTGGTGGAAGATTGTATGTTCAGATCCTTTATGCATATTAATATACCTTTGATTAGAACATGAATATGATTTGTGAGTAGTTACGTTTGTTCCTGAGGACATGGGAGAAGTCTTGCTATAAGTAGTCACGTGAATTTGGTATTCGTTCGATATTTTGATGAGATGTATGTTGTCTCTCCTCCAGTGGTGTTATGTGAACGTCGACTACATGACACTTCACCATTATTTGGGCCTAGAGGAAGGCATTGGGAAGTAATAAAAAGATGGTGGGTTGCTAGAGTGACAGAAGCTTAAAGCCTAGTTTTTGCGTTGCTTCGTAAGGGGCTGATTTGGATCCATATGTTCCATGCTATGGTTAGGTTTACCTTAATACTTCTTTTGTAGTTGTGGATGCTTGCAAGAGGGGTTAATCATAAGTGGGATGTTTTTCCAAGGAAGGGCAGCACCCAAGCACCGGTCCACCCACATATCAAATTATCAAAGTAACGAACGCGAATCATATGAACGTGATGAAAACTAGCTTGGCGATAATTCCCATGTGTCCTCGGGAGCGTTTTCCTTTATATAAGAGTTTATCCAGGCTTGTCCTTTGCTACAAAAAGGATTGGGCCACCTTGCTGCACCTTGTTTACTTTCGTTACTTGTTACCCGTTACAAATTACCTTATCAGAAAACTATCTATTACCGATAATTTCAGTGCTTGCAGAGAATACCTTACTGAAAACCGCTTGTCATTTCCTTCTGCTCCTCGTTCATTTCGACACTCTTACTTATCGAAAGGACTACGATAGATCCCCTATACTTGTGGGTCATCAAGACTCTTTTCCGGCGCTGTTGCCGGGGAGTGAAGTGCCTTTGGTAAGTGGAATTTGGTAAGGAAAAATTTATATAGTGTGCTGAAATTTACTGTCACTTGTTACTATGGAAAGTAATCCTTTGAGGGGCTTGTTCAGGGTATCTTCACCCTGACCAGTAGAGCAAAGAGTTGCTCCTCAACCTACTGAACCTACTGAAAATGTTTACTTTGAAATTCCTTCAGGTATGATAGAGAAACTGCTAGCTAATCCTTTTACAGGAGGTGGAACATTGCATCCTAATTTGCACCTAATCTATGTGGATGAAGTTTGTGGATTATTTAAGCTTGCAGGTATACCTGAGGATGTTATCAAGAAGAAGGTCTTCCCTTTACCTTTGAAGGGAAAGGCACTGACATGGTTTAGTCTATGTGATGATATTGGATCATGGAACTACAATTGATTGAAATTGTAATTTCATCAAAAGTTTTATCCTATGCATCTGGTTCATCGTGATCGTAATTATATATATAATTTTTGGCCTCGCGAAGGAGAAAGCATCGCTCAAGCTTGGGGGAGGCTTAAGTCCATGTTATATTCATGCCCCAATCATGATCTCTCAAGAGAAATTATTATTCAGAAAAGTTATGCTCGGCTTTCTCTCAATAATCGCTCCATGCTCGATACTTCTTGTACTGGTTCTTTTATGATGAAGACTATTGAATTCAGATGGCATTTATTGGAAAGAATTAAATGCAACTCTAAAGATTGGGAACTCGACGAAGGTAAGGAGTCAGGTATAACACCTAAGTTTGATTGTGTTAAATCTTTTATGGATACCGATGTTTTCCATGAATTTAGCACTAAATATGGACTTGACTCTAAGATAGTAGCTTCTTTATGTGAATCATTTGCTACTTACGTTGATCTTCCTAAGGAGAAGTGGTTTAAATATCATCCTCCCATTGAAGTAAAAGTAGTTGAACCTATTAAAGTTGAAGAAAAGACTATCACTTATAATGTTGATCCTATTGTTCCTACCGCTTATATTGAGAAACCACCTTTCCCTATTAGAATAAAGGATCATGCTAAAGTTTAATCTGTGGTCAACAAAAGTAATATTAGAGCACCCAAACCCTCTGAGCAAATTAAAGTTGAATCTAGTATTGATGTGGTTAAAGATCTCTTGGCCGATAATATTGATGGGCATGTTATTTACTTCTGTGATGAAGCTGCTAGAATTGCTAGACTCGATACTAAAAATAAACATAGACCTGTTGTAGGCATGCC
The DNA here is from genome assembly GCA_021605145.1 of Aegilops bicornis. Classification (NCBI taxonomy): domain Eukaryota; kingdom Viridiplantae; phylum Streptophyta; class Magnoliopsida; order Poales; family Poaceae; genus Aegilops; species Aegilops bicornis. Next base: position 377,415,651 of record CM038675.1, on the reverse strand, counting down.
TGTTATTTATGTTAAAATAGGAGATCATTGTTATCATGGATTATCTGATATGGGTGCTAGTGCGAGTGCAATACCTCATTCTTTATACAAAGAAATTATGCATGATATTGCACCTACTGAGTTAGAAGGTATTGATGTTACAATTAAGCTTGCCAATAGAGATACTATTTCACCAGTTGGGATTGTTAGAGATGTTGAAGTCCTGTGTGGGAAAGTTAAATATCCTACTGATTTCTTGTTCTTGCCTCCCCACAAGATAACTTTTGTCCCATTATATTTGGTAGATCCTTCTTGAATACTGTTAATGCTGAGATAGATTGCAAAAAGGATATTGTTACTATTGGTTTAGGGTATATGTCTCATGATTTCAATTTTGCTAAATTTCATAGACAACCCCATGATAAAGAATTGCCTAGTAAATATGAAATTATTGGTCTTGCTTCTATTGCCATGCCTCCTAATGATCCTTTAGAACAATATTTGCTAGACCATGGAATGATATGTTTATGAATGAAAGAAGGGAAATAGATGAAGTATTCTTTAAACAGGGACCTATTTTGAAACACAACTTGCCTATTGAAATTCTAGGGGATCCTCCTCCACCCATGGGTGATCCCGTGTCTGAGCTTAAACCATTACCTGATACTCTTAAATATGCTTATCTTGATGAAAAGAAGATATATCCTGTTATTATTAGTGCTAACCTTTCAAAGAAAGAAGAAGAGAAATTATTGAAAACTCTGAAGAAGCACCGTGCTGCTATTGGATATACTCTTGATGATCTTAAGGGCATCAGTCCCACTCTGTGCCAGCACAAAATAAAATTGGAGAAAGACGCTAAACCGGTTGTTGATCACCAACGACGGTTAAATCCTAAGATGAAAGAAGTGGTAAGAAAAGAAATACTAAAGCTTCTGGAGGCAGGTATAATTTATCCTGTTGCTGATAGTCGGTGGGTAAGTCATGTCCATTGTGTCCCTAAGAAGGGAGGTATTACTGTTGTTCCTAATGATAAAGATGAATTGATCCCACAAAGAATTGTTACAGGTTATACAATGGTAATTGATTTCCGCAAACTAAATAAAGCTACTAAAAAGGATCATTACCCTTTACCTTTTATTGCTCAAATGCTAGAAATATTATCCAAACATACACATTTTTGCTTTCTAGACGGTTATTCTGGTTTATCTCAAATACTTGTGTCAAAAAAGGATCAAGAAAATACCACTTTTACTTGCCCTTTCGGTACCTTTGCTTATAGACGTATGCCTTTTGATTTATGCAATGCACCTGCTACCTTTCAAAGATGTATGACTACTATATTCTCTGACTTTTGTGAAAAGATTGTTGAGGTTTTCATGGATGATTTCTCCGTGTATGGAACTTCTTTTGATGATTGCTTAAGCAACCTTGATCGAGTTTTTTAGAGATGTGAAGAAACTAATCTTGTCTTGAATTGGGAGAAGTGCCACTTTATGGTTAAAGAAGGTATTGTCTTGGGGCATAAAATTTCTGAAAGAGGTATTGAAGTTGATAAAGCTAAAGTTGATGCTATTGAAAAGATGTCGTGTCCTAAGGACATTAAAGGTATAAGAAGTTTCCTTGGTCATGCCAATTTTTATAGGAGGTTCATTAAAGACTTCTCAAAAATTTCTAGGCCTCTGACTAATCTCTTACAAAAAGATATTCCTTTTATCTTTGATGATGATTGTGTAGAAGCATTTGAAATACTTATGAAAGCCTTGATTTCTGCACCTTTCTTTCCGCCACATGATTTGAATCTACCAATTGAAATTATGTGTGATTCTAGTGATTATGATGTAGGTGTTGTTCTAGGACAAAGAGTTGATAAGAAATTAAATGTTATTCAATATGCTAGTAAAACTCTAGGCGATTGCCCAGAGAAATTATGCTACTACTGAAAAAGAATTTTTAGCAGTTGTATTTGCTTGTGATAAGTTCAGACGTTATATTGTTGATTCTAAAGTAACTATTCACACTGATCATGCTGCTATTAAATATATTATGGAAAAGAAAGATGCTAAACCTAGACTTATTAGATGGGCTCTCCTACTACAAGAATTTGATTTGCATATTATTGATAGAAAGGGAGCTGAGTACCCCGTTGCAGACAACTTGTCTAGGTTAGATAATGCTCTTGATGACCCACTACCTATTGATGATAGCTTTCCTGATGAACAATTAGTTGTCATAAATGCTTCTTGTACTGCTCCATGGTATGTTGATTATGCTAATTACATTGTTGCTAAATTTATACCACCTAGTTTCACATACCAAAGAAAAGAAAAAGTTTTTCTATGATTTAAGACATTACTTCTGGGATGACCCACACCTTTATAAAGAAGGAGTAGATGGTGTTATTAGACATTGTGTACCTGAGCATGAACAAGAACATATCCTACGCAAGTGTCACTCTGAAGCTTCTGGAGGACACCATGCTGGAGATAGAACTGCACATAAGGTATTGCAATCCGGTTTTTATTGGCCTACTCTCTTCAAAGATGCCCGTAAGTTTGTCTTGTCTTGTGATGAATGTCAAAGAATTGGTAATATTAGTAGACGTCAAGAAATACCTATGAACTATTCACTTGTTATTGAACCATTTGTTGTTTGGGGCTTTGATTATATGGGACCGTTTCCTTCCTCTAATGGGTATACACATATTTTAGTTGCTGTTGATTACGTTACTAAGTGGGTAGAAGCTATTCCAACTAGTAGTGCTGATCATAACACCTCTATTAAGATGCTTAAAGAAGTTATTTTCCGAGGTTTGGAGTCCCTAGATACTTAATGACTGATGGTGGTTCACATTTTATTCATGGTGCTTTTCGTAAAATGCTTGCTAAGTATGACGTTAATCATAGAATTGCATCTCCATACCACCCACAGTCTAGTGGTCAAGTAGAATTGAGTAATAGGGAGATTAAATTAATTTTGTAAAAGACTGTTAATAGATCTAGAAAGAATTGGTCCAAGAAACTTGATGATGCATTATGGGCCTATAGAACTGCATATAAAAATCCTATGGGTATGTCTCCGTATAAAATGGTTTATGGAAAAGCATGTCACTTACCTCTCAAACTAGAACATAAGGCATATTGGGCCATTAAAGAGCTCAATTATGATTTTAAACTTGCCGGTGAGAAGAGAATATTTGACATTAGAATCACTTGATGAGTGGAGAACCCAGGCCTATGAGAATGCCAAGTTGTTTAAAGAGAAAGTTAAAAGATGGCATGACAAAAGGATACAAAAGCGTGAGTTTAATGTAGGTGATTATGTTTTGCTATACAACACTCGTTTAAGATTTTTTGCAGGAAAACTCCTATCTAAATGAGAAGGTCCCTACGTTATCGAGGAGGTCTATCGTTCCGGTGCCATAAAAATCAACAACTTCGAAGGCACAAATCCAAAGGTGGTGAACGGTCAAAGAATCAAACATTATATCTCAGGTAATCCCATAAATGTTGAAACTAATGTTATTGCAACCGTAACCCCGGAGGAATACATAAGGGACACTTTCCAGAATGTTTCAGACTCCGAAAAGGAATATGTATGTGGTACGGCAAGTAAACCGACTCCAAAACAGTTCTAATACCAATTTTTCTCCATTTTGGAATATTTAAGAAAATAGAAGAATAAGTAGTCCGAAAGGGACACGAGGCATCCACGAGGGTGGAGGGCGCGCCCTACCCCCCTGGGCGCGCCCCCCTGCCTTGTTGGCACCTCGTGTGCTCTCCGGACTCCGTTTTCTTGCACGATACTTCTTTTGGTCGGTAAAAATTCATTATATAATATCCTGAAGGTTTTGATCACTGCTACCTCTTGAGCACTGCGTTGGATTTCCCTCGAAGAGGAGAGGATGATGCAGCAAAGTAGCATAAGTATTTCCCACAGTTTTTGAGAACCAAGGTATCAATCCAGTATGAGGCCACGCGCAAGTCCCTCATACCTACACAAAATGATAGCTCAACGCAACCAACGCGATTAGGGGTTGTCAATCCCTTCACGATCACTTACGAGAGTGAGATCTGATAGAGATAATAGATAATATTTTTGGTATTTTTGATATAAAGATGCAAAGTAAAATAAAAGGCAAAAGTAAAAGCAAAGCAATAATAAAGTGATTGGAGATTGATATGATGAGAATAGACCCGGGGGCTATAGATTTCACTAGTGGCTTCTCTCAAGAGCATAAGTATTTCTACGGTGGGTGAACAAATTACTGTTGAGCAATTGACAGAATTGAGCATAGATATGAGAATATCTAGGTATGATCATGTATATAGGCATCACGTCCGAGACTAGACCGACTCCTGCCTGCATCTACTACTATTACTCCACTCATTGACCGCTATCCAGCATGCATCTAGAGTATTAAGTTAATGAAAACAGAGTAAGCAAGATGACATGATGTAGAGGGATAAATTCATGCAATATGATATAAAACCCATCTTGTTATCCTCGATGGCAACAATACAATACGTGCCTTGCTGCCTATACATCCTTTGGGAAAGGACACGAAAGATTGAACCCAAAGCTAAGCACTTCTCCCATTGCAAGAAAAACCAATCTAGTAGGCCAAACCAAACTGATAATTCGAAGAGACTTGCAAAGATAACCAATCATACATAAAAGGATTCAGAGAAGATTCAAATATTGTTCATAGATAAACTTGATCATAAACCCACAATTCATCGGTCTCAACAAACACACCGCAAAAAGAAGATTACATCAAATAGATCTCCACGAGAGAGGGGGAGAACATTGTATTGAGATCCAAAAAGAGAGAAGAAGCCATCTAGCTACTAACTATGGACCCAAAGGTCTGAGATAAAGTACTCACACTTCATCGGAGGGGCTATGGTGTTGATGTAGAAGCCCTCCGTGGCGGATTCCCTTTCCGGCGGAGCTCCGGAACATGCCCCAAGATGGGATCTCGTGGATACAGAAAGTTGCGGCGGTGGAATTAGGTTTTTGGCTCCGTATTCGATCGTTTGAAATGCGTGGGTATATATAGGAAGAAGAAATGCGTCGGTGGAGCTTGAGGGGCCCACGAGGCGGGCGTGCCCTAGGGCGCCCTCCACCTCGTGACCGCCTCGTGGCTTCCTTGGCGGGTCAAGTCTCCTGGGTCTTATCGATGAGCAAATCCCGTTTGAAGGTTTCATTCCGTTTGGACTCCGTTTGATATTCCGTTTCTTGAAACACTTTGAAATAGGCAAAAAGCGACAATTACGGGATGGGACTCCGGCTAATAGGTTAGTCCCAAAAGTAATATAAAAGTGGAAAATAAAGCCCAATATGGTCCAAAACAATAGATAATATAGCATGGAGCAATCAAAAATTATAGATACGTTAGAGACGTATCAGGCATCTAAGCTTAATTCACCTTTCGTCCTCGAGTAGGTAAATGATAAAAAGAGAATTTTTGATGTGGAGTGCTACTTGGCATAATTTCAATGTAAATCTTCTTAATTGTGGCATGAATATTCAGATCCGAAAGATTCAAGACAAAAGTTCATATTGACATAAAAATAATAATACTTCAAGCATACTAACTAAGCAATTATGTCTTCTCAAAATAACATGGCCAAATAAAGTTCATCCCTACAAAATCATATGTTTTAGTCATGCTCCATTTTTGTCACACAAGAATGCTCTCATCATGCACAACCCCGATGACAAGCCAAGCAATTGTTTCATACTTTAGTAATCTCAAACTTATAAACCTTCACGCAATACATGAGCGTGAGCCATGGATATAGCACTATGGGTGGAATAGAATATGATGATGGGGGTTATGTGGAGAAGACAAAAAAGGAGAAGATCTCACATGAACTAGGCTAATCAATAGGCTATGGAGATGCCCATCGATTGATGTTTAATGCAAGGAGTAGGGATTGCCATGCAACGGATGCACCAGAGCTATAAAAGTATGAAAGCTCAACAAAAGAAACTAAGTGGGTGTGCATCCAACTTGCTTGCTCACGAAGACCTAGGGAATTTGAGGAAGCCCATCGTTGAAATATACAAGCCAAGTTCTATAATGAAATATTCCCACTAGTATAATGACAAAACAAGAGAATCTCTATCATGAAGATCATGGTGCTACTTTGAAGCACAAGTGTGGAAAAAAAGGATAGTAGCATTGCCCCTTTTTAGTTATTTTCTTTTTTTCTTCTTTTTCCGGGCCTTCCTTTTTTTCGTTGGCCTTTTTTATTGGGACAATGCTCTATTGAATGATGATCATCACACTTATATTTATTTACAACTCAATGATTACAACTCGATACTAGAACAAGGTATGACTCTATATGAATGCCTCCGTGATGTGTAAGGATATGCAATGAACCAAGAGTGACATGTATGAAAGAATTAGGAATGGTGGCTTTGCCACAAATACTATGTCAACTACATGATCATGCTAAGCAATATGACAATTATGATTGTGTCATGATGAACGGGGTGGTGGAAAGTTGCATGGCAATATATCTCGGAATGGCTATGGAAATGCCATAATAGGTAGGCATGGTTGCTGTTTTGAGGAAGATATAAGGAGGTTTATGTGTGAAAGAGCATATCATATCACGGGGTTTGGATGCACCGGCGAAGTTTGCACCAACTCTCAATGTGAGAAAGGGCAATGCACAATCAAGAGGCTAGCAATGATGGAAGGGTGAGAGTGCGTATAATCCATGGACTCAACATTAATCATAAAGAACTCATATACTTATTGCAAAAATCTACAAGCCATCAAAAACCAAAGTACTACACACATGCTCCTAGGGGGATAGATTTGTAGGAAAAGACCATCGCTCGTCCCCGACCGCCACTCATAAGGAGGACAATCAAATAACACCTCATGTTTCAAATTTATTACATAACGTTTACCATACGTGCATGCTACGGGACTTGCAAACTTCAACACAAGAATTTCTCAAATTCACAACTACTTAACTAGCACGACTTTGATATTATCACCTCCATATCTCAAAACAATTATCAAGCATCAAACTTTTCTTAGTATTCAACGCACTCAAAAGAAAGTTTCACAAATCTTGAATACCAAGCATATTATTATTATTAAGAAAATTATCATGCTATTTAAGACTCTCAAAATAATCTAAATGAAGCATGAGAGATCAATAGTTTCTTTAAAACAAATCCACCACCATGCTCTAAAATATATAAGCGAAGCACTAGAGCAAAACTATAAAGCTCAAAAGATATAAGTGAAGCATATAGAGTATTCTAACAAATTCCAATTCTTGTATGGCTCTATCAAAAGGTGTGTACAGCAAGGATGATTGTGGTAAACTAAAAATCAAAGACTCAAATCATACAAGACGCTCCAAGCAAAACACATATCATGTGGTGAATAAAAATATAGCTCCAAGTAAAATTACCGATGGAAGTAGGCGAAAAGAGGGGATGCATTCCGGGCATCCCCAAGCTTTGAATTTTGGTGTCCTTGGATTATCTTGGGGGTGCCATGGGCATCCCCAAGCTTAGGCTCTTGCCACTCCTTGTTCCATAATCCATCAAAAGATTTCACCCAAAACTTGAAAACTTCACAACACAAAACTCAACAGAAATCTCGTGAGCTCCGTTAGCGAAAGAAAACAAAAGACCACTTCAAGGTGCTGTAATGAACTCATTCTTTATTTATATTGGTGTTAAACCTACTGTATTCCAACTTATCTATGGATTATAAACTATTTACTAACCATAGATTCATCAAATAAGCAAACACACGAAAAACAGAATCTGCCAAAAACAGAACAGTCTGTAGTAATCTGTAACTAACGCAAACTTCTGGAACTTCAAAAAATCAGCCAAAATAGGACGACCTAGGCAATTTGTTTATTGATCAGAAGCAATTGGAATCAGTATTTTATTACGTTCTGGTGATTTTTAACAATTGTTTTCGTGAACAGAAAGTTTCTGGAAATTACAGCAAGATCAAATAACTATCATCCAAGAAGATCCTATAGGTTTAACTTGGCACAAACACTAATTAAAAGATAAAACCACATATAAACAGAAGGTAGATGGATTATTTATTCCTAAACAGAAACAAAAACAAAAACTAAAAATAAAATTGGGTTGCCTCCCAACAAGCGCTATCGTTTAACGCCCCTAGCTAGGCATAAAAGCAAGGATAGATCTAGGTATTGCCATTTTTGGTAGGAAATCCATAAGTGGCTCTCATGATAGATTCATGTGGTAGTTTTATTTTCTTTCTAGGGAAGTGTTCCATGCCCTTCTTTAATGGAAATTGGAATCTAATATTCCCTTCCTTCATATCAATAATTGCACCAATCGTTTTAAGGAAAGGTCTACCAAGAATAATCGGACAAGAAGGATTGCAATCTATATCAAGAACGATAAAATCTACGGGCACATAATTCCTATTTGCGACAATAAGAGCATCATTAATTCTTCCCATAGGTTTCTTAATAGTGGAATCCGCAAGATGCAAGTTTAGAGAGCAATCATCAAAATCACGGAAATCTAACAAATCACACAAAGTTTTGGGGATAGTGGAAACACTAGCACCCAAATCACATAAAGCATAAAACTCATGACCCTTAATATTAATTTTAATAGTTGGTTCCCACTCATCATAAAGTTTTCTAGGGATAGAAACTTCCAACTCAAGTTTTTCTTCGTAAGATTGCATCAAGGCATCAACAATATGTTTAGTAAACGCTTTATTTTGACTATAAGCATGAGGAGAATTTAGCACGGATTGCAACAAGGAAATACAATCAATTAAAGAGCAACTTTCATAATTAAATTCCTTGAAATCCAATATAGTGGGTTTAGCAACATCTAGGGTTTTATTCCTTTCAATCCCACTTTTATCAATTTCATCATCAAGATCTAAATACTCCGAATTTTTTGAACGCCTTCTAGGTAAAGGTGGGTCATATTCAGTTTAATCAAGATTCATATTGCAAAACAAAGATTTAATAGGGGACACATCAATAACTTTTAGATCTTCATCTTGATTTTCATAGGAATTGGAAGAACACGCTTTAATAAAGGCATCTTTCGTAGCACGCATCCTAGTGGTTCTTTCCTTGCACTCATCAATGGAAATTCTCATGGCTTTGAGAGACTCATTGATATCATGCTTAGGAGGAGTAGATCTAACCTTTAAAGAATCAACATCAAGAGAAATTCTATCAACGTTCCTAGCCAATTCATCAACTTTAAGCAATTTCTCTTCAAGCAAAGCATTGAAATTCTTTGGCGAATTCATAAAATCTTTAACAATAGTCTCAAATTCAGAGGGCATCTTATTAAAATTTCCATAAGAGTTGTTGTAGGAATTTCCATAATTATTAGAAGGATTACTAGGATAAGGCCTAGGATTAAAATTCCCTCTATACGCGTTGTTACCAAAATTATTCCTACCAACAAAATTCACATCCATAGATTCATTATTATTCTCAATCAAAGTAGACAAAGGCATGTCATTAGGATCAGAAGAAACAATCTTAGTAGCAAATAATTGCATAAGTTCATCCATCTTTCCACTCAAAACATTGATTTCTTCTATCGCATGCACTTTTTTATTAGTAGATCTTTCAAAGGTGCCATTGAGAATAATTAACCATAATATTATCTAGGAGTTTAGTAGCATCTCCTAAAGTGATTTCCATAAAAGTGCCTCCCGCGCCGAATCTAAAAGATTTCTAGAAGCAAAATTCAATCTGGCATAAATTTTTTGTATAATAATCCACAAGTTCAAACCATGAGTAGGGCAATTACGTATCATTAATTTCATTCTCTCCCAAGCTTGTGCAACATGTTCATGATCAAGTTGCTTAAAATTCATAATATCATTTCTAAGAGAGATGATCTTAAGCGGAGGAAAATACTTAGAGATAAAAGCATCTTTGCACTTGTTCCATGAATCAATACTATTTTTAGGCAAAGATGAAAACCAAGCTTTAGCACGAACTCTAAGCGAAAAAGGAAATAGCTTCAATTTAACAATATCATTATCGACATCTTTCTTCTTTTGCATATCACATAAATCAACGAAGCTATTTAGATGAGTAGCGGCATCTTCACTAGGAAGGCCGTAATTGATCTTTCATAACAAGATTCAACAAAGCAGTATTGATTTCACAAGATTCAGTATTGGCAAGAGGAGCAATCGGAGTGCTAAGGAAATCATTATTGTTGGTATTGGTATAGTCACACAATTTGGTATAATCTTGAGCCATTGCGACAAACAAGCAATCCAACACACGAGCAAACAAAAAGGCAAGCGAGAAAAAGGCAAACAGAAAAGAGAGGGTGAATAAAACGGGAAGGGTGAAGTGGGGGAGAGGAAAACGAGAGGCAAATGGAAAATAATGTAATGCGGGAGATAGGGATTGTTATGGGTACTTGGTATGTTGACTTTTGCGTAGACTCCCCGGCAACGGCGCCAGTAATTCTTCTTGCTACCTCTTGAGCATTGCGTTGGATTTCCCCGAAGAGGAGAGGATGATGCAGCAAAGTAGCGTAAGTATTTCCCTCAGTTTTTGAGAACCAAGGTATCAATCCAAAGAGGAGGACACGCGCAAGTCCCTCGTACCTACACAAAACGATAGCTCAACGCAACCAACGCGATTAGGGGTTGTCAATCCCTTCATGGTCACTTACGAGAGTGAGATCTGATAGAGATGATAGATAATATTTTTAGTATTTTTGATATAAAGATGCAAAGTAAAATAAAAGGCAAAAGTAAAAGCAAAGCAATAATAAAGTGATTGGAGATTGGTATGATGAGAATAGACCCGGGGGCCATAGATTTCACTAGTGGCTTCTCTCAAGAGCATAAGTATTTCTACGGTGGGTGAACAAATTACTGTTGAGCAATTGACAGAATTGAGCATAGATATGAGAATATCTAGGTATGATCATGTATATAGGCATCACGTCCGAGACAAGTAGATCAACTCCTGCCTGCATCTACTACTATTACTCCACTCATCGACCGCTATCCAGCATGCATCTAGAGTATTAAGTTAACGAAAACAGAGGAATAAACTCATGATGTAGAGGAATAAACTCATGATGTAGAGGAATAAACTCAAGCAATATGATTTAAACCCCATCTTTTTATCCTCGATGGCAACAATACAATACGTGCGTTGCTGCCCCTACTATCTCTGGGAAAGGACACTGCAAGATTAAACCCAAAGCTATGCACGTCTCCCATTGCAAGAAAAACCAATCTAGTTAGCCAAACCAAACTGATAGTTTGAAGAGAATTACAAAGATACCAAATCACGCATAAAAGAATTCAGAGAAGATTGAAATAATATTCATAGATAAGCTGATCATAAATCTACAATTCATAGGATCTCGACAAACACACTGCAAAAAAAGATTACATTAGATAGATCTTCAAGAACATCGAGGAGAACAGGTATTGAGAATCAACGAGAGAGAAGAAGCCATCTAGCTACTATCTATGGACCCGTAGGTCTATGGTAAACTACCCACGCTTCATCGGAAGGGCAATAGAGTTAATGTAGAAGCCCTCCGTGATCGAATCCCCCTCCGGCAGGATGCCGGAAAAGACCCCAAGATGGAATGTGCTACGTCTTGAGCACTGCGTTGGATTTCCTTGAAGAGGAAAGGGTGATGCAGCAGAGTAGAGTAAGTATTTCCCTTAGTTTTTGAGAACCAAGGTATCAATCCAGTAGGAGGCTACGCGCGAGTCCCTCGTACCTACACAAAACAAATAGCTCAACGCAACCAACGCTATTAGGGGTTGTCAACCCTTCACAGTCACTTACGAGAGTGAGATCTGATAGAGATGATAGATAACATTTTTGGTATTTTTGGTATAAAGATGCAAAGTAAAATAAAAGGCAAAGTAAAAAAGCAAAGTAAATAATAAAGTGATGGAGGATTAATATGATGAGAATAGAACCAGGGGGGCATAGATTTCACCAGTGGCTTCTCTCAAGAGCATAAGTATTCTACGGTGGGTGAACAAATTACTGTTGAGCAATTGACAGAATTGAGCATAGTTATGAGAATATCTAGGTATGATCATGTATATAGGCATCACGTCCGAGACAAGTAGACCGACTCACCTGCATCTACTACTATTACTCCACTCATCGACCACTATCCAGCATGCATCTAGAGTATTAAGTTCAAGAAAACAGAGTAACGCCTTAAGCAAGATGACATGATGTAGAGGGATAAATTCATGCAATATGATATAAAACCCATCTTGTTATCCTCGATGGCAACAATACAATACGTGCCTTGCTACCCCTTACATCCTTTGGGAAAGGACACCGCAAGATTGAACCCAAAGCTAAGCACTTCTCCCATTGCAAAAAACCAATCTAGTAGGCCAAACCAAACTGATAATTCAAGAGACTTGCAAAGATAACCAATCATACATAAAAGAATTCAGAGAAGATTCAAATATTGTTCATAGATAAACTTGATCATAAACCCACAATTCATCGGTCTCAACAAACACATCGCAAAAAGAAGATTACATCGAATAGACTCCACGAGAGAGGGGGAGAACATTGTATTGAGATCCAAAAAGAGAGAAGAAGCCATCTAGCTACTAACTATGGACCCGAAGGTCTGAGGTAAACTAATCACACTTCATCGGAGGGGCTCCGGAACAGGCCCCAAGATGGGATCTCGTGGATACAGAAAGTTGCGGCGGTGGAATTAGGTTTTTGGCTCCGTATCTGATTGTTTGGGGGTACGTAGGTATATATAGGAGGAAGAAGTACGTCGGTGGAGCTTCGAGGGGCCCACGAGGCAGGGGGCGCGCCCTAGGGGGGGCGCGCCCTCCACCCTTGTGACCGCCTCGTGGCTTTCTTGACGGAGGGTCCAAGTCTCCTGGGTCTTATTTGATGAGCAAATCACATTCCCGAAGGTTTCATTCCGTTTGGACTCCGTTTGATATTCCGTTTCTTCGAAACACTGAAATAGGCAAAAATAGCTTTTCTGGGCTGGGCCTCCGGTTAATAGGTTAGTCCCAAAAGTAATATAAAGGTGGAAAATAAAGCTCAATATGGTCCAAAACAGTAGATAATATAGCATGGAGCAATCAAAAATTATAGATACGTTGGAGACGTATCAATCACCGTACCACGCAAATATCCTCTGTTTTTGTTTCGAGTTGTTTTCTGCTACAGATTAGAGCAAGATGTCTTCTCAAGAGTCAGTTAGGGAGAGTCGGGTGTCTCATCCGACACCGGGACCAGGAGCAAACAGCGATGCTGACCACTTTGGGCCATCAACAGAGGAAGAGATGGAGGCCGACTTGAAATGGATAGATGCCATGGAGGAGGATCAAGAAGTTACTTCTCTTTTCCAACCCGGATTCACGATGGGGGAACTACAGTGCTCAGCTATTCCAAACTCGGTCATCCCCTCCAATGTTAGATTTCTTTCTTATGAAAATATGAAAAAGAGTGTTACTTGTTCTCCCGCAACTATGCAACATGCTTGGGTGAAAGGAGCTTTAGCCGTCACGAGTAAGATCCGTAAGGAAATAATGGACCTCAAGCAGCAAGTCAATAAGCTCGAGCAGGAGAAACGTATCCTGAGGGGCAACATCGCCAAGAATATCACATCACCACCGCCGGAGAAAGAGACATAATCACATGGGTATGGGCACTCCCCTTGGCAACTGCCAAGCTTGGGGGAGGTGCCCCGGTATCGTATCATCATCACACTCCTATCTTTACCGTTTTTCTTAGTTCGATCCTTTTGGTAATATCTTGATTTAGTAGAATAAAGTTTTAGTATGATCTAGTCTTGAGTTTTGCTTTATGATCCTTCTATGTAATCGAGTCTGTGAGCTATATATAATAAAGATTAGTTTTGAGTCGAGGGCTTGGTTATCTTGCTATGATCTTGAGGGAATAAAGGAAAGAATAAAAATAATTAAAGAGATCATATTGATCTTATGGAGAGTATGACTTCACATATAAAAGAGTATGATGAATAAAAGTCATTGAGAGTTGACACACATAGTTTTGGTGATCGTTGCAATTAATAGGAAGTAACAAAGAAAGAGAGGTTTTCACATAAAATTAAACTATCTTGGACATCTTTTATGATTGTGAGCACTCATTAAAATATGACATGCTAAAAAGTTGATGTTGGACAAGGAAGGCAACGTAATGGGTTATGTTTTCTTATATCTGGAATAAAGTATATTGTCATGGATCATCCAACATGTTGAGCTTGCCTTTCCCCCTCATGCTAGCCAAATTCTCTGCACCAAGTAGAGATACTACTTGTGCTTCGAATATCCTTACACCCAGTTTTGCCATGAGTGTCCACCATACCTACCTATGGATTGAGTAAGATCTTTCAAGTAAGTTGTCATTGTTGCATGCAATAAAAATTGCTCTCTAAATATGTATGATCTATTAGTGTGGAGAAAATAAGCTTTATACGGTCTTGTGATATGGAAGCAATAAAAGCGATGGACTGCATAATAAAGGTCCCTATCACAAGTGGCAATATAAAGTGACGTTCTTTCGCATTAAGATTTCGTGCATCCAACTATAAAAGCACATGACAACCTCTGCTTCCCTCTGCGGAGGGCCTATCTTTTATTCTTGTCTTATACCTTATACAAGAGTCATGGTGATCTTCACCTTTCCTTTTTACATTTTATCCTTTGGCAAGCACATTGTCTTGGAAAGATCCTAATATATATATATCCAATTGGATGTTAGTTGTCATAAACTATTATTGTTGACATTACCCTTGAGGTAAAAGGTTGGGAGGCAAAACTATAAGCTCCTATCTTTCTCTGTGTCCGATTAAGACTTCATACCCATAAGTATTGTGTGAGTGTTAGCAATTGTGATAGACCATATGATAGTTGAGTATGTGGACTTGCTGAAAAGTTCTTATATTGACTCTTTTCGATGTTATGATAAATTGCAATTGCTTCAATGGCCGAGATCATAGTTTGTTAGTTTTCAATGAAGTTTCAGATTCATACTTGGCATTGTGAGAAGATTGTTAATTTATCATAAGAAATCATATGACAATATATATATATATATATATATATGTGTGTGTGTTGCTGTTATAAGAATGATCATGATGCCCTCATGTCCGTATTTTATTTTATCGACACCTCTATCTCTAAACATGTGGACATATTTTTCGATGTCGGCTTCCGCTTGAGGACAAGCGAGGTCTAACTTGGGGGAGTTGATACGTCCATTTTGCATCATGTTTTTATATCGATATTTATTGCATTATGGGCTGTTATTACACACTATGTCACAATACTTATGCCTATTCTCTCTTATTTTACAAGGTTTACATGAAGAGGGAGAATGTCGGCAAATTTGGAATTACGAAATTTGGAAAAGGAGCAAATATTAGAGACCTATTCTGCACAACTCCAAAAGTCATGAAATTTCACGGAGGCACTTTTTGGAATTAATAAAAAATACTGGCGAAAGAATCAACCGAAGGGGGCCCACACCCTATCCACGAGGGTGGGGGCGCGCCCTACCCCCTGGGCGCACCCCCCCCCCCCTGCCTCATGGGCCCCCTGGCAGGCCTCCAGTGCCCATCTTTTGCTATATGAAGTCTTTCGCCCTGGAAAAAATCAGAAGGAAGCTTTGGAATGAGCGCCGCCGTCTCGAGGCGGAACATGGCGAAACCAATCTAGGGCTCCGGTGGAGCTGTTGTACCGGGGAAACATCCCTCCGGGAGGGGGAAATCATCGCCATCATCATCACCATCGATCCTCTCATCGGGAGGGGGTCAATCTCCATCAACATATTCACCAGCACCATCTCATCTCAAACCCTAGTTCATCTCTTGTATCCAATCTTTGTCTCAAAACCTCGATTGGTACTGTGGGTTGCTAGTAGTGTTGATTACTCCTTGTAGTTGATGCTAGTTGGTTTATTTGGTGGAAGATCATATGTTCAGATCCTTTATGCATATTAATATCCCTCGATTATGAACATGAATATGATTTGTGAGTAGTTACGTTTGTTCCTGAGGACATGGGAGAAGTCTTGCTATAAGTAGTCATGTGAATTTGGTATTCGTTCGATATTTTGATGAGATGTATGTTGTCTCTCCTCTAGTGGTGTTATGTGAACGTCGACTACACGAGACTTGACCATTATTTGGGTCTAGAGGAAGGCATTGGGAAGTAATAAGTATATGATGGTTTGCTAGAGTGACAGAATCTTAAACCCTAGTTTATGCGTTGCTTCGTAAGGGACTGATTTGGATCCATATGTTTCATGCTATGGTTAGGTTTACCTTAATACTTCTTTTGTAGTTGTGGATGCTTGCAAGAGGGGTTAATCATAAGTGGGATGTTTGTCCAAAGAAGGGAAGCACCCAAGCACCAGTCCACCCACATATCAAATTATCAAAGTAACAAACGCGAATCATATGAGCATGATGAAAACTAGCTTGACGATAATTCCCATGTGTCCTCGGGAGCGTTTTCCTTTATATAAGAGTTTGTCCAGGCTTGTCCTTTGCTACAAAAAGGATTGGGCCACCTTGTTGCACCTTGTTTACTTTTGTTACTTGTTACCCATTACAAATTTCCTTATCAAAAAACTATCTGTTACCGATAATTTCAGTGCTTGCAGAGAATACCTTACTAAAAACCGCTTGTCATTTCCTTCTGCTCCTCGTTGGGTTCGACACTCTTACTTATCGAAAGGACTACGATAGATCCCCTATACTTGTGGGTCATCATCCCACATGGCATACACACAAAAAGTGTGGCAAGATTCCCTTAGGCTTGCCAACTTGTGGCCCACATGGCATACACACAAAAATGAGAGCCACAAGTTGGCAAGCCTAAGGGAATCTTGCCACACTTTTTGTGTGTATGCCATGTGGGCCCAAGTGTGGCTTGCCTAAGGTGTGGCTTGAACCAAACACTCACAAACTTGCCTAACCTTAGGTGTGGTAATCTTTGGCAAAGTAGTTACAAACCAAATAGCCCCCATAGTGTGGCTAGAAACCAAACATCCCCTAAATACCACACTATAGCATGTGAGCTTTGAGTCATATATGCATGATGTAGACGTCCGTTTAATTCTTATAGTTCATCTCATTAAAAATTAATTATTTTTAATAAAAAATTTAATCTATTTTATGATTCATGGAATTGTGCGTTGTAAAGCATAAAGTAAAAACAAATAATGGCAGTTCAGCTAGAAAAAAAGTTTGGGCAGTTATGATATGAAAGATTCTAGAACAAAGGAGAAGCACTTGTGTTTTGAGGTTTGTGCATTATGCTTAAGTTCAACCATGGAGTCTGCTAGATTGTACATGTGGCAAAATCCGGTGGGGGCTAAAAGATGGTGCCAGGGGCCAAGTGGAGGGAGACTATGAAGGAGTGCACAAGTGCGAGATCGATATTTAAAGAGAGGGGGCGAGAACATGCGCTGTTGCGTGCAGTGGCGGAGCCATGAAAAATAAATGAGCTAGGGGGCCAAGCATTGCTAGTCCTTTATGAGGAGGGCCAATTCATCAACTTAAACCATTTTACCAACAATTGATCTATTGATCACATTCATATTAGCCTCAATATATAGTGATGTTAGGGGGCAGGGCCCTTGCTGCCCCCTGTCTTCGCCACTGTGCGCGCGTTGAGAGATGAAGCGGAAGGCATGGATGATGAGAGGGGGACATTGAATATATAATTAATGTGGGTGTATTAGCTATGAAATCCTATATAGAGAGGTATAGATTGATCAATGTGTACGTGGGAAAGAGGGTGAGAGCTCACTAGATATATAGATTGATCGGTTTGTGTGGAAAACTGGGAAAGACCTAGCTATATATACACACACATAGAGGAACATTGATCGTCGCGCATGCACGTGAGAGATAAAGAATTCCCGATATGATGAAGGGGAGGTGTGTGTGTGTGCATGCATGGGAGACCGACCTAGAAAAAGATTGCATGTGTGCGATGGATAATGCCGAGTGGTAGTGTGTGTGCGTGCATGCACGAGAGAAAGTTAGTGGTACATTTATAAAGAGAAGACGACTGTGTGGGTGTAAAATACTAGGTGAGGTCATAATCAATGTAAAGTTGAATTCATATATTTGAATAAGAGAACATGATGTTTGAAACCCATGCATGCATGAATATAACTGAGATATGCGGGGTGTGGTTTGGAAATGAGCATGCTATACTTTATACACATTGAACAAGGTCAGAGTTATTTGAATTTGAGATACCGATGGCAGACATCATTTGGCCACATTGCATCCGTGCATGGACACACTATTCTAATTGGAGATGATGGGTGGCTTTCGCATCACATATCTATATCTACTAGCAAGATGCCCATGCATTGCACAGAAAATCAAGATGCTAGTTTATGTTGTGGGAGAAAAAGATGAATAAGAGAAGGCCTTATTTGCAAATGTGGAGAGGGGCGTGGGTATCTTTTTGGAAAATCACCATAGTTTCCTTCCTATCCGTCAGATATAAATCGGACGACCTATATTGCAGGATGGCAGGCACACCATCATCACCAACTCTATTTTTATAAGAGTAGAGATACCCCTATAAATTATATTTTATATATTTTATATAGTGTGCAAATAACTTTAACTTTGAAATATGGTCGTTGGATGAAGCCAATCCGACGGTGCAGAGATGGAAAATTCGAGCACTACTGGTCGTTGGATATCATC
Organism: Aegilops bicornis; assembly: GCA_021605145.1. Taxonomy (NCBI): domain Eukaryota; kingdom Viridiplantae; phylum Streptophyta; class Magnoliopsida; order Poales; family Poaceae; genus Aegilops; species Aegilops bicornis. The sequence goes on along the minus strand of CM038675.1, from coordinate 377,396,910 downwards.
TCATTCCACCAGATTTTGCCACATGTACAATCTAGAAGACTCCATGGTTGGACTTAAGCATAATGCACAAACCTCAAAACACAAGCACTTCTTCTTTGTTCTAGAATATCCCGTATCATAATTGCCCAAATGTTTTTCTACATGGTTTTCCATTATTTGTTTTTTACTTTATGCTTTACAATGCACAATTCCATGAATCTTAAAATAGATTAGCTTTCTTAAAAAAACTAGATGATTTTGAATGAGATGAACTATAAGAATTAAACGAACATCCACATCATGCATATATGACTCAAAGCTTACATGCTATAATGTGGTATTTATTCATATTTTGGTTGCCAAATCTCATGCTTGCAATGAACGTGTACCTTGCCAGTCTAAATGGTGTTTGTCTGTGTGTTGTGCGTGTTAAACACATTGTACGTAGTATCATACATGGTTTAGATTCGAACATCTAATGGAGCATACATGTACTATGATTTGAATTCAACATAAAATGGATACATATATTCGAATTTGAGATTGTATGTACATGTAGTTCGTATTTATATTGGAATTTACTACTCCTATATTCATGCATGTGTTGTGAAGATAATATTTAGATGGTTGTAAAACTAACCCGAGTACAATCCCATTCAAACAGGGAAAATGTAATCAAAATTTAGTCCATATGCTAGACAACACGAATTGTTTTTTATTGTTGCGGGAAGTGCAAATTGATTTGGCACTGTACACGTTATGTTTGTTGTCACGATTTTTTTAGGTTTTTTTGTTGTTGTATTTGAATGCATTTCTAGTAATATAGTAAAACGGGACATGGCTCTCTCTAGTGATGAGGTGCGAATTGTCTTTTATTTGTACACGTTAAGCTTGTTCTCCCAAAATTCCAAGCCGCGCCTTGTTATGCCAAAATTTCAAGCTAGCATCTCTATCTATCATGCTGAGAAACTCCCGCCTCTTCAACCCGCACCTTGTTACCCCGAAATATTTAAGATATATCTTTGTCTATTTGTGCTCCGAAAACTCCCTCCATCTCAACCCACGCCTTGCTATCCCAAAATTACAACGCGCGTGAAAACTCCCACCTCCTACGAAATCCCGACACACGAAATGCCCGTGATACCCCTGAACCGAAAGAACCGGCTAGCTCAAATCGGTGGGGGGTACTTTTGTAACTTACCCCACATTTCGGACAAGCGCGTCCCTAAGCCATGGTTCCCCCTACCATCCCATCCGCCCACCAATTCATACACCGAGGCCAAAACCTGTGAAGCCCCACACCCTCCTCCGTCCGCCACCCAGCCGGAGCCTCTTCCCTGACGACGTTGTCCACCGCAACACCTCGACGTCCCTCATCCACCGCACTGGATGAGGATCTGCCGTCGATCTCATCGTACCGCTGGTTCAGCCACCCTGTCCTCCACCTCCAAGGAGCTGCCCCGATGTTCCCCTCGTCTTTTGTGCCACCTCCATTCCCACACCGCCATCTTCACCTGCACCACCGGAAGAGCAGCATCATCACCGTTTCCTCAGATGAAGCTGAGTCCTAATCAGTGCCACCAAAGAGGTTCTACACTAATCACCGCATTTTCTTCTTGATTCGATCTCACGGTGCTGCCGGCGTTCGGTCCCGAGCCGACATGGTGCGCCTCCATCCACGGCAGCGTCAACGGCCACTTCCTCCACGGTGTCGCTCCCTCGGTGGCGACGTCCACATCAGTAGGACATGCTGCTGCTTTGGCTCTCGCTCGCGCTGCTGCTCTGCTCTTGCTCTCGGCCCCTTGCTTGGTCTGGTATTGCTCACGCTGCTGCTCTTGCTCTTGCTCTTGCTTGCGCTGCCGCTCTGATTTAGCTACACTTCAGTCGAATGAATCAACTTTTGGGTCAGTCGATTTTCAGGGGGTGGGGGGGCTCGCCAGAGTTAAGGAAGAACGATCGCAGGGGAGGGGGCTTACTTTGGAGAGGTACCCCACTATCTATCTTAGGGTTCGGGGTGAAATTTGTGCGCCCGGCGGTGGTGGGGCGGTGGCGTGGGGATCGCCGGAGAAAAAGCTCGACGCGGGGGTGGAGGTTGAAGATGAACTGCAGGCCCTTGATTTCGTATCCAACGGCTAGAAAATCGATTGACGAGTGATGAAAAAGTCAGCCTCACCCTGCCTGCTGCTCTACTCTTGCGCGCGTTGCTACTGCACGAGCACCAGATACTGCTCTCGCTCGAGCCCTGCAGCTGCTACCTGAGATGCTGCTATACGACCAGCTGCCCCGGTTCTCGCATGCGCTGGTGCTGCTACTGCATTTCTGCTACTAATGTGTTCAATTTTGACAGTAAAATTCAGTTTCGACAGCAAAATTCAGTTTCGAGAGTTAATTTTAGTTTCGACAGTTAAATTCAGTTTCGACAGTTAAGTTCAGAGATGAGCTACTGATGTATTTTACATCTAGCACTTTGTGGTTATGTATTTTACGTCATCTATTGGAGATGCTATTAGAATTCCACTCAGGTTAACACTGTCTCTCTTGTCCTGCTTCAGCCTCGCCGTCGTACAACTCACATGAGCTGCTCCAACGACGAAACCCTCCATCAGAGCGGAGCAGTACCCCGGGCTCCATCTCGAGACGCCTAAGATCTTCTTCCCCTCATCTGACAGCTAAATCAGCCGGAGCATCCTCACTTACCAACCCAATCACGCTGAGATCGACATGGCTTCGCCAAAGAGGTTGTACACTTGTTGCATCTCTTTTTTACTCTACATGTTATATATATTGTCCACTGAGCACGCGTAGTAACGTGAAATACGATTAGTTTCTCCTACTATATGATAAGCAGTGAGGTACCAGGCAACTTAGCTATCCGTGATGGACTCTCTTGAACGTCGTCATTATGTCGCTCTGCACGTTTGAGGTGTGCATTTGTAGATGGGCCTGGGAGTTGAGCCAGTAGGGCAGTGGCCTGGGTCCAAAGTAGTAGAAGTAGCACAAAAACATTTTTTGAGTGTAGGCTTTTTCGTGCTCAAGCCTGCCTACTAGAATCGCCAGTGCTTGAAAGGAAAAGTGAAGGAAAAACATAGGAATTGGGAATTTTCCTATGGTACTACTATTCATGCATTTGGTTCAAAGGAATGGAGCAAAGGAAAACTGTAGGATTTGTTCCTTTAGTGTCTCCTTGAAAGAAAAACCGTAGGAATTTTAATATCCACTTGTCCTCCTTTTCAAATTCCTATTCATGAAGCACAAGACTAAGAGATAGTAGCATAATAAGATTATAACCGTACATTTTCTTGTGGTTTGACTTAATCTCACCATGCTTCTTTGCATCCTGTGATCTTCCAATTCTTGTAAACCAAGCACCCATATTGGCAGAAATCTTGTGTTTTTAAATTCTCTATTTTGCACGTGCATTCCTATCATATTCCTGTGTATTTCCTATCCTTGCATTGTTAGAATCCTCAAATTCAAAGAAGCCCTTACACAATTACTTCTATTACATATATGTGTCAAAGAAAACCTTGTGTGGTTTGTCCCGCTCCTGCTGCGTTGTGTTCCACCCGAGCTCAGCTGCTCCAACGATGGAAGGGTTCACCACAGCAGGGATCCGCTCTCCAGACTGTCTTTCGCCGCCTCAGATCTTCTTCCCTGCCACCGGCATCCACGATAACTCCATTACCATCATCAATTGAGCAGATGACCTTGAGGACTACACGGGTCCGCAACAGAGGTCGCACTCTTCCATGTCTGCTTACGTTATGCATCGCTTAATATGATGACATGCTACTTTATCATCATGTTCACCTATTAGACTCCAAGTCAGGTCCACACACTCCCCAAACCTCCGCTCACACAGACACACACCACCCCCGAAACAATTGTTAGGTCGCCATCATCGCCGTCACCTCCATCCTCAACCTCTGCTTGTGTGCCGGGGAGCTCGAGGAGCCAATGGCCAAAAAGAGGTTTATCGCGGCCTCTTCGCCCGACGCCGGTGAGGTGGCCGTCGAGGTGTTCCCGGCGTCCTCCGCGGGATCTTCAATGATCCGCCATCGCCGGTTCGAGGACTTCCCTGTCCTCCCTCGGACCCGGCAGCCGACGAGGTCCTACCTCGGGGTTTGGCGGCGGCGGTGGGGGACGTGGGTCACCGAGATTACAGATCAGGAAACCCAGACCCACTGGTGGCTCGGTAGCTTCCACACGGCCGAGCTCGCGGCCATGGAGTACGACCGCTGGCAGGTCCGCTACCACGGCGCGGCATCTAGGCTCAATTTCCCTTCAGCACACATCCGGTCGACCTCGTTCTGCGGAGCCAGGGGTGGTGAGCTCGGCTCTGGCGCGGGAGGACCGCGAGGCGTGGGAGCGCCTCAAGGACGAGGCCGCCGATGAGGCCTACATGCAAGAGCTCCGCTGGCAGCACCCAGAGCTCGTGGAGGCGGAGCGGGCGATCTTTGCCGGCGCGGAGGGCGGTGAGGTTATCGCGCTCTCCTCCGATGATGAGGTCGAAGGCGGCAAGGACAGTAGCGTGGAGGGCGTCGAGGTGGGCGGCGAGGACGAGGAGAACGACGTCGACGAGTGGAGGAGTGTCTTCCCCAACGACGGCACCGGCCCAGACCCGCTCGCAGCACACTGTACCTGACGAGGAAGGATTGGCTCGACCTCCACTTCGACCGAAGTAGTTTAGTTTAGCTTAGTTTAAATTTATGTTTTATGTTCGGTTATGCAAAAATATCTATGTTTTTGTTTGAACGCATGCTACTTTTGGCTAAACTTGCTTTGAACTTGATCAAATTGAATTTTACAACATTAAGTTTAGGGGATCGACTAGAAAACAACCAAAATTTGCTGGAGTATATATATCCACTAAGGGTTTTAGTCCTTTAGCTTTTAAAGGATTGGCTAGAGATGGCCTTATGCCTTGTTTATTTAAGTTCTTCATAATGTGATGCTCTATATGTGTAACTATTTGCTGTGCAGTTCAATTTCATCAATGACAGTTTCAACAATACCACTATGAATTACGATATTTGGTTGTTGTTAAGGATATTGCAGTTAACATGCCTTTTCATTTTTTTAACAATAACTAGTGTACTTTAGACCTGCACAATACCAGTTTGAATGACGTTTTTAAATGTTATGCCTGATGCAGTTAACACAACTTTCCACTTCATGTCTTGCTTAACTAGCGTGCTTAAGCCTGCACACTGAAGCTATCATTTGTAGATTATGTTGTCTACCATGGATATATTTGGTTGATGTTTAGCTTGTTGTGCTTAACATGCCTTTATATGTACTCATACAGGACAATATTGAGAACAATGTTGTTTTCCATCGAGGTTAGCTTAATCGCATTGCTTATATGTACTCACTGTTCAGGATATCGGTAGCTAGTACCATATAGCCTGGGGGCTGATAAGGGATTAATCGTTGAATCGGACATTTCACTGAATATATCTGTAACCCATTTATCAGTAGGTTAACTAGGGCCATATTTAATATATCTGAGGATAGATAGCAACATGCATTGTACTGAATGACTAAATATGCAATCCCATGCTACATAGCAACAAGGAAGAGTGTTACCTTAATGTTTTGATGATGTCTAGATATACATGTAATAAAATCTTATATAATGGTATGGAGGGAGTGTTGTACTACATCATTTAATTTGCAATTGTTGTTTAGCTTCTAATATTAACTTGGTGCTTTTAGGTACATATGTCATTGCCAAAGATCTCCACTTCGACCCTTTCTGCGTATGGGGAATGAGATATTCATGAACCAGCATCAAGTGAGGAAACTGATAAAGATTGTTATTAAAGTGGGTCAAAAGATGTCAATCGAACTATTTGTTTACACTTTATGCAAGACAATAGTGAACTGCAGGATGGTAAGTAAGAAACCTGTAGCCTTCTTTTTACTGCCCTTAATGAGTTGTGTTAGATGACAATGTGTGAATCTTTTTTCCTTTGCAGTGGATAATGAAGCAGTTTACTCAAGATTACCTCTCAAACTACATGATTGGCGGCCGGCCATCACAAGGGGTTGGACTAGAGTCGTGTGTGCCTTCTGCATCCAGGAGAGCATGATAGGGCTATTCCGCTTCACCTTGTTCAGCAACCAGAATGTCTATCGCCTCTTTCTTTATCATATGTAATAGTACAAGTATAGAACCATGGTTCATCATTCTTTATTTGGTGCTTATGTAATTCTTAAACATATGTACCTGTGAATCGAATAATGCATTGGTTGTTTGAACCTGATGGACATGAATAAAGCTATATCCTACTTTCAAGTTTAAATTAGGTACAATTTTAAATAGCAGCAATTAAATTAGGGCGGAATTACAGTGTGCAGGCCATTACGGCGCACACGGTTAATAAAGCACAGCGTGTGCAATATACATCATAATCCGACATGATTCACGGAGAGGAAACATGTGTAACAATGCACACAGTTGCCGCTTGAAAAGCGTGTGTGATGTCAGACACTATCACATACGGTGCGGGAAAACTAAATGTGTGTGATTGTCTAACTATCGGTACACGGTTTATAATCATGAAATGTTTGCGATGTGCCAGGCATCGTAAATGTAGAGCCAGTTTGGTACGTGCCTGGAAAACTCCCGTGCATGGAATCTACCTGGTTTTAGGTAAAACCACAAAACTCCGACTGCGATGGCAATGCAGGCACAAACGAGTAGCAAGGATGAAGCATTTGGGATATTCAAGATATCAGAAACGGTTATATAGGGACAACAATATGTATCAGGGCTCCCTATCCCTGACGGTTTCTGGGTCATGCGGGAAGGACCCCCCTACCGCCCACACTCACTTAGCGATGGTTCCAAATGCCGTCCCGGAAAGGGGTTAAAACCGCTTTGTATAGCAATCGACGCGCACCAGTGGAAGTTTGATTCCTTATGATTGTTTTGAGATATAAAGATGGTGATATTAGAGTCATTCTAGTGATTAATTGTGAATTGGAGAAATACTTGTGTTAAGGGTTGTGATTCCCGTAGCATGCACGTATCATGAACCGTTATGTAACGAAGTTGGAGCATGATTTATTTATTGATTGTCTTCCTTATGAGTGGCGGTCGGGGACGAGCAATGGTCTTTTCCTACCAATCTATCCCCCTAGGAGCATGCGCATAGTACTTCGTTTTGATAACTAATAGATTTTTGCAATAAGTATGTGAGTTCTTTATGACTAATGTTGAGTCCATGGATTATATGCACTCTCACCTTTCCACCATTGCTAGCCTCTCTAGTACCGCACAACTTTCGCCGGTACCATACACCCACCATATACCTTCCTCAAAACAGCCACCATACCTACCTATTATGGCATTTCCATAGCCATTCCGAGATATATTGCCATGCAACTTTCCACCGTTCCATTTTATTATGACACGTTCCATCATTGTCATATTGCTTTGCATGATCATGTAGTTGACATCATATTTGTGGCAAAGCCACCTTTCATAATTCTTTCATACATGTCACTCTTGAGTCATTGCACATCCCGGTATGCCGCCGGAGGTATTCATATAGAGTCATATTTTGTTCTAAGTATTGAGTTGTAAGTAAATAAAAGTGTGATGATCATCATTATTAGAGCATTGTCCCATGTGAGGAAACAAAAGAGATAGAGAGAGGCCAATGAAGCCTAAAAAATGAGAGAAAAAGAGAGAAGGGGCAATGTTACTATCCTTTTTTCCACACTTGTGCTTCAAAGTAGCACCATGATCTTCATGATAGAGAGTCTTCCATGCTGTCACTTTCATATGCTAGTGGGAATTTTTCATTATAGAACTTGGCTTGTCTATTCCAACGATGGGCTTCCTCAAATTGCCCCAGGTCTTCGTGAGCAAGCAAGTTGGATGCACACCCACTTAGTTTCTTTTTGAGCTTTCATAAACTTATAGCTCTAGTGCATCCGTTGCATGGCAATCCCTACTCACTCACATTGATATCTATTGATGGGCATCTCCATAGCCCGTTGATACACCTAGTTGATGTGAGATTATCTCCTCTTTTTGTCTTCTCCACAACCACCATATTCTATTCCACCTATAGTGCTATGTCCATGGCTCACGCTCATGTATTGCGTGAAAGTTGAAAAATTGTGAGAACATCAAAAGTATGAAACAATTGCTTGGCTTGTCATCGGGGTTTGGATGATTTGAATATTTTATGTGATGAAGATGGAGTATAGCCAGACTATATGATTTTGTAGGGATAAGCTTTCTTTGGCCATGTTAGTTTGAGAAGACATAATTGCCTTGTTAGTATGCTTGAAGTATTATTGTTTTTATGTCAATATTAAACTTTTGTTTTGAATCTTATGGATCTGAACATTCATTCCACAATAAAGAAAAAATACAGGGATAAATATGTTACGTAGAATTCCATATAAAAAATTCTGTTTTTATCATTTACCTACTCGAGGACGAGCAGGAATTAAGCTTGGGGATGCTTGATACGTCTCCAACGTATCTACAATTTTTTATTGTTCCATGCTATTATATTATCTGTTTTGGATGTTTTATATGCATTAATATGCTATTTTATATTATTTTTGGGACTAACATATTAACCTAGAGCCCAATGTCAGTTTCTGTTTTTTCCTTGTTTTTTAGTTCCGCAGAAAAGAAATACCAACCGGAGTCAAAATGGAATAAAACCTTCACGATGATTTTTCTTGGACCGGAAGACACCCCATAGACTTGGAGATCAAGTCGGAAGAGCCACGAGGCGGCCACAAGGGGGAAGGGCGTTCCCAGGGGGTAGAGCGCACCCCCTTGCCCCATGGGCCCCTCGTGACTCCCCTGACCTAATTCTTCGGCCTATATATTCACAAATATTCCCAAACCACCAAAAGTATCCACGAAAACACTTTTCCACTGCCGCTACCTTCTGTTCCCGTGACATCCTGATATGTCTCCAACTTATCTATAATTTTTGATTGCTCCATGCTATATTATCTACTGTTTTGGACCATATTGGGTTTTATTTTCCACTTTTATATTACTTTTGGGACTAACCTATTAACTGGAGGCCCAGCCCAGAATTGCTGTTTTTTTTGCCTATTTCAGTGTTTCGAAGAAACGGAATATCAAACGGAGTCCAAACGGAATGAAACCTTTGGGAACGTGATTTTCTCAACAAATATGATCCAGGAGGCTTGGACCCTCCATCAAGAAAGGAGGGAGGCGGCCACAAGGGTGGAGGGCGCCCCCCCCTCATGGCCCCCCCGAAGCTCCACCGGCGTACTCCTTCCTCCTATATATACCTACGTACCCCCAAACGATCAGATACGGAGCCAAAAACCTAATTCCACCGCCGCAACCTTCTGTACCCACGAGATCCCATCTTGAGGCCTGTTCCGGAGCTCCTCGGAAGGGGAATCCACCACGGAGGGCTTCTACATCATCACCATAGCCCCTCCGATGAAGTGTGAGTAGTTTACCTCAGACCTTCGGGTTCATAGTTAGTAGCTAGATGGCTTCTTCTCTCTTTTTGAATCTCAATACAATGTTCTCCCCCTCTCTCGTGGAGATCTATTCGATGTAATCTTCTTTTTGAGATTATCTATGAACAATATTTGAATCTTCTCTGAATTCTTTTATGTATGATTGGTTATCTTTGCAAGTCTCTTCGAATTATCAGTTTGGTTTGGCCTACTAGATTGGTTTTTCTTGCAATGGGAGAAGTGCTTAGCTTTGGGTTCAATCTTGCGGTGTCCTTTCCAAGTGATGAGGGGCAGCAAGGCACGTATTGTATTGTTGCCATCGAGGATAACAAGATGGGGTTTTTATCATATTGCATGAATTTATCCCTCTACATCATGTCATCTTGCTTAAGGCGTTACTCTGCTTTTCTTGAACTTAATACTCTAGATGCATCTTTGGATAGCGGTCGATGAGTGGAGTAATAGTAGTAGATGCAGGTAGGAGTCGGTCTACTTGTCTCGGACGTGATGCCTATATACATGATCATACCTAGATATTCTCATAACTATGCTCAATTCTGTCAATTGCTCAACAGTAATTTGTTCACCCACCGTAGAATACTTATGCTCTTGAGAGAAGCCACTAGTGAAATCTATGGCCCCCTTCAAAGTTTTTATGCCAAACATTTTATTGAATTCTTCTTCTATCAGTTGAGCACAATTTTCCTTTCCATCATTTTCAAGAAAGACATGATAAAGACGAATAATATGAGGCCACCTCAACTCCATTTTTTGTAGTTTCCTTTTTATAAACCAAACTAGTGATAAAACAATAAAAATAAAAGATTCAATCGCAAGATCTAAAGATATACCTTCAAGCACTCACCTCCCGGGCAACGGCGCTAGAAAAGAGCTTGATGTCTACTACACAACTAGTTCTTGTAGACTCGTGTTGGGCCTCCAAGCACAGAGTTTTGTAGGACAATAGCAATTTTCCCTCAAGTGGATGACCTAAGGTTTATCAATCCATGGGAGGCGTAGCTGAAGATGGTCTCTCTCAAACAACTCTGTAACCAAATAACAAAGAGTCTCTTGTGTCCCCAACACACCAAATACAATGGTAATTTGTATAGGTGCACTAGTTCGGCGAAGAGGTGGTGATACAAGTGTAGTAATGATAGTAGATATTGATTTTTGTAATAGGAACAATAAAAACAGCAAGGTAACAAGTAACAAAAGTGAGCACAAATGGTATTGCAATGCTTGAAAATGAGGCCTAGGGTCCGTACTTTCGCTAGTGCAATATCTCAACAATGCTAATATAATTGGATCATATAACCATCCCTCAATGTGCGATGAAGAATAACTTCAAAGTTCTTATCTAGCGGAGAACATAAGAAGAAATTGTTTGTAGGGTACGAAACCACCTCAAAGTCTTCTGATCGATCTATCCAAGAGTTCGTATTAAAAATAACACCAAGTTATCCTTTCCGATCGATCTATCTAAGAGTTCGTACTAAAATAACACCATATGATACACATCAAACAACTCTAATGTCACCTAGATACTCCAATGTCACCACGAGTATCTGTGAGTTGATTATACAATATGCATCAAATAATTTCATATTCATAATATTCAATCCAACACAAAGAACCTCAAAGAGTGCCCCAAGATTTCTATGGAGAAACAAAGACGAGAACGTGCATCAACCCCTATGCATAGATTACCCAAATGTCACCTCGGGAATCTGCGAGTTGAGTGCCAAAACGCACATCAAGTGAATCAATATGATACCCCATTGTCAGCATGGGTATTCATAGCAAGACATACATCAAGTGTCTTCAAATCCATAAAAGTATTCAATCCGGTAATAACAAAATCTCAAACGGAAAAATCAATTCATCACAACAAGATACAGAGGGGAAAACACCATATGATTCAACTATATTAACAAAGCTCACAATACATCAAGATCGTGCCAACTCAAGAACACGAGAGAGAGAGATAGATAGAGAGAGAGAGAGAGAGATTAAACACATAGCTACTGGTACAAACCCTCAGCCCCGAGGGTGGACTATTCCCTCCTCATCATGGTGGCCGTCGGGATGATGAAGATGGCCACCGGTGATGATTTCCCCCTCCGGCAGGGTGCCGGAATAGGGTCTAGATTGGTTTTTCATGGCTGCAGAAGCTTCTGTATTTATAGGATTTTTTGGCGTTGGTTTAACGCGAAGATGGGCTTCGAGGGGCCCACCACCCACCAGGGAGCGCCAGGGGGGCTGGCGCGCCCTGGTGTCTTGTGGGCAGCAGGGGGGCCCCTCCGGTGGTTCTTTGCTCCATTATTTCCCTTTTCTTCCAAAAAAATCGTCAAAAAGTTTCCTCCAATTCCGAGAGGATGGTGGTGGTGGTGGTGGTGATGGTGACCATGTGCATGATGGTGGCGGTGGCGAGCACATTGTTTGAGTTCGTGCATGCCATTGGATGGCCTCGATTCACAACATAACACATGCTATATCTGTGGTGATTTCGGATCAAACTTTGTGTTTGAAATGATGCCTCTTGGATGAACTATGAATGTTTTAATTTGAAAATCGTGAACAATGAAACTATATGCTTGTTAATGATTATATTATACATGTTTTAATTTGAGTGTTTTATGGTATATATTGTGATGTGTTTGAATTTCACGCGGCTAGGACAAAAGCTTATGCAATTTTTTTACTCTATTATTGTATAAGTTTAGGGGATCACTAGGTTCAGCCACCTATAAAAAAGTAAAAATTACTCCATTAATTTTACTCCACCAATTTTCCTCCTTTCCGTTTACATTAATAGCGCCATTACGTTTCGTTTTCATTACCTCTCACAGGAACCAAACGGAAAAACTTTGTTTTTGCCATTCTAGCTTTTGACTACATTACTTTTGCCACTCTAAAATTTGACATTTCACTTTTGCCACTCTTAGTTTTTAACAATACATCACAATTGCAATTCCATGGCAAAAGTAATAATTTTAGAATGGCAATTGTGATGCATTGTCAAAATTTAGTGAAATGAAAAATTATTGTTTTTGCCATGAAAAGACATTTCTGATCTATTATCAAAAACTAAGAGTGGCAAAAGTGATATGTCAAATTTTAGAATGGCATAAGTAAAGTGGGCAAAAAACTAGAGTGACAAAAACAAAGTTTCTGGAACCAAACACGTCCTACCGACTATTAGAAGTATAATTATGTTAAGTTAGATATTAGGAGTTAGAGACGTGATAGGTTTAAACCATGTATGACTTGTCCTATACTCCAAGTCTCTCTCCTCATATTATACTCTATAAATACCCCTACAAGGGTCAGATCAATAGAACAACAATATTCACGTACTCATCCTATACTTTCCACATACCCGGCAAGGGTCCTGGTTGAGAAGTACGCCGGACTGGTGGGTGCCCATACCCGGCAGGCGTCCTGGTTGGGACCTCAAGTCTTAGATGTTAGGTTTGGCTGCGATGTCTGTTTGGTATTAGGCCCAGACTTTCAGCGCCCCTACATCAACTAGATAGGGATAGCGACATATGTTGCTTAGTTGGTGGCTTTAGGCTTATTGTTGTATGACTTTGTAAGGTCTTGTGTCAATAATTAATAAAATGATCGTATGCATCGTCCAGATGCAGAAGCCGGGGGTCGTCCTCCTTTTCTAAAAAAACTCCTATACTTTTCACATGATATTAGAGCGGTTAGTCTCAGGACGCCGATCCTAAGTCACATCCACCACTTCCGCAGCGCGCCGCCTCCGGGAAGATCAATCTCCTCTCCTCGGGGGCGCGGCACCCGGTTCAATTAAAGATTGGATCGGTTCTATAGATTAGATCATTCTCTAGATTAGACCATTCTCTAGATTAAACCAACTTCAGTTTTCGAAATTACAATAGATTGATTTTTTCTTAGACACCAGATAAATCACAGGACCCTCGACTTCCGGTGAAAATCACGCATACGATGGCACCGATGATACGGCGAGAGCTACGCAATGCCCGAGTCGAGATCCAACTCGATCCCTGCCGGCGGTTACGCACCGCCATCAAGCCAGCCTTCTTCACAAGACGTACATGGCAGCGGCGGCGGTCTTCCGAACAAGCCGGCTTCTCCAACAAATCCTCGGCTCAGCGGTGGCGCGGTTCCTCCAAAACGAGCCAGCCACCAGGCGATACTCGGCGACCTCCCGCAATACACGGAGCGTCCACAAGGCGTCTTCGAGCGAGATGGTAACCGGAGATCCAACGGCGCAACACAGTCCACCTCCATCCGTGCGCATAAGCAGCGGCCGTCAGACGGAGTTTGGTGTAGCTCCGCACGGGCATGCATCCATGCGTGCATACCCTGTGGCCTGTGCACACGGCAACACGGGCTAGGTTCTTCAGGTTCCGTGTCATCTCGAGACCGCATGGACCAGGCGACCAACATGACGCATCAGTGCCTCGATCACGGGAGGGTCTTGCACGCAGCATCGACACCTTCACCGCACGTCGACACCTTCATCAAGCCGGCTTGCAGCACGGGACATCGGGAGGGCCCGCAGGCCTTTGACTTCAAGGCACACGCACGGACGAGATCTTCACCAAGCTGTTCCATCCACCTCCTGCGCCTCACACGCCGTCCACCCTCGAGCCACCGATCTGCATCTTCACCGAGCGATATGCACCTACACCTTTACATCAGGCCGAACATCAACATCAAGCTGCCAGGCCGGTGTGGAACAAGATGCAATCTTCATCGACTTCTTCGAGCGCGACACGGCATTGATACTTAGTCGCCGTGAGGGACGTCTTCAAGCGACATCATCGTCGACACGCTGTTGCAACGCCATAGCCGGCGCTTCATTGCCAAGGTCTCTATCAACATGGTCTTCACCAACATCATCATCAACACACCACCGCCTCCTCATCCACAAGATGGACACCTAGCGTCCTCTGGCAAACTTTTCTGCAAGACGCGACCTCGATGACGGCAATGACCGCGTCACGGCGACGGCATCTTTCGCGTCATCCATGAAGGCACGACTACATCGACACGGCGTCACTACAGTGACGACCCTACACGGCCACACGGTTCTGGCAAAACTGATGTGTGCTCGATGGGCTTCCTCTGGTCTTGGCAAAATCGGTGAACTCATCGCCGACGGCACCCTCTGACATCCGCAAGGTGCATCGTCCATGTCTGCAGCTCCGTCATAGCGCTTTTTTTTTGCGCCTCCGGCTTTGTGCGGCTTCATCATCCACGACGGCCACACCATCGACCACGACTACCTCGACCGCGGCTACATCACCATGATCGGCTACCTCGACATTAATGGCTACGTCTACAGCAACACATCGGCAACAAATCCAGTCAACAGCGTCCGCGTCATCACCAGCGTTCACGCCACTCCCACTGTGACTGCGGGAGGGAAAAGAGGAGAGTCAAGGGAGGCACCAGAAGGGGACGCAGTCACCGCCCTAGGTGCCAACCTATCAGAGACGCAGTTGATGATGGCGCAACGAAGAAGACGACGAAGCGCAAGACTTCAAATCCAGACGTACTCGGCAGCTTCACTCCCGCTATGACTGAGGGCGAATATTAGAAGTATAATTATGTTAAGTTAGATATTAGGAGTTAGAGATGTGATAGGTTTAAACCATGTACACTTCCGCTTCGGTACACCCCCCCCCCCCCCCCCTAAACACATCAAGGGCTCAGATTATCCTATACCCCTTCATAATAAAGGGCAGGATTGTCTTTTCTTAACGTTTTTTTAGCAGCTGGTCTTTTGCTAAAGTACATCTACATCTCTCGTCGTATACAAATTGCACAGGTTTTAGGCCGGCCCATTAAGCTACCATGTTCAATATAAGCGCAACATAAAAATATAGAGAAAAGGTGATTATCCTATACCCCTTCATAATAAAGGGCAGGATTGTCTTTTCTTAACGTTTTTTTAGCAGCTGGTCTTTTGCTAAAGTACATCTACGTCTCTCGTCGTATACAAATTGCACAGGTTTTAGGCCGGCCCATTAAGCTACCATGTTCAATATAAGCGCAACATAAAAATACAGAGAAAAGGTAGAGATTATGAGGATTTGACCTCAAGACCTCCCACTCAACAACACATGCCGATAGCCACTCCAACCAACCGCTGATTGTGTTATGTTCTAGCGAGAAATATATAAGAAAACACATTAGCGTACATATATATGAAATATTTTCTGAAAAAATCTGAAACTTTTATTAAAAAATGCGAACAACTTTAAAATGCCGAATAGTTTTGGAATTTGTGAGCCAAATTTTAGCAATTTTATTTCGAAAGTGAACAAAATTTTGAAACACAAACAATTTCCGAACATCCTTCGAAACATGAACAATTTTTAAAATTTGTGGTTTTCCTTTTTGGGGGGTTTTGCTTGTCCCATTTTCCTTATTATTTTTCAATTTTATTTTTATTTAATTATATTTTTAAAAATCACGAACTGTTTTTAAATCGTGAATCTTTTCTTAAATCCATGAACTTTTTAAATTAAATATTATTTTAATATTGTGAACTTTGTTTCAAATCTGTGAACGTTTTTACACATCCATGAACTTTTTACAATGCCTGGGATTTTTTGTCAAATTCATGAACATCTGTTTTTAAAATTCATGATTTTCTAAAAATGTTCACGAATTTAAGAAAATGAAAAAAATAGAAAAATAAGAAGAAATAAGGAAAAATAAACCGAAGGAAAAAATGGCAAAAAGAAAAACAGACAGATAAGATGCACAACAAGAAGTATAAAAAGATGTCAGGCACAACAAGTGCTATGTCGTAGTTGGTTACTGCAGGTAGATATAAACCAAGAGGTTGGGTGTTCGATACTGCTCACCCACTAATTTTTTGAAGCTTAAAAATAATAAAATAATAAATGGGCCAGGCCCAGGATGGATGGGGTACGTGCGCTAGTTGTCTGATGGGCCGACAGATCTGCTATGTACGTATAGCTCATACGCGTCACATACCGAGGTGGCTAGTTGTCTGATGGGCCGACGGATCTGCTATGTACGTATAGCTCGTACGCGTCACATACCGAGGTGGCTAGTTGTCTGATGGGCCGACGGATCTGCTATGTACGTATAGCTCGTACGCGTCACATACCGAGGTGGTCTATACGTTATGGTCAAATGACCATACTACCCTTATACGGTTTGTAAAAGGGGGTGTACCGAAGCATGGCTCAACCATGTATGACTTGTTCTATACTCTAAAGTCTCTCTCCCTCATATTATACTCTATAAATACTCCTACAAGGGTCAAATCAATAGAACAACAATATTCACGTACCCATCCAATACTTTCCACACCGACGACGGTCAAACCGGCGAACACACGGTCTGACAGGTGAAAACCTGGACCGTCTGGCTCACCGGTTCCACAACCGGCCCTGTTTTTTTTAACTAAGCGTGAAACATTCCTCGGTCATTGACATGGTGCACAATTTTTGTAACTAAAAAGAAGTCTAAACCATGATGTAAAAAAAAAGTCTAAACCACAAGGCGCGAGGCGATATTCAACGGTAACCTGAATCGACTGCAATTCTTGATCTCGAATGGCCGGATCGGCTCATTAGGTGGCAGCCACCTATGCTGAGATACGCGGCTGCGAGCAAGCTCACCAAACGAATAATAAATTAAGCGACGCGCTTACCATCCATCATCGTCGCTTCTTCTCTTCCTCGCCCACATTCTTGCAGCCTCATTCATCGCAAGAATTGCAGCTCCCAAGCAGCACCATCGCCACGCTTGATCCGACCCCGCGCAGCAATGCGGGACCTGTCCTGCTTCGGCGACGGCTCTGTCGCAGTCTCCGCCGCGTCGGCGGGCTCTGTCTCCGGCCGCGGCTGCACGCTCGACCGCTCGCTGCAGGCGGCGACCACCAGCGTGTACAACGCGTCTCTGTCCTCCGGCAAGGGGATCCTCATCCGGGTCACGTGGAGCCGGAGCACCGCCGGAGCCCCGGGGCTAACCGTCGCCTTCGACAACGAAGGTCTCCTCTCGCTGTCGTCGTCGAGGATCGCCACCCAGCAGCACGTGCTGCGGAAGAAACGCGGGAGCAGGTCCATCGTCACCGATTCCGGCACGGCCGTCGGCGTCCATTGGGACGTCGCGGCGGCCGAGTACTCCTCCTCCCCGGAGCCCTCCGGCGGCGACTACTACCTCGCGGTCGTCGCAGACGCCGAGCTCGCCCTCCTCCTCGGCGCGGGCGACCTATCCCGCCGATTCGCCTCCGCTCCTGCCGCCGCCACCGGGCACCTCGTGAGCCGGCGCGAGCAGCTGCGCTGCGGCGACGCCGAGGCCACGGCCGCGCACGCCACCCGGTGCAGGTTCCGCGAGGGCGGGGAGGAGCACGAGGTGTCGGTGCGCGCGTGCGGCGGCAGGGGCGGGGTGGAGGGAGAGGTGCGCGTCAGCATCGACGGAGAGGAGGTGGCGGGGGTGCGGCGAGTTGGGTGGGGATTCCGCGGCAACGGCGCGGTCCTGCTGGCCGCCGGGGAGGGGTTTGACGTAAAGTGGGAGGTGCTCGACTGTTGGTCTGGCCGCCGCCGCGGGGGCGCCGGGGCGCAGTTCATTGTGAGGTCGAGGGCGGAGAAGGAGGGGAGACTGTGGATGGCCGACCAGCCGTCGGCAGCGCCGCCCGGCGGCTTCTTCTTGCATGTGCAGTGCTACCGGCGTTGATGGTTGACTTCCTTGCAACAACCATTTCATGTCATGATTTTCTATATTGAGTTGCTCATTCTATCAATGTACCTCGTTCATGAAATACATGTAGATATCGTTCATTACCATAGCCAACACCGAGAGTTTGAAACAAACATAGGGTCTCAACTTTTACAAACAAACCAGTCAAATGAAAACTCACATATAATCAATCTATTTCATGAATAAAAATTGTACTATAAATACATCAGCTGCACATAATAAAGCGCAACCAGTGTAGATTTTTATTGTTGTTGGCAAAAAACAGTGTAGATTAATGGTCCTGTAAATAGCAATCAAATGTACACGATACATAACAAAATACAATAGCTGCACGCTTTTAGAAATTAGCAGCTTATGTATATTAAATGAACAACTGCGCATCAAATTAAATTGGTTGATATTACACAAATTTTTGATCAACTGATTATCAGAGCTTTCTCGGTCTTTTTTTTTTTTTTTGCAAAGAACTTTTTCAATCCTCTAAGGTAAAGCAAACCTGAAAATTGCTAACTAGCATCCCCGGGCCCTACATGTTATCCTCACGACAAAGGACATGACCTGGTTATATGTGTATTCTGCGATGTTACCGGAGTAAAATCAAAACAAAGAAAGTATGAAATGTATCCAGCCTAACACATATATACGCATGGTGATGAGAGAGTGTATTTTTAGTTAATTATCATTACAATTATCTGGGCTGAAGAGATGATGGCTCGCAGAAAGCTAATCCACATCTTTGCAACTGATCCCTGATACAATCAAATTAAAATGTGACGCTTACATTGGCTCAGGGAAATTCATTCTGAGATCAAGCAGAAATGTTTTCATTCTCCGCCACGATGCTGTCAAGTAATGACTCGCATGCATCTTCCAGCAGATTCAGTACCTGAAAATCATTGCCCAAAGAATGTTTAGAGCAAACCTTTTTTTTTCTAGAACTCGCAGGAGAGATCGGGATAGACCAAACTTGACATGGGAGGAGTCCATAAAGAGAGACCTAAAGAACTAGAATATCACCAAAGAACTAGCCATGGACAGACGTGCATGGAAGTTAGTCATCCACGTGTCAGAACCATGACTAGGTTTCGA
Source organism: Aegilops bicornis (assembly GCA_021605145.1). NCBI lineage: Eukaryota > Viridiplantae > Streptophyta > Magnoliopsida > Poales > Poaceae > Aegilops > Aegilops bicornis. The sequence goes on along the minus strand of CM038675.1, from coordinate 377,377,620 downwards.
GATTTTATGGGTTTCAACTCTAGCCTACCCCAACTTCTCTGGGACTGAAAGGCTTTGTTGTTGTTGTTGCTGTTGTTGTTGCTGCTGCTGCTAGAACACACAGGAGACCTGCATATCACTCCATTAAGAAAACCGTGTGATCCTGGCTAGCTTGTAAAATAATTACTGCACCTATATCTAAATGGTTTCAAGTAGGAACTTCTCATGGTGGCCATCTGCAAACTGAAGAAAGAAATGCCACAAGGAAATCAAGGAAGAGGGGCAAACAAATTGTTTTTTATATTGGTCTCGCTTTCTTAATGTGTTGAAATAAGCATCTTCACGCTTTACTATATTCGACTTACAAGTAGGTGCACATAATACCTGGATATTATGTCCAGTGCAGTAGCTTAAGCTGCATCTTCGTTTCAAAGATGATTCACTTAAATGTTCTTTAGACAGAATACCGCAATTTCATTAGAACCAAGGGGCGGCTAAATTGCTGGACAGGAAGTCCAGTACTTGATATATGCTGAAGGTGTGAATGCCAGCATGTTGGAGATGAGTTTGGCGGCTCATGGCAGTCAGCTGTCGACGCCACCCCACCATCACATAAAAGGGCTCATCCTCGGTGACCATGCTCACTGTATGGTGGAACACATGGAAGCAGCTGAATGCTGCTGCTAGTCCGCTTGCGCTGCTGCACACAGTCAGCACAGAGGCGCATTTGTGGGGCACATCAGGTGCGTCCTGGCTTCAGGTGTCACTAACACCAGAGCTTACTAGTAGCTTAGTGCTTATGTGTGGCACGTGGAGTGTGTTGTAGCGCCTATTTAATGGCCTGATAGTCAATATACCAAGTTTTTGTTGCAAACCCGAGACATCATAACTACGGAGGATAACCAAAGATCAAAAGGTCTGGTTGAAAATTATATTGCTTCACCGGACCCAGGGAAATTGCCAAAGCATTTGACGATTGACACATTGGAATATAAAGAACTAGTAAATAAAATCCTAGATAGGAAGTGAGTCGGCCTCAAAATAAATGAGTTGTTTGTTGTAGAATATTACTTTCGTTGGACTTGAACTTAACTTGATTAGCTATATTGAATTTCTAAAAATACATAGACAGGCTCATGAACAGTACGGTCATTAGCCACTAAGATGGTGGTTTAACATAGGGGCTGTGCCTGACTAATGCTAGCTACTATGCTTATGTGCATTCATGCACATATCAAGGCTAATGCCAGTTGGGGATAATTATAAACTAAAAAGGGACTGAAAAATCAAGTGCAGACTCATGATACTGACGAGCAAGCGCATGGTGTCCTTGGCTCACCTTTTCAAATCCCTTAGCGCCTCCATAGTAAGGATCTGGAACTTCAGACTCCGTATGCCGCTTGCAATAGGAGCACATCAGCTTAACCTAGTAAGGATACCACAAACAAATCAATATGTGAATTTAGTCATGAATAACAGCATCACCAGATATATTGTGCTGACCACTTAAAACCCACAATGTTCCTCAGATAGTCAAATACAAGCAAAAGATAACCAACTTATTTTCCGTCCCAAAATAAGTGACTCAAATTTCTACTAACTTTGTACTAATTTTAGTATAATGTTGAGTCACTTATTTTGGGACGGAGGGAGTACTTTGTAAAATAGCTAAGAAAAAAAGATCTAGGCAACACATCATGCGTTATCAGACAACTAAATTATCTATTGCCTAAACAATTTATCCAACATCTATGTGGCTATCCCCATTACAGAGCAAAGAGAGTGACTAGTAAACAAAATCTCAACTGTAGACATATTTAACCAGGCAAGCTCCTGGAAAAAAAATAAGCAAACATCATTGGGAGCAACAAGCATGCAAGGCATTGTTTAAATGAAATCAAGGCTAAGGGATTTCCAGAAATATCAAGTTGGTGATTAGCAGCAAAATAAATTATAATGTTCCCATTCATTCACTTTTTATATTACATTTAAAGAAAGAAGGTATGGACACACCATATCATCAATTCATTGTGGTCAAGGGTAAGACTATAAACATTAACAGTACAAATGGCCATACAATTATATAGATCAAGGATGGACAAGCAAAATGTCAAGGTTGCACAATAAAAATAAAGCCTATAAACCTAACCTTCTTGGGTCCACTATCTGGGAGGGTCTCCTTGTGTTGCCATCTGTCAAATGAACTCAAAATGTCTTCTGCGTAATGGTCAAAATATAAGTGCATTAAGCGGCAATACATCAACAAAGGTCCTCAGGTTGTGAGACACAAATGAAGGGAGCTGAGAGATAACCATAATTCTGCCTGTCCATTGCAAGGATAAGATCAAAATTTCGGAAATCTGAGGGTTTGATAGGCCTGGATATTGAGGTCACCTCAATCCCCCGCTTCTTGGAAGTTGATATCATCCTTGAGTCGGCCTTATTTCCCTGGATTCATGTGATGCATCGTCAATTCTTATGCCGTCACTGAACTGATTGACTGTACACATGAGAAAGGTAACTAGGTAAGTGTAGAATATAACCTCATGATAACCTATGGTACCAGCAGAGTCTATCTGAAACTTGGACTCAAGTCTGCGCTTGCTGACGAGGTTCCGGAAGACGGCCTCAGCTGCAGGACTCCTACAAATGTTCCCTGAACATACATCATACATCAAGCACAGGAAATTAGATAATATAGTGCATGTATGCATAACAACTAAATGCTTTAAGCCAAAGTAAGGTGGTGTAATGAAACTATCTTCAATCGCACAAAGATAAACGATAGTTGATGTATGTACACTTATTAAGCATGCTCACGCACACATACTAACAAAATCAGAAAGCAAACATTAACATCTCTAACATAGAGACAAGATGAACCCCTCAAAAAAAACATAGAGACAAGATGGAATCACATGATGTGATTGCACACTTGCACCTACCAAGTCGAGCGGTCGCCACATGCTGTGACACCAAAATGATGAGAACAAGACAACAGGGAGACAAACTGAAACAAATGGGACGTCAGGACGGTAATCATGGAAACAAGAAATCCGATTCTCATGTGATGTGCACCCAGGCTCTTGTACACGCACGATGCGAACGCAGTACACGGATGCTCACACGCACAAGCATTCGTAAGCAGCGAGACCAGACGGGTATTCAAGCAAGCTACTCGAATCAGTTGGGGTGATGCGGACGCCCGCCCAGGGGTGGAGATTGAGTAGGGTTCGCGGGATTTACCGAGGCAGACGAAGAGGACGGCGAAGGGCTTCCGGCTGGCCTCGGCCGGCGCCGGAGTACTAGCCTCCGCGGCCATCTCTTCCGCTTCCGCTTCCGCCGCCAACGCCACGAATAGGGGCCGCGGAGGGTTCGCGAAGTGGTCGCGAGGGTGAATCTGGCGGAGACTCGTCACAGTGCGGCCGTGCACGTGGCGATTGGTGGCTGCCACAAGTGGATGAGTAGTGCGCCTCCTAACCGGGTCACGCGCTGTCGGGTTCGGAGCCAAGGACGAGTACGCGGCGGCGGTGGAGGTTGACGCGACGGTTGCAGCGACCATGGCCGGACGGCGAGCTAAGGTTCGTGGATTTGTGAAGCGAGTGAGCGAGTGGCTCGCGTCGCGCCGGCTCTCGTCTCGGCCGGTAGCGCTAGAGACAAGCGCGGTATGCGAAGCTTCTCTTCCTGTTTTTTTCTCTTTTTTTCGCTTCCTCTTTTATCTTGCTTCCGCCGTTTTAAATATACTCTTTTTTAAACAGTACAAACATATAGTATGAACTCGGGTCGGGTGAACAGTAAAATAAAAATAAAATAAATTTAAAACATTCTAATCTTTTTGGTGTGAAACATAGACAAATGTTTTGATAGCTTTAAAAATTTCATCACCATATGACATTTCATGAAAAATATGGCAAAAAAACATAAGCGATGCTGCCATGTCTTTCACGAATATCGTTTCATGATGAAATTTCCCAAAGCTATCAAAACATTTGTCAATATTTCATATAAAAATCAGAATTTTATTATTATTATTATTGTTGATTTTACTGTTCACCCAAACTCACATGAGCTCGGATTAGAACAACCACTTTGGCACGTGCATACACATACTCCTATGAGCACATATGAGATACTAAGCCGGCACAATATTTTGGGATTGACGAAGTCATCACGAACGCCTTCATAGTCATCGAGAATGTCTCCTCTCACTGAACACACATCGCCAAAAGACCTAAAGTAAATTCCGAAAAATACGACCAGTAGTGCAAGTCTAGGACATGAACTCTAATGGCTTGATTCCACCCCAAGAACCTAACCATTTGAGCTAATCTTAGTTCACCGCATTTGGAATAATAGTGAGTTTGCATGTGCTCTCATCCATTTTCATCATGTTCACTTTCTCTCCGAAAGCGCTCTCATGCTTCCAAATGAAAATGCACCTAGGTGAACAGTACATTCCAGAAAATGGCAAAAATAACTGAAAATATTTTGAATTTTTTTTAGCAAACGTTCTTGAGTGTTCTTCCTACAAATAATTTTTCATGAAGATATCACATTCATAGAACTTTGGGTATAAAAAACAAAACATGAGGCCCAGAATGCTTCAAAGATGACCTTTTTAGAGTACTAATTTTGTTTGTTTGTTCTGTCCACATTAAATGTTTTCTCTTAGCGAAACTGCATAGAATTAGAACATTTGTACATGTGTGTTGTAAAGACATAGATTTTCCAAATATATTTATTTTAGTCCATATTCCTCGTCTTCTCTCTCGGTCCTCTTTGTCATGGCCAATATTTTATGTCCATCAACTTCTCCAACATCAGTATTTTTATGTTCATGTCCTAGTGGTGTTCATGTGTTCATCATTATCCAAGATGAGGACGCACTACTCGCACTAGTCACTATAAGTTGAGGTTCATGTGGATCCTCTATATCCTTGAGTGTTGCTTTTCATGTGTCCCCTTTATCCTCGAGTGTCTAGTGTATGCTCACCTACCACTCAATTAACGCTAGATGATGGATTATGTACTGTAATATTGATTCAGTCTACTAAGCTACATACAATAGAGACTACTTCAACTAATCACATATAGACTGAATCTGACCGTTCAATTTACACCCACCTGCAAGAAGCATATTTAAAATGTGTGCCCTTTCCCCTCCCCACCCCAACTAACTCGTACAGGGCTGCGTTTGATTCGTAACAAGAAAAAAACTTTCTAAATGACTTGTAGCTATTTTAATTCAACAGATATGCGAATGCGCGGGCATGTACAATGGTGATATGTTAATCTTAATGCTTAGGCGGAGGAAACAGAAACCAACGGAATGACTTTGCTTCTCTCTTTTTATTTTATTTTTAAAGACAACAATAACAACTTTATTAATTAGAAATAATGGTTACATCGTCTATAAGAATAGGTACACTATTTTTTATAGGCTCCTCGAACCAATCCCTTGTCACGAAACATTTCGCTAACCTAGCAAGTTCACAAGTCATAAAGTAGCAATCATCAAAGACTGTCGCTGCCACTCCGCAGAATGTCCATCGTTCTTCATTATATTAATGATTTCCATGTTAACAGAGTTAATAACGAGACGATTGCAGCCTATCTTTTGTGCCAACCATAAGCCAAACCTAAGCGCCAACACTTTCATTGTCAGTACATCAACACACCGATCAATCTTCGAATTTCGGCCAACAATGAATTTTCCTTTGTCATCCTTGAGTACAGCATCGGCTGCACCCCTAAGCAGATCATGATCAAAGGAAGTATCCACATTTAGCTTAAGAAACCCCATAGGTGATACGTCTGCAACGTATCTATAATTTATGAAGTATTCATGCTATTATATTATCCATCTTGGATGTTTTATGGGCTTTACTATGCACTTTTATATTATTTTTGGGACTAACCTATTAACCCAGAGCCCAGTGCCAGTTCCTGTTTTCCCCTTGTTTCAGTGTTTCGAAGAAAAGGAATATCAAACGGAGTCGAAACGGAATGAAACCTTCTGGAGAAGTTATTTTTGGAAAGAAAGCAATCCGGGAGACTTGGAGTGCACGTCAAGGGATCAACGAGGAAGGCACGAAGCAGGGGGGCGCCCCCCCTGGGTGCGCCCTCCACCCTCGTGGGCCCCCTGACGTATTTCTTCCGCCTATATATATCCATATACCCTAAAACCTTCGGGGAACAGAATAGATCGGGAGTTCCGCCGCCGCAAGCCTCTGTAGCCACCAAAAATCAATCGGGACCTGTTCAAGACCACCGAGGGGAGGGATCCCTCACCGTGGCCATCTTCATCATCCGGCGCTCTCCATGACGAAGAGGGAGTAGTTCACCCTGAAATTTGAGGGTATGTACCAGTAGCTATGTGTTTGATCTCTCTCTCTCGTATTCTTGATTTGTACGATTTTGATATATCGCGAGCTTTGCTATTATAGTTGGATCTTATGTTTCTTCTCCCCCTCTACTCTCTTGTAATGGATTGAGTTTTCCCCTTGAACTTATCTTATCGGATTGAGTCTTTAATGATTTGAGAACACTTGATGTATGTCTTGCGTGGGATACCCGTGGTGACAATGGGGTATTCTATTGATCCACTTGATGTATGTTTTGGTGATCAACTTGCGGGTTCAGCCCATGAACCTATGCATAGGGGTTGGCACATGTTTTCGTCTTGACTCTCCGGTAGAAACTTTGGGGCACTCTTTGAGGTTCTATGTGTTGGTTGAATAGATGAATCTGAGATTGTGTGATGCATATAGTATAATCATACCCGCAGATACTTGAGGTGACATTGGAGTATCTAGGTGACATTAGGGTTTTGGTTGATTTGTGTCTTAAGGTGTTATTCTAGTACGAACTCTAGGGCTGTTTGTGACACTTATAGGAATAGCCCAACGGATTGATTGGAAAGAATAACTTTGAGGTGGTTTCATACCCTACCATAATCTCTTCGTTTGTTCTCTGCTATTAGTGACTTTGGAGTGACTCTTTGTTGCATGTTCAGGGATAGTTATAAGTTCCAGTTATGTTATTATTGTTGAGAGAACTTGCACTAGTGAAAGTATGAACCCTAGGCCTTGTTTCCTAGCATTGCAATACCGTTTACGCTCACTTTACCACTTGCTACCTTGCTGTTTTTATATTTTCAGATTACAAAACCTATATCTACCATCCATATTGCACTTGTATCACCATCTCTTCGGCGAACTAGTGCACCTATACAATTTACCATTGTATTGGGTGTGTTGGGGACACAAGAGACTCTTTGTTATTTGGTTGCAGGGTTGTTTGAGAGAGACCATCTTCATCCTACGCCTCCCACGGATTCATAAACCTTATGTCATCCACTTGAAGGAAATTTGCTACTGTCCTACAAACCTCTGCACTTGGAGGCCCAACAACGTCTACAAGAAGAAGGTTGCGTAGTAGACATCAGGAGGTCAACTCCATCCTCCATTTCTCCTAGTTGCATTAGGGGAATGGGAATTTACATAGTTTGTGGTTATAGTACGAATTTCCATCGAGGTTTGAGACACCTCTTGAAACTTTCCCCCATGAACCAGCTCGCGTCTATCAAACCATAAATACCAAGCGGTTATGGGCGAGTTTGGTTGCCTTCATAGAGCCCAACCAATCCCGCGCGATGCAGCATCTTTTTGGAGGTGGGATGTTTGGTTGCACGCATATACTGTTGGGCCTGCATAGCACGGTTCTTAAAGCACCTCTGAGCCTGGCTCACTGGAAACGGCTAAATCGTCAGTTTCTCACGAGCCAGGCCCGAGCGATGCTCTCGATGGCTCGCTGGAGATGTGTTTACACTTCATCACTCTTACCTTTCTCCTCTTTCTGGGTCAACCCACTCTTCCCTTTCTCCTCCCTCTGGATCTCGTCGGCACTGCGAGGACGCCTGGCCCGCCTTGTGCTGCATGGGGCGCCGGCGCTAGGGTGCATCCCGCCAGTCCACGGGGGTGCCCTTGATGCCATGACCGGCGTCCTTGTGCGGCCAAGTGGAAGTGACCTGATTAGGCGCGAGCAAGGAGGACGGACAGGCAGAGGAGACGCAGTACGAGGCTCACCTTGCTCCCGCCGCTGCCGTCGGCCTCGGCCGCGAGGGCCGGGAGCAGCCAGATTGCAGGGAGTCGCCGGGGTCGCGGGTAGTACAAGGTGGCTGTAGAGCCGCAGCCGCATCGGCCGATCGTCGTTCCTGAATGCCTCGGCGCTCATCAGCCTATTCGGCACCCACGGCTTCAACGTGCAGGACATGGTGGCGCTCTCCGGCGGACACACCCTGGGCGTGGCGCACTGCCCGTCTGAAGGAAATATGCCCTAGAGGCAATAATAAAGTTATTATTTATTTCCTTATATCATGATAAATGTTTATTATTCATGCTAGAATTGTATTATCCGGAAACATAATACATGTGGGAATACATAGACAAACAGAGTGTCACTAGTATGCCTCTACTTGACTAGCTCGTTAATCAAAAGATGGTTATGTTTCCTAACCATAGACATGAGTTGTCATTTGATTAACGGGATCACATCATTAGGAGAATGATGTGATTGACTTGACCCATTCCGTTAGCTTAGAACTTGATCGTTTAGTATGTTGCTATTGCTTTCTTCATGACTTATACATGTTCCTATGACTATGAGATTATGCAACTCCCGTTTGCTGGAGGAACACTTTGTGTGCTACCAAACGTCACAAGTAACTGGGTGATTATAAAGGTGCTCTACAGGTGTCTCCGAAGGTACTTGTTGGGTTGGCATATTTAGAGATTATGATTTGTCACTCCGATTGTCGGAGAGGTATCTCTGGGCCCACTCGGTAATGCACATCACTATAAGCCTTGCAAGCATTGCAACTAATGAGTTAGTTGCGGGATGATGTATTACGAAACGAGTAAAGAGACTTGCCAGTAACGAGATTAAACTAGGTATTGAGATACCGATGATCGAATCTCGGGTAAGTAACATACCGATGACAAAGGGAACAACGTATGTTGTTATGCGGTTTGACCGATAAAGATCTTCGTAGAATATGTGGGAGCCAATATGAGCATCCAGGTTCCGCTATTTGTTATTGACCGGAAACGTGTCTCGGTCATGTCTACATAGTTCTCGAACCCGTAGGGTCCGCACGCTTAAAGTTCGATGACGATTATATTATGAGTTTATGTGTTTTGATGTACTGATTACGGACATGACGAGGAGTCTCGAAATAGTCGAGACATGAAGATTGATATATTGGACGACTATATTCGGACACCGGAATGGTTCCGGGGGTTATCGAATATATACCGGAGTACCGGGGGGTTACCGGAACCCCCCCGGAGGTTATTGGGCCTCATGGGCCCAAGTGGTGGAAGAGGAGAGGCGGCTAAGGGGCAGCCGCGTGCCCCTCCCCCCCCCCCCCCCAGTCCTAATTGGACAAGGAGGGGGGCGGCGCCCCCCTTTCCTTTCCCCCTCTCTCTCCTTCCCTCTCCTCTCCTACTCCAACATGGAAGGGGGGAGTCCTACTGAGTAGGACTCCTCATGGGCGCCAGGTGGCCGCCCTCCCCTCCTCTACTCCTTTATATACGGGAGGAGGCACCCCTAGAGACACAACAATTGATCCCTTGGATCTCTTAGCCGTGTGTGGTGCCCCCCTCCACCATAATCCACCTCGGTCATATCGTAGCAGTGCTTAGGCGAAGCCCTGTGTCGGTAGAACATCATCATCGTCACCATGCCTGTCGGATTTCGGGTTCCGGCAGACCCTTGAGGTTCGAACACTGGGGTGCGCGCGGAGATCCAACCCTCCACCGTCTCGTACCTCGCCGAATCGCAGGGACCTAAACTACTAAACAGAACAGCACAAGAGAGACAAGATTTATACTAGTTCGGGCCACCGCTAGGTGGTGTAATACCCTACTCTAGTTTGTGGTGTGGTGGATTGCCTCTTGGGCTGATGAGGAACAGTACAGGGAAGAACAGCCTCGCGAGGGTCTGTTCTTGGTGGGTGTGATGAACTGCTAGGTGGTGTTCCGTTGCTCTAGCTACTGGTTCCTTGGTGAGGATTCCGACCTCATACCGGGGGGCTGATCCCAGATCCCCCTCGAGTGTGGCTACCCCTATTTATAGGCGAAGGCCTGGGCCTCTTCCCAAATATTGAGCGGGAAGGGCGCCAACAATTGGCCATTTTGAAGGGGAACATGGGTACACTTATCCCGACTAAAGTTGGTCCTCGCCGCCAAAGGCTCTGGTGATGACGCTCGCTTGGGCTCCACGATGACTCCCTTCCGGCCGTTGGGGCTGGTCTTGGTCTTGTTGCAATCAAACGGATGCCTTTGCTTGATGCTCTCGCATGAAAGTGCTCCCTTTGCACCAAAGAGGAAAGGCGGACGATGCTGGCCGGGCGCCATCGGGCGCCCTTGGTCGTCATGGCTTGTGTCATGGGCACCTCGCGAGGTACCCTGCCTTGAACTCTCCGCCTCCTCATGAGCCAGCCTGACGAGGCCGTGCTCGAGGAAGCTCCTTGTCGTCCGCCTATGAGGCTTGGCCCCTCGCGAGGGTCTTGAGCTTATGCGTTGATGAAGATGGGCCGCCCTGGGCCTCCTTTGAGCCACGCCGCAGCCGCAGTGCAAGTCTGGGGACCCGTTCCCCTAACGCATGACAAGAGCCCCGGCCCATGGCGCGCCGAACTTGGCCGGGCAGAGGCGAAGGGCAAGGCGAGCGTCATGGCCCTAACAGCCTGCGGCCTTGGGCGACGCGTGGCGGTTGATTGGACGTGGGCGGCACTGTTCCCCCACGCCTCCTTATTTCGTGCCTTGCTAGGCGGACACGCTGCTGCACACATCCGTTCCCCTCTCCGCTGCTTGTGTGCTCCAGTCCTTCCCCCTCTCGAACTCCAACTTCCACTTCCAATCCAATCTTGAATCTCCCCCCCTTTCAATCGCCATGGCTACGACGAAGAAAGGGAAAGGGAAGAAACCTGTGCGTCCGCCTCGCTCGCTGCCGCCGGAGGCCTCCGCTGTCGACCCGTCGATCATACTCAATCTAGAGGGCTTGGGCAAGGTTAGTTCGGCTCTAGCCACCTCCTTCAACGAGTGCGGGAGGACGACGGCTTGGCCCGCGTCCCACTTCTCCATCGACAGGATAGTCACCGAGGTCCGTATTTTTTGGCGACGCTGGGCGGGGCTGGTTCCCTTCTCGATTTCTTCAATGTCGTGCTTTCCCACCATCGATCCACATGATGCATCCGGGTCCCGAGTCCATCACTCTCCTCTCGGTCTTTGCCTTCGCTTACAGGCAATGATGGGCATCCTTCCTTCGTTGCCTTGCTGCGCCCACTTCTTCTCTCTGCGCTTTGTCGACCCCACCCAATGCTCGGCGTGCGTGAGCTTCGCCGCGCTACCGAGACACGGCCTCGTGGATTGACTTCAGCCCGCCTCCGCTGGCTGAGTTCGCGAGAGGTGGTTGTACGTGGATGTGGGGTGCCCAGCCCCTGCTATCGGAGCCAACCTCGCTGCCGTCCCCAATTCAGTTTGGGGCGAGACGCTTTCAAGCTCCGGCTCATCTTTGTTCTGGCGCCGCTTGGCGTTCTCGAGGTCGCTTCGTGACAGCGCCCAAGGTGGTGAAGGAGTTCTGATGTGCCGTTGCTGTTCTCTCCAATGCCATTCCCACCGGATGTGGGCCTTCAGCCGGACTGGTGATCGATGAGGCTCCAGAAGAAGACCTCGACGCACCAAGCGCTAAGGAAAGTGCTCCTGGTCCCGATGGCGACCCCAACCCCGTGGCATCCGGCATGGAGGGCCTTCTGTACCTCTGCTGTAGCAGGGGTGATCTTGTGAACCAGATGCCTATCTTCGATGAATGGGGTCGCGCCCGCTGGTCTCTGTGGGCCTCGCGAGAATCCAAAGGATGGTGACGGCCCTTCCAATGGCCAAGGCGGCTCCTCCTCAAGTGGCGGAGCAGGAGGCACGAGCCGCCAGAGGTCAAGGGACCTGCCGGGCGACAGCTGGGCGATGCTCATGAGGGAGCAGCTCCCGAGGCTCATGCCGCTGGCCGAGGGCGGCAGCAGCCGCCTGCAGCCATGGATGGAGCCCCGAGGCCCCCGCTGCTTCTCTTGGTGAGGCGACTAGCACAAGGCCAGTGACGCCGACGCAAATCGCCTTTGATGCTTCTCCCTCGCCGCAGCCGATCCCTCCGCCAAATCTTGGGTCGTTCTGCGTGAACTTGAGGCCCTCCTAAGAGAAGGGAGGCCTGGGCGATGATTACCCTTGTCGCTTTCTTTGAAGCGTAGGAAGTACTTTGCCACTGATGAGTAAGCCTTCTCCTTCTCCAGCTCATGATTCTTCTGCTGCTTGTACTGATCCTTGCCCTGCAGGCCCCTTCCTGCCGAGCTCACGGAGATGGGTGAGGAGCCGTCTCCCCCGGCTTCGCCCCCTCCCCCGTCCTTGAGCGCTCCAAGCAGTGGAGCCCTTGTGGTGAGGGCGACCGGGGAGGTGAACCATCCCGCGGCGCGTCGTGGCCCTGCGCGCCTCGCGATCCTTCCTCGCGAGCCTTCCCATGGCATAGCTAGCCTGCCGTGGGCTTCTCGCCTGGTCGTGGACGGCGATTGGCCGAGGCGCTTCCCGCGCCCTCGTGCAGGGATGGGCTGGCTCAGGCGGGCCGGGCTGGCGCGGCGCCCGGCCGTCAGGGTGCCAGCCCCAGCCCCTGCCTAGAGAGGAGTGTTGATTCGCGTTTCCGGCGCCCGTGTGGCGGTTGATGGTGTGGAGGACGCGCGCGAAGGCCGGAGCGCCGTGCCTTCGCCAAGGATTTCTTCAAGGGCGGCCGACGCGTGAGCCGTCTTGGTGAAGATCTCGCCGACGAAGACGCAGCGCTTTGAGGCCGAGGCCTGCGCTGGCCGTCAGAGAGGCGCTGAGCTGAGGGCGCCGCCGCTTTGCGCGCGCCATCGGCGCGATCTTGATGATGAGGAGGCCATGTTACCGTGGCAGCCTCTCGGGAGGCTGTTCTCGGGCCGTCGAGGAGGCCCGGGCAGCTAACAGGCGGCGTGAGGCAGCGGAGGAGCGGGCACAGGAACTCCTGGCCCGGTGTCACTCATTGGAGGAGCAAGTGGAGCTGCACGGGGCAGCCCTTGCGTCGATGAAGGTGGCCTCCGCCACCCGGACGGAGCTCCGCAGTGTGAGGAGGCGCCGACGCTTGAAGCCGCCAACGCGCTGCCGAGTACGCAGCACTTGAGACGAGGGAGCGGCGACGCGGCAGAGGATGAGGTCGCTGCACGGGAAACCCGCGGCCGGAGGAGGTCGGACGCCGAGTGAGGCGGCGGCGCTCAACCTCGAGCGCGAAGTTTGAGGAGCGGCTGGGGTTGATCAAGGCCGAGGCCGAGGGTAGGACTGCTGCCTTGAGGCCAAGCCGGAGGAGGCGACGCGGCGGCCGATGCTCTTCGGCCGCCCTCGAGGTGGCGCAGAGGAGTCCACCACCTCTCGTGCCGAGGCGCTCCTTCTTCGCTAATGGGTGGAGGAGGCCGAGGCCGTGCTACGCTGCATCGCGGACGAGATGCGTCGTGGCGAATCTGGAGAATGAGCACGCCCCATGCTCGCCACGCCCGGGAGAGAGCCAACGCGGCCTTGAGTAATATCTGCGAGGCGGCAGTTGGCGAGCCGCACGCGGTTAACTACGCCGGCAACCTTCAGTTCTTCACCGACATGGTGGCGCGGCTGGAGGCGCGGTCGGTCAGGGCCAATAGGCTGGTTTACCTTTGTTTCGTACGAGCCCTGAGATAGCCTGTGGGAGGCTGAGGCGATCTGAGTGTCTCCTGATCGAATCCGTAGGATCTGCAGTAAAAACCCTCCGGAGAGGATGCGGCGGCGACAGTCGGGCTGCGCGCAAGCTAGGCTCGGCTCGCGAGGGGCTCGCGAGGGAGGCAGCCGAGGCGGAGTTGTAACCAAACGCGAGAGATTTTCTCGAACGAGACTAAGCACCCTTCCCGAACACACGCAAATCTCAACTTCAATCCAACTTAAATCCAGAGAGGGAAAACGACAATCAAATGGAAAGGCGAAGAAAGCGGAAGAAAAGCCGCGTCCGGCACCTAGTCTAGTCTTGGACGTCTTCTCACCAACATGGAGCTAAGTGCCATCGGGCGTGGGAGGGAGCCCTGGGGCTCGAGGCCGGCACCCCGAGACCTGTGGTGTGTACAGCGCCACTCATTATTACGTGAGAGTGTCACGTGGCGGCGAGCTTCACAGGCACTGGGCCTTCTTCACAGGTACCGGCCTTGCTTCATATCGCCAGACGAGGGCCCCTCCTTGCGCCACACTCTAGTGCCATCAACGACGACCGGAAACCAGGACGCCGCCGATAGGGTAGAGCGGTCGCCATCGGTTCCCCCGACGACCACGGGTCCTCCGCCAGGGGCAGGCCCTAAGGCGCCTCCCCAGCAGAGGGCCTACCTCCTGGGAACGCCTTGCTCCGAACGCCGCGGTGGTGATGTCGGGTCTCTGCCCCCTCCGGCAGCCCTCGCCCCTCCCGAGGGGTAGGAGAGTGTGGAGCGGGCAGCCGCCGTCGTGGTGACCTGTACCTCCTGCGACCTATGGTTAGCGTATGTTTGCTCTTGAGGAAGTAGCGGTACCCGATAATCGCCGCCCGGCGTGACGGTGGGACCGTCTCGAGGCTCTGAAAGAGCTCGCTGGCGCCTCATCCCCCAGCTCGGGCTGAGGAGCGAGCCTTGTTCTCCTCATGCGGGTGCCCTTGGTCCATCATGTGGGGCACGTATTCTTCTGGCGCCGTCATCCGAAGGCCACGCCGTAGTCTTGAGCGTGCCATGCTGCTTTCGCTTGATGCGCCCGCCGTGTGGTGGTGGTGGCGGCGGCCCTCCAGGCCATGAGTCACGCCGAGTCCTTCTTCTTCGCGGGCCGGGCGGGCAACCCCGCCGCCCGGTGCTCACAACCGCCGGGCGTTGAGTAGCTTTGGAGCCCGCGGCACGCGTGGAGCCCCCTGCGGGCCGCCTGGCCCGAGATGGAAGCCGGGTGCGAAGGGGTGAGCCTCGAGGCGGCGGTTTCAGAGCTCTGCCACCCGCTCCAAAGAAGACGTCGCGGCCGCCCTCCAAAGGCCACTGCTGCAGCAGCTCGGGCCACCGTGAGCGCGCCCTTGAGTTCGCTTTGCCCCGGGTGTACGGTGACGTGGTCGCGGCGTGATTGGAGGCCCTTGCTGCCGACCGCGCCTGCCGCGGCTTGAGAGCCGTCGAAGCCTGTCCGCGTCGCCCGCGGCCCGCAGCGCCTTGTGGACCGCGAGCTGCCTGGGGCACGGGGTCACCCGAGGCGAGCGGCTCTGCGTGGGCGGGACACGCCGCCCAAGGATATGGGTTGCCCGCTTGGTCGCCGGACATGGTGATGACGATGCGACGGGACACGAGGTGGCAGAAGGCGAATTCCGGTGCACCCCTACCTGGCGCGCCAAATGTCGGATTTCGGGTTCCGGCAGACCCTTGAGGTTCGAACACTAGGGTGCGCGCGGAGATCCAACCCTCCACCGCCTCGCACTGGCCAATCGCAGGGACCTAAACTACTAAATAGAACAGCACAAGAGACACAAGATTTATACTAGTTCGGGCCACCGTTGTGGTGTAATACCCTACTCTAGTTTGTGGTGTGGTGGATTGCCTCTTGGGCTGATGAGGAATAAGAGGGAAGAACAACCTCGCGAGGGTCTGTTCTTGGTGGGTGTGATGAACTGCTAGGTGGTGTTCCGTTGCTCTAGCTACTGGTTCCTTGGTGAGGATTCCGACCTCATACCGGGGGGCTGATCGAAGATCCCCCTCTTTAGTGTGGCTACCCCTATTTATAGGCGAAGGCCCTGGGCCTCTTCCCAAATATTGAGCGGGAAGGGCGCCAACAATTGGCCATTTTGAAGGGGAATAAGCGGGTACATTTATCCCGACTAAAGTTGGTCCTCGCCGCCAAAGGCTCTGGTGATGATGCTCGCTTGGTCTCCACGATGACTCCTTCCAGCCGTTGGGGCTGGTCTTGGTCTTGTTGCAATCAAACGGGTGCCTTTGCTTGATGCTCTTGCTGCGCGTGCTCCCTTTGCACCAAAGAGGAAAGGAGGACACTGCACGGCTGGCGCATGACTGGCGCCCTTGGTCGTCATTGCTTGATTCATGGGCACCTCGCGAGGTACCCTGCCTTGAACTCTCCGCCTCCTCATGAGCCAGCCGACGAGGTCGTGCACGAGGAAGCTCCTTGTCGCCCGCCTCATGAGGCTTGGCCCCTCGCGAGGGTCTTGAGCTTGCGTTGATGAAGATGGGCCGTCCTGGGCCTCCTTTGAGCCATGCCGCAGGCCGCAGGCAGGCCAGTCTAGGGACCCCCGTTCCCAGAACGCCGACAATGTCGTCGTGCTGACGGAACTCTCCCTCAAAGCTCGGCTGGATCGGAGTTCGAGGGACGTCATCGAGTTGAACGTGTGCTGAACTCGGAGGTGCCGAGCGTTCGGTACTTGATCGGTTGGATCATGAAGACATACGACTACATCAACCGCGTTGTGCTAATGCTTCCGCTTTCGGTCTACGAGGGTACGTGGACACACTCTCCATGATCTTGCGTGTGCGTAGGAATTTTTTTGAAATTACTACGTTCCCCAACAGTGGCTTCCGAGCCAGGTTTTATGCGTAGATGTTATATGCACGAGTAGAACACAAGTGAGTTGTGGGCGATACAAGTCATACCGCTTACCAGCATGTCATACTTTGGTTCGGCGGTATTGTTGGATGAAGCGGCCCGGAACGACATTACGCGTACGCTTACACGAGACTGGTTCTACCGACGTGCTTTGCACACAGGTGGCTGATGTCTACAACACAACCTTCTCTTTGTAGACGTTGTTGGGCTTCCAAGTGGAGAGGTTTGTAGGACAGCAGCAAATTTCCCTCAAGTGGATCACCTAAGGTTTATCAATCCGTGGGAGGCATAGGATGAAGATGGTCTCTCTCAAGCAACCCTGCAACCAAATAACAAAGAGTCTCTTGTGTCCCCAACACACCCAATACAATGGTAAATTGTATAGGTGCACTAGTTCGGCGAAGAGATGGTGATACAAGTGCAATATGGATGGTAGATATAGGTTTTTGTAATCTGAAAATATAAAAACGGCAAGGTAACAAGTGGTAAAAGTGAGCGTAAACGGTATTGCAATGCTAGGAAACAAGGCCTAGGGTTCATACTTTCACTAGTGCAAGCTCTCTCAACAATAATAACATAATTGGATCATATAACTATCCTCCACATGCAACAAAGAGTCACTCCAAAGTCACTAATAGCGGAGAACAAACGAAGAGATTATGGTAGGGTACGAAACCACCTCAAATTTATTCTTTCCAATCAATCCATTGGGCTATTCCTATAAGTGTCACAAGCAGCCCTAGAGTTCGTACTAGAATAACACCTTAAGATACAAATCAACCAAAACCCTAATGTCACCTAGATACTCCATTGTCACCTCAAGTATCCGTGGGTATGATTATATGATATGCATCACACAATCTCAGATTCATCTATTCAACCAACACATAGAACCTCAAAGAGTGCCCCAAAGTTTCTACCTGAGAATCAAGACGAAAACGTGTGCCAACCCCTATGCATAGGTTCATGGGCGGAACCCGCAAGTTGATCACCAAAACATACATCAAGTGAATCACGTGATATCCCATTGTCACCACAGATACACACGGCAAGACATACATCAAGTGTTCTCAAATCATTAAAGACTCAATCCGATAAGATTACTTCAAAGGGAAAACCCAATCCATTACAAGAGAGTAGAGGGGGAGAAGCAACATAAGATCCAACTACAATAGCAAAGCTCGTGATACATCAAGATCGTGCCAAATCAAGAACACGAGAGAGAGAGAGAGATCAAACACATAGCTACTGGTACATACCCTCAGCCCCGAGAGTGAACTACTCCCTCCTCGTCATGGAGAGCGCCGGGATGATGAAGATGGGCACTGTGAGGGTTCCCTCCCATAGGGTGCCGGAACAGGGTCCCGAGAGGTTTTTGGTGGCTACAGAGGCTTGCGGCGGCGGAACTCCAGATCTATTCTGTTCCCTGAAGCTTTTAGGGTATATGGGTATATATAGGTGAAAGAAGTACGTCAGGGGAGCCACGAGGGGCCCACGAGGGTGGAGGGCGCGCCCTAGGGGGGTGGGCGCTCCCCCCCTACCTCGTGCCTTCCTCGTTGCTTCTTTGACGTGGACTCCAAGTCTCCCGGGTTGCTTTCCTTCCAAAAATAACTTCTCTAGAAGGTTTCATTCCGTTTCGACTCCGTTTGATATTCCTTTTCTTCGAAACACTGAAATAGGCAAAAAATACAACAATTCTGGGCTGGGCCTCCGGTTAATAGGTTAGTCCCAAAAATAATATAAAAGTGGATAATAAAGCCCAATATTGTCCAAAACAGTAGATAATATAGCATGGAGCAATCAAAAATTATAGATACGTTGGAGACGTATCAAGCATCCCCAAGCTTAATTCCTGCTCGTCCTCGAGTAGGTAAATTATAAAAAAAGATAATTTTTGATGTGGAATGCTACTTGGCATAATTTCAATGTAATTCTTCTTAATTGTGGTATGAATATTCAGATCCGAAAGATTAAAGACAAAATTTTAATATTGACATGATAACAATAATACTTCAAGCATACTAACAAAGCAACCATGTCTTCTCAAAATAACATGGTCAAAGTAAGTTATCCCTACAAAATCATATAGTCTGGCTATGCTCTATATTCACCACACAAAGTATTTAAATCATGCACAACCCCGATGACAAGCCAAGCAATTGTTTCATACTATTGACATTCTCAAAACTTTTTCAATCTTCACGCAATACATGAGCGTGAGCCATGGATATAGCACTATATGTGGAATAGAATGGTGGTTGTGGAGAAGACAAAAGGGAGAAGATAGTCTCACATCAACTAGGCGTATCAACGGGCTATGGAGATGCCCATCAATAGATATCAATGTGAGTGAGTAGGGATTGCCATGCAACGGATGCACTAGAGCTATAAGTATATGAAAGCTCAACAAAAGAAACTAAGTGGGTGTGCATCCAACTCGCTTGCTCACGAAGACCTAGGGCATTTTGAGGAAGCCCATCATTGGAATATACAAGCCAAGTTCTATAATGTAAAATTCCCACTAGTATATGAAAGTGACAACATAGGAGACTCTCTATCATGAAGATCATAGTGCTACTTTGAAGCACAAGTGTGGTAAAAGGATAGTAACATTCCCCCTTCTCTCTTTTTCTCTCATTTTATTTATTTTTTTATTTTTTATTTGGGCCCTTTCTCTTTTTTTATGGCCTCTTTTTTTTCGTCCGGAGTCTCATCCCGACTTGTGGGGGAATCATAGTCTCCATCATCCTTTCCTCACTTGGGACAATGCTCCAAGAATGATGATCATCACATTTTCTATTTTCTTACAACTCAACAATTACAACTCAATACTTAGAACAAGATATGACTCTATATGAATGCCTCCGGCGGTATACCGGGATATGCAATGAATCAAGAGTGACATGTATGAAAGAATTATGAACGGTGGCTTTGCCACAAATACAATGTCAACTACATGATCATGCAAAGCAATATGACAATGATGGAGCGTGTCATAATAAACGGAGCGGTGGAAAGTTGCATGGCAATATATCTTGGAATGGCTATGGAAATGCCATGATAGGTAGGTATGGTGGCTGTTTGATACCGGTGAAAAGTGCGTGGTATTAGAGAGGCTAGCAATGGTGGAAGGAAGAAGAGTGCATATAATCCATGGACTCAACATTAGTCATAAAGAACTCATACACTTATTGCAAAAATATACAAGTTATCAAAGCAAAGTATTACGCGCATGCTCCTAGGGGGATAGATTGGTAGGAAAAGACCATTGCTCGTCCCCGACCGCCACTCATAAGGAGGACAATCAAAGAACACCTCATGTTTCAAATTTGTTACATAACGTTTACCATACGTGCATGCTACGGGACTTGCAAACTTCAACACAAGCATTTCTCAAATTCACAAATACTCAACTAGCACGACTTTGATATTATCACCTCCATATCTCAAAACAATAATCAAGCATCAAACTTCTCTTAATATTCAACGCACTCAAAAAAAAATTTACTAGTCTTGAATACCTAGCATATTAGGATTATTTAAGCAAATTACCATGCTATTTAAGACTCTCAAAATAATCTAACTGAAGCACAAGAGTTCATCTATTTCTTCAAAATAAAACCACCATTTGTGCTCTAAAAGGATATAAGTGAACCAGTAGAGCAAACAACAAACTACTCTGAAAGATATAAGTGAAGATAAATGAGTAGTTGAATAATTATACAGCTATGTAAAGACTCTCCCATTTAAGAATTTCAGATCTTGGTATTTTATTCAAACAACAAGCAAAGCAAAAGAAAATAAAATGACGCTCCAAGCAAAATTCATATCATGTGGTGAATAAAAATATAGCTCCAAGTAAAGTTACCGATGAACAAAGACGAAAGAGGGGATGCCTTCCGGGGCATCCCAAGCTTAGGATTTTGGTTGTCCTTGAATGTTACCTTGGGGTGCCTTGGGCATCCCCAAGCTTAGGCTCTTGACACTCCTTATTCCATAGTCCATCGAATCTTTACCCAAAACTTGAAAACTTCACAACACAAAACTTAATAGAAGATCTTGTGAGCTCCGTTAGCGAAAGAAAACAAAACACCACTTCAAGGTACTGTAATGAACTCATTATTTATTTATATTGGTTTTAAACCTACTGTATTCTAACTTCTCTATGGTTTATAAACTATTTTACTAGCCATAGATTCATCAAAATAAGCAAACAACACACGAAAAACAGAATCTGTCAAAAACAGAACAGTCTGTAGTAATCTGTAACTAACGCAAACTTCTGGAAATCCAAAATTTCTAAAATAAATTGGTGGACCTGAGGAACTTGTATAGTAATCATCTTCAAAAATAATAAACTAAATATCACTCTCAAGTAAAAAGTTGAAGCTAATCTCGTGAGCGCTAAAGTTTCTGTTTTTTACAGCATGATCATAAAGACTTCACCCAAGTCTTCCCAAAGGTTCTACTTGGCACAAACACTAATTAAAACATAAAAACACATCTAAGCAGAATATATATGGATTATTTATTCCTAAACAGAACCAAAAAACAAGAAACCAAAATAACATTGGGTTGCCTCCCAACAAGCGCTAACGTTTTAACGCCCCTAGCTAGGCATGATGATTTCAATGATGCTCACATAAAAGATAAGAATTGAAACATAAAGAGAGCATCATGAAGAATATGACTAGCACATTTAAGCCCACTTCCTATGCATAGGGATTTTTTGAGCAAAAAACTTATGGGAACAATAATCAACTTGCATAGGAAGGTAAAACAAGCATAACTTCAAAACTTTAAGCACATTGAGAGGAAACTTGATATTATTGCAATTCCTACAAGCATATGTTCCTCCCTCATAATAATTTTCAGTAGCATCATGAATGAATTCAACAATATAACCAGCACCTAAAGCATTCCTTTCATGATCTACTTGCATAGAAATTTTACTACTCTCCACATACGCAAAATTCTTCTCATTCGGAATAGTGGGAGTATCATAAGAGACTTGAATACTATAAATTGTTTCCACATTAAAAGAGTAATGTTCAGAAAAGGGTAATCATAATCATGACAAGTTTTATAAATATAATCATCACTACTTTTTATAGCATAAGTTTCATCACAATAATCATCATAAGTAGCAACTTTGTTCTCATCATAATCGATTGAAACCTCTTCCAAGATAGTGGATACATCACTAAATAAAGTCATGACCTCTCCAAATCCACTTTCATAAATATTATAAGATTCAACATCCTCCAAAATAGTGGGATCATTACTTCCTAAAGTTTACACTCTTCCAAACCCACTTTCATCAATATAATCATCATAGGTAGAAGGCATGCTATCATCATAACAACTTTGCATATCAAAACTTGGGAGGCTAAAAATATCATATTCATTAAATGTAGCATCCCCAAGCTTGGGACAAACATTAATTGCAGCAAATATATTCTCAAAAACATCATCTTCATCAAACATAGCATCCCCAAGCTTGGGCCTTTTCATATCATAACCATAATCACTCTCATCATTAATAGTATGGATAGCACCAATAGTATAGCAATTATCATATTCATCCAAGCAAGTGCCAAAAAGATTTTCAAGATCATAAGAAGTATCATTATCTTCCCAATCATAATCATCACAACAAGCAATAGGCATAACGAGATCATCATCAAATGCATCATCTTCCACAATTATTTTTGATTCATTTTCATGAGGCACAACAACAATAGGAGCAATATTATTTGGGAGAGATACCTTTTTACCTCTCTTCCTTTTTCTTTTCTTCTTCTTCACCCCATCATGTGTGGGTTCAATCCTCTTTTTGGAGCCCCCTATTAAATAGATTGGTTGGATAGAAGGCTCCTCCTCGTTACCTGATTCATCATAAGAAATAATAGGAGGATATTGGGAAGTCTCTTCCCTTTCATTAGTATTCTCTTCATCTTCTATTTGTTTTCTTTTCTTTATGTAATTGGCAATATAAGGATTTTCAATACAATTCACCGCACAATACATATAAATCTTCTCTAAATCAAAATCAAGAAATTTATCAAGATTAAATTTTGGAATACCCTTAGTTATACGTTTCATTTCTTCATAACCCAAAAGAATACTAAGCTCTTTATGATGCTCAAGGGTAATCAAATTATCACAATATTTGGACACGACTTGATCATGAAACAAATAGCATTGGAGCTTTAAATGACCATGTTCATTGCAAAGTTCACAAGGGGCACGATAAATGTTGAATCTTTCAGCACAATCATCAATACTTTCTTGCAATAATTTAGTTTCTAAGTACTTATGCCTCTTGCAATATCTATCTTCCCTATTTGGTGTGTACTTGCAAACCCAATGCACTCCACAAAAATTGACACGTTTATAGGAGACATTTTCATCATAACTAGTGCAATCATCATTAGTACTATGATATTCAAGGAGTTCATACTAACAACATTGCAATCATGCTCATCATTCAAAGATTTAGTGCCAAACATTTTAATGCATTCTTCTTCTAACACTTAGGCACAATTTTCCTTCCCATCATACTCACGAAAGATATTAAAAAGTTGAAGCGTATGAGGCAAACTCAATTCCATTTTTTATAGTTTTCTTTTATAAACTAAACTAGTGCTAAAACAACAAACAAAAGATTTGATTGCAAGATCTAAAGATATACCTTCAAGCACTCACCTCCCCGGCAACGGCGCCAGAAAAGAGCTTGATGTCTACTACGCAACCTTCTCTTTGTAGACGTTGTTGGGCCTCCAAGTGCAGAGGGTTGTAGGACAGCAGCAAATTTCCCTCAAGTGGATGACCTAAGGTTTATCAATCCGTGGGAGGCATAGGATGAAGATGGTCTCTCTCAAGCAACCCTGCAACCAAATAACAAAGAGTCTCTTGTGTCCCCAACACACCCAATACAATGGTAAATTGTATAGGTGCACTAGTTCGCCAAGAGATGGTGATACAAGTGCAATATGGATGGTAGATATAGGTTTTGTAATCTGAAAATATAAAACGGGCAAGGTAACAAGTGGTAAAAGTGAGCGTAAACGGTATTGCAATGCTAGGAAACAAGGCCTAGGGTTCATACTTTCACTAGTGCAAGCTCTCTCAACAATAATAACATAATTGGATCATATAACTATCCCTCAACATGCAACAAAGAGTCACTCCAAAGTCACTAATAGCGGAGAACAAACGAAGAGATTATGGTAGGGTACGAAACCACCTCAAATTTATTCTTTCCAATCAATCCATTGGGCTATTCCTATAAGTGTCACAAGCAGCCCTAGAGTTCGTACTAGAATAACACCTTAAGATACAAATCAACCAAAACCCTAATGTCACCTAGATACTCCATTGTCACCTCAAGTATCCGTGGGTATGATTATATGATATGCATCACACAATCTCAGATTCATCTATTCAACCAACACATAGAACCTCAAAGAGTGCCCCAAAGTTTCTACAGGAGAATCAAGACGAAAACGTGTGCAAACCCCTATACATAGGTTCATGGGAGGAACCCGCAAGTTGATCACCAAAACATACATCAAGTGAATCACGTGATATCCCATTGTCACCAGGATACACACGGCAAGACATACATCAAGTGTTCTCAAATCATTAAAGACTCAATCCGATAAGATTACTCCAAAGGGAAAACTCAATCCATTACAAGAGAGTAGAGGGGGAGAAGCAACATAAGATCCAACTATAATAGCAAAGCTCACGATACATCAAGATCGTGCCAAATCAAGAACACGAGAGAGAGAGAGAGAGAGAGAGAGAGAGAGACAGACAGAGAGAGATCAAACACATAGCTACTGGTACATACCCTTGATACGTCTCCAACATATCTATAATTTTTTATTGCTCCATACTATATTATATACTATTTTGGACTATAATGGGCTTTATTTTCCACTTATATATTATTCTTGGGACTAACCTATTAACCGGAGGCCCAGCCCAGAATTGTTGTTTTTTGCCTATTTCAGTGTTTCGAAGAAACAGAATATCAAACGGAGTCCAAACAGAAAAATCCTTTTTGGAACGTGATTTTCTCACCGGATAAGACCCACGAGACTTGGACCCTACGCCAAGATATCAGAGAGGCGGTCACGAGGGTGGGGGCGCCCCCCCCCTAGGGCATGCCCCCCTGCCTCGTGGGCCCCTCGAAGCTCCACCGACGTACTTCTTCCTCCTATATATATCCACATACCCCCAAACGATCAGAACAGGAGCCAAAAACCTAATTCCACCGCCGCAACTTTCTGTATCTACGAGATCCCATCTTGTGGCCTGTTCTGGAGCTCCGCCGGAGAGGACAGTCATCACGGAGGGCTTCTACATCATCATAGCCTCTCCGATGAAGTGTGAGTAGTTTACCTCAGACCTTCGGGTCCATAGTTATTAGCTAGATGGCTTCTTCTCTCTTTTTGGATCTCAATACAATGTTCTCCCCCTCTTGTGGAGATCTATTCGATGTAATCTTCTTCTTTTGCGGTGTGTTTGTTGAGACCGATGAATTGTGGGTTTATGGTCAAGTCTATCTATGAACAATATTTGAATCTTCTCTGAATTCTTTTATGTATGATTGGTTATCTTTGCAAGTCTCTTCGAATTATCCGTTTGGTTTAGCCAACTAGATTGGTAGTTCTTGCCATGGGAGAAGTGCTTAGCTTTGGGTTCGATCTTGCGGTGTCGTTTCCCAAAGGATGTATAAGGCAGCAAGGCACGTATTGTATCGTTGCCATCGAGGATAACAAGATGGGGTTTATTTCATATTGCATGAATTTATCTCTCTACATCATGTCATCTTGCTTAAAGTGTTACTCTGTTTTTAACTTAATACTCTAGATGCATGTTGGAGAGCGGTCGATGAGTGGAGTAATAGTAGTAGATGCAGAATCGTTTCGATCTACTTGTCACAGACGTGATGCCTATATACATGATCATGCCTAGATATTCTCATAACTATGCTCAATTCGCCAATTGCTCAACAGAATTTGTTCACCCACCGTAGAACACTTATGCTCTTGAGAGAAGCCACTAGTGAAACCTATGGCCCCCGGGTCTATTCTCATCATATCAATCTCCATCACTTTAATCTTGCTTTGCTTTTTACTTTGCCTTTTACTTTTTACTTTGCATCTTTATACCAAAAATACCAAAAATATTATCTATCAGATCTCACTTTCGTAAGTGACCGTGAAGGGATTGATAACTCCTAATCGTGTTGGTTGCGTTGAGCTCTTTGCGTTGTGTAGGTACGAGGGACTTGCGCGTGGCCTCCTACTGGATTGATACCTTGGTTCTCAAAAACTGAGGGAAATACTTACGCTACTCTGCTGCATCATCCTTTCCTCTTTGGGGAAATCCAACGCAAGCTCAAGAGGTAGCAAGAAGAATTTCTGGCGCCGTTGCCGGGGAGTCTACGCAAAAAGTCAACATACCAAGTACCCATCACAATCCCTATCTCCCGCATTACATTAGTTGCAACTTGCCTCTCGTTTTCCTCTCCCCCACTTCACCCTTGCCGTTTTATTCGACCTCTCTTTCTCCTCCTCCTTCTCCTTCTCCTTCTCTTTCTCCGTTTGCCTTTTTCTCGCTTGCCTTTTGTTTACTCGTGTGTTGGATTGCTTGTTTGTCGCGATGGCTCAAGATACTACCAAATTGTGTGACTTCACCAATACCAATAATAATGATTTCCTTAGCACTCTGATTGCTCCTCTTGCCAATACTGAATCTTGTGAAATCAATACTGCTTTGTTGAATCTTGTTATGAAAGATCAATTCACGCCTTCCTAGTGAAGATGCCGCTACTCATCTGAATAGCTTCGTTGATTTATGTGATATGCAAAAGAAAAAAGATGTCGATAATGATGTCGTTAAATTGAAGCTATTTCCTTTTTCTCTTAGAGATCGTGCTAAAGCTTGGTTTTCGTCTTTGCCTAAAAATAGTATTGATTCTTGGAACAAGTGCGAAGATGCTTTTATCTCTAAGTATTTTCCTCCCGCTAAAATCATCTCTCTTAGAAACTTGATCATGAACATGTCGCACAAGCTTGGGAGAGAATGAAATTAATGATACGTAATTGCCCTACTCATGGTTTGAATTTGTGGATGATTATACAAAAAAATTATGCCAGATTGAATTTTGCTTCTAGAAACCTTTTAGATTCGGCCATGGAGGCACTTTTATGGAAATCACTTTAGGAGATGCTACTAAACTCCTAGATAATATTATGGTTAATTATTCTCAATGGCACACTGAAAGATCTTCTAATAAAAAAGTGCATGCGATAGAAAAAAATCAATGTTTTGAGTGGAAAGATGGATGAACTTATGAAATTATTTGCTACTAAGAGTGTTTCTTCTGATCCTAAAGATATGCCTTTGTCTACTTTGATTGAGAATAATAATGAATCTATGGATGTGAATTTTGTTGTTAGGAATAATTTTGGTAACAACGCGTATAGAGGGAATTTTAATCCTAGAATGAATCTATGGATGTGAATCTATGGATGTGAATTTTGTTGTTAGGAATAATTTTGGTAATCCTTCTAATAATTATGAAAATTCCTACAACAACTCTTATGGAAATTATAATAAGATGCCCTCTGAATTTGAGAATAGTGTTAAAGAGTTTATGAATTCACAAAAGAATTTTAATGCTTTGCTTGAGGAGAAATTACTTAAAGTTGATGATTTGGCTAGGAATGTTGTTAGAATTTCTCTTGAGGTTGATTCTTTAAAGTTTAGATCTATTCCTCCTAAGCATGATATCAATGAGTCTCTCAAAGCCATGAGAATTTCCATTGATGAGTGCAAGGAAAGAACCGCTAGGATGCGTGCTGCGAAAGATGCCTTTATTAAAGCGTGTTCTTCCAATTCCTATGAAAATCAAGATGAAGATCTAAAAGTTATTGATGTGTCTCCTATCAAATCTTTGTTTTGCAATATGAATCTTGATGAAACTGAATATGATCTTCCTCTACCTAGAAGGCGTTCTAAAAATTCGGAGTATTTAGATCTTTATGATAAAATTGATGAAAGTGGGATTGAAAGAAATAAAAATCTAGATGTTGTTAAACCCACTATATTGGATTTCAAGGAATTTAATTATGAAAGTTGCTCTTTGATTGATTGTATTTCCTTGTTGCAATCCGTGCTAAATTCTCCTCATGCTTATAGTCAAAGAAGGCCTTCACCGAACATATTGTTGATGCCTTGATGCAATCTTATGAAGAAAAACTTGAGTTGAAAGTTTCTATCCCTAGAAAACTCTATGATGAGTGGGAACCAACTATAAAAATTAAAATTAAAGATCATGAGTTTTATGCTTTGTGTGATTTGGGTGCTAGTGTCTCCACTATCCCCAAAACTTTGTGTGATTTGCTAGATTTTCGCGATCTTGATGATTGCTCTTTAAACTTACATCTTGCGGATTCTACCATTAAGAAACCTATAGGAAGGATTAATGATGTTCTTATTGTTGCTAATAGGAATTATGTGCCCATAGATTTCATTGTTCTTGATATAGATTGCAATCCTTCTTGCCCTATTGTTCTTGGTAGACCTTTCCTTAAAACGGTTGGTGCGATTATTGATATGAAGGAAGGGAATATTAGATTCCAATTTGCATTAAAAAAGGGCATGGAACACTTTCCAAGAAAGAAAATAAAATTTCCATATGAAACTATCATGAGAGCCACTTATGGATTGCCCTCCAAAGATGGCAATACCTAGATCTATCCTCGCATTTATGCCTAGCTAGGGGCGTTAAACGATAGCGCTTGTTGGGAGGCAACCCAATTTTTATTTTTAGTTTTTTGTGTTTTTCTTCTGTTAGGGAATAAATAACCCATCTACCTTCTTTTGGATGCGGTTTTGTGTTTTAATTTGTGTTTGTGCCAAGTTAGACCTATTGAATCTTCTTGGATGATAGTTATTTGATCTTGCTGTAATTTCCAGAAACTTTGCGTTCAGTGCCCGAATTATTAAAAATCATCAGAACGTGATAAAATACTAATTCCAATTTCTGCTGATCAATAAACAAATTGTCTAGGTCTTCTAATTTTGGTAGAATTTTTTGGGTTCCAGAATTTGCGTTAGTTACAGATTACTACAGACTGTTCTGTTTTTTGACAGATTCTGTTTTTGTGTGTTGTTTGCTTATTTTGATGAATCTATGGTTAGTAAGATATGTTATAATCCATAGAGAAGTTGGAATACATTAGGTTTAACACCAATATAAATAAATAATGAGTTAATTACAGTACTTTGAAGTGGTCTTTTGTTTTCTTTCTCTAACGGAGCTCACGAGATTTCTATTGAGTTTTGTGTTGTGAAGTTTTCAAGTTTTGGGTGAATTCTTTTGATGGATTATGGGACAAGGAGTGGCAAGAGTCTAAGCTTGGGGATGCCCATGGCACCCCAAGATAATCCAAGGACACCAAAAGTCAAAGCTTGGGGATGCCGGAAGGCATCCCTCTTTAAATCCACTTCCACCGATAATTTACTTAGAGCTATATTTTTATTCACCAACATGATATGTGTTTTGCTTGGAGCGTCTTGTATTATTTGTGTCTTTGTTTGTTAGTGTGCCACAATCATCCTTGCTGTACACCACCTTTTGAGAGAGCCATACATGAATTCGAATTTGATAGAATACTCTATGTGCTTCACTTATATCTTTTGAGCTATGTAGTTTTTGCTCTATGTGCTTCACTTATATCTGAGCATTATAATTTTGCTCTATGTGCTTCACTTAGATCTTTTAGAGCATGGTGGTGGTTTGTTTTAAAGAAACTATTGATCTCTCATGCTTCACTTAAATTATTTTGAGAGTCTTAATAGCATGGTAATTTTCTTAATAATAATATGCTTGGTGTTCAAGATTTGTGAAATTTTCTTTTGAGTGCGTTGAATACTAAGAGAAGATTGAAGCATGATAATTGTTTTGAGATATGGAGGTGATAATATTAGAGCCATGCTAGTTTAGTAGTTGTGAATTTAAAGAATACTTGTGTTAAAGTTTGTGATTCCCGTACCATGCACGTATGGTGAACCGTTATGTGATGAAGTCGGATCATGATTTATTTATTGATTGTCTTCCTTATGAGTGGCGGTCGGGGACGAGCGATGGTATTTTCCTACCAATCTAACCCCTAGGAGCATGCGCGTAATACTTTGCTTTGATAACTTCTAGATTTTTTGCAATAAGTATATGAGTTCTTTATGACTAATGTTGAGTCCATGGATTATACGCACTCTCACCCTTCCATCATTGCTAGCCTCTCTAATACCGCAGATTTCACGGTATCATACACCCACCATATACCTTCCTCAAAACAGCCACCATACCTACCTATCATGGCATTTCCATAGCCATTCCGAGATATATTGCCATGCAACTTTCCACCGTTCCGATTATTATGACACGCTTCATCATTGTCATATTGCTAGCATGATCATGTAGTTGACATCGTATTTGTGGCAAAGCCACCGTTCATAATTCTTTCATACATGTCACTCTTGATTCATTGCATATCCCGGTACACCGCTGGAGGCATTCATATAGAGTCATTTGTTCTAAGTATCGAGTTGTAACTGATGAGTTGTAAGAAAAATAAAAGTGTGATAATCATCATTTTTTAGAGCATTGTCCCAAGTGAGGAAAGAATGATGGAGACTATGATTCCCCATCGGGATGAGACTCGGACGAAAAGAAAAACAAAAAAAAGAGGCCATAAAAAAAGAGAACGGCCCAAATAAAAAAATGAGAGAAAAAGAGAGAAGGGACAATGTTACTATCCTTTTACCACACTTGTGCTTCAAAGTAGCACCATGATCTTCATGATAGAGAGTCTCTCGTTATTTCACTTTCATATACTAGTGGGAATTTTTCATTATAGAACTTGGCTTGTATATTCCAATGATGGGATTCCTCAAAATTGCCCTAGGTCTTTGTGAGCAAGCGAGTTGGATGCACACCCACTTAGTTTCTTTTGATGAGCTTTCATATACTTATAGCTCTAGTGCATCCGTTGCATGGCAATCCCTACTCACTCACATTGATATCTATTGATGGGCATCTCCATAGCCCGTTGATACGCCTAGTTGATGTGAGACTATCTTCCCCTCTTTTTGTCTTCTCCACAACCAGCATTCTATTCCACCTTTAAGTTCTATATCCATGGCTCACGCTCATGTATTGCGTGAAGATCGAAAAAGTTTTGAAAAACTTAGAGTATGAAACAATTGCTTGGCTTGTCATCGGGGTTGTGCATGATTTAAATACTTTGTGTGGTGAAGATAGAGCATAGCCAGACTATATGATTTTGTAGGGATAACTTTCTTTGGCCATGTTATTTTGAGAAGACATAATTGCTTTATTAGTATGCTTGAAGTATTATTATTCTTTATGTCAATATGAACTTTTGTCTTGAATCTTTTGAATCTGAATATTCATACCACAATTAAGAAATTTGCATTGAAATTATGCCAAGTAGCACTCCGCATCAAAAATTCTCTTTTTATCATTTACCTACTCGAGGACGGCAGAATTAAGCTTAGGATGCCTCGATACGTCTCCAACGTATCTATAATTTTTGATTGCTCCATGCTATATTATCTACTGTTTTGGACTATATTGGGCTTTATTTTCCACTTTTATATTATTTTTGGGACTAACCTATTAACCGGAGGCCCAGCCCAGAATTGCTGTTTTTTTGCCTATTTCAGTGTTTCGAAGAAACAGAATATCAAATGGAGTCCAAACAGAAAAATACTTTTTGGAACGTGATTTTCTCACGGGATAAGACCTAGGAGACTTGGACCCTACGCCAAGGCATCAGAGAGGCGGTCACGAGGGTGGGGGGCGCGCCCCTCCTGTATGCACTTCTGCCTCATGGGCCCCTCGAAGCTCCACCGACGTACTTCTTCCTCCTATATATATCCACGTAGCCCCAAACGATCAGAACAGGAGCCAAAAACCTAATTCCACCGTCGCAACTTTCTGTATCCACGAGATCCCATCTTGGGGCCTGTTCCGAGTTCACCGAGAGGGCCGTCATCACGGAGAGCTTCTACATCATCATAGCCTCTCCGATGAAGTGTGAGTAGTTTACCTCAGACCTTCGCGTCCATAGTTATTAGCTAGATGGCTTCTTCTCTCTTTTTGGATCTCAATACAATGTTCTCCTCTCTTGTGGAGATCTATTCGATGTAATCTTCTTCTTTATGTGTGTTTGTTGAGACCGATGAATTCGGGTTTATGATCAAGTCTATCTATGAACAATATTTGAATCTTCTCTGAATTCTTTTATGTATGATTGGTTATCTTTGCAAGTCTCTTGAATTATCCGCTTGGTTTGGCCAACTAGATTGGTAGTTCTTGCCATGGGAGAAGTGCTTAGCTTTGGGTTCGATCTTGCGATGTCCTTTCCCAAAGGATGTATAAGGGCAGCAAGGCACGTATTGTATCATTGCCATCGAGGATAACAAGATGGGGTTTATTTCATATTGCATGAATTTATCTCTCTACATCATGTCATCTTGCTTAAAAGCGTTACTCTGTTTTTAACTTAATACTCTAGATGCATGCTTTGGATAGCGGTCGATGAGTGGAGTAATAGTAGTAGATGCAGAATCGTTTCGATCTACTTGTCATGGACGTGATGCCTATATACATGATCATGCCTAGATATTCTCATAACTATGCTCAATTCATCCAATTTCTCAACATGAATTTGTTCACCCAATCAGAGAATACTTATGCTCTTGAGAGAAGCCACTAGTGAAACCTATGGCCCCCGGGTCTATTCTCATCATATCAATCTCCATCACTTTAATCTTGCTTTGCTTTTTACTTTGCATCTTTATACCAAAAATACCAAAAATATTATCTATCAGATCTCACTTTCGTAAGTGACCGTGAAGGGATTGACAACCCCTAATCGTGTTGATTGCGCTGAGCTCTTTGTGTTGTGTAGGTACGAGGGACTTGCGCGTGGCCTCCTACAGGATAGATACCTTGGTTCTCAAAAACTGAGGGAAATACTTACGCTACTCTGCTGCATCATCCTTTCCTCTTCGGGGAAATCCAACGCAAGCTCAAGAGATAGCAACCCTCAGCCCCGAGAGTGAACTACTCCCTCCTCGTTATGGAGAGCGCCGGGATGATGAAGATGGGCATCGGTGAGGATTCCCCTCTCCGGCATGGTGCCGGAACAGGGTCCCGAGAGGTTTTTGGTGGCTACAGAGGCTTGCGGTGGCGGAACTCCAGATCTATTCTGTTCCCCGAAGTTTTTAGGGTATATGGGTATATATAGGTGAAAGAAGTACGCTAGGGGAGCCACGAGGGGCCCACGAGGGTGGAGGGCGCGCCCTTGGGCTCACCCCCTACCTCATGCCTTCCTCGTTGCTTCTTTGACGTGGACTCCATGTCTCCCAGGTTGCTTTCCTTCCAAAAATAACTTCTCCAGAAGGTTTCATTCCGTTTCGACTCCGTTTGATATTTATTTTCTTCGAAACACTGAAATAGGCAAAAAACAGCAATTCTTGGCTAGGCCTCCGGTTAATAGGTTAGTCCCAAAAATAATATAAAAGTGGATAATAAAGCCCAATATTGTCCAAAACAGTAGATAATATAGCATGGAGCAATCAAAAATTATAGATACGTTGGAGACGTATCGTTGGTCGGCGGTGTCGGTTTCTCCAACTTTAGTTGAACTGAGTGTGGCATACGCCTTGGTCGTTGAGAAGGTTAAAACAACACTAACTTGACGAACTATCATTGTGGTTTTGATGCGTAGGTAAGAACGGTTCTTGCTCAGCCCGTAGCAGCCACGTAAAACTTGCAACAACAAAGTAGAGGATGTCTAACTTGTTTTTGCAGGGCATGTTGTGACGTGATATGGTCAAGGCATGATGCTATATTTTATTGTATGAGATGATCATGTTTTGTAACCGAGATATCAGCAACTGGCAGGAGCCATATGGTTGTCGCTTTATTGTATGCAATGCAAACGCCCTATGATGCTTTACTTTATCACTAAGCGGTAGCCATAGCCGTAGAAGCATAAGTTGGCGAGACGACAACGATGCTATGACGGAGATCAAGGTGTCGCGTCGGTGACGATGGTGATCATGACGGTGCTTCGGAGATGGATATATGATATGTCTCCAACGTATCTATAATTTTTGATTGCTCCATGCTATATTATCTACTGTTTTGGACTATATTGGGCTTTATTTTCCACTTTTATATTATTTTTGGGACTAACCTATTAACCGGAGGCCCAGCCCAGAATTGTTGTTTTTTGCCTATTTCAGTGTTTCAAAGAAACGGAATATCAAACGGAGCCAAAAACCTAATTCCACCGCCGCAACTTTCTGTATCCACGAGATCCCATCTTGGGGCCTGTTCTGGAGCTCCGCCGGAGAGGGCTGTCATCACGGAGGGCTTCTACATCATCATAGCCTCTCCGATGAAGTGTGAGTAGTTTACCTCAGACCTTCGGGTCCATAGTTATTAGCTAGATGGCTTCTTCTCTCCTTTTGGATCTCAATACAATGTTCTCCCCCTCTCTTGTGGAGATCTATTCGATGTAATCTTCTTCTTTTTGCGGTGTGTTTGTTGAGACCGATGAATTGTGGGTTTGTGATCAAGTCTATCTATGAATAATATTTGAATCTTCTCTGAATTCTTTTATGTATGATTGGTTATCTTTGCAAGTCTCTTTGAATTATCCATTTGGCTTGGCCAACTAGATTGGTAGTTCTTGCCATGGGAGAAGTGCTTAGCTTTGGGTTCAATCTTGCGGTGTCCTTTCCCAGTGACAGAAGGGGTAGCAAGGCACGTATTGTATCATTCCATCGAGGATAACAAGATGGGGTTTATTTCATATTGATTGAATTTATCTCTCTACATCATGTCATCTTGCTTAAGGCGTTACTCTGTTTTTAACTTAATACTCTAGATGCATGCTGGATAGCGGTTGATGAGTGGAGTAATAGTAGTAGATGCAGGCAGGAGTCGGTCTACTTGTCTCGGACGTGATGCCTATATACATGATCATACCTGGATATTCTCATAACTATGCTCAATTCTGTCAATTTCTCAACAGTAATTTGTTCACCCACCGTAGAATACTTATGCTCTTGAGACAAGCCACTAGTGAAACCTATGGCCCCTGGGTCTATTATCATCATGTCAATCTCCATCACTTTAATCTTGCTTTGCTTTTTACTTTGCCTTTTACTTTTCACTTTGCATCTCTATATCAAAAATACCAAAAATATTATCTTTCATCTCTATCAGATCTCACTCAGAAGTGACCGAAGGGATTGACAACCCCTAATCGCGTTGGTTGCGAGGAGCTATTGTTTTTGTGTAGGTACGAGGGACTTGCGTGTAGCCTCCTACTAGATTGATACCTTGGTTCTAAAAAACCGAGGGAAATACTTACGCTACTCTGCTGCATCATCCTTTGCTCTTCGGGGAAATCCAATGCAAGCTCAAGAGGTAGCAAGAAGAATTTCTGGCGCCGTTGCCGGGGAGTCTACGCAAAAAGTCATACCAAGTACCCATCACAATCCCTATCTCCCGCATTACATTAGTTGCCATTTGACTCTCGTTTTCCTCTCCCCCACTTCACCCTTGCCGTTTTATTCGCCCTCTCTCTCCCAATCTCCTTCTCCTTCTCCTTCTCCTTCTCCTTCTCCTTCTCCGTTTGCCTTTTTCTCGCTTGCTTGTCGCTATGTCTCAAATTGGGGAAGTTATCGCCTATATGGGCGATAACAATGTCATAGAAAATTCTGATGCTCCTGTTGAAGAACCCCCTACCTATCATTCAAAAAGATTTTGAATCGGTAGTGGTAATATTATTGGAAAATGAGTTATTCAAGATTTCTTTACTTGTGCCGGTGCTTTGCCCTCTATGGGAGGTTCTATTCTCCATAGAACTAGTAGTCTTGCGGACGCTATTGCCATGCTTATCGTTGAACTTGAAAGGCAATTTATGCATATGCACCCATCTATACAAAGAATTTTCCTAGAATTTTCTAATATCGAGCATTCTTCTGTTAAGCGTGCTACTACTATCTTGTTGGCTCATGAATTCAGGTTTATAATAAAAGAGGCCAAGGAAATCTTTGCGCATTATAGGGTGGACGCTGGCCGTCCTCCCATAGAATCTATCCTCTTTGATCAAGAAGAAATTATGCGTTTTCAGTCTCTTGACTATGTTGCTTTCAATGAAAACCTTAGAAAAAAGGTGCCAACCAATATTTTATTGATAGAATCTCTGAACTTAACGATGATTTGGCTATTCGAAATAATGAGCTAGGATGCTCTCTCGAGTTTAGGCTCACAAGGTTTTGTCAAAAGAATGCTTATAACGATGAATTGGTTGTGCAATACGAAGGGCCGAAAGAGGAACCTATACCTCCTAAAATTGATCTTGGGGACTTCTGTCCTATTAAATTTAGCCCTTTTGATTACTTTTGCTTGTCTCAAAGGAAACTTTCTGCCGAACGTAGGGAATATGAAATGAGTTTCACCGATCTTTCTTATTACTACGGCACAACCTAGATCTATCCTCGCTTTTATGCCTAGCTAAGGGCGTTAAACGATAGCGCTTGTTGGGAGGCAACCCAATTTTATTTTTTAGTTTTTTGTGTTTTTCTTCTGTTTAGGAATAAATAACCCATCTACCATCTGTTTTGATGTGGTTTTGTGATTTAATTAGTGTTTGTGCCAAGTTAGACCTATTGGATCTTCTTGGATGATAGTTATTTGATCTTGCTGTAATTTCCAGAAACTTTGCGTTCAGTGCCCGAATTATTAAAAATCATAAGAACGTGATAAAATACTGATTCCAATTGCTGATGATCAATAAACAAATTGTCTAGGTCTTCTAATTTTGGTAGAATTTTTTGGGTTACAGAAGTTTGCGTTAGTTACAGATTACTACAGACTGTTCTATTTTTGACAGATTCTGTTTTGCGTGTGTTGTTTGCTTATTTTGATGAATCTATGGCTAGTAAAATAGTTTATAATCCATACAGAAGTTGGAATACAGTAGGTTTAACACCAATATAAATAAATAATGAGTTCATTACAGTACCTTGAAGTGGTATTTTGTTTTCTTTCTCTAACGGAGCTCACGAGATTTCTATTGAGTTTTGTGTTGTGAAGTTTTCAAGTTTTGGGTGAATTCTTTTGCTGGATTATGGAACAAGGAGTGGCAAGAGCCTAAGCTTGGGGATTCCCATGGCACCCCCAAGATAATCTAAGGACACCAAAAATTCAAAGCTTGGGGATGCCCCGGAAGGCATCCCCTCTTTAAATCTACTTCCATCGGTAATTTACTTGGAGCTATATTTTTATTCACCAACATAATATGTGTTTTGCTTGGAGCGTCTTGTATTATTTGTGTCTTTGTTTGTTAGTGTGCCACAATCATCCTTGCTGTACACACATTTTGAGAGAGCCATACAAGAATTGGAATTTTATAGAATACTCTATGTGCTTCACTTATATCTTTTGAGCTATGTAGTTTTGCTCTATGTGCTTCACTTATATCTTTTGAGCGTTATAATTTTGCTCTATGTGCTTCACTTAGATATTTTAGAGCACGGTGGTGGATTTGTTTTAAAGAAACTATTGATCTCTCATGCTTCACTTAGATTATTTTGAGAGTCTCAATAGCATGGTAATTTGCTTAATAATAATATGCTTCGTGTTCAAGATTTGTGAAACTTTCTTTTGAGTGCGTTGAATAAAAAGAAAAGATTGAGGCTTGATAATTGTTTTGAGATATAAATATGGTGATATTAGAGTCATGCTAGTTGAGTAGTTGTGAATTTAAGAAATACTTGTGTTAAAGTTTGTGATTCCCGTAGCATGCACGTATGGTGAACCGTTATGTGATGAAGTCGGAGCATAATTTATTTATTGATTGTCTTCCTTATGAGTGGCGGTCGGGGACGAGCGATGGTCTTTTCCTACCAATCTATCCCCCTACGAGCATGCGCGTAATACTTTGCTTTGATAACTTCTAGATTTTTGTAATAAGTATATGAGTTCTTTATGACTAATGTTGAGTCCATGGATTATATGCACTTTTTCCCAACCTTCCACCATTGCTAGCCTCTCTAATACCGCGCACTTTTCGCCGGTATCATACACCAACCATATACCTTTCTAAAAACAGCCACCATACCTACCTATCATGGCATTTCCATAGCCATTCCGAGATATATTGCCATGCAACTTTCCACCGTTCCGTTTATTATGACACGCTCCATCATTGTCATATTGCTAGCATGATCATGTAGTTGACATCGTATTTGTGGCAAAGCCACCATTCATAATTCTTTCATACATGTCACTCTTGATTCACTTTGCATATCCCGTACATCACGGAGGCATTCATATAGAGTCATATTTGTTCTAAGTATCGAGTTGTAATTGTTGAGTTGTAAGAAAAATAAAAGTGTGATGATCATCAATTTTTAGAGCATTGTCCCAAGTGAGGAAAGAATGATGGAGATTATGATTCCCCCATAAGTCGGGATGAGACTCCGGACGAAAAAAAAGGCCATAAAAAGGCCCAAATAAAAAAAATGAGAGAAAAAGAGAGAAGGGGCAATGTTACTATCCTTTTACCACACGTGTGTTTCAAAGTAGCACCATGATCTTCATGATAGAGAGTCTCTCATTTTGTCACTTTCATATACTAGTGGGAATTTTTCATTATAGAACTTCGCTTGTATATTCCAATGATGGTGTAGGACCTTGAAGTATGTCTAGAGGGGGGGTGATTAGACTACTTGACCAATTAAAAACTTAACCTTTTCCCAATTTTAGACTTTGGCAGTTTTTAGCTAACTTTGAACAATTCAAGCAATAATCACGCAATTCAAGAAAGCACGCAAAGAGTATATAGGCAGCGGAAAATAAAGCATGCAACTTGCAAGAATGTAAAGGGAAGGGTTTGGAGGATTCAAACGCAATTGGAGACACGGATGTTTTTGTCGTGGTTCCGATAGGTGGTGCTATCATACATCCACGTTGATGGAGACTTCAACCCACATAGGGTAAGGTTGCGCGAGTCCACGGAGGGCTCCACCCACGAAGGGTCCACGAAGAAGCAACCTTGTCTATCCCACCATGGCCGTCGCCCACGAAGGACTTGCCTCACTAGCGGTAGATCTTCACGAAGTAGGCGATCTCCTTGCCCTTACAAACTCCTTGGTTCAACTCCACAATTGTCGGAGGCTCCCAAGTGACACCTAGCCAATCTAGGAGACACCACTCTCCAAGAAGTAACAAATGGTGTGTTGATGATGAACTCCTTGCTCTTGTGCTTCAAATGATAGTCTCCCCAACACTCAACTCTCTCTCACGGGATTTGGATTTGGTGGAAAGAAGATTTGAGTGGAAAGCAACTTGGGGAAGGCTAGAGATCAAGATTCATATGGTTGGAATGGGATATCTTGGCCTCAACACATGAGTAGGTGGTTCTCTCTTAGAACTGGTAAGTTGGAAGTGTAGGTTTGTTCTGATGGCTCTCTCCACGAATAAAGAGGAGGTGGAGGGGTATATATAGCCTCCACACAAAATCTAACCGTTACACACAATTTACCAAACTCGGTGGGACCGAATCATAAAACTCAGCCAGACCGATTTAGTAAACCTAGTGACCGTTAGGGTTTTTGATGGGACTGACATGCAACTCGGTAGGACCGATATGGTTAGGGTTAGGGCGTAACATAATCTCAGTGAGACCGATTACACAAACTCGGTGAGACCGATTTTGGTAATTAGCTAACTAGAGAGTTGGTCAGGTAAACTCGGTGGGACCGATTCGCTCTTTTCGGTGAGACTGAAACGTAAGGAAATGGAAACAGAGAGTTTACATTGCAATCTCGGTGGGACCGATCGCTCACTTCGGTTAGACCAAAACGTTACGAAGGGAAACAGAGAGATTACAATCCCATCTCGGTGAGACCGAGATCCCTATCGGTGAGACCGATTTGCCTAGGGTTTGTGGCGTTGGCTATGACATTTGAACTCGGTGGCGCGGATAGAAAGAATCGGTAGGGCCGAGTTTGACTTTAGGTTTAGGTCATATGTGGATGTGAGAAAGTAGTTGAGGGTTTTGGAGCATATCACTAAGCACCGAGAGCAAGAAACTCATTAAGCAACACCTCATCCCTCCTTGATAGTATTGGCTTTTCCTATAGACTCAGTGTGATCTTGGATCACTAAAATGTAAAATGTAGAGTCTTGAGCTTTTGAGCTTGAGCCAATCCTTTGTTCTTAATATTTTGAGGGATCCACTTTCATCATCCATGCCATGCCATTCATTGAGCTTTCCTGAAGTATTTGTCTTGGAATAGCATTAGCTTAATGTTCTATATGTTGTTATGAATTACCAAAACCACCTAGGGATAGTTGCACTTTCAATCTCCCCCTTTTTGGTAATTGATGACAACATATAGATCAAAGCTTCGACAAATGATAATAAAATTGAAAAACATCGTCGCTTTGAGAAGTATGTGATAAGCAAGAGCTCCCCCTAAATTTGTGCATATTTTGAGATTTGCTTTGGACTGCAAATGCACAAGGAATTAGGCTCATGGGTTACTCTTCCATGTCACATACATCTTGGTGGTGCGCTCAAAATGATAAAGATTGAATACATGCACTCATCACCAAGCACAGTGAATGATCATATAAGGATAAGTAAGATAATATCATAACAAGCATAAGTGTAGCTTATGTTCAAACACATGATCATCAATGTCTCACAGATAAAAGCATAGTATCTCAAACAATCAAAGCAAACGAAGTTCAACCAAGAAGACAAGAGAGAACAAAAGAAAATCTCTCTCTCTCTCTCTCTCTCGAAGCCTATGATCTATACATTTTTCTCCCCCTTTGGCAACAAGTTACCAAAAAGTTCCTAGAAAAAGCATAGGACTATATCGTCTCTCAGGCTTGGTCTTATGGTGTTGGTGTAGATAGGACTCCAAGGACGAAGGCATCGAGAGATGTGGAAGGAGCTGAAGGAGTTGGTGCCGAGCTGGTTGCACTGGAGCTGTAGGCTGGAGCCGATGAAGTGACTCTGGTGACCGGCTCTGCGGTGATCTCTCGAGCTCGTGGCACTCGGGCAAATGCATCGATCGAAGTTCGCCCTTCCTCTCGCATGTCATCCTGTAGCTGCTCCACGGTGGCTGAATCTCGATTACCTTGACATCAAGATCATAGAATTTTTGTTACATGATTCTTTCCTGTGCTCTCCTGGTTTTGAGTTAGGGTGGCCAACCCCTTCTCAATCCGCAGAGTTGATGCTATCAAGTAACCAAGCTGCTCCTGCTTGTTCTTCAGAAAATAATCAGATGCCTCTGCTTGCGTTGGCATCTTGGCAGCCTTCTCTTTCCTTGCCTTCTCCTTCTTCTCTTGCGCTTGCACTGATGATGGTTCATTCTCAGTCATGACAACTTGATTGTCCTCAAAGTCAGGATAGAGAACCATGTGTTCCTTATCCAACATATACTTCCCTATGCCCATCTTTGAGTTTATCAACTCCACGAATCAGGGGGCATATCCACGCCTCCTCTTACGGTCTGCTGTCCTCTTGATAGTTTCAACTATGAGGCTCATGACTTTGAATTTCGAGGCACGCCAAATATGTGAAGCAAATTTATTGCATGCCCTCTAATCATGTTGTGGTCACCGATTTGGGCAACAGAGTGTGCCTTAGGATCCAGCTTGATCGTAGGCAGCCTCGACGGAAGATAATGAACTGATCCAATCTTGAAAGTCTCAAGTGCATCATCTGGGATCTCCTTGTACATCTGTGACATTGACTTATGACCCATCTTCTTCTTGGCATAAATGTCCAAGTCATCTTCACTTTCCTTGTGGGCATTGATCAGACTTGCCCATTCCTCTATGGTTGACTGATATCTCGTTCCTTCAGACATCCAAACTATCCTGCCATCTGGATAGAAATGTGATGTGGAGTAGAATTGCATAATGAGCTCGTCATTCCAGTTTGTGAGCTTCTGCCCAACAAAATCTGCAACTCCACACGCACTAAAGCTGTCATATACTCCAGGATAGTGTTCTGCGTTCTCCTGAATGTAGGTCCAGTCGACCCACCTCATATCACAAACTATGGGCTTCTTATCCAATAAGATGGTCTCATAGAAGTCCTCTGCTCCTTGGTGTGGAACCCGTAATCTACAAAGAGTCCTTCTCTTGGTGGCATATGGATCTGACTCTCTCCATAGCCTCAACCCTTGATCTCTCCTGATCTTCATGTTCTCAGCCACAGGATGAGCATCATTGTGGTCTAGAATCTTGGGTTTGAGCTTCCTTAGGACCTGCCCTTCTTCATCTTCCTCAGTATCAACTTCAGGCATTGGAGCCTTGTTCTTCTCAGCTGCTGGTATACTCCTGGTATTCCTCTTTGGTGCACTCTTGGGCTTATGGTCAGCTTTGGGCTTTGAAGTTGCAGCCCTGATTTTATGGCATCACCTATCGACTTTTGTGCCTTGGGTGCTGGCTCAAGAACCTCTTCTTCTTCCTCTTCCTCCATCATGTAAGGCTTCCCAATCACTCCGGCCATGGTCTTCTTGACCCTTTCTTTCCTTTTCTTTCCTTCAAGAAGAAGCAGGCTCTTTGGCTTGGGATTCCAAAGAAGCTTGAGTGGAGACTCGGCTTTGGACATTGGTTGTCTTCTGCTGGCCTTTTAATCTTCATTCCAGGCTTAATCTGTTGTTGAGTTGTACTCCTTCTTGAGCACTTTCTTCTTTGAATCGGCCTCATCCTCAATCGCCACATAATCTTCATCCTCAGACTCTGAGGTCTTCTTCTTCCTTGTTCTTGTGGCAGCCTTGGGCAAATTACTGGGAGTGCTTCTGCTCCCCTCATCTGAGCCGCTTGAGGGACTAGTGCCCTCACTCATGTGAATCTGCTCTTCTGACCTATATTTGTCACTTTGGTGCGACATGTTGCACTCGATCGCTGACCCTGTGAATGGTTATAGATGAGGTAGAGTGGATGAGCATCACAAAATGCAGAGATTTTTGCAAAATAATGCTTCAAAAAACTTAGTTTTAGTTTTCCACAGAAAGCATTTTGGATCTACCGATTTTCAAACTCGGTGATACCGAAGCAGTTTTGGAACCTAAACTAGTGAACTCGGCCAGACCGATTCACAGTTCGGTGGCACCGAGTCTGCTAGGGTTTCACAAAGTCCTAAAATCGGTCACACCGATTTGTAATTCTCGGTCAGACCGAGACTTACTAGTGCAATGGCGTTTAGCCAAATCGGTGGGACCGAGTTTTTCAACTCGGTGGGTCCGAGATGGTTTCGGAAACCTAACCCTAAATTTTCGAATCACAACTATTCTAAGGATTGTTTTGTTGGATAGAAGTGTTTCAATCGTGGCAAGATGCATTATGAACACAATGTGCCGAGAATCGGACAAGGATAGCAATCGTGATCGAAGTTCATACCCTAGTTCGGGTGAACTCGCCACGGCTGCAACGGCAGGAGAATTCCGTTGACGGCGGCGGAGACCAGTGGCTGGAGGCGGCTGGCGACGAAGTCGACGATCCGGAGACCTAGTAGGCAGAGCGAGCTATGCGCGGGCGAGGAGTTTCGGAGAAAGTTTTCCAAAATTTGCCCGTGTGAATATATAGCCCGACACTGTCGGTGTGACCGAGTGGAACAACTCGGTGGCACCGAGATGCATAACTGATAATGATTCTGACAACTCGGTGTGACCAAAGTTAAAATCGGTTGCACCGAGATTGAAAACCTAGATCGACTTAGTGATCTCGGTATGACCGAAATGGAGGAATCGGTCGGACCGAAAATCACAAAGAAGTTTTGGAAGTTTAAATATATGATTTAATCGGGGACTCCGAAAGTGCTCCTCACACAGAGTGGTTCGAATCTGACTTGATCAAATTTTGTGATGTAGCATGAATAGAGTTTGAGACGAGAAAAGCATACATAGCTAGAGAAGGTTCTTAGGCATTCTTGTCCATCCACTTGGACAAAGAAAGAGAAGCCAAACAATCAAAACAACAAGTGGATGTCCATGAATGAGTAAAATATGCAACCAACATGCTCACACAATAAAATGACAAATGAAGTATGTGCCAAAGCATGCACAACCAATTCTAGCATCTATCAAACAATTGGCGATGACTAGGTCATCTATATATGAGTAAATTGACTTAGGAGTCAAATGAGAACATTTGATCATAGGTCATACTCATCGTTTATGCTCAAGTGGGGTTACCACTTTTACATAAAGCATTTATGTGTTCACATCATTATAGTTGCTTTGACTCAATTCTTAGAGTTAAGCTCCCCTAGATGTGAGATCCCCTTAGAGGGATAAACTAACCTTGGGTTTTGTCGATGATGACTTCATGTAGGTGTTGAAGATGTGGATGCTCAATGTTGATGTAGATCTTTTGGAGCAATCCTTTGGAGTGAGTTGCACTTTCAATACCTACATGGGTTAGTCCCACAAGGAACAAACAAGAATATCCATAGACATAGAGTGATGCACACACAAAATGATGTCCATGAAAACTTTAGGTTACCTTGTCCCTTGCCTTACCAACATGAGGGTTTTTTGACTCCTTGAACTAGTGCAAGATATGGAAGTTGGTTGCACTTGTCTTTGCCATAATGATATGAGTGAAAAATGTTGGCGGAGTCACCCTCAA
This sequence comes from Aegilops bicornis, assembly GCA_021605145.1. Lineage (NCBI taxonomy): Eukaryota > Viridiplantae > Streptophyta > Magnoliopsida > Poales > Poaceae > Aegilops > Aegilops bicornis. Next base: position 377,333,169 of record CM038675.1, on the reverse strand, counting down.
GAACTCTCTAGTTCTTCTTCTTCGGGATCCACATCATCTTGATGGGAATCCTTGGTTTAGTAGTTGTGCTTGATGAAGTAGAACTTGACGTAGTATTGGGAACCCACTTGACCAAGGCCTTAGGTGCTTCTTCAAATGCATCAATCTCCTCTTGAAGCTTGTCCTTGTCTTTGTTCTTGTGGTCTTGTGGTGGAAGATCATCTTGTGCTTGTGTTCCCTTGAAGGAAGTAGGATCATACTTCTCTTGTTGAGGAACAAACTTCGTCTTAGGGTATTGATCTTCTTCCCACTCAACTCCATTGGCATTGAACTTTCGCTCAAAACCAACACCTTGATTCTTCCGGTGCCTTCCTTGCTTGCATACAATTTCCTCAAATTACTTACTCCCGGCAAGGCTCCTGTATACACCTTTCTCTATAATTCCCTTCAATAAGTTGTTTTCTTGCTCAAGTGTAACTTGGCTAAGAGAATCATTAGTGGAATCAAGAGAGCTACTAGAAGCAACAATATTGGATTTAGCATTGTTATTGTTACTACTAGAAGAGGAATCTTTCTTGTTCTTGTTGCTAGACTTGACTTGAGGCATGTAAGTAGATAAGAGTAAACGCTTGGCAATATAAGAAGAACTTTTCTTACGGAGATCATCATTGATCGCTTTTAGGAACTCATGCTCTTGCTCAAGATTGAGCTTTTCAAAGCGTAACTTTTCATGAGCCCTTAAAAGTTCTCGATGATCTTCAAGATAGTTTCATGAGCTAACTTAAGAGTGTTTAGTTCTTTAGTTAGACGCTCAATCTTCTCCTTATCATTGTCATTCGTTTCATCTTGATTAGCATGATTAATTGACGTTTCATCATAGTATTCATCACTAGAGTTGTCAATAAGTAAATCATCATCACCTAGCAAGTCATCTTCATCACTATTAAAATCAACATACTCGAGGTGTGTTACCTTAGGACCTTTGGCCATGAAGCATCTCCAATTCCTTCATTTGGTGATTCAAATATGTCGTAGGAGTTGGTTGACACAAATGCTAAACCGGCAACACCTTCATCTTGAGTGCATTCGGAGTCGGAGTGATAGCTTCTCTCGGAGTGATTGTCGGAGTCGGAGTCGGATACCCATTCACCAACATGAGCTTGATGTCGTCGTTTTGTGTAGCTCTTTGATGACTTATCCTTCCTTTCTGAATCCTTGCTTCTCCGTGAGGGTCTTCGTTCATAACGATCATCTCTACTCCTTCTCTCTCTTGGTGGTGATTCTTCTCTTCTACTTCTTATCTTTGGAGAATCTTCTCTTCTTTTGTAGGGTGCCATACACTCATTGGAATAGTGTCCTGGTCTCCCACAATTGTAGCAATTGCGCTCTCGACTAGAAGATCTTTTGTCATTGTAGGACCTTGACTTGGAGCTTCTTTCTTTGCTTCTACTCTTGTAGAATTTTTTGAAGTTTTTCACCATTAAGCTCAATTCTTCATTGAAGGTTTGTTTCTCACTTGATGATGTGGGGGCTTCACATGAGGCTTTGTAAGCACCACTTGACTTGTTGTGAAGTTCCTCCTTATCCTTGAGTGACATCTCATGAGCAACAATTCTTCCAATGACTTCCGCTGGCTTGAGATCTTTGTAATTTGGCATCATTTGGATCAATGTGCACACGGTATCATATTTTCCATCCAATGCTCTTAGGATCTTCTTGATGATGAATCTGTCGGTCATTTCTTCACTTCCTAAGCCGGCAATCTGATTTGTGATAAGAGCGAGCCTAGAGTACATTTCAGCGACACCTTCACCATCCTTCATTTTGAACTTGTCAAGCTGACTTTGGAGCACACCCAACTTGGATTCCTTGACGGAGTCGGTACCTTCATGCATATCAATCAAAGTATCCCAAATTTCCTTTGCATTCTCAAGACGGCTGATTTTGTTGAATTCTTAGGGGCACAAGCCATTGATGAGGATATCACAAGCTTGAGCGTTGTATTGCAACATCTTCAACTCTTCCGCACTAGCTTCACGGTTCGGTTCTCTCTCATCAAAGAATTCACCTTGCAAACCAATACACACAATAGCCCAAACGGCGGGGTTATGTCCGAGAATATGCATTTTCATCTTATGCTTCCAACTAGCAAAATTAGTGCCATCAAAGTAAGGACCTCACGGTGATAATTTCCCTTGCTAGACGCCATACTCTCCTAGGTTGTGAAACCAAGGCTATGACCACCAAAAGCTATGGAAATCAAAGCAAATGGAGACCAAAGCTCTGATACCACTTGTAGGACCTTGAAGTGTGTCTAGAGGGGGGGTGATTAGACTACTTGACCAATTAAAAACTTAACGTTTTCCCAATTTTAGACTTTGGTAGATTTTAGCTAACTTTGAACAATTCAAGCAATCATCACGCAATTCAAGCAAGCATGCAAAGAGTATATAGGCAGCGGAAAATAAAGCATGCAACTTGCAAGAATGTAAAGGGAAGGGTTTGGAGGATTCAAACTAATTGGAGACACAGATGTTTTTGTCGTGGTTCCAATAGGTGGTGCTATCGTGACATCCACGTTGATGGAGACTTCAACCCACGTAGGGGTAGCATTGCGCGAAGTCCACGGAGGGCTCCACCCACGAAGGGTCCACGAAGAAGCAACCTTGTCTATCCCACCATGGCCGCCGCCCACGAAGGACTTGCCTCACTAGCGGTAGATCTTCACTTAAGTAGGCGATCTCCTTGCCCTTACAAACTCCTTGGTTCAACTCCACAATCTTGCCTGAGGCTCCCAAGTGACACCTAGCCAATCTAGGAGACACCACTCTCCAAGAAGTAACAAATGGTGTGTTGATGATGAACTCCTTGCTCTTGTGCTTCAAATAATAGTCTCCCCAACACTCAACTCTCTCTCACGGGATTTGGATTTGGTGGAAAGAAGATTTGAGTGGAAAGCAACTTGGGGAAGGCTAGAGATCAAGATTCATATGGTTGGAATGGGATATCTTGGCCTCAACACATGAGTAGGTGGTTCTCTCTTAGAACTGGTAAGTTGGAAGTGTAGGTTTGTTCTGATGGCTCTCTCCACGAATGAAGAGGAGGTGGAGGGGTATATATAGCCTCCACACAAAATCTAACCGTTACACACAATTTACCAAACTCGGTGGGACCGAATCATAAAACTCGGCCAGACCAATTTAGTAAACCTAGTGACCGTTAGGGTTTTCGATGGGACTGACATGCAACTCGGTAGGACCGATATGGTTAGGGTTAGGGCATAACATAATCTCAGTGAGACCGATTACACAAACTCGGTGAGACCGATTTTGGTAATTAGCTAACTAGAGAGTTGGTCAGGTAAACTCGGTGGGACCGATTAAGCTCTTTTCGGTGAGACCGAAATGTTACGAAAGGAAACAGCGAGTTTACATTGCAATCTCGGTGGGACCGATCGCTCACTTGGTTAGACCGAAACGTTATGAACGGAACAGAGAGATTACAATCCCATCTCGGTGAGACTGAGATCCCTATCGGTGAGACCGATTTGCCTAGGGTTTGTGGCAGTGGCTATGACATTTGAACTTCGGTGGCGCGGATAGAAAGAATCGGTAGGGCCGAGTTTGACTTTAGGTTTAGGTCATATGTGGATGTGAGAAAGTAGTTGAGGGTTTTGGAGCATATCACTAAGCAATCAGAGAGCAAGAAACTCATTAAGCAACACCTCATCCCTCCTTGATAGTATTGGCTTTTCCTATAGACTCAATGTGATCTTGGATCACTAAAATGTAAAATGTAGAGTCTTGAGCTTTTGAGCTTGAGCCAATCCTTTGTTCTTAATATTTTGAGGGATCCACTTTCATCATCCATGCCATGCCATTCATTGAGCTTTCCTGAAGTATTTGTCTTGGAATAGCATTAGCTCAATGAGCTATATGTTGTTATGAATTACCAAAACCACCTAGGGCTAGTTGCACTTTCAGATGGGCTTCCTCAAATTGCCCTAGGTCTTCGTGAGCACGAGTTGGATGCACACCCTCTTAGTTTCTTTTGATGAGCTTTCATATACTTATAGCTCTAGTGCATCCGTTGCATGGAAATCCATACTCACTCACATTGATATCTATTGATGGGCATCTCCATAGCCCGTTGATACGCCTAGTTGATGTGAGACTATCTTCCCCTCCTTTTGTCTTCTCCACAATCACCATTCTATTCCACATACTACTGCTATATCCATGGCTCACGCTCATGTATTGCGTGAAGATCAAAAAAGTTTTGAAAACGTTAAAGTATGAAACAATTGCTTGGCTTGTCATCGGGTTTGTGCATGATTTAAATACTTTGTGTGGTGAAGATAGAGCATAACCAGACTATATGATTTTGTAGGGATAACTTTCTTTGGCCATGTTATTTTGAGAAGACATAATTGCTTTGTTAGTATGCTTGAAGTATTCTTATTTTTTATGTAAATATGAACTTTTATCTTGAATCTTTTGAATCTGAATATTCATACCACAATTAAGAAGAGTTACATTGATATTATTCCAAGTAGCACTCCGCATAAAAAATTCTCTTTTTATCATTTACCTACTCGAGGAAGAGCAGGAATTAAGCTTGGGGATGCCTGATACGTCTCCAACGTATCTATAAATTTTTATTCCTCCATGCTATATTATCTACTGTTTTGGACTATATTGGGCTTTATTTTCCACTTTATATTAGTTTTGGGACTAACCTATTAACCGGAGGCCCAGCCTGTAATTGTTGTTTTTGCCTATTTCGGTGTTTCAAGAAAGCGGAATATCAAACGGAGCCAAAAACCTAATTCCACCGCTGCAACTTTACGTATCCACGAGATCCCATCTTGGGGCCTGTTAGGAGCTCACGGAGAGGGCCGTCATCACGGAGGGCTTCTACATCATCATAGCCTCTCTGATGAAGTGTGAGTAGTTTACCTCAGACCTTCGCGTCCATAGTTATTAGCTAGATGGCTTCTTCTCTCTTTTTGGATCTCAATACAATGTTCTCCCCCTCTCTTGTGGAGATCTATTCGATGTAATCTTCTTCTTTTTCTGGTGCGTTTGTTGAGACCGATGAATTGTGGGTTTATGATCAAGTCTATCTATGAATAATATTTGAATCTTCTCTGAATTCTTTTATGTATGATTGGTTATCTTTGCAAGTCTCTTCGAATTATCCATTTGGTTTGGCCAACTAGATTGGTAGTTCTTGCCATGGGAGAAGTGCTTAGCTTTGGGTTCGATCTTGCGGTGTCCTTTCCAAAGGATGTATAAGGGCAGCAAGGCACGTATTGTATCATTGCCATCGATGATAACAAGATGGGGTTTATTTCATATTGATTGAATTTATTGCTCTACATCATGTCATCTTGCTTAAGGCGTTACTCTGTTTTTAACTTAATACTCTAGATGCATGCTGGATAGCGGTCGATGAGTGGAGTAATAGTAGTAGATGCAGGCAGGAGTCGGTCTACTTGTCTCGTACGTGATGCCTATATACATGATCATACCTAGATATTCTCATAACTATGCTCAATTACATCAATTGCTCAACAGTAATTTGTTCACCCACCGTAGAATACTTATGCTCTTGAGAGAAGCCACTAGTGAAACCTATGGCCCCGGTCTATTCTCATCATATCAATCTCCATCACTTTAATCTTGCTTTGCTTTTTTACTTTGCCTTTTACTTTTCACTTTGCATCTCTATTTCAAAAATACCAAAAATATTATCTTTCATCTCTATCAGATCTCACTCTCGTAAGTGACCGTGAAGGGATTGACAACCCCTAATCGCGTTGGTTGCGAGGAGCTATTGTTTTTGTGTAGGTACGAGGGACTTGCGTGTAGCCTCCTACTGGATTGATACCTTGGTTCTCAAAAACTGAGGGAAATACTTACGCTACTCTGTTGCATCATCCTTTCCTCTTCGGGGAAATCAATCCAACGCAAGCTCAAGAGGTAGCAAGATCACAAGCACAAGATGATGATGGCCATGTCATATCACTTATATTGATTACATGTGATGTTTATCTTTTATGCATCTTATCTTGCTTTGATTGACAGTAGCATTATAAGATGATCTTTCACTAAATTTCAAGATAAAAGTGTTCTCCCTGAGTATGCAATTGCCAAAGTTCGTCGTGCCCCGACACCACGTGATGATCGGGTGTGATAAGCTCTACGTCCATCTACAACGGGTGCAAGCCAGTTTTGCACACGCAGAATACTCAGGTTAAACTTGACGAGCCTAGCATATGCAGATATGGCCTCCGAACACTGAGACTGAAAGGTCGAGCATGAATCATATAGTAGATATGATCAACATAGTGATGTTCACCATTGAAAACTACTCCATTTCACGTGATGATCGGTTATGGTTTAGTTGATTTGGATCACGTGATCACTTAGATGATTAGAGGGATGTCTATCTAAGTGGGAGTTCTTAAGTAATATGATTAATTGAACTTAAATTTATCATGAACTTAGTACTGATAGTATTTTGCATGTCTATGTTTGTTGTAGATAGATGGCTCGTATTGTTGTTCCGTTGAATTTTAATGCGTTCCTTGAGAAAGCAAAGTTGAAAGATGATGGTAGCAATTACACGGACTGGGTCCGTAACTTGAGGATTATCCTCATTGCTGCACAGAAGAATTACGTCCTGGAAGCACCGCTAGGTGCGAGACCTGCTGCAGGAGCAACACCAGATGTTATGAACGTCTCGCAGAGCAAAGCTGATGACTACTCGATAGTTCATTGTGCCATGCTTTACGGCTTAGAACCGGGAATTCAACGACGTTTTGAACGTCATGGAGCATATGAGATGTTCCAGGAGTTGAAGTTAATATTTCAAGAAAATGCCCGGATTGAGAGATAAGAAGTCTCCAATAAGTTCTACAGCTGTAAGATGGAGGAGAATAGTTGTCGGTGAGCATATACTCGGAATGTGCAGGTATAACAACCACTTGATTCAACCGGGAGTTAATCTTCCGGATGATAAGCGTCATTGATGTAATTCTTCAATCACTGCCACCAAGCTACAAGAGCTTCGTGATGAACTATACCATGCAAGGGATGGATAATACGATTCCCGAGCTCTTCGCAATGCTAAAGGCTGCGGAGGTAGAAATCAAGAAGGAGCATCAAGTGTTGATGGTCAACAAGACCACCAGTTTCAAGAAAAAGGGCAAAGGGAAGAAGAAGAGGAACTTCAAAAAGAACAGCAAACAAGTTGTCGCTCAGAGAAGAAACCAAAGTCTAGACCTAAGCACGAGACTGAGTGCTTCTACCGCAAAATGACCGTCACTAGAAGCGGAACTGCCCCAAGTATTTGGCGGATAAGAAGGATGGCAAGGTGAACAAAGGTATATGTGATATACATGTTATTGATGTGTACCTTACTGAGCTCGCAGTAGCACCGGGTATTTGATCTTTGGTTACATTGCTAATATTTGCAACTCAAAACAGGGACTACGGATTAAGCGGACACTAGCTAAGGACGAGGTGACGATGCGCGTGGAAAACGGTTCCAAAGTCGATGTGATCACCGTCGGCATGCTACCTCTACATCTACCTTCGGGATTAGTATTAGACCTAAATAATTGTTATTTGGTGCCAGCATTCAGCATGAACATTATATCTAGATCTTGTTTGATGCGAGACGGCTATTCATTTAAATCAAAGAATAATGGTTGTTCTATTTATATGAGTAATATCCTTTATCGTCATGCACCCTTGAAGAGTGGTCTATTTTTGATGAATCTCGATAGTAGTGATACACATATTCATAATGTTGAAGCCAAAAGATGCAGAGTTGATAATGATAGTGCAACTTATTTGTGGCACTGCCGTTTGGGTCATATTGGTGTAAAGCGCATGAAGAAACTCCATCTTGATGGACTTTTGGAATCACTTGATTATGAATCACTTGGTACTTGCAAACCATGCCTCATGGGCAAGATGACTAAAACGCCGTTCTCTCGGAACTATGGAGCGAAAGCAACTGATTTATTGGAGATCATACATACCGATGTATGTGGTCCAATGAATGTTGAGGCTCATGGCGGGTATCGTTATTTTCTCACCTTCACAGATGATTTAAGCGAGATATGGGTATATCTACTTAATGAAACATAAGTATGAAACATTTGAAAAGTTCAAAGAATTTCAGAGTGAAGTTGAAAATCATCGTAACAAGAAAATAAAGTTTCTACGATCTGATCATGGAGGAGAATATTTGAGTTATGAGTTTGCTCTACATTTGAAACAATGCGGAATAGTTTCGCAACTCACGCCACCCGGAACACCACAACGTAATGCTGTGTCCGAACGTCGTAATCGTACTTTACTAGATATGGTGCGATCTATGATGTCTCTTCTTGATTTATCGCTATCATTTTGGGGTTATGCTTTAGAGACGGCCGCATTCACGTTAAATAGGGCACCATCAAAATCCGTTGAGACGACGCCTTATGAATCGTGGTTTGGCAAGAAACCAAAGTTGTCGTTTCTTAAAGTTTGGGGCTGCGATGCTTATGTGAAGAAGCTTCAACACGATAAGCTCGAACCCAAATCGGAGAAATGTGTCTTCATAGGATACCCAAAGGAAACTGTTGGGTACACCTTCTATCACAGATCCGAAGGCAAGACATTCGTTGCAAAGAATGGATCCTTTCTAGAGAAGGGTTTTCTCTCGAAAGAAGTGAGCGGGAGGAAAGTAGAACTTGATGAGGTAATCAGACCTGCTCCCTTATTGGAAAGTAGTTCATCACGTAAACCGGTTCTGTGGACGTCTATACCAATTAATGAGGAAGTTAATGATAATGATCATGAAACTTCAGATCAAGTTGTTCTTGAACCTCGTGAGGTCAACCAGAGTAAGATCTCGCACCAGAGTGGTACGGTAATCCTGCTCGGAGGTTATGTTACTAGACCATGACGAACCTACGAACTATGAAGAAGCGATGGTGAGCCCAGATTCTGCAAAATGGCTTGAGGCCATGAAATCTGAGATGGGATCCATGTATGAGAACAAAGTGTGGACTTTGGTTGACTTGCCCGATGATCGGTAGGCCATCAAGAATGAATGGATCTTCAAGAAGAAGACTGACGCTGATGGTAATGTTACTGTCTATAAAGCTCGACTTGTTGCAAAAGGTTTTCGACAAGTTCAATGGGTTGACTACGATGAGACTTTCTCACCCATAGCGATGCTTAAGTCTGTCCGAATCATGTTAGCAATTGCCGCATTTTATGATTATGAAATTTGGCAAATGGATGTCAAAACTGCATTCCTGAATGGATTTCTGGAAGAAGAGTTGTATATGATGCAACCGGAAGGTTTTGTCGATCCAAAGGGAGCTAACAAAGTGTGCAAGCTCGAGCGATCCATTTATGTACTGGTGCAAGCCTCTCGGAATTGGAATAAACATTTTGATAGTGTGATCAAAACATATGGTTTTATACAGACTTTTGGAGAAGCCTGTATTTACAAGAAAGTGAGTGGGAGCTCTGTAGCATTTCTGATATTATATGTGGATGACATATTGCTGATCGGAAATGATATAGAATTTCTGGATAGCATAAAGGGATATTTGAATAAGAGTTTTTCAATGAAGGACCTCGGTGAAGCTGCTTATATATTGGGCATCAAGATCTATAGAGATAGATCAAGACGCTTAATAGGACTTTCACAAAGCACATACCTTGACAAAGTTTTGAAGAAGTTCAAAATGGATCAAGCAAAGAAAGGGTTCTTGCTCGTGTTACAAGGTGTGAAGTTGAGTAAGACTCAATGCCCGACCACCGCAGAAGATAGAGAGAAAATGAAAGATGTTCCTATGCTTCACCCATAGGCTCTATCATGTATGCAATCTTGTGTACGGACACTGATGTGTGCCTTGCTATTAGTTTAGCAGGAGGTACCAAAGTAATCCGAGTGGATCATCGGATGGGGTCAAGAACATCCTGAAATACTTGAGAAGGACTAAGGATATGTTTCTCGTTTATGGAGGTGACAAAGAGCTCGTCATAAATGGTTACGTCGATGCAAGCTTTGACACTGATCCGGACGATTCTAAATCGTAAACTGGATACGTGTTTATATTGAACGGTGGAGCTGTCAGCTGGTGAAGTTCTAAACAAAGCGTCGTAGCGGGATCTACATGTGAAGCGGGGTACATAGCTGCTTAGGAAGCAGCAAATGAAGGAGTCTGGATGAAGGAGTTCATATCCGATCTAGGTGTCATACCTAGTGCATCGGGTCCAATGAAAATCTTTTATGACAATATTGGTGCAATTGCTTTGGCAAAGGAATCCAGATTTCACAAAAGAACCAAGCACATACAGAGACGCTTCAACTCCATCCGGGATCAAGTCCAGGTGGGAGACATAGAGATTTGCAAGATACATACGGATCTAAATGTTGCAGACCCGTTGACTAAGCCTCTTCCACGAGCAAAACATGATCAGCACCAAGACTCCATGGGTGTTAGAATCATTACTGTGCAATCTAGATTATTGACTCTAGTGCAAGTGGGAGACTGGAGGAAATATGCCCTAGAGGCAATAATAAAGTTCTTATTTATTTCTTTATATCATGATAAATGTTTATTATTCATGCTAGAATTGTATTAACCAGAAACATAATACATGTGTGAATACATAGACAAACAGAGTGTCACTAGTATGCCTCTACTTGACTAGCTCGTTAATCAAAAGATGGTTATGTTTCCTAACCATAGACATGAGTTGTCATTTGATTAAGGGGATCACGTCATTAGGAGAATGATGTGATTGACTTGACCCATTCCATTAGCTTAGCACTTGATCGTTTAGTATGTTGCTATTGCTTTCTTCATGACTTATACATGTTCCTATGACTATGAGATTATGCAACTCCCATTTACGGAGGAACACTTTGTGTGCTACCAAACATCACAACGAATCGGGTGATTATAAAGGTGCTCTACAGGTGTCTCCGAAGGTACTTGTTGGGTTGGCATATTTTGAGATTATGATTTATCACTCCGATTGTCGGAGAGGTATCTCTGGGCCCACTCGGTAATGCACATCACTATAAGCCTTGCAAGCATTGCAAGGAATGAGTTAGTTGCGGGATGATGTATTACGGAATGAGTAAATAGACTTGCCGGTAACGAGGTTGAACTAGGTATTGAGATACTGACGATCGAATCTCGGGTAAGTAACATACCAATGACAAAGGGAACAACGTATGTTGTTATGCGGTTTGACCGATAAAGATCTTCGTAGAATATGTGGGAGTCAATATGAGCATCCAGGTTCCGCTATTGGTTATTGACCAGAGACGTGTCTCGGTCATCTCTACATAGTTCTCGAACCCGTAGGGTCCGCACGCTTAAAGTTCGATGATGATTATATTATGAGTTTATGTGTTTTGATGTACCGAAGGTAGTTCGGAGTCCCGGATGTGATCACGGACATGACGAGGAGTCTCAAAATGGTCAAGACATGAAGATTGATATATTGGACGACTATATTCGGACACCGGAATGGTTCCGGGGGTTATCGGATATATACCGGAGTACCGGGGGGTTACTGGAACCCCCTGGAGGTTATTGGGCCTCATGGGCCCAAGTGGTGGAAGAGGAGAGGCAGCCAAGGGGCAACCGAACGCCCCTTCCCCCCAAGTCTGAATTGGACAAGGAGCGGGGCAGCTCCCCCCCCCCCTTTTTCCTTTCCCCTCTCTCTCCTTCCCTCTCCTCTCCTACTCCAACATGGAAGGGGGGCAGTCCTACTCCTGGTGGGAGTAGGACTCCTCATGGGGCTCGCCAAGGGTGGCCGGCCCCCTCCCCCTCCTCCACTCCTTTATATACGAGGAGGGAGGCACCCCCTAGAGACACAACAATTGATCCCTTGGATCTCTTAGCCGTGTGCGGTGCCCCCCTCCACCATAATCCACCTCGGTCATATCGTAGTGGTGCTTAGGCGAAGCCCTGCGTTGGTAGAACATCATCATCGTCACCACGCCGTCGTCTTGTGGAACTCTCCCTCAAAGCTCGGTTGGATCGGAGTTCGAGGGACGTCATCGAGTTGAACGTGTGCTGAACTCGGAGGTGTCGTGCGTTCGATACTTGATCGGTCGGATCGTGAAGACGTACGACTACATCAACCGCGTTGTGCTAATGCTTCCACTTTCGGTCTACGGGGGTACATGGACACACTCTCCCCTCTCGTTGCTATGCATCACCATGATCTTGCGTGTGCGTAGGAAATTTTTTGAAATTACTACGTTCCCCAACACCGTCGTTCACGCCCCGCCTCAAGTTTGAGGCGGCCACGCTGGACGCCGGATTCGCGTCATCGCTGGCGGCCACGTGCAACAATGGCAGGGGCTCGGCGACGGCGACTTCGACCGGACGAGCACGACGTTCGACGGCGTCTACTTCAAGGAGCTGGAGCAGCGGAGGGGCCTGCTGAGCTCGGACCAGACGTTGTTCGAGTCGCCGCAGATGCAGCGGCTTGTGAACATGTTCGTCATGAACCAAGAGCGCCATGACCGTGTCCGCGATCTCCTCGGCGCGGTTGGCGTTGACGTGGACGAGGCCGAGGCCGAGCTCCGCCGCCGATGCGACGTTCGTGGCGCGGTCGGGGGATCCCAAGCAGAGCAGCAACTTCCATGGCTAGAACCAGCGCTGCGCGGCGCGCGGGAGGAAGGCCAGCGAGGTGAGGAGCACGGCCGCGGCGGCCTCGACGTGGCTCGAGGAGAGTGCGGAGCCGCGCCGGCTAGCGCATCCCGCTCAACCGAGGGGGTCCTCGAGGTAATTGAGCGTCATCACCGGTTAAGGACATGATGGGCAGAGGAAGCTCCAGCGCACTCGACGTGTTCGATTTAAAATGAGATGCCAAACCTAGTGGGTGTTAAGCTTTGTTGTTAACTCCTAATCATATGCATGTATGCAACCAAACGCCGGGTGAAAAATGCATCTCAATGACAAGACCCCTAATGCAGGCAACCAATCAACTGGTCATCTACGTTTTTTGCCCTGTTTTTCCTTACCCAGACCCTGCTCATCGTGGCTCGTTTTGCTCTCCTGGTTAGGCCCGGTGGAGAAACTAACCAAACACGCCCTATAACAATTAGTTCACGTGCATTCTGAAAGCCCATTATAGATAGTTCTTGATCTCGCATGTGGAGTAATAATTGAAGGACTGCCTCTCCCACACAATCAACAGTACAAGCTTTCTTAACCTCTTTTGCCTTCTGACACAACACATACGTGTTTTGCATCCTCTTGGCCTTCTCTTAATTATAAGAGATGATCTCTTAGCAACAATTCTCTCACCATATTTATAGGAATTAGATATAAGATTAAGAGACCACCCATTGTACATCATCTTTTTTATCATCTCTACAAGCACGTCCCAAGATTAAGATAAGATTGTCTTACCAATCTCTGTACATGCTCTACCAGACAAAGTAGCATGCATACAATTTTACGAATTTAAAGAGTACTCATGTCCCAAAAATTCACGTCCCCTCAGTTTATCACTACATAGTTCTGAGTTCTGACACGACAATGTTGTAAAGAGTGTAATGTGATCACATGCAAATCAGCATGTCTGGACGGATGGGCAAGACAATAGACAACCGCATGATGCTGCGTTCCACAATATAAAGCATTTATGAACTTCATCAACTCTTCTGTTAGAAGTATGTTGGTACCATCAGGTATCAACTGGCAAAAAATATTTGAAAATAACTGCTCCTTGGAGAAATGCTTTTGCAGCAGAGGAAGAAAACAAAAGAGATTGTACCCAAGGTATAATGGGAGACAACCCCAGTAGCAAAAATATACAACGGAAGTCATTATTTCGATCGCTTCTGCTTAAAGCCTCAACGTTGCAATAAAAAGAAGAAACAATGGTCATCAGTTGACGACGTCCAGGACCAGTTTGCGGGACTTGAGGACGGACCACCTCATGCGACGGTAGTATGCTGCTTGGAGAAGAGCAAGTGACAGTAGGAAGATCCATTTGACACCCATCTAGAAGAAAAAAATGATGTAGGTATTAAGCACATCAGAAATGGACAACTAAAAGGGTTCGTAACTTTTACATGAGTGAAGTGTCAGGTAGTTACCAGTTTCCTCTCTTCCATTTCAGGCTCAGCAGCCCACGACAAGAATGACACAACATCCTTGCCCATCTGCGATAGAAATTTAATGCTTCGGTGTTAGCACAATAAGACAACAATTTACGCATTAAGGGCTCAACAAAGGTTTAAACAACATGCCTGGGCTTCAGTTGCAGGAGTACCATCTTCATACTCAATAGCTCCATCCATAAGCATCTTAGGCATGGCGATGGCACCACCAGGGAAGTAGGGATTGTAATGCAGACCCTCACGAATCTACAATTTAATCAGTCAGAATAAGTTTACTAATGCCAAAAGAGTCTATTAGCAGCCTGTTGCTAACTATTACAACAGAGGAGAAATTACAAAAAAAGGAGTAAACAGTACGAAAAATTACAGGTTTACAACAATTATTATAGTTAGCACTTAGCAGCCTCTTGCTAGATGATAAATAAAAGAAGCTTTTTCAGTAAGTGTATAAAGTACTGCAACCATCATAGAATATTCAGCAGAAACAATAAACATTGGCAGGGAAGGTAAATAAGTCTTCTCAGGCTAGCCAAAAATCCTAATTGTGGAATGTATTCGTGTGTTAAGTCTTCTCAGGCTAGCCAAAAATCCTAATTGTGGAATGTATTCGTGTGTTGGTGTGAAATGTATCCATATGATTGCATACCATGTGCCTTAGCAACTTATTAATGCAGGTACTGAGAGAGAATACAGAAAGAAAGTACAAACCTAAGCTACACAATGGAGCCAAAAGGCACACAGGAGGCTTACCTGAACACCAGCAGGTGGGTCATGGTAACCAGTAAGAAGAGCAAACACGTAGTTCTGGCCATCATGCCTTGCCTGAGCTCATATGAATCAAACACAGTAAGTTAAAAGTTTGGGTGAAAGATTACACCACTGCAATGCAAAGAGATGGGCAATTGTTACCTTCGTGATAAGGCTGAGATCTGGGGGATATGCCCCACCATTTGCAAACCGGGCTGCTTGTTCATTTGGATAAGGCTGCGGAAGCGATCACTCAGCTTGCCAGGACGTGTGAACATTTCACCCTCATCATTAGGACCATCAACCACTTCAATTTCAGCAGCCATTGCCTTAGTTTCCTCCTCAGTATAGGCCACCCCAACCAAATCACGGTATGAAATCAATGACATGGAGTGACAAGATGCACACACTTGCTGGTAAACCTGATGTCCACGGCGGATTCTGCTCATAGATTTTATTTGTATAAGGCGTTACAGTTCAAAATGAATGCCCTAACTTTTTTTCACTATCTTACTGGGAAAATACATTAGGACAGCCGATATTTTGTTCATAATATTAATCTTAATGTGACACACTAAACACATAGCTACATCTACAAAATAAAAGAAGCACAAATGGGCGACTTACGATGCATGATCATACGAGCTAAGGATGCCAGCATGCGGCCAGGGGTACTCTGCAGCCGCCAAACCATGCTCAGCTTCATCTGCAGATGCTATCGTACCAAAACTTAAAAGACCAGAAGCACCAACTCCAAGAAGAGCCAATGCTCTCAGTCCAGCAGAGGACTCTTCATGCTTTCCCCGAAATGAAGAAAGCAGAGATGAGCCCTGGAAAAAATATTATAATGTTAGAACGAGCAGTCGTAGCGCGTAAATAGTAGTATTAAGTATTAACTAGATGATGGCTTGACCCAACCGAAAGTCCGGCATTGAGAACTACCCATTCTACTTTACACGAAAAGGTAATCCTGCCAAACGTTTAACCCTCACCCAAAAAAAAACATGCAGCATTTGAGCAATAACTGGTTTCTCTACAGAAAAAAAACTCAATACAGACTAAGCATGCCAAGGATTTATTCCCAGCATATGGAACAGTAATGTGATAACTTCAGTACAACCGTGGAAACTAATAAAACAAACAATAACGGGGCTAGATATACTGGACTAGTTTTCCAATAGAATGCATACCAAAGCGGGAGTTCTGAGAAAGCACTTACAGAAGACTGGCTCTGAAGAGTTTTCCTCAGAAGCTGGTTAATGCCCCTGCCGGCAGCCATTCAGGGCTCTGCGTCAAAGATTACAAGCTGTGTTATAGAAACAAGTTGGACTCGTGTGATATCACAAAAGCAACAGACAATAGATGCAAACTTGCCAGCGATAAATTGAATAATTGTGATTGCATTTACATTATCCAAGCCATCATATTGGAGAGGATTGGAAGAAAATCGTGGCACAAAGTACAAACCCAATAATCACAAGGATATGTTGCAACGTCAAGCCCAAATCTCGAAATAAAATTCTGGGCAGTTACTTCAGATTAGAAACTAACAAATCTCAACAGATATTAGATCATACACTCGACCAGGCTTGGCAGTAAAGTATGATGATCTCCACACGAAATGAACGGGGGAAAACAGGACTGTAACGACCCTAAATGGATCAGATTCACCGAAGTGTGGCGGGTGCCAATTCCATATCTACAGTTCGCAAGCAGTAACACCAATCCCCCCTGGGAGATCTAAACCGAGACGCGCTATTGGTAACGGTACGACTACGGCGCGACAGCCCAAATGTATCAGATTCGCAGAGGAAACGCCGCGATCTATCTACGCGCTCGATTACCACTCACCCCCGAGACGTTGACCGGATCGCCCGTGCGCAACCGCGCGACGACCGGAGCAGATCACCAGATCGGGCAAATATATTGCTGAAACGGGAGGGACGGGTAGAAAGCAGTGAAGGGCATAGCACAGTTACCGATTGGTAGCGGACTTGACACGGCGAGGCGGGGCTCCGACGAGCGGCGGCGCGGGGGGTGAGGGGTGGGGAGCGGGTGGGAGGGAGGTGGATGGAGGCGCAGGCTTTGTGGCGATGTGAGGGACGCGATGAGAGTGAGGAGGCTTTGGGGGGCATGACGCTGACACGCGGGCCCCGAGGATCTCGTATGGGCCGTTTCCTCGGGTAGTCAGCTTGAGCCGAACCTGGCCATCTGGGCGGGCCGTGCCGTCCCGGCCCAAAGGCCTGAGGTCGCGGATCGGTCCCGCACATTGTGTGTTGAAAAGAGCGAAAAGGGGCATTTCTAACGCTATCGGGCGGAGTAAAGTTAGCGAAGTAAATTTTTACTTCACCAACGACGCACCTAGCCGATCTTCTATAGATAGATTTTGGGTCATAGCTACATGAACTTCAAGCACTATACAATATATATTTTAAAAACATTCAAATTAAAACATGTACATACCATGAAGTTTCATCATCAAGTTTTTTAAATTAAAACATGCAAAGTTCCCAAAACACATTGCTTCGAACACAATGATTGATCCAAAATCACCACAAACATAATATGTATATGTTGTGGATCGAGCCAACCAATGGCATGCACCACCGTCCCCTCGGTCACCACCACTCAAACAAGTTCGTCGGCGAAGAAATTAACGCCACCATCCTCTCGGCCACCATCAACACCACCTCGACCACTACCATCACCGCCATCACCCCCTCGGCCATCAAAAAAAATCAACACCATCACCTCGGCCACCGCGATCACCACCATAACCGCCACCACCCCCTCAACTTAATGGCTTTAAAAAAAATGCTGTCACGAAGACAACCCGAAAGTTTTAGAGAGTCATTTTAGTCTGTTGTGTGCTTTTATAAAGTTTAAAAACAAAAAGTATAGAGGAGAATCTAAAACTTTTCCAAAAAAAGTGAAAGTGAGAGAGACGAGCATTGTTAATGTGGGAGCTAGCCTTGAACTTTGTTCATGCCCATGAAAACTTTGTGAACCTTGATTACATAAAAAAAATTAAAAAATTATCCCTTTGTACAAATCCGTTGTATTATAAAAATAATGTGCCAAGATTTGCCTTTAGGGTGATTAGATTGCTTGTTTGGTATGTGCGTGCAAAAATAGAAACTTTGGCTGTAGTTCGTGAATTTACATTTTTTACTGGAACGTCAAAGGTTTCTGAAATTTTTACACAATGATGTTGTGCAAATATTTCATTTTTCCTAATTTTTCAAAAAAATTGGTATGGTCAAAGTCTAAATTACTACAGATTGTCCTGTTTTCGACAGATTCTGATGCATTGTTTTGCCTGTTTTGATGGAACTATGGAGTGTATTGATGGTATAAGCCACGAAGAAGTTATAATACTGTATTTTTAATGCAAAAATAAAATATGAATGGATTTGCAATAGTATTTAAAGTAGTGATTTGCCTTATTATACTAACAGATCTCGTGAAGGTTTTTGTTAAGTTTTGTGTGGATGAAGTGTTAAGGATCGAGGAGGTCTTGATATGAGGAGAAGGAGGAGAGACAAGAGTTCAAGCTTGGGGATGATCAAGGAACTCCAAGTAAATATTCAAGGAGACTCAAGCGTCTAGGCTTGGGGATGCCCCGGAAGGCATCTCATCTTTCTTCAACAAGTACCGGTATGTTTTGTTTTTTGTTTTGCTCACGTGATATGTGTAAAATCTTGGAGCGTCGTGTGCTTTTTATTTTTATTTTAATAATGCATCATGCTGGTATGAGATAGTCCTTAGTTGATTTATAGAATGCTCTATGCACTTCACTTTTATCTTTTGAGTATGACTTTATAGAATACTTCATGTGCTTCACTTATATCATTTGAAGTTTTGGATTGCCTGTCTCTATACATATAGAAAACCACTATTTGTAGAATGTTCTTTTGCTTCACTTATATTTATTAAAGCATGGGCTTTTGTAGAAAAATTATACTCTCTTGTGTCACTTATATCTATATAGAGAGTCAACGGGAATTGGTCATTTGCATGGTTAGTCATCCTACATAAAACTTATGGATAACTGAATATGATATGTTTGATTCCTTGCAATAGTTTTGTGATATAGAGATGATAATATGTGGGAGGTACTAGTGAACAGTTGTGTTTAGTAAGAATATTGGTGTTAAGGTTTGTGATTCCCGAAGCATGCACGTATAGTCTCTTGTTATGCTAAGAAGTTGGAGCATGATTTGTTATTGATTGTCTTCCTTATGAGTGGCGGTCGGGGACGAGCGATGGTATTTTCCTACCAATCTATCCCCCTAGGGGCATGCATAGTAGTACTTTGCTTTGAAGGCTAATAAATTTTTGCGATAAGTATGTAAGTTCTCTATGACTAATGTGAGTCCAGGAATTATACACACTCTTACATTTCCGCAATTTGCTAGCCTCTGATGCAGTGCATTGCCTTTCTCACCTCGAGACGTGGTGCAAACTTCGCCGGTGCATCCAAATCCCGTGATATGATACGCTCCGTCACACATAAGCCTCATCATATCTTCCTCAAAGCAGCCACCATACCTATCTATTATGGCATTTTCATAGCCATTCCGAGATATATTGCCATGCAACTTTCATCATCATTATATACATGACTTGAGCATTCATTGTCATATTGCTTTGCATGATCGTAAGATAGCTAGCATGATATTTTCACGGCTTGTCCGTTTTTTGATATCTTTGCTACGCTAGATCATTGCACATCCTGGTACACTGCCAGAGGCATTCATATAGAGTCATGCTTTGTTCTAGGTATCGAGTTGTAATATTGAGTTGTAAGTAAATAGAAGTGTGATGATCATCATTATTCATTATGAGAGCATGTCCCTGTGAGGAAAGGATGATGGAGACTATGATTCCCCCACAAGTAAGGATGAGACTCCGGACAAAAAGAAAGAAAAGAAGAAAAAAGTGAGGCCAAAAAGAGCCCAAGAGAAAAGGAAAAAAAGAAAAAAAATGAGAGAAAAAGAGAGAAGGGGAATGCAAATTCCACACTTGTGCTTCAAAGTAGCACCATGTTTTTTCATGTAGAGAGTCTCCTATGTAGTCACTTTCATATACTTGTGGGATTTTTTCATTATAAAACTTGGCTTGTATATTCCATGATGGGCTTCCTCAAATGCCCGAGGTCTTCATGAGCAAGCAAGTTGGATGCACACCCACTTAGTTTTCATGCTGAGCTTTCATACACTTATAACTCTTAGTGCATATGTTGCATGACAATCCCTACTCCCCGCATTGATATCAATTGATGGGCATCTCCATAACCCGTTGATTAGCCGCGTTGATGTGAGACTTTCTTACCTTTTTGGCTTCTCTATGTTTACCCATAGTGTTGTGTCCATGGCTTGCGCTCATGTATTGCGTGGGGGTTGAAAAGCTGAAGCGCGCTAAAAAGTATGAACCAATTGCTCAACTTGTCATTAGGGTTGTGCATGAAAAATACTTTGTGTTAAGAAGATGGAGCATGACAAGACTATATGATTTTGTAGGGATAGCGTTCTTTAGCATTGATATTTGGAAAACATGATTGTTTGATGGGATGCCTGAGTATTAATGTCTTTATGTCAAATTATAGACTATTGCTTTAAATCACTCGTGTCTTAATATTCATGCCATGATTAGATATATGATCAAGATTCTGCTAGGTAGCATTCCACATCATTTTTTTATCATTTGCCTACTCAAGGACGATCAGGAATTAAGCTTGGGATGCTGATACATCTTTGTCGTATCTATAATTTTGTATTGTTCCATGCCAACATTATACAACTTTTATATACTTTTGGCAACATTTTATATTATTTTTAGGACTAACATATTGATCCAGTGCCCAGTGTCAGTTCCTGTTTGTTGCATGTTTTTTGTTTCGCAGAATATCCATATCAAACAAATTCCAAACGCGATAAAATTTACGGAGAATTATTTTGGAATATATGTGATTTTTGGGAGGTGGAATCAATGCAAACGGAGGCCCACGACCTCCACTACCCACCAGGGCGCGCCTGCCCCCCTTGGCACGCGGTGGTGCCTAGTGGGCACCACGTAAGTCGGTTGGGACTCTTCTTCGGGCGCAAGGAAGCTTATATCCAGAAAAAAAAACATGTTAAAATTTCAGCGCAATCAGAGTTACGGATCTCCGGATATTTAAGAAACGGTTTTCAGCCAGAAAACAGGAACGTGAAATAGAAGAGAACAGAGAGAGAGAGAGAGATCCAATTTTGGACGGGCTCCCACCCCTCCGCCGCCATGGAGGCCATGGACCCGAGGGGGAACTCTCCTCCCATCTAGGGGGAGGCCAAGGAAGAAGAAGAAGGAGGGGGCTCTCTCCCCCTCTCTCCTGGTGGCACCGGAGTGCCGCCGGGGAAAGGATCGTGACGGCGACCTACACCAACAATCTTGCTACCGCCATCAACACCAACTTTCTCCTCCTCTATGCAGTGGTGTAACCTATCTATTCCCACTGCAATTCTCTACTTAAACATGGTGCTCAACACTATATATTATTATCCAATGATATGTGGTTATCCTATGATGTTTGAGTAGACCTGTTTTGTCCTATGGGTTAATTGATGATTGTGATTGGTTTGAGTTGTATATATTTTTTGGTGCTATCTTATGGTGCCTTCCGTGTCGCACAAACATGAGGGATCCCCGTTGTAGGATGTTGCAATACATTCATGATTCTCTTACAGTGGGTGGCGAGAGTGACAGAAACTTACACCCGAGTAAGGAGGTTGTTGTGTATGGGAGTAAAGAGGACTTGATACTTAATGCTATGGTTGGGTTTTACCTTGATGATCTTTGGCAGTTGCGAATGCTTACTAGAGTTCCAATCATAAGTGCATATGATCCAAGTACGGAAATTAAGTATGTTAGCTCATGCCTCTTCCTCATATAAAATTGCAATAATGATTATCGGTTTAGTTATCGATCACCTAGGGACAAATAACTTTCTTGTGTGACCAAAAACTTTTCTACTAAATTACTAAATTTATTATCTTGCAATTTATTCGTAGTTTTATTCTCGCAAAGTACTTCTAGTTTTATTCTTGTTCTAGGTAAAGCAAACGTTAAGTATGCGTAGAGTTGTACCGATGGTCGATAGAACTTGAGGGAATATTTGTTCTACCTTTAGCTCCTCGTTGGGTTCGACACTCTTATTTATCAAAAAAGGCTACAAACAATCCCCTATACTTGTGGGTTATCAGCGCCTGTTGGCGCCGTTTGTCATCGCGCGCGTCACCCACATGAAGGCGCGGGCCGCGCGACTGGTCTCAAGCAGCTCTTAACTTGTCCGCCCTCGAGAGGGGCCTCGGGAGGCTCCTGGTGGCGCCGCCTAGTCTCCTCGGGTCACCTACGTTTTTTTTGGGGGGGGGGGGGCTCACAGGGCAAGGACCTCGCGAGGAGTCTTGCTCGTGAAGCTAGGTGGTTGGCCATCCATTGGGCCCAAGGTATGTGTTGTGCATTGGGCCGCAGGCAGACGGGCCTAGGTACCCCTAGTCCCACGGGCCCAACATGCCCAATGGCATGTTGAAAGAGCCACCACCAAGAGGGTGAATGCCATTGAAGAAAGTAGCACTGAGCTGACAACCAAGCTTGAGGAACTTATCTTCGTGATGAAAGGGAAAGAAGAGGTAAACCTGAATGCCAACACTAATGAAGAAACTAGTGATGTTAATTTTATTGCTCGTAATAGCTACAATCCTAATTGAAAAAATAAAGTTATGCTCCTAGACTCCCTTATCCTAGTAATGGAGGAGCATCCAATAATTTTAATTGAACTGACGGTAGCAACAGAAAAAACTCTTAAAAGTTTTATTGCTAGCCAGACTGAGCAAAATGAAAACTTTAAAAATATCTTGAAGAATCATGATAACTTACTTGGTCAATTGACCAGTAAGGTTGTTTGACTAACAAATGATGTGCAGATACTTGAAGGAAGATCCAATAATATGGAGGCACAAGTGGCTAAAATTGCAGAGAGCCAAACATTAATTTTAGACAAGTTTGCAGGTAAACCGGAGCCTAACCCGGTTGAAGAGGTTAAAATGATGAGAAGCAACGAAGAGAAGGCCGAAGTGCTTAACACAAGTCATGTGCCAGAGTACAATTATATCGTTGCAAATTTTGTAAAGATGATATCCATGAAGTATCCACTACCGGAGGTAACTAATAACGAAGTATATAATGTCTTTGTTGAACAAGTTGTAGCCAAGGTACCTAAACTTGATGATGAAAAGAAAAAGCTCTACGGTAAGTTACCAGCTAACCAATAAGATGCTTCTGAACCTACAATTGAGACTGAGATAGGATTGAATAAATTCAGTGCCTTATGTGATCTAGGAGCAAGTGTTTCCACTATCCCCTAATATGTTTATGATAGTCTCAATCTAGGTCCTGATGCTAATACTAAGATTATATTGAATATGGCTAACTCTACTTTTACTCAGGCAGTAGGCATTAAGCATAGAGTTATAGTTCAAATAATGATTGCCCTGTCATGTTTGATCTTGTGGTAGTAGATATACCAGGAGACCCAATTTCTCCTATAATTCTTGGTAGAACTTTCCTAAAGACTATCAAAGATGTGATAAATGTATTTGAGGGGAATGTATGATTTGATTTACCATCTAAAGATCCTTTTGTGAGACATGTCCCCAGGAAAAAGAAAATGTAGACCTACACAGGAGAAGGCATGGATACATCTTCAACGTATCTATAATTTTTGATTGTTCCATGCTATTATAGTATCATTCTTGCATGTTTTATATGCAATTATATATCTTTTTTGGGACTAACCTATTAACTTAGTGCCAAGTGACAATTGCTATTTTTTTGCATGTTTTTGGTTATCCAGGAAATCAGTACCAAATGAAGTCCAAATGCCATGAAAATTTTTGACGATTTTTTTGGACATAAGAGACCCTAGAAGCTTCGGGAGGAGGCCAGAAGGCGAAGGAGTAGGCCACAAGGCACTAGGGCGCGCCCTAGTACCTTGTGGGCCCCTCGTTCCTTCGTTTGACCTATTTACAACTCTACAAATTCTCTAAAATCGGGAAACCAATAGGGAGCCACCTAAAATGCTTTTTCCGCTGCCGCAAGCCTCTGTTCTTGCGAGGTCCCATCTGGAGGCCTTTTCCGGTACTCTATTGGAGGGGGAATCGATCACGGAGGGCCTCTACATCAACCTTGTTGCCCTTTCGATGATGTGTGAGTAGTTTACCACAGACCTACGGGTCCATAGCTAGTAGCTAGATATTTTCTTCTCTCTCGCTTTGATCTTCAATACAATGTTGTCCTCGATGTTCTTGGAGATCTATTTGATGTAATATTCTTTTCTGGTGTGTTTGTTGGGATCCGATGAATTGTGGGTTGATGATCAGATTATCTATGAATATTATTTGAGTCTTCTCTTGACTCTTTTATGCAAGGTTATTATAGATTTGTATTTCTCTTTGATCTGTCCATTTAGTTTGGCCAATTAGATTGATTTATCTTGCAATGGGAGAGGTGCTTTGCAATGGGTTCCATCTTGCGGTGCTCTATATCCTAGTGACATAAAGGGACAAGACACGTATTTGTATTGTTGCCACTAAGGATAAAATGATGGGGTTTATTTATATTGTTTGGATTTACTTTGTCTACATCATGCCATCTTGCTTAAGTGTCCCAGTGGAACACGATCACCTACGGGGCCATCAGCCCCTTGTGGTTCGGCAAGGGGGAAGGTCACGTTGCACAAAGAGCAGAAGCGATGAGACAGCACGACAGAGGTGACGATGGTGGTTTTTACCTAGGTTGGGCCGCTGGGAAGCGTAAAACCCTACTCCTGCTTTGGTGAATTGAGGGAAGCACCGCAATGAACACGCAACGCTCAAGCCCGGCAAGGTCGCCTCGGGGAGAGCAGCTATGCGCGTCTGAGTATACAAGGGTCCCAATCCTTTTCTGGGTTGCCATGGCCCTCCTTTTATAGGCTAAGGGCTAACCACAATGGCAAAACAGTCATTATCTAGTGATTAGATAGTCAACAGTGCTATCATACCTAACTCTGGCAGTTAGGACAAAGTGCATTAAATGCACTACTAGGTGTCACGCTGAGGATGCAGCCCGGCAAGCCTGCCGCGGCGCTTAGTCATCTTCTACCTGCCTGCTTGACACACCTCTGGACGGGTGTCATATAGAGGTACTCTTCCTTTCCAAATGGCTGCCACGTGCCAAATGACAACCACTTAATCACCTGGGGGCTCGACACCACACTGATAGATGAGTTGTGTTGCGGTGCGGTGGAGCAGTGGAGTCTTGGCGGGGAAGTTTGCCTTTAGCGGCCTCGGCAAGCCTGCCAGGGAAATATTGGATTCGTCCTTGGGGCGGCCTCGACCTGACCAGGCTCGCCTGCCCGACAAGGGAGGCTTTCCCTTAGTGATATCTTGCTGCTTTGGCTTGTCTTGGTCTTCTTGATCTGCCCTTTGATCCCTTAAAGAGCTTGTTTATCTGGCTTGGTTTTGACTTGGATGCTTGGTGAAGTTTGCTTCCTTGTTGAGCTTCGGCTACCGCGGTCGAAGGCTAACTGTCCATGCACCAGTCAGGGGAAACATACACCCATGTTTGTGCCCCGAGAGAAGCCCCCGGGCCCGAGCCATACGTGTCTCCGGGTACATTGGGTTAGGCCCCAAACGGTCCGCGGACACGTGTTGAAAAAGTGTTGCACATGCAACGGTTCATGATGAACAGTCAATCCAACTTCCACTCCGCGTAATTACCGTAGGTCGTGGGGTCATGAGACTGTAGTAGTTAATGGGTAGTGCGGCTGAAAAATGATAACTTCCTGAGAGAAGGATAGCAAAGAGCCGACCCCCCACATCTGTTCTCAAATAAAAGAGAAAACACGAAGGGGCGTGCTACCTCTTGAGCACTGCGTTGGATTTCCCCGAAGTGGAGAGGATGATGCAGCAAAGTAGCGTAAGTATTTCCCTCAGTTTTTGAGAACCAAGGTATCAATCCAGTAGGAGCCTACGCGCAAGTCCCTCGTACCTGCACAAAACGATAGCTACTCGCAACCAACGCGATTAGGGGTTGTCAATCCCTTCACGGTCACTTACGAGAGTGAGATCTGATAGACATAATATTTTTGGTATTTTTGGTATTTTTGGTATAAAGATGCAAAGTAAAAAGTAAAAGCAAAGCAAGTAAATAAAGTGATGGAGATTGATATGATGAGAATAGACACAGGGGCCATATGTTTCACTAGTGGCTTCTCTCAAGAGCATAGATATTCTACGGTTGGGTGAACAAATTACTGTTGAGCAATTGATGTAATTGAGCATAGTTATGATGTTATCGAGGCAATGATCATGTATATAGGCATCACGTCCGTGACAAGTAGACCAAACGATTATGCATCTACTACTATTACTCCACTCATCGACCGCTATCCAGCATGCATCTAGAGTATTAAGTTAAAAACAGAGTAACGCCTTAAGCAAGATGACATGATGTAGAGGAATAAATTCATGCAATATAATAAATACCCCATCTTGTTATCCTCAATGGCAATAATACAATACGTGCCTTGCAACCCTTTACATCCTTTGGGTAAGGTCACCGCAAGATTGAACCCAAAGCTAAGCACTTCTCCGTTGCAAGAACTACCAATCTAGTTGGCCAAACCGAGCGGATAATTCAAGAGACTTGCAAAGATAACTTAATCATACATAAAAGAATTCAGAGAAGAATCAAATATTTTCCATAGATAAAATTTGGATCATAAACCCACAATTCATCGGTCTCAACAAACGCACCTCAAAAAGAAGATTACATCGAATAGATCTCCACGAGAGAGGGAGAACATTGTATTGAGATCCAAAAGAGAGAAGAAGCCATCTAGCTACTAACTATGGACCCGAAGGTCTCAAGTAAACTACTCACACTTCATCGGAGGGGCTATGGTGATGATGTAGAAGCCCTCCGTGGTGGATGCCCCCGGCGTGAGCTCCTAACAGGCCCCAAGATGGGATCTCGTGGATACAGGTGAAGGTACGGCGTGGAATTAGGTTTTGGCTCCGCCCCGATCTGTCGGGGTACGTAGGTATATATAGGAGGAAGCAGTACGTCGATGGAGCGTCAGGGGGCCCACGAGGCAGGGAGGCGCGCCCAGGGGGGAGGGGCGCGCCCCCCACCCTCGTGACCGCCTCTGGCACTCCTTGGAGTAGGGTCCAAGTCTCTGGATCACGTTCGGTGAGAAAATCACGTTCCCGAAGGTTTCATTCCGTTTGGACTCCGTTTGATATTCCGTTTCTTGAAACACTTGAAATAGGCAAAAACGACAATTACAGATTTGGGCCTCCGGTTAATAGGTTAGTCCCAAAAGTAATATAAAAGTGGAAAATAAAGCCCATTATAGTCCAAAACAATAGATAAAGTAGCATGGAGCAATAAAAATTATAGATACGTTGGAGACGTATCGGGCATCTAAGCTTAATTCACCTTCATTCCTCGAGTAGGTAAATGATAAAAAGAGAATTTTTGATGCGGAGTGATACTTTGGCATAATTTCAATGTAAATCTTCTTAATTGTGAATATTCAGATCTGAAAGATTCAAGACGAAAGTTCATATTGACATAAAAATAATAATACTTCAAGCATACTAATCAAAATAATTATGTCATCTCAAAATAACATGGCCAAAGAAAGTTCATCCCTACAAAATCATATAGTTAGGCTATGCTTCATTTTCACACACAAAGATGTTCCCAACTTCTATACCCCGATGACAAGCCAAGCAATTGTTTCATACTTAAATAATCTCAAACTTTTTTCAACCTTCACGCAATACATGAGCGTGAGCCATGGATATAGCACTATGGGTGGAATAGAATATGATGATGGGGATTGTGTGGAGAAGACAAAAAAGGAGAAGGTCTCACATTGACGAGGCTAATCAACGGGCTATGGAGATGCCCGTCAATTGATGTCAATATGAGGAGTAGGGATTGCCATGCACCGGATGCACTAGAGCTATGAATTCTCAACAAAAGAAAACTAGTGGGTGTGCATCCAACTTGCTTGCTCATGAAGACCTAGGGCATTTGAGGAAGCCCATCGAGGAATATACAAGCCAAGTTCTATAATGAAAAATTCCCACTAGTATATGAAAGTGATAACATATGAGACTCACTATATGAAAAACATGGTGCTACTTTGAAGCACAATATATGAGACTCACTACATGAAGAACGAGGTGCTACTTTGAAGCACAAAATATGAGACTCATTACATGAAGAACATGGTGCTACTTTGAAGCACAAGTGTGGAAAAAGATATAGTAGCATTGCCCTTTTCTTTTTTTGGCCTTTCTCTCTTTTTTTATTTGGGCAATGCTCTAATAATGATGATCATCACACTTCCATTGATTACAACATAATGATTACAACTTGAAACTACAACAAGTCATGACTCTATATGAATGCCTCCGGCGGTGTACCGGGATGGTGCAATGAATCAAGAGTGACATGTATGAAAAATAATGCATGGTGGCTTTGCCACAAATACGATGTCAACTACATGATCATGCAATGGCAATATGACAAAAGTAATGTATGTCATAATAATGATGAACGGAACGGTGGAAAGTTGCATAGCAATATATCTCGGAATGGCTATGGAAATGCCATAATAGGTAGGTATGGTGGCTGTTTTGAGGAAGATATAGGGAGGTTTATGCGTGATAGAGCGTATCATATCACGGGGTTTGGATGCACCGACGAAGTTTGCGCCAACTCTCAATGTGAGAAAGGGCAATGCACGGTACCAAAGAGGCTAGCAATGGCGGAAAGGTAAGAGTGCGTATAATCCATGGACTCAACATTAGTCAAAAGAACTCATATACTTATTGCAAAAATTTAGAAGTCATCAAAATCAAGTACTACGCGCATGCTCCTAGGGGATAGATTGGTAGGAAAAGACCATCGCTCGTCCCCAATCGCCACTCATAAGGATGCACAAGCGGTACACTTCATGCTTCAAATTTGTTACACAACTTTAACCATACGTGCATGCTACGGGACTTACAAACTTCAACACAAGCATTTCTCAAATTCACAACTACTCAACTAGCATGACTTTGATATTATTACCTCCATATCTCAAAACGATTATCAAGCATCAAACTTATCTTAGTATTCAACGCACTCAAAAGAAAGTTTCACATATCTTGAACACCAAGTATATTAACATTAAGCAAATTACCATGCTATTAACGACTCTCAAAAT
Organism: Aegilops bicornis; assembly: GCA_021605145.1. NCBI lineage: Eukaryota > Viridiplantae > Streptophyta > Magnoliopsida > Poales > Poaceae > Aegilops > Aegilops bicornis. The sequence continues at coordinate 377,303,969 of CM038675.1, read as the reverse complement.
AATCTAAGTGAAGCATGAGAGATCAAGTTTCTTTAAAACAAATCCACCACCGTGCTCTAAAAGATCTAAGTGAAGCACTAGAGCAAAAATTATCACGCTCAAAAAGATATAAGTGAAGCACTATGAGCAAACTATCAAGCTAAAAAGATATAAGTGAAGCACATAGAGTATTCTATCAAATTTCAATTCATATATGGCTCACTCAGAAGGTGTGTACAGCAAGGATGATTGTGGTAAACTAACAAGCAAAGACACAAATAATACAAGACGCTCCAAGCAAAACACATATCATGTTGGTGAATAAAAATATAGCTCCAAGTAAATTACCGATGGAAGTAGACGAGAGAGGGGATGCCTTCCGGGGCATCCCCAAGCTTTGACTTTTTGGTGTCCTTGGATTATCTTGGGGGTTCCATGGGCATCCCCAAGCTTAGGCTCTTGCCACTCCTTGTTCCATAATACATCAAAATAATTCACCCAAAACTTGAAAACTTTACAACACAAAACTCAATAGAAATCTCGTGAGCTCCGTTAGAGAAAGAAAACAAAAGACTACTTTAAGGTACTGTAATGAACTCATTATTTATTTATATTGGTGTTAGACCTACTGTATTCCAACTTCTCTATGGACCATAAACTATTTTACTAGCCATAGATTCATCAAAATAAGCAAACAACACACGCAAAACAGAATCTGTCAAAAACAGAACAGTCTGTAGTAATCTGTAACTAACGCGAACTTCTGAAACCCAAAAAATTCTACCAAAATTAGACGACTGGACAATTTGTTTATTGATCAGCAGCAATTAGAATCACTATTTTATGACGTTCTGGTGATTTTTAACAATTCGGGCACTGAGCACAAAGATTCTGGAAATTACAGCAAGATCAAATAACTATCATCCAAGAAGATCCAATAGGTCCAACTTGGCACAAACACTAATTAAAAGATAAAACCACATCTAAACAGAGTCTAGATGGAATATTTATTCCGAAACAGAACCAAAAACAAAAAACTCAAAATAAAATTGGGTTGTCTCCCAATAAGCGCTATCGTTTAACGCCCCTAGGCATAAAAACAAGGATAGATCTAGGTATTGCCATCTTTGGTAGGCAATCCATAAGTGGCTCTCATGATAGATTCATATGGTAATTTTATTTTCTTTCTAGTAAAATGTTCCATGCCTTTCTTTAATGTAAATTGGAATCTAATATTCCCTTCCTTCATATCAATAATTGCACCAATCGTTCTAAGGAAAGGTCTACCAAGAATAATAGGACATGAAGGATTGCAATCTATATCAAGAACGATAAAATCTACGGGCACATAATTCCTATTTGCAACAATAAGAACATCATTAATTCTTCCCATGGGCTTTTTAATAGTGGAATCCGCAAGATGCAAGTTTAGAGAGCAATTATCAAAATCACGGAAATCTAGCAAATCACACAAAGTTTTGGTAATAGTAGAGACACTAGCACCCAAATGACACAAAGCATGAAACTCATAATTTTTAAGTTTAATTTTAATAGTAGGTTCCCATTCATCATGGAGCTTCCTAGGGATAGAAATTTTCAACTCGAGCTTTTCTTCATAAGATTGCATCAAGGTATCAACAATGTGTTCGGTAAAAGCCTTATTTTGACTATAAGCAAGAGGAGAATTTAACACGGATTGCAACAAGGAAATACAATCAATTAAAGAGCAATTTTCATAATTAAATTCCTTGAGATCCAATATAGTGGGTTTGGCAATATCTCGGTTTTTATTTCTTTCAATCCCACTTTTATCAATTTCATCATCAAGATCTAAAAACTCCGAATTCTTAGAATGCCTTCTAGGTAAAGGAAGATCATATTCAGTTTCATCAAGATTCATATTGCAAAACAAAGATTTAATAGGGAATGTATCAATAAATTTTAGATCTTCATCTTGATTTTCATAGGAATTAGAAGAACACGCTTTAATAAAGGCATCTTTGGAAGCACGCATCCTAGCGGTTCTTTCTTTGCACTCATCAATGGAAATTCTCATAGCTTTGAGAGACTCATTGATATCATGCTTAGGAGGAATAGATCTAAGATTTAAAGAATCAACATCAAGAGAAATTCTATCAATGTTCCTAGCCAAATCATCAACTTTAAGCAATTTCTCTTCAAGCAAAGCATTAAAATTCTTTTGTGAATTCATAAACTCTTTAACACTACTCTCAAATTCAGAGTGCATCTTATTAAAATTTCCATAAGAGTTGTTGTAGGAGTTTCCATAATTATTAGAAGGATTACTAGGATAAGGCCTAGGATTAAAATTCCCTCTATACACGTTGTTTCCAAAACTATTCCTACCAACAAAATTCACATCCATAGATTCATTATTATTCTCAATCAAGGTAGACAAAGGCATATCATTAGGATCAGAAGAAATACTCTTAGTAAATAACTTCATAAGTTCATCCATCTTTCCACTCAAAACATTGATTTCTTCTATAGCATGCACTTTTTTATTAGTAGATCTTTCAAGATGCCATTGAGAATAATTAACCATAATATTATCTAGGAGTTTAGTAGCATCTCCTAAAGTGATTTCCATGAAAGTGCCTCCATGGCCGAATCTAAAAGATTTCTAGAAGCAAAATTCAATCCGACATAGAAATTTTGTATAATCATCCACAAGTTCAAACAATGAGTAGGACAATTCACGTATCATTAATTTCATTCTGTCCCAAGCTTAACATGTTCATGATCGAGTTGCTTAAAATTCATAATATCGTTCCTAAGAGAGATAATCTTAGCGGGAGGAAAATACTTAGAGATAAAAGCATCTTTGCACTTGTTCCAAGAATCAATACTATTTTTAGGCAAAGATGAAAACCACGCTTTAGCACGATCTCTAAGCAAAAAGGAAATAGCTTCAATTTAACGACATCATTATCGACATCTTTTTTCTTTTGCATATCACATAAATCAACGAAGCTATTCAGATGAGTAGCGGCATCTTCGCTAGGAAGGCCGGCGAATTGATCTTTTATAACAATATTCAACAAAGCAGTATTGATTTCACAAGATTCAGTATTGGCTAGAGGAGCAATTGGAGTGCTAAGGAAATCATTATTATTGGTATTGGTGAAGTCACACAATTTGGTGGCATCTTGAGCCATCGCGACAAACAAGCAAACTAACACACGAGCAAACAAAAGGCAAAGGGAAAAAGAGGAGGAGATTGGGAAAGAGAGGGCGAATAAAACGGCAAAGGTGAAGTGGGGGAGAGGAAAACGAGAGGCAAATGGAAAATAATGTAATGCGAGAGATAGGGATTGTGATGGGTACTTGGTATTTTGACTTTTTGCGTAAGCCTCCCCGGCAACGGCGCCAGAAACTCTTCTTGCTACCTCTTGAGCACTGCGTTGGATTTCCCCGAAGAGGAGAGGATGATGCAGCAAAGTAGCGTAAGTATTTCCCTTAGTTTTTGAGAACCAAGGTATCAATCCAGTAGGAGGCTACGCGCAAGGCCCTCGTACCTGCACAAAACTATAGCTACTCGCAACCAACGCGATTGGGGGTTGTCAATCCCTTCATGGTCACTTACGAGACTGAGATCTGATAGAGATAATATTTTTGGTATTTTTGGTATAAAGATGCAAAGTAAAAAGTAAAAGCAAAGCAAGTAAATAAAGTGATGGAGATTGATATGATGAGAATAGACTGAGGGCCATAGGTTTCACTAGTGGCTTCTCTCAAGAGCATAGATATTCTATGGTGGGTGAATAAATTCTTGTTGAGCAATTGATGAATTGAGCATAGTTATGATGTTATCCAGCAATGATCATGTATATAGGCATCACGTCCGTGACAAGTAGACCAAAGCGATTACGCATCTACTACCATTACTCCACTCATCGACCGCTATCCGGCATGCATCTAGAGTATTAAGTTAAAACAGAGTAACGCCTGTAAGCAAGATGACATGATGTAGAGGAATAAATTCATGCAATATGATAAATACCCCATCTTGTTATCCTCGATGGCAACAATACAATACGTGCCTTGCAACCCTTTACATCCTTGGGTAAAGGTCACCGCAAGATTGAACCCAAAGCTAAGCACTTCTCCCGTTGCAAGAACTACCAATCTAGTTGGCCAAACCAAATGGATAATTCGAAGATACTTGCAAAGATAACTTAATCATACATAAAAGAATACAGAGAAGAATCAAATATTTTCCATAGATAAGCTGGATCATAAACCCACAATTCATAGGTCTCAACAAACACACCGCAAAAATAAGATTACATTGAATAAATCTCCACGAGAGAGGGGGAGAACATTGTATTGAGATCCAAAAAGAGAGAAGAAGCCATCTAGCTACTAACTATGGACCTGAAGGTCTGAAGTAAACTACTCACACTTCATCGGAGGGGCTATGGTGATGATGTAGAAGCCCTCTGTGGTGGATGCCCCCTCCGGCGGAGCTCCGGAACAGGCCCCAAGATGGGATCTCATGGATACAGGAAGGTACGGCGGTGGAATTAGGTTTTTGGCTCCGTCCCCGATCTGTTGGGGTACGTAGGTATATATAGGAGGAAGGAGTACGTCGGTGGAGCGTCAGGGGGCCCACGAGGCAGGGGGCGCGCCCAGGGGGGAGGGTCGCGCCCCCCACCCTCGTGACCGCCTCTGGCACTCCTTGGAGTAGGGTCCCAAGTCTCCTGGATCACGTTCGTGAGAAAATCACGTTCCCGAAGGTTTCATTCCGTTTGGACTCCGTTTGATATTCCGTTTCTTCGAAACACTGAAATAGGCAAAAAACAGCAATTCTGGGTTGGGCCTCCGGTTAATAGGTTAGTCCCAAAAGTAATATAAAAGTGGAAAATAAAGCCCATTATAGTCCAAAACAATAGATAAAGTAGCATGGAGCAATCAAAAATTATAGATACGTTGGAGACGTATCAGGGCGCTGATCATTCACATCTTTTCCCCTCTTCATCATCTTCTTCCTCAAGCCAAGCAAGTGCTCCCAAGCCAACACCCACCTCCATTGCTCTACCAACTCTTCCATTCTTCAACCGATCCCGAAGGATGGGGAAGAAAGCCGCCACGAGGGGGAAGCGGGCGACCACCACAAAGGAGACTGCAGCGTAAGGGAAGAAGAAGAGGGCGGCGGAGCTGGACAGGAAGCGGCAGGAAGATGTGGTATTCTTCCCGTCGAGCTTGGACAGGAACACCTTGGTCGCGAAGTATGCATACATGTGTGTGTGTGAGGGGGGGAAGTCCCAAAGGGGCATGGAGCGCCCGTGGTCCTGCTGGACCGACACATCTTGAACAAGTTGCTCATGGTCTTGAACAAGGACTTCTTCTCTCCTCTGGCAAAAATAGCCTCAGAATCTACCTTCTTGCCCTTAAGACGAGGGATCCGTGCAGTGGAGGACATACTAGGAGTGTATGTGGCATGATCTTCAGGCCTAGGATTGCGCCCCTTCTTGAGAGGCACATATTGAGCAGGAGCATCAGGGGTCCAGTTGGAGTTGCGCTTAGGAACTAAAGTCTTGTACGAAGAGATGTACTTAGCTGGGCAGACCGACTCAATCAACGCCTAGATGAATGGAGCATAGATCAAAGACTTGTTCTCTTGCACACACTGAGGGAGCTCATAGAACATGAAGTCCAGACACAAAGACATCCAACATGGAACTCCGAATGTTGTGAGAATTACCAGCCTTTGGAGTGAGAGTATACCTTAGGATATGGCGCATCATATCATAGAGAGGCACAAGATCTTTGATGGAACCAGTGACAAAAGAATTCTCTTGCTTGTAGGCACGCAATCTCATCCTCAGTGCGCTGACCACTCTCACGAACCATGCCAAACTCATCAGTTGCCTCTTCTTCATCAATGAATGGGTAGGGTGAGGAAGTCCTAGATTAGGGGGTCCTCGGGCATCCGGGCTATGTAACATGGGCCGGACTCATGGGCCTTGAAGATACAAGATGGAAGGCTTTCCCCCATGTCCGGATGGGACTCTCCTTGGCGTGGAAGGCAGCTTGGCATTCGGATATTGTTGGGGATATTACCACTGGGCGTAAACCGGCCAGGAAAGGTCGGGTTAACCCCGTGAGTAGTTCATTATACTTGAAGCCCATGAAGACAGATGGCGACGCTTTATGAAGGCCCAGGGCCCAAAACCGGTTTAAGGCCTGTAGACATAAACCGGTATTTATGTAGACTTGTGTTGTAAGGTAGAAAGAGCAGAGACCGAGCCGAACACGTTTATGAGCCGGCCTCAGGATTCTGTAAACCGACGGGCGTCAACCCGTGTATATAAGGGGACGACCCGGCGGCGGTTCAAGGACAACAGACAACAACTCGAGACCCAGGCAAAGCGTATTCGCTCCTTGGTCATCGAAACCCCAACAATTCCATCACAACTAGACGTAGGCTTTTACCTTCATCGTAAGGGGCCGAACTAGTATAAAAACTCTCTTGCGTCCCTTCTCCGCTTTAACCCCTTTAAGCTAACCCTTAGTGATGGCTCCACGACTAAGTCCTTTCACGAGGACATCTGCCGTGACAAAACCATGACAGTTGGGGCCCACCGTGGGGCTATCGCACGCTGGTTTCAAGTTCTTGGAGGGCAACTTCGAAGGACTCAAGGGTTACTCTATGGGCCGGATGACCAAGAGTCGTCGCGGCAAGCTCTACATCGACGATGCAGGCTGGGGCCCCGAGGCCGGCTCAATTGAGTACGGGTACCGGGTCCCCTTTGGCGGCATACACGTTTTCATTGGCAAGATCGTGAACAGGGCCTCGAGCGGACATCTGCACCGACCTCATCGAAACGGCTCGGTCAGGCGAGATCTGCCCGGTCAAGCCTGTCATGAAGCGTGCCTTCGTGGGAGTTATCCATGGAGGGAATCGAGGATAGATCGAGAATCTGGTGGTGAGACCGTCGTTTATTTCGCGACGAGTCATCAACCGAGAGACCGAGTCATTATATCGGTTACAAGATGGCGGATTGGGGCTGTTACGATGATGGCGATGATTCGGACCCTTTGATCTCGCCAAACCGGGTTGCGATCTTCATGGCGGTACATACCGGCGCTCCACTCTTCGACCGCAGCAACGATGATTTCCGGATCGGCAACGGCAACAGCGGCCGGGCAGGAGGCCCTGTGCGGCCGCTAGCTCAGGTTCTATCTGATTTGTTTGACGCGTTGGCAATGCTGATGGCGGAGGTTAACCTGGCGGATCAGGATGCACACAATGCGGAAATCGCGAAAGTGAAAGATCAGGTCACCCAGGCCAAAGCCGACTTGGCAGCTGAGGATACCAGGATGGCCGCGGAACGGTCCGCTTTGGATGCACAGGCTTACCGGCTTATGCTGGATTAGAGTGTGTCGAATGAAGTCCTGAAAAGGAGGCACCGATCCCACCTGCCGCCGGCTTATGATGCTAGAAACCTCTTTAACACCCTAGGAGCAGGGACCAGTAATCCGCCGGTGGTAAACCGGGCGGAGGCACCTGGGGCGGGGGCGCCGGTTCAGCCATGTTTGGTGGATCCGCCTCGCCAGAACAACATTGTACCGCCACATGTCCCAACTCCACCGGGTCATTACTCTAACCCGATGGACAACATTGTTGCTGCCGCTTCACGGCTGGCGGCCATCCCGATCGAAGGCGATTCTCCGGCGGCGGTCGAGACGCGTCGGGTTAAGGAGCTTCTTTAGACAACCTTGGTTCAACAGGAGGCTTATTCATATAGCCGCGATCGGATTCATTCCACTCCCCGTCCAAGCCGGAGTTACAACAGGCATATGGATGAACCAGCAGTGTCAAGCAATGTGCGGAACCGTGAAAAGCCCCGTGGCAATAACCCAGCGGGTGGTGCCGGTGATGCTCAGTAGGTGGTAGACCGGGCTCGGGCACGCAGAGAGGCCGAATTAGCGGCACAACATGAAGCCCGTCAGCTTACTCCGGTCCGTCCAACCACATCGGTGGAGCCAGGAGTTACCTCTAGTTCTTTGGGAGTGCTGTGTCTCGTTCCAGCGTTGTGCAACATGCGCTTGCCCAAGGATTTCAAGGGCCCGCGTAAGGTGCCGAATTACCCTGCCGATTTATCCCCTGAGACATGGGTCGAAAGCTATGAGATGGCCATGGAGACGCTAGATGTGGATGATGCGGCATGTGCGAAATACTTCACCATGATGCTAGAAGGGACGGTCCGTACTTGGCTAAAGAGTTTACCGGCTAATTCTACCAGGTCATGGGCCAAGTTGAGAGCCCGGTTTATCCAAAATTTCAAGGATACATGCAAGCAGCCCATGTCAATTGTGGACCTAGTTGCCTGTGTCCAGGAGGAAGGAGAGTCAACAACCCGTTGGGTGCGCCGGGTTTCGGAAATTTTGCATTCATCAGACCGCATCAATGCTGATACCGTTTTAACATTGGAAGGCAATTGCGGTTTGAACCCTGAAGTAGAAGTTGGGATGGCTCAAACGTCATTGTAATGACATGGGAACCCTCATGGCTGCTACACGGTGAAGTATGCCAATTCTGATAGTACCACCGATCCCGAGTCTGACGATGATAAGACAGGGAAGGGAAAAAGGAGCGGCAACGCCAAGGGGCAGCACCACAACCCGGCAGGTCATGGAAACGGCGGCAAGCGTAAAGCGGACCATGGCTTAGACTTCGTGGCTAATACCAGCACGCAGGACAAGGGCCAATGGCGTAAGGGTAAACCGCCCCAGCGCGGTGGAGCACCAAGTCCTAACCCGGACTGCCTGTCTTATCTGCTGAACCAGCCTTGCCCAAAACATGGGACGAAGGAGATTCCGTCCACACGCCTCTGGAAAGACTGCTACATCATGCAAGAGTTCAAAAATTCTAATTCTTTCCGGTATGATCATGGACTGGGTGGCGGTTCGGGCCCCGGATCTCATGGGCCAAGTTATGGTGGAGGCAGCTCCGGTTCAGGTTTTCATGGTAACCAGAGCGGGCATGGCAATCAAGGCAATCAGGGCAACCAAGGTGGTTATAACAATCAGGGGAACCAGCAACAACAATGAAGAAGACAATCGGGTTACCAGAGCAACCCGAAGCAGTTGAATAGCGGACAATATCATGTCTTTACCACTAGCCTGGACAAGCGCGATCAGAAGCTTCATAAAAGGGCAGTGAATGCCGTTGAACCGGCGGTAGCCCGTTATTTGTGCAGGTCCGAGTAGCCGATTGTGTGTAGTAGAGAAGATCATCCGCCCCGGGTTGACAATCTGGGTCATCTGGCACTAGTGGTGGCACCTCAGATGGGAGGAGGATTATTGTGTGAAGCGGTATAGATGATCCGCTGCGCACCGGTATATAACTGTTCTACCAGAGTATAGGCCACTTTTAACTTCTTCTGTACATCAGAGCCAAGATAGCTAATACGAGTTCCTGCATCATTACAAGCATTAGTAAACCGGCAATGCATGAAAGGATATGTTGAAAGCGCAAGTTAAGGATGTTTACCGAACACAGCAGCAGTCATGGCATGAATCTGCCGCTTTATGCCGGTCAGTTCATCAACCACCGGTTTAAGAGCGGCTTCTGCTTTTTCAGCCTTGTTTATCAAAGCGGATTTTTCTGTCTCCCAATCCGTCCGCTCTTTGTTGAAGCCTTCTTTCAGTTTCTCCATAGCGCCTAGAGCGCTGGTCAATTCTTCCTTCGCTTTGGAGGTCTCAGCTTGTTGGGACTTGAGGTTCTCTTGCAGATCAGCGGTTTGCCTTTCTTTCTTGCTCAGTTCAGCCTATACAGAGACAGATATATAATGAGTTGACAGTACATATTTGAAGTACCAAGCACATAACAAGTTATGTCCTTAGTACTTGGGGGCTAATGCATATTTGCTCTTTATCAGAAATTTTTATAAGTCCCAAGCACAATACAAGTATTAAGCTTGGCACTTGGGGGCTAATGTGTATTTTCTCATAAATTGCTGAGATGGGAATTCTTCTACAAAGTCCCGGTTCATCTTTCTAAAGTTAAACCGGCCCTTGGGGGCTACATCTGTCAAGTTAAGATGCATTATTGCAAACATGAAGTTGTTATTAAAGTCCCGGTCTAAATTGGTATCTTAAACCGTCACTTGGGGGCTACTGGAGTTGATAAGCTGCAATTAAAGATAAGAGTGAAACACTTATGAAGTTACCTCATATCGCTCCTTCATCATATTTACCAAACCGACCTCATAGTCACCGCTGGTGTACAGATGGTTCAGGTAGCCAGAATGAAGGTCTTGAGCATTCAGATGGGCATAATTTGACAAATCAGTGTTCCATTTGTCTTTGCCAATTGCAGAGAGTTCATCTTTGGCAGTATGCTTGGACAAAGCGACAGGGTTACCAGGAGCGGTGTGGCCAGTGCCAGTAATCATAACGTCATCATCTTTATCATCAGCAGCCGTTATTGGGTTGCCGGTTTGTCAGAATTTTTAACCGGACTTGCCGGTTTGTCGTCAAATCGGATAGTGCTGGTTGGCTGGTCAGCATGGTTTGTGGTGTCAACTTCTACCTGCTCGGCAACGAAGTCATGATCTTGAGGCGGTGGGTCATTCAGCATCTCATCAATGTTGGTTTCTTCGGGATCTGGAGTTTTCTCCGGTTCAATGTACCACGCCCTCCTCGGGCCGGTTTATTCAGCCGAGCCTTCTTGTTGGGTCTGGGCTTGGCACTGAGAAAAATAAGCATGAGGATCAGTACAGTATATATTAAAATAACATGTCAAGGATATAAATAAGGGTATGACTCACCCAAGCACTGTTTTGAGGGGTGGAAGCTTTGTGGCAGACGATTCGCCAGATGATGAGTGAGAAGTACCCTGATAATTTGAAGTCAGATGGGTTAAGAGGTTGGCGGAAACAACCCGCTTTGGGGCATGTAACACCCCGGATGTAACTTTCCATATTTGTAACTCCAACTCTTGTCATTTTCGGCATTGTGATATGATATTCCCTCCGTGGTTGGGTTTTTCTTCATTTTGCATTTTGTCCATGTCATGCATTTTATCATGTCATCATGTGCATCGCATTTGCATACGTGTTCGTCTCATGATTCCGAGCATTTTCCCCGTTGTCCGTTTTGCATTCCGACGCTCCTATCTCCCCCGGCGGCCCCTTTTTACGTTTTTCCATGTGCGGGTACTAAACCGTCTCGGAATGGACCGAGGTTTGTTTAGTGGCCTTGGTATACCACCCGTAGACCACCGGTCAAGTTTCGGGTCATTTGGAGCTCGTTTGGTACTCCAACGGTTAACCGTGACTCTCGCAAAGGCCTCTTTTAAGTTGCAGCCCAACACCCTCCAAAACAGCCCAATAACCCATCTAAGTCACTTTCATGCTCTCCGTCGTTCGATCACGATCGTGTGGGCGAAAACTACACCTCATTTGGACTCTCCTAGCTCCCTCTATGCCTATTTAAACACCTCGAAAATTCGGATCAACTCCAACCCGAAACCCTAATTTCTCCGCGCATGACACGTCCGGCGAGCCGGACGATCCGCCGCCTGGCAGAACCGCCACGTGGCACCCGGCCGCCCGCTGGCCGCTGCCCCTTTGCCCTCAGACGCCGCCCGCGCCCGGCGCCTCCCGCCGCCTCGGCGCATCCGCTGTGGCCCAGCGGCCTGTCCGCCTCCTCCGGCTGCCGCTGCTCGCCAACCTGCTTGGGCCGCCATGCCTCCCGGCGCCAGCCGCCCGGCGCTGGCCCTCTCGCCGCCCGGCCCGCTCGGCCGACCTGGCGCCTCCTCCTCCGGCGAGCCATGAGCAGCCTCCGCCTCTCGTCCGATCCCGGCCCGATCCGGCCTCGGGTCGCGTCTTGTTGACTTCTCCCCCTCACTTTTTCTTCTAAGTCCTTAATCTCATGATGTTTTGTGTCATTTTCAAAGTGGTATATCTTTGCATCTGTAAATCCATTTTGCGCGTATAATATGTCAAAATGTTTGACTCGAAGAGTAGATCATTTCATCTCATTGCATCATTTTCATTTGAGCTTATCTTGACGCCCGAAATTCTGTTGGAAGAGTGCTATGTGTTGTTAGTTTCTGTTTCTTAACAGAACTTGCACTTTTGTTATTTTTGCCATGATTAATGTGTGCACCCTATGAATTTGAGTCCTACATGTGTTCTGTTATATGCCATGCCATCTTTCCAGGGGTGTATGCCATGTATTTTTGTGATCTATGTGGTGACTAGCACAAGCATGCAAAGTAGGTGTCCTGATGTTGCTATTTTCAGCCCTGTTTAGCTGATATTTTGATGCCATGTTAACTTGATGCTACCGAGAGATCTATGCATATTTTGAGATACTTCATTAAGGATGTTTTGAACATATGGTTATGCTCTATCCATCCATGTCCTTGTTTGCAATTATGGAGTACCATAGCTTGAGTCAATCGAGCTCTACTTTTGCTATCAAATGTTTCCTGGCAGATTGTTTACATGTTATTCAATTTTGCCAAGGTTGTTGTGGTTGCTCCATGTATGTTATGTTATTGTTCTTGCCATGTATGTCTTATATGCCATGTCTTCTTGATGTATGTATGCTTAGTGTATCATTTAAGGCTCTGTAGTAAGTGCATTGAGCTTGTAAACATGCCTACTTGTTATCAGTTTTTGACATGCCATGTTGCTGAATCTGTTAACGAAACTTTCAATATTGACATGGGTGTTACTATATTTTCGGATCCTTTTTGGCTTATGGTCAGTAAGGGACTTTTGTTCTATGCTTTGAGTAGATTCATGACATGCCTTTTTGTGCTATTATAAGTTCCTTTAGCATGTAGTTTTGTTGCTCTGAACATTGCAACCTGATGCTGTTTTTGCCATGTCCAGCCTGATATTTTGTGCATTTTTGCCATGCTTGTTTGAACCTGTTATGATGTGATTTAGCCGAAGCTCAGTGCTCATCTTTTGTCAAGCATCTTGTGTAGATCACTGCCATATACTTTTTTGATACGTTTGGGTGCAGTAGCTTAATTTATTGTTGCTTGCTAAGTGGCATCATGCTGTTAATGGCAGATTTGTGCCATTCTTGTTTTGCTTGTCATTTCCAAACCGTGCATCCGATTCCGGTGATCTTTATATCGATTTCAACCGAAATCATCTCATCTTTCCAGTGGCATACTTTGTTTGCCAAGTTGATGCCTGTTTCATCATTTTCCTTCCGAGCGCTGACACGCATTGCATATCACATCCCGCATATCATGCCATGTTTTGCATCATGTTGATTGTGCATTGCACCGTGATTTATTGTGGTTCCTTTGTTTGTATTGTTGCTTTGGGTAGAGTCGGGAGACGAGTACGTGAACGAGGAACCTGTTGAGAACGCCACGAGGATCAAGCTTTCGACAACTCGAGAACATTGCGTGCAAGATGACCATACCCTCGAAATCACTTCTATCTTTGCTATGCTAGATGCTCGCTTCTTTGCTATGCCTATGCTGCGATGCCTACCACTTGCTATATCATGCCACCCATATTGCCATGTCAACCCCTAACCATCCTTTCCTAGCAAACCGTTGATTGGCTATGTTACCGCTTTGCTCACCCCTCTTATAGCGTTGCTAGTTGCGAGTGAAGTCAAGTTGTGTTCCTTTTGGAACATGGAGATGTTGTTCCTTGTTGGAACATGTTTACTTGTTGGGGATATCACAATATATATCTTCTATGATTAATACATCTATATACTTGGTAAAGGGTGGAATAAGACTCCCTTGCCACCCTAGTTTCCGTCATACCGGTGTTATGTTCCTTGATTTCGCGTTCCTTACACGGTTGGGTGATTTATGGGACCCCCTTGACAGTTCGCTTTGAATAAGACTCGCCCAAAGAAGGCCCAACATTGGTTTTACCATTTGCCACCTAAGCCTTTTTTCCCCGGTTTTCGCGAGCCCGAGGGTCATCTTTATTTTAACCCCGGACCGGTGCTCCTTCGAGTCTTGGCCCGAATCGAGCTGATCAAGGGCCACCACGGGAAACTCGAGGCTTGGTTTTACTCGTAGCTAGTCTCATCCGGATGTGCCTCGAGAACGAGATATGTGCAGCTCCTATCGGGATTTGTCGGCACAATCGGGCGGCTTTGCTGGTCTTGTTTTATTCTTTGTCGAAATGTCTTGTAGTCCGGGATTCCAAGATTGATCGGGTCTTCGGTAGAAGGAATATCCTTCGTTGACCGTGAGAGCTTATAATGGGCTAAGTTGGGACACCCCTGCAGGGTAATATCTTTCAAAGCCGTGCATGCGTTATGAGGCAGATGGGAATTTGTTAATGTCGGTTGTAGAAAACCCAAGTTGACCTCAAATAAAATACACTTCAACCGCGTGTGTAACCGTGATGGTCTCTTCTCGTGAGTCCGGAAGTGAACACGGTGTTGGAGTTATGTCCGACGTAAGTAGTTCAGGATCACTTCTTGATCGCTACTAGCTTCACGACCGTGCTTTGCTCCTCTTCTCGCCTCTTTTGCGAAGTAGCCACCATATATGCTAGTCGCTTGTCAGCTCCACTGTACTACTCTGTCCTTCCTATTAGCTTAAATAGTCTTGATCTCGGGTGTGAGATTGCTGAGTCCCCGTGACTCATGAGATACTTCAAAACAGTTGCAGGTGCCGACGATGCCGGCAAGGTGACTCAACCGAGCTCAAGTGAGAGTTCGACGAGGAACGTGGTCGTTACTATGTGTCTTTTCCAGATGATCGGTAGTGGTGCTCAGTTGGGACGATCGGGGATCCGTGTAGCTTTTGGGGTATCTTCTTTTATTTTGGTTCCGTAGTCGGACCTTGAGTGTACTCAATGATGGATGTTTAATTATGTATTGTGTGAAGTGGCGACTGTAAGCCAACTATGTATCTCTTTCCCTTATTTATTACATGGGTCGTGTGAAGATTACCTCACTTGCGACATTGCTTTCAATGCGGTTATGCCTCTAAGTCGTGCCTCAACACGTGGGAGATATAGCCGCATCGAGGGCGTTACAGGGCATGAAGTGTCAAAGGGATAAGAGACCTCTGATCGGCGCTTCCGAACTGGGCTGTTCGGTAAACCGGCGGAGGCAACTACCTGGCCGCTGTGCCGGGTTGTGCGGTGAGCCTCGTGCTGATGTGTCTTCAAAAGAAAGTTTCGGTCCAAGTAAGCAAGGGGGTGAGAAAATTTTACTTTCCGGTTTGCTCGACGGATTTTTGATGTTGGCAGAGGATCTGAATCGGAGGAAAGAATGATTACCTCTACATCATCAGCATGATCGCCTTGACGTCGTCCTGGTAATAATCATTGTCAATGAGGTGTATGAAAAATGAACCAAGAGAATCAAGTTCTACCTCTAGTTCCGTATTACCCACATCATCATCAGCTGGTGGATCGGAGGATGCAGTGGTCCTTCTCTTGGCAGGTTTTTTAACAGCCTTGGTCTTTGGACGAACTGGCTTGACCGGTTTATCTTGCGGCTTCGCCGATTTGTCTTGTGGGGGTTTCTTGTTCCAGAACGGATCATCACCCTGTCAGAAAATAATCACACTTTCAAAGAATATTTGGACAGAAGCAACTTCAGATAAAAAGATTATATGATTCTTACAACTGGCGGTTTATTGAAGGTGCAGAAAGGGAGTAGTCCGGTTTGGGCACAGCCAGCCTCCGGTTCGTTCAACATCTTTTTTACAGCCTCAGTGACTTCTTCATTTGTAAGCTGAATGTCAATGTGCCGCTGAGCATCTTTCAAACTCCCAGTATACTCACACATCAAACTAGAGCGCCGGCTTAAGGGCAGAATGCTCCAGCTTATTCAACAACGAGCAAGATCAACTCATGTCAAACCGTACGCCATGAAGGCTCTAAGCTTTGATAATTGAGGAGCATAGTTGGCCCTTTCTTTTGCAGTCAACCTCTGGGGAAAGGGATGTGTGTTGCTAAGGCGTTCAGGGCGATAACCTGGCAAGGGGTTTTCATCAGGGGGAGATGTATCCTTGCAGTAAAACCAGGTCTGGTTCCACTCCTTGGGGTGACTGTGAAGTTTGGGATGAGGAAAAGTAACTTCCTTCCTTTTCTGAACCGCCATTCCACCCAATTCAGTGTTGGGCCATCTGTGAATTCTGTGCGACGGTTTAAGTGAAAGAAATCACGAACAATTCTATCAGAGGTTCCACTTGTAGATAAACCTCACAAAAAACTTGGAAGTGGCGATGTTGGTCACGAAATTAGGACCGATGTCTTGAGGGCGCAGCTGAAAGCTGGCCAAGACATCCCGGAAATTTTTGAACCGGAGGGCTGAAACCCCACCCTAAGTGATCAGCAAACACAACTACCTCTCCATCTTTGGGTGTAGGAGGATTTTCCGCCGTGGACCCTCCAAAGGGATGACATCTTTCTTGGCTAAAGCGCCCGTTTTAACAAGATTGTTTAACTGTTCTTCAGTCACTCGAGAAGGAACCCAATTGCATTCATACACTTGCTTGGCCATGGCAATGAAAATCTGAAACATTATTGTTGCCGGTTTAAAATTTACAATGGACAACTATACAGTGATATAAAGGTGCAAGCATATTATTAAATCGGGCATTGGTTGTTCGTAAACTGGAGTTTACTGATGGAGACAGTATAATGGTGAAGTACAATTGGCGGTCCAACAGGGGACTAATGGTATCTACTGGGTCATCATTTTTCTAAGGAGTTAAACCGCCTAAATTGATATTTAAGATGCAAGTCCAAAGATGCATAAGTGAAGGAGAAACAGGTTTCACAAGTTGGTATTGTAAATTTTGGATCTACCGCATGTCAGAAAATGGGAATATATTCAGACCTAAATATTGGTACCGAGGCAGTCGATGAAGGTTCAGATGGGATCTTCTACTTAAACGGGACGCATGGATGGAGAGAAAGGCTACGGCTATCACTATACAGAATAAATATCAAAGTTTGAATCAAAGAGTTATTATGCAAACGACGAACACCGACAAACACCGAAACCCTAGAAACAGATCTATGGCGGAAGAATAGAGAGCTTACCGATGTTGATGGAAGAGCGGAGAAGCGCCACGATTCTTTGGTACGTTCAGGGTGATGCAGCGGCCGGCGTTGAGGCAGAAGTGACGGTCGACGGTGGCGGCGGAGCTCCAAAGGTCGGGCAGCGCAAGGAAGAAGACGAGATGAAGAGGTACGGGGGGGGGGGGGGAATGGAAAGACCCCCCGACCCTATTTATAAGCGCAAAAGATAAGCGTCAGGCACGAAAATCGAGGAGTCCGAAATTTGGATATGAGGCGGAGCTGTCGCCTCGATTGTCGGAGGCTCATTAATGAGGATGGGTTATATGCAGTTTTTTAACAGATGATGTCATGGCAGTTTACCGAGGTTCTGGAAAGTGACGTCACGGCGGTTTACGGATTATGCGAAGATATATGAGAAGAAATTTGCTTAAGTATTTAGGACTGACATGAACCAGTTCAAATCAGTCTGGGGCCTAATGTTGGGGATATTACCACTGGGCGTAAACCGGCCAGGAAAGGCCGGGTTAACCCCGTGAGTAGTTCATTATACTTGAAGCCCATGAAGACAGATGGTGACGCTTTATGAAGGCCCAGGGCCCAAAACCGGTTTAAGGCCTGTAGACATAAACCGGTATTTATGTAGACTTGTGTTGTAAGGTAGAAAGAGCAGAGACCAAGTCGGACACGTTTATGAGCCAGCCTCGAGATTCTGTAAACCGACGGGCGTCAACCTGTGTATATAAGGGGACGACCCGGTGGCGGTTCAAGGACAACAGACAACAACTCGAGACCCAGTCAAAGCGTATTTGCTCCTTGGTCATCAAAACCCCAGCAATTCCATCACAACTAGACGTAGGCTTTTACCTTCATCGTAAGGGGCCGAACTAGTATAAAAACTCTCTTGCGTCCCTTGTGCGCTTTAACCCCTTTAAGCTAACCCGTAGCGATGGCTCCACGACTAAGTCCTTTCATGAGGACATCTGCCGTGACAAAACCACGACAGATATGAAGATTCCTTTCTCTGTAAACCGACTCTGTACAACCCTAAGCCCCTCCGGTGTCTATATAAACCGGAGGGTTTAGTCCGTAGAGGCAAAAACAACCATACAGGCTAGACATCTAGGGTTTAGCCATTACGATCTCGAGGTAGATCAACTCTTGTAACCCCTATATTCATCAAAGTCAATCAAGCTGGAAGTAGGGTATTACCTCCATCGAGAAGGCCCGAACCTGGGTAAACATCGTGTCCCTATCTCCTGTTATCGTCGATCCTTAGACGCACAGTTCGGGACCCCCTACCCGAGATCTGCCGATTTCGACACCGATATTGGTGCCTTCATTGAGAGTTCCACTGTGCCGTCATCGAAAGGCTTGATGGCTCCATCGATCATCCACAACAATGCTGCCGTGAAGGGGATTTTTCTCCCCGGCCAGATCTTTGTATTCGGCGGCTTCGCACTGCGTGCCAACTCGGTTGGCCACCTAGAGCAGATCGACAGCTACGCCCCTGGTCACAAGATCAGTTTTGGAAATCTGAACTATGTCGCCGATATCCGAGTAGACTTGATCTTCCAAGGGTTCGCGGCCCCAACCACCGCTCTGGCCTTAGATCCGGAGCACGTCATCAGGTCCGAAGACGGGAGTCTAGAGCCCGCCAGACTCTCTGCGGCTATAGAGCCCAACACTGGAGAACCGGAGAGAATAGTGTCACCGGCAGTCATCACAAAGCCGGACTCTTCTCTGGTCACTAGCTCTGAACCCTCGAAGTCCGCGTCATGCGAGCTCGGCCAGGGAACTTCTGTCCCCGTCCAAACCTCGCTCTTAAACAAGGCTTTGGACTTAATGCGATCCCTCGCCATCACAGAGGAACAACTTCCGAATTATGCCCAGCCCGGACTAGGGGCTAAAAGTAGGGAATTTTACTTCCCACCCACCACCCACTTCATAACCACTATCGAGGATCTAACCGACATGCTCGATTACGCCTCCGAAGACATCGACGGTATGGACGACGATGCCGGAGAGGAGCAGGCCCAAAACCCGCTGTTCACCGGACGCTGGACGGCCACTTCCTCATACGACGTGTACATGCTGGACACACCTAAAGAAGGCGATGACAATAATGAGAAGGATCCAGTCGAGGACGAACCTCTTGAGATACCACCAAAGCGTCGACGTTAGTGGCGCCGCTCTAAATCGCGTCGCGAAAAAGCAACAATACCGGCACTAGAGACAATGATACTCCGAAGAACGCTGAAGACCAAGAAGACCCCATCGAACCAACATCCGAACAGGATGATCGGGAGGACGGGCAAGTTGACCCTGACGCAAGCAGGGAAGGAAGACTCGGAGGATAGTAACTATCTACCACTTTCCGAGGACGACGTGAGCCTCGGCGACGAAGATTTTATCATACCAGAGGAACCCCTCGAACAAGAGCGCTTTAAGCGCCGGCTAATAGCCAATGCAAGAAGCCTAAAAAAGAAGTAGCAGCAGCTTCAAGCTGACCAAGATCTACTCAACGACAGATGGACTAATGTCATGGCAGCCGAATAATACGGCCTCGAACGCCCAACAAAGAGTTACCCGAAGCGTAAGCTGCTACCCCAATTCGACAATGAGGCGCTGGAGCCCATACCACTCATGCGTAACGCGGCTGACGGACCTGACTGACTACCTCGTGGCCGGGACAGAACGACAACTCAAGCCAAACACCAGCCCGCACCACCTCGCCGTAAAAGCAGAGAAACAACAACTTGGGGATACACATATGACCTACGAAAGGACCTGGAAAATAGAGCAGGTCAGACCAGATCAATCTACAGAACGCGGGGGCGTGCCCCAGCGCGAGAAGACGGCTATCAAGCCTAGCGTGACAAGCATAACCACACTCGGGCCGAAAACCGCATACGAACTTCATCCGAACTGCATCATGACATGGCCCGATACAGAGGCACCGCACACCCCCTATGCTTCACCAATGAGGTAATGGAGCACCAGTTCCCAGAAGGGTTTAAACCTGTGAACATTGAATCATACAACGGCACAACAGATCCCGCAGTATGGATTGAAGATTTTCTTCTCCACATTCACATGGCTCGCGGTGACGATCTACACGCCATCAAATACCTTCCCCTAAAACTTAAGGGGCCAACTCAGCACTGGTTAAACAGTCTCCCAGAAAACTCTATTGGAAGCTAGGAAGACCTGGAGGATGCCTTTAGAGACAACTTCCAAGGCACCCATATTCGGCCTCCAGATGCTGATGACCTCAGTCATACTGTCCAGCAGCCCGGAGAGTCAGCCAGAAAATTCTGGACTAGCTTCCTCATTAAAAAGAACCAGATTGTTGATTGTGCAGACGCCGAAGCCCTAGCAGCCTTTAAACATAGCATTCGCGATGAATGGCTCGCTCGACACCTCGACCAAGAGAAGCCGAAGTCCATGGCAGCCCTGACAACACTCATGACCCGCTTTTGCGCGGGCGAAGACACGTGGCTAGCCTGTAGCAGTAATAGTACAAGCGAACCTGGCACTTCCGAAGCCAGGAATAGCAACGGCAGGCCCCGACACAACAAACACAAGCGCCGAAGCAACAATGACAATACCGAAGACACGACGGTCAACACCGGATTCAGCGGCTCCAAGTCCGGTCAGCGGAAGAAGCCATTCAAAAGGAGCAGAGAGGGCTCATCCAGCTTGGGCCGAATACTCGATCGACCCTGTCAGATTAACGGCACCCCCGACAAGCTTGCCAATCATACCAACAGAAGTTGTTGGGTCTTTAAACAGGCCGGTAAGTTAAATACCGAACATAAGGAGAAAGGGTCGCCCAACGAGGATGACGACGAGGAGCCTCGTCCACCGAACACAGGGGGACAGAAGAAATTTCCCCCCGAAGTCAAAACGGTGAATATGACATACGTTACTCATATCCCCAAGAGGGAGCACAAGCGCGCGCTAAGGGATGTCTATGCGATAGAGCCAGTCGCCCCAAAATTCAAACCATGGTCGGCCTGTCCGATCACCTTTGATCACAGGGATCATCCGACCAGTATCCCTTATGGAGGATCAGCCGCACTGGTCCTTGAACCAATCATTGACGGATTCCACCTTACGCGAGTCCTCATGGACGGCGGCAACAACCTTAACCTGCTCTATCAGGACACAATCCGCAAAATGGGTATTGATCAGTACAGAATCAAGCCCACCAAAACTACCTTTAAAGGAGTAATACCTGGTGTCGAGGCCGGCTGCACGGGCTCAATCACCTTGGAGGTCGTCTTCGGTTCGCCGGACAACTTCCGAAGCGAAGGCTTGATCTTTGACATCGTCCCCTTCCGCAGTGGCTACCACGCACTGCTCGGACGAACCGTGTTTGCTCGCTTCAATGCAGTCCCACACTATGCCTATCTCAAACTCAAGATGCCCGTACCACGCGGTGTTATAATAGTCAATGGAAACATGGAACGCTCTCTCCGTACTGAGGAGCACACCGCAGCCCTTGCAGCGGAAGTATAGGGCGGCCTTATCAAGCCAACTATTACATCAGCGGCCAAGTCCCCGGACACTGTCAAACGAGTCCGGACTACCCCACAGTACGACAGTCCATCTCGTTAGGAGCTCGATTAGCAATTCGGCCTCCATCTCAGCCCCTACCAAATTATGGCATATGTACCACGCGTACATAATTACGCACTAAAGATACCAAGGGAAAGGATGGAGGAATAATAAAGATAAAGTCCACAATACGACTAGATCCTATCCGGACACTCATTTTTCCTTTTATTTTTCCAGGTTCCTTACAACCCACATCACCTTTTCGATGGTACCAAGGCCTCCTTTTGAGGCCTACCATGAAAACACCGATCGATGATCCTCTTGAAGGACAATACACTAAGGAGAAAAGCAGCGCAGACGCGTGGCAGAGTACCTAAAGGGTCTTTAAAGATCACCTCGTCCCTTTTCAGGACACGCTCGGCATGTAAAATAGCCTTGTTGCTTACCGCACTATTTGTACCAATACGTTTTGATGTATCAATCAGACTATAATGGAAACAGTTTCTAGCCCAACCTATGCGGTACTGGCCTACCTCTTAATCTGTATTTCCCTGTTTTTGTCCGATCGTCACGTACACCTTGGTACGACTTAAATCGCCAGAGGCTCTATTGAGCCATGTACATTTCTTAAATACCAAATAAAGTCCGAACAGTTCCATAGTACAATTCGGCGTCCCGAACATAGCATTATATGCATCGGCTCCGAATCATGTGTTTGGTCAATAGTTGGGTTGCCCGGCTCCTGTGGTTACTGCCTTACGTTCCGCTTGTTCGGCTAAGGTAGTAAAGGGAGAACTACTGCGATTGTTTTTTCGGTTCATTCGGACAAACACCTCAGTAGAGAAAGCCGAAAACCGATCACATGATGCGGCGAGAGCTGGTCACTATTCGGTGACTAAGTATAAATCTCTTTATGCTTTTTTCAGCATTACGACATGCCGACCTTCACCCGGCCGGGCATCCACAACACCCAAGTTCGGATAATCGAACAATACTAGGGGCCGCGCCTACACTCCCATTATAAAACTCCTATGGCTAAGTGAGAGCGATAAAGCCACATAGTCCGATTGCCTGGTTCGCCGCACTAGCACCTCCTTCATGGACCAAGCCGTTGGGTCAAGTGTGTTTATGTGCTATCCCCAACACCCCCGTACTACCTACGTGCGGGCTAAAGCCGATGACTGGCCAACTCTCAGATATCGTAAACGGCCGCACAGGAGGAAACATTTTAAAATAAAGCAAGCAACATATCATATATGTCTTGTTGTGTAATACATGGTTGGACATCATAGACACATTCATTCAAAAATGATGTCCTTCGAACACTGGCCCTCTACAATGCGGGATCCTTCCAGGACATCATCGAAATACCGCTCCGGCATGCGGTGCTCTTTAACTGCGGGCATTCTCAGTTGCGAGCTTGACAACGTTCATCTTCGCCCACTGCACCTTGACACGGGCGAAGGCCATCCACGCACTTTCGATGCAGACCGACCGCTTTACGGCATCAAGTCGGGGGCATGCATTGACCAACCGCTTCACGAGCCAAGTAAGCTTCTTTGGGTATGGGTTGGCAGAGCCACAAACGGATTATAAAATCCTTCATGGCCAATTCGGCCATCCTATGCGATTCGGTCAATTTGTTTGATTTGATCGTGAACTCTTGGATGCTTTCTGGCGCAAGGTATTGCGACCAGAATAGCTTTTCCGTTGTGCTCCCCTCTTCGGCTCGGAAGAACTCGGTAGCATCAGCAAAACTCCGGGGCAGATCCACAAACGCTCCTGGAGAACTCCAAACCCGGGTCAGTAAGATGTACCTTCTCCTCACAAATTTGCTCTGCATATTAAAGGCCTTACCCACCGCGATCTGTTTCGCCTCTTGGATCTCCCGGAGGGCGCCCTGGGCCTCAGCTCGGGCCTCCTGTGCACTTTGGAGGGCCTTAGCAAGTTCGGATTTTTTATCCGAATTTTTCCGCTCTAAGGACTCACATTTGCTTATAGCATCCTTGAGCTCTTGCTGGACTTCTTCCACCCTTGACTCATGTTTTAGGCGGGCGGCTCGTTCCTCCTCTGCATCTTTCTTGGCCTTGGCGAGCGCGCTCTTGAGGGTCTCGACCTCAAACGCATCAGCTATGAGCAAAGTTATAACACTCATTCCGATGAGAAATTATTGCTGATATTATTTCAGATGCATTTTTCGGTATCACATACCTTGCTTTTCCGCTAACTTCCACCTCAAATTTCGCATTTATTCGGCGGCATGGGAAGTCGACGTCAGATCGCACTGTTTGATTCAAATAGATATGTATGTTAATCTCCTGTACGAGTCATTAGATCCTCTTTTCGGCCTTTCTTTGTGAACACCGAACAGAGTCTCAGGGGCTACTATC
Organism: Aegilops bicornis; assembly: GCA_021605145.1. NCBI lineage: Eukaryota > Viridiplantae > Streptophyta > Magnoliopsida > Poales > Poaceae > Aegilops > Aegilops bicornis. Next base: position 377,280,022 of record CM038675.1, on the reverse strand, counting down.
TATACACAAACATTTTTCTTATATAGCTAAAAGGCATTATATTACATACCTCAAAGCCTCTTAGAAGGCTAGTGTAGACCTTGTTCAATCCGCTTTTAGCGGACCGAACCCTTTCAACCACCGTACCCATAATGGTACGATGTTCTTCCACAATGGTGGCATTCTGAAGCACTTCCACCAGTGTATCCGGCACCTCCGGATTAACAGATGTGCCGGTGGGATTGGCGCATCCCCTTCTTTCGAAGGAGGCTGCTCACCTGATTCCGGAGCCATATGGGTCTCCAGAATAATATTCGGTTGGGGGCCGAATTGGGCATGGCCCCCATCGCCAGTCTCCATGGGGGTCGGTTCCCCATGTTTCCGGCAGCAGAAGTATCGCCCTCTGGTGCCACCTTGGCGGCTTTTCGCACCTCTCCCTAACCCGTAAGGGTCCTTCGGGACAACACTTCGGCATTGTCCGTAGCTTTGGGGAAAGAGGCTAGCGGAGGCAACCATCTATCCATCACGTTCGGATCCAATGAATTCCCCGAAGATGAGGACTGCTGGGGGAGGACATGAGCCGGACTACATCACGAAATTCAGTATATTAAAATCACAAGGCGGAAAGCCGGATGGATATATAAGTATAAGTGCCTTTGGGGTAATTATGATCCGGACAGGGGCTTCGGCCTGGGGCGCCACTCATCGGCGTCTGATTCAAAGTCGTCCGTGAGGGAGATTCTCCCTTTCTTGAACGCCTCCGCCTCCAGATCCGCGGAAGCCCCCGTTTTCTTCTCCCCCCTTAAGGGGAGAATTACTCTCTTCCTCCTCCCCTTCGTCTTCGTAAGGGGAGGAGTGAGTCTCAGTGTCTTCGGACACTACGTCTGAAGCACCTTTACGACGGAGGCCACTTTTAGCCTCCTTGCCCTTCTTCTTGGCCTTCTTTTCTGGCGCCTGATATGGCGCCGGAACCAACATCCTCGTTAACAGAGGGATGGCCGGGTCTTCGGGTAGCGGAGCCGGATAGTGAATCCGCTCCGCCTTCTTTGTCCAGCACTGTGGGAAGAATGAAAAGCTTAGTATGCCCCTTGGATTCACAAATAGTAAAGTTATCATAAAAACTTACAGGAGACGTTGCGTGAGTACAGTCGAGGCCGAGGTCATCGGTCATTTTCGGCCATGTCTTTTGGGTCTTAAACAACGGCTTCCACATGTCTTCGTGCCGAAGAACCGCTGCAGGGTCCGGGGACCGGCCGGGTCGAACTCCCACAGGTGCTGAGTCTGGCCTTGGCAGGGGAGAATCCAACGAAAGAGCATTACCTGGATCACACTGGCAAGACTGGTATTCTTGTCTACCATACTCTTGATGCGCTTCTTCATCATCATCACCTCGTCGGATGACACCCAGTCCAGGCCCTTATTGAGCCAGGATGTCAGCCATAGTGGAGGCCCAGACTTGAGCTCGGGAGGAGCGGCCCATGTGGAGTCACGAGGTTCCCTGACGTAGAACCACTCCTGCTACCACCCCTTCACGTTCTCCATGAAGGTGCCTTTGGGCCATGTGATGTTGGGGAGCTTGCTCACCATGGCGCCGCCACACTCCGCGTGTTGACCATCCACCACTTTTGGCTTCACATTGAAGACCTTGAGCCATAAGCCGAAGTGGGGAGGGATGCGGAGGAATGCCTTTCCACCTGACGATGAGCGCGAAATGTTGAGGAAGGAATTCGGGGCTAGATCATGGAAATCTAACCCATAGTAAAACATAAGGCCGCAGACGAAAGGATGGAGGGGAAACCCTAATCCGTGAAGGAAATGATGGATAAATACTACCCTCTCATGGGGCTCCGGAGTAGGGACGATCTGCTTCTTGGCCGGAAGCCGGTGGGCAATTTCCTTGGCTAAGTACCCCGCTTCCCGGAGCTCCTTGATGTTCTCCTTCGGAGCTCCTTGATGTTCTCCTTCTTGACGGAGGAGGCCATCCACTTGCCCTGCACTCCAGATCCGGACATGGCTAGAGTGTTTTCCTGGGACGGAGGGGATTGAAGCATGGGCGCTTGAGCTCGAGGGCGGATGGGCTGAGGAAGAAGAAGGCATGGGGTGAAAAGGTGGATTCTTATCTCCTTATAAAGGCAGTGAATATAGAGCGCCCCCCTGTTGGGGAACGTAGTAATTTCAAAATTTTCCTCGCACACGCAAGATCATGGTGATGCATAGCAACGAGAGGGGAGAGTGTTGTCTACGTACCCTCATAGACCGTGTGAAGCGTTATGACAACGCGGTTGATGTAGTCACACGTCTTCACGATTGACCGATCCTAGTACCGAAAGTACGGTACCTCCGTGATCTGCACACGTTTGGCTCGGTGACGTCCCACGAACTCATGATCCAGCAGAGTGTCGAGGGAGAGCTTCATCAGCACGACGGTGTGATGACGGTGATGAGGAAGCTACGGGCGCAGGGCTTTGCCTAAGCAATCGCAACGACGATATGACCGAGGTGGATTATGGTGGAGGGGGCACCGCATACGACTAAGATCAATGTCATTGTGTGTTCTAGGGTGCCCTCTACCCCGTATATAAAGGAGCAAGGGGAGGCCGTGGGACTAGGGCGCCGCCAAGGAGAGGGGGAGTCCTCCTCCTAGTAGGAGTAGGCACTACAAAAAAATACACTTCGTGATGATACGCCTTTGTCACGGTGAGTCACGCTTTTCATCATGCATGTACATCCATGACAAATTTATGATGTAATCAAGATAGTCATACCGTGTTATCGTGAGAAGTGTTCCATGACATTACCAAAATTATCATCACATGAGTGTCCACTTCCATGACGATAAATCGTGCGTCACAGAAGTGCTTTCGTCAAGGGTGACCGACACGTGGCATCCACCGTAACAGAACGCCGTTAAGCTATCGGGTCTGGTTTTGGACCCGATAACCCGTTAACAACCCCGACCAATGGGGATTTTCCACGTGTGAAATCATCATTGGCTGGAGGAAACACGTGTTGGCTCACCGTTGGGACAGATGTCATCCACTCATTGGACCCAAAGCGCCTATGATACATCGACACGTGGCACGACCCAACAGAGGCCCATTCCTGTGAAAAGGCCGGCCCGTTTGACTTGGTCAAAAGGTAGCGGGCCGGCCCATGGCAAGCCTGTTAACGGCATGTTCGCATATAACCCATTTATAGCCCGCTAACCCAGGGCCCGTTTACGGCCTATCCGAATTAGGCCCAGTAGCTTCATCTGGGCCGTCCAATATAATTCCAGCCAATTTTAACTTCCGACCCATGTATGGCCCATGACGTCTTTCAGCCTATATGAGGCCCTTAGTAACCCTCGGCCCGTTAACGTCCCGTGGTAAAACTGGCCCGTAACGAACAGTGTATCACTTTATACCCACTAGTAGAATGCCCGTGTGTTGCTACGGGCTACAATGCATATAAATGAACCAGATAAATGATTAACGTCGTCTTCAAGGTCGAAACTCATTTCTCCCTCGTATGTTATGCTGACGTCAAACAGACGATAGCAGGCTCCCCAAAATTCAATAGTCTCAATAGTCCAAGCTCCCCCAAATCCAGCCCACAAGTTGGGGAGAAATATGGTTATCCAAACTATTCTTATCTCTAAAACATGGTCCCAACACAAAAAACTCCACCTCACAACGGGCCTTTTTGTTTTCCTGCCAAAACCTCCCCTTCTCACTCGACATTTCGCACTGGAGCCCTCTCCTTTAAAACAGGATGATGCCCGCCTCATCTTCGCCATGACACCCTCTCTTCAAACACTGTACTTCTCCACGGACCGCCAACAAGTCCCCCACCAAGCGCCCCATGCTCCGCCCTGATCACGTCAAAGTGTTAGTGCCAATTCACCACCACCATCAAGGGGGAGGAGGCGAGCGCCACCCATGATGCCCCCCACCCTCCCCCGAAATTAGGCAGATCCAATTTCTCCACCTATTGAAAAATAATTTATTATTCTATTAGTAGTCTTCCTTCATAGGACCCTGCTCTAGCATTCTCATTGGTAAAATAGTTCGTATAAATATGTTGCTGCTGAGAATAACAAACCAATGTAATCATCAATCACAATATGTTTCATTTAACTCTCTTTATCTATGTCACACATGTTATTAAGAATACAAGCTATAATCTTTCTCCATGTTCTTTTGCTCATCAGATTCTCTGAAGCCACCATGTCATCACATTGCCATGTGAGTAACTTTTACAACTCCGACACAATTCTGCCATGGTTCCTATCACCTCGGACGCCATCTTGACCGGTTTCCCCCGCCCCCTTGTCACATTCGGCTCGTCCATTGTTCTATCACTTGCTTACTCCAGATCATTTCGCCATCATGTGCACACCCTTTTCCTAATCCTCTAAATTTATACCATGCACCCAATCTCCTCTCCTCCAAATCCTATTCCATTCCTCTTCTCGCTGCAAGTTTGTTGTGTCTTCGCTATCATATGTACATTTTCTCCTACTCCACCTATTAGCTATGCCTATGGCTACCCCACCATTGATGTGTCCTCTACCTAATTGAGCATCATCCCAAGTAGCATCACTCATCGTTACATCCTAATCGAGCATCATTTTTGTAAGCATCATTTTCTTTTACGCGGAACAATCTATTATCCATTGGACAATTTAAAATGAATGTACACATTCTGCTTTACCGAAACTCAAAACTATCATGAGTGAATATTCTTCCAGAATGGACTTGATTTCTTATAATAATACACTTACAATGGTGTGTACCAGATAAAAATGATTAAAAGGAAGCATTTCCCAGTAACCGTAAAATAAACACTGCAAATCGAGCAATAGAAATTTCAGATTTATTGAAGCCTGGCACTTGAAAGCTGGAGTAGTACGCACAGAAAGAAAAATTATTTTTATGTTTTCCTAAAATAAGTCTCCCATGAACACATTGCACGATTGAGCAGGAAGACAGTGCAAACTTATATGTACACTAACTGGTCCCTTCATCCATTTTGAATAGACCAGCTACAAAAGCTCACTTGGTTCATTATCGCTAGAATTCACTGACATGATAATCAACCATGTCCTGCAGTGTCCCCAAAAAGGTAGATAGTCTAGAAGTTGAACTAATCAAGTTTCAAAGAAAATGTATTTTACTTTTTACATAAATGAAAAGAGTAGTGACAGCTAAAGTATCTCAAGGGAATGTGAAGATGGCAGTAAACACAAGAAACAAACCCGAAAACAAAGTGAAGCCTTCATCTTATATGCCAATCGATGCTCATTAGCGTCAATATGATACTGTATGAAATGACATAGAAATTATTCGTAGACCTAAAATATTTCGTCTACATACAGGCCACAACACCAACATATTGGGTGTATATAACGTAGTAGAAAAGGGTGGCGTGGCCTACTTGAAACAAAGACATGCAATAAGGAAATATAGAAGCAATAATAGTTGAGGTGGATATAGAAGCAGTATTGGTGTTAATCAGCTCAAAACTCCCACACCCGGCGCGTTCAACCTGACAATTAAGTGCACACAAAAATGGTTTCGCTATCCCATAAATAAGACCAACAAAATTTAGCATATTTACAGGAAACTACACCTATATATATTTCTGGGGTTTCCTACAAAGAAAATCATGGGAAGTACCTAAAAGAAGGTTAACATAGAGCTAACAAATACGTACAAACCAGACAATAAATGCATAGCGTCTGGGGAACGAAACCACTACCAGATACATGGTATCGCATCAGTGCCTGCCCTTCCTCTAGCCTGCAACATCTAGGAGCTGCATATATGCTTTCAGGTTTGTGCTAATTCTGCAAATTCAGAATATGCCCAAAGACAATGTACATAGATTTAGTTCTTTGCGATCCAATATATCCAGGAAAGAACAGTTTTAGTTCCATAGAGAAGGAATAAAAAATTCACCAAGATACCATCAGCCTGCTTATGCGATCAACATATAATTACTGGATTTCAACTTAAATAAATTCTTTGGAGATGATGTGCTAACTATAAAGGGAATGACATTTGAGATGGTATGCCGAGTCAATCGAACAACAAAAAGGAAGAACAATATTGCTGTATTACATATTTACATGCAATCACGTTGGGCACAAACTGAAAAATGAGTTTGCGATAAGATAACATAAGCCTGTCGTAGTTAAACATAATGGAGATGCACACAGAAGCTCTTCGCAGTTCACCGGATGAAATAGTTTGGTGTTCTGGATAGGTGGACTCCCGATTGTGCCCAGTTGCGGCAACTGCCACACCCCACTGCCACCGGACGGCGCCCCTGTCACACCCTGATTTTCATGGCACAACACTTAAGATGATGAATCATGATAAAATGTGGTTTGGCAAAAACTTTTGCATTATTTGACTTTTATTTGAGTTGGTTTTCTCTTTGTGTTTTCAAAGTGCTCTTTAAAGTCAACACAACTCCACCTTCTATACTTCATCTCCTTGCCCCAAGCTTCTGCCCAATGATCATGCCATGAGTATAGAGCAATATAGTATTTTCTTACAAAAATAATTTGGCCAAAAAGTATTTTCTAAAAATTAGTTTTCCAAAACCCTTGAATTGAGATTTGCACTTCAAGTACTTGATTTGGGGTATGAAAAATATTTCAAAAGGTATATTTGAAACCTATTAGATATAGGACTTCCATAAACCACAAAAATATAATTTTAAAAGCTATTTTCCTATTTTATTTAAAAGCTTTTTCTTAAGGCCAGAAATGGTCTTTAATAGGGAAAAATTATTTTATTGTTTCAAAATTATTTGAAAAAAATCAGGGAAACTCAGTGGACATATATTTTTCCATACATAAGAGTTTCAACATATGGTCATGATCAAAATATTGGAAAAAACCTCCCAAAACCATTTCTTCCCATTTCAAGGATTTGAAATATTTCTACAGGAAATATTTTCATAAAAATCCAAGAAAAATCTAGCAAGTCACAAATGCATATTGTGATGGTCTTGCAAAGCCTCACTTCAATCAAGGTTATTTTGGTCCACCAAAATGCCCCAAAACCCTCTCTGACCAGAATCAAATTTGAGCAAGTTTGTACTACCAACTTTCTCCCCTTAACCCCAACTTTTGTGAGCATGTTCACATGACCAAATGAGACCACTACACCAAGTAGTGCATCAAGGAGAAGTGATATGCTCAACTAGTTCTACACAAGTCTGTTTCTGCTCATTTCTAGGGTTTACAAAAGTTGCATTGGAAATTTTGCCCAAATAAGCTCCAAATTGGTGGAAGGCCATATTTATATGTGTCATTTCACCCTGTGGAGTCTCATGGAATTTGGAGTTCATTTGCTCAACCAAACAAGCATCAAACACCTTCTGCCACTTTTCAGAAATCCTCATTTTGACCATTAAAACTATTCTCCTTGAACTCCCCTTTTTACCACAGCCCCTCCTAGACCTCCTCTACCTCCAGTAACAATGGCAAGCCCACAGCTCAATTATTGGATGGATAAAAACCCCACTTTCTCTCTAGGTCACCCCTTTCTCCCTCTTCCTCACCTCCTCCTCACTCCGGTGGCCATCCATGGCATCCAATGCCCCTACCCACTTGTTTACTTTCCCTAGCACTACCACACATGAGTGGGCACGCCCGCCCTTAAACAATGCCATGGCAGCCATAGGCAGCTTGAGGCGTGCACAAGGCGCTCCACTGTAGCCGCCTCCAACCGCCTCGGCCACCTCGGGCCTCCCCGCGCCGATGCGCCTCGGTGTCAGAAGACGCCACGCGATCGCTCTCTCTCTCCTCCTCACGCGCCTCGCGCTAGCTAACAAAGGCCGCCCGAAGGCCAATGGAGCGGCTCACACGCTGCACTGACCTCTCCCACTTCCTCTCTCTATCTCACCCGACGTGGTCGACGCCCAGAACACCCTGCACACCACGCCGCTTCCTCGAGCCATGTAGCGACAGGCGTGAGCTCACGGCCAAGACGGGTTCACTGGACCTCGCTGTTCGCCTATTTAAAGGCCTCCCGAGCCTCCCTATCACCACCACTCACCCCTACCTACTCCAAAAGGCCACTGTGCCTCCACTCTCCTCCAGAGCACCCGAGCTCGAGGTCAAGCTCGAGCTCCGCCGCCTCGGGTCGTGCCGATCTCGAGTGCACGGCTCCTCTGCTCCTCCTCTCTCGATCCGGACTCTCCACACCTCCTCGATCATTTCCCTCCGTGTACCCCTCTTTTGCGGTCGGAACGGCCGGAGCCATCGTCGCCCGATGCTCCTCCGTCATGAACCTCGTCGCCCGGCGAACCATCGCCCTCCGGCCAACTCGGCGCGCACCCGAACGGCGACAAGGCGAGGAGTCCAATGGTGCCATCATTTCGCCGCTGCGTCTTAAACGTCACGGTGAGCTCGCCACCCTCTCCGGGCCGAGGTTGAAGATGACGGCCGTGGGGCCCGTCGGTCGACCTCACACTCACGGACGGTGGGCCCCACCCGTCGAGTTTAAACACGCACGCTGCGTGCACCGGTTCGATCGCGTCGGCCGGCGTATTTTGCCTTTACGCCTTCGACGTGGCGACCTCGCGATAATGAAACCCATCTGGGCCAGACTTTGGTGGTCCTTTCCGCCCAACAGACAGTCTTATTTTCCTTTTTCTTTTCTGTCATTTTCCAAATATTCCATGTGATTAAATAATAATCCAAATGCATAATTCCAACTCCTAAATTCTTCTAAAATCCACCTATTTAATGGTGTAACTTTCATAAATATCCATCAAACTTTTACATCAGACTGCTCAAATTTAAATTCAAATTTGAGCATTTAAATCCATCTCTGAAAATCCATTTCTTCTATTCTGCTACTACAAATCCAAAACTAGGAATTTTACCATTCTTAGATTTCCCCCTAGTATTTATCAAAGATGAGTTGACATTTTTTTGAGCACTTTGGTTTTTCGGTTTTACTATTGCCTTATTTTCTCGTTAATTTCATAAGACGATTAGATCCCGTACTAGACGAAGTTCTTTGAAGAAGAAGAAGGAGAAGGATTTGAAGAACTTGAAGACCAAGGCAAGACCCTTTGACCATGTCTATGAAACCCTTTTTATGCATCTCATATAGCACTTTATTATTGTTGCATCGGAAACATGATGAGATGGTAGCCACTTTGGTGGGTTGCCTTCATTCTTCCTCATTGATACTTGCATTGTGCATGACCCTACCTTCTTATGAGGGTTATGCCGGGAGTAGATAGGATGCTAAGTAGTGCTACGCATAAAGGGACGGAATATGCATAGAGATGGAGACAACAATATTTTTAAAAGGACTTTTTCAAAACCCCGTCGGGTGCCACTTATGCCCGAGGAGATGATGAGTTGGGTAGCCACTTGATGACGAAGTGGCGCATCGAGGCAAGTGTGTGTGTTGTTTCAAAACGGATTAGATTTAAGATTTGTCGATTGTCCCAACCTTACATGCGCAACCAGCCTACCCTTATATGGGAAAGGGCATTATTGACTACTTAGGCCGATACTAGCTTGGAGCCCGCATTACTAATGTGAGGGAGAGTTGGTGCTCTCTCTCGGGGCGGGTCGTGCCGGTAGGGCGGCCATGATCGCTTTTCACAGGGCACCGGGTACACCTTTGTGTCCCCTCTCGGATGTGACGATCTCGAGTGAGTCTCATATGATGTACATCGTGAGGATACGGAACAACGAGTGGACTCCTTGTTAGTGTCGTCTAGGGAAAGATAGTGATCGGTGCTTACCGGGTACTTGAAGTACTGCATGGTCGTGGATGACATGGAAGTTCCCCGGATCTTGTGGGTAAAGTGTGCAACCTCTCGCATAGTGTAAAACTACTCGAATAGCCGTGTCCACAGTCGAGGGCGATTAGGCGGTCTTTGCTTAAACTACGCCCGAGTTTACAACCGTGTGTGTGAGTTGATAAAACTACTTGGGTCAAGTTAAAGGACTTGACATGATTGAGTTGGGTTGGTGCCCACTCTATTTATGTTGATATCTCAGAATTTGTCCTCATGGTTACTTGAATTCTCATGATGCATGTCTTACAAGTTGTTGAACATGTCATTGCACTCAAAACTAGCTTTCTCGCAAAAATTTACCTATATCATGCATTGTTGTATCTCGAACCAAAACATGGGTTGCTTGCAGTACATTCAAAGTACTCATTGGCTTGCCAGCTGGTTATTTTATTGGCCGGGCATGAAAGAACATGATATGAAGAAGAATACTTGGTGACGAACATGCGAGCTAGGACGCTTCCCAATTTAATGCCCGTAGGGTTAAGGCGGATGGTATGGGTCCAAGTTATCGATTTAAGATTTCATTGCGATGTTATACTCAAGACTTGACCATAATGGTCCTACTTGTGTAATCTGGTATGTATGGATGTAAGACTCTTGTTATTCAACCTGTGTGTTCGGTGAGCATTGATCTGCGGGATCATCAGACACGCGTGCATTCGGTGATCACGACTTATGAGTCGGGGTCCCCATAGAGTCGGTATCGAGCCATCTGACCGTAGGGAAGCCTTAGTTAGCATGGTCGTTAGTTAGGGTAAAACTATTTTCAAAACTATTACCAGTTTTCAAACTGTCTATACTTCTCTTCCCTTCTCAGTTTTTCGAAAACTAAGGTATACTTTCCTTATTGATCTCTTCCCCTTCAAAACTTTTGGTCGATAGAACTCTTATGCCCCTGACCACTGGATTCCTTGTAATCCTCGTGGATAATCTAGAAGGAGGATGCCTTGTCAGACATTCGCCTACATCTTTCGAGCACAAGATTGGCGACACCACAAAAAGACAGAAGATACATCCTCGAGGAATGAGGACATGAAGACCCAGAAGATGGTGACACCCTTGACACTGCCCCAAGATGATGCGACCTTAGGCTATGATGATCAGGGCATAGGAAATGCAAGATCATGATATACATCGCTAATAGAGCAACCATGTCCTTACCATTGTTGTATCGGCAACCACCGGTGGATGAGAACCTAGCCATTTGGTCCGCCTCACTATAGTGAGCAGGAAAACGGTTCTCTTCATCCCCCGCTCTCGGTGATTTATATTGTCAACAATGTGTCAAGCGAGTTGGACCACTATTATGCCTTGATAATATTATTGCATAAAGGATTGCCTACCTGGTACCATCGACGACTTAGAAGACAAAAAGGGATCATCGTGATTAAGAAGACAATAGAAGACCAAGTCAATGCCAGTTACGAGGAGCCACCTTCACCCCATCACTCCAACAGGCGAAAAGTTGTTGAAGAATCTTCAGGCTCAACCCAGATTGTTTCATCGAACAAATACAAGAGACGTAGCAACACCGAGGAAAACCTGTGAGATTGCACGAGGCACTAAGTAAAGCACGACTACTTAGTCCGAGAACCCCTAGGGTAGGATGAGTCGTGGTACCCCCTATGTGCAAATGAAGTCCGTATGATGGTTCGAATAGAACCATGATTGTGTGTTGCTTGCATTTATTTGTTTGTGTTTTGATATCGGTTGCCCTTTTTGCCCTAGGCAACAAGTACGCAGCGACTATATCACCGCCTTTATTTTGTTGTTTGTGTTTGGCCCTTTTTGGCACTTGTTGTTTGCACTTGGACTATAGAACCCCCTTTAGGCATCCCCTCCTCTATGCTACTTTTCTCTCATCTCTCTCATCAATCAAGACCGCAAGACAAGATACACCAGGGATTCTACCTCGGCGACTAACAAGCCTCAAGACTTTTGCTACAACCTCCTCGACCAAGTGGAACCTCGTGAAATGTGTTTACACCTCAAAACTAGAACCCTATCCCTATACCCTACAAGACTTCACGAGATACTCCAAATTACTTTATGCGTAATTCTATAGACTTCATGAAATACTTGGACAAGTTAGTTGTCATCTTTCTTTGATGACATACTTGTCTACCCGAAGTCGGAAGAAGAATCATTGAGCTGGTCAAGGAACATCTGAAGATCGTCATGTCTAGGAGGAAGAACTATACCAACCACCGTCATCAAGAAGTAAACCTCCGCGTTGAAGACCAGGTGAATCTGCATGCCACTCCTCTCTAAGTAACCAAGCATTTCCATGACAAGGAAACCCACACCAAGATTCATCGGCCCTCTTCGAGATCACTCCAAGATTTAACAACCCCCTTAGAGATTGCCACAAGATGAAGAGAAGACAGTTACCAGATGGAGTTACCACCTGAGTTACCCACCGCGTGTAATGTTTCCACATGACACAACTCCGGAAGTGTTTCCAACTTTCTAACTTGCCCGGTCTCTACGAGGGCACTGACCACCAAGCCATCGACCCCTAACCCAATCTAACCTACCGCGAGCTACCCATTAGCAACCTGGATCAAGAAGAGCGTCATACACGAAGCAACATCATCAAGTACTTCAAGCTCAATGGAGCACTACACGAAAGCAGAAGCAACATGAGGACTTGAAGACTACCCCGAATCCAAGTTTCCATACTCCTTTCCGCGCCTAGTTTGGGAATCTCGGGGACGAGATTCTTGTAAGGGGGGTAGGTTGTCACACCCTGATTTTCATGGCACAACACTTAAGATGATGAATCATGATAAAATGTGGTTTGACAAAAACTTTTGCATTATTTGACTTTTATTTGAGTTGGTTTTCTCTCTGTGTTTTCAAAGTGCTCTTTAAAGTCAACACAACTCCACCTTCTATACTTCATCTCCTTGCCCCAAGCTTCTGTCCAATGATCATGCCATGAGTATAGAGCAATATAGTATTTTCTTACAAAAATAATTTGGCCAAAAAGTATTTTCTAAAAATTAGTTTTCCAAAAACCCTTGAATTGAGATTTGCACTGCAAGTACTTGATTTGGGGTATGAAAAATATTTCAAAAGGTATATTTGAAACCTATTAGATATAGGACTTCCATAAACCACAAAAATAAAATTTTAAAAGCTATTTTCCTATTTTATTTAAAAGCTTTTTCTTAAGGCCAGAAATGGTCTTTAATAGGGAAAAATTATTCTATTGTTTCAAAAATATTTGACAAAAATCAGGGAAACCCAGTGGACATATATTTTCCATATATAAGAGGTTCAACATATGGTCATGATCAAAATATTGGACAAAACCTCCCAAAACCATTTCTGCCCATTTCAAGGATTTGAAATATTTCTACAGGAAATATTTTCATAAAAATCCAAGAAAAATCTAGCAAGTCACAAATGCATATTATGATGGTCTTCCAAAGCCTCACTTCAATCAAGGTCATTTTGGTCCACCAAAATGCCCGAAAACCCTCTCTACGACTGTAATCAAATTTGAGCAAGTTTGTACTACCAACTTTCTCCCCTTAACCCCAACTTTTGTGAGCATGTTCACATGACCAAATGAGACCACTACACCAAGTATTGCATCAAGGAGAAGTGATATGCTCAACTAGTTCTACACAAGTCTGTTTCTGCTCATTTCTAGGGTTTACAAAAGTTGCATTGGCAACTTTGCCCAAATAAGCTCCAAATTGGTGGAAGGCCATATTTATATGTGTCATTTCACCCTGTGGAGTCTCATGGCATTTGGAGTTCATTTGCTTAACCAAACAAGCATCAAACACCTTCTGCCACCTTTCAAAAATCCTCATTTCGACCATTAAAACTATTATCCTTGAGCTCCCCTTTTTACCACAGCCCCTCCTAGACCTCCTCTACCTCCAGTAACAATGGCAAGCCCATAGCTCAATTATTGGATGGATAAAAACCCCACTTTCTCTCTCTCTCGTCACCCCTTTCTCCCTCTTCCTCACCTCCTCCTCACTCCGGTGGCCATTCATGGCATCCAATGCCCCTACCCACTTGTTTACTTTCCCTAGCACTACCAGGACATGAGTGGGCACGCCCGCCTTTAAACAACGCCATGGCAGCCATAGACGCTCTGGGCGTGCATACAGGCCTCAAGACCGTAGCCGCCCTCCAACCGCCTCGGCCACCTCGGGCCTCCCCACGCGCCGAGTGCGCCTCGGCGTCTGTGAAAGTACGCCACGCTCGGCCCCTTCTCTCTCCTCCTCTCAGCGCCTCGCGCTAGCGAACAAAGGCCGCCCGAAGGCATGATGGAGCGGCTTCGCACGCCTGCACTCGACCTCTCCCCACTTCCTCTCTCTATCTCACCCGACGTGGTCGACGCCCAGAACATCCTGGACACCACGCTGCTTCCCCGAGCCCCTCTGGCGACAAGCGTGAGCTCACGGCCAAGACGGGTCTACTGGACCTCGCCGTTCGCCTATTTAAAGGCCTCCCCGAGCCTCCCTATCACCACCACTCACCCCTACCTACTCCAAAAAGGCCACCTGTGCCCTCCACTCTCCTCCAGGAGCACCCGAGCTCGAGGTCAAGCTCGAGCTCCGCCGCCTCGGTAAATCGTCGATCTCGAGTGCAGGCTCCCTCTCCTCCTCCTCTCTCTCTCGATCTGGAATCTCCACACCTCGATAATTTCCTCTGTCTACCCCTCTTTTGCCGGAACGGCCGGAGCCATCGCCGCCGACGCCTCCGTGAACCTCGTCATTGGCGAACCATCGCTTCCCCTCCGGCCAACTCGGCGCCACCCGAACGGGCGACAAGAGGAGGAGTCCGGTGCCATCACCTTCGCCGCGTGCCGGAAGCGTCGCCGGTGAGCTCGCCACCCTCTGGGCCGAGGTTGAAGACGACGGCCGTGGGGCCCGTCGTTGACCTCACACACACTGACGGGCCCCACCCGTCAAGTTTAAACACGACGCTGCACAAGACCGGTCATTGGCCAAAGGCGTATTTTGCCTTTACGCCTTGGACGTGGGCCTCGCGTGGCCGAAACCCATCTGGGCCTGCCGTGGTCCTTTCCGCCCGGTTACAGACAGTCTTTTTTCCTTTTTCTTTTACGTCATTTTCCAAATATTCCACAGATTAAATAATAATCCAAATGCGATAATTCCAACTCCTAAATTCTTCTAAAAATCCCACCTATTTAATGGTGTAACTTTCATAAATATCCATCAAACTTTTCTCAGATCGCTCAAATTTAAATTCAAATTTGAGCATTTAAATCCATCTTTGAAAATCCATTTCTTCTATTCTGCTACTACAAATCCAAAACTAGGATTTTTACCATTCTTAGATTTCCCCCTAGTATTTATCAAAAATGAGTTGTCATTTTTTTGAGCACTTTAGTTTTTCTGTTTTACTATTGCCTTATTTTCTCGTTATTTTCATACGACGATTAGATCCCGTACTAGACGAAGTTGCTGAAGAAGAAGAAGGAGAAGGATTTGAAGAACTTGAAGACCAAGGCAAGCAACCCTTTGACCATGTCTATGAAACCCTTTTTATGCATTTCATATAGCACTTTATTATTGTTGCATCGGAAACATGATGAGATGGTAGCCACTTTGGTGGGTTGCCTTCATTCTTCCTCATTGATGCTTGCATTGTGCATGACCCTACCTTCTTATGAGGGTTATGCCGGTGGGAGTAGATAGGATGCTAAGTAGTGCTACGCAAAAGGGACGGGAATATGCATAGAGATGGAGACAAAAGTATTTTAAAAAAGGACTTTACGAAAACCCCGTCGGGTGCCACTTATGCCCGAGGAGATGATGAGTTGGGTAGCCACTTGATGGCGAAGTGGCGTCTCGGGGCAAGTGTGTGTGTTGTTTTAAAACGGATTAGATTTAAGATTTCTCGACCGTCCCAACCTTACATGCGCAACCACTCTACCCTTATATGGGAAAGGGCATTATTGACTACTTAGGCCGATACTAGCTTGGAGCCCAGACATTACTAGTAGCAGGGGAGAGTTGGTGCTCTCTCTCGTGATGGGGTCGTGCTGTATGACCATGATTTTTTCACAGGCACCGGATACACCGTTGTGTCCCCTATCGAGATGTTATGATCTCGAGTGAGTCTCAGATGATGTACATCGTGAGGATACGGAACAATGAGTGGACTCCTTGTTAGTATCGCCTAGGGAAATATAGTGATCGGTGCTTACCCCGGTACTTGAAGTACCGCTGGTCGTGGATGACACGGAAGTTCCCGGATCTTGTGGGTAAAGTGTGCAACCTCTCGCAGAGTGTAAAACTATTCGAATAGCCGTGTCCATGGTCAAGGACGGTTGGGCGGTCGCTTAAAATACGCCCGAGTTTACAACCGTGTGTGTGAGTTGATAAAACTACTTGGGTCAAGTCAAAGGACTTGACATGATTGAGTTGGGTTTGTGCCCACTCTATTTATGTTGATATCAGAACTTTGTCCTCATGGTTACTTGAATTCTCATGATGCATGTCTTACAAGTTGTTGAACATGTCATTGCACTCAAAACTAGCTTTCTACAAAAATTTACCAATATCATGCATTGTTGTATCTCGAACCAAAACATGGGTTGCTTAAGTAGTACATTCAAAGTACTCATTGGCTTGCCATTGGTTATTTTATCGCTGTGCATGAAAGAACATGATATGAAGAAGAATACTTGATTTGAACATGCGAAGCTAGGACACTTCCCGGTCGTAATGCCCGTAGGGTTAAGGCAGATGGTATGGGTCCAAGTTATCGCATTTAAGATTTCCGCCGCGATGTTATACTCAAGACTTGACCATAATGGTCCTACTTGTGTAATATCGTATGTATGGATGTAAGACTCTTGTTATTCAACAGGTGTTCCGTGAGCATTGATCTCCGGGATCATCAGACACGCAGCATTCGGTGATCACGACTTATGAGTCGGGGTCCCCACAGAAGAACCATCGCCCCTCCTACCAACTCCCAAGACCACCCCGACAGCGACAAGACGAGGAGTCCAATGGCCATCACCACCCCGCCGCGTCTTAAACGTCACGGTGAGCTCGCCACCCTCTCCGGGCCGAGGTTGAAGATGATTACCGTGGGGGCCCGCTTGTCGACCTCACACTGACGGGTGGGCCCCACCCGTCAGTTTAAACACGCACGCTGCTGCACCGGTTCGATGCGCTTACCGGCGATTTTGCCTTTACGCCTTCGACGTGGCGACCTCGCGTGGTGAAACCCATCTGGCTCGGCCAGACTGTGGTCCTTCCGCCCGATTGCACAGTGCTGTTTTTCCTTTTTCTTTTTCTGTCATTTTCCAAATATTCCACAGGATTAAATAATAATCCAAATGCAGTAATTCCAACTCCTAAATTCTTCTAAAAATCCACCTATTTAATGGTGTAACTTTCATAAATATCCATCAAACTTTTTTGTACTGTTCAAATTTAAATTCAAATTTGAGCATTTAAATCCATCTCTGAAAATCCATTTCTTCTATTCTGCTACTACAAATCCAAAACTAGGAATTTTACCATTCTTAGATTTCCCCCTAGTATTTATCAAAAATGAGTTGACATTTTTTGAGCACTTTGGTTTTTCTGTTTTACTATTGCCTTATTTTCTCGTTATTTTCATCTGACGATTAGATCCCGTACTAGACGGTTGTCAAGAAGAAGAAGGAGAAGGATTCAAGAACTTGAAGACCAAGGCAAGCAAATTTCTTTGACCATGTCTATGAAACCCTTTTTATGCATCTCATATAGCACTTTATTATTGTTGCATCTAAACATGATGAGATGGTAGCCACTTTGGTGGGTTGCCTTTCATTCTTCCTCATTGATACTTGCATTGTGCATGACCCTACCTTCTTATGAGGGTTATGCCGGTGGGAGTAGATAGGATGCTAAGTAGTGCTACGCAAAAGGGACGGGAATATGCATAGAGATGGAGACAACAATATTTTTAAAAAGGACTTTTCAAAAACCCCGTCGGGTGCCACTTATGCCCGAGGGAGATGATGAGTTGGGTAGCCACTTGATGACGAAGTGGCGTACCGAGGCAAGTGTGTGTGTTGTTTCCAAAACGGATTAGATTTAAGATTTGTCGATTGTCCCAACCTTACATGCGCAACCGCCTACCCTTATATGGGAAAGGGCATTATTGACTACTTAGGCCGATACTAGCTTGGAGCCCGCATTACTAGTAACGGGGGAGAGTTGGTGCTCTCTCTCAGGACGGGGTCGTGCCAGGTAGGGCGGCCATGACTGTTTTCATAGGGCACCGGATACACCTTTGTGTCCCCTCTCGGATGTGACGATCTCGAGTGAGTCTCATATGATGTACATCGTGAGGATACGGAACAACGAGTGGACTCCTTGTTAGTGTCGTCTAGGGAAAGATAGTGATCGGGTGCTTACCCCGGGTACTTGAAGTACCGCGGGTCGTGGATGACATGGAAGTTCCCCGGATCTTGTGGGTAAAGTGTGCAACCTCTGCATAGTGTAAAACTACTCGAATAGCCGTGTCCACTTCGAGGGCCATTAGGCGGATGGTGCTTAAACTACGCCCGGAGTTTACAACCGTGTGTGTGAGTTGATAAAATACTTGGGTCAAGTCAAAGGACTTGACATGATTGAGTTGGGTTGGTGCCCACTCTATTTATGTTGATATCGTAACTTTGTCCTCATGGTTACTTGAATTCTCATGATGCATGTCTTACAAGTTGTTGAACATGTCATTGCACTCAAAACTAGCTTTACGCAAAAATTTACCTATATCATGCATTGTTGTATCTCGAACCAAAACATGGGTTGCTTAAGTAGTACATTCAAAGTACTCATTGGCTTGCCATCGGTTATTTTATTGGCCACCATGAAAGAACATGATATGAAGAAGAATACTTCGATTTGAACATGCGAAGCTAGGACGCTTCCCGGTCGAGTAATGCCCGTAGGGTTAAGGCGGATGGTATGGGTCCAAGTTATCGACGAAGATTTCATTGCGATGTTATACTCAAGACTTGACCATAATGGTCCTACTTGTGTAATATGATATGTATGGATGTAAGACTCTTGTTATTCAGCTTCTGTGTGTTCAGTGAGCATTGATCTCTGGGATCACTATACACGTGGATTCGGTGATCACGACTTATTTGTCGGGGTCCCCACAGCCCCCATCCAGGAGTACACAAGTTGCCTCACGCCAACCGAGATCTTTCAAATCTTCTCTATCATTGTCATCACAAAAGGACTTTCATCAGTGGCTCGCTGACAATCTCCCCCAAACCCTACAAGAGATTCAAGGAAATTTAAACTTCCATTTTGCACATGTGCAATTGAGTCACTCGACTTGCTAGATTAGGTCGGATCTATTATCCATATTTAAGCCCTCCAATTATTGTATTTTCCTCGCCGATAATGGATCAACAAGTTTTTCCCTTCATATTGTCAAACACGGGCCGACCGGAGCATCTACTTTGGTCATTCAAATTATAAAACATAATCATGATGTTGAAATCTCATCTCATTCCATCACGTGAGCTTTTCCCGCTTTTTTAAAGAGCTTTTCTCGCTTTTGGACAAACCGAATGACGGTGACGATTTGTATATTGTAGCTTTTCCTTCAAGACGCTTCTTTGGTTAGATGGGAGAGCGCTACGTGCTCCCTATGTTCAACCCCAAAAACCTTGATTCAAGGTTGTAGGTCATAGTAGTTGTCATCACTCGCAAGCTTGCTTGTGCACTTTAAAAAACTGTATGACGAAGCACATCAAGAGAAGCAAAGGTGCTCTCAAGTTGTTATGCATATCATATAGCACATGTAGGACAACAAAATGACAGTCATCAAGGAAAATATATAATTACCAAAATCAACCCCAAATCAAGACTCCTCGCCATCTATGTATCGACTACTTGAACCGAATCGTATGTAAAGCAAGATTTAAGTGTTGACCATTAGTCCTCAATGTCCCATGTGTTCTCCATCATGCTCCTCGACTTTCTTGTAATACTCTAGTTCGTAGTCTAAATTCGCCATTCTTGGTTGCACTCACCGCCTAAGTGAACACTAAAAGTTTTAACAGGATAAATCACGCATATATATCATTACCTTAGTCAATAGAGTTCGAACCGTGTCACAAGATCCCGACAAAATCGACCGGAGTTTTTGTAGTTCTTCAAACTTTTCATGTCCGGTTCACATTACTCACGCTTCTTTCCTCGGATTCAATAAGCCCCATGAAAGCAGACCATTTCTTTGGGTATACAACCGAAAATAAGGTTGTAAAATTCATCAAAATCATCTAGAACAAACAAGATGACATACTTTTTGCACAAGTACTTTAAAAACAAGTATTACTGTCCTAGCCTTTTGGCTTGAACTGAAAACAAGATGACATACTTTTTTACTCCTACAACTACCTTCGTGATGATCGGAAGAAAGTGTCGCAGACAAAGATGCACATTTATTTTGTTGGATTGTGCAGATCCAATTGAGCAAATTCCCTAAAGCCGGAAGGACTATAGTTGAAAAAAAATACACGGAGGTATGACCTTTGTTGTGATAGTACTTGCTTTATTGTCAATGAGGAAGTGCTAGAAGTATGAGAAAAATCCCAAGATACCATCAATTATTGATTACTTGTCGACCCAAGAAAGCATACACACCTCCAAGATATTTGTTAAGACTGTTAACATAGCATGAATTCACTTGATTACTCCTTTCTCGTACATATAATTAGATAAAAGAGAATACTGGTTATGAACTATATTCATAATATGAATGACAGTGTGAATCTCTCCGGCAAAATTATGAAGCAAATATTGGTTAGGAACCAAGGTTAAAAGAAAACCTTGCATATGATAATATTGCTATTCTTTTCTTCTTCATTTCCATTTTTTTCTTCAATCCATAAGTGCATGAACTGAACAACCAAATCAGATTTAAGGTAAATAGAACAATAGAGGGGTTGAGTGCAGATCATCCAGCTTTTAAACATCAAGAACCTGGAATTTGCAAAAACAGTAATCTACTCCGGCGATGTTGGATGTCGTCCCAATGGAGGAGATGGAGGAGCATGTCCTCGATGTCCCAATGGAAACTCCTTGACCTCCTTGGAAATCTTGCAAGATTAATCAAAAACTCACCTTGCTTATCAAGATTCCGCCTCCGGACTCCACAACAACCACAGGGCACCTCCTCCTTGTTCCCATGTGGTTATCTTCCCGTTAAAAAGAAGAAACATCATCTCAGAAATCATGGTGATTGACTCAAGGAACAAAGAGCAAACACACATCATCGCCTAGAGCTTCAATGTCCTTTGTGGAGGCCCATGCACCAGCCGGGTGATTGGAGACTCGTACGACCGCCCCACCATCACGGTGATGATTGGGTCCTCCACCACCACCACCTCATGAGCGCAGAAGAATTGATCAAGGTAGTTGGCGCCAGAGAACAACCAGACAGACACCCAAAGTTCTAAATAGAGCGCTTAAACCTCTTAGTGGCTTTCGGCCAAAAGGTTTGAAACGCTATAGCATGCTAAGCCCCATTTAGCGTTTCATCATAAATTAATAAAAAATAAACATATAATCAGGCATCAAATTAATATATACATGGCAATTGATATTATATAGCAGCAGCCAGCAAATCAACAATTCAAGTTAAGTCTATGACAGCATGAATTGGTCAGGAAACAAGCTTCTATTGTTGGTTACAAATTTACACTCAAAGATGTATTTACAAGCTTCTCTGGTTGGGTCCCAATGCTATCTAATTTCATCAACAATTTCATTTAAACAAGTCCATACACCAATTTAGCAGGGCATGGCAGTAGTTCAATTACAAAGTTACAATACACCAGTCCATGAAAGTAGTTCAATTAACCAATCATCAATCTCAAAACGGATAAATGTAGAATCCATACATCAACCCATACTGCCAAAGCTTACCTTCTGATGGATTATGAGTGGGCTCATGTTCAGAGTAGAAGCCGAGTTCGTTGCCTGGTCCGGATGATGATTGATGTACCAGGTCCGTGGGTGAGGAGGTCAGCGACCTGGGCGAGGCCGGCACACTTAGGCGAGGCTGGCGGCGACCTACAGAAGGAAGGGGAGGCCAGCGACTTGGGGAAGAGACACCACAATTTTTGCTTGAAACCCTCCATGGCGGTGTTTCTCCTTGGCACTCGTTCAGTGGGGAAGCACCGGCTCTGACGGCTGCAAGGCATGGATGGCTGTCGGCGTTCGTGGTTGGGACTGCAATGGCGTGGGCGAACAAGGAGAGGCGTGAGTAGGTTTCGGTCTCAGATGGGGATGGAAAGGAGAGATGCGTACATGGTGAG
Source organism: Aegilops bicornis (assembly GCA_021605145.1). Taxonomy (NCBI): domain Eukaryota; kingdom Viridiplantae; phylum Streptophyta; class Magnoliopsida; order Poales; family Poaceae; genus Aegilops; species Aegilops bicornis. The sequence continues at coordinate 377,257,884 of CM038675.1, read as the reverse complement.
GGGGCGAGACACCGGCGGTGGCGTATGGAACCCTAGCCCAGGTCTGCAATGAAGGCGGCGGCTCCTCTCGGATCGGCGGCATTTCAGGGATCCGCGAGCGCGAGGGCGGCGACGAAGGTATGGATGCGAGTGCGAGGGCAGCGGTGAACTGGAGGCGGCGGCTCCTCTCGTTCCCCGGAGGCGGCGGCGGCTCCTTTCGGGGTTGGGGCGTTGTTTGAGAGATGAAGCAGATCGAGATCTGATGAGCCTGGTTGACTGTTTTCTTATGTGCGGCCTGAGATATGAAAGAAAACCAGACAAAAAAAAGATGAAAAAACCTTAAAAAAAGCCGGACGAAAATGGTGGGACGAAAATTGACCGGCGGAGACTGCCAACTGCTCCATTAGAAGTAGAGATTAACGGCCCATTATTCCATTGGGTCGTTTCCATCCCATGTTATCTTTCGGCCTTCTCAGGGCCCATTTATTCTTGGGCTCATTTTCAGCATTCTGTTACTTACGGCGCGTTATTGTCATTTTCTGCTTGGGGGCCAAATTCAGCCCGTGGTTACAGTCGGCCCGTTTGTGGCCCGTTAATAGTTGGGCCGTTTTCATGTCAAAAAAACCCGTTGGGCTGTTTTCATAGAGTTATTAAATACGACCTATTAACGGCCCGTTATTGTCCATGAATAGTACGACCCATGATTGGCGAGATGATGATACGCCCCGTAGAAGGCCCATGGATCCTACAGACCGTAAAAGGCCCATGGATCATGCGGCCCGTAGAAGGCCCATGGATCCTACGGCCCGTATAGACGGCCAATGGATCCTACGACGCGTAGAAGGCCCATGGATCATACGGCCTGCAGGAGGCCCATGGTTACAACAGTTTGTGTGTTGTCATGATTATTTTGGCCTAGTTTCCAAAAAATAGGTTATTGTGGCCACTAGAAAAACACAGAAAAAAACTAAAGTGACTACAAGCAAACAACTAAACAAGACAATAAGGAAATAAATAAGCAAGCAATTAACGCTAGCCTATTACCGCTATTACACACATTACATCCACTGGGCATCAAAATTCGCCACCAGTGCAAATATAGGGAACAAAGCTTCATATTACATACATTGGCCGTCAAAATTGGCCACAAGTGCAAATAAACATGGCAGCAAAACAAGAGCATAACTGAAACAACTTCAGAAGAGCTCAAGAAACGTGGTATCCACCATGCTAGCAATAAGCTTAGCAAGCTTATTAGCTTTGTCCTGTTTGGCGCTAAAATCCTCCAACGCTTGCTGTTGCACCTGAAAGTATGCATCTGAATGCTCCAGGGGACTTCATGATCCTTCCGCTTCTTGTCGCAACACAGCTGATCGATGTCTTTCAGCTTGTAGTTGAGACTCAAGAAACCAAACTGATTCAGAGAGTGAGTTTGAATAGCTTGCGCAAGCGATAGTGGCCAGTAACTCAAACACTAAACCAAGACAGGACTTTGGGGTTGTCTCACTGTCATCGAGATAGTCTTCCTTAGCTATTTTATCAGATTTGTTGGAGACCAACAAGAATGTGTCACTATCCTGAACCTTATCTGCATTACTTCCTTTACCATTGCTTAATAAGGCACTCTTCCCCAATATTCTGTCAACATTCTAAAAGAAGAAATAAGCAGACACATAACAGGTTTAGCATGTACTAGTATATGAAACTCGGTGAACCAGTTCATTAGTAAGGTGGATGTGATTAAACTACCAAGTCTTCTATTGCCAAGTACTAGTACATAATAAAAGCATCAAACAAACATATATCTATGTCCTATGGTCACTGCAATGTCTTGCCAAATCAAAATAGAGACACGGTTCAAATCATATCAGTTCAAGACAAAGCAGCAGTGAAAGAATACAAAGCATGGGAAACTAAACGACACAACAAGATTTCAGATGGGTACCACGAGTCTACATGTACAACAACACTATTTGCTCTGTTGTGATGCTAGTAATGTGCATGATATGAGAAGTCAACTGTATACACAGTTGAAATTGAAATCAACAGAGCTATTGATAAGAGCAAGCCTGTTAAAGAAACATGCGTTAACATACCTGTTGTGCCATTGGAGTTTCGATTGGATCCTTCAATTTAAAAATAAGTTTGTATGAGTAAATACAGTGATACAAGAGCAAAGCGGTATGCACGATAGCAATCATAGTTAAAAAAGGCGCGCCTAAGCTCTAGGCATTGGCGAAACGCATTGCGCATAACTACGTTTAATTTGTACATAACTGCACATAAGCATGCGCTTTGGTCAGTAAAGCGCAACATGGTGGCAAAACGCACAATTAACGCCTAGCGCTTTTTGGAACTATGATAGCAATGGAATCTTAAATTAGAACAGTTGTTCTTCAGGTTTAGGCACTTGTTCTACATGAACAGAGTACATGAAGACGCAAGAATATGGTACTTAAAAATAGAAAATGAGCTCATAGACCTTACCACATTCTTGGTTCGGGACCAAGATGTAACAAGGTGTTCCCAAATATCGTCCCATTAAATGTGTCTCAGAGGAGAACGTAAGGGAATTTGATGAGTTTCTTTCACGGTGAAGCACGTTTCCTTCAGTAATTACGATACTCCCACCAAGCATTCTTGAAGATAGCGTATGTATTAGCACAGGTTACCTCATCCCGAAGTTTCCAAATCGGTCCTTCTCTATAGAGAAAAATGGGAAAAACTGATGTATTATAACCATCATGGAGGTAGGATGTATAGGACAAAGCAAAGTAATTGCCATGAATAACATTACTTACACATAACTCCTGGACAAACACCGTGAATCGGCATTTTCCTTCATCTTCAGTATAATATTTCCAAAATGGGAAGATACGCACATACGATTGAACAACATCAAATGCGTAGATGCTAAACTACGACTAGATGGTTGTGCTTCCTCCACAGGAATAGGCATACTAACTGTTGGAGTTGGGATTCGCCGTGGTAGTACTGGCCCTCTGGGCACTGGAGCTGCCTTACTAACTGCTCTTGTTTGGGAGCTCTGTGGTGAAGATGGTGCTATGTCAACAGGAACTGGGTTACTATCTGCTGGGGTTGGGGTTAGATTGGGTGAAGCTGGTTCTTTGTCCATTGCAGTAGGGGTACAATCTGCGAGAATTTGGGTTATGTGTGGTAGGGCCGGTTCTCGTGCATGTACAACCGGGGTTCTATCTCCACCAAGAGGTAGCATTGTTTTATTTGAAGACCGTGTTTTTAGTCCGCTAGATGCCGGCATCACCCGCTCCAATTTAAATGGCTGATAAACAGGAAACATAGTTGAATGTACATACATTGTATGAGAGACAGATGCAATAGATAGTGTGGAGAAAAGAGGACATGAAATAGTTGACATGTATATTGTTTAACAAAAACGGATAGCATGACATAATTGCACATATATGATGTCTATCTAAACTGGATAGCATAGCATAACATAATTCAAAGATATGATGAATAACTAAAACGCCGTGCCAAGTTAGAGCATACACCTCGGTGGGGGAATAGGACTGCTCATCTGTCTCTCAATCCATCTCTCGAGGAGCTATCGGGACCCAACAAGAGATCTGCTTCGATGTAGAACTGCCTCGCTCAAGGCCTTGTTTTCACTCCAGATTTTTTAATCTCCCACCCAAATGGCTGATTCACAGGAAGAGTAGTTTAATGTACAAACATTGTCGACAAATGGAAATGTAATGAAGAAAAGGATGGGCAAGATATCATTCAAATATATGATGCCTGGTAAAACAGGATGGCATTGCACATTTCACATATATTATGGCTGGCTAAAAGACATGAGCCTTCATAATTGCCATATATGATATGGAAACTAAATAGGTGCCGACAGAACATGTCTAAACTAAGCAGATGACATATATGATGTCAAAAGTAGGCACTGCAAGGCAACATATGCATGATATGACTAACATCATCATGCCAAGGTAGAGCAAACACCTTTGGGGGTAAATAGGATCTGGTCAGTGGCCCGAATCCGCCTCGGAGCAGATATCTTCCTCTGGATTACAACTGGAGAGGGTGGGGAGGGCTTGCCATTGAACCCACCATGGAGCGATGTGCGCATGATGACATTGTATTGTCACAAGAAAACTCTTCTCTTTTCTCTACATGTTCGGCATGGCTGTGTACAATATCGACATGCATACGAAAAAAATATGGTGAGATTATGTAAGGAGAGCATGCAGAAATTTAGAGTGATGGTAACAACCAAAGTGGATAGATCCAAAAATAATGATAGCGGTGATGATTGCTGTAATTTAATAAAAAGACAGATGATGATTGCTTTACTATTTGTTTCCCACCCAAGATGAACAACATAGGCATACCCTAGGTGAACCAGGTATTAGACAGAGATACTATTCATTGCTTCCTCGATATGTGCCCCACAACTAATTTAGAGCTCAAGTTTGAACATTAATTTGGACCTGACTTGGAGTCCAAGAGGTGAACATGACGATAAAGTAGCAGGTAATTTTAAGCAATGCATAACATAAGGTAATCAAAAGAGTGCGACCTCTCTTGTGGACCCGTGTACTCCTCGGGTTCATCTGCCGAGTCAATGATGATGATGCTGCGGTGGGTGACGACGGCGGGAAGGAGATCCGAGGCGGCGAAAGACGGTCAAGTCGTGATGTCCGGTTTGGTGGATGTTTACATCGATGGAGCAGCTTCGTGTGAGGTGGACGACATCGCGGAAGGAGCAGGACAAACCACACAAAGTTACCTTCGACACCTTCCTGTAACTGAAGTAATTATGTAAGGGCTCATTTGGCTTGCATGATTCTAAAAACGCAGGGATAGGAAAAACACCGGAATAGGATAGAAATGCACATGGTAAACAGAGCATTTGTAAACACAAGATTTCTGTTAACTTGGATGTTTGGTTTACAGGAATTGGAGAGCAGAGGAATGCAAAGAAACATGGCCAAAATAAAGTGAAACCATATGAAAGCGTGTACAATTAAATGTTATTCTGCCACTAATACACTTGGTCTTGTTTTCATGCATAGGATTTTGAAAAGTAGGTCTAGGTGGATGTTTTGCTTCATTCCTTTCAACAAAATGCATGAATAATTGAATAGTAGAGTGCCATTGGAAAATTCCCTATTGCTATGTTTCTCCGTCGAACCAAAATAGCCCTAATGGATCGACATGAATGTATAGTAATAAGTGATGCAACAAGTGTACAACCTCTTTGTTGTAGCCGTGTCGATCTCAACATCATTGGGTTGGTCACTGAAGCAATTGAGGCAGAGGTGGCTGTCGGAGATGTGGAGGAAGATCTGAGGAATCTGTAGACGGCGTCTAGGGCACTGCTCTATTGTGATGGATCGTTCTGTCGTTGGAGCAGCTCCGGTGAGTCAAGACGTCAAAGGCTGAAGCGACACAAGACAGACATCGTCAATCTCAAGTGGGATTCTAATAGCATCTCCAATAGATGATGTAAAATAGATGTAAAATTTACATCACCAAAACCCACCTGACTACAACAGATGAGGTAAAAACTATTGACTCTGAACTTAACTGTCGAAATTAAAATTTACTGTGGAATCTGAATGTTACTGTCAAAACTGAACACAATGGTAGCAGAGAGGCACTTGACATGTAGTTTAGGGAGGGCCTGCAGTTCGTCTTCAACCTGCACCCCTCGAGCCTCCACCACCACCGGCCAAACCGCTGCCCCAGCCGCCTCGCCAAACAACTCCCCACCGCCTGGCCGCCTGCCAGCCCTATAGGCCCCCGCCCCACCCTGAACCCTAAGATAGATAGTGGGGTACCTCTCCCATGAGCCCCGTCCCTCACAAGGTGGTTCTTCCTTAACTCCCATGAGCCCCCACCCTCGAAAATTGATCGACCCAAAAGTCGATTCAATGATCAAGTGTAGCTAAATCGAGCAGAGCAAAGAACACGAAGCGAGGTGGAGAGCAAAGAAGAAGGAAAGCGAGCGAGGAAGAGCCAAGAAGCATCGGCCATGAAGCGAAGCGATCGAGCGAGAGCCAAGGAAGAAAGAATAACATGAGGAAGCGAAGCGAGAGCCGGGAGCAAAGAGCAGCAGATCCGGCCGGGTATGGCTGGCCGCCGAAGAGGCTCTCAGACTGGGGAGAGCCGCCATGGAGATGTCGCCACGCCACGGCTTCAAGGTAGCCACTCCATGGGGGTGCGGGATGGAGCACCGTCGGCGCTGGGAGGTCGATCTAAGGAGAAGGTGCGATGCGATGAGTGTACAACCTCTTTGGTGGCGCCGAGTGGGCCTCATCTTCGTCCGAGGAGTCGGTGAGGATGCTGCGGTTCCGGTGGAGCAGGTTAAGGCGGCGCTGTGGGGATGGAGCAGCCGCGATAGACGAGGCGATCGTCGGAGCAGCTCCTTGGAGGTGGAGGACAGGGCGGCTGAACCGGCGGGACGACGAGATGGATGACGGATCCTCATCCGGGGAGGTGGATGAGGGACGTCGAGCTGTTGCAGTGGACGACGTCGTCGGGGAAGAGGCTCCGGCTGGGAAGCGGTGAGGTGGCGGACATAGGAGGGTGGGGTTTCTCGGCTGGAGCAGAGAGGTTATGGTGGCCTGGGATTTCGAATGGCAAAAAGGAGGCGATGGGAGGGGGTGAACCATGACTTAGGGACACGCTTGTCCAAAATGTAGGGTGTGTTACAAAAGTACCCCCCCACCGATTTGAACTAGCGGCCCTTTCGGCTTAGGGTTAGAAGGGGGATTTCGCGTGTAGGGATTTGGCAGCTGGAGGGAGTTTTCCGCGCGTTGTAATTCTGGATAGCAAGGCGCGGGTTGTGAAGGCGCCAGTTTTGGGAGCAGGATATCTGAATTTTCGGGATATAACAAGGCACGGGTTGAATTTTAGGGACAAGCCTAACATGTAATATTGTACTTGTACGTACCAAATCAATTCGCACTTCCCTCAACCAAAAAGAAAACGAAAAAAGTAAAATTATTCACACCACACAAAGAGAGAGTCTTGCCCCGTTTTACTATAAAAACTAGTTGACCCGTTGCGTCAAATGGCGCAGAGACCCGCTAAAGACATGTTGTCGATGAAAATAGTTTCATTTTGCAAGAACCTATTCAATATTGGTAGTACAAGGCCCATGGGTTAAACCATGTTATATTGAAAATATGGTTATCACGGTGCAAAATCCGAGTTTAAAAAAAATTATATTTGTATAACATGTACAAACCAGCTAAGTAAACATTATTTTAGTTGAAAATATGGTTATCATGATTAGTTATCAGAGTTTGAAAAAAAACATATTGAAAAGAAAATTCATACTTTAGTTGGTTTAGTTGTGAGCAAGCACATATGGTAACAAATTTAACCCCTCTTAATTAAAAAGAATGAAGGCTTGCATCTACAATAAGATGCATAATAACTTTACACCTTGTGCCAAATGGCACAAGGTCTCATTTCAAGAGTTTTTTGACAATAAATGCTTGACAAATTGGCAACAAAGGATCCTTTTAATAGTGAAAATTGAGAGAAACATAGCTTCAAACTATGTAATAGAGTTTTCAAAATGCTGGCATTCTCTCTATATAATTTTGCTATGTAAGTTGGAACTTAGGAATCCATGTCACGCTTTGTCCTTGATACGTTGTTCGTAACTCTCCCTCCCACTCTGGATCCATAGCATTTTGTCCTTCACAGCCCCTTTATAGGTCAGATGCAATGTAATTCCTTCATTTTTTTAAAGAAGTTAAACAAACAATGCCTTGCACCACATTTGTCATCTCTTTAGTGATGGATCCACTCTATAGCCATCTCTTCTCTTTTGAAGGCAATCGGACAAACAATGCCCAAAGCACCATGTTTATAACATGCTGTTCTCTTTGTAATAGAAGTGCAAACATGAAATGAGGAATCAATTGAAGAAACAAGGACATATTGGTCTGCTGCAATGGAAGGGCAAACCAAGATTGACAAGTACCACACCAGGAACAAAAGTTTATAACATAGATAGAAGTGACAATAAACAACAAGTTTTTCAAGATTTACAATGAACAACATGATTTGGCTTCTTGCTCTTAAATAGAAACAATATGCAACACTAAAATACACTCTCTTATGGGAAGTGAAACTGATAATGCTCACCTAACATGTACAAAACCGAGATCAGCCATGTAATTACTGCCTGCTAGATTAGTATTTTAGTTATCCTCGTCCCAAATGAAGAGGAGTCCATGTTTGCAAGTACTGTCACTTCATTCATATTTCCCGGCAAAATAGGGTCGATGCAACACTTATACACCATTGTCTAATGGTAAAGGAAGTAATGAACTAGTGAGCACATAAATTCTTAAATCAACCTCCACAACATCATCTGCAGTAAAACTTTACAAAAGGAAAGGGCGATCTCTTTTATCATACCAGAGGTACATCAAGTATGTTTCATTTGCATACAATAGAAAAAGAGGCTTAACCCAACTGAAAGGTGGACAATCCAGAAAGACTGATGAACATCAACTATATTGACTTTTGTAGTCCGTGCATACCGAAGTACCTAATTCAACATCCAGACTCTCTAAATGTGCCTAACAAGAAGATAACAAAATATATGTTAATACACTAAATGGCAGTAGGGACTATTCGAAAGGATATGTGGTCTAGATGCAACCTAGATGCCCTCGCCGGTACAAGCAGAGGTGGTCGCCATAGTGACATCCAAGGATGATCGCCGTAACTAATGATTCATCGCACATTAATTACTTGAACCACCGTCCCTAGTTTCCTAATCGGGCTACAGAGCTCTTTCTATGTCATCAATCTCAACTCATCGTGATCGTCCCGACCATCACACCGCTACCAAATCGAACCAAAAATCAGAAATATTGTAGTGAGAAACGACACCGCTAAGAATGTCCGTGAGCTCACAAAGATTATTTTGGTGACTGCCTTATCAAAATAACGATGTGAATTAACTGCATCTTTATCTTTATAAACATTTTTTCAGGTACCTCAATATTCACAACAACTGTCATGGTCAGGTGTTTAATTTGAGCAGGAAAAAAAGCTGGAATATGCACGAGTAAAAAATCTACAAATGCAGGAAAATCAAAATCTTATATGCATTAATAGCTTGAAACACTACATAGCTCTTTATCTGCCATGAATCTCAACAATCGTGTCGCCCCTCGATCACATCGCCAACGCTACCAAATCAAACCAAAAATCAGAAATATTGTAGTGAGAAATGACACCTGCTAAGAATGTCCGTGAGCTCACAATATTAGTTTGGTGATTGCCTTATCAAAAAAATGATGTGAATTAACTGCATCTTTATCTTTATAAACCATTTTTTCAGGTACCTCAATATTCACAACTGTCATGATCAGGTAAACTTAGGTGTTTAATTTGAGCAGGAAAAAAGCTGGAATATGCATGATAAAATCTACAAATGCGTATAAATCAAAATCTTATCTGCATTAATAGCTTGAAACACTAAGGTCCTATATTATTGCAGTCAATACCTTGTCTCAAACTGAATTATATGTAGCAATTTTAATCACAGACTACCACAACAAACATCACCAACTATTTCATTGATTGGATTCTCGGGATTAGCAACAATGAAAGGTGTGTGCGATGAGCCACCAATAACATTTTACCAAAGATGAAAAAAAGAATATACACATAAATCTGGAAGACACCGCAGACCAGTTCCAAATGCTTCTTCTGGGTCTTACAGTCATGGGTTAATCCATGAGCAGGAGAATGGAGAAAAACAAAGTGCAGATCTTAGTCTCTAAGGCATTTCATCAAGCACGTAAAGATCTAAAGATGAAGCGGTTCTGGATTTGGGTTGGGAAATTGGCCGAGCAATTATGACCAGGTTGCACCAATAAGTCCTTGCCAAGATGTAAATTATCCAGTCAATAGAAATGGTATACCTTCGTAAATAACCTGCCCTATTTAAACAAATAAATTTGTAATGTTATTAATCAAGGACAAAGTGAAATGGCAAGGTCTTCGTAAACATCCAAATTGGCAGGTCTCAAATTGGAGGCTTGAATTAAAAAGGATCTTCAACTACTTCAACACAAGATCAAAGACAAGTATTCCACCTTGTTCAAGCAGGCTGTCAGTAAATTTTTAAATGATTCTCATGTTGCCCAAAACTGAAATGGGATAAGGGCTCTGCCCCATTAGCTTAGATCTTTTTTCTTTTGTTTTTGTTTTCTCCTTTCCCTTTGTAACATACTATTTTTTAATGAAAATATACCATATAACTATTGTTCTACGATTTGTGGTCCAAAAAAAGTCAAATTACCTAAAGGGCTATGTCCATCTTCTTCAGTCCAATTCACACTGAGAGGAAATAACAGAAAACTCACAAACATGACAAAAAATAGATCTTCTTGAGTCCTATTCATATGTTCATATGTACCAATGCATGGTTTTTGTATATAAATAGAAAACTTGAAGGTACGTGTTCTAGTTTTCTATTTACCGTAACACCATAGAGATCACATGCCTATAGTTTGCCGTGCAAGATTCTCGCAAATTAATACCTAGAGCGACATTTCACTACAACAATCATGGATAATGTATTTGACTAAAGTAGTACTATTATAGTGTCTCTATTGCATCTCAAGAATTAACTGGATGTTTGTACAACAAATACTACTCATGAGCGTAACTTTCGCTCTAATTCTTCACCAACTTATCGAAGATTATTCTAAAGAACCAAAGCTATGAAAGCGAAATTTCCATCAGTTCTACTAACTCGTCACCAACTTCCTAAAGATCATTCCAAAACCCCAAAGTGGAAATATGAGATAACTGAAGGAAATACAAATATAGACTATCCTAGGCGGCAAAGTGTTTGGCATGTCATCATGTAATGTCAGATGAATGTTTTATGTACAACTATAGGTTTTATATAGAATTTAGTAGCACCGGCACAACATACCTTAAACACAAAGAATGGCCGATCAACAGCAGGAACAAACCACACAGATACATGTTATTTCCTTGATCACAGTAGCTAACCTTCACATCACCTGCAAGAGAACCATTAAAATATGGGTCCAAAAATCAAACGGGTATACAACTCAAAGAAGGAAAAAATATGCATGTAACTTTGCACAAGATATTGAATGAAAGATACGATAACATCAACCTACAAATACGACTATGTATGGATTAACAACACTAACCAATCGTATGTCCGAGTGAAAAAACAAAACTGAATCACTAATGTAATTTGTTTATATAGCTATCAGGCTAAAAACTACAATGCATGAATTGTCAAAGCTAATCTCTACGTGCATCACGTATTGAACAAGCAGAAAAATAATTAGTGACATGCATACAAAAAAATTGTCAGTATAGATTAGAGAAAATGAAAAAGAAATAAAGAAATAGGAATCAACCTCGACACCTTGGGATTTGGATAATGTGGATATTCAATCTCAGCAGGACAGTAAACCAATTCCAACTAATTTCCTTTTTGACATAAATTTTGGTGAAGATCATCGCGCTAATTAGAAATCAAAGTTGTTAAATGACGAGATGAAGTTCAGCAATGTCTTGAAAGTTTCCATGAGCATCATTAGTATTTACTACTAACTGAAACAACAATGTATGAAGCAAAAAATACATTTTCTCTCACCTAAAACAAATTTGCTAATGTAGCAATAGCATATATGCAACAACCACTGGGCATGCATTGCCCAGAGCTGGCAACACTAACAAATAAGAGGTTGAGACATACATGTGCCAAGCTTCCACCACCGGGCCGCTAGCAACATTAACGCCATTGTAATGCTGCGTTGGGGATTCCTTCCTTCATTGAAGTATGCAACTACCATCACCAAAAACCAAGGACCTACACCATTTTCCTCCTCAGACACGCCATCCAACCTCATCCCATTTTCTCGACCTCCTTGATTCGCACCTCTACCATGGACGTAACTCCATTTATACCTGATGATGAGCGAATGTTAGAAGACGATGGGTGCATGAAGGAGACAAGGACAAAGGTTGGCAACATATATCAAGCAGAACCAAATAAGCAAGCTCACATTGACAGAGCAAATAATTCTTTTCACCATAGTTCTCCTCTAGGGTTGTCCTACTATCTTCTTTCCTGAACATATGCAGAACATCAAAACAAATCACGACATTAAAATACATGACCATCAAGCATGAATTCCTTATCAACTTGTAATCCCCACAAACCAATGCCAATACCAACCCGTAAATTTCCATCACAAACACTCTTCAGCTCCAATTTGAGGGACAAAGCGCACTGAAGTGCACAAAGGAGGCAGATCTTCCCTTCATGGTATATCTCGCATCAATATCCCATCCACAACAAGAATCACAATCTACAATTAGGAATCCACCCATGTAGGCGGACAGAGAAGAAAACAGGATGCATACCTTGTGGTACTTGACATCAAGCGTGCGGGAGCTCGATCTCGCATGCGCAACGTGGGGTGAGCAAGGGGATGTTGAACCGGAGGGGAAACTCATAGCGGCGGAGGTTGTGGACGTACCACTAGGTGCCCTCCCGGGTGCCCTATGGGTTGACGGCCGAGACGGTGGAGATGCGGAAGCGATGGTTGTCCTTGGCCTTGTTCACTGTGTGTGTAGGTGATGAGGGTGCGGTACTCCTCCTTGAGCTGCCGCCACGCATCGCGATCCCATGGACCCGCCTGTCGACAAAGAACGGGATCTCGCCCATCATGCTCTTCATGGCCTGTCCCATCCCTCCATCGCCTCATGACCTTCTTGATTTCCTCTGCTCCGCCTTTGCCTTCCTCTCCTCTCCCGAGGACTCGCCACGGCTCTCTGGCCCTGCCCTTTGAACTGGTGCGCAAACGGACGAGGCGAAGTCCGGGTGGGGTGGAAGAGGCGGGGCTCGGGGTGGAGCATGTGAGGACGGAGGAGGAAGAGCTCGGGGCGTATATAGACAAATGAGGAAGAGCTCGTATCAGGATGGAGGACGGATGCGGGTGGGGCGGCGGCTAGGGTTTGTGCGGCTGTGACGAGTGAGGGAGGAAGGAGGTGGGGGCGTGCGGCTGTGGGGTTTGGTCGACCAATGGGCTTTTCGGGATGAATGACCAATCGTACCGTTTCACCCCGCACCCAGCCAACACATCGCGACCCCATCAACAAAGCGGCCCACTCGTCATACACGTGTGAAAGAAACAACAAGGTGAAACACACAGTGAATATCTAACGGATGAGGAGAGCCGAGGTGGGATTTTTACCCCGATCTGGCGGCCACAAATGGCCCAATCGGGGGAGCCTCCTGGAGGTGAGTTGGCTAGCTTCTGTTTTGTTTTAAATGCTATTCAAAGCTACTCCCTCCTTCCATCTATATAGGGCCTAATGCGTTTTTCGATGCTAACTTTGACCAAATATTAGAGCAATAATATATGACATGCAACTTACACAAAGCACATCGTTAAATTGGTCTGTGAAAGGTTCTTTCAAAGATAAAATTTTCACATTGTGCATGTCATGTACTATTAATCTTGTCCATAGTCAAAGGCGGTCTTAAAAAATGCATTACGCCCTATATAGATGGAAGGAGGGAGTATGAATCCATTTTATGTCCAATTAAATTTTTTCGCTTGCTGCATAATGTATGTAACCTACTCATACCAACATTTTAGTGCATTCCAAATGTCTATACTACCGCTGCAATTCGAACTGAATTTGAATTCGTTTCTCTATTTCAATAAGAATCTACAATCATGATTGTTGCCAACTTCAACCATCATTCGTGTATTACCTTAATAACACACCACATGATTACTGTCGGTGTCAAAACCGCCGGATCTCGAGTAGAGGGTCCCGAACTATGCGTCCAAGGCGAATGGTAACAGGAGGCGGGGGACACGATGTTTACCCAGGTTCAGGCCCTCTCGATGGAGGTAATACCCTACTTCCTGCTTGATTGATCTTGATGATATGAGTATTACAAGAGTTGATCTACCACGAGATCGTAGAGGCTAAACCCTAGAAGCTAGCATATGGTATGATTGTTCTTATCCTACGGACTAAACCCTTCGGTTTATATAGACACCGGAGGGGGCTAGGGTTACACAGAGTCGGTTAAAAGGAAGGAGATCTACATATCCGTATTGCCAAGCTTGCCTTCCACGCCAAGGAGAGTCCCATCCGGATGCGGGACGAAGTCTTCAATCTTGTATCTTCATAGTCCAACAGTCCGGCCAAAGGATACAAATCACTGTCCGGATACCCCTAATCCAGACTCCTCAAGAGCCCTGAACCAGGCTTCAATGACGATGAGTCCGGCGCGCAGATTGTTTTCGGCATTGCAAGGCGGGTTCCTCCTCCAAATACTCCATAGAAGATTTTGAACACAAGGATAGTGTCCGGCTCTGCAAAACAAGTTCCACATACCACTGTAGAGAGAATAATATTGCACAAATCTAATCTGCTGACGCATTCGGTAGCATGACATCACACCATGGCCCGGTCATTATTCGAACCGTTTTTCTCAACCAGCCTCGGCACATATTGCGAGGCGGTTTCCTTGGCACGTCTTGTTGAAGCAGAGATTGTGTCCCCCTTATTACGAGATTCTCATCAACACGGACGTGGGTAACCCAATCGTGCCTGTTGGTATGACTCCTCGATTGTAGGCAAGTCCCAAACGGTCACAAGGAGGACGTCTGGTATTCACCCTCTTTATAAAGAGACCAAGGCCTATCCTTTTTTCTTGAACTCAATCGAATCCTTCCCCCCGCCTCGAGTTCCAACACCTGAGGCTTAGGTCAGGCGCTTCGGACCTCCAACCATGTCCGGATCCAACCTTCAAGGTCGGTGGATGCCTTCCTCTGTCATAGAGGAGGACGCCAAGAAGCTAAGAGAGGCGGGTTTACCGGCCGAGATCTAGCACCGCTGCACCGAGGGCAGGTCATTCCCACTCCCAAACCCGGCAAGAGCATTGTATTCATCTCTCACTTCCTCCGAGGGCTAGGCCTCGCTCTAGGTCTCTTTGTCAGGGGGCTCATGTACTATTATGGGCTGGATTTCCATGACCTGGCCCCGGACTCGGTCCTTCATATTTCGTCGTTTATCGTCGTATGTGAGGCCTTCCTCCGCATTACCCCTCACTTTACTGTGGCTCAAGACTTTCAATGTGGAGCCAAGATGATCGAGGGGCGACACGCAGAAAAGTGAGGTGCCGTAATAAGCAAAAGTGCTGACGTCCCATGGCCAGAGGGTTCCTTCCAGGAGGTGTCCAGCTTATGGCAACGGGAGTGGTTTTACATTACAGCTCCCCGAGGTACCAAGTGGGTGGCCGCCCCTGCCTTTCGCTCGGGCCCCCCACCACGACTGACGTCATGGATCGGCAAGGGGCTGGACTGGGGGCTAGTAAAGGATGTGCGGACACTGCAGAGCCGCATCCGATATCTCCTCGAGAGAGATGTCAGTCTGGCCACGGTAATGCCAGTCATGTTAGTTCGTCGAGTCCTGCCCTGCAAACGTCGTCCCCTCCGCATGTGGGAGTTCAACCCGGAGGGACCGCGAGCTATTCAACACTTCCTCGGCATGATGCTCGAAGAAATGTATCAATTGTTCTTTGGACCACAAATAATGTGTCCGGACACCACCGAGGACGCGGGTCTGAGCTGCAATCGCCCAGATACCCAAGTAAGTAGTCCCGTAGCCGAACACACTGTCTTTTTATTTATCATAACATCATCCTGAAAGGTCGCTCTTTGACCAGGACTGGGTAACAAAGGCGAAGATGATCAGGTGTCCGCCCCCCCTTCCTGAGGTCTCACCGGATCCGGTACTGGCCAGGATGCTGGAGCTTGCGCCTTATCAAGCGCCCTCAGGGGAAGATAAGGGGGGAGCAAAGAGGCTAAAAGCGAGCCTCGCTCACTGTTCATCCAAACTGGGGGAGTTAGCGCCTCCACGAAGGAGGATGGTCGGGGAGAAGAATCTGAAATTCCCCCTCCCCAAGGAAGGAAGAGGACCGCCTTTGAAGACCCGGAAACAATGGTTTCCAAACGGGGGAAGAAATCTTCGCCAGAGGGTCCTGCCCCGAGGGTACCCTTGCTGCACAGTGCCCTCAAGGGGATCATCCCTCCACCAAGCTGTAAGTAAAAAGGTACTTAATGGAAAAAATATCCTGCCTTACCTCTGAGGACAATAACCGAAGCATTTATCTTGTAGTTCGGATCGTAGCCCTTCTCAACAGAGTTCGTCTTCGGGGGATCTTTTTCCGGAGATGATGGAGAGCGAAACACCTCCCCATGCCACGCCGCCTCATAAGGCGGGCGACCCTGAAGTGTCGTCGCGGAGGGTTTCTCCTGATCCGGCAAGGGCAGAGGGTAATCCTTCGGCCACCCGAAGTCCTCAGTATCCGGCTCCTGAAGAGAGCAACCGAAAGAGTCCGGCACCGCCTAGTGTGCGATCGGACGCATTGAAGGCTCTGCTAGAGCAAGCGTCTATCTCAGAAGTGCATCATACGCTAATGGGTACGGTGATTGAGAGGATTTCATCCGCCGAAAGCAGATTGCATGAAGCTTTTATAAGTCTGCTGAAAGGCTTTGAGGTACGTGAAATAGTGTGTATTTTTGGCAGTACCGCACACGCTAGGTGTGCCGTGTGCAGATAGTAGCCCCTGAGACTCTGGTGTCAAGAACGGCGGCAAGCAAAGGATCATAGTCCCAGGTAGTAAACAGGCCGCCTTCATATGCAGGTGGCGGAAGGTCCGGTGGCTAGCCGGACTGGAGAGTTTGCCGAGCTAAAGCGGCAACTTGATGCGGCGGATGCCGACATTGTGCTTGTCAACAAGCGGCTTAACGAGGCACAGGGTATGTGATTTCTCCGGTGATCAATACATAGTAAGAGGAGCATAATGCCAGTATCTTTAATATGTTGTGACTGCAGATGGAGCTGCGGCCGTGGAGACCCTTCGGGCAGAACTCGTCCGAGCCAGAGAACAAGCCAGGAATAGTGATGCGGCCGCTCTGAAGGCGGCCGAAGAGCTGATGGCCGAACAGGCTGCCCATTGCCAAAGCAAGGAAAAAATGGCCAAGATGGCCGTTGAATTGAAAGATGCCGCCGACCGTTACCGGCTTCTTAAAAAGGAAAGCCGAGCGAAGGCGACGGAGCTGGAGAGGCCATGTTAGCAGCCAAGGAAGCCCGCTCTAAGATCAGAGCGTCGAAGGAGGAGCTGCATCAAGCTGGAGATATCGCAGCTGGGAAGCCCTTCTTGCTGCAAACGAAGTTCGGAGATCCTAAGTATGCCCCTCTTGATCAACTATGGAGTTCTGCGGACGCATATGCGGATCTGACAGTTAGTGCGGCTGATGCGGCCGAGTACTTCAAGGATCAAAAAGATCATGAAGTGGAAAAGCTATTCTGGTCGCAGTTCAACGGTCGCGCGCGTTCGCTGCTGTTAAATGAGAGAATGACCAAGTGGGCCGAGCTCCATAGGTTGTCCGAGCTTGCCATGGGGTCTTTTGTGGATCATCTGTGGTCGGCAGGGCCGCGGCCGAACAGTTATTTTGGTTTGGTGCAACGGTTCCTTGGTGCTGTGCCGCGTATCGACGCTATGAAGAGGTCGACATGCATAGAGGGTGCGCAGATGGCACTTTCCCGTGTGAAGACATACTGGGCAAACATGGAGGCCACCACTATTGCAACCCAGGGTTCGGCCATGGGCCGAGTAGCTGCCGAGCACTACTTTGAAGAAGTCCTTGAAGGCGCTTGTTCAATAGAAGCTCAGTGCTCGACGAATATTATGTTCTAGTGACATGTATTCCCATTGTAAAG
Organism: Aegilops bicornis; assembly: GCA_021605145.1. Classification (NCBI taxonomy): domain Eukaryota; kingdom Viridiplantae; phylum Streptophyta; class Magnoliopsida; order Poales; family Poaceae; genus Aegilops; species Aegilops bicornis. The sequence goes on along the minus strand of CM038675.1, from coordinate 377,240,064 downwards.
ACAATGTTTCATTGAATTATAAAGGCTGCGTTTATACTTTTGCCTGAAAGTACTATGATGCCTCATGCGGCCGCTTTATGTATATATGTATATAACACGAAAGTTTGTAGTCGTCATTCAAATTTACGCATATAATGCAGGGGTATTCGCAGAAGACGCATGTTCACACTTGATCCAACGTCTTGGTCCATTAAGGAGGTGGTAGCGCAGCGAACTAGGCAATCGGACTATATTGCTTAAACACTTTCACTTAGCCATAGGAGTTTGACAGTGTGGCTACTATATAGCCCCTGGTGGCTTCGCGCTCGTCCGAATACAGGGCGCGTACATGCCTGGTCGGGAAACGGCCCTTTGTTAATGCGGAGGAATCCCTAAGATTCCGCTAAGTCATCGAGTGGTTGACCAGTCTCGCGCTTTATCATGACAGTCAATTTTCGGCTTTCTCTACTGAGGTGCTCGTCCGGATGAACCAGGGCACAATCGTAGTAGTTCTCCTGGTGCCACCTTAGCCGATGGAGCGGAACATAAGGTAGCATAACACAGGAGCCGGGCAAACCCAACATTTGACCAAAGACATGATTCGGAGCTGATGCATATAAGGCCAAACTCGCAACGCCGAACACTCCCTAAAGTATTTGGTCTTTATAACATATTCCGGGCTAAATAATGCCCTTGATAATGAACACCGAGTGTCCAGGTATGTGCAATATTCTGACGTGGCCAAATGCCAATAACGTCAGCATACTTATCGGTTGTACTGAGAATCCGGAGGATGTGAACAACAAGAGACAGTAAAAAAGGTTTACACAGGGTCTTAATCTAAAAAGAAACCTTTGAGCGGGTCCCTGCTGCACGTCTGCGCCTGTGTCTCCGTTGTGTCATATCCTGGACGGGTGTGGCACGATTATCATCTGTAAAAGAGAGAAACTTAGTTGAAAGTTGTCGTGCAAAAAATTGGTTATTTTAAATAAACCATTTAAAATTCAAGATAAGTAAGGTTGAGCCGAACTAGCACTGTTTTACACGCGAGAAGCCCCTGGTACCGTTTATAAGGGTATAACCATCAAACCTATCTCAATTATATCTAATGATGCGTCAGACTCGTCTAGCCGTGTCCGTGGTCTTAATGACCGGTCATTTGTTCTGGTTGGTGAGGTCGTCTAGTGTTCGGCTGTTAAAGCAGCCGCACGTTCTTCTGCGCGTAAGGAACGCTCAATATTTCCATTAACTGTGATGGTGCCGCACGGGCCAGGCATCTTAAGCTTAAGGGAAGCATAATGCGGTATAGCATTGAAACGAGCGAAAGCCGTTCGTCCGAGTAGTGCTTGATAGCCGCTTCGGGATGGAGCGATGTCGAAGTGTAACTTTTCACTTCAGTAGTTATCGGATGAACCGAATACGACTTCTAGTATTAGAGAGCCCATGGAGTGGGCCTCTGGGCCTGGTATTACTCCCTTGAAGGTAGTATTACTGTGGCTGATCTTTGTCGGGTCTATCCCCATTTTGCGGATTGTGTCCTGATATATCAGGTTTAGACTACTGCCGCCGTCCATGAGGACTCTTGCGAGATGGTATCCATTTATTATTGGGTCTAACACCAAGGCAGCCAATCCTTCGTGCAGGATACTTGTCAGGTGATCCCTGCGATCAGAAGTGATCGGGCAGGCCGGCCAGGGGTTGAACTTAGTGGTGACGGGCTCTAGGGTGTGTGTGTCTCAGAGTGCAGGTTTGCTTCTCCTCTTCATCACATGTACCACGCCATCGCTTTAACCTCTGGTGGGAATTTTTACGCCCCCTGCTTTCTTTGGCGAGGCTCGTCCTTGTCTTCACTCGGTGTCTCCCTTCCCTTGTGTTCGGCGTTTAGCTTGCCGGCCTGCTTGAAGACCCAGCATTCTCTGTGGGTGTGATTTGCAGGTTTATCGAGGGTGCCGTGAATCTGACATAGTTTGTCTAGAATCTTGTTTAGGCCGGACAGTCCATCTCTGCTGCCTTTAGAAGGCTTCTTCCTTTGACCTGGTCGAGAGCCCCTGAATCCGGCATTTACCGCCGTATTGTCTGGGCTGTCTTCTGTATTTCGACGCTTGCTTTTACTGCGTCGTGGTTTTCCATTGCCATCCCTGACTTCGGATGTGCTTGGGTCACTGGTGCTACTGCGGGCTAACCAGCTATCCTCGCCCGTGCAAAAGCGGGTCATGAGGCTTATTAGGGCTGCCATAGTTCTTGGTTTTTCTTGGCCGAGGTGCCTGGCGAGCCATTCGTCCCGGACGCTGTGTTTGAAAGTTGCTAAGGCTTCGGCGTTTGGGCAGTCGACGAGTTGGTTCTTCTTAGTGAGAAACTTGTTCCAAAGTTTTCGGGATGACTCTCCGGGCTGTTGAACTATGTGACTTAAATCGTCTGCATCCGGAGGTCGGATATAGGTCCCTTGAAAATTAGCCCGAAAAGCATCCTCAAGCTCCTCCCAACTTCCAATTGAGTTTTCGGGGAGGCTTTTCAGCCAGTGCCGAGCTGGTCCTTTCAGCTTGAGGGGCAAGTACTTGATGGCATGGAGATCATCTCCGCGAGCCATATGAATATGGAGGATAAAGTCCTCAATCCAGACTCCAGGGTCTGTGGTTCTGTCGTACGCCTCTATGTTCACCGGTTTGAATCCTTCTGAAAATTTGTGGTCCAGCACCTCATCGGTGAAGCACATGGGGTGTGCGGCGCCCCTATATTTTGTTGTGCCGAGGCGTTCTGACGGTTGTAGTGTTCGGTTTTGGTTGTGCGCTGGAGCGCGTTTCCTTGATTCGTAGATGGATCTGGTTGGGCCGATCTTCTGATGTGAGTCTTCATGTGCGGTGCGTGCAGACTTATCTGCGGACTTGTTAGCCGCTCTATCGCCGCCACAAGGTGGTTGATCCGACCGATCGGCCGTTTTATTCTTCGGCTGTGTGGGCTCTAAGGCCTCGTCATCAAATTCAGGCAACATCTTGCGCTTTGGATAGCTCTTGGTGCGGTAACTACCACCATACTTTTCTTCCTTGTCGAGCACTTTGTTCCATCTACTGTTGAGTGTATTCTGCGCGGCTTTAAGCCTTTGCTTTTGCTTCTTTAGACTACTCGCGGTGGTAATAAGCCTTCTGCGGAGGTTCTCTTGTTCCAAGTGCCTTTCCGGGATGATGTATGCCGCTTCGTCCGGACTGTTTTCCTCTTCGGAGGGAGGTTTATGTGCTATATCCTCGGCGTCGCCGTGTTCGGACAGCGGATCCGTACTACGTTCGCCATTTGCTGGTTCACCGCTGTTATCGCCGTTTTTTCTGAGGCGGGATTTGGAGCGGCGCCTACGCCGACGCTTTGGTTGCTTCTCGAGGGAGCTACCCTTCGCTGCATCCTCCCGTTTCTCGTCATCGTTTTCTTTGGGATGTATCCACCATGTATATGTCATATTATGAGGTGGCGGTCCAGTGCCCTGTGGGCAGTGGTTTCTGTTCGTCTCCTGCATCGTCGTCCATACCATCGATGTCTTCGGTGTCAAAGTTGAGCATGTCGGTTAAATCATCGACAGTGGCTACTAAGTGGGTGGTGGGTGGGTAACGAATTTCTTCATCATCCGCATCCCATTCTAGCTGGACATAGTTCGGCCAAGGTTCTCCTGACAACGAGAGAGACCTTAACGAGTTTAGCACATCGTCGAAGGGCGAGTGCTGAAAGATATCCGCAGAGGTGAACTCCATGATCGGCGCCCAATCGGATTCGATAGGCATGGGTGCAGGCGGCTCGGAGCCTGTGGCCGGGGACGAATCCAATTGTTCGGCAGCACGGCTCTCGCGAGGGGTAAAGTCCGTATTCGGCTCTATCGCCGCTGAGAGTGCGGCCTCCAAGGCAGGGTCTATCTGCCCGTCCTCGGATGGCACAATTTGCTCCGGATCGGGGGCCAGAGTGATTGTAGGTGTGATCTCCCAAACACTGTCCGACGGCAGAGCTATATCATGCTCGTCGTGATCGTGCGGTGCACCTGGCAAGGGCTCGAATCCGTTGAAGATCAAGTCCCCGCGGATGTCGGCAGTATAATTCAAGTTTCCGAACCTGACCTAGTGGCCAGGGGCGTAGCTCTCGATCTGCTCCAGATGATCAAGCGAGTTGGCCCGCAGTGCGAAGCCGCCGAATATGAAGATCTGTCCGGGGAGGAAGACCTCACCCCGGACCGCATCGTTACCGATGATCGAAGGAGCCATCAAGCCTTGCGGTGACGGCACAGTGGAACTCTCAATGAAAGCACCAATGTCGGTGTCTAAACCGGCGGATCTCGGGTAGGGGGTCCCGAACTATGCGTCTAAGGCGGATGGTAATAGGAGGCGGGGGACATGATGTTTACCCAGGTCCGGGCCCTCTCGATGGAGGTAATACCCTACTTCATGCTTGATTGATCTTGATGATATGATTATTACAAGAGTTGATCTACCACAAGATCGTAGAGGCTAAACCCTAGAAGCTAGCCTATGGTATGATTGTTCTTGTCCTACGGACTAAACCTTCCGGTTTATATAGACACCGGAGGGGGCAAGGGTTACACAAAGTCGGTTAAAAGGAAGGAGATCTACATATCCATATTGCCAAGCTTGCCTTCCATGCCAAGGAGAGTCCCATCCGGACACGGGACGAAGTCTTCAATCTTGTATCTTCATAGTCCAACAGTCCGGCCAAAGGATATAGTCCGGCTGCCCGGATACCCCCTAATCCAGGACTCCCTCAATTACTATGGAGATAGATATGAACTATGTGTACTACATGAACTCGAATTCTATTTTTTGAATACACTTGATGTTGATTCCAAATAATAGTACATTTGATGTACTAACTATATATTCATAATCTAAACCATGTTCCATACATGTACACCGTGTTTATCACACATAGTATAGTGCCCCCCTACATTATGACAAGTATTTAGATCTCGAGCTGCAAAAAGCCACACATTAGCCCAAATTATGATCAATGTTCTATATATTATACGTAGTACTAGCAAGATGCCCATGCATTCCATAGAACATCAACATGATCAAGGGGAGGCCTAATTTGCAAATATGGAGAGGGGTGCGGGTATCTTTTTTCAAAATTGCCATAGTTTCCTTCCTACCCGTCAGATATAAATCGGACGGCCTATATTGCAGGATGGCAGGCACACCATCATCAACAACTCCGTTTTTATAAGAGTAGAGATAAAATATATTATATGTAGTATAACATGTTCATAACCACACCATGTGTATCACCGTTATATATATTCACACATGCATCGATTTAAAACACTATAATAAATTCTTCAAATATCTGAATTCACTTTTTATAATGAAGTATGATCTCTATTCGTCTTTTACACACACACACAATCCTCTTATCTTTGTAGCTAGTTAGCGCTAACTTTCTCTCGTGCATGCACACACCCGCATCCCTCTCACCCTCCCTCAACATTCTCTAGCTCCATCGCACAAATTCGTCTTTTCACTTTAGGTCGTTCACCCATGGTGTGTCTAGGCCCCCAGCTCCTTCTTTACGGCCCACATCGATCGATATGCCTCTCTAGCCAGGTGTGCCTAGCACAAACACAAGCTTCCCCTCTTCTCTTATCACCGTCCATGCCTCACTCCCACCACTCTTTTCATCGATCTCATACTCGCATACTCCTCCCCCTTGATATAGTATGACTTTCGCACCACCTCCTAGATGCATCCCTCTCTCTATCCTTCTCCCCGTGCCTCATTTGCTTCTAACACACACATGCATGTATACCGATCGATCTTCCAACATATACCTAGGTCGACTTTAACTATCCCCCCCATCGATCGACGTACCTCACAAGTTATGTCTCTCCTTTCTCTGACAAAGGACGATTGATCTTCCTATGTAGTTATGTTTGCTTACCATAGCCATATCGCCCCCCCTCATCATTCGTGCATGCCTCCTGACCCGTCTCTCACACGCACGTGCACAGACAGGCGGCCATCCCCTCTCTTATTGATATTGCAGGCGTGCCCTCCGGTTGTCTAGCAAGCCTATCCCACCATTTGTTAGAAGCAACTCCACTACCACCCCCTCCAACACTCTAGCTCTGTCTCTCTCGCAACCTTATTCCTCTCCTACACATATGCATGGATGCCGATCGATCTCCCTTAATACATGAGGTAGATAGATCTCCCTTAATACATGAGGTAGGCCTTTCTCCTCCTCCACACATATACTAGCCATTGTACCTCTATAGTTAATTAGGCCTCCCTCCCCCCACCACACACCGATAGTCGAGCGTTGTAGGTAGGTATCCATGCCACAGAGACAAACTGCACATGTCCCCTCTCACGTTCCAGTAGGCCAGCCACTCTATATCTTTGACGTGGGCACACACAAATTCAATGGCACTCGTTATCGATCGCTCACGCACACACACACACACATCATCCCTCTCTTCGAGTCTATGGACACCTCAAGCCGATGATACCTCCACTCTCTTCTCGTGGATCGCCCCCTCTATATATATGATATATCCAGGACTCTATTTCACACACGTTGCATATGTTACATTTTTTGATTGACCTCCCCCCCCTAAAAAAACTCTCACGAACCCACACACTATATCTCTCTATGTTTGTATCTCTCTCACACAACCCCATGTAGGTGGTGTACGTATACAAGAAGAGAATAGGTGCACCGTGCACGCATTTCACGCCGTGCCAAATACACATGCGGGCACACAGTGGATCTCATTTTTGTACGAAATGACATCCCACGTGCTAATTTGAACGCGTGTAGTGGTTGTTTACCTACGGAGGTCGTGTACCACGTGTGCATGAAACAAAGTTCGATTTGATGCGTTGGCGCGTTATTTTTAAATAAAGTTATATCGCTCAATGACACGTACACAGAATATAAAACGATTTTTATGGAGAAAAAGGTAGTCCCCTCCACTATATACAATGGAGCCTGCCTGCCTGGTTTGTCTCTCTTCAGAGTATCTCAGACAAGGCTACGGTGGCCTCTCTCTTTCTCTCACCGTTGGTCATGATCCGGCCGCATCCTGTCCGCCGGTGGAAAGGGAGGACGCGCATCGTTTCTCTGTTCGACGGCGCCGAGGTAGCATGTCCCAATCTGCGGTACACGCTGTTCTCTCTGACCAAGCTCCAGCGTGGTAGGGCCTACGCCACCTGCTCGCTGCCGCAGTATGGGCAGATTCCGCCCGCCACCGCTCACCTAGTTACATCCCGACGACCTCCAGGTATCCCCTCCTGCCTTGCTCCACTGCCCGTCTTCCCACGTCGCTGCATGTGGATCTTCCATAGTTCTTTCCCCAAAACGTAGCTCGTCCGGCGTACTTTCCATATTGCAATCTCGTCCTCACACCGTTTTAGACAAACACAACCGTGTTGTTATCTTCCCTTAGGACAGGAATATGCTTCTTTTTGGTATGTGTCATCAACTGTTATTGGCCAGTAATTATTTCCTTTCTACCTCTTTTTTCCAAACAGGGCTATCCATTTCACCTCGTTGCTATTGTGACCTTTTGGTGAACTGCACAAATCATCTTTTTCTTAAGAGTGTTTTGTGCAATTCTACCAAAATGTCACACGGGCAACGTCTCTACATTTCAGTGTGACTGCACAAAGGGAGATTGGTTTTGCCCTTAAGAGAGACTGCAAAGGTGACCGGCTTCTATTTGTGTGTTTATTGTTTCATCAGCAGTCCTCTATTATCATAATCACACTTAATATCTTTGGAATAGGTACGCTCAGCTCTATTTTAGTGGAACTGCACAAAATGATTGGAATGTTGCATGCTCCAGACAGCTACTTTTTTTCCCAACATGCCTTGTTGATTTACACAGAGCTAGGGGGACGTTGCTGCCAATGAAAGCACATATCAATTTTAATTTAACACCTTCTCACAACTTTGTCTTCAGTTGTGATGTAAATCTTAGCTCTGATTAGCAAGGAAGTTAGTTTTTTATTGTTTCCGAAAGAGCATCGATGGCAAGACACACGAAACAAAAGCTGAAAGCTCACACCATTGTACAATTTCATGTCATTTGGAAAATTATTTGTATAGTACGTCAATTATGTAAACAAATGCTAGAAGTTTGATAGCATTGCCAGAAGCCTCTTCGGCATCCGGGTCCATGTGCCATGCACAAAATTATACTCCTTCGTTCCTAAATATTTGTCTTTTTACAAATTTCAAATGGGCATATTTTAGAGTGTAGATTCACTCATTTTGCTTCGTATATGTACTCCCTCCGTTCCTAAATATTTGTCTTTCTAGAGATTTCAACAAGTGACTACATACCGAGCAAAATGAGTGAATCTACACTCTAAAATATGTCTATATACATCCTTATGTAGTAGTCCATTTGAATCTCTAAAAAGACAAATATTTGAGTAGTCACTCATTAAAATCTCTAGAAAGACAAATAGTCTGGAGTATATTTAAGAGCCGAGGGGGTAGTGCACAGCCGCATGGGAGACTCAGCCCGGTCGTTGCGCCGCATTAATAGTGAGTAATGAGCAGTCAAATCATAAGCCCCACCCCTTTCCCACTGTAAGTTGCTCGGAAGAAGCAACCATCAATACACTCTTCTTTGAATCCGCTCATACTAATCCATCCGTCACTGTTTAATAGAGCGCGCTTCAGAAAAAGAAAAAATCTCTGGGACCAAGGCGACTAGCGATCGGCCTAAAAAATAGCATTAGTAGTTATAGCACGGTGTCTATTACTAGAGGAAATAATGCGTACACACATGCATGCAGTGCTTCCACCCCGGGTAAACACATGCATGCACTTACTCCACTCCGTAGTACTACATTGAGAGAAAATTTTGGACTTGATTGCGGTTACCACGCCCTAATTAATTAAGCATTAAACAAAATGCGTCTAAAGTCTCTCTGGTGGTGGAAATACATTGAGAGAAATGCATCATAATGAAGCGCGCCCTGTAAATTGTGATGGAGGGAGGAGTAGTATGAAGGTGCAAAACCAAGTATGCGTATGGCCAGTCGGTCAACGCACCTCCTCTTGGCATATTACTGACATATGGGACCGGAGTGTGAGCAAACCGATCTCAATTGACGGCAAAATGGCCAACCCGCCGTCCCTTGAGAGAGACGAGGAGCGAGAACACACAGACGGGCTCGCACGGAGGCCAAGATATATTCGAGCATGGTCGATCGATATCATCATTACATGTTAGGCTGCCGTTTTCCACCCTTCTCCGGAATAAATGTGTACTTTATCAGAGATTAAAAAAAAGAGTACAGAGGCTCCACCATGCGGTTCTAGTAGTAGTACTACTCGTACTACTAAACCTTGCGCTTGGCTCTTCGCCTCTTTGTGAAGTCGAACAATGATGGTACTCCGCATGTTCGATTACAGATGTGTGCCTCACGGCAATCGGACATCAGAGCGACTGCAGACCGAATGGATCTAGTGCTCGTGTGCTCGGTGTCATCCTGGATCAAGAATGCCGACACCACACAAGATTTCAAGGATTTATAGCAGAGTAGCAATCACACACTTATTACATCGTTGTCCACAAGGGAACTTAATACAATAATATGGCTTAAGGCCATCTAAAGATGACAATGAAGGCTTGGAAGACAAGTGAGTCCATCAACTCCAACGGCATCACCGAGTATAGAACCATGACCTAACACCTTACTGTTGCGAAAAAGTGCATAGCGTGAAAAGTTGCAGCCCGAAACGGGTCAAGACACATGGAATATGCTGGCAATGTAACACATAGAGAACAATGAAGCAACAAGCCTATACTACATGCATATATGGCTGGTGGTAAGGCTCTACGGTTACATTTTTGCATAAAGCTGAATTTTCCCTACATCAAAGGAATAATTTTATTTAACTATCATGGTGGTTGTTAAACATTGAGAATGGTTGACAGCATCCTCAATCCCAATTAAAAGTACTCATTAAAAACCCAATAACTTTATTATTAGAAGTAACATGTTGAGCCTGGGTGGCGGTCCGAAGAAATACAGGCAAGTCCTGATAGAAACCAGGTGCCTCAATCCACCCAGATGTGTGTTTAGGTTGCCACCTTAAATAAACCATTTATTAACAATCTCACATCTGTCATGGATATTCACTCACCCAATCCACGTCTACTAGCATAGCATGGCATAATCAAGCAAACGAGAAGTAACTCCCAAGGTTTCGTAAGTAAAACAGTAATAGGTACTACCTCAATCTACTTCCCAAACCCACAATTTAATTAGATCCTAAACATGCAAGTGTTTGAGGGTTTGATCTAATGCAATAAAGCTGGGTAGTAGAAAAGGCATGATCAAAGTGTTACTTGCCTTGGCGATGATCCATGAGTCCTAGAGATTCAAGTAACAAGCGGCGCACTCCGAGTGATCTAACGCAGACAAACAACAAGCATACAATAAGTACTCATCTAATGCACAGGTAAATCTCGAATAAAAGATCTAACCATATAGTTCAACTTAAGAACCCTGGTTGCAAAAGAATCGAATCAAATAAAGCATCGAAAGTCGGAACTCGAGAGAGAACGACTCGGTTTAGCAAATTTGAAACTAAGTCAAAATTTTACAGTAGCAAAATTCTGTGTAAGTAGGTTAGTCGGAACGGCGGTTTCATAACGAAACTCCAGGCGCTTGAATCACCTGATTCCGATAAACGAGCAAGAAATAAAACAGATTTGAAAATCGGATCAGAAATCGAATCTAAAAAATAATGGATTAAATCCAATTTAAAAGAAAACGACGAATAGATTAAATAACGGACGTTTGTTAACAGAACTAATCCAACGAACGCGTTCATTGAAACGAACGGGTCGGTGAACGTTCACTAAATAAGAAAACCGAAAAAAAATAAAACCGTCTAGGTTTTTGAAAAAAAACCGAACATCGCAAAAAAAACCGGATCGGTCTTTTTAAAAAAAACGGATCGGATCGGGCGGCGGCTACCTCCGGCGGGTCTTCGCCGGCGGGGCTCCGGCGGGTCGGGCGACGGGCGGCGAGGTCGGGAGGGGCGGCGAGGGGCTCGGGTCCCGGCGAGGAACGACGGCGCGGCGTCTCGGGCGGCGGCGGCTCGGCTTGGGGGCGGCGACGGGGCGGGTTGAGGGAAGAGGGGGGGCGCGGGGTTAAATAGGAGGGGGCGCCGGGTGGCTTGGGGGAGGGCAAGCCGGGGAAGGCGGCGGCGACGTCTGCCCCCGCGGGACTCGGGCGGCGGCGGCGGGCGGGACTCCGCGCGCGGGAGGGAGAGGGAGGTGGGCCGGCTGGGCCGGGCCTGGCTGGCCGGGTGGGCCTTGGCCTGGGCGAAGCGTTTTTTAATTTAAAACAAAACAAAACGGATTAAAAAAAATACCAAACGAACTCCGATTTTAATAAAATTAATTTTCCCCGACTGCTAAAAATGAGTCGAACAAAATGAACTTTAAAAACGACAAACATGCATAAATTTTTAAAATGCTCATTTTTGCCTAAGCAAAATAAATCTTCCAAAACCAAATTTTGATTTATTTATAATATCTCCATTTTTTTCCTAAATATTGGGAAAGTCGTATTATTCCCTCTCTTGAGATTTTTATAGGAAAAACTTTATGAAGATAATTAAATAAATCCAATGATCCTATTTTCAAGATTTGAGAAATAAATCCCAAATATGAAAATAATGAAACTTTCAACTCTCTCCGAGAGTCCTTGAGTTGCGTGAAATTGTCTAGGGTCGGAAAATGCGAGAAAAATATGATATGCATGATGACCTAATGTATAACATTCCAAATTGAAAATTTGGGATGTTACAGACACCAAATGAACTGATGCATGTCCACCGCCTGGGCGAAGGTACGTTGCATTAGTCAAAAGGCGTAAGCGAGCTTCACCCTGTCCTGCAAACTTCTCCTCGTTCTGCGAGTTGATGGGCCACACCAACAAGTAGTGCTAGTCCATACTCCCTCCTTTCCGGTTAATATGGCTTAATCTTTTTCGTGGGTAAATGAGAGAGCTTTACTCATATATAAGCATTCTTAGGACGATCAGCCAAGACACTGGTCACTAGGAAGTGAGGTACCCCGCAAAAAAAGAAGTAGGAAGCGAGGTGTTTCGTCAAGCCAGCTCTCGGCCACATTCAAAGTGCAGCAAGCACGGTTCGCACAAAGATGCGCTGCAAGGTTTGCTGACCTGTTTACATGCTGAATAACAAAAAAGAGGAAATATTACCGAGCGCTCCTATTTGCAACAAGATATGAGCCAAAATTAAGCGAAAATTGTGGCGAGTGTTCCATGCAATCAACTTCCATTATCACATGCGAGAACCCTCGAAGAGAACCAAATGTGTTGAAGATTGCTTTATCACATTTTAAAAATATAATAAGAGTGCAGACGCTCCTCCATCCGGTGCCTAGTACTAGTATAGTACATACCTCTATAGACTATAGTAGTAGTACTAGTACTAGTAAACTTTGCGCTTGGCTGTTCGCCTCTTCGGGAAGTGGAACAATAATAGTACCAGTATAGTGTATGCTTCGCAATCGACACCAAATTAATCATTGCACGTCCACCGCTTTGAGCGAAGGAGAGCTTGCATTAGTCCAAAGTTTCTCCTTGTCCTGCGAGCCATCACAAGGCAAGCTTCTCCCGTCCTGCAAGCTTCTCCTTGTTCGGCAAGTTGACAAGACACAACAAAGTAATGCTAGTCCATACTGCCTCCTCTCCGGTTGTCGGTGTGGAACGACACCTATGGGATCACAAGAATCTCTACTACGGTTGCCGGGGCGCAGGGTTGCGAGGAGAGCAGGGCTAGTAGACAACACAAGGATCGTTTACCCAGGTTCAGGCCGCGAGGATGCGTAAAACCCTAGTCCTGCTTTGGTGGGTGTATTTCTGAGAGTTCTTGAGCTCTCGAACTAGCCGTGGTCATGCGTGGTTCGAAGAGATTTAATCCTTCTCCGGTATGCCATGGGCCTCCTTTTATAGTTGAAAGGGGCTGCCACGGTGACACACAGGAGGTGGAAAGGCGTCTGATGCTCGAGCTTATCGTCGTATTATAGGACAAGACGCATTTAATGCATAGCTTAGGTGTCCCTTGCTTTATTGGGGACGGGCGAGGCCCATCCTGTCTGCTGCTCCTCCTCGCGCCTTGACACGCATACAGCTGAGGTGCATGGTGCCATGTAGGCAGCCAGGCAGCTGAGGTGGCGCGGTGGCGGAGCCTTCACGAAGATCTGCATGCCACCACGTAGGCGCTCGATGAGTTGGCCTGGGAGCTGCATGTTGCCACGCAGGTGCCCGCCCAGCTGGTTGGGCTGGCAGCTGCATGTGAACGGTGGTGGAAGTTTGTCCGGCGCAGGTTTGGTAGTGGCCCCGTTGGCGTCCTTGGCGAGGGCCTTGTCGGGTGGCCCGGCAAGGGTCTTGCCGTGGCGTGCTGTCGTCCCCGGCAAGGACCTTGCCGGGGGTCTGGTGGCCTTCCTCGGCAGGGATCTTGCCGAGAATCATCATCTTCTGGTCCTCATCTGATCTTGAATATGTCTTCACAAAGATCTGCATGCCACCATAGAGGTGCCTTCCCGAGCCCTGGCCCCATGTTGATGACGGCGTTGGGGGCCGTGGGCTCAAGGGTGGCTCGCTCTGTTGGTGTGGGGCGAGCTGGCCCAGCAAGGGTCTTGCCGGGGCCACTGAGGCCGCCCGGCAAGGGTCTTGCCGGGGGAACCTGCTTCGTCCCTCTGCTCTTTGTGGTCTTGGCCTTTGGTGTTGCTTTGATTGTCTTGGGCTTCGGTCTTACCTTGGCTCACCCCCTCTGTTCTGCTTGGTGTGGCGTGGGCGCGGCTCCGACTGCCCGTGCACAAGTAAAGGTTTACAAAAGCGTACCCCTATTTTTGTACACCGACAGGACCCCCGGGCCTAGGCTACACATAAGTGTGACACGTTGTTGGGCCAGGCCCAAAATGGTGCACGGGCAGGTGGGGCGGTTTTTACCGTGGTAAGACTCTTCGAGCGCTCCGCTTCCCACAACCCGCGCGCGCGGCGCGGCGTGGAGGGGCGTGCGTGACATGGGCGGCATGCGTGGGGCGGTTTCCACACGCATGCGTCATATCACAGTAAAGAGGCGGCTCGTGCCCTCCCCGTAAAAAGAGGAAGGCATGGAGGCGCGGCTCATTTACTGAGCGGGGCCGGGTTGTGGTCTTCAAGGCGTCCACTCCCCACGATCACGGGGTGGGAGAGGTCGCCTCACCCGTCCCCTCAGTTCTGCACGTCTGCCACGCGTCTTTCATGCGCTCGGGGTGGCAAACGGTGGAGGCGGAAAACCGGGCCGTCGATGGTTGGGGTAGCGGGTCGGTCCTGATTCCCTGCGCCTCTGGTGTCTGGATTGGTTGAGCGGGTCGGCCGAGCCTCAACCCCGTTCCTTTTATAAAGAGGGGGAAGGGGGGATGGCATCCCGCATTCTTCCATCTTCTATATCCTCCTGCTTCTGCTTCTTTCTCTCACACGCCATGGAGAAGGGGAATCCTAGTCCCTCGACGACGGCGGTGAGGGTCGCCGCTCGACAGCGTGTCCCTCCTCCTCCTGATCCCGCGGTGGTGGAACCGGCCGCGAGGGGAAGGGGGAGGGGGCGAGGCCGGGGCTGAGGCCATAGCGCTCCGGGAAGAGGAGGACGGGGCGGCACGCCGGCCTTGCCCCTGCCAATGATGCCCTTCCCGATGGAGGGCCACGTTGTAGACCAGCCTTGCGAGTTCTTCATCAGGCTGTGCCGGCCTCCGCGTCCTCGTCTTCGTCTCCCTGCCCCGTTTGCTCGGGTGATGGAGCGCGACCCGCCCCAGACCATCAGGTTGCACATGAGGGGCTGTGGGAACGGGGGCACGCGGGTCGACGTCGACTTCCTGGCTCCTCGGGTTATGTACCTTCGCCGTGGATGGAAGATGTTCGCCCGCATCCACAGCCTGACGGCGGGGCTCGTCCTCTACTTCAATTTAATGGAGGACGACCTGCTCTCCGTCAAGGTCTTCGGAGAGTTTGGAACTCGCCTGAAATGCTGCATGGAGAGCTCCTCTGATGGAGATTCCGACGATGGAAGCTCTTCCTCGAGCGAAAGTGACGAGGAGGCTGAGGGACGAGTCCGACTAGGCGTCGGAAGCCCCGCACCTGGGCGGGTGCGGCAGCAGCAGCATCTGCACCTGGCCGCTCCTCCGGCAGGGTTTTGCCGGGTGTGGGGCCAGCTCGTTGAACTTCTCAGGGCCGTCTTCTTCGGCGGCTGGTGTCGGGAGGCTGCGGAAGAGGAAGAGGGCGGGCGGCAAGGTCGTCAACTCGGAGTACGCGGGCACCGACGCCTTCATCGCGTATTGCCGATCCTGCCGCCTCGTCTTCCAGCTCCTTTCCCGGCACCGTCATCACCGGCCCGCCTGTGGGCGGCCACCGAGGTGTTCTCTTGGTGCTTTCTGCTGCTCGTAGCTCGCCTAGGCGCCCCTTTTGCCCTTTCACCTCCTTGACCTGCCTCATGAGGAGAGGGACAAGAAAGGGATCACGGGCACCTTATCTCTTTTTTAATCTGTAAGTTCATGGGCCTTGTTAAATTTAAATCTTGTAATCCCCTTTGTCCATGTTTTTCATTTCGTACGAACTGTACCTGTATGGGATGTTTTTAATGAAAAAGGGATGCTTGTCGGGCTTTTTGTTCATGGGTAAATCCCGTGGCAAGGAGCGAATCCTCGTTATTGTTTAAGATAAACGTTTTTCGCCCGGCAACAAGCCTTGCCATTCCCCCCACTCCATTCGACCATTCTCGCGCTCTTGCGGGAGGCAGGGATGAAGTGGGCTTCAGGCTCCTCGTTCTACCTCCTTACCGCCGCGGCTACAACCAAATCTGGACCCAGGAAATAATCCTTAGGTATGGGAAAAAAGGGAGCACGACAGCCTAGAGATAAAAACGAGGCTTCACATGCCCCAGTCTTGTTTCGAAATGCATGATAGGGGATAAAAAGACTTATCTGGATCTGCAGCCCCCGACAGTCTTATCTTGCCGCGGTTGGATCCTTGAGTTTGTAGCCCCCGGCAACTCTGGTTTGCCGGGGTTGGGACGCTGGTCCGTTTCCTTTCTTCCAAGTAGCTCAGCAGAAGTGATCATGTGCCCTGCGAACCAAAAAAGGACATAAGAGGAATAGATAGACGCGCACTCGACCTCTAAGCTAGGGGTCAGTCGCTGCTGAGCACTATCAACCCTAACTGAGGAAGAGACTCGACCTAGCATGCATGCTATGACTTAGGGCACCGGCGCTTCATTTATTTATGCTCGTGTGGTCTTTGGCTTTGTACAAAGGGTCACATGCCTTGCCGGCAAAGCTTGTACAAAAGGTGGCTTGCCGGGAGGCCCGACAAGCCGCGCCTTACAGGTAAAACCTGTGAATATGCTCAATGTTCCAGGAGTTGCTCACTGGGACGGCATCCTCTGTCTCCAGGCGGACTGCGCCAGGCCTGGTGACTCGTATTACCCTACAAGGGCCTTCCCACTTTGGAGTCAACGTGTTGGAATTCTTGGCCGACTGAACGCGCCGAAGAACAAGGTCGCCTTCCTCAAAGCTTTGGGCATGAACCTTGCGGCTATGGTAGCGGCGCAAGGCTTGCTAGTAGCGTGCCGCTCTCACACCGCTCAAGACGATCTTCCTCAAGGAGCGCTATCGTCATCTTGGCGCAACGGCTCTTGCTCAAGCTCATCATAAGCGAGCACTCGAGGTGACCCGTGATATGAGTTCCGTGGGGAGAACTACTTCGCCACAGATACTGTGGTAAAGGTGTCCGGCGGTGGCTCGATTTGGCGTCGTCTGATCGACCAAAGAACCGCCAAGCAACTCATCAATCCGGCGCCTTCCACTCTTGTGAAGCTTGTCAAAGGTCTTCGTTCTCGTGCCTCGTAACACTTCAGCATTTGCCCTCTCATCTTGGCCGTTGCTCCGTGGATGTGCCACGGAAGCAAAACAGACCTTGTTGCCGAGGTCTTGGATGTACTGCATGAAGGTGTGGCTTGTGAACTGCGTGCTGTTGTCGGTGATGACTCTGTTTGGCACACCAAAACGGCAGACCAGTCCTTTGAAGAACTTGACGGCTGATTGAGCATTCACCTTCCTCACTGCTTCCACCTCCGGACACTTTGTGAACTTGTCGATTGCAATGTACAAGTACTCAAAGCTCCCGACAGTGCGGGGGAAAGGGCCTAGTATATCGAGCCCCAAGACCGAGAATGGCCAGGAGAGAGGGATTGTTTGAAGGGCTTGAGCTGGTTGATGAAGCTTCTTTGAATGGATCTGGCATGCTTCACACTTGGTTACTAGTGTCATCACATCCTGGAGGGCGGTGGGCCAGAAGAAACCTTGCCGGAACGCCTTCCCAGCAAGGGCCCTCAACCCTATGTGGGAGCCACATATGCCTCCATGTATCTCTGCCAACAGCTCCAGTCCTTCCTCCCGGGATGCACTTGAGTTTCACACCGCTCGGTCTTCTCCATGCAGGGGCGTCATCGACGAACTGGTACAGGGCGGACCGACGGGCTACTTTCTCCGCTTCCTCCTGCTCCTCAGGAAGTTCCCCTGTTTGGAGGAATTGGACGGTATGCTACGCCCATGTCGGAGCCTGGTGCTCGACGGCAAGGACCAAAGGCATCTCTTCCGCCATGGGAGCGGCTGTCTCTACGGCCAGGGCTTGACGCCCTGTCGAGCCGATTGCTCTTTTGGCAGCTCAAAGATCCATGGCAAAGACCCTTGCCGGCAGCCCCTGGGGGCTCAGTAGGAAAGTACTTGCCGGGATCTGATTTCCTCCACTTGTTCTGCCCCGCTGATGGTTCGATGGATGGTTGAGTTAACCGGAGCAAAAAGGTACCTGGTTCCACAGGTAGCTTGAATGCGGCACGCTTTGACAGGTAATCGACGATGTCTTTCTCCGCTCGGGGGACGTGCTCCGCCTGGATACCATCAAAGCATTCCTCCAGCTTCCTCACCTCATCTACGTAAGCTAACATCAATGGGCTATGATAATCCTTGTTGACCTTCCTGACAACGAGCTGTGAGTCACCCCTGACGATGAGCTTCTTAACCCCGAGGTCTGCCACGATCCTGAGACCGGCAAGCAATCCCTCGTACTCAGCAGTGTTGTTGGTGGACATCTCCCTGGGGAAGTGCATCTGGATCACATACTTGAGGTGTTCTCCGGTGGGTGCGACGAGCAGCACACCGGCACCGGCGCCTTGCAGCGAGAAAGCCCCATCAAAGTACATGACCCAGTCGTGGTCTGCTTCCTTGCTAGGGAGAATGGTCTCCGGGATTTCTTCATCAGGCGTCGAGGTCCATTCTGCGATGAACTCCGCCAAGACGCTGCTCTGAATTGTCGAGGTACTTTCAAACTTTAAACCGAAACTTGATAGCTCCAAGGCCCATTCCACAATCCTTCTGGTTGCGTCTGGGTTATGCAGTATCTGTTGCAACGGGAGGCGGGTGACGACAGTGATCTCGTGGGCTTGGAAGTAGTGATGCAGCTTCCTTGAGGCCATAAGGAGGTCAAGAGCAATTTTTGCACGCCGAATACCTCGACCTAGCCCCTCGCAAGAGGGAGTCGAAGTAAACCGGTGTCTGATCATCTTCTTCTTCGCACCACCTCACTCGATTATCACGACATCGCCTTGGTGGCACCAGACTCTGCCGGGGGCCGCGCCTTGTCGGCACCAGGCCCTGCCGGGGGAGTCTTTGGCTTGCCATCCACTGATTCTGCCGCCATTGCCGCCTCCTCGTCGACCCCCCTCTGTGCCACCAGTGCGGCGCTGACCACTTGATTCGTCGCCGCCAGATACAACAACAATGACTCTTGTGGTCTTGGCGCAACCAGTATTGGCGTGGAGGAAAGGTATTTCTTCAGATCCTGCAGTGCTGCCTCAGCTTCTGGGGTCCACTCTATTGGGCCTGCCTTCTTCAAGATTTTGAAGAAGGGAAGGGCGAGCTCGACGGACTTGGAGATGAATCGGCTCATGGCGGCAACACAGCCGGTGATCTGACGCACATCCTTGATCCGCTTGGGCGCCTCGATCTGCTCAATAGCCTTGATCTTGTCCGGGTTTGCCTCGATCCTGTGACACAGGATACAAAGAACCCGAGAAGCTTGCCGGACGGAACGCCAAGACACACTTCTCGTGGTTCAGCTTGAGGTTGATTTTATGCAGTTAGCAAATGTCTCTTCCAAATCTTGCACAAGAGTTGGCCCGTCCTTGGTTTTGACCACTATGTCATCCATGTAGGCCTCCATATTTCTATGGAGCTGAGGTTCAAAACCAATTTGGACCGCTCTTGCAAATGTTGAGCCAAAGACTCTTCAACCCGAAAGGCATCCGTAAAAAGCAATACGCATTACCACATGGGGTGATGAATGTTGTCTTCTCTTCATCCTCTTTCGTCATGAAGATCTGGTGGTAGCCTCGAGTAGGCGCCGAGGAATGATAGCAGATCGCACCCGCCGTGGAGTCAACAATCTGGTCGATACGCCGACAAGTGAAGGGGTCCTTAGGGCAAGCCTTATTGATATCTGTGTAATCAATACATAGTCTCCACTTCCCATTCGCCTTGCGCACCACTACCGGATTGGCCAACCACATCGGGTGGAGCACTCCTCTCACCAAACCTGCCGCTTCCAACTTCCTAATCTCCTCTGTGATTAACTCCTGCCTCTCTAGAGCCTGCTTTCTGACCTTCTGCTTGACGGGCCGCGCATGGGGGCAGACAGCTAGGTGGTGCTCAATCACCTCCCTGGGAACACCAGGGATGTCGGATGCTTGCCATGCAAACACGTTGACATTCGCCCGCAGGAAGGTGACGAGCACTCCTTCCTATTTGCTTCGAGGGTGGATCCTATGGTGAAGGCCCCTCCCGTGCCATCCTCCTTGACGGGCACCTTCTTGGTCTGCGGTGGCTCGGCCCTGGGTCTCTTGCTCTTGTCGGTAGAGCTCTCTGGCACGTTCTCGATGGTAGCACAACACTCCGAGGAGGTGCGCTTGCCGGAGTGGGTGTGAGAGGTCTTGCCGGGCTTCTTCTTCCCTCCTGGGGCTTCAGCGGCAGGAGCAGGTGCCTTGGCGGTAGCCGCTGCAACTGCTTCCCGGTAGAGCTGGTCGGCGCAGATCAGCGCGTCCTTCTTGTCGGAGGGGACAGAGATGATGGTCAACGGCCCAGGCATCTTTAGCATGTTGTAGGCGTAGTGTGACGCCGCCATGAACTTGGCTAGTGTTGGGCGGCCGAGGATCTCGTTGTAGGGCAAGGGGATCTCGGCTACGTCGAGGACGATCCTCTCCGTTTGGTAGTTCAACTCTCCTCCAAACATCATGAGCAGTGTGAACTTTCCCTTCGGCTGGCTCCTCCCCGGATTGACCCCTTGAAACGTGCCCGTTTCCTCGAGGTCTCCATCAGGGATTTGCAACTTTTTGATCACGACAGGCGAGATCAGGTTCAGGCCGGCCCCGCCATCAACCAACATCTTGTTCACTCAGAGGTTGCGTATTGTTGGTGAGACCAACAATGGCAAACACCGACCGCGATAGTGCGGCCGTGGTGGTCCTCGGCCAAAGATGAGGGGCGGCCGGACCACTTCAACGGCTTCGAAGGCCGCACGATGGCTCGCTTTGTAATCTCACGCGCCCACTGCTTGAGCTGGCAATGAGAGGTATGCAGCGAGGCGCCGCCATCGACACACATGGCCTCCATAGCCTTCTGGAACCCTTGCTCACCAGACTCGTCGTCCTCATCGTGATCATTGTCTTCTTGTTTCTTGTCGCGGCCCCGGGCGGGCCTCTCTTGCTGGTTGCCCTTGCCGGGGCGGCCTCCTTGGCCGCCACGCTCCTTGCCGGACCCCTCCGCACCGTCCTAGTCCTTCTCCTTGTCCCGCCTCTCGTACTCAGCCTTTTGCATCTCAGCAATCAGCTCGACTTGCCGGCAGTTTTGGAGGTCGTGGCCCTTGGTGCGGTGGATCTTGCAGTATTGCTTGCCGAAGCTTCCTGGCTTGTCGGTAGCCGCCAAGGCCCAGCAGGTGGTGCACCCAGAATCTCCTTGCCGGGGGCGTGTGCCTTGACCTTCTTGTTGGCACCGGTGTCGTCAGATCCCTCAACGGCAAGCACAGCCTTGCCTTTGCGTTTCCTGTTGCGACGCCGGCCCTTCTTCGTCGGGGTAGCGGCGTCTTCATCGGTAGAGTCAGTTTCCGCGCCGGCGTCTTCGCCGGGGTACTTCCTTCCCTCTTCAGCCCGGGCACACCTATCGGCCAGAACTTAGAGCTCGGCCACATCCTTAACTTTGGTCATCGCCAGCTCTTCGCGCATCTTGCGATTGCGCACGTTCTTGTGGAACGTGCTAATCACAGCGGCGGGATGAACGCCGGGGATGTTGTACTGCACCCGGCTGAATCTCTGGATGTACTTGCGCAGAGTCTCCCCTTCCTTCTGGGGAATGATTTGCAGATCACTGGCCTGGCCATGAGCTTGGTGGCCTCCCGTGAAGGCGCCAACGAACTCATGGCACAGATCAGACCAGGAAGAAATGGAATCCGCCGGCAAGTGCATCAGCCAAGACATCACATTGGGCTTTAGCGCCAGCGGGAAATAGTTGGCAAGCACCTTGTCGTCACGAGCTCCATCAGCCTGCATCGCGATGGTGTAGATGCCGAGGAACTCGGGCGGATGGGTCTTGCCGGTGTACTTCTCGCCGACATCGGGTCTGAACATGTGGTGGGACGACCACTGGAACTGCCGCAGCTCACGAGTAAAGACCGGGCAGCTCACCTCGTAAGGTAGGCCGCCGGAGCCCCCCGGTGCATGTCCGACTGGCGGCGCGTTTCGCGCCGGCGCTCGACGGTGGTTCCAGCGTCTTCGTGAGCTCGTTCCCGAAGGACCTGGCGCTGGTCGCGGAGGGTCCGCGGGTCGGAAGATGCTATGGAGATGTTATCACAAGCGTCGTCACGACGGGCCGACGCATGCGGCGGCTGGCGAGGAGGAGGAGAGTGCACCATGGTCGCAGCTCCCCCGGTCCTCCTAGCGCCAGCATGTGGTGGCTCGGTGGAGCGCCGACCCGAGGGCCCCGCCGGTTGCGGATCGCCTTTGTTTCCGATGGCGACGAGGCTTCGGATGGTGGCCCTCCACTCGTCGAGCTTCTCCGTGAAAGGTGAGGGAAGTCTGGCGAGCATGGCAGCGGCTAAAGCTTTACCGGCGTATGGCGATGGTGAAAGCTGCGTGGATTGCAGTGCGCTTCAACTTCTAACTATGTTATAAGGAGCTCCGTTACGACCCAACGGCTGCGTGCCATTTTTGCCAGCGCTTCGGCGAGCGTGCTGAACCCCTTCATCTTGCGGATGACGCACATGGCTCTTCCCACGGCGGTGCCCAGGGTCACCGACGTGGTGACGCTGCTCGGCGCGCACTCCATGGGAAGAGCGCTCGGTGGTCGCCGGTGTGGGCGTCCTGGAGGTTGCGGCGCCGCCCAGGTGTGGCACAGCAACACTCCTGGAGGGCCCCGCGCCGCCTACGGGGGGCCCAGCCCCGTCTTTGGATCCGGCGACGTGTAGTTGGTCGTCTGGCGTGCGAACGATGCCGCTCGCCAGTTCGACTCCGGCTCGGGCGATCTTGGTGCTCGCGGCTGCGGCGCCCGGTCTGTCGCGATCGGTCCGCTGCTTGTCACTTAAGACGGGCCGTTCGGCTCCCAATGAGCCGATCGCCGTGGCCGTCTTCTTCTTAGGAGCCATGGCAACGAAGAACTGCTTGGCTAACTACCAGACCAGATTCTCACAATTGCTACCCTACCTGGCGCGCCAAAGATATCGGTGTGGAACGACACCTATGGGATCACAAGAATCCCTACTACGGTTGCCGGGGCACAGGGTCGCGAGGAGAGCAGGGCTAGTAGACAGCACAAGGATCGTTTACCTGTGTTCGGGCCGCGAGGATGCGTAAAACCCTAGTCCTGCTTTGGTGGGTGTATTTACGAGAGTTCTTGAGCTCTCGGACTAGCTGTGGTCGGTGTGTGGTTGAAGAGCCGAATCCTTCTTCAAGATGCCATGGGCCTCCTTTTATAGTTGAAAGGGGCTGCCACAAAGGTGACACTACAGGGAGGTGGAAAGGCATACAGATACTCGAGCTTATCGTCAGACATGTGACAAGACGCATTTAATGCATATCTTAGGTGTCCCCTTGCTTTATTGGGGACTGGGGCGAGGCCCGTCCCATCCGTCGCCGCTCGTCCTCGCCTTGACACGCGCCCTGGCCAGTGAGGTGCATGGTGCCATGTAGGCAGCCAGGCAGCTGAGGTGGCGCGGTGGCGGAGCCTTCACGAAGATCTGCATGCCGCCACACAGGCGCTCGATGAGTTGGCCTGGGAGCTGCATGTTGCCACGCAGGTGCCCGCCCAGCTGGTTGGGCTGGCAGCTGCATGTGAACGATGGTGGAAGTTTGTCTGGCGTAGGTTTGGCAGTGGCCCCGCTGGCGTCCTTGGCGAGGGCCTTGCCGGGTGGCCCGGCAAGGGTCTTGCCGTGGCGTGCTGTCGTCCCCGGCAAGGACCTTGCCTGGGGTCTGGTGGCCTTCCTCGGCAGGGATCTTGCCAAGAATCGTCGTCTTCTGGTCCTCATCTGATCTTGAGTATGTCTTCACAAAGATCTGCATGCCACCACAGAGGTTTATTCCCGAGCCCTGGCCCCATGTTGATGACGGTGTTGGGGGCCGTGGGCTCAAGGGTGGCTTGCTCTATTGGTGTGGGGCGAGCTGTCCCGGCAAGGGTCTTGCCGGGGCCATTGAGGCCGTCCGGCAAGGGTCTTGCCAGGGGAACCTGCTTCGTCCCTCTGCTCTTTGTGGTCTTGGCCTTGGTGTTGCTTTGATTGTCTTGGGCTTTGGTCTTACCTTGGCTCACCCCCTCTGTTCTGCTTGGTGTGGTCGTGGGCGCGGATCCTACTGCCCGTGCACAGGTAAAGGGGTACAAAAGTGTGCCCCTATTTTTGTACGCCGACACCGGTTAATATGGCTTAATTTCAAACAAGATAAATACACTGTCTGTCACTGTATATTTGTAAAAATACGGTCAATGGACTTCATAATACGCTCATTGCGCTCAATATATACATTTTCCGGTGTATATACGGTCACTAGCTCACCCTGGCTGAGTATGTGTGTGCATGCACGTGTAGCTTGAGCACTTGAGTGTGACCGTGTGTGTTCCGTCGTGTGCTCGGACATGCATGCATTAGGGCGTCGCGCTTGTTTTTGCGTCCATGTGTACGTGTGACTGTTGCATACACGTAGGGGGAGTACGTGTATGGGCCACTAAAGGAGCAGTCAGATCACACAATGAAGTTAGTCGGAAGAAGCAACCATAATTTCACTCTTCAATGACTCGTGCATAATATAAAATGGTTGATATGGAGAGAAAAGAAAACCACTATATATACACTCGCCCGCGCCTAAGCGACAAGCCGGCTTGCTTGAGTTTCTCTCTTCACAAGCATAGAACGACAGTGGCCACACCGCTGGTCACATATCCGTCCTGATCCCGCAGCTGGGGGAAGGGAACAATGTTCTGTGTAGACGCGGTCAACATCGGCGAGGGAGAAAATCCACAGTCGGTGCATCCCAATCGGGGGTTACCGCGGTATGGGTCGATGTCGCTTCCCAACCGCCCTTCTAGCTACAGCTCGACGTCCCAGGTAGTCCATTTTCCTTTTGGAGCCGGCTTGCTCCAATCGTCATGACTCCCCATGTAGCTCCATCTCCATGTCGATCTTTCTCTACTTCTACCGGCTTCTACTTGTGATGAGTTTATGTCTCATGAACTAGTGCCAGTACTATTATTCTAATCACACTTCTTCAATATCTTTGCCATCAGGGATGCTCAGCTCGATTTTAGTGGAACTGCACAAAAGCATCGTATGATCCGAGGGTACCAGCCGTCTTTCCTTCGACAGGTTCTACCTGGCCAGGAAATTAAATCTTGTTTAGTGTTTAGGGTTTAAGTCGTAGTGACCCCATCAATAGTTTTTCTTTCGTACACGCTCTCATAACTTTTGTCTTTAGTTGTGAAGTAAATATTGGCTATGATCTATGAATCATTGAGATGCATCAACATGCGTGTTAGTTTCCCTTTGTATTTGATGGAATGTTGTAACGGGGCAACCTTGGAGTAGGAATGAAAATGGAGTGGAAAGTTTTGTTTTTCCAGAGGAAAAATGGAAACGGAGAGAAACCAACATTTCGTTTCTTTGGATCGTGCCATCAAGCAAAGCCAACATTTAAATCGCGTCTGTCACGTTCGTGTCTCACCCTCCTCCACGGCTCGACCCCACACGGTCGCTCGGCATGCCACTCACCGCAAACCGAGTATAAGATAACTTTCCCGCCTGCTTGTAGATGGATCCCGCCATGGAGTACTAGTACTACCAGAAGAGATTGACGATTTGGGGGAGGACAGTTAGCTGTAGCACGGACTCCCAAGAACTTTTTACATGCATGTTGTGGCCAGCTATTGCAACCTTTGAACGCGGAGCAGTCACGTGCACCAGGAAGCGACGCGGGCGACGCTCTCTCGGGCGGCGCGCCGCTTCAATGCCGGTGCCAGTGAGAGGTCGTGTCCGCTCTAGCCGGGCATGAATGCAAAGACCTTGACCGTTTGGGCGGGAAGCACGCTGAGTGATGAAGAGGGTTCGGGTTGGTCGAGGGCAGCGTGGCAGTGATCCTGGGACGCCCGCAAACAAGAGATGCTTTATGTTAATATTGCCGCATATATAATTAACAACGTAAATAATGTGCCAGTTGGACAAATATGATTGGAGATGGAGATGGAAATGGAATTTTACGTAAACACGAATATGCATGTCTATGTCTATGTGTTATAATTCTGATGGCGATAGACATATGATTTGCTTCTAATATCGATAACTGCAACATTTGAAATAATATAGACAGATCCTTGAGATAGCAACCCACGAAATTGTTTTTCAAATATTTTAGGCACACTGATTTGTGCCATGGATCCCTGCAAAAGTTTAAGTAATCAAATGATTTGGAACAACAATGTTATTGTAAAGTTAAATAGGTAACTATAAAAATGGACGTACATCTTCATCCAAGAGAACGCCATCAATGCTGATCAAAGCATTTCCATATCTAGGATTCATATTTATAGCATCCCAAAGCCTTATTACCCGTACAAAGACCTTACAATTTTGTTGTCCCACGGTAATATCTTTAAATTTCGTAGTTGACTACATAGGGGAGATGGATCTGAATGAATAAGAGTGTTTGTAAAAAAATGATGGCATGCAGAAAAAATGTATTACATACTTGTGAAATTTCAGGCATACCATAAATTTGAGTGGATAAAATACCTAGCTATTTTAGCTTCTATGTGTATTAATTTGATTAAATACCTCGGCATATACTACATTATGTGTGCAATGCTCATAACAAACTAGGCTATTTTCAATGAGAACTCGCAAGCCGTCTAGTGATGTAACTCTTGAAAATGCCACATATAATTGACCGTGTGAGAAGACATTAGATGCCAAGTAGACATCAACTCGGTTTAGTGTTTGCCCCTGACTTTTGTTTATTGTCATAGCATATGAAAGGCAAACAGGAAACTGGCGACGCCTCAATTTGAAAGGCCACTTAGACTGAGATGACGTAGTGACAATTCGAGGAATATACACTCTTGAACCTATAGCCTTCCATGTTATGATTTCTCCTTCAATGACACGACCAGTCAGTTGTGTAACAATGAGTCTAGTGCCATTACAAAGCCCCCTTGATGGATCAAGATTACGCAGTAGCATTATAGGAACACCAATTTTCAAATGCAGTATATGGTCTGGAAGTCCAGGTATGTCAATGGTGTTTAGCAACTCTGTTGGATATAATGCTTCTAGAGTAGAATGTTTAGGACATCTATCATCAATTGAATCTGAACTATAATATGACATTTCACTTATTGCTAGCCGAGAAATCATTCTTGTATTTATTTTAGAAACGACATCATTCGTAGGTGCAAGAATTGCACGATCACACAAATACGATGTAATGTTAGTTGACTCACAGCCTGAGTTGTAGACAAATGATATCAATCCATCTATATTTCTAGAATCTGGAGACAAAAGGAGATATTGGGGGATCTGTATAAATATGTTATTGGGTTCATTTGGAATAGGAACAAAAGGCTCAGTGCCATTTCCAATTCCTAAGAGCCAGTCAGCAAAATTCTGTAGTTCTTCTCTTCTGGAGATGGAGAGACACCCTGAGGTGAGCCTCATATTTTCAGTCAACTGTAGAAGTGTGCACTTGTTCCACAAATAAGAGTTAACAATGCAAGATTTCAAAATATGTTGCTTGGTTACATTTTTTTATCACTCGTAGTGTTTGCCGAAAATCCCCACCAAGAACTACAGTGATACCTCCAAACTGCATGTCTTCGGCATTAGGTTTAGTATCTGACATTATATATCTGAGAGTGCGGTCTAGTGCTTCAAAACAATATCTATGATTCATTGGTGCTTCATCCCAAACTATAAGAGATGTGTTTTGAATAAGTTCTGCCATGTGTGTATTTTTCTTCATGGTACACATTGAATTCTCTGAAATTTCCAAAGAAATTTTGAAACGGGAGTGTGGTGTTCGACCTCCCGGGAGCAATAGAGAAGTAATTCCCGAGGATTCTACTGCCAATGCAATTTCCCTTGACTCTGCAAAGAATAAAGTAAAGTAGTCCATAAGAAAGTTTTACCAGTCCCTCCATATCCATAAACAAAGAATGTTCATTACTTATGGCAGAATTATAGATAGCATGAAATACATCCTTCTGGTTGTTGTTTAGCTTCAGAATATGATCATTCAAAGTGGATGTCATGTTTGGAATGTCATAGGTAAGCTCATCCAGCAAATCCTATTTTGTGCAGAAGCATTTCCTATATCATCTGGCAGTGGCAAACTAAAATGTGATAAGCAATATCCGGAATCCTTCAGGAATTTATCGAGCTCAATGAGAAGACAGAATGTCACGCATTTAATCTAATGATGAACTGCTCAAATGAGAAGGATGAAGATTCAACCGATGTGCTATATCTTCAGACATCATTGATGCATGCTCCTCAAAAAGCTTGATAGGATTTGTTACATTGCAAAAAACAAAAGGGTAACAAAAAGCTGACGTAATTGGAATGGTGATGCCCACTGAGCCGCATCTTTTAATGCATTGGACCACTCTTGGTCATCACCTAGGAGGCCTAAAGCTTCACATGCTGAACGAAATGTAGGATATTCTTGGCCGGATATAGTCCTGATATCAGCGAAGGAGGTTGGACCTTTACGAATGTTCATCAACATTCGCAAATAGAAAGGCTTTCCTAGTGAAGGGTTGACATGTGCCACTCGGCCAATTTTTTTTAGGACCTCGACGATGATCCCAGTATTTCCCTTGCTGGTGCCATGTCTAATATTCTGGAAATTCTATGTACGTGTATTGTCTAGCTTCAGGGTGTTGCATATTAGCATCTAACCATGCAGTGAGTTTAGTGGTCACATTTTTGGGGTCTTCAATAACTTGTTCCAGATTATCATCTTCCGAATAAATTACATTGTTCTCAAGAGGAAGATGAACAAGGAGCTTTTCTACGGAAGGGTCTGTATGGTGAATATCATATTGCTGCAACCGCCATGTCAGGACCCCGATCCTAGTCACACCGATCTAGCATGTAACACATCATATCACTTTGCGG
Organism: Aegilops bicornis; assembly: GCA_021605145.1. NCBI lineage: Eukaryota > Viridiplantae > Streptophyta > Magnoliopsida > Poales > Poaceae > Aegilops > Aegilops bicornis. The sequence goes on along the minus strand of CM038675.1, from coordinate 377,211,313 downwards.
CCTCACGCACGGTATTCCCACGGGTGTCGCCTTACCATGGCCCGGGACCGTTTGCGCCTTTTGGCTCAGGTATATGATAGTGTCGCTAGCATCCATATGACAAAGAACCCTGGCCGACATGGCTAGTCGTGAACCCAAAGCGGCGCTTAACCCATTGGGACAGGCATACATGAATCACATCGAGCATGTCGGTCATCAACGTATAAATTCGAGAGTAACCTGGCTAACAGGACTCAGTATCCCGGGCTGTAGCAGGCTAAGCAGACTCGAATAACACCGCGTGACATTTCCCGAAGGACAGACATAGGAACGAAGTGAAACACATGCCGCCCGATCAAGTGTCCAAGCAGTAGTGCTTTGGGCTAGCAGGACTCCGGTGAACCGGCTGTAGCGGACTACTATCGCTCGTAAGCACGAGACTACATTTCCCCATATGAGAGGCTGCCAAGGATAAACAACTAGTTTGTCGGATCCCACACATACCAAGCATTTCAAACATACACACAATATGCTCAATATGTGTAGATACAACATGGCATCACAACATAACTCTCTGACTCAAATATTTATTCATTAGGCTCAGGAGCGAGATATTACAAACATGGGTCTCATGACCCAACACTCAGAGCATACAAGTCAAGCACAAGCGGAAGCTAAACATGTCTCGAGTATGCATAACTATAAATGAAAAGGGCTGAGAAGCCCGACTATCTACCAGATCCTACCGAGGGCACAAGATCGTAGCTGAGGTAACAAGCTAACCGTCAAGTCCAAGCGGAACTACTAGCGAGACCAAGTCTCTCGCAAAACATAAAATAAGCAAGCGTGAGTACAAAGCATCAAAGCAAGACTTACATCGAGAACTAACTACATATGCATCATTATCAAAAGGGGTGGTGGAGTTTGACCGCAGACAAGCCAGCTTTGACTCGGTGGCTATCCCGAACTACATTCGCAAGTAACTCTTTTGAGGTGGCGCACACGAGTCCACAAATTCACCATATCAATACACCACTACGGACCCGCTCCCGTCTCCCTACGAGAACGCCATCCATAGCACTCACGCTTATCTTGCGCATTTTAGAGTATCCACTTTCACTTGTCTATGAACAGATATAGGCAACCCGAAGTCCTTCTCCGTGGACACGGCTATTGAATAGATCATATTAACCTGCAGGGTATACTTCTTCACACACGCTCTCACCACTTACCGCCGTTTACACGACATGTACTCGGCAACCTTCAAGCGGAAGCCCAACGTGGGTGTCGGCCACGACCTACCTAAACACACAAGTCCCAAGTCCAGTTGATCGCCTATTCGGGTTCCATCCACGAAGTCGGCCGAGGTTTCCCATACGGCCCCGAACGATGTGTACAGGTTCCAGAGACACCAAGCGGGCGAATCGGTACACCGGGCCACGGTGCCTACATAACACAACCCACCCCTATGGTCAGCGCTATGCGGCGGCCCCCAAAGATGCTACAAACACCGAAACTACTTGCAACTCCGGATGAGGACAAGAGTGGTTAAGAAGCCGAGAGGGTCCATTGGTTTCGGGCCCAATGCGTGGTAGTAAGCTGTTTCATGGATCACATAATGTATCTCAGTTCACGAGGGCCGGCTGCAATGAGACAACCCACCATGTACTCCTACATGGCCTCTCACCGCTACCTTTACCAAATCGTGTTCACACACTTAGCTCACACACGCAGATGGGACATGTTCACACAACCATTCCAATTCATTCCCGATGAATCAGACCTAACTCAACTCTAAGCAAGATGAGGCATGACAACAAGCATGAATGAGTAGGCACAACATGGCTCAAACAACTCCTACTCATGCTAGTGGGTTTCATCTATTCTTGTGGAATGACAGGTCATGCAGAGGATAAAGGGGTTCAACTACATGCAGCAAGTAACACATGAGTCATTGTTGTCCTAATGCAGTAAAATAGAGCAGGAGCGAGAGAGTGGGATTGTATCGGAATGAACAAGGGGTTTTGCTTGCACAGCACTTCGAAGATAATATAGTTCTTCATCGGTGTCATCGAATTCATCGTCGATGACGTCAGCTCATCGAGAGGGGACGATTACCGCAAACAAGAGAGAACACAATCAATGCAATGCACATTCACATGAATGACATGTCATGTTAAGGTACTGAATTCACCTAATGCAATGTCTAGCCAGGTTAATTGAAGTGGAATTCAAACAAGAACAAATTCCAACTCCAAATGTTATTTCATAAATTGCCCTAATCATGATTCATCCTATTCAGTGAGGTTAACTTGTTTAATCATGCATGAAAGTGCCATAAACAGATTCTTCATATTTTTCTGATCAATTTTCATATATAAATTATTTCCATTGGAGTTACGGTTGAATTACTATGAATTTTAGAAGTTTAGGTAAATTCTTGGAATTTCCTGAATTCTGTAAATTCCAGAAGATCAGTAACTGCGTCTGGGTGACGACAGCAGAGTCAACAGGGCTGGTCCGGTCAAACCTGACCAGAGGGTCCCACATGTCAGTGTGATTAGCTTAACTGAAATTAATTAAGCTAATTCTAAATAGTCAACAGGGCTGGGCCCCACCTGTCATTGACTCAGGAGAGTCAACCGGGGCCCACCGGGTCAAAGTCAAGGTCATTGCCGGCGTTTAACCGCCGGGCAAGCGACGCGGCGGCGGAGTGGTTTTTGCCGTTCCGGCCACCAAAAGGGTCGCGGAGGGTATCTACGTGGAGCTGGGGATGAGCTGAGGCTCTTGGTGGAGTGGCTTGAGCTCGGGGCGGCCGGAATTGGCGCCGGCGACGTCGTAGGTGGCCGCGGGAGTTCGCCAACGGGCGGGTTAAGCGATGCATGGCGCTAGGGGGGTGTTGGTGCGTGCTACGTGCTCTGGTGAGGTGTGGAGCACGGTGGTGTGCCCGACTTGAGCCACGGTGGCTCACAGCCACGACGGCGACGCAGGCACGGCGGCGTGAGCCTCGGCCATGGCGGAGAGTGGGGCTAGAGAATGCAAACGCGAGGGAGAAGAGGGATCGATGCAGCAGCTCAAGCGATGACGACGGACGCTCGGCGAGGTCGGGACGTCTTCGGTGTCATGAATCGGCGGCGGGCGATCGCTGGTCTGGAGGGGAAGCGACGGGCGGCGCCGGGGGCTTCTCCAACGCGAGTGACAGCGGGAGGGCGAGGATGGAGTGGCGGGGCTTGTGGGCTAGTCGGGGAGGAGAGTGGCGGTGGCGGTGGCAGCATGACGGCAGTGGCGACGGGGCCGCTTCGGTGGTCTTGTATAAGAGGGAAGCAGAGGAGGAAATGGGGTCCAGGGAGAGAGGCAAGAGGACGAGAGGGTTCGGGGAGGCGTGTGGCGTCTCCGGGCGTCGAGGGGGAGCCAGGCAGGCTGGGAGGGAGGAGGTGGAGGCTTCGGGCGCGCTGGCGTCGACACGCCTGCCCTCTTGGCGAGAGGTTGAAGGCGGTGGGGGATGGCTGGGCCTCGCCACGATCTTTGGGCAGATGGGGCACTAGGTGGGCTGCAGGTAAGTGGCCAGGTACGGTTTCTCTCCTCTCTGCTTATTTCTATTTTATATTATTCTGAAAACTTCTGCGGCTTTATTAAAAATATCCGTGCACTTTTAAAAATCACCAAACTGTGCATGCTCAATGTATAGAATATATCTAACATGGAACATTTCAGTTTAGGAGTATTTGGACATTTAAAATATTTTATAGAATTTAAATGTCCAAATTCAAATACTTATTGATTTAATTCAAAGATCCAAATGTCATGGAAAAATGTGCAATATCTCTGGTTACTGTTTCCAGCATTTTTCCGAAAATGGTGAACATTTTTGAAGGCCATTTGGGTCACTGAAAATATTTGAAGTTGAACCTATTTGCATTGTTTTAGTGCTAGGGCTTGGTCATCCCCATTTCAAATTTCATGAAAATTAAACATGATGACATGAATGCCTTAATGCAACTAATGTCAAACAATTCTAGGGCTGTGACAGCTCACCCCCACTAAACAAGAATCTCGCCCCGAGATTCAAGACGTGAGGTAAGAGGAAAAGGGGAGTCACAAAACTATCACAATCTTCATGATCCATTTGCCCTTCTCGAAAATGTTGATCCATTCCATCATCTTGGTCTTGACGTCTTGCTTTCGAGATCTTCACTCAACATGACAACAGAAAGAGGGGGAAACCCTATACGATTCGATCTTCACGAAGATCAAGTAAACATGATCGACTCACGGACTGGGATGGTGACACATCTCAAGTTGAGACACAAAACACATCGAGAGGGACGGAAGAACAAACGACGGGGTTTGATGGGTGGCAACAATTCCACGCTTAGAAAGATGGTGGATGGTGTCAAGGTGGCGAGGAAATATTTACCATGATTCAATAACGGGGCACCTCAGGGGAGGTGACACGAGGAGCTATTCCCTTAAGTGGCAAAAAGAATTACTTTTGAATTAGAAATCATTGAGACTCTTCATACCAGCCTAAGGCAATCACAAACGATCGCTTGGTGGAGTGTAAAGGAATGGTACACCCGGACTAGAATGGATGATGTGGACTACCTTGTTGAAGACAACGCAATGGACGACTTTTGCTTATCACCGGAAATGGATGGGACCCATGGTAAGTCCACTTTTGAGGATGATCCTAGACAACAATTGCTGAGAAGGCAACCCAAGGGAGATTGGCACAATGGGATGCGAGCTGGGAACAAAATGCAAATCTGGAATGTTCCAACCATCATATCTCGCACGAGATCCAGATCTGGTTGGTGTTAAGATATTCCAGACTCATCGAGTCTAGAAGAAAAATGAAAGTTTGCAACACAAATCGACGAGAAGATGTTGCGAGATTCTCGGAATGAACTACGATAGCAAGCTCCAAAACATGAGCTGGTTACGCTACTAACATGTGAACATGTTGTCCAATACAAGAATGACCACATAGTAGTCTTATCATAAAACACTACCGAAGTTCAGGTGGGGAACCATCAACGAGGATATCAAGTCCTTGCATAAGTCATATGATTAGCTCTTATGAAGAAACTTCTTGTCCCTGCACCAATCAATCAGTGGCTTGGTGTGCTATGGGATTCATATGGAATGAAGATGATCAGTCTATCAGACCATAGAATACTTCGCACGTGCATGACTGACTTGGAATGATTCCAAGGAAACAAACAAACCTTTCTCGAATTCATGGCGGCAACTTACACCTAAAGCACAGGAATTCGAGGAAGTCACCCTTTCCATCCAAGCATAAGCTTCATGAACGGAACACGAAGAAATGCTTACACAAGTTTCCAATACTAGGTTGATGTTCAACATGACTCATGGGGGGAGACAAAATGCTGGCGATGGGCTCAACAACAACTCATCGTAATTTCCATATCACCGGACTTCCACCATCATGTGAACACGGTGATAGCATTGGTCGGACCAAAAGATGTAACGGGTATGCTCGAGGGATCAACCACGAGTAAGACAACATTACGAATATCGTTGGTTCTGATTTGACTTGATAATAGCCCATACTCAAGTCAAAAGATTGATAAGACAATAGGTCCAGCAACTGATCACAGGGACAATCAATGAAGATATCATCTTTCTTCAACACACACACACGCACAGAAGACATCCCCTAGAGATGAACTAAGTTAAGCAAAGCTTTATCTTCCAACTCTCCAAGTTGTTGTCTAGTTCAACCAACTAGTTCAGGGATATCCAACATGTAGTCTTGGAGAATGGGTAGTTTACAGAAAACAACTTGATCACGAGCTCAACATAACAGTCGGGGAGACAACCCGGTAACACTTCCAAGAAGATATTTGGAAAGTCACGAACCACCGGTATGTTACTAAGCTCGAGATCAATATTGCTTTTGAGGCCAAGACGATAGGACCAAATGAGTGAGGACTTGACAAGATCCTAACTCATAGACCGAAAAGTGCACCAGAACTAAGGACTAGGTAGTACGATTAATCTTAGGATGATGATTTAATAACCATCACGCTAAGAATGATGGATATTGTCCATTAGCTGCCAAGCAACGAGTTGCTCGGAGTATCGATTTCACACATCACAATTCACTTGTCGGCATTCCGGTTGCAACAACACGAGGACCGAGGAATGATTGATGATGGTGAGAAGTATCACTATGACAAGAGTTCATAAGAGAAGGTGCAATTCTCATGATGTTCCTGACATAAAGATGGTAACACTCCAAGGTAGAGCAGAATCAAAGCTAGATTGGCATTTTGATCTGCGGAATACAACTGCTTGACCCAATCCTAGATATGGATGAGGTATCGAGTTTGTTTCTCCTAGTCATTCCGTAATGTAATGGCTTGACGGAACACAAGGATAATAGACATCGATAAACGAATGCACACATATTCTTGGTTATCAACTGATAGAGGATGGTCGGGATACAACTAAAGAGAGCAACTCAAAGGAACATATAATTTTTCGAGTTGTGGAAGCATGGATTAATATATCGAGCAAGGCTCAACATTTCTCCCGGATAACCCATGCAGAAAGTAGAATTGGCAGATTCACAATATGGAATGGCGAACTCCTCAAGAGTACTCTGATTGTGATCTTTTGGTTCAGCGAGGAACTTCTGCCATAGGCGGTTCATAGTATTTGGAAGAAGGAAATACCACGGACCTCGAGGACTAATGCAAAGGTTACTAATATCCTAAAGGAACTAGCAAATACTAACAACATGAAATAGGGTGAATCTCGGGTTCAAGAAACCCAGGAGTAGAATACCTACTACTAAATGGCATCGCGGGATGCTTTCAAGAATAATGGCCAGAATTATCACACTGGGGATACAAAAGCATTGCTAAATTGCTAGGTGACTTCCTAAACAACTAGGGTCATAATAGTAGCTCCAACATCTATGCCGAGGCAACGAAGTACCTCAACTTACCGATTAGTGTGCTTATTCTGACCAAAAGGACATCGGGAACGGAGGGAAAGGATTTGCAAATGCATCAGACTATTTAGAGACCTGGGATGACTCGGACATCATAACGGCTGTAAATGCTCAAAATGATTTGAGACATCCTGCAAAATGGTGGCATAACCACTCAACATCAAATTGACAAGGTTCCGAGATCAACAGTTATCATACAGAATTAGCAGGAACTGAACTGAGGCTTAAAACCAACAATCTTAAAGGTCTATGGATTAGTAACACGTCATCCTGATAGATAGATGAGAAGCCTAGTTCTTAACCCCGTAGAAGAGAAGAGGTTGACTCAGATCATAAGGCCATGAGGTATAAGGAGTAAAAAGAGCCTTAAGTTCCCTTCCACAATCAATTCCTTACATAGCTAAAGCATTTCTAGACACAACTTGACCAGTTTGGCTTGGTAATCCCACAGCAACAGGCTCGATACCAACGCTGTCGGGACCCGATCCTAGTCACACCGATCTAGCATGTAACACATCATATCACTTTGCGGCCTCACGCACGGTATTCCCACGGTGTCGCCTTACCATGGCCCGGGACCGTTTAAGCCTTTTGGCTCAGGTATATGATAGTGTCGCTAGCATCCATATGACAAAGAACCGGGCCGACATGGCTAGTCGTGAACCCAAAGCGGCGCTAACCCATGGGGACAGGCATACATGAATCACATCGAGCATGTCGGTCATCAACGTATAAATTGGGCTGTAGTAATCGGGCTAACAGGACTCGGTATCCCGCAGAAAGTGTGCTAGGCAGGACTCGAATAACACCGCGTGACATTTCCCGAAGGACAGACATAGGAACGAAGTGAAACACATGCCGCCGATCAAGTGTCCAAGCGGTAGTGCTGGGCTAGCAGGACTCCGGTGAACCGGGTCAGAAGCGGACTACTATCGCCCAGAAGCACGAGACTACATTTCCCCATATGAGAGGCTGCCAAGGATAAACAACTAGTTTGTCGGATCCCACACATACCAAGCATTTCAAACATACACACAATATGCTCAATATGTGTAGATACAACATGGCATCACAACATAACTCTCACGACTCAAATATTTATTCATTAGGCTCCGAGGAGCGAGATATTACAAACATGGGTCTCATGACCCAACACTCGTGAGCATACAAGTCGAAGCACAAGCGGAAGCTAAACATGTGCGAGTACAGACAACTATAAATGAAAAGGGTGAGAAGCCCGACTATCTACCAGATCCTACCGAGGGCACAAGATCGTAGCCGAGGTAACAAGCTAACCGTCAAGTCCAAGCGGAACTACTAGCGAGACCGAAGTCTCTCTCGCAAAACATAAAATAAGCAAACGTGAGTACAAACGTACTCAAAGAAGACTTACATCGTAACTAACTACATATGCATCATTATCAAAAGGGGTGGTGGAGTTTGACTGCAGCAAAGCCAGCTTTGACTCGGTGGCTATCTGAACTACTAATCGCAAGTAACTCTTTTGAGGTGGCGCACACGAGTCCACAAATTCACCATATCAATACACCACTACGGACCCGCTCCCGTCTCCCTACGAGAACGCCATCCATAGCACTCACGCTTATCTTGCGCATTTTAGAGTATCCACTTTCACTTGTCTATGAACAGATATAGGCAACCCAGAAGTCCTTCTCCGTGGACACGGCTATTCGAATAGATCATATTAACCTGCAGGGTATACTTCTTCACACACGCTCTCACCACTTACCGCCGTTTACCGACATGTACTCGGCAACCTTCGCCGGAAGCCCAACGTGGGTGTCGGCCACAGCCTACCTAAACACACAAGTCCCAAGTCCAGTTGATCGCCTATTCGGGTTCCATCCACAGGGAGTCCGCCGAGGTTTCCCATACGGCCCCGAACGATGTGTACAGGTTCCCGAGACACCAAACGGGCGAATCGGCACAGACCCGCGGTGCCTACCGCAACACAACCCACCCCTATGGTCGGCGTTGCGTGCCCCAAAGATGCTACAAACACGAAACTACTTGCAACTCCCGGATGAGGACAAGAGTGGTTAAGAAGCCGAGAGGGTCCATTGGTTTCCGGGCCCAATGCGTGGTAGTAACTGTTTCATGGATCACATACACAGATCTCGAGTTCACGAGGACGGCCTACTGCAATGAGACAACCCACCATGTACTCCTACATGGCCTCTCACCGCTACCTTTACCAAATCGTGTTCACACACTTAGCTCACACACGCAGAGGACATGTTCACACAACCATTCCAATTCATTCCCGATGAATCGACTGACTCAACTCTAAGCAGTGTGAGTGCATGACAACAAGCATGAATGAGTAGGCACAACATGGCTCAAACAACTCCTACTCATGCTAGTGGGTTTCATCTATTCTTGTGGAATGACAGGTCATGCAGAGGATAAAGGGGTTCAACTACCGCAGCAAGTAACACATGAGTCGTTGTTGTCCTAATGCAGTAAAATAGAGCAGGAGCGAGAGAGTGGGATTGTATCGGAATGAAAAAGGGGGTTTGCTTGCTCGGCACTTCGAAGATAATATAGTTCTTCATCGGTGTCATCGAATTCATCGCCAGACGCCGCTCATCGAGAGGGGACGATTCTTACGGCAAACAAGAGAGAACACAATCAATGCAATGCACATTCACATGAATGACATGTCATGTTAAGGTACTGAATTCACCTAATGCAATGTCTAGCCAGGTTAATTGAAGTGGAATTCAAACAAGAACAAATTCCAACTCCAAATGTTATTTCATAAATTGCCCTAATCATGATTCATCCTATTCAGTGAGGTTAACTTGTTTAATCATGCATGAAAGTGCCATAAACAGATTCTTCATATTTTTCTGATCATTTTTCATATATAAATTATTTCCATTGGAGTTACGGTTGAATTACTATGAATTTTAGAAGTTTAGGTAAATTCCTGGAATTTCCTGAATTATTTAAATTCCAGAAAATCAATAACTGCGTCTGGGTGACGTCAGCAGAGTCAACAGGGCTGGTCCGGGTCAAACCTGACCAGGGGGTCCCACATGTCAGTGTGATTAGCTTAACTGAAATTAATTAAGCTAATTCTAAATAGTCACTGTGGTCGGGCCCCACCGTCATTGACTCAGAGAGTCAACCGGGGCCCACCGGTCAAAGTCAAGGTCGGCTGCCGGCGTTTAACCGCCCGGCGAGCCCGACACGGCGGCGAGGAGTGGTTTTGCCGTTCCGGCCACCAAAAGGGTCGCGGAGGTATCTACGTGGAGAGGGGATGAGCTGAGGCTCTTGGTGGAGTGGCTTGAGCTCGGGCGGCCGGAATCGGCGCCGGCGACGTCGTAGGCAGCCGCCGGAGTTCGGCCAACGGCAGGTTAGGCGATGCAGGGCGCTAGGGGGGGTGTTGGTGCGTGCTACGTGCTCCTGGTGAGGTGTGGAGCACGCGGTGGTGTGCCGGCTTGAGCCACGGTGGCTCGGCCACGACGGCGACGAGGCACGGCGGCGGTGAGCCTCAGCCATGGCGGAGAGTGGGGCTAGAGCATGCAAACGCGAGGGGGAGAAGAGGGGATCGACGCAGCAGCTCACAGCGATGACGACGGGACGCTCGGCGAGGTCGGGGACGTCTTCGGTGCTGCGAATCGAGCGGCGGCGATCGCCGGGTCCGCGGAGGGGAAAAGCGACGGGGCGGCGCCTCGGGGCTTCTCCGGTCATGAGTGACAATGAGGGCGAGGATGGAGTGGCGGGCTTGTGGGCTAGTCGGGAGGAGAGGGAGTGGCGGTAGTCATGGGCGAACAGCGACAGTGGCGACGGGCCGCTTCGGTGAAAGGCAAGAGGGAAGCAGAGGAGGAAATGGGGTCCAGGGAGAGAGGGAAGAGGACGAGAGGGTTCGGGGAGGCGCGTGGCGTCTCCGGCGTCGAGGGGGAGCCAGGCAGGCTGGGAGGGAGGAGGTGGAGGCTTCGGGCGCGCTGGCGTCGACACGCCTCTGCCCTCTGGCGAGAGGTTGAAGACGGTGGGGGATGGGCTGGGCCTCGGCCACGATCTTTGGGCCGAGATGGGGCACTAGGTGGGCTGCAGGTAAGTGGCCAGTGCACGGTTTCTCTCCTCTCTGCTTATTTCTATTTTATATTATTCTGAAAACTTCTGCGGCTTTATTAAAAATATCCAGCACTTTTAAAAATCACTAAACTGTGCATGCTCAATGTATAGAATATATCTAACATGGAACATTTCAGTTTAGGAGTATTTGGACATTTAAAATATTTTATAGTATTTAAATGTCCAAATTCAAATACTTATTGATTTAATTCAAAGATCCAAATGTCATGGAAAAATGTGCAATATCTCCGTTATCAAGCTTTCCAAAGATTTTTCCGAAAATGGTGAACATTTTTGAAGGCCATTTGGGTCACCGAAAATATTTGAAGTTGAACCTATGTGCATTGTTTTAGTGCTAGGGCTTGGTCATCCCCATTTCAAATTTCATGAAAATTAAACATGATGACATGAATGCCTTAATGCAACTAATGTCAAACAATTCTAGGGCTGTGACACGCCAAGCAACATCATTTGGTGTCACACAACAACACTCTAAATATAATTATCAATTTCATTAACGGTTTCAATTGATGAGGCTGATGTTGAAGACTTGCCGGGGAGGCCAATTCTAGCACAATCAAATCCTTTTGTGACATACTTGAAAAGATATTTGTGCATACCATCATGGTTAACCTTCTCTACATTTATGTGAGCTTGGTACTTAACCACCAGGTCCACATTGTGAGGAACAATGAATCTATTGTCAATGTCAACATTATTTTTCCTAGCTGTTATTCCATTGTTTGGTTGGGCATATTTTGTGAAACCATTCTCCCGTACAGGTGTTTGCTCACAGAACTCCTTTGGGTAAAATTTTGTGCATTTTCCTTCTGACATACATGGTGATGAGTGGCCAAGAGGGACGCAAGGGCCATGAACCATAAAAGAAGAAACAACCTCATATCCTATTGGATCTTTTACAAGATCTGGCAACTGAGCAGAAATATAGGAATCTATCTTCTGTGCATCTAAAGGTGCTTCTTTGGCTAACCATATAATTATATGAACATGTGGGAGTCCACGTTTCTGGAATTCAACTATGTAGATAACTACAGGAATGTAAAATATGTTTAATAATCGGCAGAAAACTATGTTGAGAGAAGGGAATATAAGTTTAAGAGAACACTTATTACCTGCGTTTATGGGTCCAAAGAATTGTTTCTTTTTAATATCATCCATTAGAATATTAAGCTTCATTTTGAATACCCGGTTGACAATATCTGGACGGTCAGATGGTTCTTGACCAGGAATGGATGATAGAGCCTCTGTAATTTCAGGCCAAGCAGCATTTGATGTGAATGTGACAAACAGATCTGGGCAACCATATTTTCTACAAATAGCAATGGAGTCTTGGTAGTTTTGGTATAAGTAGCGAGGGCCTCCAGTAAATGAGGAAGGTAATATAATCCTTTGGCCAATAGAAGAACCTGATGTAATACCCTTCGACACAGAATCAACTAAACAACTGAATGATGATGATCTGTATTTCCGTTGAAAGCTAGGCTTGCGGTAGAATGCAATACGAAAGGTTTCAAGAAAACAATAGCCATCCACAAAGTAAGCCTGTGTTAACCTTTTGCACCGTAATGGAATGTTGAAGTCATTTGGCCTATCATGTAACCTATATGCATAGTATTCTAGCATTGTGAATTTTTGGCGTTGGTTTGATGCATTTGACACTCGAAGGCACATAAGCTCATCATGATAACCATCCTCACCATATGGAAATAAAAGAGGATATTGAATGGACATAAACTTGCAGTGTTTTTCATTGATCTGTTGTAACCGTGATGAATGATCTTCTATTATAATGTCTCGTCCAACATCAGAAGACCCTAAATCTCCAACCACTAATCCAACAACCGGATGCAACTGGAGCACTATAGATATCTCCATGGGCATCAGGTTTGCCATATATTCTGAGGTATAAATGGTCAGAATCATTGCCATGTAATCTTTGACTTGCTGTTCTAAATAGTTTCACAATGGGATTATGTGTTTTCAACATTGTTATGAGGGACTGAACAATGCCTTCATTAGCTTGGAACAAAGTGCGTGTAGATGAACCGGTGCGCGAAGATGAGGCAACATTTATTCTATTTGAAACCTCACACTCTGTATCAAATATGTATAATTGTGCATATTCTGGTCTCTGTCCTCTGGATGGTCTCAATGAACCAACACGGTGGCAGACTTGGCCACTGATCTTGAAAATGTATGGGCCTCGGCCGTCATTTATGGACTCATCAATTTTAGCTCCCATTGAAGTCATGGCAAACATGGTATTGTACTGACAAATATGATGAAAGAAGTGGGTTGAAAGTGAACTATTATGTGAAGTGAGTAAATCCAATAGAGGTTGAGGAGGAGGATCATATGGCTGGAGGGAAACTTTTCCTCCTCTGCAACACAAATTATGTTGGATTTTGAGTATGCCTTTCTCTGCGTACACGATCATCATACCAAAAGAGAGCACCACAATGTTGGCAAGAACACTGGGGGCCTCCAAGAGTTAAGGGTTCAAATATAGTTCCTGAAAGATGAGGCACAAAGAGAGGGGTTTTTTGTAAACTTAAATGATCACTGAACTTGGACACATGAACATGGATTAATATAGGCAAAAGCTTACGTTTATGGGCAAATATCTGATTATGTGTGTCTGACATCGATGTGGTCGATGCTTCATTTCCTCGGCTCCTGTTTCTAGTGATTACATCCAAACGCCTACGACGGTTCTCGGTGGCAACATGTGAGTTTGATTGAGGAGTGGAATCAGGTACTGATGGACTGCGTGTCCGTCCACATCCATGACCACGTCCACGTGGAACTCCTCGTGTATGACCAACCCCATGCCCACCTGAATAACGCGAAGAACTTTCTGCTCTATCCATGTCGACAACCCTAAGAAACCCATGGGAACGGGAATAGTTGAATGTAGGGCAAAATGGAAGACACTTTTGTTTAATTGTTCCACATGAGAATTGAAATATAAGGGTACATATTGAATCAAGCAAAACTTAATTCAGATTTGAGTGAAGCAAACTACTTGGATGAAGCAAACTAAAACCCATAATATGCAAGGAATTAAAATGCAAGGATATGCATTGAATCAAGTTAAAAAAATTGCATATTAATGAAAATCCAGAATAGGGAAAGATACCAAATTTTAGGAGTAGCACTGGGTGGGAGCATTGTATACCAGTAGGAGCTGTAAACGTGAGGCACGTGGGCATGCAGCAAGGGAAGAATAACCAAAATGATTGAAGTGAGCAGCACCTGAAAAGTCCAAATTTGTGACTCAATCAGCAATATGTCAAGAGGGAATGGCATGGAGAGAGAGGAGAGAGTTGCTCACCAGCGGAAGCACTATGAACACCCTATGGGAGACGTCCACCCATGCTGGAAGATGATGTGAAAAGGATGAGCTGAGGTGGGGCAGACTTTAAAGGGGATTTCTTTAGTTTCTTCTGCGGATCATGGGGAGAGTAAGTGAAGCATCAATCATCAATTTCTTCAGTTTCTTGTGAAGATCGTGGGGAGAGGAAGTGGAGCATCAACCATCAATTACCTACAGTAGAATGGTTTTTCCTTATTTTTAGTGTGGGCCATTTGGAGCATTGGGCTGCAAATGGTTTGAAGCAGTGGGCTATGTAGGTTGGAGTTAGCAAACAAAAAAATAGTAGGATGGTACCTTCATCTGCATGTGTTGACCCAACGATTGAAGGTAAGCTACAGTACTAAGCAACTCGGAGCAACCCGCCTGGGAAGTGAATGGAAGCACTAAAAATTATAGACATCAGATGAATAACAAACCAACCCAATCTCAATCTACAATAAGGGGAAGACATGCTCACCGGAACTGGGGCGTTGGTAGGCACGACGAGCTTCTTCACCGGAGGTTGGCCATGGCGGGGAAGGCCAGCTCCTATCAGGCCATGGCCATGGCGGCGGCAGGAGGGCGGGGGAGGGACCGGTGGTAGACGGGCGAGGTACTCCTTCTCGAGCCATCGGACAGGCGTTGCTCGGGGATGCTCCATCGGACAGGTGCTGCTCGGGGATGCTCCAGTAAAGCAATGGCCATGGCGACGGTGACGAGGAGGCGGGGGGAGGAGGTGGCGATGGTGATGGTCGAATCAACTGGGGCGGGCGATGGGATGGCCGCGTCCGCGTCCGGAGCGCCGCCGCCGTGAGGAGGATCTAGAGCGGGGGAAGGGGATGAGGAGGTGGGATGGTAGGGCCGCGCCGGAGCGCCGCCGCCATGATGGTCGGGCCGCATCCAGAGCGCCGCCGCCGCTGTCAGGATGATCCGGAGCGGATCATAGGCAAGGGAGGCTGGCGGCGGTAGGAAATCATGAGGGGACCAGCGTGGGGCGTGGCCGCTGGGGGATTTTGTTTTTTCTTTACAGGAAAAAATAACCTCAGGAAGTCGGATGCATGGGACTGTTTAGGGTGACGTGGATGCCTGTGATTGGATGCTGACGTGGCTATGCTGAATGTTGAGATAAATCAAGTAGCGGGGGTGAACTTCTTAAGTATATAGGATGTGTAGCACTATGATCGAGATTCAATAAACCATTTACAATGGGTGTATGACCATAGAAGGTTTTATTCAGAACAACAATTATTCTTTGACTTAAATGAATAACCGTATCGCAATACATCCAATCATATTCATGCTCAACATAAACACCAAATAACATTTATTTAGGTCCAAGACTAATCCTGAAGGTAGAGAGAGTGTGCGATGGTGATCGTATCAACCTTGGAATTACCTCCAACACACATCGTCACCTCGTCCTTAACTAGTCCCTGTTCATTCTGCAATTCCCGTTTCGAGTTACTAATCTTAGCAACTTAACCGGTATCAAATACCCAGGGGTTGCTACGAAGACTAGTAAAGTACACATCAATAATCTGTATATCAAATATACCTTTTTTCACTTTTACATCCTTCTTATCCGCCAAGTATTTGGGGCAGTTCTGCTTCTAGTGACCATTCCCTTTGCAGGTGAAGCACTCAGTTTCAGGCTTAGGTCCAGCTTTGGGCTTCTTCAAGGGAGTGGCAACTTGCTTGCCATTCTTCTTGAAATTCCCTTTCTTTCCCTTTGCCCTTTTTCTTGAAACTAGTGGTATTGTTAACCATCAAGATTTGATGCTCTTTCTTGATTTCTACCTTTGCCGATTTCAGTATCGTGAAGAGCTCGGGAATCGTTTTCGTCATCCCTTGCATATTATAGTTCATCACGAAGTTCTAGTAACTTGGTGATAGTGACTTAGAGAACTCTTTCAATCACTATCTTATCTGGAGGATTAACTCCCACTTGATTCAAGCAATTGTAGTACCCAGACATTCTGAGCACATGCTCACTGGTTGAACTATTCTCCTCCATCTTGTAGGCAAAGTACTTGTCAAACGTCTCATACCTCTCGACACGGGCATGAGTCTTAAATACCAATTTTATCTCTTGGAACATCTCATATGCTCTATGGCATTCAAAACCTTTTTGAAGTCCCGGTTCTAAGCCATAAAGCATGGCGCACTAAACTATCAAGTAGTCATCATACCGAGCTTGTCAAACATTCATAACGCTCGCATCCGCTCTCGCATAGGTCTGTCACCTAGCGGTGTATCAAGGACATAATCCTTCTGTGCAGCAATGAGGATAATCCTCAGATCACGGACCCAGTCCGCATCATTGCTACTATCATCTTTCAACTTATTTTTCTCTAGTAACATATCAAAAATAAAAGGGGAGCTACATCGCGAGCTATTGATCTACAACATAATTTGCAAATACTATCAGGACTAAGTTCATGATAAATTAAGTTCAACTAATCATATTAATTAAGAACTCCCACTTAGATTGACATCCCTCAAGTCATCTAAATGATACGTGATCCAAATCAACTAAAACATGTCCGGTCGTCACGTGAGATGGAGTAGTCATCAATGGTGAACATCTCTATGTTGATCATATCTACTATATGATTCATGTTCGACCTTCCGGTCTCCAGTGTTCTGAGGCCATGTCTGTACATGCTAGGCTCGTCAAGTTTAACCTGAGTATTCCACATGTGCAAAACTATCTTGCACCCGTTGTATGTGAACGTAGAGCCTATCACACCCGATCATCACGTGGTGTCTCATCACGATGAACTGTAGCAACGGTGCATACTCAGGGAGAACACTTATACCTTGAAATTTTAGTTAAGGGATCATCTTATAATGCTACTGCCGTACTAAGCAAAATAAGATGCATAAAAGATAAGCATCACATGCAATCGAAATATGTGACATGATATGGCCATCATTATCTTGTGCCTTTGATCTCCATCTCCAAAGCACCGTCATGATCTCCATCGTCACCAGCTCGACACCTTGATCTCCATCGTTGCATCATGGTCGTCTTGCCAACTATTGCTTCTACAACTATCGCTAACGCATAGTGATAAAGTAAAGCAACTACATGTCGTTTGCATTTCATACAATAAAGAGACAACCATAAGTCTCCTGCCGGTTGCCAGTGATCATCTCATACAATAACGTATATCACATCATGTCTTGACCATATCACATCACAACATGCCCTACAAAAACAAGTTAGACGTCCTCTACTTTGTTGTTGCAAGTTTTACATGGCTGCTATGGGTTTCTAGCAAGAACCATTCTTATCTACGCATCAAAACCACAACGGTGTGTCATCAAGTTTGCTGTTTTAACCTTCTTCAAGGACCGGCCGCAGTCAAATTCGATTCAACTAAAGTAGGAGAAACAGACACCCGCCAGCCACCTTTAAGCAAAACAAGTTGCACGCCTGTCGGTGGAACCGGTCTCATGTGCGTGGACATGTAAGGTTGGTTCGACCACTTCACCCCACAATACCGCCGAATCAAAATAAGACGTTGGTGGTAAGCAGTATGACTATCACCGCCCACAACTCTTTGTGTTCTACTCGTGCATATCATTTACGCATAGACCTGGCTCATGATACCACTATTGGGAAATGAGCATGCAATTTCAAAAAATTGCCTGCGCTCATGCAAGATCTATCTACGAGATGCATAGAAACAAGAGGGGAAGAGTGTGTCTACATACCCTCGTAGACCGAAAGCGGAAGCGTTTGACAATGCGGTTGATGTAGTCGAACTTCTTATCATTCTGACCGATCAAGCACCGAACGTACGGCACCTCCGAGTTCTGCACACGTTCAGCTCGATGACGTCCCTCGAACTCTTGATCCAGCAAAGTGTCGAGGAAGAGTTCCGTCAGCATGACGGCATGGTGACGGTGATGGTGAAGTGATCCGCGTAGGGCTTCGCCTAAGCACTACGAAGATATGACCGGAGGCGTAAACTGTGGAGGGGGCACCGCACACGGCTAGCAATTGTTGATGTGTGTTCTAGGCGCCTCCTTCCCACATATATATAGGTGGGAGGGGGAGGGGAACAGCCTTGGGGCACCGGCCCTAGTCCAATTCCCCCCCTTACCATGTTTTCCGGAGGGGAAAGGAAGGAGGAGGGAGGAGGGAAGGAAGGGGGAGGCCGAATCCCTCCCTTTCATTCTCTCTTCCCCTCTTTCCTTCCCCTCAGGTGCGGCCCATATGGGTGGCGCGGCAGCCCCTGCTGGCTGTTGCGTTTCCCCTCTTGGCCCATTAGGCCCATATCTTTGTCGGGGGTGCCCGGAACCCCTTCTGGTGACCCGATAAGTACCTGGTACCCTCCTGAACAGTTCTGGTGTCCGAATACTATTGTCCTATAAATCAAACTTTACCTTTCGACCATTTCGAGACTCCTCGTCATGTCCGTGATCTCATCCGGGACTCCGAACAACATTCGGTCACCAAATCACACAACTCATATAATACAAAATTGTCATCGAACGTTAAGCGTGCGGACCCTACAGGTTCGAGAACTATGTAGACATGACCGAGACACCTCTCCGGTCAATAACCAATAGCGAAACCTGGATGCTCATATTGGCTCCTTCATATTATACGAAGATGTTTATCGGTCGAACCGTAATGACAACATACGTTAATCCCTTTGTCATCGGTATGTTACTTGCCCGAGATTCGATCGTCGGTCGTTACCGGAAAGTCTCTTTACTCGTTCCATAATAAATCATCCCGCAACTAACTCATTAGTTACATTTCTTGCAAGGCTTCTTATGATGTGCATTACCGAGATACGTCTCCGATACTCGGAGTGAAAAATCCTAATCTCGATCTATGCCAACCCAACAAACACCTTCAGAGATACTTGTAGAGCATCTTTATAATCACCCAGTTACGTTGTGGCGTTTGATAGCACACAAGGTATTCCTCCGGTATCCGGGAGTTGCATAATCTCATAGTCGAAGGAATATGTATTTGACATGAAGAAAGCAATAGCAATAAAACAGAACGATCAATATACTAAGCTAAAGGATGGGTCTTGTCCATCACATCATTCTCCTAATGATGTGATCCAGTTCATAAAATGACAACACATGTATATGGTTAGGAAACTTAACCATCTTTGATTAACAAGCTAGTCTAGTAGAGGCTTACTAGGGACACGGTGTTTTGTCTATGTATCCACACATGTATCATGTTTCCGGTTAATACAATTCCAGCATGAATAATAAACATTTATCGTGATATAAGGAAATATAAAATAACAACTTTATTATTGCCTCTAGGGCATATTTCCTTCAAATATGAATTGTGGAAATGATATGTTACAATAGGCATTGTGTGGGAACAATTATGAATCTTGTCTTTGACAATAACAAAGTGAATGATATTTTCTTTATCATACTAATCCATCTCACAAAGTTCCATTATGTTTTGTGTGATTGAAGTTTTCAAGTTTTGGGTGAGATATCGATATGAGGAGAATAAGGAGTGGCAAGACCCTAAGACTGGGGATGCCCAAGGCACCCAATGTAATATTCAAGGAATACGCAAGCAACTAAGCTTGGGGGTGCCCCGGAAGGCATCCCCTCTTTCGTCTTCAACATTATCGGTAACCCCACTTGGAGCTATATTTCATTCGTCACATGATATGTGTTTTGCTTGGAGCATCATTTTATTTTTTTTATTTGCTTTCTGTTATTTAGACAATGTTTTGCATCTTTTATTTCAATAAAAGTGTCAAGTATAGCCTTTACCATGCTTATCTTGCAAGTCTATATGTTGGTGTTTTGAAAACAGAAAGTTTTTCATCATTTTTTGAATTGTTAAAAAATGTCAGAACGTGATAAAATCTTGAAATTTTTACAAAGTAAGCTATGATAAATTTTATACAGTTTTGGTAAATTTTCAGAATTTTTGGAGTTAAAGAAGTATGAATCTTCGTGCATCCATTACAAACTATCCTGTTTTGACAAATTGCTGTTATGTTTGCATTGTTTTCATATGTTTAATTGTTCGATGATTCTATTTGAGGATATGACTATTAAATATGCAGAGGCATTTAGTATGGAATGTTAAATTATAATTTAGTGATTTTCTACAGTAGAGAATGATAATGTTTTGCATTGATTTATACTAACTTATCTCATGAGCTCTTGTTGAGTTTTGTGTGGATGAAGTTCTTAAGATTTAGGGAAACCGGGATATAAAAGAAATTAAGGAGACACAAAAGCTCAAGGTTGGGGATGCCCAAGGCATCCCAAGATAATATTTCAAGAAGTCTCAAGCATCTATGCTTGGGATGCCCCGGTAGGCATCCCACCTTTCTTCATCAACAATTATCGGTTAGTATCGGTTGGGCCTAAGCTTTTGCTCCTTCACATGAGTAGTGCTATTCTTGGAATATCATTTATTTTGTTTTGCTTGCTGTTTTAATAAAATACATAGATCTGAAAGTTCTTAAATAAGAGAGTGTCCTCAAATAGCTACCCATTTACTAAACTACTCGGTTGATCTCCACTTATATCTTTTTGGAGTAGTTTGTCATTTACTCTTGTGCTTCACTTATATCCTATGAGTAAATTGTTGAATGAATTGATTATCATGAAGTTGAAATTATATGTTCATATCATGCCTAGTAGTGGCTTCTCATTGGGTTTAGAAAGTGAAATCTTTTGAAGCTTGACAATCGCAATATTGGTCATACAAGCAATTCATGAATGATTAGTATAAGGAAGAGAACTTTCACATGCAAATATATTATCTTGGACATCTTCTATGATTGTGAATACCCATTAATTATTTTCAAACTTGAGAAAATTAGTTGAAGTTGGACAGGGAAGACAACATAATGAGTTATGGTTGTGTATATTTGCATAGAAGTTATATTGTTATGGATCCTCCAACATGTGGTGTTTGCTTAGGATCTTTTGCTAACCAAAAATTCATACTAAGTAGAGATACTACTTGTGCATCCAAAAACCCTTAAACCCAGTTTCTTGCCATGAGTGTCCACCATACCTACCTATGGGTTGAATAAGATCCTTCAAGTAATTTGTCATCGATGCATAAAGCAATAAAAATTGCTCCTAAATATGTTTGATCTTTTATTGTAAGGGAAAATAAGCGTTGTACAAACTTGTGATGGCAAAGTAATAAAAGCGACAGACTGCATAATAAAGGTTGCTATCATAAGGGGCAGTATAATGTGACGTTCCTTTGCATTAAGAGTTTGGGCATCCAAAACTAAAAAGCGCATGAAAACCATTGCTTCCCTCTGTGAAGGGTCTATCTTTTACTTTCCAGTATTTACTTTTATGCAAGAGTTAGTAGTATGCATTCTCGTTTCAACCTAAATTATTCTCTAGTTGGCAAGCATCATCTGGTGGGGAAAGATCTGGGCACATATAGCCAGTCAAATATATTTGATCATGATTTATTATTGTTGACAATTATCTCTATGATAAATGAGTTGGGTGCTACCTCTTCAGCTTGCATTGGTTTTTCTAAATTTCTAAATTTCTAAATTTTGGAATGTAACATCCCAAATTTCTAAATTTTGGAATGTTATATTAAATAAATAGTTTTGATTGATTGTTTAATTATGGTGCGGTTGCTTGAGTTAAATTGAGTGAAATTCAAAACTTTATGAAAGTTAAATGAGAGGGAATAAAAGGACCTTCCCAAACTTTCATTTGCATTTATGATCTCCATGAAGTCAAATTCATTTCATCAAGAAACCCTAGAGAGAAGATGACATGACTTCTTCCATTTGAATAAATGAAAAGGGTTTTGAAAAGATTTGAATTTCATTTGGAAATATTTTCCAATTCAGAAACTTGCGCAACTCAATGATTTTCAAGAGAGAAGATAAAATGACTTGTTCAAAACATATGAAATACGAGTTGGAAGTTTAAAAGAATCAAATTGGAAGTCCCTTTGAAATTATTTTTAATTTGGAGTTATTTGGGTTTTATTCAAATTATTTTTCTCCAAAAATAAAAGATATGGAATTTAGGGTAAAATGATTCCCTACAGTAGAAAGTTGGAGAGAAATAAATTTGAAATCATTTTGGTATTTTTAAAATGATTTTTATTGGGTTTTATTGTAGCAGTAGCACTGTTTTCTTTATTTAGATTTTTGAGGATTTTATTTGATGCTAAAAAATGTTCATGTTGTAGAAAATCTTTTTCTAAATTTTTTGATATATAATATGCCTATATTATATTTTTATTTTTTGCGGTTTTTATTTATTATTTATTTATTGTCTGTTAAAAACTTCCGCAGCCGAACTGGGCCGGCCCAGCCGCGCCGCCGCTGCGTTCCCCGAGTCCGGCCAGGACACGGGAGGAGCCCCGCTGCCCGGGACTCCGCCTCTCGAGGGCGAGCCCCCCCCTTATAAGCTGCACCCGGGGTCCCCCTAGACCCCGTCCGCCGCCGCCTCTCGCCGCAACCCCGCCGCCTCGCCTCGCGCCGCCGCCAAGATTTTACGCCCGCCGCCATTGCCGACACCATCATGGCCGCTGCTAGCTCGCCGGCCTCATGGCCGCCATTGCCGTTCTATCTCGCCGGGCCGCACCTTGTCGTCGCCTTCCCCTCGCGTTGCACGCCGGAGCCGCCACCCCGATCCAAGCCGCCGCCGCCGTCTTGCCGGAAACCGCCGCCGCCGCTGTCGAACCGCCGGTTCTTCCAGACTGGTAATAAACCGTCCTCGGTTCGCCGGTTCTCTCTTTAGGGTTTCGGTTTTAATTTAAACCTGGTTTATTATTTAGTTTAGTTATTTAGTGAACATTCTTTAGTTAGGATTCAGTAGCGAACGTTTTCGTTCTATAGATCTGTTTAGCGAACGTTCGTTCGGTAGTTTTTTCTTTTAGTTTAATTTTCAGCCAGGGATTTAGATATAATTAGTTTATTTACAATTTAGCCCCTGATCTTCAAACCTTCGCTACTTCTTACTCGTTTATCCAAATCCAACAAAAACAACGCCCACTTCTTCGCTATGATCCCCTCTATCCAGATAATCAACTTGAACATGTTTTTTAAATTTAAAATTTGATCAAACATATTTGAATTTGAATTTCTTTTGTTCATAACTTGACTTTTATAACTCCAATTTAGATGATTCTTTTTGCAAATCGAAGCTCTTGACCTAAACTTTCTGATAAGGCCAAATCCACCCAATTTTGGTACTATTAGAAATTGTTTATGTTGCAAGATTTAATTGCTTGCTTTCAAAGTTTTCCGAGATCTTTTCTTCGATTC
This sequence comes from Aegilops bicornis, assembly GCA_021605145.1. NCBI lineage: Eukaryota > Viridiplantae > Streptophyta > Magnoliopsida > Poales > Poaceae > Aegilops > Aegilops bicornis. The sequence goes on along the minus strand of CM038675.1, from coordinate 377,187,588 downwards.
TTTTGCATGATTGCTTATGTGTGGTTACTATTGCTTACTCATGATAGATTGACCGGAGTGTGACGAGTAGAACTATCAGGAGTTATGAGTGCGAATCATCTTCATCAACAGTACAAGGCAAGTTCACACTTTGATCATATACCTTTATTACCCAGTTTTTATGCATTAGTTTCAACCCTCAAACATGGCATGAGTAGGATTGATAACTGTTGGCGTTCTGGGAACGGGGGTCCCCAGACTTGCTCGCTCATGCCCACGGTGTGGCTGCGCATGATGGGCCCTGCACGGCCCATCTTCATCAACAAGGCATTCAAGACCCTCGCAAGGGGCCAAGCCTCGCGAGGCGGACGACAAAAGACCTCCTCAGGAGCGGCCTCACCAGGTTGGCTCGCGAGGGGCGGAGAGATCAAGGCAAGGCAAACCTCATGAGGTTCTCGTGACGTGAGCCATGACGATCAAGATCAGGCGGGCGCCAGGCGGGCGCCAGCACGCAGTGTCCTTGTTTCCCCTTTGGTGCTAAGGAAGCAAGCGCAGGCGTGGAGTACCGAGGCGTCGGGCAAAGGTTTCCTTATCGGTGCAACGAGACCAAGACCAGCAGGATGGCGAGACGGAGGTCACCATGGAGCCCAAGGTGGCGTCACCACCAGAGCCTTTGGCAGGCGAAGACCGCTTTTGTCAGGGTAAGCTGTACTAGTTGTCCCCTTTCAAATTGGCCGTTGTTGGCTCCCTTCCCGCTCAATATTTGGGGAGAGGACCAGGGCCTCTATAAATAGGACCAGCCACCACGATAGGGAGAAAAGAGAAACCGGATCCAGAGCAAGCCTCACCCACAAAGCACAAGAACACCTCAACCTCAGGAGGCTGTTCTTCCCCTTGTAACTGTTCATTCATAGCCCAAGAGGCAATCCACCACCACCACACTGGAGTAGGGTATAACACCACAACGGTGGCCCGAACCAGTATAAATCTTGTGTCTCTTGTGTTGTGAGTTCGTCGAGTTAGCCCTTGAGATCTTAGCAAGCTAGGACGTGGATCGATCGGGGGAGAACTTTGCGCGCACCCCAGAGTTCGAACCATAAGGGTCTTGCCGGAACCCGTGATTCGACATTTGGCGCACCAGGTAGGGGTGGGCCGTAGCTTCCCTCCCGTCCATCTGCGCTCCGCCACCATCGCGCTCCACCCTCATGGCAGGCGTCTCGCTCCCGGCTCTGGCGGCAGGCACCAATGACGGGGCCAGGGGGCTCCGAGCCCTGGCCCCCGCCTTGCGGCAGGTGCAGTGGCCGCCCAAGTTCAAGACGGAGATGTTGCTGTGCTACGACGGCGCGGAGGACCCGTCAACTTTCCTGCTGGCATATGAGGAGGCCATCCTCGAGGCCGGGGGCGACGACAAGGTCATGGCCAACTGGCTTCCCATGGCCCTCACTAGATCCGCGCGCATGGCTGCTCAACCACCCCGGATCCATGGTGGCATCTTGGGAGGAGCTGCGCGGCCTCTTCACTGCGCGCTACGCGGCACAGGCGCACCACGCGGCCGCGGCCCTGCTAGGTGGCTCTCAAGCACCGCCTTCAGATCGCCACATCAAGCCATTCCTTCACCAAATCGGTGCCGCTTCCAAGTGCTCGGGGGCTCCGCCGGGCTGGGCTGCCCGAGGCCGACCTCACCTTCGGCTCGGAAGACCACCCAGTCACCACCGCCGGCTCGGGTATGCTCCCGATGCTTTGCACGCCCACTATTTGCAACGTGGCCGTTACCAACACCCTCATCAACGGAGGTGCTGGCCTCAACGTGCTCTCTGTGGAGGCCTTCAGCCTTCTTCACGTACCGCTCGAGCAGCTCAGCCTTAGCAAGCCTTTCTTAGGAGTTGGCGGCGGCGCCGCCCACTCCCTGGGGCAGATTCGCCTCCCTGTCACCTTCGGCACGCGCAACAACTACCGCACCGAGCTGGTCAACTTCGACAACGCCCGCATCGGCCTCCCGTACAACGCCATCCTCGGGTACCCATCTCTGGCCCAGTTCATGGCAGCGACCCATCCGGCCTACAACCTGAGGAAGATGCCTGGAAGCAAAGGCGTCCTCGCCGTCAAGGGGGACGCCAAGGAGACCTTGACGGCGCTTAAGCTTGCCCACAAGACCGGCCACAGAGCAAGAGCACGGCAAGTGCAGGCACCCCCGAGGCCAAGGCAGCCGCACCAACCAAGAAGAAGCAGCTGTTCACCAAAGACAAAGCGGAAACCAAGCAGGTGCAGGTCGATGAGGACGGGTCCTCAGGAGCCACCTTTACCATAGGTGCCGACCTCGACCCAAGCCAAGAGGAAGCACTGGTGAAGTTCTTGCGTGCGAACAAGGAAATATTCACATGGGAACCCAAGCAGCTGGTGGGGGTCCCAAGAGAGGTGATTCAGCATCACTTGAGGGTGTGCCCCAATGTACGCCCTGTGAAGCAGCGGGCGAGACGGCAGTCCACGGAGAAGCAAGCCTTCATCGTCCAAGAAACCCGCAAGTTAGAGGCAACGGGTGCCATTCGCGAGGTCCGGTACCCCGAATGGCTGGCAAACCCCATCGTTGTGCCGAAGAAAGGCGGGAAGGAGCAAATGTGCATCGACTTCACCAACCTCAACAAGGCCTGCCCCCAAGATCCGTTCCCGCTTCCACGCATCGACCAGATCATCGAATCTACCGCCGAATGCGACCTACTGTGCTTCTTGGATGTGTTTTCACGGTATCACCAAATCAGGATGGCGGTAGAAGATGTAGAGAAGACAACCTTCCTGACCCCGTGTGGGGTGTACTGCTACACTTGCATGCCCTTCGGACTTTGCAACGCGGGCGTGACCTTTCAGCGGCTGATGCACATCGCCTTAGGGCGGCAGCTCGGGAGAAACATGGAGGCCTATGTCGACGACATTGTGGTGAAGTCTCGAGAGGCAAGAACCTTGATCTAAGATCTGGAGGAGACCTTCGCGAGCCTGTGCCAGGTGAACTTGCGACTTAACCCAGAGAAGTGCGTGTTCAGTGTCCCTTCAGGCAAGCTGCTGGGATTCTGATAACCCACAAGTATAGGGGATCGCAATAGTTTTCGAGGGTAGAGTATTCAACCCAAATTTATTGATTCGACACAAGGGGAGCCAAAGAATATTCTCAAGTATTAGCAGTTGAGTTGTCAATTCAACCACACTTGGATAACTTAATATCTGCAGAAAAGTGTTTAGTAGCAAAGTAATATGATAGTAGTGGTAATGGTAACAAAAGTAACGGAAGCAAAAGTAATATTTTTGGTGTTTTGTAGTGATTGTAACAGTAGCAACGGGAAAGTAAATAAGCGGAGAACAATATAGGAAAACCTCGTAGGCATTGGATCGGTGATGGAGAATTATGCCGGATGCAGTTCATCATGTAACAATCATAACATAGGGTGACACAGAACTAGCTCCTTAATGTAGGCATGTATTCCAAATATAGTCATATGTGCTTATGGAAAACAACTTGCATGACATCTTTTGTCCTACCCTCCCGTGGCAGTGGGGCCCTAATGGAAACTAAGGGATATTAAGGCCTCCTTTTAATAGAGAACCGGAACAAAGCATTAGCACATAGTGAATACATGAACTCCTCAAACTATGGTCATCACCGGGAGTGGTCCCGATTATTGTCACTTCGGGGTTGCCGGATCGTAACACATAGTAGGTGAGTATAGACTTGCAAGATAGGATCAAAAACACACATATATTCATGAAAACATAATAGGTTCAGATCTGAAATCATGGCACTCGGGCCCTAGTGTCAAGCATTAAGCATAGCAAAGTCATAGCAACATCAATCTCAGAACATAGTGGATACTAGGGATCAAACCCTAACAAAACTAACTCGATTACATGATAGATCTCATCCAACCCATCACCGCCCAGCAAGCTTCACGATGGAATTACTCATGCACGGTGGTGAGCATCATGAAATTGGTGATGGAGGATGGTTGATGATGACGACGGCGACGAATCCCCCTCTCCGGAGCCCCGAACGGACTCCAGATCAGCCCTCCCGAGAGGTTTTAGGGCTTGGCGGCGGCTCCGTATCATAAAACATGATGATTTCTTCTCCTTGGTTTTTTTCTCCCCGAAAGCAAATATATAGAGTTGGAGTTGGCGTCGGAGCAGCTCCAGGGGGCCCACGAGGTAGGGGGCGCGCCCTAGGGGGGGGGGCGCTCCCACCCTCGTGGGTGGTGTGGGCCCCTGGTCTTCATCTTTTGCAAGGATTTTTATTATTTCCAAATAGACGTTCCGTGGAGTTTCAGTGTCATTCAAAACTTTTGTTTACGCACATAAATAACACCATGGAAAATCTGCTGAAAACAGCGTCAGTCCGGGTTAGTTCCATTCAAATCATGCAAGTTAGAGTCCAAAACAAGGGCAAAAGTGTTTGGAAAAGTAGATACGACGGAGACGTATCAGCTCCCCCAAGCTTAAACCTTTGCTTGTCCTCAAGCAATTCAGTTGACAAACTGAAAGTGATAAAGAAAAACTTTTACAAACTCTGTTTGCTCTTGTTGTTGCAAATATGTAAAGCCAGCATTCAAGTTTTCAGCAAAGATTATGACTAACCACATTTGCAATAACTCTAAGGTCTCATGTTTACTCATACCAATGGCATAATCAACTAGCGAGCCATAATAATAAATCTCGGATGACAACACTTACTCAAAACAATCATAATATAATATAAGATGGTATCTCGCTAGCCCTTTCTGAGACCGCAAAACATAAATGCAGAGCACCTTTAAAGATAAGGAATGACTAGACATTGTAATTCATGGTAAAAGAGATCCAGTCATAGTCATACCCAATATAAATTAATAGTAATGGATGCAAATGACAACTGTGCTCTCCAGCTAGTGCTTTTTAATAAGAGGGTGATGACTCAAAATAAAAGTAAATGGATAGGCCCTTCGCAAAGGGAAGCAGGGATTTGTAGAGGTGCCAGAGCTCGGTTTTGAAATAGGGATAAATAATATTTTGAGCGGCATACTTTCATTGTCAACATAACAACCAAGAGATGGCGATATCTTCCATGCTACACACATTATAGGCGGTTCCCAAACAGGATGGTAAAGTTTATACTCCCCCTCCACCAACAAGCATCAATCCATGACTTGCTCAAAACAACGAGTGTCTCCAACTAGCAACAGTCCCAGGGGTAGTTTTGTTTGCAATAATTTGATTTAGTTTGCATAAAGCATGGGACTGGGCATCCCGGTGACCAGCCATTTTCTCATGAATGAGGTGCGGAGTCCACTCCTCTTGAGAATAACCCACCTAGCAACATTTGAAGGTTTAGAGTTTGGCACATACAAATTTACTTGGAACGGCAGGTAAATACCGCATATAGGAAGGTATAGTGGACTCATATGGAACAACTTTGGGGTTTAAGGGATTGGATGCACAAGCAGTATTCCACTTAGTACAAGTGAAGGCTAGCGAAAGATTGGGAAGCGACCAACTAGAGAGCGACAACAGTCATGAACATGCATTAAAATTAATAAACATTGGATGCAAGCATGAGTAGGATATAATCCACCATGAACATAAATATCATGAAGGCTATGTTGATTTTGTTTCAACTACATGTGTGAACATGTGCCAAGTCAAGTCACTTAAATCATTCAAAGGAGGATACCACCCCACTATACCACATCACAACCATTTTAATAGCATCTTGGCACGCAAGGTAAACCATTATAACTCATGGCTAATCAAGCATGGCATAAGCAACTATGATCTCTAATTGTCATTGCAAACATGTTTATTCATAATAAGCTGAATCAGGAACGATGAACTCATCATATTTACAAAAACAAGAGAGGTCGAGTTCATACTAGCTTTTCTCATCTCAGTCAGTCCATCATATATCATCATAATTGCCTTTCACTTGAACGAACGAACGATGTGAATAATAATAAGAGTGCACGTGCATTGGACTAAGCTGGAATCTGCGAGCATTCAATAAACAGGAGAAGACAAGGCAATATGGGCTCTTGGTTAAATCAACAATAATGCATATAAGAGCCACTTCAACAATTTAATTATGGTCTTCTCCTATCGACCCCCAAAGAAAAGAAAAGAAAACTATTTACACGGGAAAGCTCCCAACAAGCAAAAGAAGAACAGGAAATATTTTTGGGTTTTCTTTTAAATATTACTACTACAGCAAGAAAGTAAACTAACTAAAAGTTACTACTATTTTTTTTTGGTTTTTCTTAAATTTTATCAAACACACAAGAAGAAAGCAGGAAAAAGAAAATAAACTAGCATGGATATTACAGTGAAAGAGTATGAGCACCGACATCTAGCAATGAGTGTGTGAACATGAATGTAATGTCGGTGGGAAATACGTACTCCCCAAGCTTAGGCTTTTGGCCTAAGTTGGTTCATTGCCAGGGATGGCCTGGCGGATACCCGTAGTTGTAGTCGGGGTCGTACTACGGTGAAGAGGACTCTGACTTCCACTGGCTGGTAATCATCTCCGGATCCCACTGGTAATTAGACTGTCGTGGAGGCTCAAATTGTGGTTCCGGCTCCGGGGCTAGTGTAGGGTTCCGGTAGGCTTGAATGGCTGCCCACGGAACGAGATACAGACCTTCAGATAAATTAAACAAGGAAGGAGCAGGCAAGGTAATAGTCTCAGGGTGATGTTTATGAAAGAACGATTTGTATTTAAGTTCCCCTTCCCTATTCTTAACAATAAAGTCATGCGCTAGCATACTCTTATAATCTAACTAAGCATTAGGCAACAATCTTTCTTCTTTCTCATAGATCCTAATAGGTATGTTAAAATATGGAGCTAGGCGTGAAGCATAAATACCTCCAAAGATGGGGCCCTTAGTACAGTTTAGACTTAACCGTTTAGCAACGATACCGCCCATACTAACAGTGTTATCACGGAATAAACCATGGAACAAAATGAAAATATCAGGAACACTAAGGTTTCCACAGTTTCCATGACCAATTAAGCAACAACTAGCAAATATAGCAAAGCAGCGTAAAACAGGAAAATGTATGCTAGTGATTCTTGCATCGGAAACCTTCCTGGTTTCCCCCACAGTAATGGTGTCAATAAACCCATCCACATCTTTGCGATGTGGTTCATCTAAGGTACCCTCGAAGGGTATTTTGCAAACCTTGCAAAATTCATCTAGTGGCATCTTCTGAACAACATCATATAAATGAAACTCTACTGAAGGAGGTGTTTCCTTAGGAAAATAGTAGAAGTTTTGCACAAAAGTATTAGTGAGTAAGAGATACTGATGACGTTGGTCGCGGAGGAAGTCGGTGAGGCCAGCATTCTCAGCCAATGAATAGAAATCATCATAAATCCCGGCTACTCTCAAGAAATCATCGGAAGGCCATTCAGACGCCGGACCTCCGCGGTACGAGGCAAATTATATTTGGGCCTCTGTGCTTCTTCATTTTGCTTTTCCTTCGAGCTACGGCTCGATGAGCCCCTCAAAAATCTCTTCATTGTTTTCTGAAATATTCTGAAAAATTTTTAGTAACATCAAACAAAAGTGAACCAACTTCAATAAAATTGATAGCAACTACTCCTACAAGTGCCTAGAGACTATATCAAGCATTAGAACTACTTGGAACCATATAAATTTGACATGCAAGCTCAAGAACATGGTCACCTAGGCAGCACAAATTTTTAATGAATAGAGCACTAGAACAAAAACTAATTGGACCAATGGAGGAGTCACATACCAAGGAACAATCTCCCCAAGCAGTTTTGTGAGAGGTGCTTTGAGCAAGGAGATCGAAAATCGTAGCAAAATGAGCTAGAACTCGTGCTTGAGCTGGATATTGGTGTTTGTGGGAGGAAGAAGGAGTGTATGGGTGCAGGAATAAGTGGAGGAGGGCCACCATGGGCCCACGAGGCAGGGGGTGCGCTATGGGGGGTAGGGCGCGCCCTCCACCCTCGTGGCCAGGTAGTTGACCCCCTGCTGTGTTCTCAGGTCCAGAAATTCTCAAAAATTCTAGAAAATATCATATTCCATTTTCAGGGCATTTGGAGAACTTTTATTTTCGGGGTATTTTTATATTGCACGGATAAATCAGAAAACAGACAGAAAAATACTATTTTTACTTTATTTCAACTAAATAACGAGAAAGTAGAAAGAGGGTACGAAGGTTGTGCCTTCTAGTTTCATCCATCTCATGCTCATCAAAAGGAATCCACTAACAAGGTTGATCAAGTCTTGTTAACAAACTCATTCCAAATAACATGGAACAGGAGAAATTTGAATAACACTATGTTACCTCAACGGGATATGCACATCCCCAATAATAAGAATATCATATTTCTTCTTGGCGTAGGAAGAGGAAATTCAAAACCTCCAAAAATAATCGATGGAATTTTTCCAATAGAGTTGATACTATGAACTTGAGGTTGTTTCCTCGAGAAAGTGTACCGTATGCTCATTACCATTAACATGAAAAGTGACATTGCCTTTGTTGCAATCAATAACAGCCCTGCAGTATTCAAAAAGGTCTTCCAAGAATAATAGACATACTATCGCCCTCGGAATATCTAGAATAACAAAGTCCGTTAAAATAGTAACGTTTGCAACCACAACAGGCACATCCTCACAAATACCGGCGGTATAGCAGTTGATTTATCAGCCATTTGCAAAGATATTTCAAGAGGGTGTTAACTTATTCAAATCAAGTCTACGATATAAAGAGAGAGGCATAACACTAACACCGGCTCCAAGGTCACATAAAGCAGTTTTAACATAGTTTCTTTTAATGGAGCATGGTATAGTGGCTACTCCGGATCTCCAAGTTTCTTTGGTATTCCACCCTTAAAAGTATAATTAGCAAGCATGGTGGAAATTTCAGCTTAGGTATCTTTCTTTTATTAGTGACAATATCTTTCATATACTTAGCATAAGGATTCATTTTGAGCATATCGCTTAATCGCATACGCAAAAAAAGATAGGTCTAATCATTTCAAAGAAAGCGCTCAAAATCCTCATCATCCTTTTTCTTGGATGGTTTGGGAGGAAAATGCATGGGTTTCTGAACACATGGTTCTCTTTCTTTACCATGTTTCCTAGCAACAAAGCCTCTCTTATCATAACGTTGATTCTTTGATTGTGGGTTATCAAGATCAACATCAGGTTCAATTTCTACATCATTGTCATTACTAGGTTGAGCATCATCATGAACATCATCATTAACATTTTCATTAGGTTCATTTTCATTACCAGATTGTGTTTCAGCGTCATAAATAGAGATATCATTTGGATTCTCAGGTGGTTCAGCAATAGGTTCACTAGAAGTTTGCAAAGTTCTATCATTTTTATTTTTCTTCTTTTTAGAAGGAGTAGGTGCATCAACATTATTTCTCTGAGAATCTTGTTCAATTCTCTTAGGGTGGCCTTCAGGATACAAAGGTTCCTGAGTCATTCTACCAGTTCTAGTAGCCACTCTAACAGCATAATCATTTTTCTTACTATTCATTTCATTGAGCAAATCATTTTGAGCCTTAAGTACTTGTTCTACTTGAGTGGTAACCATAGAAGCATGTTTACTAATGAGTTTAAGTTCACCTCTAATATTAGCCATATAATCACTCAAGCGTTTAATCATAAAGGTATTCTATTTTAATTGTCTACCAAAATAAGCATTAAAGTCATCTTGCTTAAACATAAAGTTATCAAACTCATCCAAGAATTGGCTAGTAATTTTAGTAGGAGGGATTTCAGCTTTATCATATCTATAGAGAGAATTTACCTTTACTACCCGTGTAGGATTATCAAGACCATGAGTTTCTTCAATAGGTAATGGATCAAGATCATATGTTTCTTCAACAGGCGGTAGACTAAGACCATGTATTTCTTCAATAGGAGGTAAATTCTTAATATCTTCAGCTTTTATACCTTTTTCTTTCATAGATTTCTTTGCCTCTTGCATATCTTTAGGACTGAGAAATAGAACACCTCTCTTCTTCGGTGTTGGTTTAGGAATAGGTTCAAGAATTGGCTCAGGAGCTGGCTCACGACGTGTCCAATTATTTTCATTTGTCAACATATTATTCAATGGAATTTCAGCTTCATCCGGCGTTCTTTCCCTGAAAACAGAACCAGCACAACTATCCAGGTAATCTCTGGAAGCATCGGTTAGTCCATTATAAAAGATACCAAGTATTTCATTTTTCTTAAGAGGATGATCAGGCAAAGCATTAAGTAACTTGAGAAGCCTCCCCCAAGCTTGTGGGAGACTGTCTTCTTCAATTTGCACAAAGTTGTATATTTCCCTCAAGCCAGCTTGTTTCTTATGAGCATGGAAATATTTAGCAGAGAAGTAATAAATCATATCCTAGGGACTACGCACACAGCCAGGATCAAGGGAATTAAACCATATCTTAGCATCACCCTTTAGTGAGAACGAAAATATTTTAAGGATATAAAAGTAGCGAGATCTCTCATCATTAGTGAACAGGGTGGCTATATCATTTAATTTAGTAAGATGTGCCACAACAGTTTCAGATTCATAGCCATGAAAAGGATCAGAGTCAACCAAAGTAATTATATCAGGATCAACAGAGAATTCATAATCCTTATCGGTAATACAGATAGGTGAAGTTGCAAAAGCAGAGTCATGTTTCATCCTATCTTTAAGAGATTGCTTATTCATTTAGCTAATAACCTCTTGAGTTCATATCTATCTTTGCAAGCTAAAATGGTTGCAGAAGCTTCTTTATCAAAAACATAACCCTCAGGAATAACAGGCAAGTCTTCATCATCACTTTCATCAATACAATCAGTTTCAATAATTTCTTTCTTTCTAGCCCTAGCAATTTGTTCATCAAGAAATTCACTAAGGGGCTAGTAGTATCAAGCACAGAAGTAGTTTCATCATAAGTATCATGCATAGCAGAAGTGGCATCATCAATAACATGCGACATATCAGAACGAATGGCAGAAGCGGGTTTAGGTGTCGCAAGCCTACTCAAAATAGAAGGTGAATCAAGTGCAGAGCTAGATGGCAGTTCCTTACCTCCACTCGTAGTTGAGGGATAAATTGTTGTCTTAGCGTCTTTCAAGTTCTTCATAGTGACCAGCAGATATAAATCCCAAGTGACTCAAAGAATAGAGCTATGTTCCCCGGCAACGGCGCCAGAAAATAGTCTTGATAAAACCCACAAGTATAGGGGATCGCAACAGTTTTTGAGGGTAGAGTATTCAACCCAAATTTATTAATTCGACACAAGGGGAGCCAAAGAATATTCTCAAGTATTAGCAGTTGAGTTGTCAATTCAACCACACCTGGATAACTTAATATCTGCAGCAAAGTGTTTAGTAGCAAAGTAGTATGATAGTAGTGGTAACGATAAAAAAAGCAACGGAAGCAAAAGTAATATTTTTGGTGTTTTGTAGTGATTGTAACAGTAGCAACGAGAAAGTAAATAAGCGGAGAACAATATAGGAAAAGCTCTTAGGCATTGGATCGGTGATGGAGAATTATGCCGGATGCGGTTCATCATGTAACAATCATAACATAGGGTGACACAGAACTAGCTCCAATTCATCAATGTAATGTAGACATGTATACCGAATATAGTCATACGTGCTTATGGAAAAGAACTTGCATGATATCTTTTGTCCTACCCTCCCGTGGCAGCGGGGTCCTAATGGAAACTAAGGGATATTAAGGCCTCCTTTTAATAGAGAACCGTAACAAAGCATTAGCACATAGTGAATACATGAACTCCTCAAACTATGGTCATCACAGGAGTGGTCCCAATTATTGTCACTTCGGGGTTGCGGATCATAACACATAGTAGGTGACTATAGACTTGCAAGATAGGATCAAGAACACACATATATTCATGAAAACATAATAGGTTCAGATCTGAAATCATGGCACTCGGGCCCTAGTGTCAAGCATTAAGCATAGCAAAGTCATAGCAACATCAATCTCAGAACATAGTGGATACTAGGGATCAAACCCTAACAAAACTAACTCGATTACATGATAGATCTCATCCAACCCATCACCGTCCAGCAAGCCTACAATGGAATTACTCACGCACGGCGGTGAGCATCATGAAATTGGTGATGGAGGATGGTTGATGATGACGACGACGACGGATCCCCCTCTCCGGAGCCCCGAACGGACTCCAGTTCAGCCCTCCCAAGAGGTTTTAGGGCTTGGCGGCGACTCCATATCGTAAAACGCGATGATTCTTCTCCTTGATTTTTTTCTCCCTAAAAGCAAATATATAGAGTTGGAGTTGAGGTCGGAGGAGCTCCAGGGGGCCCACGAGGTAGGGGGCGCGCCCTAGGGGGGCGCCCCCCACCCTCGTGGACAGGGTGTGGGCCCCCTGGTCTTCATCTTTTGCAAAGATTTTTTATTATTTACAAATAGACGTTCCATGGAGTTTCAGGTCAATCCGAGAACTTACATTTACGCACATAAATAACAACATGGAAAGTCTGCTGAAAACAGCGTCAGTCCGGGTTAGTTCCATTCAAATCATGCAAGTTAGCGTCCAAAACAAGGGCAAAAGTGTTTGGAAAAGTAGATACGACGGAGACGTATCAGATTCCTCGTGTCCCACAAATGGAGCGAGGCGAACCCAGAGAAGATCAAGGCCATTGAAGACATGAGCCCACCGCAGACCCTCTAGGAAATGCAGAAGCTGGCTGGTCGAGTAACTGCGTTGGGATGCTTCATCTCCAAGCTGGGAGAGCGCGCCCTACCCTTGTTCAAGCTGATAAAGAAGAAGGGCCCATTCGAGTGGACCCCGGAGGCCGACCGATCTTTTCAAGACCTCAAGAGATACCTGACCAGCTTTCGGTGATGGTGGCACCACGACCTCTCGAGCCTCTAGTACTCTATCTTGCCGCCACCCCGTACTCCGCCAGCGCGGTGCTGGTGGCGGTTCGGGAAGAGAACCAAGCCAAAGGCGCGTCGCGCCAAGCTACGCCACCAGCAGGATGACACAAGATCAGGAAGGCGCAACAAGAGCCGTAGCAGCATCAACAGAGGACCAAGCTCGGTAGGATGACACAGCCGAGATTCCCGCAAGCGATCACGCGTCGGGAGTTCCACTACCTCAGGAGACGCCCCAACTTCCGCAAGACACGAGCCTCACCAATGCGCCAGCCCTCGTCGAGCACCCGGTGTATTTCGTCAGCATGTTGTTGCGGGACGCGAGAGCACGATATCCCATGCCTCAGAAGCTCCTGCTCCTGCTCTTGGTGGCCTCGCGCAAGTTGTGGCAGTACTTCCAGGGACACCCCATCAAGGTCGTCTCAGCCTACCCATTGGAGAGAGTGCTCAGGAGCCCCAACTCTGCTGGAAGGGTTGCTGAGTGGAACATCGAGCTGTAGGCATTCTAGTTGGAGTTCAGCACTACCAGGGTCATCAAGGGAGCCGCGCTCGCTGATTTTGTGGCGGAATGGACGGATGCCCCGACGCTTGAAGTAGGCGAGGACCGGTCCACCTCACCGGGAAGTGAGGCGCCAGACGGCTGGGTCATGTATTTCGATGGCACCTTCGTGCACTGTATGGGCTGGGCGAAGACTCATCTCCCCCGCTCAAGACAAACTCTACTACACCGTGCAACTCTGCTTTCAGCATGGTGAGAAGGTCTCCAACAACATCGCAGAATACGAAGGCCTCATAGCTGGCCTGAAGGCCGCGACAGCTCTGGGGGTGAAGCGCCTCACCGTTAGGGGCGACTCACAGCTCCTCGTCAACTTCTCCAACAAGGTATACGAGCTGAAGGACGAGCACATGGAGGCATACCTCGCGGAGGTGCACAAGATGGAGAAGCAGGTTCTGGGCACAGGTTGCAAAGACGTGCCCGGGGCACCAACAAGGAAGCTGACGACATTGCCAAGAGGGCATCCAAGCGGCAACCCCAAGAGCCCGACGTCTTTGAGGTACGGCTCTTCAAGCCATCAGCGACACCACCACTTTCAAGAACAGCTCAGCCTCAGCAGGAGCTCCCGCAACCGCCTGCCACAGGAGCCCCAGCCTGTGGCCCGACCTCAGGAGCGTTCCTGCTCTTAGCGCTCGAGCCCCAAGAGGGATGCTCGACCAAGGAATTCAAGGAATACCTGATGCAAGGGGACGCAGAGCGCGTGGCCCGGCAAGCCACGGCATACTGCATCCGGGACGGTGAGTTGTACATGAAGCGACCAAATGACGTTTCACTCCGTTGCATTTCCAGAGACAAGGGAAGGAGTTTCTATCTGACATACACGGAGGGGACTGCGGGCACCACTCGTCATCACGGACCCTCGTCAGCAAGGCCTTCCGCAGCGGATTCTACTGGCCCACGGCACTCAACGACGCAGTCGAGCTGGTGAAGTCCTGTGAAGCCTGCCAGTTCCACGCCAAGCAGATCCATCAACCGGCTCAGGGCCTCCAAACCATCCCACTCACATGGCCGTTCGCGGTCTGGGGGATGGATATCTTGGGCCCGTTCCCTTGGGCGCCTGGGGGCTACCGCTACCTCTACGTTGCCATTGACAAGTTCACCAAGTGGGCGGAGGTGGAAGCCGTCCGCACCATCCCAGCTGGTTCCGCGGTCAAGTTTATCAAGGGTCTCGTGAGCCGCTTCGGGGTCCCCAACCGCATCATCACTGATAACGGCTCGCGGTTCACTAGTAATCTCTTCAAAACATACTGTGCTAACCTTGGAACGCAGATCTGCTAACCTTCGGTAGTGCACCCCAGGAGCAATGGTCAGGCCGAACGCGCCAACGGGGAGGTCCTGAGGGGCCTCAAGACCAGGACTTTCAAGAAGAAGCTGGAGGCATGCGGCAGGGGCTGGTATGACGAGCTCCAGTCCGTGCTGTGGTCCATCCGCACCACCGCCACCAAGCCGACGGGCGAGACCCCGTTCTTCCTTGTCTATGGAGCAGAAGCAGTCCTCCCTCAAGAGGTCAAGCATTGCTCCGCACGGGTCCTGGCGTTTGATGAAATGCAACAGGACACCACGCGGGGGGTGGACCTCGTGCTGGGGGAGGAACGCCGTCGCGAAGCCGCACTACGGGCGGCAAGGTATCAGCAGGCGCTGCGGCGATACCACTGCCGCAACATCCGCTCCAGGACGCTCGAGGCGGGCGACCTCGTCCTGAGGCGGGTCCTCTCCAGGGAGGGGCTGCATAAGCTCTCACCCATGTGGGAGGGCCCGTTCAAGGTCGTCCATGTCTCCAGGCCTGGCGCCGCGCGCCTGGAGACACAGGACGGGGTGCCCATCCAGAACGCCTGGAACATCCAGCACCTCCGGAAGTTCTACCCATGAAGCAAGGCCCAGTGCCTGTGAAGAAAGGCCCAGTGCCTATGAAGAAGGCCCAGTGCCTGTGAAGATCGCCGCCCTTGACACTCTCACGTAATAATGAGTGGGGCTGTACACGCCCTGGAGCCTCAGGAGTGCCGCCCTCGGGCCTCGAGGGCTCCCTCCCACGTCTTAGTGGCATCACTTAGCTCCGCGCTGGTGAGAAGACTTGAAGACTAGACTAGGTGCCGGACGCGGCTTCTCATTTGCTTTCCGTATTTGGCTCACCTTCTTTTAATTTAAGTTTGCTTCTGGTGTTCCTTGCTGATTTGGTTCCATCGCCTTTTGCCACTATTTCTTATTCTAGTTAACCTATTTTCTCTCTCTCGTATACCTCGCGAGGGGGCTAGGCAGGTGCCCTCGCGAGCTGTTTTCCTTCTCTCTGCCTTTCGTCTTCTTTCTCACGAGGCACCCTCGCTCGAGCCCACAAGCTGGTGCATCTCTCCTAATCCGTGCTCCTCGGGTACCGTGATATGAAGCGCTGGGTCAAGGCTCGGGTGAACGATAAGTCTCCTAGCGAGCTTCCTAACGAATTTTTTGCAGTTCCTGAGCGACCACTGAGTCAAGACGAGCACCAGGAAGCAAGTGCCTCGTGAAGAGGAGGCTACCCCGAACGTGCCAAGCTATGTTGTCTCCACACAAAATAACGACACAACACAACATAACATGGTGATTGAGGAATCATAGTTCGATACACGCCCCTCTGGGGCCCATACTGGTTCCTTTTTGATACAGGAAGAAAAGGAAGAACAAAATAAAGCGGCGCTCACCCCCATAGTGGTTCAAGGGGGCGGGCCCATGACAACGTTCCGAGCTCAGCCGGACCGATCCTCGCGCTTCACAGAGGCGCGGTGACGAGACGACCCGCCGCCACCTTTGAAGCGGGTGCGGCGGCTGGTCGTAGCCACCACTGCTGGAGCTATTGCCAGAGGAAGAGCCACCATCGCTGGACGAGATGCGGTCGGCACCAAGGGCGGGTTCGACCCCCTCCCCATCCCGACCATCACCAAGGCCGAGCACCTCCTCCCGTCGTTCACCTCGGGGCAGCACCCGGCGCGGCGACCACTTCCCCAAACACCCTCACGTAGAGGGTCGCATCACCATCGTACTTGAAATGGAGGGTGCATCGCCTACCCAGGCCGCGCGCACGGGCGAACGTCTGCCAACAGCGGGCAAGAGCTATGTTGCCTGCGACAGAGACCTCGACCGCAACCCAGGAAGCACTGCTGCAGCAACCGTCCGCCTGCAGCTAGAGCCCACCTGGACCGGAGGCTGGCAGCTCGTCGGTGAAGAAGCGCGGAAGCTGAAGCCAGTTGCCGACCGGATCCTCCGACTAGACGACGAACTCCGACATCACCTCCGCCGAGTGGAAGCGCAGCCGGGGAGGCCGTGCAACCATGGCACATCTCCTCTCATCGGCTGGGCTGCCACGACCGGAACGACCCCTACCCGCGCAGCGGCGCCACCGCGGGAGCAAGGGGTCGCGGTGTGCTTTCGGGGACGACCGCGTCCATGCTTGGGCGCCGAAGAGTCGGGCCCCTCGCGAGGGGCCTTAACCTTCTCGGCGACAGAGAACCTCTTCGACGGCACCACTGCTACTAGCAGAGGAGCAAGGAGGAAGAAGCAAGCGAACTGGGAAGAGATGGGCGACGAGGGCTCTGCCCCCCTCCCCATTTATAGCAAGAGAATGCCAACCAGCGCCCCGCACGATCACAGGTAATGATGGTTTTCCCTTGCATGTCTCAGGGACTTGTCAAGTCGGGCAGTTGTCGAGGCAGCGTGGGGAAGCGGAGACGCCCACGTCCAATCAACCCCACGCGTCGACCAAGGCCGCAGACTATTGGGGCCCGCAGCGCTCCGCACTTGACCTTTGGCTTCGCCTCGAAGCCAAGCCTGAGCGTGCCTTGGGCCTGGGGGCTACTATCGGCGTTCTGGGAACAGGGGTCCCCAGACTTGCCTGCCCGCTGCCCACGGCGTGGCTCGTGGGCCCGTACGGCCCATCTTCATCAACAAGGCATTCAAGACCCTCGCGAGGCGGACGACACAAGACCTCCTCAGGAGCGGCCTCACCAGGTTGGCTCGCGAGGGGCGGAGAGATCAAGGCAAGGCAAACCTCGTGAGGTTCTCATGACGTGAGCCATGACGATCAAGATCAGGCGGGCTCCAGGCGGGCGCCAGCGCGCGCAGTGTCCTTGTGTTCCCCTTTGGTGCTAAGGAAGCAAGCGCAGGCATGGAGTACCGAGGCGTCGGGCAAAGGTTTCCTTATCGGTGCAACAAGACCAAGACCAGCAGTACCGCGAGACAGAGGTCACCATGGAGCCCAAGGCGGCGTCACCACCAG
This sequence comes from Aegilops bicornis, assembly GCA_021605145.1. Classification (NCBI taxonomy): domain Eukaryota; kingdom Viridiplantae; phylum Streptophyta; class Magnoliopsida; order Poales; family Poaceae; genus Aegilops; species Aegilops bicornis. The sequence continues at coordinate 377,169,901 of CM038675.1, read as the reverse complement.
AGCCTTTAGCAGGCAAAGACCGCTTTTGTCAGGATAAGCTGTACTAGTTGTCCCCTTTCAAATTGGCCGTTGTTGGCTCCTTTCCCGCTCAATATTTGGGGAGAGGACCAGGGCCTCTATAAATAGGACCAGCCACCGCGATAGGGAGAAACGAGAAACAGGATCTAGAGCAAGCCTCACCCACATAGCACAAGAACACCTCAACCTCTGGAGGCTGTTCTTCCCCTTGTAACTGTTCATCCATAGCCCAAGAGGCAATCCACCACCACCACACTGGAGTAGGGTATTACACCACAACGGTGGCCCGAACCAGTATAAATCTTGTGTCTCTTGTGTTGTGAGTTCATCGAGTTAGCCCTTGATATCTTAGCAAGCTAGGACATGGATCGATCGGGGGAGAACTTTGCGTGCAGCCCAGAGTTCGAACCTTAAGGGTCTTGCCGGAACCCGTGATCCGACAATAACATGTGGGTATTGGGAGGTAGTTGATGTGGTAGGAACCTTTTGTCTTGCATTCAAATCATGGGTGTTACTACGTTATGATTATACTACTATGCTATGATCGTAGACGTGGATTGGTTTGAGAGAATTCATGAAAGATGTGAGAGTTATATTTAACTAAGGGAAACTTAAGGTGGCTATTTTAATACACATCTGGGTGGATTGGTTGGGGCACCCTGGAGCACCCAGTGGTTTGCCCAGGCACCTGGAGAACCCAGTGCTTGCCCAAGGGAATCCCGGAGTACCCGTGTGATCACCCTATGGAATGCCACCCAGGCTCAAAGGGGTCATAAGATTATTCATGCTAGAAACTTCTGTGTGCAACCACAAGCCATTATGGGCTCTGGCATAGTTGAGTATGTTGTGTGACCTCTTTCAGTGGTAGGCTAGCAGATGTAGGGGATGTAGGTGGTACTGTCTACCCAGAGTAAAGAGTTAATGCTTCTGAAAGACTGTGTCTCGGTCATCCGTTTCTCAAACATCATGTAGTGCGAGAAATCCAACGGAGGAGATCGAGTCTTGTGGGGAAAAGTGCGCAAACCTCTGCAGAGTATACAAACTAATCATGGTTAGCCGTGTCCCCAGTTATGGACGTCTTGAGTCTCTGGTACTTGGATTATCATGTTGATCTCAACACTTTACTTAATTAATTTGTTTGGGTTAATGATTACTATTTCGGGATTGAGTTTGAGGAACCTTCTCAATATTTCAATCAACTTTGTAGTTAAATAAAATATATTCCTTTGTTGTAGGGAAAAATTAGCTTTATGCAAAATTAAACTGAGAGCCTCTACCAGCCAAATATCCATGTAGTGATAGCCATTATTCAGCATTTCTCTACAGACTAAAATTGCCAGTACATTCAATGTACTGACCTACATGGTTGCACCGTCTCATGTTGCAGGAATCTTACGACGAGTAAGTGATACGTTAGGGTTACGATGTCTACACTCAACTTTGCCGTTGGTGGTTATGGGAATCCACAACCTTGTTGTTACTTCCGCTATATGGATTGAGGTAATAGTATTTACATTACTTTATACATGTGATTTACCTCTGTTATAAATCTTCGAGTACTGTGTGTGTCAGCATACCGATCCAGGGATGACACTTAAGCACAGAGACTTGACCGTCTGAGGTCGGGCCGCTACAAGATGGTATCAGAGCACATGTTGACTGTAGGACATGACCCTTAGAAACTGGCAAGCCCTTAGGAGATGATTTCTCTAAGACTTTGTTTTCAAAAGAGATCCCTTAACTCTCATCTTTTCTAAACTTTACCCAGTTTTCCTCTCATCTCAAACAGTTAGACTACCCCTTTTCCCCTTTTGACCACCCGAATATTCGACTGATGAGACCACTCCAAGAAGTACAAGATATCGGACAACTAAGACCACTTCGGAATGAAGAGGATTTTACCGTGCATTATAATAATGGAAACTACAACGGTTGAAGACTCCGAAGACTAGGAGAATTTGAAGGCTCTGAAGAGTTTCCAGATTGGTATGACCTAGGAAGGCTACCCTGATAGAACTCGTCAGACTATTGAAGATGTCAATACTCGAGATCAAGGTGTGTCGGAGAAAGACCGGAACATGGAGCGTTAAAACTCAAAGTTTCTATCAAGAAAACCCGAAGGCAGGAGATATCAACTTGGAATGATAGCTCATGGCAATGACATGGGCATAAACACGGCTATCCATGATGTTATCGCCCGCTTATGCTATTGTCATCGTGCTGAGTTAAGCATGCATTTCTTCGGAAGGATTGGATGGTAGAAGGCTGATGGAGCACCTATCAGCCAGATGAAGTTTTAACCTTAGCCGGTGTATCGCCAAGATCTGGAGTAATACATCAAGAAGTTTAGGGTGGACCTTTAGGAAGCCGTATTTCACAAGGAAGTATTTCGTGAAGAACTGACGACCCAGAAGCCGAAAGTAGCCAAGCTGGAGGAGCAAAACTTCGAGATACCGGAGATTAAATCGAGGCCCGAAGGACAGTAGGACCATGGTTCATGCCAAGGATGTTGAAACCCAGAAGTGTGGAACACAACTCCAGAAATATTAAATGATGTCACAAGAGACTTTGCGTCAACAGAGATGATCTGGCAAAAGAACTTGAGAAGGACAAACACGATCGGAAGAAGCCATCAGAGACATGAACCAGACTTGAAGAGTTTGGCGACGTTGAAGATTTATTGACGTTTAGAAGACCAAACCCCTGTTATACACCTACGTTAGATGCGACGATTGTGAGCTGTCATTTGTTTGATGTTTTCTGACAACCACAAATAAAATCTGCCTTTTCAAAACTTTGGTTGTATTGTGTGTATCCCTCTCTATCTCTCTTATCTCACCCCAAAACCCATGGACCCAATAGAGAATGAATGGAGATGAACTCATATTTTCTAGACCAATAAGTCAATTGGAGACAGACCGATGGATTCAGAACATGGAAGATCACATGAAGAATCACACTATAGCCGGAAAGGGTATGGCCCAGCATGCTCTTAAGTGCTTTGAAAGAGGTGCTGCTACTTGGTGGAGGATGTACCAAACCATCACTGGATGGCAAAGAGTAACCACTTGGGAAGAATTTAAGTTGACTCTGTTAAAGTCTCGGCTTGTGTCCCAGAAATTGAAGCCTTATGTAAATGATATGAAGAAGCCTTGTGCATGCAAGCTCTGTGGAGAAATAGGACACAACCATAAGGAACACAAGGATGAATGCCATCATTGTGAATAAAGTCACCCAGAGGAAGAATGCCCAACTAGGCAGATTACTTGTTTCTTGTCTGAAGGGACTACCCACTACCCTGCTCAGTGTCACATTTATCCCATGGTTCGAAGAAACATCCAGCAGAAGAAAGAAGCAATGAAAGGAGCCCTCATGGAAATTTAAGAAGAACATGTGATGAAGGAAGAGGTGGAGGACACACCCGAAGAAGACCCAATTAAACCCTACACCAAGTCTTGCTATTCATGTGGAGAAGAAGGACACGTTTCCCAGAATTGTCTGAATGGGGATCAAGTAGAATTCCCGACAGAGGAAGTAGAGTATGACCCACAGGAAATAGAATCCCTAATTGGCATGGAGTCCAAGAAGAGAAATAGATTGGATTCCAGGAAAGACCTGAGTCATATCACCAATTTCAGGTGCAAGGAGTCAGGGCACTACTTCATCGGTTGCCCAAAAAGGAAGCCAAGGACCCAAGGAGGCTTTGAAATCACAAGGAAACCTCGAGACTTGTCAGAAGTAATATGTTTCCGTTGTAATGAAGTAGGGCACTTTGCCAGAGACTGTCCCAATGAGGATATCCGTGTTAAATAGTTGAGTCTGTGAGAAATATAGTAGTCGTAGTGGGAACATTTCTTTTATATTGAGGTGTTGAGTTGAGGCATGTAATGGAAATGCAGGAGATTGTAATAATTTGAGAATCAGTGAAGTTAGCATCGTTGGTACTGATTTGGATTTTTGAGTTGTTACTCTATGAAGAAAGATTTTAACCATTTTCGAGGATATGAAAAATATGGTCTATGGATGAATTGGTGCATTTCAAGGGTGGTAGTACCCTGTGAGGACACTTGACCCTTGGAAAGGATAATGATATTCCACGGAGTGGACTTTGGACAAAATAAGTACGAGTTTTGTCTCAATATGTGGGATACAACAAGAGTATGAAGGGATGAAGTACTATTGGAATATAAAGGAGGTATAATGTTGGTAATATGGAGCAATTGTAACTCCAGGATGAGTCTGAGTAATCACGTCTTAGTTTGGTACCAATAGAAGGAAGGGAGACAGTACATAGGATGGATTTAAGAATGCTAGAAGTTGGATGTTGGAATAATGATCAGTTGCCCCCGATGATGAGTTCAAGGTTTACAAGTGATGAGATGGGCCATAACCCACAGGACCCAGGACCTGCCAAGAAGCAAGCACACTCTTGCTGAAGGAAAAACCCTGGAAGAGGATATGCCTTTATCAACAGACGATCTTATAGGAGTAACGCAAAACCTGAGAGTTGTGAAGGAATGATATATGTTTGTTTGGCTTGCAGAATCCATGGATTTATCTGAACTTAGTTCGTTGACAAGAGACATTTTGCAATGCTTGTGAGGATGACCGAGTATTAGAATGCGAGATTCGCTAAACCATATACAAGGTAATGATTTGGGTTCGGGATGGATTGATCACCATACCGACTTACTCTTATTATTCGCCTCTGCTATATGGGATGGTAAATCTGAGTGTCTTACCTATAGTAGAGAGACGACGATCAAAAGCTTGTTTGAACCTTAGAATGGTATGACAATTATTTTCCCTTGTACAAGGCAGCTGTTGCCAATCGTAGGTCATACGGTGAGAATGAAGCCCAAACCCATTTCTCGCAGGAGAAACCATAAATTGTTGATCACCATGAGATATCGATAGTTGTTTAGTATTGGCGCCAGACCCGTCAGATAAGAAGACACAGTCACAGGAAGACCTTACTAAGATGAAATGGACACATGAATTGAGGAAAAGGTTATGCCACTACCGGAAGAGCCACAGAAGGAATTTTCCAGAGGATCTAAGAAGACCGGCCCTGTCAACAATAAGGATGGAGTATATGAGTATTGATGGAACCGTAACAATGCTTCTAAGGGTGGAAGCACCCCAGACCCCTCCGACGATCAATGGATTTTGAGAAGACCCCCGACCCTAACCTATTTCTTGCTAGCCTCTCCGAGATCTAGGGGACGAGATTCATTTTAAGGGTGGTAGGTTTGTAACATCCCAAAATTATAAATTTTGGAATGTTATATTAAATAAATAGTTTTGATTGATTGTTTGATTGTGGTGTGGTTGCTTGACTGTAATTGAGTGAAATTAAAAATTTATGAAAGTTACATGAGAGGGAATAAAAGGACTTTCCGAAACTTTCATTTGCATTTATGATCTCCATGAATTCAAATTCATTTCATCAGGAAACCATACAGAGAAGATGACATGACTTCTTCCTTTTGAATAAATGAAAAGGGTTTTGAAAAGATTTGAATTTCATTTGGAAATATTTCCCAATTCAGAAACTTATGCAACTCAATAATTTTAAAGAGAGAAGATAAAATGACTTCTTCAAAACATATGAAATATGAGTTGGAAGTTTAAAGAATCAAACTGAAAGTCCCTTTGAAATTATTTTCAATTTGGAGTTATTTGGCTTTTATTCAAATTATTTTTCTCCAAAAATAAAATACATGGAAATTAGGGTAAAATGATTCCCTACAGTAGAAAATTGGAGAGAAATAAATTTGAAATCATTTTGGTATTTTAAAATGATTTTTATTGGGTTTTATTGTAGCAGTAGCACTGTTTGCTTTATTTAGATTTTTGAGGATTTTATTTGATGCTAAAAAATGTTCATGTTGTAGAAAATCTTTTTCTAAATTTTTTGATATATAATATGCCTATATTATATTTTTTATTTTTCTTGGTTTTATTTATTATTTATTTATTATGCATTAAAAACTTCCATTGAGGCTGGGCCGGCCAGTGCCTTCGCCGCCTTTAGTCCGGCCGGGACAGGAGGAGCCCGCCGCGCCGGGGTTCCGCCTCCCGAGGCCGAGCCCCCTTTATAAGCTGCACGGGCCCCTTGGACCCGTCCGCGCCGCCTCTCCCGAGCCCGCCGCCCCTCGCCTCGCCCGCCGCACTTGCTTGCATTCTTGTGACACCGTAGCTACTAGCTCACGCCTCATGGCCTTGCCGCCATTGCTAGCATCTCGCCGCCTGCCACCGCCTTCCCCTTGCGTTGCCGAACCACCGCCTGTCTAAGTCGCCGCCGCCGTCTGCTTAAAACTGCCGTCAAACCGGTTCTTAGGACCCGAAGAAACCAGTCCCCGGTCACGGTTCTCTCCTTAGGGTTTCGGTTTTAATTTAAATCCGGTTTATTATTTATTTTAGTTATTTAGTGAACACTCTTTAGTTAGGATTCGGTAGCGAACGTTTTCGTTCTATAGATCTGTTTAGCGAACGTTCATTCGGTAGTTTTTTTCTTTTAGTTTAATTTTCAGCCAGGGACTTAGATGTAATAGTTTATTTATAGTAGCCCTTGATCTTCAAACCTTCGCTACTTCTTACTCGTTTATCCAAATCCAACGAAACCAACGCCCACTTCTTCGTTATGATCCCCTCTATCCATATAATCAACTTGAACATGTTTTTGAAAATTTTAAATTTGATTTCAAACAGATTTGAATTTGAATTTCTTTTGTTCATAACTTGAGTTTCATAACTCCAATTTAGTTGATTCTTTTTGCAAATCGAAACTCTTGACCTAAAATTTCTGATAAGGCCAAATCCACCCAATTTTGGTACTGTTAGAAATTGTTTATGTTGCAAGAGTTAATTGCTTGCTTTCGAAGTTTTCCGAGATCTTTTGTTCGATTCTTTTGCATGATTGCTTATGTGTGGTTACTATTGCTTACTCACGATAGATTGACCGGAGTGTGACGATTAGAACTATCAGGAGTTATGAGTGCGAATCATCTTCATCAACAGTACAAGGCAAGGTCACAGTTTGATCATATCCCTCTATTACCTAGCTTTTATGCATTAGTTTCAACCCTCATACATTGCATAAGTAGGATTGATAACATGTGGGTATTAGGAGGTAGTTGATGAGGTAGGAACCTATTGTCTTGCATTCAAACCCTGGGTGTTACTATGTTATGCTTATACTGCTATGCTATGATCGTAGACGTGGATTGGTTCGAGAGAATTCATGAAAGATGTGAGAGTTATATTTAACTAAGGGAAACTTAAGGTGGCTATTTTAATACACATCTGGGTGGATTGGTTGGGCACCCTGGAGCACCTAGTGGTTTGCCCGGGCACCTGGAGAACCCAGTGCTTGCCCAAGGGAATCCCGTAGTACCCGTGTGATCACCCTATGGAATTCCACCTAGGCTCAAAGGGATCATAAGATTATTCATGCTAGAAACTTATGTGTGCAACCACAAGCCATTATGGGCTCTGGCATAGTTGAGTATGTTGTGTGACCTCTTTCAGTGGTAGGCTAGCAGATGTAGGGGATGCAGGTGGTACTGTCTACCCAGAGTAAAGAGTTAATGCTTCTGAAAGACTATGTCTCGGTCATCTGTTTCTCAAACATCATGTAGTGCGAGAAATCCAACGGAGAAGATCGAGTCTTGTGGGGAAAAGTGCGCAAACCTCTGCAGAGTGTACAATCTAATCATGGTTAGCCGTGTCCCCGGTTATGGACGTCTTGAGTCTCTGGTACTTGGATTATCATGTTGATGTCAACACTTTACTTAATTAATTTATTTGGGTTAATGATTACTATTTTGGGATTGAGTTGGAGGAACCTTCTCAATATTTCAATCAACTTTGTAGTTAAATAAAATATATTCCTTTATTATAGGAAAAAAATTAGCTTTATGCAAAATTAAACTTAGAGCCTCCACCAGGCAAATATGCATGTAGTGATAGCCATTATTCAACATTTCTCTACAGTGTGAAATTGCCAGTACATTCAATGTACTGACCTACATGGCTGCAACGTCTCATGTTGCAGGAATCTTACGACGAGTAAGTGATACGTTAGGGTTACGATGTCTACACTCAACTTTGCCGTTGGTGTTGATGGGAATCCACAACCTTGTTGTTACTTCCGCTATATGGATAGAGGTAATAGTATTTACGTTACTTTATACATGTGATTTACCTCTGTTATAAATCCTCGAGTATTGTGTGTGTCAGCATACCGATCCAGGGATGACACTTAGGCATAGAGACTTGACCGTCTGAGGTCGGGTCGCTACAAGTAAGTATTTCCCTTAGTTTTGAGAACCAAGGTATCAATCCAGTAGGAGAAAACGCACAAGCCACCGAATACCTGCACAAACTAACACCAACTTGCACCCAATGCGGTAAAGGGGTTGTCAATCCCTTCACGGTTATTTGCAAAGTGAGATCTGATAGAGATGGATAATTGGTAAAGTAATATTTTTGGTTTATGGAACAGAAAGTAAAATATTGCAAGGAAAGTAAATAGGAAACTAGAATTGTAGATCGGAAACTTATAAGATGGAAAATAGACCCGGGGGGCCATAGATTTCATTAGAGGCTTCTCTCAAGATAGAAATTATTAGGGTGGGTGAACGAATTACTGCCGAGCAATTGATAGAAGAGCGCAAAGTTATGACGATGTCTAAGGCAATGATCATGAATATAGGCATCACGTCCGTGTCAAGTAGACCGAAACAATTTTGCATCTGCTACTATTACTCCACACATCGACCGCTATCCAACATGCATCTAGAGTATTAGGTTCATAAAGAACGGAGTAATGCCTTAAGCAAGATGACATGATGTAGAGGAATTAACTCAAGCATTATGATGAAAACCCCATCTTTTTATCCTCGATGGCAACAATACAATACGTGCCTTGCTGCCCCTAGTGTCACTGGGAAAGGACACCGCAAGATTGAACCCAAAGCTAAGCACTTCTTCCATTGCAAGAAAAACCAATCTAGTCGGCCAAACCAAATCGATAATTCGAAGAGACTTGAAAAGATATCAAATCATGCATATAAGAATTCAGAGAAGATTCAAATAATATTCATAGATAAGCTGATCATAAATCCACAATTCATCGGATCTCGGCAAACACACTGCAAAACAGTATTACATCGAATAGATCTCCAAGAACATCGAGGAGAACTGTGTATTGAGAATCAAAGAGAGAGAAGAAGCCATCTAGCTACTAGGTATGGACCCGTAGGTCTGTGGTAAACTACTCACGCTTCATCGGAGAGGCAATGGTGTTGATGTAGGAGCCCTCCCTGATCGAATCCCCCTATGGCAGGCTTGTTGGGGAACGTAGCAGAAATTCAAAATTTTCCTACGTGTCACTGTTGGTGTACTAGAGTAGGGGTACCCTAGTATCCCGTACTGCGTGCAGACGATTCTTGAGTACTGTGGCGAGGTTTGCTGGTCACCGCCAAGATCCTCCGTGGCTCCTTTGGAGCCGTTCAAGAACAAAGTATTTGACTAAGAAGACAAGGCCCCGGCAAGAGGAGCTTGCCGGGAAGGCAATACAAGGCAATCAGAAGACAGGGCCACGACAAGACGAGATTGCCAGGAAGGCTCGAAGCGCGACAAGCCTCCGGCCGCGACAAGGCTTCGGCTGCGGCAAAGGCGCTTGCCGCGGCAAGCAACCTCTCTCCATCTCCGCTCCAGCTCATCCCGCAACGTGTCGCCATGGGATCATTCCATGCTGGCGTGTCAAGAGGCTGTGCAGCCCGGAGAGCAGCGATAAGCGGTGGCGACAAGCTTGCCATCGTGGCGGCGGTGGCGCACTGACGGTCTCTGTCGCCTTTGTTTGGGCGACACAGACGGCATTTATTGCTTTTGTCCCTTGCCGTCGAGTTAGGTATTTTGCATCATACATCGCTCGAGTAGGTGTACCAACTCCTGTTTTTACACTTGTACCCTCGCCTATGTTGCCACCTGTCGGAGACCCCTTGAGCATATAAAAGGAGGCCCATGCGCAACGTAGAAAGGGTTCGGTTCATTCGACTCACTCGAGACCAGATACACTCACGCTAGGTTTTGTAGCTCTCATCGCTCCCTAGCAAGAACACAATACACCAAACAAGCAGCAGTAGGAGTTTTATCTCTCTGGAGAGCTCCGAAGCTGGGTAAACTGCTCGTGTGCCTCGCCTCGATCTGCTCTTCGTGCGATCTCCGCCCCCCTCCGAACCACAAAGGGGCCTGGTCCGCCGGCCCCATAGGTGTTCGTGGGTACGATCAGCCTCCCGACATCTTTGGCGCGCTAGGTAGGGGAGCGTCGAGGCCGTGTGAATCTGATCCGACGTTCACACGAGCAGCATCCTCGACATCTTCCTCAACATGCCACCGAAGAAGAAGGCTTTGGCGGCAGCAGAGCCGTCCGCGTCGTATCCACCATCACCGCAGCAAACGGGTGGTGGGGCAGACGCTGGCGGAGGAACGGGCGCCGACGAAGGTGTTCGCGACGTTGCCAAGTCCAAGGACAAGGCCCCGCAAACCTCGGCGTCCATGCATCCCCCGCGCCCATCTCAGGAGGCGCGGGACCAACAACGTCATGGCGTTCACAATGCCATACGTTCGTTGGATCGAGACCCTCAAGACCAGCATGCGCGCCAACATGCCGGGCACGAGTGAGATACGGTGCGCTGGACGGGTGCTGCTCCTTCTAACATAGTTAGAAGTCCGAGCATATCCCGCCTCGCACTGCTCGCCAATGTCGCCCACTACTCCAAAGCAGAAGCTGGCGAGAGCTCACCGCTTTTCGACTACCCTCCAACGGCCGACCGGGTCGACGAGTGGAGGGCCACTATCCAGAGCCTCATCGGCTTTGCCAACGGCGACGCTCCACGGCAACCAACGCCGTCGTTGCCGCGGCAAGATGACACACCGGATCCAAGATCGCCGACTCACCGGATCCACCTCGACAGCGACTCTACCGCGTCGTCGGATCCGCGAGCTCGCCGCGACCAGCGCCAAGTTCTTCATGAACGACAACAAGAGGACGCTCGAACTCGCGCCGGCGTCGGAGAGAAGCGCGACGTCGATCCGACAAAGCGCCTGGGCCTTCTTTGACATGCGCGGCCGGAGGAGCAGGCGACTTGCCGTGACGTCTGTAGGTTGCCCTGCGTTCACTCATGAGTCGCGGCAAGTCGATGGCCCAGCCGTAAAAATTTCAAACCAGATGTGCGGGAGAAGTATGATGGCGGGGCGCATCCATCGAGTTCCTCGGCATCTACACCATCGCGGTGCAGGCTGCGGGGACGGGACGACAAGATCCTCGCCAATTACTTCCCGCTCGTGCTCAAGCCCAACGTCAGATCTTGGCTCATGCACTTGCCGGACAGCTCCATATCCTCTTGGGCAGATCTATGCCATCAGTTTGTTGGCGCCTTCACAGCTGGCCACAAACCTCATGGCCAAGAGAGTGACCTTCATCTGCTTGCCCAGAAGGAAGGAGAGTCCCTGCGCAAGTTCATTCAGAGATTCAGCCGTGTGCACTACAACATCCCAGATGTCCACCCTGCCGCGGTGATCAGCGTGTTTCATCAGAATGTGCGGAATCGCAGGATGAGGGAGGAGATGGTCATGTGCAAAGTCAAAGACGTTAGTGAGTTGTACGCCTTGGCCGACAAGTGTGCACGCGCTGAGGAAGGGAGGAGACTCTCAGAGAGAATCTGAAGCGAGGATCGGCAATGAGGAGACCGCCTGCAAAGAAGAGCCGGGCAGGGCAATGAAAAGAAGAAAGGCAGAGAAGTGTTAGTTGTTGAGCAGTCCGGCAGCGGAGGTGGCGACAAGAACGCCAAGGCTGGTGGCTCCGGTAAGGAGGTTGCCACGACGCCAATCACTGGTCTGTGGCGGCCGCCCGACAAGCGGGTGAGCTCCGGCAAGCAATCTTGCAAGATCCACCGCACCAAGGGCCACGACCTCCAGAGCTGCAAGAAGGTCGAGCAGCTTGTTGAGCAGCGAAGGCTGAGTAATGAAGCGGCGTGACAAGGAGAAGGCCCAGGAAGGTGCTGGGGGAGCAAGCAAGAAACGTCCCGGCCGGGGAGGGCGCCGCGGCAAGGCCAAGCAGCGGCAAGGAGACAGACCTCCCCGCGGCCGCGACAAGAATGAAGATGATGACGACGACGAAGATATGGAAGACGACGACGCCGATGAGCAGGAGTTTCAGAAAGCCACAGAGGTCCTCTGCGTTGACGGAGGTGCTTCCTTGCATACCTCCCACCGCCAACTCAAATAATGGATGCGGGAGGTCAATGCAGCGGAACCATCCGTAGAGTCACGCAAGCCTCTGAAGTGGTCCAGCACGCCTATCATCTTTGATATTGAGGACCACCCTGATCGCATAACTGCGGTCGGGTGCTTGCCGATGTTGGTCTCACCAACCATCCGCAACCTCAAGGTCACCAAGATGCTAGTTGACGGCGGGCCGGCTTGAACCTGATCTCCTCGCGGTGCTCGAAGCTTCAAATCCACGACAATGAGCTCGAAGATCGGCACCTTCCAAGGAATCAATCCAGGAAGGAGCAAGTCAAGGGGAAGATTACGTTGCGGTAACATTTGGCGTGAGCTGAACTTTAGGACCGAGAGGGTCACATTCGACGTTGCCGATTTCCCATTGCCTTACAATGGGATACTTGGCCGTCCAAAGCACTCGCCAAGTTCATGGCAGCCTCTCACCACGCCTACAACTTACTCAAGATGCCAGCCCGATAAGCGTCATCTCTGTCCATGGCGACAAGAAGGATGCCCTTATCTGTGCCGACAAGATCTACCGGGATGCGCAGAGCGACAGATTGCCAAACACTTGCCGCTGAAGCTCCTGTGGGGAAGAAGACAAAGTCCAAGTCCGCAAGAGCTCTCGATGCCCACTCGGCAAGCGCACCTCTTCGAGTGCTGCGCTACCGTCGAGGACGCACCATCGAGCTCCACCGACAAGTGCAAGAAGAAGATGGTAGCTCCGCCAAAGACCAAGAAGGTGCCGCCACGGAGGACGACCGGTGGTACCTTCACCATCGGTGCCTCTCTCGACCCTAAATAGGAAGGCGCGCTCGTTGCTTTCCTCATGGGCGAATGTCGGCGTGTTTGCATGGCAACCGTCGACATCCCCGGTGTTCCTGTGGAAGTGATTGAGCACCGCTGGCCGTTTGTCCTCATGCGCGCCCATCAAGCAAAAAGTCGAAGCGGCAGTGGACCGCCAAGAATTCATAGCAGAAGAGATCAAGAAACTGGAAGCAGCGGGCCTTGTCAGAGGAGTGCTCCATCCTACGTGGTTGGCCAATCCTGTAGTCGTGCGCAAAGCAAATGGGAAATGGAGACTTTGTATTGACTTCACGGATGTTAATAAAGCTTGTCCCAAAGATCCATTTCCCTTACCGCGCATCGACCAGCTTGTTGACTCCACGGCTGGATGTGATTTGCTTTCGTTTCTTGATGCATACCCAGGATACCATCAGATCTTCATGGCTGAAGAAGATGAGGAGAAGACCGCATTCATTACACCATGTGGCACATATTGTTTCATACGGATGCCTTTCGGTTTGAAGAATGCTGGTTCAACGTTTGAACGAGTAGTCCTTGACGATTTTGAGCCGCAATTGCAAAGAATTGTCGACGCCTCCATTGATGACATAGTGTTCAAGAGCAAGGACAAAGCAACTCTGGTTCAAGATTTGGACGAGACTTTTGCAAATCTGTGCAGGATCAACCTCAAGCTCAACCCCGAGAAGTGCGTGTTTGGAGTCCCTTCCGGCAAGCTTCTCGGGTTCTTCATGTCTCAGCGGGGGATTGAAGCCAATCCCGACAAGATCAAGGCCATTGAGCAGATTGAAGCACCAAAGCGCGTCAAGGATGTACGAAAACTTGCCGGTTGCATAGCTGCTCTCAGCGGAGTTTATTTCTAGGTTCTGCTGAGCGCATACCTGCTTTTTCAAGATTTTGAAAAAGGCAGGTCCAATGAAATGGACTCCGAAGCGGAGGGCTGCCGCAGGACTTAAAGAGATACATCCTCCACTCCAACACTTGTCGCACCTAAACCACGGAGAAGTTGCGCTATATATAGCGGCAACCAATCAAATGGTTAGTGCTGCGTTAGTAGCGGAGAGGGAGACGGATGACGAGCCGTAAACCACGGCAAGCACATCCGGCGACAAGCGGGGGCTTCGCCGACAAGCTCTGGTCCCGACAAGGACAAATCCAGCAGACGCATGAACAGATGCGTAAAAGGATGGTGCAGCGCCTAGTTTACTTTGTCGGTTCCCTCCTGCGAGGGGGCTAGGTCAAGGTACTACGGTGTGCAGAAATTGCTTTTCGGCCTCCTCATGGCCTCGAGAAAGCTGCACCATTACTTCCAAGCACATGAGATCACAGTTGTCACTCGCTTTCCACGAAGAGGATACTACAGAATCCAGAGGCAACAGGGCGGGATTGTCGAGTGGGCCTTTGGGCTGTCAAGCTTTGGTCTCAAGTTTGAAAGCACTTCAACTATCCAAAGCAGAGCATTGGCAGAATTCATAGCAGAATGGATGCCAACGCCAGATGAAGAGATTCCGGAGACGAGCATTCCCGTCAAGGAAGCAAGCAAAGAGTGGCTAATGTACTTTGATGGTGCCTCCTCGCTGCAAGGCGCCGGTGCCGGCGTGCTGCTTATCGCACCCACCGGAGAGCACCTCAAGTACATAGTCCAGATGCATTTTCCCAAGGAACAAGCAACAAACAATACTGCAGAGTATGAAGGTTTGCTTGCCGGTCTCAGGATCGCCGTAGACCTTGGGATCAAGAAGCTTATTGTCAAGGGTGACTCGCAGCTCGTCGTCCGCCAAGTGAACAAAGATTATCAGAGTCCATTGATGGAAGCCTACGTCGATGAAGTGAGGAAGCTAGAAGAGCACTTTGACGACCTGCAAATGGAACATGTTCCAAGAGCTCGAGAATGACATTCCGACGGCTGTCAAAGTGCGCTTGCACTTAAGTTGCTGTGGAACCGGGGATTTTCGTGCTCAAGCTGACTCAACCAACCGTAACACCATCAACTGGACAAAGCAAGAAGAGGAAGTTGATCTCTGGTGACTACTTTCCGGCAGAGCTTCCCGAAGCCGTCGTTGCGAAGGTCCCCAAGATCAACACCAACAGAGCTGAGGGGCAGTCTGCTCCGACAAGCCCCAAGGTTTGTTTCGTTGAAGCAGACGCTTCCGACACGTTTTGCTCGGCAAGCTTGCCGGGAGCATCAAGCTCGGCAGAGCCGCAGGTTCTTGCCGTAGAAGCTGACGTTCCCGCAGCAGCAGATGTGCCTTTAGTCCTTGTTGTCGAGCCACAAGCTCTAGCATGGGCGCAGCCGATTGTCCTTTTCCTTCAGACAGGAGAACTTCTCGAAGGGCAAGAAGAAGCGGAAAGAGTAGCCCTTGATCAAGTATGTACCAGTTTGTCGACAAAGACATCGCATGTAAGAAGACTCAACGGTGTGAAATTGAAGTGTATTCCTGGGAAGATGGATGGAAGTCATTGGCAGAGATACACGGAGGCATATGTGGTCACCACATTGGCAAGAAGAGCACTTGCCGCAAAGCTTTCCGGCAAGGTTTCTTCGGCCGACGACCCTCCAGGATGCAATCGCACAAGTAACCAAGTGTGAAGCGTGCGGTTCCATTCCAAACAAATACACCAGCCAGCTCAAGCTCTCTAGACGATCCCTTTATCCTGGCCCTTTCGGTGCAGGGGCTCGACATCCTCGGCCCCTTCCCCGAAGCTGTCGGGGCTTTGAGTACTTGTACGCCGCCATCGACAAGTTCACAAAGTGGCCGGAAGTGGAAGCGATGAGGAAGGTGACACGATCGTGATCAAGTTCTTCAGTCGATTGTTTGCCGTTTGGAATCCCTAACAGGATCATCACCGACAACGGCACACAATTCTGAGTCGCACCTTCATGCAAAGATGCCCAAGATCTTGGTGCCAAGGTACGCTTTGCTTCCGTTGCTCACCCGAGAAGCAACGGTCAAGCGAAGAGAGGGCAAATGCTTTGAAGTGCTGCGGGCTCAAGACCAGAACTTTTGACAGGCTGCACAAGTGCGGAAGAAATCGATCGAGGAGCGGCGGTGGTTCTTTGGTCGATCAGACGACGCCAAATTGAGCCACCGCCGGACACCTTTGCTCTAGTCTATGGAAGCAGAGGCGATTCTCCCCACGGAACTCAGATACGGATCTCCTCGAGTTCTCTCTTACGGTGAGCTTGAGCAAGAGCAGCTGCGACAAGATGACGCTTCTCCTTGAGGAGGATCGTCTTCGGTCATTGCGAGCTGCTCGCTTCTGACAAGCTTTGCGTCGCTACCATGGCCGCAAAGTTAGTGCCGAAGTCTCGAGGAAGGCGACCTTGTTCTTGGCGTGCTCAGTCCGCCAAGAATTCAAACAAGTTGGCGCTTAAAGTGGGAAGGCCCTTATCGGGTGAAACGAGTCACTAGGCTGGCGCTTGTCGCTTTGAGACCGAAGATGGCATCGGTGAGCAACTCTGGAACATTGAGCATCTTCGTAAGTTTTACCCATAGAGGCGGTTGCCGGAACCTGTTCCGGCAACCACCTTTTTGTACAAGTCTTGCATTGTTGCATGTAATCCTTTGTACAAAGCAAGCGC
This sequence comes from Aegilops bicornis, assembly GCA_021605145.1. NCBI lineage: Eukaryota > Viridiplantae > Streptophyta > Magnoliopsida > Poales > Poaceae > Aegilops > Aegilops bicornis. The sequence continues at coordinate 377,153,202 of CM038675.1, read as the reverse complement.
AGAACCCGTGCATCGATAAAGCTCATGTGTTGCGCACAACTTGTCAAATTCATGCTTTCATCATTTTATTGCATGTTTTGGCTAACACTTTGTGCAAAGAACCACACCTGTAAGCAATATCGAGCCACTGGGCTCCATAACTTTATTTCCTCTTCTTTCTCTTTTCTCAAAGAAAGAAAGGCTCCCTCGCGCACAAGTTAACTAGGGGAGAAGGAGAAGATAATACTATGGACCAGGCATCGCTCGAGGAAGTTTCGCCTTATCGGGAAGCAAAAGATGAAAAGCTAAGTTGCCAAAGTTTGAGCAATCAATTTTTAAATTTTTAAGTTATCTTCCTCGAACGATAGTACTTTGTATGGAAAACCTGTGCGCAGAGGAACCAACTCACAGGCTAGTCGCGCCCTTACTTTGTTTCGAGTCCGCTCAACAACTTAAGTGAGCTGCGGCTAGTCGCGACAAGGTTGCTTGTCGATGGCGGCATCGCCAATTCCGACGTTCGCACTCAGCGCATGCAAAGGTGCCCGCCCGACAAGTCCCCCAAATGCATAGGGCAAACGTACAAAGGAAGGAATCATGTAGAGGAAATAACGTTGCATTGATCGCCTAAGATAGAGTATATTACAAAATAACTTGTTTGATCTAACAAAGTGTTCTAAACATGATCGGCGGCGACAAGGGAAGATAAAATTGGCGGCCTAGTCCACGCGGGTCGCCATCAATCCGCTTGATCTTGTTCACCTTGTCCACAATGGGTGCGACAAGGGCTTTGAGCTCCTCCACGTTGGCATCTGGCGGCAAGGATCCGAGGACGCTGTTAAGGTTGAGGCCCGGATTGCGGAAGGCCACCTTTATCAACACCTTCTCGAGGGCTCCTCGCAGATCTGGCGTGATTCCTCGGCCAGCTGCTTTGGGACCTCTTCCCGAGTCGGCTGGAGGCCCGTCACCACGCCTTTGAAGAATAAACTGAGTTTGGCCTTTGGGTTGGAGATGCTCGTCGGAGGAGTATGCAAGGTCCGCCATCCCAGCTCCATCGGCTCATTGTGGATGTCGTGCCGGTGTCCACAAGACCTTGATCCAGTGCTCCACACTCTCCCTCAAGGCGCTCTGGGTGGAGACAACATTCGCTAGCAGCTCCTCCTTGGCCTTGATCGTCTCCAACAAGCCCACCTCCCGCTCTCGGCACCGTCCCAACGTCTGCGTCGAGTGGTCGGCTTCAGCTCAAGATCCGCCTTGGAATCCTTGGCGGCGTCGAGCTCCTTGCCCCTATCGGCCGAGGCGACTCTGCAGCTCGCCAAGGGTGTAGGCGTCCTTCTCGCGCTTCGTGCTTGGCGCGGCAAGCTCCTCGCCACTCTTCTTGAGGCTGGCCTCCACTGTGCCACCTTCGCCTTCAACTCTTCCTTGGCGGCCTCGGCGGCTGGCGGCATCCTTCGCTTCCTTAAGCGCCCGCCAAGTGACTCCTCATGGCGTGGCAAGGTCTTCTTCGTGGCTGTCCAGGTTGACCTTCCGCTGCCACTCGCTTTCTGACGGAGAGCTTCTCGGCAGCCAACCGCTGCTCCTCCTCAGCGGCCTTCTCAAGGATGAAGGCCGTGCGCTCTCAAGTTGCCCCAGCATACCTTTCGTCGCGGAGAGTTTCTTGGTTGGCGCTCGAGCTCTTAGCGCTTCTCCATGTCCGCTCCTGCCCTCGCGACAAGTGCTTCCGGGACTCCAACTTGGCTTGCGGGCGGTAGAAGCGATAGCAGCTTCTTGACATTTGCTCCTCCTCGGAACTTCTTCTTTGCTGCTGGCGCGTCCACCAGCGTCGGCCAATGAGCGAGTAGCTCATTGTCGAAGGTCTCTCCTTCGACCGGCGCCCTAAAGCTCGGCTCGGGGAGTTTGATGAAGACACCCTCGCCCGGCCTTCAAGTAGGCGTGGGGAGCTCCTCGAACTGTATGCTTGGCCAATGAAGTCATTGTCGGTCTGGCGCTGGCGCTCCTGCGGCCTCGGGGCCGTCGGTCACGATCGCCCGACCCTCGCCCGGCTCCTGCGTCGGCAACCTCGGTGGCCTCCTCGCCCGACAGGCTCGTCGTGACGGCCTCTTCTTCCACAGCAACGACCTCTTCTTCCACGACGGCGGCCTCGTCGGTGTTGCCGCGCGCTTCCTCCTCGCCGGCAGCCTCGACCTCCATCGGCTCTGCGTTAGACGAAGAAAGAGCAATCAAGCAAATGTTTAAAAAGAGAATCAAAAGAAAACAAGCCCAAGGGAGATTTTCGTGTAAGGAAATTACACAGCAGGATCCGCAGCCATGGCCTCGACCCTTTGGAGGGTCATTGGCTGTCCCTTGCCGGGTAGCCTCCCTTGCGGAGTGGCCTCCCTTGTTGGAGGGCGCTCCTTGCTGGAGAATCCTCCCTTGGCGGCATAGTGACAGCAGACAGGATTTCGGGGCGGCTGAGCCTCCTCGATGAGGCTGCTCTGCTCCTACACAAGCAAACAGTCGACATCAACGAAGAAGGAGCACCCTGCACACCTAATAGTAAGGAAAAACTGCACACTTACCACAGGGGGCTGTCTTTGGGGGGCTGCTACGAGGAAGGGTTGCCGGGTCCGGCAAGGGGTCTCAGACGCGTCCCTGTTGCCACGGGAGAATCGTCCTCCACGATGACCGTCGGGATCTTAGCCCTCTTCGACGCTCTGGGCTAAGGCCCACGAAAAGGAAAGAGTTGAGCAAGCAAATCAGATTCAAGATGAAGCAATAAAATTGAAGAAATACAAACACAATCTCAAGAGCTTACTCTTCGTTTTCCTCCTCGGGGCTGAGCGGAGAAGTCAAACTCCGGCTCGCCTCCGGTGCTGACGAGGCGGGAGGCTCTCTTGGCCGCTGGCGGGCGTCGGCGGTGGCCTGGGAAGATCCGCCCGATTGTCGCAGCAGTGTGAGACGCTCCAGCGCAACATCGGCCTGGCTGCGGTAGAGCTGCGCGTCATGGCCTTCTTCTTGTGGGCAGTCTGCCGCCCGGACTTCGTCTCCGGCCTGCGGAGACGCCTCTTCAGCGAGCAGGGGGCTTGTTGGCGGCAAGTCGCTGGGTGGTGGAGAAGAAGCGCCCTCGGCGGGTCCACTCGACCCGGCCTCGGGCTCGACAAGCTCGTCCTCGCCGGGCGATCTCCTTCGCAGCAAGGCTTGCCGCCTTTGCAGCGTCCGCCTCCTCCATGGTGTACCCGAAGGCTCCGGTGGCAGCGGCTGCTGCCGCCTCCTCCACCTGGTGGCAATACGCGCCATCTCCTCGTCGGTGGTGTCGCGAGTGAGCCTTTACGCTCGCCGGGCGGATCGGCACTTCTTCCAAGTCATCGAAGAACTGCTGCACGACCTCGTCGAGGCTCCTGCCAGTTGGAACGATCCCATGGGAATCGCAACAAGACATCATAAGCGGCGGATGCGGTCAAGCGCCGAGTTGTTGCACAATGGGGCGACCCCCTCGGCAACCTAAACCACTCGGGTGATCGGGTCGTTCTTGAACAGCTCTAGCGGCATCGCATCCAGCTCGGGGCGGTGAAATTTCAATTCAGGCCCGGCGCAACCTCATGATGTACGCCGCATTTTGGAACTCCCAAGCGAGCCTCCTCCTCTCCTGCAAGGGAAGCGTCTGGCGGCGAAGGAAGTCTGCGCCAAGCTGCGCTTACTGGTTAGTCCGGCAAGCACGAGGCGCAAAATCCGGTCTGACTATCTTCAACCTAGCATCCTCCAGCCAAGTTACTTCAATCTCTGCCGCGCACTATTGGGGTTTGGCGCACGGCGGTGAAGGGCTGCGGGTTCTCCTCTACGACCCAACACCAATTGGCTCTCCACTCCTCCCACTTGTTGCGGAACTCCCCTTCCAGATAGGCTTCTTTCTTGCCGATCCTGGAGACCCAAGCTATCCCTCCGGCAAGTGGCTCTCCTCTCTCGACGTGGGGCACGAAGAAGTGGCGGAAGAGTGCCACATTTGGGTGGACTCCGACAAAGTTTTCGCAAAGGTGCGCGAAACCGCCGTGGTCAAGACAGCGTTGGGGGTGAAATCAAGGAGGCGGAGGCCATATGTGTTCATGATATCGCAGAAGAACTTCCGGAAAAGGGCGGCAAAGCCCGCAATAGAAGAAAAGGGCAAAGAAGGGGTACCAGTTGGGGCCAAATCGAGAAGCGGAGAAGGGGAGTACCTTCGCACGGATGCGCCGCAGCGTCTCCGTCGACCAAAACAGATAGAAGACATCCCGCAGCTCCCTTGCGCCGAAATGAGGGAAGATGGTTCGCTTGCCTTGGCGCCGCTGAGCCGCTGCGCCTCGACTTGACGCCCTTCTCCTTGTCGGCTTTGGAGCCATGGCGAGGGCGGCGGAGGAGGCCGACGGCGGTGAGTGCGCTTATGGCGAAAGGGCGGGCGCTCTCTTCGCCTTTGGAGAAGAAGGGGGGCGGGGTGGTTTTCTTGACAAGACAGCAATGGCGGAGTGGACGGCCTGCCCCTGTTTCCCCCGCTTATAAAGAGGGGGAGGGGGCGGACGTTCCGCTTTTCCTAATAAAGAAACCCCCACAACCACGCCCACGATTTCTCGCACGACGCCACGTCCAGTGCGTGCCGGTAGTGGGGGTCGTGGTGGGTCCGGGCGGGTTGCTTGGCGTGATCGAGGCCACGTGTGACCGTGCAGATCGCTTTGGGCCCGGCCCGACAGCGCTTCGGCACTGTACGGCCCGAGCCCGGGGCTCTCACAGGTGTACTAGAGTAGGGGTACCCTAGTATCCCGTACTCGTGCAGACGATTCTGATACCCAGCGAGGTTTGCTGGTCACCGCCAAGATCCTCCGTGGCTCCTTTGGAGCCATTCAAGAACAAAGTATTTGACTAAGAAGACAAGGCCCCGGCAAGAGGAGCTTGCCGGGAAGGCCATTCAAGGCATGCAGAAGACAGGGCCCCGACAAGAGGAGCTTGCCGGGAAGGCTCGGAGCGCGACAAGCCTCCGGACGCGACAAGGATTCGGCCGCGGCAAGGCGCTTGCCACAGCAAGCAACCTCTCTCCATCTCCGCTCTAGCTCATCCAGCAACGTGTCGCCATGGGATCATTCCATGCGCGCGTGTCAAGAGGCTGTGCAGCCAGCGGAGAGCAGCGATAAGCGGCGCTGACAAGCTTGCCATCGTGGCGAGCGGTGGCGCACCTGACGGTCTCTGTTGCCTTTGTTTGGGCGACACAGACGGGCATTTATTGCTTTTGTCCCTTGCCGTCGAGTTAGGTATTTTGCATCAGTACACTCGCTCGAGTAGGTGTACCAACTCCTGTTTTACACTTGTACCCTCGCCTATGTTGCCACCTGCCGGAGACCCTTGAGCATATAAAAGGAGGCCCATGCTTAGCGTAGAAAGGGTTCGGTTCATTCGACTCATTCGAGACCAGATACACTCACGCTAGGTTTTGTAGCTCTCATCGCTCCCTAGCAAGAACACAATACATCAAACAAGCAGCAGTAGGAGTTTTATCTCTCCGGAGAGCTCCGAAGTTGGGTAAACTGCTCGTGTGCCTCGCCTCAATCCGCTCTTCGTGTGATCTCCGCCCCCCTCCGAACCACAAAGGGGTCTGGTCCGCCGGCCCCATAGGTGTTCGTGGGTACGATCAACCTCCCCGACAGTCACCAAGATATATCTATGGAGAAACTAGCAACGAGGGGAAGGAGAGTGCATCTACATACCCTTGTAGATCGCTGAGCGGAAGCGTTCAAGAGAACGGGGTTGAAGGAGTCGTACTCGTCGTGATCCAAATCACCGGAGATCCTAGTGCCGAACGCACGGCACCTCCGCGTTCAACACACGTACAGCCGGTGGCGTCTCCCACGCCTTGATCCAGCAAGGAGAGAGGGAGAGGTTGAGGAAGACTCCATCCAGCAGCAGCACAACGGCGTGGTGGTGATGGAGGAGTGTGGCAATCCAGCAGGGCTTCGCCAAGCACCACGGGAGAGAGGAGGAGGAGGAGAGGTGGCTGCACCAATAGAGGGAGAAAACTCATGTCTTGGGCAGCCCCAAGCCTCAAGTATTTATAGGGGAGAGGGAGGGGGCTGCGCCCCCTCTAGGGTTCCACCCTAGGGGCGGCGGCCAGCCCCAATCCCATCTAGGTGGCGGCCAGGTGGAGGGGGAGAGGGAGGCGCACCAAGTATGGGCCCTAAGGCCCATCTGCCCTTAGGGTTTGCCCCCTCTCCTCTCCTTAGGCGCCTTGGGCCCCTTGTGGGGGGCACACCAGCCCACACAGGGCTGGTTCCCTCCCACACTTGGCCCATGCAGCCCTCCGGGGTTAGTGGCCCCACTTGGTGGACCCCCGGGACCCTCCCGGTGGTCCCGGTACGTTACCGATAAAACCCAAAACTTTTCCGGTGACCAAAACAGGACTTCCCATATATAAATCTTTACCTTCGGACCATTCCGGAACTCCTCGTGACGTCCGGGATATCATCCGGGACTCCGAACAACATTCGGTAACCACATACAAACTTCCTTTATAACCCTAAGCGTCATCGAACCTTAAGTGTGTAGACCCTACGGGTTCGGGAGACATGTAGACATGACCGAGACGTTCTCCGGTCAATAACCAACAGCGGGATCTGGATACCCATGTTGGCTCCCACATGTTCCACGATGATCTCATCGGATGAACCACGATGTCAAGGATTCAATCAATCCCATATTCGATTCCCTTTGTCTAGCGGTATTGTACTTGCCCGAGATTCGATCGTCGGTATCCCGATACCTTGTTCAATCTCGTTACCGGCAAGTCTCTTTACTCGTTCCGTAACACATCATCCCGTGATCAACCCCTTGGTCACATTGTGCACATTATGATGATGTCCTACCGAGTGGGCCCAGAGATACCTCTCCGCTTACACGGAGTGACAAATCCGGGCCTCGATTCGTGTCAACCCAACAGACACTTTCGGAGATACCTGTAGTGCACCTTTATAGTCACCCAGTTACGTTGTGACGTTTGGTACACCCAAAGCATTCCTACGGTATCCGGGAGTTGCACAATCTCATGGTCTAAGGAAATGATACTTGACATTAGAAAAGCTTTAGCATACGAACTACGATCTTTGTGCTAGGCTTAGGATTGGGTCTTGTCCATCACATCATTCTCCAAATGATGTGATCCCGTTATCAACGACATCCAATGTCCATGTTCAGAAACCGTAACCATCTGTTGATCAACGAGCTAGTCAACTAGAGGCTTACTAGGGACATGGTGTTGTCTATGTACCCACACATGTATCTCGAGTTTCCTATCAATACAATTATAGCATGGGTAATAAGCGATTATCATGAACAAGGAAATATAATAATAACTAATTTATTATTGCCTCTAGGGCATATTTCCAACAGTCTCCCACTTGCACTAGAGTCAATAATCTAGTTCACATCGTCATGTGATTAACATCGATAGGTCACATCGCCATGTGACCAACATCCAAAGAGTTTACTAGTGTCTGTAAACTAGTTCACATCATCATGTGATTAAGACTCAATGAGTTTTGAGGTTTGATCATGTTTTGCTTGTGAGGGAGGTTTTAGTCAACGGGTCTGTAACATTCAGATCTGTATGTACTTCGCAATTCTCTATGTCATATTGTAAATGCTGCTTCCATGCTCCACTTGGAGCTTTTCCAAATGGTTGCTCCACTATACGTATCCGTTTTGCTACTCAGAGTCATTCGGATAGGTGTTAAAGCTTGCATCGACGTAACCTTTTATGCCGAACTCTTTATCACCTCCATAATCGAGAAACGTGTCCTTATTTACTCCAAGGACAATTTTGATCATTGTCCAATGATCCGTTCTGGATCATTCTTGTACCCCTCGACCGACTCATGGCAAGGCACACTTCGATGCGGTACACAGCATAGCATGCTATAGAGCCTACGCCTAAAGCATAGGGGCGACCTTCGTCCTTTCTCTCTTTCCGCCGTGGTCGAGCTTTAAGTCTTAACTTCACACCTTACATCTCAGGCAAGAACTCCTTCTTTGGTGATCCATCTTGAACACCTTCAAGATCATGTCAAGGTATATGCTCATTTAAAAGTATTATTAAGCATTTTTTATCTATCCTTATAGATCTCGATGCTCAATGTTCAAGTAGCTTAATCCAGGTTTTCTATTGAAAAACACCTTTCAAATAACCACAGTATGCTTTCCAGAAATTCTACATCATTTCGATCAACAATGTGTCAACAACATATACTCATCGAAATTCTATAGTGCTCCCACTCACTTCTTTGGAAATACAAGTTTCTCATAAACTTTGTATAAACCCAAAATCTTTGATCATCTCATCAAAGCGCACATTCCAACTCGAGATGCTTACTCCGGTCCTTAGAAGGATCATGGAGCCAAAGATACCTTTTAGCTTCCTTAGGATCGACAAAAACTTTCTGATTGTATCACATACAACCTTTCCTTACGAAGACTGGTAAGGAAACTCGTTTTGACATCCATCTGCCAGATTTCATAAATGCAGCTAATGCTAACATGATTCTGATGGACTTAAGCATCGCTACGGATGAGAAAATCTCATCGTAGGCAACTCTTTGAACTTGTGAAAAAATCTTCGCCACAAGTCGAGCTTCATAGATGGTGACATTACCGTCCGCGTCCGTCTTCTTCTTAAAGATCCATTTATCTGATTGGCTTGCCGATCATCGGGCAAGTCCACCAAAGTCCATGCTTTGTTCTGATACATGGATCCTATCTCGGATTTCATGGCTTTTAACCATTTGTCGGAATTCGGGCCCACCATCGCTTCTCCATATCTCGTAGGTTCATTGTTGTCTAGCAACATGACCTCTAAGATGTGATTGCGTACCACTCTGAAGTAGTACGCATCCTTGTCACCCTACGAGGTACGGTAGTGACTTGATCGAAAACTTCATGATCACTATCATAAGCTTCTACTTCAATTGGTGTAGGCGCCACAGGAACAACTTCCTGTGCGCTGCTACACACTTGTTGAAGTGACGGTTCAATAACCTCATCAAGTCTCCACCATCCTCCCACTCAACTTTCCGAGACAAACTTTTCCTCGAGAAAGGACCCGATTCAAGAAACAATCCCTATTGCTTTCGGATCTGAATTAGGAGGTATACCCAACTGTTTTGGGTGTACTATGAAGATGCATTTTATCCGCTTTGGGTTCGAGCTTATCAACCTGGAATTTTTTCACATAATCGTTGCAACCCCAAACTTTCACGAAACGACAACTTAGGTTTCTCCAAACGGTGTCGTCTCAACGGAATTACGTGGCGCCCCATTAAAGTGAGTGCGGTTGTCTCTAATGCCTAACCCATGAACGACAGTGGTAATTCGATAAGAGATATCATGGTACGCACCATATCCAATAGAGTGCAACTATGATGTTCGGACACACCATCACATGTAACATCCCAAAATTCTAAATTTTGGAATGTTATAAACAAATAGATAGATTTGATTGATTGTTTGATTGATTGACTGAAAGTGAGTGAATTCGAAACTTTTGAAAGTTAAATGAGAGGGAATAAAAGGACTTTCCCAAACTTTCATTTTGCTTTTATGAACTTCGAATTCAGATTCTTTTCATCACAAAACCCTGGAGAGAAGATGACATGACTTCTTCCATTTATTTAAATGACAAGGGTGTTGAAAATATTTGAATTTCATTTGGAAAACATTTCCAATTCTGAAACTTTATGCAACTCAATGATTTTCACGGCGAAGATAAAATGACTTCTTCAAAACATATGAAATATGAGTTGGGAGTTTCAAGGAATTAAATTCAAAGTTCCTTTGAATTATTTTCAATTGGAGTTATTTGAGTTTTATTCAAATTATTTTCCTCCAAAATAAAATATATGAAAATAGGGTAACATGATTCCCTACATCGTAAAAAATTGGAGAGAAATTAATTTGAAATCATTTTGGTATTTTCAAAATAATTTTTGTTGGATTTTATTAGAGCAATAGCACTCTTTGCTTTATTTGAATTTGTGTGGATTTTAATTGACATTAGAATAATGTTCATGTTGTAGGAAATTCTTTTCTGAAAATTTTGATATATTATATGCCTATATAATATATTTGGTTTTACCTCTTTTTTTCGTCTGAAATTTTAAAGAAAAAAAGCTGCAGCGCCTTGGGCCAAAGGCCCAAGCCGCCTAAAACCACCGACCGACCATGAGGCCTAACGCCCACGCCACGCACAAGCAGGGGAGCCGCTCCTTTTCCCAAGTCCTAGTAGGACTCTTTTCCTACTTCGTTTATTCGTATCTATTCCTAGATCTATTCCTCTTGTTTCCTAATCCTAATCTATTTCTTGTCCCTACCCCAAGCAAAACCCTCCCTCCCCAATATAAATACCCAAGCACCCTCCCCTCCAACACATCAAATCAACTCTCCTCTCCTCTCCTCTCCTCTCCTCTCCTCCACAAAGAAGAAGTGCCACCGCTTGCCGCCGCCCACATAGCCGCCACGCCGCCTCACGCCGCCTCGTCGCCGCCCCTCACCAGTGCCGCCGCCACTTGCCGCCGCCGCCCTATGCCGCCACCGCCCGAGCCCTCGCCTCTTGAGGTACTAGCCTCAAGCGTCACGTTTTCTAGATCGGTTTTCTAGATCGGTTTCCGTTCCGTTTTCTAGATCGGTTTCCGTTCCGTTTTCTAGATCGGTTTTTCGTTTCGGTTTCCTTTCTGAAACCCTAGATCGGTTTTCTCGCCGGGGGTTCTTGCCGGTTTTGTTTAGCGGCGTTAAACTCGATAGATTTTTCTTTTATTTTTAATTTCCGTCATGGACCTATCCGTAGTCCCTAATCTTCAAACGATCATAACTTTTTACTCGTAAGTCGGAATCCATGAAACCAACGCCCACTTCTTCGTTATGATCTCCTCTATCCGATAATCCAACTCAAACATGTTTTGAAATTTTAAAATTTGAATTAGATCAGATTTGAATTCAAACTTCGTTTGAGCATAACTTGAGTTTTATAACTCCGTTTGAGTTGATTCTTTTGCAAATCGAAGCTCTTGACCTAAACTTTCTGATAAGGCCAAATACACATAGTTTTGGTACTGTTAGAAATTGTTTTATGCTGCAAGAGTTATTAGATTTGGTTTTGACGTTTTCGAATTGTTTCTTCGTTCTTTCCGATCTTTTGAGTGATTGCTTATGTGTGGTTACTATTGCTTGATTACGATAGATTGACCGGAGTGTGATGAGTAGAACTATCAAGAGTTTTGAGTGCGAATCATCTTCATCAACTTTGCAGGCAAGTAACACTTTGATCATACTCTTCTCATACCCAGTTTTTATGCATTAGATCTATTCCTCAAACACTTGCATGTTTAGGATCTAATTAAATTGTGGGATGGGAAGTAGTTTGAGGTAGTACCTATTACCTGTTTTATTATCAAACCCTTGGGAGTTACTTCTACGTTTGCTTATTACGCCATGCTATGCTCAGAGACGTGGATTGGGTTTGAGTGAATATCCATGACAGATGTGAGATTGATAATTAATGGTTTATCTAAGGTGGCAACTTAAACACACATCTGGGTGGATTGAGGCACTGGCTATTCGAGGACTTGCCTGTCAAGGCACTGGATAGACAGGATTTACTATGTATTTCTTCGGACCGCCACCTGTGCTCTAAGGGATCATGAGATTATTCAAACTAGAAACTTCCGTGTGCAGCCACAAGCCATTATGGGCTCTGGCGTAGTTGACTAAGTTGTGCGAACTCTGCAGGCAGACTAGCGGATGTAGGGGATGTAGGTTGGTACGGTCTACCCACATGTAAGGTGCTAAGCGCTTACGAAAGACTGTGTCTCGGTCATCCGTCTCTCAAACACCATGCGGTCTGAGAAACCAAACGGAGGCGATCGAGTCTTGTGGGAAAAGTGCGCAAACCTCTGCAGAGTGTATAAACTAATCATGATTAGCCGTGTCCCCGGTTATGGACAATTTTGAGTATCTAGTACCTGGATATCCTGTTGATCTCAACACGTTACTTAATATAATTTGTTTGGGTTTAATGAGTACTTTTAATTGGGATTGAGGATGTCACAACCATTCTCAATGTTCAACAACCACCATGATAGTTAAATAAATTTATTCCTTTGAAGTAGGGAAAAATTGGCTTTTCGCAAAAACTGTAACCATAGAGCTTTCCACCAGCCATATATGCATGTAGTATAGCGTATTCTTTCATTACTCTCTATGTGTTACATTGCCGCATATTCCATGTGCTGACCCGTTTCGGGCTGCAACTTTTCATGTTGCAGACTTTTCAGACGACGAGTAAGTGATACGTTAGGGTTACGATTTCCTATACTCAACTTTGTCGTTGGTGTTGATGGGAATCCACAACCTTGTTGCTTCCGCTATATATTTGGATCGAGGTAATAGTATTTACGTTACTTTATACATGTGATTTACCTCTGTTATAAATCCTTGAGTCGTGTGTGTCGACATACCGATCCGAGGATGACACGAAAGCCTGAGACTTGATCCATTCGGTCGAATTAAGCTACAAGATGGTATCGAGCACATGTTGACTGTAGGACGTGACCCTAGAAAATGGCAAGCCCATAGGAAAGATTTTTCTCTACAACTTTATTTTTCAAAAAGATCTTTTACCTCTCTTCTCTTCTGAGCTTATTCAAACATTCCTTTTAGTGAGACCATACCCCTTTTCCCTTTTAACCACTCGAAGATTTGACTGATGAGACCACTCCAAGGAGACAAGATATCGGACAACTAAGACCATTTGGAATGAAGAGGATTTTACCGTGTAAATGGAAACTACAACGGTGAAGACTCCGAAGACTAGGAGATTTGAAGGCTCTAAAGAATTCCCAGATTTTATGACCTAGGAAGGTTACGCTTTTGGAATTGAGAGATTATGGAAGTAATCAATACCCGAGATTAAGGTGTATTGGAGTAAGACCAGGATCTGGAGTGTTACATCAGAAAGTTAAGATGGACCCACAAGAAGCTAAATTTTGACAAGGAAGTATTTCATGAAGAACTTCGGGATCCGAAGCTGAAAGTAGACAAGCCGAGGAGCAAAACCTTGAGACATCAAAGTTTTGTCGAGGCCCGAAGGACGATGGGACCATGGTTCATGTCAAGGAAGTTGAAACCAAGTTTGGAATGCAACTCGAGAAATATTACAGACGTCGCGAGAGACTTCGCGTCAACAGAGATGATCGGGCAAAAGAACTTGAGCAGGACAAGCACGATTGGAAGAAGCCATCGGAGACATGAACAAGACTTGAAGAGTTTGATGGCGTTGAAGATTTATTGACCCTGAGAAGACCTAACCCCTGTACATACATGCGTTAGATCGACGATTGTGAGCTGTCATTTGTTTGATGTTTTTCCGACAGCCACAATAAAATCAGACTTTTCAAAACCATTGTTTGAATTGTGTGCAACCCACTCGAACTCTCAAATCCCACCCCAAACCCATGGACCCAAAAGAGGATGAATTGACATGAGCTTGTAATTTCCGGACCAATGAGTCAATTGGAGACAGACCGATGGATTGAACATGGAGGATCACATGAAGAACAACCCGATAGTCGAAAAGATATGACCCAAAGATGCTCTTGATTGCTTTGAAAGAGGTGCTGCTATCTAGTGGAGGATGTACCAAACCATCAATGTGGCGGGAGTAACCACTTGGGAAGAATTTAAGTTGACTTTGCTAAAGTCTCGGTTTGTGTCCCAGAAGTTGAAGCCTTATGGAAATGATATGGAGAAAGTGCATGCAAGCCTTGTGGAGAAATAGGATATAACCATAAATAAAACAAGGACGAATACCCTCATAATCGGAGGATTACCAAAGGAGTTAGCGAGGATCTGAAGGAACTTCGATTGGAGATTGTTCCCAAAGGTTTTGTTGTAGCAATGGAAGTTCAGGTCTACATTGTTGAGAAAGATCCGTGAAGCTCGGAAGGATGACAAAGATATTGTTGAGGTAAAGCAGAGGATGAGCAAAGGAAAGGCCAAAGGTTTTCGTAAGGATGAGCCACGACACCTTATGGTTTGAGAACAGTGTACATGTACCCAATAATGCAAAGATCGGGAAGTTAAAACTTGGGAGGCTCATGACTCACCATACTTGATTAATACAGAAACACCAAGATGTATTCGGATTTGAAGGAGTGTTTACATTGGACTGGTATGAAGAAGGATATTGCGAGTATGTAGTCGTAGGTGGCGTATGTCGAGAGTGAAGGCAGAGCATCATAAGCTAGTCGAGTACTACAGCCTATGCTAATACCTGAATGGAAGCAGGATAAGTTTGGCATGGATTTCATTACCAGATTTCCCAGAACCCGAACGGGATATGATTCTATCTGGGTAGTAGTTTATTCGCTTGACCAAAGTGGCTCACTTTATCCCAGTGAAAACCACCTATACAAGTGCGAAGTTGGCCAAGATATATATTTGAGAAAGGATCGTATGTCTGCATGGAGTTCCGAGGACCGTCGTATAGGAATGCAGTTTACCTCAAAGTTTTGGAATCAGCTGCACCAGATTTTGGGTACTAGGCTAGAGTTCAAGATCTGACCTTTCATCCATGAGCAGATGGATAGACCAAGATAGTCAATCAGATACCGGAGGACATGTTGAGAGCGTGTGCGCTAAATTTCGGATCTAGTAGTGATGATAATCTACCTTATGCTGAGTTCTCATACAACAACAACTACCAAGCCAGTTTGAAGATGGCCCCTTTTAAAGCTTTGTATGGGAGAAGGAGCGGAACACCGTTGATGTGGGATGAAGTTGGAGACCGTCGATTGTTTGGACCAAATGTGATCAAGGATTTGTAAGAGAATGTTAAGTTGATTCGAGATAGATGAAGGTAGCTCAGTCGAGCATGAATAGTTATGCATACTCAATAACGCAAGAAGGTAGTCGATAAAACCGGAAGCAGAGAATATCTTCGTGTGCCCCTCTGTGAGGAGTTAATCGATTTGGAGTTAAGGGAAAGTTAGACCCGAGATTTGTAGGACCATACCAAGTTGGAACGTATAGGAGAAGTTACCAACAAGTTGGAGTCACCGAAGGACTGTTAGGAGTTCAGGGATGTGTTTCACGTTTCCCGATTGAAGAAGTGCCATGCGAGATGGCCAATATTCCCTGTAAGGACGCTTCGACCACGGAAAGGATAATGATGTTCCACGAAGTGAGTATGGACTTCATAAGTATAAGTTTTTTATCTTGGTATGTGGGACATCCCACGAGGATGAAGAGATGAATTACTATTCGATATAAAGGAGGTATGATGTTGGAAGTATGGATCAATGGAAATTCCATGAAGAGTCCGAGTAATCATGTCCCCGTTTGGTGCAAATATAAGGAAAAGAGGCGATTACATTTGGATGGATTTAAGTATGCCAGGGAGTTGGATGTTGGGATAATGATCAGTTGCCCCGAGGATGTGTTCAAGGATTGCAAGTGATGAGATGGGCCATAACCCACAGGCCCCAGGACCTGCCAAGAAGCAAGCACATTCTTCTTTGAAGGAAAAACCACGGAAGAAGTTACGACTTGTATCAACCGGCGATTCTATAGGAGTTTACGCAAAACACGAGAGTTGTTAAGGAACGATAGATGTTTGTTTGGCTTGCGAGAATCAATGGATTTTCCGGACTTGGTTCGTCGACAAGAGAAATTCTGCAATGCTTGTGAGGATGACCGAGTGTTAGAATGCGAGATTCGCTAAACCATGTACAAGGTAATGATTTGGGTGCGGGATGGATTGATCACCATACCGACTTACTCTTATTATTCGCTTTGCTATATGGGATAGTAAATCTGAGTGACTTACCTATAGTTGCAAGACGACGATATTAAACCTTGTTTAAACCTTAGAACGGTATAGGTATTTCTTTTCCCCTTGTACACGGCAGTTGTTGCCAACCGTAGGTCATACGGTGAGGTTCAACCGGATCGTTTTTGCAGGAGAAAACCATAAATCGTTGACCACCATGAGATACCGATATTTGTTTAGAATTGGCGCGGACCCGTCGACTAAGAAGACCCAATTCGGATAACCTTACCAAGAGGAAAGGACAAAGGAATTGAGGAAAAGGTTATGCCACTACCGGAAGAGCCAGAGAAGGAATTATCCTTAATATACGAGAAGACCGACCTATCGAAGAATAAGGATGCAGATCTCGAGTTTTGATGGAACCTTAACAATGCTTTTAAGGGTGGTAGCACCCGAGACCCCGAGAGACGAGCGATGGATTTTGAGAAGACCCCAAACCCTAACCTATTTCTTGCTAGCCTCTCGAATCTCGAGGGCAGAGATTCATTTTAAGGGTGGTAGTTTGTAACATCCCAAAATTCTAAATTTTGGAATGTTATAAACAAATAGATAGATTTGATTGATTGTTTGATTGATTGGTGAAAGTGAGTGAATTGAAACTTTTGAAAGTTAAATGAGAGGGAACAAAAGGACTTTCCCAAACTTTCATTTTGCTTTTATGAACTTCAGGAATTCAAATTCTTTTCATCACAAAACCCTGGAGAGAAGATGACATGACTTCTTCCATTTATTTAAATGACAAGGGGTGTTGAAAATATTTGAATTTCATTTGGAAAACATTTCCAATTCTGAAACTTTATGCAACTCGATGATTTTCACGGCGAAGATAAAATGACTTCTTCAAAACATATGAAATATGAGTTGGGAGTTTCAAGAATTAAATTCAAAGTTCCTTTGAATTATTTTCAATTGGAGTTATTTGAGTTTTATTCAAATTATTTTCCTCCAAAAATAAAATATATGAAAATAGGGTAACATGATTCCCTACATCGAGAAAATTGGAGAGAAATTAATTTGAAATCATTTTGGTATTTTCAAAATAATTTTTGTTGGATTTTATTAGAGCAATAGCACTCTTTGCTTTATTTGAATTTGTGTGGATTTTAATTGACATTAGAATAATGTTCATGTTGTAGGAAATTCTTTTCTGAAAATTTTGATATATTATATGCCTATATAATATATTTGGTTTTACCTTTTTTTCGTCTGAAATTTTAAAAAAAAAAAAGCTGCAGCGCCTTGGGCCAAAGGCCCAAGCCGCCTAGGAGCCACCGGCCGGCCACGAGCCTAACGCCCATGCACGCGCACAAGCCAGGAGCCGCTCCTTTTCCCAAGTCCTAGTAGGACTCTTTTCCTACTTCGTTTATTCCGTATCTATTCCTAGATCTATTCCTCTTGTTTCCTAATCCTAATCTATTTCTTGTCCCCTACCCCAAGCAAAACCCTCCCTCCCCAATATAAATACCCAAGCACCCTCCCTCCTACACATCAAATCAACTCTCCTCTCCTCTCCTCTCCTCTCCTCTCCTCTCCTCCACAGGCCGGTGCCACGCCCGCCGCCCCACAGCCGCCGCCGCCTCACGCCGCCGCCCCTCACCAGCGCCGCCGCCGCCCCTCACCAGCGCCGCCGCCGCCACTTGCCGCCGCCGCCGCCCTATGCCGCCACCGTCGGAGCCCCTCGCCTCTTCGAGGTACTAGCCCCGCTCCGCGTCACGTTTCTAGATCGGTTTTCTAGATCGGTTTCCGTTCCGTTTTCTAGATCGGTTTCCGTTCCGTTTTCTAAATCGGTTTTTCGTTTCGGTTTTCTTTCCGAAACCCTAGATCGGTTTTCTCGCCGGTTTTTCTTTCCGGTTTTGTTTAGCGGCGTTAAGCTCGATAGATTTTTCTTTTATTTTTAATTTCCGTCATGGACCTATCCGTAGTCCCTAATCTTCAAACGATCATAACTTTTTACTCGTGAAGTCGGAATCCATGAAACCAACGCCCACTTCTTCGTTATGATCTCCTCTATCCGGTAATCCAACTCAAACATGTTTTGAAATTTTAAAATTTGAATTAGATCAGATTTGAATTCAAACTTCGTTTGAGCATAACTTGAGTTTTATAACTCCGTTTGAGTTGATTCTTTTTGCAAATCGAAGCTCTTGACCTAAACTTTCTGATAAGGCCAAATACACATAGTTTTGGTACTGTTAGAAATTGTTTTATGCTGCAAGAGTTATTAGATTTGGTTTTGACGTTCGAATTGTTTCTTCGTTCTTTCCGATCTTTTGAGTGATTGCTTATGTGTGGTTACTATTGCTTGATTACGATAGATTGACCGGAGTGTGACGAGTAGAACTATCAAGAGTTTTGAGTGCGAATCATCTTCATCAACTTTGCGAGGCAAGTAACACTTTGATCATACTCTTCTCATACCGGTTTGTATGCATTAGATCTATTCCTCAAACACTTGCATGTTTAGGATCTAATTAAATTGTGGGATGGGAAGTAGTTTGAGGTAGTACCTATTACCTGTTTATTATCAAACCCTTGGGAGTTACTTCTCGTTTGCTTATTACGCCATGCTATGCTCAGACGTGGATTGAGTTTGAGTGAATATCCATGACAGATGTGAGATTGATAATTAATGGTTTATCTAAGGTGGCAACTTAAACACACATCTGGGTGGATTGAGGCACTGGCTATTCAGGACTTGCTGTCAAGGCACACAGGTAGACAGGATTTGCACTGTATTTCTTCGGACCGCCACCCGGGCTCTAAGGGATCATGAGATTATTCAAACTAGAAACTTCCGTGTGTGCAGCCACAAGCCATTATGGGCTCTGGCGTAGTTGACTAAGTTGTGCGAACTCTTACGGGCAGACTAGCGAGATGTAGGGGATGTAGGTTGGTACGGTCTACCCACATGTAAGGTGCTAAGCGCTTACGAAAGGCTGTGTCTCGGTCATCCAGTCTCTCAAACACCATGCGGTGCGAGAAACCAAGCGGAGGCGATCGAGTCTTGTGGGAAAAGTCGCAAACCTCTGCAGAGTGTATAAACTAATCATGATTAGCCGTGTCCCCGGTTATGGACAATTTTGAGTATCTAGTACTGGATATCCTGTTGATCTCAACACGTTACTTAATATAATTTGTTTGGGTTTAATGAGTACTTTTAATTGGGATTGAGGATCTTGTCAACCATTCTCAATGTTCAACAACCACCATGATAGTTAAATAAATTTATTCCTTTGAAGTAGGGAAAAATTGGCTTTTTAAAAAAGCTGTAACCATAGAGCTTTCCACCAGCCATATATGCATGTAGTATAGCGTATTCTTTCATTACTCTCTATGTGTTACATTGCGGCATATTCCATGTCTTGACCCGTTTTCGGGCTGCAACTTTTCATGTTGCAGACTTTTTGAACGACAGTAAGTGATACGTTAGGGTTACGATTTCCTATACTCAACTTTGCCGTTGGTGTTGATGGGAATCCACAACCTTGTTGCTTCCGCTATATATTTGGATCGAGGTAATAGTATTTACGTTACTTTATACATGTGATTTACCTCTGTTATAAATCCTTCGAGTACTGTGTGTGTCAGCATACCGATCCAGGGATGACACGAAAGCACAGAGACTTGATCCATTCGGGTCGGGTCGCTACATCACACTATGGTGTTCCAGGCGGTATTAATTGTGAAACAATTTGCACAATGTCTTAATTGTGTGCCAAAACTCGTAACTCAGATATTCATCTCTATGATCATATCATAGACATTCTATCCTCTTGTCACGAAGATCTTAAACTTCACTCTGAAATTACTTGAACCATTCAATAATTCAGACTTGTGTTTCATCAAGTAAATATACTCAACATCTACTCGAATCATCTGTGAAGTAAGAACGAGCGATATTCCTTTGCATGCCTCAAAGCACTCATTGGACTGCACACATCAAAATGTGTTACTTCCAACAAGTTGCTATCTAGTTCCATCTTCTTTGAAACCGAGGCTTTTCAGTCATCTTGTCCATGTGGTATGATTTGCATATCTCAAGTGATTCAAAATCAAGTGAGTCTAAACGATCCATCTGCATGGAGTTTCTTCATGCGTATGCACCAATAGACATGGTTCGCATGTCTCAAACTTTTCAAAAGCGAGTGAGTCCAAAGATCCATCAACATGGAACTTCTTCATGCGTTTATATACCAATATGACTCACATGGCGGTGCCACAAGTAAGTGGTATTATCATTACTATCTTATATCTTTTGGCATGAAAATGTGTATCACTACGATCGAGATTCAATAAGCCATTCCTTTAGGTGCAAGACCATTGAAGGTATTATTCAAATAAACAGAGTAACCATTATTCTCCTTAAATGAATAACCGTATTGCGATAGACATAATCCAATCATGCCTATGCTCAACGTAAACACCAAATGCAGTTATTTAGGTTAAACACCAATCTCGTTGGTAGAGGGAGCGTGCGATGCTTGATCACATCAAGCTTGGAAAAACTTCCAACATATATCGTCAACTCACCTTTAGCTAGTCTCCGTTTATTCCGTAGCTTTTATTTCGAGTTACTATCACTTAGCAACCGAACCGGTATCTAATACCCTGGTGCTACTAGGAGTACTAGTAAAGTACACATTAAGATAATGTATATCCAATATACTTCTATCGACCTTGCCAGCCTTCTCATCTACCAAGTGTCTAGGGTGGTTCCGCTTCAGTGTCCGTTCCTCTTATTGCAGAAGCACTTAGTCTCGGGTTTGGGTTCAACCTTGGGTTTTATTCACTAGAGCAGCAACTGTTTTGCCGTTTCATGAAGTATCCCTTGTTGCCCTTGCCCTTCTTGAAACTAGTGGTTTTACCAACCATCAACAATTGATGCTCCTTCTTGATTTCTACTTTCGGTGTCAAACATCACGAATACCTCAAGGATCATCATATCTATCCTTGATATGTTATAGTTCATCACGAGGCTCTAGCAGCTTGGTGGAAATGACTTTGGAGAAACATCACTATCTCATCTCGAAGATCAACTCCCACTCGATTCAAGTGATTGTTGCAGTCAGACAGTCTGAGCACAAGCTCATCGATTGAGCTTTCTCCCTTAGTTTGCAGGCTAAGAAAATCGTCGGAGGTCTTATACCTCTTGACGTGGGCACGAGCCTGAAATCCCAATTTCATCCCTTGAAACATCTCATATGTTCATGACGTTTGAAAACGTCTTTGGTGCCTCAACTCTAAACCGTTTAAGCGAACTATCACGTAGTTATCAAAAGCGTGTATGTCCGATGTTCGCAACATCCACAGGGCGGCGTTTGGGGTTCAAAGACATTGGAGTGGTGCATTAAGGACATAAGCTATCTACCGTCCGCATAATCGCCATCATCAACTTTTAACTATATTTTCTCTAGGAACATATCTAAACAATAGAACTAAAGCGCGAGCTTACGACATAATTTGCAAAGATCTTTTGACTATGTTCAGGATAATTAAGTTCATCTCATGAACTCCCACTCAGATAGACATCCCTCTAGTCATCTAAGTGATTACATGATCCGAGTCAACTAGGCCGTCTCCGATCATCACGTGAGACGGACTAGTCATCATCGGTGAACAACTTCATGTTGATAGTATCTACTATCGACTCATGCTCGACCTTTCGGTCTCTCGTGTTCCGAGGCCATGTATGTACATGCTAGGCTCGTCAAGTTAACCCTAAGTGTTTTGGCGTGTGTAAATCTGTCTTACACCCGTTGTATGTGAACGTAAGAATCCATCACACCCGATCATCACGTGGTGCTTAGAAGCTGACGAACTTTAGCAACGGTGCACGGTTAGGGGAGAACACTTCTTGAAATTGTTGTAAGGGATCATCTTATTTACTACCGTCGTTCTAAGTAAACAAGATGCATAAACATAATAAACATCACATGCAATTATATATAGTAGTGACATGATATGGCCAATATCATATAGCTCCATTGATCTCCATCTTGAGGCTCCATGATCATCATCGTCACCGGCATGACACCATGATCTCCATCATCATGATCTCCATCATCGTGTCTTCATGAAGTTGTCTCGCCAACTATTACTTCTACTACTATGGCTACCGGTTAGCAATAAAGTAAAGTAATTACATGGCGTTGTTTAATGACACGAGGTCATACAATAAATAAAGACAACTCCTATGGCTCCTGCGGTTGTCATACTCATCGACATGCAAGTCGTGAATCCTATTACAAGAACATGATCAATCTCATACATCACATATCATTCATCACATTCTACTTGGCCATATCACATCACATAGCATACCCTGCAAAAACAAGTTAGACGTCCTCTAATTGTTGTTGCATGTTTTACGTGGCTGCTATGGGTTTCTAGCAAGAACGTTTCTTACCTACGCAAAACCACAACCTGATATGCCAATTGCTATTTACCCTTCATAAGGACCCTTTTCATCGAATTCGTTCCGACTAAAGTGGGAGGCGGCACCGCTAGCCACCTTATGCACCAAGTGCATGTCGGTCGGTGGAACCTTGTCTCACGTAAAATGCGTGTAAGGTCGGTCCGGACGCTTCATCCCACAATACCGTCGAAACAAGATTGGAATAGTAACGGTAAGAATATTGAACAACATCAACGCCCACAACTACTTTGTGTTCTACTCGTGCAAAGAATCTACGCAATAGACCTAGCTCATGATGCCACTGTTGGGGAACGTAGCAAAAATTCAAAATTTTCCTACGTGTCACCAAGATCTATCTATGGAGAAACTAGCAACGAGGGAAGGAGAGTGCATCTACATACCCTTGTAGATCGCTAAGCGGAAGCGTTCAAGAGAACGGGGTTGAAGGAGTCGTACTCGTCGTGATCCAAATCACCGGAGATCCTAGTGCCGAGCAGACGGCACCTCCGCGTTCAACACACGTACAGCCCGGTGGCGTCTCCCACGCCTTGATCCAGCAAGGAGAGAGGGCGCGGGTGAGGAAGACTCCATCAAGCAGCAGCACAACGGCGTGGTGGTGATGGAGGAGTGTGGCAATCCAGCAGGCTTCGCCAAGCACCACGGGAGAGGAGGAGGAGGAGGCGGGGCTGCACCAATAGGGAGAAAACTCATGTCTTGGGCAGCCCCAAGCCTCAAGTATTTATAGGGAGAGGGAGGGGCTGCGCCCCTCTAGGTTCCACCCTAGGGGCGGCGGCCAGCCCCAATCCCATCTGGGTGGCGGCCGGTGGAGGGAGAGGAGGCGCACGGTATGGGCCCTAAGGCCCATCTGCCCTTAGGGTTTGCCCCTCTCCTCTCCTTAGGCGCCTTGGGCCCCTTGTGGGGCGCACCAGCCCACAGGGCTGGTTCCCTCCCACACTTGCCCATGGAGCCCTCCGGGGTTAGTGGCCCCACTTGGTGGACCCCCGGGACCCTCCCGGTGGTCCCGGTACGTTACCGATAAAACCCGAAACTTTTCCGGTGACCAAAACAGGACTTCCCATATATAAATCTTTACCTTCGGACCATTCCGGAACTCCTCGTGACGTCCGGGATCTCATCCGGGACTCCGAACAACATTCGGTAACCACATACAAACTTCCTTTATAACCCTAGCGTCATCGAACCTTAAGTGTGTAGACCCTACGGGTTCGGGAGACATGTAGACATGACCGAGGGCGTTCTCCGGTCAATAACCAACAGCAGGATCTGGATACCCATGTTGGCTCCCACATGTTCCACGATGATCTCATCGGATGAACCACGATGTCAAGGATTCAATCAATCCCGTATTCAATTCCCTTTGTCTAGCGGTATTGTACTTGCGAGATTCGATCGTCGGTATCCCGATACCTTGTTCAATCTCGTTACGGCAAGTCTCTTTACTCGTTCCGTAACACATCATTCCGTGATCAACCCCTTGATCACATTGTGCACATTATGATGATGTCCTACCGAGTGGGCCCAGAGATACCTCTCCGCTTACACGGAGTGACAAATCGATCTCGATTCGTGCCAACCCAGCAGACACTTTCGGAGATACTGTAGTGCACCTTTATAGTCACCCGATTCACGTTGTGACGTTTGGTACACCCAAAGCATTCCTACGGTATCCGGAGTTGCACAATCTCATGGTCTAAGGAAATGATACTTGACATTAGAAAAGCTTTAGCATCTGAACTACGATCTTTGTGCTAGGCTTAGGATTGGGTCTTGTCCATCACATCATTCTCCAAATGATGTGATCCCGTTATCAACGACATCCAATGTCCATGGTCAGAAACCGTAACCATCTGTTGATCAACGAGCTAGTCAACTAGAGGCTTACTAGGGACATGGTGTTGTCTATGTACCCACATATGTATCTGAGTTTCCTATCAATACAATTATAGCATGGGTAATAAGCGATTATCATGAACAAGGAAATATAATAATAACTAATTTATTATTGCCTCTAGGGCATATTTCCAACAGTCTCCCACTTGCACTAGAGTCAATAATCTAGTTCACATCGTCATGTGATTAACAGCGATAGGTCACATCGCCATGTGACCAACATCCAAAGACTTTACTAGTGTCTGTAAACTAGTTCACATCATCATGTGATTAAGACTCAATGAGTTTTGAGGTTTGATCATGTTTTGCTTGTGAGAGAGGTTTTAGTCAACGGGTCTGTAACATTCAGATCTGTATGTACTTCGCAATTCTCTATGTCATATTGTAAACGTTGCTTCTACGCTCTTTGGATGTTGGGTTGTCATATTGTAACGCAACAAGGCTGCCGGAAAAGGCCCAAGATGGGATCTCACGGGTACATAAGGTTGCTAAGGGAGTCTTGGATTAGGGGGTCCTTAGGCGTCCGGGCTATGTGACGTGGGCCGGACTGATGGGCCATGAACATACAAGACGGAAGGCTTTCCCCCGTGTTCAGATGGGACTCTCCTTCGCAGGCAAACTTAGCGTTCGGATGTGAAGATTCCTTTCTCTGTAAACTGACTCTATACAACCCTAGGCCCCTCCAGTGTCTATATAAACCGGAGGGGTTAGTCCGTAGAGGCGATCATAATCATAAAGGCTAGACATCTAGGGTTTAGCCATTATGATCTCGAGGTAGATCAACTCTTGTAACCCCCGTACTCATCAAAGTCAATCAAGCAGGAAGTAGGGTATTACCTCCGTTAAGAGGGCCCGAACCAGGTAAACATTGTGTCCCTGTCTCCTGTTACCTTCGATCCTTAGACGCACAGTTCGGGACCTGTCGGGGATATACCCCGCGGTGTGACCCGGCCAGAGCTATGACCTGGCTAGGACTTGGTATTTCATTGGTAAACCACCCGAGGACTGACAATTCACTGATGACCCGGCCGAGCCTGGTGACCCATTGGTGAGCCGACGGACAGTGATAAGCCGACAGACAGTGGTAAGCCGACAGGCAGTGGTAAGCTGGCAGATAGTGATAAGCCGGCAAATAGTGGTAAGCTGGCAGATAGTGGTAAGCTGGCAGACAGTTATAACCCGAAATACTGTTATGACCCGACGGACAGAGTTGCCTGGGGTTAATAAGCCCGAGACGTTAAGAAGCCCAAGACGTTAAGAAGCCCATGGAGAGAAGCCCGTGATAAGAAGTCAGAATAGTTTAAGTATTGATCCGACTAGGACTCTACATGTAACCCGCCCCTTCAACTTATATAAGGAGGGGCAGGGCACCCCAAGAGGGGAGAAGAAATAATCTCTAAGGTTAGACACAATGAGGAGAGCCGGTTTATACGGCGACTCCCAGATGAGCATAATGAGACCTAGCCACAAACATCATGTAGGGCTATTACCGGATGATGTTTCCCGAGGCCCGAGGTTGTCTAAATCTTTGTCTTGTGTGTTAATCCACCTCGCGTCTCTCGTCCCGATCAACCCCTCTCAAGCTAACACATAGATACGTTGGCCTCACGACTAAGTCCTCACACTAGGACATCTGCCGTGACAATTCCATGACATGACCCCCTACTCGAGATCTACCGGTTTTGACACAGACATTGGTGCTTTCATTGAGAGTCCACTGTGCCGTTGTCGAAAGGCTCGATGGCTCCATCAATCATCGACAACAATGCTGCCGTGAAGGAGATTTTTCTCCCCTGCCAAATCTTTGTATTCAACAGCTTCGCACGGCGGGCCAAATCGCTTGGCCACCTAGAGCAGATCGACAGCTACACCCCTGGTCATCATATCAGTTTTGGGAATCTGAACTATGTCGCTGATATCCGAGGAGACTTGATCTTCCAAGGGTTCGCGGCCCCAACCACCGCTCTGGCCTTAGATCCGGAGCATGTCACCAGGTCCGAAGACGGGAGTTTAGAGCCCGCCGGACTCTCTACAGCTATGGAGCTCGATTCTGGAGAACCGGAGGGGATATCATCACCGGCAGGCCCGGATCTACATCAGGCTCCCTATATCATCGTAAAGTCGGACTCTTCTCCGGACACTAGCTCCGAACCCTTGAAGTCTACGTCATGCGAGCTCGGCCAGGGAACTTCTATCCCACCCAGCTCCACGGACTCTCACTACCCCATCCAAACCTCGCTCTTAAACGAGGCTTTGGACTTAATGCGATCCCTCACTATCACAGAGGAGTCGCCTCTGAATTGCGCCCAGCCCAGACTAGGGGCTGAGGGCAGGGAATTTCGCTTCCTACCCACTGCCGACTTCATAGCCACCGTCGAGGATTTAACCGACATGCTCAATTACGCCTCTGAAGACATCAGTGGTATGGACGACGATGCCGGAGAGGAGCAGGCACAAAACCCGCCGTTCACCGGACGCTGGACGGCCACTTCCTCATATGACGTGTACATGGTGGACACACCTAAAGAAGGCGACGGCGATGATGAGAAGGATCCAGTTGAGGACGAACCTCTTGAGATACCACCAAAGAGTCGACGTCAGCAGCGCCGCTCTAAATATCGCCGCGGAAAAGATAGCAATACCGAAACCGGAGACAATAATACTCCGGAGAACGCCGAAGACCAAAAAGCCCCATCGAACCAACATCCGAGCAGGATGATTGGGAGAACGAGCAAGTTGACCCTGACGAGCCAGCAGGGAACGAGGAATCAGAAGATAGCAACTATCTACCACTCTCCGAGGACGATGTGAGCCTCGGCAACGAAGATTTCATTGTGCCAGAAGAACCCCTTGAAAAAGAGAGCTTTAAGCGTCGGCTAATAGCCACTACAAGAAGCCTAAAAAAGAAGCAGCACCAGCTTCAAGCTGATCAAGATCTGCTCAATGACAGATGGACTAATGTCACGGCAGCCCGGCGAATCTGACCTCGAATGCCCAACTAAGAGTTACCCAAAGCGCAAGCTGCTACCCCAATTCGACGATGGGGCGCTGGAGCCCATACCGCCAACGCGTGATGCTATTGACACACCGGACCGAACACCACGTGGTCGGGACAGGGTGGCAACTCAAGCCAAACACCAGCCCGCACCACCTCGCCGCAGAGGCAGAGAAACAACGGCTCCAGAATACACCTATGACCTACGATAGGACCTGGACAATAGAGCCGGTCAGACCAGATCAATCTACGGATGAAGGGGTGTGCAGCACGAGAAGACGGGCAGAAAACCGCATACGGACTTCATCCGAACTGTGTCGAGACGTTGCCCGATAGAGAGGCACCGCAGACCCCCTATGCTTCACCGATGAGGTAATGGAGCACCAGTTCCTAGAAGGGTTTAAACCCGTGAACATCGAATCATACGATGGTACGACGGATCCCGCAGTCTGGATTGAATATTTTCTTCTCCACATTCACATGGCTCGCGGCGACGATCTACATGCCATCAAATATCTCCCCCTAAAACTTAAGGGACCGGCACGGCACTGGCTAAACAGCGTTCCAGAAAACTCCATTAGCAGTTGGCAAGATTTGGAAGATGCCTTTAGGGATCACTTCCAAGGTACCTATGTATAGCCCCCAGATGTCGATGACCTCAGTCACATAATCCAGCAACCCGGAGAGTCAGCCCGTAAACTTTGGACCAGGTTCTTAATTAAAAAGAATCAAATTGTAGACTGTCCGGACGCCGAAGCCCTCACGACCTTTAAACACAGCGTTCGGAACGAATGGCTCGCCAGACACCTCGGCCAAGAAAAGCCGAAGTCCATGGCAGGCCTTACCTCCCTCATGACCCTCTTTTGCGCGGGAGAAGACAGTTGGCTAGCCCGTAGAAGCAATAGCATCAGCGACCCCGACACCTCCGAAGCAAGGGACGGCAATGGCAAGCCACGATGCAACCAGCACAAGCGTCGAATCAATAATGACGGTACCAAAGACACGGCGGTCAACGCCGGATTCAGTGGCCCTAAACCCGGCCAACGAAAGAAGCTGTTCGAAGGAAACAGAGATGGTCCATCTAGTTTGGACAGAATACTCGATCGGCCTTGCCAGATTCATGGCACTGAAGGAAATATGCCCTAGAGGCCATAATAAAGTTGTTATTTATATTTCTTTATATCATGATAAATGTTTATTATTCATGATAGAATTGTATTAACCGGAAACTAAGTACATGTGTGAATACATAGACAAATAGAGTGTCACTAGTATGCCTCTACTTGACTAGCTCGTTGAATCAAAGATGGTTAAGTTTCCTAGCCATAGACATGAGTTGTCATTTGATTAACGGGATCACATCATTAGAGAATGATGTGATTGACTTGACCAATTCCGTTAGCCTAGCACTTGATTGTTTAGTTTATTTGCTATTTCTTTCTTCATGACTTATACATGTTCCTATGACTATGAGATTATGCAACTCCCGAATACCAGAGGAACACTTAGTGTACTACCGAACGTCACAACGTAACTGGGTGATTATAAAGGTGCTCTACAGGTGTCTCCGATGGTGTTTGTTGAGTTGGCATAGATCGAGATTAGGATTTGTCACTCCGATTGTCGGAGAGGTATCTCTAGGCCCTCTCAGTAATGCACATCACTATAAGCCTTGCAAGCAATGTGACTAATGAGTTAGTTGCGGGATGATGCATTACGGAACGAGTAAAGAGACTTGCTGTTAACGAGATTGAACTAGGTATTGAGATACCGACGATCAAATCTCGGGCAAGTAACATACCGATGACAAAGGGAACAACATATGTTGTTATGCGGTTTGACCGATAAAGATCTTCGTAGAATATGTGGGAGCCAATATGAACATCCAGGTTCCGCTATTGGTTATTGACTGGAGACGTGTCTCGGTCATGTCTACATAGTTCTCGAACCCGTAGGGTCCACACGCTTAACATTCGGTGACGATCGGTATTATGAGTTTATGTGTCTTGATGTATCGAAGGTAGTACAGAGTCCCAGATATGATCATGGACATGACGAGGAGTCTCGAAATGGCCGAGACATAATTATTGATATATTGGACGGCTATATTCGGACACAGGAAGTGTTCCGGGTGATTTCGGAGAAAACCGAAGTGCGGAGGGTTACCGGAACCCCCCCAGGTGAAGGAAATATGCCCTAGAGGCAATAATAAAGTTATTATTTATTTCCTTATATCATGATAAATGTTTATTATTCATGCTAGAATTGTATTAACCGGAAACATAATACATGTGTGAATACATAGACAAACAGAGTGTCACTAGTATGCCTCTACTTGACTAGCTTGTTGATCAAAGATGGTTATGTTTCCTAGCCATAGACATGAGTTATCATTTGATTAACGGGATCACATCATTAGGATAATGATGTGATTGACATGACCCATTCCGTTAGCTTAGCACACGATCGTTTAGTATGTTGCTATTGCTTTCTTCATGACTTATACATGTTCCTATGACTATGATATTATGCAACTCCGTTTACGGAGGAACACTTTGTGTGCTACCAAACGTCACAATGTAACTGGGTGATTATAAAGGAGCTCTACAGGTGTCTCCAAAGGTACATGTTGGGTTGGCGTATTTCGAGATTAGGATTTGTCACTCCAACTGTCGGAGAGGTATCTCTGGGCCCTCTCGGTAATGCACATCAGTTAAGCCTTGCAAGCAATGCAACTAATGAGTTAGTTGTGGGATGATGTATTACAGAACGAGTAAAGAGACTTGCCGGTAACGAGATTGACCTAGGTATTGAGATACCGACGATCGAATCTCGGGCAAGTAACATACCGATGACAAAGGGAACAACGTATGTCGTTATGCGGTCTGACCGATAAAGATCTTCGTAGAATATGTGGGAGCCAATATGAGCATCCAGGTTCCGCTATTGGTTATTGAACGGAGACGTGTCTTGGTCATGTCTGCATAGTTCTCGAACCCGTAGGGTCCGCACGCTTAACGTTACGATGACAGTTCTATTATGAGTGTATATGTTTTGATGCACCGAAGGTTGTTCGGAGTCCCGGATGTGATCACGGACATGATGAGGAGTCTCGAAATGGTCGAGACATGAAAATTGATATATTGGAAGCCTATGTTTGGATATCGGAAGTGTTCCGGGTGAAATCGGGATTTTACCAGAGTACCGGGAGGTTACCGGAACCCCCCGGGGACTTAATGGGCCTTAGTGGGCCTAGGTGGAAGAGAGGGGAGGAGGCAAGGGCTGGGCCGCGTGCCCCTCCCCTCTTAGTCCGAATAGGACAAGGAGAGGGGGGCGGCGCCCCCCTTCCTTCCTTCTCCTCCACTCCTCCCCCCCCCCCAAGTCCTAATCCAACTAGGAAAAGGGGGGGAGTCCTACTCCCGGTGGGAGTAGGACTCCTCCGGCGCGCCTCCTCCTATGGCCGGCCGCACCCCCCTTGCTCCTTTATGTACGGGGGCAGGGGGCACCCCATAGACACAACAATTGATCAAGTTGATCTTTTAGCCGTGTGCGGTGCCCCACTCCACCGTAGTCCACCTCGATAATATTGTAGCAGTGCTTAGGCGAAGCCCTGCGTCGGTAGAACATCAACATCGTCACCACGCCGTCGTGCTGACGAAAATCTCCTTCAACACTCGGCTGGATCGGAGTTCGGGGGACGTCATCGGGCTGAACGTGTGCTGAACTCGGAGGTACCGTGCGTTTGGTACTTGATCGGTCGGATCGTGAAGACGTACGACTACATCAACCGCGTTGTGCTAACGCTTCCGCTTTCGGTCTACGAGGGTACGTGGACAACACTCTCCCCTCTCGTTGCTATGCATCACCATGATCTTGCGTGTGCGTAGGATTTTTTTTGAAATTACTACGTTCCCCAACAGTGGCATCCGAGCCTGGTTTTATGCGTAGATGTCATATGCACGAGTAGAACACAAGTGAGTTGTGGGCGATATAAGTCATACTGCTTACCAGCATGTCAAACTTTGGTTCGGAGGTATTGTTGGATGAAGCGGCCCGTACCGACATTACGCGTACGCTTACGCGAGACTGGTTCTACCGATGTGCTTTGCACACAGGTGGCTGGCGGGTGTCAGTTATTCCAACTTTAGTTGAACCGAGTGTGGCTACGCCCGGTCCTTTGCACACAGGTGGCTGGCATGTTGTGATGTGATATGGTCAATACATGATCCTAAATTTTATTGTATGAGATGATCATGTTTTGTAACAGAGTTATCGACAATCGGCGAGCCATATGGTTGTCGCTTTATTGTATGCAATGCAATCGCTTCGTAATGCTTTACTTTATCACTAAGCGGTAGCGATAGTCGTAGAAGCATAAGATTGGCGAGGCGACTACGATGCTACGATGGAGATCAAGGTGTCGGCGCGGTGGCGATGGTGATCATGGAGGTGCTTGAGATGGAGATCACAAGCACAAGATGATGATGGCCATATCATATCACTTATATTGATTGCATGTGATGTTTATCTTTTATGCATCTTATCTTGCTTTGATTGACGGTAGCATTATAAGATGATCCCTCACTAAATTATCAAAGTATAAGTGTTCTCCCTGAGTATGCACCGTTGCGAAAGTTCTTCGTGCTGAGACACCACGTGATGATCGGGTGTGATAGGCTCTACGTTCAAATACAACGGGTGCGGAGGCTATAACATGCAAGGGATGGATAAAACAATTCCCGAGCTCTTCGCAATGCTAAAGGCTGCGGAGGTAGAAATCAAGAAGGAGCATCAAGTGTCGATGGTCAAAAAGACCACTAGTTTCAAGAAAAAGGGCAAAGGGAAGAAGAAGGGGAACTTCAAGAAGAACAACAAGCAAGTTGCTGCTCAAGACAAGAAACCCAAGTCTGGACCTAAGCCTGAAACTGAGTGCTTCTACTGCAAGCAAACTGGTCCTTTGGAAGCGGAACTGCCCCAAGTATTTGGCGGATAAGAAGGATGGCAAGGTGAACAAAGGTATATGTGATATACATGTTATTGATGTGTACCTTACTAATGCTTGCAAGAGCACCTGGTATTTGATACTTGGTTACATTGCTAATATTTGCAACTTGAAACAGGGGCTACAGATTAAGCGAAGATTGGCTGAGGACGAGGTGACGATGTGCGTGGGAAATGGTTCCAAAGTTGATGTGATCGCGGTCGGCACGCTACCTCTACATCTACCTTTGGGATTAGTATTAGACCTAAATAATTGTTATTTGGTGCCAGCGTTGAGGATGAACATTATATCTGGATCTTGTTTGATGTGAGACGGTTATTCATTTAAATCAAAGAATAATGGTTGTTCTATATATATGAGTAATATCTTTTATGGTCATGCACCCTTGAAGAATGGTCTATTCTTATTGAATCTCGATAGTAGTGACACACATGTTCATAATGTTGAAGCCAAAAGATGCAGAGTTGATAATGACAAAGGTAACTTATTTGTGTAATCTTGCCGTTTAGGTCATATCGGTGTAAAGCGCATGAAGAAACTCCATACTGATGGACTTTTAGAACCACTTGATTATGAATCACTTGGTACTTGCGAACCGTGCCTCATGGGCAAGATGACTAAAATGCCGTTCTCGGGAACTATGGAGAGAGCAACAGATTTGTTAGAAATCATACATACAGATGTATGTGGTCCGATGAATGTTGAGGCTCGTGGCCGATATCGTTATTTTCTCACCTTCACAGATGACTTAAGCAGATATGGGTATATCTACTTAATGAAACACAAGTCTGAAACATTTGAAAAGTTCAAAGAATTTCAGAGTGAAGTTGAAAATCATTGTAACAAGAAAATAAAGTTTCTATGATCTGAAGTTTCTATGATCTGATCGTGGAGGAGAATATTTGAGTTACGAGTTTGGTGTACATTTGAAACAATGCCGAATAGTTTCGCAACTCACGCCACCCGGAACACCACAACGTAATGGTGTGTCCGAACGTCGTAATCGTACTTTACTAGATATGGTGCGATATATGATGTCTCTTACTGATTTATAGCTATCGTTTTGGGGTTATGCTTTAGAGACGGCCGCATTCATGTTAAGTAGGGCACCATCAAAATCCGTTGAGACGACGCCTTATGAACTATGGTTTGGCAAGAAACCAAAGTTGTCGTTTCTGGAAGTTTGGGGCTGCGATGCTTATGTGAAAAAGCTTCAACCTGATAATCTCGAACCCAAATCGGAGAAATGTGTCTTCATAGGATACCCAAAGGAGATTGTTGGGTACACATTCTATCACAGATCTGAAGGCAAGACTTTTTTTGCCAAATTCAGAAACTTTCTAGAGAAGGAGTTTCTCTCGAAAGAAGTGAGTGGGAGGAAAGTAGAACTTGATGAGGTAACTGTACCTGCTCCCTTATTGGAAAATAGTTCATCACAGAAACCGGTTTCTGTGACACCTACACCAATTAGTGAGGAAGTTAATGATGATGATCATGAAGCTTCAGATCAAGTTACTACTAAACCTCGTAGATCAACCAGATTAAGATACGCACCAGAGTGGTACGGTAATCCAGTTTTGGAAGTCATGCTACTAGATCATGATGAACCTACAAACTATGAAGAAGCGATGGTGAGCCCAGATTCCGCAAAATGGCTTGAGGCCATGAAATCTGAGATGGGATCCATGTATGGGAACAAAGTATGGACTTTGGTTGACTTGCTCGATGATCGGAAAGGAATTGAGAATAAATGGATCTTCAAGAAGAAGACTGACGCTGACGGTAATGTTACTGTCTACAAAGCTCGACTTGTTGCGAAAGGTTTTCGACAAGTTCAAGGGATTGACTACGATGAGACCTTCTCACTCGTAGCAATGCTTAAGTCTGTTTGAATCATGTTAGTGATTGCCGCATTTTATGATTATGAAATTTGGCAAATGGATGTCAAAACTGCATTCCTGAATGGATTTCTGGAAGAAGAGTTGTATATGATGCAACCGGAAGGTTTTGTTGATCCAAAGGGAGCTAACAAAGTGTGCAAGCTCCGATGATCCATTTATGGACTGGTGCAAGCCTCTCGGAGTTGGAATAAACGCTTTGATAGTGTGATCAAAGCATTTGGTTTTGTACAGACTTTTGGAGAAGCTTTGTATTTACAAGAAAGTGAGTGGGAGCTCAGAGCATTTCTAATATTATATGTGGATGACATATTGCTGATTGGAAATGATATAGAATTTCTGGATAGCATAAAGGGATACTTGAATAAGAGTTTTCAATGAAAGACCTCGGTGAAGCTGCTTATATATTAGCATCAAGACCTATAGAGATAGATCAAGACGCTTAATTGGACTTTCACAAAGCACATACCTTGACAAAGTTTTGAAGAATTTCAAAATGGATCAAGCAAAGAAAGGGTTCTTGCCTGTGTTACAAGGTGTGAAGTTGAGTAAGACTCAATGCCCGACCACTGCAGAAGATAGAGAGAAAATGAAAGATGTTCCCTATGCTTCAGCCATAGGCTCTATCATGTATGCAATGGTGTGTACCAGACCTGATGTGTGCCTTGCTATAAGTCTAGAAGGGAGGTACCAAAGTAACTCAGGAGTCGATCACTGGACAGCGGTCAAGAACATCCTGAAATACCTGAAAAGGACTAAGGATACGTTTCTCGTTTATGGAGGTGACAAAGAGCTCATCGTAAATGGTTACGTTGATGCAAGCTTTGACACTGATCCGGACGATTCTAAATCGCAAACCGGATACGTGTTTACATTGAACAAAGTCTTTGTCAATTGGTGCGATTCTAAACAAAGCGTCGTGGCGGGATCTACGTGTGAAGCGGAGTACATAGCTGCTTGAAGCGTAAATGAAGGAGTGCGGATGAAGGAGTTCATATCCGATCTAGGTGTCATACCTAGTGCATCGGGTCCAATGAAAATCTTTTGTGACAATCTTTGGAGCAATAGCCTTGGCGAAGGAATCCAGGTTTCACAAGAGGACCAAGCACATCAAGAGACGCTTCAATTCCATCCGGGATCTAGTCCAGGTGGGAGACATAGAAATTTGCAAGATACATATGGATCTGAATGTTGCAGACCCGTTGACTAAGCCTCTTCCACGAGCAAAACATGATCAGCACCAAGGCTCCATGGGTGCTAGAATCATTACTGTGTAATCTAGATTATTGACTCTAGTGCAGAGTGGGAGTCTCAAGGAAATATGCCCTAGAGGCAATAATAAAGTTATTATTTATTTCCTTATATCATGATAAATGTTTATTATTCATGCTAGAATTGTATTAACCGGAAACATAATACATGTGTGAATACATAGACAAACAGAGTGTCACTAGTATGCCTCTACTTGACTAGCTTGTTGATCAAAGATGGTTATGTTTCCTAGCCATAGACATGAGTTGTCATTTGATTAACGGGATCGCATCATTAGGAGAATGACATGATTGACATGACCCATTCTGTTAGATTAGCAAACGATCGTTTAGTATGTTGCTATTGCTTTCTTCATGACTTATACATGTTCCTACGACTATGAGATTATGCAACTCCGTGCTGGAGGAACACTTTGTGTGCTACCAAACGTCACAACATAACTGGGTGATTATAAAGGAGCTCTAGGTGTGTACGCAAAGGTACATGTTGGGTTGGCGATTTCGAGATTAGGATTTGTCACTCCATTTGTCGAAGAGGTATCTCTGGGCCCTCTCGGTAATGCACATCACTTAAGCCTTGCAAGCATTGCAACTAATGAGTTAGTTGTGGGATGATGTATTGTGGAACGAGTAAAGAGACTTGCCGGTAACGAGATTGAACTAGGTATTGAGATACCGACGATCGAATCTCGGGCAATTAACATACCGATGACAAAGGGAACAACGTATGTTGTTATGCGGTCTGACCGATAAAGATCTTCGCAGATTATGTGGGAGCCAATATGAGCATCCAAGTTCCGCTATTGGTTATTGACCGGAGATGTGTCTCGGTCATGTCTGCATAGTTCTCGAACTCGTAGGGTCCGCACGCGTAACGTTACGATGATAGTTATATTATGAGTTTATATGTTTTGATGTACCGAAGGTTGTTCGGAGTCCCGGATGTGATCACGGACATGACGAGGAGTCTCGAAATGGTCGAGACATGAAGATTGATATATTGGAAGCCTATGTTTGGATATCGGAAGTGTTCCGGGTGAAATCGGGACCCCCCCGGGAACTTAATGGGCCTTAGTGGGCCTAGGTGGAAGAGAGGAGAGGAGGCAAGGGCTGGGCCGCGCGCCCCTCCCCCTCTAGTCCGAATAGGACAAGGAGAGGGGGGCGGCACCCCCCCTTCCTTCCTTCTCCTCCACTCCTCCCCCTCCCAAGTCCTAATCCAACTCGGAAGGGGGGGGGGGAGTCCTACTCCCGGTGGGAGTAGGACTCCTCCGGCGCGCCTCGTCCTATGGCCGGCCGCACCCCCCTTGCTCCTTTATATACGGGGGCAGGGGGCACCCCATAGACACAACAATTGATCAAGTTGATCCTTAGCCATGTGCGGTGCCCCCCTCCACCATAGTCCACCTCGATAATACTGTAGCGGTGCTTAGGCAAAGCCCTGCATCGGCAGAACATCAACATCGTCACCACGCCGTCGTGCTGACGAAACTCTCCCTCAACACTCGGCTGGATCGGAGTTCGAGGGACGTCATCGGGATGAACGTGTGCTGAACTTGGAGGTA
Source organism: Aegilops bicornis (assembly GCA_021605145.1). Classification (NCBI taxonomy): domain Eukaryota; kingdom Viridiplantae; phylum Streptophyta; class Magnoliopsida; order Poales; family Poaceae; genus Aegilops; species Aegilops bicornis. The sequence goes on along the minus strand of CM038675.1, from coordinate 377,116,307 downwards.
CCGAGCGTGTCAATCCTCCAACTCTTATACTCCTTCTCCTTGATCCAAAAACCTTTCCCAATGATCATGCCATGTGTATAGGACATAAAAATAATTTCTTGCAAAAATAATTTGGCCAAAAAGTATTTTTAAAAATTAGTTTTCCAAAAACCCCTGAATTGAGGTTTGCACTGCAAGTACTTGATTTGTCATATGAAAAATATTTCAAAGAGTATATTTGAAACCTATTAGATATAGGATTCCCATAAACCACAAAAATATAATTTTAAAAGTTATTTTACCATTTTATTTAAAAGCTTTTTCTTAAGGCCAGAAATGGTCTTTAATAGGGAAAAATTATTTTATTGTTTTACAAATATTTGACAAAAACCTAGGGAAACTCAGAGGACATATATTGTCCATATAAAAGAGTTTCAACACATGGTCATGTTCAAAATATTGGTCAAAACCCTCAAAAACCCTTTTTAGATATTTCAAGCTTTTGAAATATTTACAAAGGAAATATTCTCCAAAAATTCCAAGAAAATTCTAGCATGTCACATATGACATGTTTGATGATCTTGACAAGTATCATGTCATGGAGAATAATATAACCCCATGAAATCCCCTCAAAACCAATTCTGTCCATTTTGAAGTTTGAGCAACTTTACATTGCCAAACATGTCCAAATGCTCTCAAATCTTGTGTACAAGCTCAAATGGCCGAATCATTCATCTAGACCAAATGGCACAAGTTGGAGAAAATGTTATATTGATCAAAGTTCCCCAAAACCTTCTCTGACCAGAATCAAATTTGAACAACTTTGTACTACCAACTTTCTCTCCTTGACCCCAACTTTTGTGAGCATGTTTACATGACCAAATGAGGCCACTACACCAAGTGGTTCATCAAGGGGAAGTGATTTGCTCAACTAGATCTACACAAGTCCATTTCTGTTGATTTCTAGGGTTTACAAAAGTTACATTGTGAACTTTGCCCAAATGAGCTCAAAGTTGGTGGAAGGCCCTAATTGTATGTGCCATTTCACCCTGTGGAGTCTCATGGCAAATGGAGATCATCTACTTGCCCAAACTAGCATCAAACACCTTCTGCATTTTAAACAAAAACCCTGTTTGGGCCTCTTCCACTAATCCAAATGAGTTCTCCTCTTTACCACACCTCCTCCTAACCTCCCTATACCTCTGGCATTCAGCACAAGTCAATGCTTATTGATAAAGGGGATGGAACCACCAATTTTCTATTCTGGACAGCCCCATTTCCATTCTTCTCCTTCCTCTCTCTTCACCCACTGGCCAAGATCCCTTCCTTAGCACCCCCCAAATACTACTGGACATGCAAGGGCGCGCCCACAAGCATAGAAAATGGCCTGGTCAGCCATATGGACGCTCTGGAGCGCGCTATAGTGCGCTCCCGCGCTGTAGCCGCCCCCTGCCAACCGCCTGCGGCCACCTTGGGCCCCCGTAGCGTGTCTCACGAGGCCGCCTCGGCGTCTGGGACACGGCAAGCTGCCGGCCCCCTCCTAAACCTCTCTCCTCTCCCCTCCACGACCTCACCTGAGCGCGTCCGTGGACGCTGCCCACGGTGCTCTGCAGCCACGCCCATTTAAGCCACCCCGACTCTTTCTCTCGCCTCGGTTTGAACCTCCTCTCTCCCGTGCACCTCTCAGACACCCCCTCACTCCCAGCGCCTCCGGCCCTCGCCCATGGCCGCAGCCGAGCCAGCTGGCCATCGCCTAAATCCTCGATGCCCGAGCCCTCCCCGCCCATATATGGGTATCTTTGCACCCCCACAGCCCCATCGGAGCTCCCCCGCGCTCCGGTTACTCCTCCCGGAGGCCAAGGTGCCGAGCCCACCCCCACCGTCGGCCACGTCCGCCACGGTCGGCGTTCTCCTTGACTTGGTCCTCTCCGGCATGCGTGTGACCCATGGATGGATGCGCCCCTTCGCTCTGACCACACAGGTGCGTGGAACGTCACCGGAGGTTGCCTGGGTCGCCGGCGCGAGCGACGGCAAGTCTCTCCTGCCGCTAATTTGTTCGAGCGGAGGGAGGAAGACGAACCCGGCAGCCGGGCCCGCCTGTCGATCAGCCAGCAAGGCTGAGCCACTGACTAGTGGGCCTCGCCCCGCCCCGTTAAGTGGAGACGGGCTCTGCCTGCCACCGCCTTCGCTCGGGGAAGGCGTACTCCCGCGAGTGCGCCTCCTGCGTCAACAGCGCGCGCGGCTGAGCAGCTGGGCTGGCCCGCTACCTATCTCTCGCCTTGCGCGCATCATAAGGGTAAAGCCCCCTTTTCCTTTTTCTTTTTCCCAGTAGACTTCAAAAGAACTTAAATAAATCAAATCAACTCCAAATTTGATGATTCAAATTTCTAGGGGATCCACAAATCATGATCTATCACATGGTGCTATTTGCACATTTTTCCAGAAACTTTCTCTTCAGAAATATTTATCAAAACCCCATTTTCCATTTCTGCGATGAACTTTAGAAAATCACAGAGAGCTCAAAATTGATCCAAATGCCATGATTCAAATTCATAGATGCTTCTAAGTTCATAACTTAGTTTATGAACATTTTTCTTAATACTTTCTGTACCCCACAAAATAATGAGCCATTTCTTCATATTTGTGAACTTTGCAAATTCATAGGAAAATCATTTGAACTCCAAATCCAGTGAAACCAAATCCTATATGCTTCTAAAATCATCCTTTGTTAAATAGGTGCCCTTGCTCATTTTTCAAAAATATGTTTCTGTACACTTCTTGCAAATCCATTAATCACTTGATTCCATCAGATTGAAATGTTCAGAAATATTCAGTGATCCAATTCCAATGAAACCACTCTGGTTATTTTTTTATATAACCAGAAATGTCCTAGAAAAGTCAAGTTCATATTTTTAGAGCAATTTTATTTTCTTCCTTGTTGTGTTGCTTATTATGGTTGCTTTCGACGACAGTTGACGAAATAGACGAAATGCTCGGAGTTGGACCAGAGATATTTGAAGACCACGAAGACTTTATTAAAACAGGCAAGCAGCCCTTTGACCATGTCTATGAAACCCTTTTTATGCATGTCATATAGCACCATATTGTTGTTGCAACGGAATCATGATGAGGTGGTAACCACTTTGATGGTTTGCCACCGTAGTTCCTCGTTGATACTTGCATTGTGCATGACCCTACCTTCTTATGAGGGTTATGCCGGTGGGGGTAGATAGGATGCCAAAGTATACGCAAAAAAGGACAGGTATATGCATGGTGAAGGAGACAAAGTATTTTCAAATGACTTTTCGAAAACCCCGTCGGGTGCCACTTATGCCCGAGGGAGATGATTAGATGGGTAACCACTTGATGACGAAGTGGTGTACCAAGGCAAGTGTGTGTGGTTTCCGAAAACGGATTAGATTTAAGATTTGTCGACTGTCCCAACCTTACATGCGCAACCACTCTACCCTTGTATGGGAAAGGGCATTATTGATTACCTAGGCCGATACTAGCTTGGAGCCCGCATTACTAGTGACGGGGAGAGTTGGTGCTCTCTCTCGGACGGGTCGTGCTGGTAGGGCGGCCATGACTGTTTTTACAGGGCACCGGATACACCATTGCGTCCCCTCTCGGATGTTACGCTCTCGAGTGAGTCTCGTATGATGTACATCGTGAGGATACAGAACAACGAGTGGACTCCTTGTTAGTGTCGTCTAGGGAAAGGTAGTGATCGGGTGCTTACCCTGGGTACTTGAGGTATCGCGGGTCGTGGATGACACGGAAGTTCCCCGGATCTTGTGGGTAAAGTGTGCAACCTCTGCAGAGTGTAAAACTATTCGAATAGCCATGCCCACGGTCAAGGACAGTTGGGCGGTGCTGCTTAAACTACGTCCAGAGCTTCGCAAACCAGGGTGTTTGGATGATTGGGGAGAACTACTTGGGTCAAGTCAAGGGGCTTGACATGATTGAGTTGGGTTGATGCCCACTCTATTTATGTTGATATTTGTAACCTGTCCTCATGGTTACTTGATTTCTCCTGATGCATGTCATACAAGTTGTTGAACATGTCCTTGCACTCAAAACTAGCTTTCTGCAATAATTTACCTATATCATGCATTGTTGTATCTTGAACCAAAACATGGGTTGCTTGCGAGTACATTCAAAGTACTCATTGGCTTGCCACTGGTTATTTTATTGGCCAGGCATGAAAGAACAGGATATAATGAAGAGTACCTTGGTGACGAACATGTGAGCTAGGAAGCTTCCCAGACAGAATGCCTGTAGGGTTAAGGCAGATGGCATGGGTCCAAGTTGTTATTGAAGATTTCATTGCGATGATACACTCAAGACTTGACCATAATGGTCCTACTTGTGTAAAACGGTATGTATGGATATAAGACTCTTGTTATTCAGCTTCTGTGTGTTTAGTGAGCATTGATCTCTGGGATCACTGTACACGTGCATTCGATGATCTCGACTTATGAGTCGGGGTCCCCATAGAGCTGGTATCAGAGCCATCCTGACTGTAGGAAGCCTTAGTTAGCATGGTCGCTAGTTAGGATAAAACTATTTTCAAAACTATCGCTAGTTTTCAAAAACTGTCTATACTTCTATTCCCTTCTCAGTTTTTCGAAAACTAAGGTATACTTTCCTTATTGATCTCTTCCCCTTCAAAACTTTTGGTCACTAGAACCCTTATGCCCCTGACCACTGGATTCCTTGAAATCATTGTGGTTAGTCTAGAAGGAGGATGCCTTCTCAGAATTCACCCACCTCTTCTGAACACAAGATTGGCGACACCACAACAAAACGATACCAATAGAAGGTACATCCTCGAGGAATGAGGACATGAAGACCCAGAAGATGGTGACACCCTCGACACTGCCCCAGGATGATGCAACCTTGGCCTACGATGACCGTGGTATAGGATATGCAAGATCATGATATACATCGCTAATAGAGCAATCATGTCCTTACCGTTGTTTTATCGGCAACCACCGGTGGATGAGAACCTCGCCATTTGGTCCGCCTCACCATAGTGAGCAGGAAAACGGTTCTCCTCATCCCCCTCTCTTGGTGTCGATGTTGTCATCAACGTAACTGACATGATGGACCTCTATCATGCCTTGATGATGTCATTGCATAAAGGATTACCTACCTGATACCATCGGCGGGTTAGAAGACAAAAAGGGGATCGTCGTGATTAAGAAGACAATAGAAGACCAAGTCAATGCCAGTTACATAGAGAAACCTTCACCCCATCACTTCAACAGGCGAGAAGTTGATGAAGATTCTTCAGGCCCAACCCGGATCATTTCATCAAACAACTACAAGAGACGTAGCGACACCTGAGGAAAACTCAGAAGACTGCATGAGGCACAAGGCACGATTACTGAGTCCGAGAACCCCTAGGGTAGGATGAGTCGTGTACCCCGTATGCGTAGTCGAGTCCGTATGATGGTTCGAATAGAACCATGATTGTGTGTTACTTGTTTTTATTTGTTTGTGTTTTGATATCAGTCGCCCTTTTGCCCGAGGCAACTAGTACGCGGCTATATCACCTGCCTTATTTTATTGTTTGTGTTTGGCCCTTTCAGCACTTGTTTGTTTGCACTTGCACTATAGAACCCCCTTTAGGCATTCCCCTCCTCTATGCTACTTTTCCCTCTCATCTCTCTCCTCAATTGAAGACAAGCAAGACAAGATGCACCAAGGGTTCTACTCCGGCGACCAACTAGCATCAAGACTTTTCTGCCGCCTCTTCGACCAAGTACATCCCGTAGAGTTATGCTTATCCTCATTTGGAACCCCATCCCTAGACCCTTAGAGACTTCATGAGATAACCCATCTCGAATCCTTAACCATGTGCTTAACCCACAGACTTGCAAAGAGAACCAGTTAAGCCTCCGTAACCTCGCTCAACATTGGGTTCACTATGGAACTAGTGGACGTAGGGAATGAGCACCTTATCATCCTAATGTAGCACCAGAACTGATGATGCCAAAGGGAAGACCAATTTGAGGATATAGGAACAGAGGACAAATGACTTGATGAGTTTATATCAGTGACCTTGAGGAATTATTTGAGACTCTTCGGAGGATTATAAGGCTTTCATGTTGGTAGATGAACTTGGTGGGATCATGATTATAGAGTAGCATAGCTTTCATTACCCCTGAGTAAATTGGATTTAATAGGACAATTATGATCACAAGCTAAAATTCTTGAAAGTATAAGGATTTGAGTTAGCCAGGGGATATTGATAGGAGATAGTTGATATTACGATAATGACTTGGGGGAAAGTGTGGAAATTCTCGTTGGACACAAGATTTGGATTTAAATAGGTGATCCTAGTTGAGTATAGATGCTGAGTAAGTCTACATGGTTCGGAGTAAATTGGAATTAGATCGATAATCTTGATCGTGATACCATGTTTCTCGGTGATACTTATGTTTCTCAGTGGACAATAAACTAGGAGATTGGATTAATTGTCAGAGTTGATATAAACTTGACCTTGGAGTTTACTTGACCATGATAATGGAAATTGGTGGACTGATTATAGTAAGGTAGCCCTTTCCAGTATTTGTGGATTATAGGATATTAGAAGATCACGTGGAACACCATGGGGATTGAATTTGAAGAACTACTGGATCATCTAGTGATTGGTGTAGTTAATGGGTTGTTGGAGTTGATTCATAGGAAGGAAACAAGATCTTGGAGTGTCATACGACGTGTTTCCTTAGGATAGAGGTGCTTTATCTTAGACCTTGGAAGAATAGGCTGAGCACTTGGATTGTCACGTTCAAGCTTAGCAGCTTATATGTTCTACCCATGGATTTTTAGGGGTAGACATACATATGGGTTTGGGGATTGTAGACATATATGATTTTGTTAGACCTCCTCTCGAGAGTCATGAGGATATGAATCCCATGAGTGATGATTGGAGTTGACCTATACAAAATGATACTATCAGTGACATGATGTGATTTGTTTAAAGGACTAGATAGAACAATTGGCATCTCAGAAACAATGCTTGAAATAAGATAATAAGCGTTCACCTGCACACTAGGATCCTTGAAGCCCTTAAGCCTACCAAGCCACAACCCGGTTGGATCATGACCTTGGGGTCTTGACTCTAGGTCGAGAACACCTTGTCCCACACTCAACCGTTACCACCACCAATGCCCCAGCCTACCTTATGTACCCCATGAACCGAAACTTCTTGGAGTACTTGGTCACGTTGGTTGTCACTTTCACTTGGTGACCTACTCGTCTAATTGAAGATGGAAGAAGAATCGTTCAGCTGGTTAGGAAACATTTGAAGACCGCCATGCCAAGGAGGAAGAACTATGCCAACCACCATCTTCAAGAAGTATACTTCCGCGTCAAAGACCATGTGTATTTGCAAGCCACTCCTCTCTAAGGAACCAAGCATTTCCAAGACAAGGAGACCCACACCAAGATTCATCGGCCCCCTTCGAGATCACTCCAAGATTTAACAACCCCCTCTGAAGATCACTACAAGACGAAGAGAAGACATTTACCAGCTGGAATTGCCACCTGAGTTACATGATGTGCACAATGCTTTCCATGCATCACAACCCCGGAAGTGTTTCCAACTTCCTAACTTGCCCGATCTCTGCGAGGGCATTAACCACCGAGCCATCGACCCCTAGCCCAATCTAACCTACCGCGAGCTACCCATTAGCAACCTGGATCAAGAGGAGCGTCATACACGAAGCCACACCATCAAGTACTTCAAGCTCAATGGAGCACTACACGGAAGCAGAAGCAACATGAGGACTTGAAGGCTACCCCAGATCCAAGTTTCTGTATCCCTTTCCGCGCCTAGTTTGGGAATCTCGGGGACGAGATTCTTGTAAGGGGGGTAGGTCTGTCACACCCTGATTTTCATGCCACTACACTTAAGCTAACAATCATGATAAAATGTGGTTTGACAAAAACTTTTGAGTGTTTTGGACCTTGCCTTGATTGGTTTTGTCTGTTGTTTGCAAGTGCTCTAAAAATAAAATAAATCCTTGCTACCTCTTGAGCACTGCGTTGGATTTCCCCGAAGAGGAAAGGATGATGCAGCAAAGTAGCATAAGTATTTCCCTCAGTTTTTGAGAACCAAGGTATCAATCCAGTAGGAGGCTACGCGCAAGTCCCTCGTACCAGCACAAAACGATAGCTACTCGCAACTAACGCGATTAGGGGATGTCAATCCCTTCACGGTCACTTACGAGAGTGAGATCTGATAGAGATAATATTTTTGGTATTTTTGGTATAAAGATGCAAAGTAAAAAGTAAAAGCAAGTAAATAAAGTGATGGAGATTGATATGATGAGAATAGACCCGGGGGCCATAGGTTTCACTAGTGGCTTCTCTCAAGAGCATAGATATTCTACGGTGGGTGAACAAATTACTGTTGAGCAATTGACAGAATTGAGCATAGTTATGATGTTATCCAGGCAATGATCATGTATATAGGCATCACGTCCGTGACAAGTAGACCGAAATGATTCTGCATCTACTACTATTACTCCACTCATCGACCACTATCCAGCATGCATCTAGAGTATTAAGTTTAAAACAGAGTAACGCCTTAAGCAAGATGACATGATGTAGAGGAATAGATTCATGCAATATGATAAATACCCCATCTTGTTATCCCCGATGGCAACAATACAATACGTGCCTTGCAACCCTTCGTCACTAGGTAAGGACACCGCAAGATTGAACCCAAAGCTAAGCACTTCTCCCATTGCAAGAACTACCAATCTAGTTGGCCAAACCAAACGGATAATTCAAGAGACTTGCAAAGATAACTTAATCATACATAAAAGAATTCAGAGAAGAATCAAATATTTTCCATAGATAAGCTGGATCATAAACCCACAATTCATCGGTCTAAACAAACACACCGCAAAAAGAAGATTACATCGAATAGATCTCCACGAGGGAGGGGGAGAACATTGTATTGAGATCCAAAAAGAGAGAAGCCATCTAGCTACTAACTATGGACCCGAAGGTCTAAAGTAAACTACTCACACTTCATCGGAGGGCTATGGTGATGATGTAGAAGCCCTCCGTGGTGGATGCCCCCTCCGTGAGCTCCTAACAGGCCCCAAGATGGGATCTCGTGGATACTGAGGAAAATGCGGCGGTGGAATTAGGTTTTGGCTCCGTCCCGATCTGTTGAAGTGCGTAGGTATATATAGGAGGAAGGAGTACGTCGGTGGAGCGTCAGAGGGCCCACGAGGCAGGGGGCGCGCCCAGGGGGGAGGGCGCGCCCCCCACCCTCGTGACCGCCTCTGGCACTCCTTGGAGTAGGGTCCAAGTCTCCTGGATCACGTTCGGTGAGAAAATCACATTCCCGAAGGTTTCATTCCGTTTGGACTCCGTTTGATATTCCGTTTCTTCGAAACACTGAAATAGGCAAAAAACAGCAATTCTGGGCTGGGCCTCCGGTTAATAGGTTAGTCCCAAAAATAATATAAAAGTGGAAAATAAAGCCCATTATAGTCCAAAACAATAGATAAAGTAGCATGGAGCAATCAAAAATTATAGATACGTTGGAGACGTATCAGGCATCCCCAAGCTGAATTCATGCTCGTCCTCGAGTAGGTAAATGATAAAAAGAGAATTTTTGATGTGGAGTGATACTTTGGCATAATTTCAATGTAAATCTTCTTAATTGTGATATGAATATTCACTTCCGAAAGATTCAAGACAAAAGTTCATATTGACATAAAAATAATAATACTTCAAGCATACTAATTAAAATAATTATGTCATCTCAAAATAACATGGCCAAAGAAAGTTCATCCCTACAAAATCATATAGTTAGGCTATGCTTCATTTTCGTCACACAAAGATGTTCCCAACTTCTATACCCCGATGAAAAGCCAAGCAATTGTTTCATACTTAAATAATCTCAAACTTTTTCAACCTTCACGCAATACATGAGTGTGAGCCATGGATATAGCACTATGGGTGGAATAGAATATGATGATGGGGATTGTGTGGAGAAGACAAAAAGGGAGAAAGTCTCACATTGATGAGGCTAATCAACGGGCTATGGAGATGCCCATCAATTGATGTCAATATGAGGAGTAGGGATTGCCATGCAACGGATGCACTAAAGCTATGAATGTTCAACAAAAGAAAAACTAGTGGGTGTGCATCCAACTTGCTTGCTCATGAAGACCTAGGGCATTTGAGGAAGCCCATCGTAGGAATATACAAGCCAAGTTCTATAATGAAAAATTGCCACTATTATAAAAAGGACAACTTATGAGACTCACTATATGAAAAACATGGTGCTACTTTGAAGCACAATATATGAGACTCACTACATGAAGAACGAGGTGCTACTTTGAAGCACAAAATATGAGACTCATTACATGAAGAACATGGTGCTACTTTGAAGCACAAGTGTGGAAAAAGAGATAGTAACATTGCCCTTTTCTTTTTTTTTGGGCCTTTCTTTTTTTTATTTTGGCCTTTCTCTCTTTTTTTGGGCAATGCTCTAATAATGATGATCATCACACTTCCATTGATTACAACATAAGGATTACAACTCGAAACTAGAACAAGTTATGACTCTATATGAATGCCTCCGTGATGTGCGGGATGGTGCAATGAATCAAGAGTGACATGTATGAAAAATAATGCATGGTGGCTTTACCACGAATACGATGTCAACTACATGATCATGCAATGGCAATATGACAAAAGTAATGTATGTCATAATAATGATGAACGGAACGGTGGAAAGTTGCATGGCAATATATCTCGGAATAGCTATGGAAATGCCATAATAGGTGGGTATGGTGGCTGTTTTGGGGAAGATATAGGGAGGTTTATGTGTGATAGAGCGTATCATATCACGGGGTTTGGATGCACCGGCAAAGTTTGCGCCAACTCTCAGTGTGAGAAAGGGCAATGCACGGTACCGAAGAGGCTAGCAATGGCAGAAAGGTAAGAGTGCGTATAATCCATGGACTCAACATTAGTCAAAAGAACTCATATACTTATTGCAAAAATTTAGAAGACATCAAAAATCAAGTACTATGCGCATGCTCCTAGGGGTATAGATTGGTAGGAAAAGACCATCGCTCGTCCCCGACCGCCACTCATAAGGATGCACAAGCCAGGTACACTTCATGCTTCAAATTTGTTACACAACTTTAACCATACGTGCATGCTACGGGACTTACAAACTTCAACACAAGCATTTCTCAAATTCACAACTACTCAACTAGCATGACTTTGATATTATTACCTCCATATCTCAAAACAATTATCAAGCATCAAACTTATCTTAGTATTCAACACACTCAAAAGAAAGTTTCACATATCTTGAACACCAAGTATATTAACATTAAGCAAATTACCATGCTATTAACGACTCTCAAAATAATCTAAGTGAAGCATGAGAGATCAAGTTTCTTTAAAACAAATCCACCAACGTGCTCTAAAAGATCTAAGTGAAGCACTAGAGCAAAAATTATCACGCTCAAAAAGATATAAGTGAAGCACTATGAGCAAACTATCAAGCTCAAAAGATATAAGTGAAGCACATAGAGTATTCTATCAAATTTCAATTGATATATGGCTCTCTCAAAAGGTGTGTACAGAAAGGATGATTGTGGTAAACTAACAAGCAAAGAATCAAATAATACAAGACGCTCCAAGCAAAACACATATCATGTTGGTGAATAAAAATATAGCTCCAAGTAAATTACCGATGGAAGTAGATTTAAAGAGGGGATGCCTTCCGGGGCATCCCCAAGCTTTGACATTTTGGTGTCCTTGGATTATATTGGGGGTGCCATGGGCATCCCCAAGCTTAGGCTATTGCCACTCCTTGTTCCATAATCCATCAAAAGAATTCACCCAAAACTTGAAAACTTCACAACACAAAACTCAATAGAAATCTCGTGAGCTCCGTTAGAGAAAGAAAACAAAAGACTACTTTAAAGTACTGTAATTAACTCATTATTTATTTATATTGGTGTTAAACCTACTGTATTCCAACTTCTCTATGGACTATAAACTATTTTACTAGCCATAGATTCATCAAAATAAGCCAACAACACACGCAAAACAGAATCTGTCAAAAACAGAACAGTTTGTAGTAATCTGTAACTAACGCAAACTTCTGGAACCCAAAAATTTCTACCAAAATTAGAAGACCTGGACAATGTGTTTATTGATCAGCAGCAATTGAAATCACTATTTTATCGCGTTCTGGTGATTTTTAACAATTCGGGCACTGAGCACAAAGATTCTGGAAATTACAGCAAGATCAAATAACTATCATCCAAGAAGATCCAATAGGTCCAACTTGGCACAAACACTAATTAAAATATAAAACCACATCTAAACATAGGCTAGATGGATTATTTATTCCTAAACAGAACCAAAAACAAAAAACTCAAAATAAAATTGGGTTGCCTCCCAACAAGCGCTATCGTTTAACGCCCCTAGCTAGGCATAAAAACAAGGATAGATCTAGGTATTTCCATCTTTGGTAGGCAATCCATAAGTGGCTCTCATGATAGATTCATATGGTAATTTTATTTTCTTTCTAGGAAAATGTTCCATGCCTTTCTTTAATGGAAATTGTAATCTAATATTCCCTTCCTTCATATCAATAATTTCACCAATCGTTCTAAGGAAAGGTCTACCAAGAATAATATGACATGAAGGATTGCAATCTATATCAAGAACGATAAAATCTACGGGCACATAATTCCTATTTGCAACAATAAGAACATCATTAATTCTTCCCATAGGCTTTTTAATAGTGGAATCCGCAAGATGCAAGTTTAGAGAGCAATCATCAAAATCACAGAAATCTAGCAAATCACACAAAGTTTTGGGAATAGTAGAGACACTAGCACCCAATCACACAAAGCATGAAACTCATAATTTTTAATTTTAATTTTAATAGTAGGTTCCCACTCATCATGGAGCTTCCTAGGGATAGAAATTTTCAACTCAAGCTTTTCTTCATAAGATTGCATCAAGGCATCAACAATGTGTTCGGTAAAAGCCTTATTTTGACTATAAGCAAGAGGAGAATTTAACACGGATTGCAACAAGGAAATACAATCAATTAAAGAGCAATTTTCATAATTAAATTCCTTGAGATCCAATATAGTGGGTTTGGCAATATCTCGGTTTTTATTTCTTTCAATCCCACTTTTATCAATTTCATCATCAAGATCTAAAAACTTTGAATTCTTAGAACGCCTTCTAGGTAAAGGAAGATCATATTCAGTTTTATCAAGATTCTTATTGCAAAACAAAGATTTAATAGGGGACACATCAATAACTTTTAGATCTTCATCTTGATTTTCATAGGAATTAGAAGAACACGCTTTAATAAAGGCGTCTTTGGAAGCACGCATCCTAGCGGTTCTTTCTTTGCACTCATCAATGGAAATTCTCATAGCTTTGAGAGACTCATTGATATCATGCTTAGGAGGAATAGATCTAAGCTTTAAAGAATCAACATCAAGAGAAATTCTATCAACGTTCCTAGCCAAATCATCAACTTTAAGCAATTTCTCTTCAAGCAAAGCATTAAAATTCTTTTGTGAATTCATAAACTCTTTAACACTACTCTCAAATTCAGAGGGCATCTTATTAAAATTTCCATAAGAGTTGTTGTAGGAGTTTCCATAATTATTAGAAATATTACTAGGATAAGGCCTAGGATTAAAATTCCCTCTATACACGTTGTTTCCAAAACTATTCCTACCAACAAAATTCACATCCATAGATTCATTATTATTCTCAATCAAGGTAGACAAAGGCATATCATTAGGATTAGAAGAAACACTCTTAGTAAATAACTTCATAAGTTCATCCATCTTTCCACTCAAAACATTGATTTCTTCTATAGCATGCACTTTTTTATTAGTAGATCTTTCAGTATGCCATTGAGAATAATTAACCATAATATTATCTAGGAGTTTAGTAGCATCTCCTAAAGTGATTTCCATGAAAGTGCCTCCCGCGGCCGAATCTAAAAGATTTCTAGAAGCAAAATTCAATCCAGCATAGAAATTTTGTATAATCATCCACAAGTTTAAGCCATGAGTAGGACAATTACATATCATTAATTTCATTCTCTCCCAAGCTTGCGCAACATGTTCATAATCGAGTTGCTTAAAATTCATAATATCGTTCCTAAGAGAGATAATCTTAGCGGGAGGAAAATACTTAGAGATAAAATCATCTTTGCACTTGTTCCAAGAATCAATACTATTTTTAGGCAAAGATGAAAACCACGCTTTAGAACGATCTCTAAGCGAAAAAGGAAATAGCTTCAATTTAACGACATCATTATCGACATATTTTTTCTTTTGCATATCACATAAATCAACGAAGCTGTCAGGACCCCGATCCTAAGTCACACCAATCTAGCATGTAACACATCATATCACTTTGCGGCCTCACGCACGGTATTCCCACGGGTGTCGCCTTACCATGGCCCGGACCGTTTATGCCTTTTGGCTCACGTATATGATAGTGTCGCTAGCATCCATATGACAAAGAACCCGGGCCGACATGGCTAGTCGTGAACCCAAAGCGGCGCTTAACCTATGGGGACAGGCATACATGAATCACATCGAGCATGTCGGTCATCAACGTATATATTCGGGCTGTAGCCTTTGGGCTAACAGGACTCCGGTATCCCGAGGTACATGTAGCTTGAGCTAAGGCGAGGACTCGAATATCACCGCGTGACATTTCCCGAAGGAACAGGACATAAGAGCGAAGTGAAACACATGCCGCCAGTCAAGTGTCCAAGCAGTAGTCTGGGCTAGCAGGACTCCGGTGAACCGGGTCATGGCGGACTACTATCGCCGTAAGCACGAGACTACATTTCCCCATACGAGAGGCTGCCAAGGATAAACAACTAGTTTGTCGGATCCCACACATATCAAGCATTTCAAACATACACACAATATGCTCAATATGTGTAGATACAACATGGCATCACAACATAACTCTACGACTCAAATATTTATTCATTAGGCTCGCAGAGCGAGATATTACAAACATGGGTCTCATGACCCAACACTCGAGCATACAAGTCAAAACACAAGCGGAAGCTAAACATGTCCGAGTACGCATAACTATAAATGAAGAAGGCTGAGAAGCCCGACTATCTACCAGATCTCGCCGAGGGCACAAGATCGTAATGAGGTAACAAGCTAAACGTCAAGTCCAAGCGGAACTACTAACGAGATCAAGTCTCTACGCAAAACATAAAATAAGCAAACGTGAGTACAAACGCATCTCAGCAAGACTTACATCAGAACTAACTACATATGCATCATTATCAAAAGGGGATGGTGGAGTTTGACTGCAGCAAGCCAGCTTTGACTCGGTGGCTATCCTGAACTACGATTGCAAGTAACTCTTTTGAGGTGGCGCACACGAGTCCACATATTCACCATATCAATACACCACTATGGATCCGCCTCCGTCTCCCTCACGAGAACGCCATCCATAGCACTCACGCTTATCTTGCGCATTTTAGAGTATCCACTTTCACTTGTCTATGAACTGATATAGGCAACCCAGAAGTCCTTCTCCGTGGACACGGCTATTCGAATAGATCATATTAACCCTGCAGGGGTGTACTTCTTCACACACGCTCTCACCACTTACCGCCGTTTACACACATGTACTCGGCAACCTTCAAGCGGAAGCCCAACGTGGGTGTCGGCCACTACCTACCTAAACACACAAGTCCCAAGTCCAGGTTTATCGCCTATTCGGGTTCCATCCGCAGGGAGTCCGGCCGAGGTTTCCCATACAGCCCGAACGATGTGTGCAGGTTCCCGAGACACCAAGCAGGCGAATCGGTACATCAACACGGTGCCTACCGCAACACAACCCACCCCTATGGTCAGCTGCTATGCGTGCGGCCCCCAAAGATGCTACAAACACGAAACTACTTGCAACTCCCTGACCGAGGACAAGGGTGGTTAAGAAGCCGAGAGGGTCCATTGGTTTCGGCCCAATGCGTGGTAGTAACTGTTTCATGGATCACAAACACAGATCTCAGTTCCTGAGGACGGCTGCAATGAGACAACCCACCATGTACTCCTACATGGCCTCTCACCGCTACCTTTACCAAATCGTGTTCACACACTTAGCTCACACACGCAGCAGGACATGTTCACACAACCATTCCAATTCATTCCCGATGAATCAGACCTGACTCAACTCTAAGCAGTAGCAGGCATGACAACAAGCATGAATGAGTAGGCACAACATGGCTCAAACAACTCCTACTCATGCTAGTGGGTTTCATCTAATTCTTGTGGAATGACAGGTCATGCAAGAGGATAAAGGGGTTCAGCTACCGCAGCAAGTAACACATGAGTCGTTGTTGTCCTAATGCAGTAAAATAGAGCAGGAGCGAGAGAGTGGGATTATATCGGAATGAACAAGGGGTTTTGCTTGCCCGGCACTTCGAAGATAGTATAGTTCTTCATCGGTGTCATCGAACAATCGCTTTAACGTCGCTCATCGAGAGGGCAATTACCGCAAACAAGAGAGGACACAATTAATGCAATGCACATTCACATGGATGACATGTCATGTTAAGGTACTGAATTCACCTAATGCAATATCTAGCCAAGTTAATTGAAGTGGAATTCAAACAAGGTTAAACTCCAACTCCAAATGTTATTTCATAATTTGCCCTAATCATGATTCATCCTATTCAGTGAGGTTAACTTGTTCAATCATGCATGAAAATGCCATAAATAGATTCTTCATATTTTTCTGATCATTTTTCATATATAAATTATTTAATTTGGAGTTACAGATTAAAAGTTATGAATATTTGAAGTTTGGGGTGTTTTCTGAAATTTCCTGAATTAAATTAAATCCAGAAAATCAAATAATTGCGTCAGCATTACAGAGGCATGACGTCAGCGGTCAACTGCGGTGGTCCAGGTCAAACCCTGACTTGTGGGTCCCGAGTGTCAGTGTCTGACTAAACTAACCTAGCTTAGTTAATACTAACCTAACTTAATTAGCCGGGCGGGGCCCGCATGTCGCTGAGGGAGAGGGAAAGTCAACCGGCAGTGGTCAACCCACGCCGGTCGGGTCAGCGGTCATCGGCGTTTAGCCGTCAGCATGACGCAGCGGCGAGAGTGATTTTATTGCTCCGCAACCAAAAGGGCCGCGGAAGGCATCTAGGTGGAGCTGGGAACGAGCCGAGGCTCTTGGTGGAGCTAGCCGGGGTCGGGGTGGCCGGAATCGGCGCCGGCGACGACCTAGGCGGCCGCCGGAGCTCGGGCGAGCTCGAGCTCGACGCTGCGGTGCACTAGAGGGGAAACAGAAGGGCGCTGCGGGCTCCTGGGAGGGCGGCGAACTTGGTAGCGTGCTCGGGCGCAAGCTAGGGTGGCCCAGCCACAGCGGGCGCCATGGCCGGCGGTGAAGAGTTCTCGGGTGCGGCGGTTGGCGCGGTTAGGGGGAGCAGTCGACCGTGGGGAGAGGGGGAAACGGGCGGTGAGCTCACGTGGATCCCGTAGAGGTGGACGGCGGCCTCGGGGAAGACCGAACGGCGGCGAATCTGACGGCGGGCGAATTGACGGCGGGCGATCCTCGGAGGCCGAGGAGGGGGAAGACGTCGGGGCGGCGCTTCGGGGCTTCTCCGGTCGTGTGACTCGGTGAGGAGGTAGGGAACGAGGTGGCGGAGCTCGAGGATAGCTCGGGGCGGCTCGGGGATGGCTGCGGCCGTGGGTACGGTGGTCGGCGTCGACGGCGGTTCTCGCCGCGAGGGAGTGGAACAGAGGAGAGAAACGAGGAGGAGGGAGAGAGCGAGGGGTCCAGGGGGGTTGGGGCGTGGCCGCCTCCGTGGCGTCGCGAGAAGGTCGGGGAGGCCGCCAAAGACGGCAGGAGGTGGCTGCTGGCTGTGGCTGCGCCACGCGATGCCGAAGGCATGGGGAAGACGACGCCATGAGGAGGTGGGCTGGGCCAACTGGCCGAGGGGGGGAAGCTCGCGGTTCGGACGCTGTAGGTGGGCTGCGGTAAGTTTCTCTCTCTCTTATTTCTATTTTCTATTTTCTGTAATTATGTTTGGCTTTAATAAAATGCTGCATTTCCAAAAATCATGAAACTGGTCAATGTCACTGCTTTGGAATATTTCCAACAACAAACATTTCAGTTTGTGATTATTTGAGCATTTAAAATATTTTATAGTATTTAAATGCCCAAATGCAAATACCATATGAATTAATTCAAAAGTCCAAATGTCATGGAAAAATGTGCAACATCTCTCGTTATCTTGTTTCGGCATTTTTCCAAAAAATGGTGAACATTTTTGAAGGCCATTTGGTTCATTGAAAAATATTTATGGTTGAGCCTATTTGGATTTCTTTAATGCTAGGGTTTAGGCAATCCCCATTTCAAATTTTATGAAAATTAAACATGATGCATGAATGCAATGCCACTAGCTACAATCAAGCTCTAGGGCTGTGACAGAAGCTATTCAGATGAGTAGCGACATCTTCGCTAGGAAGGCCGGCGAATTGATCTTTCATAACAAGATTCAACAAAGCAGTATTGATTTCACAAGATTCAGTATTGGCAAGAGGAGCAATCGGAGTGCTAAGGAAATCATTATTATTGGTATTGGTGAAGTCACACAATTTGGTGGCATCTTGAGCCATCGCGACAAACAAGCAAACCAACACACGAGCAAAGAAAAGGCAAAGGGGAAAAGAGGAGGAGATTGGGAAAGAGAGGGCGAATAAAACGGCAAAGGTGAAGTGGGGGAGAGGAAAACGAGAGGCAAATGGCAAATAATGTAATGTGAGAGATAGGGATTGTGATGGGTACTTGATATGTTGACTTTTTGCGTAAGCCTCCCCGGCAACAGCGCCAGAAATTCTTCTTGCTACCTCTTGAGCACTGCGTTGGATTTCCCCGAAGAGGAGAGGACGATGCAGCAAAGTAGCGTAAGTATCTCCCTCAGTTTTTGAGAACCAAGGTATCAATCCAGTTGGAGGCTACGCGCAAGTTCCTCATACCTGCACAAAACGATAGCTACTCGCAACCAACGCGATTAGGGGTTGTCAATCCCTTCACGTTCACTTACGAGAGTGAGATCTGATAGAGATAATATTTTTGGTATTTTTGGTATAAAGATGCAAAGTAAAAAGTAAAAGCAAGTAAATAAAGTGATGGAGATTGATATGATGAGAATAAACCCGGGGGCCATATGTTTCACTAGTGGCTTCTCTCAAGAGCATAGATATTCTACGGTGGGTGAACAAATTACTGTTGAGCAATTGATGTAATTGAGCATAGTTATGATGTTATCCAGGCAATGATCATGTATATAGGCATCACGTCCGTGACAAGTAGACCGAAATGATTCTCGCATCTACTACTATTACTCCACTCATCGACCGCTATCCAAAGCATGCATCTAGAGTATTAAGTTAAAAAGCAGAGTAACGCCTTAAGCAAGATGACATGATGTAGAGGAATAGATTCATGCAATATGATAAATACCCCATCTTGTTATCCTCGATGGCAACAATACAATACGTGCCTTGCAACCCTTATACATCACTAGGTAAGGACACCGCAAGATTGAACCCAAAGCTAAGCACTTCTCCCATTGCAAGAACTACCAATCTAGTTGGCCAAACCAAACGGATAATTCAAGAGACTTGCAAAGATAACTTAATCATACATAAAAGAATTCAGAGAAGAATCAAATATTTTCCATAGATAAGCTGGATCATAAACCCACAATTCATCGATCTCAACAAACACACCGCAAAAAGAAGATTACATCGAATAGATCTCCACGAGAGAGGGGAGAACATTGTATTGAGATCCAAAAGAGAGAAGAAGCCATCTAGCTACTAACTATGGACCCGAAGGTCTGAAGTAAACTACTCACACTTCATCGGAGGGGCTATGGTGATGATGTAGAAGCCCTCCGTGGTGGATGCCCCCTCCGGCGGAGCTCCGGAACAGGCCCCAAGATGGGATCTCGTGGATACAGGAAGGTACGGCGGTGGAATTAGGTTTTTGGCTCCGTCCCGATCTGTTGGGGGTACGTAGGTATATATAGGAGGAAGGAGTACGTCGGTGGAGCGTCAGGGGGCCCACGAGGAAGGGGGGCGCGCCCAGGGGAGGGCCACGCCCCCCACCCTCGTGACCGCCTCTGGCACTCCTTGGAGTAGGGTCCAAGTCTCCTGGATCACGTTCGGTGAGAAAATCACGTTCCCGAAGGTTTCATTCCGTTTGGACTCCGTTTGATATTCCGTTTCTTCAAACACTGAAATAGGCAAAAACAGCAATGGGTTGGGCCTCCGGTTAATAGGTTAGTCCCAAAAATAATATAAAAGTGGAAAATAAAGCCCATTATAGTCCAAAACAATAGATAAAGTAGCATGCAGCAATCAAAAATTATAGATACGTTGGAGACGTATCAATCCTCCAACTCTTATACTCCTTCTCCTTGATCCAAAAACCTTTCCCAATGATCATGCCATGTGTATAGGACATAAAAAAAATTCTTGCAAAAATAATTTGGCCAAAAATTATTTTTAAAAATTAGTTTTCCAAAAACCCCTGAATTGAGGTTTGCACTGCAAGTACTTGATTTGGGGTATGAAAAATATTTCAAAGAGTATATTTGAAACCTATTAGATATAGGATTCCCATAAACCACAAAAATATAATTTTAAAAGTTATTTTCCCATTTTATTTAAAAGCTTTTTCTTAAGGCCAGAAATGGTCTTTAATAGGGCAAAATATTTTATTGTTTTAAAAATATTTGACAAAAACCTAGGGAAACTCAGAGGACATATATTGTCCATATAAAAGAGTTTCAACACATGGTCATGTTCAAAATATTGGTCAAAACCCTCAAAAACCCTTTCCAGATATTTCAAGCTTTTGAAATATTTACAAAGGAAATATTCTCCAAAAATTCTAGCATGTCACATATGACATGTTTGATGATCTTGACAAGTATCATGTCATGGAGAATAGTATAACCCCATGAAATCCCCTCAAAACCAATTCTGACCATTTTGAAGTTTGAGCAACTTTACATTGCCAAACATGTCCAAATGCTCTCAAATCTTGTGTACATGCTCAAATGGTCATCTAGACCAAATGGCACAAGTTGGAGAAAATTTTATATTGATCAAAGTGCCCCAAAACCCTCTCTGACCAGAATCAAATTTGAACAACTTTGTACTACCAACTTTCTCTCCTTGACCCCAACTTTTGTGAGCATGTTCACATGACCAAATGAGGCCACTACACCAAGTGGTTCATCAAGGGGAAGTGATTTGCTCAACTAGATCTACACAAGTCCATTTCTGTTGATTTCTAGGGTTTACAAAAGTTACATTGTGAACTTTGCCCAAATGAGCTCAAAGTTGGTGGAAGGCCCTAATTGTATGTGCCATTTCACCCTGTGGAGTCTCATGGCAAATGGAGATCATCTACTTGCCCAAACTAGCATCAAACACCTTCTGCATTTTAAATAAAAACCCTGTTTGGGCCTCTTCCACTAATCCAAATGAGTTCTCCTCTTTACCACACCTCCTCCTAACCTCCCTCTACCTCTGGCATTCAGCACAAGTCAATGCTTATTGATCAAGGGGATGGAACCACCAATTTTCTATTCTGGACAGCCCCATTTCCACTCTTCTCCTTCCTCTCTCTTCACCCACTGGCCACCCAAAGCATCCAAGGCCAAGATCCCTTCCTTAGCACCCCCAAATACTACTGGACATGCAAGGGCGCGCCCACAAGCATAGAAAATGGCTTGGACAGCCATATGGACGCTCTAGAGCGCGCTACAGTGCCCTCCCGCACTGTAGCCGCCCCCTGCCAACCGCCTCCGGCCACCTCGGGCCTCCCCAGCGTGTCTCACGAGGCCGCCTCGGCGTCTGGGACACGGCAAGCTGTCGGCCCCCTCCTAAACCTCTCTCCTCTCCCCTCCACGACCTCACCCGAGCGCGTCCATGGACGCTGCCCACGGTGCTCCGCGGCCACGCCCATTTAAGCCACCCCGACTCTTTCTCTCGCCTCGGTTCGAACCTCCTCTCTCCCGTGCACCTCTCAGACACCCCCTCACTCCCGCTCGCGCCCTCCAGCCTCGCCCATGGCCGCAGCCGAGCCGCTGGACATCGCCTAAATCCTCGACGCCCGAGCCCCCTCCTGTCCATATATGGGTATCTTTGCACCCCCACAGCCCCATCGGAGCTCCCCCGCGCTCCGGTTACTCCTCCCGGAGGCCAAGGTGCCGAGCCCACCCCCACCGTCGGCCACGTCCGCCACAGTCAGTGTTCTCCTTGACCTGGTCCTCTCCGGCATGTGTGTGACCCATGGATGGATGCGCCCCTTCGCTCTGACCACGCAGGTGGGTGGAACGTCGCCGGAGGTTGCCTGGGTCGCCGGCACGAGCGACGACAAGTCTCTCTTGCCGCTGATCTGTTCAAGCGGAGGGAGGGAGACGAACCCGACAGCCGGGCCCCGCCTATCGGTCAGCCAGCAAGGCTGAGCCACTGACTAGTGGGCCTCGCCCCGCCCCGTTAAGTGGAGACGGGCTCTGCCTACCACCGCCTTCGCTCGGGGAAGGCGTACTCCCGCGAGAGCGCCTCCTGCGTCAACAGCGCGCGCGGCCGAGCAGCTGGGCCGGCCCGCTGCCTATCTCTCGCCTTGCTCGCATGATAAGGGTAAAGCCCCCTTTTCCTTTTCCTTTTTCCCAGTAGACTTCAAAAG
Source organism: Aegilops bicornis (assembly GCA_021605145.1). Classification (NCBI taxonomy): domain Eukaryota; kingdom Viridiplantae; phylum Streptophyta; class Magnoliopsida; order Poales; family Poaceae; genus Aegilops; species Aegilops bicornis. The sequence continues at coordinate 377,093,525 of CM038675.1, read as the reverse complement.
CACTTAAATAAATCAAATCAACTCCAAATTTGACGATTCAAATTTCTAGGGGATCCACAAATCATGATCTATCACATGGTGCAATTTGCACATTTTTCCAGAAACTTTCTCTTTAGAAATATTTATCAAAACCCCCATTTCCATTTCTGCGATGAACTTTAGAAAATCATAGAGAGCTCAAAATTGATCCAAATGCCATGATTCAAATTCGTAGATGCTTCTAAGTTCATAACTTAGTTTATGAACATTTTTCTTAATACTTTCTGCATTCTACAAAATAATGAGCCGTTTCTTCATATTTGTGAACTTTGCAAATTCATAGGAAAATCATTTGAACTCCAAATCCAGTGAAACCAAATCCTATATGCTTCTAAAATCATCCTTTGTTAAATAGGTCCCTTGCTCATTTTTCAAAAATATGTTTCTGTACACTTCTTGCAAATCCATTAATCCCTTGATTCCATCAGATTGAAATGTTCAGAAATATTCACTGATCCAATTCCAATGAAACCACTATGGTTATTTTTTTATATAACCACAGATGTCCTAGAAAAGTCAAGTTCATATTTTTTAGAGCACTTTTATTTTCTGCCTTTTTGTGTTGCTTATTATGGTTGCTTTCGACGATAGTTGACAAAATAGACGAAATGCTCGGAGTTGGACTAGAGATATTTGAAGACCTCGAAGACTATATTAAAACAGGCAAGCAACCCTTTGACCATGTCTATGAAACCCTTTTTATGCATGTCATATAGCACCATATTGTTGTTGCAACGGAATCATGATGAGGTGGTAACCACTTTGATGGTTTGCCACCGTACTTCCTCGTTGATACTTGCATTGTGCATGACCCTACCTTCTTATGAGGGTTATGACGGTGGGGGTAGATAGGATGCTAAAGTAGTGCTACGCAAAATGGGACGGGTATATGCATGGTGAAGGAGACAAAGTATTTTCAAAGGACTTCTCGAAAACCCCGTCGGGTGCCACTTATGCCCGAGGGAGATGATGAGATGGGTAACCACTTGATGACGAAGTGGTGTACCGAGGCAAGTGTGTGTGGTTTTCAGAAACGGATTAGATTTAAGATTTGTTTACTGTCCCAACCTTACATGCGCAACCACTCTACCCTTGTATGGGAAAGGGCATTATTGATTACCTAGGCCGATACTAGCTTGGAGCCCGCATTACTAGTGACGGGGAGAGTTGGTGCTCTCTCTCGGGACGGGTCGTGCTGTAGGGTGGCCATGATCGTTCTTACAGTGGCACCGGATACACCGTTGCGTCCCCTCTCGGATGTTACGATCTCGAGTGAGTCTCGTATGATGTACATCGTGAGGATACGGAACAACGAGTGGACTCCTTGTTAGTGTCGTCTAGGAAAGGTAGCGATCAGTGCTTACCCCGGGTACTTGAGGTATCATGGGTCGTGGATGACACGGAAGTTCCCGGATCTTGTGGGTAAAGTGTGCAACCTCTGCAGAGTGTAAAACTATTCGAATAGCCGTGTCCACGGTCAAGGGCAGTTGGGCGGTGCTGCTTAAACTACGTCCAGAGCTTCGCAAACCAGTGTGTGTTTGGATGATTGGGGAGAACTACTTGGTTCAAGTCAAGGGACTTGACATGATTGAGTTGGGTTGATGCCCACTCTATTTATGTTGATATCTGTAACCTGTCCTCATGGTTACTTGAATTCTCCTAATGCATGTCTTACAAGTTGTTGAACATGTCCTTGCACTCAAAACTAGCTTTACGCAAAAATTTACCTATATCATGCATTGTTGTATCTTGAACCAAAACATGGGTTGCTTAAGTAGTACATTCAAAGTACTCATTGGCTTGCCACTGGTAATTTTATTGGCCAGGCATGAAAGAACAGGATATAATGAAGAGTACCTTGGTGACGAACATGCGAGCTAGGATGCTTCCCAGTCAGAATGCCTGTAGGGTTAAGGAAGATGGCATGGGTCCAAGTTGTTATTGAAGATTTCCGCTGTGATGATACACTCAAGACTTGACCATAATGGTCCTACTGGTGTAAAACGATATGTATGGATGTAAGACTCTTGTTATTCAGCTTCTGTGTGTTCAGTGAGCATTGATCTCTGGGATCACTGTACACGTGCATTCGGTGATCTCGACTTATGTGTCGGGGTCCCCACAGCAAAGGAATCCAGATTTCACAAGACAACTGTAAGTGCATCTAGTGCCACCCCTAGTTGGTTTTGGAGTATTGACGACAAACCTGGTTGAGGGACTAATGTGTTTGTGAGAATTGCAGGATAACACAGGTAGTAGTCCCTCATTGATTCGGTTTACCTACCGGAGATGACCCCTAAAAATGTATGAATACATTGAAGACAGTGGTGGTATATGAAGATATTCACGTTGAAGACTATGACATAAGAAGACATTGTGTGAAGACTATGGAGCGCGAAGACTTAGTTGTTTCGTTGTTTCCTTTTATTCTATGTTGAGTCGTAGGAACCACCGTACTGTTAAGTGGGGTCCAAGTGAACAAAGTCAGAGTGACTGAAGTGATGCTCAACCCAAATCCTATGTCTTCGAGTGAAGACAATGAGAGCAAATCTTCTCCAGAGCTGGATGAGTCAGCTTTGCTTGTATCCCAAGTAAAGTTGTCGTGTGTGTTTGAAATCTGACAGTTGGAACACGTGTCAGTTCCTTAGTGACCCAGGGTCATTTTGGACAAATCAGGTCGGGTTGCCTAGTGGCAATAAATAGCCCACCCCCTTGACCATAAATTGGTCAGCTGCTCAGAGTTAGTGCACGGCTTTTGTCGTTTGAGAGCAACCCACCTTGAAGCTTTTGAGAGAGAGAAATCCTTGCGAGGACAAAGCCCAAACACCCAGAGCCAAAGAGTGTTAGGCATCACTGAAGTCTTTCTATCTGTGTGACCTGAAGACTTGTTACACTTGAGGATGTGAATCCTCCAGCCGCTTAGGCGTCGCGTTCTGAGCATCCAAGAGTCATTGTGGATCGCTGGTGAATGAAGTCTTTGAAGGTTTGGAAGTCTACCTTGAAGACTTACCAGAGTGATTGGGCGAGGACTGGGTGTCCTTAGCTCAAGGGGAATAAGGTGAAGACGCGGTCTTCTGAGTTGAATCTCAGCCTCCCCAACCAGACATACAGTTGTCACAGCAACTGGAACTGGTCCAACAAATCCTGTGTCCTCAACAAGTGACTGATTCTATCCTCTTCCTCTCATTACTTACAGTTTGTCTTTGTGAAGTCATTGCCTGATTGCCTTACCTGTTTGTCTTCACTGCTTGACTACTATCGTTGTTTGGCTTCATATCATCTTCCACCCTGATCCTTACTACCTAGCTGCTATTAGTCTTCGAGCTTTTACTTCATTGCATACTTGACTATGGTTTGCCTAGTGTAGTTTATCTTCCGCTGCATATCAATAGGATCGTTTCTATTGTTAGTCTTCGAAACTTTCATGTTTTGAAGACTTTCCTAAAAATCGCCTATTCACCCCCCCTCTAGTCGATAAACAACACTTTCAATTGGTATCAGAGCAAGGTACTCCCTTGTTCTGTGTGATTAGGTTTAACCACCTGGAGTTTTAGCTATGTTGACTGTAGGGATAATCAAAGTCTCCGCTGCTTGCCCCGTCTTCGATGGAACTGAATATCCCTACTGGAAGAATAAGATGCGCATGCATCTTGAAGCCATTGATGTCGACCTCTGGTATGTCGTCAAGAATGGCGTTCCCAAGACTGGTGAAGGTGTCACCCCTGCTGATGTCAAAAAGTTCAATCAACTGGACTCTACTACTAAGAATATCATCTGTGGTCATCTGACCAAAGGATAGTATGGCCGTGTGAGTGCTCTGGAAACGTCGAAGCTAGTCTGGGACTGGCTCTCAAAGGTCAACGAAGGCGTCTCAACCCAGAGAGATCAAAGGATCAGTGTTCTTCACAACCTCTTCCACCGCTTCAAGAGAAATGACAATGAAAATGTCCAGCTTACGTTTGATCGCCTCACTGACATCAAAATTAGCTTCGTGCTCTCGGCGCTACTGAGATTACCAAGCATGAAATTGTCAAGACACTACTAAGATCACTTGACAGCTCCTTTGACACCCTTGCCCTCATGATTCAAGAACGTCCTGACTTCAAGACACTCGATCCGTCTGATATACTTGAGAGGCTCAACACACATGAATTCCAGCTATCTGAGGAAAGAGATATCTGTTGTATTTCGGGTTCCGACAGACCCTTAAGGTTCGAACTCTGGGGTGCGCGTGGAGATCTCTCCCTTACTGATCTACGTCCGATCTCCTCGTGTGATCTAAGCTGGAAACGACGAACAACACAAGGGACACGAGATTTATCTTGGTTCGGCCACCGTTGTGGTGTAATACCCTACTCCAGTGTGTGGTGTGGTGGATTGTCTCGAGGGCTGATGATGAATAAGACAGGGAAGAACAGCCTCGCGAGAGGTGTTCTTGAACTGGTGCGGTGTGTTCTACTTGGTCTAGATCTCTCCCCGATCCCTATGGTGGCTAGTCCTATTTATAGAGGCCCTGGGCCTCTCCCCAAATAATGAGCAGGAAGGGCGCCAACAATTGGCCATTTTGAAGGGGAACATCTAGTACAAGTTATCCTGACCAAAGGTAGTCTTCAGCTGCCAAAAGCACTGGTGATGACGCCGTCTTGGGCTCCACGGTGACCTCCGTCCTACCGCTCTACTGGTCTCGGTCTCGTTGCACCGGAATGGTAACCTTTGCCCAGTGCCTTGGCCTGTGTTTTCTCCCTTTGCACCGAAGGGGAAACAAGGATACTGTGCAGGCCGGCGCCCGCCTAGTCTCGATCGTCATGGCTTGCGTCACGGGCTCCTCGCGAGGTGCCCCTGCCTTGATCTCTCCGCCTCCTCGCGAGCCTGCCTGATGAGGCTGCTCCTGAGGAAGCTTCCTGTCGTCTGCCCCGCGAGGCTTGGCCCCTCGCAAGGGTCTTGAGCTTGAGCTGATGAAGCTGGGCCGCACTGGGCCCCCACTTGAGCCATGCCACAGGCCGTAGGCAGGCAAGTCTGGGGACCCCCGTTCCCAGAACGCTGACAGTAGCTCTCGGGCCCAAGGCGCGCCCGGGCTTGGCCTAGCAGGGAAGCGAAGGGGCAAGCGCGAAGCGCCGCGGGCCCCAATAGCCTGTGGCCTTGGGCGCCGTGTGGCGACTGGCTGGACGTGGGCGACTGTGCTTCCCCACGACGCCTCGGCAACCGCATGACTTGACAAGTCCCTGCATGCAGAGAAATGGGTCATGATTACTTGCGATCGTGGTGCTCGGCGGTTGGCCTTCTCCGGCTATAAGTACGGGGCTGCGTGAGCCCCTTCAATCCACCCCTTCCTGATACTCCTTTCGCTCCATCCTGGCTACCTGCCATTCCCATGGCTCCGTCGAAGAGGTCCTTGGCAGCGGAGAAAGGAGAGGCTCGTCCAACTGGGCATGACTCCCCACCGACCAAGCGCGGCCGAGGCCGCCCTCGCAAGCATCCCGCGGTCCCCGTAGTGGCTTCCCGCGGCCATGGAGGTGGCGCCCTGCGCGGTGGTGAGCGCTCGGCTGCCGAGGGGAGGCACGCCATGGCCGCGCGGCCCCCCAGGCCGTGCTTTCGCTCGGCGGAGGTGCTGCCGGAGTTCGTCGTGTGGTCGGCGGACCCGACCAGCACCTGGCTCCAGCTCCCCCGTTTCTTCGTAGGTGAACTGCCGGCCAGCGCCCGGTGCGGCTTCTGGCTCCAGGCAGATGGTTGCTGCAGCAGGGCCTCCTGGGCTTCGCTGGAGGTCTCCGCTTCTGGGAATGGGGCCCTGACCCGCGGCTGGCAAACGTTTGCCCGTGCGCGCGGCCTGAGCCGGCGGTGCACCCTGCACTTCAAGTTCGATGGCGACGCCACCCTCTACGTGAGGGTGTTCGGGGAAGACGGTCGCCGTGCTGGGTGCTGCCCCGAAGACGATGGCCGCGGACGCCCGCTCGGCCTCGGTACTAACCAGGATGAAGACGGCGACAGGCGTGTAGGCGGCCGCGCTCGGGGCTCGCCAAGCTTCGGTGACTCTCTCTCGGGCAGCAGCTCCTCCAGTAGTGGCCGCGACCAGCCCCCCGCGCCGTCGTGCCCGCCTGGGTGAAGGTAGCGGGTCAGCCCGCCGTCGCGCCCCGGTGAAGCGAGAGGAGGGATCCGCCTGAGCCCCAGAAGCAGCTCGAGCTTTCGCTACAAGTTGGTGTCGGACAAGTCCAGCCCATTTTGTTTTTCTTCTTTTCCTGCGCAAAAAAAGAAGGTAGTATAGGGCCCTGCGGGGGCGTGTTAGAACTGTTGCTGTTAATTATCGCGCTGCTTCCGCTATTCTGCGCTATGTTTCCGCGCCGTGTGCCCATGTGCGGGAATTATTTTAGCTCGGTGGGGCTTGACGCGGTCCCCGCCTCCCAAGGCCGAGGCCTCGCCATGCGCTTCATGCCCTGCAAAGATTAGCAGGAGGGGTAACTTTCGGTTTCGGTTGTGGAGGCGATCGGCCCAGGTCCCGCGCTCGTGTCGCGATGCCCGTGAGGCACAAACTGGGAGGGGTGCCCCCGCAGAGGACTCGGACAAGAAAGCTCCAAACGACCGGGGCAGAAAACACTCGCGAGGGCGCCCGCGAACCTCCCTCGCGAGACTTGTGCGAGAGAAAATGAGGCAAGTGAGTGAAAAAGGCAAAGTGTCGCAAGTCTGGGACGGCAACAGCTCCAGTAAAACTTCAAACAAGAACGGATAAGCCAACTGCAGAAAGAAAATGAAAAAGCCGCGTCCGGAACCTATTCTAGTCTTCGACGTCTTCTCACCAGCGCGGAGCTAAGTGCTGCCACTGGGCGTGGGCGGGAGCCCCCGAGGCCTGAGGCGGCACTCCGGAGACTCCGGGGCGTGTACAACCCCACTCATTATTACGTGAGAGTGTCACGGGCGGCAAGCTTCACAGGCATTGGCCTTCTTCACAGGCACCGGGCCTTTCCCAAAATGCGGCAGCTTCACAGGCATTAGCCTTCTTCACAGGCACCGGGCCTTTCCCAAAATGCGGCAGCTTCACAGGCATTTGCCTTCTTCACAGGCACCGGGCCTTTCCCAAAATGCGGCAGCTTCACAGGCATTTGCCTTCTTCACAGGCACCGGGCCATTCATAGGCGCTAGGCCTCGCTCAGGGATAGAACCTCCGGAGATGTTGAATGTTCCATGCGTTCTGGATGGGTACCCCCTCCGGGGTCTCCAAGCGCGCGGAGCCAGGCCTAGAAACATGAACAAACTTGAACGGGCCCTTCCACATGGGAGAGAGCTTGTGCAGCCCCTCCCTGGAGAGAACCCGTCTGAGCACGAGATCCCCTACCTCAAGGGTCCTGGGGTGGATGTTGCGGCAGTGGTATCGTCGCAGCGCCTGTTGATACCTTGCCGCTCGCAGTGCGGCTTCTCGATGGTGTTCCTCCTCCAGCATGAGATTCGTCCCCCGCATGGCGTCCTGCTGCGTCTCGTCGAACGCCAGGACCCGTGCGGAGCGACGCCTGACCTCGTGAGGGAGAACAGCCTCTGCTCCGTAGACGAGGAAGAACGGGGTCTCGCCAGTCGGCTTGGTCGCAGTTGTGCGGATTGACCACAGCACGGACTGGAGCTCGTCGTACCAGCCCCTGCCACATGCCTCCAGCTTCTTCTTAAAGGTCCTGGCTTTGAGTCCCCTCAGGACCTCCGCGTTGGCTCGCTTGGCCTGGCCGTTGCATATCTGCGTTCCAAGGTTAGCACAGTACGTTTTGAAGAGATTACTGGTGAATTGCAAACCGTTGTCGGTGATGATGCGGTTAGGCACCCCAAATCGGCTCACGAGGCCCTTGATGAACTTGGATCATGAGCTCGCCGGGATTGTGCGGACAGCTTCCACCTCAGCCCACTTGGTGAACTTGTCCATGGCGACGTAGGGGTAGCGATAGCCCCCTGACGCCCGAGGAAACGGGCCCAGAATGTCCAGCCCCCAAACTGCGAACGACCATGAGAGGGGTATAGTCTGTAGGCCCCCCGTAGGCTGATGGATCTGCTTAGCGTGAAACTAGCAGGCCTCGCAAGCCTTCACCAGCTCAACGGCATCGTTGAGTGCTGTGGGCCAGTAGAATCCACTACGAAACGCCTTGCCGACGAGGGTTCGTGACGACGAGTGGTGCCCACAGTCTCGGCCGTGTATGTCCGCCAGCAGCTCCTTCCCTTGCTCTCTGGAGATGCAACGTAGGGGCACATCATTCGGTCGCTTCCTGTAGAGCTCTCCATCCTTGATGCAATAAGCCGTGGCCTGTCGCGCCACACGCTCCGCCTCCTCCTCGTTCTCCGGCAGGGTCCCTTGCATCATGTAGTTCTTGAGCTCTGGGATCCAACACCCTTCCTGAGGCTCCAACGCCAGGAGTAGGCGTGCCCCTGAGGCCGGGCCGCAGACCGGAGTTCCTGAGGTAGGCGGCTGAGGGAGCTCCTCCCTTGGTTGCGCCGTGCTCGACAGTGATGGAACCACCGAGGGTTTGAAGAGCCGCTCCTCGAAGACGCCAGGCTCCTAAGGCAGCCGCCTAGATGCCGTCTTGGCAATGTCATCAGCCTCCTGATTGGTGCCGCGAGGCACATGCTGCAACTCCAGCCCCAGGCTGTTTCTCCATCTTACGAACCTCAGCGAGGTAGGCTTCCATGTGCTCATCCTTTGGCTCGTATATCTTGTTGGAGAAGTTGACGAGGAGCTGCGAATCGCCCTTGATGATGAGGCGCTTCACCCCTAAGGCGATTGCGGCTTTCAAGCCTGCTATCAGGCCTTCGTACTCTGCTATGTCGTTGGAGACCTTTTCTCCATGCTGGAAGCAGAGTTGTATGGCGTAGCAGAGTTTGTCCTTGGTAGGGGATACGAGCACTGCGCCAGCTCCCGCGCCGTGTTGGGAGAACGCCCCATCGAAGTACATGACCCAGCCGTCCGGTGCTTCACTTCCCGGGGAAAGTGATCGGTCTTCGCCTGCCTCGAGACCTGGTGCTTCTGCCCATTCTGCCACGAAATCCGCAAGTGCGGCTCCCTTGATGACTCTGGTCGTACCGAATTCCAGCTGAAATGCATGTAATTCGATGTTCCATTCAGCGACCCTTCTAGCTGAGTTGGGGCTCCTGAGTACCCTTTCCAAGGGGTATGCTGAGATGACTTTGATGGGATGGCCTTGGAAGTAGTGTCGTAGCTTGCGTGAGGCCACTAATAGCGCGAGGAGGAGTTTTTGGGGCATGGGGTACCGCGCCCTTGCGCCCCATAGCACCGTGCTGACGAAGTACACGAGATGCTCGACGATGTTGAGGGTGCTGGCGCAGCTTGCGTCCTCTAGAGGTCGAGGCGTCTCTTGAGACGACGGAGCCCCCAGCGCTTGGTCGCTTGAAGGGGCCTCTCCTGCTCCGGGTGCGCTCTCCTGCTGCGGCTGTTCCTTTCCGGCTGTGGTCGTGGTCTTCGCGAGGCCCTCCTAGCTTTGCTCTGCTTCAGTCCGGGCGGTCGATGCGGCCTTGGCTCGGCGCTCCTCCCTGACCGCCACCAGAGCTGCGCTAGCGGAGTAGGGGGTGACCGCAACGTAGAGCACCAGGGGCTCCTGAGGACGTGGAGCTACCATCACTGGTGGGCTGGTAAGGTACCTCTTGAGATCTTGGAATGCCTTGTCGGCCTCTTCAGTCCATTCGAAGGGGCCTTTCTTCTTCATCAGCTTGAAGAAGGGCAGCGCTCGCTCCCCCAGCTTGGAGATGAAGCGCCCTAGTGCGGTTACACGCCCGACGAGCTTCTGCATCTCTCTGAGGGTCCTTGGCGGGCTCATGTCTTTGACTTCCTTGACCTTCTCCGGGTTGGCCTCGATGCCCCTGTGGGACACGAGGAAACCCAGGAGCTTGCACGAGGGGACTCCAAACATGCACTTCTCCGGGTTGAGCCGTAGGTCCACTTCATTGAGGCTCGCAAAAGTTTCTTCCAGGTCCTGTATCAGGGTTTTTGCCTCCCGAGACTTCACCACAATGTCGTCGATGTAAGCTTCAGCGTTCCTCCCGAGCTGTCGGCCTAAGGCGATGTGCATCAGCCACTGAAAGGTTGTGCCTGCGTTGCGCAACCCAAATGGCATGCACGTATAGCAGTACACTCCACATGGGGTCAGGAAAGCCGTCTTCTCCACGTCTTCCACCGCCATTTTGATTTGGTGATAGCCCGAGAAGGCATCTAGGAAGCACAATAGGTCACACTCTACGGTGGAGTCGACTATCTGGTCAATGCGGGGGAGCGGAAATGGATCCTGCGGGTAGGCTTTGTTGAGGTTGGTGAAGTCGACACACATGCACTCCTTTCCTCCCTTTTTTGGCACAACGACCGAATTAGCCAGCCAATCAGGGTAGCAGACCTCGCGGATAACCCCTGCCGCTTCCAGTTTCCGGGTCTCTTGAATGATGAAAGCTTGTTTCTCAACGGACTGTCGCCTCGCCTTCTGCTTCACGGGGCACACGTTGGGGCACACGTTGAGGTGATGCTCAATCACACTCCTCGGGACCCCTGCTAACTGATCAGGTTCCCACGCGAACACCTTCTTGTTCAAGCAGAACCTCACCAGGGCCTTCTCACCTTTCGGGCTCGAGGTTGGCTCCTATGGTGAAGGTGGCGTCAGTGGACCCATCCTCGTCGACCGGTACCTGCTTGGTTTCCGCCTTGTCTTGGGTGAATAGCTGCTTCTTTTTAGCCGGCGCAGCCCCCTTGGGCTCAAGGGCGTCGGTGCTGGCGGGCTGCGAAAACGCGGCCGCCCTGAAAGCGAGCTGAAGCGCCTGCAGCGCATCCCTTGTGTCTCCTGACACGGTAAGGACGCCGCTGCTCTCGGGCATCTTCATGAGGTTGTACGCCGGGTGAGTTGCTGCCATGAACCAGGCCAAGGCCGGATAGCCGAGGATGGCGTTGTAGGGGAGGCTGATGGGGGCGATGTCTAAGTCGATCAGCTCTGTGCGGAAGTTGTCATAGGTGCCGAAGGTCACTGGGAGGCGGATCTGTCCCAAGGAGGCGGTGGAACCGACTCCGACGCCCGAGAAAGGCCTGCTGGACTGAAGCCGCTCCAGTGGCACGTGGAGGAGGCTGAAGGCCTCCACCGAGAGCATGTTGAGGCCAGCACCACCGTCGATGAGGGTCCTGGTGACGGCCACTTGGCAGATGGTGGGGGTGCACAACATCGGGAGCACGCCCGAACTGACGGGGTTGAAGGGGTGCTCACCTGAGTTGAAGGTTAGATCGGCCTCGGGCGCCACCCAGCTCGGGGAGGCTTCTCGGCGCTTGGAGGCGGTGCTGATCCGGCGGGTGAACAGCCTGACGTGATGGCTCAAGGGTGGTGCCTGAGAGCCACCCAGGAGAGCTGCGACGATGGGCGGCGCTGGTGCGGCATAACGGGCGAGGAAGAGGTCGCGCAGCTCCTCCCAGGTGGTCACAGAAGCCGTCGGCAGGTGGAGGAGCCACATGCGCGGGACGCCGGTGAGGACCATGGGTAACCAGTTGGCCATCACCCGGTCGTCACCCCCGGCTCTGAGGACGGCCTCCTTGTACGCCAGCAGGAAAACCAGCGGGGCGGCATCTGTCGCAAGGTGGGGGCCAAGGCTTGGAGCCCCCTGGCAGTGCTGGCATCTGTTACCGGAGCGGGCGGCACATTGTCCGCCATGAGGGCGGAACGCGATGTTGGTGGAGAGCGGGTCATCGGGAGGGAGAACTCCGGCGCACCCCTACCTGGCGCGCCAAATGTCGGATTTCGGGTTCCGGAAGACCCTTAAGGTTCGAACTCGGGGGTGCGCGCGGAGATCTCCCCCCTACCGATCTACGTCCGATCTCCTCGTGTGATCTAAGCTGGAAACGACGAACAACACAAGGGACACGAGATTTATACTGGTTTGGGCCACCGTTGTGGTGTAACACCCTACTCCAGTGTGTGGTGTGGTGGATTGCCTCAGGGGCTGATGATGAACAGTACAGGGGAAGAACAGCCTCGCGAGAGGTGTTCTTGAACTGGTGCGGTGTGTTCTACTTGTCTAGATCTCTCCCCGATCCCTATGGTGGCTAGTCCTATTTATAGAGGCCCTGGGCCTCTCCCCGAATAATGAGCGGGAAGGGCACCAACAATTGGCCATTTTAAAGGGGAGCATCTAGTACAAGTTATCCTGACCAAAGGTGGTCTTCGGCTGCCAAAAGCACTGGTGATGACGCCGTCTTGGGCTCCACGGTGACCTCCGTCCTACCGCTCTGCTGGTCTCGGTCTCGTTGCACCGGAATGGTAACCTTTGCCCGGTGCCTTGGCCTGTGTTTTCTCCCTTTGCACCAAAGGGGAAACAAGGACACTGTGCAGGCCGGCGCCCGCCTGGCGCCCGCCTGGTCTCGATCGTCATGGCTTGGGTCACGGGCTCCTCGCGAGGTGCCCCTGCCTTGATCTCTCTGCCTCCTCGCGAGCCTGCCTGATGAGGCTGCTCCTGAGGAATTTCCTGTCGTCTGCCCCGCGAGGCTTGGCCCCTAGCGAGGGTCTTGAGCTTGAGCTGATGAAGTTGGGCCGCACTGGGCCCCCACTTGAGCCACGCCGCAGGCCGCAGGCAGGCAAGTCTGGGGACCCCCGTTCCTAGAACGCCGACAATATCTATGGGTCTAGCTATGGCCGATCTCGAGCTATGAAGGCAAAGGTTGTTTCCTCATCTGAAGAAGAATCTGACTGCAGTTCTGACGATCCTGAAGACATTGGAAAGGAACTTGCAATGCTTGTGAAGAAGTTCCAGAAGTTCTTTAAGAAGAAGGGCCTCAGAAAGTCTTCACAATCTAGCTCAAGAAATGATGAAGCTTCCACTCATGACCACAAGAAGAGAACATGTCACAAGTGCAAGAAACCTGGACACTATATCTCTGAGTGTCCACAGTGGGACAATGAGAAGAAGAAGAAGAAGAGCAAGGAATATGATTCTGATGACAAGAAGAATAAGAAATCTTCAAAGTCTTCTTCCAAGTACTCATCCAAGTCTTCATCTCATAAGAAGAACTCATCTGGCAAGGCTCGTGCTTTTGTTGGCAAGGAGATGGATTCAGAGGAGGAGTCTGCTTCTGAGGAGGCGGAGGTGGAGTCTGAGGAGGAGTCTGACCCCGGCGTTGCAAGTCTGGCTCTAGCGACAACCTACGTTGCCAAGTCCATCTTCAACACTGAAGACAACGACTCCCTCACCAACGCTGAAGCTAATGACAAGGACGACTCTGCTCCCACCTACTGCTTCATGGCACGTGGTGCCAAGGTAAAATCACGCGATGCTTACTTTCAAACATCTAGTGAAGATGACTCTGATTGTGAATCCAAACCCAGATACAAAACAATTGCTAAAATTGCAACTAAACAACAAAAGGCTATGGAACATACTCAAAACTGTTAGACAAATGCGATGACCTGTTGTTGGACGAAAATGACCCGTTCACAGTCCTTAGTTGAAGACATAAAAATCTTCATGCTAAGTACCAAGAACTTGAAAGTCGTCATGAAACGCTCTCAACCACTCATGAAAAGCTCTCCTATGATTATCTTCAAAGGAAGCAAGAGCTTGAGAAATTGAGAGCGGCTCGTGAAGATCTTCAGAAGGAGAATGAGTCACTTCGTGCTCAACAGATCAGTCCCGCTCAGGATGGATTCGAACCACCATGTTTAAAATGCCTTGAGCGTGATAACGCTACCTCTGTTGCTGGATGTTCTACTGCTGCTACTGTTGCATTGTCTTCAATTGTTGATGTGGCAACTAACCCCTCTGTTGAGGATACCACTACTATTGCTGATGAAAATGCTAGGTTGAAGACATTGCTTGAAACAGGGATGTACAAAAGTCTCAAAGGGCATCAGACACTGTGCGATGTCCTCAAAAAGCAGATTCTGAACCGAAACCCTAGGAAAGAGGGTGTTGGGTTCGAGAGGAAAATGAACGTTGATGGTTCCTACTGGAAGCCTGAGCAGTACCCCAAAACCACTTGGGTTTCTGCAAAGGGACCTTCAGTGGACCCATCCACCTTATCTGGCTTTACCTGTGCTAACCCTGTTGTCATTGATGAATCCCTTGATGCAAACTATAAACTGTTTAAGAATCAGAATGGTGAAATATTTGCCAGGTATATTGGTACTAACTGCAGGAATGGACCACCTATGAAGAAGATCTGGGTTCCCAAAAGCTGTCTTGAGAATCTTCCAGTGAATGTCATCATGACACCACCTGGGAAGAAGACAAACCCCATACCTAAGGCTTCATATGGCCCAAAGGCTTCATACCGACAGTGGACTCACCTGAGTAATCCTAACGCCAATGTTTTGCAGGGAAACCATACTCAGACTTATGAATATGATCGTGTGTCTTCAAACCGCTATGTTCATAGAACTAAGAACTTTTCTGCTTATTCATATGAGTATCGTTCTTCTCCTGCAAGGCTATTTGCTAGGGCTCCAAAGCCAAAGTTCTCAGATGCTGCACTTAGACTCATTGCTTCTAATCCACCCCTGAAGATGTGGGTGGTTAAGAAGAATTAACTCTCTCTTGCAGGGAATCGTCTCCAGCCTGAAATCAAAGGCGTCTGATGCTGTTGCTGGGGACCTAAAACATCTTGTAGGGCGCAAGATCAAATGCCCAAAATGATCTTACTATGCATGTTGTTTCTGAAATCATTTGCCATACATCCTATTAATCCTTGTTTTGATCTGAGCTTCGATAATCCTCTTGCTCGTCAAATGTTTATGCTTCACAATGCTCTTGGTGAGGCCTATCCCCCTAACTGTACTGTAGGCTATGACACCTCATGCTTCAGAATGGTTATGGATAGCGGGTGCACCAATCATATGACTGGTGATCGAAGTCTTCTCATGGACTCAACTTTACGTCCATCTGACAAGAGTCACATCACATTTGCTGACACTGGTAAAAGCAAGGTATTGGGTCTAGGTAGAGTTGCAATCTCAAAGGATCAACACATGGATAAAGTGATGCTTGTTGAATCCCTTGGTTTCAACTTAATGTCCGTCTCAATGCTTTGTGACTTGAACATGATTGTGATATTCGGAAAATATCGTTGCCTTG
This sequence comes from Aegilops bicornis, assembly GCA_021605145.1. Lineage (NCBI taxonomy): Eukaryota > Viridiplantae > Streptophyta > Magnoliopsida > Poales > Poaceae > Aegilops > Aegilops bicornis. The sequence goes on along the minus strand of CM038675.1, from coordinate 377,078,420 downwards.
TACTAATGGAATCTGACAAGTCTCTAGTCTTTGAAGGGTGCCAGAAAGATGATCTATACATGGTAGATTTCTCAGCAGATCCACAGCTTGCCGTATGTCTTCTTGCAAAAGCTTCAGAGTCTTGGCTCACGGCATCAGGTCGGGGCATGCTGACATGAGGAACTTACACACTCTCGCCAAGAAGAAGCATGTCATAGGCATTGAGGGCGTCAAGTTCAAGAAGGATCATTTGTGCGATGCCTGTGAAGCTAGAAAGATGACTAGGGCCAAGCATCCCTCGAAGACAATCATGACGACATCTCAACCCTCCGAGCTGCTACACAAGGACTTATTTGGCCCTACTCACTACTCTACCCTCAGAACAACTGCTTGTCTCTATGGCTTCATCATTGTTGATGATTACTCAAGATATACGTGGGTGCACATAATTCTCTACAAGACTGAAGTGCAAGATGTCTTCAAACGCTTCGCCAACCGTGCCATGAACAATTATGGCATCAAGATCAAGCATATCAGAAGTGATAACGGCACTGAGTTCAAGAACATCGGCCTTGATCTTTATCTGGATACAATGGGAATCACTCATGAGTTCTCAGCTCCATACACACCTCAGCAGAATGGCATCGTGGAGCGCAAGAACAGAAACCTCATTGAGATGGTTCAAACGATGCTCGGTGAGTACAAGACACCAAGAAAGTTCTGGCCTGAAGCTATTGATACATCATGTCATGCCATCAACCGTGTTTATCTTCATAAACTTCTGAAGAAAACATCCTATGAACTCCTCACTGGCAAGAAGCCAAATGTCAGTTACTTCAGAGTATTTGGATCTAGGTGCTGGATCAAGGATCCACATCACAAATCAAAATTTGCATCAAAAGCTCACGAAGGTTTCATGCTCGGCTACGGAAAGGACTCGCACTCTTACATGGTCTTCAATCTCTATCTGTATAAAGTCATTGAAACTGTAGATGTACGGTTCGATGAAACCAACGGCTCACAAAGAGAGCTCATGCCAAATATGCTAGACGAAGCTCCACCTAGTGAATCTATCAAGCTAATGGGAACTAGTGAAATCATGCCCATCAAGCACTGAGAAGAGGAACTTATCATTTCGCACCTAATCAACCTCAAGACAATGCTTTCGACTGAAGAAAATCCTTCCAATGATGACAATGGTCAACAAGAGCAAAATCTTCGCCCGATTCATCCTCGTGTTGCAAATGAAGTACAAATTGAGAAGATAATTGATAGCATAAATGCACCTGGTCCGCTTCACTGCTTCAAGAGCAACACACGGTGGCAAATTTCTGTGGGCACTTTGCTTTTGTCTCAATATCTGAACCCAAGAAAGTTCTTTGAAGCCTTTATGGAACCTGAATGGATTCAAGCTATGCAAGAAGAGCTTCAACAGTTCAAACCGAACAATGTCCGGGACCTGGTCAGCGACCTGACCCTCGCAAGCACAACATAATAGGCACAAAATGGATATATCGCAACAAGCAAGATGAGCATGGTCAAGTCGTCAGAAACAAGGCACGTCTTGTCGCTCAAGGATATACTCAAGTGGAAGGGATTGACTTCGATGAAACATTTGCTCATGTGGCTAGGCTTGAAGCTATTCGCATACTGCTAGCCTATGCTAACCATCACAACATCTTGCTATATCAAATGGATGTGAAGAGTGCATTTCTCAACGGCAAGATTGAAGAAGAAGTATACGTCGTGCAACCTCCTGGCTTTGAAGATCCAAAACATCCTGATATGGTGTACAAGTTAAACAAAAGCATTGTATGGCCTCAAACAAGCTCCTCGCGCTTGGTATGACACGCTCAAAGACTTCCTGAAGAGCAAAGGCTTCAACTCGGATCCTCGGATCCCACACTCTTCACGTAAGACATATGATGGTGAACTGCTCGTGTGCCAAATATATGTGGATGATATTATCTTCGGCCGCACCAATCGAAATATAGTGATGAGTTTGGACACATGATGCAAGAGCAATATCGGATGTCCATGATGGGTGAGCTGAAGTTCTTCCTTGGTCTTCAAATTCGTCAGCAAAGAAATGGCATCTTCATATCTCAAGAAAAATACCTCAAAAGATTGCCTGAAGAAGTTTGGAATGCAAGATTGCAAAGGTTACACGACGCCAATGCCAGCCAAACACCATCTGGGTCCCAACGATAATGGTAAAGAGTTTGATCAAAAGGTATACCGCTCCATGATTTGTTCTTTACTTTATCTATGTGCATCTAGGCCAGATATTATGCTTAGTGTTTGCATGTGTGCTCGATTCCAAGCGGCACCAAAGGAATCACATCACTTAGTCGTGAAGCTTAATTCTTCGATATTTGGCTTACACCCCAACATTAGGATTATGGTATCCAAAGGGCTCGAGTTTGATCTGGTTGGATTCTCGGATGCTGATTATGCCGGTGACAAGGTGGATCGCAAGTCTACATCAGGCACATGTCATTTTCGGGACGATCGGTTGTCCGTTGGTCTTCAAAGAAGCGTAACTGTATCACTCTCCACCGCTGAATCTGAATACATTGCTTTGGATCTTGCTGCGCCAGCTTCTATGGATGAAGCAAACTCTCAAGGACTATGGCATCCATCTGAAACAAGTACCACTCTCATCGTGACAACGAAAGCGCCATCAAGATTGCCAACAACCCAGCTTCAGCACTCGAAGACAAAGCACATTGAAATTCGTCATCACTTTCTCAGAGATCATGTCATGAAGGAAGATATTGATATCATACACGTCAACACTGAAGAGCAACTGGCAGATATCTTCACAAAGCCCTTGGATGATAAAAGGTTCTGCAAGTTACGGTGTGAGCTAAATATCTTGGAATCCTCTAATGTCCTGTGATCAGGCACATGTCCAACACTTATGCATGTTGATGACTTAGATGTGCAACACACGAAGTAAAGTATATCTTCAATCAATGAAGACTTACATTCTGAGTGTGAATACATTAACGTGGAATGTGACTTCAGAGCGCCACGATAATTGTGTGTCATGTCTGGGTCTAATACTTCCTATACGGTGGGTAACGCCACCACCAAATTCTTCTAATTGAAGTGTTTTTCTCAAGGTGTTACATTTGTTATGTCTTCGCATTTGGTTTGTCTTCTATTTCAACTTGTCTTCATGTTTATCTTCACTATGTTGATTTGGTTGTGTTCTGATATATACATATTAGTGTTCTGTACTCTACAGCATTCACTTATAGCTAAGTCTTCTCTATTGATTCTTTTGAACTAAGTGAATGTGATCGGACCCTAATCTATCTATGCTTTCTATCTCAAACTCTATCTGTCCAAATCATATGCATTATGTTAAAACCGTCGAATGTCTTCTCTGCGTCCTTGTCAGCAGAAGATACAGAGACAAACATTAAATCTGTTTTAAATGCTCCATTCTTATTGCCTGAAATCCGGAGAAGCCGGAACGTCCATCCGACAATCCTGGCGGGCGTGGGAACGTGGGACAACCCCAAATGTGTTGCATGTACGCCACGTGTCCCTCAAATGTGAACCGCCAGGGGCACCTGCGTAATTGCGATGTGCCGTCCCTTTCCTTATAAATACATGTCCCCTCACGGCAAAAATCCTTCTTCCACCTCTCCACCTCGTCAAACCCTAGCGCCACCGCTAGCCCTCGACGATGCTAGCGACGAAGCGCTTAGCTGCCGCAACTTCTCCGACGCCGTCTTCACGCTGGCCGCGGACATCGTCTTCTCTGCCGCCACCGTAGGTGTCTTCCGTCGCCAAGTTAGGGCACGGAAGATCGAACTACTCGGCCTCCACTTCTTCTTCGTCTAGCAGTTCTTCGTGTGGTAAATAAAATCCTCTTTTTACCGTCTTTTTGATCCTAAAGATTCATCCCGATTACCAAAAGTGGTTTCTGCCTTCACAACGTTAGATCTATCCTATCTACATCTCATATAATGCCTAGTATATTCACTTATGCTTCACACCTAGTTAGATTCCTCACTTGTACTTATTATTGGATTCGTACAAATCTGGAACCAACTCTCAACATATAAGTGAATGTCTTCGCGCTATGAGGTCAATGTCTTCTAAACTGATTTATCTTCAAAATCTTCTGAGAATGCATATGACCTCTTCCCCTTCCCTCGCATCTCTAATGTTGTCACAGGTACATGTCCGTGGGAGAATCCCTTGGTTCTCATAGTCTGCATTCATTTGCAGAATTCTTACAGCACCACATCAATTCTCCCGAAGCTAGCTCTTGTCTGACCAGCAGACGGAAGCCTCTCGACTGCATCAAGCCTTTCACTTGAACTTCATGGCAACAGAGAAATCTGCTAGAAAGGGTGGCGAGCGCATGCTGGGAAACATCAAAGGATTTGCGGTGATCTGCATGAGCTGTACAAAACTGATCCTCAAGAAACCTACAATGAACGCAGAAACTTCGAATCCAATGGATTCAAGATATTGGGCGTAATAGTGGTACAAGTACGTGTTCGACCCAGGAATATCTTGAGAAAAATGCCATCAAGCTTAATCGTGGGGAGATATTTTGTACAAAAATCTTCCACCCAGGTCCAGAAATGAAGCCATTGAGCAAGGCTTCTATCCTTGCATGGTCCGGTGGGCCACAACCACCGATGCCGACCCATCATCTTTACTATGGTGTCGCGAAGACAACTGCTCAAACGCAATTTTCAGTTTGCAAAGAACTCAGCCAAGGAGAACAAGAAATCTTGGGGGTTAGACTTCAACCCTGGCCCATCTGCGCCCCGTGCCGATGGCACACGCGAAGCTGAACCAAATCTAGTTGGGCCCTTCTATGACTTGGAAGGTCTCATTACGCATATCAGGGTTCAAGGGGCAGATGTGGATCGACCTGCAGATGACGCTGATTCTGATGAAGCGCCTGCACCTCCGAAGCCAAAGAAGCTGAAGAAACCCAAGGCTCCAAAGACTTCCTCTCCACCAAAAGCTTCACGAGTGAAGCCCTTTGCCACAGCTCCACCTGCACCAAGTGTGCAGTCTAAAGATCTCTCTCGCATCTCCAAGACCGAGAAGAAAAAGAAGAAGCCCATGCACTCCTCTAGTCCTGTTCTGACTCCTGCTGCCGTATTGTGAAATGAGAATGAAGCTATTGATCTGTCGAGTGACGATGATCTTGCTGATGACGCTCTTGAGCAACTGATAAGGAGCAAGGAAGAAGCAGAAATCTTCAATGACTTGCCTCTCTTTGACGTGGCGGTCATCAACAACTTCATTGATGAGTGGTTTGACACCCCCAATCTCAGCTTTGAAGATCTGCAACTTCCAATTGGCCTCAGCGTCTCTTTCAACGGCGCCATTGCTTCTGAGCTAGCTCTTGCTCAGAAAATTGTTGAGCTGAAGCACAAGATTGATTTTGAAAAGGCTCAGTTCAAGAAGCATATGGCCAGGCTCAGTGTGAAGGATGTCCAGAACTTCAGGGTTATGCTGCATGAGCTCAAGGAGGCATTTTACAAGAAGCGCGAAGAAGCTAAAGGTTCTCGTGAGCGCATGAAGATTCTTGCTGCCAAGTGCGTGCAAGCTTACAATGAAGCTGAAAAGCGCAAGGCTCTTGGGCGTCCAGGCATCGACCCCAGGATGGCTGCCAAGAAGAAGAAGCCATCTGTGGACCAAACTGAACCATCTAGGAGGGAAGAGCCTCACATTGTCTTCCCTGCCAGCATGACAGGCGTGAAGCCTAAGGTCCCCACAGTGGCTTCAGAGCTCTAGAAGACAAGGGCAGCTGAAGCCAAGGCCAGGAAGTGCAAGACCAAGAACGTCTCAGATGAAGCTCCACCCACCAAGAAGCGCAAGTCCAAGAAGGACCGGGCTGCTCCCACAGAGCCCCTTGTTGTCGAACCAATCTCGGTTGCTCGTCCGGAGTCTGCACATCAAGAACGACGGATGATAGTTCTTGAGCCTGCTTCCACAGAGGCTCCTGAAGCTGAAGATATTCCAGCAGTTGACCCCACCGCTGCTGAAGACATTGGTCCCCATGACAATGTTGGAGATGATGAAGTCCTTCCTCAGATAGAGCACAATGTGGTATCATCGCCTGTTCTAACGAACAGCGAACTCATCAGCATTGGTCGTCCATTGACGCCAATTGCTCAGGATGACTCATGGGCTGATCACCCTCAAGGATCTCCACGTGATGAAGGCACCGCAGTTACTCCCCCAAGACAGGTCACCACTCCTGTGGTTGACGATGAATATTTTGAGACCCAACCAACTCCATCCCTACATGCGTCGCCAGCGTTTCGCAGGCTTCGCAGAGGACCAAGGTCTCAAGAAAATCTGTCAAGTGTTCCAGAAGGAGATGAGCGCCAATCTGTTTCACGCCAAGTGTTTCCTGAAGCCTCTCCTACTGTGAACGTCCCAGAGTCTGAAGCCAAATCGGCTCAAGATATTCCGGCTGCATCAGCCGAAGACAAAGAAGAAGAACCAAGAGAAGCGCGTGTTGCCACACCCCCAGCCAACCAAGAGGAGAACGCATCCGACCCTCCTGCTCCGGAAGAGGAGGTTACACATACTGAGGCGGCCACCAATATCAACTCTGAAGCCAATGACGTTGTCATGGCTGAAGCTAATGTGGCGCCTGAAGTCAATATGGTGCCTGAACTGACTGCACCTAAAACCGATGCTGCACCTACCGCCAATCTGCAGCCTGAAGTCAATGCCACTGCTCCCGTTCCGCCTCCAAGGCCTCATACTATAGAGAAAGCATATAACTATGGGCAGCTTATCACTGTCAAATGCCTCTTCTTGTTCGTCCGCCTGCTGCTGGTCCTCAATTTAACTACCACGTCGAGCACGGGCCTCAGGTTCAGAAGCCAAAGCCAAGACTACCCAGATTTCCAGGGACATCCACTTCACCAGGGTCCTTCAATGCCAATGGCTTCAAAGCGCACAACACCTTCTTTGACAGCGCCACGAACCCCTACACTAAGGCAAAGATCTCATCTGATCAGTTCTGGAGCTATCAACAACGGGTTATTACTCATGTGTTCTCAGATGATCAAGGGCGCATTTTCCCTCATATACGCCTTGACACTGAAGCCATTGCTGGACTGCCATGCCTTGAGGAGGCCCTTGACTGCTTTCTTGATGCGGGTTTGCTCCAATTTGTGACTGACAAGGAGCACTGGAATGAAGAACTTCTACTCCAATTTTATGCAACCCTCCACATTCGTGGCTGCAACAGGGATCCGAAGACTTGGGTCCTTGAGTGGATGACAAGCAATGTCCATCATGAAGCCAAATCCCTTGACATCATTGAGCTTACCGGCCTGCCCACTCCAGGAGAGCTTTATGAACCTGGTTGTCAGCTTCACTGCAATGCACTAGAGAGTATCTTCCATAAGCCAGAACCCAACATGAGCCAAATGTTGAGCATGATGAAGCCTCTGCCATCTGACGCTGATTACCCTAAGGAGTTCTTTGTTGAAGACCTCGAGTATCTGCCTCGAACAATCTATCACATCATCAGGCGTACTCTATGGCCCGTCAAAGGACATTCATCAGCTGCAAAACTTGAAGGAGCCATGAAGACTTTGGTCTTCTACATCTTCAATGGCATCAACTTTAATGCTCAGGATTTCTTTATCAGACAGTTAGCTGCATCTGGCTCTGATCTTTTTGGCCTGAAGTTCTATGCTACATGGGTCATGCGCCTCATCAAGCTACACTCAGCTGTCAACTATCAACCCTCTGCTCGCAATCATCTGATTTTTCTGCCTGAGGTTGATATGTTAGTTGAAGCCATATACCCAGAGCCTGCCAAGGAGCCTCTTAGTCTTCAGAATGCTGACCCAAAGCTTCTCTCAAAACATTGAAGGGGTTCAAGCTATCGCTCGTGTCTATCCATTGGCTGGAAATACTCGCTTGCCTCACCGCACAGATCGAAGCTACCGAGAGCACCATTGCCCAAAGGCCTCGGAAGCGCCTCGTGTTCGAATGACCGAGAACTTCCGTGGCACTGCATCAAAAACCAAGACAAGCATCACTTCTGGCTTAAGCGGCAGATGCAAAGCCTCTTAGTGGACGTCAATCGCATTCGCAATCCTGCCACTAAGAATGCTTTTGTCACTCACGAGACTCGTCGGCGATCATGGAAGAGTTTGACACTGCTCAGTGCTCAAGCAGATCTTCAAGACGATGGCTTCACTGAAAGATTCAAGTTTGACTCCACTCCTCCAAGGAATGCGGTCCTACGTCGAACTCCATCCCTTGAAGACTCTGACTATTCTTCCTCCGAGGCAACGGTGAATCCCAGAGTGATCGATGATGAAGATGATGCTACTTCAACACCCCCACCTTCAGCGCGAATCGACACTGCACCAAGTTCGTCTGCACCCCAAACCCCGACGCCGACCCTGCATCTACTCCTACTCCTTCTGGGAACGCGTAGAGGCTCTATGTCTTCAAACCTTTTGGTCCTTCGATAAAAGGGGAGAAGCATATGAGTTGATAGTCTTCAAGCGGGTCCAATGGGCGGTTGCTTTATATTTTGCCTAGTGTTTACAACTCTCGCTTTTGATACATTTGGTTCTTTGAGTTGTAACACTTAAACTTGATGGTCGTCTGCTACATTTTCTGCTATTCTGTGATGCGATGATAAATTCCGCATGTGCGATGATAAATTCCGCACTTAGATCATCTTGCAGACGTACATTTTTCATTATGCATGTCATTATCTTCGTTACATCAAATCATGCATGATGAATTGTCGTCATAAGTTGAAGAGGATCTCCACAAGTACAACCTGCCATGTGCATTTGCATTCCAAAAGCAAATTACTTATATGCACATCTTCAGGGGGAGCCTTTTCCTACTTATGATGACAATACCCTATCCTTTACAATTTCACATATTTTATCCCCATTGAAAACTTCAACCAGTTTGTCATCAATCACCAAAAAGGGGGAGATTGTAAGTGCATCTAGTGCCACCCCTAGTTGGTTTTGGAGTATTGACGACAAACCTGGTTGAGGGACTAATGTGTTTGTGAGAATTGCAGGATAACACAGGTAGTAGTCCCTCATTGATTCGGTTTACCTACCGGAGACGACCCCTAAAAATGTATGAAGACATTGAAGACAGTGGTGGTATATGAAGATATTCACGTTGAAGACTATGACATAAGAAGACATTGTGTGAAGACTATGGAGCGCGAAGACTTAGTTGTTTCGTTGTTTCCTTTTCTTCTATGTTGAGTCGTAGGAACCACCGTACTGTTAAGTGGGGTCCAAGTGAACAAAGTCGAGTGATCAAGTGACGCTCAACCCAAATCCTATGTCTTCGAGCGAAGACAATGAGAGCAAATCTTATCCAGAGCTGGATGAGTCAGCTTTGCTTGCAGCCCAAGTAAATTTGCCATGTGTGTTTGAAATCTGACCGTTGGAACACGTGTTAGTTCCTTAGTGACACAGGGTCATTTTGGACAAATCAGGTCGGGTTGCCTAGTGGCTATAAATAGCCCACCCCCTTGACCATAAATTGGTCGGCTGCTCAGAGTTAGTGCACGGATTTTGTCGTTTGAGAGCAACCCACCTCGAAGCTTTTGAGAGAAAGAAATCCTTGCGAGGACAAAGCCCAAACACCCAGAGCCAAAGAGTGTTAGGATCACTGAAGTCTTTCTGTCTGTGTGACCTGAAGACTTGTTAAACTTGAGGACTGTGAATCCTCCAGCCGGTTAGGCGTCGCGTTCTGAGCATCCAAGAGTCATTGTGGATCGCCGATGAACGAAGTCTGTGAAGGTTTGGAAGTATACCTTGAAGACTTACCAGAGTGATTGGGCGAGGACTGGGTGTCCTTAGCTCAAGGGGAATAAGGTGAAGACGCGGTCTTCTGAGTTGAATCTCAGCCTCCCCAACCAGACGTACAGTTGTCACAGCAGCTGGAACTGGTCCAACAAATCCTGTGTCCTCAACAAGTGACTGGTTCTATCCTCTTCCTCTCATTACTTACAGTTTGTCTTTGTGAAGTCATTGCCTGATTGCCTTACCTATTTGTCTTCACTTCTTGACTACTATCGTTGTTTGGCTTCATACCATCTTCCACCCTGATCCTTACTGCCTAGCTGTTATTAGTATTCGAGCTTTTGCTTCATTGCATACTTGACTATGGTTTGCCTAGTGTAGTTTATCTTCCGCTGCATATCAATAGGATCATTTCTATTGTTAGTCTTCGAAACTTTCATGTTTTGAAGACTTCCCTAAAAATCGCCTATTCACCCCCCTCTAGTCGATAAACAGCACTTTCAAGAACCAAGCACATCAAGAGACGCTTCAATTCCATCCGCGATCAAGTCAAGGAGGGAGACATAGAGATTTGCAAGATACATATGGATCTGAATGTCGCAGGCCCGTCGACTAAGCCTCTCTCACGATCAAAACATGATCAGCACCAAGACTCCATGGGTATTAGAATTACTGTGTAATCTAGATTATTGACTCTAGTGCAAGTGGGAGACTGAAGGAAATATGCCCTAGAGGCAATAATAAAGTTGTTATTTATATTTCCTTATATCATGATAAATGTTTATTATTCATGCTAGAATTGTATTAACTGGAAACTAAGTACATGTGTGAATACATAGACAAACAGAGTGTCACTAGTATGCCTCTACTTGACTAGCTTGTTGAATCAAAGATGGTTAAGTTTCCTAGCCATAGACATGATTTTTCATTTGATTAACGGGATCACATCATTAGAGAATGATGTGATTGACTTGACCCATTCCGTTAGGCTAGCACTTGGTCGTTTAGTTTATTTGCTATTGCTTTCTTCATGACTTATACATGTTCCTATGACTATGAGATTGTGCAACTCCCGAATACCGGAGGAACACCTAGTGTGCTACCAAACGTCACAACATAACTGGGTGATTATAAAGGTGCTCTACAGGTGTCTCCGATGGTGTTTGTTGAGTTGGCATAGATCGAGATTAGGATTTGTCACTCCGATTGTCGGAGAGATATCTCTGGGCCCTCTCGGTAATGCACATCACTATAAGACTTGCAAGCAATGTGACTAATGAGTTAGTTGTGGGATGATGCATTACGGAACGAGTAAAGAGACTTGCCGGTAACGAGATTGAACTAGGTATTGAGATACCGACAATCGAATCTCGGGCAAGTAACATACCAATGACAAAGGGAACAACATATGTTGTTATGCGGTTTGACCGATAAAGATCTTCGTAGAATATGCGGGAGCCAATATGAACATTCAGGTTCCACTATTGGTTATCTACCGGAGATGTGTCTCAGTCATGTCTACATAGTTCTCGAACCCGTACGGTCCGCACGCTTAACGTTCGGTGACGATCGGTATTATGAGTTTATGTGTTTTGATGTACCGAAGGTAGTTCGGAGTCCCGGATATGATCACGAACATGATGAGGAGTCTCGAAATGGTCGAGACATAAATATTGATATATTGGAGGCTATTCGGACATTGGAAGTGTTCCGGGTGATTTCGGAGAAAATCGGAGTGCCGGAGGGTTACCGGACCCCCCCCCCCCCGGGGGAACTAGTGGGCCTATATGGGCCTTAGTGGAGAGAAAGAAGGGCTGCCAGGGCAGGCCGCGCACCCCCTCCCCCTTGAGTCCGAATTGGACTAGGAGGGGGGGTGGCGCCCCCCCTTTCCTTCCCCTCTCCCACTCCTTCCTTCCCCCTCCTAGTAGGACTAGGAAAGGAGGAATCCTACTCCTACTAGGAGGAGGATTCCTCCCCTCCTTGGTGTGCCCTAAGGCCGGCCGGCCTCCCCCTTGCTCCTTTATATACGGGGCCAGGGGCACTGAGGGAGTCCCGGACTAGGGGGTGTCCGGATAGCCGGACTATCATCACGGCCGGACTCCAAGACTATTAAGATACAAGATTGAAGACTTGGTCCCGTGTCCGGATGGGACTTTCCTTGGGGTGGATGGCATGCTTGGCGATAGGTATTTGTAGATCTCCTACCTTTGTAACCGACTCTGTGTAACCCTAACCTATCCGGTGTCTATATAAACCGGAGGGTTTTAGTCCGTAGGACGAACAACAATCATACCATAGGCTAGCTTCTATGGTTTATCCTCCTTTATCTCGTGGTTGATCTAATCTTGTAATACACATATTATCTATATTAATCAAGCAGGTGTAGGGTATTACCTCCATCGAGAGGGCCCGAACCTGGGTAAAAACATCGTGTCCCTTGTCTCCTGTTACCATACGCCTAGACGCACAGTTCGGGACCCCTACCCGAGATCCGCCGGTTTGACACCGACATTGGTGCTTTCATTGAGAGTTCCTCTGCCGCCGCCATCGTAGGATGCCTCATCTCGCCTTTAAAGACGATACCATCGCAGAAGCCTTGGCCACCGGGTCGACTCTTCGGCTAGGCGGTTTTCTCATGACCGCTAGTTCGGTCGTCGTGCCGACGATGACCTCTCGAGTCATCGAAACCAATCTCCATGTTAGTTCGGAACTTGCCGAACAGTTAGATCCGATCGAGCTCTCCTCCGTAAACAAGCTCTTGGATCGCATCGCCATTCCCGGAGTCGCCACAGACACGACCGGATCGGGCCTAAAACCGATCGAGAGAAATCAACTCTCCCTGTGCTACCCATCATGTTGCTGTGATAAAGGAGCGGTGGCGACTCTTCTCCTATCTTAAGGACTAGCTACGTCCGATTCCCGGTCCCTCCATGCCGGATTCCTGCGGAGGGACGGATGTCGATCAAGCCACGAACTTAAAGTCAGCGGGTCGGACTCATTGGATAGCACTCAAAATCCAAACTTCCGAGTTCGAAACTTCCCGCCCTTGAGTCCTAAATTGACGGGTTCCGGATTTAGTGCCACCCGCCCACCCAAACATTAGCGATCTATCTCAAATTCGGCAAGAGCCCGCCGAAACAGTACATCATTACTGGGCCAGATTCCTCCTGGTTATGAACAGGATAAAGGACTATCGGGAGGAGGACGCAATACCAATCTTCTGCAATAATTGCACGGACAAGGGAATCCTAAACGCCATAAGTCATCGCGAAATTACACGCTTTTGCTGACTTGGTGACCATCGTACAAAAATACTGTGCGATGGAGAGCACCTGGAAAACCGAAAGTAAATTTTGGGATAATCCGGCCCCGAATACATCCCTAGTCCGGAACAAAAGGGTGCATCATTATCAGGCACCGGGGTTGAATACCAAAAACCAAAACCCCCTAAAGGGTACGGAACCATACCGGAGGGTTGGCTAAACGGACCTGCAAAATTCATAGCACGTAGGGCGCCACTCCAACTCATAGCCTTCGAGCATGTTGGATACTACGGCAGTGGCCAAAAGTGGCGAAGAGCTTCTAGCCTCGTAATCCCAGCCCAGCAACACCAAAGACGGTGTTAATAGTCTTCGAGACTTTCGCATCAAATAACATGCGAAAACGACGACTCAAGAACCTGGTCAAGTCTACCAAGTAGCAACAATAAATCCATGGAGTGACATGGCTATTACCTTCAATGCCAGTGATTTAACCTAAATTCGAACTGCCCGGGCACCAGCCGCATTGGTCCTCAGCCTGATAGTAGACGGCTTTCGCCTTACTAAGGTACTCATGGATGGCGGCAACGGACTAAACCTCATCTATGAGGAAACCCTCCGAAAAATGGAAATAGACTGGAACCGCATTGAGCGAAGCAGCACAACCTTTAGAGGAATAATCCCCGGTGGGAAGCATCTTGCACAGGAAAAATCACTGGACGTAGTGTTCGCTCACGGACAATTACAGTCCGAGGAGGTCACATTTCAAGTGGCCCCATTCAACAAATGGATATCATGCTTTATTAGGACGAGAGGCATTCACAATTTTTCAAGCTATACCCCATTATGGGTACATGAAGCTTAAAATGCCCGTCCCAACGGAATCATCACTCGCTAGTGATCCGAACATAGCACTCCGCTACCGAAAATAAGACAGCCGCACTAGCCCTCGAGGCACTATCCAAGCCCTAGCGGCCGAGGAACTCACTGCGATGCGCTCCATGGTGAACAGGACGATGTGATACTTGATAAAAGATCCAAGTCCACCTCTTTTAAACCAGCGGATGAAATAGTCAAATTCCAAGTCCACCCAACGGACTCGCAAAGACGGCCTCCATCGGGCACAATTAAACCTCGATGTAGACGCCAGACTACGAGAATTTCTACAAGAAAACTGGGACATCTTTGCCTGGCACCCTTCAGACATGCCAGGAATCCCACGTCAGCTGGCCGAGCACAGCCTAAATATCCTAAAAGGATTCAAGCCAGTCAAACAGGCTCTTCGGCGCTTTTTCGAACCCAAGAGACAGGCCATGGGAGAGGAGCTAGCCAAACTTTTGGAGGCCGGATTCATCAGAGATATAAAACATCCGGACTGGCTAGCGAACCTGGTGATGGTACCAAAGAAGGATAAATCATGGCGCCTATGTGTTGATTTCAAAGACCTTAATAAGGCTTGCCCAAAGGACCCCTTCCCCCTCCCTCGAATTGATAAAATCATTGACACTACAGCAGGACACGACTCATTGTGCTTCCTCGACGCTGCATCTCCGGCTACCACCAAATCAAGATGGCGGAGCTGCACCAAGCCGCAACAGCATTCATCACTCCATACGGCCCGCTCGCTTCAACACAATGCCCTTTGGGCTTAAAAACTCGGCGCAACATATCAGCGCATGATTCGTACATGTCCGCAAACCAGATCGGCAAAACGGTGGAAGCATATGTAGATGACGTGGTCGTCAAAACCAAGCACGTCGAAACTCTAGTAGACGACTTGAGGCTCACATTCGACAATCTTCGAAAATATGACATCAAGCTCAATCGGAAAAATGCGTCTTCGACGCTCCGGTAGGAAAAGCTCCAGGCTTCATTGTGTCCGGTAGAGGAATTGAAGCAAACCCAGCCAAGATTCGAGCTCTGTCACAATTGGATATTCCAAAAGACCTCAAACAAATACAAAAATTGACGGGATGCGAGCGGCTCTAAGCCGCTTTATCTCCGCTTAGGAGAAAAGGCATTACCTCTTTACCGCCTCCTCCGCCAAGCACCGAACACTTCGAGTGGACGGATGCCGCCACGGCCGGACTTCGAAGAAATAAAGGCCATTTTGGCAACAAATCCGGTCTGGCCGCGCCAACGTATGCGAACCAATGCTATTATACATCGCCGCAACACATCAAGTTGTCAGCGGTGCTCGTTGTCGAACGAGAAACGGACGGACACCGGTTCCCCATTCAAAACCGGTTTATTATGTGTCCACCGTCCTAACTCCATGCAAGTCCCGTACCCACACTATCAAAAGATAGCATACGGTGTTCATGGCATCCCGGAAGCTGTGACACTACTTTCAAGAGTGTTCGATAACGGTAGCCTCCGAGTACCTCTTAATGACATTATAAACAACCGCGACGCGACGGGCCGGATTGCTAAATGGGCCATAGAGCTCCTCCCATTCGACATAACCTATAAGCCACGACGAGTTATTAAGTCGCAGGTTTTGGCCGACTTCGCGGGCCGTAATGGATCAAGCCGAACTCCCTAAAGAATACGGCGATACTCCAATTGGATCATGCACTTTGACGGCTCCAAAATGTTGGCTGGCCTGGGTCGGCGTCATCCCGACGTCCCCAACCGGGGACACAAATCCAATACGCCCTTGAGATAATGTATACGAACTCCAACAACACAAATTAATACGAGGCCCTTACGCACGGCCTCCGGATGGCGATCTCCATGGGCATTCAACGCCTAGAGGTGCGCGATTCAAACCTCGCAATATCTCAAATAAACGGAGACTTTGACGCCAAAGATCCGAAAATGGCAGCATACCGCAATGCGGTCCTAAAAATGTCAAGACGGTTCAAGGGCTCGAATTTCATCATATAGCCCGGATAACAACCAGCGGCGGATATATTGGCACGCATCGGTGCAAAACGCGATGTCGCCCCACCCAATATCTTTTTGAACGGCTGTTCAAGCCATCCGCATTATGGGAAGGAGTCCGCACAATAACAATCCGGACCCAACCGCATCGCCTCGACGCCGAACACTCGACACGACCGGAGGCTCCGCCCAAATAACACCCTCTCGCTCACGAAATAATGGCGGTTATCGCCCCGTGGACGGAACCATTCCTAGCCTACCTAACTAGGCAGGAACTCCCTGAAGACCAAAATGAGGCTCGCTGCATAGTACGGCGCTCTAAAGCCTATAAAGTCCATGAGGGAGAGCTTTATAAGAAAAGCACTACCGGAGTCCTTCAAAGGTGTATCTCCGAAGAGGAAGGGCGAAACCTCCGGCTGAAATTCATGCCGGACTGGGTGGGCACCACGCCGCAGCCCGGGCCCTTGTAGGCAAAGCCTTCCGCACAGGATTTTATTGGCCGACGTCTGGCAGATGCACAGGACTTAGTCCAACGATGCGTCGGTTGCCAGCTTTTTGCTAACCAAAGCCACATGCCACCCACCGCCCTTAAAACTATACCCATCACCTGGCCATTCGCGTTCTGGGGGCTTGATATGGTCGGAACCCTCAAGGGAGGAACCCACAAGCAAAAATACCTATTGGTCATGGTGGATAAATTCACCAAATGGATAGAGGCCAAGCCTGTTAAAATGGCCGAATCCGGACCAGTGATAGACTTCATATCAGGGGTAGTGCACCGTTACGGTGTCCCCCACAGTATCATCACTAATAATGGCACCAACTTCACGGCCGAAGAGGTCAAATCATGGTGCAAAAACATGGGCATCAAGCTCGATTACGCCTCAGTCTATCACCCTCAAACCAACGGCCAAGTAGAACGAGCACATGGTCTAATAATGAGCGGCATTAAACCTGCACTAGTGCGGTCCCTCAAGGAATCTAACACGCCTTTGGGTTGAGGAGCTCGACTCTGTACTCTGGGGGCTGCGGACCACACCGAATCATACTACCGGATTCACACCATTCTTCATGGTGTACGACGCAGAGGCAGTCTTGCCCTGCGACATAATACATGACTCACCTCGAGTGCGCATGTACGAAGAAAGATAAGCCGAGCTTGATCGGCAGGATAGTTTGGACGCATTGGAGGAGGAGCGCGACGTGGCAAAAGCTCGCTCCGCATTCTATCAACAGCAGGCTCGAAGATATCAAAGCAGGAAGCACGGGCCAAAGCTTATAACGTTGGCGAACTAGTTCTACGCTCACGGACAAGAAAAAGGACAAACTCAAGCCCAAATGGGAAGGTCCCTTCATCATCGACCAGGTCCTCGATCGGCGGAGCATACCGTCTGCGAAACGCATCGGATAACCGACTCGAGCCGAACCCATGGAACGCAGCCCGTCTATGAAGATTCTACGCCTAAGTGTCGGACTCCAAGTTCGTCTCCTTCCTCCGTCCGCATTCTTTATTTTTGCTTTTTGCTGTCTTTTATTTCTCTCCTTCCCTCTTCTTCTTCTTGTAGCCTCTAGAGGCTCGTTTGCACTTTTTCCGCACACACTTGACGCGCTGTCCACGCTCATTATATTCGGGGCTTCTTTAATGAAGCTTATTTATACGGGCTTTCATGCCCAACACATGCGTTAAACTTCCGCATGTACCTTTTATTCACCAAAGATATGCATCGATATGACTTAAGTTTTGGCCAAGCCGGGTTGCTCGGCTCCTGCGCTTACCCTACATTCCCGATTGTTCGGCTAGGTGGTAAAGGAGCACCTCTGCGATTCTTCTTGTCGGGTCACCGGATGTGTACCTCGGGACCGGGTGAAGCCGAAAGCTAGCGTTCTTAAGGGAATATTCGGTCGGTGAACTGAAAGATGATTTTAATTATTTACCCATCTGCCCCAGATGATTTTCTGCTTTCATAGCAGCTTTGACATGCACTTTAGGGCATGCATCCCAAATAAAGGAACCCTTAACGGAACTATTCTCCTGGAAGATGTTTCTTACTACCCATGTAATATAACATAACTAGTTGGGCACTTGTCCGATAAAGCAACAATGACCCCTACGCTGGTCTCCATGCATACCACGGTTCTTATATAACCACGAAGGTATTCGGACACACTCAAGACTATTGGGTCCGGAGGTCGGGTTAAAAGGTCCGCTTATGACAAACGATCTACAATCCGGCTAGAAGACATTTTTTCATGTCATATTTTTACATAGTCAATTCGACTAATTGTATTCCTCCTGACTGCCATCTAATAGGCTATCTAATTTACAATCTTGTTGTGAATACTTGGCGGCCAATTCTACTTGGTCAGACACTAAGCTTACAGGATCTCCATCCCATCCGCCCCACAGGTCCGACCTCGCCATGTGGTTTGGGTCAGCCTTCATGTACCGCTGCGTCTTCACCATGGCCCAGCCTCCTGGCGCCTTTGACGGCAGGCCGATATCTTCCATAGCCGGAAGCGCCGCCGTGCTCCTTAAAGCCGATCCGCCACTCCCCAATGCCTTGAGGCGGGGAGATAGATGGCCACAAGGCTTGGCCGATGCCTTTCATCACCGCCGGACTTCGTTTGCAGCTGACGCAATTCGGGAAGAAAAGATCACCCGAAGAACTGGGCATCTCCTCCTCAGGACGACTTGTGAGCAAACCTACATACATGTTTATGTTAGTGGCCTTCCTCGCCGAACTCTTTTCAAGGTTCGCTCAAGCACTTACTGAAAATGCCGGGACGAAGCCGCCGATTCTCCTTTACGGAGTCAGACAACTGGGCACGAACGTCCTTTAGTTCCTCACCCAGCTTGGTGTTGGCGTCTTGGAGGTTATTCTTCTCCTGCCGCACCCTCGTAAGCACGCTCTCGCCGGCCTTTAACTGGCGTAAGAGTTGTTGCTTGTCCGGATCTAGTCCGGCGCCATCTGCAATGTTTTGGTCAGATTCACACACCCGCCGCACTCTATAAACTATTTATTTTTTTTAAAGCATATATTACCAGAGGAGGCCTCAGAGCTCCCCTCAGGCGGCTAGTGCGGCCTCAAGTTGGGCCTTGCACTCTTCAAGCTCCGACAAGTGGGTATTCTTTTTCAGAAGATCTCAAGATAACAAATGATCCTTAAATCAGTTATTCTAACTATTTTAAGTCTCGGGGCTACCGCATATATAATCATCAAATTTCCTTACCCGTATGTCCTTCACATACTGCTCCGTGGCTCTGGCGAGACCATCTTGAGCGGCACGGAGATGCGCATCTCCCGGATCAAAGGCATTCAAGGCCTCTGGGGAGAAACATGCGTCACGAAGAACTGTCCGGCGGCTCCTATGATTCAAGGCGCTCTCCACCTCGGAGTTGGTGGCGGACAACCTGTCGGCATCCTCTGTCGGAGGAGCATCCGACACACGTCTCGTGTTCGCCTCAGCCTCCGGACCCGGCTTTGAAGCTTGTCCGGTGAAGGTTCGATTGGCAATCTCTCCGGACTCAGTCTGGCGAGCGCTCTTTTTCCTGAAAAGTGCATCAGCGTTAGTACGCCTTCCAGGAATCAATCCGGGGTGTATGGTGACGCGCTATACCGTTGCGGCGGAGTTTCGATCCGGACCGCACTTCTTTTTAACTCATGCGGGCCGCGCTGCCCCTTGTTGGCCAGCCGCCGCAGGCTCGGCTTCCCGCCTCGAAGGTACCCCCTGCAAAACACCATTGGTATACGGTGATAAAAAATAAGCACGGATGGGTCATTATCAGGGTTTGGGGATCTTGGTCTCAGATTACCTGTGGGGCTGGAAGTATTCCGGGGTAATCGGCCGTAATGGCTACCAAGGCATTGTCGATGCTAAGTTGGTAGAACACCCCGTCGATCAACTCCACCGTTATATCCGGATCCTCTTCGGAGGTCGGATCGATAGACCGCTCCGGATCCTCGGGTTGTGGGGGCGGGCTGTGTATCTTCTCCACAGTCCGGTGCAGTTCCTGCGCAAAAACCATGAAATGAGATATTTAACTATGGGAACATGGATCGGACAGGTCACAAGGATGTTTGCTTACCCAGCTTCGAGGATTATTCGAAGAAAACTCCTTCAGTGGGTTGACACGGAGGAAATCCTCCTCCTCTCCTTTGTACATGGCAGACAAGATCTTCACCAGTTCGGTGACCGATCCCGGCCCTTTGCGGCCATGACGGGTGGCATCGTCCTCCCCGTTGAAGTCCCACATGGGGTGGCCCCTGTATTGGAGCGATCACTCCTCTCATAATGCAGATTGCCATGACTCCTGGCATGGTCAATCCGGCATGAGCCAGTAACCTTATTCGGCTCATCAAATAGCGGACATCCCGGTCATCTTCTCTCCGGGTGCTCCGAGGGCGCCAGCTTAGGCGCTTCTTCAGAGGAGCATTGCTGAACTCCGGAAGGCCGATCCGAACAGGATCCGGCAGCGGGACGTCCTCCATGTAACGCCTTCTTTGGGGTTCCGGATAAGTATCCGGTCCCGGCGATGCGCCATAGCTCGGCTCCGCCCACTTGATATATTGACCCCTCATGAGAACGGGGTACTAGGCAGAATATTCTCTTCCACAGCCCGAAATGAGCCTCGACGCCTGTGAACAGTTCAGAAGGGCCACGAAGCCAGCAATGTGCAAGATGGAGGCAGGAGTAAGATGGTGCAGTTGGAGGCCGAGAACTCCAAGAGCCCCAGAGAAACGGATGGATTGGAAATCCGAGTCCTCTTCATCGGATAAGAGATGAAGCACACCCGCTCTCCTTTAGAGGGATCGGGACGCCTCCGCTTGCTTTCCGCCCTTGTAGGTGGCAAGTCCAGCTCGAACCGGAACCATGAAGGCCGGAGGGAGAAATCCCTTGGCTTGGAGTATAACTAGCTCGCTATGCGGACTGAGCATCTCTCCCAATTTCTGGCTGGGGGCTGGGAGCGCGAGAGGAGGAGCCGCGTCGACTGTCCATGATGGAATGGGCTTTGGTCAGAGGCGCTCCAATGAAAGCTCGCAAAGGGGGGATGGTGTGACTGAGATCTAGATCCTTGCCCCTTTTATAAGCGGCTCATTTGCGCGGCTAGGGGGGTAATTGTAAAAAAAACCTGGCTTTTCGCATTCATTCAAACACGTGGAAGATGGCCATTATTGGGCGCAGAAGCCGAGGAGCGCAGCATTTATCAGAAGCCGGACACTATTCGACAAGTATATGGAATTTGGAGAAGAACCCGCCTCGCAATGCCGAAGACAATCAATGCGCCAGACTCATCGTCATTGAAGCCTGGTTCGGGGGCTACTGAGGGAGTCCCGGACTAGGGGGTGTCCGGATAGCCGGACTATCGTCACGGCCGAAATCCAAGACTATGAAGATACAAGATTGAAGACTTCGTCCCGTGTCCGGATGGGACTTTCCTTGGCGTGGAAGGCAAGCTTGGCGATACGGATATGTAGATCTCCTACCATTGTAACCAAACCTGTGTAACCCTAACCTATCCGGTGTCTATATAAACCGGAGGGTTTTAGTCCGTAGGGATCTAACAACAATCATACCATAGGCTAGCTTCTAGGGTTTAGCCTCCTTGATCTCGTG
This sequence comes from Aegilops bicornis, assembly GCA_021605145.1. NCBI lineage: Eukaryota > Viridiplantae > Streptophyta > Magnoliopsida > Poales > Poaceae > Aegilops > Aegilops bicornis. The sequence continues at coordinate 377,056,867 of CM038675.1, read as the reverse complement.
GTAGATCTACTCTTGTACTACCCATATCATCAATATTAATCAAGCAGTGAGTAGGGTATTACCTCCATCGAGAGGGCCCGAACCTGGGTAAAAACATCGTGTCCCTTGTCTCCTGTTACCATCCGCCTAGACGCACAGTTCGGGACCCCCTACCCGAGATCCGCCGGTTTTGACACCGACAGGCACCCTAGAAGATGCAACAGACAACTATCTTAGCCATGTGCGGTGCCCCCCTCCACCATAATCCACCTCGGCCATATCGTCGTAGTGCTTAGGCGAAGCCCTGCGTCGGTAACTTCATTATCATCGTCATCACGCCGTCGTGCTGACGAAGTTCTCCCTCGACACTTAGCTAGATCGTGAGTTCATGGGACGTCACCGAGCTGAATGTGTGCTAGGGCTGGAATTCGAGCCGAGTCGAGCCAGCTCAGCTCGACTCGCTAGAGCTCGTTTCGTTAACGAGCTAGCTTGACTCAACTCGTTAATGTAACAAGCTCAAATCCAAGATTGGCTCGACTCGTATAACTCACGAGCTGGCTCGTTTAGCTTGTTAAACTCGTTAAAGATATGAACATAAAATCCTCAAATATTATAAAAATGATTATTTATATATTAAACATATATATCACTAACAATAGTAATTTCCTTGTAATGCATGAGTCTCCTAGGCGGTTGCGTCTTCAACGGCTAGGCCTTGTGTTGTGCGCCTAGGACATAGGGTGCTGAGTGGCTGGTCTTTTTTGTATTGGGAATGGCTGATCTTTTGTACCGAGCCTAATGAGTTATACGAGTACTCGTGAGATTAGCTCATTTAACTTGGTCTATAAACAATCTTAAACTAAAGCTTGGATCGACTCGTTATTCTTCGAGTTCGAGTTGATTCGTGCCTGCTACCTCTTGAGCATTGCGTTGGATTTCCTTGAAGAGGAAAGGGTGATGCAGCACAGTAGCGTAAGTATTTCCCTCAGTTTTTGAGAACCAAGGTATCAATCCAGTAGGAGGCTACGCGCAAGTCCCTCGTACCTGCACAAAACAAATAACTCCTCGCAACCAACGCGATAAGGGGTTGTCAATCCCTTCACGGTCACTTACGAGAGTGAGATCTGATAGATATGATAGGATAATATTTTTGGTATTTTTGTGATAAAAGATGCAAAGTAAAATAAAAGTAAAGTAAAAAGCAAAGGCAATAGCAAAGTGTTGGAAGATTAATATGATGAAGATAGACCCGGGGGCCATAGGTTTCACTAGTGGCTTCTCTCAAGAGCATAAATATTTTACGGTGGGTGAACGAATTACTGTTGAGAAATTGACAGAATTGAGCATAGTTATGAAAATATCTAGGTATGATCATGTATATAGGCATCATGTCCGAGACAAGTAAACCGACTCCTGCTTGCATCTACTACTATTACTCCACTCATCAACCCCTATCCAGCATGCATCTAGAGTATTAAGTTAATGAAAATAGAGTAACGCCTTAAGCAAGATGACATGATGTAGAGGGATAAATTCATGCAATATGATAAAAAACCCATCTTGTTATCCTCGATGGCAACAATACAATACATGCCTTGCTGCCCCCTCATCCTTTGAGGAAAGGACACTGCAAGATTGAACCCAAAGCTAAGCACTTCTCCCATTGCAAGAAAAACCAATCTAGTAGGCCAAACCAAACTGACAATTCAAAGAGACTTGCAAAGATAACCAATCGTACATAAAAGAATTCAGAGAAGATTCAAATATTGTTCATAGATAATCTTGATCATAAACCCACAATTCATCGGTCTCAACAAACACACCGCAAAAAGAAGATTACATCAAATAGATCTCCACGAGAGAGGGGAGAACTTTGTATTGAGATCCAAAAAGAGAGAAGAAGCCATCTAGCTACTAACTATGGACCCGAAGGTCTAAGGTAAACTACTCACACTTCATCGGAGAGGCTATGGTGTTGATGTAGAAGCCCTCCGTGATGGATGCCCCCTCCGACGGAGCTCCGGAACAGGCCCCAAGATGGGACCTCGTGGGTACAGAAGGTTGCGACGGTGGAATTAGGTTTTTGGCTTCTGTTCTGATCGTTTGGGGGTACGTAGGTATATATAGGAGGAAGAAGTACGTCGGTGGAGCAACAAGGGGCCCACGAGGGTGGAGGGCGCGCCCCCCTACCTCATGGCTTCCCTGTTGGTTGCTTGACGTAGGGTCCAAGTCTCCTGGATCTTGTTCGTTCCAAAAATCACGTTCCGAAGGTTTCATTCCGCTTGGACTCCATTTGATATTCCTTTTCTGCAAAACTCTGAAATAGGCAAAAAACAACAATTCTGGGCCTGGCCTCCGGTTAATAAGTTAGTCCCAAAAATAATATAAAAGTGGATAATAAAGCCCAATATTGTCCAAAACAGTAGATAATATAGCATGGAGCAATCAAAAATTATAGATATTTGGAGCGTGAGACGAAAGGCATCCCCAAGCTTAATTCCTGCTCGTCCTCCAGTAGGTAAATGATAAAAACAGAATTTTTGATGCAGAGTGCTACTTGGTATAATTTCAATGTAATTCTTCTTAATTGTGGTATGAATATTCAGATCCGAAAGATTCAAGATAAAAGTTCATATTGACATAAAAATAATAATACTTCAAGCATACTAACTAAGGAATTATGTCCTCTCAAAATAACATGGCCAAAGAAATTTCATCCCTGCAAAATCATATAGTTTAGTCATGCTCTATTTTCGTCACACAAGAATGCTCTCATCATGCACAACCCCGATGACAAGCCAAGCAATTGTTTCATACTTTAGTAATCTCAAACCTATAAACTTTCACACAATATATGAGCACGAGCCATGGACATAGCTCTATGGGTGGAATAGAATATGATGATGGGGGTTATGTGGAGAAGACAAAAAGGAGAAGGTCTCACATCAACGAGGCTAATCAATGGGCTATGGAGATGCCCATCGATTGATGTTAATGCAAGGAGTAGGGATTGCCATGCAACGGATGCACTAGAGCTATAAATGTATGAAAGCTCAACGAAAGAAACTAAGTGGGTGTGCATCCAACTTGCTCGTTCACGAAGACCTGGGGCACTTGAGGAGGCCCATTGTCGGAATATACAAGCCAAGTTCTATAATGAAAAATTCCCACTAGTATATGAAAGTGACAAAACAAGAGACTCTCTATCATGAAGATTATGGTGCTACTTTGAAGCACAAGTGTGGCAAAGGATAGTAACATTGTCCCTTCTCTCTTTTTCTCTCATTTTTTGGGCCTTTTTTATGGCCTTTCTCTCTCCTCTTTTTTTATTCATCACTCGGGACAATGCTCTAGAAAATGATGATCATCACACTTCTATTTATTTACAACTCAATGATTACAACTCGATACTAGAACAAAGTATGACTCTATATGAATACCTCGTGGTGTACCAGGATATGCAATGAACCAAGAGTGACATGTATGAAAGAATTATGAACGGTGGCTTTGCCACAAATACTATGTCAACTACATGATCATGCTAAGCAATATGACAATGATGGATGTGTCATGATAAACGGAATGGTGGAAAGTTGCATGGCAATATATCTCGGAATGGCTATGGAAATGCCATACTAGGTAGGTATGGTGGCTGTTTTGAGGAAGATATAAGGAGGTTTATGTGTGAAAGAGTGTATCATATCACGGGGTTTGGATGCACCGGCGAAGTTTGCACTGACTCTCAATGTGAGAAAGGGCAATGCACGGTACCGAAGAGGCTAGCAATGATGGAAGGGTGAGAGTGCATATAATCCATGGACTCTACATTAGTCATAAGAACTCACATACTTATTGCAAAAATATACAAGTCATCAAAAATCAACAACTACGTGCATGCTCCTAGGGGGATAGATTGGTAGGAAAAGACCATCGCTCGTCCCGACCGCCACTCATAAGGAGGACAATCAAAGAACACCTCATGTTTCAAATTTGTTACATAAAGTTTTCCATACGTGCATGCTACGGGACTTGCAAACTTCAACACAAGCATTTCTCAATTTCACAACTACTCAACTAGCATGACTTTAATATTATTACCTCCATATCTCAAAACAATCATCAAGCATCAAACTTCTCTTAGTATTCAACACACTCATAAGAAAGTTTTTACTATTTTTGAATACCTAGCATATTAGGATTATTTAAGAAAATTACCATGCTAATTAAGACTCTCAAACTAATCTAAGTGAAGCATGAGAGATCAATAGTTTCTATAAAACAAATCCACCACCGTGCTCTAAAAGATATAAGTGAAGTACTAGAGCAAAACTATATAACTCAAAGGATATAACTGAAGCACAAAGAGTATTCTAATAATTTCCAAATCATGTATGGCTCTCTCAAAAGGTGTGTACAGAAAGGATAATTGTGGTAAACTAAAAAGCAAAGACTCAAATCATACAAGACGCTTCAAGCAAAACACATATAATGTGGTGAATAAAAATATAGCTCCAAGTAAACTTACCGATGGAAGTAGATTTAAAGAGGGATGCCTTCCGGGGCATCCCCAAGCTTTGGCTTTTTGGTTTCCTTAGATTATCTTGGGGGTGCCATGGGAATCCCCAAGCTTAGGCTCTTGCCGCTCCTTGTTCCATAACCCATCAAAATCTTTCACCCAAAACTTGAAAACTTCACAACACAAAACTCAACAGAAATCTCGTGAGCTCAGTTAGCGAAAGAAAACAAAAGACCAATTCAAGGTACTGTAATTAACTCATTATTTATTTATATTGGTGTTAAACCTATTATATTCCAACTTATCTATGGTTTATAAACTGTTTTACTAGCCATAGATTCATCAAAATAAGCAAACAACACACGAAAAACAGAATCTGTCAAAAACAGAACAGTCTGTAGTAATCTGTAACTAACGCAAACTTCTGGAACTCAAAAAAATCAGCCAAAATAGGAAGACCTAGGCAATTTGTTTATTGATCATAAGCAAATGGAATAAGTATTTTATCAAGTTCTGGTGATTTTTAAGAATTGTTTTCGTGAACAGAAGTTTCTGGAAATTACAGCAAGATCAAATAACTATCGTCCAAGAAGATCCTATAGGTTTAACTTGGCACAAACACTAATTAAAACATAAAAACATATCTAACCAGAGGCTAGATCAAAGATTTATTCCTAAACAGAAGCAAAAGCAAAATAAACTAAAAATAAAATTGGGTTGCCACCAACAAGCGCTATCGTTTAACGCCCTTAGCTAGGCATAAAAGCAATGATAGATCTAGGTATTGCCATCTTTGGTAGGCAATCCATAAGTGGCTCTCATGATAGATTCATATGGTAAATTTATTTTCTTCCTAGGGAAGTGTTACATGCCTTTCTTTAATGGAAATTGAAATCTAATATTCCCTTCCTTCATATCAATAATTGCACCAACCGTTCTAAGGAAAGGTCTACCAAGAATAATAGGACATGAAGGATTGCAATCTATATCAAGAACGATAAAATCTACGGGCACATAATTCCTATTTGCAACAATAAGAACATCATTAATTTTTCCCATAGGTTTCTTAATAGTGGAATCCATAAGGTGCAAGTTTAGAGAGCAATCATCAAAATCACGGAAATCTAGCAAATCACACAAAGTTTCGGGAATAGTGGAAACACTAGCACCCAAATCACATAAAGCATAAAACTCATGATCCTTAATATTAATTTTAATAGTTGGTTCCCACTCATCATAAAGTTTTCTAGGGATAGAAACTTCCAACTCAAGTTTTTCTTCATATGATTGCATCAAGGCATCAACGATATGTTTAGTAAACGCTTTATTTTGACTATAAGCATGAGGAGAATTTAGCACGGATTGAAACAAGGAAATACAATCTATCAAAGAGAAATTTTCATAATTAAATTCCTTGAAATCGAAAATAGTGGGTTTAGCAACATCTAGGGTTTTGTTTTCTTCAATCCCACCTTTATCAATTTTAGTATCAAGATCTAAAAACTCCGAATTTTTTGGAACGCCTTCTATGTAAAGGTGGATCATATTCAGTCCCATCATTATCAAGATTCATATTGCAAAACAAAGATTTAATAGGGGACACATCAATAACTTTTAGATCTTCATCTTTATTTTCATAGAAATTGGAAGAACACGCTTTAATGAAGGCATCTTTCGTAGCACACATCCTAGCGGTTCTCTCTTTGCACTCATCAATGGAAATTCTCATGGCTTTGAGAGACTCATTGATATCAAGCTTAGGAGGAATATATCTAAGCTTTAAAGAATCAACATCAAGAGAAATTCTATCAACGTTCCTAGCCAATTCATCAACCTTAAGTAATTTCTATTCAAGCAAAGCATTGAAATTCTTTTGCGAATTCATAAACTCTTTAACACTAGTCTCAAATTCAGAGGGCAACTTGTTAAAATTTCCATAAGAGTTGTTGTAGGAATTTCCATAATTATTAGAGGAATTATTAGGATAAGGCCTAGGATTAAAGTTTCCTCTATACGCGTTGTTACCAAAATTATTCCTACCAACAAAATTCACATCCATAGATTCATTATTATTATTCTCAATCAAAGTAGACAAAGGAATATCATTAGGATCAGAAGAAACACTCTTAGTAGCAAATAATTTCATAAGTTCATCCATCTTTCCACTCAAAACATTGATTTCTTCTATCGCATGTACTTTTTTATTAGTAGATCTTTCAGTGTGCCATTGAGAGTAATTAACCATAATATTATCTAGGAGTTTAATAGCTTCTCCTAAAGTGATTTCCATAAAAGTGCCTCCCGCGGCCGAATCTAAAAGATTTCTAGAAGCAAAATTCAATCCGCATAATTTTTTGTATAATCATCCACAAATTCAACCCATGAGTAGGGCAATCACGTATCATTAATTTCATCCTCTCCCAAGCTTGTGCAACATGTTCATGATCAAGTTGCTTAAAATTCATAATACCGTTTCTAAGAGAGATGATCTTAGTGGGAGGAAAATACTTAGAGATAAAAGAATCTTTGCACTTGTTCCAAGAATCAATACTATTTTTAGGCAAAGAAGAAAACCAAGCTTTAGCACGATCTCTAAGCAAAAAAGGAAATAGCTTCAATTTAACAATATCATTATCAACATATTTCTTCTTTTGCATATCACACAAATCAACGAAGCTATTTAGATGAGTAGCGGCATCTTCACTAGGAAGGCCGCGAATTGATCTTTCATGACAAGATTCAACAAAGCGGTATTGATTTCACAAGATTGATGTCGGTAAGAGGAGCAATCGGAGTGCTAAGGATATCATTATTGTTGGTATTGGTAAAGTCACATAATTTGGTATTATCTTGAGCCATCGTGACAAACAAGCAATCCAACACACGAGCAAACAAAAAGCAAGCGAAAGAGGCGAACGGAAAAGAGAGGGCGAATAAAACGGCAAGGGTGAAGTGGGGGAGAGGAAAACGAGAGGCAAATGGCAAATAATGTAATGCGGGAGATAAGGGATTGTGATGGGTACTTGGTATGTTGGTATGCGTAGATTCCTCAAGAACGGCGCCGGAAATTCTTCTTGCTACCTCTTGAGCATCTGCGTTGGATTTCCTTGAAGAGGAAAGGGTGATGCAGACAAGTAGAGTAAGTATTTCCCTCAGTTTTTGAGAACCAATGTATCAATCCAGTAGGAGGCTACGCGCGAGTCCCTCGTACCTACACAAAACAAATAACTCCTCGCAACCAACGCGATAAGGGGTTGTCAATCCCTTCATGGTCACTTACGAGAGTGAGATCTGATAGATATGATAGGATAATATTTTTGGTATTTTTGTGATAAAAGATGCAAAGTAAAATAAAAGTGAAGTAAAAAGCAAAGGCAATAGCAAAGTGTTGGAAGAGTAATATGATGAAGATAGACCCGGGGGCCATAGGTTTCACTAGTGGCTTCTCTCAAGAGCATAAATATTTTACGGTGGGTGAACGAATTACTGTTGAGCAATTGACAGAATTGAGCATAGTTATGAGAATATCTAGGTATGATCATGTATATAGGCATCATGTCCGAGACAAGTAAACCCACTCCTGCCTGCATCTACTACTATTACTCCACTCGTCGACCCCTATCCAGCATGCATCTAGAGTATTAAGTTCATGAAAACAGAGTAACGCCTTAAGCAAGATGACATGATGTAGAGGGATAAATTCATGCAATATGATAAAAACCCATCTTGTTATCCTCGATGGCAACAATACAATACGTGCCTTGATGCCCCTACTGTCACTGGGAAAGGACACCGCAAGATTGAACCCAAAGCTAAGCACATCTCCCATTGCAAGAAAAATCAATCTAGTAGGACAAACCAAACTGATAATTCGAAGAGACTTGCAAAGATAACCAATCATACATAAAATAATTTAGAGAAGATTCAAATATTGTTCATAGATAATCTTGATCATAAACCCACAATTCATCGGTCTCAACAAACACACCGCAAAAAGAAGATTACATCGAATAGATCTCCACGAGAGAGGGGGAGAACTTTGTATTGAGATCCAGAAAGAGAGAAGAAGCCATCTAGCTACTAACTATGGGCCCGAAGGTCTAAGGTAAACTACTCACACTTCATCGGAGAGGCTATGGTGTTGATGTAGAAGCCCTCCGTGATGGATGCCCTTCCGTGGAGCTCCTAAACAGGCCCCAAGATGGGATCTCGTGGAGTGCAGAAGGTTGCGGCGGTGGAATTAGGTTTTTGGCTCCTGTTACGATTGTTTGGGGGTACGAGGTATATATAGGAGGAAGAAATGCGTCGGTGGAGCAACAGGGGCCCACGAGGGTGGAGGGCGCATACAGGGGGCGCGCCTCTACCTCGTGGCTTCCTGTTGGTTGCTTGACGTAGGGTCCAAGTCTCCTGGATCTTGTTCGCTCCAAAAATCACGTTCCCGAAGGTTTCATTCCGTTTGGACTCCGTTTGATATTCCTTTTACGTGAAACTACGAAATAGGCAAAAAACAGCAATTCTGGGCTGGGCCTCCGGTTAATAGGTTAGTCCCAAAAATAATATAGAAGTGGATAATAAAGCCCAATATTGTCCAAAACAGTAGATAATATAGCATGGAGCAATCAAAATTTGTAGATACGTTGGAGACGTATCAGTGCCGAGTCACCAGCTACTCGTTTAGCTCACGAGCTTCGAGCTTTTTTCCAGCCCTAATGTGTGCAGATCACGGAGGTGCCGTACTTTTGGTACTAGGATCGGTCGGATCGTGAAGATGTACGACTACATCAACCGTGTTGTCATAACGCTTCCGCTTTCGGTCTACGAGGGTACGTGGACTACACTCTCCTCTCTTGTTGCTATGCATCACCTAGATGGATCTTGTGTGTGCGTAGGATTTTTTTTGAAATTACTACATTCCCCAACAGGCACCCCCGATAAGCATGCCGATCATACCAACAGAAACTGTTGGGTTTTCAAACAGGTCAGCAAACTCAACGCCGAACACAAGGGGAAAGGGCCGCCTAGCAAGGACGATGACGAAGAGCCTCATCAACCGAGCACAGGAGGACAGAAGAAATTTCCCCCCAAGGTAAAAACAGTAAACATGATATATGTCACACATATCCCTAAGAGGGAGCACAAGCGCGCATTACGGGACATCTACGCCATAGAGCCGGTCGTCCCAAAATTCAACCCATGGTCGGCTTGCCCGATCACCTTCGATCGAAAGGACCACCCAACCAGTATCCGTCATGGAGGTTCGGTAGCTCTGGTCCTCGATCCAATCATCGACGGATTCCACCTCACGCGAGTCCTCATGGACGGTGGCAGCAGTCTTAACCTACTTTACCAAGACACTATCCGAAAAATGGGCATTGATCCGTCAACAAGCCCACTAAAACTACCTTTAAAGGAGTAATACCTGGTGTAGAGGCCCGCTGCATGGGCTCAATCACATTGGAGGTCGTCTTTGGTTCGCTGGACAACTTCTGAAGCAAAGAATTGATCTTCGACATCATCCCTTTCCGCAGTGGCTACCACGCACTGCTCGGACGAACCGCATTCGCTCGCATCAATGCGGTCCCGCACTACCCCTATCTAAAGCTCAAGATGCCTGGTCCATGTGGCATCATTACAATCAACAGAAACATGGAATGCTCCCTCTGTACCGAGGAGCATACCGCGGCCATCGCGCCCGAAGTACAATGCGGCCCTGTCAAGCCGCACACCTCATCGGCTACTAAGCCGCCGGGCTTCATTACACAAGGCCGGTCAATTCCGCATGCTCACAGCTCGGCAATTCCAGAGCTGGATTAGCAGTTTCGCCTCCGTCGATCGCCATGTACATCCGCGAAATCCGTACCGCACGTGCATAATTATGCACTCAAAATACCTCGGGCATCAGCGGAGGCACAATACAGACATGCCTATAGTACGGTTCGACCCTATACAGCCTTCCCCTTTTCTTTAATTATTTCTTCTCTTTTACCACAGGTGAATCAAAACCTATTCATCCTATGGACTGACAAGGACTCTCTCTGAGCCCGATTTCATACAAATAGTCGAAGACAATTCCTCTCAAGGAATATTTCTCTCTCAGGCGAGAAGCGGCGCAGACGTGCGGCAGGAGGTCCAAAGGATTTTGTAGACCAAAACTTCACTCAAGAACCTGTATAGAGCTTTTCCCCTTAGTCTTAGACCCCCGGCATGTAAAATAGCCTTGGTGATTATGGTGCCCTCTATAATATTATGTTTTGACGTATCAGCCAGATTCTTGTGAACACAATTCTTATTCGGTATCGTCTTTATTTATAGACTGTATTTCGTCTCTTCAGTTGTCTCACACACACACCTCGGCACAAATGGCCACGGCTCTATATGGCAACATATGTGTTGCCAAATAAAATCCCAAACAACTTTGTAGCACAATTCGGCGTCCCGAGCTTGGCATTATATGCACCGGCTCCAAATCATGTCTTTGGTCAATAGTTGGGTTGCCCGGCTCCAGTGTTTGCTACCTTGCATTCCGTCTGATCGGCTAGGGTAGTAAAGGGGAACTACTGCAATTGTGTTTCTGGTTCGTCCGGTTAAACACCTCAGTAGAGAAAGCCGAAAACTGACTGTCATGATGCGGCGAGAGCTGGTCAGCCACTCGGCGACTTATTAAAATCTTTAGCGATTTTTTCCGTACTACACGAAGGACTGTTTTCCGGTCACATATGTAACGCATCCGCATACGGATAGCCGCGTACATACCAGGGGCTACCTCGTAGACCCATCGCCAAACTCCTATGGCTAAGTGAGAGTGGTAAAGCCTCATAGTCTGATTGCCTGGTTCCCCACACTGACACATCCTTTACGGACCAAGACGTTGGGTCAAGTGTGATCATGTGCTATTCTGAACACCCCCGTAGTATCTACGTGGGGGCTGAAGCCGACGACTGGAAAACTCTCAGGAATACAACAACGGCCGCACAAGAGGATAGCACTTTCAGATAATAGCACAAATATATTGCAAGGCCTTAGTACACAATAAAAACGTCCAGGCAGATCAGGTACATTCATTCGAACATAATGTCCTTTGAGCACTGACCCTCTATCAAGCAAGCGCCTTCTAGGACGTCGACTAAATAGCGCTCCGGCGTGCGGTGGTCCTTGCCTCCGGGCGGGCCCTTAACTACAACATCGGCGGCCTTCATCTTTGCCCAGTACATCTTGACGCGGGCGAAGTCCATCCATGCACCTTCTATGCGCAATGACCGCTTGACTACGTCAATTCGCGGCACTGCATCGACAAGTCACTGCACCAGGCCGAAATAGCTACTCGGAATGGGTTCGATTGGCCATGGCTGAACTATGACGTCCTTCATGGCCGCTCCGGACATCTTATGCAGCTCGGCCCACTGCGCCATTTGGTCGTTCAGCAGCGCCGAACGCTCTTGCGCCGCGAACTGTGACCAAAACAACTTCTCCGTCGCATGTCCCTCCTGAGCCTGGAAGAATTGCGCGACATCGGCGACACTCTTCGGAAGATCCGCAAAAGCATCTGGAGAACTCCACACTCGATTAAGCAAGGCATATCTCTAATCGCCAAACTTAGTCTGTAAAAGAAAGGGCTTACCAGCCGCTATCTGTCCGGCCTGCCGGATCTCTTCGCAAGCCGCTCTGGATTCGGACCGCGCATATTTGGCCTCCTGAAGGGCTTTGTCGAGTTCGGTTGCCTTGGTTTTATTATCCTTTCTCAAGGACTCGCACTTGCGGACGGCGTCCTTGAGCTCTTGCTCTACAACGGATATCCGCTCCTCGAACTGGTGCCAGGTGGCCTATTCGGCCTTCAAATCTGCAGCCGCTTTATCGGACGACGCTTCACCGCTCACCTGGCACGATCCTTGGCCGGGCAAGTTCACCCTTGAGGGTCTCGACCTCGGCAGCACCATCTGCAATTATGCAAATAATAGCGTCTAAGTTTCAACCTAATGTTGGCACATTCATATAGGCACAAAAGGGATGTTCGAAGCATACCTTGCGCCTCATCGAGCCACTTGTTAATGAGGACAATGTCCTCATCGGCCAGCTTCAGTTTCTGCTTTAGTTCAGAAACCTCCGCCGCCTAGCCGGTTGCCGCTAACAGTGAAACCTGTTTTTCCACTCAAATAAGTATGTTAGTTCCTGCAGATATCTATAGATCATCTGTTCACCCTTTTTCATGGGCCGACCAGAGTCTCAGGGGCGACTATCTATATACAAGCATATTGTTCATATGGAAAGCAGCTAAAGACATTACATCGCATACCTCGAAGCCTGTTAGTAGGCTCGTAAAGGCTTCATTCAGCCCACTTTCGGCGGAACGAATCTTCTTAATCATCGTACCCATCAAGGTACGGTGCTCCTCCAAGACGAGCGCACTTTGCAGTACGTCCATCAGGGTGTCCGGCGCCTCTGAATTCATGGAGGTCACCGCAGTATTGGGTGCTCCCCCTCCCTTGAAGGGGGCCGCTCACCCGACTCCGGATCCGTCTCCGGGACGGTATTCGGCAGGGGGCCGAACAACCCAGGGCCCTCGTGAATACCAGCGATGGCGATGATACTTGAGGGAGATCGCGGGCCGGGCTGCAACACGTAATTTAATATTATTCCCGCAATTCAAAAAGAACTAGATGTGTATAGAGCATCCTTGTTTACTTATGATTCGACAAGGGCCTTGCCCCTGGGGCGGTGTTTTGGGACAGCTTCGGCTTCCGAATCCGAGCCATCCGACATGGATATCTTTCCCCTCTTGGGCGCCTCCACCTCCAGGTCTTCGGAGGCCACCCTTTTCTTCCCCTAGGGAGGATGGTTATCGCTTTCTTCCTTCTCTTCTCTTCGTCTTCGAGGAGGGAGCCTCGGCCCCCCCGGACATACCGTCCGATGTACCTTTAGGGTGAAGGCCACCTTCGGCCTTCTTGCTCTTCTTCTTGTCCTTCTTCGCTGGCGCTTGGTACGGCGGCGGGACCAACATCTTCATTAACAAAGGATCAGCTGGGTTTTCAGGAAGTGGAGCCGAACACCTGATTCGCTCCGCCTTCTTTATGCAGCCCTGATTAAAGGATGGAGTTCTCAGTGCATCACCTTGGACTAATGGACTAAGCTATATTCAGAAATTGAGCACTTACCGGGGTGTCCGGATGGTTGCAGTCGAGGCCGATGTCCTCAGATGTATCCGGCCATGACTTTTGAGCCTTGAAGAGTAGTTTCCAGATCCCTTTGTGCATTGTGCCGAAGAATTGCTGCCGGGTCCGCGGCCCTTCCGGGTTAAACTCCCACATACAGAGAGACCGTCGCTGGCACGGAAGAGTTCGGCGGACGAGCATCACCTGGATCACATTAGTAAGACTGGTGTCTTTTTCGATGATGCTTTTGATGCGCTTTTGCAGCATCAACACCTCGTCGGATGATCCCCAGTCCAGACCCTTATTGATCCACGATGCGAGCCGCAATGGGGGACCGGATCTGAATGCAAGAGCGGCCGCCCATTTGGTGCCAGGGGTTCGTGATGTAGAACCACTCCGCTGCCATACCTTGACGGTTTCCACAAAGGCCCCTTTTGGCCAGGTAACGTTGGCGAGCTTGCTCACCATAGCGCCGCCGCACTCCGCGTGCTCCCCGTCGACCACCTTTGGCTTCACGTTGAATGTCTTGATCCACAGGCCAAAGTGTGGGGGGATACGGAGAAAAGCCTCACACATAACAATAAACGCCGAGATATGGAGGAAAGAGTTCGGGGCTAGATCGTGAAAATCTAGCCCGTAATAGAACATAAGACCGCTAACAAAGGGGTGGAGAGCAAACCCTAACCCGTGGAGGAAGTGAGGGATGAACACAACCCTCTCACCGGGCTTTGGTGTGGGGATGACCTGCCCTTCGGCAGGGAGCCTGTGTGGGATTTCATGATCGGGTACCTCGCCTCCCGGAGCCCCGCGATGTCCTCCTCAGTGACAGAGGAGACCACCCACTTGCCTTGAGAGCCGGACCCGGACATGGCTGGGGTGCTTGGTGGCAATAGGAGAAGTCGAGACTTGCGCTAGAGCTCAGGGATGGAAAGGATGAGGAAAGAAGAAGGCGTGGGGGAGAAAGATGGGTCTTTATCCCTTTATAAAGGCAATGAATATCAAGCGCCTCCTCACAAGCCTTAAAACTCGCCTATTCCCAAGTGGTCGTGCAAACGGCACGGTTGGATTATCCAAACCTGTATTGATGAGAATCCCTTAATAAGGGGACATGATCTCTGCTTGGACAAGACGTGTCAATGTGGGTCGTGCCTCGAAACACGAAGCGAGAGGTTAAAAACGGTTTGAAATAATAATGAGGCCAAGCATAATGTCTCACCGAGAAAAGACTGTTGATAGACGTGACTTATTTTTAAGTATTTTGCTCTTATGGTTTAGGGTTGTAGCTGATAAACGGAGCCGAATATAGCTCTCATGTTGGAAGGCTACTTTGGAGTATTCGGAGGAGGAACCTGCCTTGCAATGCCGAAGACAATCTGCGCGTGGAACACATCGTCATTGAAGCCTGGTTCAGGGGCTACTGAGGGAGTCCTGGATTAGGGGGTCCTTGGGCATCCGGGCTATGTGACGTGGGCCGGACTGATGGGCCGTGAAGATACAAGACGGAAGGCTCTCCCCCGTGTCCGGATGGGACTCTCCTTTGCGTGGATGGCAAACTTAGCGTTCGGATATGAATATTCCTTTCTCTGTAAACCGACTCTGTACAACCCTAGGCCCTTCCAGTGTCTATATAAACCGCAGGGGTTAGTCCATAGAGGCGATCATAATCATACAGGCTAGACATCTAGGTTTAGCCATTACGATCTCAAGGTAGATCAACTCTTGTAACCCCCATACTCATCAAAGTCAATCAAGCATGAAGTAGGGTATTACCTCCGTTAAGAGGGCCCGAACCTGGGTAAACATCGTGTCCCTATCTCCTGTTACCTTCGATCCTTAGACGCACAGTTCGGGGCCCCCTACTCGAGATCTGCCAGTTTTGACATCGACAGTTGCGGTGGTGGAAAAGTGGTTTCATGGCTCCCTTGGAAGTTTTTGCGGTATATGAGAATACATAGGAGGAAGATCTAGGTCAGGGGGTCACCGAGGGGCCCACAAGGTTGGGGGCGCGCCCTACCCCCTGGGCGTTCCCTCCACCCTTGTGGCCTCCTCGTGGCTCTTCTAACTTGCACTCCAAGTCTCCTGGGTGTCTTCTGGTCCACGAAAAATCATCGCGAAAGTTTTATTCCATTTGGACTCCGTTTGGTATTCCTTTTCTGCGAAACTCAAAAACAATGAAAAAAGTGGCACTGGGCTCTAGGTTAATAGGTTAGTCCAAAAAATCATATAAAGTAGCATATTAATGCATATAAAACATCCAAAATAGATAATATAATAGCATGAAACAATAAAAAATTATAGATATGTTGGAGACGTATCAAGCATCCCCGAGTTTAATTCCTGCTCGTCCTCGAGTAGGTAAATGATAAAAACAGAATTTTTGATGAGGAATGCTACCTAACATATTTATCCATGTAATTCTCTTTATTGTGGCATGAATGTTTAGATCCGTAAGATTTAAAACAAAAGTTTAATATTGACATAAAAACAATAATACTTCAAGCATACTAACAAAATAATTATGTCTTCTCAAAATAACATGGCCAAAGAAAGCTTATCCCTACAAAATCATATAGTCTGGCTATGCTCCATCTTCATCACACAAAATATTTAAATCATGCACAACCCCGATGACAAGCCAAGCAATTGTTTCATACTTTTGATGTTCTCAAACCTTTTCAACTTTCACGCAATACATGAGCGTGATCCATGGACATAGCACTATAGGTGGAATAGACGGTGGTTGTGGAGAAGACAAAAAAAAGGAGACGGTCTCACCGCAACTAGGCATATCAACGGGCTATGGAGATGCCCATTAGTAGATATCAATGTGAGTGAGTAGGAATTGTCATGCAACGGATGCACTAGAGCTATAAGTTTATGAAATCTAAAAAAAAAAACTAAGTGGGTGTGCATCCAACTTGCTTGCTCATAAAGACCTAGGGCGTTTTGATGAATCCCATCGTTGGAATATACAAGCCAAGTTCTATAATGAAAAATTCCCACTAGCATATGAAAGTGATATCATAGGAGACTCTCTATCATGAAGATCATGGTGCTACTTTGAAGCACAAGTGTGGCAAAAAAAGATAGTAACATTGTCCCTTCTATCTTTTTCTCTCATTTTTTTCTCTATTTCTTTTATTTTCTTTTTTTGGGCCTTCTCTTTTTTTATTTGGCCTTTCTTTTTTATTATTTCCTCACATGGGACAATGCTCTAATAATGAAGATCATCACACTTCTATTTACTTACATCTCAAAAATTACAACTCGATACTAGAAAAAAAATATGACTCTATGTGAATGCCTCCGGCGGTGTATCGGGATGTGCAATGAATCAAGAGCGACATGTATAAAAAATGATGAACAGTGGTTTTGCCACAAATACGATGTCAACTACATGATCATGCAAAGCAATATGACAATAATGATGCGTGCCATAATAAACGGAACGGTGGAAAGTTGCATGTCAATATATCTCGGAATGACTATGAAAATGCCATAATAGGTAGGTATGGTGGCTGTTTTGAGAAAGGATATGTGGTGGGTTTATGGTACTGGCAAAAGTTGCATGGTAATAGAGAGGCTAGCAATGGCGGAAAGGTGAGAGTGCGTATAATCCATGGACTCAACATCAGTCATAAAGAACTCACACACTTATTGCAAAAATCTATTAGTCATTGAAACAAAGTACTGCGCGCATTAGAGGCTCTGACGAAAGCACCTAAGTGATCTCGGACGACATCGCCGCATGATCCTGAATATTCCTGCTCAGAGAAAGATGCATCCACATTCAAAACCAGCTGACCATTTAATGGCCTCCTCCGTCGGTTACTCCATGGGAGCACTGAAGGTTTACCAACTGATTGCACATAATTTTATGCTAGTGCTCGAATCGTCGGTCCTGTTCGTACTTGTTGTTGCACCTCCTCATTCTTAGCAATCTGCCTTCTCTACCACCAAAGGCACCAACTAGTGGCCATGATCATCTCCGAAATTTGAACCACGTCCATGTACTATTTTGGTTGGCCAAATCGCATAGAAGAACCTCCAAAATCTTAAGCTCTGGATTGTTGTGGCGTGCATGGAAGTGTTATGATTTCATGCAGCCCAAGGACTCGTCATACTTCTTTTGCTCGGGCACATTTAAATAGAGCCTAAACCACATCCTCCGCATGGGTCTGACAAACCGAGCATTGGCCCGAGGTCGAGATGTGACAAGGGAACGGGATTAAGACTAGTCATAATGGGGAGTAACTTAGACTAATAACATCACATTTTACTAGGCTATGTTACCACCATCACCTTTCATCATTAAATATGTGCCACATAAGCAAAATTATCTTAAAAATTGTGATGTTACTAGTGATGTTACTTCCACTGTGGCCAGTCTAATGGTGTCATAATGCTAATCAATAATGGATGGACCTCCACCATTGATATGTTTTGATATGTTTATAGAGGGTGTATCAAAGCAGAAGCGAAACACTGGTGCTCAATGAATAATGCTACATCTATGAATAGACCACGAAGACCTACATGACCTTCTAAACAAATCCTCTTGGCCCCATGAATTCAACGGAGGTGAGCCCCAGCTTTTAATCCTGGTGCAATTAATCTTCTTCACATCAGCTCTTATCTACTCCTAGAACTCTCGCGTTACTTTTTGTACGTGTAGCATTGTCCGCTGCTCCAGTGAGAGAGAGCGGCAATTTACAAGTTAGGACACATTTCCACATGACATTTGCAAATTCTACGCAACATTTCCAAATTGAGTCGGATCAGTTCGAGATGGTGAATCGTTACACAGACAGCCAAGTAACTGTTGCGAGCTAATGGCTATTACACAGTACACTCGGGGAACCCGTGGATCGAGTGGAGCAAGCATCAGCTGCTCGCGGACAGGTCCGACCACATCCTTACCACAACTCGTCCAACCTGCTCTGACCGCCGCCGCCGCTGCCGCCGGCCGCCTCCGGAGGCTCAGCTCCCGGCCGCTCCTGCTCGGGTGGGGGGTCGCATCGCTCCCCATGGCTTCCCCTCTCTAGCAGCTCGCGCAAGCATCCCTCTCCAGCGGCGCTTCAAGAGCAGCGGCTGGATCTATCCTCTGCCTCCCCACTCCGGTGAGTTGTTGCAGCAATTTGCCCTCTGGTTCGACCGGCGGTGGCCCTTTTACCTGCTCCTTACCCCGCTTTGAACCATTGGAAGGTGCTCGGGCTGGCTGTATTGAGAGGATCTATTCCCGCTGCTGCATCCGGTGAAGGGTGTGTTGGGTATGTCATCTGGTGCCAGCAAAATGCCTTTAGGGAAGAAGCGAGAAATGCGGCGGTGGGGAAGGAGCCTGTTGAGAAGGCGGAAGAGTGGACTCCATGATGGGCGCCTTAACCTCCTTGCGGACGACAATCGATTTTGTGGAGATGAGTGATGATGAGGAAGGGGATTGCTCGGTCTTGGGAGAAGTGGTCGCTGCTCGGAATGATTCTCTCGCCCTCTGTGATTCATATCGGCACCACCACGCCGGCAATGCGGCCGGCTGGGAAATCCTGTGGGGGCTCAAGCTCAGAACGCTCGAGACAATGTGTTTGTGGCTGATTTAGCGAACAAGTCCGACAGAGACAGGCTCAAGAGGGGACGCCATGGATGGTGGGTAAACATGCGGTTCTCCTTCAAGACTACGACCCCGGCCGCTTGCGTCGGATATCGAGTTCGACTCAATGTCTATCCGGGTCGGAATCTTGAACCTTCCTTGAATGGATGAACAATCGCAAGGGCTGAAGATTGCAAAACTGATCGACAAGAACTGCACGGTGGATGTAGACGAGGGTGGCGATGCCTCGGGATCCTTTACGTGAGCCAGGTGTCCATCCCTCTCGACGGGCCCTTGCGCGGTGGGTGACAATCGGGAAGGGCGGCGAGGATGTGAAATATGACCTACTGATGAAAAACTCCCTTCTATTGCTTGATTGTGGCCTCATTGGGCATGGTGATCTAGAATGTCGGTCCCAATGCAGCATCGAGACCAGTTTGGCAAGCTCCCCTTTGATAGAGGCTTGAGAGCCCCAGAGGAGAGAAGAAAGCGGCTGCAATCCTATGGGCAGGCTGCCGTTTGGCTTCTCGAGCAGCGATAACAAAGGCGAGAGGAGGGAAGCCGTGGCTCCATCCTCGAGTACGCCACAGCGTAACTTCTCGTGAAACAGGCGAATGAGACTGTGAAGCCTGGCGAGCAAGAGGCGACTTCACCACTTGCAAAAAACAAGCATGTCGGGAAGAAACAAAGTTTCCGAGATTGCAAAGAAATTATTCTCTCACGGACCCGGAGATGCCAGGAAAATATGTATGCAAGAGAAAACCAGAATCTAGGGATGGGAGTAAAGGAGGTGGGGCTGCTAAGGAAGCTTCACGCCCCCTGCAAGGTTCAAACCTCTCTCGGTAAATGCGTGGGCAAGGGCTTAGCGGGAGGGCCCAGCCTCCCGCTCCTTGGTTTGGACGAGGACGTAGGTGACAAAAAAACACAAGAATGACCAGCCTGTTTCCAAAGCTGGGGAATCAAAAGGGGCGGGTAGAGATCAAGTTGCAACAAGCACAGACGCTGGGCTGCCTATTCAGCCCTGCGAAGAAACAATGAAGGTCGTCACTTTCAAGCTGCCGGGGCTTGGGAACCAGCCGGCAATGAGGGCCTTCTAGAGCTACAGAAGGTGAAGACCGTGACATCCTCTTTCTTTCGTAAACAAAGCCGGACAGGAGAGGATGAAGCGAATTAAGGTGTTGTTGGGAATGCCCAACATGGAGGTAAAGGACCTGTGAGGGGCAAAGCGGTGGCTTGGCCCTTCTCTGGAAGAAGGATGTAAATGTAAGAGTGAACCCTGGGATGTCGCGCTACCACATCGACGCCGACGTCACTGGGGAGGATGGGTTCGTCTGGAGGCTTACTGGTATTTATGGCGAGCCGAAGCACGGGGAGAAAGAGAAGACTTGGAAGCTCTTGCGCACCCTTCATGGACGTTCCTCTCTGCCTTGGATGTGTTTTGGGGACTTCAATGAGATCCTCTTCGCAAGTGAGAAGCAGGGGGGTCCGGATAGATCCCATGCCTGCATGGATAAATTCAGTGCTCACGGAGTTCTGTGAGCTCGAGGATTTGGGCTTCGTGGGGGATCCTTACACTTGGCGCAATCACAGTCACCGGGCGGACTCTTACATTAAGGAGAGACTTGATCGGGCTGTCGCAAACTTGGGATGGCGCTCCCATTTTCCGGCCTACAAGGCAATCAATGGGGATCCAAGGCACTCCGACCACAGACCCGTGATTGTGGTTTTGGAACCGGAATACCGGGGCAATAGCACTGGGTGCGTGTTTGAACAACCAAGATTCGAGGCAAGGTGGCTTGAGGAGGAGCAATACGATGAGGTGGTGCGCAATGCCTGGCACTTGGCAATGCTGACTGGCGATAGAGGGTTAGCTGCCACAATCAAAAGAGTGGGGATGGAACTGCACACATGGAGCAAAGAGGTCTTGGGCGATCTAAAGAACCGTATCAAGAAGGTCAAGAAAGAGCTCAATCGCTGCAGGAAAAGAGCCATCTCCCAGGAGCAAGTCTGTCTTGAGCAGATGCTAAGGTACAAGCTTGAGAGACTGCAAGACCAAAAAATACTTATTGGAAGCAATGAGCGAAGGCTCATTGGCTGCAAGATGGAGATCGAAACACTAGCTTCTTCCACGCTTGCGCCTGAGAGGCGCAGGGTGAACTTGATCAAATCTCTCAAGAATGACGAGGCGGTGTGGTGGAGGGAGGAGGAGCCGAGAACCTTTATCACTAACTACTACAAGCAGCTTTTCTCTTCTCGTGCAGAACTAGAGCGGATGAGCTCCTTGACAAGGTCTCCCCATTATTCTTGCTGAGATGAATGTCTTCCTTAAGAGACCTTTGACCATTGAAGAAATAAAATTGGCTCTTAATTCCATGGGTGATTTGAAGGCCCCGGGTCCAGATGGCATGCCGGCGGTCTTTTATAAGCGCCGGGATCTAGTAGGGGACGCCAGTGTATGCGAAGTTCTCGAGGTTACGAGCGGTGGCCAAATTCCAATGACACAGGCAAACGGTCATTGTCTTGATCCCCAAAGTCAAGAATCCAACCCACCTTAAGGAGTTGCGGCCGATCAGCCTTTGCAACGTGGTGTTTAAGATTGTCACAAAGGTGATTGCTTGTCGGATGAAGGAGGTGCTTGATGTGGTCATCTCTCCTAGCAGTGCCTTTGTCTACGGGACGGCTGATTACCGACAATATTACGATCGCTTATGAGACCACCCATTTCATGCGCCCGAGAAAGGGAGGTAGAGATGGGCTTGCAGCAGTCAAGCTAGATATGAGTAAAGCTTTTGACCGTGTTGAATGGTCTTTCTTGGAGAAGATAATGTCAAGTCGGGCTTCTCTAATAGCTGGGTACAATTGGTGATGCGTTGTGTGACCACGGTCACATCTGAGGTTAAGGTGAACAAGAATCTGACTGAGGTGGTGGTGCCTCAATGTGGCCTAAGGCAAGGGTGTCCTCTATCACCTTACCTTTTCATCTTGTGTGCTGAGGGGCTCTCGGCTCTCTTCCACCGGGCCGAGGAGGATGGATCCCTGCAGGGAGTTCAGGTATGCCCTACGGCTCCCAAGATAAACCACCTCTTCTTCGCCGATGACTCCTTGATCTTTATGAAGGCGAATGAGCCAAGTGCTCGCAGGCTCCAAGAGATCCTTGCTCTCTACGAGGATGCGTCTGGCCAAATGATAAACAAGGAAAAGTCCGTTGTTATGTTCAGCAAGGGAACTTCTCAGCGAGCAAAAAGGAATTTCCAGAGGGTTTTACAAATTCGGGACGAAGCTTTCAATGAAAGATACCTTGGTCTGCCAATCTTCTTGGGTAGATCAAAAGCCAAGGCCTTTGAGTATCTTAAAGAGAGAATCTGGAAGTTGATCCAAGGGTGGAAGGAGAAATTCCTTTCTAGAGCAGGGAAGGAGATCTTGGTTAAAGCCGTGGCCCAGGCGATCCCCATCTATGCCATGTCCTGCTTTGACATCACGAAATCTTTCTGCGATGAAATTAGCTCAATGGTCTGTCGCTATTGGTGGAATAATCAAGATGAGGAGCACCATCGGGCCGAAATGGGCAGTGTCTTACAAAGCCGAAAACCGAGGTGGCCTTGGCCTTCGGGATCTCCACATCTTTAACTCGCCATGTTGGCTAGACAAAATTTGGCGACTTCTTCAAGACCCCGAGTCTCTTTGTGGGAGGGTGTCATGGCTAAATATTTCCCTAACGGGAAGCTTACGACGTTCCGCCCCGGCATATCATACACTTGGCGCAGCATCCTAAAAGGGGTGGACTTATTGAAGGAAGGGATTATCTGGAGAGTGGGGGATGGGACTAACATCAAGGTGTGGGAAGATCCTTGGATCCCCGAGGGCGATACAAGGAGGCCTAGAACTCTCCTCGGCGCCTCCCAATCACTCTTGTAGCGTATTTGCTCAATCCAAACACCGGGCCGGGACGAGGCGTTGGTCCGCGATCTCTTCGTGAGGAAGACGAAAGGCCATTTTCTCCATTAGCATCTGCGAAGGGATGGAGGATAATTTTGCTTGGCATTTTGATCAGCGTGGCATCTTCTCCGTCAAGTCTCGCTTATAAGATTGGTGTTATCTTTAGCGATAGAAGGTTGGGAAGAGATCTTGCAAGCTCTAAGGAAGATTCTGCTAACAAAGACTGCCAAATTTGATTGGAAGCATGTCCGGTCCTCAAGGCCACCAAAGAAATAAAGATGTTTGTGTGGCGCCTTGCCCACAATAGTCTCAAGCTAACCGCATGAAAATAAAAAAGCTAGGCGTGGACTTGGACACTAGATGCCCTGTTTGCCATAGGTTAAATGAAGATGGAGGCACATCTTCTGAAGTGCAAGAAAGCTAAAGAATCTTTGGAACATTTTGGCTTTGGGAGAGACCCGGGAAAAGCTCATGCTCTGCAATTCAGCCCACTCCATGCTTCAGAGCTGTGGAGGTGTGATGAAGACACTTTCGGTGAAGGCCGTGACCTTTATGTGGGAATGGTGGAATGTTCGCAACAAGGCCAATCTTTGGTAGGCGGCTCCTAAGCCTCAAGCGGTTTGTCACCGGTGGAGAAAATGATGATTGAGTCCACAGGCTTGCATAAACCAAACAAGCCCCTAGGCAACCAGACATTCACAAATGGAGCAAGCCCCGTGCATCGGTGAAGGTTAACTTCGACGGTGCCTTTGATGAAAATACATGTGCAGTGGGGCTATGTGGTCCGTGATCGTCATGTGAATTTATCGCTTTGGTCTTGCAAGTCCGTGAACCTGAAATGTGCTTTGCAATCTGAATCTGTAGCCTGCCTTGCTGCCATTGATGGGGCGATCAGGATTGGGGCAAATCGAGTCATCTTCGAGTCTGACTCCTCAACCCTTATACAGGCTTTGAAGAGCAACGATTATGACAAGGCAACCATTGGTGTGTTGGTGAAGGAAGCTAGAAGCCTATGCATCCTAAACTTTGATTCCTATGCTTTTTGTTTCAGCCGACGCACTTGTAACTCTGTAGCCCATGAGCTTGCCAAGCTAGGCGTTCATTCTGTGTCTGATGACACCTTCTGGGAGGCCTCTGCCCC
Organism: Aegilops bicornis; assembly: GCA_021605145.1. NCBI lineage: Eukaryota > Viridiplantae > Streptophyta > Magnoliopsida > Poales > Poaceae > Aegilops > Aegilops bicornis. The sequence continues at coordinate 377,032,565 of CM038675.1, read as the reverse complement.
CAATTGCATTGTAAAACTGTTAGCCAGTGACATTGCTGTGCTTGAAGTTTAATGGAATTTCCATGTTCCCGTCAAAAAAAAAAAGCATCAGCTGCTCGCATGGTACTGAAGCAGCAGCAGCAGCAGCAGCTAGCTAGCTCAGCCGAGGGAGGGCGAGCGGCATGTCGGTGCTCGCCATCCTGCCAGATCCGGCGAGCGACAGCCTGCCGGGGAACACATCGACGTGGCCAAACGCGTCGGTGCCTGGCGGGCACTCGAGCGCGGCCTCCAGGGTGCGGTGGTGCACGCCGCACGCGTCGACGGCATACCCGCCCTTGTGGTCGTGCCCCGCGAGGCACGCCGCGACGCATCCGTGCCGGTGCACCACTGCCAGCGCCTCCTCGTAGTTCCACATAAGCCCCGCAGGGGACGCCGCGCCGGGGTGGAGCGGCAGGTGGCTGCACACCACCACGGTCTCCCCGCGCCGCGACGCGTCCTGCAGGACGCCGTCGAGCCACCGCAGCTGCTCCTCGCCCACGCCGCCGTTGAACATCACGAACCGCCGGTCCTTCCCTGCCAGCCCGGTCGGGCTGTTTTATCCGAGTTCGGGTTCGTCTCCCCCCGCACCCTCCTGGCCGCCGCCGCCCCCGGGTGGGCGCGCGGCCAGCCGACGGCACTGAAGTCGTACGCGTCCAGGACCACGAACCTGTACCCCGGCCACGGCGAGAAGTCGTAGTAGGCGCGCCCAGGCATCCGCAGCACGGACACCAGCTCGCTCCTTGGGAGGTTGTACAGGCAGTGGTTGCCGAGCATGTGGTACGCCGGGCCGCCGTGGAATCGGTCGAACTCTGCCACCACGGCCTGCACGGCGGAGAGCGACCGGTCCTTGGGGCAGAACCCGTCGACGATGTCGCCAAAGTTGACGCAGAACTTGACGCCGGCCTTGTGGCTGTTCCAGCTGCGGACCGCCCTCTGGAGCACGGTGATGCTGTGGCGATAGTACCGATGCACGCCGAGGAAGGAGCGGCCGTCCGGTATGTCGGCGTACTGGACGTCGGCGATGACGCCGAAGGTGAAGAGGGGCTCCCTGGCCACCGAAGCCCGGACCACCCCGACCCCGCCCGGGTGAGCTAGCATGGATGCGGCTGGCCGGCGCCGTCGAACACGCCGGAATCAATCAATCAATTGCTGCCCAGCGGCGAAAGGGACACGAAGACGATATCTTAATTAGGTGCAAACTGCTTTTGTTTCAAGTAAAGTTAACACATTGGGTATAAGCAGTTTACCGACGTGGCGGTTGCCGCCGGCAGCAGTTCGTCCTCTCCTCTCCGGCGAACCTCGCGACTTCTCTTCTCCGGAGCACCGGACTGCGCGGTGCGAGGAGATGGATGATATCATCACGTGGCACAAGCAAGTGGACGGTGGTCCGCTCCACACGTGGTGCCATCTTGTCCAAGGAATCATATTCATATCGCCGGTTAAATTTTGAGAGCTACTAGCCAACCGTATGCCGGCTGCGAATAGGATATAGTAGGTGGCTCATCGATATTTCATTTAAGTTTCCGCCTCCAATATGCTCGTGGAGTAAACAAAGTAGGCTTCACACACGGTTTACAGTAAAAGGCAAATCAGAAGAGCTATTGGGCCTACTAACGTACAAATTTCAGCGTCGTGACAGCCCGCGTACGATGAGTCTTAAGGATTTTCGTGAAAAGAACGTCTGATGTAAAAGGTCCAACTCCTCAGAACATTTCTTTTCTTAAAACAAGGCACCATTTTCATTGATTAAGAAAAGAGTGAGAATTGTCCAGTTAATTGTCGAAAATCGGGCAAAAATCGATACAACCAGACCCACATAATATGGGTACTACCAGCCAACCTGACCACCAACATAGAACATGAGCTGCAAAGAAGAAAAGACATCCGTCGATGAGTTGCAAGCATTATCGTCATCATCGGTTACCTCCGATTGGGCGACTCCGGCTTAACCAAAGAGCTCCATCATAGAAGCCAACCCGCACAGAAGCCATGATGGCACATGCCAACAGAAGGCCACACGCGCGAACAACCGAGAGCTCCGACTTTGACGACGAGCTTCACAAGGGAAATATGCAAGACTTCTGCCGACGACCATCGAACACGCCGAGATGATTAGACTATCGAAGCCTGAGCTGTGACCGAAGCTCCACATAACATTTCAAAAGTTCCAAAAAAAGTTCATAGTCGATTTTAGTGAATAAATTCATTAAGTTTTGAGGTACCCGAGGAGTTATAGTTTGAGACACAATTCAATTTGAATTTGAACTAGGGTTCTTCTTGTTTAAATTCAAATTGAAGTAAGTTTAAGTTAAGGTTTGAATTTGAATTCAACTAAGTTTGAATTTTGTAAAGCTAGTTTCAAGTTCAAGTATTTCATAATTGACTAAAGTTGGTTCGTGATTTCATTTGTAAAAGTTTTCATTTGATTTGGATTAATAAATGACCTTAAGTTCCATTTGAGTTTAAACTAAACTCAATTATGTTTGAATTCCTCAAGCCAAGTACAACTCCAGAATTATTCAAAAAGGTTTAACTCAGGTTCCTCACATGTAATGCAAAAAGATTTATTCAAATTGAGCCTATGGTTTTGAAGTTATTGCCAACGTAAGTTTGAACTGAATTCAAATTAAGTTTGATTTTTCCTAAAGTCAAATGTAACTCCCAATATTTACTAAAGTTCAATTTAAGTTTTGGAACTAGGTTGCAAAAGAAATTATTCCAATTAGATCTTCATTTAAAATTTAAAACCTATTTAGGTTTGAATTTAATTTGAATTAAAGCTTCTGTTGAACTTTATTTAAATTCAATTTTTTAATTATTTCAAATTTGAATTTCAAGAAGCTAAGTTGAAACTATGTTTCAATAGTTTTATTCTACTGTGAAGATTCATTTAATTTGGATTTCTAATTTATTTAGAGCCTATTTAAGTTTAAATCTATAATGTTTGAATTTAAATTTTAAAATATTCAAATATGTTTTTTTAATAATTTCTATAGAAGGGTTGTCCTTTAAGGATCATTTTGCAAAAAGAATTACTCAATTCAGACTTCTGGGTAAAAGGTTATGATGTTTTGCAGTTTTAGGGACTTCTCTGCAATTTTGTCGTTTACTGATTTTGCTGAATTTTTTTAATTCGAATTACGGGACATGTGGTGGTCTCTAATTGGCTGTTACCGTTTCGGTATTGAATTAAAACGCAACCGTTAGATTTTAAGTGATATGGATGGCTCACATTAAAACGTACTGGTTCCCTTAAATCATCTAATCCAAAGTATTGAGATCTAACGACTGAGTACAGATCGGGGGCTCACTAGATGGCGAGGCCGTCGAGTTCTTGCCAGAATTGTAGGGGGGCAACGGCATGGCTTCAGATGCGGACGAACTCGATGCTCTGGTGGTCTCTGGCAATGGCGAGGTGGTCGACGAGATGCGTACGGTGATGTTAAGGCTCCTGCTGGTGACAACTAGCCTTGGGGTGGACGAAGTCGATGGTGCTGGCTCGCCGGAGTTGATCTTACCGGCGGTTGGCTTGGGCTGATGATGTTGTGCTCATTTTTTGGGTGGTTTTGGATGAACAAAATGGTCAGGGTGATGAGGGCGAGCACGGGATAGTGAATGGACAAGGTGCGCGTGCAAATCAGTCATGGATCTCACCGGGGACACGTCGGCAGCAGCGAGGCTTAGGTGTCGACGAAGTCGATGCTCTAGTGATCGTTGGGCGTGCGGTTGATGTCCAGGAGGTTCGCAAAGGGCCGTGGGGTGTGGTAGTATCGGTGGTTAGTTGGACGGTAACCTGAGCTCACCGGAGTCTTCCAGAAGATCTGTCGACAGTGGAGGAGATGGAGGTGGTGTGGCGAGCAGCCTGGTGGCACTCGAACAGAATTGATTGAGGGGTTTGAAAGAGAGAGCGCTGGGTATTTATAGGACGGGGCCACATGGTCATGCGCATCCATAAAGAACACGAACACGTGGTCGTGGAGAGTGGGACGCTCGGGACGTGGGCGCGACCGTTGCAGTTGAAGGCGATGATGTGGCCTGACGGGTGGGACCCGGTGTCAGTGAGAGAGATAGATATAGAGAGAGGGATGAGAGCGCATGCGGTGGAGCGACGGCCATCCGATCTCACGCGATCGGACAGGATTAGATTCTGCGTATTGTTTCATTTTTCCTTCTCTCTCTCTCGGGCACGCGTGTGTGGGGCCCCATTTTTTCTTTTTCCTTTTAGTTTCAGTTTCTCCTTTTCTTTTCTGATTTCTTTTTAAATATGGATTTAATTATAATTTGAATTGCCCAAATTCAAACTATTTTCAAACCTTGGGACACACAATAAAATAGGCCAAATGTGAATCTTAGAAAACTACTTTCCCGTCCTTAATGTAATTTTGGAAAAACCTCTATGTAAAGAAATCACTGCGGCCACTAATTAAACTCCAATTTGACTTGGGGTTTAAGGATTGGTCAAATTTCATTTTCAAACTCCAAATATGCAATGAAAACATGGATGCAATGCTCCTAAATGCACATCCTAAATTTAGGAAATTTTTGGAATGTGACACTCCATCTGGCGCTCCGTCGCTTCCCGCTCGGTCGCGAACGCCCGCGTATCAATGTCGTACAGGTGTTGCCGCACCTCCTCCTTGGTCGCGCCCACCCACATGGACGTGCACGAGTTGTGGACCGGCAAGGTGCTCGTCCACGACCACATTTGGTGTGGCTCGGGCCTGGGCGGCTGTGGTGGTGGTGGAGTGTTAGCCTCCACCCCAACCGCAGATTCAACCAGAGTGAAAGAAGAGCCAGGCCAACGCGCCATCTCCTCGCGCTTGAATTCCTCGAGCGCCCGCCTTGTCGCCTCCTCTAGGGCCACGAGGTTTGTTGACTCCTCCTCCTCATCCTACTCCTCCTTGACCACCACCGGTGGTGGTGGAGCGCGAGAATCCATCGTGAAGCTCCCACGAGGCGCACATCATGCTCCGGGGGCGAACCAAACATCCCACATCGGCGAGTCCAACGTGTTGTCCGAGTCATGGCGGAGCTCGGGCAGGAGGGTAGCACGGTGGTTGTGGATCTCGACCGCACAGGTGTGGTCGAACTACGACACCGTTGGCACTAGAAGCCTGTCACTATTGAGATGCCAGCCATATGGGAGGTTGACGTCCGTCCATGGCACAAACATGCGGTGCTCCTGATGTAGAGCGCCCAATGCACATGGATGTATAGTCGGTCGCATTCATGTGCTTGCCGCGTCCGGGGCACCCAGGACCCAACGTGAAGTTGGCCAGGCAGCGCGACGAGCCAACCTTGTGTCATGATTGCTACATGTGGACTGGTGGGGATGGAAGTGGGTGAGGTGCCTAATAATCCACATGTATAGGGGATCCGTTGTATCCCTTTCAATAAATAAGAGTGTCAAACCCAATAAGAAGCTAAAGTCGAATTAGTATTGTCTCAAGTTCTACCGACCTCCGATACAACTCTAAGTACGCTAACGCTTGTTTTACCTAGAACAAGAAATGAAACTACTTTGCAAGAAGTGATGGGATAGGTTTGCAAGAAAATAAAGAACACGGTGAACACCGCAATGACCCCCTAGCTCCTCCTCCTCGCCGATGTGCTGGAGCACGCACTCATCCTCCTCCTCTTCGTACGCTACGGGCATAGACGCGGCTCCAGCTGCTTGCGTGCTTGGTAGAACGGCGACATTAGTCGAAGGGACTGCAGACGACATGAACGGGCGAGGCCTGCGACTTCATGGCACGGGGAGGGCCGGGACGCGGCTGTGATGGCTGAGAAATGGTCGGCTGGAGTAGCAGGCGCCGGCATGCGTAACGGCCGTGATGGCATATTGTTGAGCGCGTGCGTGGGAGCTCAGCTTAGTTTTATATAGGGTTGGTCAAACTTAAAAAAACTCCATACTATGTACACATAAGCATTATCAAAGCATCGATAGATATCCTCTACAAGCGTGTGCACCGTGGCCGCATGGCGATCGAATGGTGCGTCACGGTATCGCGCTCGAAGGACATCCACCAAACCTTTTTGTGTGTGAAAACAATGCCCGAATATTAACGCTAAATTTTTTGCTAGAAAATTTCTTCAAGCTACAATATTTGCATATATTTGAATTTACCTTTAGTTCATGCTTAGTTGAATTTGGAGGTTTTAAGTGCACCCTAGCAATATATTTTGGGAGAGATTATGTGTGTGTTTCGGAGAGAGTGTGTCGTGGCGGAAGGAAAATGTGGAGACGGTGTGCGTGTGATAGAGAGTGTAAGTGTGCAAATAATCGTGTATCCATGAGAGATAGAGAGATACCGAGACATTGTGTATGCATGAGAGAACAGTCTTGTGGTTGTGTGTGTGTGTGAGTGAGAGATAGAAGCATCTATAACACAACAACCATCTCTCTCGATTCGTCCCTCCCTTGCACACTTGCATGTAACACGTGCATTAAGGCACACAATTTCACACCCTCATCCGGCCCCTCCCCGCCCCAAGGCCCCTACATCACTCTCTTGCGTGCACACGCAATCTTTTTATAAAACCCATATGTAGGATGTACCAATCTGTCACGTACACCCTATACCTCACACACACACATTTTATCTCTCGCTATGTCTCTCTACCTCCCAAACACACTACCCATAGTCCTATCTTTTGTATCCCTGATACGTCTTCAATGTATCTATAATTTTTTATTCTTTTATGCTATTATACTATCAATCTTAGATGCTTTACATGCAATTTTATATCATTTTTGGGAACTAAGCTATTAACTCAGCGCCTAGTGCTAGTTGCTGTTTTCTGCATGTTTTTTGTTTTTCAGGAAATAAATACCAAACAAAGTCCAAACACGACAAAACTTTACAATGATTTTTCTGCACCAGAAGGGACCCTAGGAGCTTCTGGAGGAGGCCAGAAGAGATACGAGAGCGCCACAAGCTCATACGGCGTGCCCCCGGGGCGATGCCCTTGAGCTTGTGGGACCCACATAGCTTCATTTGACCTAATTCCATCTCCATAAATTTCCATAAATCCTGAAACCAACAAACAGCCACCTCAAACAATTTTTCTGCCACCGCAAGCTTCTATTCTTCCGTGATCCCATCTGGAGGCCTTTTCCTATACTCTCCCGAAGGGAGAATCAATCACGGAGGGCTTCTATATCAATCTTGCTGTCTTCCGATGATGTGTGAGTAGTTTACCACGGACCTCACGAGTCCATAGATAGTAGCTAGATGGCTTCTTCTCTCTCTTTGATCTTCAATACAAAGTTCTCCATGATCCTCATGGAGATCGATTCGATGTAATCTTGTTTTGCGGTGTGTTTGTTGGGATCACATGAATTGTGGGTTTATGCTTGGAATATTCACTGAAAGAAATCAAGTCTTCTCTGAACTTTATTATGCATGATTGTTATTGCTTTGTATTTCTCTCTGATCTATCCATTTGATTTGGCCAACTAGATTGATTTATCTTCACTCGAGGGGTGCTTTGTGATGGTTCCAATCTTGCGGTGTCCTCACCCAGTGACAGTAGGGGTAGAGAGGCACGTATTATATTGTTGCCATTAAGGGTAAAATGACGAGGGTTTAATCATTTTGCTTGTGTTTATTCTGTCTACATTATGTCATCTTGCTTAAAGAATTACTCTGCTTGTCATGAACTTAATACCATAGATGCATGCTGGATAGTGGTCGATTGGTGGAGTAATAGTAGTAGATGCATAATCATTTTGGTCTATTTGTCACGGACGTAATGCCTATATACATGATCATTGCCATGAATATCATCATAACTATGTGCTTTTCTATCAATTGCCCAACAATAATTTATCTACCCACCATATGCTATGTTCCGTGAGAGAAACCTCTAGTGAAAACTGGTACGTCTCTGTTATATCTATAATTTTTTTATTCTTTCATGCCATTATTTTACAACTTTTACATACTTTTGGAAACAATTTGTATGATTTTCTTGGACTAACATATTGATCAATTGCCCAGTGCCCAGTTCCTGTTTGTTGCATGTTTTTTGTTTCGCAGAAAATACATATCAAAAGAAGTCCAAATGCAATAAAATTTACGGAGATTTATTTTGGAATATACGCGATTTTCGGGAAAAGAATCAACGTGAGATGATGCTCAAGGGGCCCACAAGCTCATATGACACACCCCCTACCCTGGGCGCGCCTAGCAGGCTTGTGGTTGCCTTGTAACTTGGTTGGGGGTTTCCTTATGCCGCAAGAAAGATAATATCCAGATAAAATTCCCCTCAAAATTTCAGCTAATCGGAGTTAGGGATCTCCGGGAGTATAAGAAACGGTTTTTGGCCAGAAAACAGGAATGCGAAACAAAAGAGAATAGAGAGAGAGAGAGAGAGAGAGAGAGAGAGAGAGAGAGAGAGAGAGAGAGAGAGAGAGAGAGAGAGATCCAATCTCAGAGGGGCTCCTGCCCTCCGGGAGCCATGGCAGCCATGGACCAGAGGGGAAACTCTCCTCCCATCTAGGGGGAGGCCAAGGAAGAAGAAGAAGAAGAAGAAGGAGGAGGGGGCTCTCCCCCTCTCTCCTGATGGCGCCGGAACACCCCGGGGCAACCATCGTGACAATGATCTATACCAACAACTTCGCTGCTGTCAATACCAACTCTCGCCCCCACTATGAAGCAGTGTAACCTCTCTCTCCCTGCTATAATCTCTACTTAAACATGGTGCTTTATGCCACATATTATTATCCAATGATGTGTTGCCATCCAATGATGTTTGAGTAGATTTCTTTTGTCCTACGGGTTAATTGTGGTGTTGTGTGATTATTATAGGTTGTATGTTGATATGGTGTTGTCCTATGATGCCCTCCATGTCGCAAAAGCATGTGGGATTACCATTGTAGGGTTTTGCAATATGTTCGTAATTCGCTTATAGTGGGTAGCGAGAGTGACAAAAGCTTATACCCGAGTAAGGGGGTTGTTGCGTATGGGAGTAAAGATGACTTGTTACTTAATGCTATGGTTGGATTTTAACTAATGATCTTTAGTAGTTGCGGATGCTTGCTAGAGTTCCAATCATAAGTGCATATGATCCAAGTACGGAAAGTATGTTAGCGTATGCTTCTCCCTCATTGCATATTATAAGTATCTATCATGTTATATTCAATTGCCTATGGAAAATCTTTCTCTTTGTGTTACAAAAAGGTCTCTACTAAAAAATAAACTTTTATTATCTCGCAAATTAACCCTAGATTTATTCTTGCAAACTATTTCTAGCATTACACCTACAAAGTACTTCTAGTTTCACACTTGTTCTAGGTAAAGCAAATGTTAAGTGTGCGTAGAGTTGTATCCGTGGTCGATAGAACTTAAAGAGAGTATAAATTCTACCATTAGCTCCTCGTTTGGTTTGACACTCTTATTTGTCGAAAAAGCTACAATTGATCCCCTATACTTGTGGGTTATCAATACCTTTTTCTGGCGCCGTTGCTGGGGAGCAATGGCGTGGGGTGAAAATTCTCGTGTGTGCTTGTTTTCTTTATCACTAAGTAGTATTTAATTTATGTTCTAAGTTGTTCCCTATCTTTAGTTATGGATATGGAACACGAAATACCAAAAAGAAAGTTGTAGTTGCTACTCATGGAGATGGGGAACCTCCTAAAACCCTCGATGCTCGTTATGTGGAAAACATTAAACACTACTTTGATAATCCTGATAAATCTCCATTCAACTTGATAATGGGAGATACTTTGGATCAACGGGAATACTTTAGGGATTATCGCTTGTCTAAAAAAGGAAAACACTTATGGGATCATATTGATTATTTGCAATGGTATGGTTGGAATGTATGCTTGAGATATGATTATACTTGTTGCTTTAAGATGAAGGCTCCACACTTTCGCTTTCAATGTGAATTTAATGATAAAAAACCTTGGCTTCTTATGCTAATGGTGTATATGATTACTACGATGTGTAATAAATAGAAGAATTTGTTGCTTTTAAGGGTGCTTAATTATGAAACTGAATCTTTGTTTGAAGAGTATGAAGATTGTGATGATGCTCTTTACAGATCTGAATTTTTTTCTATAATTAAATATTGCTATGAAAATTATAAACGCAATGCCTGTATTGATGAATTTATTGAGAAAGTCTCCGCTGCCCAAGAAGAGACTAATATTTTTTAGGAATCTATGGAAGAAGAAAGTGATGAAATTGTGAGCTCATTAGATGAAAAAGATGATGAGGAGAGTGAAGAATAAAAGGAGGAAGAGCGGATTAGCTACCTGTGCCCACCTTCTAACGAGAGTAACTCTTCAACTCATACAATGTTTAATTTCCCTTCGTGCTTACCGAAGAATGAATGCTATGATGATTGCTATGGTCCGGTTGATTCATTTTAAATATCCCTTTTTGATGAACTTGATGCTTGCTATGCTTGTGGCCAAGATGCCAATTTGAATTATGCTTATGGAGATGAACTTGCTATAATTCTTACGTTAAGAATGAAATTGTTGTTATTGCACCCACACATGATAGTCCTATTATCTTTTTGAGTTCTCCCAACTACACTATATCGGAGAAGTTTGCACTTATTAAGGATTACATTGATGGTTGTGTTTTACTATTGCACATGATGATTTTGATGGATATAATATGCATGTGCTTGCTACTCCTACTTGCAATTATTATGAGAGAGAAACTACTTCTCCACACCTCTATGTTTCCAATACGATAAACGTGCAGGAGACTGTTTGTGCTATGTATCGGCCTTTACTTTATGTGCATGAATTGTTCTTTTATGACATGCCGATGCATAGAAATAGAGTAAGACTCCATTGTCACATGATATATGTTGCTTTGTGCTCACTACTAAATTATAAATCGTTGTTAATTAAAATTGGCTTTCATATACACCTTGGGAATTGGGTGGATCAATTACTTGAGCACTATATGCCTAGCTTAATGGATTTAAAGAAATTGATTTCTGGGAGACAACCTGGAAGTTTTAGAGAGTCATTTATTTCTGTTGTGTGGTTTTAGAAAGTTAAAAAACAAAACGTTATAGAGGGGAACCTAAAACTTTTCAAAAAGAAAAGTGAAAGTGAGAAAGATGGACACCGTTGAAGCGGGGGACGTCCTTGAACTTTGTTCATGCTCATGGAAACTTTGTGAATCTTGATTACAGAAAATTTTCAAAAAAAAAAATTACCCCCTTGTACAAATCCTTGTGTTATAGAAATAATGTGCCAAGATTTACCTTTAGGATGTCTAGATTGCTTATTTGGTGTGTGTTGTGAAAAACAGAAACTTTTGCTGTAGTTCTTGAATTTTTGATAATTTACTAGAACATGCAAAAAATCTGAAATTTTTACACAGTACTGCTATGATTTTTTTATCATGTCCTAATGTTTCAGAACTTTTTGAGTTACATAAGTATATGTACCATCTGCATCTTTACAGAATGTCCTATTTTCACAGATTGTTGTTATAGTTTCTTTATTTGCTAGCTTGAAATCTTGTTGAGCCCATTGACTTGGGAGCCATAGAATTGTGATAGCATATAGTGGGTAATGTTTGATTCTAACTATACAATAATGTTACAGGAGGACATGATGGGATTTGATGTTATACGTACTAACCCCTCTAATAAAAAGTTTGGTTAAGTTTTGTGTGGATGAAGTGTTCAAAGATCGAGTAGGTATTGATATGAGAGGAATAAGGGCAGGCAAGAGTTCAAGCTTAGGGATGCCCAAGGCAGCCCAAGTAAATATTCAAGGAGACTCCAGCGTATAAGCTTGGGGATGCCATGGAAGGCATCCCCTCTATCTTCTTTGACAATTATAGATTTTCAAAGACTAGACTCAACTTCGGCCATGGAGTTGGAAGGGGCTTCCTATAGGCAGTCGGCTCTGATACCAACTGTCGGGGAGAGCGACACCTACGGGACCACGCGGGTCTCTTCTACGGTTTGGCAGGGAAGAGGGGTAGAGCAAAGAGCAGATCTAATGATCAGCATCATGGATTTTTACCCAGGTTCGGGCCGCTCGAAAGTGTAAAACCCTAGTCCTGCTTGAGTGTATATTCTGTGTTCTTGAGCTTCGGCTAGCTACTGTGCATGCGAGCTGAGCCGAGAGGTTCAAAAGTCCGAATCCTCCTCCAGTACGCCGCGGGCCTCCTTTTTATATGTCCAAGGGGCTGCCACAACGGCATACATGAGGTGTAAAGTAGCTATAGTGTATATGTTTATCATCGGCGTCTTAGGACAAACGCCATAAATGCGCTGCTTACGTGCCCTTCAGCTTTATCGGGGATGGGAATAGAACCCGTCCCGTCCGTCACCGCCCCGCCTTGTCTCGACACGCGTCCATGCCGACGAGGCATGCTGATGCAAGTTAGTTGGCGATTCTTTGTCTTTGGGGGAGGTGGCAGGATCTTCATGAAGATCTGCATGCCACCACGCAAGTGCTTGCCAGGCTGGCAGGACGGCCACTGCGCTGGTGTGGTGACAGGGTGGCGGAGTCTTGCCGCGGTCTTGCCGATGTCCCCGGCAAGGATCTTGCCGGGGCTTCGCAGACGTCCTTGACAAGGATCTTGCTGGGTACTTTGTCTTCTGGCCTTCACAAAGATCTGCACGCCACTACGCGCGCGCCCCTGGGTCTGGGCCTTAATGTTGTCGATGGTGTCAGAGCTCTCAGCCTCAAGGGTGGTGCTCTTGTTAGTGTTCTGTAAGTTGTCATGGCAAGGATCTTGCCGGGTCTATAAGTCGTCCGGCAAGGATCTTGCCGGGGTCCACCGCCCTTTGTTCTTCACGGTCTCTCGGCTTGGCCGCTTCTCTTTGCTTTGTATCTCGTTTTTATCCTTGATCGCCCTCTTCATGCCTCGCCACGCATGGGGCTACGACTTCCCGTGCACAAGTATGGGGTGCTAAAGGGCCCAAACTTTAGTATACCGACAGGAGCCCCCGAGCATGGGCCACACACGAGCGCGAAGCGTCGTTGGGCCAGGCCTAAACAATGCGCGGGCACGCGTGGTAGGGGATAACTGCTATAATCTTCTCGTCTGTCGTGCTTGCAGTGGCCCGTGCATAGCCTTTATTCACGGGACGGTAATCGCCGTTTCACGCTTCCCACTACGCCCGCCTTTCCGCCACGTACGCCGCATGCATGGCGTGGGGTAGGTGGCGGGCGCACGGGATACGGAAAGTCATGCCATGGAAGATACCCATGCGCCTTTGATTGGCGCGGGGAGGGCGGTCGACGACCTCGCTTGTTTCCAATGGCCTTAATGAGCCGGACTCGAAAGGGCCCTTCAGAGAAGGTATAGAGCCAGCGCCCAGCCCTTCCTGCTTGGCTATAAAAGGGGGATCGGGAGGAGAAGGAGGGGCATCCCTTTGCATCTTCTCTTCTTCTTCGTTCTCCATCCACCATCATGCCGAGAGGGCACGATCGCGGCTGCCCCCCTGCGGAGGCGACTAGATCTTCCTCTCGCCAGAGAGCCGCCCGGTTAAGGAAGAGCCAAGCGCCCAAGGCGGAGGTGCTGGACGGGGTCGTGGTCGGTGAGGTGGTCGGGCAGAAGTGGACGTGGAAGTGGGGCACCTGCGGCGCCACCGTCTCCTCCCTCTTTGTCAAGCGGCCATGTCGGATACACGGCGCTGGAGTTTATCTTGCAGCTGCGCGAACCGCCACGTAGCTGTCTTCGCCTTCCTGAGCCGTTCGCGAGGGTGCTGGAGGTTGACTAGCCATCGAGGTTGAGGCTTCACATGAGGGGATGTTGCAATGGCGATATGTGGGCGAACATGGAGTTCCCCGTCCCTCACGTTATGCTTCTTCGTCACGGTTGGAAAACCTTCGCATGCGCCCACTGCCTGATGAAGGGGCACGTCCTTCGCTTCAAATTAGTGGAGGCTGACCTACTTTCCGTCAAGGTCTTTGGGCGCTCGGGAATCTGGTTAGGGTGCTGCACGGAGAGCTCGACCGACGACCAGAGCTCCTCCTCGAGCGATAGCGAGGAGGAGGAGACCATTGGGGAGGACGACGGGGACGAGTCCGACTAGACGTCGGGCGTGCCGTCCCCAGGCGACGCCGGCGGCACCATCATCTGAACCTGGTCTTCTCCCCAGCAGAGCGATTTTCCGGGGGGTAGTTCTTGGCGGTGGCTTCTCAAGCCAGCTCCTTGAACTTCTCAGGGCTGCCGCTTCCGGCAGCTGGCGCTCGAAGGCTGGAGAAGACGAAGAAGGCGGGTGGCGGGCCGTCAAGTCGGAGTACGATGTCATCGATGACTTCAACGAGGCCCTGCCGGAGCCTGCTGCTCCCTAGCAAGCTCGGCATCTGTTGGATTCTGGGTTCCGGCAAACCCCTGTGAGGTTTGAACCTTGGGGTGCGCACAAAGAACTCTCTCACTCTCTAGATCGCTCGCTCATCAATCTCGCGGCCTAGCTCGACGAACCCGAAGAACACGAGACACAAGGGTTTATACTGGTTCGGGCCACCGTTGTGGTGTAATACCCTACTCCAGTGTGGTGGTGGTGGATTGCCTCATGGGCTAAGGATGAACTAGTACAATGGATGAATAGCCTCCGGAGGAGAGGTGTTCTTGAGCTCGATGAGCTGGTGAGGATGGTGTTGGTGGAATGGATCTGGTCCAAGATCCGTTGCCTCCTATGGTGGTAGCTAGTCCTATTTATAGGGGGCCGGTCCTCTTCCCAAATGTAGGCGGGAAGGGATCCTAGCAGCCAATTTTGAAGGGAGACAACTAGTACAAGTTATCCTGACAAAAGTAGTCTTCGCCTGCCAAAGGCTCTGGTGGTGACGCTGCTATGGGCTCCTCGGTGACCTCCATCCTGCCGTCCTGTTGGTCTTGGTCTTGTTGCACCGATATGGAAACCTTTGCGTGATGCCTTGGGACTCCTCGCCTGCACCTGACTCTTTAGCACCAAAGAGGAAACTGGCGCACTGCGCCCGCTGGCGCCCGCCTGGCCTTGGTCGTCATGGCTCACGTCACGTGAACCTCGCGAGGTGCCCCTTGCATAGATATCTCCGCTCCTCGGGTGCCAGCCTGGGGAGGCCGCCCCCAGGGAGGTCTTGGTGTCGCCCGCCTCGCGAGGCTTGGCCCATCGAGAGGGTCTTGAGTCATTGCTGTCATAGCCGGGCCGTACCGGGCCGTTGATGGAACCACGCCGTGGGCCACAGGCAGGCAAGTCTGGGTACCCCCCCTTCCCAGGACGCCGACAGTAGCCCCCGGGCCCATGGCGCGCTCGGACTTGGCTTCGAGGTGAAGCCAAAGGGCAAGTATGGCACCTGGCAGGCGGCCGCCGTGGTTTACACAGCCTCACCTTCATCGCCATGGCACCGAGCTAGAAGAAGAAGGGAAAGAAGAAGCCCCAAGCATCAGTCGAACTACCGCCATCCTTTGAGCCCACCGTCGAGCGGTCGGTGGTGCTCAACCAGGAAGCGCTGGACAAGGTTCGCCCAGCGCTCGCCGCCATCTCCAATGAGTGGGGGAAAACGGTGGCTTGGCCTGCATCTCGCGCTGCGGTCGACAGGATGGCCACTGAGATCCCCATCCATCTTCATGCCCTTTGGGCGGGCTTGATTCCCCCTTTCTCCGCCTTCTTCAATGCTGTGCTCTCTCACTACCAGTCCAGGCGCTGCACCTGGATCCCCAATCCATCATTCTTATTGCCGTCTTCGCCTTTGTCTGCGAGGCCATGGTGGGCATTGCTCGCTCCGTGGCCTTACTTCGCCATTTCTTCTCACTGCATCTGACTTATGCCCGACACCGCTCAGGATGCTTGAGCTACCAGGCTGTGGTGGCGACGGTCGGCTCGGGGATTGACTTCGAGCTTTCGCCTGCTGTGAGCGAATTCCAAAAGCGGTGGGTGTTCGTGGACGCCGGCGTGCTCAGCCCCCCTGCTCTTGCTCCCGATGGCACCAGCTGCTCCCAGCTCCGGCTAGGGGCACAAGAGGCTCGTTGACTCGCGTCTCGCCCACGTTTGGCGTCAGCTGACCAAGCTGAAGGATCTTGGGGTGACAACGCCCATGGTGGTAAAGGAGTTCATCCGGCACCGCATCGCTCCGCTGTAGCGCCACTCTCGACCGATGTGGACCTTCTCTAGCAGCATGGACCCCATAAGACTCCACGCGCCCGAGCTTCCTCCCGAGGCACATCGGACTGTGCTTGAGTTCCTGACGGGTGACCCGACGCCAGCCGATCTACCGGAGGAGGGCTGCCTCTTGTACTGCTGCTCGAACAAGGTGGAGTTCGCGAGGTAGATTCCCCCCTTCGACGAATGGGGGATGCGCCCGGCCGGCCTTGAGGGGCCTCGCAGGAACCCTGTCTTCGTGGTTCCCTTGCTCGCTGCCAGCACGACGCTCACCCTAGAAGTGGGCGTAGGGGGGCGACCGCTTTCGAACGCTGGCGACGCGGCTGCTGAAGAACCGGCGTTGCTCGGGGCTCCTGAAGTGACGGCCCCTGAGACATGAGAGAGCCGCCCTGAGGAGGCGGCCAGGGGCCTGATGCAGTTTGATGCTCCTGAGGCTAAAGCCCCCGAGGCCCCTGCGAGTCTTCACATAGCGAAAGCGGGGAAGTCGACGCAGCCCAACACTCCTGAGGTCGTCTCCTCAGGAGCAACACCAGCCGCGCCTAGCACTTGTGGCCGCATCTCGGGCTTCGGCCGGCTCGACCGAACTTCGAGGTGCTCCGCAAGAGGAAGGGGTCTCCAAGCTGCAGCGGTGACGCCTCCAGGCCATCGAAGCAGAGGAAGTACATTGCCATAGACGAGTGAGTACCTTATCTTTGTAACTTCCTGAGTGCTACATCTCCTCCTGACCGCAATTCTTTAGGGTCCCTTCTTCTAGGGCGGTGAAATCTCCCCTGAAGTGACCTTCGCATGCTCCGGGCCCTCTACTGACCCTGAGCGCTTCCTGCCAGTCTGTGCTGCATGGCGCGAGGCCTGCTGGGGAGGTGGATGCACTGACCAGGCGCCTTGACCTTGAGCTCTTGTCGTCCCTCCTTCGTGGTCCTGCCTGGGGTGCTGAAAGCGTGCCGAGGCCCCCTCCACTGGTCATCACCCGCGGCTGGGTGATGTCGGACCTGGCCTCGCCCTTGGGCGACGTGGCTCCACCCCGCATGGCCTACGCTGAGGCCCGGGAGGCTGCGGGGAAGGCACCGGTCTCCAACCCCCTGCTAGGAGCAGGTGAGCCGCCTCAAGCTTCCTCGACGGTCCTTGGCGCGGAGGACAAACCCGGCTGCGTGTTTGAGCTTGCGCACGAGCGTAGCGCTGTCCGTCACGGGCTCTTCCAAGAAGCGATGGGCACGCTGAGTCGGCTCAGGGAAGAGCTTGTCGATGTTGACGCCCGCCTTGAGACGGAGGGCCTCGGGCTGGCGGACAAGTGGCGTCAATTGAAGGTGGCCATCAACCTTGGGCGTCTTCAGCGCGAACACGCCAATGCAAAGGCCGAGTCGTCCCTTGCGGCCTCGCGCGAGGCAAGCGCCTAGGCCTTGGAGGAGGCCAGGGAGGCTGATCACTGCCGTGAGGCTGCCGAGGAGCGCGGACGGGAGCTCCAGGCCCTGAACGTCAGCTTGAGCAGTAGGTTGGAGCACGCAAGGCCGTACAGGCATCGATGAGGGGAGCGCCTTCCGAAAAGAGGGAGATCTTGAAGCGCGAGGAAGCGCTGACGCTGGAGGCCTCGGAGCGCTGCCTCGAGCTTGAGCGGTTGGAGACGAGGGAGCGTCAGGTGGCCCAGGACGAAGACGCCGTCAGCGCGCGCGAAGCCGGGATCCAGGAGGAGGTTGACCGCAAGGTGGCGAAGGCTCGTGTAGATCTCGCCAATACGCATGACCTGAAGCTGAAGCTGCTGGAGGCCGAAGCTGAGGGTAGAACCATCACCCTCAGTTCAAGGCTGGATGAAGCGGAGCAGTGCGAGAGGGCTGCTGCGGCAGCCTTGATCTCTATCTAGACCGACCTAGCCTCTGCTCGTGCTGATCTGCTCTTGCTCCAGCAGCAGGTTGCCTATGTCACGTCCCTCGCACAACAGAACAGGGATGAGGCGTGCCGTCGGCAGACATTGTAGCACAAAGCACGCTCCCATGCTTCAGGACCTCAGGGTGAGGGCCAACAGGGCGCTTGGCGCCATCTGCGAAGAGCGCGCCCCTCATCCCCATGTGGAAGACTATGCCAGCCATCTCCGCTTCTTTACCAATGTTGTGACGCACTCGGAGGACTGGGCCGTGAGGGCCCGCAAGCTTATTGAGGAAAGGAGCTGAGGCCTCCTCGGGCGCGCGTTCTCCCGCGTCTTCAGACATCTCCAAATCATCGACCCCCACTTCGATTTTGACGCCACCAGCGCCCCAGTGCCCGGGGCTGTCCGGGACAACCTAGCACGCTGGGTGGATGATAACGTGGACGCTCTGGTCATGGCCTTTGCCACCGAGGACGACGCGATGGTGGTCGTGGCGGACGAAGACAGTGCGGTTGATGACAGTGAGGACGACGCCAACGACAGGGCCAGCAGCGCGTACGAGAGCGACCAAGACAATGCCGCAAGCGACATGTCCCATTGAGCCCGAGCTCCCTTGCTTGAACCTGCACGTAAAGACTTGGACACGGCCTCACGAGGCGTAAGAGTATTTTGTAGGGGGTGCCCCTTGTGTAAGTAAATTACTGCTCTATTTTTTAGGCTAGATTTGAACGCGCTTCTGCAAGCTCACGAGCCCCTCAGCGGGCTCTGCTGCTGTAATTTACCTTGTCCTGCTGGGCCTTGAATTAACTTTGTGGTTGTCGATGCGCCTTGTCCATGAGAGGGGTCCTCCGGGGGCTCACAAGGTTTTGATTCCCCGAGGAGCCTGCTGGTCCGCTTGACAAGGCCTGGCGAGGAGCGAGTGCCAGACTATGGCTGGGTGTGCGCGTGGTGGTCCTGCGGCGATCACATTCTTGGTCCTGGGGAGTCGCCGCCACCCGGGCTCGCCTAAGAACGGTCGTTGTGCGCATAGCACGCCCAGCCCCCGCTCGCGAGGTGCTCACAAGGGAAGGGGTAGCAGGCGCAAGCCTCGAAATAAAGCACGCAACCAAAACACAGGAAATTCATTCGAACAAAGAAGACTCCCCCCAAACTTGACAACAAAAATGAGATTCCAAATTCAACTCCAAAAGGCGGCAAATCGAGCTACAGAAAAGGGGATGAAAGCGAATGGCCGCTTCCGGCACCTAGCTAGTCTTCTTGTCTTCCCACCAGCACAGAGCTAAGTGCTTTCACTGGTTGTGAGCATAATCATTGGGGGATAGTGTCGATGGCTAGTGCGGAGCATGGTGCTTCCACTAGGACATGGGCGGGAGCCCCCGAGGCCCGAGGGCGGCTCTCCAGAGACTCCGGGGCGTGTACAACCCCACTCATTATTACGTGAGAGTGTCACGAGCGGAGACCTTCATAGGCGCGATCCTTGCTTCATATCACCAGGCGAGGGCCACGCCTTGCGCCACCCCCGACCACTGTTGGGGCGTCTGTAAACCAGGACGAGGCCAAGGGGCAAGGGCGACGCCAGCGGCGCCCTCGGCGACAACGGGCCCTCTGCCGGGGGGAAAGGCTCGCCAGCGCTTCCCACGACAGAGGACCTACCTCCATGCAGCACCTTGCTCCACGCGGCGCGGGGGAGGGCCTGGCTCCAGGCCTCTCCCACACAGTCCCAAAGCACCACCCACAGCCGAGGCAGGGCCCTTTGCCACAGGGTCTCAAGCGCCAACTGCCTGGTTCTCCTATGATTCAGGGTTAGCGTAAGCTTGCTCACGAGATATCGGTTGTACCCGCCGTAAATGCCGTCATTTGAAGGGTCGGTGAAGCTCTGGGCGGCTCATTGAAGGCCCGTGCCTCGGGCTCTCCAGCCGCCCATCCTGGTCTGGGGAACAGATCGGGGCCTTCCCCCGGCATGTACTCCAGGTTCACCATGCGGGGCATGTAGGTGTCTGCGACCACCTTGCCGGAACCGCCACCCAGGTGCCCCGCGCCTTGAGCCGCCAGCTTGACGTTTGGCCACAGTGGTCACTGGTAGCATCCGTGGCGTCCTGCAGGCCAGGCCGCCAGCACTTGTCCTTCCTAGCGGCAGCGCGGTCGTGGCAGGGTGGCCCATGCTAGGGCCTATGTTGGTGCTGTTGGACCCCCCTAACGCCCCGAGGGGCGCACGAGCTCGCCGGGGCCTCACGCGTGCTTCCGCTATGACCTGGGGCATGGCCAAGGAGCAGAAGGGCGGCGTACCCCTGCAGACGGTGTCCAGCAGTTCATCGACTCGTTCCAGCAGTGCATCGCGGCCGCTCCCCGCCAATCTGCACCGCAGCAGCTCCCGCGCGGCTCGCATGTTCACCTGCTCCCGTCGGGTGTGTGGTGTCGTTGCCTTGATGTAGCACAGGGATTGCTGGCGGCGGCATGCGTCTTGCTGTGCGCATGAGGCGGTGGCGCCCGGCCGCCCGCGCCACGAGTCTTTGGGTGGTAGCGTGGGCCGCCTGGAGTGCGGAGTTGAGGTCTTCTTGATCGGACAACAGAGCCCAGGCAGGCCAAGCGGCCCAGTGGTTGGCGTGGGTCCTCGTATCGTCAGACATCGGAACCGCGAGGCGATGGCAGGTCGATCGATGGAGAAGAAAGCTTCGGCGCACCCCTACCTGGCGCGCCAAATATTGGATTCTGGGTTTCGGCAAACCCTTGTGAGGTTCGAACTCTGGGGTGCGCACGAAGAACTCTCTCACTCTCTAGGTCGCTCGCTCAACGATCTCGCATCCTAGCTCGATGAACCCGAAGAACACGAGACACAAGGGTTTATACTAGTTCGGGCCACCGCTGTGGTGTAATACCCTACTCCAGTGTGGTGGTGGTGGATTTCCTCATGGGCTAAGGATTAACTAGTACAATGGATGAACAGCCTCCGGAGGAGAGGTGTTCTTGAGCTCGATGAGCTGGTGAGGATGGTATTGGTGGAATGGATCCGGTCCAAGATCCGTTGCCTCCTATGGTGGTGGCTAGTCCTATTTATAGAGTCCCCGGTCCTCTTCCCAAATGTAGGCGGGAAGGGATCCCACAACGGCCAATTTTGAAGGGAGACAACTAGTACAAGTTATCCTGACAAAACTAGTATTCGCCTGCCAATGGCTCTGGTGGTGACGCTGCTGTGGGCTCCTCGGTGACCTCCGTCCTGCCGTCCTACTGGTTTTGGTCTTGTTGCACCGATACGGAAACCTTTGCCTGATGCCTTGGGACTCCTCGCTTGTGCCTGCCTCTTTGGCACTAAAGAGGAAACTGGCGCACTACGCCCGCTGGCGCCCGCCTGGCCTTGGTCGTCATGGGTCACATCACGTGAACCTCGCAAGGTGCCCCTTGCATAGATATCTCCGCTCCTCGGGAGCCAGCCTGGGGAGGCCGCCCCCAGGGAGGTCTTGGTGCCGATCGCCTCGCGAGGTTTGGCCCCTCATGAGGGTCTTGAGTCGTTGTTGTCGAAGTCAGGCCGTACCGGGCCGTTGATGGAGCCACACCATGGGCTGCAGGCAAGCAAGTGTAGGTACCCCCGTTCCCAGGACACTGACATCATCCTCGGCAACATCCTTCCCGGCGGCCCCTAGGAGCTCGGCAGGAAAGTACTTGCCGGGGCCTGATTTTCTTTGCTTATTCTGTCCTACCGATGGTTCAATGGATGGCTGAGTCAGTTGGAGCACAAAGGTCCCTGGTTCCACGGGTAACTTGAGGGCAGCACGTTTTGACAGGTCGTCAGCAATGCTGTTCTCCGCTCGGGGAACATGCTCTGCTTGTAGACCGTCAAAACATTCTTCCAACTTTCTCACTTCATTTACATAGGCTTCTAGGAGCGGGCTCTGATAATCCTTGTTCACTTGCTTCACTACGAGTTGCGAATCCCCATGGAAGATCAACTTTCTGATCCCAAGGTCTGCCGTGATCCTGAGACCGGCAAGCAGTCCCTCATACTCCGCGGTGTTGTTCGTCGATCTCTCCTGGGGAAAGTGCATTTGGACTACGTTCTTGAGGTTCTCTCCGGTGGGCACGACAAGCAGCACACCGGCACCGGCACCTTGCAGTGAGAGAGCCCCATCAAAGTACATAATCCAGTTGCAGCCCGTCTCCTTGCTGGGGAGAGTGGTCTCTTGAATTTCTTTGTCTGCAATGAACTCCGCCAAGACCCTGCTCTGGATTGTCGAAGTGCTTTCAACCTGAGACCACAACTTAGACATTTCCAATGCCCATTCCACATTCCTTCCGGTTGCATCTGGGTTGTGCAAGATTCGTTGCAATGGGAAGCGAGTGATGACGGTGATCTCATGTGCTTGAAAATAATGACGCAGCTTCCTCGAGGCCATGAGGAGGCCAAAGAGCAACTTCGGCACACCAGAGTATCTTGATCTAGCCCCCTGCAAGAGGGAGCTGACAAAGTAAACTGGGTGCTGCATCATCTTCTTCCTCTGTATCACTTCGTTTGCTTGTGCAGATCATGCCTTGCTGGCGCTAGACTCTGTCGGGGCTCCTGCCTTGCCGGTGCCAGACTCTGCCGGGGGTCCTGCCTTGCCGGCACCAGACCCTGCCTAGGGGAGCTCTGGCTCGTCATCCGACAGTCTTGCCACTGCTACCGCTTCTTCGTCAACTTCCCTCTGCACCACTAGTGCAGCACTGACCAGTTGATTCTTTGCCGCTAGATATAGCAACAATGGCTCTTGCGTTTCAGGCGCAACTAGTATTGGTGTAGAGGAGAGGTACCTCTTCAAATCCTGCAGCGCTGCCTCGGCCTCCGGGGTCCATTTCATGGGCCCTGCCTTTTCCAAAATCTTGAAGAAGGGGAGGGCACGCTCAACAGATTTGAAGATGAACCTACTTAAAGCAGAAACGCAGCCAGCAAGCCGACACACATCTTTGACTCGTCTTGGTGCTTCAATCTGCTCAATTGCCTTGATCTTGTCGAGGTTCACTTCGATCGCACGTGGAGACACAAAGAACCCGAGAAGTTTTCCGGATGGAACACCGAACACACACTTCTCAGGGTTGAGCTTGAGATTGATCTTGCGTAAATTTGCAAATGTTTCTTCCAAATCTTGCACAAGTGTTGCCATGTCCTTGGTTTTGACCACTATGTCATCCATGTAAGCCTCCTTATTTCTATGGAGCTGGGGCTCAAAAAATTTCTGAGCCGCTCTTGCAAATGTTGAACCAGCACTTTTCAACCTGAAAGGCATTCGTATAAAACAATACGTGCCACATGGGGTGATAAAGGCGGTCTTCTCTTCGTCTTCCTTCGTCATAAAGATTTGATGGTATCCTGAATAGGCGTCAAGGAATGACAGCAGATCACACCCCGCATTGGAGTCCATGATCTGGTCAATGCGCGGCAAAGGGGAAGGATCCTTTGGGCAGGCTTTATTGATATCTGTATAATCAATGCACAACCTCCATTTCCCATTTGCCTTGTGCACCACCACTGGATTAGCCAACCATGTTGGGTGGTGCACTCCTCTGACCAAACCTGCAGCTTCCAACTTCCTAATCTCCTCGATGATGAATTCTTGCCTCTCCAAAGCTTGCTTCCTGACCTTCTACTTGGCGGGCCGCGCATGAGGACAGACAGCAAGGTGGTGCTCAATCACCTCCACAGGAACGCATGGGGATGTCGAGATGCTTGCCATGCAAACACATCGACGATTCGCCCGCAGGGAAGGCTGACGGCGCTTTCCTATCTATTGTCGAGGGTGGAGCTTATAGTAAAAGCTCCGCCCGTGCCGTCCTCCTTGACAGGCACCTTCTTGGTCTCCGGTGGTGCAGCCTTGGATTTCTTGCTCTTGCCGATGGAGCTCTCTGGCACGTCGTCAACAGGAACGCCGCACTCTAAGGAGGCGTGTTTGCCGGAGTGGGTGCAAGAGGCTTGGCCGGGGCCAGAAGCCTTGCCGGTGACTGAGGTCTTGCCGGTCTTCTTCCTCTCAGGGGCTCCAATGGCAGGAGCAAGTGCCTTGATGGCAGGCGGCACCACCGCCTACCGATAGAGCTGATTGGCACAGATGAGCACATCCTTCTTGTCGGACCCGACGGTGATGATGCTCATCCGGCCGGGCATCTTCAGCGTGATGATGCTCGACGGCCAAGGATCCCGTTATACGGCAACGAGATCTTGGCTACATAAAAAACGATCTTCTCTGTCCTGTAGTTCAGCTCACCACCAAATGTAACTGGTAACATGATCCTACCCTTGGGCTAGCTTCTCCCTGGATTGATCCCTTGAAACGTGCCCATCTCCTCGAGATCTCCCTTGGGGATTTGCAACCCCTTAATCGCTTGGGGCGAGATCAAGTTCATACCGGCCTCGCCATCCACTAGCATTTTCGTCACCCTGAGGTTGCGAATTGTTGGGAAACCAACAATGGCAAGCACCCACCCGCAGTTGTGTGGTCAGGGTGATCCTCGGCGTCGAAAATGATATGCGTGTTGGACCATTTTAGTGGCCTTTGGGCGTCGAACGATGGCTCTGTCGCATTGATCTCGCGCGCCCACTGTTTAAGTTGGCGGTGAGAGGAATGCAACGAGGCGCCACCATCGATACACATGGCTTGTGTGGCCCTTTGAAATTCTTGGTCGTTGGACTCGTCGTCCTCTTCGTGGTCATCATCCCCCTCTTTCTTGTCACGGCCTCGAGCAGGCCTCTCTTGTTGCTTTTCCTTGCTGCGACGACCCCCTCGGCCGCCGCGCATCTTGGCAGACTCCTCAGCACCATCCTAGCCCTTCTCCTTGTCCCATATTTCATACTGAGCTCTCTGGCTCTCCACAAGCTGCTCAACTTGCTGGCAGTTTTGGAGGTCATGGCCCTTGGTGCGATGGATCTTGCAATATTGCTTGTCGGAGCCCTCTGACTTGCGGCCGCCAAGTCCTGGCAGGCAGCACACCCGGCAACTTCCTTGCCGGGGTTGTCTACCTTAGCCTTCTTGGCGGTGCCGGGATTGCTGGATTCCTCGACGACAAGCACGGTATTGCCCCTGTGCTTCTTATTGCATCGTCGGCCCTTCTTTGCTGAGGCGACAACGTCTTCGTCTCCAGAATCACTTCCCATGTCGGCATCTTTGCCGGGGTACTTCCTTCCTTATTCAGCACGAGCACATCTGTCGGCCAGAACATACAGTTCGGCAACATCCCTAACCTTGTTCATGGCCAGCTCTTCACGCATCTTGCGGTTGTGCATGTTCTGATGGAACACGCTGATGACTGCGGCAGGATGAACATCTGGGATGTTGTACTGCAAACGACTGAATCTCTGTATGTACTTGCGCAAGGATTCGCCATCGTTCTGGGGGATGAGATGCAAATCACTTGCCTGGCCAGGAGCTTGATGGCCTCTGGTAAAGGCGCCAACAAACTCGAGGCACAGGTCCGACCAAGAGGAGATGGAAGGTGCATCAACCATGACCTAACGTTGGGTTTGAGCACCAACATGAAGTAGTTGGCGAGCACCTTGTCGTCCCGAGCCCCGGCAGCTTGCATCGCAATGGTGTATATGCTTTCGAGAACTTGGGCCGGATGGGTCTTGCCGTTGTACTTCTCCGGGACCTCGAGTTTGAGCGATGCGGCCCGGTGGGCCCTTTGGGCTGCCGCAACTCACGGGTAAAAGCTGGACAACCTACCTCGTATGGCAGGCCACCAGAATCCCCCGGCGCAGGCCTGTACGCATGGGCCATGCACGCCTATCAGACTGATGGTGTGCTTCCCGTCGCCGCTCGAGGTAGTTCGATCGTCCTCTTTAACCCGCTCCCGAAGAACTTGAAGTTGGTCGCAACGAGCTCGTGGATCGGACGAAGCTGTGGATCCATCATCACGGGCGTCGACCCACCGAGCTGGCGACCGTTGCTGTCGTGGTGGAGGGGAGTGCACCGTGGTTGCGTCGCCTCCGGCCCTTCCGTCGTCGGCACTCGCCGACTTGGTGGACCGACGCCGCGAGGGGCATGCCTCCTGGTATTGATCTTTATGGCCAATAAGGCTCTGGATAGCAGCCCTCCACTCTTCTTGCTTCTCCATAGCAGGAGGGAAGTCGAGGAGTAGTTGTACTCGCGCTAATGCTTCCGCTGGAGTAGGTGGTAGCCACAAGCGCGAGGAACGGGAGGTGCTCGGACTTCTAACCATGTTAGAAGGAGCACCGTCACGGTTCCGCGGCCATGCGCCGTCTTGACCAGCATCTTGGTGTGCATGTCAACCCTGCGCATCTCAAGAATGATGCAGAGGGCTCTTCCCCCGGCGGCTCCTGAGGTCAGCAACGTCGCGGTGCTGCTCGTCGCGCACGACCTGAGAGGACCGCGGCGCGGGCACCGGGCGGGGGTGTCTTGGAGGTCGCCGCGTCGCCCGTAGGCAGCACGACTCTACCCTTGGAGGTCCCCGCGCCACCCGTAGGCGGCACGGCTCCGTTCTTGGATGCGGCGGCGTGAGGCTCGTCGTCTTGGGCACGAATGACGCTGCTCTCCTGGCTTCGATTGCCAGAGTGTCGTGGATGGTCGCGAGCCACACCTCCACTATCATCCGCGTCTACCATGTCGCCCGTCCGTGCTGGCACGGGTGGATCGCCTCCAGATGAACCGATCGCCGTGATCCCCTTCTTGGGAGCCATGGTGATCGAGGAAACGACGTGCTAACCGCTAGATCAAGTTTGCAGAACTCTCCACTCCTGCCTAGCGCGCCAAAGATGTTAGGGAGAACGACACCTACGGGACCACGCGGGTCCCTTCTACGGTTTGGCAGGGAAGAGGGGTAGAGAAAAGAGCAGATCTAATGATCAACACTATGGATTTTTACCCAGGTTCGGGCGGCTCGGAAGCGTAAAACCCTAGTCTTGCTTGAGTGTATATTTTGTGTTCTTGAGCTTTAGCTAGCTGCTGTGCATGCGAGCTGGGCCAAGAGGTTCAAAAGTCCGAATCCTCGTCCAGTACGCTGCGGGCCTCCTTTTATATGTCCAAGGGGCTGCCACAACGGCATACATGAGGTGTAAAGTAGCTACAGTGTTTATGTTTATCATCGGTGTCTTAGGACAAATGCCATAAATGTGCTGCTTACGTGCCCTTCAGCTTTATTGGGGACGGAAATAGAACATGTCCCATCCATCGCCGCCCCACCCTATCTCGACACGCGTCCATGCCGATGAGGCATGTAGTGCCAAGTTGGCTGGCTAGCTGTTGCGTTGGGGAGGTGGCAGGATCTTCATGAAGATCTGCATGCCGCCACGCAGGTGCTTGCCAGGCTGGCAGGCTGGCCACTGCGCTGGAGTGGTGACGGGGTGGCGGGGTCTTGCCGATGTCCCCGGCAAGGATCTTGCCGGGGCCTCACAGACGTCCTTGACAAGGATCTTGCTGGGTACTTTGTCTTCTGGCCTTCACAAAGATCTGCACGCCACTACGCGCGCGCCCCTGGGTCTGGGCCTTAACGTTGTCGATGGTGTCAGAGCTCTCAGCCTCAAGGGTGGTGCTCTTCTTAATGCTCTGTAAGTCGTCCCGACAAGGATCTTGCCGGGGTCTCGCAAGCCCTTGCCGAGGGTCCAGCTCGTTCTCTGTTCTCTGGTCTCTGGCTTGGCCGCTTCTCTTCGCCTTGTATCTCGTTTTTATCCTTGATCGCCCTCTTCATGCCTCGCCGCGCGTGGGGCTACGACTTCCCGTGCACAAGTATGGGGTGCTAAAGGGCCCAAACTTAAGTACACCGACACCAACTTGTGACGCCCCCGCCTCGACCGTGCACTAATCGTACACGCGAACATGCATGATCAAGATCATAGACTTAAGGGAATATATCACAACACAACTCCACGACACAAAGGATAAACATAAATCTCATGAATTACAAGCTAGGGTCGCAAGACCCGAAATTACATCAAGAGTTAGGTCTGACTATATACAAATACAAAGGTGCCTTAAGAAGGCAAAAACAAACAATAACTCTAGATCGGAAGGCATAGGCCTCCTGCCTGGGACCTCCGAACTACTCCTGGTTAGCGGTCTCCACATAGTAGCCAAGCTCGGCATCCTCTGGCTCCTAGGCTCCATCATCTGATCGCAACATCCAGGAAGAAGAAAAGAGGTAGCAAAGCAACCGTGAATACTCATCCAAAGTACTCGCAAGACTTACATCAGAGCTATGCTAAATATGCATTGGTGTCAAAGGAATGGGGCTATATCTTTGGACTATACTGCAGAAATACCATAATAAGGGGGAGAGGAGTTTACATATAATATTTAGTATCATGTATTCATCATCAACACCCGGAGATCCTTTCTCGACTACCCAGCGAGAAAGTGATCCCGGAGTAGTAAAACAGTTAAGTATCACAATAGTATCCAGTTCTAGTTGTAGTAGATCAGGATACAAGTCCAAGCATCTTGTTACCATGGACACGACTATTCGAATAGATTACTTCCTGGAAGGGGTGCACCATATTACCCAACACGCTCGACTAAATCCAACCGAACACACTTTATTGGGACATGCCTGGCCTCGGCTGATCAACATGCCGTAGTCCTAACTAGGCTCTCTAGAGACGTCACACGCCGGTCTAAATCCTAAGTGCGAAGGTGTCATGGGCCTATCGTCCAAAGCACTCCTGTGCATTCTGAGGACAGCCAGGACCAGTCCTGGCTACCTCTTTATACAAAGCAAGTGCTTACGCGGACCGCCCGGGCGCGTGCCGCTCAACTGTGACGTCTCTAGAGCTTTCAGGAGAATTGTACGACGCCGAGTGCCCATAACTTATCCCGCATGGTGGTTAGTGCGTAAGGGCATGTAGCCCAACTTAGATCACATACCCAAATCCATTAGTGTATTGGGAGGTCACGGAAACAAACGGTGATCCTGTCACCCCGTCTCATGGACTTACGACAAGGGCCAGGCCCCTCCCTCTCTAGGGTGGTCTCTGCCTGCCTGACCGTGCTGCGTCATTACCTCGCGGGTACCGTCATGGTCAACCCGACTTCAATAACTCTCACAGGTACCCCTTGGGTCGACCCGACAATTAACAAGGGACTGAGGTAAAAGTCAAGGTATCCATGTGTCCATAACATCAAGGGGGAATCTTAGGAATCACCCTTGATGGATTCCTATTCTTTGTAACCGTCAAGGTGACCTTGGAGGAATCACCCTCGAAGGGTTCACACTTGAGGTGTTTCACGACATAGTCATCATCGGGAGTGGTGAATGAGGAATCACCCTCCGTAATCCATGATCGATTAGCTACATTACAGAGATATCATCAGGGGTGCGATACGAGGTATCACTCTTCGCACTCGATAATAGCTTTACAGAGTCGTACAACTAAGGGGGGTGCCGGTGATGTGTCGGTCTCTGCACGTCGATCACATCGATCGAGTCATCGACAACAAAGCGGGGCGACAAGGACAAGGGTGAGGGGTCACTAATCAACCTACACTAAGCATATATGATAACAGGTAAAGCAACAACAACAGGTTACAAAAGCGGGCTATGCATCAGAATAGGATCTATCAAAATACAGTAGCAAAATAGAATGCAAGCACGGGCGAGAAAGAATGGGTGATATAGGAATGATCCAGGGGGTTTTGCTTGCTTGGAAGCTCTACTGAAAGGGGTTGGTCGTTAGGAGTGTAGTCGTACTCGGGAGCCGCGTCGGTCTCGTGGTCTACCGGAGAGAAGAGGGGGAAGAAACAATAAATATAGAGCAAACAAATGCACCACGATGCATGACATGGAAATATGCCATGTTAGGGGTGACCTAATGCAGTGCTAAGCGTTACCGACGGAGCGGGAAAATATCTCGGAATATTTTCCCGGTTTTAGGGAGTTATCGGAGAGATGAACCGGAGGGGAAGGTTCCATGTTTGTAGTGTTAGATACATGTGACATGTGTGTGGATAGCATATTCGAATTCATCTTCCTTTTCTAATTAATTTTAATATATAAATTATTTTCATCCGAGTTATAGATTTTTTTCTATGATTCTTCAAAGTTTTATTGATTTTCTGAATTTATTATTAATTCGAAATTAAAAGAGAAATTGCTAAAAGCACCAGGCTATGGGCCAGTTGATCCAGTCAACATCCAGCCAGCAGTCAACTGGGATGACCGTTGACTGGTCAAATATGACAGGTGGGGCGCCACTATCATTGACATAGTTTTAAATGAGTTTATTAGTTCATTTTAATCAGGTTAATTGATGTGAGACACACTGTCATTGCCTCAAACTAAACTAAAAGGTTATTTAACCAGGGACCTGCCTGTTAGTGGCTAATTAGTAGTTAGATTAGCGCCTAATCTATAGTTATAGAGATGGGGCCATATGTTAGTGGCACGGGTAGTTTTAAGCAGAGGGCCCGCACGCTGGCTATGCTCTCCGGCAAAACTAGAGAGCGGCAGCGTGGCTCGGCCGTGCCACTCTGGCGACCACTTGGCGCGCGAAGAGTGGCTACGGGATGGGGTGAAGGCGCGCATCGAGCTAAGGAGACTAGGGGCGCGGGTATGCACATGATCGGTGGCCATGGTGAACGCTCGCGACGGTGGTGGCTCGGACACGGTGAGCCGGGCAGCTGGCGGCAATGGGCGGCAAAGGTGGGCGTAGCCAAGGGATTTGCATGGTGGGGGCAGGAGCGGAGCGAAGGAGCAGGGAGCAGCAACAACAAGCAGCGAGCAGTGATGCCGTAGTGCACAGGGGCAGCAATGGCTGCCGTCGATGCAGACTCATGTGGCTAGGGGCGCATGAGAAGGCGCGAGCAGGCACAGGGCGCGGCCAGACGCGACTAGGGCTCGCGGGTGCGCCGGCAAAGCCGTGACAACCGCGAGGCCGCCTTGACCTCGGGCGCTCTGGGAGACAACACAAACAGCGTGGATTCGATAGGGGGAGAGGGAGGAATGAAAGTGGACCTCACCACGGTGCCGACGACAAGGTCGAGGAGGCCGTAGGGGTTCAAGGGCGAGTGAATCGACGACGAGTCAGAGGTGGCGCCCAGCGGAGGGATTGATACGTCTCCAACGTATCTATAATTTTTTATTGTTCCATGCTATTAAATTATTTGTTTTGGATGTTTTATATGTATTAATATGCTACTTTATATTATTTTTGGGACTAACCTATTAACCTAGAGCCTAGTGCCAGTTTCTGTTTTTTTCCTTGTTTTTGAGTTTTACTGAAAAGGAATATCAAACGGAGTCCAAACGGAATAAAACTTTATGATGATTTTTCTTAGACTAGAAGACATCCACAGAGCTTGGAGAGGGGGTAAGAAGATGGACGAGGATGCCACAAGCCCCCTAGGCGCGCCCTAGGGGCGCGCCCTAAGGCCTTGTGGGCCCCTCGGGTGTCCTCCAACCCTAATTCTTGCACTATAAATTCCCAAATATTCCCAAACCAACAGAAGCGTCCACCAAAATACTTTTCCGCCGCCGCAAGCCTCTGTTCCCGTGAGATCCCATCTTGGGGCCTTTTCCGGCACCCTGCCGGAGGGGGATTCGATCATGGAGGGCATCTACATCAACCTTGCTGCCCTTCCAATGAAGCGTGAGTAGTTTACCACAGACCTACGGGTCCATCGCTAGTAGCTATATGGCTTATTCTCTCTCTTTGATCTTCAATACAGTGTTCTCCTTGATGTTCTTGGAGTTCTATCCGATGTAATATTCTATTGCGGTGTGTTTGTCGAGATCCGACGAATTGTGGATTTATGATCAGATTATCTATGAATATTATTTGAGTCTTTTCTGAACTCTTTTATGCATGATTAAATATCCTTGTATTTCTCTTTGAATTATCGGTTTGGTTTGGCCAACTAGATTGGTTCTTATTGCAATGGGATAGGTGCTTAGTTGTGGGTTCAATCTTGCGGTGTCCTCACCCAGTGACAAAGTACGGGTAGCGAGGCACGTATTGTATTGTTGCCATCAAGGGAAAAAGATGGGGTTTTCATCATATTGCTTGAGTTTATCCCTCTACCTCATGTCATCTTACTTAAGGCGTTACTCTGTTCTTATGAACTACTCTATATGCATGCTGGATAGTGGTCGATGTCTAGAGTAATAGTAGTAGATGTAGGCAGGAGCCGGTCTACTTGACACAGACGTGATGCCTATATTCATAATCATTGCCTTGGATATCGTCATAACTTTGCGCTTTTGGAGCGACCCGATCTCAGATGGTCAAGTCTATGTGCTCAGTGTCATCCCTGGATCGGTAATGCTGACACACACAGTACTCGAATGGATTTATAACAGAGTAGCAATCACACACTTATTACATCGAAGGTCTCGGAAGAGAACTTATTACAATAAATATGGCTTAAGACCATCTAAATAAGATAACAGCGGAAGGCTTGGAATAAATAGTGAGTCCATCAACTCCAACGGCATAGCTGAGTGCATGACAAACGACCTAGCGCACCTTACTCCTCGTCTGAAAAGTCTGCAACATGATACGTTGCAGCCCAAAAACAGGTCAGCACATGGAATATGCTGGCAATATAACCTGATAGAGCAATGAGCAGGATAAATGTTATCACTACATGCATATATGGCTGGTGGAGGCTCTAAGGTTATAATGTTTTGCGAAAAGCCAATTTTTCCCTACAACAAAGGAATAGATTTTATTTAACTATCATGGTGGTTGAAACATCATTGAGAAGGTTCCTCCAACTCAAACCCAATTAAAGTATGTCGGTGTACTAGAGTAGGGGTACCCTAGTATCCCGAACTTGTGCACGGGCAGTTGCAGCCCTCCGCGGCAAGGCTTACCGGGTGACCGCCAAGGTCCTCCGTGGTTCCTTTGGAGCCATTCAAGAACAAAGTATTCAAGCCAAGGAGACAAGGCCCCGGCAAGAGGAGCTTGCCGGGAAGGCCACCCAAGGCACCTAGGAGACAAGGTCCGGCAAGAGGAGCTTGCCGGGAAGGTCCGGTGAGCGACAAGCTTCCGGACGCGACAAGACAACAACCACGGCAAAGGCGCTTGTCAGCGCAGCACCACCACTCTGTACTGCGCTCCAGCACATCCACTAACGTGTCGCCACAGGACCTTTCCAGCGTGGCAAGAGCTGTGCAGCCCGTGATCTTGTGGTAAGCGGCGTGACAAGATTGCCATCGTGGCGGCGGTGGCGCCCCAGTCCCTTTCTGCACTGTTAGGGCGACGTAGACGGGCATTTAATGCCTTTGTCCCCTGCCGTCAGGGTTATGTATGATACACTGTACAAGTAGCTGTACCAACCACTCCTTTTCCATTTTTACCCTTGTCTACGTTGCCACCTGTCGGAGACCCCTTTAGCATATAAAAGGAGGCCCATGCGCAACGTAGGAGGTGAGAGGGGTTCGAAAGGTTCGAGGCCAGAGAACACTCACGCTTGGTCTCGTTAGCAGCTGGTGTGTACTGTAGCACTCAGCGCTCCTGAGCAAGAACTCAATACACTCAGACATGCAGCAGTAGGAGTGTTATCTCTCCGGAGAGCTCCGGCTGGGTAAACCACTTTCATTAGCCGCCTCGATCTGTTCTTCGTGCGACCTCCGCCCCTTGAACGAAAGGGGCTCGGTCCGCCGGTCCCATAGGTGTTCGTGGGCCAGATCAGCCTCCCCGACATCTTTGGCGCGCCAGGTAGGGGGCGTCGAGATTGTGTGAATCTGATCCGGCGTCCACACGAGCTAGATCTTCATCATCTTCATCGACATGCCACCGAAGAAGAAGGCTTCGGCGGCAGATGTTCGCGGCGTCGAACCCACCACCACCGGAGCAAGCGGGTGGTGGGGTAGACGCCAGCGAAGAATGGGCGTCAACGGGGAGCCCACGGTGCTGCCAAGTCAAGGACAAGGCTGCGCAGACCTCGGCGTCCGTACATGCACCGCGCCCGTCTCAGGAGGTTCGGGACCGACATCGTCATGGTATTCACAACGCCATACGCTCGTTGGACCAAGATCGAGCTGGTGGATCTCGGGATGCTCAAGACCAGCATGCACGCCAACATCTTTGTACGAAGCGAGCACGATCGCTGGGCGGGATCCTGCTCCTTCTAACATAGTTAGAAGTCCGAGCATATCCGGTCCTCGCGCCAGATTCGCCATCGCCACCCACCACTCCGGCGAAGCTTTGGCGAGCTCAATCGCTCTGGATTACCTCCAACAGCCGACAAGGTCGATGAATGGAGGGCCACCATTCAGAGTCTCATCGGCTTTGCCAGCGGCGACGCTCATGGCAGCCGAGTGCATCGCTGCGGCAGGATCGCTAAGCACGAGCCGGTGGCGGCGAAAAACCGTGGGGCGCAACCACCATGCACTCTCCACCCGAAGGCCAAGATCGCCCGACTTCGCCGGATCCACCTCGACAGCGACTCCACCGCGTCATCGGATCCACGAGCTCGCCGCGATCAGCGCCAAGTTCTTCACGAACGACAGCATGAAGACGCTCGAACTCGCATCGAGCGCCGAAGAGAAGCGCGGCGTCAATCCGACCAGCGTGCTGGGCCTTCTGTCAACATGCATGCGCCAGGGGAACCAGGCGACTTGCCGTACGCGGTAGGTTGCCCTGCGTTCACTCGTGAGCTGCGGCAAGTCCAAAGGCCCAAGAAGAAGAATTTCAAGCCGACGCATCAGAGAAGTACGACGGCAAGACGCATCCGTCGGAGTTCCTCAGCATCTACACCATCGCGGCGGTGCAATCTGCCGGGGCGAGACGACAAGATCTGGCCAACTACTTCCGGCGGTGCTCAAGCCCAATGTCAGATCCTGGCTCATGCCATCTCTGTCCCTGGCGACAAGAAGGATGCTCTTATCTGCACCGACAAGATCTACCGGGAAGCAGCAGCCGCAGCAGATCGCAAGTCACTTGCCGCTGAAGCTCCCGGGGCAGAGAAGAAGACCAAGTCCGGCAAGAGCTCTGATGCCCACTCCGGCAAGCGCACCTCTTCGGAGTGCTGCGCTACCGTCGAGGACGCACCATCGAGCTCCACCGGCAAGTGTAAGAAGAGGAAGTTGATCTCTGGTGACTATTTTCCGCAGAGCTTCCCGAAGTCGCCGTCAAGAAGGTCCTCAAGATCAACACCAACAGTGCTGAGGAGCAGTCTGCTCCGACAAGCCCTAGGGTTTGTTTCGTTGAAGCAGACGCTCCCGACAAGTTTTGCTCCGGCAAGCTTGCCGGGGAACGTCAAGCTCCGACGGAGCCGCTGGTTCTCGCGGTGGAAGCGCATGTTCGCGCAGCAGCAGATGTGCCTTTAGTCCTTGTTGTCGAGCCGCATAAGCTCCAAAGATGGGCGCAGCAGATTGTCCATTTCCTTCAGACAGGAGAACTTCCCGAAGAGCAGGAAGAAGCAGAAAGAGTAGCCCGGCAGTCAAGTATGTACCAGTTTGTCGACAGCACACTGTACAGAAGAAGACTCAACGATGTGAAATTGAAGTGTATTCACCGGGAAGACGGACAAAAGCTGTTGGCAGAGATACATGGAGGCATATGTGGTCACCACATTGGCGCCAGAGCACTTGCCGGCAAAGCGTTCCGGCAAGGTTTCTTTTGGCCGACAGCCCTCCGAGGATGCAATCGCACAAGTAACCAAGTGTGAAGCGTGCGGTTCCATTCCAAGCAGATACACCACCAGCTCAAGCTCTCCAGACGATCCCTTTATCACGGCCATTTTCGATGCGGGGCTCGACATCCTCGGCCCCTTTCCCGAGCATTGGGGGCTTTGAGTACTTATGCGTTGCAATCGACAAGTTCACAAAGTGGCCGGAAGTGGAAGAAGTGAGGAAGGTGACAAGACAGTCGGTCAAGTTCTTTTGGTCGATTGTTTGCCGTTTGAATCCCTAACAGGATCATCACCGACAACGGCACGCAATTCCACGAGCCGCACCTTCATGCAAAGACGCCCAAGATCTTGGCGCCAAGGTTCGCTTCGCCTACATTTGCTCATCCGAGAAGTAACGGTCAAGCGGAGAGGGCGAATGCTGAAGTGTTGCGCGGGCTCAAGACCGTAACTTCGGGGCTGCACAAGTGCGGATAGAACTGGATTGAGGAGCTGCCGGTGGTTCTTTGGTCGATCAGACGACGCCAAATCGAGCCATCGCCGGACACCTTTTCGCTCTAGTCTATGGAGCAAAGGCAGTTCTCCCCACGGAACTTCGTATATGGATCACCTCAAGTGCTCGCTTATGATGAGCTTGAGCAAGAGCAGCTATGACAAGATGACGCTACCGCTCCTTGAGGAGGATCGTCTTGAGCGCAGACGAGCTGCTCGATACCAGCAAGCTTTGCGCCGCTACCATAGCCGCAAAGTTAATGCCAGAAGTCTCGAGGAAGGTGACCTTGTTCTTCGGCGCGTTCAGTCCGCCAAGAATTCCAACCGGGTGAAACGAGTCACTAGGCCTGGCGCTATCCGCCTTGAGACCGAAGATGGCATTCCGGTGAGCAACTCCTGGAACATTGAGCATCTTCGTAAGTTTTACTCAGAGGGCGGTTGTCGGAACCTATTCCGGCAACCACCTTTTGAACAAGTCTTGCCGATGTTGCATGTAATCCTTTGTAAAAGCGAGCAGGACCCGTGCATAGCACCTACCCCGTAGCAATAACGAGCCATAAGGCTCCATATCTTTATTTTCTCTTCTTTCTCTTTCTCAAAGAAAGGAAGGTTCCCTCGCCCACAAGTTTGCCGGGAGGAAAGGAGAAGATAATGGTGTGGACCAAGCGTCGCTCAAGGAAGTCTAGCCTCACCGGGAAGCAAACGACAGAAAAGCTAAGTTGCTCAAGTTTGAGCAATCAGATTTAAAAAAGTTAAGTTATCTTCCTCGAACGACCATACTTTGTATGGAAAACTCAGGCGCTGGAGGAACCAACTCGTAGCTAGTTGCGCCCTTACTTTGTTTCGAGTCCGCTCAACAACTTAAGTGAGCTGCGACTAGTTGCGACAAGGTTTCTTGCCGGTAGCAGCACCGCTAGTTGCGCCCTTACTTTGTTTCGAGTCCGCTCAACAACTTAAGTGAGCTGCGACTAGTTGCGACAAGGTTTCTTGTCGGTAGCAGCACCGCCAAAGAAGGCTCGCCGACGTCTCAAGACTCGGCGACCATGCTGTGTGCTCACAATGACAAGTTCCCTAAAAGCATAGGGCAAAAACATACAAAGGAAGGAACCAAGTAAAGGAAATAACATAGCAATTGCTACCGAAATAGAGTTATATTACAAGATAGCTTGTCGCAACTCTAATAGATTGTTCTCATAACATGACCAGCAGCGGCAAGAAAAAGAGAAAGCGGGCGGCCTAATCTACGCGATCGCCCTCAACCCTCTTGATCCCGCTCACCCTATCCACGATGGGTGCGACAAGGGTCTTGAGTGCTTCCACATCAGCATCCGGCGGCAAGGACTTGAGGACGTTGATGAGGTTGAGGCCTGGATTGCGGAAGGCCACCTTCATCAGCACCTTTTAAAGAGCTCCCGCGCAGATCTGGCGCGACTCGTCGGCCAGCTGCTTTGGGATCTCTTCCTGAGTCATTGGAGGGTCGTCACCACGCCTTTGAAGAACAAGCTGAGCTTGGCGCTGGGCTGGAGGTGCTCATCGGAGGAATACCCAAGGTCCTCCATCCCCAGCTGCGCCAGCTCCCTGTCGATGGCTGCAGCAACATCCACGAGACCCTCCCTGGCGTGGTGGGTCCGGAGTGAGTTACGGCATAACCCAGGCCGCGCGTGCCCGTGCCCTGTTTTGGGCCTGGCCCAACAACGCTCGGCACCGTGTGTGGCCCAGGCCCGGGGCTCTGCCGGTGTACTAGAGTAGGGGTACCCTAGTATCCCGAACTTGTGCACGGGCAGTTGCAGCCCTCAGCGGCAAGGCTTAGGGTGACCACTAAGGTCCTCCATGGTTCCTTTGGAGCCATTCAAGAACAAAGTATTCAAGCCAAGGAGACAAGGCCCGGCAAGAGGAGCTTGCCGAAGGCCACCCAAGGCACCCTAGGAGACAAGGTCCGGCAAGAGGAGCTTTAGGGAAGGCCCGTGAGCGACAAGCTTCCGGACGCGACAAGACAACAACCGCAAAGAAGGCGCTTGCATGGCAGACCACCACTCTGTACT
The DNA here is from genome assembly GCA_021605145.1 of Aegilops bicornis. Taxonomy (NCBI): domain Eukaryota; kingdom Viridiplantae; phylum Streptophyta; class Magnoliopsida; order Poales; family Poaceae; genus Aegilops; species Aegilops bicornis. The sequence goes on along the minus strand of CM038675.1, from coordinate 376,994,529 downwards.
GCGCTCCGGCACATCCACTAACGTGGTCGCCTGGGACCTTTCCAGCGCGTGTGGCAAGAGGTCTGCAGCCAGCGGTCTTGCGCGGTGGTAAGCGGCGCCGACAAGATTGCCATCGTGGCGGCGGTGGCGCCTGACGGTCCCTCATCGCCCGTTAGGGCGACGTGAGACGGGCATTTAATGCCTTTGTCCCTGCCGTCGGGTTAGGTATGATACACTGTACAAGTAGCTGTACCAACCACTCCTTTTCCATTTTACCCTTGTCTACGTTGCCACCGCCGGAGACCCTTTAGCATATAAAAGGAGGCCCATGCGCAACGTAGGAGGTGAGAGGGGTTCGAAAGGTTCGAGGCCAGAGAACACTCACGCTTGGTCTCGTTAGCAGCTGGTGTGTACTGTAGCACTCAGCGCTCCTGAGCAAGAACTCAATACACTCAGACATGCAGCAGTAGGAGTGTTATCTCTCCGGAGAGCTCCGAAGCTGGGTAAACCGCTCGTGTGCTTCGCCTCGATCTGCTCTTCGTGCGACCTCCGCCCCCCGCCGAACCGAAAGGGGCTCGGTCCGCCGGTCCCATAGGTGTTCGTGGGCCAGATCAGCCTTCCCGACAAAGTAGTCATTATCAACCCAACAAATTAGTTTAGAGTGATGAGATCAAATCAATAATTCAAGTACCAGATACTCAAGATGTCCATAACCGGGGACACGGCTAACCACGATTAGTTTATACACTCTGCAGAGGTTTGCGCACTTTTCCCCACAAGACCCGATCTCCTCCGTTGGATTTTCTCGCACTACATGGTGTTTGAGCATTGGATGACCGAGACATAGTCTTTCAGAAGCAATAACTCTAACCCTGGGTAGACAGTACCAACCTACATCCCCTACATCTGCTAGCCTACCACTGGAAGAGGTCATGCAACTCACTCAACTATGTTAGAGACCATAATAGCTTGTGGCTGCACACGGAAGATTCTAGCATGAATAATCTTATGATCCCTTTGAGCCTGGGTGGCGAACCATAGGATGATCACACGGGTCCTCTGGGATATCCTAGGACAACACTGGATTCTCCAGGTGCCCGGGCAAACCACTGGGTGCTCCAGGGTGCCCCAACTAATCCACCCAGATGTGTATTTAAGTAGCCACCTTAAGTTAACCATTAATTAACAATCTCACATTTGTCATAAATACACTCAACCAATCCACGTCTACGAGCATAGCATAGCAGTATAAGCATAACGTAGTAACTCCCAGGGGTTGAATGCAAGACAATAGGTTCCTACCTCATCAAGTACTTCCCAAAACCCACATGTTATCAATCCTACTCATGCAATGTTTGAGGGTTGAAACTAATGCATAAAAACTGGGTAGTAAAGGGATGTGATCAAAGTGTGATCTTGCCTTGCTGACGATCCGCAAAACCTAGTGACTCGTAGTAGCACGCTTCGCACTCCGGGAATTATATCACAAACAAACAATAGCATACATAAGCAATCAAGCAAAGATGCACGGGTAAAGCTCAAATAAGATTTAACCAGAAAGTTCAACTGAAGAACTCAGGTTTGCAAAAAGAATCAAATCGAACGGAGCAACGAAACTCAAACTACGGAAGAAATAAGATCCGTTTACTAATCTGGACTAAAGTCAAATTTTACAGTACCAAAATCTTGTTCAAGTTGGTTAAACAGAAAGAGGGCTTTGAGACGAAGATCTAGGTGCTTGTTTCACCCGATTTGGATAAATGAGCGAAAAGATAAACTAAAACGAAGATTAGGGCAGAAATCACGATCGAAAATAATCATGGAAAAACCTTGAAAAAGTAAAACGAGACGAAGAGGCTAACGAGCGAACGTTCGCTGTCTGCGGCTAACCGACGAATAACATTCGTTAAAATGAACGTATGGACGAACGTCCGCTAAATGACCGAACTAATCTATTAAAAAAACCAATAGATCTAGGGTGTTTAAGAAAACCGAGGTTTTTACCTAAAAACCAAAAAAACCGAACGGGCGCCGATCGGATCGAACGGCGGCTGACTCGACGGCGGCTCCCGTGACAGCTCCATGGGCTTGAGGAGCTACAGGCGGCGGAAGCGGCAGCAAGTGGCGACGTTAATCGGCGGCGGGCTGCTATTGCGTCTGAGGCGGGAGGCGGGCGAGGTGGTGGAGGGCGTGGCTCGGCATATATAGGGGGCGGGGTGGGGTCGGCTTGGGGAGGAAGGAGCCCGAGTCAACGGCCGGCCGGCTGCGGCAAGTGAGGCGGAGTCCTCCGGTGGGACGGCAATGACGGAGTGGGCCGGCTGGGCTTTCGGCCCAGTCGGTCTGAAGCATTTTTTTCTTTTTTTAAAATAGAATTCGCTGGAAAAATCCTAGAAAATAAAATAAAAATCTAAAAATACCAAAACAAATTTTCACCGTCTAAATAAAATATTTAGAACAAAGTGAACATTTTCTTGGCCCTAAAATGCAATTTTGTAAAATGCATATTTTTCTAATTCAAATAAAATTGCAATAAAATTCCAAAAATACTATTTATTTTATTTTAATGTTTTTCCTCCAATATTCCCTTTATTTTGGAGAAGCCATATTATCTCCTCTCTTATATTTTAATATGAAATATTTTTGAACAGAAAAATAATTAAAACCAAAGTGATCCTTGTTTTGATATTTGAAAAAATTTCAAATATTAAAAACTTGAAATTCCCAGCTCTCTCCGCAGGTCCTTGAGTTGCTTAGAATTTCGAGGATCGAAAAACAACAATGCAGTAAAATATGATATGCATGAATGACCTATGTATAACATTCCAAATTGAAAGTTTGGGATGTTACATCTTTTCTATCAATTGCTCGACAGTAATTTGTTTACCCACCGTATGTTTTCTTTCAAGAGAGAAGCATCTAATGAAACCTATGGCCCTCGGGTCTATTTTCCATCATATATTTTCAGATATATAAACCAAAAAATCCAAAAATACCTTGCTGTAATTTATTTATATTTACTTAGTTTTCTCTTTTATTTATCTTTTATACCTATCTCTTTTAGATCTCACTCTTGTTCGAGACCGTGAAGGGATTGACAACCCCTATTTTTGCTTTGAGTGCAAGTGTTTGTTAGTTTGTGCAGGTGCATAGATTGGAGACTTGCTTGTGCCTCCTACTGGATTGATACCTTGGTTCTTAACTGAGGGAAATACTTATCTCCACTTTGCTGCATCACCCTTTCCTCTTCAAGGGAAAAATCAACGCAAGCTCAAGAAGTAGCAGGAAGAATTTCTGGCGCCGTTGCCAGGGAGGTTCTACATCAAGCCTACCTTGTACCCACCATAAACTCTCATCTCTTGCATTACATTATTTTCCATGTGCCTCTAATTTTCCTCTCCCCCACTTCTAAAACGTTTTCAGAATATCACAAAAATATTTGCCTTTTTATTCGCCCTTCTTTCGTTCATCTTTTCGTTTGCTCGTGTGTTAGATTACTTGCTTTGTCACAATGTCTCTAGAAAACACCAAATTGTGTGAATTATCCAATACTAATAATAATGATTTTATTAGTACTCTGATTGCTCCTACCATTAGTGCGTAATCTTATGAAATTAATGCCGCTTTGTTGAATCTTGTTATGAAAGATCAATTTTTCGGCCTTCCTAGTGAAGATGCCGCATCCCATCTAAATAATTTTGTTGAGTTGTGCGATATGCAAAATAAAACATATGTCTATAATGATATTGTTAAATTGAAGCTATTTCCGTTCTCTCTACAAGATCGTGCTAAAACTTGGTTTTCATCTTTGCCTAAAATAGTATTCATTCATGGAATAAGTGTAAAGATGTTTTTATTTCCAAGTACTTTCCTCCTGCTAAGATCATATCCAATAGGAACGATATAATGAATTTTAAGCAACTTGATCGTGAACATGTTGCACAATCTTGGGAGAGGATGAAATTGATGATAAGAAATTGCCCGACTCATGGTTTAAGTTTATGGATGATCATACAATTTTTTATGCCGGATTGAATTGTGCATCTAGAAATCTTTTAGATTCCGCCGCGGGAGGTACTTTTATGGAAATTACTTTAGGATAAGCTACTAAAATCCTAGATAATATTATGTTAAATTACTCTCAATGGCATGCCGAAAGATCTTCCACTAGTAAAAAAGTGCATGCGATTGAAGAAATTAATACTTTGAGTGGAAAGATGGATGAACTTATGAAATTCATTGCTAGTAAGATTGCTCCTATTGATCCTAATGTGATGCCTTTGTCCACTTTGATTGATAACAATAATGATTCTATGGGTGTGAACTTTGTTGGTAGGAACAATTTTGGTAATAACGCATATAGAGGTAATTTCAACCCTAGGCCGTTTCCTAGTAATTACTCTAATAATTATGTTAATTCCTACAACAATTCTTATGGAAATTATAATAAAGTACCCTCTGATCTTGAGAACAATATTAAAGATTTCATTAATTCCCAGAAAGTTTTCAATGCTATGGTTGAATAAAAATTGCTCAAGACTGATGATTTGGCTAGGAACGTTGATAGAATTTCTCTTGAGATTGATTCTTTGAAAATTAGATCTATGCCACCCAAGCATGATATTTATGAATCTCTGAAAGCTATTAAAATTTCTATTGATGAGTGTAAATAAAGAACCGCTAGGATGCGTGCTAAGCGAGATTGGTTTGTAAAAGCGTGTTCTTCTAGTTTTTACAAAAATAATGATGGAGATCTTAAAGTGATTGGTGTGACTCCTATTGAATATTTGTTTTCTGATATAAATATTGATAAATATGGGACGGGAGATGAGTCAACTTTATCTAGAAGGCTTCCCAATGATTCGGAGTTTGAAGATCTTAATGCAAAAATTGATAAAAGTGGGATTGGAGAGGTCAAAACTTTAAGTAGCAATGAACCCACTCTTTTGGATTTCAAGGATTTTAATTATGATAATTGTTCTTTGATAGATTGTATTTCCTTGTTGCAATCCATGTTGAATTCCGCTCAGGCTTATAATCAAAATAAAGCTTTTACTAAACATATTGTTGATGCTATGATGAAATCTTTTGAAGAAAAACTTGAGTTGGAAGTTTTGATCCCTAGAAAGCTCTATCATGAGTGGGAACCTACTATTAAGATTAAAATTAAAGATTATGAGTGAAATTATTTGTGTGATTTGGGTGCTAGTGTTTCCACTATTCCGAAAATTTTATGTGATGTGCTAGGTTTCCAAAAACTTGATGATTGTTCTTTGAATTTGCATCTAGCGAATTCCACTATTAAGAAACCTATTCGAAGTATTAATGATGTTCCTATTGTTGCAAATAAGAATTATGTGCCCATAGATTTTATTGTGCTTGATATAGATTGCAATCCTACATGTCCTATTATTCTTGGTAGACCTTTCCTTAGAACAATTGGTGCAATTATTGATATGAAAAAAGGAAATATTAGATTTCAATTTTCGTTAAGGAAGGGCATGGAACACTTTCCAATAAATAAATTTAATTTGCCATATGAATCTATTATGAGGGCTACTTATGGAGTTAATACCAAAGATGACAATACCTAGATCTATGCTTTATGCCTAGCTAGGGGCGTTAAACAATAGCGCTTGTTGGGAGGCAACCCAATTTTATTTTTATGTTTTTGATTTTTGGTTATGTTTTTCAATAAATACACATTATTACCTTTGTAGTAATTGTGTTTTGGTGTTTTAGTTAGTGTTTGTGCCAAGTAAGACCTTTGGGATGATCTATGGTGATAGTTGATTTGATCTTGTTGAAAAACAGAAACTTTTGCGCCCAGTTATAGAAATAATATGAGCTACTGGAACGTAATAAATTCTTGAATGTTTTACAAAATATTGATATATGAATTGCCTCTGTTGTCCTAAATTTTCAGAATTTTGGAGTTACAGAAGTATAGAAAGTTTACAGATTACTACAGACTGTTCAGTTTTTGACAGATTCTGTTTTCTATGTGTTGTTTGCTTATTATGATGAATCTATGGGTAGTATCTGGGGGTATGAACAATGGAGAAGTTGGAATACAGTAGATATTACACCTATATAAATTTAGAATGAGTTCACAAGACTACCTAAAGTGGTGATTTATTTTATTATACTAATGGATCTCATGAGTTTTCTGTGGAGTTTTGTGTTGGGAAGTTTTCAAGTTTTGGGTAAAGCTTTGATGGACTATGGAATAAGGAGCAGGAAGAGCCTAAGCTTGGGGATGCCCAAGGCATCCCAAGGTAATATTCAATGACAACCAAGCATCTAAGCTTGGGGATGCCCCGGATGGCATCCCCTCTTTCGTCTTTGTTCCATCGGTAAATTTACTTGAGGCTATATTTTTATTCACCACATGATATGTGTTTTGCTTGGAGCGTCTTGCATGATATGAATCTTTTCTTTTTAGTTTTCCAAAATCATCGTTGTTGTACACACCTTTTGAGAGGGACACGCATGAATCGTGAATTTATTAGAATACTCTATGTGCTTCACATATATCTTTTGAGCTAGGCAGTTTGCTCTAGTGCTTCACTTATATCTTTTTAGAGCACGACGGTGGCTTCATTTTATAGAATTGTTGAACTCTCATGCTTCACTTATATTACTTTGAGAGTCTCTAAACATCTTGGTAATTTGCTTAGTTATGAATTTAGTCCTAATATAATGGGCATCCAAGAGGGATATAATAAAAACTTCCATATAAGGAGCATTGAATACTATGAGAAGTTTTATTCCTTGCATTTGTTTTGAGATATAAAGATGGTGTATTAGAGTCATGCTAGTGAGTAATTCTGGATTGGTAAAAATACTTGTGTTAAAGTTTGTGATTCCCATAGCACGCACGTACGGTGAACCGTTATGTGATGAAGTCGGAGCATGATTTATTCTTTGATTGTCTTCCTTATGAGTGGCGGTCGGGGACAAGCGATGGTCTTTTCCTACCAATCTATCCCCCTAGGAGCATGCGTATAGTACTTGGTTTCGATGACTTAACTTTTTGCAATAAGTATGTGAGTTCTTTATGACTAATGTTGAGTCCATGGATTATACGCACTCTTACCTTTCCACCTTTGCTAGCCTCTCTAGTACCGTGCAATTCTCGCGGGTGCATTAAAACCACCATATACCTTTCTCAAAACAGCCACCATACCTACCTATTATGGCATTTCTATAGCCATTCCGAGATATATTGCCATGTGATACGTCCATTTTGCATCATGCTTTAATATTGATATTTATTGCATTATGGGCTGTTATTACACTTCATGGTACAATACTTGTGCCTTTTCTCTCTTATTTTACAAGGTTTACATGAAGAGGGAGAATGCAGCAATGGAATTCTCGGATCGAAAAGGAGCAACTGATGCACCTATTCTGCACAACTCCAAAAGTCCTGAAAATTTACAGAGAATTATTTTCGAATATATAAAAAATATTGGGTGAAGAAAATACCAGAGGGGACCCACCAGGAGGCCACAAGCCTAGGGGCACGCCCCTATGGCTTGTGGGCCCCCTGGCAGGCCTCTGGTGCCCATCTTCTACTATATGATGTGTTTTGACCTGGAAAAAATCAAAAGGAAGCTTTTGGGACGAAGCGCCGCCGTCTCGAGGCGGAACTTGGGCAGAAGCAATCTAGGGCTCCGGCGGAGCTGTTTTGCCGTGGAAATTTCCCTCCCAGAGGGGGAAATCGAAGCCATCGTCATCACCAACGATCCTCTCATCGAGATAGGGTCAATCTCCATCAATATCTTCACCAGCACCATCTCCTCTCAAACCCTACACTGCTGCAGGAAGCTGCTAACGCGACATTACAATCAGAGACCCTTCGACGAAATTGTGTGCGATGCAATAATCGCAAATGGTGGTGTAAAAAAACGTCAAAAAAGGTGCAAACCATTTGCGATCACGGATGCATCAAACATGGTTCAGATTTTAGTTACATGTGCGATGCAGGGCATACGATTCAATTGAATGAACTATTTGCGATGAGGAGGAACAAAAGAAACGGGTAGCCAGATGAAGGTGTGTGGGACACACAACATACGGTTCCCTCAGATGAATTGTTTGTGATTAGGCAACACAAAAGAAACGGTCAGCCAGATCAAGGTGTGTGCGATATACAGCATACGGTTCACTCGGATGAACTGTTTTTGATTAGGCAACACAACAGAAATGGTTCAACCAGATCAAGGTGTGTGCAATGGAGGGCATACAGTTCATTCCGATAAATTGTTTGTGTTGAGCCAAGAGAATAGAAACATTTGACATAAACAAGATGTGTGTAATACGCGACAAACATCCAATTACATAGGTGGCTAATACACACATGACATTTCCACACACCAAAGTAAACTATTACATGCATAATTAACTAGGATAAATGATCATCTGATTATCATCTACTTCTTGTGCTAGCTCGATGTTCCTTCTATGCTAAGTTTCCATTAATTGATGGCATTTTATGAACACACTACTGTTTCCTGCCATTTCCTCACCAGTTTGCCGCCACCCAACGATATTGCACATAAACCTAGGCGGCGCATGATGCACAGAGGCAACAAGCGCAGCCTGTAGCACATCCATCTTTTCCAAGCATGCCAGCCCACCAAAGCGTCGCCTCTGCCATCAACCTCATCGACGAGGAAAATGAGCAGGCACCACGGCCCGTCGAGGCTGAAGTGCTCCCTGGCAACGCGATGGACGACACCGTGATGCACATCATCGCCTGGGTTGAGCAGACCCTTGGCGCATGGCGCTTCAGCGCCGCGGATCAAGATAGGCATGTCAGCGCCGACAGGCTGCAGCTCGCCGCACAACATGATCGATGGCGCGCGCAGCAAGCTAAGCGCAGCGCGCCGATAGGGTGGCTCGCCGCAGCCGAGACCGTTGGAGCGCCGCAGAGCGAAAGGCGCGGCATGCCGCACAGCAAGAGCGGATCCATCGGTGCTTGCCTGCTGGCGACAGGGTGTCGCAGCTGGGTACACGTCCCATCAGTACCCCCATTCCTCTCCTGGAGTGGGCAGAGGCCCTCTGCACCATACTTGCACCAGAGGTCGGCTGCGCCGTACTTGCACCAGACGCCCGTCGCGCCATTTGCATGGGTCACGCTGTTCGCCTTGTCCGCGGCCCGCTTGATGCCAACGCGCTGGTCGGTAGGCTCGACCACCTCCTTGGCCTAGGTGTCCACCTGGGCGCAGTATAGGAACATGGGTGTCGATCCTCGAGCTGGTGATCTCCGATGAAATAGCCAACATGGAGCTCGAGATCGCGCTCCAGATGTACCGCGAGCATGTCAACCGCTTGGACGAACGCTTGTAGGAGTCCAGGCAGAGCCAAGAGCTACTGTAGGCAAGGGCTGTTGGTCATGGTCTCATGGACACGTTTTATTTTGTTGAGTCGTTTCGACATGGATAGCAATGTATTCACAGCAATCATAGCATTGCTCTGTTTTAATATGTGTACTCTGTTTTCCGTTCTTATATGTTCTGTTTCAATGTGTGTATATATGCTTTCCATTCTGTATATGTGGATGATAACAGCTAGATTCAAATTAGTATACAAAAACAGATAGAAAATAGAATTCATATTATATATATATATTAATTGTTCATTATTTCATCACAGAATATATATATATATATATATATATATATAATATCATCGCATATACGTGATGATACTTAACTACTAGGTACAATGCATAAAATTGAAAATGAACAATACTAAAACTAATAATCCCTCCTGGGGCCAGTATTCCCTCAGCCCCTCGCTAGCAGCTCCCTGGTGCGTGGCGTCTTCACAGTGCGGAGGCAGTACTCCGCCTCCTCCGCCTCGGAGCGCTTGACATACCGATCTGCCTCTTGCTGGCGGACGAGCGTGAACAATCTTGCCATTTCATTGGGCGCCCACTGGAGGGGCGGCGACTCCTCATCAACGCGTGGGTAGACCGGCAGCGCCATGGTAGAGATTTGAGAGAGAGAGAGAGAGGGCGAGCGAGGGGAGGATGTAGATGAGAATGCAGGCGGGACGACGTGAGCATCGTAGTATTTATTGGCAGCCGGAATCTAGATCGACGGGAACAGTACACACACCCGTCGCTGGAATTTACGAGTACTGTAGTTTGAATTACACATGATTCCCGCAGCAAAATCCATGTGTGAACATAAAAGCTGATGGTTTCCAATACAGAATCGTGTCTGATTAATGACCCCCGACACTCACCTACCAAATCTCGAGCCGCGAGATAGAGAGCCACTCCTTTGGGGCCGGTTGTCTTGCCAGATCTTTACATTTTATTTTTTGAACACCAAATATTTGCATCGTCTGATGATCTTTTAACTCGCACACAAGTACATGAAATATGATTTTTCAAACCGTTGTGGTTAGCCGTTGCATGTAGATGTTGTTCAAATTTGAATTACGGTGATTAAATGGCTAAAAGATCACTTAAATGTCTTTAAAAGGTCAAATGACTCCTGAAATTTTTCAAATTTTCACATGAAAGTTGTATTAGTGCACATTAAATGTATAAAAAATTGAAGGCCGTAAGAGAAAGTTATCTCCCGTTCGTCATCAAACATGCATTGTTCCCTCTCGGAAAACGGGCCTTCTAGTGAGTTTGCTCCGGTTTGTGAGGGGGGTATGTCCAAACTTTCATCAAACAGGCCAATTTTTTACCACATCATCTTTGTGGCATGACATTACACCAAGCAATGTTTCATGTTTTTCTGATCATTTTTTATTTTTTTGAATTAAAATGCCATGGCACTCCATGCATGTCTCCATGCCGTGAGACCAATATGTTTGAAAATTCCTTCTAATTTACTGCACATGGAATTAACTCGCACGCAAGTACACAAATATGATTTTTCAAACCGTTATGGTTAGCCGTTGCATGTAGATGTAGTTCAAATTTGAATTACGTTCATTAAATAGCTAGAAAATCACTTAAATGTCTTTAAAAGGTCAAATGACCCCTAGAATTTTCCAATTTTTCACATGACAGTTGTAGTAGTGCACATTAAACGTAGACATTTTTTGAAGGCCGTAAGAGGAAGCTATCTCCTGTTCGTCATCAAACATGCATTGTTCCCTCTCGGAACCATGAGCCTTCTAGTGAGTTTGCTCCGGTTTGTGAGGGGGTGTGTCCAAACTTTAGTCAAACAGGCCAATTTTTTTACCACATCATCTTGGTGGCATGACATTACATCAAGCAAGGTTTCGTGTTTGTCTGATCATTCTTTAATTTTTTGGAATTAAAATGCCATGGCACTCCATGCAAGTCTCCATGCCGTGAGACCAATATGTTTGAAAATTCCTTCTAATTTACTGCACATGGAATTAACTCGCACACAAGTACACAAATAATATTTTCCAAACTGTTATGGTTAGCCGTTGCATGTTGATGTAGTTCAAATTTGAATTATGGTCATTAAATGGCTAGAAAATCACTTAAATTAATGTCTTTAAAAGGTCAAATGACCCCTGAAAATTTCCAAATTTTCACATGACAGTTGTATTAGTGGACGTTAAATATAGAAAAAATTGAAGACCGTAAGAGGAAGTTATCTCTCGCTCGTCATCAAACAAGCATTGTTCCTCTCTGAACCACGAGCCTTCTAGTGAGTTGCTCCGGTTTGTGAGGGGTGTGTCCAAACTTTCGCCAAACAGCCAATTTTTTACCACATCATCTTGGTGGCATGACATTACATCAAGCAAGGTTTCGTGTTTTTCTGATCATTTTTTCATTTCCATCCATGTGTCCATGCCGTGAGACCAATATGTTTGAAACTTCCTTCTAATTTACTGCACATGGAATTAACTCGCACACAAGTACACAAATATGATTTTTCAAACCGTTATGGTTAGCTGGTGCATGTAGATGTAGTTCAAATTTGAATTACGGTCATTAAATGGCTAGAAAATCACTTAAATGTCTTTAAAAGGTCAAACGACCCATGAATTTTTTCAAATTTTCACATGAAAGTTGTATTAGTGCACATTAAATGTATAAAAAATTGAAGGCCGTAAGAGGAAGTTATCTCCCGTTCGTCATCAAACATGCATTGTTCCCTCTCGGAACAACGGGCCTTCTAGTGGGTTTGCTCCGGTTTGTGAGGGGGGTGTGTCCAAACTTTCGTCAAACAGGCCAATTTTTTGACCACATAATCTTTGTGGCATGACATTACACTAAGCAATGTTTCATGTTTTTATGATCATTTTTTTATTTTTTTGGAATTAAAATGCCATGGCACTCCATGCAAGTCTCCATGCCGTGAGACCAATATGTTTGAAAATTCCTTCTACTTTACTGCACATGGAATTAACTCGCACACAAGTACACAAATATGATTTTCCAAACCGTTACGGTTAGCCGTTGCATGTAGATGTAGTTAAAATTTGAATTATGGTCATTAAATGGCTAGAAAATCACTTAAATTGATGTCTTTAAAAGGTCAAATGACCCCTGAAAATTTCCAAATTTTCACATGACAGTTGTATTAGTGGAAGTTAAATATAGAAAACAAATTGAAGACCGTAAGAGGAAGTTATCTCTCGTTCGTCATCAAACATGCATTGTTCCCTCTCGGAACCACGAGCCTTCTAGTGAGTTGCTCCGGTTTTTGAGGGGGGTGTGTCCAAACTTTCGTCAAACAGGGCAATTTTTTTACCACATCATGTTGGTGGCATGATATTACATCAAGCAAGGTTTCGTGTTTTTCTGATCATTTATTAATTTCCATCCATGTGTCCATGCCGTGAGACCAATATGTTTGAAAATTCCTTCTAATTTACTGCACATGGAATTAACTCGTACACAAGTACACAAATAATATTTTCCAAACTATTATGGTTAGCCGTTGCATGTAGATGTAGTTCAAATTTGAATTATGGTCATTAAATGGCTAGAAAATCACTTAAATTAATGTATTTAAAAGGTCAAATGACCCCTGAAAATTTCCAAATTTTCACATGACAGTTGTATTAGTGGACGTTAAATATAGAAAAAAATTGAAGACCGTAAGAGGAAGTTATCTCTCGTTCGTCATCAAACAAGCATTGTTCCCTCTCGGAACCACGAGCCTTCTAGTGAGTTGCTCCGGTTTGTGAGGGGGGTGTGTCCAAACTTTCGTCAAACAGGCCAATTTTTTTACCACATCATCTTGGTGGCATGACATTACATCAAGCAAGGTTTCGTGTTTTTCTGATGATTTTTTAATTTCCATCCATGTGTCCATGCCGTGAGACCAATATGTTTGAAATTTCATTCTAATTTACTGCACATGGAATTAACTCGCACACAAGTACACAAATATGATTTTTCAAACCGTTATGGTTAGCTGTTGCATGTAGATGTAGTTCAAATTTGAATTACGGTCATTAAATGGCTAGAAAATCACTTAAATGTCTTTAAAAGGTCAAACGACCCATGAATTTTTTCAAAATTTCACATGAAAGTTGTATTAGTGCACATTAAATGTATAAAAATTGAAGGTCAGAAGAGGAAGTTATCTCACGTTCGTCATCAAACATGCATTGTTCCCTCTCGGAACAACGGGCCTTCTAGTGAGTTTGCTCCGGTTTGTGAGGGGGGTGTGTCCAAACTTTCGTCAAACAGGCCAATTTTTTGACCACATAATCTTTGTGGCATGACATTACACCAAGCAATGTTTCATGTTTTTCTGATCATTCTTTTATTTTTTTGGAATTAAAATGCCATGGAACTCCATGCATGTCTCCATGCCATGAGACCAATATGTTTGAAAATACCTTCTAATTTACTACACATGGAATTAACTCGCACACAAGTACACAAATATGATTTTTCAAACCGTTATGGTTAGCCGATGCATGTAGATGTAGTTCAAATTTGAATTACGGTCATTAAATAGCTAGAAAATCACTTAAATGTCTTTAAAAGGTCAAATGACTTCTAGAATTTTCCAAATTTTCACATGACAGTTCTAGTTGTGCACGTTAAACATAGAAATTTTTTAAAGGCCGTAAGAGGAAGCTATCTCCGGTTCGTCATCAAACATGCATTGTTCCCTCTCGGAACCACGAGCCTTCTAGCGAGTTTGCTCCGGTTTGTCAGGGGGGTGTGTCCAAACTTTCGTCAAACTGGCCAATTTTTTACCACATCATCTTGGTGGCATGACATTACATCAAGCAAGGTTTCGTGTTTTTCTGATCATTCTTTCATTTTTTGGAATTAAAATGCCATGGCACTCCATGCAAGTCTCCATGCCGTGAGACCAATATGTTTGAAAATTCCTTCTACTTTACTGCACATGGAATTAACTCGCACACAAGTACACAAATATGATTTTCCAAACTGTTACGGTTAGCCGTTGCATGTAGATGTAGTTAAAATTTGAATTATGGTCATTAAATGGCTAGAAAATCACTTAAGTTAATGTCTTTAAAAGGTCAAATGACCCCTGAAAATTTCCAAATTTTCACATGACAGTAGTATTAGTGGAAGTTAAATATAGAAAACAAATTGAAGACCGTAAGAGGAAGTTATCTCTCGTTCGTCATCAAACATGCATTATTCCCTCTCGGAACCACGAGCCTTCTAGTGAGTTGCTCCGGTTTTTGAGGGGAGTGTGTCCAAACTTTCGTCAAACAGGCCAATTTTTTTACCACATCATCTTGGTGGCATGAAATTACATCAAGCAAGGTTTTGTGTTTTTCTGATCATTTATTAATTTCCATCCATGTGTCCATGCCGTGAGACCAATATGTTTGAAACTTCCTTCTAATTTACTGCACATGGAATTAACTCGCACACAAGTACACAAATATGATTTTTCAAACCTTATGGTTAGCCGTTGCATGTAGATGTAGTTCAAATTTGAATTATGGTCATTAAATGGGTAGAAAATCACTTAAATGTCTTTAAAAGGTTAAATGACCCCTGAAATTTTTAAAATTTTCACATGAAATTTGTATTAGTGCACATTAAATGTATAAAAAATTGAAGGCCGTAAGAGGAAGTTATCTCCCGTTCGTCATCAAACATGCATTGTTCCCTCCAGGAACAACGAGCCTACTAGTGAGTTTGCTCCGGTTTGTGAGGGGGGTGTGTCCAAACTTTCGTCAAACATGCCAATTTTTTTACCACATCATCTTTCTAGCATGACATTACACCAAGCAATGTTTCATTTTTTTCTGATCATTTTTTATTTTTTTGGAATTAAAATGCCATGGCACTCCATGCATGTCTCCATGCCGTGAGACCAATATGTTTGAAAATTCCTTCTAATTTACTGCACATGGAATTAACTCGCACACAAGTACACAAATATGATTTTCCAAACCGTTATGGTTAGCATTGCATGTAGATGTAGTTAAAATTTGAATTATGGTCATTAAATGGCTATAAAAGCACTTAAATTAATGTCTTTAAAAGGTCAAATGACCCCTGAAAATTTCCAAATTTTCACATGACAGTTGTATTAGTGGACGTGAAATATAGAAAAAAAATTGAAGGCCGTAAGAGGAAGTTATCTACCATTTGTCATCAAACATGCATTGTTCCCTCTTGGAACCACGAGCCTTCTAGTGAGTTGCTCCGGTTTGTGAGGGGGTGTGTCCAAACTTTCGTCAAACAGTCCAATTTTTTTACCACATCATCTAGGTGGCATGACATTACATCAAGCAAGGTTTCGTGTTTTTCTGAACATTTTTTAATTTCCATCCATGTGTCCATGCCGTGAGACCAATATGTTTGAAACTTCCTTCTAATTTACTACACATGGAATTAACTCGCACACAAGTACACAAATATGATTTTTCAAACCGTTATGGTTAGCCGTTGCATGTAGATGTAGTTCAAATTTGAATTACGGTCATTAAATGGGTAGAAAATCACTTAAATGTCTTTAAAAGGTCAAATGACCCCTGAAAATTTTCATATTTTCACATGAAAGTTGTATTAGTGCACATTAAATGTATAAAAAATTGAAGGCCGTAAGAGGAAGTTATCTCCAGTTCGTCATCAAACATGCATTGTTCCCTCTCAGAACAACAGGCCTTCTAGTGAGTTTGGTCCGGTTTGTGAGGGGGGTGTGTCCAAACTTTCGTCAAACAGGCCAATTTTTTTACCACATCATCTTTGTGGCATGACATTACACCAAGCAATGTTTCATGTTTTTCTGATCATTTTTATTTTTTGGAATTAAATGCCATGGCACTCCATGCATGTGTCCATGTCGTGACACCAACATGTTTGAAAATTCCTTCTAATTTACTGCACATGGAATTAACTCGCACATAAGTACACAAATATGATTTTTCAAACCGTTATGGTTAGCTGTTGCATGTAGATGTAGTTCAAATTTGAATTACGGTCATTAAATAGCTAGAAAATCACTTAACTGTCTTTAAAAGGTCAAATGACCCCTAGAATATTTTTTTGAAGGCCATAAGAGGAAGCTATCTCCTGTTCGTCATCAAACCTGCATTGTTCACTCTCGGAACCACGAGCCTTCTAGTGAGTTTGCTCCGGTTTGTGAGGGGGTGTGTCCAAACTTTCGTCAAACAGGCCAATTTTTTTACCACATCATCTTGGTGGCATGACATTACATGAAGCAAGATTTTGTGTTTTTCTGATCATTCTTTAATATTTTGGAATTAAAATGCCATGGCACTCCATGCAAGTCTCCATGTCGTGAGACCAATATGTTTGAAAATTCCTTCTAATTTACTGCACATGGAATTAACTCGCGCACAAGTACACAAATATGATTTTCCAAACCGTTATGGTTAGCCGTTGCATGTAGATGTAGTTAAAATTTGAATTATGGTCATTAAATGGCTAGAAAATCACTTAAATTAATGTCTTTAAAAGTTCAAATGACCCCTGAAAATTTCCAAATTTTCACATGACAGTTGTATTAGTGGACGTTAAATATAGAAAAAAAATTAAAGACCGTAAGAGGAAGTTATCTCCCATTCGTCATCAAACATGCATTGTTCCCTCTTGGAACCACGAGCCTACTAGTGAGTTGCTATGGTTTGTGAGGGGGGTGTGTCCAAACTTTCGTCAAACAGGCCAATTTTTTTACCACATCGTCTTGGTGGCATGCCATTGCATCAAGCAAGGTTTCGTGTTTTTCTGATCATTTTTTAATTTCCATCCATGTGTCCATGCCGTGAGACCAATATATTTGAAACTTCCTTCTAATTTACTGCACATGGAATTAACTCGTACACAAGTACACAAATATGATTTTTCAAACCGTTATGGTTAGCCGTTGCATGTAGATGTAGTTCAAATTTGAATTACGGTCATTAAATGGGTAGAAAATCACTTAAATGTCTTTAACAGGTCAAATGACCCCTGAAAATTTTAAAATTTTCACATGAAAGTTGTATTAGTGCACATTAAATGTATAAAAAATTGAAGGCCGTAAGAGGAAGTTATCTCCCGTTCGTCATCAAACATGCATTGTTCCCTCTCGGAACAACATGCCTTCTAGTGAGTTTGCTCCGGTTTGTGAGGCGTGTGTGTCCAAACTTTCGTCAAACAGGCCCATTTTTTTACCACATCATCTTTGTGGCATGACATTACACCAAGTAATGTTTCATGTTTTTCTGATCATTTTTTATTTTTTTGGAATTAAAATGCCATGGCACTCCATGCATGTCTCCATGCCGTGAGACCAATATGTTTGAAAATTCCTTCTAATTTATCGCACATGGAATTAACTCGCACACAAGTACACAAATATGATTTTTCAAACCGTTATGGTTAGCCGTTGCATGTAGATGTAGTTCAAATTTGAATTACGGTCATTAAATAGCTAGCAAATCACTTAAATGTCTTTAAAAGGTCAAATGACCCCTAGAATTTTCCAAATTTTCACATGACAGTTGTAGTAGTGCACGTTAAACGTAGAATTTTTTTGAAGGCCGTAAGAGGAAGCTATCTCCTGTTCGTCATCAAACATGCATTGTTCCCTCTCGGAACCACGAGCCTTCTAATCAGTTTGCTCCGGTTTGTGAGTGGGGTGTGTCCAAACTTTCGTCAAACAGGCCAATGTTTTTACCACATCATCTTGGTGGCATGACATTATATCAAGCAAGGTTTCGTGTTTTTCTTATCATTCTCTAATATTTTGGAATTAAAATGCCATGGCACTCCATGCTAGTCTCCATATCCCGAGACAAATATGTTTGAAAATTCCTTCTAATTTACTGCACATGGAATTAACTCGTACACAAGTACACAAATATGATTTTCCAAACCGCTATGGTTAGTCGTTGCATGTAGATGTAGTTCAAATTTGAATTATGGTCATTAAATGGCTAGAAAATCACTTAAATTAATGTGTTTGAAAGGTCAAATGTCCCCTGAAAATTTGCAATTTTTCACATGACAGTTGTATTTGTGGACGTTAAATATAGAAAAAAAATTGAAGACCGCAAGAGGAAGTTATCTCCCGTTCGTCATCAAACATGCATTGTTCCCTCTAGGAACCATGAGCCTTCTAGTGAGTTGCTCCGGTTTGTGAGGGGGGTGTGTCCAAACTTTCGTCAAACAGGCCAATTTTTTTACCACATCATCTTGGTGGCATGACATTACATCAAGCAAGGTTTCGTGTTTTTCTAATCATTTTTTAATTTCCATCCATGTGTCCATGCCGTGAGACCAATATGTTTGAAACTTCCTTCTAATTTACTACACATGGAATTAACTCGCACACAAGTACACAAATATGATTTTCAAACCGTTATGGTTAGCCGTTGCATGTAGATGTAGTTCAAATTTGAATGACGTTCATTAAATAGCTAGAAAATCACTTAAATGTCTTTAAAAGGTCAAATGACCCCTGAAAATTTTCAAATTTTCACATGAAAGTTGTATTAGTGCACATTAAATGTATTTAAAATTGAAGGCTGTAAGAGGAAGTTATCTCCCGTTCGTTATCAAACATGCATTGTTCCCTCTCGGAACAACGGGCCTTCTAGTGAGTTTGCTCCGGTGTGTGAGGGGGGGTGTCCAAACTTTCGTCAAACAAGCCAATTTTTTTACCACATCATCTTTGTGGCATGACATTACACCAAGCAATGCTTAATGTTTTTCTGATCATTTTTTATTTTTTTGGAATTAAAATGCCATGGCACTCCATGCATGTCTCCATACCGTGAGACCAATATGTTTGAAAATTCCTTCTAATTTACTGCACATGAAATTAACTCGCACACAAGTACACAAATATGATTTTTCAAACCGTTATGGTTAGCCGTTGCATGTAGATGTAGTTCAAATTTGAATTACGGTCATTAAATAGCTAGAAAATCACTTAAATGTCTTTAAAAGGTCAAATGACCCATTGAATTTTCCAAATTTTCACATGACAGTTGTAGTAGTGCACGTTAAACGTAGAAATTTTTTGAAGGCCGTAAGAGGAAGCTATCTCTTGTTCGTCATCAAACATGCATTGTTCCCTCTCGGAACCACGAGCCTTCTAGTGAGTTGCTCCGGTTTGTGAGGGGTGTGTGTCCAAACTTTCGTCAAACATGCCGATTTTTTTACCACATCATCTTGGTGGCATGACATTACATCAAGCAAGGTTTCATGTTTTCCTGATCATTTTTTAATTTTTTGTAATTAAAATGCCATGGCACTCCATGCATACATATGCATGTGTCCATGTCGTGAGACCAATATGTTTCAAAATTCCTTCTAATTTACTGCACATGGAATGAACTCGCACACAAGTACACAAATATGATTTTTCAAACCGTTATGGTTAGCTGTTGCATGTAGATGTAGTTCAAATTTGAATTACGGTCATTAAATGGCTAGAAAATCACTTAAATGTCTTCAAAAGGTCAAATGACCCCTGAAATTTTCCAAATTTTCACATGACAGTTGTATTCGTGCACATTACACGTAGAAAAAAATGTGAAGGCCGTAAGAGGAAGCTATCTCCTATTCGTCATCAAATATGCATTGTTCCTTCTCAGAATCACGAGCCTTCTAGTGAGTTGCTCCGGTTTGTAAGGAGTGTGTGTCCAAACTTTCGTCACAAATGCCAATTTTTTTACTACATCTTCTTGGTGGCATGACATTACATCATCCAAGTTTCATGTGTTTCTGATATTTTTTTAAACTTTTTGGAATTTAAATGCCATGGCACTCCATGCTTAATTGTGGCATAGCCGTTAGACCAACATGTTTGAAAATTCCTTCCAATTTACTGCACATGGAATTGAATCGCACACAAGTACACAAAATATGACTTTTCAAACCATTGTGGTTAGCTATTGCATGTACATGAAGTTCAAATTTCAATTACGATCATTAAATGGCTTGAAAATCACTTAAATGTCTTAAATGGTCAAATGACCCCTGAAATTTTCCAAAATTTAACATGACAGTTGTATTAGCACTACAAATTTTCTCGTACATTTAAAATACCATCCGTTGTCACTTTACTCCAAATTCGCCTTTCACAGCCAATAAAAAATATCTACAACATCACACACAGTTGTTTTGTAGGAACCGTTTGCGATGAAAATATCTGGGTCTTTTTAAGTCTTCCTACTTAAGCTTCACCGGCTCGCTTCGCCCAAAGGCCGCAACCCCGAATCCATGAATCCCAATCCCCATTCTTGCACCCCCTTCATGCAAAGATGATGCCGTGGAAACGCTTCGTGAAGGCCCGTACGATGGCCGCGTCCCCCCAGAGCGCCGCCGCCTGCGCCGAGAGGGCGACCGCCTACGCTGAGAGTGCCGCTGCATCTGCATTGAGCGCGACCGCTTCCATCGAGAGGGAGTTTGCGGCAGCCGACAGGGCAGCTGCAAACGCTGAGAGCGCTCGAGCCACCGTCTGTGTCGCTGGTGTTTCCCTGGCCCGGGTCGAGGCCTTCCGTGCCAAGATCAAGGATGCACACGCCAAGATATTCCAGGCCACCTCGGATTCCAGCATGCAACCCATGTCCAAAAAGGCGGTGGTGGCTATGGAGCATCTGCTTCCTCATGAGGTCGCCGAGCGGGAGCTGGAGATGCAGGAGGTGGCGGATATCGAGGAGCGCCGGGAGGAGGAGTTGCGCGTGGCCGAGGTCGAGGTAGAGAAGAGTTTGTCCATCGAGGAATCGGCGCTGCAGTACCAATGCGAGCTCTGGCGCATCCACTACTACGAGTACTACAACCTTGAGGGCGGCGCCGAGGACGAGGAGGAGGACGCGGTCGACTTCAACAGGGGGGACGCGGAGTCCACCAACGACGGCATGTCGCCAGGACAAGTCATCGATGTCTCATCTCACACCGGCGATGCATAGGCCGACGCGGCGGCAGATTTGTTAAAATTATGTGTACTTAGGCTTTGTTTTTAATGTTGATCTTTCGTTAGAGCAATGTTTAGATCAACATGCTCTTTTTAATTACTAAAATTGCTTGATTCAGTAAGTGTGGTCTGTCTGTCGTACGCTCTTTTGTGTGCCCATATTAGCAAGCGATGTTAAATTATGCAATGACGTACCCGGGGAAATTTCCACCAAAATTTGAATTATCAAACTCATCCCATGCGCGTAAAGCAGAAGAATCGTTTGTGATGCACACAATCATTCAAAGTGAATGGTCAGGCGGCACCACGCGCAAAGTTTCCCGCCACATTTCCAAAATTTTGGCCTACCGCCAAAATATCTATCCCCGCCCCCTCCCCCCTTCCCCACCCCCTTTTCTCCCCGACCACAAGTCACATTTCCCCTATTTCCTCCTTCCTTCCTTCCTTCCTAAGCTATAGTCGCTTCCTCGCTTGCTTCCTCGCTCTCGTCATCTTGCATCCTACCACCAGGGTCTCCATGGTCTTCTTCAAAGACCTCTCCAGCGGTTCCTCCTCCGGTGACGACTCCTTCACCACCCGGGTATGCCTCTCTTCTCTCTTTCGGGCTATGACTTGGAATGAAGGATTTTTACCCGGCGGTTGACTTGAGTCATTTCTTCCTCTTGTAGCTCCGTAGGACTATCAGTGGCAATGAATGGAGCGGGTGGCTGAAGATCTATCTGCTCATTGTCACCATCAATCTCCATGTGTGAAGCTAGTTGCGTTTGAATCTGTGGATAATAGGAGGAAGTTTCTGGCATGTGCAGAGAAGGTTAGACCCTCTTCCCTTGTTACAAATCATTTGTTAGATGTGATTCAGACACTGTGACGGTCCCAACCCATTCATACCACACCTTCAACCAAACAGATCCTAAGACAGTGTCACAGTTTGTACCTAGTATCTAAAATTGTTGCCATCTCATCAGCGGTGCCATTAGAAAATTATTTGGCACCGCTTCAGCAGTTTGTGCAGCCAACTTTGGTACACACATCCTAGCAGCTAAGCAGTAAAATACTGAATCTTTATGGCACGAAGGAACTGGGCATCGGAGCAACTAGGTGCTCCGGAGTTAGGGTCCCTGATTTTTTTCTGCTGCATCGGCTCGCCAGTGCAGGACACCAGTATGAGATGTAGCAATAGTTGTCTTTACACCAGTTTTGGCATACATAGTGGACGGCCTTAGTGCTATTAGTTCTATGTTTCTAAATTTGTGCATGCACACACGTGTTAGTATCAATTTTTGTCATCCGCATTAATCGTCGCTATGTTGTTGTAGTTATATTTACCTTCCTCATAAAATGTTCAATTTGTTATTTATTGTACATGAGTAAGAACTTGTAGTGTTATTTTAGTTCATTATAGCTTCTGATGTTTCAGTATTTGGTTGTTGTCTCAGTAGCAATTAATGCATTTGCACATTGATCTTTCTGAGAAGATATGTCATAATTAACATGTTTCTTCAGTTTTTCAAAATAAGCATTGGTGATTTTCTATGTTGCTATAAACCCATTTCCCCTACAATTGTTACTGATCTAGTTTTGAATATTATAGGATGAACGGAAGTGTTCTTACTTGGAGTGGTTGATCAAGAGTGGCCACAGTCTTTGAAGATGTGCCTAGAAAAGCTCTGGAGCATGTATGAGGAAGAGAACAGATGAAGGCTTAGAGAAAGTGTTGTGAATGCTGAAGAATATTTGAAGATGCAGGATAAAAAGAGGAAGGTGGAGAATGAGCTCAGATTTTTTAAATCAGACTTTGCTAAGATGGTGCTGGCGAAGGAGGAGGCACTTTCCCAGTTAGCCAGTGCAAAACAGGTTCTTACTAAACTGAAAGCAGAGGTGGATAAGACGAGCCTGAATGATCTCGATTAGGGAAATGCATATATTGTTCTAATATTGTTCTTATGAAGTTGAGTAGCTATATGTTGTATTATGCTGTTTTCATGTAGCTATCATACTGTGATGTTATAATATATTATGTGCCTGATATGAAATTTGCAAACAGTTGTTCGATATGAAATGTGAATTTGCGTAATACTGGAATTATTAATTGTAAACTAATAAACCTGCTAAATGTGTCATGGAACTTTGCAAACGGTTCTAGCAAAGAAAAGCGCTTGTGATGGATAGCCCAATGCCACAGTTTTCTTCATCAAATCGTGTGTGATGTAGTTGATAAAAGCAAACAGTTAACCAAGGCAGAGCGTGTGTGATAGTTACACCTTTCACACACGAGCCTACACATAGAACTGTGTGGGATGTACATACGAACGGAAACATTTTCACTGGATTGACTGTGTGGGATGTACATATATAAGAACGGAAACGTATTCCTTTGATTGACTGTGTGTGATATACATACGAACGGAAACGTTTTCCCTGGATTGACTGTGTCGGATGTACATAAGAACGGAAACGTATTCCTTGGATTGACTGTGTGTGATATACATACAAATGGAAATGTTTTTCTAGGATTCACCGTGTGGGATCTACATATGAATGGAAATGATTGGGTTTCGATGCCTCGCCCTATCGCACACGAGCTCATTTTGCCCCAGCCTGTGTCCCAGGAGGGCCTATCCCCGACGGTTTCTGGGTCGTGTGGGAAGGACCCCCCTATCGCCCACACTCACTTGGCGATGGTTCCAAATGCGATCATGGAAAGGGGTTAAAAACCGTTTGTATAGCACCGACGCGTACAAGTGCCAGTTCATCTCTTCTATCCGATCTTTGTCTCAAAACTCAGATTGGAACATGTGGTTGCTAGTAGTGTTGATTATTCCTTGTAGTTGATGCTAGTTGGTTTATTCGGTGGAAGATCATATGTTAAGATCCTTAATGATAATTATTACTCCTCTGATTATGAACATGAATATGCTTTGTGAGTAGTTATGTTTGTTGCTGAGGACATGGGAGAAGTCTTGTTATAAGTAATCATGTATATTTGGTATTCGTTCGATATTTTGATGAGATGTATGTTGTCTTTCCTCTAGTGGTGATATATGAACATCGACTACATGACACTTCACCATTTTCCTAGGGGAAGGCATTGGGAAGTAATAAGTAGATGATGGGTTGCTAGAGTGACAGAAGCTTAAACCCTAGTTTATGTGTTGCTTCGTAAGGGGCTGATTTGGATCCACATGTTTCATGCTATGGTTAGATTTATCTTAATTCTTCTTTCGTTGTTGCAGATGCTTGCAAGAGGGGTTAATCATAAGTGGGAGGCTTGTCCAAGTAAGTGCAACACCCAAGCACCGGCCCACCCACATATCAAATTATCAAAGTAACGAACGCGAATCATATGAGCATGATGAAAACTAACTTGACAATAATCCCCATGTGTCCTCGGGAGCGCTTTGCTTTATATAAGAGTTCCTCCAGGCTTGTCCTTTGCTACAAAAAGGATTGGGCCACCTTGCTGCACCTTTGTTACACTTGTTACTTGTTACCCGTTACGAATTATCTTATCACAAAACTATCTGTTACCGATAATTTCAGTGCTTGCAGACAATATCTTGCTGAAAACCGCTTGTCATTTCCTTCTGCTCCTCGTTGGGTTTGACACTTAATTATCGAAAGGACTACGATAGATCCCCTATACTTGTGGGTCATCACCATGCAACTTCCACCATTCCGTTTTACTATGACACTTACCATCATTGTCATATTGCTTTGCATGATCGTAAGATAACTAGCATGATGTTTTTATGGCTTGCCCTTTTCTTATGTCATTGCTATGCTAGATCATTGCACATCCCGGTACACCGCCAGAGGCATTCATATAGAGTCATATTTTGTTCTAGTATCGAGTTGTAATTCTTGAGTTGTAAGTAAATAAAAGTGTGATGATCATCATTATTAGAGCATTGTCCCATGGGACGAAAGGATGATGGAAGCTATGATTCCCTCACAAGTTGGGATGAGTCTCCAGACTTTATAAAAAATAAAAGAGGCCAAAGAAGCCCAAATAAAATAAAAGAGGCTAGAGAAGCCCAAACAAAAAAATGAGAGAAAAGAGAGAAGGGACAATGTTACTATCCTTTTTCCACACTTGTGCATCAAAGTAGCACCATGTTCTTCGTGATAGAGAGTCTCCTATTTTGTCAGAGTCTCCTATTTTATCACTTTCATATACTAGTGGGAATTTTTCATTATAGAACTTGGCTTGTATATTCCAATGATGGCCTTCCTCAAATTGCCCTAGGTCTTCGTGAGCAAGTGATAACCCACAAGTATAGGGGATCAATTATAGCCTCTTTCGATAAGTAAGAGTGTAGAACCCAACGAGGAGCTAAAGGTAGAACAAATATTCCCTCAAGTTCTATCGACCACAGATACAACTCTACGCACACTTGACGTTTGCTTTACCGGAAACAAGTATGAAACTATTTTGTAGGTGTGATGCTAGAACTACTTTGCTAGAATAAAACTAGAAGTACTTTGCAAGATAATAAAATTTAGGTATTTAGGAAAAGGGTTTCTGTCAACAAGAAAGTTATTTGTCCCTAGGAAATCGATAACAAGTACCGGTAATCATTCTTGTAATTTTATATAAGGGAGAGGCATGAGCTAACATACTTTCTCTACTTGGATCATATGCACTTATGATTGGAACTATAGCAAGCATCCACAACTACTAATGATCATTAAGGTCGTGAAACCCAACCATAACATTAAGTATCAAGTCCTCTTTATTCCCATACGTCGTACCCCACCTACTCGGGTTTAAGTTTCTGTCACTCTCTCAACCCACCATAAGTGAACAATGAACATATTGCAACACCCTAAAGCATGGGCCCCCTCATGTTTGCACGAGAACGGAGGGCACCGTAGGACAGCACCATAAATAAAACATACAATCATACCAACCAAGATCATGATTAACCCACAGGACAAAACAGATCTACTCAAACATCATAGGATAACCATAGATCATTGGGAAATAATATATGGAGTTGAGCACCATGTTTAAGTAGAGATTACAGCAGGGAGAAGAGGTGTTACACCACTGCATAGAGGGGGAGAAAGTTGGTGTTAACGGTACCAAGATTGTTGATGTAGATCGTTGTCACGGTCCTAGCCCGGCGGGACTCCAGCGCCACCGGGAGAGAGGGGGAGAGAGCCCCCCTCCTTCTTCTTCTTCCTAGCCCCCCCCCTAGATGGGAGGAGGGTTCCCCCTCTGGTCCATGGTCTCCATGGCGGCAGAGGGGCGGGACCCCTCCAAGATTGGATCTCCCTCGCCGTTCTCTTCTATTTCGCGTTCCTCAGATGTGGCCGAAAACCATTTCTTATATTCCCAGAGATCCGTAACTCCGATTGCGCTGAGATTTTAACACGTTTTTTTTCCGGATATAAGCTTCCTTGCGCCCGAAGTAGAGCTCCAACTAACGTTCGAGGAGGGCACAACCCACCACCACACGCCAGGGGCCTCTGGCGCGCCCTGGTGTCTTGTGGGCTGTGTGGGCCTCTGTTTGCGGTGATTCCAACTCCCAAAAATCACATATATTCCAAAACAATTCTCCTTAAAATTTTATTGCATTTGGACTTCATTTGATATGGATATTCTGCGATTCGAAAAACATGCAGAAAATAGGAACTGGCACTGGGCATTGGATCAATAGGTTAGTCCAATAAATCATATAAAAAGTTTCCAAAAGTATGTAAAAGTTGTATAATATTGGCATGAAACAATCAAAAATTATAGATACGACGGAGACGTATATCAGCATCCCCAAGCTTAATTCTTGCTCGTCATCGAGTAGGTAAATGATAAAAAAGATAATTTTTTATGTGGAATGCTACCTAGCATAAACTTGATCATATATCTAATCATGGCATGAATATTAAGACATAAGTGATTCAAAGCAATAGTCTATAATTTGACATAAATACATCAATACTCAGGCATCCGAACAAACGATCATGTCTTTCAATATAACAATGCTAAAGAAAGCTATCCTACGAAATCATATAGTCTTGTCATGCTCTGTCTTCTTAACACAAAGTATTTATCATGCACAACCCCGATGACAAGCCGAGCAATTGGTTCATACTTTTTAACGCGCTTCAGCTTTTTCAACCTTCACGCAATACATGAGCACAATCCGTGGATATAGCACTACGGGTGGAATAGAGTAAGATGATAGGGGTAAATATAAAGAAGACAAAAAGTAGAAAGTCTCACATCGATGCAGCTAACCAACGGGCTATGGAGATTCCCATCAATTGATATCAACATGAGGAGTAGGGATTGTCGTGTAACGAATGCACTAAGAGCTATAAGTGTATGAAAGCTCAATATGAAAACTAAGTGGGTGTGCATCTAATCCTATAATGGAAAATTCCCACTAGTAAATGAAAGTAACAACATAGGAGACTCTCCATATGAAAAACATGGTGCTACTTTGAAGCACAAGTGTGGTAAAGGATACTAACAATGCCCCTTCTCACTTTGTTTATTTATTTTCTTTTCCTTTTTCTTTTTCTTTTTTCTTTTTTCTTTTTCTTTTTTTTTCTCTCATTATCTGGAGTCTCATCCCGACTTGTGGGGGAATCATAGTCTCCATCATCCTTTCCTCACTGGGGCACTGGTCTAAAAATGAATAATGATGATCCTCACACTTCTATTTACTTATAACTCAAAAGAAATAAAAATTACAACTCGATACCTATGACAAAGGATGACTCTATATGAATGCCTCTGGCATGTACCAGGATGTGCAATGATCTAGCGTAACATGTATGAAAAATGATGAACGGTGGCTGAGCCACAACTACTATGTAAGCTATATGATCATGCAAAGCAATATGACAATGAATGCTCAAGTCATCAAACGGAAGCGGTGGAAGTTGCATGGCAATATATCTCAGAATGGCCATGGAAAAGCCATAATAGGTAGGTATGGTGGCTGTCGGGGATATACCCCGCGGTGTGACCTGGCCGGATGTATGACCCGGATGGACTTGGCGACTCACTAGTGACCTGCCCGAACCCCCCGACTAACTAATAACCCGCCCGGAGTTGGTGGCTCATTGGTGACCCAGCAGGCGGGTTAGAGGAGCGACAAGACCCAATGGGCCAACGAGCGGTTCATGGAAGGTCGGCTCGTGTTATGGTGGGCCAGATTAAGATGAAGGGCATAAGGAGTGTTTCCCATAAAAGGAAGCGAGACCCGGACTTGTATCCGGCTTGTAATGAAATAAAGACTAGTCCTAGTCTTACTAGGACTCCACATGTAACCCGCTCCTCCAACTTATATAAGGAGGGGCAGGGCAACCCAAGAGGGACAAGTTTTCAGAAGTTCCACAAGTTGGACATATTAGGGTTAGACAAACAAGTCTATAGCTCTCAAGTCAGAGCACCTTTGTAATCGTGATCATCATCATCAATATCAATAAAGCAGGATGTAGGCATTTACCTCCACCATGACGAGCCGAACCTGGGTAAAAACCTTGAGTCTCTCGTCCCGCTCAACCCCTCTCAAGCTACCACATAGATGCTTTGGCCCCACGACTAAGTGCTCACACTAAGGACATCTGTCGTGACAAATCCACGACAGTTGGCGCCCACCGTGGGGCTCGTGCATGGTGGTGTTGAGTTCTTGGAGGGATCTCAACAAGGGATCGAGAAGCTCGCAGTTTGACCGGATAAGGGAGAGCCGGAGTAGAAAGGTTCATATCGTCTTCGAGTTCATCAATCAAGATCAGAAAAAGAAAGAAGGATGGGTGAAAGGATGCAATCTGTCCACCACCACAATCTCGTGATCCGGTGTATCACAGTCGTTTTCTCTGCGGACGTCATCTGCCAAGACCAAAAGAAAGTCAATCTCGACGGTTTCATTATCTTACAAGGGTGTGTGTTGTTTATCGAATCGCTGGGTCACCGATAGTAAAAACGCGCACGCGTAATCCTCAATTGGACTCATTCAACTGTGTATAGACGCGAGTCCCGAGAAGATTCATAGCGGCGGCAGCAGGCATAACCAAAAGATGTTTTGTCATTGATGTTTTCTATGAGAACGCAGAAATTGTTTAATCAGACTAGAAGGAGTACTAGTCCAAGGAAGAATCAGTCAGCAAGTCACGTCAATGTGAAACAGCAAATACGTTAAGTCTGGCCCGTGAAAAAAAAGAAAAAAAACCGAGGGAAGGAAATCCACGACCCGGAGGGGACCGTGGGACACGGACTCGGTTTCGCCTCACTAGCTTGATGTGGGACACGGAATCGGTTTCGCCTTGCTAGCCACCGCACCAGCCTTGCCTCCACCTCTGCCGCGCGTGTCGCGGTCTTGAGTCACCCGCCTCCGTGGCTGGCCTCGCCCTTGCTCAGTCCCTAGGCCCATCTTGCATCCGCCGCGGTTGACCTGGCCCTTCAAGAGCTAGAGGCGGCCCGTGTCAGTACATGTATCCTTGGTGCACGAGGTCAGCAGTCACCGGGGAATCGAACCCTGTTCAGTACCGTGGGAGGGTACTATGATACCACTACATCAACCAGAAGCCAGTAGCACCAGGATCGCATGTGTGTGTGTCTGTTGCTACTACTACCTACCTCAACCAAGGCACACATCTCATCTCCCGAGGGAAAAGAAAAGAAACAACTGTGAAGAAGCAATCCGAGTATCCAAAGTCGTTGCCTACGGATGTAATCAGGTGCACTCGTCTCCGTTAAATTGCTTTGCGTATTAAATTAGTATTATACAAAACATATGTTGTCTGCTCGTCCTATTTTATGCTCGCAGATATATTCAGCTCAAGAGTTTTTACTGGCGTTTTTTATTGCGTCGCTTCCAACAATCTTTCGAGCCGCCACGATGCGCGATTCAGATAGCAGACGCGCGATTCAAAAAACCGGGTGTTTAGAAAAAAAAGGGAAGGGGGAGTTCAACATGCACGAGCGACCCACCTCCAGATCAGTCTTCGTGCGGCCGCTCCTGCCTTTAAAATGCAAGGGCACAAGTTTGTAGGCTGGCCCCCATCAAAATTCTCCAGGAATCAAAGTTTTAGAAATGAAGAAAACAAGGTCATTAAGGCGCTATCAGTATACATCAGATTAGTCCACGCGAAACATCTACAATATTTCGTCGGACTACGTCAAACATTGTCCAGCATTATCCAGCATCAGTCTGCGCTGATCCAAAAAATCACCAGGGGCGCGCCAACAACACTTTTGCACTAGCGCTTGTTCCTACCGTGCTACTTGATCGACACGTACGCGAGTCACCGCCTCTACTACATCAACATGATGCGGCTGACTCGCCCATCCGAGCGGTTTACTGCACCTGCAATTAACTCGCCTGTCCGCCCTCGTGGCCGATTCACGCGTCCGCACCGGCTTACGACACAGAGGGCAACTTGCTCGTCCGCAACGGCTTACAATGTCGCGGGCGACTCATCCGTCTGCTCCCGCAGCCGACTCGGCCATGATTGATTTCAGCTTCACCGTGGTGATCATCGACTCCGCAGTGGATAAATTCTGGCCTGACATGAAATCCATCCAGTATATTTTTTATATTACATATTGCTTTCTTTAAAAGAGCAATTACTCTGTCTTGCAAGTTCTCCAATGCAGGACAAGTTGTCTACTGCAAAAGGGACTATTATATCACTGAGCTGTTGAATGACTCATACCGGTTTATATCAAGGTCAAATATGGAGAATCTCAAGACAACTCCTTGAGTCATCTTAAGACTCGAGGGCTATGATGACATGACTCAGCAAATGTTGCCGGTTTTTAGTGAATTCAAGAACTCCAGGTCATTGGAGGGAAAAATAAACCGGCCCCGGAGGCTACTATTGATGAAAATTTAAAAGGCCGTCGGAAAAAATTTCGGCTCAAGGGAAATCTGTTTCCCCACAAAGCTCTGTAGCTCACAATATCCGGTTTAAAATTCTGGCTCAAGAAGAATTTGTCTCTCGCGAAGTTCGAGTTCTCAGAAAAATTAAAGGTTGCCAAAGTGAACTTGCTGCCAAGATACGCGGTTCAAACATGGGTATCCTGCCTTATTGGCTCATCTTATTGGTCACTTGGGGCTTCCTGTTCATTGAGCATAGCTGTGAATATCCCTCTTGATCAGCTCAATGCCACACTTTATATGGTCACTTGGGGGCTTCCTACTCATCGAGCACAGCTGTGAATATCCCTCTTGATCGGTGCAACGCCACAAAGCACTTGGGGGCTTCCTGTTCAAACAAAGGTGTATTCACCAAAGAGAACATAACGTTACTACCATTGTGAGTTGGGTTGGAACACCAGGTGTATTCACCAAAACCTTCCGGGTTCGCCTGCTTTGTAGAGTCTGCCACTCCGCCCGGGTAATCCCAAAATGACAAGCCGAACTCTTGACAAATCAATCTTACATAGACCCTGAACTTGTCAATTCTTGACAAGTCAATCTTACATAGATCCTGAACTTGTCAAGGTTAAAACGGCCGTCATGTGAGGCCGTATTCACAAAGTGAACAAGGTTAACTCAGTGGCTTGGCGGCCCATGAAAGCCTCAGAGCTTTAGGCTTGGCGGCCTATGAAAGCCTCGTTTTCTCGCTTTTTGTTTTTTGAACATTTTTGGGTTCATCTTGGTACCATATTGACATATGGTTTAAAATGATTCAGGCCATGTAGCCTTGATTATATGACTCATAATTGAGCATCTTTGGGTTTGATAAACCGCCCCGATAGCAAAATTTAAGTCACCGGGATAATTTGCCTTGAGCAATCAAAATGATGATATTTCATGACTCCGGGTTGATACTGTCTCCGGATTATAATTATCAGGGTATCTCCTTGGTATTGATCTACAGGTATGTCTTTCAATAATGGTATGAATATTTTGGGCTTGGTAAACCGCCCTGGCTTTTAAACTTTAAGTTGCCAATATGTTTAGGCTTGAATGGACTTAATGCTAGTCTTTTCCATAATTGCATAAGACCATATTATGTTTGGGTTGTTACCCGCCCTGGTTTTTGACGTTAAGTCGCCAGGGCATATGTTGTTTAAACTCTGTGCAGGATTTCAGAACTATGTCATATAAATTCAAACTCATCATCAAAATTTATGTTTCAAAAAGGTTATCCATTCTGGATTTTCTCAAAGGCTATAAGCCGCAGGGTTATAAAAATTCCGGCTTACAATGAATGCGCATTAAGTCACCATTGGCCAAGAGCCACCGAGTATTTAAACTCCAGATTTACTTATCAACCGATAAGGTATTAAAATCTTTAATAGCCAAACTTGGCTGGATTGTCATGATGATATTGAATGATTGAGGTTTTCATACCAGATTATATTATTCAAACCTTGAATAGCCGACATGGCTGGATTTTTTATGGTTATCAGTAACCAGTATTATGATTGAGGTTTTCAAAGTCGCTTCAGCGCAATGGCTATTATTTTATCAATGGATATGATTTATTCTACAATGGAAGGAATAGTCCCGAGTTGCTGCAGGCTTACGACCCGGCACTTGTGGGCTACATTATTCAAGTTGAGATTACATCAAATATACAAGTCCCATGTCACTGCTAGCATGCACCCTGTCACTTGGGGGCTAATGCAAGATCATTCTTTTTTAACTTTCCTTATTAAAGACCCAACCCATCACATTGTGATGAGCCGGCCCTTGGGGGCTACTAATTGCTCCTGTCAAAGGTAACCCGAAACTTGGGAGGTACATCATTTGGTGTTATTAATTACTGCTCAAATCTACATGATCATATCTACAAAGTCCCTGCTCATTATTGCATAATGACCCGGCCCTTGGGGGCTACACTGATTGAAGTTTTTATGAGCATAAGGCAATTACAAGTCCCAACTTGCTGCAAGCATGAAAACCCGGCACTTGGGGGCTACATATGTGGAATATTCAGTTTTGACTAGTGACTGAGATGAACAACCTGGATTTCTTCAAGGTTGCAACATTTATATTGAAGCAAGTCTTAAGCTGTTACTACGCTCCCTTCTTAAGACTTGGGGGCTACAAGTGATATGCATATAAGGGAGGTACATTTTCAAGCTTGATGTTAGCAACAATTATGACCCAGTGCCATCAATATTTAGAAACCGACAATTTTGGCAATGATAAACCGGCAAGTTCTACATCTTCAAGCCGGCTGAAAATCAGATGAGTATTTCAAGACCAATATTTTTGCTAAGCATTGGGATCTGAATCAAATGAATTATTCTTCACAATATTTTTGTGAGAAGCCAATGTCAGCAAATTGATTGTGAAGCTGGTCTATTGACCCGGACTTTCCAGAAGAAGGAAATGACAAGGACTTAAGAATGATCAGGTACCGGTTCAAAAAAACTTTTAACCCGGAGCACAACCTGTCAATTTTGTTCTTGTATTTATTTTGCATGATTAGTTTAACATGGATGAATCCAAATTAAACTAGGGGCTAATGTCAGGGATATACCCCGCGGTGTGACCCGGCCGGATGTATGACCCGGCTGGACTTGGCGACTCACTGGTGACCTGCCCTGACCCGGCGACTGACTAGTAACCCGCCCAGAGTTGGCGGCTCATTGGTGACCCGGCAGGCGGGTCAGAGGAGCGACAAGACCCGGTGGCCCAACGGGCGGTTCATGATAGGCCAACTCTTGTTATGGTGGGCCGGCTTAAGATGAAGGGCATAAGGAGTGTTTCCCATAAAAGGAAGCGAGACCCGGACTTGTATCCGGCTTGTAATGAAAGAAAGACTAGTCCTAGTCTCACTAGGACTCCACATGTAACCCGCCTCTCCAACTTATATAAGGAGGGGCAGGGCACCCCAAGAGGGACAAATTTTTAGAAGTTCCACGAGTTGAACAGATTAGGGTTAGACAAACAAGTCTATGGCTCTCGAGTTAGAGCACCTTTGTAATCATGATCATCATCATCAATATCAATGAAGCAGGATGTAGGCTTTTACCTCCACCATGAGGGACCGAACCTGGGTAAAACCCTTGCATCTCTCGTCCCGCAAAACCCCTCTCAAGCTACCACATAGATGCGTTGGCCTCACGACTAAGTCCTCACACTAAGGACATCTGCCGTGACAAATCCACGACAGTGGCTGTCTTGAGGAAGATATAATAAGGCTTATGTGTGATAGAGCGTATCATATCACGGGGTTTGGATGCACCTGCGAAGTTTGCACCATGTCTCGATGTGAGAAAGGGCAATGCACGGTACCGTAGAGGCTAGCAAATTGCAAAAAGGTAAGAGTGCGTATAATCCATGGACTCACATTAGTCATAAATAACTCATATACTTAATGCAAAAGTTTATTAGCCCTCAAAGCAAAGTAGTAGTACGCATGCCCCTAGGGGGATAGATTGGTAGGAAAAGACCATCGCTCGTCCCCGACCGCCACTCATAAGGAAGACAATCAATAATAAATCATGCTCCAACTTCATAGCATAACGAGAGACTATACGTGCATGCTTCGGGAATCACAAACCTTAACACCAATATTCTTACTAACCACAACCGTTTACTAGTACCTCCCACATATTATCATCTCTATATCGCAAAACTATTGCAAGGAATTAAATATATCATATTCAGTGATCCATAAGTTTTATGTAGGATTTTATCACTAACCATGCAATTGACCAATTCCTGTTGACTCTCTAAATAGATATAAGTGAAACATGAGAGTATAATTCTTTCTACAAAATATCATGCTCTAACAAATATAAGTGAAGCAAAAGAGCATTCTTCAAACAACGGTTTTCTTTGTGAAGAGAAACAGGCAATCCAAACTTCAAATGATATAAGTGAAGCACCTGAAGCATTCTATAAAGGCCATACTCAAAAGATATAAGTGAAGTGCAATGAGCATTCTATAAATCAACCATGGACTATCTCGTACCAGCATGGTGCATAAAATTAAAATGAAAACTAAAAGCAAAAGACGCTCCAAGATTTGCACATATCTTGTGAACGAAACGAAACCGAAAACATACCGATACTTGTTGAAGAAAGATGGGATGCCTTCCGGGGCATCCCCAAGCTTAGATGCTTGAGTCTCCTTGATATTTACTTGGGGTCCTTGGGCATCCCCAAGCTTGAGCTCTTGTCTCTCCTCCTTCTCCTCATATCAATACCTCCTCGATCTTTGATCACTTCATCCACACAAAACTCAACAGAAAGTTCGGTAAGATCCGTTAGTATAATAAAGCAAATCACTACTCTATCTCACTTTCACTTTTCTTTTTGTGAAGCTTTAAGTTCCCCTCTATAATTTTTTTTGTTTTTAAACTTTATAAAAGCACTCAACATAAATAAATGACTCTCTAAAACTTCCGGGTTGTCTCCTTGGCATCCCTTTCTTTAAAGCCATTAAGCTAGGCATAAAGTGCTCAAGTAATGGATCCACCCGGATCCCAAGGTATATCAAAGCCAATTTTAATTAACAATGATTTGACATTTAGTAATGAGCACAAAGCAACATATATCATGCAATGACGAAGTCTAACTCTCTTCCTATGCATCGGCATGTCATACAAGAACAATTCATGCACATCAAGTAAAGGCCAATACGTAGCATAAGAAGTTTCTTGCAATTCTTTCGTGTTGGAAAAATAGAGAGGTGGAGATATAGTTCCTCTCTCATAATAATTGCAAGTAAGAGCAGCAAGCACATGCATATTATATTCATCAAAATCATCATGTGCAACGGTAAAAGGCAACCCATCATTATAATCCTTAACAAGAGCAAACTTCTCTGATATAGTGTAGTTTGGAGAATTCAAAGAGATAATAGGACTATCATGTGCGGGTGCAATAGCAACAATTTCATTCTTAACATCAGGAACTATAGCAAGTTCATCTCCATAAGCATCATTCATATTGGAATAGCAAGCATCAAGTTCAGCAAAAAGGGATATTTCAAATGAATCAACGGGATCATAGCAATTATCATAGCATTCATCCTTCGGTAAGAATGAAGGGAAATTAAGCAATGTATGGTATAAAGACTTACTCTCATTAGAAGGTGGGCACGGATGATCAATCCGCTCTTCCTCCTTTTGTTCTTCGCTCTCCTCCTCATCTTTTTCATCGAATGAGCTCATAGTTTCATCATTTTCTTCTTCCATAGACTCCTGCAAATGTTAGTCTCTTCTTGGGCAGCGGAGACTTTCTCAATAAATTCATCAATATCGGAATTGTATTTATAATTATCATAGCAATATTTGAGTATAGCAAAATTTTCGGGTCTATAAACATCATCATCAAAAGCTTCACACTTTTCAAACAAAGATCCAATTTCATAACCACCCTTAAAAGCAACAAATTCTTCTATTCGTTCCACATCATAGTAATCATATATACCTCTAGCATAAGAAGCCAAGGTTTCATTATCATTAACTTCGCATGAATAGGGAAGGTGTGGAACCTCAATCTTAGAGCAATAAGTATAATCATATCTCAAGCATAGATTCCAAGCATACCATTGCAACATTTCAATTTGATCCCATAAATGTTTTCCCTTTTGAGTCAAGCGATAATCCTTAAAGTATTCACGTTGATCCAACGTTACTCCCATTATCAAGTTCAATGGGGTCTTCTCAGGATTATCAAAGTAATGCATAATATCTTTTACATAACGAGCATCGACGGTTTTAGGAGGTTCCCCATCTCCATGCGTAGCAAGTGCAACTAATTTTTTTGGTGTTTCGTGTTCCATATCCATAACTAAAGATAGAGAACAACTTAGAACAGAAAATAAAATCTACTTAGTAATAAAGCAAACAAGCACACCGGAGAATATTCACCCCACGCTATTGCTCCCCGGCAACGGTGCCAAAAAAAGGTCTTGATAACCCACAAGTATAGGGGATCAATTGTAGCCTATTTCGATAAGTAAGAGTGTCGAACCCAACGAGGAGCTAAAGGTAGAACAAATATTCCCTCAAGTTCTATCGACCACCGTTACAACTCTACGCACACTTGACATTTGCTTTACCGAAAACAAGTATGAAACTATTTTGTAGGTGTGATGCTAGAACTACTTTTCAACAATAAAACTAGAAGTACTTTGCAAGATAATAAAAGTTAGGTGTTTAGTAAAAGGGTTTGTGTCAACAAGAAAGTTGTTTGTCCCTAGGCAATCAATAACAAGTACCGATAATCATTCTTGTAATTTTATATGAGGGAGAGGCATGAGCTAACATACTTTCTCTACTTGTATCATATGCACTTATGATTGGAACTCTCACAAGCATCCGCAACTACTAAAGATCATTAAGGTCGTGAAACCCAACCATAGCATTAAGTATCATGTCCTCTTTATTCCCATACGTCATACCAGACCTACTCGGGTTTAAGTCTCTGTCACTCTCGCGACCCACCATAAGCGAACCATGAACATCTTGCAACACCCTACAGCGAGGGGCCCCTCACGTTTGCACGAGAACGGAGGACACCGTAGGACATCACCATAAATAAAACATCCAATCATACCAACCAAGATAACGATTAACCCACAGGACAAAACGGATCTACTCAAATATCGTAGGATAACCATAGATCATTGGGAAATAATATATGGAGTTGAGCACCATGTTTAAGTAGAGATTACAGCAGGGAGAAGAGGTGTGGGGGGGGGGAGTTGGTGTTGACGGTAGCAAGATTGTTGATGTAGTTCACCGTCACGATCCTAGCCCCGGTGGCACTCCGGTACCACCGGGAGAGAGGGGGAGAGAGCCCCCCTCCTTCTTCTTCTTCCTTGGCCTCCCCCCTAGATAGGAGGAGGGTTCCCCCTCTGGTCCATGATCTCCATGGTGGCAGAGGGGCGGGAGCCCCTCTGAGATTGGATCTCCCTATCTGTTCTCTTCTATTTCGCGTGCCCTAGATATGGCCGAAAACCGTTTCTTATATTCCCGGAGATCCGTAACTCCGATTGCGCTGAGATTTTAACACGATTTTTTTCCAGACATAAGTTTCCTTGCGCCCGAAGTAGAGCTCCAACCGACGTTTGAGGATGGCACAACCCACCACCACGCGCTAGGGTCCTCTAGCGGGCTGGTGTCTTGTGGGCTGTGTGGGACTCCGTTTACGGAGATTCCAACTCCCAAAAAACACATATAATCCAAAATAATTCACCGTGAAATTTTATTGCATTTGGACTTCGTTTGATATGGATATTCTGCGATACAAAAACATGCAGAAAACAGGAACTGGCACTGGGCACTGGATCAATAGGTTAGTCCAATAAATCATATAAAAAGTTCCCAAAAGTATGTAAAAGTTGTATAATATTGGCATGAAAGAATAAAAAATTATAGATACAACGGAGACGTATCAGCAAGCAAGTTGGATGCACACCCACTTAGTTTCTTTTTGAGCTTTCATACACTTGTAGCTCTAGTGCATCCGTTGCATGGCAATCCCTACTCACTCACATTGATATCTATTGATGGCCATCTCCATAGCCCGTTAATATGCCTAGTTGATGTGAGACTTTCTCCTTCTTTTTGTCTTCTCCACAACCACCATATTCTATTCCGTCTATAGTGTTATATCCATGGCTCACGCTCATGTATTGCGTGAAAGTTGAAAAACTTTGAGAACACCAAAAGTATAATTTTTTTGCTTGGCTTGTCATTGGGGTTGCGCATGATAAAATACTTTGTCTGATGAAGATGGAGCATAACCAGATTATATGATTTTGTAGTGTCGGTGGAAACGACACCTATGGGATTACTGGAATCCCTTCTATGGTTGGCGAGCGCGGGGTCGTGAGAAGAGCAGGTCTAACAGGAAGCACACGGATCATTTACCCAAGTTAAGACGCGAGGACGCCAGAATACCCTAGTCCTACTTTGGTGGATGTATTGAGTGTTCTTGTGTTCTTGAGCAAGCTACGGGGTGCAACTTGCCCAAAAGAGCCGAATCCCTCTCCTGGTCGCCTCGGGCCTCCTTTTATAGGCAAAAGGGGTTGCCACAGTGGCACACAGGAGGTGGAAAGGTCTACAGTGCTGCGAGCTTATCGCCCGTATTACAGGACAAGGCACATTTAATGCATCGCCTAGGTGTCCCTTAGCTTTATCGGGGACGGGAACGAGGCCCGTCCCGTTCGTCGCCGCCTCGCCTTGCTTCGACACGCGCCCAGTCCAGCAATGCATGCGGCACCATGTAGGCAGGCAGGCTGCTGAGGTGGCGCGATGGTGGAGCCTTCACGAAGATCTACATGCCACCACGCAGGTGCTTGCTGAGTTGGTATAGAGGCCGCCCGTCGCCAGGCAGGTGCCTGCCTAGCTGGTTGAGCTAGCAGATGCTTGGGGACGGCGGTGGAGTCTTGGCTGGCGCGGGCCTGGCTGTGGCCCCGTTGATGTCCTCGGCAAGGGCCTTGCCGGGGGCCCGTCAAGGGTCTTGTCGTGGTGTTGCAGTTGTCCCCGGCAAGGCGCTTGCCGGGGGCCTTGTGGATCCCCTCGGCTAGGATCCTGCCGAGGGTCGTCGTCTTCTGGTACTCATCTGATCGTGTGTGTTCATGATCTTGACGAAGATCTGCATGCCACCACAGAGGCACCTCCGGAGCCCTGGTTCCAATGTAGTTTGTTGGCTGGTGTTGGAACCCACGGGCTCAAGGGTGGCCTGCTCTGCTGGCATCGGGCAAGTTGCCCCGGCAAGGCTCTTGCCGGGGAAGTCCACCTCGCCCCTCTGCTCTCCTGTGTTTCTGGTCTTTGCGTTGCCTTGACCATCTTGGGCTTTGGCTTTTCTCCGGCTCCCGTCCTCTGCCCTGCTTAGTGTGGCCGCGGTGTGCGGCTCAGATTGCCCGCGCACAAGTAAATGGGTACAAAGGAGTGCCCCTACTTTTGTACACCGATTGGAGCCCCCGGTCCTAGGCCACACATAAGCACGACGCGTTGTTGGGCCAGGCCCAAAATGGTGCGCGGGCAGGTAGGGCAGAATTTTACCATAGTAACTCTTCGTCCGCTGCGTTTCCCGACGACCCGCGTTGAATGCGTGACGTGGAGGGTTGTGCGTGACGTGGGGGTCATGCATGGGGCGGTTCCCGCATGCATGCATCACATCGTGGTAAAGAGGCGGCTCGCGCCTTCCCCATAAAAATAGGGAGGCATGGAGGCGCGGCTCATTTACTGGGTGGTCTTGGGTCGCAGTCTTCAACGCGCCCACTCCCCATGATCACGGGGCGGGGAACGGTCGCCTCACCCGTCCCCTCGATTCTGCTTGCTCGCCATGTGTCCTCCATGCAGGTGGCAGGCGGTGGGGGCGGGAAACCGGGTCGTCGCTGATTGGGGCAGCGGGTCGGTCCTGATTCCCTGCGCCTCCGATGGCTGGATTGGCGGAGTGGGGTGGCCACGCCTCGACCCCGCCTCTTTATAAGGAGGGGGAGGGGGATGTCACCCCCACATTCTCCCAACATCCATCATCTTCCACTTCCGCTTCTTCCTTCCATCCGTCATGGTGAGAGGGGCGCAGCTCCTTCGACGGTGGGGGAGAGGGTCACCGCTCGACAGCGCGTTCCTCCTTCTCACGAGCTCGCGGTAGCGGAGCCGGCTACGAGAGGAAGGGGGAGGGGGCGAGGCCGAGGTCACCGCGGCGGTCGGGGGAGAGGGGGACGAGGTGGCG
This sequence comes from Aegilops bicornis, assembly GCA_021605145.1. Lineage (NCBI taxonomy): Eukaryota > Viridiplantae > Streptophyta > Magnoliopsida > Poales > Poaceae > Aegilops > Aegilops bicornis. The sequence goes on along the minus strand of CM038675.1, from coordinate 376,953,593 downwards.
CGATGGCCGTGCCTCCGCCAGCGATGCCTCCCGCGATGGAGGGCCACGTCGGGGACCAGCCCCGCGAGTTCTTCAGCAGGTTGCGCCGGGCACCGCGTCATCGTCTCCGCCTCCCCATCCCTTTTACTCAGGAGATGGAGCTCGATCCGCCCCAGACCCTCAGGCTGCACATGAGGGGCTGCGGGAGCGGCGGCACGCGGGTCGACATCGACTTCCCCGCTCCTCACGTCATGTACCTCCGTCGTGGATGGAAGACGTTCGCCCGCATCCATAGCCCGACGGCGGGGCTCGTCCTCTACTTCAAGTTAATGGAGGGCGGCCTGCTCTCCGTCAAGGTCTATGGAGATCTTGGAACTCGTCTAAAGTGCTGCATGGAGAGCTCCTTCGATGATGAAGATTCCTCCTTGAGCGGGAGTGACGAGGAGGATAGCGACGACGACGACGAGGGAGTCGAGCGGGAGGACCCCGACTGACCACGCCGCCCCTCCCTCGGCCACGCGCCCTGCCGAGGGCCTCCCTCGTCAAGCTCTCCATCGGCGCGTTCCCCACCACCTCCTTGGGCGGCTGGCGTAGGAGGGCCGGAGAAGGCAAAGAAGGCGGGCGGCGGCTGTCAACTCGGAGTACGCGGGCACCGACGCCTTCGTCGCGTATTGTCGGGCCATTGCCTCATCTTCCACCTCCTTCGTCGGCACCGGGAGGCTCTCTTGGTGCCTTCTGCTTCTCGCACCTCACCTAGGCGCTCCTTTCGCCCTCCTGCTATCTTGTTCCACCTTCTGAGAAGAGGGACAAGAAAGGGATTATGGGCCTCTCACCTCTTTTTAGTTTGTAAGCCTGCGGGCACATGTTAGATTTAAAACTTGTAATCCCCTTGCTCATGTTTTTTATTCTGTACGAACTGTACCTGTATGGGACATTTTTAATGAAACATGGTGTTTGCCGGGTTCTTTGTGCGTGAGCGAGGCCCATGCCAAGGACGAATCCTTGTTATTTCTAAGATAAACATTGTTGCCCGGCAACAGGCCTTGCCGTCACCCCACTTCAGTCGACCATTCTCGCGCTTTTGGCGTAGGCAGGGGCGACGTAGGGTTAGGCCCCTCGTGTATTTCCTGGCCACCGCGTCTGCGACCAAATTCTGACCCAGGAGGTAGCTCTTGGGTACAGGAAAGGGGGAGCACGATGGTCTTGAGAACGCAAACGAGGTTTCACATGTCCCAGTTCTATACGGAAATGCATAATAGGGGGATGAAGACTTATCTGAATCCGCAGCCCCCGGCAACCTTGGCTTGCTATGGTTGGATCCTTGTATCTTCATCCCCCGGCAGTCTTGGCCTGCCGGGGCCGGAGCGCCAGCACTTTCTCTTTTTCCCAGGCGGCTCAACAGAAGTGTCCATGTGCCCTGCGAACCAAAGAGAACAGAAAGACTCACACTCGACCTCTAGGCTAGGGGTTAGTCGCCTCTAAGCACTATCAACCCTAACCGAGGGAGAGACTTAACCTAGCATGCATGTGATACGTCTCCAACGTATCTATAATTTTTTATTGTTCCATGCTATATTATCTACTGTTTTGGGCAATATTGGGCTTTATTATCCACTTTTATATTATTTTTGCGACTAACCTATTAACCGGAGGCCCAGCCCATAATTGCTATTTTTTGCCTATTTCAGTGTTTCGAAGAAAAGGAATATCAAACGGAGTCGAAACGGAATGAAACCAACTGGAGAAGTTATTTTTGGAAGGAAAGCTACCGGAAAAGCTTGGAGTGCACGTCAAGAAAGAAGGGAGGTGACCACGAGGGTGGGGGCGCGCCCCCTGCCTCGTGGGCCGCTCGAAGCTCCACCGACTTACTTCTTTCACCCATATATACCCACGTACCCTAAAACTTCCAGAGACGAGAATAGATCGGGAGTTCCACCGCCAAGAAGCCTCTCAGAGCCACCAAACGCCAATCGGGACCTGCTCAAGACTCACGGAGGGGGGGAACCCTCACCGGTGACCATCTTGATCATCCCGGCGATCTCCATGACGAGGAGGGAGTAGTTCACCCTCGGGGCTGAGGGTATGTACCAGTAGCTATGTGTTTGATCTCTCTCTCTCTCTCGTCTTCTTGATTTGGCACGATCTTGATGTATCGCGAGCTTTGCTATTATAGTTGGATCTTATGTTTCTTCTCCCCATCTACTCTCTTGTAATGGATTGAGTTTCCCCTTTGAAGTTATTGTTGGGGAACGTTGCATAAAATAAAAATTTCCTACGTTCACCAAGATCCATCTATGAGTTCATCTAGCAACGAGAGAGAGAGATGCATCTACATACCCTTGTAGATCGCGTGCGGAAGCTTTCAAGAGAACGGGGTTGAGGAGTCGCTCTCGCCGTGATCCAAATCACCGGAGATCCTAGCGCCGAAGCGGACGGCACCTCCGCTGCTCAACACACGCACGGTCAGCGTGGACGTCTCCTCCGCCTTGATCCAGCAAGGGGAAGGAGAGGTTGATGAAGATCCAAAGAAGACGACGGCGTGGTGGTGGATGCAGCAGACTCCGGCAGGCGCCGCCAAGCAATCATGCGGGAGGAGGAAGAGGTGTAGCAGGGGAGGAGGCGCCAAGACTCAGTGCGGCTGCCCCTCCCCCTCCTTTATATAGGCCCCTGTGGGGGCGCCGCCCCGGAGATTGACTCTCCTGTGGGGGCGCCCGGCCAGGGGGTGGAGTGCCCCCAAGGCAAGTGGTGCGGTTTCACCCTAGGGTTTCCAACCCTAGGCGCAGGGGGCCCAAGTGGGCGCACCAGCCCACCAGGCTGGTTACCCTCCCACTTCAGCCCACAGGGCCCTTCGAGATAGGTGGCCCCACCCGGTGGACCCCCGGGACCCTTCCGGTGGTCCCGGTACAATACCGGGTGACCCCGAAACTTTCCCGATGGCCGAAACAGCACTTCCTATATATGATTCTTTACCTCCGGACCATTCCGGAACTCCTCGTGACGTCCAGGATCTCATCCGGGACTCTGAACAACTTTCAGTTTGCTGCATACTAATATTCATACAACCCTAGCGTCACCGAACCTTAAGTGTGTAGACCCTACGGGTTCGGGAGACATGCAGACATGACCGAGACGGCTCTCCGGTCAATAACCAACAGCGGGATCTGGATACCCATGTTGGCTCCCACATACTCCTCGATGATCTCATCGGATGAACCACGATGTCGAGGATTCAAGCAACCCCGTGATACTATTCCCTTTGTCAATCGGTATGTTACTTGCCCGAGATTCGATCGTCGGTATCCCAATACCTCGCTCAATCTCGTTAATGGCAAGTCACTTTACTGCATCGTAATGCATGATCCCGTGACTGCACACTTGGTCACTTTGAGCTCATTATGATGATGCACTACCGAGTGGGCCTAGTGATACCTCTACGTAATACGGAGTGACAAATCCCAGCCTCGATCCATGTCAACCCAATGTACACTTTCGGAGATACCGTAGTGCACCTTTATAGTCACCCGATTACGTTGTGACGCTTTGGTACACCCAAAGCACTCCTATGGTATCCGGGAGTTACACGATCTCATGGTCTAAGGAAAAGATACTTGACATTGGAAAAGCTCTAGCAAAACGAACTACACGATCTTGTGCTATGCTTAGGATTGGGTCTTGTCCATCACATCATTCTCCTAATGATGTGATCCCGTTATCAATGACATCCAATGTCCATAGTCAGAAACCATGACTTTATATTGTTCAACGAGCTAGTCAACTAGAGGCTCACTAGGGACATGTTGTGGTCTATCTATTCACACGTGTATTATGATTTCCGGATAATACAATTATAGCATGAATAAAAGACAATTATCATGAACAAGGAAATATAATAATAATCCTTTTATTATTGCCTCTAGGGCATATTTCCAACAGCTTATCTTATCGGATTGAGTCTTTAAAGATTTGAGAACACTTGATGTATGTCTTGCCGTATGATCTGTGGTGACAATGGGATATCACGTGATTCACTTGATGTATGTTTTGGTGATCAACTTGCGGGTTCCGCCCATGAACCTATGCATAGGGGTTGGCACACGTTTTCGTCGTGATTCTCCGGTAGAAACTTTGGGGCACTCTTTGAGGTTCTTTGTGTTGGTTGAATAGATGAATCTGAGATTGTGTGATGCATATCGAATAATCATACACACGGATACTTGAGGTGACATTGGAGTATCTAGGTGACATTAGGGTTTTGGTTGATTTGTGTCTTAAGATGTTATTCTAGTATGAACTCTAGGGCTGTTCGTGACACTTATAGGAATATCCCAGCGGATTGATTGGAAAGAATAACTTTGAGGTGGTTTTGTACCCTACCATAATCTCTTCGTTTGTTCTCCGCTATTAGTGACTTTGGAGTGACTTTTTGTTGCATGTTGAGGGATAGTTATAGGATCCAATTATGTTATTATCGTTGAGAGAACTTGCACTAGTGAAAGTATGAACCCTAGGCCTTGTTTCCTAGCATTGCAATACTGTTTACGCTCACTTTTATCGCTTGTTACCTTGCTGTTTTTATATTTTCAGTTTACAAAAACCTATATCTACCATCCATATTGCACTTGTATCACCATCTCCACTACAAAAAAAAGACACATCTGTGACACTTGGGCCGAACGAATTTTTTTCTGTCATACATATGACACTTCTATGACGATAATTGTGACAAAACCCGGTATCATCATCGATGTGGTGGGCTCCTACTTCTATGACAAAAAATCATGACATAAAATGGGCTTTTCATCCTGGGCGGGCCGGAGACGCAGCTGCATGACATTCTTTGGGCCGTCCATGACGGAAAAAACCATGGTAGAAGCGAGGGCGAGGAAAATTTTAGGGAGTTCCTGGTTACGGTGGGAGGTCGGGGGCCGAGCGATGCGCATTTCTCTCGTACACGTACGCGCGTGTGTGCGAGGCGTTGGCTCTATCTGAACCCGAGCGAGGCGTTGGGCTCTAACCGAACTCGAGCGATTGCACTGCAGCCTACGCGTTACTGAACCCAAGCAATCGATCGATGGCTGTTAACTGAACCCGATCGAGCGATTCCTTCGCTACTGCTGCTAACTGAAGCCGATCAATGCTGCCTCTGGATGAACAGTGAGTGTTGGGGGGGGGGGGGGTTGGATGAACAGTTCCCGGTGGGGGTGGATGAATAGGACCCCGTGGTGTTGCCTCTGGATGAATAGGACCCCGATCGATCGAGCCGGTTGGGACTGGATGAACAGGACCCCGTGGAGGGCTGGATGAACAGGACCACCCCGTGGAGGGCAGGATGAAAAGTAGATGGTGGAGGGCAGGATGAACAGTAGCCCGTGGAGGGGTGGCTGACCAGGAGCCCGTGGAGAGGGCTGGTTGAACAGTAGCCGGTGGAGTAGCGCGTGGCGGAGGCTGGATGAACAGGAGCCCGTGGATGAACAGTCGCAGGTGGAGGCTGGAGGAGGTCGACGGTGGATGAACAAGAGCTCGTGGAGGCCGGAGGGTCGACGGTGGAGATGAACAGTATCCCGTGGAGTCTCGTTTTGCGGTACGCCACACCCCTCCCGATGAACAGGACCCCCGTTTCGACCGTAGGAGGTACGTTTCCTCCGTTTTGTGGTACGCCAGACCCCTCCCGATGAATAGGATCCCGTTTCGAACGTAGCCGGTCGAACACAAGGTCGTTTCCTCCGTTCTACGGTACGCCAGGCCTCGTTTCCATCGCCTGTTCTGTCCAAGCCCTCCCGATGAACACGACGCATTCCGTTGCCTCCTTATGAACACGACGCATTCCGTTGCCTCCCCAAGAACACGACGCATTCCGTTGCCTCCCCATGAACACGACGCATTCCGTTGCCTCCCCATGAACACGACGACGATGTTGTTTCTCCGTTCCGACCCAGCCATGTACACGAGCCCTGGCCGTACGTATGCGCGAGTAGGCTGCCGAGACCCGCCGTATGTATGCATACGCGGGCCGTATTTTCTTTCTTGCACCCTGGCCGATGTACGACGCAGTACATGCTACGCGGCGCACCTCTACTACGACATGTGCGCCTCTACATCGACCAAAGATATATGTACGCATACGTTCGCGACCAGAATGACAACGCCACGCACGCTTCACCAGGTTGGTCCCGACCGCCGTGCACTTCCTTGCTGCGAAGATGTAGCTGGTGGGTCCCAGCAATGTGGGGCGAAATATGGTGGCCCGCATAAAGGATCCCCGCTGTCGTGGAGGAATAATTATTTTGCACGTAATAAGGAGGCACTTCCTTGCTGCGGCCGTGAACCCACTGTCGCCCTCTCCACGCAGTACCCACGTCCGATGGAAGCCGCTCCTTGACCACGTTGACCATGCCGCGCCGAGCACACCAGGGCGGTGGACGATGGCGAGGCCTAGGAAGGGGACGACGCGGAGCCGGGGAAGACGCGGCAGTGGATGTCCACGCGTAGAGGAGTTCGAGGGTTCACTGGTTCGCTGCGGTGTGGGGTTGCCGTCGCCGCAGAATAACAGGGGGTGTGGGTGAGTAGAGGGATGGCCTGGCCAGCGGTGGGAGTAGTAGGGGGGCGGTGAGGCCTCTGCCGCATCGCAGCCGCCCACGGGAGGCATGAGCACGAGGCACGACCGGCGCTGGTTTGGGCGGCTGGAGCAAGAAGACCAGAGGTTGAAGAAGCACTACGGCTGTTGGATGGACATCGTACGGTCACTGGAGCTAGAATCGTGCATATATTGACTAAGTTGACAAAGCCCTCCGTCCCCGTCAACTTAGTAGGCCCATTAAGTCAGCCGCCCACCAAGGTGGGTCCCAAATGAAGGTGGGGTATTCATTTTTGTGCGTAATAAGGAGGCACTTCCTTGCGTGCGAAGGTATAGCTGGTGGGTCCGAAATGTCGCCGGGCGGTAATGTTTTTCACGAAATACAGAGGCCCTTTCGGTGGGTCCCTCGATGTCGTGTGGAGGAATCATTATTTTGCGCGTAATAAGGAGGCATTTCCTTGCGTGCGGCCGTGGACCCAGCTGTCGGCCTCTCCACGTACAGTCCACTTCAGATGCATGTCGGTCGTTGACCACGTTGACCAGGCCGCGCTGAGAGCACCAGGGCGGTGGACGACGGCGAGGCCTAGGAAGGGAATGACACGGAGGCAGGGAAGACTCGGCAGTTGTTTCCTCACGGAGGGGAGTACGACTGTACGAGGGTTTACTGGTTCGTCTGCCGTCGCCGGAGAATGACAACAGGTGTGGGTGAGTAGAGGGATGGCTAGGCCAGCGATGCGAGTATGGTGGGGCGGTGAGGTCACAAGGCAAAGACAGGCCGTCATGGGAGGAGGGAGCAGGCAGTCCCGCCGGTGCTTGTTTGAGCGGCTGGAGCAGGAAGAGCAGAGATTGAAGAAGCACGATGGCCGTTCGATGGACATTCAACACTCACTGCTTGTGCGTCAACCTTTTTTTTAAGAAAGCCTCAAATCTGTGGAAAACAGCATACATCCCATCTGCCATTATTTCTAATAATTTGCAGCGCATTTGCTAATTCTTAAGGTTTTTTTGGAGCCCATATTCTTTTTGTTAGCATTACAGACCATATTGTGGCCACGGTTAAAAAAATAATGAAATTTTGCATATTTCGGTGCCGTCCGAACTGTTTTTAATCCTGAAATTTCGACTCACATTCAAACTGATTTTAAAAATAAATGTATATCAATATAAAATCCAACAAATACTCCACCCATAAAAATTAATGTAATTTAAAATCTCGAAATGAAAAAAATATATTTTAAACTAATTGTCGGTTTGATGTGTTTTAAAAATGTACAGCCCATTTCTCATTACTAATGGGCCATTTTCTCGGCTAGCCGAATGAAGCTCTCCTCGTCTTGAAAGATTTGCAGCCCAACAGGCCTGACAAAGCGACTTACTTGGAAAATCACAAAAAACTGGGATGTGGCCGTGGACCCAGCTGTCAGCCTCTCCATCTGATTTCTTCCGATGGAAGTCTGTTGCCGACCACATTGACCACGCCATACCGAGAGCACCAAGGCGGTGGACGACGGCGAGGCCTAGGAAGGGAACGACGCTGGAGCCGGGACGACGCGGCAGCTTGATGCCCACGCCAGAGGAGTACGAGGGTTCACCGTTCATTGCGGTGTGAGGCTGCTGCCGCCGCAGAATAACAGGAGGTGTGGGTGAGTAGAGGGATGGCCTGGCCAGCGGTGGGAGTAGTAGGGCGGTGAGGCCTCCGCTGGCCGCAGCCTGCCACGGGAGGCAGGAGCACGAGGCACGACCGCGCTGGTTTGGGCGGCTGGAGCAAGAAGACCAGAGGTTGAAGAAGCACTACGGCTGTTGGATGGACATCGTACGGTCACTGGAGCTAGAATCGTGCATATTGACTAAGTTGACAAAGCCCTCCGTCCCCGTCAACTTAGTAGGCCCACAAGTCAGCCGCCCACCAAGGTGGGTCCCAGCTAGCAGGGGTATTCATTTTTTGTGCGTAATAAGGAGGCACTTCCTTGCGTGCGAAGGTATAGCTGGTGGGTCCGAGCTGTCAGCGGCGGTAATGTTTTTTTCACGAAATACAGAGGCCCTTTCGGTGGGTCCTCGATGTCGTGTGGAGGAATCATTATTTTCTTGGCGTAATAAGGAGGCATTTCCTTGCGGCGGCCGTGGACCCAAATGGTCGGCCTCTCCACGTATAGTCCACTTCAGATGCATGTCATTGCCGACCACGTTGACCAGGTTGCGCCGAGAGCACCAGTGGCGGTGGACGACGGCGAGGCCTAGGAAGGAATGACACGGAGGCAGGTGGAAGACTCGACAGCTTGTTTCCCACGCCGGAGGGGAGTACGACTGCACGAGGGTTTATCGGTTCGTCTGCCGTCGGAGAATAACAGCAGGTGTGGGTGAGTAGAGGATGATGGCTAGGCCGATGGGAGTACGGTGGGCGGTGAGGTCACAAGCGGCAAAGACACAGCCGTCAAGGGGAGGAGGGAGTGCAGTCCTACCGGTGCTTGTTTGAGCGGCTGGAGCAGAAGAGCAGAGAGATTGAAGAAGCACGATGGCCGCTCGATGGACATTCAACACTCACCGCTTAAAGGCCAACCTTTTTTAAGAAAGCCTCAAATCTGTGGAAAACAGCATACATCCCATCTGCCATTATTTCTAATAATTTGCAGCGCATTTGCTAATTCTTAAGGTTTTTTTGGAGCCCATATTCTTTTTGTTAGCATTACAGACCATATTGTGGCCACGGTTAAAAAAATAATGAAATTTTGCATATTTCGGTGTCATTCAACTGTTTTTAATCCTGAAATTTCGACTCACATTCAAACTGATTTTAAAAATAAATGTATATCAATATAAAATCCAACAAATACTCCACCCATAAAAATTAATGTAATTTAAAATCTCGAAATGAAAAAAATATATTTTAAACTAATTGTCGGTTTGATGTGTTTTAAAAATGTACAGCCCATTTCTCATTACTAATGGGCCATTTTCTCGGCTAGCCGAATGAAGCTCTCCTCGTCTTGAAAGATTTGCAGCCCAACAGGCCTGACAAAGCGACTTACTTGGAAAATCACAAAAATCGGGATGTGGCCGTGGACCCACTGCCGCCTCTCCACGACAAAGATTTCTTCCGATGGAAGTCCTGTTGTTGACCACATTGACCACGCCACGCCGAGAGCACCAAGGCGGTGGACGACGGCGAGGCCTAGGAAGGAACGACGCTGGAGCCGGGACGACGCGCAGCTTGATGCCCACGCCAGAGAGGAGTACGAGGGTTCACCGTTCGTCATGTGTGAGGCTGCTGCCGCCGCAGAGAATAACAGGAGGCGGGTGAGTAGAGGGATGGCCCGCCAGCGGTGGGAGTAGTAGGGGCGGTGAGGCCTCCGCTGGCCGCAGCCCGCCACGGGAGGCAGGAGCACGAGGCACGACCGGGCGCTGGTTTGGGCGGCCGGAGCAAGAAGACCAGAGGTTGAAGAAGCACTACGGCCGTTGGATGGACATCAGACGTCCACCGGAGCTAGAATCGTTCATATTGACTAAGCTGACAAAGCCCTCTGTCCCCGTCAACTTAGTAGGCCCACAAGTCAGCCTCCCACCATGGTGGGTCCCAGCTAGTAGGGGGTATTCATTTTTCTGTGCGTAATAAGGAGGCACTTCCGGTGGGTCTGAGCTGGCAGCGGGGGGACTTTTTTTCGCGAAATATGGTGGTCCATCCAGTGGGTCCCAGCAATCAGGGGCAAACGTTTTTTCACGAAATACGGTGGCCCATCCGGTGGGTCACAGCAGTTAGGGGGGAAACGATTTTTCCGCGAAATCTGGTGGCCCGTCCGTGGGTCCCTCGCCGTGGTGGAGGAATAATTATTTTGCGCTGTAATAAGGAGGCACTTCCTTGCGGCCGCCGTGGACCCAGCTGCCAACCTCTCCACGACAAAGATTTTACGATGGAAGTCGGTCGTTGACCACATTGACCACGCCGCGCCGAGAGCACCACGGCGGTGGACGATGGCGAGGCCTAGGAAGGGGACAACACGGAGCCAGGGAAGACGCGGTAGTGGATGCCCACGCGAAGAGGAGTACAAGGGTTCACTAGTTTGGCTGCGGTGTGAGGCTGCCATCACCGCAGAATAACAGGGGGAGTGGGTGAGTGGAGGGATGGCCTGGCCAGCGGCGGGAGTAGTATGGGGACAGTGAGGCCTCGGCGGCAGCACATCCGGCCACGGTAGGCAGGAGCATGCGGCACGACCGGCGCTGCTTTGGGCGGCTGGGGCAAGAAGACCAGAGGTTGAAGAAGCACTACGGACGTTGGATGGACATCGTTGACCACGCCGTGCCGAGAGCACCAGCGCGGTGGACGACGGCGAGGCCTACGAAGGGAACGACACGGAGCCGAGGAAGACACGGCAGTGGCTGCCCACGCGGTGGAGAGTACGAGGGTTGACTGGTTCGGCTGCCGTCGCCGGAAAATAACAGGAGGTGTGGGTGAGTAGAGGGATAGATAGGCCAGGGATGCAAGTATGATGGGGCCGTGAGGCCTTCCCGGCAGCACTGCCGCCACGGAGGCGGAGCAAAGCGGTTCCGACGACGCTGGTATGGGCGGTCAAGGTGAAGATCGAGATCAAGAAGCACGATTGCTGTTAGATTGACATCTAACGGTCTGACGCTGGTAGAGTCGATTGTTGACTAAGTTTCTTTTTTGAGAAACCTTGTGTACGCATGAACTTAGTAGGACCACAAGTCAGCCTCCAAATCTATGGCAGACAACATAAAGCCCATTTGCTATTTTTTATAATTTGCAACCCATTTTCTAATTCTTAAGTAATTTATTACAGACCATTTTCTGCCCAGGACCACGGTCAAAAAGTCCAACCTTATTTTGCATATTTCGGTGGAGTCCGAACTGTTGTAATCCCGAAATGATAAACATTTTTTTAAGAACTTATTGATTTGCCAAAAAAAGTCATTTTGTTTTTGTAAGCAAATAAGATGTGGGACAATTTAGTTGGTTTAAGGGAAAACCAGTGGTAAAAAATCAGCGCTGGGTGGGAAAAAACAACAAAAATAAGGATGTAAATATGAAAAGGGAATTTTATGTGTTTTCAATATAATGATACATGTGTATGAACTAGTAAAACTGTAGGTAGAGATTAGAAAACGGATGTAGGACATGCGTTTCAAGAGGAAAATAGAACTGGGCTGTGTGTTTGATTCAGTAAAAAAAACTACCTGCGGATGTTGTAAGACAAAATATAACTAACGCTGGCGGGCCAGAGGCCAGTAGACAAAACATAACTAACGCTGGCTGGTCCTCTGCAAGATTTTCTACCGGACGACAAGGTAGTACAACTACCAATACCAAACTAACTTATAATCTTTTTACTCCTGGCCCGCTCCTTCTCTTGCTCCAGGTCCCCGAGGTGGTACTGGTGCATCACCCAGTTGGTCCTCTGCTGGTCGAAGTTCTTGTTGGTGTGCAGCACCAGAACCTTTTTTGCTGCCCGCCTGTCGGCCGTTGACCATCACCGGCAAGGTATTGCCGGTCTTGTGCCACATCGCTGCGTGCATGCTGCACTCCGATTGTATCTTGCGACGTCCACACGCCTTTTGAACGCCTCGAATTGCTACTGGAAGAAATGCTTCCTTAGGCCACTCAAAGGTGATACTTGCAGATTGTGGAATACAGGTTTTAGTGTACCTAGTTGGCATTTTCATAACATCTTTGGCATGTTGTAGTCACTTTTTTCACTTTTTATTAACTGTCAAATTGTAATTGCTTCACCAGTGTCTCAAGGCTAAAATAAAAATAGAGCTATAAACAAAGGAATATGTTTGTGCAATTAGACGGCCGATCGGTGTCTTACCTGGAAGTTTCTTAGGTTGGGTGTAACATATGCCGTGCTCGCTGTCGATGGTTGGTATGAACAAATCGATGAGAGACTGAAATCTAGCGCTGTCAGCACTCACTTTGGCCTCAAGGTGCTCGATCAGCTCCTGATCCGTGGGATCGTACTTGATGCCAGCCGGCAGTATGGGCCAATCCTTCTTCGACTTGCATCGGTAATTCCAGTTATATGGTACTCAATGTATGATCAATCGACTGTTTTAAGTGAATGATGAAAGATTTCGACAGATAAGTGGTACTCCAAATCTGAAGTCCAGAATACCAGAACACGCCGCCGGGATTCTTGTGTCACCTCACGCTACAAAGATGTTGTCACGCCTAATTCAATGTGTGGACATGATGAATAATTCGACCGACGATACTAGTACTGCATCGTACTACTTACTAGTCGTATTTAGTGTCACAATTTATACATAGGTTTAGCTAACAAGTACGCACTTGAAGCCTAATCGATATATATGGCTTCAGACAAAGATCTCCATCATCAATATCAAGACATCCTACATGTGAGTTTGGATGCACTTGATCCCGTGAAGGTGTCTATCCTTCAAACCAGAGGAGTGCTTCAAACTAACAAGAGTACATAATATCCAACAAAAGAGGCTCGTACATGCAGCAGAATACATGGCTCGGTCTAGATATCGACGAATCAAGTTGTGCATATTTGCTGTTGGCATGAACCACATCGCCGCATGTCGGGTTTGCAAAAGCCATCCATCGCATGGAAGCTTGATGCCTTTCACACGTTGAAGATTATCCGGCAACAAGGCGTGTCGATTTAATCTCCGGATATGGTGATTCATGAAACCCATGGTATGATGTGTAAACACAGCCTCGCGAATGGAAGTTGCATAGCACAGTAATCATCGCCGGTGATATGATCGATGATTGGTTGGATGATCGGATAATTGAGCCCGAGGAACAAGGAGTGGTTGCCGAGGCTGTAAACCACCTCTAGTTGAATACGCCTGGCCCAACGGAGCTGGGATCTTTCTCGAACACGAAGCAGCCATAGCAATCAATGTCACGAACGCCCCACGCATTGTACTGCATGTGGTTTGATGTAATGGTTTGGTCAATTTGGTACGTGCGAATGAGCATCAAATGACCGCCGTCAGCTGAAGAAGCGATAAACCACCACCCATCGGCTGGTATGATTCGAGGTCCTGGAATCATGAAGGCCAACACATTTGCATCTGCTGCAACAATTCAAATTGGAGACCAAAAGGACAAAAATAAACAATCATGTTCAGAGTATGTGTGGAATTAAGATTATTATAACAGTGACACATATCATAGACAGAGAATTGCAATGCCAGGGTCATAATCATACCCCAAGTTAAAAAAATAAGCCAATGGCTTTCATATTCTAGCAATATGTCATTGTTCAAACATCATGTAACAATGAGAGGAAAACAGCTATGACAGCGCCTACTCATATTGTACCATAGCACTTACTACTACTGTTCTCATATCAACTCTAAGCAATAACATGCGTTGTTATAAAAATCTTGTAAACGAGAGTAACATATAGCAATCATGATGTTATGCTCATAATATGTATTCTAACAATCATTAGATGCCAATTGTTCTCATATCAACTCTAACAATAACATGTGTGGTCATAAAAATCTAGGAAATGAGAGGAACATATAGCAATGATGTGGTTATAGACATGCTATGCATTCTAAATTTGTAACAAAATGAACAGCAAATGTATTCATAAGGTAAAGATGAGATGACATAGAACAATTACACGCATTTATAGATTCCACAAGTATAGGCAGCCAACTGTGTCGATCCGCGTAAACGATGCCATCGTGCACTATAGCATCAGACAGAAATGTTGCCTCAACAGGATTGATGATGAGCCATAACCATGTACGGCGACCGGATTCCAGATAGACTAATCCCATGTTGAACAAGGCAATGAGCTTGTAATCCCTGTAGTCTTCTGATGGTGTGGGCACTTCGCAGATTACAACTTTCTGCAAACAGAGGTCGAGCCAAAATCTTGACGCGTCTCGTGCGTAGGAGGCGTGAGTGTCCGCGGCCGCGAGGCTCGATGGCGGCGGTATCCAACGTTGGAAGGGTGATCTCTCGCTGGGTGTAGATATCCACGAGACGCCACAGACTATCGGTTTTGTGGATGAGGACGATCCAGTTGGCCTTCATGCCCGCCCAGTAGTGGTCGCGCATGAAGGACAGGTGGACGGGTAGTGGTAGCATGTCGAGGGGCACCACGACAACCTCCGTAGGATCGTCAAGTCGGTGTCTGGGCCACCTTCGAGGATCGGGCATCAGCAAAGGTGGTGTCTTGAAAAGAGCCGCCGCTTGCGCATTTAGTAGACGGTACAAAGACACCGAGCATGCGGCCAGACGGACGGTGCTGAGTAGGTCCATACGACTACAGATCTGCTCCAAGAGAACATCGGGGAGGGAATTCCAATCGCGGCTCTGTGTGTCAGTCGGTTCTGCCATTGGGGTTTTCGGTGCCTGCGAGCCAGTGGGGAAGTGGATTCGGGCGGGCGAGCGAAGAAGCTTCTCCTCGTGTGGCCGAGCAGTGAGCGGGGGATATGGTACGCGCGAGCTACCAAGGAAGATGGCGCGGGCGGGCGAGCAGTGAGCGGGGGTAAATGGTGTGCGGCCGACGATGGGGAAGAGAGGAGGAAGAAGAAGAGAGGAGGAAGAAGAGTGGAAGACGGGGAAGAAAGTGCATTCAATCTCAATTCTACTAGTACTACTACCAGGATATACCGTCCTTCAGAGTGTAAATAGTTACACCGATGACATGTGGGTCTACCACAACAGGGCCCATATGTCAGTTAATGGAGGACAGAGGTGCGTAGGCATATTTGCGGAAGCGTGCTCTCCTGGCAAACATGATGGCGATCGGGTAAGGCTGATTTAGTAACACCAACGCTACCGGTTCAGCTTATTAATTACGTGTCCCATCCGCTGCAACGTGTATTGTCACTTCACCGTGAAGACTAGTTGAATAGTTATCTCCTGACCGAGATGGGGAATAAATGGATCGCGAGGACTTCCTTTCTACAAGATCCCTATGCCTCTACGCCACTTCACTCATTTTGCTCCGCACCTAGTCACTTGTTGAAATCAGAGAAAGACAAATACTCCGTATTTGGGAACAGAGGGAGGCTTTTACTCCGTACTATTTGGGAACAGAGGGAGTATCACCATATGGAGGGAACATAGGAAGTTTGAAATATGAACATGACAATGGGAGGGAGTAAGCCCCATGCATGCATGCAACATGCAACACTCACACGTACACATGGACGCACGCAACACTCACGCACCCATGCGGCACACAACACACGGCGCAACACACACGCTCACGCTCAAGTGCTCAACCTACTCCCTACGTCCGTGAAAGACTGGACATTTAGAGATTTACACATTGACCAGGGCATAATTAACGCCCAAAAGTAGCAGACTTATGTGTGCATGCGACCATTGAGATAAGAAGATTAAATGAAGGCGTTGCATGCTATAATTAAGGATAGACATGTAGCCTATACCTACAACACAAGTTGGTGCATTAGTCAATCAATATCGATTTAGATTAAAGGCTAAATGCATTGGAAGTGTAGATGTACATCATGTAGTACACTTTTTGTTGGAAGACCGAGGGAGGACACGTGCATGCACTCACATACACAGCCAGGGCGGTTCACGCGCAAGGGTTGGACTCGTGTCGCGCCTGCGTAAAGTTTGTTTAATTGATTTCTTTGCTCTACCAACTGACAGGTGGGACCCAGAAACCAGGTGACAATTTAACCAGTCAACAAAGTGCCACGTAGACTATGTGGCCGGTCAGTAGGGTGCAATATGGTGCTCTACGATTAGCTAGTGATCGCATAATCGCTGCAAAACTATATATAGTGACTTTAAAGAGTGTATTGTTACATACGTTGACCACCAGTGTACTTTTCTCGTTTCAAAATAAGCCATATTAATCGGAAAGGACGCGGTATGGACTACTACTACTAGTACAAGTACTGCTTTGATGTGTCCCGTCAACTCGCCAAACGAGGAGAAGCTTGCTTACTACGCCTCTCCGTCGCCCATGCGCGCGGTGGTTCGCAGGACGAGGAGAGGGTTTTGACTACAGCGCCATCTCCCTCTCCCTCTCCCTCGCCCTCGCGGTAGACGTGCAGCAGTTCAATCGGTGTTAGATTGCTAGAAGCATATTGTACTATAGTATCATCATTGTTGGACCTTCCGAAGAGGCGAAGAGCCAAGTGCAAGGTTCACACGAGTACGAACTGTTGAACCTCCCGAAGAGGCAAAGCACCAAGCGCAAGGTTTTATAGGAGTTGTCGTCCTAGTAGGAGTGTACTAGTACAACTATAGCGAACGATGCTACTGTATGATGCCGCCACGTCACGTATATCCAAAGTTGTGCCACCTTTTTTTCTCAAAGAGCGTGTTGGAGCCCGTGCAACAACCACACAAGTTGCACGTACACATAACACATTTACTAGTAATAAATTCTAAAGGACAAATGCCAAGATGCCACACAAGTTCATCTCCAACTCATGTGATAAATTTGTGCACGACTAGTCTACATATATTCACAGCGCTACCGTTCACAATTACCATACTCCACTTACACGTTATAGATGGACTACATGTCCTCCTCCAGGCTCCAGTCCTAGGTGTTCTTCATGGATGGCACGATGCATAGCGGTGGGTAACGGGAATCATTGTCGCAGCTTTCTAGTCCGGTTCCACACGATGGAGACTCATCCAAGCTGAAGCGGCATAAATCAGGGATAGCGTGTCCCAAAGATATCGTTCATCCGCAAAGGCGCATCAAGACACAACCATGCTTCATGAACGGCAGGCCTTCCGTGTCATGCACGGAAGGTGGCATCCGCTCCACAATGGGGTAATTGTCCCCGATGAAAAGTGAGTACTCTCCAAGTGTGTTCCTAGGCACCCACGTAGCATCACGGGGGTCGAACTCGGCGCCGTTCATCTGGTACACGCGGCATCCCAGATCCGGACACATGGTGACGTACATAGTCAAGGTCCATGCATAATAATGTTGTGCTCCTACTAGTACTACAATGAAAGAGAAGGCGAGAGGGTTAAAAATGGAATACCTGGGTAGATGGTGACGGTCCGATCATGGTAGATTATGTGACCATGTTGCACATCAGTGGTACCATGGGTAACGACTGCTAAGATAGTTGATCCCTATATGCCAAAGTCAGCTACAAGGTTCCAGGTTAGACCGAATCGCGGATGCAAATGCACATCCAGGATCGGCAATCTTATTTTGATCGGCGGATGACTGGTCCCTGCAAAATAATGGAGTACCGTTAGGGATGCAAATGATGGTTTGTGCATTCCGTTTGTAATCTCCCGTACTGTAGGATGTCAACAAGATGAAACAAGTCCCCTGGCTTGTCACCGCGAATATGCGGCCTAGATGGCGCACGGCGTCTTCGAACGTGTAGGGGTACAAATCTGCCGCCGCCAACATGCGCCAGCCTCTACCGTTACTGCCTCCTGCATTGATGGCAATCCTTATGTTGAACACCGCGATGAGATAGTAATCGTCGTAGCCACGTCGCTTTGTCGGCGGGTCCGCAATTGCTATCTTCTTCAATCTCATGTAGGCATCATCATACGTATTCTTGCCCGGCCAGTCCGGAAGGCCGATCCCAATGGTGGAGAAGGGGTCTACCGGAACGGCCGCACTGCTGTGGATGTTGTGCAAAATCATGGTGCTATCCGGCCGGAGGTATGCAAGCCAATCTTCGCTGGCACCGACCTGCACCTATATATAAGACGGTGGGCAGCGGAGAAATTACGGGATGGAAATGGAATAACTAAGTACTACATGATCAAACTCCATTACTGACCTGCTCATCGGACAAAATCCGACTACCTCTCAACGTCATCAACTCTAGCGGAGTCAACGTGCAACCATGGCCAGGGAGCGGTGGACTGTTCGAAGAATTGTCCCATAGAAAAACCTTCTCCTCGAGGACGCATGGAAGACTAACAAGCATGGCCTTTTCCCAAGCTTGTTTAAGCACCGTCTTGAAAAAGTTGGTGCAGGAAGCACCGAGTCTTGCGGCGGTGAGGACGTCGGAGCGGCGTGCGATTTCTCCCAGAGAATCGTCGTCCAAGGTCTCCCAGCCCCGATGAGGAGGAGAACTGCCTGGCGAATCCATGTGAGCAGCGACGAACTGCCTTCTCTTCGGGGGGAGGGGAACTGGCGAGGAGGAGATAAGAGCGTAGTAACCGCAGGGCCTCGCCCCTTCCAACTGTAGATCGTTCCTCAGTGAAGGGGTGAGGCTATTATTTACTACTCTAAATAATAGCACTAGTAAATAATAGCACCAAAGAAGAAATTTTTGGCACTAGGTAGTAGTTTTTGGTACCATGGAGTACTAGTACTAGCATTATGGAACATTATGGGATTGCATTATACTGTAAATAATAGCACTAGTAAGAAATTTTTGGCACTAGGTAGTAGTTTTTGGCGTGGATTAGGAAATTTTGGGTATGTTTTTGCCATTTTTTGTACACGCCAACTAATGTCAAAAAACGTCGTACATTATGTGATTTGAGGAGTACGATTGTACTATAGCAAGATTAGTACTACTTTTCTCAACTAGTAGTGCGATGTACTTGTACTTCTAGTCTAGTCTTGTATAGTGCACCGCTTTTGAACTCTTGAATCTCGGGGCCAAGGAGCTACAGTTGGAAGTGGAGGGTACTATCGTTCTCTAGAACCATCGTTGTACTATCAATGCAGGGAAGTACACTGCGTAGTGGCCTAGTGGGTACTCTCGGTGCTCTATTCAGCCGCCTCCTCTCACGTGGCTAGCCTACTCACCGCCTCCTCTCACGCACACACTAGCAGCCTGTATATCAGCGACGGTTACTGCGGGGGCAGAACATTTGAGTTATTTGATACAGTGATAATAGGCTTTTCGCTTCCATTTGTGGAGGTGTAATGGATCTCGTCGAACTTTGTTAGTAGTTCCTTCTTTATGAATGAGATGAAGCAAAGCTTTTGCCTCCGTTTCAAAAAAAACACGTCAAGAGGAATTTCTTTTATAGTAGAGCTGATAATGGCGTGAAGTCCATGCATGCAACGCCACAATCTACAGAGTAGTAGTAGAGCACTTTACGTACAAAGCCATATTGCACAGTTCCCAATGCCCCGCCAGGCTTTTCCGGCTCCTCGGAATTAATTGGGAGGCGCTAGTTTAAATATGCTACTAGCTGGAAGCTGCAAGCGAGGTGCGGCTAGGGCGAGCACGCGAGCCACGGGATGCTGGGAAGGAAAACCCGTTCACGTGGCTAGGCTGTCCAGTGCACCCAGATTAGGGGCCGCACGTCCGCTTTGACTTCAAAACTCAAACTACCCGTAAAATATTGGCTCGCATCTAATTGTAGTAGTATACTATTTTTTTAAATGCCACCGCATGCTCGGCCGGGATCGAACCCACAAAACGAGGTATACACTCCCGCGACCACTAGTAGTACTCGTTGGAGTACAACGCAACCTAGAATTGCCTTTTGTCGCTAGTAGTACGTACATTGTTCCTTACGAGAAACCCCTAAGAGCATGGTTAATAGTATAGCCAGCTGCTGGCTATAAGCCAGTGCCACGTCATCTACAGCCCATCTTATAGCCAACATGTAGTAGTAGTTTATTTCTTATAGTCCGCTGACTCAGATCTATTGTACTTGCTCTAATAATGCAAGAAATCACTAAAATGCCAAGAAACTACTACCACTTGCATACGTGGTAGACTTAAGATAAGACTACCTTATCAACCATTGTACATGCTCTTACCAACAAAAATCCTCGAGTGACCTCCTACCTCCGGCCCGTCCACCTAGTCATCCTTGGCCATGGGACGCAGCTACCGCCTCCGGCAGAAGGTGAGGTCAAAACCGCCGGCGGTGCGGAGCCCATGTTGCGGCAGCCCGGATGCGAGCTTCGTCCAGCGCGCGCTGCCGCTATCTAGCCAAGATAGCTCCGTCCCACCGCTTGTCTCGCAAGGTTTGCTAGCTAGATTGGCATGGCAGCGCTGGCGGCTTGCTCGCTGGCGCTAAGGCCAACCATCCGCTCGAGCGAAGGCCGCGGCGGCTTGCTCGCTTCGTGAGTCATGCTCGGCCAGCCTGCCAACCTGCAAGGAGGAGGCCAAGGGCGTCTGCCCGTCTCGGCGGAGCGGGCGGCCAACTCGCTCATCACCGGGCGCCACCGACGAACACGCATCAAGACTGCTTTGAAGTAATGTTCAGGAAAAATAATGATTTGAGGGGGAATAACAGGATAGAAGGTCAGATGTGGGTCCCTCGTGTTAACGGTCAAACAAAATGTGTTGGTTTAAGCTTCCTCGTCAGCACGGACATGTGGGCAAACCCTATCATAAATGGGTTTAAACGAACCTAATCGGTAGGAGCACTAGGTAGTTTTTGGCGTGGATTAAGAAATTTTGGGTATGTTTTTGCGATTTTTTGTACAATAGATTCCTCCTAGGACTGGTTGAAAGTGGTAGTTTTTTGTTAAATACTCTACATATTGTAAGTAGGAATGAAAGTTAAGCTTTGGAAGCCAATAAGCAAGGCTAGTTACATAGTGCATATGTGTACATGATTGAAAGTAAATATCAACCATGAGTGACTAATATCTTGATGGAAAACTCGAAACTATGGACTACTAGGAAAAGAAATGCATGGTTGGAAATACTAGCAATGTTCATGTCCGTTGCAACGAATCATAATTGGAATAATACTTATTCACAAACTTGGTATAAAACACTCTAATTTTGATATACATATGTCACTAGAGATATATTATGTTTCAATTAGAATATATTCCTTGGGCTGTTTTGGTGAGGTCAGGGAGGGATGTGGTTGGTTTTAAGATACTAATTATGGGTTTTTCTGCAAAATGGTAGACAAGTGGGATGTTGGTGAGAAAAGGCAACAACTTACCTCACAATAGTTAGATGTAGATCTAATGGTCGAAACTTGACGGATGGCGTATACACCAGCATCACCAACTTAGTCTTGTGTAGGAGTACTAGCAAGATCCGTGCATTGCACGGAACATCAAGATGCATTTTTTTATAAAACACTTGTTGTGATTGACCCTTGCGGGAGTAATCCTGTTGGGGATATTACTACTGGGCGTAAACCGGCCTATCTGGGCCGGGTTAACTTCATCAGTAGTCCAACGGTGTAAAAGTCCAAGCATGAAAGTAAGGGCCTAAGGCCTGTAGTCGGTTTAGAACCTATAGCCGTAAACCGGCCTGATATGTAAACTTGTATTGTAAGTTAGGAATAGAGAGAGACCAACCCGGATACGAGTATGAACCGGAGATTGGGACTCTTCAACCGACGGGCGTCACTCGTGTATATAAGGGGACGAACCGGGATGGTTCAAAGACGGACAACAACAACTCGAGGCCTAGGCGAAGCTTATTTGCTCCCTAGTCATCGAGACCACATCAATCCCATCACAACTAGACGTAGGCTTTTACCTTCATCGAAGGGGCCGAACTAGTATAACTCTTGTGTCCTTGCGTCCGCTTTAACCCCTTCAAGTTAACCCGTAGTGATGGCTCCACGACTAAGTCCTTTCGCGAGGACATCTGCCGTGACAAAACCATTTACGCTTGGCGCCTAATCGTGGGGCTATCGCACGATGGTTTGATGATCTTGGAGGGCAAGTTCGAAGGACTCGAAGGCTATGTTGTGGGCCGGATGACCAAGAGTCGCGGCAAGCTCTACATCGACGACGCAGGATGGGGCCCCGAGGCCGGCTCAATCGAGTACGGATACCGGGTCCCCTTTGGTGGCATACATGTTTTCATCGGCAAGATCGGTGAGCCAGGGCCTGAGCTGGACATCTGCACCGACCTCGTCGAGACGGCTTAGCGTACGAGATCTGCCCAGGTTAAACAGGGCGTGAAGCGTGCCTTTGTGGGAGTCATCCACGGAGGAAGTTATGAGGACGGATCAGAATCTGGTGGCGAGATCGTCGTCTACTCTGACGACGAGTCGTCAACCGGAGAAACTGAATCTCTATATCAGCTACAAGATGGCCGGATTGGGGGCTGTTCCGATGGTGACAGTATTCCAGACCCCTCTGATCTGCCCAGCCGGGTTGGAATATTCATGGCCGGTACACAAGCAGCGCTTCACTCTTCGACTGCTGCGGCAATGATCGCCGGTTCAACGGCGGCGACGGCTGTCGGGGCAGGAGGCCCTGTGCGCCCGCCGCTCAAGTTTTATCAGATCTGTTCGATGCGTTGGCTGCGCCATGGCGTAGGCTAACCCGGCGGATCAGACGCCATAACGCGGAGATTGCGAAGGTGAAGGAACAAATCACTCAGGCTAAAGCGGATCTAGCAGCTGCGGACGCCAGGATGACGGCAGAGCGGGCCGCTTTAGATGCGCAGGCTTATAGGCTCATGTTGGATCAGAGCGCGTCACATGAAGTCATGAAGAGGAAATACAGATCCTGTTTGCCTTCAGTTTTCGAAGGAAGAGACCTCTTCAACACCACCGGAGCGGGAACCAGTAATCCGCCGGTGGTAAACCGGGCGGAAGCACCTGGGACGGGCGCACCGGTCCAGCCCCGCTTAATAGATCTACCTCGCCATAACACCGGTGTGCCTCAGGCCGTGCAAACACCTCCGGGTCACTACTCCAACCCGATGGATAACCTTGTTGCAGCTGCGGCACGGCTGGAGGCTATTCCGATTGAAGGTGATTCACCACAGGCGGTAGAGACGCGCCGGGTCAAGGAGCTCCTTA
Organism: Aegilops bicornis; assembly: GCA_021605145.1. Lineage (NCBI taxonomy): Eukaryota > Viridiplantae > Streptophyta > Magnoliopsida > Poales > Poaceae > Aegilops > Aegilops bicornis. The sequence goes on along the minus strand of CM038675.1, from coordinate 376,930,353 downwards.
GGACATCTTTGGTCCAACAGGAAGCATACTCGTACAGCCGCGACCGGATCCACTCTACCCCCCGCCCAAGCCGGAGCTATAGCAGACACGTGGATGAACCGGCCGTATCAAGTAATGCACGGCGTGGTGCGCCCCGTGGAAACAACCCGGTAGGTGGTGTCGATAACGCCCAGGAGGTGGTGGACCGGGCCCGAGCGCCAGGAGGCCGAGTTAGCAAAGACAAAGATCAGCTTACGCCGGTTCGTCCGACCATCTTGGTCGAGCCTGGGGTGACCTCTAGCTCTTTGGGGGTGCCTTGCCTCGTCCCCGCTTTACGCAATGTGCGCTTGCCCAAAGACTTCAAGGGTCCGCGCAAGGTGCCAAATTACACTGCAGATTTAGCTCCGGAAGCATGGATAGAAAGCTATGAGATGGCCATGGAGATGCTGGATGTGTATGAGGCCGCGTGTGCAAAGTACTTCACCATGATGCTCGAAGGTACGGCCCGTACTTGGTTGAAGAGCTTGCCACCCAATTCTATCAATTCATGGGCCCAGTTGCGGACCCGGTTTATCCAGAATTTCAAAGACACCTGTAAGCAGCCCATGTCCGTAGTGGACTTGGCGGCTTGTGTCCAGGGGGAAGGGGAGTCAACAACCCATTGGGTACGCCGCGTTTTGGAAATCTTGCACTCGTCAGATCGGATCAACGCTGACTCTGCGATCTTAATCCTGGAGGGCAACTGGCGGTTTAAGCCTTTAAAGTTGAAGTTAGGGCGCATGAAGCGGTTTTGTAATGACATGGGCACTCTCATGGGCGCTTTAGTGAAGTATGCTGATTCTGATAGTACCAAGGATCCTGAGTCTGACGATGACGAGACAGGGAAGGGAAGGAAGAACAGCAACTCCAAGGGCCAGCAACATCATTCGGCAGGTAATGGTGGAGGCAAGCGTAAAGCGAATGGCAACATAGACTTTGTAGCTAACACCAACGCGCAGGACAAGGGCCAGCGGCGCAAGGGTAAACAGCCGAATCGGAGTGGAGCGCCTAATCCTAATCCGGACCGCTTGAACTATCTATTGAATCAACCCTGTCTGAAGCATGGGACGAAGGAGACGCCAGCAAACCACCTCTGGAAGGATTGCTACATTATGCAGGAGTTCAAGAGTTCTAATGATTTTCGGTATGATCAAGGTTCTGGTGGCGGTTCAGGATCCGGGCCGGGTTACGGTGGAGGAAATTCCGGTTCAGGATTTAATGGTAATCCGGGCGGACATAACAATTAGAACAATCAGAATAGCCAAGGTGGTTACAACCAGCAGCAGCAACAATCGGGTTATCAGAGCAACCCAAAGCAGTTGAACAAAGGCGCATTACCATGTCTTCACCACTAGCTTAGACAAGCAAGACACGAAGGTTCGAGAAGCGGGCGATCAATCTTTGTTTAACCAGCCGTGCCCCATTACCTACGCTGGTCGGAGCAGCCCATCATATGGAGTAGAGAGGATCATCCTCCCCGGGTCGACAATCCGGGTTAGCTAGCCCTGGTGGTGGCACCTCAGGTGGGAGGTTCTAAGTTCACCAAGGTACTCATGGATGGAGTGAGCAGCATTAACATCCTGTACTATGAGACCTTCCATCGTATGGGGCTAACGGATAAACATCTCAAACCGTCCAATACAGTGTTCCATGGTGTGGTACCTGGCAAGTCAGCATATCTTGTTGGTAAAATAGCTCTGGAAGTGGCCTTTGGTGATGAATATGACTCCAGATCGGAAACATTGATGTTTGAAGTGGTAAAAATCCAAAGTCCATATCATGCCCAGTTCGGGCGACCGGCTTATGCCAAGTTCATGGCACGGCCTTGTTATATCTATTTACAGCTCAAGATGCCGGGTCACAAGGGGATGATAACGGTTCATGGGAGCCGCAAGATCGCTTTGGAGTGCGAGGAAGGAGATGCGGCTTACGCAGAGTCGGTTTGTGCCACCGAGGAACTGAAGTACTATAAGGACAATGTTGATCCGGCGGACATGACTCCATTAAAGAAGCCAACTACAGAGCATGATCCGGCCCTAAAATTCAAATCGGCAGCTGAGACTAAGCTTGTTGACTTCGTGCTTGGCGATTCGTCCAAGCAGTTCAGCATCAGTGCCAACTTGGATCCGAAATAGGAAAGCGCGCTCATCGAGTTCATCCGTGAGAATCGGGACATTTTTGCATGGAAGCCTTCTGACATGCGGTGTGCCGAGGCAACTCGTGAGCATACTCTTAATGTTGATCCCAAGTACAAACCGGTGAAGCAGTTTCTCCGCGGTTTAACAAAGAAAGGCGCAAGGCCATTGGAGAGGAGGTGGCGGGCTCTTAGCAGTTGGTTTTCTCGTTGAAGTCTTCCATCCAGAGTGGCTTGCGAATCCGGTGCTGGTTCTTAAGAAAACGGCACTTGGCGCATGTGTGTGGATTACAGATCTTAACAAGGCTTGTCCAAAGAGATCCTTTTGCCCTCCCCCGCATTGACCAGATTATTGATGCCACTGCGGGTTGTGAGCGTTTGAGCTTTTTGGATGCATATTCTGGGTATCATCAGATCAAGATGGCAGTTAAGGACCAGGAGAAGATGACATTTATCACTCCCTTTGGAGCCTTCTGCTATGTATCTATGCCTTTTGGGCTCAAGTGCGCCCAAGCAACTTATCAACGTTGTGTACAGAATTGCCTGCATAAACAGATCGGCAGTAATGTGCACGCCTATGTTGATGATATTGTGGTCAAGTCAAGGGAGAAGGAGACACTGATTGACGATTTGAAGGAAACCTTTGACAACCTGCGGGTTTACAAGATGATGCTCAACCTGGCCAAATGTGTCTTTGGTGTTCCGGCAGGAAAGTTATTGGGTTTTCTCGTGTCCAACAGGGGAATTGAAGCTAATCCGGAGAAGATTACGGCTATTACCTCCCTGGCTAAACCGAAGTGTATTAACGATGTCCAGCGTTTGGCAGGCCGGATTGCCTTGAGCCGGTTTATCGGCCGCCTCGAGAGAAGGCCATCCCTTTGTACCAGATCTTTGAAAAGACAGATCAGTTTGTCCGGAGTCCACCGCCCGAAGCGTTGGAGGACTTAAAGCAACAATTGGCCAACCGCTTTGTGCTCGCCGCTCCCATTGACAAGGAGCCGCTTCGCTATATGTTGCTGCTAATGCCGGGCGGTCAGCGTGGCCATTGTGGTGGAAGCGGAAGGAGGCGGGAAGGAGCATCCGGTTCAATGTCCGGTTTACTATATCGGCGAGGTACTTATCAAATCTAAGCAAAGGTATCCGCATTGGCGGAAGCTGGTATATGGAGTTTTCATGGCAAGTCGGAAGCTGAAGCAAGATTTCCAAGGGCACCCCATCACGGTGGTCGATTCTGCTCCTTTAGGCGATATCATACGTAACCGGAAGCGATCGCCGGATTGCTAAGTGGGCTATAGAGCTTGGGCCGACGGTTCGAAGTATGTGCCTCGACGGCGGTGAAGTCTCAAGCACTTGTGGATTTCATTAATGATTGGACGGAGTTGCAAGCACACGAAGAAAAGCCGGATAACACATATTGGACCATCCATTTTGACGGATCAAGGCAATTGGAGGGGTCGGTGGCTGGAGTCGTATTAACTTCCCCACGAGGTGACAAGTTTTGTTACGTTCTCCGCTTAATGTTCCCTTGTAATAACAATGCAGCTGAGTATGAAGCCTTGCTCCATGGTGTCCGGATGGCTAAGGAGATGAATCTAAGCCGGGTTAAGTGCTTCGGTGACTCGGACCTAGTGGCTCAACAGGTGTCTGGCACTTGGGATTCAAAGGACCCACTCATGGCTGCATATCGTCGTGAGGTGGATATTGTCGCAGGTCATTTCAAAGGCTATCAGGTGGACCACGTGGACCGTCGGAAGAATGAAGCGGCGGACGCTTTAAGCCGGTTGGGCTCTCAACACAAACCGGTCCCGCCCATTGTTTTTCTGGGCGTGCTGCATAACCCGTCGGTCAAGCTCCCTGGTGAAGCGGATTTGGCTATTCCTAATCCGGAGGCTCAATTGGTGGCAGCTCTTCACGTCACTCCGGATTGGACGCTTCCTTATCTTGCGTACATGAACCGGGGCGAGTTACCAGAAGATGAGACGTTGGCCCGGCAGATAGTCCGGCGATCTAAGTCTATGACCATTGTTAATGGTGAATTGCATCATTGCAGCGTGTCAGGGGTGTTTCAACGCTGTGTGTCCCCTGAGGAAGGCTGTGAAATATTGCGTGAGATCCACGAAGGAGATTGTGGTCACCACGCGGTTCAAAATCCTTGGTGGCTAAAGCGTTCCGCCACGGTTTCTATTGGTTGACCGCTCATGCCGATGCGGAAGATCTGGTCGACGATGTGATGGTTGCCAAAAGTTTTCCAGACGTGCTCATGTACCGCCCAAGAATTGAGGATGATTCCAATTACTTGGCCGTTTGCAACCTGGGGCTGGATATGGTTGGGCCTTTCAAAAGGTCCAAGGACAAGAAGACCCACCTACCGGTGGCGGTCGACAAGTTTACAAAATGGGTAGAGGCGAGAACACATTAGCAAGTGTGATGCGGCCACGACGGTTCGATTCATTAAAAGGTGATTTTCGGTTTAGCTTTCCACAGTATCATCACGTATAATGGTACCAATTTGTCCAAAGGTGCCATGAAGGAGTTCTGTGAACGTGAGCACATCCGGCAGACGTCTCTTGATAGCTCACCCACGGTCCAATGGTCAAGCGGAAAGGGCTAATCAAGAGATCTTGAGAGGCATCAAGCCCCGGCTTATGGTCCCTTTGCAGAGGACACCGGGTTGTTGGGTAGAAGAGCTACCGTCTGTGTTATGGAGTATAAACACTACGCTTAATAGATCCACGGGATACACACCGTTCTTTATGGTCTATGGAGCGGAGGCGGTTCTCCCCAGTGACATCCGTCATGACTCACCTCGTGTGGCAGCTTATGTTAAGCGGACAACGAGACGGCACGGCAAGACGCTATGGAACGGTTGGATGAGGAGCATGACATGGCAGCTGCCCGCTCGGCGATTTACCAACAGGATCTTCGTCGTTACCATAGTCGCCGGGTCAGAACCAGAACTTTTCAAGAAGGAGATTTGGTGCTTCGGCTCATCCAAGACCAGGTGATATGCACAAGTTATCCCCACCTTGGGAGGGACCTTTCGTGGTCAGCAAGAATCTGCACAATGGGTCGCATTTATCTCGATCGATATTCGAGAGCATAAAGACTCACACACGTCAGAGGAGGAGACCAACAGGCCGTGGAACATAGCTCATCTTCGGCCTTATTATACGTGAGCCATCGGCTCTATTTATGTACATATTATGACAGTGTATATATTATGAATAAAGTAATAAACCGAAGCCTCAGCTAAAGCAGGGTATCTATTCTGTTACATCATGCATGGTTACATGGAGTTGTTCTGTCTTAAAGTGGCCTCCGGTTTACCCCCTGAGTTTGCTTTCCAAAAGCTTTATGATATCACTTGGGGGCTTGGTCGCGTCCGAACCAATGCAACACCTTTTGATAGGCGAAAGCCACCAGATCACTTGGGGACATGGTCAAGTCTGAACCAACACGCCTCTTGATCGGCCTAAGGCCATAGAGCCACTTGGGGCTTGGTGAACCCAAACCATTGCCACGCCACTTGATCGGCATAATGCCACGGTTTCAGTTGGGGACCTGGCTGACTTGAACCATGGCTACACCTTATAGGGAGCTTGGTAGTGTCCGACCATGGTAACGCCATCTGATCGGCTCAGTAAAGCCTCTTTTTACAAACGGTTTATCATTGCCTTTGCTTCCATGTTTTTTTTCATAACTATTATTTGATTTTTGTTGCATTTCTTAAACCGATAACATTTTTCAACCGGTTCAAACTGTCAATTGATGGAATTCGGTCCATTTTTTAATCCGGAGATAATTTTCCGGTTTGACTTTTTTCTGTTAACATCCCATTATGGAGTAACAGGGGGCTTGTCATGACCCAGCAAGGTTTACGTGGTAAACCGGCATTATAAACACAGGAGCTGTTTTCTCCTTTGACGGTAAGGGTTTATACAACCTCCGCTTCAAGATTGGCTAAACCAACTTTATGCCCAGCGATGGCAGGTATTTTGTGTCACAAATTTTGATTATGTACCTCAATGTTTCATTTCATATATATATGAACGTCACAAGCCGGCTGGCGGCACAAACCGCCGTGGAGGTTTAAGATTTTGTGACTGCAGGCAATATAGATGGAAGGTTTCGATCATTCAAGCAAAAATATCAGCACCCATGCACAGAGGCATATTAAAAGCATAAGTGTTGGCTATCCTATTACAAGGCAACATGGTGCCCAAATAAGATCATAGTTTTCTTGGCAGAATATAATGAAGCAGCTATTTAAACCGGCTTCCGGTTCATGCTTGCTCGCCGCCCCGGTCTGATGGTTGTGGTTCGTCCTACGCCGCCTCAGCTTCTTCATCTCTACCCAAAGGGTCGGAAGTCAACAGTGGTCCAGTCGATTCCCATTAAAGCTTGAAAGACATCCTCCTCATGGATCAGGGAAGATGGTTCAATATCAGGAGCATCAGTATGCTTACAGATCGGAGGGATCAGGTTCTCCGCTTCGGGAATAGGTGCAACTACTCGTTTGTTCTGATCATCGTATTGAGCTTGATAATGCGACAAGTTTGCCTCTTCGGCCAATTGGCAAGCCAGAGGGCGCACCGCCCGGTTTATCGCTCTCAGGTCATCTTCGTTGAACTCTGAACCGTCTTCCTTGATGGGATAGCCACGAGCTGCCTCAACAAGATCGAAATCTGGCACCCATGCTTTTGCCCGGATTAAGGCATTAATGGCACCGGTTCGAGCAGCAGATTTCTTCAGCTCTTTGACCCGGGCGGGAAGCATTGACAACCTCCTAAGAGTATCTTGAATTAAGGAGGGTGCTGGATTGTTATGTGATGCAGTGGAGATGATCATTGCGCTCCAAAGGTCTGTTGTTCGATTAAAGTGTAGGCAACTTTCAATTTCATCCGAACATCTGACCCCAAGTGACCAATGCGTGTGCCTACAGCATTACAAGAGAAATCACAAACCGGATTTGTCATAAGAAGGCCAAGTTATCACGAAAGCCAAAGGAAGCTTACCAAAGATGGCAGCAGTCATGGCATGCACTTGCCGCTTCACGTTGGTCAGCTCATCTACCACCGGTTTAAGGGCAGCTTCAAAGATTTTCAACCTTTTTGGTTAAAGCGGCCTTTTCAAGATCCCACCGCCCGCTCAGACTTGAACCACTCCTTGAGCTGCTCCATGGTAGTCAAGGCGGTTTTCAGCTCATCCTTGGCCTTGGAGGTTTACGCTTGTTGAGATTTCAGATTTTCTTGAAGATCATTGATTTGTGAGGCTTGTTGGCGTATCTCACTCTGCAACAAAAGGGAGCATGTTAAATATCTTCATTACAAGTCCCAAGTGCATAACCAGTCATACACTTGGCACTTGGGGGCTAATGCATATTTGATCTTCATCTGCCAATAAAATCACCAAGTCCCAAGCTCAATACAGGTATTCAACTTGGCACTTGGGGGCTAATGGCTATTTGCTCAAACATGTTCTGATGCGGCGATATAAATTACAGCCCCGGTTTAACTATACTAAGTTGAACCGGCCCTTGAGGGCTACATCAGTGGATTCTGAAGCATTGAGTTTATGTTAAGTCCCGGTTTAACTATACTAAGTTGAACCGACCCTTGGGGGCTAGGAGAGTTAACAAAAATTCAAATATCCAAGCGGGAAAAGAACATGGAGGTTACCTCGAATTTTTCTTTCATCATCTTCACCAGGCCAGCTTCATAATCACGACTGGTATACAGCTGGTTCAAGTAGCCAGAATGAAGGTCTTGGGGGTTCAGAGCGGCGTAAGTTTCCAGATCAACATCCCACTTGCCCTTGCTCATAGTGGCAAATTCTTCTTTGGCAGAATGTTTGGATAAAGCGACCGGATTACCCGGTTCGGCTGTACAAAGCCGATAATCACAACATCATCATCCTTGGTCTCACCGGTTTGACCAGGGACAGTCGGTTTGTCAGCAGGCCGGATTGGACTGGTGGATTTTTCAATCCGGGTTGGGCTTCTGGGCTGGTCAGCAGGAAGGGAGGTGTCAACAGGCCTTTCTTCAGCAACAAAATCGTCATCTTGCAGTGGCGGATCATTGGGCGTATCTTCACAGATAGCCGCTTCAAGATTTGGGTATTTGTCCGGTTCAGGCGATCTCTTCGTCGGCCGTTTTATCCAGACGAGCCTTTTTCTCGGCCTAGGCTTGGCCCGAAAAGGCACAATAACGATCAACACGGCATATACTACACAATGATGCAAGAGAAACAATATGAAATGTATAACTTACCCAAGCACCGTTTTAAGTGGTAGCGGTGAGTGGTGATGACTCGCCAGATGAGGAATGGGATGTGACACGATAATCGGAGTCGGATGGATTAAGGGGTTGTGAAAACAGCTCGCTTTAGGACAAGCAATCGACAAGCAAATTAGAGACCTACGAGCAGCGTTTCGAACGGACTGCTTCGGTAAACCGGCGGAGGTAACTACACGGCCGCTATGCCGAAGTTGTGCAGCGAACTTCATGTTGTTGAGTCTTCATAAGAAATTTGGGATCCAAGTAAGCAAGGGGATGAGAAAATTTAATTTTTCGGTTTGCCCTGACGGATTTTAGTGAAGGCAAAGGATTTGAGTCGAGGAGAGAATAGTTACCTCTACAACATCGGCATTCTTGGTTTTAGCATCATCGACAAATATCATCATTAATTAGGCGTATGAAAAGTAAGCCAAGCGAATCAAGTTCTACCTCAAGGTCCGGATTACCCACATCGTCATCCACGGCGGATCGAGAAGATGCGATGGTTTTCCTCTTGTGAGCAGTCTTCTTGATGACTTTGGTCTTTTGCGGATTGGTTTTTCCGGTTTGTCCGGCTTCTCCGGTTTCTCTTGTGGACGTTTCTTGCTCGTAATGGATCATCACCACGATTAAGCAGCAGTTGATGTTAAAAGTGATACCGAAATGGCAGTAATATATTCAGTAAAAATAGTCGAAGTCTTACGGATGGTGGTTTGTTGGTAGCACGAAGGGAGCAGACCGGTTCGGGCACAGAGGTGTTCCGGTTCGTTCAACATTTTCTTCACAGCCTCGGTGACCTCATCATCGGTAAGCTGGATATTAACATGTCGGAGGGGGTCGTTGACACTACCAGTGTACTCATGCATTAAACCGAGCTACTGGGAGAGGCGGTATGCTCCATGATATCCAACAGCGGCGAGATCAATTCGGTTAAACCATTGGTCATGAAGGCTCGAGCTTGGAGAGTTGAGGAGCGTATTTACTTCTCTCATTGGCGGTTAATCTTTGCGGAAAGGGATGTGTATTCTTGAGTCGCTCGGACGAAAACCGGCAAAGGATTCTCATTGGCGGAGAAGTGTCTACTGCAATAGAACCATGTTTGATTCCATTCCTTGGGGTGGCTATGCAGTTTGACATGAGGATAAGTGACCTCCTTTATTTTTGAATCGCCACACCACCCAATTACATGTTGGGCTGTCGGTGAATTCATGCGGCGGTTTAGATGGAAGCGATCTCTAAACAGTTCAACTGTGGGTTCTTCTTGAAAGTATGCCTCACAGAGCATTTGGAAGTGACAAATATTGGTAACAGAATTGGGGCCCGTATCTTGCGGACGGAGTTGAAAATTAGCTAACACATCCCGGTAAAATTTTGAACCGGGCAGGTTGAAACCCCGGGCTAAGTGATCTGCAAAAACTACAGCCTCTCCTTCTTGAGGTGTGGGTGGACATTCTTTGCCAGGAACCCTCCAATGGATAGTATCTTTCTTCGCTTAAAGCGCGATCGAGGACCAGATTGTTTAATTGAGTTTCGGTGACACGGGAAGGAGCCCAGTTGCACTCATATACTTGTTTGGCCATCTACAAAAAATATAAATCCGGTTCAAGAAATGTGTTGGGACAAAGAGAGAACCGATGTACAATGCTAAATCGGAGACAACTACATCTAAATCGAAGTTCTATGAAGCGACAGTGTCTGGTTAAGGAGTTCTGGCAGTTCAACAAGGGGACTAATGGTGTATACCGGTTTATTTAATTCTTTCTATGTTAAGTTAAACCGCCTGGTCTAAATATTGAAAACAATTGAGGTTGGGAACGGCTAAGTGTGCGTAAAACAGGTTTTGCAAGATTTCTCTACAACGAAGGATCCGAAGCCAGATCGTAAAAGAAGAAAAATATCCAAAAAGAATAAAAGCGAGCAAGTATTGATGTAATGAGCGAGGAGATGATGTGCGAGATCTATTGATGTGAGCACGAGACTACAAAGCGGATGCTAAAAGCTACTACTAATCGAGCAAGGTGTCACGAGATCTATCCAGAGTCCGGTATGAGCATGAGCAGTTAATGGAGCACTTTGAAGAACAAGAAACCCTAGAATGAATCTAGGTCGAGGGGAACTGAGGACCTACCAGAGTTGAGGAGATGCGGAAGATTGCTGCGTTTCTCTGGTGCGTTCAGGTTGATGCAGCGGCTCAAGACGGTGCATAGGTCGATGGCGGCGGTGGATCTCCGAGGCTAGCGACGCGAGGAAGACGAAGGGAAAGGGGACGGAGGGGAGAAAAGGAATGACCCTTCGGTCCTATTTATAAGGCAAGAGACACATGTCGGTAGCGTGAATCAAGGAACCACAAATGGGAAGCAGAGCTGTCGCCTCGGTTATTGCGGATCTGTTAAACAAAGAAGGTATCATGAATGCTATCTTTATGGGGACGTCATGCCGGTTTACAGCCACCAGAGAAGGTGACATCACGGCGGTTCAACAATTACAAGAAGATATTGAAGATGAAGGTTTTTATCAAGGATTGACATGAACCTGTTCAAATCAATCTTGGGCCTAATGTTAGGGATATTACTACTGGGCGTAAACCGGCCTATCTGGGCCGGGTTAACTTCATCAGTAGTCCAACGGTGTAAAAGTCCAAGCATGAAAGTAAGGGCCCAAGGCCTGTAGTCGGTTTAGAACCTGTAGCCGTAAACTGGCCTGATATGTAAACTTGTATTGTAAGTTAGGAATAGAGAGAGACCAATCCGGATACGAGTATGAACCGGAGATTGGGACTCTCTGAACCGACGGGCGTCACTCGTGTATATAAGGGGACGAACCGGGATGGTTCAAAGACGGACAACAACAACTCGAGGCCTAGGCGAAGCTTATTTGCTCCCTAGTCATCGAGACCACATCAATCCCATCACAACTAGACGTAGGCTTTTACCTTCATCGAAGGGGCCGAACTAGTATAACTCTTGTGTCCTTGCGTCCGCTTTAACCCCTTCAAGTTAACCCGCAGCGATGGCTCCACGACTAAGTCCTTTCGCGAGGACATCTGCCGTGAGAAAACCACGACAAATCCCATGTGTAAAAACTAATGATATCTCGAGAAATATGAGATAAGGTGGAGAGGAGTGGGGTGTGGTGGTGGTTGGTGGTCAGACTGAGCGGAGGCATGGGGATTGACGATGCAGCGGCGGCCACTGTGCCGCTTTGTTCCAGAGTCTTCCTTTCTTAATTGCTCAACAATGAGGTTTGTTGGAGATAAGGATGAACGAGGTAAGGCCTTGTCTGCAAATGTGGTGAGGGGTGTGGGTATCTTTTAGTTTAATTTCCATCCGTTAGATATAGATCGGATGGTCTATATTGCAAGATGGCACACGTACCATCATCACCAACTCGGTTTTTATAAGAGAAGAAATATAAGTATGGAGATACAAACGTATTATCGATACTTGCTTCCGTAAACTAGCATCTACATTCTATTCAACACCTCGCCATGTGGGGCCTTAGCACAATGACTTCTCGACTGTGTAAAACAAAGATTTTTCCCGTCGCCGACAAGGAGGGGGTGACGGTGGCGCGCTTTTTGGCTTGCTCTAGTCCTAGTAGTCATACTAGGTGGTCTAAGCATGTGTAGATTTATTCTTTTTCATGTCTCGTGTTCGCTGTACTGCCACGACTGTTCATGAATAGACGGTAAGTTATTCACGGGGAAACCCTTGTTGAGCGTGTTTGCAAGAGAGAGAGAGAGAGAGAGAGAGAGAGAGAGCGTGTGTGATATGTTAGAGACTGAGGCAATGATAACAAATTCTTTGTGTCTATGTGTGTGGAGGATAGAGAGAGACATGTACATGGGGCTTTGTGTTGTGTAACGTGGAGACACATATACATAATTAGAGAGTGAGTGTGTGAGATACACATGCGGACATGAGGAGAGATGAGGATCCAGGTAAATGGGTGTTTGTGCGTGTCTGTGTGTGTTTGTGCACGCGTTTTTGTGTGAGAGGGAGAGAGTGTATGTGGAGTAGAGAGACCATGATGATGTAAACCTAGTATAAGGGAAGGGGAATGGTGTGACATGTGTAGTAGCGAGATAGCAGGTGCGGGTGGGGGAGTAGACTATTTGGATGAGATATTGTGTGTGTGTGTGTGTGTGGTGTGTGAGAGAGAGAGATAGAGAGAGATAGAGAGTGAGAGAGAGAGAGAGAGAGAGAGAGAGAGAGAGAGAGAGAGAGAGAGAGGAAGAGAGGGGCGAGAGGGGTCGTTTGTGTCCATAAATGGCATATAGATAGGGAGACAATGTCGATGTTGTCCGAAATTGGCCTATGAACGGAGACGCAAGGGAAGCGAGTCATCGTGTGTGTGATAGGGACTTCATGAGAGATCTAGAATATATGGTGTAGAGAACAATGTGCGAAATCGAGAACGATTATACATTACGGAGGTATGCAAAGAGTCACGACATATATGTATCTGAGGGAAGGAGCTGGGGTGGGTCCGCATGTGGGAGAGATAGAAAGAGGAGAGTGGTGCACAAGGAGACAAAGTGTGCTTGTTTGCAGTGGGGGTGGTGTGTGAGGTGAGTGCGCGAGAACCACATAACTAGGGAGATAGACGTTTGGGGGTGACGTTTTGTGTGTATGGGAACTATACACTCTACATAGTGCGTGTGCTTGGGTAAGAGAGATAGCGGAGACCTAGAGAGCGAGGGAAGAGATGTGTGCATGCCCGAGAGACAAAGTGATAGAGACCTATGTTGGGGTCCGGACTTTACAAGAGAGAGGGGTGTTAATGTGCTCGTGTGTTGGTGTTTGGGGGAGAGAACGACTTCTCTGTGTGTGTGTGTGTGGTGGTGGTGGTGGGGGGGGGGGGAGGTTGACTTCAGATAAAGAGTGAGGTGTCTATATTTGAGGGACTTTAGCGTAATTGAGATATTGTGCACTCATGGTTGATCAATTTGTTTCACAGTTTGTACTATGAGATAACGATACTTTTGAACATGCGTGATATACCTTGATGTACCAGAATTACACACCTAAGATTGAAATTTTGGAATTCGACTCCATCATTAGCTTTTGTAATTCATTTAAACGGAGGTACATTTTTAAGGCGGGATTTCATGATTTCAAATTCATATATCAAACCTAGAGATATACACATACATGCATGTTCAAACTTTATAATCATCCACTTTATTCATACACATACACATTTTTGCTTTTGTCATCATATTTAGGATAAACACATTTGGAATTTCATTTGAGTTGGACCGTATGATGGTATTTGCTTGTAGTAGCTCAATGATCCATATTTGAATTGAATGGACAATCTAAGTTTCGAGTTGGAGACATTGATTTTCAAAACTTGCACATTTTTTATGCGTGCAAAACAAACAAATTGTCGGCCATGATATCATAGTCGGCCGCATTTAGAGCAGAATACTTATAATTTTAGGCGTAAAAGCTTTCAAACTTCCGCTCACATCGAAATATCACGCCCGAAATTTTAGCCCTGCGATATTCCTGTTTTACCTCGCCACATGAACGGAAAAGGGCTGCTTTAGTAACTGCATTGTTTTCCCTCTTTGCCCCAACATTCTTCCCAGAGCCCTCCCTTCCCTCCCGACCCACCCCAACCACGGCTAGCCGAATCTAGTCCTCCGCCGCAGCAGTGGACCTCACACCCATTGGATCTACCTTCCGCACCTTGGAACCCTCAATCGCCAACTCACCACTTCACCGGAGCCGCTTGGCCGATCGGCTTGTCCACTGCTCCAGATCTCCTTGACCGCCATCATGGTCCACCGCACCGGATCTGCTTAACCGACGCCCTCGTCCACCACAGCGTAGGCCCTTCACTGACTCCCTCGTCCGCCCCTTCGCTGGCCCTTCATACAAGCCCTCGTCCGCCAAAACAGATCCGCCTCACCGAAAGCACTGTACAACATGCCCGCCGAAGCCTTCGTCCACTGCACCGGACCCGCTCCACGGACGCCATATTCAACTCCACCGGCCCTGCTTTACCGACGCCGCAGCCTCATCAGGTTATTTCAATTTGTACTCCTTCGGTTTTTCTCTTTATCGTGCAACTGTTCACTTACCACAGATGAGCTTTCTTGTATGTTGACATGCGCCACAACCATAGCACCAGAGCCGCTTCAGCGACGGCGACAGCCGGCCCAAACTCAACTGCAACACGAGCACCATCGACGATCCTTAGCTATCAAGTATGACAACGATACCCATACGCCGCCGAGAATCAGGTACTATTATCCAACGGCCGGCGCCTACGTTCACTTTCCTAGCATAAGCACCGCACCTTTGAATTTCTTGAGGCATCATTCAGTTTTTCATGAGACGCGTTATTACGCTTGCACCTGTAGGGCCATACTGGCGGTGAACATGTTACATGTGCTAAATTACATACCGGTGCACATATAGTTAATATGCTTTAGTTTTGTTCTCGATGCCACCTATTGGTTCCATCGCATCGCTTAATGTTCTCTATGCTTAATTACACATCAGCAAACTAGCATGTGGTTCCGCCGCTTTTGTTCGTTTTACCCTACATTTTCTCGATGCTAGCTATTACATCACTTGCTCCGAGCCTCTGTTCATTACTTGTTTGTGTGTTCTTGATCTTCCCAAGTTGCATGACTAATTTGATGCTTCTATTAATTATGGAGCTGCCAACCCCATCAAGCAAAATATTTGTTCTTTTGGGGCTGGCACCTCGAACAAGCATAAAAATAGAGGGAAGCAGATATACTCCCTCCGATTCTATTTACTCTGCGCATAACTCTTGACCCGCATACCAAGGAGGGCACTGGTTTAATTTTTCTGGACTAATTTGCTAATTAATTAGGGCAGAGGAGGGTGGGGCGGGGCACAAAAGGAAACCAGCGCTAGGAATCGGCAATGCGTAGACTAATACGAGAAAACTGAGAAAAAGTTATACGCAAAGTAAAAAAGAATCAGAGGGAGTATTGTCATGTATGCACACACCCTTCTTTCATTAGTTTAGGTGAACCATTGATGATCAATTCGGACCAATGCATGCAATTAAAATTAATTTTACCTAAATAGATGGTGCAGAATAAACTACAACAACTAGATTTGCAACCACGGGATGCTGACGATATCTTCAACGAACATTGCAACAGCAGCTAGGCTTCACAAAGAACATATGGTAAGCCGGTGTGTTTTAGTACATGTGAAATGTAATGCGAGTGGGCTGCTTTCTTGGCTTGTTCCTCAATGTGTAATCCTCTTGAATTACAAATAGTTCGGTTATGCCTTTCTTTGTATTGCTTGATTTGAATGCTTGTTTGTTGTTACGCTATACCTGAGTTGGCCAATATGTCAGCAGTGCCTGCTGTACTATCGTAAACAAATGCATGCCTATTTCATTTGAGTCCTTAACTTTTCCTCTCAACTTCATCACAAGACTGTCTTCGTAGTTTATATGAGGCCACACTGTTAAGTGCTTTCTGAGATTATTTCAACTGCTGAGATGCCTTGGCAACTTAAATATAGTGGTTGTACACTCCCTTTCAACTAGGGATGTCAACTGGGTCCGGTTTAATCCCGATTAAAGTCCACTAGTGGTATGATAGTTCGAAAGAGTTTTTTTTTTTAGGAAAATGAACTAGGGAGGTAGCAAAAACTAACTAGATAAGACTAGCGGATTTCGTTTATTTGCCACTTACATCCCTAGTTTCATCTTACCATTTTAATTTCTTTTCGGTGATCTTTGCTTCGAACCATTTAAATATAGTTTGCCATGCTCGGCAGTAATTCGTCCGTCGTTTACCATGTAAGCTTACTGCTTGGATCATACGATAACTATCTCTTACTGATGTCCAGCGGAAACCTTTCAGGATGCCGTTCACACTAGGACACAATGTGCAACCCCAGAATCTATTTGTGGAAGCAGTGCGCCATCCATATTACCAGATGGTAGCAGTTCAGAGGCAACACCGCCGGAGAGCAGTCTAGCACAGATATTATAGTGCTTGAGGCTCTACTAGAGGTAGAAAGAGATGGTGTGGCTGCCATGAATGAGGTAATCTTTATCTTGAGGCTGGAAATTACGGAATTAGCGACACGCATTATGCAAGCAACCCAAGAATTGGAGGAAGTAAGAATGTTGCATTTGAAGACGGAGGAGGTCCTGCTGTTTCTGCTATCTGAAGCCCAAGATAATCCCGGTTCTTCTTTAGATACCAGTTGAAATTTTCATTAGATTATTGTACTTGCATGTTGTGTCATGTCTCTGAATGGATTATGTTGCAAGACCCCCTATGTTGTCCATGTGTTGTAATGATCCGAATTTTTTAGGTGAGGTAATCCTCAGTACTTGTATGATTGACATAAGGTGAACTATTTTTCGTGTGAGCATATTGTATTGGATGAAATAACTGTTTGACTCAGAGTGTATCCAACCTATTGAATTCGAAGATCACGACATATCTAAATCATAACCATATATAAAGGTGGAATAAATCTTTGTTGTGGTTTTGAAGAAATAAATAACAAAACATATAATTATTTGTGGATATTCGTAATCGAATACAAATTGGATTTGAATTTAGTTTGCCAGGTCCCAAGGCAAACGTGAATGCTAATTCTTCCAAGTTTTGAACAAAGCGGCTAAACACCCACTATAATTTGTGGGCTGCCCGAAGCAAGTGTTTGCGAGATGGAAATTCTTATCTACCCACGACACTTGACATCCTTATCGACAGTGATTTACTGCGTCGATAGGGGTGAACTAGTAACTTCAATCAGACATGACACGACGGCCTCTAAGCCCATTCAGACACGGTGGGCGCCAAGCATGGGCAGCAAAACACATTTGATTCAAGCTCGTCCGAAAGACATGTGTCTCTTCCTCCATTTCCCCATTCATACACGGTGGGCGGCAAAACAAACTCTCCTCGTCCGAACCGATGTAGGCTTATATTTTAAATAGGGGCAGAAGTGTAACTTCCATCAGACGTGACACAACCGCCCTACCTGTCAGCCCCATTCATACACCGTGGGCGCCAACCGTGGGCGGCAAAACACCCTCTCCTCGCCCGAAATCGATGTAGGCTAATATTTTAAATAGGGCAGATGTGTAACTTCCATCGACGTGACACAACCGCCCTACCTGTCAGCCCTGTTCATACACCGTGGGCGGCAAAACACCCTCTCCTCGCCCGAAATAGTTACCGGCAAATATTTGGGAGATGCGAGATTACCATCCTATCCCCAACCGACGCGATGTCCGAAATTTTAAACGGGGGATAAGTTCGTAACTTTCCCCCATTTCAGAGAAGCGCGTCCCAAAGTTTGAGATCCCCCCCCTCCCCTCAATTTCCCCATTCATACACCGTCGTGACACGACAACCTCCGCATTGTGGCCAGCCTCCTCCGTCCGCCACCCCATCCTCCACCTTGGCGGAGCCGCTACCCCTACCCGTCGTCACTTGCAAGAGATGGACGTCTCTCATCCACGGCTGGACGGGATCCTTTCATCGCCTCCTCTCACTTCATCGGGCGCGTCGTCCCACCTTCTTGTTGCCGCTCCTACGACCGCCACGTCCATGGCAACAGGATATATCCCCAGACCCGGCCGTCTGCCGTCTAAATACTTCTTCACTGCCGCCGACAGCCATCGCACCCGCAACACCCTCAACGTATCAGCATTGGCCTACACGGCGTCACAAGAGAGGTGGTACTCTTCCATATGTGCTTAAGTTATTGATCTCACCCGGAAAATAGATCACAATTTGTTTACTGTACTTTTCTTGTCCGTACCAAATCGTAGTGGCTAGTTGAAAGCAAACATTGGTTGTGAAGTAGCTTTGTCCGGTTTGCACCTTTAGATCCGCCATGGCACGGGCACTATACTCGTAAAGCTTATGGTTTCCCCCTTTATATTCACTACCATCATCGTAGGTGCTTCGTGTCGTGCTAGCACTGCTCCTCAAGACCTCAACCCAAAGCTTACGTGTTGAAATACGAATATTATATGATGCTCATATCACTAAAACAGAGAACGTTTAATTGGTCACATAATGTTCCTATATTCGTTTCGAAAAGCATGTGCGCCACCCACTGGTCCAGCTAGTTCCACTTTCCTGATTTTTCTCTTGATGCTTAGGGTTTTCCCCTTTTATCTACTCTACTATGATCTGCGTAGGTGCTTTCTGTCGTACTAGCATTACTCCACCCTTCAAGCCAAACAACACAACACTCAGAATTTGAACGCTTAGTTGTTCAAATATGATTGTGATATGATACTGATATTAGTTAACCGACACATTTAATTGGTTAGCTAAAGGTCCCACTTGAGTTTCCAAATGCATGTCGCGACATATAGAGAGACATCATAATTGCATTTCTTTGTCACTTGTTGACCGTACTTTCTTGTCCATACCAAATCTTAGTTGTTATTTCAAAGCAAACATCGGTTGCTAACTACCCTTGCGCTGTTTGCGACTTCAGATCTGCCATCCCACTGCCACGGTCAACACTGTACTCATCATGCTTATGTTTTCCCCATTTTATGATGACCACAATCAGCCTATGTGGTTCGTGTCGTAATAGCACTGCTCCACCCATCGAGCAAAACAAGCTTAGTTGTACAAATTCATATATGATATTATTGCTGATATTAGTAAAACTGAGAGATGTTTAATTGGTTAGCTAAATGTTCCTACTTCAGTTTTGAAATGCATGTGAGCCACATATGGAGAGACCGGAAAGAATAGTATTTCTCAGTGCGCTCTGGTTCATCATGGGTGGCCAACCGAAATTGGATTAAAAGACTCGTAATATCTTCAATCTGCTTGCTCTTCTGCTCTTCTTTAAGATGATACTCTTCTCTTGCGGTCATTTGGTCGTGTCGAGTTGTTCTCCTTAGTATATTTTGAATCTGTCGGTCAGTCGACTTGTTCTTCTTTACTATATGTTGAAGCTATCATCTGCGAAGTGTCATCATACGGAGCTCTCATATTTTGAGTAGTAGGCCACATTATATTAATGCACACAACAAATTACAGCATGCATGGCATCTTTAAAAGAATTACAGGGGATAGCACAAAGGGGTTTACAGGGAGGCAGTATTGGATTAGAATCACTTCTGCATTACAAAGAAAATCTCACTTGTTTTATGTTTTCATGCATGTTAGATACTGAACATTATCAAAATGAATATGAGAATGGGCGCATGATAGGAATATTGCGGAACGATCCACTGCCTAACAAACTTGGCATGGTGGAGGATGGCCTATCTTATTCACCCATCAAGGTGCTTGCTCTAACTTTGCAAAGTTGTATTGGTCACACATATTTTGCTTCTGACCTCTTGCATTACTTCTACTTTGTTACACCATCTTCTTAGTTTAAGCATCATATATGAGTATATGCCATACCTATCCATTTTCTGTACCTATTCCATGTGTCGTCACACTATGTTTTTCCAGTCAAATGTTGTTCTTTTGTAATAGATGTCCAAAAGGAAGAGGGTGAGTGCAGATCCTCAAGGAGTACAAACTAGGTATTTGGAAAAGGTAGTGATACTTGTTAAATCAGATAGATCGTGAGCCACAGAAAACACAGGCCCAACTGTACCACACTTTACCCCTACTCCAATGGCCAAACCCTATTAGAACTGTTGGGAGCCCAGTGTCAGTGCATCTATGATATCAATTCAAAATTTGAACTCCTAAATTCCTGCTTGTGCCTTACCTTCTCTCTTGTATGAAAACTAATTTCAGATGAATCTCCTTGCTCAAAGGATCATACGATCTCGAAACAATAATGGGCTCTGCATTGCTCTTGCCAGTACCTCTCTCCCTTTTGCCTTGTAATGTTGTACTTAATTAATTGCTATTTGATTATGTATCATCGATGCACCGAGCTTCATTATCCTCTGTTTCTTCCAATATTATTTGATCTATATTTACTCTTTGCAAAATGTAGAATAATGGCAACGCTTATAAAGAATTTTCTTTGGGGAATTTATTGAATTATCCTTCCATCAACATGGAGAGGGGCTTTGTCCAGCCCGTGTTAACATGTAATGTAAGTTCATCTTTCTCAAGCCTTCAAACTTTGTTCTAGTATAGATTAGGATAGGCATCATTTCCTCCACTGCTGTTTGCTTTGCTGTTTACATCTAATTGGATGTTTGCAACAACTACCGATTTCAAATTGTAGTTGTAAAACACGTTCCTTATCTGAATGCAGATCCATTTATTTGCTTATATAATTGTGAAACACATTACGTGTCTCCTTGTTTCTCTTTCGGACTTCGTATCTCTTACGCCGAGCAGAACTTTAGGGAATATAGTGAGCCAAACCATCTTGAGGACAGGAGATGACCCCAAGGTCCTGTCTTGATGAAGACAAAGTGAGTTGAAGCTACTCACCGGCAAGTGTGAGACAACCTCTGGCGATCATTGCCTCAATCGATTCGACTTCTTCGGTCTCAACTTAAAGCGGAAAGGCTTGCTTCAGCTCAGCTCCGACTAGAAGTCAAAGATGCAATGAAGATGTCGAGGACTTGATGCGCACCATCATGCCTTAAATCTAGTGTTGATGCATCTATCGTTGACACAATCGAGGTCTACTCGGCTTCTTCACTGTTTGGGGGCCCGACTGGCCGTGCCTAGTGCCTTACGAAGTGCTCTCAGTTTTGTATATTCTTTTGTCGGCGCGTTTATTTGCACTGGTGGCGAACTTTGATGCCCAGTGGATATAATATGTGTGATAGCCGTGATAGCCTAGCGTAAGTTGCTTGCTTATTTATTTCCTTATTGTCTTGTTTATTTGTTTGCTTCTAGTCATTGCAGTTCTTTTTCCGTGGTTTGCTAGTGGCTGCAATAACCTTTTTTTTAAACTAGGCCACAATAACCATGGGCTAATATTTACTGTAGTGACATTGGGCCTCCTACGGTCAGAGAAAGCGAGGGCCTTCTACGGGCCGTAGAAACAATGGGCCTTCTATGGGCCGTAGAAACAATGGGCCTTCTATGGGTCGTATCATCAATGGGCTTATACGGGCAGTATGATCAATGGCCAAACATGGGCCAATAACAGGCTGCATTATGGTCGTAAACGGGCTAGAGTTGGAATCGTCCGTTCATGGGCCGACCATAACGGGCCATCATTAATAGGCCATATTTGATGACGCTATGAAAACGGCCCAACGTATTAACGGATCACAAACGGGCCGACTGTAACCACGGGCTGAATTTGGCCCACAAGCAGAAAATGATAGTAACGGGCCGTAAGTAAGCGAATCGGAAATGAGCCCAAGAATAAATGGGCTCTGAGAAGGCCGAAAGATAACATGGGCTGGAAACGGCCCAACGGAATAACGAGTCGTTAATGGGTATAAAGTGATACACTGTTCATTACGGGACAGTTTCACCACGGGCCGTTAATAGGCAAAGAGTTACATAGGGCCTCATATGGGCCGAAAGACATCATGGGACATACATGGGCGGAAGTGAAAGCAATTTGGAATCATATTGGGTGGCCTAGATGACGCTACTGGGCCTAATTCGGATAGGGCATAACGGGCCTTGGGTTAGCGGGCTGTAAATGGGCTATATGTGAACATGCCGTTAACAAGCTTTACATGGGCCGGCCCGCCACCTTTTGACCAAGTCAAACGGGCCGGCCTTTTCACAGGAATGGGCCTCTGTTGGGCCGTGCCACATGTCGACGTATCATAGATGCCTATCTGACCCACTGACAAGCTGACACGTGTTTCGTCCGGCCAATAAGAATTTTACACGTGGAAATTTCCCATTGGTCAGGGCTGCTAACGGGTTATCGGATCCAAAACCCGACCCGATATCTTAACGCCGTTCCGTTATGGTGGATGCCACGTGTCGGTCACCCTTGACGAAAGCACTTCTGTGACGCGCGAATTATCCTCATGGAAGTGGACACTTCCGTGATGATAATTTTGGTAATGTCATGGAACACTTCTGCGATAGCACAGGTATGACTATCTTGATTCTGTCATAAATTTGTCATGGGTGTACATGCATGAAAAAAACGCGACCTACTGTGACAAACACGTATCATCACGGAAGTGTATTTGTTTTTTGTAGTGCTCTTCGCCGAACTAGTGCACCTATACAATTTACCATTGTATTGGGTGTGTTGGGGACACAAGAGACTCTTTGTTATTTGGTTGCAGGGTTGCTTGAGAGAGACCATCTTCATCCCACGCCTCCCACAGTTGATAAACCTTAGGTCATCCACTTGAGGGAAATTTGCTCTTGTCCTACAAACCTCTCGCACTTGGGGGCCCAACAACGTCTATAAGAAGAAGGTTGTGTAGTAGACATCAAGCTCTTTTTCCGCGCCCGTTCTTTGGGGAGGTGAGTGCTTGAAGGTATATCTTTAGATCTTGCAATCGAATCTTTTTGTTTCTTGTTTTAGCACTAGTTTAGTTTATAAAAAAAATTACAAAAAATGGAATTGAGTTTGCCTCATACGCTTCATCTTTTTAATATCTTTCGTGACTATGATGGGAAGGAAAATTGTGCTCAAGTACTAGAAGAAGAATTACATAGAATGCTTGGCATAAAATATGTGAATGATGAGCATGATTGCAATGTTGTTAGTATGAGTTCTTTGAATACCCATGATGCTAATGATATGCAAAGCCACAAGTTTGGGGATGCTATGTTTGATGAAGATGATATTTTTTGTCCCCCAAGTTTTGATGAGCAAAATTACTATGATGAAAGCATGCCTCCTATCTATGATGATTATGATAACCATGAAACTTGTCATCTTGATCTTAATTTTCAATCACATGATAGTTATTTTGTTGAGTTTGCTCCCACTATTATTCATGAGAAGAATTTTGCTTATGGGGAGAGTAGTAAATTTTCTATGCTTGTAGATCATGAAAAGAATGCTTTAGGTGCTAGCACACATGCATACACTGAACATGATGTCTGGTCTAGAGGCACAAAGGTAAAGCAATTAACCAATCATAGAGCGGTAAGTAGATGGGTCGAAAGGAATACTGTTTGCGTCTTCAGTGAGTACAATTTTTGTAGGCATGGGTGTCTTACATGGACTAGCATCAGACATCTCAAACTTCTCTAGAATATCCTTGAGATACTTTGCTTGAGACAAGAAAATTCCTTCTTGAAATTGTTGAATTTCGAAACTGAGAAAGAACTTCAAATCCGCATTGAGTGACATCTCAAAGTTCTTGGTCATGGAAGCCGCAAACTTCTTGCACAAATGAATGTTAGGAGAACAAAAAATGACATCATCTACATAGATTTGGCATTAGATCAAATCACCTTTGTCCCTCTTCGGAAAAAGAGTGGGATCGATCACCCCTCTCACAAAACCATCATCGAGTAAAAAATTCTTAAGATGATCATACCAAGCACGAGGTGCTTGTTTGAGGCCATACAAAGCCTTATGAAGTTTATACACATAGTCTTTGTGATCGGGATCAACGAACCCAGGTGGTTGTGATACATATACTTGTAACATCCCAAATTTTCAATTTGGAATGTTATACATTAGGTCATCATGCATATCATATTTTCTCGCATTTTTCCGATCCTAGAAAATTTCACGCAACTCAAGGACCCTCGGAGAGAGTTGGAAGTTTCATTATTTTCATATTTGGGATTTCTCAAATTTTGAAAATAGGATCATTGGATTTATTTAATTATCTTCATAAAATTTTCCTATACAAAAAAACTTAAGAGAGGGAATAATATGACTTTCCCAATATTTACGAAAAATGAAGATATTATAAATAAATCAAAATTTGGTTTTGGAAGATTTATTTTGCTTAGGCACAAATGAGCTTTTTTTTTTAAAAAAAATATGCATGTTTGCCGTTTTTAAAGTTCATTTTGTTCGACTCATTTTTAGGAGTCGGGGAAAATTAATTTTATTAAATTCGGAGTTCGTTTGGTTTTATTTTATTTCGTTTAAGTTTTGTTTTTTTTTTTAAATCCGCGCCCGCTTTGGCTCAAGGCCAGCCAACCGCCCGCCCACCTCCCACCTCGCCTGTGAGACTCCAGCCGCCGCGCCGCCCGCCGCCGCCGTGTCGGCTCGGGACCACAGCGCCCGCCGCCGCGCCCACAGCTTGCCCCCTCCCCCAAAACCTTTGGAGACCCCTCCCTCCTTTATAACCCCGCCCCCTCCTCTCCCCTCAACCCGCCCTTGCGCCGCCCTCCACCCGAGCCGCCCGCTCGCCGAGGACGCCTTGCCGCTGCCGCCGTCGCCGAGCCCCTCGCCACCCACCGCCCGTCGCCTGACCTCGCCGGAGGTCGAGTCCCAGCGAGCCGCCGGAGGTAGCCCCTCGCCGCCACCCCGATCCGGTTTTTGTTAGAAAACCCGATCCGGTTTTTCTCGAGATGTTCGGTTTTTTTTCAAAAACCTAGATGGTTTTTTTTTATTTTTTCGGTTTTCTTATTTAGTGAACGTTTACCGACCCGTTCGTTTCAATGAACGTGTTCGTTGGATTAGTTCTGTTAACGAACGTCCGCTGTTTAATCCGTTCGTTGTTTTCTTTTAAGCGGATTTAATCCGTTATTTTCTGATTTCGATTTCTGATTCGATTTTCAAATCTGTTTAATTTCTCGCTCGTTTATCGGAATCAGGTGATTCAAGCGCCTGGAGTTTCGTTATGAAACCGCCGTTCCGACTAACCTACTTACACAGAGTTTTGCTACTGTAAAATTTTGACCTAGTTTCCGATTGCTAAATCGAGTCGTTCTCTCTCGAGTTTCGACTTTCGATGCTTTATTTGATTCGATTCTTTTGCAACCAGGGTTCTTAAGTTGAACTATCTGGTTAGATCTTTTATTCGAGATTTCCCCATGCATTAGATGAGTACTTATTGTATGCTTGTTGTTTGTCTGCGTTAGATCACGGAGTGCGCCGCTTGTTACTTGAATCTCTAGGTCTCGCGGATCATCGCCAAGGCAAGTAACACTTGATCATACCTTTTCTACTACCCAGTTTTATTGCATTAGATCAAGCCCTCAAACACTTGCATGTTTAGGATCTAATTAAATTGTGGGTTTGGGAAGTAGATTGAGGTAGTACCTATTACTGCTTTACTTATGAAACCTTGGGAGTTACTTCTACGTTTGCTTATTATGCCATGCTATGCTAGTAGACGTGGATTGGGTGAGTGATATCCATGATGATGTGAGATTGTTAATTTAATGGTTTATCTAAGGTGGCAACTTAAACACACATCTGGGTGGATTGAGGCACTGGTTTCTATCAGGACTTGCCTGTTTTTCTTCGGACCGCCACCCAGGCTCAAAGGGATCATAAGATTATTCAAACTAGAAACTTTCGTGTGTGCAGCCACAAGCCATTATGGGCTCGGCATAGTTGACTAAGTTGTGCGAACTCTTACGGGTAGACTAGCGAGATGTAGGGGAAAGTAGGTGTACCGGTCTACCCACAAGTAAGGTGCTAGCGCACGAAAGACTGTGTCTCGGTCATCCGTCTCTCAAACACCATGTAGTGCGAGAACCAAGCGGAGGCGATCGAGTCTTGTGGGGAAAAGTGCAAACCTCTGCAGAGTGTATAAACTAATCATGATTAGCCGTGTCCCCGGTTATGGACATCTTGAGTATCTAGTACTTGAATATCATGTGAATCTCATCACGTTACTTAATATAATTTGATTGGGATTTAATGAGTACTCTCAATTGGGATTGAGGATGCTGTCAACCATTCTCAATGTTTAACAACCACCATGATAGTTAAATAAAATTATTCATTTGCAGTAGGGAAAAACTAGCTTTATGCAAAATGTAACCGTAGAGCTTTTCCACCAGCCATATATGCATGTAGTATAGGCTTATTCCTTCATTGCTCTCTATGTGTTACATTGCCAGCATATTCCATGTGCTGACCCGTTTTCGGGCTGCAACTTTCACGTTAGAGACTTTTAGACTGACGAGTAAGGTGTTAGGTCGTGGTTCTATACTCAGTGATGCCGATGGAGTTGATGGACTCACTTATCTTCCAAGTCTTCCGTTGTTATTATTAGATGGCCTTAAGCCATATTATTGTATTAAGTTCCTTTGTGGACAACGATGTAATAAGTGTGTGATTGCTACTCTCCTATAAATCCTTGAAATCTTGTGTGGTGTCGACATTCTTGATCCAGGGATGACTTGAGCACGAGAGACTTGATTTATTCGGTCTGGTCGCTACTGAGAGAATGGTATCGAGCACCTGATCGTAGGACACGACCACTAAGTTAAAGCCATAGGTCACTACTCTCTTCCCATTTTCTAACTCCTCATCTTTTCTACTCTTTTAGGATGATTTGACGCGAAGATCAAGTACACCCAACCGGATGAATGCACACCTTTTGGATTTCACTTGAAGGAAGTTACCAAGTACGAACATTGGACTACCCGGCTTCACGGGACTTTCAACGCCACTGCGCCTAAAGAGGAGCTACTGGAAGATTCAAGCTCACGTTCGGAAGGACATTCGCCCAATCACCAAGCCTATAGATAGTGTTTTCGATTGCACCAACTTGGAGTGCAGGAAAGAGCATGGCAACTCACATCACCATGGGACGCATTGGAGAAGTTTATCAAGAAGACCTCAAGGACACTATCTACCAGATTTGCGGACGCCAAGATGACAAATGGGACGTCGTCAGCACCAAGAAGGATAGATCCATTGCAGCGTTCATCCAGGAGTTAAACCAGCACATTCGACGCCAGGAGAACCAGATGTGCAATGATATGTTGGAGTTGCAGAATGCAAAGGGAAGGATCATCGAACTTGAAGAAGAACTAAAAGACAACACGCAAGGACTACATGGACGAGATCGTAGCTCTGGCAAGACACAATAACGATCTTAAGTATGAGATTGAAGAACTCAAGAAGAAGTTGGCGCTCAGGAATGAAGACCAGTATGTCGATTGCCCAAGCGACTACATCAACACCGACGACACCGATTCGGATCCAAGTGAACCCGACTTTGAAGACGAAGCTGGAGCAGACATCATGGAGTCTTCCACCGGTTCAAATTAGTAGAAGTCTCCCACATATTAGTAGTATTCCCTCCATGTAAACATTATAGTACACGCACTTTTTGCGATAGTTAGATCGTTGTAAGCCCTTGTTTGATTGAATGAAGTGATTTTTGTGTGCATTTGCTCATGTGCAATTGGGTAGTGATTCCCTTAGACCTCATTCTATTCTAAATTTCTCTTCTTTTCTAAACCCATCGATGCCTCCGAGACGCGACCCGGATTCGCTTTTCCCGCCAGAGATCACCCAACCGATCCGGCAGCAGAATCCCCGATTCAAACATTGGTGCGAGAACCAGGCAACAACAACAACAACCCACCACCACCACCACTGCGGATCATCCGACTCGTTTCCTTAGACTAAACCCGCGGTGTATTCCAAAGAGCACCGAGCCGATTGTAGCAGATGACTGGCTCCGCAAGATAGGAAGGGAGCTGACCAACTGCAGGATGCACAGATGGAGAAAGAGTGAAGTTTGCAGCACATCAGCTTGAAGGACCCGCACGCATGGTGGGAGAATTTCACAGCCATTTACCACTGTGAGACACCGGCCACATGGGATCAATTTCAGCAAGCTTTCCGCCTTGCCCATGTTTCAGCAGGAGCTATGGCCATGAAGAAGCGTGAGTTTCGCAACTTACGCCAAGGAGGAAGGACTGTTGGCGACGTGGATGACTTTAGTAAATTAGCACGTTATGCC
The DNA here is from genome assembly GCA_021605145.1 of Aegilops bicornis. Taxonomy (NCBI): domain Eukaryota; kingdom Viridiplantae; phylum Streptophyta; class Magnoliopsida; order Poales; family Poaceae; genus Aegilops; species Aegilops bicornis. The sequence goes on along the minus strand of CM038675.1, from coordinate 376,902,165 downwards.
CCGGATGACGCGTTACTACCGGCTGACTAAACAGGAGAAGTTTCTAGAAGGGCTGAATGATGAGTTCGACATGCCGTTGATGGTAGCAAGTTTCAACAACTACCAGGAGTTAGTAGACCGAGCCCTCATGATTGAAGGAAAGCGACAACAAATTGAGAACTGCAAGCGGAAGTATGGGCAAGGGAAGTATAACTCGGAGCTCGGCAGAAACCTCGTTATACCCCTAAATCAGGAATTCAGTTTGACATACCCATGGAGGAGGTAATTCAGCATAACCATAACAGCACCAAGAATGGGAACGGGAATGGAGGAACCAGCAGACGTAATCGCACCAACCCGTCAACACCATCCAAAGTAGACCTGAGTCATATTACTTGCTTTAAGTGCCGCAAGACTGGGCATTATGCCAATGATCGCCCAGAAGGCCGTAATGGAAATGGCAATGGAAGCTCGAAAGAAGCCCAACCCTTTCAACAGGGGATGTGAACCACATTGATGTGGAGGAGGTTGAAGATCAGCCCGATGCAAGATGTCGGTAAGTTTTTGGTTAAGTCATTTCTTGCACTAGTTCTTTTCGATACCGGTGCATCGCATTCATACATATCAAGGGATTTGTAGAGAAGTATAGCCTACCTACCGGATTCTTAAAACCCCTTTGCTAGTAAGCTCACCAGAGGCGGAGTATATGGCGGAACAAGGATCTTTTCAAGTGCCATTAAGTATAGGAAGGCATGTATTCCCGACGGATTTGATCATTACGGAATCTCAAGGATTTGATGTAATTCTCGGTATGGATTGGCTGTCGATGTATGGAGGAAACATCGATTGCGCAAGTAAGACGATTTTTCTCACAACACGGAAGGAAGAAGGATTAAGTATGTATCACGGCATCACCGAGGAGAGCTCATGTAAATTGCTTATCGTGAGTTGTGCGGGAAGAAGTACCCGAGTGAAGGATTACCACGATGTATTTCACGAGGAATTGCCAGAATGCCACCGGATAGACACATTGAGTTTTTGATAGAACTTTTGCCGTGAACAGGCCCAATATCGGCGACCATACGGGATGCCCGCATACGAGTTTGGCGGAAATCAAGAAGCGTATTAAGGAGCTATTGGATAAAGGTTTTATACGCCCAAGTTCTTCGCCTTGGGGATCACCCGCTTTGTTAGTAGAGAAGAAGGATGGATCTTTGAGAATGGTTGTTGATTATCGTGGATTGAATGAAGTAACAATCAAGAACAAGTACCCATTACCTATGATAAATGATCTGTTTGATCGCTTGCAAGGAGCTAAAGTGTTTTCCAAGATCGACTTGCGATCAGGGTACCATCGATTGAAGATTCGGGAGCAGGACATACCCAAGACGGCATTCACCACGAGATATGGATCAGACGAGTATACCGTTATGTCATTTGGACTGACTAACGCACCAGCCTATTTCATGAACACGATGAACAAAGTGTTTATGGAGTTTTAGATAAGTTCGTCGTGGTGTTCATTGATGACATTTTGATTTTCTCGAAGAATGAGGAGGAACACCGGGAACATTTGAGATTGGTTTTGAGAAACCGAGGGAACACAGTTATATGCCAAGTTCACCAAATGTGAGTTTTGGCTAAAGGAAGTTGGATTTCTTGGACATGTTATATCCGGAGAAGGAATAGCAGTTGACCCCACAAAAGTTGAGATCAGAACCAAATGGGAAGCACCAACGACAGTTGGAGAGATTCGGAGTTTCCTTGGACTCGCAGGATACTACCGAAGATTCATTGAGAATTTCTCAAGGATTGCCAAGCCTATGACGGAATTGTTGAAGAAGGATAACAAATTCATATGGACTGAGGACCGTGAGGCAAGTTTTCAGGAGTTGAAGAAAAGATTGGTCACCTCACCAGTTTTGATATTGCCGGACCAGACCAAGGATTATGAGGTGTATTATGACGCTTCACGCCGAGGACTTGGAGCGGTGCTTATGCAAGAAGGAAGAGTTGTTTCGTATGCCTCACGACAACTTAAGCCCCATGAGTTAAATTATGCCACACATGATTTGGAGTTAGCAGCCGTTGTGCATGCCTTGAAGACGTGGAGACATTTTCTCATTGGAAATCATTGTGAAGTGTACACGGATCACAAGAGTTTGAAGTACATCTTCACACAGAAGGAATTAAATCTCAGACAGAGGAGATGGTTAGAACTTATCAAGGATTATGACATGAGATTGCATTATCACCCCGGAAAGGCTAATGTCGTAGCTGACGCATTGAGCCGTAAGAGCCACGTCAATACCCTAATGATGGGAGGGATACCCAATGAGTTAGCCGAGGACCTTCGAGAACTATGCTTGGAAATAGTTCCGAGAGGCTATGTAGCAGCATTGGAGATTCAGTCGATACTAATGGACAAAATCAGAGAAGCCCAAAAGGCAGATAAGGAAGTTGCCTCTATAAAGGAGAAAATGAGCAAAGGAAAAGCTAAAGGATTTCGTGAGGACGAGCACGATACCCTATGGTTTGAAGACCGTGTTTATGTGCCCAATGACCACGAGATCGGGAAGTTGATTTTACAAGAAGCTCATGATTCACCCTATTCGATTCACCCAGGAATACCAAGATGTATTTGGATTTGAAGAATACTTTCCGGTGGACCGGAATGAAGAAGGATATTGCGGAGTATGTAGCAGTTTGCGATGTATGTCAGAAAGTAAAGGCAGAGCATCAGAAGCCAGCAGGATTGTTACAACCATTGCCGATACCCAAATGGAAGTGGGATAAACTAGGCATGGATTTTATCACAGGATTGCCAAAGACTCGTTCAGGATATGACTCGATTTGGGTCATAGTCGACCGTTTAACGAAGGTAGCTCATTTCATTCGATCAAGACTACCTATAGCGGTGCTAAGTTGGCAAAGATATACATGACCAGAATTGTGTGTTTGCACGGAGTTCCAAGGAGTATCGTATCAGATAGAGGAACCCAATTTACCTCAAAGTTTTGGAACTAGTTGCACGAAACATTGGGAACCCGATTGGAATTCAATACAGCATTCCACCCACAGACCGATGGACAGACCGAGAGAGTCAATCAGATTTTGGAGGACATGCTGAGAGCTTGTGCCCTAGATTATGGATCTAGCTGGGATGATAATTTGACGTATGCAGAATTTTCTTACAACAACAGTTACCAAACCAGCTTGAAGATGGCACCTTTCGAGGCTCAGATGGAAGAAGGTGCAGGACACCGTTGTTATGGGAATGGCGGAGAGATCGTCAGTTGTTTGGACCATATTTGATTAAGGAGTCCGAGCGAAAGTTAAGTTGATTCGAGATGTGCTCAAGGTAGCCCGATCCGGACAAAAGAGCTATGCCGATTCAAGGCGCAGCGATTGAGTATGAAGTTGGAGACAGTATATCTCAGAGTATCCCCGCCGAGGAGTTAAGCGTTTTGGAGTTAAAGGAAAGTTAGCACCCGTTTCATTGGACCGTATAAGATTTTTGCAACGCATGGGAGAAGTTGCTTATAAGTTGGAATTGCGGAAGGATCGGGGAGTTCATGATGTATTCCATGTTTCTCGATTGAAGAAATGTCACCACGAGATAGCAGAGGTACCGTTAAGAGACACGGTGCCACCGGAAGCAATTCAGTTGAAGGATGACTTAACATATGAGGAAAACCGGTTAAGATTCTCGATTATGCCAAAGCAGAGTTACCCGCACAAGGTTATCAAGTTTTGCAAAGTTGATTGGAGCCACCACACTTGAGGATGAAGCCACACAGGAAAGAGAGGAAGTTTTGCTCAAGGACCACCCTCACCTATTTTCTAGCCAACCCGAATCTCGAGGGCTAGATTCATCTTAAGGGTAGGTTTGTAACATCCCAAATTTTCAATTTGGAATGTTATACATTAGGTCATCATGCATATCATATTTTCTCGCATTTTTCCGATCCTAGAAAATTTCACGCAACTCAAGGACCCTCGGAGAGAGTTGGAAGTTTCATTATTTTCATATTTGGGATTTCTCAAATTTTGAAAATAGGATCATTGGATTTATTTAATTATCTTCATAAAATTTTCCTATACAAAAAAACTTAAGAGAGGGAATAATATGACTTTCCCAATATTTAGGAAAAATGAAGATATTATAAATAAATCAAAATTTGCTTTTGGAAGATTTATTTTGCTTACGCACAAATGAGCTTTTTTTTAAAAAAAATATGAATGTTTGCCGTTTTTAAAGTTCATTTTGTTCGACTCATTTTTAGGAGTCGGGGAAAATTAATTTTATTAAATTCGGAGTTCGTTTGGTTTTATTTTATTTCGTTTAAGTTTTGTTTTTTTTTTAAATCTGCGCCGCCCGCCTGGGCCAAGGCCCAGCCGGCCCAGCCAGCCGCCCCGGCCCACCTCCCCTCGCTGTGAGACTCCTTGCCGCCGCCGCCGCCCGCCGTGTCCGGCTCGGACCGCGCCGCGCCGCCGCCCAGCTTGCCCCCTCCCAAGGCACCGGAGACCCCTCCCTCCTCCTTTATAACCCCGCCCCTCCTCTCCCTCAACCCGCTTGCCGCCCTCCACCCGCCGCCGCCCGCCCTTGAGGACGCCTTGTGCCGCCGCCTGTCATGGGAGCCCCTCGCCACCAGTCGACTCCGCCGCCACCCACCGCCTGTCGCCCGACCCCGGGAGGTCGAGACCCCGCTGGCGAGCCGGAGGTAGCCTCGCCGCCACCCGATCCGGTTTTTGTTAGAAAACCCGATCCGTTTTTCTCGAGATGTTCGGTTTTTTCAAAAACCTAGATGGTTTTATTTTTCGGTTTTCTTATTTAGTGAACGCCATCAATTCGCTCGCTTCAATGAACGTGTTCGTTGGATTAGTTACGTTAACGAACGTCCGCTGTTTAATCCGTTCATCGTTTTCTTTTAAGCGGATTTAATCCGTTATTTTCGATTTCGATTTACGATTCGATTTTCAAATCTGTTTAATTTCTCGCTTCGTTTATCGGAATCAGGTGATTCAAGCGCCTGAGTTTCGTTCTAAACCGCCGTTCCGACTAACCTACTTACACAGAGTTTTGCTACTGTAAAATTTTGACCTAGTTTCCGATTGCTAAATCGAGTCGTTCTCTCTCGAGTTTCGACTTTCGATGCTTTATTTGATTCGATTCTTTTGCAACCAGTGGTTCTTAAGTTGAACTATCTGGTTAGATCTTTTATTCGTGTTTTTCCCGTGCATTAGATGAGTACTTATTGTATGCTTGTTGTTTGTCTGCGTTAGATCACCCGTGAGTGCGCCGCTTGTTACTTGAATCTCTAGGTCTCATGGATCATCGACAAGGCAAGTAACACTTGATCATACCTTTTCTACTACCCAGTTTTATTGCATTAGATCAAGCCCTCAAACACTTGCATGTTTAGGATCTAATTAAATTGTGGGTTTGGGAAGTAGATTGAGGTAGTACCTATTACACTGCTTTTACTTATGAAACCTTGGGAGTTACTTCTATGTTTGCTTATTATGCCATGCTATGCTAGTAGACGTGGATTGGGTGAGTGATATCCATGACAGATGTGAGATTGTTAATTTAATGGTTTATCTAAGGTGGCAACTTAAACACACATCCGGGTGGATTGAGGCACTGGTTTCTATCAGGACTTGCCTGTTTTTCTTCGGACCGCCACCCAGGGCTCAAAGGGATCATAAGATTATTCAAACTAGAAACTTCCGTGCAGCCACAAGCCATTATGGGCTCTGGCATAGTTGACTAAGTTGTGCGAACTCTTACGGGTAGACTAGCAGATGTAGGGGAAAGTAGGTGTAGCGGTCTACCCACAAGTAACGTGCTAAGCGCTTACGAAGACTGTGTCTCGGTCATCCGTCTCTCAAACACCATGTAGTCACGAGAACCAAGCGGAGGCGATCGAGTCTTGTGGGGAAAAGTGCGCAAACCTCTGCAGAGTGTATAAACTAATCATGATTAGCCGTGTCCCCGGTTATGGACATCTTGAGTATCTAGTACTTGAATATCATGTGAATCTCATCACGTTACTTAATATAATTTGATTGGGATTTAATGAGTACTCTCAATTGGGATTGAGGATGTCAACCATTCTCAATGTTTAACAACCACCATGATAGTTAAATAAAATTATTCATTTGCAGTAGGGAAAAACTAGCTTTATGCAAAATGTAACCGTAGAGCTTTTCCACCAGCCATATATGCATGTAGTATAGGCTTATTCCTTCATTGCTCTCTATGTGTTACATTGCCAGCATATTCCATGTGCTGGCCCGTTTTCGGGCTGCAACTTTCACGCTATTGAGACTTTTAGAATGACAGTAAGGTGTTAGGTCGTGGTTCTATACTCGATGATGCCGATGGAGTTGATGGACTCACTTATCTTCCAAGCCTTCATTGTTATTATTAGATGGCCTTAAGCCATATTATTGTATTAAGTTCCTTTGTGGACAACGATGTAATAAGTGTGTGATTGCTACTCGCTATAAATCCTTCGAAGTACTAGGTGGTGTCAGCATTACTGATCCAGGGATGACACTGAGCACAGAGACTTGATCCATTCGGGTCTGGTCGCTACAATACTTCTTCTTGTAGAGGACCGTTAAGGAAAGCACTCTTCACATCCATTTGATGTAATGTAAAACCATTGAAAGCCTCATATTCAAGTAAGATGCGAATAGATTCAAAACGGGCAACAGGAGCAAAGGTCTCACCAAAGTCCAAACCTTCAACTTGTGAGCACCCTTGTGCCACTAACCTTGCCTTGTTGCAGATGATTACACCATTCTCATCTTGCTTGTTCTTGAAAATACATTTTGTTCCAATGACATTGTGTTCCTTAGTTGGCCTCTTGACTAATGACCACACTTGGTTGCGTTCAAAACTGTTCAACTCTTCTTGCATAGCAACGAGCCAATCGTTGTCCATCAATGCATCTTGTACCTTGAGAGGCTCAACACTAGACACAAATGTGAAGTGAGCACAAAAGTTTGTCGAATGTTTACGAGTGACTCTACCTTCCGATATGACGGTGAGAATTTTGTCAACATCAACATGACCGACCACTCAAGGCATGATGGAGGTTAGGGTTTCGCAAGGTTCAACTTCATGTCCACCATCCACGTCCTCAACATATGGATCATTAATGTGTGGTGGAAGATCTTCTTCTTCATATTGCATTTGTTGAGGTTCATTATCAATGATTGCACTTTCTTGTTCTTGCCCTTGATGATGATCTTGTTCTTGAAAATTATCATGAGGAGGGACTTGATCATCTTCTTGTACTTGAATTAAGCGCATTGGTTGAGCAATAGGATCTTGTGATGGTATGGGTGTTGAAGTAGTTTGATGATGTGTGAAGCTTCCATCTTCTTCTTCATCATCATGAGTTTCTTGTTCCATTTGAAGAACCGCACCAACACCCATGGTCAGAATATCTTGAGAAGAATCTTCTTCACCTACATCACTTAGATCAACTTGCTTCCCATGGGAGCCATTAAATTCATCAAACACCACGTCACAAGTTTCTACAACACATCAATTTTATTTGATGTAGACTCTATAGGCGTGAGAGTTTGATCCATAGCCAACAAATATGCCCTCAACCGTTTTGGATTAAAAAAATTTCTAACCGTTCCCTTTTGTTAAGGATGAAACATTTGCACCCAAATACTCGAAAGTACTTGACATTTGGCTTGTTCCCAGTCAGGAGCTCATATGGAGTCTTTTCCAATATTGTGCGGAGGAAGAGCCGGTTTGATGCATGGCATGCAGTGTTGACAGCCTCGGCCCAAAAACTATGTGGAGACTTGTATTCCTCCAACATGGACCTTGCCATCTCCATAAGTGTACGGTTCTTCCTTTCGGCTACACCATTTTGCTGAGGAGTGTATGGAGCTGAATATTGATTCTCATTCCCTTCGTCACTAAGAAATTCTTCCAAGTTGTAGTTCTTGAACTCAGAGCCATTATCACTTCTTATTGCCAATATTTCTTTGTCAAACTTGCGTTGTGCTTGCTTGGCAAAATCGATGAAGGTGATCTTCGTCTCGTCCTTGGACTTGAGGAAGAATACCCATGCATATCTTGAGTAATCATCAACAATGATAAGTCCATACTTTTTCCCACCAAGACTATCCCATGAAGGAGGCCCAAAAATATCCACATGAAGGAGCTCCAAAGGCCTTGAAGTAGACAGGATATTCTTGGGTGGGTGCTTTGATTGATGTTACTTCCCGGCTATGCATGCACTACACACACGATTTTCTCAAAAGAGACAAGGATTGATTACCCTTTAAAAGATCTTGAAGATTTCTCGTGCCGACATGGGCTAGCCGGCAATGCCATTTTTGGAAATATTCCCTAGAGGCAAAAATAAAATGGTTATTATTATATTTCCTTGTTCATGATAATTGTTCATGCTATAATTGTATTAACCGGAAACTGTAATACATGTGTGAATACATAGACCACAACATGTCCCTAGTGAGCCTCTAGTTGAATAGCTCATTGATCAATAGATGGTTATGGTTTCCTGACCATGGACATTGGATGTCATTGATAACAGGATCAGATCATTAGGAGAATGATGTGATGGACAAGACCCAATCCTAAGCACATCACAAGATCGAGTAGTTCGTTTGCTAGAGCTTTTCTAATGTCAAGTATCATTTCCTTAGACCATGAGATTGTGCAACTCCCGGATACCGTAGGAATGCTTTGGGTGTATCAAATGTCACAACGTGAATCGGGTGGCTATAAAGGTGCACTACGGTATCTCCGAAAGTGTACATTGGGTTGGCATGAATCGAGACTGGAATTTGTCACTCCGTATGACGGAGAGGTATCTCTGGGCCCACTCGGTAATGCATCATCATAATGAGCTCAATGTGACTAAGGAGTTAGCCACGGGATCATGCGTTACGGAACGAGTAAAGAGACTTGTCGGTAATGAGATTGAACAAGGTATAGGGATACCGACGATCAAATCTCGGGCAAGTAACATACCGATGGACAAAGGGAATTGTATACGGGATTGATTGAATCCCCGACATCGTGGTTCGTCCGATGAGATCATCGTGGAACATGTGGGAGCCAGTTTGGGTATCCAGATCCCGCTAATGGTTATTGGCCGGAGAGGCATCTCGGTCATGCCTGCATGGTTCCCGAACCCGTAGGGTCTACACACTTAAGGTTCGATGATGCTAGAGTTGTAGTGGGAATTGTATGTGGTTACCGAAAGTTGTTTGGAGTCTCGAATGAGATCCCGGACATCACGAGGAGTTCCGAAATGGTCCGGAGGTAAATATTTATATATGGGAAGTCCTATTTCGCCACCGGAAAATGTTCGGGATTTTTCGGTATTGTACCGGGAAGGTTCGAGAAGGTTCCGAAGTGGGGCCTACCTGAATGGGGGACCCACATGAACATGGGTAGTGGGGGAAAGGCCCCACACCCTTGGTCAAGGTGCACCAAGATCCCCCCTTAGAAGGAATAAGATCATATCCCGAAGGGATTAGATCAAGATCCCTAAAAAGGGGGGATAACAATCGGTGGGGAAGGGAAAGGATGGGATTTCTTTCTGTCGGCGTTCTGGGAACGGGGGTCCCCAGACTTGCCTGCCTGCGGCCCGTGGGGTGGCTAAGCTAGCGGGCCCATACGGCCCATCTTTATCAGCAAAGCACCCAAGACCCTCGCGAGGGGCCAAGCCTCGTGAGGCGGACGACGCAAGACCTCCTCAGGAGTGGCCTAGCCAGGCAGGCTCATGAGGAGCGGAGATATCAAGGCAGGGCAAATGAAACGTCTCCAACGTATCTATAATTTATGAAGTATTCATGCTATTATATTATCCATCTTAGATGTTTTATATGCATTTATATGCTATTTTATATGATTTTTGGGACTAACCTATTAACCTAGAGCCCAAAGTGCAGTTTACATTTTTCTCCTTGTTTTTTAGTTTTGCGAAAAAGGAATACCAAACGGAGTCCAATTGACGTGCCAATTTTTGATGATTTTTTATGGACCAAAAGAAGACCACGGAGCATCGGAGTTGGGCCAGAAGAGTCCTGAGCTGCCCACGAGGGTGGGGGGCGTGCCCACCCCCTGGGCGCGTGGGCCTGCCTCGTGGACAGCTCGGGCACCTCCTTGATGTGAGATCGATGCCAAAAATTCCTATAAATACAGAAACCTCGGAAAATTAACCTAGATCGGAAGTTTCGCCGCCGCAAGCCTCTGTAGTCACGAGAAATCGATCTAGGCCCTCTCTGGCACCCTGCCGGAGGGGGCCATCATCACCGGAGGCCATGGAGGAGGATCCCGGAGGGGCCATCATCGCCATGAAGGCCAGAACATTTCCCCATCTAGGGGGGAGGCACTACAAAAATAGACACATCCGTGACATTTTGGGCTGAACGAATTTTCTGTCATACATATGACACTTCTATGATGATAATTGTGACAAAACCCGGTATCATCATAGATGTGGTGGGCTCCTACTTCTATGAGAAAAAATCATGACAGAAAATGGGCTTTTCGTCCTGGGCGGGCCGGAGACGCAGCTGCATGACATTCTTTGGGCCGTCCATGACCGAAAAAACCATGGTAGAAGCGAGGGCGAGGAAAATTTCGGTGAGTTCCCTGTTACGGTGGGAGGTCGGGGACCGAGCGATGCGTGTTTCTCTCGTACACGACGCTGCTGCAGGTGTAGGCGTTGGCTCTAATCAACCCGAAGCGAGGCGTTGGGCTCTAATCGAGCCCGAGCGACAGACCGCAGGCTACGCGTTATCGAACCCGATCGAGCGATTCGTTTCGCCATCGCCGCTAATCAAGCCGATCGATGATGCCTCCGGGATGAACAGTGAGCGTTGCGGGGAGGGGGTTGGATGAGCGGTGGCGGTGGCGTTGCCTATGGATGAACAGGACCCCGTGGTGTGGTGGAGGGCTGGATGAACAGTAGACGGTGGAGGGGTGCCTGTGGAGGGGTGGATGAACAGGACCCCGTGGTGTGGGGGGCTGGATAAATAGTAGACGGTGGAGGGGTGCCCGTGGAGGGGTGCCCGTGGAGGGGTGGTTGAACAGGACCCCGTGGTGTGGAGGGCTGGATGAACAGTAGACGGTGGAGGGGTGGTCGAACAGTAGCCGGTGGAGTAGCGCGCGGTGGAAGCTGGATGAACAGGAGCCCGTGGAGGCTGGAGGAGGTCGACGGTGGAGACGAACAGTATCCCGTGGAGTCTCGTTTTGTGGTACACCACAACCCTCCTGATGAACAGGACCCCCGTTTAAACCGTAGCGCTCCAACACAAGTCCGTTTCGTCCGTTTTGCGGTACGCCACACCCCTCCCGATCAACAGGACCCCCGTTTCAACCGTAGAAGGTCTGTTTCCTCCGTTTTGCGGTACGCCAGACCCCTCCCGATGAACAGGATCCCGTTTCGAACGTGGCCGGTCGAACACAAGGCCGTTTCCTCCGTTGTGCGGTACGCCAGGCCTCGTTTCCATCACCTGTTCCGTCCAAGCCCTCCCAATGAACACGAACACGCATTCCGTTCCGACCCAGCCGGTTGCCTCCCACGCGTTTCGTTGCCTCCCTATGAACACGACGCATTCCGTTGCCTCCCCATGAACACGACGCATTCTGTTGCCTCCCCATGAACACGACGACGATGCTATTTCTCCGTTCCGACCCAGCCATGTACACGAGCCCCGGCGTGACGTATGCGCGAGTAGGCGTTGAGACCCGCCCGTATGTACACATACGTGGCCGTATTTCTTTCTTGCACCCGGCCGCCTCTACTACGACACGTGCGGCGCCTCTAGATCCACCAAAGATATATGTACGCACACGCTCACGACCAGAATGACAACGCCACGCACGCCGACCAGGTGGGTCCCGACTGTCAGGCACTTCCTTGCGTGCGAAGATGTAGCTGGTGGGTCCCAGCAGTCAGGAGGGTGAATCGTTTTGTTTTTTTGCCCGGACGCACTTCCTTGCGTGCGAAGGTGTAGCTGGTGGGTCCCAACAGTCAAGGGGGAAACGTTTTTTCGCGAAATACGGTGGCCCGTCCGGTGGGTTCCCGCTGTCAGGTGGAGGAATAATTATTTTGCACGTAATAAGGAGGCACTTCCTTGCTGCGGTCGTGGACCCAGGTATCGACCTCTCCACGTCTGATCCACGTCCGATGGAAGCTGTTCCTTGACCACGTTGACCATGCCGCGCCGAGAGAACTAGGGCGGTGGAAGACGGCGAGGCCTAGGAAGGGGACGACGCGGAGCCGGGGAATACGCGGTAGTGGATGCCCACACGTAGAGGAGTACGAGGGTTCACTGGTTCGCTGCGGTGTGAGGCTACCGTCGCCGCAGAATAACAGGGGGTGTGGGTGAGTAGAGGGATGGCCTGGACAGCGGTGGGAGTAGTAGGGGGCGGTGAGGCCTCCGCCACTTCGCAGCCGGCCACGGGAGGCAGGAGCACGAGGCACGACCGGCGCTGGTTTGGGCGGCTGGAGCAAGAAAGAGCAGAGGTTGAAGAAGCACTACGCGCCGTTGGATGGACATCGTGATACCACCGGAGCTAGAATCGTGCATATTGACTAAGTTGACAAAGCCCTCCGTCCCCGTCAACTTAGTAGGCCCACAAGTCAGCCTGCCACTATCTTTGGGTCCTAGCTAACGGGGAGTATTCATTTTTTGTGCGTAATAAGGAGGCACTTCCTTGCGTGCGAAGATATAGCTGGTGGGTCCGAGATGTCGGCCGGTGGTAACGTTTTTTCATGAAATCTGAGAGGCCCTTTCGGTGGGTCCCCGATGTCGGTGGAGGAATCATTATTTTGCGCATAATAAGGAGGCATTTCCTTGCGTGCGGCCGTGGACCCAGCTTGTTGGCCTCTCCACGTCTGATCCACTTCAGATGCATGTCGGTCGTTGACCACATTGACCAGGTCAGCCGAGAGCACCGTGGTGGTGGACGACGGCGAGGCCTAGGAAGGAAACGACACGGAGGCGGGGAAGACTCGACATTTGTTTCCCACGCGGAGGGGAGTACGATCAGACGAGGGTTTATCGGGTTCATCTGCCGTCACGGGAGAATAACATCAGGTGTGGGTGAGTACAGGATGGCTAGGCCAACGATGGGAGTCTGATTGGGGCGGTGAGGCTCACTGTGGCTGACCTGACCGGCTTGTGGGAAGGAGGGAGCAAGTAGTCCTTGGCGCTTGTTTGAGCGGCTCGAGCATGAAGATCAGAGATTGAAGAAGCACGACGGCCGTTGGATGGACATCCAACAGTCACTTCTTGTGTGTCAACCTTTTTTTAGGAAAGCCTCAAATCTGTGGAAAACAGCATACAACCCATCTGCCATTATTTCTAATAATTTTCAGCCCATTTGCTAATTCTTACGGGTTTTTTTGGAGCCCATATTCTTTTTGTTAGCATTACCGCCCATATTGTGGCCACGGTTAAAAAATTATACGAAATTTTGCATATTTCGATGCGGTTCGAACTGTTTTCAATCCCAAAATTTCGACTCAAATTCAAACTGATTTTAAAAATAAATGTATATCAATATAAAATCAAACAAATTCTCCACGCATAAAAATTAATGTAATTTAAAATCTCGAAATGAAAAAAAGATATTTGAAACTAATTGCGGTTTGATGTGTTTTAAAAATGTATAGCCCATTTCTCATTCTTGATGGGCCATTTTCTCGGCCAGAATGAAAGCTCTTCTCGTCTTGAAAGATTTGCAGCCCAACAGCTCGACAAAGCGACTTACTTGGCAAATCACAAAAAAACTGGGTTGTGGTCGTGGACCCAGTGTCAGCCTCTCCACGTACAGTACTCTTCCGATGGAAGACGTTCCTTGACCACGTTGACCACGCCGCGCGGAGAGCGCCACGGCGGTGGACGACAGCGAGGCCTAGGAAGGGGACGACACGGAGCCAAGGAAGACGCGGCAGTGGAAGCCCGCGCGGAGAGGAGTACAAGGGTTCACTGGTTCGGCTACGGTGTGAGGCTGCCGTCGCCGCAGGGCCTGGCCCTGCGGCCTAGGAAGGGGACGACACGGAGCCGAGGAAGACGCGGCAGTGGAAGCCCGCGCGGAGAGGAGTACAAGGGTTCACTGGTTCGGCTACGTTGTGAGGCTGCCGTCGCCGCAGGGCCTGGCCAGCGGTGGGAATAGTAGGGGCGGTGAGGCCTCATGGCAAAGACTGCCACGGGAGGCAGGAGCATGCGGCACGACCGGCGCTGCTTTGGGAGGCTAGAGCAAGAAGACCAGAGGTTGAAGAAGCACTACGGCCATTGGATGGACATCGTACGGTCACTGGAGCTAGAATCGTTCATACTGACTAAGTTGACAAAGCCCTCCATCCCCGTCAACTTAGTTGGCCCACAAGTCATCCTCCCACTATGGTGGGTCCCAGCTAGCAAGGGGTATTCATTTTTTTTGTGCGTAATAAGGAGGCGCTTCCTTGCATGCAAAGATATAGCTGGTGGGTCCGACATGTCAGCAGGGGGAACGTTTTTTCGTGAAATACAGAGGCCCTTCCGGTGGGTCCCAAATTGCCGTGTGGAGGAATCATTATTTTGCGCGTACAGTCCACGGCCGATGGATGTAGTTCATTGACCAAGTTGACCAGGCCGCCCCGAGAGCACCATGGCGGTGGACGACGGCGAGGCCTAGGAAGGGAACGACACAGAGCCGGGGAAGACTCGGCAATGGTTGCCCACGCGGTGGGGAGTACGAGGGTTTACTAGTCCGACTGCCGTCGCTGGAAAATAACAGGAGGTGTGTGTAGCGACCAGACCTCAAACAGTCTGATCTCTGTGCTCAGTGTCATCCCTGGATCAGTAATGCTGACACCACACAGTACTCGGAGGATTTATAACAGAGTAGCAATCACACACTTATTACAATCGAATGTCTCAAGAGAGAACTTAATAAAATAAATATGGCTTAAGGCCATCTAATAACAATAACAATGAAGGCTTGGAAGAATAAGCGAGTCCATCAACTCCAACGGCATCATCGAGTATAGAACCACGACCTATGCACCTTACTTCGTCTAAAAAGTCTGCAACATGAAACATTGCAGCCCAGCAGGTCAGCACATGGAATATGCTGGCAATGTAACACATAGAGAATAATGGAATAATAAGCCTATACTACATGCATATATGGCTGGTGGAAAGCTCTACGGTTACAGTTTTGCATAAAGCCAATTTTTCCCTACTGCAAAGGAATAAATTTATTTAACTATCATGGTGGTTGTGAAACATTGAGAATGGTTGACTACATCCTCAATCCCAATTAAAAGTACTCATTAACAAACCCAACAATATTAATTTAGAGTAACATGATGAGATTCACATGATATCCAAGTACTAGATACTCAAGATGTCCATAACCGGGAACACGGCTAACCATGATTAGTTTATACACTCTGCAGAGGTTTGCGCACTTTTCCCCACAAGACTCTATCGCCTCCGTTTGATTTCTCGCACTACATGGTGTTTGAGAAACGGATGACCGAGACATAGTCTTCGTAAGCACTAGCACCTTACTTGTGGGTAGACCGGTACACCTACTTTCCCCTACATCTGCTAGTCTACCTGTAAGAGTTCGCACAACTTAATCAACTATGCCAGAGCCCATAATGGCTTGTGGCTGCACACGGAAGTTGCTAGCTTGAATAATCTCATGATCCCTTTGAGCCTGGGTGGCGGTCCGAAGAAATACAGGCAAGTCCTGATAGAAACCAGGTGCCTCAACCCACCCAGATGTGTGTTTAAGTTGCCACCTTAAATAAACCATTAAATAACAATCTCACATCTTTCATGGATACACTCACCCAATCCACGTCTACTAGCATAGCATGGCATAATAAGCAAACGTAGAAGAAACTCCCAAGGGTTTAATAATAAAACAGGTAATAGGTACTACCTCAATCTACTTCCCAAAACCCACAATTTAATTAGATCCTAATCATGCAAGTGGTTGAGGATAGATCTAATGCATAAAAACTGGGTATGAGAAGAGGTATGATCAATGTGTTACTTGCCTTGCTGATGATCCGCGAAACCTAGAGACTCGAAGTAACAGGCGGCGCACTCCGGGTATTCTATCGCAGACAAACAAACAAGCATACAATAAGTACTCATCTAATGCACAGGTAAAACTCAAATAGATCTAACCAGATAATTCAACTTAAAAACTCCGGTTTGCAAAAAGAATCAAATCAAACGAAGCAACGAAAGTCAAACGGCGGAAGAAAACAGCTTCATTTTACTAATCTGGATCTAAGTCAAATTTTACAGAAGCAAAAACTTGTTTAAGTAGATTATTCGGAAAGAGGGTTTCGAGACGAAACTCCAGGCGCTTGAATCGCCCGATTCCGATAAACGAGCGAAAAGTTATACTAAAACGAAAATCGGATCTGGAATCGCGATCAGAAAAATCGCGGATTAAATCCGAGAAAAGAAAAACGACGAACGGGTTAACGAACGGACGTTCGTTAACTAAGCTAATCTGACCAACGCATTCGTTTAAATGAACTAATGAACGAACGTTCGTTAATTAGCCTAAACCGAAAAAAACAAAAAAAACCGAAACAAAAAAAACAAAACTAAAAAAACCGAAAATAAACCGAAGAAAAACCTCTCGGTTTTTTTAAAATAAAAACCGGCGGCACGCAAAACAAGGCGGCGGCGAACCTCGGTGGCGGGTCGGGCGGCGGGTCCGGTGAATCGGCAGGGCGCGGCGACGGGCGCGGCGACAATGATCTGGCGGCGGCTAGCTAGGTTAGGTTAGGGTTTGGCGGGTGTGGGCGGGCGGCGGGTGGGCTCGGGCGCGGGGTGGGCTGGCGGCTCGGGTGGGCTGGGGGCGCCGGGGCGGCGCTATATATAGTGCCCCCCGAGCGGAGTCCCGCTCGGGCACGGCCCAAGGTCGGTGCGCAGTTTTTTTTAATAATTACGCGCAGAAAAAAATAAAAAGAAATACTAAACGACTCCAAAATTCCCGAAATAGATTTTCCCCGGCTTCTAAAATCAAGCCATATTTAATGAACATTTATTTGGGGCCTAAATGCAATTTTGAAAAACGCGCATTTTTCCTAAATTCAAATAAAAAGGCGAAAAACTTCAAAATAAAATCTTATTTGATTTTATTATTAAATCTTCATTATTTCTTTATTTTGGGAAAGTCATTTTATTCCCTCTCTCATATTTTGGTAGTAGAAACAATTGAAGATAAAATAATTAAAATCAAATGATCCCATTTTCAAAATTTGAGAAAACTCCAATATGAAAATAACGAAAATCCCCAACTCTCTCTGTGGGTCCTTGAGTTGTGTAGAATTTCTAGGATCGAGCAAAATGCAACGAAAAAATATGATATGCAATGATGCTCTATGTATAACATTCCAAATTGAAAATTTGGGATGTTAAAGTGTGGGTGAGTAGAGGAATGGCCTGGCCAGCAATGAAGTAGGGCGGGGCGGTGCGGCTGTCTTGGGCAAAGACCTGGCCACGGGAGGCGGGAGGTGTAGTCCCATCGGAGCTGGTTTGGGCGGCTGGAGCAAGAAGATCAGATATTGAAGAAGTAGCACGGCCGTTGGATTAACATCTAACGGTCACTGCTGCTAGAATCATTTGTGGACTAAGTTGACAAAGCCAAAGTACACGTCAACCTAGTAGACCCACAAGTCAGCCTCCAAATCTGTCCCAAACAACATACTGACCCGAAATTTCTAGCCATATTCAAATTAATTTTAAATCTAAATATACCTTAGTTTAAATTCAATGAAATTTTACCCGCACAAAAACAATGAAATTTAAAATATCAAAATCCGAAAGAAAACAGTATTTTGGAACTAATTGCCTGCTTGCTGTATTTTTTCATTTTACAGCCCATTTATTATTACTTATAGCCCATTTCTTATTACTTATAGCCCATTTTCTGAGCAAAATGCATCCCCCCTCGTCTTGAAAGATTTCCGGCCCAGCAGGGCGTAGAAAAGCAAGTAGGCCTACTTTGGTTATTCTGCAAAAAACAAAATAGCTGGCTAGCCATTTTCAGAAAGGAAAAAACAAACTGGGTTGATCATGTGCTAAACATATGAAATAAAAGCCTGGGCTAGACGAGCCACGGGTCTCGCACAACCCAGTTGATACCCTTCCCCGTCCTGAAAAAACTAAATTACTGCGCGCGCTGTTGGGTCCCTACTGTCATCCTCACCATGTACAATCATCTCCTTATTCCTCTCGGTTGTTGACCATGTTGACAACACCGGAGGGCGGCGCCGCGGCAAGCGAACCAAGGCGGAGGACGATGGTGAGGCCTCGAACGGGAACGAACAGGAGCCGGGGAAGATCACAGCCAGCCGTGGGAGGCGGGAGCAGGCGGTCCCACCGGCGCTGATTTCGCTTTGGCAGCTCGAGGAAGAAGAGATTGAAGAAACGCGACAGACATTGAATGTCAATCCAACTGTCAAGGTTGGCACAATCGTTTGTTGACTAAGTGGACACCAAGTAGCATACATTTTTATAGATAGGAAGAAAACTGCGAGGAAAATGCGTTAAATGCGTCGTCCTCCTCCTCACGAGGAACGCTCGCCACATAAGTGACTAGCACCCTTGGTTTTCAACCGAGAGGTCTTGGGTTCGAGGCCCAGAACTCTCAATTTTGTCCTCCTTCCTTCCTCGCAAAAAAGGGAAAGAAAATCAAAGACTTGGGAAGGCGTCTGAGAATAAGCTAGTGTACCAAGTAAAGAGACGTTGCCGAGTTTTAGAAAAAGAAAGGCGTGCTCCTATAGCTGGTTGAATCCAAACCTAGACTATGACTATATATGGTGCTATGCTACTCGCAAGTAATGGCCCGACATATCCAACGCTCGCTTCTCCTCTTCTCTACTTACTCGCCTAGCATCGAAGCTCGGCGCAAGCAACCATGTTCGCTGGCTGCTCGTCCACCTGCTCTTCAGCAGGCAACAACCAGATATGCGCCAAGTCGCCACCCGTACCATCGCCTGTGGGTCTCATCACACCCTCGCCTGCACGCGCACCGCAGCCGATTGCTCATCGCAACCCGCTGGCGTTGGTGTGGTGCCACTGCCGCAAATCACGCAGAGTCATCCGTCGCATCTCAACCACAATCCGCAACCCTGGCCGAGTCTTCTACAAATGCCCGAATCATGGGGTAATAATATGTTTAAGTGTTGTTCTGCTGCTTTTAGTTGTTGATTTTTCTAATAGTTTGGTTGATGATCTTCCAATTTGATTCGTGCAGAAAAGGGAAGATTCATGTGATTTGTATTTCTGGGAAGTTGCTGATGTGGGGGAATGCAACTCGTTGATTATTTGGTTGGTGAGGAATCCCAATACCAGCGAGGTTAGGGTGTTGGACAAATGGCTGAAGGAACGGCAGAAGAGGAAGATGCAGAGCAGAAGGTTAAAGATGCAGTTCCTCGATCATGGCCAACAACAACTTGAATAACAGCCTTTGACAAAGAATGAGGAGATGAAAGAGCTTGTGAAGATAATGGGCAAAATCGATGTGCTCAGAGGATGATTGTCTCTTTATTTGCGGTGTATGTAGCACTTTCGTGATGTATTCGATTAGCTACGACATGAGCACTTTCTTTGAAACTAGTAATGAATGAAACACGTGTAGCAGTGGGCGTAGTGTTGTGAACATCTAATGATTTCTATTAACGGAAATCAGGGGGTATCCCCTTTTGCTCATATAAATAAATAAATAGCAGAGGCCCTGTCGGGTCAGCTTTGTTCTCATTCGAAGACGTCAAGCAAATTGCAGTCCAACAGCAAACTATGTCATCAAATTCAAGTTACACAGCGAAATATGAGTACAACTAAACAACAATTTCATCATGTTTTAGTTGTCATACAATCACCAAACACAAATCAGCATACATAACAAGTGATGTTCTCACAACAAAATACTAAACAACATGTTCATCAAGTTTGATTGTCATAGCAAACACAATTTCACATAGTAGATAAAACGTCTTACGACAGGAAAATACGACAAAAGCAATGTAATCATCATCCGCAGCGGCAAGCGTCAACATCTTCGCCATGTGTATCGGTCTAAATCGTAATTCCCCACGGTGTCATCTTCTTCTTCGTCCTCAACGCCCTCGAACATTGGCTTCTTCTTGATCAACTCTTGTATGTCCACGGCCACGACGGGCAATCTTTTTGCGGCGTCATTGACGTGATAATTCTCAAAGATATTAGGAACATCTGTGTTATCTTGTACATCGTGAGCGATGTAAGCATCATCTTGTTGTGCAACTTAATTAAACGAATTCCTCTGCTCAAACCTTTGCAATACTCTCCAGTCATCGCTACGTGCAAATGTGTCTTCCAAGAAAAAATCTGTGTTGCTTGATTTGCCAAAATAAAAGGCTCGTTGGTGCAGTACGCCGCTTGACATTGATGGATTTGAAATAATCATCACTCTAAGTTTTGCGATCCCGGAAAACAGGTTATACCAACGACAATGTGAGAACCACACATCGATGATCCTCGAACCGGAGATATACCGCAAGTGAACAATGTACATTATGTTAGCATACATTTCAGTTGTCTCTTTGTCATACGATATCGTGCTCATGATGGCACTTGTTTTGTGTCTTCCCGCCTTCGTCTCGTGCAAAGGGTGTTGTAGCGCACATCTCCAATAGCATAAGATTCATAATGTCTTACCCGAGTATCAGGACCCATTGCTAGTGAGTAAAGGGCATCATCAACTGCCTGCCCATCCTCCCGCATCTTCTTAACCTATGGTTAGAAATTAGACAAGCTGATCATCTTATGTACTCAATATATTAAAAAAAACTAACAATGCACTTCAAAAGCTTACATGGTTCTTGAACCATTTCGCAAATCCTGCCATAACCAGTTTGTCAATGTTTCTTGGATTTTGCGGCAGTAACTCCTCTTTGTAGATGTTGCACAACATAGTGATCGCGTCAAACATCTAAATATATAAGAATGTGCTGCAAGTTTAGTAGATTACGATGTATAAGCTGCAAGATCGCACTTACTTGATATAAGGTAGTATCTCGTGACAGTTATTCAACACATACCAAACCATTTTGTCCAAATCTTTAGGTTTGTCCTCTTGTCGACTCTTCCCTCAGAACTCAAGAGAATAATCGAAAACATTGAGCCCGGGATTGTCTTCACCCACCTCTTTGCTAAGCTAATCAATTTGTTTCAATGTATTTTGAGCGTAATGTCAACGCTTCTGTAGCAATGTAGGCCTCTACAATGGAACCCTCGGGTCTAGCTATGTTCCTAACATAGCCCTTCAAAGTGCCTAGCCGCCTTTCAATAGGTACATCCAGCCATACTGTACTGGACCTCTAAGTAGTGCCTCATCAGGTAGATGAACAGTCAAATGCACCATCACATCAAAGAAGGCTGGAGGATATATCTTCTCAAGGTCGCATAGGATAGTTAGTTTCTTGTCTCTAAGACGCCCAAAGCATCTATCCCGATATTCCTACTGCAGAGTTCCTCAAGAATTGTCCCAACTCGCAAGAATCGCTCTGTATAAGTCAGTGCCCAATCCTCTAAGGATAACAGGTAAAACCCTTTGAAGTAGGACGTGGCGGTCATGAGTTTTCAACCCTTGTACCTTGTTTCCATCTACACGGACTCTCCTTTCGGGGTTGGAAGCAAATCCATGTGGGAATCTCACACGTGATGGACCTCGCAGAATTCTTTTCTTTTACCTTGTCCAAGACGCATACCTGGCCCGGTGCCATATCCCATGGTTTACCTTCATCTTGCACTGCAAATCCTTTCTCGATACCTGTGTGTCAAATCAATCCTAGATTTTAAGATATCTTTCGCCTTGCCTTCAATATTAAGAAGTGTGCCGATAATCTTTGTCACATATATTTTTCTCGATGTGCATCACATCAAGATTATGCCGCAGATCCAAATCTTTCCAATACTCCAAGTCCCACAAATTGGACCTGCGGGTAAACAATAATCTCTCTTCTACCCTGCCACGCTTCCTTTTCCCGCTACCAATACCAGGATGGTTTCCTGGTGTAATATGCCTGACCTTCTCTAATTCCACTTGCAACTCATCGGGTGTGAGCCTCTTTGGCGCATCACGGTTTTCATGCTTTGCATTGAACACATGTCTTCGATATTTTCTAGGATGCGGCTTGTCCTTGGCAAGGAAATGGCGGTGTCCAATGTAACAGATCTTGCTAAGTATTGCGTATGACAATGATTCCTGTCACAAATGAACACATGCATTGTAACCATGTGTCGCTCGCCTACGACATAGTTCCCAAAGCCGGATAATCATGGATGCACCAAATTATAACAGCACGCAGAAAGAAATCAGCTGGTGGGCTGCTATATAGGTCACGAGTGAGAACACCCTTCCATATCTGTTGAAGTTCCTCCACAAGAGGCTCCATGAACAATTCAAATTCCTTTCCATGACTTTTTGGTACTTGGATGAGAAATGCAATAATGTAGTTTGTTTATTTGGTGCAGTCATTTGGAGGGATGTTGTAAGGGATAACAAGCAATCGCCACATGCTATATGTGGCGCTCTGTGGCCAAATGGGTTAAATCCATCTGAAGCTAAGCCAAGTCTAATGTTTCTCGGTCAAGAGCAAACTCTTTGTGTTTATCATTGAAGCTTTTCCACTCACTACCATGAGATGGATGGCTCATTACATTACGATCTCTGTACTCCTAGTTCCTAGAATGCCACAAGACATCCTCTCTTGTTTCAAAGCATCATGAAACAACCTCTCGCAATCTTGGTGTAATTGGAAAATGTCTCGTAACATTATGAGGAATCCTCTTCACAAAGCATCGCCATCTTTCCATCTTGATGATTTGCATTTCGGGCATTCACTTAAGTTGGCATAATCCTTCCGGAATGTAACACAATTATTCTTACAAACATGGATCATATCATATCCAATTCCAACTGCACAAAGGAAATTCTTTATTTTACTGTAGGTGTGTGGCAGCTCAGACGCATCTGGGAAAGATTCGCGGAAAGCAGCCAACATCGCATCGAATGATTTGTTGGTCATCCGCTCAGATGTCTTCACCTGAAGAAAGGTTACCATAGCTGAGAATCTTGTTGCTTATTTCTGGGGTGACGGCAATGTTGCATTGTTCCAACATGCGGGCCCACCGCTTTTCTTCTGCGGTGAAAGTTCACGGAATGCATGAGCATTTCGTTGCATTGTTTCAATGTTGGTCAAACTCATCGGCTCCGCCACCACCACCTCCTCCTCCTCTTCCACACGAGCATCAGTAGATCAAGATGGTGATCTGCTGCTTCCACGTAGTCAATAACATTGACGTTCACAGCTTCACCATGATGAACCCACCTAGTATATGTGACCGACGTCCCATACAAGTGTAGATGATTTTGCACAATTGACTAGGGTCTTGTAACTGAATTCATACAACTGCTACACGGGCAGAGCACATCTGATTTCGGACCACCGTACTCAGCTCTTATAAAGTTCATGAAGTTTTCAACCCCCTCGACATATGCATCGGAGAATCTTCGAGCAGAAGTTATCCAAGTCCTGTCCATCTGTTAGACATACAAATTAATCTTCTACTAGATATTACAGGAAAAACACATATGCTTTTTTATGAAGTCCAGAAAAAAAAATACCTAGGTCGATGTCTAAAGCTATGGCAAGATATTTGGACGAGCAGATCTAAGTAACAAAATATATGTAAAGCTAATTCAGCAAACAGATTTGAGTGCCAAATTATGGCAGGCTGTTTCAGCAGTCAATGAGGCCGAGCACACAGCCATCGAACTATCGAAGGCCATCGCAACAACAAAGATCGAGTATAAAACGGTGTAGAGCTATTTCACCTAACAGATTGGCTACTAGACCATGGCAATCTACGTCACAATAAATATATGGCAGGATATTTTAGCAACTAATCGGCCTTGGCATGCCATCTCAGCTAAGCATGATTGAGTGCGAACAGGCAAGGAAGCTTCTTAAGCAAAGCATATTGAAAGTAAACTACTTCGGCAAATAGTGAGATTAACAACGTCTATCAGCTAACATTCAGCGCTACACTGACATGAACGGGGCCTCAGTCTAGAATGCGCGTACTGTGGGAGAAGCTGACAGCTGTGCGTCTCCACACGAACGTCGCCAGCGGTGGCGGCGCTGACCGTCGTGCGCCTCCACAAGAACGTAGCCAGAGGTGGCGGCGCAGCTAGAGGACGGCAGTCTACGAGAGCGTACTGTGGGAGCGAGAGGATCGAATCACAAGGGCCGACGTATCGGGCGCCAAGGGGAGGGCGGCTTTGGCAGAGTGAATGGAGTGGAGGGGAACAGGGGAGGGGGTTTGGGGAATATTATTAGCTAGTTGGTCAAGGGCGTTGAATCGGATTTGGGGGAATTTTTGGGTGTGGGGGAGGATTTTCGCTGTGGGCGGGGGCAGTTTTGCGCATGGTCGGTTTCTCCAAGTGCAGTCCCACGTGTCAGTGAAGAGGCAAGCCGAAGCGCGTTCCATTTGCGTGAGCCGTGTGCAGGACCGAATGTGTGTGGGGTGCAGTGCGACCGCGATAGGAGTGTTGTGAGTGTACCGCCTTTTTTCCTTTTAAACTATGTGCTTCGCCCCCTCAAAAAAAATTGTTGCTTTGCGCGATCCATCGATACTACTACTAGTAATCCGGTAATCCCGACTAAAATTGCGCAGCCGGGTCTTTTCCCGCGCGATATGCTAGGAGGTTGGCTTAGTTGGGTTTTTTAGGACGAGTAATGCTACACCTCCGTAATCCCAGTTACGTAATTAACGTAATGTGAAACGTGTGAGTTGTTGATTGTAGATTGGGGGGAGGGAGGGGCCCACCACCATGAAAATCAGGGGAGGAGAGAGAGAGGCAATTTACGTTAACCCTTTCGTAGGTTCCCGTAGATGTAGAAAGATGTGCAATGCGTTAATGTGTAGTGGACGTACTATTGGGGTGCCTAAGATAATTTGTGTATGTATAGACCCTATGTGTTTATTTTACTTTGCATGTTAGATTTGTCTCGGTTCAATAAAAAGCAGAGTTGGTGATGATGGTGTGCCTGTCATCCTGCAATATAGGCCATCCGATCTATATCTAACGGATAGGAAGGAAACTATGACAATTTACCTACACTCCTCTCCACATTTGCAGATAAGGCTTTCCCTCATTCATCCTTTTCTCCCACAAGATCTTGATCTTCCGTGCAATGCACGGGCATCTTGCTAGTACTCCTACAATATGTATATTATTGTGAAAGTTCATATACACCGGCCGAGATTAATGCAAACACGGCAGATTTTCATTACATTTCGAATTTTTATAGGACAAAAAATAAAAGAAACCCGACCCTAAACCTATTCTACGGCGGCGACCGACGTCCTCCATCTGTGATCTCCATGTACGGGGGCGGGGTTCAAGACCCGTGAAGTGAAGGTGCGGTCTCCGGCGAGGAAAAGTAGAACACGGGAGACGGACCGGCCAGTTGGCACACCATGCCCTGCCGCCTCCCTTGCCGTACTCATCCTCGGAGTAGTCCTCGACCTCGGCGGTGCCGGACGTTGGACGGCGGCAAGTAGGACGCACGGTTGACAGTGCTCCCGTTGTCAGCCGCCAGCGTGGCCACCGCTTGTGTGGCGACTTGAGCGAGGGCGGCGACCTCGAGATCCATCCCCGAAGACAAGCTCTCCCGCAGAGCTCGCGCTTGCGATCATGGCGGATGTGGTTCCAGGTAGGACGATGATGCGTTATGGTGTGGAGGTTAGCTGGGCGTTGCCGCTTTAAGTAGCGCATTCTGGTGAGGCCAAGCGTCCTGGTGCATCATTATGTCGCCGGAGTTGGTTCCTCGGGCACCGAGCCTCTTAACGACGACATACAGACGGACGGCATGAATGCGGGCAGCTGGCGTCGGCTGGGAACACACCGCGCGACGGTGCGAGGGACAAGGGTTTTTGGTGTGCCAGGGTAGTCAGTTGCGGTCGTGGCAACGTTGGAGATGCCCTTTGCTCACATGCAATCGACGCATGTCATTGAAAAAGCAAGACGACCCGGCATGGTCTCAGGTCCAGAGGATGCAGTTGGCCGCGCTACACCACTCCGCGGACGCGTCGCGGCGCCCCGTGCATCCTCGACGAGTCGGGTGTTGGGGTGTGTTTGGATTGTGGCCAAAGTGCACCTTACCAAAATTTTGGTCATGACCCATAGATTGGTCTTTGTTTGGATGGTTGCCATTTTTTGGCATGCCAATGAACTCTAGCCAACTCTAGTTCATTTTTCTTGCCAATGTCGGCCAAATCATGGGCAACCAATACCTCAACCAAAATTTTGGTCATGACCCAAAGATTGGTCTTTGTTTGGATGGTTGCCATTTCTTTGGCATGCCAATGAACTCTAGCCAACTCTAGTTCATTTTCTTGCCAATGTCGGCCAAATCATGGGCAACCAATACCTCAACCAAAATTTTGGCTACCCAATGCTTTGATGGGGCAACCTTGGGCACAAACCAAACATACCGCTGGTCATGCCACAGCACTAACACCACCCTCGGCACCGAAACCGACCGTGTCTAGCAACGATATGAGTGTGTAAGCTCACCTTGATAAATCGTGTCCAGAGGCGATCTTTGGAGCTGCGCCCCGTTGTTGGCCCCAACGACCCACATGAACGGTTGTCGGTGGCGAGGAGGTCGTGGGCCAGCTCCTCCATTAGACTAGTCTGCGCTACGTCATCTCGACGGGTGTGCCCCACATGTCTGCTTTCCTGTTTTCCGGCCATATTCGACGTCGGTGCTTCGCGTTGCGCATTAGGCCTTTCACTATGTAGGCCAAGCGAGACAACTTATTGTTTATTTGAGCCGTTCAAGTATAATCATGTGGCGTTTGCTTATTTCTCATTCCTCTCCAACCCTCTTCTCCATCGATCATGTCGCCCTCCAGTCGAGTCCATCCTCCCGCATGCCTCATTGAACATTCCGCCGAGTATCATTCACATGTACCCACCCTAGTCCTCTTTCAATAGATCTCCGGACCCCGAGATGAAATCGAGAGGGAACGAGTGGGGCACGTGATACCTAAGGCGGATTCAAAATTTTGAACCGGTGATCATAGCATCCGCAAATCATATATAAAGGGCATTCAATGTTTGTTTCGTTTTTTGAACGTACAATATACTCCCTCCTATCCTTTCTAGTTTACATATAAGTTTTATTTGTAGTCAAAGTATCTCTACTTTGATCAAAAGGTATCAACATTCAACAACGCCCAATCAATATTGTTAGATTAAATACGTACTCCTAGATTTGTACTCGAGATGGTTTCCAATTTGACTATTGACAAGATTAATAGTACATGAGATGTATAATGTGAAAATTATATCATTGGAAACTCCTTTCACATACGAATTTGACCGTATGCTTTGTGTAAGTTGCATGTCATATATTATTACTCTAACATTTGGTCAAAGTTAGCCTCGAAAAACGCATTAGACACTGTATGCTTTCTGTAAGTTGCATGTCATATATTATTACTCTAACATTTGTGTAAATTGCATGTCATATATTATTACTCTAACATTTGGTCAAAGTAGTATAGTGGAAGTGGATCCTCTAACGTAGGTATCCCTGCCTTACCCTCCCTTTCGGTCATTTACTGGCGGACCCCATGCTTGCTAGGCCTTTGCATGTCGGTTACTCAATGGGTTCGCCACGTCAGAGGATCCTCATCCGTAGTATACTCCCTCTGCTTTTTATTTACTCCGCATAAAAGCGAAGGGAGTGGTGGTATAATAAATGACGCTGGCGGGGAGGGGAGGGACATCGGTTTGCTCTCAACTGTGGTCCCACAAGCGAGCGAAAACGCAAGACGAAGCGCGTTCCATTCGGTGAGCGACATGGAGGGTCCAGCGTATCGGCTGCAACGCGAACGCGACAAGAGCGATGTACACTCAAAACCGATTGACCGGTCGTCACCGGAACCACTGTTCACACCAGAACCTTCACTGCTCGGCCTACGCCAGCCACTGCCCTAAAACCACACCAAATCTCCAGCCCATTCCCCCACCTTTCGATCCCCTAGCCCGCATCAAGCGTCCCCTAGTTCG
Organism: Aegilops bicornis; assembly: GCA_021605145.1. NCBI lineage: Eukaryota > Viridiplantae > Streptophyta > Magnoliopsida > Poales > Poaceae > Aegilops > Aegilops bicornis. Next base: position 376,874,009 of record CM038675.1, on the reverse strand, counting down.
CCGGAAAGCCATGGTGCACCGCAAGATCACTTACTACAAGATGCTGACGCCGGAGCGCCGCGCAGAAATCGCGGCGGCGGTCGGCGCTACAGACCTCCGTTCCCAAGCTCGCTTTGTGGCGGGCCAATCTCCGAGTTCTCTGGAGCCAAGCTACAAGGAGGAGGAACCGATCCAATGTTCGTGGCGGAGGTCGCGGCGCAGAAGGCCCCTGATGGGTATGAGACGATGGACGTCGACTTCGTGCCGGCGTCCGAGTCCCCCATGGTGCAGGCGGACCAGCGGTTCAACATGGCGATACTAAAGGAGGGCCGGGAGGCAGAGGCTCAACTCGACACGGAGTGCGCGCATGCCGCTGCCATCGAGGCTCTCCTGCAGGCGGAACCGGATGTCGTGGATGTGAACCGGGCGGCGAAGGCTCAACTTGAGGCGGAGCGCGCGGATGTCGCTGCCATCGAGGCCCTCTTGCAAGCGGAACCGGACGTCCTGGACTTGAACCAGGCAGCAGAGGCTCGACTCGACGCAGAGCACGCGGATGCCGCTCTCATTGACGCCCTCCTGCAGGAGGAACCGGACGTCCTAGACTTGAACCGAGCGGCGGAGGCTCGATTCGACGCGGAGCGCGCGGATGCCGCTGCCATCGAGGCCCTCCTGCAGGCGGAACCGGACGTCCTCGACTTGAACCGGGCTGTGCTCTCGTCCGTGCAGAGCACCTGCACGCTCCGCTTGAACGAGTAGCTGGAGGCCGAGGACAACCATGGTGCGGAGACGCACGTCAGTAGCGATGGCTGGTTCGCACCGGCAGCCAAAGACGACGAGGTCGTCTCTTTCCGCGAGCAGTGATAGTTTTTCTTTATGTTGTTGTTTTCATGGATCTTTTGCTGTGTAAAAACATATATTTGTTATGCAAGTCGCCTGACTTGGGCCGATCTACCATTTCAGGTGGTTGGATGAATATCCTACGTCTCCTAACCCTTCTTTCCTTCTTCCTCACCTCTTCTTCTTCCCCAATAGACCACCGCACGGGCCGTACGGATACTCGCCAACATGCGGTTGGATAAACATACTCTATGAACAAAAATTATGTGTCAGTGATAGGATGGCTGAGTTTGGTTTCTTCACATGCGATAGCACGTGTCAGTGAGGGTGTGTTCCCTTGATTGGGTTTGCAGTGTGCAGGAGCGACTGTGTGAGGGTGTGGTGCGACCGCGGCGTGCAGGAGCGACCGTGTGAGGGTGCGGTGCGACGCCATGACACCCGTCTTGCTGTTGTACCTCCTTCTCATTTTGAAAACTTTAGGCAAGCTTGGCAAAAATGTGTGGCAAAGTTTGGCAATGCAAGGCCTAGACCCAAACAGGATAAGTACGTACGTACTAGGAGTACTAGTGTTAAAAAAGAAAGGCAGGGTTTTCCTTCGCGGGATTTAATCGATACAAATCCTCGTTTCACGTGTCAATTAATGCGTATTTTTTCTCCAAAGACCAAAGAGCTAACCATCTCACTCCTCATTGCTTGATTAATGCAGCGCCATGCAAACCAACCTTCTCACTTCCGCATGCATGCAGGGGATATTAATGTCCTTGGTTGCTAACCCCATCAATTTTGCCTCGATTAGTGTTAGTGGCCCTTTGCAAATTGTAATTTTGATATACTGGCCTTGTGTACAAAAAACAAATGGAGGTAGTAACTATATTTGACTTCCTTCCCCATTGCGGTGTGACGTTGGCGATATCTTTTTTTTGGTGGTTTGGCGAAGTGCGTTCGACGGAGAACACCATTGAGGAGACCACGGTAAGTCGCTCAAGTGCCGTCACCGCAAGCCGAGACAACCGCCTTTATTTGCATCCAGAAGTCCTTTACTAGTACTACTAGGAGTACTAGTGCGGTGAGATGGCTTCTCGAAGAAGGCGATGGAGAAGCGGAGTCAAGAAAGAGTGAAATGATGGTTGCTTCGTACATCCTTTTGTGATTTGACTCCTCACTGCTTTGTGATTTGTGATAGCAGGGACAGGGGACTAGACTCTGTGCTCTATGTTGTACTACATGCGTCCAAGCATGGGAGAAAGAGGAGAGACGTTGCATTTTTCTATTCCTTCAATCAATCAATCAGGGAGCTTCGGTTCCATCTTTTTGGCTTTGGCAACACCGTCCACAATGGTTCCCACGATGCCAAAAGCTATTTTCACATTTGGATACACATTGTGGATGCCCTTAACCGTACCACTTGGTTTTGCTCCTGTGTGCTATCTATACAAATCTCAATTATATTGATCTAAAAAATTATAGAATCGAGATTAGTAAAAAGGATGTGATTTTGCCGCGCGGATGGCGGGGGAGGTTTCTTATTTGAGCAATGCTACATCCACGTAATGGTTTACGTAAAGTTACGAACTGATGTGGTGTGGGACTATTTGATTGGATTAAAGGAGAGGATTAGGCCCACCCCACTTGAAAATCAGGGGGGCATATATAGATTAGATGGAAAGTATACGTAGCAGCTACGTAGCCCTTTGTAAGTCTAGGATTAGGCTTCTTATTTTCGGAGGACGTTGTCCTGGCGGTTTGCTAACATGTGGTCCAACGTGTCAGTGCTTTACCAAGCCAATCCGCGTCCCACATGAGGTAGAACAACGACAGAAGCAACACGTGGTTAAGTTGAAGAAGATGAGGGAGAAGCGGATTCAGCAACGAGTGAAATGATGGTTGCTTCGTCCCTCCAACTTAACTGCGGGAAAGGTGCAGCTTTGTGATTTGACGCCTCATTGCTCATTACTACACCGGCGCCATGACTAGGGTGCTGCTTCACCCCGGCTACTCTGCACTGTATTCCGGTATGGCACGTGGACCCGGTAGCTTGATGTCCCACATGTCGGCAACAGGGACTAGAAGGTTTATGAAAGCGGCGCCACTCTTCTGACGAGAGGAGTAGACGACACGGCGACCAGTTGAATCGTCACTTGTCTTTGTATAGTACTATAGTTTTCTTGCTTTCGCACGATCCATCGATACAAACCCGATTAAACAGGAAAGTGCGGATTTTTCCATGTAGATGATACTGGCCATACATTTCAAAGGCAATTTTAATGTATGCAAACTGAATAATTATAAGTAACAAAATTATATCTAGTAAAACTAAAAACGCATATGATTTATTGTGTTAGAGTGTAGTAGTAGTGTTGTATTGCATAGTTGTTAGATGTAACATGCGAGAACGTGTTGAGATGTAGTTTTGGAGGGCCTACAGAGAGAAAAGCATAATACGGTCACCGAACTTCAGAATAAGCTGATTACGGTCACTATATACGTTTTGCGGTGATTATACGGTCACTTGCTCACAGTTCAGCATCGGATTGCACTCTGTTGACCGGCCAAATAGTCTGCGTGGCGTCATGTTGACTAGTTAAATTGACCACGTTCCTTGTGGGTCCCACCTGTCAGTCCGCAAAGGCAAAAGGTCAGATAAACACAAATTTATGCAGGCGCGACAAGGCTCCAACCCGTGCGCGGGAATCACCTGGTTGTGTATGTGTCTGCCGTGAGCTCGATGTGTACGCATGCACGTGTAGGTTGAGCACTTGAGCGTGAGAGTGTGTGTTGGTCGTGTGGTGTACTGGTGTGTGCATGCATGCGTGCGTATGTGCGTGTGAGTGTTGCACGCGTGCGTGTGAGTGTTGCGTGCGTGCGTGGCTGCGTGTGTACGTGTGAGTGTTGCATGCGTGCGTGGGTGCATGTGTTCGTGTGAGTGTTGCGTGGATGCAGTTCGTGTGCATGCGTGCGTGTGTGTATAATCACCACACCAACTCATGTGTGTTAAAACAGATGGCTCAGCATACCAATACAAGGCCACCTTGTCCGCTGTGCCCGCGGTCATGACTTCGAACCACCATCCAAATATATTTTTGTCGTTTGTTTTCATTCTTACTAGCAAGATGCCCGTGCGTTGCACGTAACATCAAGATGAATTTGTATGACTTGTTTATCTTGTGAGAGCAAAGGATGAACGAGGGAATGCCTTATTTGCAAATGTGGGGAGGTGTGTGGGTACCTTTTTGCAAAATTGCCATAGTTTCTTTCCTATCCGTCAGATATAAATCGGACGGCCTATATTGTAGGATGGCAGGCACACCATCATCACCAACTTTGTTTTTTTATAAGAGTGTATTTTATGTATTTTATAAGAGTGTAGGTGTAGAGTAGATACAAGTCGACAGGTGGGCACGATGGTAGTGAGATAATGTGATGCAACACTAGAGGTGCCACGTGGAGCGTTTAACTGGTCAACTAGTCATGTCATGAGCAAATACAGAGTTGTACGGTGATCCCGTGACTGTATAATAACCACTAAACGTAAATGGTGACCATAATGAGTGGATTCTGAAGTCCAATGTACATATCGTGCTTTCACTTCAAATACAATAATCGTCATTGCATATATCGTGAGAGAAAGATGAAACATGCGTGAATTTTCTGGGGTCTTACTCTTAGAGGACACGGAGATAGTTTTGTGTGCATACGTGAAAGGGGCGTCTGGGGGGTATGCGATGGAGAGAGAGATGCTCTTCGTTTCTCTTTATTATGACTAACTTTGTATATAGTATAAAAATATACAAATTCACGGTCTTGGAATAAATATCATTGTGGGCACCATGCAATGCAAATTAGCGTCAGTACTCCTCCATATAACTTTGTAATGTTGTATATATGTAGAAACTCTAAAATAATTTTTGGCCACACTTTATTCAAAAGGAATGTTGTATGCGAAATAAACGTGAAGAGAGGGCTTTTTAGATCAATGGGGTACGTGATGTAACACGTGTGAATGTGTAGTTGATGCATTTGGCGGGGCCTAGAGATGTATGTGTGTGTATTACGTATTCGAGGGAGGCATGGATAGAGGGGCCGACGGGGGGGGGGGCGTGGGAGAGATAGCACGAGAAATGAGAGTGGTCTAGAGAGAGGGAGACGAATATGACGTCACGACAAGAGATTCCATTCCCTTGAATGTGTATATGCAAGGGGGGAGGGAATAGAGGCACCAGGAGAAATTTTCTGTGTGTGTGGTGTTTGTGTTGGTATGTGTGGGTGTGAGAAGATAATGAGACGTGGGGGCAGAGGGTGTGTCACCGCGCGAGGTCCGGTGGGTCAAGGTGAGGCCCTTCATTCGGTTCCGTCCTGCGCCACATTGGTCAGCCCGTGACGCATTTAGGAAGACCCATGGATGACTAGTCGTACAAGACAAAGATAGCAGAATTGTGAAGGACTCTGTGTCCACTGACAAAGCCGGCTAGGATTTGTAACCCTAGGTTCTCGGACTAAGGTAACCCCTTTATCTTTGATATTACTATTCATCCAACCTAACTTTAAGGGGCATCCTACAGAATGCTCTGCTAGAATCATACTAAATCGATTAGGAAGAGAGGTGTGAGACAATGCGTGAGAGACAAGCGTAAAGATAATGTGCGTACATGAGACACGTAGGTAGGTCTATGTATATAGAAAGGGTCGATGGGGATTGTGCGTGTGTATGCTTGCGAGAGGAAGAGTGCTTGTGATAAAGGTTAGTGAAAACAGTCGTAAATGGTTACGAGAGGGAGGGAGGGTTATATCGAGAGCATGTGTGCGAGAAAGACATCTCAGGAGAGTGTGTGAGCATGTGTGAGAGATCACCGATGGAGAGTGAAACTACACGTACAAGACTGCTGTACACATTGATTAAAGATATAAATTGTATCCAAATATTAGGATGGGATCATGATATTTGCAATTTGCGTAAGGAACAACCATTGATCCATCAGACATCTAGATTCTATTGAATTTGAGCATGTCTATGTTATTATTCGACACAATTGATCCACATAGTTAGTATTTTGAACTCCAAACAATGCATGGCTTTAGCAATCGAATATAAACATGAGTATAGTTCATGTTGTGTGTGTAAAGCACATTATACATACAAAAGTTACACAATGGATATTATAAATAGCTACTACCTATGAACTAGCATACATTTGGATTCAACTTAAGGTGGTTTAAAAATATCGAATTCAACATGAAGTCCATTCAATTATTTGAATTTGATATCATGGTATTTGTAAACCACACCTAAATTATGGGGGCACCAATCTTTGCTCTGATTTTGTACATAATAGCATATGTAGTCGTGTACAAAATAGATTCAAATTTAGCTCCTCCATTCCAAAATAATCGTAGTTGTAGGATTTTCAAGTGTCAAAATTTCAAAAAGAAGCGGATAATTTAATGAGGTTTTCAAACATACAAGGTCAAATATAACGTTGTCTATTTAGGTCAATCCTCATAGTTCAAGAGTACTCTAAATGTGAATGCTTGTGTTTGAAATTTCGAACGGTTACCAAAAGAGCCTCTACTACTTGAAACCGCGTGAGACCAATGTTTGGTAGTACAAGGAAATTACTTTTCTAATAACTCCGACCCGTGAAACCTACCGGCCTGACGTCCAAAGGTCTAAACCGGGGTAGGTTTGTAGCTTCATCTAGACGCCACGCAACCGCATCCGAAAAACATTCATACACAATGGCCGCCTAAGCACACATGCGCGCGGCCATAATCACTCCCGCCCACTATTTGGGACACCTGGGATTACCATCCTACCCCCGACCCGTAGTAGGTCCGAAATTTAAGAGGGGGGCAAAGTTTGTACTTTCCCCAAATTTCAAACAAGCGCGTCCCATCTTCTGTTCAAAAAATCCAAAAACAAGCGTGTCCCCTGCATCAAACATGGTTCCCCCACCCGTCCGATTCCCCATTCGTACTCCGTGGGCGCCAAAACTACCTCTCCACCAGCCGCGAAACCCCGGCGTCCTCCGTCCGCCACCCCATCCCACCCATCAACCGCCACCCTCCTCCATCACGCCGGAGCCGATACCCCGACGTCGTCATCCACCACAACCTCAACCGCAACGCCCTCCACGGCTAATAGTTGAAGCCGAGGCCGAGCCGTCCGTACCCGAGCCAGTTCAACCACGCCGTCCAGCGCCTCACCGCTGCCGCCCCAACTTCTCCACCCTCCATCGCACCGAGTTGTTCTTGCTACGTCGCCCTTCGCCGCCTCGGATCTGCTTCCTCCGCCGACATACGGCCACGGCAACACAACAACAATTTGGCCATGGGTTCGTCCAAGCCTGCACCCTCCAGAACATCGGTTTCCCCGGTAAAAAGAAGAAAATCGGCGCGACATGTGGAGAGAACATCGGTTTCCCCGGTCAAAAGAAGAAAATCGGTGCGACATGTGGAGGTGACCACACCGGCAACCAAAAAAGGTACTCCTCTTCCCTTATTCGTGCAAATCTTACGTCTCTGCTTGCACAAGATTCATCCCACGAAGACACTAGTTGACCGCTTCTTCTTGATACTAGATGTTCCTAGTAACTTGTGATGCACAAGGTTTCTCCTCATATACTATTTCACCTTAGCTAGAGGTCCGCCCCCTGAATTTCAATTTACGCCGATTGATTCCCAATTAACGGAAGCATTCCCCAGCGTAATAGGCGCTAGTACGCCTATTACGCCGGGGAAGCAGCGCCTTGGTGTTTATCTTAGGGGCGTGTGCGGCCTAGAGCTACTAGCACCCGATCTGGAGGTCGGCCGGGATTAAAGGGATGGCCTGGGGGCGCTGCCAAGCATGGCAGTGGTGTGACGTCGATGGGAGGGCGGGGCCGCGGAGGTAGGGGTCTGGGCTGGTGGTCACTGGCGGTTCGAGAAAGATCGTCAAAAGTGACTGGCGGGAGGTAGACGAAGGCCATCTGCCCGTTCCTTATAGATCGGACGGTTCATTAAAAAAATCGACTGACCTATTTATTTTCAAATAAGCTGTTGTCTTAGATATGACCACATGTGGTGGTGTCTTTGGAGAAGTACTGCATTTCTGTGCTCATATATTACAAAATCATACGGAGTAGAATCTAATTTTGTTTGCCATGCAATGTTGTAGAGCTATCATATGTCTCCTGTCATTTATTTTTCAGCCACCGCTATCTGCTACTTTTACAAAGTGCACTAGTTACGCACACACTTCACCCATACTCTCACTGTTGTGTTTTTATGCAAGGGTATTTGGACCACTGCCTTGACAGAAGTAGAAAAGAGAAGAGAGAAGTCGCTCCAGCGTGGTACACGGCTAGGCCAGACACGTTTCAAGGCTTTAAAGGGTGTAGTGTCAGCAGATGGAGACGGGAAACGTAGCTCTGGAGTTGATGACCGCGCTCGCAATGAACCACCATCCCAGGTGCTTGCTTTAACTTCACGGTGTCATATGTGGTTGCAAGTTCCATATGGTGTCTAGCTTGTATTCGAAAGGCCGAAGTCGGTAAGATAAGGAAAGATATTTTTTATATGAACCACCATCCCGTGAGCACCGGAAGACAAATAGCTAGTCAGGGCACTGGCCGAGCCAGTGACAAGCCCAGCAAAGATAGGCATCACCTGGAAGCCAACTAAAAAGCTGCGATGGTGGCGAAGCAGCCCGCCTCCCACGAGGCTCTCAGGTCCTAGATGATCATGCTCACCACTCCACTCGGATGTCTAGCTTGTATTGCTTCCAATTTGGTTAAATTGCATCTGCTTAGCTTACACATTATACCTTTGAATATGACATGTCTTTCTGTATTTGGTACATACTAGTACATCTGTGTATTAACCATGTTCTTACATCAAACTAATGTTCTTGTGTATCCCTCATCAATCACTTATGACGAGGCAAAGGTGCAAGGGGACTACTCCTCATTTAAAGAATGCAGCGTCGGCCTCCGACATGATTCTCAAGAAATGTAAATGCTAGATGAAGATAGTGAACATAGCTCTATAGTTGATTACTGACATTTCTACACTAGCATTGCGGTGTGCTTGCTCTAACTTGGCAGCGTGATATGTGGTTGCATGTTGCATATGGTGTCTAGATTGTAATTCTTCCAATCTGGTTAAAGCGCATGTGGTAGTCTTCTTAGCTTATACATTATACCAATTAATGTGACATGCCTTCCTGTATTTAGTACATAGTACATCTGTCTATTAAGCATGTCCTTACATAAAACTAATTTTTTTTGTATCCCGCACCAATCAACATGACGAGACACCTTTAGTATATGCAGTGCGATATTAGTTGCATCTTTCATATGATTTATAGCATGCGCTGCTTCTAATTTGTTGAAATTCCATTTATGATGGGACGCTTTTAACTTGGCAGAGTCATATTGGTTGCAGCTTTCATGTGGTGTCTAGCTTGCATTGCTTCTTATTTGCTGGAATGGTTTCTGCTTAGTTTACACAAACAGTTGTGAACATGCCATGTCGTCCTGTTTTTCGTACATATTCCATCCTGGTATCATGTGTTTGCCTTACATCAAAGCAGTGATTGTCAAGATCATGCATGAATGAGTTACGAAGAGAGAATTTTATTGCTTTTTCTTGTGGGTTTTACTTGACAATTCAAAATCAATAAAGCGGAAGGAAGTTAGCAAGGCATGGATAAAGGTGCTCCTTCCGAACGGAGGGCCTCTACAGCTTTCTACTCCTCCACACCCCAAGATGATTTCCAAGACAACACATGCATAGACACTCAACAAAGCTGTGTTTATGATGAGAACGTCTCCCCTAGTGCGGCATCACGGTGCTCCCTCTAACTTGGCAATGTTATATGTGGTTGCATGTTATGTGTGATGTCTAGCTTGTATTGCTTCTAACTTTGTTGAATTCCATCTGCTTACTTTACACATTATACTTGAATAAGACACGTGTTCTGTTTCTAGAACATACAATATCATCTATCACACCATGTTCTTACATCAAATTACTACCGTTGTGTAACCCGCAACAATCACTTATCATAAGACACGCTTTGACTTGGAGTGTGATATAGGTTACATCTCACATTCTTTTCTAGCTTGTACTACTAATTTGTTGAAATGGCACTTATGACGAGACAGTTTTAACTTGGTAGAGTGATATTCATTGCATCTTTCATATGGTGTCTAGCTTTCATTGCTTCTAATTTGTTGAAATGCCTTCTCCTTAGTTTACACATCATAAGTCGTGAATATGCAATCTTGTGAATATGCAATGGCACTAATGACGAGATACCTCTAACATGGTAGTGTGATGTTGTTTGCATCTTGCATATGATTTATTTCTTGTAACGCTTCACATTTGTTTAAACGCCATTTATGATGAGACAACATTAACTTGGCGAGCGATATTTGTAGCATCTTTCATATGGTGTCTACCTTCCATTGCATTGCTTCTAATTTGGTGAAATGTCTTCTTCTTAGTTTACACATCATAGTTACGGTTATCTCTTCCGTCCTATTTTTCATACATATTACATCCTCCTATCATGTCGTTGTCTAACATCAAAGTTCAGTTAAATGCAAGATCACGCATCAATTTGTTACGAAGAACTAAATTGTTATTCGCTTTTCTTGTCGGCTTGACTTAACATGGCATGTAGAAAGAGGAAGAAACACATAATGGCAGGGAATGAGAAGCGGATGAATCGTGCAGATTCTGCTGAATGCGATGGTGCAATAGAAGGTCAAAGTCCAAATGGAAAATTATACAAACACGGCATCCCATGCTCCACGAGTTGCAAAAAAAGCCAAAAAGAAACAAATAGCTGCCACCAAACAAGCAGAGACAGCCCTAGTTCTTGCAACACCTACCACAGTACTACCAGCTGCATGACGTACTCATGCGTCAACTGAGCTAGCTGCACGTTCCCAAGCTCCCTTGCCACCTGACACTACTTCCCAAGCACTCTTGACACAAGACGAGTTGGCAATACCAGATGAACCTTGTGAGCTTCAACAGCAAGAAGGTAGTTCTTGGAGTCAAGTTACGATTGCATGCTTCTTTATATGTAGTCTCACAGCTTTGATGTACACTAACACTTCCTATGTTTGTTGTTGGACTAGCACCTAGGCGCAAGAGGAAACAAACATCGTGGATAATGCTCGATAGGTTAACTAAATCTAGAGGAGGAAGAATGGAGATCCATTTTGAGGCAGGTTTAAAAAGGCCACGTGATGCTCTGAGTCAGCCAAGTTAGTATCGAGGCAGCGGTTGTCAAGTTAGGTGTCATGTACGTATCCTCCCAACATGGACTTAGTACAGGAATGACAAAGACGAAACCCAATTCAACACCTTCCTCGACCATTTATCTGTAAGTATGGTTATGTATGGAAACTAGTAATATCGTCTTGTTCTGTCCAATACTTTCTAGGTTGCTGATAATGAGACTCCCATAATTTTCAACAGATGAGGTTCAAGTTGGATAGCCAAGATGATGCAACCAGACAAGCTTGCACCCATGTTTTCAAGTCTGCTCTGAGACAGTATTAATATAACTTGAGGAAAACTCACTCTGAAGGCAAGGCTAACAGTGAACTTGCCCAAACATTTCCAGTGGAAAATATATCTGATGAAGACTGGAGAAGCCTCGTTAAACACTGGTCCGATCCGAAGTATCAGGTACATTATATATATATATATATATATGTCATCAGATCACATGTTGAAGTCCTATTTACACATGTGCCACACAAATCTATCTTCTTGTAGGTGAACTGTTCAAAGAACAAGGCCAACTGCATTTAAAGTGAAATTCCAATGCATTTACGTGATCTCGTAGCTATATTGCACACTGCGAGGCTCTTGTAATTAGCTGTTGTTTCACTCTTTTCGCTGTACCATATTATCATATCTATATTGACTTGTTCCAAATGCAGAGGAAAGCCCGCAAGGACCAAAAAGTACCTGAACCAAATGTTGTGGAAATCTTCAAGGCCTGTCACACCAGCAAGACGAAGGGCATGACTACACCACCAAAGCCGCTTGTTGTAAGTCCTTATCCTCATGCCTTTTAACTACTACTTACTCTGACTTGTGCCTTGAACTGCATGGTTTGCAGGCAATGTCTATTACTCTTTTCAATTTTATACACAATTGTCTTAGCGTATCATTGCACCTTACAAGGTATAAAAGAGAGGAGTGATGTTCCTTTGATCTTGACCCGTAATCTAGTTCCGTCTTTGGACTTTCCCACACAACGTTACAATTGCTCGCTTGTCTGTTTCTCTCGGTTGTTTTGTGATATGAATGGTGTCATACTATGCTTACCGTATTATAAACTTCGTCTCTTTATCCTTAGCCCTCAATACAATGTGAAGAAATAGACAATACATTAGCGATGGTACATGGTCATATGTTTGGAACCTGGTTTTATTATGTACTTTGCAATAAAATACAACTAATATTTTACATGGGTTCACGAATAAGTTACGTATATAGACCAAAGCTATTTTGTTTGGTTTTGCTGCCTCCTTAATATCTTACGCTACGGTACTACTAATGTAAAACCTCAACTTTTCAAATGAGCTATGGAAAAATGGTGGAACAGCCACCTTACGAAGGTGGCGAGGCAACTATAAACGCAATGTCGACTCTTGCTGCGTTAGGTCAAGACGTGTCCACTAACAGTGCCAAAAGCATGTTCCTGCATAATACTGGGTTGGTTGTTAAGGCAATATCGTCCAAACTGCCTCATGATCAAGATATGCAAGCTCAAAGCAGTGTTGTATCTGCGCTCCAGAATCAAGTCCATTCCCTAACACACACCCTTTGTGAAACAAGGAGAAACATTGCTCAATGTCGTCAAGATATGCATGGTTTTGAAACCAGACTATCAGACATTTGCTATGTTGTTCAGGAGCCTAGGGAAATGAAGGCGAGGGTTATGGTGCTCCATCGGACAATACAACATGAAAACGTAATACCAGGTCAAATGAATCGAGCACGAACTTACGGTGGTGCATTTATACGCTAGACTGTTAAGTTTTATGCCAACCTTCCTTTTGTTATATAGTTGTAATATGTTTTGGTGCGATATAAAATTTATTCTTAACATGCAGCCATAAATTTGAAGAAAATAGCAAGCCATTTTTGTATAGTGTAGGGTGTTCCCTATATTTGCACTGGTGGCGATCTTTGATGCCGAGTGGATGTAATCTATACAATCGCCTTAATAGCCTAGCGTTAATTTCGGCCTTATTTATTTCCTAGTCTTATTTTTCCCTGGTTTGCTAGTGGCCGCAACTACCATGGGCCATATATACAGCCGTAGGGATCCATGGGTCTCCTATGGGCCGTCGATAAATGGGCTCAGAATCGGTGGGCCTCGGGCCGTCGGATAAATGGGACTACATGGGCCGTAATCGGGCGTAATTGGTATCGGCCCAAGACGGTAACAGCCGTTAACGGTGTCAGAGGACAAAGAAAGGCTTAATTACATCACAGGCATAACGGGTCGTTAATGGGCGAATATAGGGTGGGCTAGAAAGCAAGAACGGGTTAACGTGCCGTAAACGGGCCAACTCTAGCCATGGGCGAATTTGGCCCATTAGGGTAGCAGCCAAGAATGAAGCCGACTCTTGCCATGGGCCGAATTTGGCCCATTAGGGGAACAGGCCAGTAACGGGCCGGAAGTAATCGAGGGCCGAAAAGGAGCCCAAGAACGTATGGGCCATCAATAGGCCGAAAGCTAACACGGGCTGGAAACGGCCCATGTAAATCACGGGCCGTTAACAGGTATAAAGAAAATTACTGTTCATTATGGGCTAGAGTCACCGTGGGCATGTAAAGGGCTGAAAGATACGAAGGCCTCATATGGGCCGAAATACGTCGTGGGCCATACATGGGCCGAAAGTGAAATGGGCTGGTGTTATATTCGACGCCCCACATGACGTTGTTGGGCTGATTTCCTATAGGGCCTAACGGGTCGTGAGTTAACAGGCCGTAAAATGGGCTATTTGCGAAGAGACCGTTAACAGGCTTTTCATGGGCCAGCCCGTTAACTTTTGACCAAGTCAAACGGGCCGGCTTTGTAAGCTAAATGGGCCACTGTTGGGTCGTGCCACGTGTCGACATATCATAGGCGCCTATCTCGACCCAATCGACAAGTCGACACGTGTTTCGTCCGCCAATAAGAATTTTACACATGGAAATTTCCCATTGGTCGAGGCTGTTAACGGGTTATCGGATCCAAAACCCGACCTGATAGCTTAACGGCGTTCCGTTACGGTGGATGCCACGTGTCGGTCACCCTTGACGAAAGCACTTCTGAGACGCGCGATTTATCGTCATGGAAGTGGACACTTCCGAGATGATAATTTTGGCAATGTCATGGAACACTTCTACGACAAAGACAGTATGACTATCTTGATTCTGTCATAAATTTGTCATGGATGTACATGCATGACAGAAAATGCGACCTACTGTGACAAACACGTATCATCATGGAAGTTTATTTTTTTTGTAGTGAGGCCATGGAGGAGGAAGCACAAGGGGGAGAACCTCTCCTCCTCTCTCTTGGTGGCGCAGGAGTGCCATCGAGGGGGAATCATCGCCGCGGTGATCGTCTTCATCAACATCATCATCACCATCACCATCTTCATCTATTTTACGCGGTCCACTCTCCCGCACCCCGCTGTAATCCTTACTTGAACGTGATGCTTTATGCCACATATTATGATCCAATGATGTGTTGCCTTTATGATGTTTTGAGTAGATATCCTTTGTCTTTGGGTTGATTGATGATCTAGATTGGTACGAGTTGTATGTTTTATTTTGGTGCTGTCCTATTGTGCCCTCCGTGTCGGCATAAGCGTGAGGGATTCCGTTGTAGGGTGTTGCAACACGTTTATGGTTCGCTTATAGTGGGTTGCTTGAGTGATGAAGCATAAACCCGAGTAAGGGGGTTGTTGCGTATGGGATAAAGGGGACTTGATGCTTTAATGCTATGGTTGGGTTTTACCTTAATGATCTTTAGTAATTGCGGATGCTTCCTAGAGTTCCAATCATAAGTGCATATGATCCAAGAAGAGAAAGTATCTTATCTTATGCCTCTCCCTCATATGAAATTGCAATGACGACTATCGGTCTTGTTAACAATTGCCCAGGACAATTCCGCATAATCGATCCACCATTATTCCACACTCGCTATTTATAATATTTAGTAATATATTCTAACTTTATGATAACAGCACCTACTTTTATATTTTAGCTCTCTGATAACATGCAAAGTTATCCTCTTCATACCCACAACGTAGTTTTATTTCTCGTTTCTAGTTGGAAGCAAACGTTCGGTGCACGTAGAGTCGTATCAGTGGCAGATAGGGCTTGAGAGAATATTGATCTTACCTTTAGCTTCTTGTGGGTTCGACACTCCATACTTATCACTTCCACCTTTGGGAATTGCTACGATGATTCCCTGCACTTGGGGATTATCAAGCTCTTTTTTGGCGCCGTTGCTGGGGAGCAATAGCGTGGGGTTAATATTCTCGTGTGTGCTTGTTTGCTTTCTTCACTAAGTAGATTTTGTCTTTCCTTTTTGTTTCTGTTTAGTTGAGGGTGAAACATACAAAAAAATTAAGAATGAAAATACAAAAAAAATACTTGCCTTCCTTGCCTAAAAAGTTTTTCAAAAAGAGAAGTGATTGGAAAGTTATGCATTGAAGAAGTGAGGGTTGACCTTGAGCACTTGTGTTCATGCTCACGGGAACAATGTAGAATTTTTCATGGAAGTTTCTCTGTAAATAATTATCCCCTTGTGTATATCCATTGTACTATAAAAATGATGTGCCAAGCTTTGGTTTTAGGATTATTAGATTGCTTGTTTACTATGTGCAGAACAAAAACAGAAACTTTGGCTGTAGTGTGTAATTTTACAATGGGTCTAAAACTTTTTGCACATTATTTCTGTACAAATTGTTCAAATTTTCAAATTTATTTCATAATTTTAGGAGTTACAGAAGTTTACTAAACTTCCATATTACTACAGACTGTCCTGTTTTTGACAGATTCTGTTTTTCACGTGTTGTTTGCTTATTTTGATGAATCTATGGCTAGTATCGGGGGGTATGAACCATAGTTGGAATACAGTAGGTTTAACACCAATATAAATAAATAATGCTTTCATTACAATACCTTAAAGTGGTAGGTTGCTTTATTACATTAACGGATCTCACAAAGTTTTTGTTAAAGTTTTGTGTGGATGAAGTGTTCGAAGATCGATGAACTATCAATATTAGAAGAATAAAGAGAGGCAAGAGTTCAAGCTTGGGGATGCCCAAGGCACCCCAAGTAAATATGTCAAAGGATACTCAAGCATCTAAGCTTGGGGATGCCCCGGTTGGCATCCCATCTTTCTTCTTCAACAAATATCGGCATACCTCGGTTTTTGTTTTGTTCACATGATTTGTGTCATCTGTGTTTTTTTTCTTTAAGAACCATGCTAGTATGAGATGTCCCTTCATAAATTTATAGAATGATTCATGTGCTTCACTTATATCTTTTGAGTATGACCTTATAGAATGCTCTTTTTGCTTCACTTATATCTTTTGAGTATGACCTTATAGAATGCTCTTTGTGCTTCACTTAAATCTTTTGAGTATGGTTTTATAGAATGCTTTGTGTGCTTCACTTATATATTTTGATCTTGGATATTGGTTAGTCAATATTAATTGTAGAATGCTCCATGAACTTCACTTGTATATTTTGGAGTATGAATAATACTATCATCTAGAGCGGGTTTGGAAGAGTGTCAACTTTAGGAATTAGTGATCCCACTATTTTGGAGGGTGTTCAATCTTAGTGTGATATTAATGAAAGTGGATTTGGAAGAGTGTCAACTTTAGCTAGTAATGATTCCACTATTTTGGAAGAGGTTCCAATTGAGTATGAGAACAAATTTGCTATCCATGATGCTACTGAAAATTATTATGAGGGAGGAATACATGCTTGTAGGAGTTGCAATAATATCAAGTTTCCTCTCTAAGTGCTTAAAGTTTTGAAGTTATACTTGTTTTGCCTTCCTATGCTAGTTGATTGTTGCTCTTATAAATGGTGTGCTCACAAAATCCCTAGGCATAGGAAGTGGGTTATGTTTAAATGTGCTAGTCATATTCTTCAAGATGCTCTCTTTGTGTTTCAATTCTTGTCTATTATGTGAGCATCATTGAAATCATCATACCTAGCTAAAAGGCATTAAAGAAAAGCGCTTGTTGGGAGACAACCCAATATTTACCCTTACTGCTTTTGTGTGTTTACATGATTAAGATACTGTATTAATCATGTTTTATAGCTTTTTTTAATAAAGTGCCAAGTAAGACCTTTGGGAAGACTTGGGAGAAAGTCAATGTGATCTTGCTGTAAAAAACAGAAACTTTGCGCTCACGAGATTAGCTGTCATTTTTTACAGAAGAGTGATTTTGAGTTGATTCTTTTTGCATAAGATTAATAGACAAATTCCTCACGTACACCAATTTATTTAATAATTTTTGGAGTATCAGAAGTATGGTTTATGTTCAGATCATTACAGACTATTATGCTTCTGACAGATTCTGTTTTCATTGCATAGTTTGCTTGTTTTCTAGTTTATATGACTTATATTTCTCAATATAAATTGTAGAAATGATATGGTACAGTAGGAATTGTGTGAGAACAATTATGAAACTTGTACTTGACAGTACCAAAGTGAATGGTTTACTCTTTATCATACTAACCTATCTCACGAAGTTTGGTTAAGTTTTGTGTGATTGAAGTTTTCAAGCTTTGGGTGAGATATCGATATGAGGAGAATAAGGAGTGGGAAGACCCTAAGCTTGGGGATGCCCAAGGCACCCCAAGGTAATATTCAAGGAAGACTCAAGTACCTAAGCTTGGGGATGCCCCGAAGGCATCCCCTCTTTCGTCTTCAAAACTATCGGTATACCTTACTCGGAGCTATATTTTTATTCGTCACATGATATGTGTTTTGCTTGGAGAGTATTTTCAATTTTACTTGCTGTTCGAATAAAATCATTGGATCTGAAATATTGAATGAAAAAGAATCCTCCCATGGCTAGTTAATTATTTGACTACTCAGTGTTCTTCACTCATATCTTTTGGAGTAGTTTGTCATTTACTCATGTGCTTCACGTATATCCTATGAGTAAATGGTTGAATAAATTGAATGTCATAAACCTAAATTTATATATGTTTCATATGCTTATAACATGGGGGGTAATGACTTCACACATAATAAGTATAGGTAGTAAACTTATTGAAAGATAGCAAATGTAGAATTGGTCACTTGAACAATTCATGAAAGAATATTGAAGGAAGAGGGATATCACATATAAATATACTATCTTGGACATCTTTTGTAATTGTGAACACTCATTAAAATATGACATGCTAAAAGGTTGATGTTAGACAAGGAAGATAACGTAATGGGTTATGTTTTCTTATATCTGAAATAACGTATATTGTCATGGATCGCCCAACACGTTGAGCTTGCCTTTCCCCCTCATGCTAGCCAAATTCTTCGCACTAAGTAGAGATACTACTTGTGTTTTCAAATACCCTTAAACCCAGTTTTTCCATGAGAGTCCACCATACCTACCTATGGATTGAGTAAGAACCTTCAAGTAAGTTGTCATCGGTGCAAGCAATAATAATTGCTCTCTAAATATGTATGATTGATTAGTGTGGAGGAAATAAGCTTTATACGATCTTGTGATGTTCTAGAAATAAAAGCGGCGGACTGCATAATAAAGGTCCATATCACAAGTGGCAATATAAAGTGACGTTCTTTCGCATTAAGATTTTGTGCATCCAACCCTGAAAGCGCATGGCAACCTCTGCTTCCCTCTGCGAAGGGCCTATCTTTTACTTTTATCTCTTACCCTTATGCAAGAGCCATGGTGATTTTCACCTTTCCTTTTACATTTTATCCTTTGGCAAGCACATTGTGTTGGAAATATTCTGATATATATATCCAATTGGATGTAAGGCATCATGAACTATTATTGTTGACATTACCCTTGAGGTAAAAGGTTGGGAGGAGAATCTATAAGCCCCTATCTTTCTCTGTGTCCGATTAAAACTTTGAACCCATAAATATCACGTGAGTGTTAGCAATTGCGGAAGATTCAATGATAGTTGAGTATGTGGAGTTTGCTAAATCAAAGCTCTGACATAGAACCTTCCTGAAAATAAGATGAATTGCAATAGTTTGATGACTAAGAGCACTGTTTGTTAGTTTTCAAGAAAGTTTATGATCTATACTTTAACATGTGAATAGCTTGTTACTTGGTCATGAAAAGTTTTATGAGATGAGCTGTTGTTATGACATATAATGATGCTAGAAAAGGTGATTGAAATTATCATCGATCAAACTTGTGCACCTTCTAGTATTCACAGTTCATAAATTATATCTTTTATCATTTACCTACTCGAGGACGAGCAGGAATTAAGCTTGGGGATGCTGATATGTCTCCAACGTATCTATAATTTATGAAGTATTTGTGCTATTATATTATCCATCTTAGATGTTTTATATCCATTTATATGCTATTTTATATGATTTTTGGGACTAACCTATTAACCAAGAGCCCAAAGGTGCTTTACATTTTCTCCTTGTTTTTGAGTTTTGCAGAAAAGGAATACCAAACGGAGTCCAATTGACGTGCCAATTTTTGATGATTTTGTATGGACCAAAAGAAGACCAGGAGCATCGGAGTTGGGCCAGAAGAATCTCGAGCTGCCCACGAGGGTGGGGGGCGCGCCCACCCCCCTGGGCGCGTGGGCCTGCCTCGTGGACAGCTCGGGCACCTCCTTGATGTGAGACCGACGCCAAAAATTCCTATAAATACAGAAACCTCAGAAAGTTAACCTAGATCGGAAGTTCCGCCGCCGCAAGCCTCTGTAGTCACGAGAAATCAATCTAGGCCCTCTCTGGCACCCTACCGGAGGGGGCCATCATCACCGGAGGCCATGGAGGAGGATCCCAGAGGGGCCATCATCGCCATGAAGGCCAAGGACCCGGAGGGAGAACCTTTCCCCATCTAGGGGAGGCCATGGAGGAGGAAGCACAAGGGGAGAACCTCTCCTCCTCTCTCTCATGGCGCGGAGTGCCATCGAGGGGGAATCATCGCTGGTGATCGTCTTCATCAACATCACCATCATCATCACCATCCTCATCTATTTTACGCGGTCCACTCTCCCGCACGCTGTAATCCCTACTTGAACATGGTGCTTTATGCCACATATTATGATGCAATGATGTGTTGCCATCTTATGATGTTTTGAGTAGATATCCTTTGTCTTTGGGTTGATTGATGATCTAGATTGGTACGAGTTGTATGTTTTATTTTGGTGTTGTCCTATTGTGCCCTCCGTGTCGCGCAAGCGTGGGGGATTCCCGCTGTAGGGTGTTGCAATACGTTTATGATTCTCTTATAGTGGGTTGCTTGAGTGACAGAAGCATAAACCCGAGTAAGGGGGTTGTTGCGTATGGGATAAAGGGGACTTGATGCTTTAATGCTATGGTTGGGTTTTACCTTAATGATCTTTAGTAGTTTTGAATGCTTGCTAGAGTTCCAATCATAAGTGCATATGATCCAAGAAGAGAAAGTATGATATCTTATGCATCTCCCTCATATGAAATTGCAATGACGACTATCGGTCTTGTTAACAATTGCCCAGGACAATTCCGCACACCGATCCACCATTATTCCACACTCGCTATTTATAATATTTAGTAATATATTCTAAATTTATGATAACAACACCTACTTTTATATTTTAGCTCTCTGATACCATGCAAAGTTATCCTCTTTATACCCACAACGTAGTTTTATTTCTCGTTTCTAGTTGGAAGCAAACATTCGGTGCACGTAGAGTCGTATCAGTGGAAGATAGAATATTGATCTTACCTTTAGCTCCTTGTGGGTTCGACATTCCATACTTATCACTTCCACCTTAGGAATTGCTACGATGATTCCCTGCACTTGGGGATTATCAGCAAACCTCACGAGGCTCTCGTGACGTGAGACATGACGATCGGCACCAGGCGGGCACCAGGCAGGCGCCAGCGCACACAGCGTCCTTGTTTCCTCTTTGGTGATAAGGAGGCTAGCACAGGCGAGGAGTACCGAGGCATCAGGCAAAGGTTGCCATATCGGTGCGAGACCAAGACTAGGAGGACGGCAAGAAGGAGGTCATCGTGGAGCCCAAGACGGCTTCACCACCAGAGCCTTTTGCAGGCGGAGACCGCTTTTGTCAGGATAGCTTGTACTAGTTGTTCCCCTTCAAATTTGCTCGCCGTTGTTGGCTCCCTTCCCGCTCGATATTTGGGAAGAGGACCAGGGCCTATATAAGTAGAACTAGCCACCACAGTAGGGAGGAGAGCTTGATCCAATCTGATCGAGAGCATACCCTAGCCACAAGAACACCTCAACCTCAGGAGGCCGTTCTTCCCTTTGTACTGTTCTTCATCCACCCAACTAGAAATCCACCACCACCACACTGGAGTAGGGTATTACACCACAACGGAGGCCCGAACCAGTATAAATCTCGTGTCCTTCTGTGTTGCGAGTTCGTCGAGTTCATCCGCGAGATCTTACTGAGCCAGGGCGTGGATCGGTAGGAGGGAAAGACTTCGCGCGCACCCCAGAGTTCGAACCTTAAGGGTTTGCCGGAACCCCACATCTGACATTTGGCGCGCCAGGTAGGGGTGCGCCGTAGCTTCCCTTCCGTCGATTCGTCGCTCCGTCGTCTCCATGGCCGACGCTCGCCGCGCTCGAGCTGAGCGTCGGGCTACCCTCACCGCCCGCGTTTCTCAAACGGCTCCCGTCGGCGGGACACCCCGTCGTTCTCCATCTCCCGCCGCCAACGCTGCCACCAGCCCGGTGGGGAACGAGCAGCAAACGTCCTCGCTGCATCCATCGGTGCGGCAGGACGGCCGCACCGCCACTCCGTTGCTGACCCCAGCCGGTTCTTCGTCTCATTCTCGCCGCGCTCCCATGGAGGCCCGGGCCACGCTTCTCGCGGCGAACAAGGTCATGCGCTACCGCCCAGTCGACGACCTCTATGAGGAGTGGCTCGACCGCGCCGCCGAGCTCGTCCGCGCCGCAGGGGGCTCCCCGGTGCAGTCCCTCTCTCTGCCTCACCCTCCGCCAGCCACGGGCGACGAGGCTCATGGCGCGCCTCCACCACCTCTGCCCCAAGACGGTGCCTTGGCGCCAAGGCGCGCGGCCCCACGGCGTGATCTACCACGCCTGGTTCCCGCACGCGAAGAGAGAAGCTGCCAAGAAATCCCACAGCCGCGAGAAGCTGCACCAGCGCTCCCCGCACCACCTCGTCAAGACTGCGCGCTGCCTGCGGCGGCAGTGCGTGGACCTCATCAAGACCAAGCTCCCCCTCCGAAGCGGGCCTCGGCAACCACGGCCGGCTGCCGCGCCTTCACCCCCGAGCTGCGTAGCGTCGCCTGGCCAGGCAAGTTCAAGCCGGATCCGCCTCCCTGCTATGACGGTACCGCCGATCCCGCGGAGTTCCTGCAGCTCTACGAGCTGAGCATCGAAGCAGCCAACGGCGACGAGAAAGTCATGGCGAACTGGTTTCCCATGGCTCTCAAGGATGATGCCCGCTCCTAGCTCCACGAACTCGCAAAGACGGCTCGATCTCCTCCTGGGACGAGATGCGTGAGCACTTCGTCGCCAACTTCCAGGGCACCTGCGACCGCCCGCCGGCCGCGGGTGACCTGCACCCCATCAAGCAACAGCCAGGGGAGACCCTCCAGAAGTACATCCAGCGCTTCAACAACACTCGCCTCAAGATCCCAAGGTCACGGACGAGGCCATTATCTCCGTGTTCTCAGACGGCGTCCGTGACGTCAAGATGAAGGAAGAGATCACTATACATGAGGAGCTGTGCACATCTCAGGAGCTGTTCAACCTGGCGACCAAGTGCGCGAGAGCTGAGGAGGGGCGCCTTTCCCTCCTCAAGCTGCCAGTTGCGGGAGTAGAGGAGAAGAAGGCCAAGGACGTGAAGCGCAAGGAAGCGGCTGTGCTCGCAGCGGAGCCGGACACCAAGCGGGGCAGAGATCAGCCCGAGTCATCTAAGAACAGTCGGCCATTCTGCGCCTTCCACAACCTGAACACCCACAACACCAGCGACTGTCAAGAGCTCAGAGCCATTCGCGAAGGACGCTTCGGTCGACGCCCCGAGCGTAGCGACCGGGGCTACGGCCGCGGAGGAGGACATGGAGGTAGACGTTGGGACAACCATGGCCCGCGCCAGGAGTGGCGCGACAGGCCTCGTGAGGACCGCTGGCAGGATCATCCTCGCGAGGGCGCCTGGAGGGATCAGCCTCGTGAGGACCGTCCTTAGGGCAACGCCGGTCTTCCCCCGCTGCCGCCGCCACCAAGAAGGAACAACAATCACCACTAGGACGAGGGGGCTGGGGGCTTCCAGGAGCCGCGTGCAATTGCCTGCATATTGGGCGGAGCGCAGGCCCCAGCTTCACAACGCATCTTCAAACAGTTTGCCCGTGAAGTGAACGCAGTCCTTCCCAAGCTCAAGGCCACGCGCCCGCTCAAATGGTCCCAGTGCGCCATCACTTTCAACTTGGCAGATCGGCTCAAGTGCGCGGGCACCGCTGGCGCCCTCCCGATGTTGTGATCCCCAGTCATCAGCAATGTGCAGGATACCAAGACCCTCATCGACGGCGACGCAGGACTCAACATCCTGTCCGCCGACACGTTCGACAACCTCCAAGTGCCATATGAGCAGCTTCAGCCTACCAAGCCTTTCTCAAGAGTGACCGATGGCTCCACCACACCGATTGGACAGGTCTGCCTGCCTGTCACCTTCGGGGAGCGCAAGAACTACCGCACCGAGCTCATCGACTTTGACGTCGCGCACATCCGCCTACCGTACAACGCCATCCTCGGGTATCTAGCCTTGGCCAAGTTCATGGCAGTCACCCATCACGGCTACAATGTTCTCAAGATGCCGAGAAGCGGCGGGATCATCACGGTCCCATGTGAAGAAAGAGACACGGTGTGCTCCCTCGAGCGCGCCTTCCAAGCTGCAGCAATCGACGACCCCGACAGCACAAGTGAGGGTCCTCCTGAGGCCCTCCCCAAGAAGAAGAAGCAGCAGCACCACGCCGGACCTCAGGAGGGTGGCGACGTAGCTGGAGCCTCGTCAGGATCAGCGCCCGCTCCAGGGGCGCCTCCCTCCATCGCATAGGAAGGCGTGCCCGGCGCCCTCCTCGGGCAGGGCTTGGGGGCTCTCTTCTGGAGGGCCTCAGACCTTGCCAACCTCACGAGGGAGGTGATTGGGCACCACTTGGAGGCATGCTTCACGGCACGTTTCCCTCAGGAGAACATAGGGCAAGGAGTGCCCACTGCTCAAGAGTTCATCACCAAGACCACTCAGGAACTGCAAGACGCAAGAGCCATGCGCGGCGACAGCCGCTCACGAGGTGCAGCTCCCCATCCAGGCGAGGATGTTGGGCTGCGTGGATCGCATCGACGTCCCTGTGGCTCAACAGGGCCGCATCTCAGAGGCGTTCCTGGCCTTGGCGTGTGGGCGTTGCCAGGAGGGTCCACCACACAGCTACGTTCGCAAGCCCTTCGGCTTGCCGAGCATGGCGTCAGCCTATCAGCGCATCATGCGGCGTGTCCTGGCGGCTCAGGAGGCCAGGTACCACGCCGTCCTGGAGGAAATGAAGACGGTCTTCAGGGAACCTCCCGAGCCCCCAGAGCCTCCCGAGGCTCAGGGCCCTGGTGGTTCGTGAGGAGCCACTCCTTCGACGCACGCCTTCACTGCACCAACTCTACTTCGCCTACGTAACTGTGTGACATCTTCCAAGCTCATTTAGCTGGGACCGCCCCTCGGGCTGCATTATTCCCAGGCCGCATGGGTCCATCCCTGTGGCATGTACCCCCTTTTACCTATGCCTTTAGCTTACCTTGCTGGGGGCGCCCCTTGGGCTGCATCATCCCCAAGCAGCTCGGGCCGGACCCAGTGGCATGTATCTTCCTGCATTTACCCAAGCTGATTTGCCTTCCATGCTTAACCTGCCTACGGTTATTGCCTGCTCGATCGCCACCCACCACGGGTCCATTCATCCCGTGCAATTCGTTTGTGCGTTAAAAGGGGGGCTCCTGAGCATCGCGACTGCAGAGCTCTTATCGGCTCTCAAAGACTCACCCATCGGCCTTGACCACGGCATCGCGACACGGCATACCGGCGGCCGAGCTCGCCGAGGGTCGGGACACGAGGACGAGAGTGCTTGCACCTAACCGCCTTTGCAGTGAACATACAATCACCAAGACTCAAGACCAGGCGCAACCCGCCTTGAGGTAGGGCCTCGTGAGTCCCGCTGGCTCACGAGTGCCCAGATACACCTCGCAGCCCCTGTCGTGCAAGCCACGCGGTCGTATGGAGTCAGACACGCCTCGGGGCTCCTCCCGAGCCCCCCATCCCACGCACAAGTGGAAGCACCATGCTCCACGCTGGCCGTCCACACTGCCGAGGAGCGGCTATGCCCGTGCACAAGCGAAAGCACTATGCTCCACGCTGGTGATAAACAACTGAGGGCGGCCCCACGGTCGTACCAACCTCAGGGAGCCCAGAGCTCAGCGTCCAGCCTCACCGCAACGCCTCCCCTAGGGAGAGCCGCGCGAGGGGGCTAGGCACGGGGGCTGCGCTCGTGTCACGCCCAAGCGCACGCCACCCAACCAGGTCTCCCGGACCTGGGCGTCGTGTGCCCCTCCCGAGGCCTCGGCAAGGGAAGGTATGAAGATTGTTTGCACGTCAAGTGGGACTCCTGAGCATCGCGACTCGGAAGCCTAACTGGTCACGTAGCCCCTCACTCCTAGGTCTGTCCTGGTCTCCGATCGGCCCAATGGCGGTTGAGGTATGCGCGGGGCCGGGCTCTGCCGACGTAGAACATTAATCTATCCTCGCGAACTCTCCCTATAAGCTGTTTGCGCGTCAAGGGGGACTCCTGAGCATCGCGAATCAAGAGCCTAACTGGTCACGTAGCCCCTCACTCCTTGGTCCGTCCTGGTCTCCTGTCGGCCCAATGGTGGTTGAGGTATGTGCGGGGTCGGGCTCTGCCGACGCAGAACACAAAGCAAATAGGAAGGAAAATGCAAAATCTCGAAGTAAATATTACAAACACATTGTCCTCACAATATCAAATGAAAAGTCTAAACGCCTCCACAAGGCCTAATGCATGTTGCAGGAATGAAACGGGAGAATAGCCGCAGATCACCCCTGGGCGCCGCCATCGCCTGCGGAAGGTGCTCCTTCGTGAGTGAAGTTGTCTTCACCTTCACCACCAGTCGCAGGATCGGCAACATCGCCAGACAAAGGAGCGGAGACAAAGCCGCAGAACTTCTTCAGCAAGGCCTCCACTTGACCTTGTACGGCTGCAGCGGCGGCCTCGCATTGATCTTCACCACTGTGCTCCAAAGAGCTCGTCAAGGCAAGCGTTGGGGTCGCGGAGGTGCAGATGGCTGAAGACGCGAGTCAATGCAGCTGAAGACAGGACGAGAGCTTCTGCCTCCGCCATGGGACCGACACCATCAATGACTTCTTCGAGCGCCTTCACCAAGAGAGGAAGCAGCCGGGCGGGGTTGTCCTCATCGGTGGCCAGCGAATTCTCTAGGCCATGCTCATAGAGCGTCTTCAGTGCCTTGCGAGATCTCTCCTCGAGGTCGGCAAAGGCCGTGCGGTCTTCGGCCAGGACTCGTGCCTTGGCATCAAGATCGGCCTCCCTCGCCTTCGCGTTCCACTCCAGCCCTTCCAGCCTGCTGCGCTCGGCGGCCTGCGTCTTCTCCAGCTCCGCCAGCTCAGCATCACGGTTCTTGACAGTGTCCTCCCGGGCCTTCACCTTCTCCTCCTTTGCTTGGCGGCAGCGTGCTTCTTCAGCGTGCTCGTCACACAAGCTCTTCAGCTCATCCTCCAGCTCTCGGCAGCGGTCGCGGGCGGCCTCTGCGTCCTTCAGTGCCACCTCATGATTGGCTGCAGCGTTGGCGGCACCTTGCTACTCCTTCTTGAAAGCCGCAACGGCTTGGCTCAGTGTCGCGCGAACCGCCAGGTCGGAGTGAAGCCAGCCAGAAGCCAGCTCCAGGCGCCCGGCCACCAGGCGCGGGTCCGTGCTCAGGAGATCCGCCTGCAACTGGGTCATCTCCGAAAGAGCGCGTTCCAGAACAGCAGCAGGAGCAGAAGAACCTGGGAGCGGGGGTGCAGCAGTGGAAGGAGGCAACGTCGTCACCAAGGCATGGGAGACTGCGGGTTCCAAAGCAGCCGGGACCTCTCCAGCCGAACCAGACGCTGGCACTTCCGGAGCCAGCGGGGCCATGGGGGTTGACTCCACACGGCGATGTTCCTCTTGGCCTCGTGAGGATGACTGGGATGGGGAGATGCGGGCGCCACTGCCTCCTTTCTCTACGGAGGAAGGCACGGCCACCGTATCCTCCTTCTTCCTCTTCACTGAAGGCGCCGGCCTGATCGACCGAGGGCGAATGTCAGGAAATAACAAGTACAAACATGGACAAGGCGAAGCTTAAGACACTTACCGGTCCACCGCGACATACTTCCGCTTGGCAAGCTTGAAGCCTGACAGCATCGGATCTTGAGGAGCAGGCGTGCGGGCTCCGGCGGCGGTAGGCGGTGCGGAGTCAGAGCCGGAGCCAGCTCCAGGAGGTGTCAGGATGGAGGCGGCATCGTGAGGCACCAGCGACGACCTACCCCTTGTCGGGATGAGGGGCTGCCCCCCCTCCCCCTGGCGGGTGTCGGCCTCGGCATCGTCAGGAAGGGCGCGGAGGATCTCGGCCTTGCTTTCAGAGGAAGTCTCCCCACCTCTTCAAGAGTCTTCTCCGAGTCCACCTCCTCTTCCTCCTCCCCACGGGACTCATTAGAGGACACCTCCACCGGCTTCGATGCCACAGGGGCTCCTGGGAGCGCCGGCGACACCAGCCCGCGCGCGTCAAAGGTCGGCCTGGAGGCGATGAATTCCTCCCGGTCCCTTCGCAGGAACAGGGGAACGAAGGCGCTTGGCGGGTACTCCTGGTTGTCCCCAACTATGAGATGCAGGACAGCGGCCAATTCATCGTCAGGCAGGGACCCCGGCCTCAGGCGGGTCTTGTTTCCCTCTTCTTCAAGCTCCAACAGGGGGCGCGCGCGCCTGGAGCGGGGTGATACGTCTCCAACGTATCTATAATTTTTTATTGCTCCATGCTATATTATCTACTGTTTTGGACAATATTGGGCTTTATTATCCACTTTATATTATTTTTGGGACTAACCTATTAACCAGAGGCCCAGCCCAGAATTGCTGTTTTTTGCCTATTTCAGAGTTTCACAGAAAAAGAATAATAAACGGAGTCCAAACGGGATGAAACCTTCGGGAGCGTGATTTTTGGAACGAACATGATCCAGGAGACTTGGACCCTACGTAAGAGAAGATTCCAAGAGGCCACGAGGTAGGGGGCGCGCCTACCCCCCCCCCCCCCCAGGGTGCGCCCTCCACCCTTGTGGGCCCCCTGTTGCTCCACCGACATACTTCTTCCTCCTATATATACCTACGTACCCCCAAACGATCAGAGACGGAGCCAAAAACCTAATTCAACCGCCGCAACCTTCTGTACCCACGAGATCCCATCTTGGGGCATGTTCCAGAGCTCCACTGGAGGGGGCATCCATCACGGAGGGCTTCTACATCA
Organism: Aegilops bicornis; assembly: GCA_021605145.1. Lineage (NCBI taxonomy): Eukaryota > Viridiplantae > Streptophyta > Magnoliopsida > Poales > Poaceae > Aegilops > Aegilops bicornis. The sequence continues at coordinate 376,845,420 of CM038675.1, read as the reverse complement.
ACACCATAGCCTCTCTGATGAAGTGTGAGTAGTTTACCTTAGACCTTTGGGTCCATAGTTATTAGCTAGATGGCTTCTTCTCTCTTTTTGGATCTCAATACAATGTTCTCCCCCTCTCTCGTGGAGATCTATTCGATGTAATCTTATTTTTGCGGTGTGTTTGTTGAGATCGATGAATTGTGGGTTTATGGTCAAGTTTATCTATGAACAATATTTGAATCTTCTCTGAATTCTTTTATGTATGATTGGTTATCTTTGCAAGTCTCTTCAAATTATTAGTTTGGTTTGGCCTACTAGATTGATCTTTCTTGCAATGGGGGAAGTGCTTAGCTTTGGGTTCAATCTTGCGGTGTCCTTTCCGGTGTGATGAGGGGCAGCAAGGCACGTATTGTATTGTTGCCATCGAGGATAACAAGATGGGGTTTTTATCATATTGCATGAATTTATCTCTCTACATCATGTCATCTTGCTTAAGGCGTTATTCTATTTCCATGAACTTAATACTCTAGATGCATGCTGGATAGCGGTCGATGAGTGGAGTAATAGTAGTAGATGCAGGCAGGAGTCGGTCTACTTGTCTCGGACATGATGCCTATATACATGATCATACCTAGATATTCTCATAACTATGCTCAATTATGTCAATTGCTCAACAGTAATTCGTTCACCCACCGTAAAATACTTATGCTCTTGAGAGAAGCCACTAGTGAAACCAATGGCCACCGGGTCTATCTTCATCATATTAATCTTCCAACACGTAGTTATTTCCTTTGCTTTTATTTTTACTTTGCATCTTTATCATAAAAATACCAAAAATATTATCCTATCATATATATCAGATCTCACTCTCGTAAGTGACCGTGAAGGGATTGACAACCCTTATCGCGTTGGTTGCGAGGATTTATTTCTTTTGTGTAGGTGCGAGGGACTCGCGCGTAGCCTCCTACTGGATTGATACCTTGGTTCTCAAAAACTGAGGGAAATACTTATGCTACTTTGCTGCATCACCCTTTCCTCTTCAAGGGAAAACCAACGCAGTGCTCAAGAGGTAGCAAGAAGGATTTATGGCGCCGTTGCCGGGGAGGCTTACGCAAGGTCAAGTCAAGATTTGGACTCCCGAAAACGAACCATTTTTGGCGCGCCGTTCTTTGGGGAGTCTCAAAAAGTCAACATACCAAGTACCCATCACAAACCCTTATCTCCCGCATTACATTATTTGCCATTTGCCTCTCGTTTTCCTCTCCCCCACTTCACCCTTGCCGTTTTATTCTCCTTCTTCCCGTATGCCTTTTTGTTTGTGTTTCCTCGTGCCTTCTATTTGCTTGCATCTTTGCTTGCGAAAAATCTATTGCTATGGATCCACTTAAAGTGTTCTACTTGGATCATCTTCGATTCTTATGCGCCAGGTCTTTGAAACCCCAACTAGCCTAGTTGATGGGAAATCTTTAGATGAGCATGCTCATTTTGTACGTCATCGTTTGTCTGAAAAAGAGAAGCTCTTATGGTATCATATAAATAGTTTGCTTTGCTATGCTTGGAATCTTTGTGAAATTTGTGATTTTACTTGTTGCTCTAAGAACCCTAAAACCACCTTCCATACCTATGTGAGTTCAATAATAATGAAATCTTATCTTCTTATGCAAAGGGTGTTTATAGTTACTATGATATCGAACAAATTGAAGAATTTGTCGTTTTTAAGGGTTCTCATGAAGTTGCTTCTTTGATTGAAAAGTATGATTTTACTCTCAACAAATCTGAAAATTCTGTCATACTTAAATATTGCAATGAAAACCTTGCTCATAATGTCTATGTCCAAGAATTTATTGAAAGAATGACCGTTGCTTTGGAAGAAAATAATGATATACATGAATCTATAGATAATAATGATTCTGATGATTTGGTTGAAATATCCCTTGATGAACATGATTCTTGCTATTCTTGTGGCCATGATGCCAATATTTATGAAGACGAATTTGCTATAGTTCCTTATGTTAAAAATGAGATCGTTGCTATTGCACCCATCCTGATAGTACCTTCGATGAAAAGCATGATTGCAATGATTTTACTATAAATTCTCTTGATGTCAATTGTGCTAACAATATGCAAAACCCTAAGCTTGGGGATGCTAGTTTTGCTATGTCCACTATTTGTTGCAATGATCATGATTGGGGCGATTTTTCTTATGATCTTGAAAATTTATTTAATCCCTATGATGAATATGAGATTGATAATATTGCTTGCAATAATATTGAAAGTGGGTTTGGAAGAGTGTCAACTTTAGATCCCACATATTTGGAGAATATTCAATTTTATGAAATTTTGATAAAGGTGGGTTTGGAGATGTCATGACTTTAGTTAATGATAATCCCACTATTTTGGAAGAGTGTCAACTTCGCATGCATGAGGATCATGTTGAGAATATGTTATGTGATAGCTATTTTGTTGAATTTTCTTATTATCTCACATGTAATTATTATGAGAGAGGAAAATATGATTGTAGAAATTTTCATGTCACTAAATTACCTCTTGTTATGTTGAGATTGCTATTGTTTCTTTCCGCTTCCCTGCATATGCTAGTTTTTGCTTGCTATGATAATTTGTTTGCCTATAAGATGCCTATGCATAGGAAGTATGCTAGACTTAGATGTGTTTGTCATGTGTTTTATGATCCTCTCTTTGCGCTTCAATTCTTGTCTTTCATGTGAGCATCATTAAAATTATCTATGCCTAGCTAAAAGGCTTTAAAGAAAAGCACTTGTTGGGAGGCAACCCAATTTTATTTTTAGTTTTTTTTTGCTTTTTGCTTCTGTTTAGGAATAAATCTTTGTTCTAGCCTCTGCTTAGATGTGTTTTTATGTTTTAATTAGTGTTTGTGTCAAGTTAAACCTATAGGATCTTCTTGGATGATAGTTATTTGATCTTGCAGAAATTTCCAGAAACTTTCTGTTCACGAAAACAATTGTTAAAAAATCACCAGAACGTGATAAAATACTGATTCCAATTGCTGCTGATCAATAAACAAATTGTCTAGGTCGTCCTATTTTGGCTGATTGTTTGGAGTTCCAGAAGTTTGCGTTAGTTACATATTACTATAGACTGTTCTGTTTTTGACAGATTCTGTTTTTCATGTGTTGTTTGCTTATTTTGATGAATCTATGGCTAGTAGAATAGTTTATAAACCATAGAGAAGTTGGAATACAGTAGGTTTAACACCAATATAAATAAAGAATGATTTCATTACAGTACCTTGAAGTGGTCTTTTGTTTTCTTTCGCTAACGGAACTCACGAGATTTCTGTTGAGTTTTGTGTTGTGAAGTTTTCAAGTTTTGGGTGAAAATTTTTGATGGATTATGGAACAAGGAGTGGAAAGAGCCTAAGCTTGGGGATTCCCATGGCACCCCCAAGATAATCTAAGGACACCAAAAAGCCAAAGCTTGGGGATGCCCCGGAAGGCATCCCCTCTTTCGTCTACTTCCATCGGTAACTTTACTTGGAGCTATATTTTTATTCACCACATGATATGTGTTTTGCTTGGAGCATCTTGTATGATTTGAGTCTTTGATTTTTAGTTTACCACAATCATCCTTGCTGTACACACCTTTTGAGAGAGCCATACATGATTTGGAATTTGCTAGAATACTCTATGTGCTTCACTTATATCTTTTGAGTTATATAGTTTTGCTCTAGTACTTCACTTATATCTTTTAGAGCATGGTGGTGGATTTGTTTTATAGAAACTATTGATCTCTCATGCTTAACTTAGATTATTTTGAGAGTCTTAAATAGCATGGTAATTTTCTTAAATAATCCTAATATGCTAGGTATTCAAGAATAGTAAAAACTTTCTAATGAGTGTGTTGAATACTAAGAGAAGTTTGATGCTTGATGATTGTTTTGAGATATGGAGGTAATAATATCAAAGTCGTGCTAGTTGAGTAGTTGTGAATTTGAGAAATGCTTGTGTTGAAGTTTGCAAGTCCCGTAGCATGCACGTATGGTAAACGTTATGTAACAAATTTGAAACACGAGGTGTTCTTTGATTGTCCTCCTTATGAGTGGCGGTCGGGGACGAGCGATGGTCTTTTCCTACCAATCTATCCCCCTAGGAGCATGCGCGTAGTGCTTGGTTTTGATGACTTGTAGATTTTTGCAATAAGTATGTGAGTTCTTTATGACTAATGTTGAGTCCATGGATTATACGCACTCTCACCCTTCCATCATTGCTAGCCCCTTGTCTGCCGTGCATTGCCCTTTCTCAAATTGAGAGTTGGTGCAAAATTCGCCGGTGCATCCAAACCCCGTGATATGATACGCTCTTTCACACATAAACCTCCTTATATCTTCCTCGAAACAGCCACCATACCTACCTATTATGGCATTTCCATAGCCATTCCGAGATACATTGCCATGCAACTTTCCACCATTCCGTTTATCATGACACATTCATCATTGTCATATTGCTTAGGATGATCATGTAGTTGACATAGTATTTGTGGCAAAGCCACCGTTCATAATTCTTTCATACATGTCACTCTTGATTCATTGCATATCCCGGTACACCACCGGAGGCATTCATATAGAGTCATACTTTGTTCTAGTATCGAGATGTAATCATTAAGTTGTAAATAAATAGAAGTGTGATGATCATCATTTTCTAGAGCATTGTCCCAAGTGAGGAATAAAAAAAGAGAGAGAGAGAGAGAAAGGCCATAAAAAAAGAGAAGGCCCAAAAAATGAGAGAAAAAGAGAGAAGGGACAATGTTACTACCCTTTGCCACACTTGTGCTTCAAAGTAACACCATAATCTTCATGATAGAGAGTCTCTTGTTTTGTCACTTTCATATACTAGTGGGAATTTTTCATTATAGAACTTGGCTTGTATATTCCAACAATGGGCCTCCTCAAGTGCCCTAGGTCTTCGTGAGCAAGCAAGTTGGATGCACACCTTTATGGCGACCCGACCTCAGATGGTCAAGTCTCTGTGCTTCAGTGTCATCCCTGGATCGGTAATGCTGACACACACAGTACTCGAAGGATTTATAACAGAGTAGCAATCACACACTTAATACATCGAATGTCTCAAGAGAGAGCTTATTACAATAATATGGCTTAAGGCCATCTAATACGATAACAGCGGAAGGCTTGGAAGATAAAGTGAGTCCATCAACTCAAACGGCATAGCTGAGCTGCACGGCAACGACCTAACGAACCTTACTCCTCGTCTGAGAAGTCTGCAACATAATACGTTGCAACCCGAAAACGGGTCAGCACATGGAATATGCTGGCAATATAACACAGTAGAGCATAAACAGAATAATGCTATCACTACATGAATATTTGGCTGGTGGTAGGCTATATGGTTATATTTTTTGCGAAAAGCCATTTTTTTCCTACAACAAAGGAATAGATTTTAATTTTAACTATCGTGGTGGTTGAACAACATTGAGAAGGTACCCCCGACTCAATCCCAATTAAAGTGATTGACAACCCAACAATATTAATTAAAATTGATGAGATACATGTGATATCCCAAGTACTAGATACTCAAGATTGTCCATAACCGGGGACACGGCTAACCATGATTAGATTGTACACTCTCTGAGAGGTTTCATGACTTTTCCCCACAAGACTCGATCGCCTTCGTTGGATTTCTCGCACTACATGGTGTTTGAGAAACGGATGACCGAGACACAGTCTTTCAGAAACATTAAATCTCTACTCCGGGTAAACCATACCAAACCTACAAAACCCACTACCTGCTGATCTACCTCTTCAAGAGCTTCACGTAACTTAACTATGCTAGAGACCATAATAGCTTGTGGCTGCACACAAAAGTTTCTAGCATGAATCATCTCAGTTCCCTTTGAGCCTGGGTGGCGGTCCATAGGAAGATCACACGGGTACCCCGGGATTTCCAAAAAAATAGACAACCTTTGGGTTCCCTGTGTGCCTCAATCCACCCAGATGTTAATTTAAGTTGCCGCCTTAAGTTGAACCATTAATTAACAATCTCACATCTGTCGTGGATTTCACTCAAACCCGAACCACGTCTACGAGCATAGCATAGCATAGTAATATAAGCAAGCGTAGAAGTAACTCCCAAGGTTTGATGGTAACAGGGCAATAGGTTCTACCTCAAATGACTACTTCCCAACCCACAAATTAATGAAATCCTAATCATGTAATGTTTGAGGATTGAAACTAATTCATAAAACTGGGTATGGAAAGAGTATGATCAATGTGTTACTTGCCTTGATGACGATCCGCGAATCCTAGAGACTCGTAGTAACACGCTTCGCACTCCGGGAATTCTATCGCAAACAAACAATAACATACATAAGCAACAAGCAAAGATGCGCAAACAAAACTCAAACAAAAGAGGTTTACCAGAAAGTTCAACTTAAGAACTCCGGTTAGCAAAAAGAATCAAATCAAACGGAGCAACGAAACTCAAATGGCGAGAGAAACAAGATTCGTTTACTAATCGGAACTAATGTCAAATTTTACAGTACCAAAATCTTGTTCAAGTTGATTAAACAGAAAGAGGGTCTCGAGACGAAGATCCAAGCGCTTGAATCGCCTGATTCCGACTAACGAGCGAAAAGATAAACAGAAACGAAAATCGGATCAGAGATCACGATCGAAAATAATCGTAGATAAATCTGATAAAAAGAAAACTGACGAACAGCCTAACGAACGGGCGTTCGTTAACTGTAACTAACGGCGAAAATCATTAGTTAAGACGTACATACGGTTGAACGTCCGCTAAATAGAAGAACGGAGAAAAACCGGCGAACCGAAAAAAAGGATCTAGGGTTTCTAAAAAAACAGAATGGTTTAAAAAAAACCGGCGGTCTCGGATCCGTCGCGGTACCTCCGGCGAGGCGGCGGGCAACGGGCGGTGACTTCATGGGCGGGCGGCAAAGGGCGGGCGGGCGGCAGCTCGAGGCGCGGCAGCGTGGCGGCAGTGAGGCGCGGGCGGCGGCTGCGGTGGTGGTGGTGGTTTGGGGTGGCGGGGCAACGGCTTATAAAGAGGGGGCGGCTTCTTGGGGAAGGGGCAAGCGGCGGCAGAGACGGAGTCCGGCTCAGACTCCGGTCCGAGCGGCGGCGGGAGGCACGCTGGGAGGTCAAGTAGGGCGGCGGGTCAATGACGGGCCCGGTTGGGTTTCGCCCACGGGCGCGGGAGTTTTTTTTTTAAATAATTTCGCCGACAGAAATAAAATCATAGGAAATAAAATAAAAATCTAAAAATGTCAAAACAAATTTTCACCGTCTAAATGAAATATTGAGAACGAGATGAACATTTTCTTGGGCCTAAAATGCAATTTTGAAAACGTGCAATTTTTCTAATTCAAATAAAATCCAAATACAAAATCAAATAAAATCAAATAAATGATTTTAATATTTTTCCTCCAACTATGTATAACATTCCAAATTGAAAATTTGGGATGTTACAAACCTACCCCCCTTAAGATGAATCTCGCCCTCGAGATTCGGGTTGGCTAGAAAATAGGTGTGGGTGGTCTTCGAGTAAATCATCCTCTCGTTCCGAGGTGGCTTCATCCTCGATATGGTGGCTCCACTGAACTTTGCAAAACTTGATAACCTTGCTGCGGGTGACTCGGCTGGCAAAATCAAGAATCTTAACTGGCTTCTCCTCATAAGTCAAATCACTGTCCAACTGAATCGCCTCCAAGGGTATTGTATCTCTTAACGGTATATCGGCCATTTTAGCATGACACTTCTTCAACTATGAAACATGGAACACATCGTGAACTCCTGACAATCCCTCAGGTAATTCCAACTTGTAGGCAACTTCTCCCATCCATTCCAAAACACGATATGGTCCAACAAAACTTGGGGCTAACTTTCCCTTAACTCCAAAACGTTTCACACCTCGCAAGGGTGATACTCGCAGATATGCTCTTTCTCCAATTTCATATGTTACCTTCTTGTGTTTTGAATCTGCGTAACTATTCTGCCTGGACTGAGCAATCTTCAGTATATCACGAATCAATTTAACCTTCTCTTCAGATTCCTTGATCAAATCTAGTCCAAACAACTGTCGGTCTCCTACCTCATCCCACATCAACGGCGTTCTGCATCTGCGTCCATACAGAGCTTCAAACGGTGCCATGTTCAAACTGGCCTGGTAGCTATTGTTGTATGAGAACTCTGCGTAAGGCAAATTTTCATCCCAACTAGATCCATAATCTAGCGCACAAGCTCTCAACATATCTTCCAGTATCTGGTTGACTCTCTCGGTCTGTCCATCCATCTGCGGGTGAAATGTTGTATTGAACTCCAATCTCGTACCCAAAGTCTGGTGTAACTGATGCCCAAAACTTTGAAGTAAACTGTGTTCCTCGATCTGATACGATGGTCCTCGGAACTACATGCAGACATACGATCCTGGACATATATATCTTGGCCAACTTCGCACTCGTGTAAGTGGTTTTCACTGGGATGAGGTGAACCACTTTGGTCAAGCGATCAACTACTACCCATATTGAATCGTATCCTGCTTTGGTCCTGGGAAATCCGTTGATAAAGTCCATGCCAAGTTTATCCCACTTCCATTCGGGTATCGGCATAGGCTGTAACAGTCCTGCTGGCTTCTGATGCTCTGCCTTTACTCTCTGACATATATCACATACGGCTACATACTCAGCAATATCCTTCTCCATACCAGTCCACCAGAAATGTTCACTCAAATCCAAATACATCTTGGTGTTTTCGGGGTGTATCGAGTATGGTGAGTCATGAGCCTCTTGAAGTATTAACTTCCTGATCTCTGGGTTATTGGGCACATAAACTCGGTCCTCAAACCATAAGGTATCATGCTCATCCTCACGAAAACCTTTGGCCTTTCCTTTGCCCATCTTCTCCTTTATCTCAGCAATCTCTTTGTCATCCTTCTGAGCTTCTCGAATCTTGCCCAACAATGTAAACTGAACCTCCATTGTTGCAACGAATCCTTTTGGAACAATCTCCAATCGAAGTTCCATGATATCCTCTGCTAACTCCTTCGGCAGTCCCTTACTTTCAAGGATATTAGCATAACTCTTCCGCTCAAAGCGTGCCTTTCGACATTGGCCTTTCACGGATGATAGTGTAGCTTCATGTCATAATCCTTTATAAGCTCCAACCATCTCCTCTGCCTAAGGTTCAGCTCCTTCTGTGTGAAAATGTACTTCAAACTCTTATGATCCGTGTACACATCACAATGGTTTCCAATAAGGTAATGTCTCCAAGTCTTTAGTGCATGCACTACGGCTGCTAGCTCCAAATCATGCGTGGCATAGTTCAACTCATGGGGTTTTAGTTGTCGTGAAGCATACGGAACAACTCTTCTGTCATGCATAAGCACAAATCCAAGTCCCAATAGTTTAGCAAATGCATAGGCACCGCAATACACTTGGAAATCCTTACGTATATCTGGCAGTTTCAGCACTGGGGCTGTAGTCAAACGTTACTTCAGCTCCTGGAAACTTGCCTTGCAATCTTCTGTCCATTGAAATTTAGTATCCTTCTTCAATAGTTCAGTCATTGGCTTCGCAATCTTTGAAAAATTCTCAATGAACCTCCGGTAGTATCCTGCGAGTCCAAGGAAACTGCGGATCTCGCTAACTGAAGTGGGTGCCAACCATTCAAAGGATCGACCGGACCTTCTTTGGGGTCTCTTTGCTATACCTTCTCCTGATATAACATGTCCAAGGAATCCGACATCCTTCAACCAAAATTCGCATTTGCTAAACTTAGCATACAACTGGTGTTCCCTGAGTTTCTCAAGAACTAAATGCAAATGCTCCTTGTGATCCTCTTCATTTTTCGAGTATACCATAATATCATCAATAAACACCACGACAAACTTGTCCAAATATTCCATGAACACCTTGTTCATCATGCTCATGAAATAGGCAGGGGTGTTAGTCAGTCCAAACGACATGACCGTATATTCGTATAGTCCATATCGCGTGGTGAACGTTGTCTTCGGTATATCCTTCTCTCGAATCTTCAACTGATGGTATCATGATCGCAGATCGATCTTTGAGAACACTTTAGCTCCTTGCAGCTGATCAAACAGATCGTTGATCATAGGCAGTGGGTACTTGTTCTTAATCGTTACTTCATTCAAGGCTCGGTAATCAACAACCATCCTTAGGGATTTATCCTTCTTCTCCACCAAAAGCACTAGGGCTCCCCAAGGTGATGAACTTCTTCGAATGTATCCTTTCTCCAATAACTCCTTGATCTGCTTCTTAATTTCCTCCAGATCATTCGCGGGCATCCAATAGGGTCTCTTGGATATTGGCCCGGTACCTGGCAATAGCTCTATCAGAAACTCAATGTCTCTATCCGGTGGCATGCCTGGTAACTCCTATGGGAAAACATCCGGGTAATCCTTCACTACAGGCACTTCCTCCTGAACAACTCCCGTAAGGGTATTCACTTGGCTCCTCCTAGGCACATGCATGGATGCATACTTAATCCTTTTTCCCTCCGGGGTGGTGAGATAAATCGATTTACTAGCACATGCCTGGATACATACTTTGACATCCAGTCCATACCCAATATCACATCCAATCCTTGTGACTCCAAGATAATTAGGTCGGACGGAAAAACATGTATGCCAATGGTTAGGGGTATCTGGTCGCACCATCGGCTAGCCATGTATTCTGCTCCAGGTGAACTTACTAAGAGAGGGGTCCTAAGGGTTTGGGTTGGTAGTTTAAACTTATCCACGAATCCCCTTGATATGTATGAATGCGATGCACCAGTATCGAAAAGAACAAGAGCGGTAAATGACTTAACCAAAAACTTACCTATTACCGCGTCCATTTGCTCTTCAACCTCCTCCACGTTAACGTGGTTCACTTGTCCTTTGTTGAATGGATTAGGCTTCTTCCCAGCGCTCCCATTTCCATTTCCATTCCTTCCTTCAGGGCAATCATTGGCATAGTGCCCTGTCTTCCCGCACTTAAAGCAAGTAACTTGACTTAGGTCTCTTTTGGCGGGTGTGGCTGGGTTGGAGCGGTTCTGATTGTTGTTAGCTCCGTTCCCATTCCCATTCTTAGCACCATTGTGGCTATGTGATCCTCCTCTAGTGTGGTTGTGACCTCCATGGTTATGAACTAGCCCTCTCGAGTTCGGGGTTAGGCGAGGCTTCTGCTGAGCTCCTGAGTTATACTTCCCTTGTCCGTACTTCCTCTTACGGCTCTCAATCTGTTGTTGCTTCCCTTCAATCATAAGAGCCTTTTCTACCAATTCCTGGTAGTTTTTGAAGGTTGCTACCATCAACTGCATGCTCATCTCATCATTCAGCCCTTCCATAAACTTCTCCTACTTCACGGCATCTGTGGCCACATCATCAGGGGCATAGCGTGATAACTTGCTAAACTCATCCACGTACTAAGCCACAGTACGGTTCCCTTGGCGTAAGTTGCGGAACTCCCGCTTCTTCATCTGCATAGCCCCAGTTGAGACATGGGCTGTGCGGAAAGCTTGCTGAAACTGGTCCCAAGTGATATTGGCTACAGGAAAAGTGGTCGTGTAATTCTCCCACCATGAGGCTGCTAGTCCATCCAATTGATGTGCGGCAAATCGCACCTTCTCAACATCTGTGCAACCTGCGGTGGTCAACTCCATTCCAATACAGCGTAGCCAATCATCAGCAACTATAGGCTCGATGCTACTGGAAAACACCGGCGGCTGTAAACTTAGAAAACGGGCTAGGTTGTCCACTGGTGACGGGTTGTTGTTGTTGTTGTTGTTGTTGTTGTTGCTCTGTTTCTGAACTAGGAATTGCATCAAAGCATTCTGCTGCTGGATCAACTGAGTGAGCTCCGGCGGAAAGGCAAAACCGGTGTCACGTCTCGGAGGCATCGGATGGGTTTAGATGGAAGAGATCAGAATAGAAAAAGGTCTAATGAGAAAGCACTACCCATATGCACATGAGACAAACACAATCATTTCACTCAATCAATCAAGCAAGGGCATACAAGCGGTCTAGAACTATCGCAAAAGTGCTCAACTACTACTAAATACATGGGGGAATACTACTAATATATGGTGGTCATCCAGAAATTTTGATCGGTGGAAGACTCCATGATGTCCGCTCCGGCTTTCGTCTTCAAAATCATCATCACTAGGATCGGAATCGGTGTCGTCGATGATGATGTAGTTGTCCGGGCAAGTGGGGTCATCGTCTTCTTCTCCCGGTGCGGGTCCTCCCATGAATACTCCGATCTTCTTAATCAAGTCGTCATTCTTCTCCAGTAGTATCTTGATTTCCTCCTCATATCCATCGCGTGTAAACTTGAGTTCTTCCTCCAGTTCGATGATCCTAGTCTTCTCCTTCTTCAAGTCCATCATGTCCGTGCACATCTGGTTCTCCTAGCGTCGAATGTGCTAGTTTAACTCCTGGATGAAAGCTGCAATGGATCTATCCTTCTTGGTGCTGATTACTTCCCATTGCTCGTCTCTGCGCCCACATATTTGGTAGATAGTGTCCTTGAGTTCCCTGTTGTAGATTCCTCCAATGCGTCCCATGGTAATGTGGGCTGCCATGCTCTTGCCTAGACTCCAGGTGGGTGCTTCGAAAGAAAATTCTATGGGTTTAGAAGTTGGCGAGAACGTCCTTCCTAGAACTTGTACTTGAATCATCCAGCGCTACTCTTCAGGTAAAGTGGCGTTGTACGTCCCAGTGAAGCTTGATATTCCAATGTTCAAGTACCTAGTGACTTCCTTCAAGTGGCGCCCAAAAGGTGTGTCTTCATACGGTTGTGCAAACTTGTTCTTCATCTCCGTCATCCTAAAGAGTAGAAAGTGGAGAGGAGTAAGAAATGAGTGGAGAAGTGTGACCTATGGTTTATCTTAGTGGTCGTGTCCTACACTCAGCGTGTGCTCTGATACCATCTTGTAGCGACCCGACCTCAGATGGTCAAGTCTCTGTGCTTCAGTGTCATCCCTGGATCGGTAATGCTGACACACACAATACTCGAAGGATTTGTAACAGAGTAGCAATCACACACTTAATACATCAAATGTCTCAAGAGAGAGCTTATTACAATAATATGGCTTAAGGCCATCTAATACGATAACAGCTGACGGCTTGGAAGATAAAGTGAGTCCATCAACTCCAACGGCATAGCTGAGCTGCACGGCAACGACTCAATCTAACCTTACTCTTCTCCGAAAAGTCTGCAACATAATACGTTGCAGCCCGAAAATGGGTCAGCACATGGAATATCCTGGCAATATAACACAGTAGAGCATAAACAGAATAATGCTATCACTACATGAATATTTGGCTGGTGGAAGGCTGTATGGTTATAGTTTTTGCGAAAAGCCAATTTTTCCCTACAACAAAGGAATAGATTTTAATTTTAACTATCATGGTGGTTGAACAACATTGAGAAGGTACCCCCCAACTCAATCCCAATTAAAGTGATTAACAACCCAACAATATTAATTAAAAGTGATGAGATACATGTGATATCCCAAGTACTAGATACTCAAGATTGTCCATAACTGGGGACACGGCTAACCATGATTAGATTGTACACTCTGTAGAGGTTTGCGCACTTTTCCCCAAGACTCGATCGCCTTCGTTGGATTTCTCGCACTACATGGTGTTTGAGAAACGGATGACCGAGACACGGTCTTTCAGAAACATTAACTCTCTACTCCGGGTAGACCATACCAAACCTACAAAACCCACTACCTGCTGATTTACCTCTTCAAGAGCTTCACGTAACTTACTTAACTATGCTAGAGCCCATAATAGCTTGTGGATGCACACGGAAGTTTCTAGCATGAATCATCTCAGTTCCCTCCGAGCACAGGTGGCGGTCCATAGGAAGATCACACGGGTACCCGGGATTTCAAAAAATGCAGACAACCTTTGGGTTCCCCAGGTGCCTCAGTCCACCTACATGTTAATTTAAGTTGCCACCTTAAGTTGAACCATTAATTAACAATCTCACATCTGTCATGGATTTCACTCAAACCCGAACCACGTCTACGAGCATAGCATAACATAGTAATATAAGCAAGCGTAGAAGTAACTCCCAAGGTTTGATAGTAACAGGGCAATAGGTTCTACCTCAAATGACTACTTCCCAACCCACAAATTGATGACATCCTAATCATGCAATGTTTTAGGATTGAAACTAATTCATAAAACTGGGTATGGAAAGAGTACGATCAATGTGTTACTTGCCTTGGTGACGATCCGCGAATCCTAGAGACTCATAGTAACACGCTTCGCACTCCGGGAATTCTATCACAAACAAACAATAACATACATAAGCAACAAGCAAAGATGCGCAAACAAAACTCAAACAAAAGAGGTTGACCAGAAAGTTCAACTTAAGAACTCCGGTTAGCAAAAAGAATCAAATCAAACAGAGCAACGAAACTCAAACGGCGAGAGAAACAAGATTCGTTTACTAATATGAACTAAGGTCAAATTTTACAGTACCAAAATCTTGGTCAAGTTGATTAAACAGAAAGAGGGTCTCGAGACGAAGATCCAGGCGCTTGAATCGCCTGATTCCGACTAACGGGCGAAAAGATAAACAGAAACGAAAATCGGATCAGAGATCGCGATCGAAAATAATCGCAGATAAATCCGATAAAAAGAAAACTGACGAACAGCCTAACGAACGAGCGTCCGTTAACTGTAACTAACGGCGAAAATCATTCGTTAAGACAAATGTACGGACGAACGTCCGCTAAATAGAAGAACCGAGAAAAACCGGCAAACCGAAAAAATGGATCTAGGGTTTCTAAAAAACCCGAACGGTTTAAAAAAACCCGGCGGTCTCGGATCCGGCGCGGTACCTCCGGCGAGGGGCTCCGGCGAGGCGGCGGGGCAACGGGGCGGCGGCTCGCGGGCGGTGGCAGGCGGCGGCGGCAGCAAGCGGCGGCGGCGGCGCTCATGCGGCACAAGGGCCGCGGTGGTGGTGGTGGTTTGGGGTGGCGGGCAACGGCTTATAAAGAGGGGGCGCTTGGGAAGGGGCAAGCGGCGGCGGAGACGAAGTCCGCTCGACTCGGTCCGAAAGCGATGGCGGCGCTGGCAGCAAGGCGGCGGGCGGCGGTTAGTAAACTGGCCGGGTTTCACTTAGTCGGGAGTTTTTTTTTAAAATAATTTCACCGACAGAAATAAAATCATAAAAAATAAAATAAAAATCTAAAAATGCCAAAACAAATTTTCACCGTCTAAATGAAATATTTAGAACGAGATGAACATTTTCTTGGCCCTAAAATGCAATTTTGAAAACGTGCAATTTTTCTAATTCAAATAAAATCCGAATACAAAATCAAATAAAATCAAAAAAATGATTTTAATATTTTTCCTCCAATATTTCAATTATTTTGGAGAAGTCATATTATCTCCTCTCATATATTCTAATATGAAATATTTTTTGGAGAGAAAAATAATTAAAATCCAATCCTCGCTTCGTTATTTGATAAAAATCAAATATGATAACCGGAAAATCCCCAACTCTCTCCGAGGGTCCTTGAGTTGCTTAGGATTTCGAGGATTGCAGAGCGAAAATGAATAAAATATGATATGCAAGGATGACCTATGTATAACATTCCAAATTGAAAATTTGGGATGTTACACCCACTTAGTTTCTTTTGTTGAGATTTCATACATTTATAGCTCTAGTGCATCCGTTGTATGGCAATCCCTACTCCTTGCATTAACGTCAATCGATGGGCATCTCCACAGCTCATTGATTAGCCTCGTTGATGTGAGACTTTCTCCTTTTTTGTCTTCTCCACATAACCCCCGTCATCATATTCTATTCCACCCATAGTGCTATGTCCATGGCTCGCGCTCATATATTGCGTGAAAGTTTATAGGTTTGAGATTACTAAAGTATGAAACAATTGCTTGGCTTGTCATCGGGGTTGTGCATGATGAGAGCATTCTTGTGTAATGAAAATGGAGCATGACTAAACTATATGATTTTGTAGGGATGAACTTTCTTTGGCCATGTTATTTTCAGAGGACATAATTGCTTAGTTAGTATGCTTGAAGTATTATTATTTTGATGTCAATATGAACTTTTATCTTGAATCTTTTGGATCTGAATATCCATACCACAATTAAGAAGAATTACATTGAAATTATGCCAAGTAGCACTCCCTATCAAAAATTTTGTTTTTATCATTTACCTACTCGAGGACGAGCAGGAATTAAGCTTGGGGATGCTTGATACGTCTCCAACATATCTATAATTTTTGATTGCTCCATGCTATATTATCTACTATTTTGGACAATATTGGGATTTATTATCCACTTTTATATTATTTTCGGGACTAACCTATTAACCGGAGGCCTAGCCCAGAATTGTTGTTTTTTTTGCCTATTTCAGAGTTTCGCAGAAAAAGAATATCAAACGGAGTCCAAACGGAATGAAACCTTCGGGAGCGTGATTTTTGGAACGAACATGATCCAGGAGACTTGGACCCTATGTAAGAGAAGCTTCCAGGAGGCCACGAGGTAGGGGGCGCGCCTACCCCCCCAGGGCGCGCCCTCCACCCTCATGGGCCTCCTGTTGCTCCACCGACGTACTTCTTAGTCCTATATATACCTACTTACCCCCAAACGATCAGAACAGAAGCCAAAAACCTAATTCCACCGCCGCAACCTTCTGTACCCATGAGATCCCATCTTGGGGCCTGTTAGGAGCTCATGGGAGGGCATCCATCACGGTGGGCTTCTACATCAACACCATAGCCTCTCCGATGAAGTGTGAGTAGTTTACCTCAGACCTTCGGGTCCATAGTTATTAGCTAGATGGCTTCTTCTCTCTTTTTGGATCTCTATACAATGTTCTCCCCCTCTCTCGTGGAGATCTATTCGATGTAATCTTCCTTTTGCGGTGCATTTGTTGAGATCGATGAATTGTGGGTTTATGATCAAGTTTATCTATGAACAGTATTTGAATCTTCTCTGAATTCTTTTATGTATGATTGGTTATCTTTGCAAGTCTCTTGAATTATCTATTTGGTTTGGCCTACTAGATTGATCTTTCTTGCAATGGGGAAGTGCTTAGCTTTGGGTTCAATCTTGCGGTGTCCTTTCCCAAAGGATGAGGGGCAGCAAGGCACGTATTGTATCGTTGCCATCGAGGATAATAAGATAGGGTTTTAATCATATTGCATGAATTTATCCCTCTACATCATGTCATCTTGCTTAAGCGTAACTCTGTTTCCATGAACTTAATACTCAAGATGCATGCTGGATAGCGGTCGATGAGTGGAGTAATAGTAGTAGATGCAAGCAAGAGTCGGCTACTTGTCTCGGACGTGATGCCTATATACATGATCATACCTAGATATTCTCATAACTATGCTCAATTACATCCAATTGCTCAACGATGAATTGCTCACCCACCGTAAAATACTTATGCTCTTGAGAGAAGCCACTAGTGAAACCTATGGCCCCCGGGTCTATCTTCATCATATTAATCTTCCAACACGTAGTTATTTCATTTGCTTTTTACTTTGCTTTTATTTTTACTTTGCATCTTTATCATAAAAATACCAAAAATATTATCCGATCATATCTATCAGATCTCACTCTTGTAAGTGACCGTGAAGGGATTGACAACCCCTTATCGCGTTGGTTGCGAGGATTTATTTGTTTCGTGTAGGTGCGAGGGACTCGCGCGTAGCCTCCTACTGGATTGATACCTTGGTTCTCAAAAACTGAGGGAAATACTTACGCTACTTTGCTGCATCACCCTTTCCTCTTCAAGGGAAAACCAACGCGGTGCTCAAGAGGTAGCACGGGGCAACTCGCAGCGTCAAGAACTCCCTCAGGAGCATGACCCCCGTCACCTTGGCCGCCTTCATGTTGCCCGGCTTCAAGCCGGTCATCATCTGCCCCAACAATAGCGATGCCCGCTCATCAGCAAGCTCCGCCTTGGGCCACCCCCCGTTGGAAGAGGGTGCCACCGTTGGCAACACCAGACGCCGACCGGTGCACTTGGCGTCCACCATGACCCATTTGGATCGAATGTTGTCGGCCCTTTTCCGGTGCTCGAGATCGAGTTGGCCTTGCCGGATGCGACGAAATTAGCGCATCCGTAGATGTGCCCCTCGCTGACACAGAGGAAGAAGAAATGGCGTAGGAGTGCCATGGATGGCATCACGCCCAGATACGCCTCGCAGTAGTAGGCGAAGATGGAGAGGAGGAGGATAGAGTTGGGATGGAGATGCAACGCCTGCAGCCCTTAGTGGTCGAGGACTTCATAAAGAAATCGGAGAAGGGAGGAACCAACCCGACGGCAACACTGCTCGAGAAGAAGGGGAAGAAAGTGCTTTCCTCAGGCTCCGGCACGTCGGAGGCAAGCCGGAGCTTGGTCTCCCCCCACTCATTGCTCTCACCCGCCGTCAGCAGGCGCGTGGAGGCGAGGCTCTTCTCCATGACGGTAGGCGCTTCAAGAGCCGGCTCATACCAAGTCGGTACCGAGGAAGTCCTCACTTTGCGCGGCGCATGGATCGCAGATGCAGGATGAGACTGGAGCGGATCTGGAGGTAGCGGTGGCGAGGAGCGATAAAGGGGATCTGGAGCGAGGCGAGGAAGAAGCAATGAAGGCAAGTACTGCCTGCGCCAGCCCTTTGTCAGGTCAACCAGTTGCCGAAGCAGCATGGGGAAGCGGAGACGCCCACGTCCAATCAACCGCCACGCGTCGACCGAGGCCGCAGGCTTTTGGGGCCAGCGGTGCTCCGTACTTGACCCTTGGCTTCGCCGCGAAGTCAAGCCCGAGCGCACCTTGGGCCCGGGGGCTACTGTCGGCGTTCTGGGAACGGGGGTCCCCAGACTTTCCTGCCTGCGGCCCGTGGCGTGGCTAAGCTAGCGGGCCCGTACGACCCATCTTCATCAGCAAAGCACCCAAGACCCTTGCGAGGGGCCAAGCCTCGTGAGGCGGACGACGCAAGACCTCCTCGGGAGTGGCCTAGCCAGACAGGCTCACGAGGAGCGGAGATATCAAGGCGGGGAAAACCTCATGAGGCTCTCGTGACGTGAGCTATGACGATCGGCACCAGGCGGGCACCATGCGGGTGCCAGCGTGCGCATCGTCCTTGTTTCCTCTTTGGTGCTAAGGAGGCCAGCGCAGGCGAGGAGTACCGAGGCAGCAGGCAAAGGTTGTCATATCGGTGCAACGAGACCAAGACCAGGAGGACGGCAAGACGGAGGTCATCGTGGAGCCCAAGACAGCGTCACCACCAGAGCCTTTTGCAGGCGGATACCGCTTTTGTCAGGATAGCTTGTACTAGTTGTTCCCCTTCAAATTTGCCCGCCGTTGTTGGCTCCCTTCCCACTCGATATTTGGGAAGAGAACCAGGGCCTATATAAGTAGAACTAGCCACCACAGTAGGGAGGAGAGCTTGATCTAATCTGATCGAGAGCATACCCTAGCCACTAGAACACCTCAACCTCAGGAGGTTGTTCTTCCCTTTGTACTGTTCTTCATCCGCCCAAGAGGCAATCCACCACCACCACACTGGAGTAGGGTATTACACCACAATGGTGGCCCGAACCAGTATAAATCTTGTGTCCTTCTGTGTTGCGAGTTCGTCGAGTTCATCCGCGAGATCTTAGTGAGCTAGGGCGTGGATCGGTAAGAGGGAAAGACTTCGCGCGCACCCCAGAGTTCGAACCTTAAGGGTTTGCCGGAACCCCACATCCGACACTTTCCTCCCACCTTTGCCAACGCCCCAATGGACTTGGAGGGCAAGAAACCAGCCTCCTCCACCCCTATATATAGTGGGGAGGTGCATGGGAGCTTCAACCCTTGCCCATGGCGCAGCCCTCCCCCTCCAACTCCTCCTCCTCCGTTGAGCATAGTGAAGCTCTGCCGGAGAACCATGACCTCCACCACCACGCCATCGTGCTGCCGGAGTTCTCCCTCAACTTCTCATCTCCCCTTGCTGGATCAAGAAGGAGGAGACGTCCCTGGGCTGTACGTGTGTTGAACGCGGAGGCGCAGTCTGTTCGGCGCTTGGATCGGATCTTCTGCGATTTGAATCGCCGTGAGTACGACTCCATCAACCATGTTCTTGTAACGCTTCCGCTTAGCGATCTTCAAGGGTATGAAGGTGCACTCCCTCTCTCTCGTTGCTATCATCTCCTAGATTGATCTTGGTGACACGTAGGAATGTTTTTGAATTATTACTATGTTCCCCAGTAGTGGCATCATGAGCCAGGTCTATGCGTAGATTCTATGCACGAGTAGAACACAAGTAGTTGTGGGCGATGATTTGTTCAATTTGCTTACCGTTACTAGTCCTATCTTGATTCGGCGGCATTGTGGGATGAAGCAGCCCAGACCGACCTTACACGTATGCTTACGTGAGACAGGTTCCACCGACTGACATGCACTTGAGGCACAAGGTGGCTAGCGGGTGTCTGTCTCTCCCACTTTAGTCGGATAGGATTCGATGAAGAGGGTCCTTATGAAGGGTGAATAGCAATTGGCATATCACCATTGTGGCTTTTGCGTAGGTAAGAAACGTTCTTGCTAGAAACTCATAGCAGCCACGTAAAACATGCAACAACAATTAGAGGACGTCTAACTTGTTTTTGCGGGGTATGCTATGTGATGTGATATGGCCAAAAGGATGTGATGAATTATATATGTGATGTATGAGATTGATCATGTTCTTGTAATAGGAATCATGACTTGCATGTCGATGAGTATGACAACCGGCAGGATCCATAGGAGTTGTCTTAATTTATTGTATGACCTGCGAGTCAATATAAACGCCATGTAATTACTTTACTTTTTGCTAACCGTTAGCCATAGTGGTAAAAGTAATAGTTGGCGAGATAACTTCATGAAGACACGATGATGGCGATCATGGTGTCATGCCGGTGACGATGGTGATCATGTCGCGCCTCGAAGATGGAGATCAAAGGCGCAAGATGATATTGGCCATATCATGTCACTTTATGATTTGCATGTGATGTTTATCCTGTTTACATCTTATTTTCTTAGAATGACAGTAGCATAAATAAGATGTTCCTTTATGATTTGCATGTGATGTTTATCATGTTTACATCTTATTTTCTTAGAATGACAGTAGCATAAATAAGATGTTCCTTTATGATTTGCATGTGATGTTTATCATGTTTACATCTTATTTTCTTAGAATGACAGTAGCATAAATAAGATGTTCCCTCACTAAAGTTTCAAGAAATGTGTCCCTCCTATGTGTGCACCATTGCGAAGGTTCATTGTTTCGAAGCACCACGTGATGATCGAGTGTGATAGATTCTAACGTTCGAATACAACGGGTGTAAGCCAGATTTACACATGCAAAACACTTAGGTTGACTTGACGAGCCTATCATGTACAGACATGGCCTCGGAACATGAGAGACCAAAAGGTCGAACATGAGTCGTATAGTAGATGCGATCAACATGGAGATGTTCACCGTTGATGACTAGTCTGTCTCACGTGATGATCGGACACGGCCTAGTCGATTCGGATCATGTATCACTTAGATGACTAGAGGGATGTCTATCTGAGTGGGAGTTCATTACATAATTTGATTAGATGAACTTAATTATCATGAACTTAGTCTAAAATTTTCTTTACAATCTATCCTGTAGATCCAATGGCCCACGCTAATGTTGCCCTCAACTTCAACGCGTTCCTAGAGAAAACCAACCTGAAAGATGATGGAAGCAACTATACGGACTAGTTATGTAACTTGAGGATCATCCTCATAGCTGCCAAGAAAGCATATGTCCTTGAAGCACCGCTAGGTGACGCACTCATTTTCCCAGCAACTCAAGACGTTACGAATGCATGGCAGTCGCGTAGTGATGATTACTCCCTGGTTCAGTGTGGCATGCTTTACAGCTTAGAACCGGGGCTCCAAAAGCGTCTTGAGCAACACAGAGCATATGAGATGTTCCAAGAGCTGAAAATGGTTTTCCAAGCTCATGCCCGGGTTGAGAGATATGAAGTCTCTAACAAGTTCTACAGTTGTAAGATGGAGGGAATAGTTCTTTCAGCGCATATACTCAAAATGTCTGGGTTGCACAACCGCTTGTCTCAATTGGGAGTTAATCTTCCAGATGACTCGGCCATTAACAGAATCCTCCAGTCGCTTCCGCCTAGCTACAAGAGATTTGTGATGAACTACAATATGCAAGGGATGGAGAAGTCCATTCCCGAGTTATATTCAATGCTGAAATCAGTAGAGGTGGAAATCAAAAAGGAACATCAAGTGTTGATGGTGAATAAGACCACTAGTTTCAAGAAAGGCAAGGGTAAGAAGAACTTCAAGAAGGACGGCAAGGGGGTTGCAGCACCTGGTAAGTCATTTGCCAGGAAGAAGAAGCCAAAGAATGGACCCAAGCCTGAGACTGAGTGCTTTTATTGCAAGGGAAATGGTCACTGGAAGCGGAATTGCCCCAAGTATTTAGCAGATAAGAAGGCCGGCAACGCCATAGGTATATATGATATAAAAGTTATTGATGTGTACCTTACCAGCGCTCGTAGTAGCTCCTGGGTATTTGATACCGGTGCGGTTGCTCACATTTGTAACTCAAAACAGGAGCTGCGGAATAAGCCGAGACTGGCGAAGGACGAGGTGACAATGCGTGTTGGGAATGGTTCCAAGGTCGATGTGATCGCCGTCGGCATGCTACCTCTACATCTACCTTCGGGATTAGTTTTAAATCTCAATAATTGTTATTTAGTACCATCTTTGAGCATGAACATTGTATCTGGACCTCGTTTGATGTGAGATGGCTACTCATTTAAATCCGAGAATAATGGTTGTTCTATTTATATGAGAGATATGTTTTGTGGTCATGCCCCGCTGGTAAATGGTTTATTTTTATTGAATCTCGAACGTGATGTTACACATATTTATAGTGTCAATGCCAAAAGATGTAAGGTTGATAATGATAGTCCTGCATTCTTGTGGCACTGCCGCCTTGGTCATATTGGTGTCAAACGCATGAAGAAACTCCACGTAGATGGACTTTTGGAGTCTCTTGGTTATGAATCATTTGACACGTGCGAACCATGCCTCATGGGCAAAATGACCAAGACTCCGTTCTTTGGAACAATGGAGCGAGCAACCAACTTGTTGGAAATAATACATACTGATGTATGCGGTCCAATGAGCGTTGAGGCTCGCGGTGGCTATCGTTATGTTCTCACCCTCACTGATGACTTAAGTAGATATGGGTATGTCTACTTAATGAAACACAAGTCTGAGACCTTTGAAAAGTTCAAGGAATTTCAGAGCGAGGTAGAGAATCAACGTGACAAGAAATTAAAGTGCTTACGATCAGATCATGGAGGAGAATATTTGAGTCACGAGTTTGGCATGCACTTAAGGAAATGTGGAATTATTTCACAACTCACGCCGCCTGGAACTCCTCAGCATAATGGTGTATCCGAACATCGTAATCGCACTTTATTGGATATGGTACGATCTATGATGTCTCTTACCGATCTACCGCTATCATTTTGGGGTTATGCTTTAGAGACTGCCGCATTCACTTTTGAAAGGATCGAGAAGAGGTGTCTAGAGGGGGGTGAATAGACTCTAAGAAGAAAAGTTGCAGTTTTAATTTCCTTAAGTTGATGTGGAGTTTTGGCACAAGTTTAAACATTCACAATACATATCAAGCAAGCATGGCAAGAGTATATGAGCAGCGGAAAGTAAAGCATGCAAGTTGCAAGAATGTAAAGGGATGGGATTGGAGTGTGCAAACGCGATTTGGAGACATGGAGATTTTTTATCCGTGGTTCCGATAGGTGGTGCTATCGTACATCCACGTTGATGGAGACTTCAATCCATGAAGGGTAACGGTTGCGCGAGTCCACGGAGGGCTCCACCCACGAAGGGTCCACGAAGAAGCAACCTTGTCTATCCCACCATGGTCGTCGCCCACGAAGGACTTGCCTCACTCGGGTAGATCTTCACGAAGTAGGCGATCTCCTTGCCCTTACAAACTCCTTGGTTCAACTCCACAATCTTGACAGAGGCTCCCAAGTGACACCTAGCCAATCTAGGAGACACCACTCTCCAAGAAGTAACAAATGGTGTGTTGATGATGAACTCCTTGCTCTTGTGCTTCAAATGATAGTCTCCCCAACACTCAACTCTCAGGACTGGATTTGGTGGAAAGATGATTTGAGTGGAAAGCAACTTGGGAAAGGCTAGAGATCAAGATTTATGTGGTTGGAATGGAATATCTTGACCTCAACACAAGTGTAGGTGGTTCTCTCTCAGAAAATGTATGTTGGAAGTGTAAGAATGTTCTGATGGCTCTCTCTGTGAATGAAGAGTGGGTGGAGGGGTATATATAGCCTCCACACAAAATCTAACCATTGCACACAATTTACCAAACTCGGTGGGACCGAATAGTTAAACTTGGTCAGACCGATTTAGTTCATAATGTGGCCGTTGGGATTTTCGGTGGGACCGACACGTCAACTCCATGAGAACGATTCAATTAGGGTTAGGGCATAACGTAATATCGGTGAGACCAATTACACAAACTCGATGAGACCAATTTTGGTAATAGACAAACAGAGAGTTGGTCAGGCAAACTCGATGGGACCGATTCGCTCATCTCGGTTGGACCGAAATGTTACGAAGGGGTGATAGAGAGTTTGCATTGCACTCTCGGTGGGACCGATTGCATATTTCGGTGAGACCGAAATTATTGCAATAGGCAACAGAGAGTTTGCAATCCCATCTCGATGAGACCGAGATCCAAATTGGTGAGACCGAATTGATTAGGGTTTCTGGCAGTGGCAATATCAAGAGAACTCGGTGGCGCCGGATAGAAAGATTCAGTGGGGCCGAGTTTGACTTTTGGTTTGGGACATGTGTGGATGTGAGTTTGAGGGCTTTGGAGCATATCACTAAGCACTTTGAGCAAGCAAGCCATTAAGCAACACCTCATCCCCTCTTAATAGTATTGGCTTTCCTATGGACTCAATGTGATCTTGGATCACTAAAATAGAAAATGTAGAGTCCTGAGCTTTGAGCTTGAGCCAATCCTTTGTCCTCAAAGAACTTGAAGAGGTTCCACATCCTCTAGTCCATGCCACTCCATTGTTGAACTTATCTGAAACATACTAGGTAGAAGCATTAGTCCAACAAGAGATATGTTGACATTAATTACCAAAACCACATAGGGAGCACTTGTGCTTTCAATCTCCCCCTTTTTGGTAATTTATGACAACATACAGCAAAGCTTTAGATAAAGATATAGGGAATGACAAGTAAAGCTTTGCAAGGACATGTAACATGCATAGGCTCCCCCTACATGTATGCAATCATGTGAATATGGAACATAAGTGCATATGAGTGCATAATCATGACAGAGCAAGCAATGAGTTACATGTATCTTGGCTATATGCATTAGAGCAAATGAGGTAAATATGGGAAATGTACCTTCATGCTCATGAGTTGTTCTTGCAAACAGTATGTACAACAGCAAGAAATCCTCATACACATGACTGTGATGCATATACTTACCTTTTGATCTTGAGTTGGCTTAGGAAGAAGTGAACCTGAGTAAACAAGGTTAGGTAACACAGATACACCTACTAGCCAGAGCAAACAACAGAAACCACAAGAGTACCAAGACTGGGATGCCATGTAGAGTGAGTACTGAGTATCTATTGGATATAGACATGTCCCCAAGGGTAAAGATGTGCAATGAATTCAAGGATTTCCTTCCCTTAGATGTCTTGCTCCCCCTGAATCTAGCATGGGATACTGGAATAAGATAGGGAACAGAAAAACAGAGCTAAGACAAGAAACAGAGCTAATGCAAACAATTAAATATGAACATGTCTTTCCCCTCTTAAATACATGTGACTTCTCTCCTCTTGAACACCAAGCATCTGGGGTTTCTACACTCTCCCCCTGAGCATTCTCTCCCCTTATAAAAATGATTAAGCTTTTGATGTGATCTCTCTCTCCCCCTTTGACATCAATTTCCAAGAAGGGTTCTTCTGGATCTTTGTTTCAAATGGGTTTGGTCCTTGAGTCACAGAGCAAAGTAGCAAGTCAAATGTGATGCTGGTAGAGGACAAGAATCATTGAGTGGAGCTGGAGAAAAAAGAATGCAGGAACAAGTGGCAAACTGTCTTTTCTGCAGTTAAATCGGTAGCACCGAGTTGTGCACTTCGGTGGCACCGAAGGAATTCGGTTGGACCAAAGAAAACAAACCGGTGTTCATCACAGTGAAAACACTTATCACCTCAGCTCACTAGGCAATTAAGATCTCACAAGGATTTGCAAGGAATTAGCTGAGAGATGTGCAATGAATTGGATACAGGGAATGCAGAACAGAACAAGAAAAAGAAAAGAAAAGATCTAGATGAAGTTTTTTTTGAAGGGGGAAACAAATATGCATGAGACAAATGCAAGAGCACGGAGAAACGCAAGAGAACTTCATCTAGAATTGGTCGGTGACAAAGTCACCTATGTTAGAGTATATTGACTTAGGAGTCAAGTGAGGTCACTTGATCATTGGTCATACTCAGCGTTTAAGCTCAAAATGGGGTTACTATTTTTCGTTTAAGCATCTTGATGTATTCACATCTTGTTGAGTTGCTTTGACCTGTAACTTGGAGCAAAGCTTCTCTAAGATGGAATAACATACCTTGGGTGGTGGTGTTGATTTTGATCATGTAGTTGAACTTGTGTGGGTTGCTCAAGGTTGATGTAGCTTACCAAGAATTTGGAGCACCACTCAGAATTTGAGTTCATCTACCTACATGGGTTAGTCTTGCAAGAAAGAGCACTTGTATCCAAAATTACCATCATAAAATTTAATATAGAATTTGTCAAATGATATGTTTGAAGAGTTTCGTGCTTCCTTGTCTTCAACCACCATTGTGTAGAGACTTGGTGATGTAGAAATTGCTCAAGATGTGAGTGGGTTGCAATCTCATGGATTTAGATTCATCCAAGTACCTACAAGGGTTAGATAGCATGCAAGGGTGTGAATATATCCAAGACATATAAATAGCATCATGAAAGAAATATCAAGGATTAGTCAAAGGCTCATGCCTTGCATGTATCCAAATGGAGTTCCTACTCCAAGTTTGAAGCATCAATGATGTTCAATTCACCTCTCAAACGACAAAAGACTTTCTCATCTAGCGGTTTGGTGAATATATCCGCCAATTGCTTATCGGTGCGAACATGCTTAAGATCAATGTCCCCTTTGGCAACATGATCTCGAACTAAATGATGACGAACTTCAATATGCTTAGTTCGAGAATGTTGCACGGGATTGTGAGCAATCTTGATAGCACTTTCATTGTCACAAAGCAGTGGAACATGTTTCACATATATCCCATAATCTTTAAGAGTTTGGGTCATCTAAAGTAATTGAGCACAACATTAACCAGTTGTAATGTATTCCGCTTCAGCGGTGGATAAGGATGCCGAGTTTTGTTTCTTGGAGGACCAAGACACAAGAGATCTACCAAGAAATTGGCAAGTACCCGAAGAGGACATTCTATCAACCTTGTCTCCGGTATAGTCCGAATCGGAGTAACCAACAAGATCGAAAGAAGACCTCTTAGGATACCAAATGCCAAAATTTGGTGTGTGTATTAAGTATCTCACTATCCTTTTCACAGCCTTAAGATGACATTCTTTAGGGGCCGCTTGATATCGCGCACACATGCACACACTTAGCATAATATCGGGACGAGAGGCACATAGATATAATAATGAACCAATCATGGAGTGGTAGACCTTTTGATCGACCGGTTCACCATCTTTGGTCAAATCAAGATGTCCACTAGTAGGCATGGGTGTAGTCATACCTTTGCATTCTTGCATATTGAACTTCTTGAATAAGTCCTTGGTGTACTTTGTTTGAGAGACAAATGTACCTTCCTTAGTTTGCTTGATTTGCAAACCGAGAAAGAATTTGAGCTCACTCATCATAGACATCTCAAACTTCTCCGACATTAGCTTTCCAAACTTCTCACTAAAGTGAGGGTTAGTCGAACCAAATATAATATCATCAACATAGATTTGGCACACAAATAGTTCTCCATTAACCCTTTTAGTAAAAAGAGTAGAATCTATTTTTCCAATTTCAAAGCCTTTTTCAATAAGGAACTTGGTCAAGCATTTATACCATGCTCTAGGAGCTTGTTTAAGACCATAAAGAGCTTTGTGAAGTTTGTAAACATGATTAGGTTTCTTAGGATTGACAAAGCCGGGGGGTTGCTTAACATAAACTTCCTCCTCAATTTCACCATTTAGAAAAGCACTTCTAATGTCCATTTGGTACAAGGTGATATCATGATGATTAGCATAAGCAAGTAAGATGCGAATGGACTCAAGTCTAGCAACGGGGGCATATGTCTCACCATAGTCCATACCTTCGACTTGAGTGTAGCCTTGGGCCATTTAGACGCGTGCTTTGTTGTGAACTACTTGTCCATCTTCATCTTGCTTGTTGCGAAACACCCATTTGGTACCGATGATGTTGTGGTTGTTGTCGGGCTTTTCAACCAATGTCCACACTTGATTTCTCTCAAAGTTGTGTAGCTCTTCATGCATAGCGTTTATCCAATCCGGATCTTCCAATGCTTCTTCAACCTTCATACGTTCAATGCTAGAGATGAATGGATAATGTTCACAAAAATTAGCCAAACGAGTTTTAGAGCGAGTGATTCTCCCGGTTTGGATATCATTGTAGATTTGCTCGACGGGATGGTCTTTAGTGACTCTTGCTTGAACTCGTGGAAGCTTTTGCTTTGATCAGGGTGGAACATCTTCTTCATCTTGTCCTTCTTCTTGGCCTTCTTCATTGTTGATGCTGTCGTTCTCTTGTCGTGGTGGAGAAGGAGGTTGTTGATGTTCATCTTGGTGTACTTCCTCGTTTTCTTCATCTTGGTGTGTCCCACTTGTGGATGCTTCCGTATCAATTCTTGGTTCGCCTTGTCGTGAGGTAGAAGCTTCCACATGGACAGACGAGGTACTCTCCTTCACCTCCGTTGGACGAACCTTGCCAATAGACAAGTCTTGCATTGCTTCCGAAGGGTCTTTGTCTCCTACATCAATTGGCAATTGCTCTACTTGCGAGCCGTTAGATTCATCGAACTTTACATCTACCGTCTCTTCAACCTTTCGGGTGAAATTGTTGTAGACACGGTAAGTGTGAGAGTTTGAGCCATAACTAAATAGGAAACCTTCATGAGATTTAGGAGCAAATTTAGAACGATGATGCTTATCAAGAATGTAGCACTTTGAGCCGAATACTCGAAAGTATCCAACTTGGGGTTTGTTACCGGTGAGGAGCTCATATGCCGTCTTGCCGAGTAGCTTGTGAAGATACAAGCGATTTGTTGCATTACAAGCTATCTCAACCGCTTCCGCCCAAAAGTGTTTTGGAGTCTTGTACTCATTAAGCATCGTTCTCGCCATCTCAATAAGAGTCCGGTTCTTCCTCTCAACAACTCCATTTTGTTGAGGTGTGTACGTGGCCGAGAACTCGTGTGAAATCCCTCTTTGTCAAGAAAGGTATCCACATTTGCATTCTTGTACTCCGTTCCATTGTCGCTCTGAACCTTCTTGATCTTCACTTCAAATTGATTTTGGGCCTTCCTAGCGAAGCTTTTGAAGATCTTTTGGACCTGTGATTTATCATCTAGAAAGAACACCCACGTAAATCTTGAAAAATCATCGACTATGACTAGACCAAATGAGTTACCATCGAGACTCTTGTAAGCATTGGGACCAAATCGATCCATGTGAATTAGCTCGAGCGGTCTTCTCGTGGTCATGATGTTCTTCACGGGGTGACTCCCTCCAACTTGTTTTCCTGCTTGACAAGCACTACAAAGTCTATCCTTGTCAAATATAACATCTTTTACTCCAAGGATATGATCACCTTTAATAAGCTTATCAAGATTTCGCATGCCCACACGACCTAACCTTCTATCCCACAACCAGCCTTTAGAAGATTTAGCAATTAAGCAAGTTCTAGGTTGAGCCTTTTTAGTGAAATTGGTAATGTAAAGATCACCTCTACGTATACCGGTAAAGACCATTTTATGATTGTCTCTCCGAAAAACTTGGCAATCTACTTCAGTGAATAGGACATTGAAACCAAAATCAGCAAGTCTAGATACTGAAAGTAAATTTTACCCAAGAGATTCAACAAGCATGATGTTTTGTATGGAGCTATCATGTGAGATGGCCACCTTACCGAGGCCAACCACCTTACCCTTTGAGTTATCACCAAAGGTGACATACTTTCGGCCGTCGCTTTTCAAAGAAGCTCATGAAACATATCCTTGTCTCCAGACATATGATCAGTACATCCACTATCAAGGACCCATTCCTTTCCTCCAGCCATGTAGCCGCGAAGATTAGCCATAAGACCAAAGTGTCTCATCGCATCGTCAAGATCATAGTCACTATCATCATCCTCATCATAGTATCCATGTTCAACATCGTCTTGTATTTGATCAATTCCTAGACAGGGTAATTCATTAGATAAATGATCATCACAATAGTCATCCTTATGAATTCTAATAGCTTCGGATATGATATTGCTAATGATTCCAACATTTCCTTTGGCATGCATGAGATTGGTAACCTCAAATAGATGATCACCAAATTTAGGATCACTAGTTCTCATCTTACTCAAGGCAATAGACTTATGGAGAATTTCATCTAAGTTTTGCAAGGAATAGTTTGGAAATCTTTCCTCAAGAAATCTCCATATAGTGTAGGCACACTCAAGAGTAGGCAAACATCCAATCAAGTTTCTAGGCAATCCTCTAGTGATAAGATTAACAGTTCTAAGGTTGCAGATCATGTCAATAGACTCATCAAGGGTAGGATGCAAAGGATCAACATGAGGTGCACAAGGGCTAGTAATGTACTTGTTCAAATGATACTCATTGAAAATCTCAAGCATCTTATTTTTCAATTCATGAAAGAACTCTCCATCAAGAATAGACACTCTATGTCTAAGACTCCCCAACATAGGCACATCCATCTTCCTCCAATGGTGATTAAACCAAAGCAATGGAGACCAACGCTCTGATACCAATTGAAAGGATCAAGAAGAGGTGTCTAGAGGGGGTGAATAGACTCTAAGAAGAAAAGTTGCAGTTTTTAATTTCCTTAAGTTGATGTGGCGTTTTGGCACAAGTTTAAACATTCACAATACATATCAAGCAAGCATGGCAAGAGTATATGAGCAGCGGAAAGTAAAGCATGCAAGTTGCAAGAATGTAAAGGGATGGGATTGGAGTGTGCAAACGCATTTTGGAGAAACGGAGATTTTTTATCCGTGGTTCCGATAGGTGGTGCTATCGTACATCCACGTTGATGGAGACTTCAACCCACGAAGGGTAACTGTTGCGCGAGTACACGGAGGGCTCCACCCACGAAGGGTCCACGAAGAAGCAACCTTGTCTATCCCACCATGGCCGTCGCCCACGAAGGACTTGCCTCACTCGGGTAGATCTTCACAAAGTAGGCGATCTCCTTGCCCTTACAAACTCCTTGGTTCAACTCCACGATCCTGACGGAGGCTCCCATGTGACACCTGGCCAATCTAGGAGACACCACTCCCCAAGAAGTAACAAATGGTGTGTTGATGATGAACTCCTTGCTCTTGTGCTTCAAATGATAGTCTCCCCAACACTCAACTCTCTCTCATATGATTGAATTTGGTGGAAAGATGATTTGAGTGGAAAGAAACTTGGGGAAGGCTAGAGATCAAAATTTATGTGGTTGGAATGGAATATCTTGACCTCAACACAAGTGTAGGTGGTTCTCTCTCAGAAAATGTATGTTGGAAGTGTAGGCATGTTCTGATGGCTCTCTCTACGAATGAAGAGTGGGTGGAGGGGTATATATAGCCTCCACACAAAATCTAACCGTTACACACAATTTACCAAACTTGGTGGGACCGAATAGTTAAACTCAGTCAGACCGATTTAGTTCATAATGTGACCGTTAGGATTTTTGGTGGGACCGTCACGTCAACTCGGTGAGACCGATTTCATTAGGGTTAGGGCATAATGTAATCTCGATGAGACCGACTACACAAACCCGGTGAGACCAATTTTGGTAATAAACAAATAGAGAGTTGGTCAGGCAAACTCGATGGGACCGATTCGCTCATCTTGGTTGGACCGAAACGTTACGAAGGGGTGACAGAGAGTTTGCATTGCACTCTCGGTGGGATCGATTGCATGTTTCGGTGAGACCGAAATTATTGCAATAGGCAACAGAGAGTTTGCAATCCCATCTCGGTGAGACCGAGATCTCTATCAGTTAGACCGAATTGATTAGGGTTTCTGGCAGTGGCAATGTCAAGAGAACTCTGTGGCGCCGGATAGAAAGATTCAGTGGGGCCGAGTTTGACTTTTGGTTTGGGACATGTGTGGATGTGAGAAAGTGGTTGAGGGCTTTGGATCATATCACTAAGCACTTTGAGCAAGCAAGCCATTAAGCAACACCTCATCCTCTCTTAATAGTATTGGCTTTCCTATGGACTCAATGTGATCTTGGATCACTAAAATAGAAAATGTAGAGTCCTGAGCTTTGAGCTTGAGCCAATCCTTTGTCCTCGGCAACTTCAAGAGGTTCCACATCCTCTAGTCCATGCCACTCCATTGTTGAACTTATCTGAAACATACTAGGTAGAAGCATTAGTCCAACAAGAGATATGTTGACATTA
The DNA here is from genome assembly GCA_021605145.1 of Aegilops bicornis. NCBI lineage: Eukaryota > Viridiplantae > Streptophyta > Magnoliopsida > Poales > Poaceae > Aegilops > Aegilops bicornis. Next base: position 376,812,667 of record CM038675.1, on the reverse strand, counting down.
ATTACCAAAACCACCCAGGGAGCACTTGTTCTTTCAACTTTAAATAGGGCACCGTCTAAATCCATTGAGACGACACCATATGAATTATGGTTTGGGAAGAAACCTAAGCTGTCGTTTCTGAAAGTTTGGGGATGCGATGCTTATGTCAAGAAACTTCAACCTGAAAAGCTCGAACCCAAATTGGAAAAATGTGTCTTCATAGGATACCCTAAGGAAACTATTGGGTATACCTTCTACCTCAAATCCGAAGGCAAGATCTTTGTTGCCAAGAATGGATCCTTTCTGGAGAAAGAGTTTCTCTCAAAAGAAGTAAATGGGAGGAAAGTAGAACTTGACGAGGTACCCCCTCTTGAACCGGAGAGTAGCGCAGCTCAGGAAGATGTTTCCGTGGTGCCTGCACCGATTAGAGAGGAAGTTAATGATGATGATCATGAAACTTCGGGTCAAGTTTCTACTGAACTTCTTAGGTCCACGAGGACACATTCTGCACCAGAGTGGTACAGCAACCCTGTCCTGGAAATCATGTTGTTAGACAATGGTGAACCTTCGAACTATGAAGAAGCGATGGCGGGCCCGGATTCCAACAAATGGCTTGAAGCCATGAAATCCGAGAGAGGATCCATGTATGAAAACAAATATATACTTTGATGGACTTACCCGATGATCGGCAAGCCATAGAGAATAAGTGGATCTTTAAGAAGAAGACTGACGCGGATGGTAAGGTGACCATCTATAAGGCTTGGCTTGTCTCTAAGGGTTATCAACAAGTTCAAGGGGTTGACTACGATGAGACCTTCTCACACGTAGTGTCGTGGAATTGTCACGGCAGATGTCCTAGTGTGAGGACTTAGTCGTGAGGCCAACGCATCTATGTGGTAGCTTGAGAGGGGTTGGTCGGGATGAGAGACACGAGGCGGATCAACACACAAGACAAGGATTTAGACAGCTTCGGGCCCCGGGAAACTTCATCCGGTAATAGCCCTACATGTTGTTTGTGGCTAGCTCTCATTATGCTCATGAGGGAGTCGCCGTATAAGCCGGCTCCCCTTTAGTTGTGTCTAGCCTTCGATATTATTTTCTCCTCCCTCTTGGGGTGCCCTACCCCTCCTTATATATGTTGAAGGGGGGGGGGGTTACATGACTAGTCCTAGTAGGATTAGGATTACTCTATTACAAGTGGAGTCCTAGTCTTGCTTCCTTTGTAGGAGAATATTCCTTATGCCTTTCCTCTTAAGCCGGTCCACCATCATACAAACCGGCCTACTGGGCCTTGGGCCATGTCGTCCGTCTGACCCGCCCGCCGGGTTACTAATGAGTCGCCAAGATCGGGCGGGTTGCCCGTGAATCGCCAAGCTCTGGGCGGGTCACCAGTGAGTCGTCAAGATCCAGCCAGGTCATACATCCGGCCGGGTTACACTGAGGGGTATATCCCCGACACGTAGCAAAGCTGAAGTCCGTCCGAATCACGTTAGCAATTGCCACATTCTATGATTATGAGATCTGGCAAATGGACATCAAAACGGCATTCCTTAACGGTTTCCTTAAGGAAGAATTGTATATGATGCAGCCGGAAGGTTTTGTCGATCCTAAGAATGCTGACAAGGTATGCAAGCTCCAGCACTCCATCTATGGGCTGGTGCAAGCATCTCGGAGTTGTAACATTCGCTTTGATGAAATGATCAAAGCGTTTGGGTTTATATAGACTTATGGAGAAGCATGTATTTACAAGAAAGTGAGTGGGAGCTCTGTGGCATTTCTCATATTATATGTGGATGACATACTGTTGATGGGAAATGATTTGGAAAGCATAAAGGCCTACTTGAATAAGTGTTTTTCAATGAAGGACCTTGGAGAAGCGGCTTACATATTAGGCATCAAGATCTATAGAGATAGATCAAGATGCCTCATTGGTCTTTCACAAAGCACACACCTTGAAAAGATATTGAAGAAGTTCAATATGGATTAGTCCAAGAAGGGGTTCTTGCCTGTATTGCAAGGTGTGAGATTCAGCGCAGTTCAATGCCCGACCTCGGCAGACGAAAGAGAAAAGATGAGTGTCATCCCCTATGCCTCAGCCATAGGCTCTATTATGTATGCCATGCTGTGTACCAGACCTGATGTGAACCTTGCCATAAGTTCGGTAGGGAGGTACCAAAGTGATCCCGGAATGGAACACTAGACAGCGGTCAAGAATATTCTGAAGTACCTGAAAAGGACTAAGGATATGTTTCTCATTTATGGAGGTGCCACACCCCTCCCAATGAACAGGACCCCCATTTCGACCGTAGCGCTCCAACACAAGTCCGTTTCCTCCATTTTGCGGTACGCCACACCCCTCCCGATCAACAGGACCCCCGTTTCGACCGTAGGAGGTCCATTTCCTCCGCTTTGTGGTACGCCAGGCCTCGTTTCCATCGCCTGTTCTGTCCAAGCCCTCCCGATGAACACGATCACGCATTCCTTTCCGACCCAGCCGTGTTGCCTCCCGATGAACACGACGCATTCCGTTGCCTCCCCATGAACACGACGACGACGTTGTTTCTCTGTTCCGACCCAGCCATGTACACGAGCCCTCGCCGTACGTATGCGCGAGTAGGCGTTCGAGACCCCGTCCGTATGTACACATACGTGGCGTATTTTCTTTCTTGCACCACGGCGTTATGCGTGACGTGTACATGCTACGTCGCGGCGCCTCTACTACGACATGTGCGCGCCTCTACATCGACCAGTATATATATGCATTACGCGTTCGCGACCAGAATGACAACGCCACGTGCGCTTGACCAGGTGGGTCCCGACCGTCACGCACTTCCTTGCTGCGAAGATGTAGCTGGTGGGTCCCAGCAGCATGGGGTGAATCGTTTTTTGCGGACGCACTTCCTTGCGTGTGAAGGTGTTGGTGGGTCCCAATGATGGGGAAACATTTTTGTGAAATACGGTGGCCCGTCCGGTGGGTCCCATTGTCGGTGGAGGAATAATTATTTTGCACGTAATAAGGAGGCACTTCCTTGCTGCGGCCGTGGACCCAGCTGTCAGCCTCTCCACATACGGTCCACGTCCGATGGAAGCCGTTCCTTGACCACGTTGACCATGCCGCGCCAAGAGCACCAGGGCGATGGACGACGGCGAGGCCTAGGAAGGGGACGACGCAGAGCCGGGGAAGACGCGGCAGTGGATGCCCACGCGTAGAAGAGTACGAGGGCACTGGTTCGCTGCGGTGTGAGGCTGTCGTCGCCGCAGAGTAACAGGGGGTGTGGGTGAGTAGAGGGATGGCCTGGCCAGCGGTGGGAGTAGTAGGGGGCGGTGAGGCCTCCGCCGCATCGCAGCCGGCCACGGGAGGCAGGAGCACGAGGCACGATCGGCACTGGTTTGGGCGGCTGGAGCAAGAAGACCAGAGGTTGAAGAAGCACTACTGCCGTTGGATGGACATCGTACGGTCACTGGAGCTAGAATCGTGCATATTGACGACGGTGACACAGCCCTCCGCCCCGTCAACTTAGTAGGCCCACAAGTCAGCCTGCCACTATACTGGGTCCCAGCTAACAGGGGGAGTATTCATTTTTTTGTGCGTAATAAGGAGGCACTTCCTTGCGCGCGAAGATATAGCTGGTGGGTCCGAGCTGTCTGCGGCGGTAACGTTTTTTCGCGAAATACAGAGGCCCTTTTAGTGGTTCCTAGATGTCAGGTGGAGGAATCATTATTTTGCGCGTAATAAGGAGGCATTTCCTTGCGTGCGGCCGTGGACCCAGCTGTCGGCCTCCCCACCTAAAGTCCACTTCAGATGCATGTCAGTCGTTGACCACGTTGACCAGGCCGCACCGAGAGCACCAGGGCGGTGGACGAGGCGAGGCCTAGGAAGGGAACGACACGGAGGCAGGGAAGACTCGGCAGTTGTTTCCCACACGGAGGGGAATACGACTGTATGAGGGTTTACAGTTCTGCCCGCTGTCACGGAGAATAACAAAGTGTGGGTGAGTAGAGGGATGGCTAGGCCAGCGATGGGAGTACAGTGGGGTGGTGAGGCCTGTGCGGCAGCAGAGCCGGCCGCGGGGAGGAGGGAGCAGGCAGTCCCTCCGGCGCCTGTTTGAGCGGCTGGAGCAGGAAGAGCAGAGATTGAAGAAGCACGACGGCCATTGGATGGCCATAAAACAGTCACTGCTTGTGCATCAACCTTTTTTTTAGGAAAGCCTCAAAACTGTGGGAAACAGCATACAGCCCATCTGCCATTATTTCTAATAATTTACAGCCCATTTGCTAATTATTAAGGTTTTTTGGAGCCCATATTCTTTTTGTTAGCATTACAGCCCATATTGTGGCCACGGTTAAAAAATTATATGAAATTTTGCATATTTCAAAAGCGGTCCGAACTGTTTTTAATCCCAAAATTTTGACTCACATTCAAACTGATTTAAAAAATAAATGTATATCAATATAAAATCCAACAAATTCTCCACGCATAAAAATTAATGTAATTTCAAATCTCGAAATGAAAAAAGATATTTGAAACTAATTGCCGGTTTGATGTGTTTTAAAATGTACAACCCATTTCTCATTCTTGATGGGCGGTTTCTCGGCCACCGAATGAAATCTCTCCTCCTCGTCTTGAAAGATTTGCAGCCCAACAGGCGACAAAGCGACTTACTTGGCAAATCACAAAAATTGGGTCTGTGGTCGTGGACCAAGCTGTCGGCCCTCTCCACGACAAAGTACTCTTCCGATGGAATGTCGTTGACCACGTTGACCACGCCACCGAGAGCACCAAGACGGTGGACGACGGCGAGGCCTAGGAAGGGGACGACGGAGCCGGGAAGACACGGCAGGGATGCCCACGCTGTGAGGAGTACGAGGGTTCACTGGTTCGTCATGCGGTGTGAGGTGCTGCCGCCGCAGGGCTAAGCAGTGGGAGTAGTAGGGCGCGATGAGGCCTCATCGGCAAAGACAACCGCCACCGGAGGCAGGAGCAGGCGGTCTCCCCGGCGCTGGTTTGGGCGGCTGGTGCAAGAAGAGCAGCGATTGAAGAAGCAGCAGGACCGTTCGATTCAAATCCAATGGTTACTGCTGCTAGAATCGTTTGTTGACTAAGTTGACAAGCCCTGCTTACGCGTCAACTTAGTAGGCCCGCAGGTTAGCCTCCCAACCGGTGCGCCCCAGATGTTAGTGGGAGGAATCATTTTTTTCGCGAATAAGGAGGCAGTTGATTGCGTGCGGCCAGGCCAGCGGAGGGAGTAGGGTGGGCCGGGGAAGCCTGCGCGGCATCACAGCGGGCCACAAGAGGAGGCATCGGCCGTTGGATGGACATCCAACACTAACTGCTGCTAGAATCGTGTGTTCACTGACAAAGCCTTGCGTAAACAAGTCAGCCTCGAAATCTGTGGCGTGTACAGCCCATTTGCTATTACTTTTATAATTTTTACTCAATTTCTAATTCATATGGAATTTATTGCAGCCCGTTTTCCATTTTTAGAATTGCTGGCCATTTTCTGGTCAGTACCAGGGTCAAAAAATTAACTAAATATGTTGGAAATTTTGAAAATTAGCAATTTTTTGCTGGGGAACGAAATATTCTTAATCCAAAAATTAATAGCCATAGTAAAACAAATTTAAAAATAAATTAGTACTATGTCATGGTAAATCCAATGAAATACGTATAAGATATCAGTGAAGAACAAAAACAAAAAAAAGAAACTTATATCCCATTTGCTATAAATTTTTTGGAATTTTCAACCCCTTTTGATATTACTTTTAACCGACATTGACCATACTCTTAAGCCAAGCTGGAATGCATCCCTCCTCGTCTTGAAAGATTTGCAGCCCAGTAATTCGGAGAAAACAAATAGGCCTAGCTTGGGTATTCTTCGAAAAGAAATACTGGGCTAGCTATTTTCCCAAAGAATTGGTGCATGAGCATTTAGCTTTATTTATTCATTTATTTACTTATTTATATTTAGGGGACCATGAGCATGTACCTGGGCCGGATTCATGTGAGAGCCTCCCTTCCAGTGAATTATGGGCTTCTCTATTGGGCCTTCATCAGTGGGCTACATGTTATCAACAAGTGGAAAATGTGTTCCGAGTTTCAAAAAAAATGTGTTCCGTACGATAAATAGTATGCGCTACGTACGGTACGGGGCACTAAAGGATCGAACCGTGCAACGACTTCCAAAACATTGTGTTTGTCGTTCTAACAACACATTTATTCAACCAACAGATGAAATATACTACTGATTGTACATTGAAAAAAACAGCAGCAGCAAACAGACGAAATATACTACTGATTGTACATTGGGTCCCAGCTGTCAGGTGGAGGAAACATTTTTTCAGCTTAATAAGGAGGAACTTTCCTTGCGTGCGACCATGGACCTCATGGGTCCCAGCCGTCAGGCTCTCCACGTAAAGTCCTCTTCCGATGACTCTTGTTTGTTGACCAGGCCGCACCGAACGCAGCGAGGCGGTGGACGACGGCGAGGCCCCGGACGGGAACGACTCGGAGATGGGAAAACGCGGTAGTGGAGTCGCAGATTGAGAGGAGGAGAAGGGTTATAACTGGTTCTGTTGCAGCGTGGGGCTGTAGTGTGTGGAGAATAACAGGAGGTGTCGAGGGGTGGAGGGATAGCCTGGTCGGCGGTGGGGTAGCACTTCGCAGCGATGCGTGCTAAGCAGAGCCGCTAACCGCCGGAGGCCAGACCAGGCGGTCCCGGCGACGCTGAAGGAAGAAGACGAGAGATTCAAGGTGCATGTCGGCCGTTGGATATAAATCCAATGGCTGTGGATCACACAATCATTTGTTGACCAAGTTGACAATGCCCTGCGTAGGCTTCGACCTATTGGCCCACATGTCAGCCTGCAAAAATGTGGCATATATTTAACCCATGTTTTCTAGAATGTATAGTCCATTTCTTTGGGCTGGGTGAACAAATAATTTCGCGTCAATCAGGCCCATTTATATTTTCTAAGAAATCCCAGCCCATTTACACTTCCTTGAAATACACGTATTAGGTGGGCTCGTTATATATACGTATAATGTTATGTTAGAAGGAGCAATTAATATCAAAGAATAAACCGGAGAGGCACATTTTTTACATATATAATTAAGAAATTAGCGAGTTATACTAACAAGTTCACACACAAATACAACAGAAAAGGTAAACACTCATATCAAACTCAAGTTCACAGGACACGTTCATATCCATAGCCAACATTCACAATCAACAACTCAAAAGATTAATATATACACAAGCTCAGCATATCTATGCATCCAAATGATTGATAGATCACACGACAATATTCATACATAATTTACAAAAAGATTCAGATATACACATGTTCAGTTTGTTTATGCATCCAAATGATTGAGATCATAGCCAATATGATCCATGGACGAACTTTAATTACCTAGGGTACAGTGCAATTTGGTAAGTAGTGTTCAATCGGAGGTACTTCTTGCTAAAATTAGTTCTTATGCGAGTAAACTTTCGAGTACATAAGAGGCAAAGAGACAATCTGAACTTTGCTTGTAGGTTTATCCTCAAATAGTGGCCTTGTGCCGAGGGAGGTTTGAGCAACTTGGCCACTACTTTCATCCAACCAGTTCTTGGCTCATCTTGGTCCTCAGATCTCGCCAAAATTCTACATTGCGAGACAAGAAAGGAGGCGGTTGAGAAAATGAACCACCCAAATTTTTGTGCAGTTCAACTGAAATGGAGCATCCTTGGCGTGCGAGGTGATTAAGTGCCAGATGAATATATGCGTCAACCAACTTGTCTGGAATCTTTAGTCTCCATGCCATATAGTTCGCTACCATATGTGCCGATAACCAAAAGGCACAAGTTGGGAGCAAAGACTAGACTGCATTTTCTGGGCTATGCACCAAGCAATATTTTTGGCGTTCACTCTCCTAATACTTGGAGTTTGACAATTGGTTTACGCCGGTTGATACTCAAATGAATATAGGCACTTCTTGTCAACATCGTCCGTGATAGCCCTTCCGTAAAAGGGTCTGCCAGATTCTTAGTCGTTTGGATATAATCCAACGCTATTACTCCAGAGTTTCTTGATTTTCTGACAGATTTCAATCTTCTTCTTATGTGCTTTGTGGATTTCATGTTGTCCTTTGAACTCTTAGCCTTGACAATTGGTTAACGCCGGTTGATACTCGAATGAATATAGGCACTTCTTGTCAACATTGATGCTTATGCGAGTGAACTTTGGAGTACATAGCAGCAGCATAAGTACCTGTCCATCTGATCATTTTGTGCGTTCTCTGAAATCACCCGATGTAATGATTTGCTGCGAGTTCGGGCTCCAAATTACTCCTCTATGAAATCGGCAAACAGTAGCATAATACCAAATTACCAATACATATGATAGGCACAATAATCAGGATAAAGACCGGTACCAACCCGTGTCGGGTAGCATATCAATTACTATTTCCTTTATTTGGAGGCCGAGATAAGCCAAGCGACTGACAGCAAAGGAAGAAAGCATGCGGAGTTTAGCGACTGACAGGAAAGGACGGAAGCTGTCGAGGCAATGAAGCACCCAAAGTTTTTGTGCAGTTCCACCAAAATCGAGCATCCCTGTTGGCACATATATTGAGAGAGTGAGATTACTGTAATAGTGGGACTAGTTTATGAAACATACATTAACAAATAGAAGCACCCTCATTATCTTAATGGGTAAAGTTAGCAACATAGTAGTCTTGCTTAAATAGAGGTATTAGTTTATTTAATCAGTGCCAATTAGCTCAACTCAACACTCAAAGCATTGCCATTTATCATAGGTTGCAAAACTTTAACGTGCAAAAGATAAAGGAGTTTCTCATGACAAGAGTACGATACAAATAGAGATGACAAACAAACTAATATGGATGAAGGCCTTAGGCCCGTACCAACCTGAGAAAAAAGCTTATTCATGTAGTCCCATAAGAGATGATAAAGCACTCACTTTGGAATCACACAATAGTATATATTTTTGTGCACTTCAAATGTATGGTTGAAATCACTCTTGTTTAGCGATCTTTGAGATTATATCGAAAGATTATCAAGAACTTCCTGCAGAGCTAAAGCACTGGCTGAGATACAGTTCATTGTATTGTCTTGTGTAGTTCCATTTAATGTATGATTGGCACAACATGATCCCTGTTTGCACAAGTAGGAACAAGGTGAAACCTTCATTAGCTTAGTGAGAAAGGATAGGAAGACATTAGCATATTACTCAACCAGTAGCATCAAATTCATGATGGACAATACGCAAAACATTGCCTCATTGAACCAATGGCAATAAATTGACATGCAAAACAATAGCACTTTATGTAATGACACTAATAATATTCCCTCCCTGCTCCACCACATGATTCACCTCCAAAGACAAACATACACACGTACATGATTCAGCATAGGGTCCTACTAAAGATTTGTTTAAATCCAACAGGAAAATTAGGTAGTAATAAATCAGTGGTACTTAAGTACTCCTAATTAATTAAGTGAGACAGCAGAAGTGGAAGGGCTCCCTGGAGGATCGTCTCACATGTAAGGTAGTCGTTGCCAGAGCCCTTGAATGGCCTCGACTGAGGCCTCTGGCTTCAAAGAAGATCGCCTTTGGCACTGTTTATTCTTCTTCTTCCTCTTCATGCTTTGTTTCTCTTTCTCCTCACCAGTTGGTGAAACCAAGTACATGATTGGCCTTCTAATTCAGAATTGGTTTTGTCAGTGAGGGAGTACAAGTGTACTAGTAAAAAACAGCATTATTTTCTCATGGCAATGGAAAATAGAGATGGACACATGCATTAAATATCATTCTTACCTAAAGGAAGGTTATGGCGCCAATATGGATGATGAGGATTGGAACAAGATCTCCCTTTGTGCAGTTCCACCAAAATGAACCAACTGTTCCATTCTGACATTCCAGTTAAACAGCACAAAAGTCACTTCTTTTAAGAAGAGTTCTGTGCAGTGCACCAAAAGGTCACAATAGCAACCAGGTGAATTGGATATCCCTGTTTGCACAAAAAGGCATAGAGGAAACAGTGAGAGTCTCAACCTATGTGTGGTACGTGAGATGAGGACAAGAGTAGTCACTGTGCAGCTGAATAAACAAATAGCATCTCATACTGCCAAGCATGCTACTCTAAAAACCAAATCTGTACATTTCATAGTCCATCCGAACACATTCTCTTGAGAGTTTCCTCCGGTTCGTTGTTCCATAGTTTTATACCTACATTCCTTTCCTATTCCTCTATTTTCATCAAGACCTATGTTTTACGCCTTTATTCGAACGGAGCCTAAATATTTGGTATAAGGGCATGGGACGGTGTGCACCAAAGATCAAAGACCATGTACGTAAATAGCGGCATAAAGTGGTGATTCATAGTTTGTTGCCCCGAGAAACAAACATCCAAGAAACATATCTGGGTTGGTCCCATTTTTGTTCACTCTAGCCACCTACTCCTATGTGTGGATAGCAAATCTAGTCCTGGTCATACCATCGTACAGCGTTACCCACGTATTTCCTTTTTCGACCAAGAGACCGGTTGGATGACCGTCTGCATACTACTTTCACCCCTTTCCTTCTGTTTGTACCAAGTCCGATGTACATACTAAATTCCCCACCCACACTTTATTTCTTGTTTTGAACCAAGTAGTACAAGATTCGACTCCATGAAGTAGCTTTACCTCTAACAATAGAAGAAAAAAATATGTGACGTTGGACCATCCGATCGAGAGGGGCCGAGAGGTAGAAAATGATGCACATGCAAATGACGTAGCGAAATGGGGAAGTAGAGCTAAGGCGGTTTTGAACAAAGATATACCAAGGTCATCAGGATGTGGATAGGTGGGCGGCGGGAGGCCGGATCCGCCCACAGTGCAACGCAAGAAGGATCAGAGGACCTCCGTCTTTGGCGCTCGGCCGGAGATAACATCTTGGCCGGCGGTGGGTCTCCTCCCTCATTGCCGACGACGGCCTAAACGCTGCCCTCCTCCCCTTCACCGGCGGAGGGGATACGTCCGGATCTGTAACCAGCGGTGAGGATAGAAAGCAGTGTTTTTGAAGGGAAAAGACAGTGTTACTACCCCTATCTTGTTTAGATCTGGAGAGGATGAGAGTGTGTGAATAGAGCAACCCTAGCAAGCAAGCGGAGGCTCAGGCCTATATATACATAGTGAGCAACCCTAGCAAGCAACCCTAGCAAGCAAGCAACCCCTATCTTCATCAACTCGCATAAGACCGAGAAATTTGATTACTACAACTCCCTCTCCCTCATGGATCGAGCTTTGGTGTTTGATCGCACCTGCCTTTGGCTGCATGACAGGAGGGCCAACCACCTGTTGGGCCCACCTGTCATAGACGCAAAGGCAGGAGCAGTAAGTAGAAGCTTTCGCTACATGCTATCCCTCCCGCACGAGGTGGACGGACATGCAGCAGTGTATTCGATACTGTAGAAGTAGGAGTAAGATCATTGTTCGTCTTCTCGAAGAGGCAAAGATCCAAGCGCAACCCGAACGTGGCAGTTGCAAACGCTCGCGTGGTGCGGTTCCTTGGAGTACTAGCCAGGCTCTTGCATGAGACAAAATTGCTATTGTTTAACAATTAAACTTCATTATCCATTGGTTGATACTCATTCTACATAGGTCCACGCGCTTAGCACTGTTTCCTCCTGGGGTCACCAATTTTTATTTGCTAATTAATAGCATTGCATGCAATGAAATAGCCATTGCAAGTCATTAAAAGCATGCACACCTCTCATCTCTTATTGGTTGATATGTCAAGAAACAAGAAACAAGGTAGAAGTTAATGCACCGCCTAAGTGTTTTGGGACTACGATTTGGTTTTCATAAGATGACTTACACACCTAGAGCGGATGGAGTAGTATAGCCTGTAAATCGGAAAGGAGTATTTGCCTTTCTAGAGATTTCAACAAGTGACTAGACTACACCGGTGTGTGACTCCCTCCCTTCCGGTTTATAGGGCTCAAATCTCAAATCTCATGAACCAAGGCATTTTGCGGTTGGAGAAATGTATCTCGTACTTTACAAAACTACCCTAATTAAACTCATGCATTAATTATGTAGTTCTCTCGTTTTCCTCTCCGCCTTGGTCGCGGTGCACAATATTGAGCACTCCTACTCCCTCCTTTCCGGTTTATAGGGCTTATCTCAAAATCTTAGTTTTTTTATTTTATAAGGCTCAATTTGGTTGTTCCCCATCACAAGTTCAGATTCTAAGGTGCATTAAATAATTGCATGCAGGTATTAAGAGAAAATTGACCAATGCATGTACTTTATGCATGCATGCATTGCAATTAATACATTGGTAAACATACATTTTGAAGAAAACAAGAGCATTAATTGGGTGCTTTTGCAAATTACAAAAAGGATTCCACCACTCACCATCTACCTTGGTGGTGAAATTTTTGAATTGAGCCCTAAAAACCGGAAAGGAGGGAGTATATGACTAGCCGCTCTATCTACATGCGGACATTTCAAAGCATCCGGCCCGCGTGCCATCCACCAAATCACAGCGAGGTGCTACAATGAGACTCACCTATCACCCCGGTGTGGCCGTCATGACCCGTCATATCATTAAAACGCACACCTTTACCAAAGAAGTGGTAAGGTGGCCTCCAAGTTGGATCGACGAAGCAACCATCATTTCACCGAACGCTCGTTCAAGCCCTTTATTCCCTTTCTTGAAGAAAACCTCACTCCAGGCTACTCACTTCTGCCATTTTTCTTCTGTACCAACAAAGAAAAGGTGGGCGAATCAGTTATGCTGCTATATTTTCATTCCAAGAATCTTCTTTTTGCGAAGCACCGACCGATTCTCACATCCTATTCTTTTCCCGTTTTCATTGCAATTGTGGTTTCCTTTCGATTGCTTTTTGTTTGTCGATTCATTGATGGATCACGGAGCACAAGGCAAAGAGTTGCGGACAACCCACTGGAGACAGCGATCTCCGTGAAGCGAGCACCGACCAACGAGTTGACCATGTTGGCAGGCCAACCCATGGAGACGAAGAACTCCAAGAAACAAGCCTTGGCCCAAGAGTTGAGGACGTTGGACGATTTAACTCCTCAAAGAAAGTTGGAAGAACAAAGAATGGCCCCACCGTGCCTACCCCAGGAACTCTGATTGCCACCTATGTGAGGCTCAAGACCGAGTTTGAGGAGATAGCCGCCGTTGAGAAGCAGTATTCCCCTGGCAAGGTGATGGCCCCCATCGAGGACAAGGAGATGGACCCCATCGAGGACAAGGAGATGGCCCCCGGAGGGATGAGATCCCCCGGTGAGCTGCACAAGGTAAAAATAATGGCTTATTACCATAGTTGTGGTTTTTTATTATTTGCAATGTGCTTGCTAATATGTTAGGGTTGTGCAGGTGCCGGTGGACGTCCTCGATGATTCCGATGTCGTGGCCCGTCCTGTTGGCATCGCCCCGGAGATCGATTCCGATGCCGCTGTCCATCCTGTGGACATCGCCCCAGAGATTGATTCCGATGTCGCGGTCAGTCCTGCGGATATCGCCCCAGAAATCAATTCCCATGTCGTTGTTCGTGCTGTGGTCACTGCCCGAGAGATCGATGACAAGAAATAGTTGGTCACGCTAATCCTTCAGGGTAGTTTGCATTGCCCTGTGTTTAATTACCAGAACGATGCGTGTTATCAAACCATCTTAGGGCTAGTGCAATCGCCTTGTGTGGGCGGATCTTGCTACTTTTGTTTGATAGTGAATCATGCGAACCCTCTCCGAGTTATGGAAACATATGTATCATCACCAGCTTTTGATGTAATATATGGCATGATTAGATGTAAGTTTGAACTGTTTATCATATCAGCAGGGCTTGTTTGATGATTCTTGGTGTTAGTAGGCTAGCTACTGTGCAAGCTATAGTACTTGCAAAACACTCACCGAAGAGAAACGTTGGGGCTGATGAGCTCGTGGTACGCTTCTACTTATCCCTCGTTGATCGATCAATAGCCCTAGCTCCTAAAATTGTAGGCTTAGCGATCGATGACCTAGGCGGGCTAGTTTGGCCTAGTGGGTTTCAGTGATATGACGTGCAACACAAAATCATAGCAAAGGCAGTAGACGCATCTCCGTTCCAAAATAGATGACCTAGGCGGGCTAGTTTGGCCTAGTGGGTTTTAGTGATATGGCGTGGTACGGTGTCGCCCGGTCTTCGCGTGTGGTAGCGATTATTGCGGGTATAGTAAGTTTTCTTGAAGAAGCGGAATTCAACGAAGTCATGATGGTTCCTTCGTCTGAACAACTTGCAGTGGGAAAGGTTGGGCCTGCGATACGACCGGGGTAGACCAGGATAATTTGTGCATGGCAGGTGGACCAGGATGGTCGACGTCCCACATGTCGGCGAATGAAAGTATTCTTTCCGATATAGAGGACGAGCAACGAGTATTCATTGTTTATTTTTTATGAAAGCTATTGTCTCCTTTATTACGATGGAGGAGTGTGAAACACGGCAGCCCGATGAACTTGGCATGTGCACCACTCCTCCTTCCTCATGTAATGCCCAGTTATAGCTTTTTCGCTTTCTCTCTATCTATTTCCTCTCAAATGTTTTTACCTTTCTTTTTTAAGACACAATTGTTTTTATGCCTTTTTAGAACTATTTTTTATACCTAGGAGCACGTGTAGAGACGGGCTCTTGCAGAGCCCACTCCTTGACTTTGTCAATGCCTCTCTCTCCTCCACATAAGGAGTACTACTTGCTATGCATGCATGCGGCGGGCAACTGGCATCTTGAGGGGCCAGGGGGTGAGAGCGGGCTCCAGAAGCGGTCCAGACTCTAGCATAATTTTGGTTTTTACAGTATTTCTTTCTCCATTGATAGGTAGGCCCGCGTAGATAGATAAAGAACACGAGCTGATGAGGCGCATGCGGACTGTTTGATCGGGTCAACCAGACAAATCACGGAGCTATACGCTGAGCCAGTGACCGTATAATCACCATATCTCGTATACAATGATCAAAGTGAGATACCAAGACAAGTTCGATGACCGCCAATGCATTTTACTCGGTAATAAATGACCAGGATTGAAGGGGAATCCAAATTTGCTTCGTCTTCTGTCCTTGAGCTCTTGACAAACCAATGCACTATACGGTTGTTCGGCCACTCCACCCCAGAGCTCTCACCAAACGTTGTTCATGCCACCGCACCGCACACTAACCGGTAAAGGCAGCGATGGCATCCCGCCGCGCCGAGTTCCTCGCCGCCCATGACCGCACACAACATGGTAGGGAAGCGATGGCATCCCGCCGTGCCGAGTTCATCGCCGCTCGCGACCTCACAACTATGTGGGAGGAATTTGAAGATGCCAAGGCCGAATGGGCGGTAGAGCAAGAGGCGGCCAAAGCCGCACACAGGAGCGGAAAAGTCGAAAGCACTCAAGAAAAGAGAGGCCCGCCGCCGCAAGAAAGAAAAGGATGCACTGCCAGCTTGGAGAGGTCGGCGGAGATCCAAGCACGGTGGGTGTCGCCGACAAAGCCGGAAGGAGAACGACGGCGTCTCGCCAACATGTGAGAAGTAGTAGTACTAGTAGTTAGTGTGTGTGTGTGTGTGTGTGTGCGAGTACGAGCATGTACCGGTACTACTAGTTACTCTTGTAGTTTTTAGAGCAAATTACCAAAGACATTAGCCTAGACTAAATGGAAAAATTCCTATCCTAAGCATCAAATGGCATCTCTTTCTCTATAGGAATTGAGATGCACGTCATCTCACTTCCTGTTATTTTCATATTCCTATCCTATGAACGAAAGGAGGCCTCTATTGTAGTAACTACTGTAGCTAGCAGTACTGGTGGTACAGTAGTTTTCTTCAAGAAACGGAATTCAACAAAGTCATGATGGTTCCTTCGTCCAAGCAACTTCAAAGTGGGAAGTGGGCCTGTGATTTGACGGCTCATTAGTAATTGTTACTGCAGCACGACGACCTGGGTGACTCCCTTGGAGTTCTGCGTGCATGGCAAGTGAACCAGGATGGTCGACGTCCCACATGTTGGCGGACGGAGTAGTAGTATTCTTTCCGATATCGAGGTATAGTATCACTGCTGATTGGTTCGCAAAAAAAATAGTATCACTGCCGATTTATAATTATTTTTTATTTCTGATGAATGCTAGCGTTTCAACTCTTACGACGAAGGGTGCCAAACACGACACGTGTTGGATGTCCCACACGTCAGCGAAAGGAGTGGGACATGAACACCGTGGTAGAGCCCAAACAGAAAAAAACAGCGTGGTAGAGCGTCTCCACTTCTTCCATTTCTGGGTTGGAGACCACACGTAGTAGTACTTAGTGGTATGAACGATACAAAGTGCGACCTGGAGACAAAGACACGTTTTCCGCAAAAAAAATGGAGACAAAGACACGTCTAGTTCGAAGGTCTCGGGGCATACACGTAAACAAATATAAAAGTTAATATGTGCCTCCAACTAATATAGTAGTAGTAGAGTACTTAGGCATGTACTCCATAACATCACCGTGCATTGCACGCATAACAACATTTAGTGGTAGTACGTAGTAAGAGACAAATGCCGCCCAAGAGTTCCCTTCTCGACCTACTTTTGGGTGTTTGGTAGAGTGTATGGAGGGTGCATGAGTCCACACTAGTTTAGCACAAATACACTAGAAGCATGCATGAAGAGAGCATGCATGAAGAGGGGTGTTGAGTTGAGCATGCCTGAAGAGGGAACAACTATGCTGAGACGAGAACGCAACCAAACACACCCTATATGCCACGCATGTTCATACGATTTGTGCCTTTCTACTTCACTTACTGCGCTACATTACTCAGGTTCGTACGTCCACTCCTGGGTACATGTTCGTCTCAGAAGTTCGATCCCACGTGTTCTTCATATAGATGGAACGATCCTTGCATAACACGTGCACCTTGATGCTAGATGTCTCGCGTGTTGGCAAAAGGATGAACAAAGCTCACGTAAAAAATAGAGTGGAAGAACATAGATTACGGACGACCGAGAAGGAGCAAGGAACCTCGTGGTGGAGCATCCGCACTCATAATATTTAATATTATTCAGCGATATAAAATTAGCCAATCATCTCCACGGTGGATCGGAAGAGTACGTAAACACGTCAGCCAAGTGTAGTTACATCATACTAGTACATGGCTAACCCACACTATCACCATATTTCTTGGCTTCCGTGCGACACCTGTCTCTAGTAATCCAGCAGCCTGCATCGCTTCTCCCTCCCCGTCTCTATCAAAGTGCGGCGGGCTGGCGTTTCTGCCGTCTATTGAGGTCGGTTAACTATCACATGTTAGCGACATGCCAAGAGCATTCTAAAAAAAATTCCATTCACATTTCGTTTAAAAAAAGAAAATAATCCTTTCACGTACGAATTTGCCTGTATGCTTTGAGCAACTTGCATGTCCTATACTGCTCCTGTTTGATACTCTAACTTAGCTAGAGGTTAGACTAACTCATGACTAACCCTGAACTAACTGTAGCCAAAGAGGTGTTTGGGTGACAAAGTTAGATTGACAATAATTGCACTTCATGGAGAGAGAAAAATGATTTTTCAGTGGTCCCAATGAGAACTATCTCCAGTTAGCACCTCTTGGGTGGGATATTTTTTTTGGTGGATTCGGTGCAACTTGCTCCAATTTAAACCCTCATGCTTGGATAGTTTAGGGCTATTTGAGCCCCAACTAGCTCAAACTAACTCTAACCCATGGATCCAAATAGGGCCTATGGCCAGTCTCGACGTGAGCGATCGCGTGCACCGGAAGCGGCGCTCTCGGTCGTCGCGCCACTTCAAAGCCGGGCGCCGGTGAGAGGTCGCCTCCGCTCTGGCCGGGCATTAATGCAGATCGACACTCCAGGCGGCGATGACCGCTTCACGCAGGAAGCCTTGCTACCGGCAAGGGAGTATAGGTTTTGAACCATTTCAGGTGTAGTACTGGTAGTTTGCAAAACTACTCAATTATTACACTCGGTTTCCTAGGAAATTGTGGTAAAAAATGTTACTCCACAGCCCGCTTCCCTTTTCCTTCCTCTTCCACCGCCCGCGCACGTCCGCGGGAAGCGACCGGTCAACCCTTATATAGGAGTGCTAGCACAAAAAGATGCATGCATGGCCGCTAAAATTTCCATATTAAAGCGCCGCTCCGACGGGAGTATGGCGTATGTTGTTACCTTCGGCCGACCCATGGCTACCGGCGTGGCGACGAGAAGAAGAGGCAGCGGGAGGGGAATGAATGCAGCTACTGTTTGGTTTCGCCGTACGGCTTAAATAAATGTGCAACATCACCTGTACCAGCGGGTGCACAAATTGTAACATACATATGCGCTTAAGTGGGCGCCACGTGGCGGTGTGTGTGTGAGAGAGATTACGAGAGGCAGTGCGTGTGTGCGACTCTACTCTTCGGACATGTACTCAACCTTTCGCATCGGGATATAAGTATAATGGTATTTACTTTAGCTAGTGATTTACGTGGCCATGTTAACGTGGTTGTGTCAAAAAATGTCACTTCCTTTCGTGATTTGCGTTATATAATTACAAGCAAGATTCTCGTGCATTGCATTTTAACATCAATATGCGTCTTTTTACAGAACACCTGTTGTGATTAACCCATGCAGGAGTAATCCCATGTGTAAAAACTAATGATATCTCGAGAATTTTATCGGAAAACTGGTATCTCGAGAATGTCATCGAAAAAATTAAAGATGAGAGATAAGGCGAGGAGGAGTGGAGCGTGGTGGTGACTGGTACTCGGAATGGGCGGAGGCATGGGGATGGACGGCGCCGGCAGGCGGCAGCGGACACCATGCATGCTAGATTGTTCCAGAGACTTATTCCTTTTTTAATTGCTGAGTAATGAGGTTGCGGGAGATAATGATGTGGAGAGAGGTGCGGGTATCTTTTGTAAAATTATCATAGTTTGCTTTCTATCCTCAGATGTAGATCATATGGTCTGTACTACAAGATGGCAGGCACACCATCACCACCAAGTCGTTTTTTTATAAGGGTACAGATGATAAGTTTGCTGACTACTAAAGTAGAGTGGAATTTGTCCATGTTATGCAAGTAAATAAAGCTGATTGTTCATCATACGGGTAAGTTTGGATGAAGGGTGGTAGGAACAAATGCTCCGCCTAGAGCATGTGTGTGTGAGATGGAGTCTTAGTGTGTGTGGTGTGTGTGTGTGTGTGTGTGTGTGTGAGAGAGAGAGAGAGAGAGAGAGATGGAGTCTTTGTGTGTGAGAGAGAGAGAGAGGGAGAGAGATGGAGTCTTAGTGTGTGTGTGTGGGGGGGGGGCGTGCTTGCGTGTGTGTGTGAGAGAGAGAGATGGAGTCTTAGTGTGTGTGTGTGTGTTGGGTGTGTGTGTGTGTGAGAGAGAGAGTGTGTGTGTGTGTGTGTGTGTGTGTGTGTGTGTGTGTCGCGGGGTCCTCTGTGGCGGATGTAATTTAAGTGTCCATGGCTTTCATCATAGAGAGGTGATGTGTATGGCAGAGGCCACCAACGATGGGGTGCGAGAGAGAAAATGCCCGTAGAGAGGGAAGAGAAGGTGTGTGGCGTGAGAGGAGTCGACTTCGAGAGAACGTGTTTGTTCGAGAGACACCAAGGAAGACTACTATATATCGATGGTGCATGTAGGCGGGAATTAAACTAATGGATGGTCTTATTGGTTTCAGGGATATAGGGGAAGAGTGAGAGGCGCGGGGGGGGGGGTAGATCGAAGGAGATTTAAGTGTGCGTGTGTGTTTTACCCATCCAGGCGGAAGTTATGTGCACAAAAGAGGAGAACGATTCGATGTGGCGTTAGGATTGAGGGTAATTAACTATGTATAGAGACATAGAGACCTTGAACGTGCATGTGTGAGAGGTATACATGTATACGTGGGATGTGTGTGTGTGCGCGCGCGCATGATCGAGATAAAAGAAAGAAGACATAAGTCATAAGATCAACGACATGGGAGAGACGGATCGGTATGACAATATGCATGCATGTGAGAATGCATGGAAGAAGTCCAGACAATTGAACATGTGTTTTTGTCTTTAAGAGATAGTGGCGTGGGCTGGAGCATGCATCTATGGCGAGCAGAGGGAGTGAGGCGCAACGATTGTGCAAAAGAGACCAACCTATAAATGCATATGTATGGAGAGACATATATAGTGTGGGTGATAGGAAGCAAGACTCCGTGCGAGAAAGAAATGTTGACGGAGAAACTACAGATAGATACAGAGATGGAGATGCTAGCTAGAGGGACATCCGCTAGTTTGGGTGTTGGAGATGACCGTCGGGTGGTTCAAAGGGTGAAGTTATATATGTGTGTGAGAGGGCACTTGACTGCATATAGAGAGAAACATATGTAGTGTGCATGATAGGAATCAAGAGTGAGGGCGAGAAAGAAGGTTGATGGAGAAACAGATAAATAGAAAGATAAAGATGCTAGCTAGTGTGCGTTAGAGATGGGAGTATAGTGGATCGGAAAGGCTGGGTTATGTGTGTGGGTGTGAGAGAGATAGAGAGAGGTGCGTGTGAGTCACATACAAACAGATATCGAGAGAGAAATGAGATCCAGAGAGGCGGAGTTTTGTGTCTGCGAGAGAAAGATATTTCTAGCAGGAGAGATAGCTAGAGAGACATATGAGGGAACTCAAGATATCTCTAGGGAGAGAGGGTGTGTGTGAGCGACATACAAGAGAACAATGGAGAAATATGAGACCCTAGGAGACAGAGTTTGTGTTTGTGTGTGAGAAAGAGATATTGAAGAGGAAGAGTCGAGGGTTCTCATATCTAAGGAGCGAAAGACATCTACGTATGAGGGGTGTGCGAGTGGCACACATGGGAATAGTAGAGAGAAATGAGACCCCGGAGACAAAGTTTTATGCGTTTGTGTGAGAGAAAGAGATTCCACATGGAGAATCATAGTTAGAGACACATAGCAGGGAGCGAGATATACTTAGAGAGAGATAGAGTGATGAAGGTCGAGGGAGAGAGTACCGTCAGTGTGTTACGAAGATAAAAGATCATTGTCGACATACAGGTAGCACGAGAGATACATGAGAGACGATGAACGCGTATAGGTCCAGAGAGATAGTCCTATATAAGCATGAGTGATAGCTATATGAGACGAATATCTGGATTAAAAGGGATTCAAATATTTAAACTGGAGATCACGACATCGATAATATCATAACGCAAATTGGTGTATCAAACATGCATATTCATTTGAATTTGGGCACACGTGTAATGTTATATAGTTTATCAATATTGGTGATCCATAGATTCTTCAATTACAAACAATGCATGGTTTATATGCAATTAATGTCTAAACGAGATTACACTATATGTTGCGTCTGTGAAACACATTATACATGTTTGAGAAGTAAAAAAACCCGCATGAAACACAAATTAATTGGAGACAGTTAGCGAGGAATGCATACATTGGATTTGAACATAAAGTGGTTTCAAATATTTGAAAATCAAAATTGATGGATACAACCTTATGAATTTGAGATCATGCCATTTGTAAACAATATTTATGTATAAATGGTGTTGTTCTTTTGAAAGTATATATAAAAAAATGATGTATACAGAATGTAATTCCAATTGAAAATGGATCCCGCCTGAAAAAAAATAGAATACAAACGGGATTCGAATTGAGTTGGCACGATGGCGTGCACCGCAAAATTTGAACGAAGCGGGGAAAGTCGCAGAATCACTTGAAACCAAAATTTGCGGATGGAAATCACACGCCTATCCTCGCCACGCATAAAGCCTATATGCTGGATTTCTATAGGTTTCGATAGGGGTAGGTTTGTAATTTCACCCAAACGTGACGTAACTACCTCTCACCCAGATTCATACACGGTGGGCGCCAAAACACAGTGTGTCCACGGCCGAAATCGACTCCCTCCCCGATTCATATTCATACACGGTGGGCGCCAAAAACAAACTCTCGTCGGCAAATATTCGGTGTATGCGAGATTACCGTCCTATCCCCAACCGACTAATGTTGCTTTGTGATGTAGTAGAAATTTGAAGCAGGGGCTAAGTTTGTAAATTTCCTCGCATTTGAGACAAGCGCCACAATACATGGGTCCCCCCTTCCTCTCTACCTCCCTTTTCCCCATTCGTACTCCGTGGGCGCCAAAACACCCTCTCCACCCCACCCTCCTCCGTCCGCCGCCGCCGTCCGCCACCCCATCCACCGCCGTCCTCCTCCACCATGCCGGAGCTGATACCCCGACGCCGCCGTCCATTACAAGAGATCGACCTCTCTCATCCATGGCTTCGGACCGGGATCCTTGCATCCCATCCTCTCGCTTCATCCCCACCGTCGTCCACCTTGCCGGCGTCGCTCCTACAACCGTCTCGTCCACCGCGCCCCGCCGCCATTGTCTACCCTCCTAGATCTGCTTCCACGCCGCCGACAACCATCACTACCGCAGCACCGTCAAATTCTCAGCAGATGCGTACACGGAGCCGCACCAGAGGCGGTACTCTTTCGTATCTGCTCAACTTATTTATCACAGCAAGAAAATAGACCGCCACTGCTTTACTCTGATTTCTTGTCTTGGTTGTGAAGTTGCCTTTGTCCGGTTTGCACCTTCAGATCCGCCATGGCACGCTCAACACCATACTCGCAATGCTCATGGTTTTCCCCCTTTCATATTCCACACTAGTTAAATCACAGTAGACTAAATTTCAAAATTGGGTCAGTCGATTTTTCAGAGCTCAACGGAGTTCGCCGGTGCGATCGAAGGGGCTCGGGTGGGGACGGTGGTGGTGGGGGGCGGTGGTGGGGCCTTGTCGAATGAAGAAAACTCGACGCGGGCGGGGGTGGGGTGGGGGTGGCGGAGGAACATAGGCGGTGGGGCCGGTGGTTCGGTCGGCGGCCCGTGCGGTGTTCTGTATGGGAAGCACAGTATGTTCCTTGTCAGGAAGGGGAGCAGGGACATCTGCAGTCTAATAGCTGATAGAGCTGGCCTGTACGTGATCGATAGGCTTTCAATTACTAGCGGTAATACAACACCGTAATTTCCAGCCAGTTCCACTTTCCCGATTTATATATCCTGGTTATGGTGTACCCCTGTTATGTACACTATGATCCGCCTAATTCTTTGTGTGCTCTTGTTATCATGGTTTGGCAATAAACTCTCTATACAAGATATTATGAACCTATCATCCGCCAGCTATCCTTACTTACGGAGCCTATTTTTTGTGTACTTGTGCGGATTATATAAATGCACGCACCATATTACGGCACACATGAGCTCTCTCATCGAATCCAAAGTGATAGCACACAAGTGTTCTGAGCGCCCCTATATTAGAATATCATACGCATTACAAGGATAATCTCACAACTATTTATGTTTTCATGGTTCTCGGATATCATACGCAATTACCGGTGACTATCGAATCCGCATCGGAAGAATATTGTGGAACACCGCAATGACTTACAAAATTGGCACCAAGGCATTGAGTGCCATTCGAAGCAATGAAACTCAGACGCTTCCCACCTGTTGATTCTTGTTCAGAATATCATCCTAATGACTATTCTAACCTCGAGGAGTCAAAGGCAGATGGCCTGTCCTGTTCACCCATCAAGGTGCCTATTCTAATTTGGCAAGGTTTTATTGATTGCGCGTATCTTGCATATGTTGTCTTGCATTTCTTCTACTTTGTTGCACCGCCATCTGCTTAGTTTACTCATCATATATGTCGAGATGCCATGCCCATCCATTATCAATACATATTCCATCTGTCATCGTACCATGTTTTTTCACTCAAATGCTTACGTTAGTGTAGAATATATCCAATGCCAATGTTTTTATCAATTGTTCGCTCCAAATTATCTGATCTGTATGAATGGTTACATTAGTGTAGAATATATCCAATGCCAATGTTTTTTTAGCTCTGCATTGTTCTTGTAAGTACATGCTGTCATTTATCAGTGTACTTATAATGACAGGTAGGTGTTCATGTACCATCACTCTGCAGCTTATTTTCCTTTACCCTCCATTTTCTACACATCACATCTATATTTACTCTTACCATAAGGTTGGTACTGAAGAAGTTTAGCTGTGCATTGCTCTTGGTTGTACCTTTTGCCTGTATCATGCACTTACATTTATAGCTACTTGGTTATGTAGCATCACTCTTCATCTTATCTTAAATATTCTCCATTTTTTCGTATATTATCACATCTATATTTACTCTTAACAAAACGTAGAATAAAGGCAATGCTTTTGAAGAAGATTATGTGGTAAACTTCTTGAATTGCCCCCCATCGGCATGGAGAAGGCCTTTATAGAGTCCGTCTTCACCAATAATGTAAGTTTTTCCATCTCAAGCCTTCAAACTTTGTTGTATATATTTGGTTAGGCATGACTGCATGTATGCTTCTGTTCTTCATCTGTAATCCAGTGGTGTGGTGAACCTACCCACTACAGCACAATGTCATATCCTGCAATGTCTTAACTATGAACAATGTCATATCATTCTACTATTATTTAAACTGTCTCTTTATTTGCCAATCTAAAATGGTATAAATTGACAAAGACACACTAACCATTGATACTTATGAGTTCTTGATCTGTAATCCAGTGGTGTCATGAAGCTGCCAACTCCTTCACAATGTCATTTCCTGCCATGTCTTGACCTGAACAATACCATATTGTGTTAATGCAAATTTAAACTATGTCACTTTATTCGTCAGTAAGAAATGTGATGAATTGTCAGCACTGATACTTTTATGTGCAAAACCTGTCATCTTTCTGCTTGTTTATCTTTCAGAGTGAGGAAGATATAAGTGTTGAACAACCCTTGATCTCATCATCTTGCTCATTTGCTTGCGCTCTGACTCCCAATGAGGCTAACCTTTCTTGAACTCTATTTAAGTCTTTGTTGGTTTTGTATATTATTTTGTCGGCGTGTTTATTTGCAATCGGTGGCGATCTTTGATGCCAGATGTATGTAATCTGTTGTCTGCGGGTGCTTTATTATCATAGTGGCGAACTTTGATGCCCGATGGATGTAATATGCCGTAATTTCTTTATTGTATAGTATAGGTTTTTTCTTATTCACGATGCTGCAGTTATTTTACTGTATATATATCCTGTCTTCGCAGTAAACCAGCCAAACCGTAAAATTATGGTACATAATCGGTTCGTCATGCAATCATGATGTAGGTTGGGCCTGAAACGTGTCGATCAGCTCACGGGCCGGCAGCAGCCCGAAATGAACCCCGGCCCATGATTGTGCGAATCAAACCATGGGCTTTTAACAGGCCAAAAATTGTCTCGGTCCTTGTTTGGCCCAATCAAATATCGGCTACGAGCAGGCCGGAAGCAAACCGGGCCGTAGTTAAGCCCAACTATATGACGAGCTTTTAACAGGCTGAAATTAATATAGGGCCGAAATGTTAAATGGGCCCTTAACAGGCCAAAACTAATATCAGGCCGAGTTACTAAGTGAGCCTTTAGCAAGTGGGCCCAAAAGCATAGTGTCCAGTTGATGGGCCGAATCTGATATGGGCCATAATTGAGCCCAAAGCCTCTTAAAGGGTCGGACTGATCTGGGCCGTAATTTGGCCTGTAACGTGGTAGGCCTTTAACGGGCGGATCTCATATGGGCCACTATTAGGCCCGGAGTGTGGCAGGCCATTAATGGACCGGATCAAATATGGGCGGCATTTGGCCCAAAACATGGCGGCGATTAATGGGCCGCCTACTAGGGTCCACAAAATCTTGTGGGCCCTACAATTTGGCCAATTAATGTCGTGAAATCTCGTGGGCCTTTAATTTGGCTGGCCCATTATGACCATAAGAATCTTGTGGGCTTTACCGGCCCATTATGGCACAAAAAATCTTGTGGGCCTTTACCGGTCGGCCATTATGGCCCATAAAATCTTGTGGGCCTTTAGCTGGCCAGCCCATTATGGTCCGCATAAAATCTCGTGGGACTTTATTTGGGCCGCCCCATTATGGTCCATAAAATCTTGTGGGCCTTCGGTTGGGCGACCCATTTAAACATGATGGGCCGGTCCATGTGTCAACATATCATAGGCGCGTCTCGCCCATTGGATGAGTTGACACGTGTCTCCTCCAGCCAATGATGATTTTACACGTGGAAAATCCCCATTGGTCGGGGCTGTTAACGGGTTATCGGATCCAAAACCCGACCCGATAGCTTAATAGCGTTCTGTTACGGTGGATGCCACGTGTCGATCACCCTTGACGAAAGCACTTACGTGACGCGTGATTTATTGTCATGGAATTGGACACTTAGTGATGATAATTTTGGTAATTTCATGGAACACTTCTCTGACGGCCTGAGATATGACTATCTTGATTCTGTCATAAATTTGTCATGGATGTACATGCATGACAAAAAAAGCGACCTACTGTGACAAACACGTATCATCACGGAAGTGTATTTTTTTTGTAGTGCTCATTGATCAATAGATGGTTATGGTTTCCTGACCATGGACATTGGATGTCGTTGATAACGGGATCACATTATTAGGAGAATGATGTGATGGACATGACCCAACCCTATGCACAGCACAAGATCGAGTAGTTCCTTTGCTAGATCTTTTCTAATGTCAAGTATCATTTCCTTAGACCATGAGATTGTGCAACTCCCGGATACCGCAGGAATGCTTTGGGTGGATCAAATGTCACAACGTAACTGGGTGGCTATAAAGGTGCACTGGTATCTCCGAAAGTGTCTCATTGGGTTGTACGAATCGAGACTGGGATTTGTCACTCCGTATGACGGAGAGGTACCTCTGGGCCCACTCTGTAATGCATCATCATAATGAGCTCAATGTGACTAAGGAGTTAGCCATGGTATCATGCGTTACAGAACGAGTAAAGAGACTTGTCGGTAACGAGATTGAACAAGGTATAGGGATACCGACGATCAAATCTCAGGCAAGTAATTAACATACCGATGGACAAAGGGAATTGTATACGGGATTGATTGAATCCCTGACATCATGGTTCATCCGATGAGATCATCGTGGAACATGTGGGAGCCAATATGGGTATCCAGATCCCGCTATTGGTTATTGGCCGGCAGGGCCGGTCCTGAAATTTCCGAGGCCCGGGGCGAGACAACACGGAGGGGCCCTAAAGCCACATAAACATATGCATATTTTTCTATCTATGTCAACTGCAAATAAATATTCGGTAGACTATAATTTATGGTGCCTTGTCTTCTTGACTATTAAGAAACCGGGGCCATAATAAACATTCACAGTAAAAGTTTATCTATCTTGTCAATCTACCCTTATATTGTATATATTTGTATTATTAGGTGAATTAGTATCACTATCATGCCTACTAATTTTTTTATCTTCCTAAGTTTTCACTAGTTGTTCTTGAACAACAACTAAAGATAACTCCTTGGAGTTCCTAGCAAGAGAAATATTGTTTTATTTTTGTGGAATCCGTAGAGCACTTGTATCTGCTATAAAACAATGCCAACAACTCATGTGGGACTCAATTAAATCATATGCATGTTTTTCTCAATTATCAGATGGATTCTTTCTGGATAGCATCTTGCTAAATGAATAGCAATCTTGCTAATCAGCACACAACATATGATACAATAAATTACGAGTACTGCTAATTAAATAGAAGTGCTAAGAAAGGCATGAAACAAGGTACCTGGATGGCTAGAAAAATTGAAATCGCAAGATTTTGCTGCTGCGTCACGAACAAAAGTCCAAGTTTCTGTTTTCTAATCCCAATCAATAAAAGAAGCTGGAGTGTGAGAAATAGATATGTACGAGGATAATCTTCAGGAAACGAACAATCTAACAAGAATATAAAAAAAATTGCGTTGAAGAGAAGATTGATGGGAATCTGGAAACCGCATTACCTTCTTCCACAAATGGAGCCTAGCAGCCAAAAATTACAATCAAACGACTGGGCGGGCGCCGCCATTCATGGCATGGCTGATTTGTTGCCAATTGGAGAGGAAGACTGCATGGCGTGCTAATCCATCAACTAATTTTTGTTTCCTTTTGGAGAATCAATCAACCTGTTACAGGCTAAACAATCACATGTATATTGGGAAACCAAATCAATCGGGGCCCCCTTCCTACTCGGGGCCTGGGGCGGCCACCCCCTGCCCCCCCTCAGGGCCGGCCTTGTTGGCCGGAGAGGCATCTCGGTCATGTCTGCATGGTTCCCGAACCCGTAGGGTCTACACACTTAAGGTTCAGTGATGCTAGAATTGCAATGGGAATTGTATGTGGTTACCGAAAATTGTTCGGAGTCTCGGATGAGATCCCAGATGTCACGAGGAGTTCCGGAATGGTCTGAAGGTAAATATTTATATATGGAAAGTCCTATTTTGGCCACCGGAAAATGTTCGGGATTTTCGGTATTGTACCGGGAAGGTTCTAGAAGGTTCTAGAGTGGGGCCCACCTGCATGGGGGACCCACATGAACATGAGTAGTGGAGGCAAGGCCCCACACCTCGTAAACGCAAGACCATGATCCCCCCTTAGAAGGAATAAGATCATATCTCGAAGGGATACGATCAAGATCCCTAAAAGGGGGGATAACAATCGGTGGGGAAGGGAAAGGATGGGATTTCTTTCCTCCCACCTTTGCCAACGCCCCAATGGACTTGGAGGGAAATAAACCAGCCCCCTCCACCCCTATATATAGTGGGGAGGTGCATGGGAGCTTCAACCCTTGCCCCTGGCGCAGCCCTCCCCCTCCAACTCCTCCTCCTCCTCCGTTGAGCGTAGCGAAGCTCTGCCGGAGAACCACGAGCTCCACCACCACGCCGTTGTGCTGCCGGAGTTCTCCCTCAAATTCCCATCTCCCCTTGCTGGATCAATAAGGAGGAGACGTCCCCGGGCTGTACGTGTGTTGAACGCGGAGGCGCCGTCCGTTCGGCGCTTGGATCGGATCTTCCGCGATTTGAATCGCCACGAGTACAACTCCATCAACCGCGTTCTTGTAACGCTTCCGCTTAGCGATCTTGAAGGGTATGAAGGTGCACTCCCGCTCTCTCATTGCTAGCATCTCCTAGATTGATCTTGGTGACACGTAGGATTTTTTTTTGAATTATTACTATGTTCCCCAATAGTGGCATCATGAGCCAGGTCTATGCGTAGATTTTATGCACGAGTAGAACACAAGTAGGTGTGGGCGATGATTTGTTCAATTTGCTTACCGTTACTAGTCCTATCTTGATTCGGCGCCATTGTGGGATGAAGCGGCCCGGACCAACCTTACACGTACGCTTACGTGAGAGAGGTTCCACCGACTGACATGCACTTGATGCATAAGGTGGCTAGCGGGTGTCTGTCTCTCCCACTTTAGTTGGATAGCATTCGATGAAGAGGGTCCTTATGAAGGGTAAATAGCAATTGGCATATCACTGTTGTGGCTTTTTCGTAGGTAAGAAACGTTCTTGCTAGAAACCCATAGTAGCCACGTAAAACATGCAACAACAATTAGAGAACGTCTAACTTGTTTTTGCAGGGTATGCTATGTGATGTGATATGGCCAAAAGGATGTGATGAATTATATATGTGATGTATGAGATTGATCATGTTCTTGTAATAGGAATCATGACTTGCATGTCGATGAGTATGACAACCGGCAGGAGCCATAGGAGTTGTCTTAATTTATTGTATGACCTGTGCGTCAATATAAACGCCAGGTAATCACTTTACTTTTTGCTAACCATTAGCCATAGTAGTAGAATTAATAGTTGGCGAGACAACTTCATGAAGACACGATGATGGAGATCATGATGATGGTGATCATGGTGTCATGCCGGTGACGATGGTGATCATGCCGCGCCTCGAAGATGGAGATCAAAGGCGCAAGATGATATTGGCCATATCATGTCACTTTATGATTTGCATGTGATGTTTATCCTGTTTACATCTTATTTGCTTAGAATGACGGTAGCATAAATAAGATGATACCTCACTAAAATTACAAGAAATGTGTTCCCCCTAAGTGTGCACCATTGCGAAGGTTCGTTGTTTCGAAGCACCACGTGATGATCGGGTGTGATAAATTCTAACGTTCGAATACAATGGGTGTAAGCCAGATTTACACATGCGAAACACTTAGGTTGACTTGACGAGCCTAGCATGTACAGACATGGCCTCGGAACATGAGAGACCGAAAGGTAAAACATGAGTCGTATAGTAGATGCGATCAACATGGAGATGTTCACCGTTGATGACTAGCCCGTCTCATGTGATGATCGGACACGGCCTAGTCGATTCAGATCATGTATCACTTAGATGACTAGAGGGATGCCTATCTGAGTGGGAGTTCATTAAATAATTTGATTATATGAACTTAATTATCATGAACTTAGTCTAAAATTGTCTTTACAATCTATCATGTAGATCCCATGGCCCACGCTAATGTTGCCCTCAAGTTCAACGCGTTCCTAGAGAAAACCAAGCTGAAAGACGATGGAAACAACTATACGGATTGGGTCCGTAACTTGAGGACCATCCTCATAGCTACTAAGAAAGCATATGTCCTTGAAGCGCCGCTAGGTGACGCACCCATTTTCCCAGCAACTCAAGATGTTATGAACGCCTGGCAGTCGCATAGTGATGATTACTCCCTGGTTCAGTGCGGCATGCTTTACAGCTTAGAACCGGGGCTCCAAAAGCGGTTTGAGCAACACGGAGCATATGAGATGTTCCAAGCTCGACAAGTGTACGGTTCTTCCTTTCGGCTACACCATTTTGCTGAGGCGTGTATGGAGATGAATATTGATTCTCAATCCCTTTATCACTAAGAAATTCTTCCAAGGTGTAGTTCTTGAACTCAGAGCCATTATCACTTCTTATTGCCAAGATTTCTTTGTCAAACTTATGCTCGCTTGCTTGGCAAAATCGATGAAGGTGATCTTCGTCTCGTCCTTGGACTTGAGGAAAAACACCCATGTATATCTTGAGTAATCATCAACAATGACAAGTCCATACTTTTTTTCACCAAGACTATCCCATGAAGGAGGCCCAAAAATATCCACATGAAGGAGCTCCAAAGGCCTTGAAGTAGACACGATATTCTTGGGTGGGTGCTTTGATTGATGTTGCTTCCCGGCTATGCATGCACTACACACACGATCGTTCTGAAAAGAGACATTGGTTAGTCCAAGGATGTGATTACCCTTTAAGAGATCTTGAAGATTTCTCATGCCGACATGGGCTAGCCGGCGTTGCCATAGCCACCCCTTGTCGGCCTTGGCCATTAGACAAGTTGCATGGAATGTTCTCTCTTTTGAGAAATCAACCGTGTAAAGGTTGCCATCCAACTCTCCAACAAAGTCTACTTCGAGAGTATCTCTCTTAAAGACTTTCACATCCGTTAGTCCAAAGAGTGTATCATATGTTGGGGAATGTAGCATGCAATTTCAAAAAAAAAATCCTACGCTCACGTAAGATCTATCTAGGAGATGCATAGCAACGAGAGAGGGAGAGTGTGTCCACGTACCCTCGTAGACCGAAAGCGGAAGCGTTAGCTTAACGGGGTTGATGTAGTTGAATGTCTTCGCGATCCAACCGATCAAGCACCGACGTACGGCACCTCTGAGTTCTGCACACGTTCAGCTCGATGACGTCCCTCGAACTCTTGATCCAGCAAAGTGTAGAGGGAGAGTTCCTTCAGCACAACGGCGTGGTGACGGTGATGGTGAAGTAATCCGCATAGGCTTCGCCTAAGCACTACGTGAATATGACCGGAGGCGTAAACTGTGGAGGGGGGCACCGCACACGGCTAACAATTGTTGGTGTGTGTTCTAGGCGCCCCCTCCCCATGTATATATAGGTGGGAGAGGGAGGGGAGCAGCCTTGGGGCGCCCCAAGTAGGAGGAATCCTACTTGGGGGCCTCCTCCAATTAGTCCTCCCCCTTTCCTTATCTCCGCAGGGGGGAAGGAAAGAGGGGAGAGGGGAAAGGAAGGGGGAATCCTATTCCCTCTATTTCCTTTCCTCCTCTCCTTTTCCTTTCTCCGCTTAGATCGGCCCACATGGGGGCGCATCAGCCCACAAGGGGCTGGTCTGTCCCGCCCTAGGCCCAATAAGGCCCATATCTTTGCCGGGGGGTGCCCGAATCCCGTTCCGGTGACCCGATACGTACTCGGTACCCCCAGCTTTCGGTGTCCGAATACTATCGTCCTATATATGAATCTTTACCTCTCGTCCATTTTGATACTCCTCATCATGTCCGTGATCTCATCCGAGACTCCGAACAACATTCGGTCACCAAATCACATAACTCATATAATACAAAATCGTCATCAAACGTTAAGCGCGCGGACCCTACGGGTTCGAGAACTATGTAGACATGACCGAGACACCTCTCCGGTCAATAACCAACAGTGGAACATGGATGCTCATATTGGTTCCAACATATTGTAGCGACCCGACCCGAATGGATCAAGTCTCTGTGCTTTCGTGTCATCCCTGGATCGGTATGCTGACACACACAGTACTCGAAGGATTTATAACAGAGGTAAATCACATGTATAAATAACGTAAAAACTATTACCTCAATCCAAATATAGCGGAAGCAACAAGGTTGTGGATTCCCATCAACACCAACGGCAAAGTTGAGTATAGGAAATCGTAACCCTAACGTATCACTTACTCTAAATGCGAAAAGTGCGCAACATGAAAAGTTGCAGCCTGAAAACGGGTCAGCACATGGAATATGCTGGCAATGTAACACATAGAGAGTAATGAAAGAATAAGCCTATACTACATGCATATATGGCTGGTGGAAAAGCTCTATGGTTATAAGGTTTTGCGAAAAGCTAATTTTTCCCTACTGCAAAGGAGTAAATTTATTTAACTATCATGGTGGTTGTTGAACATTGAGAATGGTTGACAGCATCCTCAATCCCAATTAAAAAGTACTCATTAAACCCAAACAATATTAATTAGAAGTAACATGATGAGATCAACAGGATAATCCAAGAACTAGATACTCAAAATTGTCCATAACCGGGGACACGGCTAATCATGATTAGTTTATACACTCTGCAGAGGTTTATGCACTTTTCCCCACAAGACTCGATCGCCTCCGCTTTGGTTTCTCAGATCTGCAGGGTGTTTGAGAAACGGATGACCGAGACATAGTCTTCGTAAGCGCTAGCACCTTACGATGGGTGGACGGTACACCTACATCCCCTACATCCGCTAGTCCACCACTATAAGAGTTCGCACGACTTAGTCAACTATGCGAGCCCATAATGGCTTGTGGCTGCACACGAAGTTTCTAGTTTGAATAATCTTATGATCCCTTTGAGCCTGGGTGGCGGTCCGAAGAAATGCAGCAAGTCCTCGAAACCTGTGTGCCTAGACAGTGCAAGTCTGGAGTAACCAGTGCCTCAATCCACCCAGATGTGCGTTTAAGTTGCCACCTTAGATAAACCATTAATTATCAATCTCACATACATCATGGATATTCACTCAAACCCAATCCACGTCTACTAGCATAGCATAGCATAATAAGCAAACGTAGAAGTAACTCCCAAGGTTTCATAAGTAAAACAAGTAATAGGTACTACCTCAATCTACTTCCCATCCCACAATTTAATTAGATCCTAATCATGCAAGTGTTCGAGGAATAGATCTAATGCATAAAACTGGGTAGTAGAAAGAGTATGATCAAGTGTTACTTGCCTGCAAATTTGATGAAGATGATTCGCACTCAAAACTCTTGATAGCTCTACTCGTCACACTCCGGTCAATCTATCGTAAGCAATCAATAGTAACCACACATAAGCAATCACTCAAAAGGTCGGGAAGGTCGAAGAAAACAATTCGGAAAACATCAAAACCAAGCAAATAACTCTTGCAGCATAAAACAATTTCTAACAGTACCAAAATTATGTGAATTTTGCCTTATCAGAAAGTTTAGGTCAAGAGCTTCGATTAGCAAAAAGAATCAACTAAATCGGAGTTACGAAACTCAAGTTATGATCAAACGAAGTTCAAATACAAATCTGTTTGAATTCAAATTTTAAATTTTCAAAAAACATGTTTGAGTTGGATTACTGGATAGAGGGGATCATAACGAAGAAGTGGGCGTTGGTTTCGTTGGATTCCGACTTACGAGTAAAAAGTTATGAGCGTTTGAAGATTAGGGACAAAAAAATAACACTACGGATAGGTCCCTGACGGAAATTAAAAATAAAAAGAAAAATCTATCGAGCTTAACGCCGCTAAACAAAACCGGAAAGAAAAACCGCGAGAAAACCGATCTAGGGTTTGGAAAGAAAACCAAAACGAAAAAACCTATCTAGAAAACGGAACGGAAACCGAACGATTCTAAAAACCGAACCGAGGAAAAGAAAAGGTGACGGCTGGGCTAGTACCTCAAGAGGCGAGGGGCTCGGCGTGGCGTTGGCGGCGGCGTTAGGGCGGCGGCGGCACTTGGCGGCGGCGGTGTAGAAGCGGCGGGTGTGGAACTGCTGCTGCGGAGAGGAGAGGAGAGGAGAGGAGAGGAGAGGTGTTGGTTTGATGTGTTGGAGGGGGGGTGCTTGGGTATTTATATTGGGGAGGGGAGGGTTTTGCTTGGGGTAGGGGACAAGAAATAGACTAGGATTAGGAATCCTAGTAGTAAAAAACGGAATAACGAAACGGGATCAAATCCTACTAGGATGTTTGTAACATCCCAAAATTCTAAATTTTGGGATGTTATAAACAAATAGATTGATTTGATTGATTGTTTGATTGATTGACTGAAAGTGAGTGAATTCGGAACTTTTGAAAGTTAAATGAGAGGGAATAAAAGGACTTTCCCAAACTTTCATTTTGCTTTTATGATCTTCGGGAATTCAAATTCTTTTCATCACAAAACCCTGGAGAGAAGATGACATGACTTCTTCCATTTATTTAAATGACAAGGGGTGTTGAAAATATTTGAATTTCATTTAAGAATATTTTCAATTCTGAAACTTTATGCAACTCAATGATTTTCACGGCGAAGATAAAATGACTTCTTCAAATTATATGAAATATGAGTTGGGAGTTTCAAAGAATTAAATTCAAAGTTCCTTTGAATTATTTTCAATTTGAAGTTATTTGAGTTTTATTCAAATTATTTTTCTCCAAAAATAAAATATATGGAAAATAGGGTAACATTATTCCCTACATCGTAAAAATTGGAGAGAAATTAATTTGAAGTCATTTTGGTATTTTTTAAATGTTTGGTTAGATTTTATTAGAGCAGAAGCACTCTTTGCTTTATTTGAATTTGTGTGGATTTTATTTGACATTAGAATAATGTTCAGCTTGTAGGAAATATTTTTCTGCAAATTTTGATATATTATATGCCTATATAATATTTTCATTTTATTTTGTTTTATCATTTTGTTTTCCTCTCTGTTTTTTTAAAAAAAGTACCATAGCGCCTTGGGCCAATGGCCCAAGCCGCCAAGTCAGCCGGCCGGCCGAGGCCAAGGCCATCACCACCACGCGCACGCACCAGGGAGCAAGGGAGCCGCTCGGTTTCCTATTCTTTTACAAATCCTAGTAGGATTTGATCCCCGTTTCGTTATTCCGGTTATGGACAATTTTTAGTATCTAGTTCTTGGATTATCCTGTTGATCTCATCATGTTACTTCTAATTAATATTGTTTGGGTTTAATGAGTACTTTTTAATTGGGATTGAGGATGCTGTCAACCATTCTCAATGTTCAACAACCACCATGATAGTTAAATAAATTTACTCCTTTGCAAAGAGGGAAAAATTAGCTTTTCGCAAAACCTTATAACCATAGAGCTTTTCCACCAGCCATATATGCATGTAGTATAGGCTTATTCTCTCATTACTCTCTATGTGTTACATTGCCAGCATATTCCATGTGCTGACCCGTTTTCGGGCTGCAACTTTTCATGTTGCAGACTTTTCAGACGACGAGTAAGTGATACGTTAGGGTTACGATTTCCTATACTCAACTTTGCCGTTGGTGTTGATTGGAATCCACAACCTTGTTTCTTCCGCTATATTTGGATTGAGGTAATAGTTTTTATGTTATTTATACATGTGATTTACCTCTGTTATAAATCCTTCGAGTAATCGTGGTGTGTCAAAGATACCGATCCAGGGATGACACGAAAGCACAGAGACTTGATCCATTCGGGTCGGGTCGCTACACATATTCTATGAAGATCTTTATCGGTCGTACCGTAATGACAACATACGTTATTCCCTTTGTCATCGGTATGTTACTTGCCCGAGATTCGATCGTCGATATCTTCATACCTAGTTCAATCTCGTTACCAGCAAGTCTCTTTACTCGTTCCGTAATGCATCATCCCGCAACTAACTCATTAGTCACATTGCTTGCAAGGCTTATTATGATGTGCATTACCGAGAGGGCCCAGAGATACCTCTCCGATACTCGGAGTGACAAATCCTAATCTCGATCCATACCGACCCAAGAAACACCTTTGGAGACACTTGTAGAGTGTCTTTATAATCACCCAATTACGTTGTGACGTTTGATAGCACACAAGGTGTTCCTCCGGTATTCGGGAGTTGCAAAATCTCATAGTCAAAGGAATATGTATAAGTCATGAAGAAAGCAATAGCAATAAAACTTAACGATCATTATGCTAAGCTAACGGGTGAGTCTTGTCCATCACATCATTCTCCTAATGATGTGATCCCGTTCATCAAATGACAACACATGTCTATGGTTAGGAAACTTAACCATCTTTGATTAACGAGCTAGTCTAGTAGAGGCATACTAGGGGCACGGTGTTTTGTCTATGTATCCACACATGTATCAAGTTTCCGGTTAATACAATTCTAGCATGAATAATAAGCATTTATCATGATATAAGGGAATATAAAATAACAACTTTATTACTGCCTCTAGGGCATATTTCCTTCATCATAACCAACAGAAGCCAATTGGCGAACAGAAAGCAAATGATATTTAAGGGATTGAACAAGCATGACATTTGCAAGAGACATGTCATTTGTGATTGCCACCTTGCCCAACCCGAGTCCTTGTCATTTTGATCCTCCACCAAACATAATGCTCATAAATGGTTGAATAGCTTCCATGAAATCGTAGAGCAATTTGCTATCTCCGGTCATATGATTGGCACATCCACTATCAATCACCCATTTTACTCCACCAGAGAAAGCAACCTACACACAATTATGACTTGGTTAGAGGCACCCATTTTGCAATGGGACCTCTCAAGTTAGTCACAAGGGTCTTAGGGACCCAAATAGCATAGAATCGGAATGCATTTCGAGGGCCAACAATTTTTGCATAAACTTCTCCATCCTTAGTCTTACGAAGTACACAGGATGGAGGCATGAACTCTTTTGGCTTGGTGAGAGTGGGAATGCCCCTTGTGGCCTTCCCACTAACAACCTTACCTTTCTCCTTGTGCCCTTCTCGTACAAATGTTTCTTTTAGAGGGGTGGTGCACTTTTGAGAAGACGTCTTCTTCTTGCTTGTGCTTGGGTCAAACACGTGCCCTCTTTGGTAAACACCTCATTGTGTTGGCTCAATACCTCATTAAGGTTCTTTTGTCCTTGAGCACATGTCATGAGACCTTTCTCGATTTGAACCTTGAGAAAGCGATTCTCCTCAAGAATAGATGCTAGGTCAGTACTAGAGTTAGTAGTACAAGCATCAACATTGATAATAGGAGAAGAGTAAGCCTTGGCTAGAGTTTCAAGATAAGTAAGCTTGAGCGTCTCAAAACTTTTTTAGAAGAAGGGTGAGCTCTTCTTCCTTAGTCTTGAGGGACACGGATAGGAGCTCACAATCCTTAGAGAGAGAAGCATGAGACTTCACAAGCTTACTTTTATCATTCATCAACTCTTCGCAAGAGCCCTTAGCCTTTTTCAAGGAGGCAAGATCTTTAGCATGAACATCAATGTTTGCACCAATTTTCAAGCATAGTTCATCATTTCGTGCTTCCTCATATTGGACTTTCTGCTCAAGGATTTCATATTTTTCCTTTTCCTCGGTTACGAGGGTTTCAAGTTCCTTAATGGTGACAGTGTGCTTACCCACCATCTCCATAAGCATACGAAACATAATGAGCTTCTTTCCTTTGAGGGAGCACATGACCTTCTTTAATTTAGCAAACATGGGGTCATCTATATCATTATCATCATAATTATCCTCCGCATCAAGGTACTCATCACTAGGAGTAGGAGGAGTGAAGAGAGGAGGATTTGATCGTGGGGTTACCTTGACCTTGTTAGGAGAGTTTTGGTCCTCTCCATCTTCTACCACGACCTTTGCCATTAGGCACTTGTGAGCGTTGCCCTTGTAGTCTTTCATATAGTTGTAGGTGACAACATCACCACTCTTGTTGACAAGCCTCAAAGTGTTTTTAGAATCTTGAGCAACTCCGACAACACCACTAACATCATCCGGATCGGATTCTTCATGAGCAACCATTGCTTTCCCATCTCTCTTCTTGATCTTTGAGTTCAAAGGGTGTGGCAACTTATTCTTGGGAAAGGTCTTGGGAAACCTTGGTTTATCTTCTCTCTTCTCATAGGGGCAATCGTTGGACAAGTGGGTGGCTTCTTCACAGTTGTAACATTTTCTCACTTTCTTCTTCTGGAATCTTCCCTTGAATTTTCCCGCACTAAACTTCTTGACAAAGAGGGCAATGTCTTCATATTAAGGGCTCTAATCGGAGTCAATCTCATCACCGTCTCCATCCTCATCATCTTCATCTTCTTCACTTTGCTCTTCTTCATATACATGCTTGGCCTTCAATGCAAGATTGATTTTTGATGTTGAGGTACCATGCATGGAAAGATGTTTTGTAGCATTTGCCTTTGACTCTTCAAATAGTTAGAAAGTGGATATGATGTCATCCGAGTCATTTCATTGAATCCATGGTGTTGTCTTATGTCCCACACCATTTGGTGCAAGAGCATGTAGCAACTTATCCACGAGAAATTGCTTAGTCAAGTTGAATCCATCTTGTGTCTTATCACACTCACATGACTCGATGTCAGCAGTGAGAGTCATGGGACGCTCAAGGAGTTGCTTGGGAGATTCACCTTTCTCCATACAAAAGTTTTGCAATTGACCCTTGGCAATTTCATATTGAGCAAGCCGGAGAGTGGAGGTACCGGTCTTGGTCCTCACAATGCTATCCCATAATTCCTTGGCACTTGTGATATGTATGTATGGCCTCCTTTGCTTGTCAGTCATACCTCTCCTTATGCACATGGTTGTTGTGTGATTCTTGTCATATACCTCTCTTGGAGTAAGATTCTTCGGGTCAACATCTTGGTAGCCATACTCCAAGATCTCCAACATCTCATCATTTCCATATCGAAGATGATCCTGCATAGTAACTCACCACAAAGCAAAATCGGTAGTGTCATCAAGTAAAGGAGGTTTGCCTCGAGGGTTATACTTTGGTTTCTCTAGTCGAGGTCTTGCATAAAGCCAAGGAACACTAGAGTGTTCATTACTAGGAGGTTGTTGGCCAAGTGAAGGAGTAGGCACAGCAGGCCTCGAGGCCGCACCACCAGAAAGTGGTGCAAGCATCGTGGTTAGTGTGGCTAGTCTCATTTGGACCAAGGCCTCAAGAGAAGCATCATGCTCCTCCTTTTGCTTAGCAAGCGCCCGTTCCATATCCTTGGAAGTGAAGGATTTGACTTTTGTGGAAGTCGCGCCCGTATTCTTCGGATCCGTAGCAAGGGGAGTCCCATCGAAGTTCATCTCGCTCTAGGGCGGTTAAGCCACAAGAATAGAGCACGAGGCTCTGATACCAATTGAAAGGATCGAGATGGACCTAGAGGGGGTGAATAGGTACAATTACAAATTTTAATTATTACTTCGCAATTTTAGGCAATAATGCGAAATATGAAAGTGAGCCTAACAATTGCAAGTATGATGCTAATAGCTAAGCAAGATAAACAAGTAACACAAATATGAGAGTAAGAAAGCACAATATAATATAAGTGCTAAGAGACAAGTAACCATAAGTAGATAGTTAGGGTTAGGAATAACCGTAACTCCGAGAGACGAGGATGTATGTCGATGTTCACTTCCTTGGAGGGAAGCTACGTCACCGTTAGAGAGGTGGATGTTACCACAAAGGCACACCAACGCCACGAAGGCTCACCCTATTATCCCTTTGAGACAACACCACGAAGGCGTTTCTCAACCACTAGTGGTAGACCTTGGGGTGGTCTCCAAACCCTCACAAACTTTCCGAGGGTAATCACAATGATCGATTCCTCACCAAAAGACTCCTACCGCCTAGGATTCTCCAACCTCCAAGAGTAACAAGATCCGAGGGGAAAAAGCTCAAGACTTGCTCAAATCACGATTTTCTTCGGTCACAAGAAGGAGAGGGAGAAGATCTTTCTTTTGATTGGAACAACTCTTTCAAACTCTCAAGAATCAAATCGGGATCTAGGATTTCATGGATGAGCAAGAGAAAGGGAGCACATGTGTTCTTGGGGCATGTTGGAGTGGAGTGTTCAGCCTTATCTGGAAGAGGTAAGGAGCTATATATACCCACAACAGATTAGAGCCATTTTGAGTAGAGGTTGACTTGCCCGGATGATCTGGAGGACCATCCAGATGATCTGGACAATGTCCGGATGATCTGGCTATAGACCCGGATGTAAGTGGTAGCAACAGAGCTGCATGGAGGCTGGACAGTCCGGAGGATAGCCCGGATGATCTGGTCGTAAGCCCGGATGATCCGGATGAATGCCCGGATGATCTGGATTCATCCACCAAAGTTTTTTGATGCAGGGAGCGATATTATCCGGACGATCCGGGACGAGGTCCGGATGATCCGAGCATAGCCCGGATGATCCGGGGCAGGTCCGGATGATCCGGCTATAATCAGTGCCAAATGATGCCCCCTCGATGCATTATCCGGATGATCCGGATCCAGCTCCGGGCAATCCAGGGACAAGCCCAGATGATCCAGGGCCAAGTCCGGATGATCCGGCTATGGGGTCAGCTTGTGGATAGAATGAAGAGAAAGAGTAGTGGGTTTTGGCTAAGTAGTTTTGCTAGGGACTTTGGTCTTTGTGAAAAACTTCTTGTGAGGTAGATTGTGAGCAAGCCTTGAACCTACACCTCGGATCCCCTCTTAATATTGCGGGGTCCCTATTACTCAAGAAATATATAAAAGAGCACGATGCTTCGTCTTTGTTTGCTCCTTTCCGCATTGTTTAATTGCTTGAGTAATATATCATATGATGTGTCCATGATGCACATTAAAACAACCAGCGGACTGATGTCATGTGTATATACTCAGCAAAC
Organism: Aegilops bicornis; assembly: GCA_021605145.1. Taxonomy (NCBI): domain Eukaryota; kingdom Viridiplantae; phylum Streptophyta; class Magnoliopsida; order Poales; family Poaceae; genus Aegilops; species Aegilops bicornis. Next base: position 376,771,382 of record CM038675.1, on the reverse strand, counting down.
ATGGTTAGTCCCCTATATGTATTTTGTCACCAACATCAAAAATATACTTCAGAGCAAGATTGCACTTTCAGAGGCAACCCAATTTTACTTTTGTGCTTTTTTTGCTACTGTTCTTGAATAAATTGCACATTATTACCTCAGTAGTAATTGTGTTTTGGTGTTTTAATTAGTTTTTGTGCCAAGACCTTTGGGATAGCTTACGGTGATAGTTGATTTGATCTTGCTGAAAAACAAAAACTTTTGCGCTCAGTCCCAGAATTGTTAGAAATCACATAAGCGCGATAAAATACTGATTATTTTTGCAGAAGATTAATTTACGTGCCCCTGTTTTCCTAATTTTTCAGAATTTTTGGAGTTATAGAAGTATTCGAGAGTTGCAGATTGTTACACACTGTTCTGTTTTTTGATAGATTCTGTTTTCTATGTGTTGTTTGCTTATTTTGATGAATCTATGGGTAGTATTGGGGGGTATGAACCATGGAAAAGTTGGAATATAGTAGATATTACACCAATATAAATAAAGAACGTGTTCACAACAGTACCAAAAGTAGTGATTTATTTTCTTATACTAATGGAGCTTATGAGATTTTCTATTGAGTTTTGTGTTGTGAAGTTTTCAAGTTTTGGGTAAGGATTTGATGGACTATGGAATAAGGAGTGGCAAGAGCCTAAGCTTGGGGATTCCCAAGGAACCCCAAGGTAATATTCAAGGACAACCAAGAGCCTAAGCATGGGGATGCCCCGGAAGGCATCCCCTCTTTCGTCTTCGTCTATCGGTAACTTTACTTGAGGCTATATTTTTATTCACCACATGATATGTTTTGCTTGGAGCGTCTTGTATGATATGAGTCTTTACTTTTTAGTTTGCCACAATCATCCTTGTTGTACACACCTTTTGAGAGGGATACGCATGAATCGTGATTTATTAGAATACTCTATGTGCTTCACTTATATCTTTTGAGCTAGGCAATTTTGCTCTAGTGCTTCACTTATATCTTTTTAGAGCACGGCGGTGGCTTTATTTTGTAGAAATTATTGAACTCTCATGCTTCACTTATATTATTTTGAGAGTCTTTAAACAACATGGTAATTTGCTTTGGTTATGAATTTAGACCTAATATGATAGACATTCAAGGGGGATATAATAAAAACTTTCATATAAAGTGCATTGCATACTGTGAGAAGTTTGATTCCTTATGATTGTTTTGAGATATAAAGCTGGTGATATTAGAGTCATGCTAGTGAGTAATTGTGAGTTGGAGAAATACTTGTGTTAAGGTTTGTGAGTCCCATAGCATGCACGTATAGTGAACCGTTATGTAACGAAGTTGGAGCATGAGGTATTTTTTTATTGTATTCCTTATGAGTGGCGGTCGGGGACGAGCGATGGTCTTTTCCTACCAATCTATCCCCCTAGAAGCATGCGTGTAGTACTTTGTTTTTATGACTAATAGATTTTTTCAATAAGTATGTGAGTTCTTTATGACTAATGTTGAGTCCATGGATTATACGCACTCTCACCTTTCCACCATTGCTAGCCTCTCTAGTACCACACAACTTTCATTGCACCATACACCCACCATTTACCTTCCTCAAAATAGCCACCATACCTACCTATTATGGCATTTTCATAGTCATTCCGAGATATATTGCGATGCAACTTTCCACCATTCCGTTTTATTATGACACGTTCCATCATTGTCATATTGCTTTGCATTATCATGTAGTTGACATTGTATTTGTGGCAAAGCCACCTCTCATACATGTCACTCTTGAGTAGTTGCACATCCCGGTACACCGCCGGAGGCATTCATATAGAGTCATATTTTGTTCTAAGTATCGAGTTGTAATTTTTTGAGTTGTAAGTAAATAAAAGTATGATGATCTTCATTATTAGAGCATTGTCCCATGTGAGGAAATAAAAAAATAAAAAAAGAGGCCAAAGAAGCCAAACAAAAAAAGAGAAAAGAAAAGAAAAGAGAAAGAAAAAAAGAAAATAAAAAAAATGAGAGAAAAAGAGAGAAGGGGCAATGTTACTATCCTTTTTCCACACTTGTGCTTCAAAGTAGCACCATGATCTTCATGATAGAGAGTCTCCTATGTTGTCATTTTCATATGCTAGTGGGAATTTTTCATTATAGAACTTGGCTTGTATATTCCAACGATTGGCTTCCTCAAATTGCCCTATGAGAAAGCAAGTTGGATGCACACCCACTTAGTTTTATTTTGAGCTTTCATACACTTATAGCTCTAGTGCATCCGTTGCATGGCAATCCCTACTCACTCACATTGATATCTATTGATGGGCATCTCCATAGCCCATTGATACGCCTAGTTGATGTGAGACTATCTCCTTCTTTTTGCCTTCTCCACAACCACCACATTCTATTCCACCTATAGTGCTATGTCCATGGCTCACGCTCATGTATTGCATGAAAGTTAAAAAAGTTTGAGAACATCAAAAGTATGAAACAATTGCTTGGCTTGTCATCGGGGTTGTGCATGATTTGAATATTTTGCGTGATGAAGATGGAGCATAGCCAGACTATATGATTTTGTAGGGATAAGCTTTCTTTGGCCATGTTATTTTGAGAAGACATAATTGCCTTGTTAGTATGTTTGAAGTATTATTGTTTTTATGTCAGTATTAAACTTTTGTTTTGAATCTTATGGATCTGAACATTCATGTCACAATAAAGAAAATTACATGCATAAATATGTTAGGTAGCATTCCACATCAAAAAATCAGTTTTTATCACTTACCTACTCGAGGACTAGCAGGAATTAAGCTTGGGGATGCTTGATACGTCTCCAACGTATCTATAATTTTTTCCATGCTATTATATTATGTATTTTGGATGTTTTATATGTTGGAAATATGCCCTAGAGGCAATAATAAATAAGTTATTATTATATTTCCTTGTTCATGATAATCGTTTATTATCCATGCTATAATTGTATTGATAGGAAACTCAAATACATGTGTGGATACATAGACAACACCGTGTCCCTAGCAAGCCTCTATTGGCTAGCTCGTTGATCAATAGATGGTTACGGTTTCCTAACCATGGACATTGGATGTCGTTGATAACGGGATCACATCCTTAGGAGAATGATGTGATGGACAAGACCCAATCCTAAGCCTAGCACAAAGATCGTAGTTCGTATGCTAAAGCTTTTCTAATGTCAAGTATCATTTCCTTAGACCATGAGATTGTGCAACTCCCGGATACCGTAGGAATGCTTTGGGTGTACCAAAGCGTCCACAACGTAATCGGGTGACTATAAAGGTGCACTGGTGTATCTCCGAAAGTGTCTCATTGGGTTGGCACGAATCGAGACTGGATTTGTCACTCCGTGTAAACGGAGAGGTATCTCTGGGCCCACTCGATAGGACATCATCATAATGTGCACAATGTGACCAAGGGGTTGATCACGGGATGATGTGTTACGAACGAGTAAAGAGACTTGCCGGAAACGAGATTGAACAAGGTATCGGGATACCGACGATCGAATCTCGGGCAAGTATAATACCGCTGGACAAAGGGAATTGTATACGGGATCGATTGAGTCCTTGACATCGTGGTTCATCCGATGAGATCATCGTGGAACATGTGGAGCCAACATGGGTATCCAGATCCGTTGTTGGTTATTGACCGAGAACGTCTCGGTCATGTCTACATGTCTCCCGAACCCGTAGAGGGTCTACACACTTAAGGTTCGACGCTTAGGGTTATAAAGGAAGTTTGTATGTGGTTACCGAATGTTGTTCGAGTCCGGATGAGATCCCGGACGTCACGAGGAGTTCCGGAATGGTCCGGAGGTAAAGATTTATATATGGAAAGTTGTTGTTCGGGTTAGGAAAAAGTTCGGGTTTTTCGGTGTTATTGTAGGAAGCTTCCGAAGGTTAGGAGGATTCGGAGGGGTCCGGAGGTCCGGAAATAGTTCCACCACGTCGAATACAGTAGCATGGGCTGTAGGGGGCGCCCTAGCCTTAATGGGCCAGGGGCACCAGCCCCCAAGGCCCATGCGCATGGGAGGGGGAAACCCTAAGTGAGGGCCTCCACTTGACTTGGGAGGCACTCCTCCCCTCTTAGCCGCCCCCAAGTCCCATCTAGGGCTGGCCGCACCCCTTGGGGTGGGAAACCCTAAAGGGGCGCAGCCCCCTTTCCCCTATATATACTTGAGTTTTTGGGCTGCCCAACACACATGAGTTCTCTCCCTCTTGGTGCAGCCCTGCCTCTCCACCTCCTCCTCTCCCGTAGGTGCTTGGCGAAGCCCTGAAGGATTGCCACGCTCCTCCACCACCACCACGCCGTTGTGCTGCTGTTGGATGGAGTCTTCCTCAACCTCTCCCTCTCTCCTTGCTGGATCAAGGCATGGGAGACGTCACCGGGCTGTACGTGTGTTGAACGCGGAGGTGCCGTCTGCTCGCACTCGGATCTCCGGTGATTTGGATCACGACGAGTACGACTCCTTCAACCGCGTTCTCATGAACGCTTCCGCTTAGCGATCTACAAGGGTATGTAGATGCACTCTCCTTCCCTCGTTGCTAGTTTCTCCATAGATAGATCTTGGTGACACGTAGGAAAATTTTGAATTTCTCCTACGTTCCCCAACAGTGGCATCATGAGCTAGGTCTATTGCGTAGATTCTTTGCACGAGTAGAACACAAAGTAGTTGTGGGTGTTGATTTTGTTCAATATGCTTACCGTTACTAGTCCAATCTTGTTTCGACGGTATTGTGGGATGAAGCGGCCCGGACCGACCTTACACGCATTTACGTGAGATGTGTTCCACCGAATCGACATGCACTTGGTGCATAAGGTGGCTAGCGGGTGCCGCCTCTCCCACTTGAGTCGGAACGGATTCGATGAAAAGGGTCCTTATGAAGGGTAAATAGCAATTGGCATATCACGTTGTGGTTTTGCGTAGGTAAGAAACGTTCTTGCTAGAAACCCAAAGCAGCCACGTAAAACATGCAAACAACAATTAGAGGACGTCTAACTTGTTTTTGCAGGGTATGCTATGTGATGTGATATGGCCAAGAAGAATGTGATGAATGATATGTGATGTATGAGATTGATCATGTTCTTGTAATAGGATTCACGACTTGCATGTCGATGAGTATGACAACGGCGTGAGCCATAGGAGTTGTCTTTATTTATTGTATGACCTGCGTGTCATTGAACAACGCCATGTAATTACTTTACTTTATTTCTAACCGGTAGCCATAGTAGTAGAAGTAATAAGTTGGCGAGACAACTTCATGGAGACACGATGATGGAGATCATGGTGTCATGCCGGTGACAATGATGATCATGGAGCCCCGAAGATGGAGATCACAAGGAGCAATATGATATTGGCCATATCATGTCACTACTATATAATTGCATGTGATGTTTATTATGTTTATGCATCTTGTTTACTTAGAACGACGTTAGTAAATAACATGATCCCTTACACAAATTTCAAGAAGTGTTCTCCCCGATTGTGCACCATTGCTACAGTTCGTCGCTTCTAAGCACCACGTGATGATCGGGTGTGATGGATTCTTACGTTCACATACAACGGGTGTAAGACAGATTTACAGCAAAAACACTTGGGGTTAACTTGACGAGCCTAGCATGTACAGACATGGCCTCGGGAACACAGAGACCGAAAAGGTCGAGCATGAGTCGTATGGTAGATACGATCAACATGAAGATGTTCACCGATGTTGACTAGTCCGTCTCACGTGATGATCGGACACGGCCTAGTTGACTCGGATCATGTAATCACTTAGATGACGGAGGGATGTCTATTCGAGTGGGAGTTCATAAGATGAACTTAATTATCTTGAACATAGTCAAAAGACCTTTTGCAAATTATGTCGTAAGCTCGCGCTTTAGTTCCAATTGTTTAGATATGTTCCTAGAGAAAATATAGTTGAAAGTCGAAAGTAGCAATTATGCGATCAAGAGAAAGCTTATGTCCTTAATGCACCGCTCGGTGTCTTTGAACCCCAAACGTCGTTTGTGGATGTTGCGAACATCGGACATACACGCTTTTGATAACTACGTGATAGTTCGGTTGAATGGTTTAGAGTAGAGGCACCAAAGACGTTTCAAAACGTCGCGGAACATATGAGATGTTTCGAGGGCTGAAATTGGGATTTCAGGCTCGTGCCCACGTCAAGAGGTATGAGACCTCCGACGATTTTCTTAGCCTACAAACTAAGGGAGAAAAGCTCAATTGTTGAGCTTGTGCTCAGATTGTCAGAGTACAACAATCACTTGAATCGAGTGGGAGTTGATCTTCCGGATGAGATAGTGATGTTTCTCCAAAGTCATTGCCACCAAGCTGCTAGAGCTTCGTGATGAACTATAACATATCGAGGATAGATATAATGATCCCTTGAGGTATTCGCGTTGTTTGACATCACGAAAGTAGAAGTCAAGAAGGAGCATCAATTATTGATGGTTGGTGAAACCACTAGTTTCAAGAAGGGCAAGGGCAAGAAGGGATACTTCATGAAACGGCAAATCGATTCTTGCTCTAGTGAAGAAACCCAAGGTTGAACCCAAACCGAGACTAAGTGCTTACGTAATAAGGGGAACAGCCACTGAGCAGCATTACCCTAGATACTTGGTAGATAAGAAGGCTGGCAAGGTCGATAGAAGTATATTGGATATACATTATGTTAATGTGTACTTTACTAGTACTCCTAGTAGCACCAGGTATTAAGATACCGGTTCGGTTGCTAAGTGTTAGTAACTTTCGAAATAAAAGGCTACGGAATAAACGGAGACTAGCTAAAGGTGAGTGACGATATGTGTTGGAAGTGTTTCCAAGGTTGATGTGATCAAGCATCGCCCGCTCCCTCTACCATCGAGATTGGTGTTAAACCTAAATAATTGTTATTTGGTGTTTGCGTTGAGCATATACATGATTGGATTATGTCTATCGCAATACGGTTATTCATTTAAGGAGAATAATGGTTACTCTATTTATTTGAATAAACACCTTCAATGGTCTTGCACCTAAAGAAATGGTTTATTGAATCTCGATCGTAGTGATACACATTTTCATGCCAAAAGATATAAGATAGTAATGATAGTACCACTTACTTGTGGCAATCGCCATGTAAGTCATATTGGTGTAAACGCATGAAGAAGCTCCATGTTGATGGATCTTTGGACTCACTCGCTTTTGAAAAGTTTGAGACATGCGAACCATGTCTATTGGTGTATACGCATGAAGAAACTCCATGCAGATGGATCGCTTTGGACTCACTTGATTTTGAATCACTTGAGATATGCAAAACATACCACATGGGCAAGATGACCGAAAAGCCTCGGTTTCAAGAAGATGGAACAAGATAGCAACTTGTTGGAAGTAACACATTTTGATATGTGCAGTCCAATAAGTCTTTGAGGCATTGATGAATATCGTTATGTTCTTACTTCACAGATGATTCGAGTAGATGTTGAGTATATTTACTTGATGAAACACAAGTCTGAATTATTGAATGGTTCAAGTAATTTCAGAGTGAAGTTTAAGATCTTCGTGACAAGAGGATAGAATGTCTATGATATGATCATAGAGATGAATATCTAAGTACGAGTTTTGGCACACAATTAAGACATTGTGCAAATTGTTTCACAATTAATACCGCCTGGAACACCATAGTGTGATGGTGTGTCCGAACATCATAGTTGCACCCTATCAGATATGGTGCGTACCATGATGCCTCTTATCGAATTACCACTATCATTCATGGGTTAGGCATTAGAGACAACCGCACTCACTTTAATAAGGTACCACTTAATTCCGTTGAGATGACACCGTATGAACTATGGTTTAGAGAAACCTAAGGCTGTAATTTCTTAAAGGTTTGGGGTCATGACGCTTATGTGAAAAAGTTTCAGGTTGATAAGCTCGAACCCAAAGCGGATAAAATGCATCTTCATAGGACACCCAAAACAGTTGGGTATACCTCCTAATTCAGATCCGAAAGCAATAGGGATTGTTTCTTGAATCGGGTCCTTTCTCGAGGAAAAGTTCGTCTCGAAAAGTTGAGTGGGAGGATGGTGGAGACTTGATGAGGTTATTGAACCATCACTTCAACTAGTGTGTAGCAGGGCACGGGAAGTTGTTCCGTGGCACCTACACCAATTGAAGTAGAAGCTTATGATAGTGATCATGAAGTTTCGGATCAAGTCACCGACGTACCTCGTAGAGGGTGACAAGGATGCATACTACTTGAGTGGTACGCAATCCTGTCTTGAAGGTCATGTTGCTAGACAACAATGAACCTACGAGCTATGGAGAAGCAATGGTGGGCCCAAATTCCGATAAATGGTTAGAAGCCATGAAATCCGAGATAGGATCCATGTATCATAACAAAGCATGGACTTTGGTGGACTTGCCCGATGATCGGCAAGCCATTGAAATAAATGGATCTTTAAGAAGAAGACGGACATGGACGGTAATGTCACCGTCTATGAAGCTCGACTTGTGGCGAAGAGTTTTCACAAGTTCAAGGAGTTGACTACGATGAGATTTTCTCATCCGTAGCAATGCTTAAGTCCGTCGGAATCATGTTAGCATTAGCTGCATTTATGAAATCTGGCGGATGGATGTCAAAACGAGTTTCCTTACCGGTCTTCGTAAGGAAAGGTTGTATGTGATACAATCGAGAAAGTTTTTGTCGATCCTAAGGATGCTAAAAGGTATCTTTGGCTCCAATGATCCTTCTAAGGACCGGAGTAAGCATCTCGGAGTTGGAATGTGCGCTTTGATGAGATGATCAAAGATTTTGGGTTTATACAAAGTTTATGAGAAACTTGTATTTCCAAAGAAGTGAGTGGGAGCACTATAGAATTTACGATAACAATATGTTGTTGACATATTGATGATCGAAATGATGTAGAATTTCTAGAAAGCATATAGGGATGTTTGAAAAGTGTTTTTCAATAGAAAACCTGGATTAGGCTACTTGAACAATAAGCATCAAAGATCTATAAGATAGATCAAAATGTTTAATAATACTTTCAAATGAGCATGTACCTTGACATGATCTTGAAGGTGTTCAAGATGGATCGCCAAAGAAGGAGTTCTTAGCTGAATTGTAAGGTATGAAGTTAAGACTTAAAGCTCGACCACGGCAGCAGGAGAGAAAGGGCGAAGATCGTCCCTATGCCTTAGACATAGGCTCTACGGTATGCTATGTTGTGTGCCGCACGGAAGTGTGCCTTGCCATGAGTCGGTCAAGGGGTACAAGAATGATCCAGGAATGGATCATTGGACAATGATCAAAATTGTCCTTGGAGTAAATAAGGACATGTTTCTCGATTATGGAGGTGATAAAGAGTTCGGCGTAAAGGGTTACGTCGATGCAAGCTTTAACACCTATCCGAGTGACTCTGAGTAGCAAACCGGATACGTATAGTGGAGCAACCATTTGGAATAGCTTCAAGTGGAGCGTGGAAGCAACATTTACAATATGACATAGAGAATTGCGAAGTACATACGGATCTGAATGTTACAGACCCATTGACTAAAACCTCTCTCACAAGCAAAACATGATCAAACCCCATAACTCATTGATTCTTAATCACATGATGATGTGAACTAGTTTAATGACACTAGTAAACTCTTTGGATGTTGGTCACATGGCGATGTGACCTGTCAATGTTAATCACATGGCGATGTGAACTAGATTATTGACTCTAGTGCAAGTGGGAGACTGTTGGAAATATGCCCTAGAGGCAATAATAAATAAGTTATTATTATATTTCCTTGTTCATGATAATCGTTTATTATCCATGCTATAATTGTATTGATAGGAAACTCAAATACATGTGTGGATACATAGACAACACCATGTCCCTAGCAAGCCTCTATTGGCTAGCTCGTTGATCAATAGATGGTTACGGTTTCCTAACCATGGACATTGGATGTCGTTGATAATGGGATCACATCCTTAGGAGAATGATGTGATGGACAAGACCCAATCCTAAGCCTAGCACAAAGATCATAGTTCGTATGCTAAAGCTTTTCTAATGTCAAGTATCATTTCCTTAGACCATGAGATTGTGCAACTCCCGGATACCGTAGGAATGCTTTGGGTGTACCAAAGCGTCCTGGCGAATCGGGTGACTATAAAGGTGCACTCTGGTATCTCCGAAAGTGTACATTGGGTTGGCACGAATCGAGACTGGATTTGTCACTCCGTGTAAGCGGAGAGGTATCTCTGGGCCCACCTCGATAGGACATCATCATAATGTGCACAATGTGACCAAGGGGTTGATCACGGGATGATGTGTTACGGAACGAGTAAAGAGACTTCTTAGGAAGCGAGATTGAACAAGGTATCGGGATACCGACGATCGAATCTCGGGCAAGTATAATACCGCATTGGACAAAGGGAATTGTATACGGGATCGATTGAGTCCTTGACATCGTGGTTCATCCGATGAGATCATCGTGGAACATGTGGGAGCCAACATGGGTATCCAGATCCCGCTGTTGGTTATTAATGGGAGAACGTCTCGGTCATGTCTACATGTCTCCCGAACCCGTAGGGTCTACACACTTAAGGTTCGATGGCGCTAGGGTTATAAAGGAAGTTTGTATGTGGTTACCGAATGTTGTTCGAGTCCGGATGAGATCCGGACATCACGAGGAGTTCCGGAATGGTCCGGAGGTAAAGATTTATATATGGAAAGTTGTTGTTCGGGTTAGGAAAAGTTCGGGTTTTTCGGTATTGTACCGAAGCTTCGGAAGGTTAGGAGGATTCGGAGGGGTCCGGAGGTCCGGAAATAGTTCCACCACGTCGAATATAGTAGCATGGGATGTGGGGGCGCCCTAGCCTTAATGGGCCGGGGCACCAGCCCCCCAAGGCCCATGCGCATGGGAGGGGGAAACCCTAAGGGGAGGGCCTCCACTTGACTTGGGAGGCACTCCTCCCCTCTTGGCCGCCCCAAGTCCCATCTAGGGCTGGCCGCACCCCTTGGGGTGGGAAACCCTAAAGGGGGCGCAGCCCCCCTTTCCCCCTATATATACTTGAGTTTTTGGGCTGCCCAACACACATGAGTTCTCTCCCTCTTGGTGCAGCCCTGCCTCTCCACCTCCTCCTCTCCCGTAGGTACTTGGCGAAGCCCTGAAGGACTGCCACGCTCCTCCACCACCACCACGCCGTTGTGCTGCTGTTGGATGGAGTCTTCCTCAACCTCTCCCTCTCTCCTTGCTGGATCAAGGCATGGGAGACGCCACCGGGCTGTCACGTGTGTTGAACGCGGAGGTGCCGTCCGATTCGCACTCGGATCTCCGGTGATTTGGATCACGACAGTACGACTCCTTCAACCCCGTTCTCATGAACGCTTCCGCTTAGCGATCTACAAGGGTATGTAGATGCACTCTCCTTCCCTCGTTGCTAGTTTCTCCATAGATAGATCTTGGTGACACGTAGGAAAATTTTGAATTTCTGCTACGTTCCCCAACATTATATGCATTAGTATGCTCTTTTATATTATTTTTGGGACTAACCTATTAACCTAGAGCCTAGTGCCAGTTTTTGTTTTTTTCTTGTTTTTTGAGTTTCGTAGAAAAGGAATATCAAACAGAGTCCAAACGGAATAAAACCTTCTCAGTGATTTTTCTTGGACCATAAGACACCTGTGGGACTTGGACTTCGAGTCAGAAGACCTTGGAGTAGACGACAAGCCACGGGGGCGCGCCCTAGGGGGCGCGCCCTGCCTTGTGGCCTACTCCAAGCCCCCCTGACCTACTTCTTCGTCCTATAAATTCACATATATTCCCAAACCCTCAGAACCATCCACAAAAACACTTTTCCGCCGTTGCAACATTCTGTACCCGTGAGATCACATCTTAGGGCCTTTTTCGGCATCCCGCTGGAGGGGGTTTCGATCACGGAGGGCTTCTACATCAACTTTATTGCCCTTCCGATGAAGCGTGAGTAGTTTACCTTAGACCTACGGGTCCATAGCTAGTAGCTAGATGGCTTCTTCTCTCTCTTTGATTCTCAGTACCATGTTCTCCGTGATGTTCTTGGAGATCTATCCGATGTAATCTTCTTTTGTAGTGTGTTTGTCGAGATCCGATGAATTGCGAGTTTATGATCAGCTTATCTATGAATATTATTTGAATCTCCTCTGAATTCTTATGTGCATGATTTGATATCTTTGTAATTCTCTTCGAACTATCGGTTTGGTTTGGCCAACTAGATTGGTTTTTCTTGCAATGGGAGAAGTGCTTAGCTTTGGGTTCAATCTTGCGGTGTCCTTTCCCAGTGTGATGGGGCCAGCAAGGCACGTATTGTATTGTTGCCATCGAGGATAAAAAGATGGGGTTTACATCATATTGCTTGAGTTTATTCCTCTACATCATGTCATCTTACTTAATGTGTTACTCTGTTCTTCATGAACTTAATACTCTAGATGCAGGTAGGAGTCGGTCGATGTGTGGAGTAATAGTAGTAGATGCAGAATCGTTTTGGTCTACTTGACACGGACGTGACGCTTATATTTCATAATCATTGCCTTAGATGTCGTCATAACTTTGCGCTTTTCTATCAATTGCTCGACAGTAATTTGTTCACCCACCGTATTGTTTGCTATCTTGAGAGAAGCCTCTAGTGAAACCTATGGCCCTCGGATCTATTTTCTATCATATAAGTTTCCGATCTACTATTTTGCAATCATTTACTTTCTGATCTATAAACCAAAAACCCAAAAATATTTACTTATCATTTGTTTAGTTTCATCTATCTCTATTAGATCTCACTTTTGCAAGTGACCGTGAAGGGATTGACAACCCCTTTATCGCGTTGTGTGCAAGTTGTTTGATTGTTTGTGCAGGTATTAGGTGATTTGTGCGTTGTCTCCTACTGGATTGATACCTTGGTTCTCTAACTGAGGAAAATACTTATCTCTACTTTGCTGCATCACCCTTTCCTCTTCAAGGGAAAAATCAACGCAAGCTCAAGAAGTAGAAACCTTCTACAAACAACAGTGACAAGTCAAGTTACAAGAAAACTTCAACATCCTCAAGCCATCCTCCTACTACAAGCAACTTCAAGCCGATATATAGCTTCATCATCTACGACCCCACCGGATGAGACCATCAAGACAAGTTCCATCAAGTGCTTCACATGTGGCGACCGAGGCCACAAGTCCTTCGAGTGTACTAACAAGCGCACCATGATCCTCAACGATGACGGCACCTATGACTCCATGAGTGAAGAGGAAATGGAGGCCCTTGAGCAAGTGGCCATGCACCGGCGCGTGAACGAGGATGAAGATGATCAAGTCTTTTGTGATGAAGATTCGAGCTCCGCTCTTGTTGTCTCTAAAGTCTCGACACTTCAACATCAACAAGATGAAGACCAAAGATGCCATATCTTCCACACCAAGGCAGGCGTCAATGGAAGGTCCGTGAAGGTCATCATCGATGGAGGAAGTTGCCATAACTTGGCGAGTGAAGGACTATGCTCCAAGCTCCAATTGGCCAAGATGAAGCACCCTCGCCCCTACAAGGTCCAATGGCTTAGAGACTCCGGCACTATCCAAGTAGAGCACACCGTGCAAGTTTCCTTCAAGATAGGAGCATACGAAGACACTTTGGAGTGTGATGTCATTCCGATGTCCGTTTGCCATCTCCTACTTGGACGACCGTGGCAATTCGACCGCGGCGTCACCACAACGGGCGTACCAATCACTATAGCTTCAAGATGAAGGGAAAGGAGTACGTGCTACAACCTATGTCACCAAACCAAGTGATCATCGACAAGCAAGCAACAAAACATCATGGAGAGAATAGTGAGAGAGTGAGCCACCCAAAGGAAGTGAGAGCCACAAACCAAAAATGTGTGCCTCCACGATGAGCGACAAGAAAAACCTCGTGCCATTTGCTACCAAAAGTGAGATGAGAGAAGTGTGTGAGAACCCATCAAGTGTTATGCACTATGTCCTTTTGTGCAAGGACGAGGCACCAAAACTAACACCTCTCACAATCCACCTTTAGTGGTGTCTTCTCTATTGCAGGAATTCCAAGATGTATTCCCCGATGAGCTACCTCCATGACTACCTCCACTATGAGGCATCGAACACTGCATTGACCTCATACCCGGAGCCCCTCTTCCTAACAAGGCACCATACTGCGTCAATCCCGAAGAAACCAAGGAAATCCAACGGCAAGTACAACAACTCATCGACAATGGCCATGTACGAGAAAGCTTGAGCCCACGTATCATCCCGGTAATCCTTGTTCCCAAGAAAGATGGTACAGATCGCATGTGTTCCGATTGTCGTCCTATCAATGCTATTACCGTTTGCTACAGATATCCTATTCCACGCCTTGATGATATGTTAGATGAGCTTAGCGGAGCCACCATTTTTTTCTAAAATTGACCTTAAGAGTGGCTACTACCAAATCCGCATACAAGAAGGTGACGAATGGAAACCGAATTTAAGACCAAATTTGGCTTATATGAATGGCTTTTTATGCCAATGGGCTTATCCGAAGCACCCGGTACCTTCATGCATGTCATGCATTTTGTTCTTCACCCCTACATTGGTGTATTTGTTGTGGTCTATTTCGATGACATACTTGTTTTTAGAAAATCTCTCAAAGATCATGTCACCCATCTTAGAACCGTTTTGCAAACTGTTAGAAAAGAGCGCCTTTATGCTAATATGGACAAATGCCTTTTTGGTGTTGATAAGCTCATTTTCTTGCGTTTCGCCATGTCTTCTAAGGGTGTTCATGTTGATGAATCTAAGATCAATGCTATTAAAACTTGGCCCCAACCAACAAACTTGCAACAAATGCGTAGCTTCCTTGGCTTAGCCAGGTTTACATCGTAGATTCGTGAAGGATTTTAGCACCATTGCATCCCCTTTACATGCTTTGAGTAAGAAAAATGCACCCTTTGTTTGGGGACCATCCCAAGATACCGCATTTAATGAACTTAAAATTTTGCTTACTCATTCTCCCGTGCTTGCATTACCCAATTTTGACAAAACTTTCGAAGTTCATTGCGATGCTAGCGGTAATGGCATAGGAGGTGTGTTAATGTAAGAGAAACGCCCAATTGCTTACTTTAACGAAAAACTTTCCAGAGCGCAACTCAATTATCTCATCTATGACAAAGAGCTATATGCCTTAGTGCGAGTTTTGCGTGAGTGGGAACATTATCTTTGCCCCCATGAATTTGTCATTCATACCAACCATGAAACGCTTAAGTACATTAAGGGTCAAACTAAGTTGAACAAGCGTCATGCTAAGTGGAGTGAATTCATTGAGTCTTTTCCCTATGTCATCAAGTACATCAAAGGCAAAGAAAATGTTGTGGCGGATGCGCTTTCCCGCAAATGCATGATTGTTACTAAACTTGAATTGAATGTCATTGGCTTTGAGCACATAAAAGACTTGTACGCGCATGATCCTACTTTTGCTATTCCATATGCCAAATTTTTGACGCATACATCTTGGGAACGCTATTACATCAAAGATGATTATCTTATGAGAACTAACAAACTATGTATTGATGTCTACTACGCAACTTTATTCTTGTAGACTCGTGTTGGGCCTCCAAGCGCAGAGTTTTGTAGGACAGTAGCAATTTTCCCTCAAGTGGATGACCTAAGTTTTATCAATCCATGGGAGGCGTAGGATGAAGATGGTCTCTCTCAAACAACCCTGCAATCAAATACAAGAAATCTCTTGTGTCCCCAACACACCCAATACAATGGCAATTTGTATAGGTGCACTAGTTTGGCGAAGAGATGGTGATACAAGTGTAATATGGATGGTAGAAATATATTTTTATAATATGAATAAATAAAAACAGCAAGGTAGCAAATAGTGAACGGGCACAAAAACGGTATTGCAATGCTTGAAAATGAGGCCTAGGGTCCGTACTTTCGCTAGTGCAATCTCTCAACAATGCTAATATAATTGGATCATATAACCATCCCTCAACGTGCGATGAAGAATCACTCCAAAGTTCCTATCTAGCGGAGAACATAAGAATAAATTGTTTGTAGGGTACGAAACCACCTTAAAGTTATTCTTTCCGACCGATCTATCCAAGAGTTTGTACTAAAATAACACTAAAGCAAATTATGATTCGTAATACTCAATCCAACACAAAGAACTTCAAAGAGTGTCCCAAGATTTCTACCGAAGATACAAAGACAAGAACGTGCATCAACCCTTATGCGTAGATTACCCCAATGTCACCTCAGAAATCCGCGAGTTGAGTGCCAAAACATATATCAAGTGAATCAAAATAATACCCCATTGTCACCACGAGTATTCATTTGCAAGACATATATCAAGTGCTCTCAAATCCATGAAAGTATTCAATCTGATGAAACGAAATCTCAAAGGGAGAACTCAATTCATCACAAGATAGAGAGGGGAAAACACCATATGATCCGACTATATTAACAAAGCCCGCTATACATCAAGATCGTGACATCTCAAGAACATGAGAGAGAGAGAGAGAAAGAGATCAAACACATAGCTCTTGGTACAAACCCTCGGCCGAGGGTGGACTACTCCCTCCTCATCGTGGTGGCCGCCGGGATGATGAAGATGGCCACGGAGATGATCCCCCCTCGGTGGGTCTTGGGAACAGGTCTAGATTGGTTTTCGGTGGCTACTGAGGCTGCGGTGGTGGAACTTCTGATCTAGGTTAACCCCGAGGGTATTTTGAATATTTGGGATTTTATAGGGCAAAGAGGTGGTGCGGGTGGCCATCGAGGTGGGCACAACCCACCTGGGCGCGCCTGGTCCCCCAGGCGTGTCTCCGTGGGTTGTGCCCTCGAGGCACCCCTGTGTGCTTCTCGCCCATCGAGTCTTCTGGTCCATAAAAATCCACAAAAAGTTTCGCGGTGTTTGGACTCCGTTTGATATTGATTTCCTGCAATGCAAAAAACAAGCAAAAAATAGCAACTGGCACTGGGCACTGGGTCAATAGGTTAGTCCCAAAAAATGATATAAAGTTGCTATAAAATGATTGTAAAACATCCAAGAATGATAATATAACACCATGAAAACTTCATAAATTATAGATACGTTGGAGACGTATCGGCATCTAAGCTTAATTCCTACTCGTCCTCGGTAGGTAAATGATAAAAGAAATAATTTATGAAGTTTGAATGCTAGCAAAGTGCACAAGTTTGATCAATGACAATTTCAATCACTTTTCCTAGCATCATAACAGCAACTCTTTCTCATAAAACTCATCATGTTAAAGTAGCAACCAATTCACATGTTAAGGTTCAAACAATGAATTCTCTTGAAACTCAAAACCTATATTCTAGTCACCAAGCAATTGCAATTCAACTTATTCAACAGAGTCAGTAAGAGCTCCACATACTCAACCATCATATAGTCTTCTATGATTGCTAACACTCACCGCATACACATGAGCAAAACGTTTCAACCGAAAGGTTCAAACAATGAATTCTCTTGAAACTCAAAACCTATATTCTAGTCACCAAGCAATTGCAATTCAACTTATTCAACAGAGTCAGTAAGAGCTCCACATACTCAACCATCATATAGTCTTCTATGATTGCTAACACTCACCGCATACACATGAGCAAAACGTTTCAACCGAACACATAGAAAGATAGGGGCTTACAATTTTGCCTCCCAACGTATTCACCTCAAGGGTGATGTCAACAATAATAACTCATGCTACCCATATCCAACTGGATATATGTGCCTAGATCTTTCCTCGCCATATGATGCTTGCCAAAGGAGAAAAATAAAAAGGAATAGAGAGAAAAACTTTGACTCTTGCATAAAAGTAAATACATAAAAGTAAAAGATAGGCCCTTCGTAGAGGGAAGCAGAGGTTGTCATGCGCTTATTTGTTTGTATGCTCAACCCCTTAGTGCAAAAAGAACGTCACTTATATTGCCCCTTATGATAGCAACCTTTATTATGCAATTTTTCACTTTTATTCTTTGCCATCACAAGTTCGTACAACGCTCAATTTTCTCTTACACTAAATGATATAACACTTTTAGAAGCAATTTGTATTGCCTTATTGCACCGATGATAACTTACTTGAAGGATCCTGCTCAATCCTTAGGTAGGTATGGTGGAATCTTGAAAATAAGATTTGGGTTTAAGGGTTTTTGGATGCACAAGTAGTATCTCTACTTGGTGCGGAATTTCTGGCTAGCAAAGACGGGGGGCAAGCACCACATGTTGAAGGATCTATGACAATATAACTTCTATGTGAATAAGAATAAACATAAACCATTACGTTGTCTTCCTTGTCCAACCTCAACAATTTTGGCATATAACATTTTGATGGGGGCTCACAATCACAAAAGACCAAGATAGTGTATTTGCATGTGAAAGTTCTCTTCCTTCTACTAATCATTCGTGAATTGCTTGTATGACTGTCGGCGTTCTGGGAACGGGGGTCCCCAGACTTGCCTGCCTGCGGCCTGCGGCGTGCCTCAAGTGGGGGCCCAGCGCGGCCCAGCTTCATCAGCTCAAGCTCAAGACCCTCGCGAGGGGCCAAGCCTCGCGGGGCGGACGACAAGAAGCTTCCTTAGAGGCAGCCTCATCAGGCAGGCTCGCGAGGAGGCGGAGAGATCAAGGCAGGGGCACCTCGCGAGGAGCCCGTGATGCAAGCCATGACGATCGAGACCGGTGAGGCGCCCGGCTCTGTGATGTCCTTGTTTCCCCTTCGGTGCAAAGGGGGCAAGCACAGGCCAAGGCATCACGCAAATGTTACCATTCCGGTGCAACGAGACCAAGACTAACAGAGCGGCAAGAGGGAGGTCACCGTGGAGCCCAAGACGGCGTCGTCACCAGTGCTTTTGGCAGCCGAAGACCACCTTTGGTCAGGATAACTTGTACTAGATGTTCCCCTTCAAAATGGCCAATTATTGGTGCCCTTCCCGCTCATTATTTGGGGAGAGGCCCAGGGCCTCTATAAATAGAGCTAGCCACCACAGAGTAGGAGAGATCCAGACCAGGTAGAACACACCGCACCCGCTCAAGAACACCCCTCGCGAGGCTATTCTTCCCATGTACTGTTCATCACCAGCCCCTGAGGCAATCCACCACACCACACACTGGAGTAGGGTATTACACCACAACGGTGGCCCGAACCAGTATAAATTTCGTGTCCTTTGTGTTGTTCATCGTTTCCAACTTAGATCACACGAGGAGATCGGATGTAGATCAGTAGGGGAGAGATCTCCGTGCGCACCCCAGTGTTTGAACCTCAAGGGTCTGTCGGAACCCGAAATCCGACATTTGGTGCGCCAGGTAGGGGTGCGCCGGAATCCTTCTTCCTCCGCATCGCGTTCTGTCGTCTCGCCGTTCAGATGTCAAGTTACCCGGCTTCCAACGCCGACCGCTGGGCGGCGTGGCCCGCCCACGCCGTATCGCCGGCTCAGGGCGACCTCAACCTTGCGCCTCATGCAGCCCGCGCTCCACAGGGCGCTGCGAGGTGCGGGCGACGCGGCCAGATGCCGCCTGCCCTCACACCATGGCAGGCGCGGGCCGCAGCAATGGCCTCAAACCACGTCGCGGCCACAACGCCGTACACCCGACGGGAGCAGGCGAACTCCAGGGCCGCGCTCACGGTGGCCCGAGAGCTGCTACGATGCCGGTTGCTGGAGCGCGGCCGCGACGTGTTGTTGGAACGAGTGGCCGAGCTCCTGTACGCAGCCGCCTCAGGAACACCCCCTTTCTGCGTCCAGCTGCCGCCCCAGATCCAGGGCGGACCGTATGGCGGCATTATGCGTGCTCACGCAACTTCGAGCGGACTCCCGGGCCAGTCCAGCGCCAACACCTCCGTCAGCACCGGGCGGCAAGTCGCCCCGACCCCTCCTCAGCCCGGCGAAGGGGTGCACGTCGCGGCCTTCGGCTCTGGCGGACCGCCGCGCCATCACCTCCAAGACGGCGCTCCAAGCCAGACTGTGTGGCATGCGGGGCGCTACGGCGAGGTCCACGAGGTGGTGGCCCCGGAAGCTTATGTGCCCCGCATGGTGGATCAGGGGCGTGCACTGGAAGAAGATCACGGCTCATTCCTCAGGCCAGGCTGGGACGAGGAGGCGCCAGAAGCCGAGCTCTTTCAGGAACCCCAAGAGAGCCTCGACAACCGCACCGGCAGCAGCAACTATCGGGTACCACTCATCCCTCAGGAGCAAGCTTACGCTAACCATGGGTCGCAGGAGGTCTGGTCGCATGATAAATGGCTGCCCCAATCTTGCGATCTCCTATCCCTCAGGAGGAGGGCGCAGGGGGCTGCAGGAGAGGGGCCGAGATCTGGGCTCGCCCCCGCGGCGGTCGGAGCAAGGCGTTCTCAGGAGGTAGGCCCTCTGCCGGGGAGGTGCCCCAGGGCCTGCCCCCGGCAGAAGACCCGTGGTCGTCGGGGGAACCGCTGGCGACCACTCTACCCCATTGGCGTCGTCCTTAGTTTCCGGTCGCTGTCAATGGCGGCAGAGTGAGGCGCAAGGCGGGGCCCTCGTCTGGCGATATGAAGCAAGGTCGATACCTGTGAAGAAGGCCCAGTGCCTGTGAAGCTCGCCGCCCGTGACACTCTCACGTAATAATGAGTGGGGCTGTACACGCCCCAGAGTCTCCGGAGAGCCGCCCTCGGGCCTCGGGGCTCCATACGCCTTGATGGCAGCACTTAGCTCCGCGTTGGTGAGAAGACGTCGAAGACTAGACTAGGTGCCGAACGCGGCCTTTTGCTTTTTGCTTCTTCCTTGTTGACAAGTTTCTTCGGTTTGGATTTAAGTTGGATTTGAGTTCGAGACTTGCGTGCGTTTGGGGAGGGGTGTTTAGTCTCGTTCGAGCAATCTCTCGTGTTCTGGTTTCGGCTTTATGTCCAAAGTTAGCATCGGTTGCCCCCCCCCCTCGCGAGCCCCTCGCGAGCCGGGCCAGGCCAGGCACGTCTACAGCCGGGACCGCTGTCGCCACACCCTCTCCGGAGGTTCTCATCGCAGGATCAACAGGCTGATCGGAAGACACTCGAGGCGCGGCGACCCCCCGTAGGCCCGCTCAGGGCTCGTCGGGGTCAAAAGGTAAATGAATCAGCTTAACCATCACCGGGCTAGCGGCTAAGCTCACACGCAACGTTGTGTTTACCAGGGTGCTGATCACAAATCTTTACATGAGGGGCCTCCCCTCCCAAAATGCTCTTACATTCTTCAGGGCCAAGCCCGAACCTTCTTCGTGTAGGGTGAACAACAGTGACATGCGGTCAGTCGGACATATCACTCACCGCGTCTTCTGGGGCACCCTCGGAGGCGTCACTGGCGTCGCTGACATCGTCGCCACCACCGCCAGCATCTCCGTCAGCGCCAGGCGCGTCCACAACGCCGCCTTCATCGGCGGCCACGACCACGCCGTCGTCATCAGACGCAAAGGCCCTGACGAGGGCGTCCACGTTGTTCTCCACCCATTGCACCAGGTCGCCCCAGACGGCTATGGGCACGGGTGCAATGGCAGCATCGAAGTCAAAGTGGGGGTCCCTTCCCTGCAGATAGCTGAAGACACGGGAGAAGGCGCGCCCGAGCAAGGCTCGGCTCCTCTCTTCAACAAGCCAACGGGACCTCTCGGAACGGTTCTCCAAAGCGTCACCACTCTGGTGAAAAACTGAAGGTTGCCGGCGTAGTTGGCCTCATGCGGCTCCTCAACGGCACCCTCGCAAATGTTGCCCAAAGCGGAGTTGGCCCTCTCCCTAAGCGTTCGAAGCATGGGAGCATGCTCATGCTCCAGAACCCTCCGCTCACGGATCTCGTCCTCGTTCTGCTGCGTGATGGCCTCGGCGTCATCAACCCTCTGTTGGAGAAGAATCAGCTCAGCCCGGGAAGTGGCCAGCTCCGCCTGTGCTGCGCCAAGGGCGGCTGCGGAGGAGTCCGCACGCCGTGTCACTTCATCCAGTTTGGCCTTGAGGGCCGCGGTCCTGCCCTCAGCCTCGGCCCCGAACAGCCCCAACCTCACTTCGTATTCGCGCTCGAAGGCCGAGCAAGCTTCCGCCACGCGGCGGTCGACCTCTTCTGGACCCGGGCTTCGCGCGCAGCAACATCATCCTCCGCCTGGGCCACCAGGCGCTCCCTCGTCTCCAACCGCTCAAGGTCGAGGTTGCGTTCGGCGGCCTCGGCGTCGGCCACCTCCTCGCTTGAGCTCCGCTTTGGTCAACGGAGGCCCCCTGCATCGACCCAAGGGCCGCCTGGCGCAGTTCCACTTGCTGCTCCAGGGAGTTGCTCCAGGCTTGGAGCTCCCGTGCGCGCTCCTCCACATCTTTGCACCGTCGGTCTGCTTCCCGAGCCTCCTCGATGGCCTGGGAGCAGGCCTCCCGCGCAGCCGCCAACGACGCTTCGGCCTTCGTGTTGTCGAGATCACGTTGGTGACGCGCGAGGGCGATGGCTACCTTCAGCTTGCGCCTCTCCTCGGCAAGGCGCAAACCTTCGGCCTCGATGCGCGCATCCTCGACTGCAAGCTCTGCCCCGATCCGGCTCACCGCATCAGCTGCCCCCTGGAGGAACTCTTTGCGGAGGGCGCGACGCTCCCGAGCGCGCCTGAGCACGTCTTCTGCATCACCCTCTGCCACCGGAGTATGCGGAGGGCCCCGAGGCGGCACGCCCCCTCCTGGCGTGGGGCTGGGGGCTGGTGCCCTAGCCAACACCAAATGGACCCCTCCGGGGATCCAGCCTGGCATCGGTCCACCCACGGGGGAGGAGCCAAAGACAGCCTTCAGCCATTCACCATCTATGATCAGAGGAGGAACACGGGCCAAGCCGGACGTGCCCCAGGAGGACTCGTGAAGAAAGGACAGCGGGCGCGCGGGCTCGAGGTGCCCTATGGAACGGACCACTCCACCAACCGGTCCAGCGGCAGGGGTGCCGCTCGAGCTCGGCGAGCCCGGAGCCAGCGGAGAAGGCGAAGCTTTGGGGGCTGGCTCCCGGGCCGACTCGGCGAATTTGGCAGGGCAGGGCCTGAAAGGCCACAATCAGTCGCAAGGATAGCAAAGTAAACGAGCAGAGAAAGAAGAAGACTTACTCGTCCATGGCGAAGTACTTCCTGCGCTTCAACAAGCGGCAAGGGCGGTCGCTGCCACCCAAGGCCTCCTTCCTCTTGCGGAGGGCCTCGAAGTCTACGCGGAACCGACCTAAGCGCGTGGCGCAGGGGTCAGCCTGTGGCGCGGAAGAAGCGTCAAGACGATCGGCCGGAGAATGCACTGAGGGACGCCGTCAGGCGTCGCCTCACGAGGAATGGCTGGGGCCTCGGGAGCCCCGGCCTCAAGAGCCGTAAGCCGCAACTCTGCACCTGCCGCCGCTCCAGGACGGGCCTCGGGAGACGCCGCCTTCGAGGCTTCTCGCGGCGTCGGCACCACGACATCGGTCGCCTCAGCTCCCGCCGGTTCTGCCCCGCCCTGTCGCCTGAGGAAGGACCGCTATGGGCGGCAGGGGGAGCAACAACGGCGGCTGGGTTCTCGCGGGGCCCCGTGAAGCCAGCCAGGCGCAGCCCCCACTCATCGAAGTTGGGCATCTGCCTCACGAAATCGGCCCTACCAGAGCAAAGATACAAGAGGACACCACCACTCCGTAGGCTGCCCGGGGAAGGATCGCCAGTCAAGACCCTAAGCACCGTCTGCAACACCTCAGGCACCAAGTCCTCCTCCTGAAGCCGCATGTGGTCTCTATGCCCTGCAAAGCCCCACATCCGGCGAGAGTGGCGCTGAAGAGGAGCAATGCAACATTGGAGGAACTCCTTCACCACCTTGGGTGCTGTCACATTGAGCGCCCTCAAACTCTGGAAGCGGCGCTAGACGAAGGCGAGCCGGGGGCTCGCGAGCATCTCGTGGTCCCAGCCCGGATGGGGAACAGCAGGCGAGGTCGGGTGCGAGAGCAGAGGGTTGGGCACTCCAACGTCCACATACAGCCACCGCTCTCTGAACCTGGCCTCGGGGAGGAAGGCGAAGTCGATCCTGAAGCGGCCCGTCTCGACGGGCGAAGAAGCTCACGCACTCGAGCATCGAGTGGGGTCGCCAGCGCAAAGAAAAGAAGTGGCACAGCAAGGCAACAGAAGGAGGAATGCCTATCATCGCCTCGCAAACAAAAGCAAAGAGAGCCAGAAGGGTAATGGACTCCGGCCCGAGGTGCATCATGCGGATCTGATAATGGGAGAGCACCGCATTGAAGAAGGCGGAAAAGGGGGGGACCAGACCCGCCCATAGGGCATCGATGAAGAATCGGACCTCCGTGACGGTCCTAGCAAGGGAGGCATGGGATGCAGGCCAGACTGTGGTTCTGCCGCACTCGTTGAAGATAGTGGCAAGGGCGGAGCGGACCTTGTTCAAAGCTTCTGGATTGAGTATGATCGACCGATCAACGGCGGGGGCCGCCACCAGAGGTGTGCGGGGCGAAGGCGCGGGCTTCTTTCCCTTTCCTTTCTTCGTCGGTGCCATGGCGGTGGAGAGAGGGAAGAAATCGTGCCGGATTGGCGGCGGAGGTTGAAGCTCGAAGAAGAAGGAAAGGTAGGAGGCGAGCGAGCAGCGGAAAGGAGGAACAACTGTGCAAGCTTGGTCCGCTTAGCCGGGCGCGTAACAAGGCGTCGTGGGGAAGCGCAGACGCCCACGTCCAATCAATCGCCACGCGGCACCCAAGGCCGCAGGCTATTGGGGCCCGCGGCGCTTCGTGCTTGCCCCTTCGCTTCTCTGCTAAGCCAAGCCCGCGCGTGCCTTGGGCCCGGGGGCTACTGTCGGTGTTCTGGGAACGGGGGTCCCCAGACTTGCCTGCCTGCGGCCTGCGGCCTGCGGCGTGGCTCAAGTGGGGGCCCAGCGTGGCCCAGCTTCATCAGCTCAAGCTCAAGACCCTCGCGAGGGGCCAAGCCTCGTGGGGCGGACGACAAGAAACTTCCTCAGAGGCAGCCTCATCGGGCAGGCTTGCGAGGAGGCGGAGAGATCAAAGCAGGGGCACCTCGCGAGGAGCCCGTGACGCAAGCCATGACGATCGAGACCAGGCGGGCGCCCGAGGCGCGCCCGGCTGCTTGATGTCCTTGTTTCCCCTTCGGTGCAAAGGGGGAAAGCACAGGCCAAGGCATCAGGCAAATGTTACCATTCCGGTGCAACGAGACCAAGACCAACAGAGCGGCAGGACGGAGGTCACCGTGGAGCCCAAGACGGTGTCGTCACCAGTGCTTTTGGCAGCCGAAGACCACCTTTGGTCAGGATAACTTGTACTAGATGTTCCCCTTCAAAATGGCCAATTATTGGCGCCCTTCCCGCTCATTATTTGGGGAGAGGCCCAGGGCCTCTATAAATAGAGCTAGCCACCACAGAGTAGGAGAGATCCAGACCAGGTAGAACACACCGCACCCGCTCAAGAACACCCCTCGCGAGGCTGTTCTTCCCATGTACTGTTCATCACCAGCCCCTGAGGCAATCCACCACACCACACACTGGAGTAGGGTATTACACCACAACGGTGGCCCGAACCAGTATAAATTTCGTGTCCTTTGTGTTGTTCATCGTTTCCAACTTAGATCACACGAGGAGATCGGACGTAGATCAGTAGGGGAGAGATCCAGACTAGGTAGAACACGCCGCACCCGCTCAAGAACACCCCTCGCGAGGCTGTTCTTCCCCTGTATTGTTCATCATCAGCCCCTGAGGCAATCCACCACACCACACACTGGAGTAGGTATTACACCACAACGGTGGCCCGAACCAGTATGAATCTCGTGTCCTTTGTGTTGTTCATCGTTTCCAACTTAGATCACACGAGGAGATCGGACGTAGATCGGTAGGGGAGAGATCTCCGCGCGCACCCCAGTGTTCGAACCTCAAGGGTCTGCCGGAACCCGAAATCCGACAATGACCAATATTGTGATTGTTAAGCCTCAAAAGATTTCAATTTCTATACCCAATGTGAAGCTACCACTAGGCATGATATGAACATATAATTTCAACTTCATGATATTCAATTCATTCAACAATTTACTCATAGGGTATAAGTGAAGCACAAGAGTAAATGACAAGCTACTCCAAAAATATATAAGTGAAGATCAAACGAGTAGTTAAGTAAATAGGTAGCTATTTGAGGACTCTCCCTTATTTAAAAGTTTTCAGATCTAAGAATTTTATTAAAACACCAAGTAAAACAAAATAAAATGACATTCCAACAATAGCACACATCATGTGAAGAAGCAAAAACTTAGGATCAGCCGATACTAACCGATAATTGTTGATGAAGAAACGTGGGATGCCTATCGGGGCATCCCCAAGCTTAGATGCTTGAGACTTCTTGAAATATTATCTTGGGATGCCTTGGGCAGCCCCAAGCTTGAGATTTTGTGTCTCCTCAATTCTTCTCATATCACGGTTTTCCTAAATCTCAAAAGCTTCATCCACACAAAACTCAACAAGAACTCGTGAGATAAGTTAGTATAAACCAATGCAAAAACCTTATCATTCTATATTGTGGAAAATCACAAAAAATATTATTCAACAGTGCATACTAAATTCCTCTGCATATTTAATACTCCTATCCTCAAATAGAATCATTAAACAAGCAAACA
Source organism: Aegilops bicornis (assembly GCA_021605145.1). Lineage (NCBI taxonomy): Eukaryota > Viridiplantae > Streptophyta > Magnoliopsida > Poales > Poaceae > Aegilops > Aegilops bicornis. Next base: position 376,744,805 of record CM038675.1, on the reverse strand, counting down.
TATGCAAACAATGCAAACATAATAGCAATCTGCCAAAACAGTACAGTCTTTAAAGAATGCAAGAGTATAAATACTTCTTAAACTTCAAAAATTATGAAAATTTTACCACACTGTAGAAAATTTATCAGAGATTATTTTGCAAAAAGTTTCAACATTTTATCACATTCTGACTTTTCTAGGGAATTTTTGCAACATTGGCAAACTTTCTGTTTTCAAACAACAACACATATACTTGCAAGATAAGCATGGCAAAGGCTATACTTGACATTTTTATTGAAATAAAAGATGCAAAACATTGTTCTAAATAACAGCAAGCAAATTCTAACAAAATAAAATGATGCTCCAAGCAAAACACATATCATGTGACGAATGAAAACATAGCTCCAAGTGAGGTTACCGATAATGTTGGAGATTTAAAGAGGGGATGCCTTCCGGGGCATCCCCAAGCTTAGTTTCTTGGATCTTCCTTGAATATTACCTTGGGGTGCCTTTGGCATCCCCAATCTTAAGTTCTTGTCACTCCTTATTCTCCTCATATCGACATCTCACCCAAAACTTGAAAACTTCAATCACACAAAACTTAACGGAACTTCGTAAGATAGGTTAGTATGATAAAGAGCAAACCATTTCACTTTGGTATTGTCAAAGACAAGATTCTTAATTGTTTCTACACAATACCTACTATAGAATATCATTTCCACAATTTATATTGAGCAATATAAGCCATAGAAACTAGAAAGCAAGCAAACTATGCATTGAAAACAGAATCATCGAGAAGCGAGCGATGCAGTAAAGATCTGAATATTAGTCATACTACGCAACTCCAAAATTTCTGGAAAATTAGGACCACGTAGAAAATTTGTATATCAATCATCTTTAAATATTTAGAAATTTTCGACGCTCCAGTGAATTTAAACAATTCTGTTTCTGGAAGCAAAAGTTTACATTTTTGCATGATTCAAGTCAACTATCATCCACACTATCCCAAAGGCTTTTCTTGGCGCTTTATTGAAACAAAAGCTATAAAACATGGTTACCACAGTAGCCTAATCATGTGAACACATAAAATTAGTAGGTAAAAGTTTGGGTTGTCTCCCAGCAAGCGCTTTTCTTTAGTGCCTTTTAGCTAGGCATGATGAGTTCAATGATGCTCGCATAAAAGATAATGGATTGAAACATAACAAGAGCATCATGAATCATAAGTTCAATCATAAGTTCCTCTCTCATAATAATTTTCAGTAGCATCATGAATAGATTCATCAATATATCCATCACATAAAACATTCTTTTCATGATCCACAAGTGTAGAAATTTTATTACTCTCCACATAAGAAAATTTCTTCTCATTCACAATGGTGGGAGTATCATATGAAACTCGAATACTATAAATTGTTCCCACATTAAAAGAGTAATGTTCATTAGAAGGATATTCAAAATTATGACAATAATCATCACTACTTTTTATAACATAAGTATCATCACAATAATCATCATAAGTGGGAGGCATGCAATCATCATAGCAAATTTGATCATTTAAAGTAAAGGGACTAAAAAGATCATCTTCATTAAGCATAGCATCCCCAAGCGTGGGACAAACATTAATTGCAGCAAATAAATTCTCAAATATGTCATTATCATCAAACATAGCATCCCGAAGCTTGTGGCTTGGCATATCATAAGCATAATCACTCTCATCATTAATAGTATGAATAGCACCAACGGTATAACAATTGCTACCATCATAATTTCCCAAGTTGGTGCCAAAAAGATTTCCAAGATTATAAAAGTACCATTATCTTCCCAATCATAATCTTCACAACAAGCAATGGGCATAACAAAATCATCATCAATAGTGCTCTCAGACATTATGTCATAAGACATAGAAGCAATATCATCATCAAGTGCATCATCCTCCACAATTATTTTTGATTTATTTTCATGAGGCACAAAAATAATAGGAGCAACACTATTTGGGAGATATTCCTTTTACCTCTATTCTTTCTTCTTCTTTTCTTCTTCTTCACCACATCATGTGTGGGTTTAATTAATTTTTTTCAAGCTTCTTATTGATGAGATTGGTTGAATAGGGAGCTCCTCCTCATCACCTATTTCATCATGAGAGACAATAGGAGGGAAAGTAGAAATCTTTACCCTATCATTAGTATTCCTTTTATATTCTATTGGTTTTCCCATCTTTCTATAGTTGGCAATATAAGCATTCTCGTTGCAATTTACCATGCAAAACATATAGATATCTTTTAGTTTAGTTTCGGTGTAAATGCCCTGTGAGAATGAATACTTCAAACCAACTATTTTTATATGTCAATTCTTCACTCCCCAAAAATAAACAAAGTTCATTATAAATTTCTAGGGTGATCAAGTTATTGTAATATTTGGACACGATTAGATCATGAAAGAGTTTGCTTTGGAAATTAAGGTGACCAACCTTATTACAAAGTTCACAAGTAATAGGACAAAGAGAACATAATTTTGTAGCAAGTTCATCTATTACTTTGAGGACTCTCCCTTATTTAAAAGTTTTCAGATCTAAGAATTTTATTAAAACACCAAGTAAAACAAAATAAAATGACATTCCAACAATAGCACACATCATGTGAAGAAGCAAAAACTTAGGATCGGCCGATACTAACCGATAATTGTTGATGAAGAAACGTGGGATGCCTATCGGGGCATCCCCAAGCTTAGATGCTTGAGACTTCTTGAAATATTATCTTGGGATGCCTTGGGCAGCCCCAAGCTTGAGATTTTGTGTCTCCTCAATTCTTCTCATATCACGGTTTTCCTAAATCTCAAAAGCTTCATCCACACAAAACTCAACAAGAACTCGTGAGATAAGTTAGTATAAACCAATGCAAAAACCTTATCATTCTATATTGTGGAAAATCACAAAAATATTATTCAACAGTGCATACTAAATTCCTCTGCATATTTAATACTCCTATCCTCAAATAGAATCATTAAACAAGCAAACATATGCAAACAATGCAAACATAATAGCAATCTGCCAAAACAGTACAGTCTTTAAAGAATGCAAGAGTATAAATACTTCTTAAACTTCAAAAATTATGAAAATTTTACCACACTGTAGAAAATTTATCAGAGATTATTTTGCAAAAGTTTCAACATTTTATCACATTCTGACTTTTCTAGGGAATTTTTGCAACATTGGCAAACTTTCTGTTTTCAAACAACAACACATATACTTGCAAGATAAGCATGGCAAAGGCTATACTTGACATTTTTATTGAAATAAAAGATGCAAAACATTGTTCTAAATAACAGCAAGCAAATTCTAACAAAATAAAATGATGCTCCAAGCAAAACACATATCATGTGACGAATGAAAACATAGCTCCAAGTGAGGTTACCGATAATGTTGGAGACGAAAGAGGGGATGCCTTCCGGGGCATCCCCAAGCTTAGTTTCTTGGATCTTCCTTGAATATTACCTTGGGGTGCCTTTGGCATCCCCAATCTTAAGTTCTTGTCACTCCTTATTCTCCTCATATCGACATCTCACCCAAAACTTGAAAACTTCAATCACACAAAACTTAACGGAACTTCGTAAGATAGGTTAGTATGATAAAGAGCAAACCATTTCACTTTGGTATTGTCAAAGACAAGATTCTTAATTGTTTCTACACAATACCTACTATAGAATATCATTTCCACAATTTATATTGAGCAATATAAGCCATAGAAACTAGAAAGCAAGCAAACTATGCATTGAAAACAGAATCATCGTAAAGCGAGTAATGCAGAAAGATCTGAATATTAGTCATACTTCTGCAACTCCAAAATTTCTGGAAAATTAGGACCACGTAGAAAATTTGTATATCAATCATCTTTAAATATTTAGAAATTTTCGACGCTCCAGTGAATTTAAACAATTCTGTTTCTGGAAGCAAAAGTTTCTGTTTTTGCACAGATTCAAGTCAACTATCATCCACACTATCCCAAAGGCTTTACTTGGCGCTTTATTGAAACAAAAGCTATAAAACATGGTTACCACAGTAGCCTAATCATGTGAACACATAAAATTAGTAGGTAAAAGTTTGGGTTGTCTCCCAGCAAGCGCTTTTCTTTAGTGCCTTTTAGCTAGGCATGATGAGTTCAATGATGCTCGCATAAAAGATACGGATTGAAACATAACAAGAGCATCATGAATCATAAGTTCAATCATAAGTTCCTCTCTCATAATAATTTTCAGTAGCATCATGAATAGATTCATCAATATATCCATCACATAAAACATTCTTTTCATGATCCACAAGTGTAGAAATTTTATTACTCTCCACATAAGAAAATTTCTTCTCATTCACAATGGTGGGAGTATCATATGAAACTCGAATACTATAAATTGTTCCCACATTAAAAGAGTAATGTTCATTAGAAGGATATTCAAAATTATGACAATAATCATCACTACTTTTTATAACATAAGTATCATCACAATAATCATCATAAGTGGGAGGCATGCAATCATCATAGCAAATTTGATCATTTAAAGTAAAGGGACTAAAAAGATCATCTTCATTAAGCATAGCATCCCCAAGCGTGGGACAAACATTAATTGCAGCAAATAAATTCTCAAATATGTCATTATCATCAAACATAGCATCCCGAAGCTTGTGGCTTGGCATATCATAAGCATAATCACTCTCATCATTAATAGTATGAATAGCACCAACGGTATAACAATTGCTACCATCATAATTTCCCAAGTTGGTGCCAAAAAGATTTCCAAGATTATAAAAAGTACCATTATCTTCCCAATCATAATCTTCACAACAAGCAATGGGCATAACAAAATCATCATCAATAGTGCTCTCAGACATTATGTCATAAGACATAGAAGCAATATCATCATCAAGTGCATCATCCTCCACAATTATTTTGATTTATTTTCATGAGGCACAAAAATAATAGGAGCAACACTATTTGGGAGATATTCCTTTTACCTCTATTCTTTCTTCTTCTTTTCTTCTTCTTCACCACATCATGTGTGGGTTTAATTAATTTTTTCAAGCTTCTTATTGATGAGATTGGTTGAATAGGAGGCTCCTCCTCATCACCTATTTCATCATGAGAGACAATAGGAGGGAAAGTAGAAATCTTTACCCTATCATTAGTATTCCTTTTATATTCTATTGGTTTTCCCATCTTTCTATAGTTGGCAATATAAGCATTCTCGTTGCAATTTACCATGCAAAACATATAGATATCTTTTAGTTTAGTTTCAGTGTCGTCTGTGAGAATGAATACTTCAAACCAACTATTTTTATATGTCAATTCTTCACTCCCCAAAAATAAACAAAGTTCATTATAAATTTCTAGGGTGATCAAGTTATTGTAATATTTGGACACGATTAGATCATGAAAGAGTTTGCTTTGGAAATTAAGGTGACCAACCTTATTACAAAGTTCACAAGTAATAGGACAAAGAGAACATAATTTTGTAGCAAGTTCATCTATTACTTTGAGCAAAGAATTGGTTTCGTCATGTCTATGCTTCTTACAAAATCTATCTTCCATATAAGGCAGATGATACGTCCATTTTGCATCATGCTTTTATATCGATATTTATTGCATTACGGGCTGTTACTTCACATTTTGTCACAATACTTATGGCTATTCTCTCTTATTTTACAAGGTTTACATAAGGAGGGAGAATGCCGGCAGCTGGAATTCTGGGCTGGAAAAGGAGCGAATATTAGAGACCTATTCTGCGCAACTCCAAAAGTCCCGAACTCCACGGAATATCTTAAAATAAATAATAAAAATCCTCGCCAAAGATGAAGGCCAGGGGCCCATACCACATCACGAGGGTGCCCCTAGGCGCGCCCCCACCTCGTGGGCCCCGGTGGCTCTCCGATGCCCATCTTACGCTATATGAAGTCTTTCGTCAAGAAAAAACAAGAAGCAACCTTTCGACGAGACTCACGCCACGAGGCGGAACCTTGGCGGAACCAATCTAGGGCTCCGCAGAGCTATTCTTAGGGGACACTTCCCTCCGGAGGGAAATCATCGCCATCGTCATCACCAACGCTCCTCTCATCGGAGAGGGCAATCTCCATCAACATCTTCACCGGCACCATCTCATCTCAAAACCCTAGTTCATCTCTTGTATCCAATTCTTGTCTCTAAGTCCGGGATTGGTGCTAGTAGGTTGCTAGTAGTGTTGATTACTCCTTGTAGTTGATGCTAGTTGGTTTATTTGGTGGAAGATCATATGTTCAGATCCATTATGCATATTAATACCCCTCTGATTATGAACATGAATATGCTTTGTGAGTAGTTACGTTTGTTCACGAGGACAAGGGAGAAGTCTTGCTATTAGTAGTCATGTGAATTTGGTATTCGATTCGATATTTTGATGAGATGTATGTTGTCTAGCCTCTAGTGGTGTTATGTGAACGTCGACTACATAACACTTCACCATTATTTGGGCCTAGAGGAAGGCATTGGGAAGTAACAAGTAGATGATGGGTTGCTAGAGTGATAGAAGCTTAAACCCTAGTTTATGCGTTGCTTAAATGAGGGCTGATTTGGATCCACTTGTTTCATGCTATGGTTAGGTTTACCTTAATACTTTTGTTGCAGTTGTGGATGCTTGCAATAGTGGTTAATCATAAGTGGGATGCTTGTTCAAATAAGAACAACACCCAAGCACCGATCCACCCACATATCAAATTATCAAAGTACTGAACGCGAATCATATGAACGTGATGAAAACTAGCTTGACGATATTCCCATTTGTCCTCGGGAGCGCTTTTCCTTATATAAGAGTTTGTTCCGGCTTGTCCTTTGTTAAAAAAAGGATTGGGCCACCTTGCTGCACCTTATTTACTTTTGCTACTTTTTGCTCGTTACAATTTACCTTATCACAAAACTATCTGTTACCACCTATTTCAGTACTTGCAGAGAATACCTTGCTGAAAACCGCTTATCATTTCCTTCTGCTCCTCGTTGGATTCGACACTCTTACTTATCGAAAGGACTACGATAGATCCCCTATGCTTGTGGGTCATCGGCACATCTTCACAAACTTTATGCACCCACAAAAATTGACATGCTTATAAGAAACATTTTTGTCATGACTTGTGCAATTATCATTAGCATTTTGGATATTCAAAGAATTCATACTAACAACATTGCAATCATGCTCATCATTCAATTTTTTTGTGCCAAACATTTTATTGATTTCTTCTTCTAACAATTGAGCACAATTCTCCGATCCATCATTTTCAAGAAAGATATATAAAGATGATCAATAATATGATGCAACCTCAATTCCATTTTTTATAGACCAAACTAGTGATAAAACAAGAAACTAAAAGATTTTGCAAGATCTAAAGATATACCTTCATGCACTCACCTCCCTGGCAACGGCGCCAGAAAAGAGCTTCGTTGACGGGATGTGAGTGCCGCTTACCTAACCTCCCCGGCAACGGCGCCAGAAAAGAGCATGATGTCTACTATGCAACTTTATTCTTGTAGACTTGTGTTGGGCCTCCAAGCGCAGAGTTTTGTAGGACAGTAGCAATTTTCCCTCAAGTGGATGACCTAAGGTTTATCAATCCGTGGGAGGCGTAGGACGAAGATGGTCTCTCTCAAACAACCCTGCAATCAAATACAAGAAATCTCTTGTGTCCCCAACACACCCAATACAATGGCAATTTGTATAGGTGCACTAGTTCGGCGAAGAGATGGTGATACAAGTGTAATATGGATGGTAGAAATATATTTTTATAATCTGAATAAATAAAAACAGCAAGGTAGAAAATAGTGAACGAGCACAAAAATGGTATTGCAATGCTTGAAAATGAGGCCTAGGGTCCGTACTTTCGCTAGTGCAATCTCTCAACAATGCTAATATAATTGGATCATATAACCATCCCTCAACGTGTGATGAAGAATCACTCCAAAGTTCCTATCTAGCGGAGAACATAAGAATAAATTGTTCGCAGGGTACGAAACCACCTTAAAGCTATTCTTTCCGATCGATCTATCCAAGAGTTCATACTAAAATAACACCAAAGGAAATTCAGATTCGTAATACTCAATCCAACACAAAAACTTCAAAGAGTGCCTCAAGATTTCTACCGGAGAAACAAAGACAAGAACATGCATCAACCCCTATGTGTAGATTACCCCAATGTCACCTCGGAAATCCGCCAGTTGAGTGCCAAAACATATATCAAGTGAATCAAAATAATACCCCATTGTCACCATGAGTATTTATTTGCAAGACATACATCAACTGCTCTCAAATCCATGAAAGTATTCAATCCAATAAAACGAAATCTCAAAGGGAAAACTCAATTCATCACAAGATAGAGAGGGGAAAACACCATATGATCCAACTATATTAACAAAGCCCGCGATACATCAAGATCGTGACATCTCAAGAACACGAGAGAGAGAGAGAGAGGGAGAGAGATTAAACACATAGCTACTGGTACAAACCCTCAGCCCTGAGGGTGGACTACTCCCTCCTCATCGTGGTGGGCACCGGGATGATGAAGATGGCCACCGAAGATCATTCCCCCCTCCGGAAGGGTGCCGGAACGGGGTCTAGATTGGTTTTCGGTGGCTACGGAGGCCTGAGGCGACGGAACTTCTGATCTAGGTTAACCCCAAGGGTTTTTGGAATATTTGGGATTTTATAGGGCAAAGAGGGGTTTGGGAGGCCACCGAGGTGGGCACACCCCACCTGGGCGCGCCTGAGCCCCCAGGCGCGCCCTGGTGGGTTGTGCCCCCTCGGGGAACCCCCCATGTGCTGCTCTAGCCCATCGGGAGTCTTCTTGTCCACAAAAAATCCACAAAAAGTTTCGCGGTGTTTGGACTCCGTTTGATATTGATTTCCTGCGATGTAAAAAACAAGCAAAAAACAACAAGCGGCACTTTGAGCCTTTGGGTCAATAGGTTAGTCCCAAAAAACGATATAAAGTTGCTATAAAATGATTGTAAAACATCCAAGAATGATAATATAACAGCATGAAAACTTCATAAATTGTAGATACGGTTGAGACATATCATGTATCCCCGAGTCTTCTCTTCGTTTGTTACTTTTGCAAGAATCTCATGAAGGAAGACTTATGGGACATTTTGGACGCGACAAGACATTTGCTACGCTCTCAAAGAACTACTTTTGGCCCAAGATGTTCCGCGACATCTCACGCTTCACCAACCGATGCTCTACATGTCGCAAAGCTAAGTCTAAAGCTCAATCCCATGGTCTCTATATGCCACTTCCTATTCCATATCACACATGGGAAGATATTAGTATGGACTTTGTGCTTGGTTTACCTAGAACTAGAAATGGCAAAGATTCCGTGTTTGTTGTTGTGGACCGATTCTCTAAAATGGCTCATTTCATCCCATGCAACAAGATAGACGGTGCTTCACATGTTGCAAATCTTTTTTGTAGGGGAATCTTGCGCCTACATGGAGTGGCAAAGACTATTGTCTCAGACCGCGACGTCAAGTTGTTATGCTACTTTTGGAAGACCTTATGTGCCAAGCTCAGAATCAAGCTCTTGTTCTCTTAAGCATACCATCCCCAAACTGACGGCCCAGGCCCCGAACATCCGACCCATCATGAGCAGCCGGACATCCGGCCAATAGCCCGGAAATCAGGACCGCACCTATCCAGAGAGCACCGAAGCTGGACCCCGCCAGCCCGGACATCCGGCCACACCCCAGACATCCGGCCCGACGCCCGGACGTCTGGTGCAGCCTGTCTACGCACAGTAAAGGGTCGAGGCCCATGTAACCCTTCGCCCCCTAGACTATATATACTCCCTCTCCCTCACGTTTTAGGGTTAGCAAAGGATTAACTCATTTTAGAGATAGAGCTTTGCTCATCCATTCGGTCTACTCCATCGAGAGACCGCGGCCTCTACGGAGAAGATCCATCGATTGGATTCAAGACCCCTCACGGGAAGACCCCTAAAGACCTCCTCTCGGAGAAGAACTTGCTACCGATTGTATCGTCCTTTGTTGCGTTTGCATCTTGTATCACTCTTTATGTTCATGGATCTAGCACATGTGTGATCTCTCCCGTTGATATGAGTGTGTTCCCCTCGTGTTCGTCGTGTTCTTCGTAGGATCCACTCCATTTCGTGAAATATCAGGCATTTAGGGTTCTACCCTGCATCACCTTGCCAAGCCGGGCGGAGAGATCAAACTTGCTGAGTGCCCCCTCCAAAGATAGAAGCCATCAACTTTCTCATTTGAATCCGCGCCAGCATTGCAAGCCTGTAACCTGGCGAACACGATCGAGTGGATCGACGACATGCCCCAAGACGACACTGAGAAAAATAGTCTTTGAGAGTAAAATACATTACATCGTTCAACTGCTGAAGGTATAACAAAGCCCGTATAACCTCCTCTTCCAAGGACGGGAACCAGGCTACAATCATATAACCCGGTTAAACAACTACACAAAAAGGAAACAAATTAGAGACCACACACAACATAACACTCACCCGACAGGTGGTGCTCAAGCACGCGAAGCTGCCCCCCAGCAACCTTCGTTTGGTTGCGAGCGTTACCGACGGTCTCCTCTAGTCTTCGAATCACCAAGTCATCTGTCCTCTGTTGCTCTACGTTCCTTCACCATTGGTATGGGACGGTAAGTAGAACAATTAAGTTGTCTTAATAAGCGTCGTTCGAGAGACAATGTTATGTGAGGGCCCTTCTACCATCTGTAAATTGCGTGTATCCTGTAATGCAAGATACTGACTCAGTCGTATGTGCTAGTAGTCGAAAAGCTTAACTCTAATCAACACCGAAGCAAAACGAGACCATACCTAGGCGCCAACATACTAATTTAAGACATCGCATAAATTCTCCTAGTTTATTTGTCTGTTTAGTTTAGTATTTATTTTCCGTTCATCCCAGTACTAAGTTTAATTCCCATGTTTAGTTGTTTCCCCTAGCAACCGACTTTAGTGAATTATTTTTGAACTCTATTTTAGGTGTGAGCGTAGCTGCGCAAGTGATGACGCAACTGCATAGATAGTAGTCCATTCCTTTTCACTCCCTATGGGATCAACAAACTTGACTATGATGAAATTGCTACAATGTCTTGTGCACTTGCAAGACATCAGGCAACCAAGCTAATGTCGTCCATCACCATATATGTAAGTTTTGTATTGACAAGGGTGAGTGTTATGTTTCACTACTAAGGATACTAGCACTCACAAATACAATTAGGTATGGAATGGTTAAGTGGTGAAGCTGCAAGCGCGTAAGCATCACACTACAACTTACTTTCTTCGTCCGCGAATAAGTGTATTCTATCTTTTGTTCTAAGTCAAAGTTTTTAAAATTTTGACCAACTTCATAGAAAAAAGTAGTAGCACGTATGACATCAAATTTGTATATTATGAAAGTACATTTCAAAACGAATCTACTGATAATAATTTAGTGCAATAAATGCTACTATTCTTTTCTATAAAGTTAGTCAAAAGTTTCAAAAACTTTGACTTAGGATAAAACCTAGATGTACGCTTATTCGCGGACGGAGAGAGTACCTCTATTGGATTAAGATGAGAAGCGTAATTCAGAACAGGTAGCCCGTGAACTAAACATATTATTCATTTACCTACGCAAACATAGCACTACCTTACCCTTCCCGTCACATACCCACGAAGAAGAGACAATCAAGACGCTCACACGTTGGCAAGTCTGATTATTATCTTAAAGTTGTTCTATGAACTGTTACAATGCTTCAAGCCGTCTATAATTGCGGACATGGTTTTTTAAAACATTTATTATTGACTCATGATGGGTATCCGTGTTTGCTCTTCTCAATTAGCTGCTAACCAACACATGCACCTATTTGATGGACTAGAACGAGAAGTTCCAAAACGACTCGACCACTAACTATACATAAACAAGTCCAGGAGACAGCCGATGAGTCGACATCCTACTCGAGAGCTAGCTGTATCTCTGAGTCAGACCCAACCGAATGGTACACAACTAGGTTGCGCCCAATCTATGCCGTTAAGTTTTTGAGCCACTGCTACCTGAGTCATATGATATTTTAATACATTTTTTTTGCTGATCAATCTGTGGTTGGATGGTTAGAAGAACAATGATATCACCAGCCCACCAAAGTTTAATTCCTAGACGTGACAATGTGACAACTTCGTCAATCGCAAGATAATGTGCCGGCTTAGTCTCTCGAAGGTACTCATAGGAGTAGGATATGCGTGCGTGCATTCATAGAGCGAGTATATGAGCGTACTGTATATTAATAATAATACACATTATTTAATATCCGCAGGAAAATAATTTGGAGGAAACTTGGAACGAACTCGTCCATCGTCCCATGCCGCTCCATGGTTCGTAGGTTGCCTCACGCCACCGCACACGAACACAAACCGTGCATTGCATAGAGACCGCGCCGTCACGAATGCGAGACGGTCGCCTCCCCCGACAAGCCAACGCCAAACCAAAGCCCACGCGAACGCAACACCGCTCTCTCTCTCTCTGTCCCTCTCTCTCTCTCCTCTCGCGCGCGCGACGACAACGAGAAGCCGCGGCGCTGTCGGGTACCCCGCCGCTTCCGCTCGCCGGAGATGGAGGCCTCTGGGAGCTGGGACGCCATCGACTGGAACCAAATCGAGGTACGGTAGCCCCAGCCCCCGTCCCCACACCTTCCTCGGCCCCGCGGTCCCTCACCTTGTACCACCTCGGCCGCGCGCCCGACGCCTCGGCGGGAGTTGGGGCTTCCGATTCGCACGCGGCCCGCGTGCCCGCGTCGGGGCCACCGCACGCTGCGAGCGCGCATCGCTCCATTCCTGGAACCGATAAGCACGCGCATGTGCCTGCACCCCTCCGGCGCGAGTGCGCAGGGTTAGGTTGCTGTTGTGGCTGTGGTCTGACGTTCTAATGCGGCTCTGTGCTTTTTTTTTTCTCGCTTCAAGGATCCGAGGTCGCGGAGGTCTTCGCAGGGAATGGAGGAGTTCCTGCTCGAGGACGAGGAGGTTTATGCCCAGGTTCGACTCCATCCCCCAAGTTTAAATTCCTCACCAGTTCGATGGATTTCATTTTCTGTGAGGTTGGTGAATTCCGCTTCGCGACCTATTGATATGTTTTGGTAACCATATGCAATCTTATGGTATACGGCGAGCCTGGTGGCGTGGATTGTCATTAACTCTTGATATGTATTGGTTGTGGCCGTTCTAGATTAGCCCAATGGCATTGCACATACCTCAAATTCTATATAACAAATGGGCTAGTATATCGGTTGCAATATTGCTATACTATATGATTTGTTGCGGCGGGGTAGTAGATAATGTGTGTTTCCCTTTATTTTCTAGTCTCAACAGGTTCCACTTCTACAGCTTTTTTTTTTCAGTTAACATATATATGTAATAATGTGCCTAAGCTGGATGTAAATTTTCACAGGAAAAACTAGTGTTTAACACAAACGAAATTTATCACAATAAGCAGTATCATACAACATTATTATGGATGCTTCCTTCAATAATAAAGTATTATGTACACAAACAGTTGATCTGCAATAAAAATCGAGTACAGTTGGGCATGTCATTGTCCTAAATGGAACTAAATTGCTATTTCCATTGTTTATATGTACAACCCTAACCAAACAAGTTTGTGTGAGCAAATTCATAAAAAACAACTTGATATTAATTTTGTTGAATAATACCATTCATTAGGTGGAACCTGTTAGTTGACAGAACAATAAAATCTGAGTAAAGGCCAGCATGGCAGGTCTACAGGCTGTGATACCTCCTGCAGGAGAGATGTGGAAGTCTCCTGCCGCCAGCGAGCCGGCTATCAACTATTGGAATTCAGAAGGACATAATGTGTGCAGTGGGGAGATGAGAGGACTTGACGAGTTGAGGAGTTATGTGGATGTACGGCGGCTCCTGTTGCTGCGCGAAATTGATCCACACAGCACCACAGAATCCTCACTTTCATGGAGGTAAACCGACCGTTTTTCAATGCAAAACGGCAAAGATCAGCCAAACCCTAGGGTTGCTAGGGCTGGGCAGAAGCTACGAGCTAGGTGCTGGAAAGAAAAGAACGTAGGAGAAAAAAAGTAACGTAAGGTTGCAAAGGATCGATTGATTGCCCCTTTTCCAATCGGCCAAGGCCTATATATATAAGGCACGCAGGACTTTGCGCTTAGGAGCAGGACTCCAGGTCCAAACCGAATAGGTTTTGACCACTTTAAGTTGGTTGCCATGTATACAGAAAAACCTGCCTGCTAGCCATGTTCCCCTGCCATGTCTCGTACAGAGCTTCATTGGCCTATAATGGAAATAATAAAATATTCTAGCCAGGACGCTAATCATACCAGATAATAGAAGTTTTATACTAGTTGCCTTGTTCACTTGCGCGACCCTCCATCCAGATGTCTTCCCTTCTGCTTTTGCCCCAAGGAAATAACTTGCTTTGCACGACTTGGTGTCTCTCAAGACCTGAACATTAGCATATACACTAATCTAGCAGATCAAATAAACTTGGTAGCCAAATTATACCTGCAACACATGCCCCCCTGTTTTTGGTACACTTGTATTCACCAAAAACACTTTAATAATACCACAGAACAGTGTTGACTGCTTTCACTGGTCACATTACTGCTCAAGGTGACATACAAATAACACATCAGCCAAATTTTACTTAGGGCGATACTTGAAATCATATCGGCCATATTTTGCTCAGGGCGATATCTTAAACAATATCGGCCATAGTGCCATCAAGCCTCTTGCCACATGCTAGGATAATACTTCTTCAAATATTTTCCATTGAGTGCTTTAGGCAATTTCTCCCCTTGCAAAGATTGTACAAAATATGAATTCCCAGGAACAATTCCTAAAACCTTATATGGGCCTTCCCAACTTGGCGACCATTTGCCGAATTTATTATTTCTAGTTCCAAGAGGTAAAATCGTTTTCCACACCAAGTCTCCTATTTGAAACGATTTTTCCCTCACTCTTTTATTATAAGCCTTAGCTACTCTTAATTTTTCTTTTTCAATTTCTCGTAAGGCTCTTAGTCTTTCTTATGGAACATCATCAATTCTATCCATCATCAAATTATTATAGTCTCTGACCGACAAATCATTTTGTCCTGCTACTCTAAGAGCTTGCAAATTAACCTCTACAGTAACACCGCTTCCTGTCCATACACTAACTCATATGGTGTCACTTGAGTTGCTCCATGCTTAGATATCCGATGAGCCCATAAAGCCTCCGAAAGCACTTCATGCCACTTTCTTGGATGCTCCTTAATTTTCTTCTTTATAAGCTTAATTAAAGTTTTATTGCTAGATTCAGCCTGTCCGTTAGCTTGAGCATAATAAGGCGGCGAATTTAACAATTTAATTCTAAAAGATTCGGCAAACTCACGAAATTGATGAGACATAAAAGAAGAACCTTGATCAGTAGTCAAAGTTTGAGGAATACCGAATCTGCGAATAATATGCTCCAAAACAAAATTAATCACTTCCTTATGGGTCATATTTCTTAAAGGAATTGCTTGGTCCATTTGGTAAAATAATCAGTAGCTACTAGGAATGAGCGATGACCTTTAGAGGAAGCAGGATATATTTGACCAATAAAATCTAAACCCCATCCTCTAAACGGCCATGGCTTAATAATGGGATGCATCATAGCTGCAGGTGCCAATTGAACATTTCAGAATTTCTGGCATTCTTCACACCCTTTATAATAGCGAAAACAGTCCCCTAACATCGTCGGCCAATAAAAACCTGCTCTTTTCAATAACCATTGCATCTTATGGGCCGACTGATGTGTTCATATAGCCCTTCATGTACTTCACCCATAGCTATGGTTGGTGATCGGGACCTAAGCACTTTAAAAGTAATCCATCTATCGCTCGCCAGGTACAACTCACTATCTAGCAAAGTATATTTTAAAGCTTGTCGCCGTTTTTTCCTATCTCTTGTTTGTCTTGGATCCTTTAGATGATTAATCGGAGGAGTTCTCCAATCACATGGTTCTAAATTAGGCTGCTGATTCGGTTATTTGTGACTCTGCACCGAATCTTCTTTGCCATGTACTATTTGTCTTTGGATTGAACAAGAACCTGCTACATCCTTTAGCAAATTAATAGCCAACAGATCAACATTACTATTAACAAAGAT
Source organism: Aegilops bicornis (assembly GCA_021605145.1). Taxonomy (NCBI): domain Eukaryota; kingdom Viridiplantae; phylum Streptophyta; class Magnoliopsida; order Poales; family Poaceae; genus Aegilops; species Aegilops bicornis. The sequence continues at coordinate 376,728,632 of CM038675.1, read as the reverse complement.
CTAGCATCGGTTTTCTAATATGAAAAACTTTCCCCTCTTGATTTGGTCTCCGGATGCTTGCTGCGCTAAGCAATTAGCTCTAGAATTCTCTTCCCTAGGTATATGACCGATATTGAAAGTATTCAGAGACTTAATTATATCTAAACATCGGTCTAAATAGCTGTTTAATAATCCATCAAAACATTGAAATTCACCACCAATTTGCCGGACTACCAGAAGTGAATCTCCAAAAGCCTCTGTATCCTTTACACCCATATCTACTAAATTTTGTAAACCAAACAACAAAGCTTCGTATTCAGCTTGGTTATTTGTACAAGGATATTCCAAACGGACCGATGTTTCATAAACGACATTGTTTGGTGAAATTAAAACATTACCGATGCCTTGTCCCTCCCTACAAACCGATCCATCAAAATAAAACTTCCACGGGCACACACTAACATAATTAATACCTTCTTCATCCTTAATCCTATGATCAACAATAAAATCAGCGATGACTTGACCTTTCATAGCACGCATAGCGATTCATATGCCAAGTCATATTCTATTAGTGCATAAGCCCATTTTCCAATCCTACCACTAAGAATCGGCTGCTGCGACATATATTTAATCACGTCGGCTTGGCAAGCTACTACACATGTACTATAAAGTAAATATGGCCGAAATTTTGTACATGCATAATATAAAGATAAACATAATTTTTCAATAAACACGTACCGACTCTCGGCGTCAAGCAACCGGCGGCTCAAGTATGCAATGATGTACTCCTTCCGCCGTTCTCTTGTGCTAAAACTGCCGATCACCTTGTCTTGTGCGGCAATGTATAACTGAGCGGCACACGGACTTGGGTGCTCGAAGCACCGGAGGACTTGACAAATACCGTTTTATATTATTAAAAGCCTCTCGCTGTTCTGCCCCCCAAGTGAATTCGGCTTCATATTTTAACCGAAGTAAAGGAGCAAACGATTCAATTTTTCCCGCAAGGTTAGATATGAATCGTCTCAAGTAATTAATTTTTCCTAACAATTTCTGCACATCCCTTTTACATGTCGGCTCCTCCAATTTTCTGATTGCCTCTACCTTCTTAGGATCAATCTCTATGCCATGCTCATGAATTATAAAACCTAAGAACTTACCGGCCGATACAATCGAAAGCACATTTGAGTGGATTCATTTTCAGCCCATACCGACGCATTCTTTCAAAAGCTAATCGCAAATCGGCTAAATGATGATCAAACCCATCCGATTTAACAACTACATCATCGATATATATTTCTAATACGATGCCTAGAAGATCATGAAAATCAGATTCATAGCACTTGGTATGTAGCTCCGGCATTCTTCAATCCAAAAGTCATAACAGTCCACTCAAATAAACCAACAAAACCAGGGCATCGAAAAGCAGTCTTAAACATATCTTCTTCGGCCATAAATATCTGATTATAACCAGCATTACCATCTAAAAAACTGATTACTTATGTCCAAAAGCATCGTTAATCAACATGTCGGCTATAGGCATAGGATATTCATCTTTAGGGGTAGCCTTATTCAAATCCCTAAAATCAATACATACTCTAATCTTATCAGTATTTTTCTTTTCAACAGGAACAATATTAGAAATCCATTCCGCATATCTACACGGCCGAATAAACCGAGCTTTTAACAACCGATCAATTTCATCTTTGATGCGGTCATATATACTAGGATTGAATCGCCTAAGGGCTGTTTATGCGGCCTAAAACCAGATTTAATAGGCAATCTGTGTTCAACTAAGTCCCTACTCAAACCGGGCATCTCAAGATAATTCCAAGCAAAGCAATCAACAAATTCCTAAGTAATGCACATACCTTTCCTCTCCGATCGGCCCCCATATTAGCATTAATAAATGTAGGTCTAGGGACACTTCCATCACCAATATCAACTTCCTCAAGTGGGTCACCGATGAAAATCCTTGTCCAAGCTTCTCCATGTCATCGAAATCCTCAATAGCTTCATGCATATCGTTCTTTCTTGAACGATACTCGTCAACACGCCTTTGCATCCATTTAACACTATCTTCCTTATTCATTGTTCACAAGGATAAGTCATTAAGCCGAGCTACACTAGCTTTGTGCATATCTGAGAACAAAACCATCTCTGTCAATGCTAATATAATCATAATCGATAAATCTCTACCCGTCAAGCATCGCATCTCACCGTGTTGCCAATCAACCGAGCCTCACCAAAGCAATGCAGGCGAATTATCCGCCTCAACCACTTCAACATCATCATCAACCTTTGAATCAAACATTGATGGAGAGTAGAAGGGATGCAACAATTTGCATGGATCCAATCGCGCCCCAAAAGTATATTATATCGGCCTTTGACATCAACTACAAAGAAAGCAGTCGGCAATGTTTTGCTACCAACCGTGAGCTCCATAGAAATAACACCCTTAGCTTCAGACAAGTCTCCTGAGAACCCACTAAGTCCCATATTGGTTTTCATCAGTTCTTCCTCTTTTCGGCCCAACTTAGAAAAAACCGAAAAAAGCATGATATTAACACCGGCACCGCCATCAACAAGCATGTGACCAATAGGTTTACCATCAATGTGACCCTTGATAAACAAAGGCTTTAGGTGTTGTCCATGCTTCTCTGGTTTCTCAAATGTAACACTTTTTGGGCCAAGAACAAGTTCTGCAACTTCAGCCTCTTCAGCCTTAGGCGCACGAAATTCAGCGGGCAGCTCAAATACCATATTAATGTCCATATCCGCAGGCATATCCTGTTTATCCTCAGAGTTTCCATCCATAACCATGTCATCAGCACTATTGCCTTCCTCCCTTGCGATGCGCTTCTCTTTCCAAGTCATATTCGAGGGCACCATTGGTTTATCTTTATTGAACCACTCGTCGCGCTTCTTCTCAGCTAGTTCCTCTCTAATTTCCAATGCCCGCAGCCGCTGCACCCTTCTTTTCTGAGTATGTGTGAGCCCTGTCGGGCACCATCGAAGCTTCGGTTTAGTTCCTGGTGCCTTGACCTAATTCTGCTGCCCCAGTTCCTCGGTGCATCTTGATGTCTTTGCTTGGGGAGCAAACATTACATCTTTGGCGAAACAATTCTGTATTGATCGGTCGTGCTAGCGGTCCCATCTTTACGCATATTGGGCCCCAAATCAGCATGTGAGTTGCTTTCTTTTCGGAATTTCCTCTTGCTGCGATGTATCAGGTCCTATTCTTTGCAATGCATCATTACTAATCTTTTCTGAACCTGGAACTCTTTTCTGAACTGAACCAAATCTGAAACCTCCAATCATGATTGTTCCTGGATCAGGGGCAACACCTGCAGCCGATTTGAGCTTACCATTATCAACATTATGAGCAGCACCCAACCCAGGTTGGTTTGTAGTAGCACAACCAGACCTACATTCATCATGTTCAATCAATCTTTTACATCACCCTTAGACTCGACCGGTACCCATGCAAACTTCGCCACCTATGTGAACCTTGCCATCCGCATTGTGTCTAGGCAATGCTTTCTGCGCAAATCTTGTGCTGGATGAGCTATCTTCAGCCCCTTTGCGTGAACCATCTTTACCTCGAACCACAATAGCATCACGTGATCTTGCTTCATGATTAAATCGAGCCTTCTTCTCATGCATGTTTGGTCTGAACATAGGCCTAGGCGGGATCCATCCTGGTTGAAAATAACCTGCTGGCCCTATAGGATATGACGCCCAAGGATTAAAACCCCATCAACCCCAATATGCTGGCTCCATTGCGAAATATGGCTGCTGGTCATATGAATTTCTCTGCCATTGCTCATGACCTGCAGGTCCAGAAGGAGATCTAGGACGTTTATTACCTCCAAGCCGGTTAAATACATTGGTGGCCTTGCATGAAGTGTATTTCTCCAACAACATGTTAACTGTCGGCTTTGGCCTCGGAACTTGTCTCCTTCCATTAACTTTCCACACTCCTACTTCTGGTTTCTTTGGTTTGATCATCCTTGGAGGAGCACTATTATCAACAACATTTTTTTCTCTGGCGGATTCGGTCTGATCCGACCGAATAAGCATTTTCTTGTTCTCAAACTCAACCACATTGATAGGAAAAGGATCACTATCGAGCTTCATCTTAGTACCTTCTGTAAATACCAATCGTCCGTCATTAATGGCCGATTGCACCTGTCGACGAAACACATTACAATCGTTAGTAGCATGAGAAAAAGAGTTATGCCATTTACAATAAGCTCTTCTACCCAGTTCTTCTTGAGATGGAATTACATGCCCTTCTTTTATTCTAATTAACTTCCCTTGCAACAACATGTCAAAAATCTTGTCACACTTACTAACATCAAAAGTATATTTGATTTCCTCTCTTTTAGCTGGTGTGGGTTTCAGGGCAGCACATGCAAAAGGTTTTGACTTAGGTGCTCGAACCCATTCGGCCATACATATATCAACATCATCTTCACTAGCCGAATCACTATCATGCTCTACAACATTAACCGTAGGTTTTTCCTTGTCTTTGTTCTTATTATCTCTAAACCGGCTGTATGGTTTAACTTCTTTAGCACGGTTTTCCTGTGCCCAAGCCTTTTGCAAAACTTGGTTAACATCTGAAAATTCTTGCCCTTCCAGTTTATCTCTAATATGAGCAAGCAAACCCGAAAAAGCAAGATCAGCTAAATCTTTTTCGGCTATGGTCAAACTGAAGCATCGGTTTTTGACATCTCTAAATCTTTTAATATAATCATAAACAGATTCATTGTGTTTTTGCTTAACCATTGTCAAATCTGAAAGTCTAAGTTCAGTTTCACCACCATAAAAGTACTCATGAAATTTCTGCTCCAATTGAGCCCATGTTGCAATAGAGTTAGGAGCAAGCGATGTAAACCAAGTAAATGCAGTACCAGATAAAGACAAAGGAAATAATTTCACTCTAAAAATATCTGATGCACCAACTTCACTGCATTGTGCTAAAAATTGTCCTACATGCTCAAAGGTTGATCTACCATCTTCTCCTGTAAACTTAACAAAATCTGGAATTCTAAACCCACGAGGATAAGGTGTTGTGTCGAAATATTCAGGGTAGGGTTTTTGATATGCACGTGCTCTACCCTTAGGTTCCAAGCCAAATTCTCTAAGTATATTAGCAAGTTGATCTTTAAAATTTTCAGTAGGCTGCGGAGAACTAGCTTGTGGCATAGATGCACCATAAGTACGTGGCGGTAACTCTGACAAAGAAGTTTGAGCATGATACATTTGTTGCGGAGAACCATTAAAACACGCATCTGGCACCGGCCCGTAAGGAACCCCGGTACCAATAGGTGGCAAGGGTGGTGTGCTATATGCTACTGTTTGATAGTAGGGTTGCTGCAGATTGGAATTAAAGCCAACACTTCGGTTATTGCTGCTGAAATTTTGTGGAACCGAAGTCAGAGCAGGAGTACCAGCAGTAGGTACAAAATTATTGGCCGAATTGCCAATATAATTCTGGCCACTTTGGTTATTGCTTAACGGGATGTGGGTCTGCACAACATTGGGTACTGCGACGGGTGTATGCATCGGGTTAGGTACATTAGTGAACCTACTATTTTCTGGACGCACCGGCTGTTTCTCATAACGTTCATCATTGGCCTGTAGTACCATTGAACGAATTTGACGAGGCAAGCTGATCTGAATATCCTTATTAAATTGCTCTCTGAACTCATCAAATTTGCTAGCTACAGATTCAGTAATCGTGCGTGCCATGTCCGTCATTTGTTTGCCATATTTACTAGCTACAGATGCATCAATTAGATGCGCAATTTCTTCTGTACAAGCAGTTTTACTTACCCAAGCAGGATGACCTGGTGTAGCTACCTTCTGGATGACGCCGTTTCTTGTCCTTTGGAAGCCCGCCAACTTCTGCTTCAGCTTTTCCACCCTCTCTTCCTCAAGCTCCTGTTCAAGTTTCTGCCGTTCATCCTCAGGCAGATCCTCAAGTGTGACGGCGATGATGTTGTCGGGGTTGAGATCACTCCAGTCCTTGGGGTCGGTGCTCATTGTGTTCCTCTTCTTCCCCAGTGGAGTCGCCAATTGTGTTGCTGCGCGAAATTGATCCACACAGCACCACAGAATCCTCACTTTCGTGGAGGTAAACCGACCGTTTTTCAATGCAAAACGGCAAAGATCAGCCAAACCCTAGGGTTGCTAGGGCTGGGCAGAAGCTACGAGCTAGGTGCTGGAAAGAAAAGAACGTAGGAGAAAAAGTAACGTAAGGTTGGAAAGGATCGATTGATTGCCCCTTTTCCAATCGGCCAAGGCCTATATATATAAGGCACGCAGGACTTTGCGCTTAGGAGCAGGACTCCAGGTCCAAACCGAATAGGTTTTGACCACTTTAAGTTGGTTGCCATGTATACAGAAAAACCTGCCTGCTAGCCATGTTCCCCTGCCATGTCTCATACAGGGCTTCATTGGCCTATAATGAAAATAATAAAATATTCCGGCCAGGACGCTAATCATACCAGATAATAGAAGTTTTATACTAGTTGCCTTGTTCACTTGCGCCACCTCCATCCAGATGTCTTCCCTTCTACTTTTGCCCCAAGGAAATAACTTGCTTTGCCTGACTTGGTGTCTCTGCACTGAACATTAGCATATACACTAATCTAGCAGATCAAATAAACTTGGTAGCCAAATTATACCTGCAACAGCTCCATTAGGTGTTTTCACGTCGAACGAAGGGTTTTCCGTATCCAAAACGTATCGCAGCAGTATCCCACACGTATCAAACATTAGTTTCTTTATAAAAAATCAATAAATTAAAGGACATGTACAAGATATGTATCGAGCCATATCGGGGCAGTATCCGAGTATCCGGGCAGTATCTGGCCAGATACGCATGCTTTCTGAAGTATCCGCGCAATGTAGGGCTGTGCTTCCAGCATTCATGTGCTAGATACTGGAGTTAGATCGCAATTAGTGCATTCCAAAAGATTTGGAGGTTGTTTAATAGCATATAGCAGGTCCAATGTAGTAATGTACATAGTTGGCTATTTAGTGGCTGAACTGGAAATTCATATGGTCGGAGTGCATGCATGGCACGCGTTAATCAATTTGTTAGCTAATAGGATCAGTAAACAGGAAATAATTATGGAATGCCTCTAAAAATTGTGGAATAAATGTGAAAGGCAGACAAATGAAGTGTACTGAAATTATAATCTGGTTTTTACTGCCATGCATATTCACTTGCCAGACAGAGAGAACTACACAATAGCCCCACCGTGGTCAACTCAACAGAGAACAAAGATAACCCAAGGAGAATTTGTGTTGGGTGAGATAATTCAAGGTTCAGTGGACTAGTCTGTGGCTAGTTCCTCCCTTTCTGCTATATTTGCTCCCCCCCATACCATGAAATTTCTGCTAACAAGGGAAATAAATGCCTAACTGCCTATCATTGTCAATTTTCCACATGACATATTCTTAAATTGAAGTACTTATTAATCTGTGTGGGGCCAAATCAATTTAGTACTCAAGGTTATTTGGTGACTTGTTTTTCCCTAGTGTTCGTAATTTAATAATAAGGAAAACCACGAGTTGTAAATGATAATGCATTTCCAGTCATAAACCAGAAACCTTCACTGAATGAATCTCATTCCCATGTTTGTCTTCACATTTGTCCATCTCGAATTTGATCATCCTTACCTCTCCTTACTTAGGGCCATGGTGTTGTTCTACTAAACACAGATGAGGCCGGCATTGTTTCAGTGACAAATTTCCGCCTTCTCTTTGTGGTAAGCAATCATATTATTATTCTGTTGGAACCGTGAAAACTAATATTACACGGCGTGATGCTTCTTGCACTTAAATACAAATTCCTTCTGCCATGTGATTCTTCTTTTAATATTGTTCACTTTCTACATTGTGCTCTCAATTTCATTCCATCGAATTGGAATCTAGAAAATTTATTGGTTTGTTTTTGGAATAAGAACTTTGTATATTCTGTCTTACATTTCCTTTTTTCAGAGCCAGGCAACAAAAGCATAATAGAGTTAGGTACCATACCCCTTAGTACAATTGAGAAGTTAAATGATGTAAGTCTCCAGGTTACTATCAGTGGACACTTTATTGGTTTAAGTTTGGTTTATCTTCTTTGGCGCATGACCACTGTTTGTTTGCTCTAATGCTTGCAAGCAATTCTTATGGATTATTGATCAGACTGGTTTTTCTGCAGGATGTAAAGCTTCAATCCGTACCACGCCAGTATGATAAGAAGCAGCCTCGTGAACTTCTTCAAGTCATTGGTGAGTTTCTACTTCGTAGGGTTGCCCTGAGCACCAACAGCTACTTAATCATGAAATTTGAGTAAGTCTGGGTGGAAGAATGATACTATTGGTGTGAGGAATCTCTTTTACATATCATCCTGTAACCGCATCCACCATTTCTTCTATTCTTTTACCCCGACGACTCAGATTTGTGATTTTTACCGTGATAGTTGAAATGTCTTTGTTCTGTTGCTGCTTCATTCATTTTTTTAATGGATGTGCAGTCTATTTCCAGTGATTTTGTTGACCATTTGAAAAGTTCAGAAAATACATTTTAATTACCTCACCTTTTACTTGGTTACTTTTCTGTTCAGGTAAAGACATGAGAGTTATTGTGTTCGCTTTTCGTCCTAGAACCAAGCAGGTAGATATTCTTTTCCATTCTAGCCAAAAACTATTGCATTTGTTTATTGATTACTTTTTTTTAGCTTATTCTGGAAATAAGCGCGGCATTTTTTTTAGGTTGAGCAACATCCAGTTTTAACTTTACATGCACTTGTATTTTGTTATACCAGATTACTAGATTAGCCATTTATCTTCAGAGATCTACTTCTGATACTTACCTTTCCAGAAAAATGAAGTGTTTGACGCTTTGAGAAGATATGCTAAACCTTCTCAGCTGTGGGAGCTATATGCATTTTCTTGTGACCCATCCACTGTTGATAAGAAATCCGATCCAAAGATGCGTCTCATGAAGGAATACCATCGTCTTCTTAGCAAAGGCAGTGAGTTTGAAGTTGAAAAATATTATTTCCGTAACAATTGGAGACTAACCACAGTTAATTCGAGCTATTCATTGTGTTCAACATACCCCTCTCAGTTGATTGTTCCTAAGAGCATAAGGTATTCTTTTGCCTTTGGCAACATCATGTGATAATTTCTGTTCTTTTAAATACATCCTCAACAAGTCACACATGCAAATATTTTTCTTTTAGTGATGAAGATTTGTGGCAAGCTTCTACTTTCCGAGCTGGCAGACGCTTGCCTATTATTTCGTGGTGTAACCCTGGTATGTCTACTCATTTCTCATTTCTTGCAAACATTTTTTACCTTCCCCTGTAATTTTTTTACTCACTATATTTGGAAATTGTTTTATGCATGAAATAACCTCAGCATTTTCTTTTGTAAAATATTGTTGGTTCATAGATGGTCAGTTATCTCCTTTACTACCGGCTAAAAGCCTGGCACCACAACTCTTGTTAGTATTCTTGCAAGTATATCCAAACCAGTCAATTGTACTTGTAATGCTACTAGGTTTGGGTATGAACCTTCTATTTGGTCTGCCAACCAGTTCTATTTCTGTTTGTTAAAATGTCAAATAAAATCCCAAGAGTAGCTACTATGAAATGGGAACTTCCTGGTTCTCTGATGTCCTTATTTCTTTCTAGTTTAATCATGTCATGTGAAATCATGTTTTATATGTATTTTCTTAAGTAAGTTTGAAATTCGAGTGGTTCATTCATGTTGCTGAACACCAAGTCTCTACACCCGCCGTGCTTGAAAAGAGGGCACACAAATTTTGTTTGAAGTCAAATGGTGCAAAGTTTGACCAAGTTTGTAGGAAAACTATCAACAATTACAATACCAAATCATATGCCTTCTTTTTGGAGTTGGAGGTATTTTATATCCATATTGATCGGGCAAACTACACATGTTTTGGTGATTAAAAGCATGGTTATAGCGGTGATAAAAGAACCGTGAAGGAGGCATCAGCTAGCATTTTGGTTTTAGTTTTTTTGAATAATATGCAGTAAGAAGTGAACTTGTCTGTATTGCAGTTTCTGGAGCTGTCTTGGCAAGGTCGTCTCAACCGCTGGTGGGATTAATGATGAACTTTAGAAAGTGAGCTTACATCGATCTAAATAAATAGCCTTGACATGTGTGCTGACCTCTGAGTGCTGCTGGTCTAATCATACGGTAATTTCTGCAGCAATGCTGACGAGAAGCTTGTTTCTGCTCTCTGCACCCAAAATGTTGATGCGAATTTGCCTCCAAGGTAATCAAAGCATGTTTTACATTTCTATGTTGGTTGGGCTCTCTGATATCATTTAAGTATCGTCTCTTATAATGTGTCCTTGACTCTATGAGCCCTCTTTCACTTATGATGTTTGCAACTTAATTCTTACATGTGCTTTTCTTTCTCTATTTCTATCTCTACTAAAAATGAACGAAAGGTTCCCGTTTCACTCTTTCCTTTGTCCAACCCTCTTCCTACTCCCCGTTTTGATTTCTCCCCATCCCACCTCTGTTTTTTTTGTCCCATTGGATTTCCTGAAAACTGTCTCAACTTCCCCACATCTTGTTTGACTTACCAAACAAAATCTTGTTTTCATTGTTGGCAAGCCAATAAGGCCTCATTTGGTAGAGGTGGTTTTCCAGCCCCAAGGGGGTTGGGATTGGAGGGGATTTGGTGGCTCCTCTTCTTCACCCAATCCTCTCAAATGCTCACCAGTCCAACCTTCACATCCCTTAATCCCCTTTCTACTATTTGGTACACACAGTTTTGAACAAGCTGGTGCAGAATGGCAACACTACAATTAAAAGTGCAATCTTTACAACTCAACTCATAAAATAACTTCACATGCAACGAACGTACAACCAGATTATGCAAAGCAACAAATAAGCTCTTATAATCAGTTATAAGTATCATGATTCCAGAAATAAGGAAAATGATTATTGTATAAACATGGCACATGCCACGGTCCAGATGAAAAATACAAGATGTTTGATCAGCGAATATCAGCGGTTTATCATCACAACACAAACACATGTTCGATTGGTGGATGCTCTTAATCAATTGCGAGCATGCTGACCGCGTAGATGATGTCAAGCTGTAGTTGATGATTGTGAGCAGCAAGCAGATGAAGAACTTCATCTATTCAAGACAGAAGGGACATAATTAGTGGTTACACTTGAACTACTACCATTTGATTGAACACATCCAGAGGACTACATTATAAACATCTGGTCTACAGTTTAAAAACTGGAATGTGTTCAATATCAGACCAGGGAAATAAAAATGTGCAAGCACATTATAAACATCCAGAGGACCACACTTGAACACTTCTTAGTGTAGAAGATAACAAGCATTAGATAGGCTAAGCCAGTTTTCCATATGGCTTAAATCACCCAATATTGCGTTGACAACAAGATAGTACTCCATCAAGACAAATTTTAATGCACCAATTTAACATTGATGGATGCGCAGTCGCGGGCTAAGCTACTAGAATATTTATGCCTCCGTTGCAACGCATGGGCAGTTATGTAGTTGAAAAAACAGATGTACGCAGGCAAACGGTGTTGCGCTGTTGCTAATGCTATCGACTGTCTTATTCTCTATCCTCACATGCAGAGCTGAGAACCCATAGCTGATGTCATGTCATATTAAATTTTACCTACTTTTGTGTTTACCGACTGTCTTATTCTTTATGCCCTCCATTCCATATTTTTTAGCACATATTGACTTTCTGATACGGTGATACCTAACCGCTATGAACAGTTTCAATGCTTTTAATGTTGCAAATTTCCCGCTTCCAATATAAACAGGAAATTATACATAGTTGATGCCCGGCCAAGAGCAAATGCTTTAGCAAATGGGGCAAAGGGTGGTGGCTCAGAGTCATCTTCTAATTATCCAAAATCTGAGGTAAGAGTATATGCACAGATCGGCTTGTATGGGTATTCTATAGAACTGCTTTATACTTTGTTTTATTTCTATAATTCATTGGATTTGGAACCAGGTTCTTTTCTTAGGAATACAAAACATCCACACAATGAGAGATAGTCTTTCTCGCCTTAGGGATTATGTGGATGCCCATGGGTCAATATCATCAAACGGTTCCTCTTCAGCTGTATCCCTCTTCGGAGACCGGGCAAGCATTTGATTTTTTCACACTGTAATGTCTGCATGTTCACTGAGAAGCAAACACAAGAATAATATAATATTTTCTCTTTCAGAGAAATCGTGGATCAACCTGGGGTGGAGGCAGTCTTAATAGCATGACACAGTTTTCTTCGATGTTAGGGGAATGGCTAAATCATATCCAGAACATCCTGGTTGGTGCTTCATGGATTGCTGCACAAATTGCCCAGGAATCAGCTTCAGTTCTTGTCCATTGCAGGTTTTTTTGTACTTACCTCGGTATCGATAAGATGTGCTAATTGAACTAATTTGCTGGTTGTTGTAAATGGAGAACATTGATGGTTCTGTTTTCTGTGATCATGCTTATTGATTTTGCATTTAGTTCAGACATGTCATGCATGCAAGTGTCTGCAGGGAAGATTTGCTATCCTCTGCTCATCATATTTGTGCTTATCAATTCAGATAACAAAAGACCTGTTGCGAATGATTATGAAATATTTGTGTGATCAGTAGGAAAAGAAAACCATTTGAACCCTCAACTATGGCAAGAGTCTGCTTATGTGATGTGCATAAATTCATTTATACATTGCATGGAAGGATGGACACTGTTTGCTGTTAAGGTTTTACTGTTTTAGTATCTGAACCCATTTGTTAAAATAATAATAATAATGATATGTATCCCAAGTTTCTACAACCCATTTGTTTGGGACTGAAAGGCTTTGTTGTTGTTGTTGTTGTTTACTAGTCCTACTAGGAATCAGAGGGACTCCAAATCCTGGCTGTCTTGCTCACCTCTCATGCATTAATACTGATAATCTTAGGCTGCATGATTGCTACAGCTTTGTTGCTCCGATCAAATTTTAATTTCTGATTTTTGTTTCTCTTTTGCAGTGATGGTTGGGACCGACAACCCAGTTGATTGCACTTGCTTGTTTGTTGCTTGACCCCTATTATAGAACGTTCGATGGGTTCCAGGTACAGACTCGCAGAGACCACAAAGTTTGCAATGTGCTCCTGTGGCAAGATAATTTTGTTTCCACTTCTCCATTCCTGTCATGAAACTCTTCAATGGAATATTTAGAATTATATTTGATGTTTGATTGTTTTTGTTGTTAAAATGGAAATGTAATGTAATGACATGCCATTTCCTCGGACTAGTTGTTGCACATGCCTCTTCACATGATATATGGCCTTCTGAACTTTTAAGACTAAAACTGCAGTTCATATTCACATTAAGTTCCTGTGCCCTGCAATTAATCAACATTACGTTGTCTAATGTATAATAGTTCCCAATTGCTGATTTGTTTCAATCGTGTCACTTCAATAGTATGAAAGACTTGGTTTTGGAACTTGGATATATAACACTCTTTTACCAAACTGTTTTTAGGCCCTTGTGGAAAAGGATTGGCTAGCTTTTGGTCACCCGTTTGCAGAGCGATTGGGAATTCCAACAGTGTCCGAGAATGGGGGATCACAGTATGAGCTACTAAGGCAACCATCTGTTGGGAATTTAACCAGTTCGCCGAGCAGAGGTTCTTTAGGAACACCAGGGTCATCCTCTAATACATCAGTTCAATCCCAGACATCAAACAACAGTTCACCCATACTGTTACAGGTAGCCTACAAGTGCTACTTTTCTTTTCCTTTTGTCTTGTAGATTGTATCAATAAATAATAGGAGTTGCCTTGGTCTCAGCAACTACCAACTGGTGGCTTTGATGAATAAATGATAGGCTGTTTCTTTTATATGTTAATATTCAAATTACTTGTTCTATTTAATAGATTATGGATTTTACCTATTTGGGGGGCTAAAGGCTGCTCACAGTTTAGTTAGGCTGTGCAGCAGACCCTTCACAAATCATGCCTCTCAGAAGTGTTAAATATCTAATGGAGTGACATCAGTTAACAGCATGGTGTGCTTTAATGATTATCAATGTGTTCGAGCATTTGAGAACAAAACTGCATGGCTCCTTTTTAATATAATAGGGGCGACCTATCATACAGTTTGGATGTTTCTGTTGTCTTGTTCATGCATTTGTGTTTGCTTTGGAGGTATTTGATATACATTTCGTTTAATTACTTGAGTTTGTTCTCTTCTAATACCGCATCTTTTGTTTCAGTGGCTTGATTGTATTGCTCAGTTGTTACGTCTATACCCAGCTGCATTTCAGTTTTCATCTGTAAGTCTTCTTTTTCTTCTGCAGCTGTATGGTCATGCTAACACTAGGTCTCTTCATGGATATGCATAACCTGGACTATTCTTGTTGCAGAAATTCCTAGTTGACTTTATGGATTGTGTGCTATCATGTCGCTTTGGGAACTTCCTATGCAATAGGTATTTAATCTAGAGACCGTCTTGGCAATTTTTTGTTCGTATGTTGTTTGTGTGTGTGTGTGCGCGCGCGCGCATGCGCACGTGGCGGTGGGGGGAGGAAGGGGGGGGGGGGGAGACAAAGGCATGTTCATCACACCCTTCCCATTTTATGTGCGAATCATCAATAAAAGTGAAGCATATGAAAAACGCGAAATTTGAAATGCAGATGTTGTGTCGATATATTTATTAGTAGGACATCATGTAAGAATTGAACTTCTTTTAAGTTCAGATCAATTTTCAGTTAAAATTTGTATGTATGTATCGAATAAAAGGAACCTCTGTAAGGAGACATGCCCTCATTCTTCTAAGGTTTTCCATATGCTTTTTAATGTTTAAGAAGTATCCCCTCATGGAAAAACAACTAGCAGGATTATTTATGAAGGATTGCAGTTGAATTAAGTCACTATAGGGTGCACTGAGCAATTCTGAAGTTTATCTTAGGTATCTATTAGTACACATTTGGTGCTCAAATCAATTCAAAGTGTCAGCAGGCTGCATGTGTATTATCTAGTAATTAGTTGACCCAGTAATCATGCCACATCCTGTTTTAGAATCCATCATCCACAAATTTTAAGCTGTATAATCCACAAATTGGAGATCCTATTGATTACGTGCCAAAAATGTGCTTGTCCAGACCATGATAGTCTTCTCTGGTTAAAAAGTTAATGTTTGATTCTTTCTGCACTGTTTGGTTTATCTTAATTGTAAAGTATTCTGCATGGCTAATTTTTATTCCAAATGCAAGTGAGCGGGAAAGAGAGCAATCTGGGGTTACAAGCTCTTGCCATTGCATGTGGACGTACTTGGCTGATCTCCGGGCTTCTGGTGGTAGCTTCCATGAGCACATTAATCCATTTTATGACCGGGAGAGGTATTGGCTCCCCCTTGTACCCCCTGCTGCAGCACTTGCTCCAACTCTATGGCCTCAGTTTTATTTGAGATGGACATGTCCCCCTGAATCACAAGGTGGCGGTCTTGAATCCCATGGGCATTCCATGCGTAAAAAATACGAGGCCTCAGTCAAGGTACTTTTCTATAGCCTTTTATTATTTATTATGCAGGCTCATCTCTATTTCTTTTAGTACTTATAATACATAAGTTAGCAGACAAAAATTCATGGCTGAAGATAGGTTTCATGTATTCCTTTGTTTTCTCATGCAATGGGCAGTCAAAGGAGATGGCTGAATCAAGATCAAGGGATATTAAAATGAAGATGGAGTCTATGCTGACAGACTTGCAGAGGGAGAGGCGTGCAAGTAGTTCAGCCTTAGCCATGGCTCAAAGGGCTCGAAGGGAGAACGTCGCCATTAAAAGGGCGATCCAAACTATAGGGTGCACTGTTAATTTCTCGATTTAACGAAAACCAAGTGGACAAGTCCGAGGAGATGTCATATTCATTTCAAGAGAAGCTGACACTGTATCCCAGCAAGATGATAATGCTGACCTGTCTGTATCCATCTCTGCGATTGAGGACAGTTTGGTATCAGAGACACCAAGCAACCAAGTTTGCGAAACGCCTCTGCCCCTTCCGCAGCAGAGGGGTGCAGATGGCCGCATGCTGCTTGTGCGCAGCTAGGAAGCCAGTTTGTTGGTTTAAAGGCAAATTTTGATGCTTTTGACCGGCTATCTGTAAAAGATTGCTATTTTCCTAAAGAATAGGCGAGACCATGAGCTCAAGGCAGTTCTAGGTGCACTTTGACAGCTGCCGGTAGATTTTTTTCCCGCGGTGGCGCCTCTCAGTTTGCATTGACAGCAGAAGATATGCGCTGGGAGCAAATGAAGATTTAATTATTTTGAGTTGAAGCTCACGTCTGACTCACAAGTTCCTCAGAAGATATGCGCTGGGCAGTTGGTATTCTAGATTAGGGGTTAGCGATTCGTTAAGACCCACTGGGGACTGAAAAGGCAGTCCTTTGTGTTGTATATAGTTTAAAGCAAAGTAATGCCAGATGTGAGAGGTGGTTTCTTTTCACCTGTTGTTTTGGTTGAAAAAAATCATCTGGTTGCTTGGGAATAAGAGCTAGTGTACGTCCTGCTCTGGTGAATAAAATGCCATCTGTCAAAAACATGTATATGTGGAGTTGTCACATTCTTTTTATTGTCACTGTAGCTTTGTGTTGTGAAAATAAAATCATGCTGGGCACAAGCCGAGGCAAAGGGGCTCAGGGTAGTCCTGCCCACATCCTGGGACGTCCACTAATCGAGAGCACAATCTTTTGTAACCCCAGCCTCCTAGGAGGAATGTACTATCCCTTCTCTTCAATGCAATGAAACGCAAAGATCTTTGTGTTTTCTTGAAAAAAAATAAAATAAAAAATAAAATCATGCTTTGTTTCCAGCGCCAAGGTTTAAGCAATGTCTTGAATTTGATCAGCTAGAAGAACTAATATGTGCAACGAATTCTGCTCACATCCACTTAAAATCAACAACAGTGCTATGCCTTTTCTTCTGTATGAATACCGAATCAAACCATAAACAAGGCTTTATGAACAGCTGAAACACCAAATTGACACAGAATATTATTAGAGCCTGCTGTTTGCATTTGCAGCAAAAACAATCTGAAGAACGATCACACCATTTGCACTAAAGGAAGAAAAATCTTCACTTTTCTTTTTGCAGGAAATCTTCCATTTTCCAATCTTAGTTCATAAACTGATTAATCAGTTCGTGAGGAGGAGGTAGAATCGGAACAACTGAAGACAAGCCCATCCTCAGCACCTGAAGTGCCAATGCCAATCAATTAAAAGAAAAGCGCTACTGTGAATTGTATTGAACCATCGTGTTGCTCTTTCTTGAGCAGAAGAATGCCATGAAGTTACTACTCCTCCGTTTCTAAATATAAGTCTTTTCAGATATTCCAACAAGTGACTACACACGGAGCAAAATGAGCGAATCTACACTCTAAAGTATGTCTACATACATCCGTATGTTGTAGTCCATTTGAAATGTCTAAAAAGACTTATATTTAGGAACGGAGGGGTACAAGATATGCAGACATGCACAAACATCATGTTTCATGATTGAATCAAGCGTTTATTATCGCTTAATATCTCAAACATGCACAAACTTGATGACCAAGGTAGTTTATCGAACTCATGCTCTCAGAACAAGTCATGGAGTTGGGAGGGTAGAATGTTTAGGTAATTATTGCCTTGCTCATAGCCGAACATGGAAGCACTTGCAGCATACAAAAGCATAAGAAAAAATTGAAAAGGGATGCTAGTGGTGAGCTGCAACAGCAGGAGCTCCTTCGGCTTCTTCCTTGGCCTTGCGAGCAGCAGCTCTTATCTGACGTTGCTCCTCCTTGTAGATCCTGTTCCTGCGTTGGAACTGCAGTAGAAGAAATAACAAATGTTAAGTTCACGATTTCACTATCAGCTTACAATGATTCATAAAATCACCCGCACAATGAAATGGAAGTGCAGAATAATATGAGTTCAGACTGTCATCTTATCTAGCACCCGAAAGTACTTCAATAACAATGAATGGACCGAAGCTGGTTCTAAGGTATTCTTTTTGCCAGGAAAATGGTTCTAAGGAATCGGTGTATTATCCCTTTGAAATAAAACACAAAATTCTTATATAATCCCATCACACATGGCAGGATGTAACAGATATTCCCTTTGTAAAGAAATATAAGACCTATTAGTGATCTAAACGATCTTATATTCTTTACAAATGGAGTACTTGAGTATAATTACCTTTTTTTGTTCTACTAGTCATATCATAGAATCAGCAATTGTCCTAATTAGTTTATCGCATCACCATGTCAGACACTGATGACTTCCCGATTAAGATAGGACTGCATCAGGGGTCAGCTTTGAGCCCTTATCTTTTTGCATTGGTGATGGATGAGGTCACAAGGGATATACAAGGAGATATCCCATGGTGTATGCTCTTTGCGGATGATGTGGTGCTAGTTGACGATAGTCGGACAGGGGTAAATAGGAAGTTAGAGTTATGGAGACAAACCTTGGAATCGAAAGGGTTTAGGCTTAGTAGAACTAAAACCGAGTACATGATGTGCGATTTCAGTACTACTAGGTGTGAGGAGGAGGTTAGCCTTGATGGCCAGGTGGTTCCCTAGAAGGACACGTTTCGGTATTTGGGGTCAATGCTGCAGGGGGATGGGGGTATTGATGAAGATGTGAACCATCGAATCAAAGCCGGATGGATGAAGTGGCGTAAGCTTCGGCATTCTCTGTGACAAGAGAGTGCCACAAAAGCTAAAAGGCAAGTTCTACAGACGGCGGTTCGACCCGCAATGTTGTATGGCGCCGAGTGTTGGCCGACTAAAAGGCGACATGTTCAACGATTAGGTGTGGCGGAGATGCGTATGTTGAGATGGATGTGTGGCCACACGAGGAAGGATCGAGTCCATAATGATGATATACGAGATAGAGTTGGGGTAGCACCAATTGAAGAGAAGCTTGTCCAACATCGTCTCGAGATGGTTTGGGCATATTCAAGACAGCCTCGAAGCTCCAGTGCATAGCGGACGGCTAAAGCGTGCGGAGAATGTCAAGAGAGGCGGGTAGACCGAATTTGACATGGGAGGAGTCCGTTAAGAGAGACCAAGGATTGGAGTATCACCAAAGAGCTAGCTATGGACAGGGTGCGTGGAAGCTTGCCATCCATGTGCCAGAGCCATGAGTTGGTTGCGAGATCTTATGGGTTTCACCTCTAGCCTACCCCAACTTGTTTGGGACTAAAGGCTTTGTTGTTGTTGTTGTTGTTGTAGTTGTAGTTTATCCCATCACCAAAAGCACAATTTCAGCGATCATCCTAAGAGATGATTGCACAAAAGACTCCGATACACAACCCTTTACAATACCCTTATCAATGTTGACTGCAACACGCAATGAAATGGAGCATGTAAGAACTCCGACCTAATTTGTCAAGCCTACAATGGGTTAAAGGATCCCTGCGCAATCCTACTTTGCCCGAACACGGCTACATCGAATCGATTCAGAATGTCGATGGTTCACAAGTAGGCTACATTGACGACGGAATATAACAAATGAACACATGACAATATCGACATGAACCCTCCAAGTTCGAGAACACATCGGGAACAATCGATTTCTCTCTGTATATCGATACTGCCACGAAAGATCGGAGATGCCTGAAATTCCGGAGTGGCTCGCCTACGTACGAATTACACGAGGCCCCGGCGACAGATCTAGGTAGCCGCCGGCCAGCCGATGCGGCGGCAGATCAGACGAGGAAGGATAGATCTCTATCCATCTAGGCGTGGGGAGGAAGGGGGGGAAGAAGGATGGGTACCTCCTTGGAGTGGTGGAGGCACTCGAGGTAGTCCTCGCGGAGGAGGCCGCAGTCGGAGGGCTGGCGGCAGCGGCTCATGCACGAGCTGAAGTCCAGCCAGAAGTCGTAGCACCGCCCCTTGTTCCCGTTGATGCCCCACCCGGACGCCATCGCCTCTTCTTCTTCTCCGCCGTCGACCTTGGCAGCCTCTTCTTCTTCTCTCTCTCCGGTGGTCAGTCACGATTTCCCTACACTGCTCTCCCTCTCCCTCTCTCTCTCTCTCTCCGCCTTCCTTCCCCTCACCAGACAATGTTGGCCCACGTACCATTCCCCCCTCTCATTGGAGTCACGATGTCTCTACCGGGCCTCGCGTTAGGCTCTGGGCCTCCAGTACCCGGGTATCCCCCCAATGGCCTCGCGTTCCCCAATTCCAAGTACCCAGCATCCGGATCTCAAAAAAAAAAAAAAAAGTACCCAGCATCCCCTAAAAAAAAACAACCCCTAAACCAAAAAGTCACCCAGCAAAGGATTTTCTACCGTCATCATGTTGGGTGTCTTGAGAGATTGTAAAAAAAAAAGGTGTCTTGAGATGTTATTCTTTGCTGGGTGACGCTGGCTAGAGATTGTAAAGGATTTTCTACAGCTAGGAGATCCGGGCTTTCGAGATTTGAAGATCTTTAAGTTGGCTTTGCTTTCTAGGCAATCCTTAAGAGTGCTGCACGGACCTCCCCTTGGCGCAAAAGTTCTCAAGTCGATATACTATCCAGCATGCTCTATTTTGGAAGCTGAACTAGGGCCTCATCCATCACAGATCTGACGCGCTATTTTTGATGGACGTGATATTATGGCTCAGAGAATTATTAGGAGGATTGGCACAGGAGAGAGCAAAAATATCTGGCTCATAATTGGATCCCGCGGAGCAGCTACAAAAGGCCGATTACTTCACTCGTCCAAAACCCACCAGAGTTTGTGGCCAAGCTCATAGATCCCACCTCTTCTTTTTTGGCGTGAGGAGCTGGTGTGCAGGGTGTTCATTCCCTTTGATGCTGATGAGATATTGAAGACCCCCGTGTGCACCGGAAGAGTTGATGACTTTTGGGGCGTGGAGTGAAGAGAGCCGGTTTTTTTTTCCTGTGTGGTCCAATTACATGATGATTGTTTAAACAAAAATTAGCAGGGAGGATTGGTTGGAGCATAATGGTGGATCCTCTAGTACTGAGGCACAAGGTAAAAATTGGACCTTGTTTTGGAAAATCAGTGTCCCATCAAAGCTTAAAGTGTTTGTATGGCGGTTAGCACAACAGTCCATCCCTAAGGGCGAGCTTCTTCACCACCGAAAGTTTGGGCGCCCGTGTGCATCCAGTGTGGACAAGACAACACTTGGCGTCATGCTTTGCTCGATTGTTTTGTTTCATGGCTAGGAGAGTTTGGGCGCTCTCATCAGAGGAACTACTTGAAAGACTTTTTAGTACAAGAAACTGCCAATTTAAAAATGAAGGCAACCTCATTATGCAGAGTGGTCTAGCGCCACTTAGCCCACTTTTGCTCTAAGCGTTCGTTCTTTGACAAGAAATTATACCAAACAAAACACAATTCATTGAGAAAAATAATGTTTACACAACAGTTTTTCTTTTACATTGTCTACATATATGCTACTAGTTTGGAATTTGTGTAAACCTATCTTATGCTGAAATCAATCTGCAGGCCATAGTATCCCTTGCTGTGGCGCTTACTCAGCAGTAGCAACACAAAATCCCACTTGTTATCTTTATTCACAAAGGGAAGCGGATCGGTACCTCCTCAAAACAAACATAGCCAACAGTCGAACCACCAAAACCAGGACCCCCCCTGTTAGCATGCGTCCTCCCTACGCGGGGACGCTCTTAATTCGATTAGAAAAACTAGGGCACACTGGTAAATACAGTGTCGCATATCGACGGTAGATGGCAACACCTTCACTCTCAATTCAGAATTTTGTGCAGATCCCTTCCTTCTTTTGTGGTAGTACAAAATAAGCTAGCCTTAGCCGGGTTCTTTTGTTCCGCGCCATCTGGACATCAGAGAAACTAGACCAAACATCTGCATTCAGAGAGAACCCAATGTCCATCCAAATGTTCGGGAAATTCAGATTTGCATGGATTTTCTTTTATGAGCAATGCAGATCAAAGCATGCAGGTGACCTTATTTGTCCCATGTAGTTAGTTGTCAATCTTGAAGGAGGTAGTCAAGCCAGCGTCACCTTCTTGCCTTTCGACTCTCTAGCCTGCATAACATTCTTTCAGTAATTGTGCAAGAAATATCACATTAAAAAGATAGTTATTGCAGGTGAATCATAAGGGGATGATTCAAATATTCAATCTGGAAATATGTAGTATGGATACTGTGAAATTGGGTAACAACTAGCACCTTCGTGGAAAGGGACTTCCTGGACGACACAAATTCGCCAAACTCCTTATCGTACCCCGACTTATCATCAGCTGGTGTAGAAGGTCTAGCCTTCATAGCAACAGACATGAGAAGTTCTTTGCTGATACACGGTTCTCTTTCCGGGATACCATCCTGCCTGCTGTCCAGAACTTCATGAACCGCTGCCAACCCAGCATCTGTTAGAATAGCCGCGAGATCAGCACCAGTAAATCCTTCAGTCAAGGAAGCAACATCTTCCAAACTGGCATCACTTGCCAATGAAACCTGAGACCAACAGAAGACACAAGAACGAAGCCAAAATTAAGAAGAATGTAGATGCAGAGATAAGTGAACGTAGTATTCTGTGCTGAAATTGCTCATAAAACGAGAGAAACTACATAACTGACCAAATACTGAAATAGAAAGTACTCCCTCCGTTCACAAATATAAGATGTTCCAACTTTTTCTGAATTGGATGCATATAGACACGCTTTTAGTATGTTTGTTCACTCATTTTAGTCCGTATGTAGTCCATACTGAAATATCCAAAACATTTTATATTTGTGAACGGAGGGAGTAATTATGAGGTATAATTTTAGGGTACAAGATTTACATAGAGAAACTGAGGGTACATCCTCTCTACTCTATTGAGAAATGTTTTTCTAATCTAGGAGTACTCCTCAGTTCACAAATATAAGATGTTCTAACTTTTTCTGAATTGGATGTATAGACATGTTTCAGCTTGTTTGTTCACTCATTTCAGTCCGTATGTAATCCATATTGAAATATCCAAAACATTTTATATTTGTGAACGGAGGGAGTAATTATGAGGTAAATTTTTAGGGGTACAAGATTGACATAGAGAAACTGAGGGTACATCCTCTCTAGTCTATTGAGAAATGTTTTTTCTAATCTAGGAGTACTCCCTCCGTTCACAAATATAAGATGTTCTAACTTTTTTTTTCTGAATTGGATGCATATAGACACGTTTTAGTATGTTTGTTCACTCATTTTAGTCCGTATGCAATCCATATTGAAATATCCAAAACATTTTATATTTGTGAACGGAGGGAGTAATTATGAGGTATATTTTTAGAGGTACAAGATCTACATAGAGAAACTGAGGGTACATCTTCTCTAGTCTATTGAGAAATGTTTTTTCTAATCTAGGAGCAAAAACAAACTCATGAATAGTACACCTGAAAAACTAGATAGAAAATTGCTGATGTTCCAATAAGTGGTGAAGAAGCCATATGACTCCCTCCGATCCAAATTAATTGTCGCAGCTTTAGTACTGTACTAAAGTTGCACTAAAGCTGCGACAATTAATATGGATCGGAGCGAGTAATAAATTTTGCCGTAAAAGATCATACAGAAAAGGACAACATGACAGAACAAACAACAAAACTAACAATGCATTTTAAATGAAATCTCACCGTCCTAGAGTGCACTTTCAGAATTTCTACACGCTCATCCCATCGAGGAAAATCACAAAAGACAAGACGATCGAATCTTCCAGGGCGCAACAGTGCCGCATCAATTAATTGTGGTTTGCTGCACATAACAAAATTAGCAACCAATCAGAAAATGGAATGCGATAAAGTAAGCATTTGAATAAACAAATCCTCATTGGTAAAAACCACAGCATTTCATCCTATGCTCACTGAAATAATGAAGACTCAACCACAGAAGGAAACATAGGACAAAAGGATAGACTGACAGAGATTACAATCCAAAAGTAGAGACTGCAATCTGTTTTGCTTTGAGTGTTTGAGAACTAACCTTGTAGCAGCAAATACAAATACTCCAGTCAAGGTTTCCACACCATCTAGTTCAGTTAAGAACTGCATAAATACAATTAGAACAACACAGATCACGGCAAGAAAATAACTAGATAATGTTCTGCCTTTTTTGTTACTACTAAAGACCCACCTACTGAAGTTGAGTAGCAGCAAAGGCAGTTACTTACCTGATTGACAACGCGATCAGAAACTCCTGCACTATGTGTTCCTCGTTGGGGTGCAATGGAGTCAAATTCATCAAAAAATAGTAAGCAAGGTGCTGCCAAGAGCAGCCTTTGCAAAAAGTCACGAACCTGGAATCAACTCATTAATATCAGAACATGGTGATCTCAGTGGTCTTTTGCAACACAAAGAGTAACTATATTCAACAGTAAGATAGGTTTGAGCAATACAAGGCGCAGCGAAATACCGTGCGTTCACGGCACTTTCTTCTAATACAAAAGATGTGCTTTTAGAAACGTATTCTAGAAGAAAAATAAGGAAAAAAATATCCCAAGTATCCTTTATATATGTGCATGAAACTAGAAAAGGGCAAAGACCAGAATCAGATGACACAGTTAAAAAAGAGAAGTTCCTTACAGATTGCTCAGAAGAACCAATGTACTTATTCAACAGCTCTGGGCCCTTGACTGAAATGAACCGCAGTGAACAAGCTGCAGCCGCAACCCTCACAATATGTGTTTTACCGCATCCAGGTGGTCCATAGAGGAGGATGTTCGACCGCATCCGTACAGGTGCCTTAGTAAAGACGTTTGGGTATTTTGATGGCAATTCAAGAGTCTATAAGGAGAAAAATAAATATAAGTAGGACCATCTTATTATACAGGTAACAAAATGAAGGAGTGTAGAAGATAGTTAGTTGACCATGAGAAACCAATGTCAATGCTCATTAAAAAATTGTTCTAAACTGGCTTATTAATGTCTTGCACAATCCCTTTGAATACAACAACAATGTTCACTGTAATGTATCTACAGTCAGTACATTTCAACGTCCCCAGAAGTCAGAAGAAAAGGCGACTTTTATATTACCGCTAAGGTCCTCAACAGTTTAGTTTCAGACGTTGGCATCGGATAATTTGTATGTTCCGTTAGCTATGGGTATTCATCCCCTGAACAATGACCATTGATACCCTAATGGAATTAGTACCAGTCATCATATCTTAAAGCTCAGGTTACAATATTGAAATTAGTGAAACTTTTACAGCCAAGAAGATTCGGCGTTGTGAGCTCCTCCAAGTGGCATTATGTTTAACATACGCTGATAGAAATAATTTGAAGAAGTCAAGAAATGTGCACCTCTTTAATAATAGTTACTGCTTCATTAAGCCCTCCAACATCTTCCCAACCACCATTATTACCATCAGGAGCATATTTCCTAAGATCACGCATGGCAACAGGAAGGAAGTCATGCAGCGCTTTCAAGAAGTCTTCCTTCACCAGCGTTGGGTTTACAGAGTTCAAACAGGCAGAAGGAAGGACAAAACGAGAGGCAGCAGCGTGCACAGCCCTATCAACCAGAATTCCCTGCAATACAGTGGTATACATATATGCATAAGCTTAGATTGTTCACAAAACACATCACATACATCACAATTTACCTGGTAGACCTACTCCTATCCAAATAAAATTTATGTCCCCAAAATTGCAGCAATAATACAAATAATAATATGATAAGGTGCTCTATGACAAGCATGTTACATGATTGAGCTACAAGTATACTCTGATTATAAGATAAATTACAAATTCTATTTTTGGACATGCTTGTCGATACCAGATAGTCAATAAAGAGCAGTTGCATGATAAAAGGAAACATTACCAAGTCATATGCATCATAGCCATCACATTTGGACGCTATCTCTGAAATAACTTCCTCAGAACACTGTAACTTATGCTCCTCAACTTGATGTTTCAATAGTGCTTCACGCTCAGGGATGGCAAGAGCACGGAGTTCAACGTGGAAATCGAATCTCCCTGTGGAATTTCTTACTAGTTTGTCAGAGGTTGTTGATGCAAAACCAGACTAGAAGGAAAGTGGGGAAGAAAATAACCAGATGAAGTCAGCTCTTGAGGAAGACTCTGAAGTGATTGAACTGAAGCCATCAGTGCAATAGGTCCATATCCACATGCATTACGACTTTTATCCTACCGAGAATACAGGGTAAAGCTAAGCAAGTAAGGCATACGAGTACTCTTGTAAAACAAGAGCAGCCTACCATATTAAGATGGCAGTTATACAACTTAATTTTTACATATCATAACAACGTAAATAAGGAAAAATATGATAACACCTGCTTACCTGGTACTCGTCCAGGATATCAGTCAAGCATCTTACTAACGAATCAGAGGAACTGGACGATTGGGATACTTGAGGATCTGAAGAGACTGAAATTACATTGTCTAGATCATCAAATATGATGATAGAAGGTGAATGAAGCAAAGCTTCAGAAATGCTCTCTTCAATTGCTTGCCTTGTCTCCTTAGCCTTGCCAATTGCAAGTTTGGAACATTCCATATATATTCTGCTCTTAACAACAAAATCCACCTTTCATTGATATATTCTTAGGTGCAATGATCATTATTTCAAAACAAAAAACTCAGTTTCTTGTAAAGAGTGGCTTACATGTGTGCCAGTATCTCTTGATGGTCTTCGAAGTATTTTGCAGCAGCCCGTGTCAAAGCAGTTTTCCCAGAACCCTGAAACAGAACATAAAGTTAAACAAATTCGAAAAGGAAAAAAAAACATAACCCCGAGCTCAAATTAATTTCGAAATCACAGAAAAGTTATGTCAATACAGATGTAAAATTTCACAAGAGAAACTGGGTATCATTACAGATTTCGAGGCCCATGGACAAGAATATGTCCAGGAAAGGGGAGCTTGAGCCTGTTAAATAACCTCAGAGCAGTTGAAGACACGAGCACGGATAGTCCTACAAAGAGGAAAGCATGCAAATCATGAAGTAAAGAACAAGATTAGCAATATTTCTAAGTATCTAAAAAATAAAATTCAAAAAAGTAAACATTTGCACGTTCAGTGGAGAAAGAAAATACTTTTTGTCACATCCGACATTGCATTCTCCATCCAACCTAACGAAGATCGAGTCAGCTTAAAAGCATTGTTGAAGCCATCGTCCACTACAGAATCAAATGATAAAGCTTCACCCAGCTCCAACCTCCCGAAATTCAATTCCAAGTTTTCTAAATCATCAGTTGGGGCTTTCCATGTAATCTCAACATTGCCTTGTGAATTGTTGTAACCAGGGTTTTCAAAAGTAATTGTTAACAGGTAGAGAAAATCAACTCCTCTGCTTAGTTTCCCATCTACCACTTCAAAATGGATCAAAACTTTCGCTGGTAAAACTACTGAACTTATCTCAGAATTTTCAGCATGAAAGGCCATTTCTTTAAGTTGCCCAATAAGCCAATGCTTAATAAGTACCTTCTGTTCTGACATGGATTCAGAAATACTATCAGCATCTGTACTCAGAAGATGCTCATTGTTAGGAGCTTTCTGAAAGAAATTGCCATTTTCTGAAGGAATACTGGTGTTCCTCCAAGTGTCCTTTTCATGACCGCCTAAATCGCTGTTATCATGCACATATTTTTCGTGCATACTGAAATGTAATGGACACATTTTCATTATAGGCTCATCCTTCTTGACATTAGCAGTGTATTTCTTCACATAAACCCCTGGAACAGACAAACACCATTTCAGATAATTGCAAAGTAAGCAGCAGAGAAGATGCAACAATAGACTGGCAAAATGGCTATTGAGAAATGCTTCAATTTGTAACCATAATTCATAGATTAAAACTGGATAACTCTTGGTATATGGAAGAAAAATCTGGCCTGTGAACTCACATGAATGTGTGTCTGCACTTATAAAGTGACGAATAGAGTAGGGAAGCATAACATGTCCTTTAGCAACAGAGTCTGAGAATAAGACATAGACAACTACTTCTCGGGTCCTTTTGGGTACTGAAACACCCTTCTTTTGTGCAGCTTCTTTGCCTTGTTCAATAAGCCCCTTAGGCGATGATTTAGATGAAATAGTGACCAACTGGAGATTACTGAATGAAGTCCTTGCAGCTGTATCTGGATGTATCAGCACAGCATAGCTCAGAACCACCCCCAGCTCGATGCCCTTAGATTTGAATTTATGTGCATACTTTCTATCTGCTGCTTGCACACGCAAGAGTGCCTTTGTTTCGACCTGTTCCTTCAATGAACCTTGCTTTTGCACATCTTGATATTTCTCCTTACGTTTTTTGGGTGCCACGGCAACTTCAGTTCCCGGCACTAGTTGAACTGAAAAATGGGCACAATAGATAACTTGAAATAAGGAGTAGCAGTAATTACAGTATACAGTACAGTGCAGCAAAGAAACTTCAAGCCATATGATGTCATAGAGGCTAGAACTATACATAGGATCTCTTGAGAGGATATTACATTAGCTACAGTCATGTGCAGTACTAGTGCACTAGAGAAGCTACAAAGCGTTGTCTGTAGAAAAAAGATAATTGCAATAGTTTACCTAGTTATAGAGACTAAATTTGAACACAATAAGAGTGTTCAGAACTTATACAGCATACCCTGCTTATTCTGATACCATTTTAATCAGGGCATTGTTATTCGCCATGAAAGGCGTCCAAACGCTCGGTTTCCGACAGGAGACCTTCTCCCAAAATGGAAAGTGTGCAGTGCATTCTTGATTGCCTTAGGATTAGTTGAAGGATTAATTTAGAATGCCCACTCCACTCCCCTGAAATTCAGAGGGGGGGGGGGGGGGGCATTAAATGTAGATTAGGTGGGCCTGCTTACCATAATAACCTACACGTTGACCGCGGCATGCGCGGAGCACTTGCGTGTGTAGTACTTGGTGTAGGCCGCTCCCATGCAAAAGGAAGTGGATCCTGTGCATTTAATGCTACTACCTGTTGGAAAGCTGACAATGGCCTGTGTATTGGTTCGAGCGTTGGCACGCGCGGCCGCAAAAGAGTCATTTCGTTTTAATGAACTAGCATAATACATTTTGTTTATAAGAGATGAGATGACAATTGGAATATTTTGATATTTCACTGAAGTATACATAATCTTGACACTGTACTAGTTTGCAAACCTTTTAAGGCCATGCCCAATGGGGGAGACTTAGCCCGGGCCCCAGGTTCAGATTCCTGACAGATTAGTAGTTGCCCAGTTAAATCCCGGTGTCAGGTGGTGCACCGGCACAAAACTATGCACCAGTCGCTTGGTCCTTTTTCCTCCCGCACCAAGCGCCTAGGTTGTTTAGTTAGCACATGTAATTAGCATCCAACATGAAAGCTGGAGTGCTTAGATGTTCTTTTAATTTATGATATTTTTCTCTATAAGCATCTATACAAGCGTCTAGCATTGTAGATGCTCTAAGGAGCATCAAAATACTGCAATAAGATTTTGTGCAATTTAAGTTTTGGGCTAATGCTTGGTTCCAGATAACATGAAACCTCACAAACCATTAACATACTTGGGGATGGACAGAAGATACTGACATGCTCAATTTGCTTTCTCCAAGAACACACTTGATACAAGAAAAATCATGAAAACAAGATCCTTTCAGTGTAAAGTAATTTATAAGAAGTGATTTTTTTTTTGGCGAGACACACATCTAAAAGGCTACTTTCTTACCAAGTGCACACAAGCCTCCCTAAAAATGTTGACTTAATATAGAAAAAAAATAGGAAGATGAAATTACAACATATGATTTTACATGGGCATTGAAAGCCGCATACGTTCAAAGGATGTAACAGTATCGTGCAAGTGAACGGAGGGGGGAGCATACCAACTGACTTCTTGGGACTAGATGAAACCACAACAAACTTTACAATATTATGGCCATCCAACCAGAGCGGAAATTTCATGCCCTCATAAACAATACCGACCTAGTTTGAAGAACAAAATTGAAATTTTACGGATTAGAACTGAAAATGGATTTGTAAATAAGTAATACAGAAACACTGAAGTGCATTGTACAGATGATTTAATTCATTGTAAGACCTGAATTAACAGTTAGTGTAGCATGTGATTAAGAGAAATAATTTGCTGCAGAACTTATAACTTCACTAGGTTTTAATGGCAGATGAAATCAGCAAGCACAGCAAACAAACTAACTACTAAAGAAGACAGATAATACCTGCTGCAAAATCGTTTCTTCAGCCAAATCAGCACGGCTCTCTAGTATCTCCCAATCATCCTCACTAAAGGGCTCTATACTGACCGAGTCAGCTCTGGTCAGAGAGCGAGCTACACTGAGTTGAGCTATTGTTCCATCAGGCAATGAAATGCACTCTGCCAACTCCTGTGCAACCTGCAAGGCTCCACCATTTGATGTCATACTGCAAATATCTGGAGCATATTTTTTCTTTTATATAATGTATAGAAACGTGTTTAAGGTAAACAAATCAAGGGCAAATCATAGATGATCGTTACAATTCTGCACAAGGGATCACCAATTTACAACAAGTACTGGATTGGATTGACAACAAGTAGACAAATCTCGATGATTCTGATTCCATGCAACCCCAACAGCGACCCATCAAACAGTTAAGTAAAATTTCCATAATTCTCTCCACGCAGGGATCTTGTTTTCATGACTTTTCTTCTTCTTAGTACATAGACATACTAAGACGGAAACCTCAGATCCACGAAGAACAGAATTTACAATATTAAAGAAATTGAAACGACTTAACGGAATCTCAATAAATTTGATCCCCAAAACCTCCGAAGCAATCATCAGTTCA
Source organism: Aegilops bicornis (assembly GCA_021605145.1). Classification (NCBI taxonomy): domain Eukaryota; kingdom Viridiplantae; phylum Streptophyta; class Magnoliopsida; order Poales; family Poaceae; genus Aegilops; species Aegilops bicornis. Next base: position 376,697,856 of record CM038675.1, on the reverse strand, counting down.
GTGAAACGTAGCAGTAAATTCCGACTCCTGGAGGCTCTATCTAACCAACCAGATGCCATGGCTATCAATTCATACTAGAGATGAAGGAGTCACTCGCCTCGATGGCACGGGACCGGGACGCGGCGCCGGACCAGGCGAGGGACCACCGTGCACCGGCGGCCGCGCGGAGGTCGAGCGCGAGGACGGGCGGGAGGTCGCCTGAGGCGGAGGTGCGGGAGAGGGCCTCGATGAGGTGGAGCGGGAGCGCGACGAAGCAGCTCCGGGCACCGCCCACGACGCGCACCTCCACCTCCATCCCACCACCACTCGCCATGGCTCGCCTTGCCCTTCTTTTGGACCTCGACTCTTCTTCTGTTCGGATGGTCAAACAAAAGTCAACCGTTCTCTATTTCCGAGGAGGGAACTACAGTAATTTCGAACACATGAATTTCAACAGGGTGCCAAAATAATATTATTTCTCGAGAAACCCGCAGAAAAAAAATCAATTAAGAGAAGTAGATTTCCATTTACAATATATATGCACGTGTAAAAAGCGACGCATCAACTTCCCAAGCAAGATACGATGCACATGCACACAAGAGAATATTTACCCTAACTTTTTCTGCAACCTAGTGATGTGTTCATCCACCACATAACTAGACGAGGTGACGCCTCGCATCCTAGCCTTGGCGTTTGATGGAGTCACAAGAAAAGCCTACCAACTTTGATTTACGTGTTTGATGAAGTTGCAAGGAAAGCCTACCAGCTTTGATTTACGTTCTTAGTTGATACATCAAAATATGGTAGTGGGATGCCCAACCCAATATTTAATGTTTTTCACATCTCCTGAAAAAAAATGCGGTCTCTGCTAAGGTGGGGCGTGGTCTCAACATTTAAGAGACACCTTGTTGTCACCATTTCAAATGAACCCTCAATCTATTTTGCCAAGCTTATTTCATGGCCACGTGGATATAGGGAATGGTTGGCATGTGGTAAATTGTAGATGCCATGATGGCTTATTCGACGGGAACTACCCTCCCATGATGTGTCAGGATCGTTCACCTTCTTCTTTAGAGTCTCTAAAAGTCCACTTGCGCATGTGCCTGAAAGGCAAAGGGAAGCCCGAATATTTTTCGAGGAAACCTGCCAACTTTGTGGGGGAGGTGGTGATAAGATCATCGATATCAAGGCCCTCACATTTGATTGGAAAATCTTTATCTTTCATAAGTTCGTCTGCAAGAGCAGCATCGCCGAAGCAGAGACACATGAAAGGGCACCTTATGCCCTATTTGGTTTTGGTAATTAATGGCAAGGAAATTAAGACGACTAATATTTTCAGGTCCATTTAAGGAAAATGGTCCTCATTGATGAGTGGAAACATCATTGGGGATCCTTAGTTTCTGTGTTACTAAGTGGTTGTCTTTTTCAAGCTCATAGCATGTAGGACTTTGGTGAATCCAAGATTGACACCGAGTTTAAGGGCAGTCATCTTATCAAAGAGGGGCACAAGCAAAATAACTAGGATTGAATTCCAAGTGAAGATCCACAACTAAAATCCCTGGGTTTTTGACTTCTGCCACTCAATCCCCCGTTTTTCCTATCCTCGATAATTATGATTATTTTTTGTTCAGCAATATCGACCCTATGAAGAATGAGCGAGCCTACTAAGAGAACCATGTTCTTTTGTCTGTTCGGAACCATCTTTTTTTCACTCCGATACCACCAAAGTTTGTTTCCTTTGGGTCCATCCCAACAAGAACTGGTACCTTTGAGTATAGTTTTTTATCCGACACTTCCAAGCATTGTGGGCCCATAAACCACAGTTCCACAGGATCGAAACCTGACTCTCATGTACACCCCTATTGCCAAAGTTATTCTTCGCGCTTGACTTTGTATGTAATTCACGGGCCACCTTCCAAGTGATCTATTCTGTTATCAGACGCAATGCTTATTCTCGTTGCTCTGGACTCCTCTCACACTGTGTTTCAGACATCGAACAATTATCTATTCGATTGAAACTTCTGATTGTACCTATTTTGCTCTCGATGACTTTCTTGAATCTCAACTCGAGAGATGACTTTATGCCTTGTTCACGGAGATAGCCCCCAGGTACCTAACATGTGTTGAGCTCCATCCTTCCCGAGTTTCCCCCCTTATCTTTTCCGTAAGTACGATGGAGATCCCGAAGGAAGAATGAAAACTTCATCACGATGCCCTGAATCAGAGAACTAAAGACATCAACTCAAAGGATCGACTACTTCGGGAAGAGCAACCAAGTCCGAGAAGACTCATTAGAATTTCGTAACCGATTCTTTCCCATTACTCCACCTCTTAAATCTTGGGATGAGATTTCTTATAGTGGTGGAGATTTGTAACATCCCCAGATCTTAACCCTGCCATTAAGCTAATTAAATTGTCATGTCATCATGATCATCCTAAATAAATTGCATTTAGGAAATAATCCAACTCAAATTCAAATTCAAAATACAAGTCAATTTATTATTTTTTCAAACTGCAGGGCTAAAGTGTTCATGTTTTTGAAAATATTTAGTAAGAAATTGTCATAAAGAAATCAACATTAATTGAAGATTTAAAATGCCCCTAACCTAACAAAAATTGGACCGGCAACATGTAATCATCCCTTTGATATTCAAACCAATATTTGTACTTGTCAAATTTTCCAACAACTTGTGTGTGTGGCATTGTTATATTGCCTAGTAATTTTGTGCCAAGTTTTACTCTCCATTAAAATCATTTGGATACCCAATTAAATAGAAAATAGCAAGCAAGGAAAAACTAAAAAATAGACCAAACCCTCTCCCTCATTGCACGCTGCCGGTGTTATACAAACGGTTTTTAACCCCTTTCTGCGACGATATTTGGAACCGTCGCCAAGTAAGTGTGGGCGATAGGGGGGTCCTTCCACACGATCCAGAAATCGCCAGGGATAGGCCCTCCTGGGACACAGGCTGGTGCAAAATGAGCTCGTGTGCGATCGGGCGAGGCATCGAAACCCAATCATTTCCGTTCTTATGTACATCCCACACGGTGAATCCCAAAAAAACATTTCCGTTTGTATGTATGTCACACACAGTCAATCCAAGGAATACGTTTCCATTCTTATGTACATCTCACACAGTTAATCTGGGAAAGACGTTTCCGTTCGTATGTATATCACACACAGTAAATCTAAGGAATACGTTTCTGTTCTTATGTACATCTCACAGAGTCAATTCAGGGAAAACATTTCCGTTCGTATGTACATCCCACACAGTTTTATATGCAGGCTCATGTGTGAAATGTGTAATTATAACACACGCTCTGCCTTGGTTAACTATTTGCTTTTATCAACTACATCACACATGATTTGATGAAGAAAACTGTGTGACATTGGGCTATCCATGACAAGTGCTTTTACTTGAACCGTTTGCAAAGTCCATCACACATTTAGCAGGTTTATTAGTTTATAATTAATAATTCTAGTATTACGCAAATTCACATTTCATATCGAACAGTTGTTTGCCAATTTCATATCAGGCACACAAATATATTTTAACATCACAGTACGATAGCTACATGAAAACAACACAGTACAACATATAGCTAGTTTAACTTCATAAGAATAATATTAGAACAATATATTCATTTCCCTAATCGAGATCATTCAGGCTCGTCTTATCCACCTCTGCTTTCAGTTCAGTAAGAACCTGTTTTGCATTGGCCAACTGGGAAAGTGCCTCCTCCTTCGCCAACACCATCTTAGCAAAGTCTGATTTAAAAAATCTGGGCTCATTCTCCACCTTCCTATTTTTATCCCACGTCTTCAAATATTCTTCAGCGTTGACAACACTTTCTCTGTTCTCTTCCTCATACATGCTCCAGAGCTTCGCTAAGCACATCTTCAAAGACTGTGGCCACTCTTGATCAACCCACTCCAAGTAAAAACACTTACGTTCATCCTATAATATTTAAAACTAGATCAGTAACAATTGTAGGGGAAATGAATTTATAGCAACATAGAAAATCACCAATGCTTATTTTGAAAAACTGAAAAAACATGTTAATTATGACATATCTTCTCAAAAAGATCAATGTGCAAATGAATTAATTGCTACTGAGACAACAACGAAATTCTGGAACATCAGAAACTATAGTTAACTACAATAACGCTACAAGTTCTTAGTCATGTACAATAAATAACAAATTGAACATTCTATGAGTGAAAGATCGAGGATGTCGCCTAGAGGGGGGGTGAATAGGCGCTTTAAAATAATTACGGTTTAGGCTTGAACAAATGCGGAATAAACCTAGCGGTTAATTTGTCAAGCACAAAACCTACAACAACTAGGCTCACCTATGTGCACCAACAACTTATGCTAAGCAAGATAAGCAACTATGTGATAGCAAGATATATGACAAAGAACAATATGGCTATCACAAAGTAAAGTGCATAAGTAAAGGGGCTCGGGTAAGAGATAACCGAGGCACGCTGGAGACGCATTTATGTATCCCAAGTTCACACCCTTGCAGATGCTAATCTCCGCTTGGAGGCGGTGTGGAGGCACAATGCTCCCAAGAAGCCACTAGGGCCACCGTAATCTCCTCACGCCTCGCACAATGCAAGATGCCATGATTCCACTAAGGGACCCTTGAGGGCGGTCACCGAACCTGCATAAATGGCAACCCTTGGGGCGGTCACCGAACTCAGACACTTTGGCAACCCTTGGGGCGGTCACCGAACCCGTCAAGTTGCTCGGCGATCTCCACAACCTAATTGGAGACCCTGACGCTTGCCGGAGCTTTACACCACAATGATTGAGCTCGAACACCACTAACTGCCTAGGGCGCCCAAGCACCCAAGAGGAACAAGCTCAAGGGCACCAAGCACCCAAGAGTAATAAGCTTCTCAACTTGTAACTTCCACGTATCACCGTGGAGAACTCAAACCGATGCACCAAATGCAATGGCAAGGGCACACGGAGTGCCCAAGTCCTTCTCTCTCAAATCCCACCAAAGCAACTAATGCTAGGGAAGAAAATGAGAGGAAGAACAAGAAGGAGAACACCAAGAACTCCAAGATCTAGATCCAAGGGGTTCCCCCACTTAGAGGAGAAAGTGATTGGTGGAAACGTGGATCTAGATCTCCTCTCTTTTCCCTCAAGAACTAGCAAGAATCCATGGAGGGATTGAGAACTAGCAAGCTCAGAGAAGGTCAACAATGGGGGAAGAACACGAGCTCAAAGGATTAGGTTCAATGGGGAAGAAGACCCCCTTTTATAGGAGGGGGAAAATCCAACCGTTACCCCACTGAACATCCCCGCACAGAGCGGTACTACCGCTAAGGAAGGGCGGTACTACCGCTCCCTACCTAGCGGTACTACCGCACTAAAGAGAGAGGCAGGCCACTGGCCACAGAGCGGTACTACCAACTAGTGCCGCAAAACCCGACACGAGAAAACATCGTCTCGAATCGAGGCGGTAGTAGGCGCGGTACTACTGAGGTAGTATAGTCGAAGCCCGCGAGCGGTACTACCGCTCATCGGAGCGGTATTACTACCGAGCGGCATTATTGCTCTATGGAGCGGTACTACCGCTTAGGGGCTTTGGCGGTACTATCAGTAGGTCGCGATACTATCACCGCACATGGCTAAACCGAACTGCCATAACTTCGCAAATGAGCTCCGAAATGAGCAAACTCAAGCTTGATTGAAACAAGACAACGAGTAGCATCAAAACAGCGATCGGTTATAGTAAGAAGAGGCAGGGAGGTATGCTTAGCAAACAAAGGAGTGAAACCTCCAACCGAGAAGAACCGCATACCCTCCAACATCGAAAACATCATAGAAGATGCATGAGAACTCCGTTGATGAACTCGAGCTTGTCATAAAAATGACCATAAGCTCCAAATCTCACAAGGATAAGAACCAAACAAGAACCAAAAAGATGATGCAAGGATGCAATGGTTTGAGCTCTCATTTAACGATACGATCAAGCAACTCATCGAGAGCCCCCTTGATAGTACGACAAAGCGATCCTATAACCCGGTCTTCCACAACTACCATGAGACCGGTAAAATAGAAAACCTATCAAGGGCAAACCTTTGCCTTGCACATGGTCCACTTGAGCTAGATGATGACGATCTTGACTCCCTCAAGTTGGACCACCTTTCTTGATTGCAATGGCGGGATGAAGACTAGTTGATTGCTCCCCCATACTCTACTGTGGGTGAGCCTCTTCCATTATCTTCACAAGTCCATTGTCACCACAATGGACGCAAGCTTCAAGCACTTGATCTCTTCGTGATGCATTACTTGAACTTGCACACCGCAACATGACCAATCTTTGGATAATTCCTTGAATAGCACCTTGGTCGACACAAAACTCTCCTTGAAACCAACACATGTACTCCAAGAAAAGCCTATGGACAAAACCTTCAAATAAACTCAAGGCAACCATTAGTCCATAAAGAATGTCATCAATTACCAAAACCACACATGGGGCACCGCATGTCCTTTCAATGAGGAAGGTAAATATAACTGCAACAGCATAGCGACAGTGTTTGGATGACAGCAAATTGATACTAACAGGTGTGTACATGCACAAATTTAGTAACATAGAACTAACAACACTAAGGCCGTCCACTATGTATGCCAAAACTGGTGTAAAGACAACTGTTGCTACATCTCACACCGGTGCCCTGCACTGGCGAGCCGATGCAACGGAAAAAAATCAGGGACCGGACTCCGGAGCACCTAGTTGCTCCGATGCCCAGTTCCTTCGTGCCATAAAGATTTAGTATTTTACTGCTTGGCTGCTCGGATGTGTGGACCAAAGTTGGCTGCACAAACTGCTGAAGCGGTGCCAAATAATTTTCTAATGGCACCGCTGATGAGATGGCAACAATTTTAGATACTAGGTACAAACTGTGACACTGTCTTAGGATGCGTTTGGTTGAAGGTGTGGTATGAATGGGTTGGGACCGTGACAGTGTCTGAATCACATCTAACAAATGATTTGTAACAACGAAAGAGGGTCTAACTTTCTCTGCACATACCAGAAACTTCCTCCCACTTTCCATAGATTCAAACGCAACTAGCTTCACGCATGGAGATTGATGGTGACAACGAGCAGATAGATCTTCAGCCACCCCGCTCCATTCGTTGCCACTGATGGTTCTAGGGAGCTACAAGAGGAAGAAATGACTCAAATCGATCACGGGTAAAATCCTTCATTCCAAGTCACAGCCCGAGAGAGAGAAGAGAGGCATACTTGGGTGGTGAAGGAGTCGTCGCCGGAGGAGGAACCGCTGGAGAGGTCTTTGAAGAAGACCATAGCGACCCTGACGGTAGGATGCGAGACGGCGAGAGCGAGGAAGCGACTATAGCTTAGGAAGGAAGGAAGGAAGGAGGAAACATGGGAAATGTGACTTGTGGTCGGGGAGAAAAGGGGGTGGGGAAGGGGGGGCGATGTTTTGGCCGTATGCCAAAATTTTCGAAATGTGGAGGGAAACTTTGCGCGCGGTGCCGCCGGACCATTCACTTTGAACGATTGTGTGCATCGCAAACGATTCTTCTGCTTTATGCGCATGGGATGAGTTTGATAATTCAAATTTTGGTGGAAATTTCCCTAGGTACGTCATTGCATAATTTAACACCGCTTGCTAATTTGGGCACACAAAAGAGAGTACAGCAGATAGACCACACTTACTGAATCAAGCAATTTTACTAATTAAACAGAGCCAGTTGACCTAAACATTGCTCTAACAAAAGACCAACATTAAAAACAAAGCCTAAGTACGCATAATTTTAACAAATCCGCCGCCGCACCGGCCTATGCATCGCCGGTGTGAGATGAGACGTCGATGACTTGTCCTGGCGACATGCCGCCGTTGGTGGACTCCGCGTCCCCCCTGCTTAAGTCGACCGCGTCCTCGTCCTCATCCTCGGTGCCACCCTCAAGGTTGTAGTACTCGTAGTAGTGGCTGCGCTAGAGCTCGCGTTGGTACTCCACCGCTGATTCCTCGACGGACAGAGTCTTCTCTACCTTGACCTCGGCCACGCGCAACTCCTCCTCCCGGTGCTCCTCGATCTCCGCCGCTTCCTGCATCTCCAGCTCCCGCTCGGCGACCTCATGAGGAAGCAGGTGCTCCATGGCCACCGCCGCCTTTTTGGACGTGGGTTGCATGCTGGAGTCCGAGGTGGCCTGGAATATGTTGGCGTGTGCATCATCGATCTTGGCATGGATGGCCTCGACCCAGGCCAGGGCGACTTCGCCGGCACGGACGGCAGCTCGAGCGCTCTCGGCATTTGGAGCCGCCGTCGCAGCAGCTGGTACAGCCGTCTCGGCTGCTGCAGCTGCCATGTCGGCTGCCGCAGACGCCCTCTCGGCGGAAGCGGCCACGCTCAATGCGGATGCGGCGGCACTCGGGGGCGGGGGACGCGACCATCGTACGGGCCTTCATGAAGCGTTTCCACGGCGCCATCTTTGCAAGAAGGGGGTGCGGGAATGGGGATCGGGATTCGTGGATTCGGGGGTTGCCGACACTTGAGCAGACGAGCCGGCGAAGCTTAAGGAGGGAGACTTAAATAGACCCAGATTTTTTCATCGCAAACTGTTCCTAGAAAACAACTGTGTGTGATGTTGTAGATATTTTTTATTAGCTGTGAAAGACGAATTTGAAGTAAAGTGGCAACAGATGGTGTTTTAAATGTATGAGAAAATTTGTAGTACTTAATACAACTGTCATGTCAAATTTTGGAAAATTTCAGGGGTCATTTGACCTTTTAAGACATTTAAGTGATTTTCTAGCAATTTAATGACCGTAATTGAAATCTGAACTGCATGTACATGCAACAGCTAACCATAACGGTTTGAAAAGTTATATTTTGTGTACTTGTGTGCGATTTAATTTCATGTGCAGTAAATTGGAAGGAATTTTCAAACATATTGGTCTAACGGCTATGACACAATTAAGCATGGAGTGCCATGGCATTTAAATTCCAAAAAAAAAATCAGAAACACATGAAACCTTGGTTGATGTAATGGCATGCCACCAAGATAATGTGATAAAAATTTGGCATGTGTGACAAAAGTTTGGACTCACACCCCTCACAAACTGGAGCAACTCACTAGAAGGCTCGTGGTCCCGAGAGGGAACAATGCATGTTTGATGACGAACGGGAGATAGCTTCCTCTTACAGCCTTCAAATTTTTTCTACGTGTAACGTGCACTAATACAACTGTCATGTGAAAATTTGGAAAATTTCAGGGGTCATTTGACCTTTTGAAGACATTTAAGTGATTTTCTAGCCATTTAATGACCGTAATTCAAATTTCAACTACATCTACATGCAACAGCTAACCATAACGGTTTGAAAAATCATATTTATGTACTTGTGTGCGAGTTAATTTCATGTGCAGTAAATTAGAAGGAATTTTCAAACATATTTATCTCACGACATGGACACATGCATATGTATGCATGGAGTGCCATGGCATTTTAATTCCAAAAATTAGAAAAATATCAGAAACACATGAAACCTTGGTTGATGTAATGTCATGCCACCAAGATGATGTGGTAAAAAATTAGCATTTTGACGAAAGTTTGGACGGACACACACCCCTCACAAACCGGAACAACTCACTAGAAGGCTCGTGGTTCCGAGAGGGAATAATGCATGTTTGATGACAAACAGGAGATAGCTTCCTCTTACGACCTTCAAATTTTTTCTACGTTTAATGTGCACTACTACAACTGTAATGTGAAAATTTGGAAAATTTCAGGGGTCATTTGACCTTTCAAAGACATTTAAATGATTTTCTAGCCATTTAATGACCTTAATTCAAATTTGAACTACATCTACATGCAACGCCTAACCATAACGGTTTGAAAAATCATATTTGTGTACTTGTGTGCGAGTTAATTTCATGTGCAGTAAATTAGAAGGAATTTTCAAACATATTGGCCTCACGACATGGACACATCACTGGTGCGCGTCGGTCCTAAACAAACGGTTTTTAACCCCTTTCCACGACGGCCTTTGGAACCGTCTCCAAGTGAGTGTGGGCGATAGGGGGGTCCTTCCCACACGACCCAGAAACCGTTGGGGATAGGGAGCCTTGATGCATACAGTTGTCCCTATATAACCGTTTCCGATATCTCGAATATCCCAAACGCTTCATCCTTGCTACTCGTTTGTGCTCGCATTGCCATCGCAGTCGGAGTTTTGTGGTTCTGCCTAAAACCAGGTAGATTCTAGGCACGAGAGCTTTCCAGGCAGATTCTAGGCAGATTCCAGGCACGGCAGATTTACGATGCCTGGCACATCACAAATAGTTCATGATTATAAACCGTGTACGATAGGTAGACAATCACACACATTTAGTTTTCCCGCACCGTATGTGATAGTGTCTGACATCACACACGCTTTGCGAACGACAACTGTGTGCATGCTTGCACACGTTTCCTCTCTGTGAACCATCTCGGGTTATGGTGTATACCGCAAACATTTGTGTTTTACCAACCGTGTGTGCCGTAATGACCTGCACAACGTAATTTCGCCCTAATTTAATTGCTGCTATTTAAAATTATACCTAATTTAAACTTGAAAGTAGGCTATAGATTTATTCATATCCATCAGGTTCAAACAACCAATGCATTATTCGATTCACATGTACATATGTTTAAGAATTACAGAAGCACCAAATAAAGAATGATGTACCAGGGTTCTATACTTGTACTATTACAGATGGTAAAGAAAGAGGCGACAGACATCCCAGTTGCTGAACAAGGTGAAGTGGAATGGCCCTATTGTGCTCTCCTGGATGCAGAAGGCATGTAGGACTCTAGTCCAACCCCCTGTGATGGCTGGCCGCCAATCATGTAGTTTGAGAGGTACTCTTGAGTAAACTGCTTCAGGATCCACTGCAAAAGAAAAAATATTCAGATATTGTCATCTAACACAACTCATTAAGGGCAGTAAAAAGAAGGCTACAGGGTTCTTACTTACCATCCTGCAGTTCACTGTTGTCTTGCATAAAGTGTAAACAAATAGTTCGATTGAAATCTTTTGACCCATTTTAGTAACAATCTTTATCAGTTTCCTCACTTGATGTCGGGTTCATGAATATCTCATTGCCCCATACACGCAGTAAACGGTCAAGTGTGGATGCGTGGCAATGCTATATGTACCTGAAAGCACCAAGTTAATATTAGAAGGTAAACAACAATTGAAAAATGATGTAGTACAACACTCCATCCATCCCATTATATAAGATTTTATTACATGTATATCTAGACATCATCAGAACACTAAGTTAACACTCTTCCTTGTTGCTATGTAGCCTGGGATTGCATATTTAGTCTTCAGTACAATGCATGTTGCTAAACAACAATTGAAAAACGAAAAGGCATGTTAACTGCAATATCCTTAACAGCAACCAAATATCGTAATTCATAGTGGTATTGTTGAAAATGTTATTGATGAAATTGAACTGCACAGCAAATAGTTGCACACATAGAGCATCACATTGTGAAGAACTGAAATAAACAAGTCATAAGGACATATCTAGGCGATCCTTAAAAAGTTAAAGGACTAAAACCCTTAGTGGATATATATACTCTAGCAATTTTTGGCCTTTTCTAGTCGATCCCCTAAACTTAAGGTTGTAAACTTCAATTTGATCAAGTTCAAAGCAGGTTCAACCGAAAGTAGCATGCATTCAAACACAAACATAGATAGTTTTGCATAACCAAACATAAAACACAAATTTAAACTAAGCTAAACTACTTTCGGTGGAAGTAGAGGTCGAGCCAATCCTTCCTCTTCATGTACGGTGTGCCGCGAGCCGGGTCCGGGCCAGTACCATCGTCGGGGTCGTTGGGGAAGGCACTCCTCCACTCGTCGACATTGATCTCCTCGTCCTCGGGGCCCACCTCGACGCCCTCCGCGCCGCCGTCACCGCCGCCTTCGACCTCGTCATGAGAGGAGAGCACGATAACCTCGCCACCTTCGACCTCATCATCGGAGGAGAGCATGATAACCTCACCGCCCTCCGTGCTGGCAAAGATCGCCCGCTCCGCCTCCACGAGCTCCGTGTGCTGCCAGCGGAGCTCTTGCATGTAGGCCTCGTCGGCGGCCACGGCCTCGAGACGCTCCCACGCCTCGTGGTCCTCCCGTGCCATAGTCGAGCTCACCACCCCTGGATCCGGCGGAACGAGGTGGACCGAACGTGTGCCGAAGGGGAAATTGAGCCTAGCCGACGCGCCATGGTAGCGGACCTGCAAGCGGTCGTACTCCATGGCCGCGAGCTCGATCGTGTGGAAGCTACCGAGCCACCGACGGGTGTGGGTCTCTTGATCTGTAATCTCGGCGACCCACGTCCCCCACCGCCGTTGCCGGACCCCGAGGTAGGACTTCGTCGGCTGCCAGGTTCGGGGGAGGACGGGGAAGTCCTCGAACCGGCGTAGGCGCGTGGCGGCGGGCGGATCAGGGGACCGGCGACGTCGGATCGAGCCCGCGGAGGACGACGGGGACACCTCGGCGGCCACCTCGCCAGCGTCGGGTGAAAAGGCCGCGATAAACCTCTTTTTGGCCATTGGCTACTCGAGCCCCCCGGCACACATGCAGAGGTTGAGGATGGAGGCGACGGCGATGGCGGCGACCTACCAATGGTTTCGAGGGTTGTGTGTGTCTGTGTGAGCGGAGGTTGTGTTTGAGAAAATACTGCGGCAACTGAAAATTTTACTAGGCAGGAGTAACAAGGCGGGGCTACTGAAAATTTGGATCAAGGGTGAGCAGATATTTTTGAGATTGCAAGGGATGCAGAGGCGGGAGTAAAATGCAGGGCTCTTGAAAATTTGAATCAAGGGATCAAGCGAGAGAGGATGCAGAGGCGGGAATTTTGGGGAGCGAGCTAGTGTGCTTGACACGCCGGTCAGGAATGTAGTCGACGCACCTTCCCGCGTAAGCCATAGGCGTACTATACACCGACGGTGCTCCAAGATATTTTGTACTACATCTCACAGGGTTGGTGAGAATAAACTGTGTGGGATCTACTTGATTTGAGTTACAAAATGGGGTCACAGCGGCAATGGACGGTGTTTGAATTGCTAGACCTTTTATCTGCAGTGAACATGCAACTGTATGTGTGTCGTAAAAGAATTGGAATTATTCAGGGTTTGTTTGGACATTTCATACATTAAACTAGTTTTCTAGCCATATCAGGTGAACAATTCAAAATTTAAACTACATGCACATGCTCCGGTGCATACAAATTGGTTGAAAAATCAAATCTGTGTCCTTCAGTGCATGCTTAGGTCCCATGGAAGAAATGGGAATGAATTTTTCGGGGTTCGTTTGGCCTTTTTATACATTAACTCGGTTTTCTAGGCATTTTAAGTGCATAATTCAAATTTGAACTACAAGCACATGCTCCAATGCACTAAAGTTGGTTGAAAAATCACATGTGTGTCCTTGGGTGAATTTCTAGGTCCCATGTAAGAGATGGGAATGAATTTCAAACACTGTGGCACTGATTGATTCTTAAGCAAAATGTTGAGATGCCTGGTTTTTAAATTCTAGTAAATCCAAAACTCGTATGAAATTCATGAAACTTGGCATGCTATCATGGAGCGGCATCAACATGCCATGGTAAAAAATTTGTCCCATTTGGGGCAGGTTCGGGTATAAGCTTCTCACAAAGCAGAGCTTCTCACAACAAGCATGATGGTTTTGATAGGGAACATCCCACCTTTGGGGACGAAACAATATCCATTGCCTCTTATTGCTTTCAAAAAAATTCTAGTGTTAACATAGAACAACACGAGTGTTGTGTCAATTTTTGTGATTTTTCGGGGTTTGTTTGGACATTTTTATGCATTAGCTGGGTTTTCTAGGCATTTTATGTGCATAATTCAAATTTGAACTACAAGCACATGCTCTAATGCACTAAGGTTGGTTGAAAAATCTAATATGTGTCCTTGGGTGAATTTCTAGGTCCCATGCAAGAGATGGGAATGAAATTCAAATACGAGGGCACTGTTGATTGCCGGCAAAACGTTGAGATGCCTGGTTTTTAATTCTAGTAAATTCAAAACTCGCCTGAAATTCATGAAAGTTGGCATGCTATCATGGAGCGGCATCAAATGTCGTGTTAAAAAATTCCCATTTGGGGCAGGTTCGGGTATATGCTTCTCACAAACCTGAGCTTCTCACAACAAGCATGATGGTTTCGGTAGGGAACGTCCCACCTTTGGGGACGAAACGATATCCATTGCCTCTTATTGCTTTCAAAAAATTTCTCGTGTCAACATAGAACAACAAGAGTGTTGTGTCAATTTTTGGGATTTTTCGGGGTTCGTTTGGACATTTTTATGCATTAACTGATTTTTAATGCATTTATGTGCATAATTCAAATTTGAACTACGTGCACATGCTCCAGTGCATATAAATTGGTTGAAAAATCAAATCTGTGTCCTTGGGTGCATGCTTAGGTCCCATGCAAGAAATGGGAATGAATTTCAAACACTGTGGCACCGTTGATTGCAAGAAAACATTGAGATGCCTCGTTTTTAAATTCTAGTAAATCCAAAAGTCGTCTGAAATTCATGAAACTTGGCATTCATGGAGCGGCATCAACATGCCGTGGTAAATTTTTTGTCCCGTTTGGGGCAGGTTTGGGTATATGCTTCTCACAAACCAGAGTTTCTCACAACAAGCATCATGGTTTCGGTAGGGAGCGTCCCACCTTTGGGGACGAAACGATATCCACTACCTGTTATTGCTTCCAAAAATTTTCTCGTGTCAACATAGAACAACAAGACTTTTGTGTCAATTTTTGTGATTTTTCGGGGTTCTTTTGGACATTTTTATGCATTAACTGAGTTTTCAATGCATTTATGTGCATAATTCAAATTTGAACTACATGCACATGCTCCAGTGCATATAAATTGGTTGAAAAATCAAATATGTGTCCTTGGGTGTGCAAGAAATGCGAATGAATTTCAAACACCAGGGCACTGTTGATTGCCAACAAAACATTGCGATGCCTGATTTTTAAATTCTAGTAAATCCAAAACTCGTCTGAAATTCATGAAACTTGGCATGCTATCATGGAATGGCACCCGACATGATGTGGTATTTTTCGTTTCCATTTTGAGAGAAGGCGCACTCGAATAATGACAACCAACAAAGGCATTTTGAAAAAATAGCTGCCACTTTAATATCTCAAACGTTTGTATAATTCAAACGTGTGCGTTATGTTAACCATTCACGTGACGCCACATGTTTTTATTTTAATGGTTGTAGGAGGTGCCGTGCGGACAACTGCTTGACCTTGACTGAACGGGAGGCGTCTGGCCTTGATCCAGTCTGTGGTGACCGAGAGGGCTGTCCTCCAATGCGCAGGCTCACCAGGAAGCGTGCAAGCTGTACGCTGCGTAGACTCACTGGGAAGCGAGCCCTTTGACTTCCATGTCTGTCGGATGTGGGGTTCCAAAGAAACCCTTAAGGTTCGAACACTGGGTGCGGCGTGAAGTCTTTCCCTCCTACCGATCAACACCCTAGCTCGCTAAGATCTCATGGACGAACTCGCAAATACGTAAAGACACGAGATTTATATCGTTCGGGCCACTGCTAGGTGTAATACCCTACTCCAGTGTGGTAGTGGTGGATTGCCTCTCGGGCTGATGAAGAACAGTACAGAGGGAAGAACAGCCTCCCGAGGTTGAGGTGTTCTTGTGCTTGGTGATTTAGCGGGTGAGAGCTGGGTGAACTGCTCGATGCTCCTACGGTGGTGGCTAGCTCTACTTATATAAGCCCTGGTCCTCTTCCCAAATATTGAGCAGGAAGGGAGCCAACAATGGCGGGCAAATTTGAAGGGGGACAGCTAGTACAAGCTATCCTGACAAAAGTGGTATTCGCCTACGAAAGGCTCTGGTGAGGAGACACTGCATGCGGCTCCCGTGGCCAAGGCTCCAGGAGCCTCGGGAGGTCGTGGTGTAACGGTGCCAGGCTGTTCGCCGCAACCGGGCACCCCTGAAGATATTTTTCCGAGCTCTTCTTCGGCCCCGCTGCGCACCGGCCGTCATGTCCAGCGTTTCGGTCCTCTTTGTGTGGACTTCGAGGAGCTCCGCAAGAGGAAAGGATCTCCCAGCGGCAGCAACATCTTTGGACCGCTGAAGCGGAGGAAGTACATTGCCATTGACGTGTAAGTATCGTACTGTTGTGGCTCTCTATGTGTTGCTTTCTTCTTCTGACGCCAGTCTTTCAGGGCTCCTTCCATTGAGGCTGTTGAATCTCCTGAGAAACGGCCTCCTTCTTCCTTAACTCTTTCGCCAGCCTCGAGCACTCCGAGTTTGCTGGTTACCCCGGGAGCAGGGCTGGTTGAAGGGGCACTCTTGCCTTCCTGGCGCGTTGAACCTGCGGCCTCGTCGCTCCTCCTCCTTGGTCTGGCGTGGAGCTTGGCAGGCGTGCCCAAGACTCCTCCACTGATTTTTGACGACAACTTGTTGGCTTCGATCCCCGGCTCCTCTTCGAGCAGCGAGCCCTAGCAGGATTGGGCTTCTCGCGAGGACGGGCTGGTGTCGGGTGTGGCGCCAGCCCCCAGCCCCCTGCCGAGGGGTGGCGCGCCGCTTAACGCCCCGCCCGCAGCCCCCGAGGTGGAGGATGAAGAAGGCCGGGCGTTCGAGCTCGAGCGCAAGTGGAGCGTGGTTTGCCATGAGCTCTTCCAGGAGGCGATGAACGCGAGAGCCGGCTTGGTGGAGAGCTCGCGAGTGTCGATTCACGTCTTGAGGCTGAAGGTCTCCGGCTGGCGGAGGAGTGGCGCAAGCTGAAGGTGGCCATCAACCTCGGCCGCTATCAGCGTGACCTTGAGAACGCAAAGGCTGAGGCGTCTCTCGAGGTTTCCTACGATGCCCGCTCATGAGCCTTGGAAGAGGCTCGCGAGGTTGATTGCCACCGCGAGGCTGCGGAGAAGCGCGCGTGGGAGCTCCAGGCCTGGAGCGCGTCTCTTGAGCAGCAGGTGGAGGCGCGCAGGGCCGCTCTTGCGTCACTGAGGGGGATGGCCGCGGAGGATGAGGAGGTCCGGAAGCGTGAGGAGGCGCTGGCCCTGGAGGCCATGGAGCATAACCGCGAGCTTGAGCAACTGGAGACGAGGGAGCATCAAGTTGCCCAAGCAGAAGACGCCGTAGGGGCTCGCGAGGCTGGAGTTGAGGAGGAGGTGAACTGTCGGGTGGCCGAAGCCAGACGGACTGGAGGGAGGTACGACTGAAGCTGGCTTCATGGGCGCGGGAGGATGAGGGCAGGGCCGCTGCCCTCAGGCCCAGCGAGGCTGAGAGGCGTGCGGAAGCCACGGCTGCTGCCTTGGTCACGGCGCAGGCGGACTTGGCCTCCGCTCACGCCGAGCTGCGTTCCCTCCGGAGGCGGGTTGATGACGCAAAGGTCGTCGCGAGGCAGAACACGAAGGAGGTGCTCCAACATCGAACGCTGGAGCGCGAGCATGCCCCCATGCTTCAGGATCTCCGGGACATGGCCAATATCGCTCTGGGCCATATTTGCGACATGGAGGCGCCGACCCCTCACTCAAATGATTATGCCAGCCACCTGACCTTCTTTACCGAGGTGGTGACGCGCCTGGAGGCTCGATCTGCCAGAGCTCGCCAACATGTGGAGGAAAGGGGGCGTGGCCTGCTCGAGCGCACTTTCTCCCGTGTCTTTAGCCACCTCCTGAATGCTAACCCCAACTTTGACTTTGATGCCGCCATCGCCCCCGTACCCACGGCTGTCCGGGGCGACCTAGCGCGCTGGGTTGAGGACCATGTGGACGCGCTGGTCAGGGCCTTCACTTCGGAGGATGATGCGGTGGTGGTCATCGCAGATGAAGGCGACATGGTCGACGATGGCGACGGGGGCTCGCCGATGGCGGCAGTGATGCCGATGAAGACGACGACGACGCGAGTGACGCGTCTGCGGGTGGCGCAGCGAGCGATATTTCTGGTTGATCCCTTGTTCTCCTATCATTTCTTCCTGCGCACAAACTCGGGCGTGGCCCTTGGAAACTTGTAAGAGCATTTTGAGAGGGGGAGCCCCTCATGTAAGAAAATTGCAGTTTTTACTTTTCTATGCGATGTGAGTTTGTGTCCTCATGAACTTGTGAATCCTGATGCGAGTTTTTCGTCTTGGTTTACCTTAGTCAGCGCCAGCTTTGAGCTGGGCTGCGATGTGTCGAGTTCCTGAGGACCTTACGAAGCTCGTTGCCCCGTCGGAAGGGGCCCTAAGAGAGGTGAGCACGAGTTGCAGTGCGCGCTCGGCGCGCGTGTGCTTCGCGCAGTCCCGCTCGCGAGGAGCTCATGAGGTAAAGGCGACGGACATGAGTCCCAGACAAAATGATATCCAGAAGGCAATAAATTGCTCAAACGAGAAAAGGCTCCCCCGCGCGCATCGATAAAAACTCAGCTTCAACTCAAATCCAGATCCAGAAAGCAAAGCTACAGAAAGAGAGATCCAAAGCAAAAGGCCGCGTCCGGCACCTAGTCTAGTCTTCTGGTGTTCAAGTCTTCTCATCAACGCGGAGCTAAGTGCTGCCACTAGGCGTGGGAGGGAGCCCCAGGGCCTGAGGCCGGCACCCCTGAGACTCCGGGGCATGTACAGCCCCAACTCATTATTACGTGAGAGTGTCACGGGCGGCGAGCTTCACAGGCACTGGGCCTTCTTCATAGGTACTGGCCTTGCTTCATATCGCCAGACGAGGGCCTCGCCTTGCGCCACCCTCGACCTCCTCTGAGCCGACCGGTCACCAGGACGACACAAAGGAGGGAAAGAGGATGCCAGCAGTTCCCTCGGTGACCACAGGTCCTCTACCGGGGGAAGGGTTGTCGAGGCCTCCCCGGCAGAGGGCCTACCTCTGGGTGTCATCAGGCGTCGCACGCCGCGGGGAGGGGCCTTGCTCCTGGCTCCCTCTCGGTGGCCCCTAGCGTGTCTCACTTGTTGGAATGGGTGCCGCCGTGCCTGGGTCGTCAATCGACGCTGCAACCTGGTTCATATGTAGTCCATGGTTAGCATAAGCCTGTTCCTGAGAGACTAGTGGTACCCTGTAATTGCCGCTGCTGGCGCGATCATTGTGGCTCTCTGTCGGTTCTTGGAAGGCTTCGGCTCCTAGCGCCCCCTCTCCCCAATCTTCTCCAACGAATGAGCCGATGTCGTCCTCTGGTGCGTACCCTTGGTCCACCATGCGGGGCACGTAGGCCTCCGGGGCCGTCACCCCGAACACCTCGCCGTGGTGCCCCACGCTCCATGTTGCTCCGCCCATGATGGCGTCCTAGTGATGACAATACGGCATCCGACCGGGACCATGGGGGGTGACGCTTGCGCTCGTGCTTGTCGAGGGCGGCATGGGGGAGTTGGAGCCCCCTACGCCGCCGGCCGTGCTGATGTTGATGAAGCCCCCGGGCGTAGTCGATGGCGTGCAGATGTGGTGAGGTTCACCGTGCGGCCCTGCAGTGGCCTGGGGAGGAAGCCGATAGCAGAAGGGTGGTGCTCCCAACGCCGCTGCATCCAGCAGCTCGGCAACACGCTCCAGCAGCGTATCCCGACCGCTTTCCATCAGCCTGCACCGCAGCAGCTCCCTTGCCACGGTGAGCGTTGCCCGCATGTTTGCTTGCTCCCGCCGTGAGTGTGGTGCCGTTGCTGCGACATGGCTTGCTGCTCTTGCCGCGGCCCGTACCTGTCGTGGGGTGAGGGTGGATGACGCCTGGCCGCGCTACCCGCGCCCGGCGGGGTTTGGAGTGCAGGGTCAAGACCTTCATGGGCAGGCGGCGCTGCCCGGGCTGGCCAGGCTGCCCAGCGGTCGGAGCCGGCCCTTGAATCGCCAGACATCGTGGCTAGGGAGCGTCGGCGAACCCCTACCTGGCGCGCCAAATGTCGGATGTGGGGTTCCGGCAAACCCTTAAGGTTCGAACACTGGGGTGCACGCGAAGTCTCTCCCTCCTACCGATCTACGCTCTAGCTCGCTATGATCTCGCGGATGAACTCGACAAACTTGCAACACAGGAAGACACGAGGTTTATACTGGTTCGGGCCACCGTTGTGGTGTAATACCCTACTCCAGTGTGATGGTGGTGGATTGCCTCTCGGGCTGATGATGAATAGTACAAGGGAAGAACAGCCTCCTGAGGTTGAGGTGTTCTTGTGCTTGTGAACTTGTGGCGTGAGGATTCGATGCCTCTACTGTGGTGACTAGCTCTACTTATATAGGCCCTGGTCCTCTTCCCAAATATCGAGCGGGAAGGGATCCAACAACGGCAGGCAAATTTGAAGGGGGACAAATAGTACAAGCTATCTTGACAAAAGCGGTCTTTGCCTGCGAAAAGCTCTGGGGTGACGTCGTCTTAGGCTCCACGATGACCTTCGCCTTGCCGTCCTCCTGGTCTTGGTCTCGTTGCACCAATATGGCAACCTTTGCCTGATGCCTCGGTACTCTTCGCCTGCGCTGGCCTCCTTAGCACCAAAGAGGAAATAAGGACGCCGCAAGACCGGGCGCCACCGGTACCGTTCGTCATGGCTCACGTCACGAGAGCCTCGTGAGGTTTGCCTTGCCTTGATATCTCCGCTCCTCGTGAGCCTGCCTGGCTAGGCCACTCTAGAGGAGGTCTTGCGTCGTCTGCCTCGCGAGGGTCTTGGGTGCCTTGTTGACGAATATGGGCCGTACGGCCCGCTGCCTGGCCACGCTGTGGGCCGCAGGCAGGCAAGTCTGGGGACCCCCGTTCCCAAAACACCGACAACTCGGCCTTGGGGATGGTCGCGACGAGGATGAGGGAGAGCCTGCCCTTGGCGGCGACCGTGTCTCGTCCAACTACGACGGCTCTTACTCCAGCGACAGCTCCAGCAGTGGCGGCTACGACCAGCCGCCACGCCGCCGCGCTTGCTTTGAAGGCGGCAGTGGGTCATCTCGTCGTCGCGCCTCCGTGAAGCGCGAGGAAGGATCCGGCTATACTCGGGGTGCCGCCAGGGGCCTGCCTCCGCGGATCACTGCGGCGCTACTTTTGTTTTACTCTTTTTCCTGCATCAAGAATGAAACCAGCATGGGCCCAGGGGGGCGTGTACCGAACTATGGTTCCTCGGTTATTGCACTATGCGTGTTGTTCCCGTGCCGTGTCGTTATTTCGCGCAAAGATAACTTAACCTAGTATATTCGGGACACCCTCTTCCTCACGAGGCGCTTATTTCCTCGTGTCCACTTTGCCTTGGTGGCCTGCATTCGCTCAAGAACTGCAAAAATCGTCAGGAAGTGTGCTAAAAGACTTGCCGTTCACCCTGGCCCTGACCTGGCGCTTTGTATCATGGTACCCGAGGGGCACAGACTAGGAGAGGTGCGCCGGCTTTTGGGCTCGAACGAGGGTAGCTCGCGAGAAGGCAGAGAGGAGAAAAAAATGCTCGCGAGGGCACCTGCCTAGCCCCCTCGTGAGGCATGCGAGAGAGAGAGAACACGAGCAAACCCGAGCGGAAAAATGCAGTGAGAGGCGAGGGAATCAAATCAGCAAGGAACGCCAAAAGCAAACTTCGATTAAGGAAAAAGGAGCCAACTACGGAAAGCAAATGAAAAGCCGCGTCCGACACCTAATCTAGTATTCAAGTCTTCTCACCGGTATGAGCTAAGTGCTGCCACTAGGCGTGGGCGGGAGCCTGTGGCCCGAGGCCGGGCGCCCGAGACTCCGGGCGTGTACAGCCCCAACTCATTATTACGTGAGAGTGTCACGGTGGCGATTCTTCATGTGCACCGGGCCTTCTTCACATGCTCTGGGCCTTTCTTCATGTGCTCTGGCCTTGCTTCATTGGTAGAACTTCCGGAGGTCTTTGGATGTTCCATGCATTTTGGATAGGTACCTGCCTTGTGTCTCCAGGCGCACGGTGCCAGGCCTGGAGATGTGGACGACCTTGAACGGGCCCTCCCACATTGGTGAAAGCTTATGCAGCCCTTCCCTGGAGAGGACCCGCCTCAGGACTAGGTCACCCGTCTCGAGTGTCCTGGAGCGGATGTTGCGGCAGTGGTATCGCCAGCGCTTCTTTGGTACTCTTGCCGCCCTCGCATGCGGCCATGACGACGTTCCTCCCCGAGCACGAGATCGATCCCCCACGTGGTGTCTTGCTGCGT
The DNA here is from genome assembly GCA_021605145.1 of Aegilops bicornis. NCBI lineage: Eukaryota > Viridiplantae > Streptophyta > Magnoliopsida > Poales > Poaceae > Aegilops > Aegilops bicornis. The sequence continues at coordinate 376,675,728 of CM038675.1, read as the reverse complement.
TTCATCGAACGCCAGGACCCATGCGGAGCGATGCTTGACCTCGTGAGGAAGGACTGCTTCAGCTCCATAGACGAAGAAGAATGGAGTCTCGCCCGTTGGCTTCGTGGCGGTGGTTCGGATGGACCACAGCACGGACTGGAGCTCGTCGTGCCAGCCCCTGCCGTAGGCCTCCAACTTCTCCTTGAAGGTCCTCGTCTTGAGGCCCCTCAAGACCTCCGCGTTAGCGCGTTTGGCCTGACCATTACACTTGGGGTGGGCCACCAAAGCATAGTAGATCTGCGTTTCAAGGTTAGCATAGTAGGTTTTGAAGAGGTTGCTAGTAAACTGCGAACCGTTATCTGTGATGATGCGGTTGGGGACCCCGAAGCGGCTCACGAGGCCCTTGATGAACTTGACAACAGAGCCGGCTGGGATGGTACGGACGGCCTCCACTTCCGCCCACTTGGTGAACTGGTCGATGGCGACGTAGAGATAGCGGTAGCCCCCTGGCGCCCGAGGGAATGGGCCTAAGATATCCAGCCCCCAGACTGCGAATGGCCACATGAGTGGGATAGTTTGGAGGCCCTGAGCAGGCTGATGGATTTGCTTGGCGTGGAATCGGCAAGCCGCAGACTTCACCGGCCATTGCGTCGTTGAGTGTCAGAGGCCAAGAGAATCCATCGCGGAACACCTTGTCGACGAGGGTCCGTGGATTGACGCAGTGGTGTCCGTAGTACCCGCCAGGTATGTCAATCAGCAACTCCTTCCTTGATCGCCGGAGATGCAAAGACATCGTGACATCGTTCGCCGCTTCTGTATAACTCACCGTCTTGGATACTGATGTCGTGGCTTGCCGCCACGCGCCTGCTGGCCCTCTTCCTTCTTCGGCAGTCCCGCAAGGCCGTACTCCTTGAATTCCTTGGTCTAGCATTCTTCCTGGGGCTCGAGCGCCAAGAGCAGCCGAGCTCCTGAGGTCGGGCCACAGGCTGGGGCTCCCGTGGCCGGAGGCTGTGGGAGCTCCTCCCGAGGCTGAGTCGTGCTTGAAAGAGGTGGCGTAGCTGATGGCTTGAAGAGCCGCTCCTCAAAGACACCGGGCTCCTGCGGTTGCCGCTTGGAGGCTCTCCTGGCGATGTCGTCGGCTTCCTTGTTGGTGCCTCGGGGCACGTGCTGCAGCTACAGGCCCGAGAACTGCTTCTCCATCTTGCGCACCTCTGCGAGGTAGGCCTCCATGTGCTCGTCCTTCGGCTCGTACACCTTGTTGGAGAATTTGACGAGGAGTTGCGAGTCGGCTCTGATGGTGAGGCGCTTCACCCCTAGAGCCGTCGCAGCCTTCAGGCCAGCTATGAGGCCTTCGTATTCTGTGATATTGTTGGAGACCTTCTCGTCGTGCTGAAAGCAGAGTTGCACGGTGTAGTAGAGCTTGTCCTGAGTGGGCGAGATGAGCACTGCTCCAGCCCCCGCACCCTGGTGCGCGAAGGCGCCATCGAAATACATGACCCAGCCGTCTGGAGCCTCGCTTCCTGGGGAGGTGGACCGGTCTTCTCCTTCCTCAAGTGTCGGGGCATCCGTCCATTCCACCACAAAGTTAGCGAGCGCGGCCCCCTTGATGACCCTGGTAGTGCTGAACTCCAACTGGAATGCTTGCAACTCGATGTTCCACTCAGTGACCCTTCCGGCTGAGTTAGGGCTCCTGAGTACGCTCTCCAATGGGTAGGCTGAGACAACCTTGATGGGGTGGCCCTGGAAGTAGTGTCGCAGCTTGCGTGAGGCCACCAAGAGTGCGAGTAGGAGTTTCTGAGGCATGGGGTAGCGTGCCCTCACGTCCCGCAGTACGGTGCTGACGAAGTACACCGGGTGTTCGACGAGGGCTGGCACACTATCGAGGCTCGGGTCCTGCGGAGATCGGGGCATGTCCTGAGGTGGAGGGGTTCCTGAGACCTGACTGTCCTCAGTAGCTTCTGCGATATTGCCCTGATGAGCTTGGTCTTCCACCGTTGATGCCTTTGCTGCACCTTCCTGACCCTGCGCCACTTCAGCTCCGGCTTGGCGCTCCTCCCGAACCGCCACCAGCGCCGCGTTGGCGGAGTACGGGGTGGCGGCAAGGTAGAGTACCAAAGGCTCGAGAGGCCGTGGTGCCACCATCACTAGGGGGCTGGTAAGGTATTTCTTGAGGTCTTGGAAGGCCTGGTCGGCCTCCGGGGTCCACTCGAACGGGTCCTTCTTCTTCATGAGCTTGAAGAAGGGTAAGGCGCGCTCTCCTAGTTTGGAGATGAAACGCCCTAATGCGGTCACCCGCCCTGCTAGCTTATGCATCTCTTTGTGGGTCTGTGGTGGTCTCATGTCCTCGATGGCCTTGATCTTCTCTAGGTTCACCTCGATCCCTTTGTGGGATACAAGGAATCCCAGTAGCTTGCCGGAGGGGACGCTGAACACGCACTTCTCCAGGTTAAGCCTCAAGTTCACTTGGCGCAGGCTCTCGAAGGTCTCCTCCAAGTCTTGAATCAATGTCCTCGCCTCGCGAGACTTGACCACTATGTCATCAACGTAGGCCTTTGTGTTTCTCCCGAGCTGCCGCCCCAAGGCGATGTGCATCAACCGCTGAAAGGTCGCGCCTACGTTGCGCAGCCCGAAGGGCATGCAGGTGTAGCAGTACACCCCACATGGTGTCAGGAAGGCTCTCTTCTCCACATCTTCCACCGCCATCTTGATCTGATGATACCCTGAGAACGCATCCAGGAATCACAGCAGGTCACACTCGGCGGTGGAGTCGACAATCTGGTGGATGCATGGGAGTGGGAACGGATCTTGGGGGCAGGCCTTGTTAAGGTTGGTGAAGTCGACGCACATCCGTTCCTTCTCGCCTTTCTTAGGCACTACGACGGGGTTCGCCAGCCATTCGGGATATCGAACTTCTCGGATGGCACCTACCGCCTCCAGCTTGCGTGTCTCTTGGACGATGAAGGCCTGCTTCTCAGTGGACGGCCGGAGCAGAGATCGAAGCGGTCCCCACCGGCAAGATCTTTATGACTCGCGGATGGGGCGAGATTACGCGGGTCTGCCGTGCGAGGGGCGCCCTCGTGATCCACTTTGAGTACGATGGCGCCTCCACGCTCTTCTTCAGGGTCTTCGATGCGGAGCGCTGCCGCCTGGAATGCTGTTCCGGAGAGGAGCGCCAAGCTGACGCGCGCCCCGCTCGTGGCCACTCCAGCAGCAGCAGCCCTTGGGAGTCCAGCAGCTCTCATGAGCTCTATGAGACTCCGGAGACGAACGATGACAGCTACGTGCCCCCGAGCTCTCGCCGCGCTCGGAGCAGAGCTGCGGCGTCCGGTCGTCACCGCTGCTGATCTGGATGGGGTCGGCGCCGGCCTCCCGTGGCCCACTGTTGATGATGGCGTCTGCCACGGGAGGGTGTAGATAGGATTCCCCTTAGTTTTAGCTTTTGTTTCCTGCGAAGAATCATGAATTACCCCGTGGGGGCATGTAAGGGTCTGTAACGTCTTTTGTGCTTATCTTCCCTGTTATGAAAATTTGGTGAACGCATGTCCCGTTAAGGCTCGGTCCCCCTTTCTTTCCTTGCAATAGCTTGTTGCTCTACGCTGACAGGTCCCGATCCCCAGGCAAAGCAGCCGTGCCGGTATGCTGTGTCGCTGCGGCCGTGGTCAAGGCTAGGAGGTGTGCGGCCCGAGGTCCAGTAAGAGCCCCTGAGGCGCGATGCTCAGGAGGTCCCCCTTAGCGCTCAAGCGGCCATGGTAAGGCGAGAAAGGGAGTTGACATGGCCGCAACGGGGTTGCTGCAAGGCGTGGGTGACCATTAGGCCCCAACATTTAGTTGATCCGAGAGCGAGACTTATCTTGTTGACTTCGCGCTAGTTCCTGATGGTGCGCTAGGCCTGCGCGCCAACTTGTGCGGCATAGCCAGGCCGGGCCATACGACTTTCCCTCCTCCTATGCTCTCCTTAGTGCTCTACGTCCTCAGGTCCCGACCCTCGAGCGAGCTCAGCCGCCGCTGGTATGACAGGTCACGATGCCGTGGTCAAGGCCAGGGGGTGAGGGCTGGAGACCCAGTAAGAGCTCCTTAGTCGCGATGCTCAGGAGCTCCCCTTTTAACGCGCGCGCGAATTCTACGGGAGAAAAGGAGACTCGCGGCGTCGCCTGCTATCCTCCCCATGGGATCCCTGTGAACAGGCACAAGAAGAAACACGGTTTGCCGTTATGGCTGCCAGCCTGCCGCTGGTTGGTCTGGATGAAGTGATGGCACTGAGGGCCTAGTGAGGTGACGTGCGCGGGGTGTGCCGCGAGCCAGAGCTCGACTGCTCAGATTTGTCGACGTGGCAGGGACGGACCCATGCACCAGCGCCGTGCCTGTGGGGAGGCCCCGTGGGTGGCGATGATCGAGCAGGAGATAGCCGTAGGCATGTTAAGCATGGAAAGCAGATCAACTTGGGTAAATGCAGGAAGATACATGCCACTGGGTCCGGCCCGAGCGGCTTGGGGATGATGCAGCCCGAGGGGTGCCCCCAGCAAGGTAAGCTAAAGACATAAGCAAAAGGGGTACATGCCGCAGGGACGGACCCACGCGGCCTGGGAATAATGCAGCCCGAGGGGCGCTCCCAGCTAAACGAGCTTGGAAGATGTCACCTGGTTGTGTAGACGAAGTAGAGTTGGTGTAGCTGAAGGCGTACGTCGAAGAAATGACTCTTCATGAGCCACCGGAGCCCTGAGCCTCGGGAGGCTCTGGGGGCTCGGGAGGTTCCCTGAAGACCATCTCCATCTCTTCCAGGACGGCATGGTACCTGGCCTCCTGAGCCGCCGGGACACGCCGCATGTTGCGCTGATAAGCTGACGCCACGCTCGGCAAGCCGAAGGCATGCGAATGTAGCTGTGTGGTGGGCCCTCGCAGCGGCCCACACGCGAAGGCTAGAAGCGCTCCTGAGATGCGGCCCTGTTGAGCCCTGGGACGTCGATGCAGACACGCAGCCCAGCATCCTCGCCGGGATGGGGAGCTGCGCCTTGTGAGCGGCAGTCGCCGCACATGGCTCTTGCGTCTTGCAGTTCCTGAGTGGTCTTGGTGATAAACTCCTGAGTGGTGGGCGCTCCTTGCCCTGTGTTCTCCTGAGGGAAATGTGCCGTGAAACACGCCTCCAAGTGGTGCCCAAGCGCCTCCCTCGTAAGGTTGGCAAGGTCTGAGGCCCTCCAGAGGAGAGCCCACAAGCCCTTCCCGAGGAGGGCGCCGGGTGCGCCTTCCTATGCGATGGAGGGAGGCGCCCCTGGGACGGACGCTGATCCGGATGAGGCTCCTGCCACGACGCCATCCTCCTGAGGTCCTGCGCGGCGCAACTGCTTCTTCTTGGGGATGGTCTCCGAAGGGCCCTCACTTCTGCTGTCGGGGTCGTTGATTGCTGCAGCTTGGAAGACGCGCTCAAGGGAGCACACCGCATCTCTTTCTTCACATGGGACCGTGATGATTCCTCCGCTTCCCGGCATCTTGAGGACGTTGTAGCCGTGGTGGGTGACTGCCATGAACTTGGCAAGGGTCGGATACCCGAGGATGGCGTTGTACGGCAGGCAGATGTGCACGACGTCGAAGTCAATGAGCTCGGTGCGGTAGTTCTTGTGTTCTCCGAAGGTGACAGGCAGGCGGACTTGCCCTATCGGTGTAGTGGAACCGTCGGTCACTCCTGAGAAAGGTTTGGTAGGCTGGAGCTGCTCATATGGCACTTGGAGGTTGTCTAACGTGTCGACGGACAGGAAGTTGAGCCCTGCGCCGCCGTCGATGAGTGTCTTGGTAACCTGCACATTCCTGATGATTGGGGAACACAACATCGGGAGGGCGTCGGAGGTGGCCACACACTTGATCTGATCTGCCGAGTTGAAAGTGATGGCGCACTAGGACCACTTGAGCGGGCGCGTGGCCTCGAGCTTGGGGAGCACCGCGTTCACCTCGCGAGCGAACTGTTTGAAGATGCGCTGAGAGGCTGGGACCTGGGCGCCGCCCAAGATGCAGGCGATTACACGCGGCTCCTGGAAGCCCCCAACCCCCTCGTCCTGATGGTGGTCGTCGTTCCTTCTTGGTGGCGGCAGTGGGGAAAGACCGGCGTTGCTTTGGGGTGATCCTCACGAGGCTGGTCCCTCCAGGCCCCCTTGCGAGGATGGTCCTGTCAGCGGTCCTCATGAGGCCTGTCGTGCCATTCCTGGCGCGGGCCACGGCCGTCCCAGCGTCCGCCTCCACGTCCTCCTCCACGGCCATAGCCCCGGTCGCTGCGCTCAGGGCGTCGACCGAAGCGTCCTTCTCGTATGGCTCTGAGCTCTTGATAGTCGCTGGTTTTGGTGGGTGTTCAGGTTGTGGAAGGCGCAGAACGGTCGGCTGTTCTTGGATGACTCGGGCTGATCTCTACCCCGCTTGGTGACTTAGCGGGTGAGAGCTGGTTGAACGCGTTGCGGCCAAGCGAAGGAGGAGGAGGTGAAGGCCCTGGAGGACGCCGTCAAGAACCATGATGCTGAGCTGGCAGAGTTGGGGAAGGCACAGGCCACCGAGCGCAACCGGTTAGAAGAGTTGGAGCGAAAGATGGGGGCGAGGGATGCCGATCTTGATGCCAAGGCGCGAGTCCTGGTCGAAGACCGCGTGGCCTTCGCCGATCTCGAGAAGAGATCTCGCCAGGCGCTAAAGACGCTCTACGAGCACAGCTTGGAGAAGTCGCTGGCCACTGATGAGGACGGCCCCGCCCGGCTGCTTCCTTTCTTGGTGAAGGCGCTCGAGGAAGTCGTTGATGGCGTTGGTCCCATGGCGGAGGCGGAAGCTCGCCTCCTGTCTTCAGCTGCATGGACCCGCGTCTTCAGCCACTTGCACCTTCGCGACCCCAACGCTTGTCTTGACGAGCTGCTGGAGCCTGTGGCTGAAGATCAATGCGAGGCTGCCGCCGCAGCCGTGCAAGGTCAGGTGGAGGCCTTGCTGAAGAAGTTCCGCGGCTTTGTCTCCGCTCCTTTGTCTGGCGATGTCGCCGATCCTGCAACTGGTGGTGAAGGTGAAGACAAAATCGCTCACGAAGTAGCACCCTCCATAGGTGATGGCGGCGTCCGGGGGTGACCTGCGGCTATTCTCCTGTTTCGTTCCTGCAACATGCATTAGGCCTCGTGGAGGCGTTTAGACTTTTCATTTGATATCGTGAGGACAATGTGTTTGTAATATTTGCTTCGAGATTTTGCGATTTCCTTCCTATTTGCTTTGCGTTCTGCGTCGACAGAGCCCGGCCCCGTGCATACTTCAACCGCCATTGGGACGACCGGAGACCAGGACGGACCAAGGAGTGAGGGGCTACGTGACCAGTTAGGCTCCTGAGTCGCGATGCTCAGGAGTCCCCCTTGACGCGCAAACAGCTTGTAGGGAGAGTTCGCGAGGATAGATTAATGTTATACGTCGGGCAGAGCTCCGCCTCACAGATACCTCAACCGCCATTGGGCCGACCGGATACCGTGATGTACCAAGGAGTGAGGGGCTACATGACCTAGTTAGGCTCCCCGAGTCGCGATGCTTAGGAGTCCCCTTGACGTGCAAACAATTTCCATACCTGCCTCGCCGAGGCCTCGGAGGGGCGCGACGCCTGTGTCCGGGAGACCTGGTTGGGTGGCGTGCGCTTGGGTGTGACCCGAGCACAGCCCCCGTGCTCAGCCCCCTCGCGCGGCTCTCCCGAGGGGAGGTGTTGCGGCGAGGCTGGACGCTGAGCTCTGGGCTCCCTAAGGTTGGTACGACCGTGGGGCCGCCCTCAGTTGTTTATCACCAGCGCGGAGCATAGTGCTTCCGCTTGCGGGCGGGCATAGCCTCTCCTCGGCAGTGTCGACGGCCAGCACAGAGCATGGTGCTTCCACTTGTGTGTGGGATGGGGGGCCCCCTCCGGGAGGAGCCCCCGGGGCGTGTACAACCCCGCCCTGACACGTGGCTTGCACGACAGGGCTGCAAGGTGTATCTGGGCACTCGTGAGCCAGCGTGGGACTCACGAGGCCCTACCTCAAGGCGGGTTGCGCCTGGTCTTGAGTCTTGGTGATTGTGTGTTCCTGCAAGGCGGTTAGGTGCAAGCACTATCGCCCTCGTGTCCCGCCCTCGAGCGAAGCTCACCGCCACCGGTATGCTGTGTCGTGATGCCGTGGTCAAGGCCATGGAGTGAGGGCTGGAGAGCCAGTAAGAGCTCCTAAGTCGCGATGCTCAGGAGCCCCCCTTTTAACGCGCAAGCGAATTGCACGGGGTGAATGGACCCGTGGTGGGTGGCGGTCGAGTAGGCGATAACCGTAAGCAGGTTAAGCATGGAAAGCAGATCAACTTTGGTAAATATAGGAAGATACATGCCACTGGGTCCGGCCCGAGCGGCTTGGGGATGATGCAGCCCGAGGGGCGCCCCCAGCAAGGTAAGCTAAAGACATAAGCAAAAGGGGTACATGCCGCAGGGACAGACCCACGCGGCCTAGGAATAATGCAGCCCGAGGGGCGCTCCCAGCTAAACGAGCTTGGAAGATGTCACCTGGTTGTGTAGACGAAGTAGAGTTGGTGTAGCTAAAGGCGTACATCGAAGAAATGACTCTTCATGAGCCACCGAAGCCCTGAGCCTCGGGAGGCTCTGGGGGCTCGGGAGGTTCCCTAAAGACCGTGTCCATCTCTTCTAGGACGGCATGGTACCTGGCCTCCTGAGCCGCCAGGACACGCCGCATGTTGCGCTGATAGGCTGACGCCACGCTCGGCAAGCCGAAGGGCATGCGAACAATGCTGTGTGGCGGGCCCTCGCAGCAGCCCACACACGAAGGCCAGAAGCGCTCCTGAGATGCGGCCCTGTTGAGCCCTGGGACGTCGATGCAGACACGTAGCCCAGCATCCTCGCCAGCATGGGGAGCTGCGCCTCATGAGCGGCTATCGCTGCGCATGGCTCTTGCGTCTTGCAGTTCCTGAGTGGTCTTGGTGATAAACTCCTGAGTGGTGGGCGCTCCTTGCCCTGTGTTCTCCTGAGGGAAACGTGCCACAAAATACGCCTCCAAGTGGTGCCCAAGCGCCTCCCTCGTGAGGTTGGCAAGGTCTGAGGCCCTCCAGAAGAGAGCCCCCGAGCCCCGCCCGAGGAGGGCGCCGGGCGCGCCTTCCTATGCGATGGAAGGAGGCACCCCTGGGACGGACGCTGATCCTGATGAGGCTCCTGCCGCGACACCATCCTCCCGAGGTCCTGCGCGGCGCAGCTGCTTCTTCTTGGGGATGGTCTTTGAAGGGCCCTGACTTCTGCTGTCGGGGTCGTTGATTGCTGCAGCTTGGAAGGTGCGCTCAAGGGAGCACACCTCATCTCTTTCTTCACATGGGACCGTGATGATTCCTCCGCTTCCCGGCATCTTGAGGACGTTGCAGCCGTGGTGGGTGACTGCCATGAACTTGGCCAGGGCCGGATAACCGAGGGTGGCGTTGTACGGCAGGCGGATGTGCGCGACGTCAAAGTCAATGAGCTCGGTGCGGTAGTTCTTGCGTTCTCCGAAGGTGACAGGCAGGCGGACTTTCCCTATCGGTGTGGTGGAACCATCGGTCACTCCTGAGAAAGGTTTGGTAGGCTGGAGCTGCTCATATGGCACTTGGAGGTTGTCGAACGTGTCGACAGACAGGATGTTGAGCCCTGCGCCGCCGTCGATGAGGGTCTTGGTAACCTGCACATTGCTGATGACTGGGGAACACAACATCGGGAGGGCGCCAGCGGTGGCCGCAAACTTGAGCTGATCTGTCGAGTTGAAAGTGATGGCGTACTGGGACCACTTGAGCGGGAGCGTGGCCTCGAGCTTTGGGAGCACCGTGTTCACCTCGCGAGCGAACTGTTTGAAGATGCATTGAGAGGCTGGGGCCTGGGCGCTGCCCAAGATGCAGGCGATTGCGCGTGGCTCCTGGAAGCCCCCAGCCCCCTCGTCCTGATGGTGGTCGTCGTTCCTTCCTGGTGGCGGCAGCGGGGGAAGACCGGCATTGCTTTGGGGGCGATCCTCACGAGGCTGGTCCCTCCAGGCCCCCTCGCGAGGATGGTCCTGCCAGCGGTCCTCACGAGGCCTGTCGTGCCATTCCTGGCACAGGCCATAGTCGTCCCACCGTCCGCCTCCACGTCCTCCTCCACGGCTGTAGCCCCGGTCGCTGTGCTCGGGGTGTCGACCGAAGTGTCCTTCTCGTATGGCTCTGAGCTCTTGACAGTCGCTGGTGTTGTGGGTGTTCAGGTTGTGGAAGGCGCAGAACGGTCGGCTGTTCTTGGATGACTCGGGCTGATCTCTGCCCCGCTTGGTGTCGAGCTCCGCTGCTAGCACTGCTGCTTCCTTGCGCTTCACATCCTTGGCCTTGGCCTTCTTCTCCTCCGCTCCTGCAGCTGGCAACTCGAGGAGGGAGAGGCGCCCCTCATCGGCTCTTGCGCACTTGGTCGCCAGGTTGAACAGCTCCGGAGATGTGCAAAGCTCCTTGTGGATAGCGAGCTCTTCCTTCATCTTGATGTCGTGGACGCCGTCTGAGAAAGCGGAGATGATGGCCTCGTCCGTGACCTTGGGGATCTTGAGGCGGGTGTTGTTGAAGCGCTGGATGTACTTCTGGAGGGTCTCTCCTGGTTGTTGCTTGATGCGGCACAGGTCACCCACGGCCGGCGGGCTGTCGCGAGTGCCGTAAAAGTTGGCGACGAAGCGGTCGCGCATCTCATCCCAGGAGGAGATCGAGCCGTGCTGCAGGTTCAGGAGCCAGGAGCGGGCTCCATCCTTGAGAGCCATGGGAAACCAGTTCGCCATGACTTTCTCATCGCCGTTGGCCGCTTCGATGCTCAGCTCATAGAGCTGCAGGAACTCCGCGGGGTCGGCGGTGCCGTCGTAGCGAGGAGGTAGATCCGGCTTGAACTTGCTTGGCCAGGCGACACTACGCAACTCGGGGGTGAAGGCGCGGCAGTCTGCCGTGGTTGCCGGGGCCCGCTTCGGAGGTGGAGCTTGGTCTTGATGAGGTCCGCGCGGCGCCCCCGCGGGCGGTGCGCGGTCTTGACGAGGCGGTGCGGGAAGCGCGGGTGCGGCTTCTCGCGGCCAAGGGATTTCTTTGCAGCTTCTTTCTTCATGCGCGGGCACCGGGTGTGGCGGATCACGCCGCGGGGCCGCGCGCCTTGGTGCCAAGGCACCGTCTTGGGGCAGAGGGGGCGGTGGCGTGCCATGAGCCTCATCGCCCGTGGTTGGCTGAGGGTGAGGTAAATAGAGGGACGGCGCCGGGGAGCCCCCTGCGGCGCGGACGAGCTCGGCGACGCGGTCGAGCCATTCATCGTAGAGGTCGTCGACCGGGAGGTAGCGCAAGAGTTCGTTTGCGGCGACGAGAGCGGCCCGCGCCTCCATAGGAGTGCGGCTTGCATGAGACGAAGAACAGACCGGGGTCAGTGATGGAGTGGCGATGCGGCCGTCCTACCGCACCGATGGGTGCAGCAAGGACGCCTGCTGCTCGTTCCTTGCTAGGCCGGTGGCAGCGTTGGCAGCGGGAGACGGAGAACGACGAGGTGGCCCGCCGACGGGAGCCGTCTGAGCAACGCGAGTGGTGAGGGCAGCCCGACGCTCAGCTCGAGCATGGCGAGCGTCCGCCATGGAGACGACGGAGCGACGAACTGATGGAAGGGAAGCTTCGGCGCACCCCTACCTGGCGCGCCAAATGTCGGATGTGGGGTTCCGGCAAACCCTTAAGGTTCGAACACTGGGGTGCGCGCGAAGTCTTTCCCTCCTACCGATCTACGCCCTAGCTCGCTAAGATCTCGCAGACGAACTCGATGATATCGCAACACAGAAAGACGCGATATTTATACTGGTTCGGGCCACCGTTGTGGTGTAATACCCTACTCCAGTGTGGTGGTGGTGGATTGCCTCTTGGGCTGATGAAGAACAGTACAGAGGAAAGAACAGCCTCCTGAGGTTGAGGTGTTCTTGTGCTTGGTGACTTAGCGGGTGAGAGCTGGGTGAACCGCTCGATGCCCCTACGGTGGTGGCTAGCTCTACTTATATAGGCCCTGGTCCTCTTCCCAAATATTGAGCGGGAAGGGAGCCAACAACAACGGGCAAATTTGAAGGGGGACAACTAGTACAAGCTATCCTGACAAAAGAGGTCTTCGCCTGCAAAAGGCTCTGGTGGTGATGCCGTGTTGGGATCCACGATGACCTTCGTCTTGTCGTCCTCCTGGTCTTGGTCTTGTTGCACCGATATAGCAACCTTTGCCTGACGCCTCGGAACTCCTCGCCTGCGCTAGCCTCCTTAGCACCAAAGAGGAAACAAAGACGCTGCGTGCTCTGGCGCCCGCCTGGCACCGATCGTCATGGCTCACGTCACGAGAGCCTCGTGAGGTTTGCCCCGCCTTGATATCTCTGCTCCTCGTGAACCTGCCTAACTAGGCCACTCCTGAGGAGGTCTTGCATCATCCGCCTCGCGAGGCTTGACCCCTCGCGAGGGTCTTGGATGCCTTGTTGATGAAGATGGGTCATACGGCCTGCTAGCTTAGCCACACCATGGGCCGCAGGCAGGCAAGTCTAGGGACCCCCGTTCCCAGAACGCCAACAGTAGCCCCCGGGCCCAAGGTGCGCTCTGCTACCTCTTGAGCACTGCGTTGGTTTTCCCTTGAAGAGGAAAGGGTGATGCAGCAAAGTAGCGTAAGTATTTCCCTCAGTTTTTGAGAACCAAGGTATCAACCCAAAGAGGAGGCTATCGCATGAGTCCCTCGTGACCTGCACAATACAAATAAATCCTCGCAACCAACGTGATAAGGGGTTGTCAATCCCTTCACGGTCACTTACGAGAGTGAGATCTGATAGATATGATAGGATAATATTTTTGGTATTTTTGTGATGGAGATGCAAAGTAAAATAAAAGCAAAGTAAAAAAGCAAAGGCAATAACAAAGTGTTGGAAGATTAATATGATGAAGATAGACCCGGGGGCCATAGGTTTCACTAGTGGCTTCTCTCAAGAGCATAAGTATTTTACGGTGGGTGAACGAATTCTCGTTGAGCAATTGATGTAATTGAGCATAGTTATGAGAATATCTAGGTATGATCATGTATATAGGCATCACGTCCGAGACAAGTAGACCGACTCCTGCCTGCATCTACTACTATTACTCCACTCATTGACCGCTATCCAGCATGCATCTAGAGTATTAAGTTCATGAAAACAGAGTAACGCCTCAAGCAAGATGACATGATGTAGAGGGATAAGTTCATGCAATATGATAAAAACCCCATCTTGTTATCCTCGATGGCAACAATACAATACGTGCCTTGCTGCCCCTACTGTCACTAGGAAAGGACGCCGCAAGATTGAACCCAAAGCTAAGCACTTCTCCCATTGCAAGAAAGATCAATCTAGTAGGCCAAACTGAACTGATAATTCGAAGAGACTTGCAAAGATAACCAATCATACATAAAATAATTCACAGAAGATTCAAATATTGTTCATAGATAATCTTGATCATAAACCCACAATTCATCGGTCTCAACAAACACACCGCAAAAAGAAGATTACATCGAATAGATCTCCACAAGAGAGGGGGAGAACATTGTATTGAGATCCAAAAAGAGAGAAGAAGCCATCAAGCTAATAACTATGGACCCGAAGGTCTGAGGTAAACTACTCACACTTCATCGGAGAGGCTATGGTGTTGATGTAGAAGCCCTCCATGATGGGTGCCCCCTCTGGCAGAGCTCCGGAACAGGCCCCAAGATGGGATCTCGTGGGTACAGAAGGTGGCGGAGGTGGAATTAAGTTTTTGGCTCCGTATCTGATCGTTTGGGGGTACGTAGGTATATATAGGAGGAAGAAGTACGTCGGTGGAGCAACATGGGGCCCACGAGGGTGGAGGGCGCGCTCTGGGGAGTGGGCGCCCCCTACCTCGTGGCCTCCTGGAAGCTTCTCTTACGTAGGGTCCAAGTCTCCTGGATCATGTTCGTTCTAAAAATCACGCTCCCGACGGTTTCATTCCGTTTGGACTCCGATTGATATTCTTTTTCTGCGAAACTCTGAAATAGGAAAAAAACAACAATTCTGGGCTGGGCCTCCGGTTAATAGGTTAGTCCCAAACATAATATAAAAGTGGATAATAAAGCCTAATATTGTCCAAAACATTAGATAATATAGCATGGAGTAATCAAAAATTATAGATACGTTGGAGACGTATCAAGCATCCCGAAGCTTAATTCCTACTCGTCCTCGAGTAGGTAAATGATAAAAACAGAATTTTTGATGCGGAGTGCTACTTGGCATAATTTCAATGTAATTCTTCTTAGTTGTGGTATGAATATTCAGATCCGAAAGATTCAAGATAAAAGTTCATATTGACATAAAAATATTAATACTTCAAGCATACTAACTGAGCAATTATGTCTTCTCAAAATAACATGGCCAAAGAAAGTTCATCCCTACAAAATCATATAATTTAGTCATGCTCCATTTTCGTCACACAAGAATGCTCTCATCATGCACAACCCCGATGACAAGCCAATCAATTGTTTCATACTTTAGTAATCTCAAACCTATAAACTTTCCCGCAATATATGAGCACGAGCCATGGACATAGCACTATGGGTGGAATAGAATATGATGATGGGGTTATGTGGAGAAGACAAAAAAGGAGAAAGTCTCACATCAACGAGGCTAATCAATGGGCTATGGAGATGCCCATCGATTGATGTTAATGCAAGGAGTAGGGATTGCCATGCAACAGATGCACTAGAGCTATAAATGTATGAAAGCTCAACAAAAGAAACTAAGTGGGTGTGCATCCAACTTGCTTGCTCACGAAGACCTAGGGCACTTGAGGAGGCCCATTGTTGGAATATACAAGCCAAGTTCTATAATGAAAAATTCCCACTAGTATATGAAAGTTACAAAACAAGAGACTCTCTATCATGAAGATTATGGTGCTACTTTTAAGCACAAGTGTGGCAAAGGATAGTAGCATTGTACCTTCTCTCTTTTTCTCTCATTTTTCTGGGCCTTCTCTTTTTTTATGGCCTTTCTCTCTCTCTTTTTTTATTCCTCATTTGGGGCAATGCTCTAGAAAATGATGATCATCACACTTCTATTTATTTACAACTCAATGATTACAACTCGATACTAGAACAAAGTATGAATCTATATGAATGCCTCCGGCGGTGTACCGGGATATGCAATGAACCAAGAGTGACATGTATGAAAGAATTATGAACGGTGGCTTTGCCACAAATACTATGTCAATGATCATGCTAAGCAATATGACAATGATGAATGTGTCATGATAGACGGAATGGTGGAAAGTTGCATGGCAATATATCTCGGAATGGCTATAGAAATGCCATAATAGGTAGGTATGGTGGCTGTTTTGAGGAAGATATAAGGAGGTTTATGTGTTAAAGAGCATATCATATCACGGGGTTTGGATGCACCGGCGAAGTTTGCACCAACTCTCAATGTGAGAAAGGGCAATGCACGGTACCAAAGAGGCTAGCAGTGATGGAAGGGTAAGAGTGCGTATAATCCATGGACTCAACATTAGTAATAAAGAACTCACATAATTATTGCAAAAATCTACAAGTCATCAAAAACCAAGCACTACGCGCATGCTCCTAGGGGGGTAGATTGGTAGGAAAAGACCATCGTCATTCCCCGACCGCCACTCATAAGGAGGACAATCAAAGAACACCTCATGTTTCAAATTTGTTACATAACGTTTACCATACGTGCATGCTACGGGATTTGCAAACTTCAACACAAGCATTTCTCAAATTCACAACTACTCAACTAGCACGACTTTGATATTATTACCTCCATATCTCAAAACAATCATCAAGCATCAAACTTTTCTTAGTATTCAACACACTCATAAGAAAGTTTTTCCTAATCTTGAATACCTAGCATATTAGGATTATTTAAGCAAATTACCATGCTATTTAAGACTCTCAAAATAATCTAAGTGAATCATGAGAGATCAATAGTTTCTATAAAACAAATCCACCACCGTGCTCTAAAAGATATAAGTGAAGTACTAGAGCAAAACTATATAACTCAAAAGATATAAGTGAAGCACAAAGAGTATTCTAATAATTTCCAAATCATGTATGGCTCTATAAAAAGGTGTGTACAGCAAGGATGAATGTGGTAAACTAAAAAGCAAAGACATAAATCATACAAAACGCTCCAAGCAAAACACATATCATGTGGTGAATAAAAATATAGCTCCAAGTAAAGTTACCGATGGAAGTAGACGAAAGAGGGGATGCCTTCCGGGGCATCCCCAAGCTTTGGCTTTTTGGTGTCCTTAGATTATCTTGGGGGCTCCATGGGAATACCCAAGCTTAGGCTCTTGCCACTCCTTGTTCCATAATCCATCAAAATCTTTCACCCAAAACTTGAAAACTTCACAACACAAAACTCAACAGAAATCTCGTGAGCTCCGTTAGCGAAAGAAAACAAAAGACCACTTCAAGGTACTGTAATGAACTCATTCTTTATTTATATTGGTGTTAAACCTACTGTATTACAACTTCTCTATGGTTTATAAACTATTTTACTAGCCATAGATTCATCAAAATAAGCAAACAACACACGAAAAACAGAATCTGTCAAAAACAGAACAGTCTGTAGTCATATGTAGCTAACACAAACTTCTGGAACTCCAAAAGATCAGCCAAAATAGGAAGACCTAGGCAATTTGTTTATTGATCAGCAGAAATTGGAATCAGTATTTTATCACGTTCTGGTGAGTTTTAACAATTGTTTTCGTGACCAGAAAGTTTCTGGAAATTTCTGCAAGATCAAATAACTATCATCCAAGAAGATCCTATAGGTTTAACTTGGCACAAATACTAATTAAAACATAAAAACACATCTAACCAGAGGCTGGAACAAATATTTATTCCTAAACAGAAGCAAAAAACAAAAAAACTAAAAATAAAATTGGGTTGCCTCCCAACAAGCGCTATCGTTTAATGCCCTTAACTAGGCATAAAAGCAAGAATAGATCTAGGTATTGCCGTCTTTGGTTTTAGGGAAAAAGAGATCAAACTTGCTATCTATGGAATTGATCTTTCTATTTTGACAAAGTACATGGCCATTAATGGTAGAAGAAAGATTACGTATGCTGCGGAAATTGGCATCCAGGCTAGCTTTTTTCTCTTTGATAGATTTGTTTTGGTAAGAAAGCAAAAGAGATGTGATTTCAACTTTCTCGTTAATGGGGTGCCCAAATATAGTTTTCATCTTTTCATAGGTATCTATGGGGTCCCCTTCAAGAAAACCCTCTTCAAAAATAGAATCCAAGACTTGTTTGAACGAAGCGGACAACCCAACATAAAAGCTTTTTAAGTAAACCTCAATTTGGTATTGAGGTACATAGCTAGCACGGATCCTTAATAGTCTATCCCAAGCATCTTTCAAAGATTCATCAAGTAAATAACGAAATATTCCAGAATCTTATTCATCAAAATTGCTAAGGTTTTCATTTATAATTCCGGCAGGTTTTTCCATAGTATTTTTATTTATGAGTTTAGATAAGATAGCAGGATTTTCTAAAGCGCTAAAACTCGGGAGAGAAACCCCAACTCTTTTTGGTTCTGACATGGCGATGGAAAAGCAAACGAAAAGAGGCAAACGGAAAAGAGAGGGCGAATAAAATGACAAGGGTGAAGTGGGGGAGAGGAAAACGAGAGGCAAATGGCAAATAATGTCATGCGGGAGATAAGGGATTGTGATGGGTACTTGGTATGTTGACTTTTGCGTAAACCTCCCAAGAACGGGCGCCTGTAAATCCTTCTTGCTACCTCTTGAGCACTGCGTTGGTTTTCCCTTGAAGAGGAAAGGGTGATGCAGCAAAGTAGCGTAAGTATTTATCTCAGTTTTTGAGAACCAAGGTATCAATCCAGTAGGAGGCTATGCGCGAGTCCCTCATACCTGCACAATACAAATAAATCCTCGCAACCAACGCGATAAGGGGTTGTCAATCCCTTCACGGTCTACGAGAGTGAGATCTGATAGATATGATAGGATAATATTTTTGGTATTTTTGTGATAGAGATGCAAAGTAAAATAAAAGCAAAGTAAAAAAGCAAAGGCAATAACAAAGTGTTGGAAGATTAATATGACGAAGATAGACCCGGGGGCCATAGGTTTCACTAGTGGCTTCTCTCAAGAGCATAGTATTTTACGGTGGGTGAACGAATTACTGTTGAGCAATTGACATAATTGAGCATAGTTATGAGAATATCTAGGTATGAACGTGTAAATAGGCATCACGTCCGAGACAAGTAGACCGACTCCTGCCTGCATCTACTACTATTACTCCACTCGTCGACCGCTATCCAGCATGCATCTAGAGTATTAAGTTCATGAAAACAGAGTAACGCCTTAAGCAAGATGACATGATGTAGAGGGAAAAATTCATGCAATATGATAAAAAACCCATCTTGTTATCCTCGATGGCAACAATACAATACGTGCCTTGCTGCCCCTACTGTCACTAGGAAAAGACGCCGCAAGATTGAACCCAAAGCTAAGCAAGTCTCCCATTGCAAGAAAGATCAATCTAGTAGGCCAAACCAAACTGATAATTCGAAGAGACTTGCAAAGATAACCAATCATATATAAAAGAATTCAGAGAAGATTCAAATATTGTTCATAGATAATCTTGATCATAAACCCATAATGCATCGGTCTCAACAAACACATCGCAAAAAGAAGATTACATCGAATAGATCTCCACGAGAGAGGGGAGAACATTGTATTGAGATCCAAAAAGAGAGAAGAAGCCATCTATCTAATAACTATGGACCCGAAGGTCTGAGGTAAACTACTCACACTTCATCGGAGAGGCTATGGTGTTGATGTAGAAGCCCTCCGTGATGGGTGCCCCCTCTAGCGGAGCTCCTAACAGCCCCAAGATGGGATCTCGTGGAGTGCAGAGAAGGTTGCGGAGGTGGAATTAGGTTTTGGCTCCGTGTCGATCGTTTGAAGTGCGTAATGAGGTATATATAGGAGGAAGAAGTACGTCGGTGGAGCAACGTGAGGCCCACGAGGGTGGAGGGCGCGCTCGGGTGGGCGCGCCTCTACCTCGTGGCCTCTGGAAGATTCTCTTCACGTAGGGTCCAAGTCTCTGGATCATGTTTGTTCCAAAAATCACGCCCCGAAGGTTTCATTCCGCTTTGGACTCGGTTTGATATTCTTTTTCACAAACTCGAAATAGGCAAAAACAACAATTACGGGCTGGGCCTCCGGTTAATAGGTTAGTCCCAAACATAATATAAAAGTGGATAATAAAGCCCAATATTGTCCAAAACAGTAGATAATATAGCATGGAGCAATCAAAAATTATAGATACGTTGGAGACGTATCAAGCATCCCCAAGCTTAATTCCTGCTCGTCCTCGAGTAGGTAAATGATAAAAACAGAATTTTTGATGCGGAGTGCTACTTGGCATATTTTCAATGTAATTCTTATTAATTGTGGTATGAATATTCAGATCCGAAATATTCAAGATAAAAGTTCATATTGACATAAAAATAATAATACTTCAAGCATACTAACTGAGCAGTTATGTCTTCTCAAAATAACATGGCCAAAGAAAGTTCATCCCTACAAAATCATATAGTTTAGTCATGCTCCATTTTCGTCACACAAGAATGCTCTCCTCATGCACAACCCCGATGACAAGCCAAGCAATTGTTTCATACTTTAGTAATCTCAAACCTATAAACTTTCACGCAATATATGAGCGCGAGCCATGGGCATTGAACTATGGGCGGAATAGAATATGATGATGGGGTTATGCGGAGAAGACAAAAAAGGAGAAAGTCTCACATCAACGAGGCTAATCAATGGGCTATGGAGATGCCCATCAATTGATGTTAATGCAAGGAGTAGGGATTGCCATGCAATAGATGCACTAGAGCTATAAATGTATGAAAGCTCAACAAAAGAAACTAAGTGGGTGTGCATCCAACTTGCTTTCTCACGAAGACCTAGGGCACTCGAGGAGGCCCACTGTTGGAATATACAATCCAAGTTCTATAATGAAAAATTCCCACTAGTATATGAAAGTGACAAAACAAGAGACTCTCTATCATGAAGATTATGGTGCTACTTTGAAGCACAAGTGTGGCAAAGGATAGTAGCATTGTCCCTTCTCTTTTTCTCTCATTTTTTGGGCCTTCTCTTTTTATGGCCTTTCTCTCTTTTTTTATTCCTCACTTGGGACAATGCTCTAGAAAATGATGATCATCACACTTCTATTTATTTACAACTCAATGATTACAACTCAATACTAGAACAAAGTATGACTCTATATGAATGCCTCCAGCGGTGTACCGGGATATGCAATGAACCAAGAGTGATGTGTATGAAAGAATTATGAACGGTGACTTTGCCACAAATACTATGTCAACTACATGATCATGCTAAGCAATATGACAATGATGAATGTGTCATGATAAACGGAATGGCGGAAAGTTGCATGGCAATATATCTCGGAATGGCTATGGAAATGCCATAATAGGTAGGTATGGTGGCTGTTTTGAGGAAGATATAAGGAGGTTTATGTGTGAAAGAGCGTATCATATCACGGGGTTTGGACGCACCGTGAAGTTTGCACCAACTCTCAATGTGAGAAAGGGCAATGCAATCAAGAGGCTAGCAATGATGGAAGGGTGAGAGTGCGTATAATCCATGGACTCAACATTAGTCATAAAGAACTCACATACTTATTGCAAAAATCTACAAGTCATCAAAACCAAGCACTACGCGATGCTCCTAGGGGATAGATTGGTAGGAAAAGACCATCGCTCGTCCCCGACCACCACTCATAAGGAGGACAATCAAAGAACACCTCATGTTTCAAATTTGTTACATAATGTTTACCATACGTGCATGCTACGGGACTTGCAAAATTCAACACAAGCATTTCTCAAATTCACAACTACTCAACTAGCATGACTTTGATATTATTACCCCCATATCTCAAAACAATCATCAAGCATCAAACTTCTCTTAGTATTCAACACACTCATAAGAAAGTTTTTCCTAATCTTGAATACCTAGCATATTAGGATTATTTAAGAAAATTACCATGCTATTTAAGACTCTCAAAATAATCTAAGTGAAGCATGAGAGATCAATAGTTTCTATAAAACAAATCCACCACCGTGCTCTAAAAGATATAAGTGAAGTACTAGAGCAAAACTATATAACTCAAAAGATATAAGTGAAGCACAAAGAGTATTCTAATAATTTCCAAATCATGTATGGCTCTCTCAAAAGGTGTGTACAGAAAGGATGAATGTGGTAAACTAAAAAGCAAAGACTCAAATCATACAAAACGCTCCAAGCAAAACACATATCATGTGGTGAATAAAAATATAGCTCCAAGTAAAGTTACCGATGGAAGTAGACGAAAGAGGGGATGCCTTCCGGGGAAAACCCAAGCTTTGTCTTTTTGGTGTCCTTAGATTATCTTGGGGTTGCCATGGGAATCCCCAGGCTTAGGCTCTTGCCACTCCTTGTTCCATAATCCATCAAAATCTTTCATCCAAAACTTGAAAACTTCACAACACAAAACTCAACAGAAATCTCGTGAGCTCCGTTAGCGAAAGAAAACAAAAAATCACTCCAAGGTACTGTAATTAACTCATTCTTTATTTATATTGGTGTTAAACCTACTGTATTACAACTGGTTTATAAACTATTTTACTAGCTATAGATTCATCAAAATAAGCAAACAACACACGAAAAACAGAATCTGTCAAAAACAGAACAGTCTGTAGTAATATGTAGCTAACGCAAACTTCTGGAACTCCAAAAGATCATCCAAAATAGGAAGACCTAGGCAATTTGTTTATTGATCAGCAGAAATTGGAATCAGTATTTTATCACGTTCTGGTGATTTTTAACAATTGTTTTCGTGAACAGAAAGTTTCTGGAAATTTCTGCAAGATCAAATAACTATCATCCAAGAAGATCCTATAGGTTAAGTTGGCACAAACACTAATTAAAACATAAAAACACATCTAACCAGAGGCTGGAACAAATATTTATTCCTAAACATAAGCAAAAAGCAAAAAAACTAAAAATAAAATTGGGTTGCCTCCCAACAAGCGCTATCGTTTAATGCCCCTAACTAGGCATAAAAGCAAGAATAGATCTAGGTATTGTCGTCTTTGGTTTTAGGGAAAAAGAGAGCAAACTTGCTATCTATGGAATTAATCTTTCTATTTTGACAAAGTACATGGCCATTAATGGTAGAAGAAAGATTAAGTATGCTGCGGAAATTGGCATCCAGGCTAGCTTTTTTCTCTTTGATAGATTCGTTTTGGTAAGAAAGCAAAAGAGATGTGATTTCAACTTTCTCGTTAATGGGGTGCCCAAATATAGTTTTCATCTTTTCATAGGTATCTATGGGTTCCCCTCCAAGAAAACCCTCTTCAAAAATAGAATCCAAGACTTGTTTGAACGAAGCGGGCAACCCAACATAAAAGCTTTTTAAGTAAACCTCAATTTGGTATTGAGGTACATAGCTAGCACGGATCCTTAATAGTCTATCCCAAGCATCTTTCAAAGATTCATGAAGTAAATAACAAAATATTCCAGAATCTTCTTCATCAAAATTGCTAAGGTTTTCATTAATAATTCCGGCAGGTTTTTCCATAGTATTTTTACTTATGAGTTTAGATAAGATAGCATGATTGTCAAAAGCGCTAAAACTCGAGAGAGAAACCCCAACTCTTTTTGGTTCTGACATGGCGAGGGAAGAGCGAACGAAAAGAGGCAAACGGAAAAGAGAGGGCGAATAAAGCGACAAGGGTGAAGTGGGGGAGAGGAAAACGAGAGGCAAATGGCAAATAATGTAATGCGGGCGATAAGGGATTGTTATGGGTACTTGGTATGTTGCCTTTTGCGTAGACCTCCCCGGCAACGGCGCCAGAAATCTTTCTTGCTACCTCTTGAGCACTGCGTTGGTTTTCCCTTGAAGAGGAAAGGGTGATGCAACAAAGTAGCGTAAGTATTTCCCTCAGTTTTTGAGAACCAAGGTATCAATCCAGTAGGAGGCTACGCGCGAGTCCCTCGCACCTGCACAATACAAATAAATCCTCGCAACCAACGCGATAAGGGGTTCTCAATCCCTTCATGGTCACTTACGAGAGTGAGATCTGATAGATATGATAGGATAATTTTTTTGATATTTTTGTGATAGAGATGCAAAGTAAAATAAAAGCAAAGTAAAAAAGCAAAGGCAATAACAAAGTGTTGGAAGATTAATATGATGAAGATAGACCCGAGGGCAATAGGTTTCACTAGTGGCTTCTCTCAAGAGCATAAATATTTTACGGTGGGTGAACGAATTACTGTTGAGCAATTGACAAAATTGAGCATAGTTATGAGAATATCTAGGTATGATCATGTATATAGGCATCACGTCCGAGACAAGTAGACCAACTCCTGCCTGCATCTACTACTATTACTCCACTCATCGACCGCTATCCATCATGCATCTAGAGTATTAAGTTCATGAAAACAGAGTAACGCCTTAAGCAAGATGACATGATGTAGAGGGATAAATTCATGCAATATGATAAAAACCCCATCTTGTTATCCTCGATGGCAACAATACAATACGTACCTTGCTGCCCCTACTGTCACTGGGAAAGGACGCCGCAAGATTGAACTCAAAGCTAAGCACTTCTCCCATTGCAAGAAAGATCAATCTAGTAGGCCAAACTAAACTGATAATTCGAAGAGACTTGCAAAGATAACCAATCATACATAAAAGAATTCAGAGAAGATTCAAATATTGTTCATAGATAATCTTGATCATAAACCCACAATTCATCGGTCTCAATAAACACACCGCAAAAATAAGATTACATCGAATAGATCTCCACGAGAGAGGGGGAGAACATTGTATTGAGATCCAAAAAGAGAGAAGAAGCCATCTATCTAATAATTATGGACCCGAAGGTCTGAGGTAAACTTCTCACACTTCATCGGAGAGGCTATAGTGTTGATGTAGAAGCCCTCCATGATGGGTGCCCCCTCCGGCGGAGCTCCGGAATAGGCCCCAAGATGGGATCTCGTGGGTACAGAAGGTTGCGGCGGTGCAATTAGGTTTTTGGCTCCGTATCTGATCGTTTGGGGGTACGTAGGTATATGTAGGAGGAAGAAGTACGTCGGTGGACAACGTGGGGCCCACGAGGGTGGAGGGCGAGCCCTGGGGGTTGGGCGCGCCCCCCTACCTTGTGGCCTCCTGGAAGCTTCTCTTACGTAGGGTCCAAGTCTCCTGGATCATGTTCATTCCAAAAATCACGCTCCCGAAGGTTTCATTCTGTTTGGACTCCGTTTGATATTCTTTTTTTGAAACTGAAATAGGCAAAAACGACAATGCAGGCTGGGCCACCGGTTAATAGGTTAGTCCCAAAAATAATATAAAAGTGGATAATAAAGCCTAATATTGTCCAAAACAGTAGATAATATAGCATGGAGCAATCAAAAATTATAGATACGTTGGAGACTTGCAAAGCTAAGCTAAGCACTTCTCCCATTGCAAGAAAGATCAATCTAGTAGGCCAAACCAAATTGATAATTCGAAGAGACTTGCAAAGATAACCAATCATACATAAAAGAATTCAGAGAAGATTCAAATATTGTTCATAGATAATCTTGATCATAAACCCACAATTCATCGGTCTCAACAAACACACCGCAAAAAGAAGATTACATCGAATAGATCTCCACGAGAGAGGGGGAGAACAATGTATTGAGATCCAAAAAGAGAGAAGAAGCCATCTAGCTAATAACTATGGACCCGAAGGTCTGAGGTAAACTACTCACACTTCATCGGAGAGGCTATGGTGTTGATGTAGAAGCCCTCCATGATGGATGCCCCCTCCGGCGGAGCTCCGGAACAGGCCCCAAGATGGGATCTCGTGGCATGTAAGGTTACAAGGTGGAATTAGGTTTTTGGCTCCGTGATCCGATCGCTTGGGTGCGTGAGGTATATATAGGAGGAAGAAGTACATCAGTGGAGCAATATGGGGCCCACGAGGGTGGAGGGCGCGCCCTGGGGGGAGGGTGGGCGCCCCCTACCTCGTGGCCTCCTGGAAGCTTCTCTTATGTAGGGTCTAAGTCTCCTGGATCATGTTTGTTCCAAAAATCACGCTCCCGAAGGTTTCATTCTGTTTGGACTCCGTTTGATATTCTTTTTCTACAAAACTCTGAAATAGGCAAAAAACAACAATTCTGGGTTGGGCCTCCAGTTAATAGGTTAGTCCTAAAAATAATATAAAAGTGGATAATAAAGCCCAATATTGTCCAAAACAGTAGAGAATATAGCATGGAGCAATCAAAAATTACTCCAACGTATCACGCTCGGGCTCGGCTTCGCGGCGAATCCAAGGGTCAAGTTCGAAGCACCGCGGGCCCCAAAAGCCTGCGGCCTCGGTTGATGTGTGGCGGTTGATTGGACGGTTGCGTCTCCGCTTCCCCATGCTGCCTCGGCAACTGCTTTTCCTGACAAAAGGCTGGCGCAGGCAGCACTTGCCTTCATTGCTTCTTCCTCGCCTCGCTTCAGATCCCCTTTCTTGCTCCTCGCCACCACTACCTCCAGGTCCGCTCCAATCTCATCCTGCATCCGCGATCCATGGCGCCGCGCAAAGCCAAGACTTACTTAGCACCGGCTTGGTATGAGACGGCCCTTGAGGCGCCCACCATCACGGAGAAGAGCCTCGCATCCGTGCGCCTGCTGACGGCGGGCGAGAGCAATGAGTGGGGGGAGACCGAGCTCCGGCTTGCCTCCGACGTGCCGGAGCCCGAGGAAAGCACCTTCTTCCCCTTCTTCTTGAGCAGTGTTGCCGTCGGGTTGGTTCCTCCCTTGTCTGATTTCTTTTATGAAGTCCTCGACCACTACGGGCTGCAGGCGTTGCATCTCCATCCCAACTCTGTCCTCCTCCTATCCATCTTCGCCTACTACTGTGAGGCATACCTGGGCGTGATGCCGTCCGTGGCGCTCCTGCGCCATTTCTTCTTCCTCCGTGTCAACGAGGTGCACGTCTCCGGATGTGCTAATTTCGTCGCATGCGGTAAGGCCAACTCGATCTCGAGCACTGGGAAGAGGTCCGACAACATTCGAGCCAAATGGGTCATGATGGATGCCAAGCGTGCCGATCCGTGCCTGGTGTTGCCAACGATGGTGCTCTCTTCCAACAGGGGGTGGCCCAAGGCGGAGCTTGCCAATGAGCGGGCATCGCTGGTGTTGGGGCAGATGATGACCGACTTGAAGCCGGGCAACGCTAAGGCGGCAAAGGTGACGGGGGTCATGCTCCTGAGGGAGTTCTTGACGCTGTGAGTTGCCCCGCTCCACACGCGCGCATGCCCCCTGCGGGAGCTTGAAGAAGGGGGAAACAAGACCCGCCTGAGGCCGGGGGCCCTGCCTGCTGTCCTGCGCCTCATAGTTGGGGACAACCAGGAGTAACCACCAAGCGCCTTCGCCCCCCTGTTCCAGCACAGGGATCAGGAGGAATTTGTCGCCTCCAGGCCGACCTTTGACGCGCGCGGGCTGGTGCCGCCGGCGCTCCCGGGAGCCCCTGCGGCACAGAAACCGGTGGAGGTGTCCTTTGACGAGTCCCGCGGGGAGGAGGAAGAGGAGGTGGACTCAGAGAAGACTCTCGAAGAGGTGGGGAGACTTTCCCCCTGAGCAAGGCCGAGATCCTTCGTGGCCTTCCTGACGATGCCGAGGCCGACGCCCGCCAGGAGGAATGGGAGCAACCGCTCATCCCGACGAGGGGTAGATCGTCGCTGGTGGCTCACGATGTCGCCTCCGTCCTGACACCTCCTGGGGCTGGCTCTGGCTCTGCCTCCACACCGCCTGGCGCCGCTGGAGCACGAACGCCTGCTCCTCAGGTCCCGATGCTGTCAGGCTTCAAGCTCCCCAAGCGGAAGTATGTTGCGGTGGATCAGTAAGTGTCTCAAGCTTCTTGTCCCTGTTTGTACTCGTCATTTCCTGATGCTCACCCTTGGTTGATCAGGCCGACATCTTCGGCAAAGAAGAGGAAGGAGGATGCGGCGGCCGTGCCTCCCTCCGCAGAGAAAGGAGGCAGCAGCGCCCACATCTCCCCAGCCCGGTCATCCTCGCGGGGCCAAGAGGAACATCGCCGCGTGGAATCAGCCCCCAAGGCACCGCTGGCTCCGGAAGTGCCGGCGCCAGGCGCGGCCAATGAGGTCCTAGCTGCTCCGGAACTCACGATCTCCCAGGCCCGGGTGACGGTGTCGCCTCCTCCCACTGCTGCATCTCCACTCCTTGGTTCTTCCGCTCCTCCTGCTGTTCTGGAACGTGCTCTTTCAGAGATGACTCAGTTGCAGGCAGATCTCCCGGGCGCGGACTCACTAGCACTATCTAATTTTTGCAACTAAAATCACTAGCACTATTCATATGGACACCACTAGCAGGCGTGAGTTCATGGACGCATATGCAAATGTACCATTGATTACATACAACAAGTCATCAACCCACAACGACAACGAGGATACACGTTGGATTATAGATCATTTCCAACAAAACATTCTAGTAAAGTTTTTCTCACACAACAAATAACAAAGCGATGAAATGAACTTCAGCTCAACCACTCCTCGGCGTTGGAAACGCTTGCTTTGAACCAGAAGTGATTCTCTGGGAAGGGCCAACTATTGTCAATCTCGAGACCACCATAGGACTGATCATCGAGGCTGAAGCGGCCTATGTCAGGACCCATATTGGGACGGTAGGGAAGCATAGTAATGTCCAAGGTATAGATACAGTTGCTTCTCATAAATGGTAGTAATGTTGTGTCAACAGCAGCTGGATCGCCTTCCACCATCATTGGATAGTTTTGTCCAAGGAAGAGCAAGTTTCCTCCAAGACTTTCAATACTGAGCCAGGGAGAAGGTGTTGGAGCTAGTACACTAGTATCCATCCCGATTACCCTGCAATGGATGTTGGAATAGGTCCAGAGACTGCGACCATACGAGACAACACCTGCTTCCTTAGTAACATCAAGAAGGCCTCTGATACGCACAAGAAGAGGTGATCCATCGGAATAAGTTGCCAGCGCCACTGAGTATATGGGTCCTGCTCGTCCTCATGCTCGTGAATAAAATTTTCAAGTTTAGGTGGTGGAATGTTCACAGGACCTTGGAAACACAAGAAGGTTAATTAGTAAAGGGAAACTAGCTAACCGACATGCATGTGGATGAAACAATTATAATTACGGTGGAAGACAAGCGTACCAAAATCATAAGGATTCCATGCAAAAACAGTGCCACGAGTGGTGGCAGCAAACACAAGATCCTCGTATTGAATTGCATCACAGTACTCATCCGTGTATAGAAACTGATTTTTGAGCAATATCCATCAAGTCGAACCATGAAGGACGGCAACAAGCTTGTCGAAGATAGCGACAACATAAGCATTCCTATAACCCCAAGAGCGGTTGGGAACTTGACAAGTTGCTATCTTCCGTAGACGACAACAAGATGATCGTATTTGAACTCACGTAGAATACCGTGTACTCAACCTCCGGGCAGTCGTCGAGATATTTCAAGTGGAACCCAAAGGACGAGTGTACACA
The DNA here is from genome assembly GCA_021605145.1 of Aegilops bicornis. NCBI lineage: Eukaryota > Viridiplantae > Streptophyta > Magnoliopsida > Poales > Poaceae > Aegilops > Aegilops bicornis. The sequence continues at coordinate 376,647,149 of CM038675.1, read as the reverse complement.
TTCACAAGTTCCCACTCGCAGTTGTACCCAATATAAACAACCCAATCTCCATTTGCGCCTGCCCAAGCCTTGCCCTCAAGCGATGGCATCTTAACATCATGCGTATCATTATCAAGCAACATCAACTTACACAAGGCGAGGCTTCCCTCGTCCCAGCGCCCGATCGGCGAGGTCACGACGAAGAAGATAGGGGAGATCAAACCGCCCCGGACCCTTGGGTTCCTTGTAATGATGTTATTAGTTGAGTCGAGAATGGTCTTGAAACGAACCTGCCATGCTAGCCAAGGTGATGATGTCGCACCGATCAATGAGTTCCTCCACCGCGTCATCATTCGGATCGGGCAAGAATAACGGGTCAAGCTTCCGCTTGTTCCTCCATGGAGAAGATGATCAAGCAATGGCAGAAGGAAGGGTGAAGGAAAATGAAGGAGGGAGGAAGAGCTAGCGTGCAACAGCAATTCCAAATCGAGAGGGAAAGGTGAAGAGTCGGTGGACGGTTGCCACGGTACACGAAGAGGCGCCTGGGGAGTGAACTGTTGCCACAGAGGTCACACACTGACGACAAGGGCCGAGTGAACCGCATGCAATCCCATTGCAGAACACACACGTCTTGTTAAGTTGAACCGTTTCTGTTCTCTTGTGTCAACGCAAACAGTTCACCTGAGTGAACCGCATGCCGTATATCGCACACACCTTGATCTGGCTGACCGTTTCTTTTGTGTCGCCTAATACAAACAGTTCATCCGAGTGAACCGTATGCTGTATATCACACACAACTTCATCTGGCTGCCCGTTTCTTTTGTGTTGCCTAATCACAAATAGTTCATCCGAGTGAATCGTATGCTATGTATCGCACACGCCTTCATCTGGCTGCCCGTTTCTTTTGTTCCTCCTCACCGCAAACAGTTAATTGAACTAAACCGTATGCCCTTCATCGCACACGCAACTAAAATCAGAACCGTGTTTGATACATCCTCCATCGCAAACGTTTTCACCTTTTTTGACGGTTTTCATACACCACCGTTTGCGATTATTGCATCGCACACAGTTTCTCGAAGGGTCTCTGATCGTAGTGTCGTGTTAGCAGCATCCTGCAGTAGTGCATGCAAATGTATGCATGGAGTGCCATGGCATTTTAATTCCAAAAAAATAAAAAATGATCAGAAAAACATGAAAGTAAAATATGATGTGGTAAAAAAATTGGCATGTTTGTGTACTTGTGTGCGAGTTAATTCCATGTGCAGTAAAATAGAAAGAATTTTCAAACACATTGGTCTCACGGCATGGGCACATGCATGGAGTGCCATGGCATTTTAATTCTAAAAAAATAAAAAATGATCAGAAAACATGAAACCTTACTTGATGTAATGTCATGCCATCAAGATGATGTGGTAAAAAATTGGCCTGTTTGACGAAAGTTTGGACACACCCCCCTCACAAACCGGAGAAACTGACTAGAAGGTTCGTGGTTCCGAGAGGGAACAATGCATGTTTGATGACGAACGGGTGATAGATTCCTCTTACGGCCTTCAAATTTTTTCTAAGTTTAACGTGCACTAATACAATTGTCATGTGAAAATTTGGAAAATTTCATGGGTCATTTGACCTTTTAAATTTAAGTGATTTTCTAGCCATTTAATGACCGTAATTCAAATTCGAACTACATCTACATGGAACGGCTAACCATAACGGTTTGAAAAATCATATTTTTGTGTACTTGTGTGCGAGTTAAAAAAATTATCAAACGATGTAAATATCTGGTGTTCAAAAAACAAAATGTAAAGATCTGTCAAGACAACCGGCCCCCACACAATTGGCACTCTATCTCGCGGATCGAGGTTTGGTAGGTGAGTGGCAGGGATCATTAATCAGACACGGTTCTGTATTGGAAACCGTCAGCTATTATGTTCACACATGGATTTTGCTGCGGGAATTGTGTGTAATTCAAACTATAGTACTCGTAAATTCTGGCGACTGAAGTGTGTACTGTTCCCGTCGATCTAGATTCTGTCCGCCAATAAATATTACCTTGCTCACGTCGTCCCGCCTGCATTCTCATCTACATCCTCCCCCCGCTCGCCCTCTCTCTCTCTCAAATCTCTGCCATGGCACCGCCGGTCTACCCACGCGCCGATGAGGAGTCGTTGCCCCCTGAGGACGCTCACTCGAATAGCAGCGACGAGGACCCCTACGCACCGCCGGACGAGGTTGCGCCGGACCCCCCAACTTTGGATTGGTTTTGGGGCCAGTACAATCTTTGTCTGTGGAAGTCGCTGCCGCCGGCTGAGAAAGCCAGGCAAGTGGCGTTCAAGAAGGAGATGGCGGAGGACGAAGCCAGATACCGGGCGGCCTGTGAAGTCCGTGATGCCGCCTGGAAAAAGGAGGCGGTGGAGCTTTGGGGGCGGGCGCGTCGTTGTGCGGAGGAGGTGAAAGGCACTGGGCGCCTCGTCACTGCGTGGAGGTGGGTCGACAAGCTCCAGCGTGCCACCGACGAGGAGCTCCGGTGGGCGCCCAACCAAATGGCAAGATCATTCACGCTCGTCTGCCAGCAATAGGCAGATCGGTACGTCAAGCGCTGCGAGGCGGAGGAGGCGGAGTACTGCCTTCGCACTGGGAAGACGCCGCACACCAGGGAGCTTCTGGAGAGGGGCTGCCGGAATATTGGCCCCATGAGGGATTATTAGTTTTAGTATTGTTCGTTTTCAATTTTATGCATTGTAGTATCATCACGTATATGTGATGATATTATATATATATATATACTATGATGAACTAATGAACAATTAATATATATATATATATTATGAATTTCATTTTCTATCTATTTTTGTATACTAATTTGAATCTAGCTGTTATCGTCCACATATACAAAATGGAAAGCGTATATACACACATTAAAATAGAACGTATAAGAACGGAAACAGAGTACACACATTGAAATAGAGCAATAAACAGAGCAATACTATGATTGCTGTGAATACATAGATATCCACGTCGAAACGACTCAACAAAATAAAACGCGTCCATGAGACCATGACCAGTAGCCCTTGCCTACGGTAGCTCTTGGCTCTGCCTGAACTCATGCAGGCATTCGTCCAAGCGGTCGACACGCTCGCGATACATCTGGAGCGCGATCTCGAGCTCCAAGTTGGCTATTTCATTGGAGATCACCAGCTCGAGGATGCGACGGCCATGTTCCTCTACTGCGCCCAGGTGGACACCTGGGCCAAGGAGGTTGTTGAGCCTACCGACCAACGCATTGGCATCGAGTGGGCCGCGGACAAGGCTAACGGCGTGACCCATGCGAACGGCGCAATGGGCGTCCGGTGCAAGTATGGCGCGGCCAGCCTCTGGTGCAAGTACGGCGCAGAGGGCCTTTGCCCACTCCTGGCGAGGAATGGGGGTACTAACGAGATGTGTACCCAGCTGCGACGCCGTGTCGACAGCAGGCAAGCGCCGATGGATCCGCTCTTGCTGTGCGGCGCGCCGCGCCTCTCGCTCTGCGGCGCTCCAACGGTCTCGCCCTGCGGCGAGCTGCAACCTATCGGCGTGGACGCGCCTAGCTTACTCTGCGGCGTGCCATCGATCATGTTGTGCGGCGAGCTGCAGCCTGTTGGCGCTGACATGCCTATCTTGATCCACGGCGCTCAAGCGCCATGTGCCAAAGGTCTGCTCAACCCTGGAGATGACGCGCATCGCGGCGTCGTCCATCGCGTTGCTGGGGAGCGCCTCGGCCTTGACGGGCCGTGGCGCCTGCTCGTTTTCCTCGTCGATGAGGTTGATGGCAGATGCGGCGCTTTGGTGGGTTGGCATGCTTGGAAAAGGTGGATGTGCTACAGGCTGCACTTGTCGCCTAGGTTTATGCGCAATAGCACTGGGTGGCGGGAAACATGTGAGGAAATGGCGGGAAATGGTGGCATGTTCATAAAACACCATCAATTAATGGAAACTTAGCATAGAAGGAATATCGAGCTAGCACAAGAAGTAGATGATGATTAGATGAACACAGACCACACTAGGGAACCCATTGGTGATGAATTCATCAACCGCAAACGGTTCAATACTAGCAAGCGTTTTCCCACAACACACACAACTTATTCCATCACAAACAGGTCGGATGGATCAACTGTATGCCACGTATCGCACATTGTCAAAAAGTAATGCAGTAGACCTTCTTTAACATTTGTTAAAAAAACAAGGACCTCGAGGTCAAATTAACTCATGGGATGGGTCATATCAGTTATTTAATTTGGATGATATGACCCATCCTATCGCTTAATTTAACATCAACACAACTTCCCATCCAAATACCCATCCGATGGCTGCTCCAGCCTGAGCACACTTAACTTGAGAGTTCTCTTACATGAGCTACTGGTGGCACAACTAGTCCTTGCTGATATAGGATGCCTCTTCGCATCCTTATGGCGTATCCGGATGACCGCCCGTCCCCCAATGGCCAATAGATGTTGTATAGACAGAGCATATCGCATACGTCTTATTAGAAGCAATCGTCAGTGTTATTATCGGTCTTCGCACACATTTCTGATTACAGACCTGCTTGCCGCATATAACACACATCTTGATATATTGAACCATTTCTGTTCTCTTGTCTCAACGCAAACAGTTCATCCGAGTAAACCGCATGCCGTATATCTCACACACCTTGATCTGGCTGACCGTTTCTTTTTTGTTGCCTAATCACAAATAGTTCATCCGAGTGAACCATATGTTGTATATCACACACACCTTCATCTGGATGCCCGTTTCTTTTGTTCCTCCTCATCGCAAATAGTTAACTGAACTGAACCGTATGCCCTGCATTGCACACACAACTAAAATCTGAACCGTGTTTGATGCATCCTCCACCGCAAATGTTTTGCACATTTTTGACCGTTTTTTACACCACCGTTTGCGATTATTGCATCGCACACAGTTTCATCGAAGGGTCTCTGATCGTAGTGTCGCGTTAGCAGCATCCTACAGTAGTGCATGGGCCGCGGCCCAGCTGGCCACCAGGCCATCCCCCGCTCGCCCTGTCCTAAAGCCCCCCCACCATAACCATAACCCCCATCCAGTTTCCTCGATCCCCTCTCCATCTTGCTCTCTCCCCGCCTGCTCTGCCTCGTCCGCCGCAGCTGCCGCCGCCTTGCCGCAGTCATGGCCAACGGCCTCCCCAAGCCGTGTCGTGCTGCTCTACCGCTTCCCCGGTGTCGACCTCATCCTCCACGCACCCAAGAACAACCGGAGTGGCCCCACATCGACGCCTATGACCCCACCTTCGTCCTTCTGCATCTTCGGCCACCGTCTTCGACCCGCTGCTCCGACCAACCCGACCTCGCCGCCTACCCCCGACTCCCCAGTGAGGCCCTCTGTCCGCTCCCCTCCTTCCCCTTCGTTCTCACCATCGTAGACGTCGCCCTCGAACACCTCTGCCTTGCCTCCGCGCAGGACCTGTACACGCCCACCCGCACTTGGCCTCGCCCTACGCCCGCCCGCGTGAGGCCGCACCCAGAGCCGCTTGCTACTCCGGCCACCCGCGCCCAGCCGTTGCTGCTTCTGCTTTCCCCTCCCCCCGCGCAGCTGCTGCCGCCTTGCCCGTGCCCACCTCCGCTGACCATCGTCCCTACCGCATCCTGGGACCGCTCTTGCCACCGCTCGCTCGCCCGAGCGTGCCTTGGTGGCCGCCGACGCCCCCTGCGTCTGCCCGTGCGTGGGCACAACCACTGGTCTAGCCCTTTAAAAAAGAACAAAATGAATAACAACAAATAATAATAAAATAAATAAATAGTCAATTAATTATTTGGATAACTAACTGAATTAGCTAACCTAATAGCCTATGAAAGTGGACTCCCTAGTTAAATTAAACTCTTTAACTTAACCCTAGACTATGGCAAATGGCCCCCGCTGACCTTGTTGACCTGTCAATGTTGACTGGTCAAATGCTAACTATGCATGCTGACTAGCACTACTGCAGGATGCTGCTAACGCGACACTACAATCGGAGACCCTTCGACGAAACTGTGTGCAATGCATTAATCGCAAATGGTGATGTAAAAAAACCCATCAAAAAAGATGCAAAACGTTTGCGATGGCGAATACGTCAAACACGGTTCAGGTTACGTGTGCACTGTGGGGCATATGGTTGATCCATATGAACTGTTTGCGATGAGACAGAACAACAGAAACGGGCATCCATATCAAGGTGTGTGCGATGTATGGCATACAGTTCACTCCGACGAACCGTTTACGATGATCGAGTTGAACACAAACGATTCGGTGTAACAAAATGTATGTGATACCCAGCAAACAGGTCGGTAATTAGAATTGTGTGCGATCATTATAGACAGCCCATATGGTCGTTTTTTGTGAATTGTCTGCTCGACAGGGCACACAATTCAAGAAACCAACCTATGGGTGATAATGTAAAAGATCTCTGTCGGATACGTATTATTAACCGTCTGCGATGAGATTGACAGGGGAAACAGAGATAACGAATTAATATGAGCGAACGAAAATAGAGATATATACAGTCTGCTTAATTTAGTCCTTCTTCTTCTTGTTGCTGTTGTTGGATGGCCCCGCGACATCGTCTTGGAGAGGACGCTTCTTGCCGCTGACCATTGGCTTTTCATCGTCGCTGCCGTCGTCATCGTTGTTGCTATTGTCGTCCTCCTCCTCCTTGTTCGACCATTCCTCCTCCTCCTCATTGTCGTCCTCTTCTTCGTCCTTCGATGGCTCCTCGTCTGTCTGGTTGTCATCTGATGACTCTGGAGGCGGTGTCCCTTACATGATACGGATATAATTAAGGTCTGGGCTCGACGCCGGACTCATGGAAGACGAGCGGGATGATTCCGATGTTGACCTATCATCAGGCACCGCATCGCTGGAGGAATCGCTGCCCTCATTGCCGCCGACATGGCTGCGGTCGTATAAAAACCGTGAGAAAGCGAGATTGCAGTGTGTGCAAGTGTGTAGCGCGACCGACCGGGGACGATGAAGATAGTGGACACTTAAGCGGGGTATGCAGACAAGAGGAATGCCAATTGAAGCGGGGGGGGGGGGGGGTGATGTATTATCTAACCGCTGATATAATCAACCGCAATTATTTGTACCCAGACGCTCCAAATTCCCGGTGTTGTGCGGTTCTCAATGTGATAATTAATTACGCACACGCGTTGGAGCGTCCAAATATTAAACAAGCATTTTTCATAGTACTACTCCCTCCGTACCGGCGACCTGGGTGGGAAAAAAATGAGAGAACTTGATGATTATTTGGTAATCAATACCATTGTGTGCAGAGAATTGACCATTGCATGTTATGCTAAGTAGTCTAAAGTCATTGAATGCATATTAGCTGCAGAACTCCTATTGGCTGATTTCTTTTTTCAGGACAAAAACAAGGAACGAATTTTGGCATTGTTTGGTTTCGTAATGTGACTTATGCGCCGGTACGAACAGAGTAGGATAGTTGGCAAGCAATACATTGAGCTCTTCTTATTTGTGAAGCCAGTAATAATTAAACTACAAAGGAAAAGGAAAAAGACAAAGGAACATATCTGCACGAATCTTTGTGTAACATCAATGGCATAGGACCTAGATGTGCATTACTTAGAGCACATCTAGATGTGCTTTAGAAATACTGTCAAACAAAACCCCTAATCATCATTGCAAACAACACATAGAACATGACTAATGCGACAACCACAACTACACATGCTAGTTCCTTCTTGTCTCTTGCTTTCATCTGTTGCTTGTGATAGATTCTTTCTTGCTTCATCATACTGATTGTACATTCCAGATCAGCCAGTTTCTTCTTCAGCTTTACATTATCTTCTACGAGCTTGGTGATAACACTCTGAGCCCTGCCATGCCATTCTTCATCCAGCCAGTTAATAAAGGCAAAAGCCTCATATCCTTGCCAGTGTTAAATAGTATTCAGGATGGGCGGTGGCATTAACTCAAGTAAAATGATGAACTTAGCACTAACCTCTAAGGGGCAACTGAGAAACCTCCTGCCAATGTCAAATCCCTCTGTGCATACACGTCGAGCGGGAGTGTGCCTGTGCACACAACTCAACTTTTGGTACTTCTCGGTGGCGCAAAACTCGGAGTCGAACTTGTTTTTGGGAGCCTGGAGTCATGCTCAGGATCCGCGGCAGATCGCTTTCTGGGGGAGGATTCAGGACGGATTCAGCAGGGCGCTACTTTGGACATGCTAAAAAAGATTGGGATAGATTGGAACCTGACAGGATGATTTAGATCCGTAGTACACCTGCCTTTTGATGACCTTAGGCAAGTGCTCGGAGGTGACCGCCGTCGTGGCGGCGCTGCTGAGAGCGGCGATACGAGCAGGAGCAGCCGCACTGAAACCATCAACACCACTTGTCCGCATTCCCCCAATGTCATCGCCACGCGAGGGAATTTGGAGGCTATCTAGGGATTTGGGGGAAATGGGGAAACTATGGGGATAAGCTAACGGTCGGGGACTACTTATCGCACTATATGTCGTATACGTCACACTGTTTATACATGTCGTTTGTGTTAGGTATTAACAATTCACACACGATTTCCACACCAAACCATGTAAGAAGACAATGTAGGTGAGACACGGTTGCCATGGCATAACCATATGTGATATACTACCCTGTACATATGGGGCTGCAATATAATTGAGTTATACTAATACCGTGTAAACAGCCGCTCTGCGGATATCCGTCAAAAAATAAAACAACCACTCTGCAGATAGAGATGGCAGCAGCGGAGGTGGCCGAGGCAGCGGCTAGTGGATAAGAGGTCAATCCTCGGCCGGTGGGCGGTGGCGGCGTCATAGGAGGTCAATCCTCTGTCTGCGGTGGGAGATAGGAGGAGCTCAACCATCGAGGTCGGTGCTACTTCTTGATCTTGCGTTGATTTTTCCCTTGAAGAGGAAAGGGTGATGCAGCAAAGTGGAGATAAGTATTTCCCTCAATTAAGAACCAAGGTATCAATCCAGTAGGAGGCACAAGCAAGTCTCCAATCTATGCACCTGTATAAACTAACAAACACTTGCATTCAACACGAAAAAGGGGTTGTCAATCCCTTCACAGTCTCGAACAAGAGTGAGATCTAATAGAGATAGGTATAAAAGATAAATAAAAAGGCAAACTAAAGTAAATATAAATAAATTGCAGCAAGGTATTTTTGGGTTTTTTGGTTTATAGATCTGAAAATATATGATGGAAAATAGACCCGGGGGGCATAGGTTTCACTAGAGGCTTCTCTCTTTAAGGGAGCATACGGTGGGTAAACAAATTATTGTCGAGCAATTGATAGAAAAGCGCAAAGTTATGACGATATCTAAGGCAATGATCATCAATATAGGCATCACGTCCGTGTCAAGTAGACCGAAGCGATTCTGCATCTACTACTATTACTCCACACATCGACCACTCTCCATCATGCATCTAGAGTATTTAGTTCATAAGAACGGAGTAACACCTTAAGTAAGATGACATGATGTAGAGGGATAAACTCACGCAATATGATATAAACCCCATCTTTTTATCCTTGATGGCAATAATACAATACGTGCCTCGCTACCCCTACTATGTCACTGGGTGAGGACACCGCAAGATTGAACCCAAAACTAAGCACCTCTCCCATTGCAAGGAAAACCAATCTAGTTGGCCAAACCAAAACGATAGTTCGAAGAGAAATACAAAGATATCTTAATCATGCATAAAAGAGTTCAGAGAAGACTCAAATAATATTCATTGATAATCTAATCATAAATCAACAGTTCATCGGATCTCGACAAACGCACCGCAAAAGAATATTACATCGGATAGAACTCCAAGAACATCGAGGAGAACATTGTATTGAAGATCAAAGAGAGACAAGAAGCTATCTAACTACTAGCTATGGACCCGTAGGTCTGTGGTAAACTACTCACGCTTCATCGGAAGGGCAGCAAGGTGATGTAGAGGCCCTCCATGATCGAATCCCCCTCCGATAGGGTGTCGCAAAAGGCCCCAAGATGGGATCTCATGGGAACAAAGGCTTGTGGCGGCGGAAAAGTATTTTTGTGGATGACTCTGATGGTTTGGGAATATTTGGGAATTTATAGTGCAGAGATTAGGGTTGGAAGACCTCCCAGGGGCCCACAAGCCCTCAAGGAGCCCCCCCTGGGGCGTGCCTAGCAGGCTTGTGGCCTCGGGAGCCTTCTGCCCCCCTCTCCAAGTCCTCTAGATGTCTTCTGGTCCAAGAAAAATCATCGTGAACGTTTTATTCCATTTGGACTTTGTTTGATATTCCTTTTCAGTAAAACTCAAAAACAAGGAAAAAATAGAAACTGGCACCGGGCTCTGGGTTAATAGGTTAGTCCCAAAAATAATATAAAATAGCATATTAATGCATATAAAGCAACAAAAATAGATAACATAATAGCATGGAACAATAAAAAATTATAGATACCTTGGAGACGTATCAGTCGGCGGCGGCGTGATTGGAGCACATCCATCGCGGTCGATGGCAGGATAGTGGAGGTTGAACTTCAGGCGGTAGCCACACTAACTTTGCTCCTCGACCCTGCTGTCTGCTGGGTGGAGGTCGTCGCGTGGCTAATTAATTAAGGTATTCTTTTTGTGAGTGGCTTAATTAAGATATTCAATTCCTAAGGGTAGTGTTGTAGTACTCTGTGTGTAAATTGACTGGCCATTAATTTTTGTCATTGCATGTCTGGATAACAATATGGAGCACCCTCAGTAGTTCTGAAAATAAAACCTTGTGATTTATGCACGCATCTTTGGGCATCAGTTAATCCGTGTATTAATGTTGTTGTTTTGTTTTTAATTACCCTCCATGTGGTGCAGATGGAATGATCTGAATGGATGAAGAATCAGAGAAGCTCAGATTTTATGTGTGGCATGGAGGAGTTCATGAATTTGGCTGAAAGTACAAAGACGAAAATTAGTGATGAGGATTACATCCTGTGTCCATGTAGTCATTGTGCCAATACAGAGTCACATGAAGTTGCAGATGTCGAGTGGCACTTACTCTCTCGGGGATTCATGGATGGATATACACGTTGGACCAGACACGGTGAAGAGCAGGTCATGGATGAATATACCCAAGGCTGCGAGATGCCAAACCCCGGTCAGTGTCACATGGATGTTGAATCTAACATCGGGGCAGAGGCGTCAAGATACCAATGGAACACCGGAAATCCCAAACGCCCACTGGAAAACCAAGACGGCAATGCAGACAATGATGACGATCTTGATATGCCAGATTTGCTGCTATGATTGCAGATTTCAAGGGCCCAAAAAAGGATATGATTGGGTACAAGGATCTTCCAACCATTGCTACGGACTCCAAGAAAGAATTGTATCCAGGTTGCAAAAAGAAATATTCCAAGTTGAGTGCCACCCTGGCGCTTCTCAGATTTAAAGCAGCAAATGGTCTATCAAACAAGGGCTTCACAGAGTTGTTAGGTATTTTCAAAAAAATTCTTTCGGAAGATAATGTGCTCCCCAGAAGCATGAACGAAGTGAAGAAAATTGTTTGCCCATTGGAACTTGAAGTACAGAAGATACACGCTTGTGTGAATGATTGTAAATTGTACCGTGGTGAGTACAAAGATTTGTGTGCATGTCCATATGCAAGCATGCACGATACAAGTGCAGGAGAGCAAAGGACAAGTACAAATTGGATGACGAGATCAAGACATGAATCCTGTTCAAGGTTGTTTGGTACTTGCCTTTAATTCCAAGGTTGAGGCGTTTGTTTGCAAACCCTAGGGAGGCAAAGAGGTTGCGGTGGCATCATGATGAGCGAACTATGGATGAATATCTGGGGCACCCGAAAGATGGGTCTCAGTGGGAATTACTTGACAACAAGTTTAAAGACTTTGCCGAGGATCCTATAAGTATAAGGCTCAGGGACTGTACTGACGGGATGAATCCTTTTGGCGACATGAGCACCAAACACAACACATGGCCGGTGCTTCTGTGCATATATAACCTAGCTCCTTGGTTGTGTATGAATAAAAAATACATTATGATGTCGATGATTATCCAAGGCCCGAAGCAACCTGGAAATGACATCGACATTTACTTTCAACTATTGGTAGAAGAACTGCTGACAGTGTCGGTAAAAGATCCTGCTGTAAAATGTTATGTTGCTTACAAAAGGAGATTTTCGATCTACATGCGATGCTGCTGCACACCATTCACGATATGCCGGCATTAGGCAACACATCGGGGCAGAAAACAAAGGGAGATGTAGGGTGTGTCACATGCATGGATAGGACAACTAGCAGATTTCTTCTCAACTCGCGCAAAACCGTGTATTTGCGTCATTGTAGGTTCTTACAAAGAAATCACCCATACCAAAAGATGAAAGCTGAATTTGATGGTACGACAGAGGTAGATTTGGGCCCAAGACCTTATGATGGGGAGGTGGGACACAACATGGCTAAACAAATTAATGTTGTGCTTGGTAACAACCACACTTTGACGGTGAAACAAACACCTAGGAATCAAGTGTTTAAGAGGAAGTCAGTGTTCTAGAAATTAACTTACTATGAGATTCTACGTGTACGTCACTGCATCGATGTCATGCACATAGAGAAGAACGTATGTGAAAGCATCCTCGGTACTCTGCTTAAGATTAAAGGTAAAACAAAGGATGGTGAAGTGCACGACTTGATACGCTTGGTGATCAATCAAAACACAAGAGTGAAGCAGAAGATGATAACAAATTCCTCCACACTCGCCAGAGTTACAATTTCAGTACAAAAGAAGCAACAGAGTTCTTCAACTATTTATTGTCAGTTAAGACACCGTCTTCCTACTCCGCAAACATCAGAACTCTCGTGGATGTGAGCTCGGGTAAAATGAAGTTGGGACACATGAAGTCACATGATTGCCACGTAATGTTGACACAAATCCTCCCGGTGGCCATTAGGAATCTGATGGACAAAGATATAAGAAACATAGTCATTAAGCTCTGTGATTTCTCAAGAAACTACGACAGAAAGTTGTAGATCCTTAAGAGTTGGATTACATGCAAGAGGATATTGCAAGAATATTGTCCAGCCTAGAGATGTTTTTCCCACCGTCATTGTTGAGGATATAGCCCCGAGGTGTGACCCGCCCAGGAGGGGCTGGCTTACACCGTTGGCGGCTTAATATAAAGAAGGTCCAAGGAGGCCCAAAGAGGTGTGAAGGTGGAGGCTCATGGAGGCAGGCCTGGTGAAAGCCCAAGACCCAGGCCTATGACCCGCCGTATGATGACTTGCCCTGTAAGGCATGACTAGTTAGAAAATGAGCCGGTCACGTTGTGTGAGCTGGCCCGGACTCTGTAAGCCTCCGGGTCTCGACCTGTGTATATAAAGGTGAGTCCGAGCGGCGGATTAACTCAAGAGACAACCAATCGAGAACTAGGTCAAGCGTATTCGCTCCCTTGTAATCGAAACTCAAGCAATACAACTAGAAGCATGACGTAGAATTTTACCTCGTTGAGAGGGTCCGAACCTGGGTAAACTCCTTGTGTCCTTTGTCCCGTTCAACCCCTTCAAGCTAACTTACGTGCGATGGCTCCACACTAAGTCCTTTCACAAGGGCATCTGCCATGTTAAATCCACGACAGTTGGTGCCCACCGTGGGGCTAGAGCACGATGGTTTCGAGTTCTTGAAGGGCAGCTTCTCAGGGATCAAGGGATACACCGTGGGCCGGATGACCAAGAGCCATCGCGGCAAGATCTACATCGACGACGCTGGCTGGGGTCCCGAGGCCGATTCAATTGAGTACGGGTACGGGGTCCCCTTCGCCGGAATTCACGTCTTCATCGGCAAGATTGGCGAGTCGGAGCCTGAGCCTGAGCCGGACGCCAGCGCCGACACCGTTGGGACGGCTCGGCGCGCACGACCAGCCAAGGTCCAACCCGCCCGGAAGTGTGCTTTTGTTGGCTTTGTTCTTGGGGCGGATCTTGAGGAAGGTTCTGTGTTTGGTGGAGAGACAGCCATCTATTCAGGTGATGAGTCTTCAACCGGCGAAACCGAGTCAATCTATCAACTACGAGACGACGGATTGGGGGCTACTCCGACGGCGACAGTATTCTGGAGCCCTATGAACCGCCGAGTTGAGCTGCAATCTTCATGGCCGGCACGTAGCCAGTGTTACAATCGTCAACCGCTGCGGCCATGACGTCCGGCTCAACTGCTGCTGCAATGGCTGGTGCGAACGGCTCTGCGCGTCCGCCGGCTCAAATCTTATCCGAACTCCTGGATGCTTTGGCGACTCTCTTGGCTGCAGAGGTGACTCTGGTGACTCAAGTGCAGCATAATGCGGAGGTTGCAAAATTACGAGATGAGGTGGCCAAGGCCCGCGAGGATCTTGAGGCAGAAAACGTCAAGATGGCCACAGAGCGAGTCGCCCTGGAGGCTGAGACGCAACGGATAAGGGCAGAGGCCTTTTGCTTGAGCCTGGACCAGAACGCGTCAAACGATGTTTTACGAAGGAGACACTAGAGCCGTTTCACTACAAAAAAAGGCACATTTGTGACATTTTGGGACGAACGAATTTTTTCTGTCATCCTTATGACACTTCTATGACAATAATTGTGACAAAACCCGGTATGATCGTAGATGTGGTGGGCTCCTACTTCTATGACAAAAAATCATCATAGAAAATGGGCTTTTCGTCCTGGGCGGGCTGGAGACGCAACTGCATGACATTCTTTGGGTCGTCCATGAAGGAAAAAACCGTGGTAGAAGCAAGGGCGAGGAAAATATCGAGGAGTTCCCGGTTGGTGGGTGGTCGGGGCCGAGCGATGCACGGAGGGATTGCGTGTTTCTCTCGTACACGTACGCGCGTGGGTGCGAGGCGTTCGCCTACTGAACCCGAGTGATTACACTGCAAGCTCCGCGTTATTGAACCCAAGCGATCGATCGATCCCTGGCTGTTAACTGAACCTGATCGAGCGATTCCTTCGCTACTACTGCTAACTGAAGCCGATCGAACCTGCTGCCTCTTGATGAACAATGAGCATTTTCGGGGGTTGGATGAACAGTTCCCGGTGGGGGTTGGATGAACAGGACCCATTGGTAGTAGAGGCCGTTGGCTCTGGATGAATAGGACCCCGATCGAGCCGGTTGGGGTGAATGAACAGTACCCCGTGGAGGGCTGGTTGAACAGTAGCTGGTGGAGAGCTGGATGAACAGTAGCCCGTGGAGGGGTGGTTGAATAGTAGCCGGTGGAGAAGCGGTGGAGTCTGGATGAATATGAGCACGTGGATGAATAGTAGTCGGTGGAGGTAGGAGGCAAATGCCGTGGATGAACAGTCACAGGTGGAGGCTGGAGGAGGTCGACAGTGGATGAACAGTAGCCCGTGGAGGCTGGAGCGAGGCAGTAGACGGTGGATGAACAGTAGCCCATGGAGTCTCGTTTTACGGTACGCCACACCCTCCCGATGAAAAGGACCCTGCTTTCGACCGTAGGAGGTCAAGAGAAGTCAATTCCTCCGCTTTGGCGGTACACCACACCTCCCGATCAACAGGACCCCATTTCACCGTAGGGAGGTCAAGAGAAGTCTGCTTCTCCGCTTTTATGCTTACGCTGCACCCCTCCCGGTGAACAGGATCCCGTTTCGACCATAGGCGGTCGAACACAAGGCCGTTTCCTTTGTTCCGCGGTACGTGATAACCCACAAGTATAGGGGATCGTTTGTAGCCTTCTTCGCTAAATAAGAGTGTTGAACCCAATGAGGAGCTAAAGCAGAACAAATATTCCCTCAAGTTCTATCGACCACCGATACAACTCTACGCACACTTGACGAAAGCTTTACCTAAAGCAAGTATGAAACTATTTTGCAAAATAAAACTACGAGTACTTTTCAAGAATAAAACTATGAATAAATTGCAAGGTAATAAAAGTGGATAGCTTTTGTCAACAAGAAAGTCATTTGTCCCTAGGTAACCGATAACAAGTACCGGTAATCATTCTTGCAAATTTATATGAGGGAGAGGCATGAGCTAACATACTTTCTCTACTTGGATCATATGCACTTATGATCGGACCCCTAACAAGCATCCGCAACTACTAAAGATCATTAAAGTCATGAAACCCAACCATAGCATTAAGTATCAAGTCCTCTTTATCCCATACGCAACAACCCACCTACTCGGGTTTAAGCTTCTGTCACTCGCAACCCACCATAAGCGAATCATGAACGTATTGCAACACCCTACAACGGGGGCCCCTCATGTTTGCGCGAGACGGAGGGCACGTAGGACAACACCATAAATAATATACAATCATACCAACCAAGATCACGATTAACCCACAGGACAAAACGGATCTACTCAAACATCATAGGATAGCCAAATATCATTGGGAAATAATATATGGAGTTGAGCACCATGTTTAAGTAGAGATTACAGTGGGGAGAAGGGTTGTTACACTACTGCATAGAGGGGGAGAAAGTTGGTGTTTATGGTAGCAAGGTTGTTGATGTAGATCGCCGTCATGATCCTTTCCCCGGCGGCACTCCGGTGCCACCGGGAGAGAGGGGGAGAGAGCCCCCTCCTCCTTCTTCTTCCTTGGCCTCCCCCCTAGATGGGAGGAGAGTTTCCCCTCTGGTCCATGGCCTCCATGGCGGCGGAGGGGCGGGAGCCCCTTCGAGATTGGATCTCTCTCTGTCTCTATTCTCTTCTGTTTCACGCTCCCCAGATCTGGCACTTCACGTTTTCTTAAATTCCCGGAGATCCCTAACTCCAATTGCGCTAAAAAATTTACATGATTTTTTCCCATAAATTATCTTTCTTGCGCTAGAAGAAGGGCCCCAACCGACGTTCGAGGAGGGCACAAGATACCTGGGTGTGCCAGAGGGTGCCTGGCGCGCCCTGGCGGGTTTTGGTCACTGTGGGCCCCCTTTACGTTGATTCCACCTCCCAAAAATCATAAATATTCCAAAATAATTCTCCGTAAATTTTTATCGCATTTGGACTTCGTTTGATATGGATTTTCTGCGAAACAAAAAACATGCAACAAAAAGGAACTGGCACTGGGTACTGGATCAATAGGTTAGTACAATAAATCATATAAAAAGTTGCCAAAAGTGTATAAAAGTTGTATAATATTGGCATAAAACAATCAAAAATTATAGATACGACGGAGATGTATCGGCATCCCAAGCTTAATTCCTACTCGTCCTTGAGTAGGTAAATGATAAAAAAGATAATTTTTGATGTGGAATGCTACCTAGCATAAACTTGCTCATATATCTAATCATGGCATGAATATTAAGACGCAAATTATTCAAAGCAATAATCTATAATTTGACATAAAGACATCAATACTCAGGCATCCCAACAAACAATCGTGTCTTTCAAAATATCAATGCTAAAGAAAGCTATCCCTACAAAATCATATAGTCTTGTCATGCTCTATCTTCTTAACACAAAGTATTTATCATGCACAACCCCGATGACAAGCCGAGCAATTAGTTCATACTTTTTAACGCGCTTCACCTTTTTCAACCCTCACGCAATACATGAGCGCGAGCCATGGATATAGCACTGCAGGTGGAATAGAGTATGATGATAGGGGTAAATATAGAGAAGACAAAAAAGTAAGAAAGTCTCACATCGACGCGGCTAACCAACGGGCTATGAAGATGCCCATCAATTGATATCAACATGAGGAGTAGGGATTGCCATGCAACGGATGCACTAAGAGCTATAAGTGTATGAAAGCTCAATATGAAAACTAAGTGGGTGTGCATCCAACTTGCTTGCTCATGAAGACCTCGGGCATTTGAGGAAGCCCAGCATCGGAATATACAAGCCAAGTTCTATAATGAAAAATTCCCACTAGTATATGAAAGTGACTAAATAGGAGACTCTCTATATGAAAAACATGGTGCTACTTTGAAGCACAAGTGTGGTAAAGGATAGTAACAATGCCCCTTCTCTCTCTTTTTCTTTTTTTTTCTTTTTTTCTTTTTTTCTCTCATTGTCCGGAGTCTCATCCCGACTTGTGGGGGAATCATAGTCTCCATCATCATTTCCTCACCGGGACATGCTCTAATAATGAATAATGATGATCATCACACTTATATTTACTTATAACTCAAAAGAAATAAAAAATACAACTCGATACCTAGAACAAAGTATGACTCTATATGAATGCCCTGGCAAAGGTACCGTGATGTGAAATGATCTAGCGTAAGAATGATATCAAAAAACAGACAAGCCATGGAAATATCACGATAGCTGTCTTACGATCATGCAAAGCAATATGAAAATGAATGCTCAAGTCATCAAAACGGAAGCGCTGGAAGTTGCATGGAAATATATCTCGGAATGGCTATGGAAATGCCATAATAGGTAGGTATGGTGGCTGTTTTGAGGAAGATATAATAAGGCTTATACGTGATAGAGCGTATCATATCACGGGGTTTGGATGCACCTGCAAAGTTTGCACCGACTCTCAAGGTGAGAAAGGGCAATGCACAGTACTGTAGAGGCTAGCAAATTGTGGAAAGGTAAGAGTGCGTATAATCCATGGACTCACATTAGTAATAAAGAAATCATATACTTATTGCAAAAGTTTATTAGCACTCGAAGCAAAGTACTAGTATGCATGCCCCTAGGGGGATAGATTTGTAGGAGAAGACCATCGCTCGTCCCCGACCGCCACTCATAAGAAGACAATCAATAATAGATCATGCTACAACTTCATAGCATAACGAGAGACTATGCGTGCATGCTTCGGGAATCACAAACCTTAACACCAATATTCTTACTAACCACAACCATTTACTAGTACATCCCACATATTACCATCTCTATATCGCAAAACTATTGCAATGAATCAAACATATCATACTCAATGATCGACAAGTTTTATGTAGGATTTTATGACTAACCATGCAAATGACCAATTACTTTTGACTCTCTAAATAGATATAAGTGAAGAAAGAGAGTTTAATTCTTTCTACAAAAGATCATGCTCTAACAAATATAAGTGAAGCAAAAGAGCATTCCACAAACAGCTGTTTTCTATCTGAAGAGAAACAGGCAATCCAAACTTCAAATGATATAAGTGAAGCACATGAAGCATTCTATAAAGCCACACTCAAAAGATATAAGTGAAGTGCAATGAGTATTCTATAAATCAACCATGGACTATCTTATACCAGCATGGTGCATGAAAGAAAAGTGAAAACTAAATGCAAAAGATGCTCCAAGATTTGCACATATCACATGAACGAAACGAAGATGAAAACATAGCGATACTTGTTGAAGAAAGATGATATGCCTTCCGGGGCATCCCCAAGCTTAGATGCTTGAGTCTCCTTGAATATTTACTTGGGGTGCCTTGGGCATCCCCAAGCTTGACCTCTTGCCTCTCCTCCTTCTCCCCATATCGAGAACTCCTTGACCTTTGATCACTTCATCCACACAAAACTCAACAGAAAGCTCGGTAAGATCCGTTAGTACAATAAAGCAAATCACTACTCTAAGTATTGTTGAAAACCAATTCATATTTTGTTTTTTAATTGTAGCTACTGTAATATAACTTTTCCATGGCTTATACCACCGATAAAAATCAATAGTTTCATCAAAAAAAGCAAACAATGCATCAAAAACAGAATCTGTCTTAAACAGGACAGCCTGTAGTAATCCGAACATTCACCATACTCATGGTACTCCAATTTTTTTGAAAATTTGGAAAAAATAAAATCGACTGAATGTTCTGCTAGAGCCGTATCAAATTAAATATAAAACGTCATCAAGCCACATATATTCCTTCTCATCGCAAACATTTCATATTAAATACCACGTCAATTCCAAATATTTTCTTAGGGAAGTCAATTCCAATACTTGTAGGGCGTGACCAGTCCCCTTGTTCGAGCACTAGGCGATACATCTATTTATCAAGGCATTTAATTATTATGGAGCAGTACATAAATAGTACTAGATAACTTGTCCGTCACGATCACTTTTGTTCCTAAACTTGTTACATGTATAATCTATATATATACCATCTATACCAAAGGGGCAGATCCAATTAATCTCGGCCATCAAATCATGTCAATCCAACGACCTAGACTGCTTCAATGTCGAGCGCTCAACACGTTTAGCGTGCAGTTAATTTCATGCCAAAAATAGTGCTAATCACATAATAACATGCAAATAATATCCTACTTAATATCCGCATGCACTTAATATACTTCCAAATTAACGTGGATTGCACGCACATTACTGACCAAGACTACTAGTACGTGAAATCGGGTGCCATAACTTGAGAACGCGTCCAGATATGGTCAACGGCAACATTGCCCGTGAGTTCTTCGTGTTTGCCCGTGCTTCTAATCGTAGAAGGGGAGGATAGAGAGAGAGAGACAGAGAGAGAGAGAGAGAGAGAGAGCAGACATGGAACCCACCAGTAAGTGAAGGGAAATAGTACGTGCTAACGAGCCGGTCTCACTAATGTATTAAAAATAATATTAAAACATGTTATCCATTAAATAGGTTGTGGTAATATAAAAACATTATATCAACAAAGGGGGGGGGGGTACAACAAACGTTGCTGTACTATGTTAGCTATTGACATGCGGCTTGAAGGCCCTGGTTGCATGTTTGATCCTCGTCCTTTTTAATTTTTAATTTATATATGGGTCCAAATTTGTTTCATGACAGGTGGGCCCCTCGGTGTGTAGTTTGTAGCACTTTAATTTGTGGGCCGAAATTTGTTCCATTACAGGTGGACTATCAGTGTGTAGTTTTGTAGCTTATTTGTAATAATTAAAGAGAAGAACAGAGTTTTTTTGCAAAAATACCATGGTGCAACGTTGAAGGTGAGAAAGGACGTCTGAGAGAGCGATGACCGAGCCAGAGGGAAATCGAATGGGGGAGGTGTGGGGGTTGCAACAGTGTTTGGAGTAGTTGTGGGCCGAATGCTACAAAAATATAATCTAAACCTACCGGAATAAATGCCTTCACAAATTAATCCAAGGTTGGAGTCCCCCTCGCAATGTAAATAGCTCCGGCTCTGCGAGGGATGGAGAGGTAGCTTCAATGTGTGGAAGATACGGTGTGAGAAAGCGAGGTCAATCGAGACACGGATAGATAGAGAGACAAAGTGAGCGTGGTCTGGCATTTGTTGAAAAGACATATATGCTCTGGAGAGATATTGTTCGGTTGAGCTTTTGGGAAGGGTGAGGGCTGTAAGATAGAGCTTGAGAGATGATCCAGCCACAGACATGTAGATATATTTTGTGCGTGGGAGGAAGTAAGGTCAATTGATTACATATATAAAGGCAGAGAGATTGAGCGAGTGTGGGTCGTCGTGTGATCGAAAGAGTGAGACGGGTTGGAGAGAGTGACCTAGATAGACAATGTGCATGAGAGAGTATACAATATGAATATGTCGAATTGGGCTCAAACATGGAGCTATATCGTTTGTGTCCGAGAAAGAGCGAGGTCAATCAAGACATACAGAGAGAGAGAGAGAGAGAGAGAGAGAGAGAGAGAGAGAGACTGAGCGAGTGTGGCCCGCCATGAGGTCGAAAGAGTGGGGGCGACTTGGATGGACTGACCTAGATAGACAATCTGCGTGAGAGAGTATAGAGTGTGTCGATCGAGGCCCAAACATGGAGATATATCATTCGTGTGTGAAAGAAAGCGAGGTTAATCGAGACTTAGATAAACAGAGCGAGATTGAGCTAGTGTGGCCCGCCGTGCGGAAGAAAGAGTAAGACAGTCTCGAGAGAGTGACCTAGGTAGACAATGTGCATGCGTGCGCACGAGAGGGGGGTTCTAGATAGACAATGCATGTATCTAGCGAGAGAGGGTGGGAGGGAGAGAGAGAGCTCGGCATGGAGTGCAATGGCGGGTGTGTGAGGTAGATACATTTGGTAACAGAGTGGAAAAAGGGGTTTGTGTAGTTGAGATAGTTAGAGATCGAAAACATGGAGAGAAAGAATGAATGTGTGTCGGAAACCGATAGCTTCCTAAGGTGGTTAGGAGAGGAAGATTGATCGATACAAGAAGTATGTAGCATGTGTGCCGAGGTGGGGGGGGCTAAAAACAACATTTGAATGTAGATAGTACGAGACTTAATATCGACGTTTCAATTTAGTGTACATAGTAAGATTTGAATTGAGGACCATGCATATGGCTTCCGTAATTATTTCGAATTCGTGCCATACTTGGTTTGGAAAAGTTGACATTGACTCGATTGTTGTGCTATTTTGTAGGTCATATGTTGAATCCATCCAAAGTTTTCTCACTACCATGGTTTTCATTATATACATATGAATTTGTATTAAAAAAGTAGCATGGATACCGTGAAATGCGAAATCCACGTTAGAATTGGAGATCGCTATGTGACACACACTCTAATTCAAACAACTCCTCATTAATTAATTTATAGTATCTCGTTTCGAATGACTAATTATTTTCAAGGAAAACACGGGCATGGTAATACATACAGATTCGTTTGCAAATGAAAGAAGATTCGTTTGCATTCTCAAATGTAGGCGCACCAGGCAGACCAGGGTCGTGCCGCGGTGGTCGCATGTGTCATACGGACTCTAGCACCCAGCCACCCACCCCCTCCCTCCCTCCCCCTGCCCCCCCATAGAACGACGGCAAAATAAGTTCGCGCTTCCATGTTTTGGATTGAAATATCTGGCGGCCCCAATTCCAGCCTTGCAAAATCTCCCTTCTCCATTGTCCCCTTCCACACCCAGAGCGCTCACTCCCTTGTGCACTGTTCCGATGATGTTTGGATATCCTTTCACTGCTCTCTTAGCTTACACGCCTATGCAACTCTGATTTTAACTCTTATTTCTTCTGGAGATATCATCTGAAACAAGCAAAACCATTTTTTAGCGAAGCCTGATGGCGCTACGGGATCTGGTACACATCCCGCACACACCGGTATAACCTTGTAAGTACTGCCCTCCCAGGTACAACAAAGAAGGTCGATTCCTCTTATTTGATCCAGCATTTGCCGTGTCAAAAATGCAAAGGGGGATGCAAGGAGCACAAGGCCTGCACATCCAAGGAAGTGGTAACATGGACTTGTACATGGAACATACCAAGCGCAAGCAGAGCTGCAGTGAGCCTATACAATGAGCTAGCGTATGTCCCTGCATTTCATTTAATTCATAATGGCCTGCCTGTATGATTTGTGTGCAGTGGCGGATCCATGAATTCAAGTTACCTGGGGCGAAAATTTAACTTAAAATATAGGAAGGCACTTGCACTCCGGAAATCAACATAACTTGAGAAATGTGAAGCTACATGCACTTTGAAAACCAGCTAGTGATTCAAAGTAGTTCTAGATTATAAAACACTAAATGATGTAAGCACCAAAAACACAAAATGCAACATGGTGTACAAGGACTACTAACATGGTATGCACCTGCTTGAATTATTCATTCTCTGGCTGAAAATATCGAAGTGTAATTGCACCTATAACCAGTGCGCAAACTGCATATCAATATATCTATCCTGCACAAGTATGCCAATAGTTTCAAACAACAGATTAGAAAAGTATTTGTGCTACGTTGTCATGATATGGGGACTTTCTGGTAGATGGCCTCGACATTTCCTCAAGCCATGAAAATGTACTATAATTTGCTTGTCATCAATGCTTGCAAATCTCTATGTCTCTCTCAACATAGCAGATCATCATTACACTAAATCCTTCAACGGGAGCTTGCAAAATGCTTGCATTAGATCCCTCATTAGACACTATATGTTCATCACCAGGAGCATGTAAATTTTTTGCATCAAATCCTTCATTAGCAGTCTGTTCATTAGACACTTCAGGCTCAAGAACAACATGAGCTTGTATGTTTGCACCGGAAACTTGATTAGATACACCAGGTTTATTCAGTTCAGTATTGATTGGGGGAGTTATAAAATAAGCAGAAATTGGTTTCATTTTCTCATAGATTCCCTACATACAAGCAGTTTTACAACATCGTCAGATTTAACTATTGGACATAAATTGAACAGTTGAATTAGATATAATCAGGGATGTGATGTACCTTCTCATTGCGCATGCTGCTCTTGCGAGCTGCGACTGTCCGTTTGCTCAAGCTCGATGCCATGCCCGTGCTGCCGCCATTGCCTCCAACGCAGGCTACACCCAGGGTTGGATCTTCATCTTCTTGTCCTTCCATTTGTATGAAGCCCGATGACTGGCATCCAACGAGGGCGCGAGGAAGTGCTGTGTTGGTCTGTCCAACGACGACTAGGTTAGGAGCAAACCAGACTGGAGGCTGGAGTGAATGAATTGGGATTTTTCCTGCCGTCGATTGATGATACGTCTCCAACGTATCTATAATTTTTGATTGCTCCATGCTATATTATCTTCTGTATTGGACATTATTGGGCTTTATTATTCACTTTTATATTATTTTTGGGACTAACCTATTAACCGGAGGCCTAGCCCATAATTGCTGTTTTTTGCCTATTTCAGAATTTCGCAGAAAAAGAATATCAAACAGAGTCCAAACGGAATGAAACCTTCGGGAACGTGATTTTTGGAACGAACATGATCCAGGAGACTTGGACCCTAAGTCAAGGAAGCTTCGAGGAAGCCACGAGGTAGGGGGCGTGCCTACCCCACCCAGGCGCGCCCTCCACCCTCGTGGGCCCCATGTTGCTCCACAGACGTACTCCTTCCACCTATATATCCCTACGCACTTCAAACGATCGTGCACGGAGCCAAAACCTAATTCCACCGCCGAAACCTTCGCACTCCACGAGATCCCATCTTGGGGCCTGTTTGAGCTCACGAGGGGGCATCGATCACGGAGGGCTTCTACATCAACACCATAGCCCCTCCGATGAAGTGTGAGTAGTTTACCTCGAGACCTTCGGGTCCATAGTTATTAGCTAGATGGCTTCCTCTCTTTTTGGATCTCAATACAATGTTCTCCCCCTCTCTCGTGGAGATCTATTCGATGTAATCTTCTTTTGCGGTGTGTTTGTTGCGACCGATGAATTGTGGGTTTATGATCAAGTTTATCTATGAACAATATTTGAATCTTCTCTGAATTCTTTTATGTATGATTGGTTATCTTTGCAAGTCTCTTGAATTATCGCTTTGATTTGGCCTACTAGATTGATCTTTCTTGCAATGGGAGAAGTGCTTAGCTTTGGGTTCAATCTTGCGGTGTCCTTTCCAATGACAAGAGGGGCAGCAAGGCACGATTGTATTGTTGCCATCGAGGATAACAAGATGGGGTTTTATCATATTACATGAATTTATCCTCTACATCATGTCATCTTGCTTACATGCGTTACTCTGTTCTTATGAACTTAATACTCTAGATGCATCTTTGGATAGCGGTCGATGTGTGGAGTAATAGTAGTAGATGCAGGAAGGAGTCGGTCTACTTGTCTCGGACGTGATGCCTATATACATGATCATACCTAGATATTCTCATAACTATGCTCAATCCTCACAATTGTCGGGTCAAGAATTTGTTCACCCACCGTAAAATACTTATGCTCTTGAGAGAAGCCACTAGTGAAACCTATGGCCCCAGGTCTATCTTCATCATATTAATGTTCCAACACTTAGTTATTTCCATTGCTTTTATTTTACTTTGCATCTTTATCATAAAAATAAAAAAAATATTATCCTATCATATCTATCATATCTCACTCTCGTAAGTGACCGTGTAGGGATTGACAACCCCTTATCGCGTTGGTTGCGAGGATTTATTTGTTTTGTGTAGGTGCGAGGGACTCGCGCGTAGCCTCCTACTGGATTGATACCTTGGTTGTCAAAAACTGAGGGAAATACTTATGCTACTTTGCTGCATCACCCTTCCTCTTCAAGGGAAAACCAACGCAATGCTCAAGAGGTAGCAATCGACATGGGAGGCGCTCGTTTGGGCCATGAGCCTGCTATAGGGCCTGCCTTGCACTTATATTATTGGCCCATCCAAATTGAAACATTTTCTTCATTTTTTACATTGCCTGCTCGTGCGTTGGGATTAACAAAACTAGCCTGGGCCAACCTGGACGACTCAAAGTAGGTGCACACATTCCACTCACCAAAGGCGACCGCCCATACCAGCCCCTACGGCGGCGTCACCCCTTTTTGCGTGTATGATTGGGGTAGTGAAAAATATTCCAGTGGCGCTTTTGATTTACCCATATAATGGTTGAATTGCTTGCTTCTATGAACTGAGTTCGCCAATAATGTGAAGGATGCCAGTCTTTTCATCCTATTGTAGATTGCTTAGATCTCGATATGCCAAATGTAATCGCATGAAATATACAGTAAAAGCTAGTGTGATGTGTGTGGCTAGAACTAGTCTGACAACCCGTCCTCATATAACAAATCAAGGGCGCACCATCTTATCAGATTAGCCATTCGACTTACCAATGCAATGTGGGAAGAAAGAAGTATTGGGACTACGTATCCAAGCAATTGATGCCATGGACTCCTTCAGAGAACCTTGTGTTTAAAAAAAGAAATTGCAGTGTGCCTGTACAAAGAGCTAGCATAAGTTCAGTTACCTGCTTCTCGGAATTTTAGTTAGCCACTTATTGCAAAATTGTTCAATTACATTGCTTGGCTTAATTTAGTTTGCTACTGATTACATAATGACATAGCCTTTTAATCCTATTATAGACCGCGCCTATCTATGTGTTTGATACTTACTGTTAAGAATTGCTTGTTTGCCTAAACTAAAATAGCTACTTAAGCACGTAGATAGCTGGTCATATGTACTTCTAAGGTGCAGCAGAATTCACGTGTAATTTACGTTCTGATACCCAGTTTGTTTAACTGGTTTGCTGTTATCACTTGTAGCACTAGTAATATTTGCATGCTCATAGATAGACAACTGTCAGTTTTATATGAGGGACACCGTATTTAACTTATATATGTGTTGGAATCATTTTGCTTACATCAAAGAAATTTACAGGTGTATGTGTTGCTGGTAAACTGTACCGACTTGTTACTTTAATACGTTGCCAAGAACTTGTTAGTTTTACTAGTACATGTGTAATTAAATACGTTGCCAAAACTGATTAGTTTTACTAGTTTGATGTTAGTTTCTTATGGCTCTTGCAAAACTTTATTTATGATTGCTTCAACACCACCGATAGCCATCGCATCCCCGATGCCTACACGGCGCCACAAGAGAGGTTGTACTTCATATCTGCTCAACTTTTTGATCTCAACTAGAAATAGATCGTAACTTGGTTACCCTACTTTCTTTTTAGCTCTTAGAATTTAGTTCTTAGTTAGAAGCAAACAATGGATGCTAAATAGCATTTCTGCGGTTTGCAGCTTTAAATCTGCCATGGCACAGTCATAATAGGGTTTAATTGATCATGCTTAGGGTTTAATTGATCATGTTGGTTCCGTGGTGGTTTCTTTAATAGAAATCGGAGGGGAAACCCTCTTTTGCTAAAAAAAATGCTTAGGGTTTCCCCCTTCTATAATCACTATATGATCAGCATACGTGCTTCGTGTCATAATAGCACTGCTCCACCCATCAAGCTAAACAAACTTAGTTGTTGAAATACGAATCTGATGTTATTAAAACAGAGTCGTTTAATTGGTCAGCTAAATGTTCCTAATTTAGTTTCGAAAATGCATGGACGCCACTCGGGTGTGTATCTATAGGGTGCCCATGGTTGGTTGCGGCCCACCCTAGGATTTTGGGTCAGCCCAGGCCCCGATTCCCTCTGCTCATTGTGCTTCGATCTCTACTCGCCTCGGCCGCCTCACGGGCGACTTGTCATCCCCGGACGGCATGACTCTAGGAGGAGACGCCAAACTAACAGGAGGTCGAGCCGCTCATGAGTCACAGAGTCACCGCTGGGCGTCGCCGTGCCTACCTTCCCAGCCCATTCAGGGCTCAGGCGTGCAGAAGCCACTAAGCCTACCCGATTTATCCTGAGATACGTCCTCAACACTCAGCAGCCACTCCTCATCACCCATTTTCTAATTGATTCATTACTCATTAGGCAAGACTGTCATTAGGGTTTGTTCTGTAGTACATGCTACCTACACTTAATGGTTCAGATGTATTTCAGTAATCTTTAGTACCTGTAAAGTTCACAGGGTTTCAAAATTCCGGCCCTAGGAACAGACACTACTCATTTTGGATTGTTGGTCATAATGACATTGACCCAGATTACTACTGCAGGCCAGGTTTGTTGACAATTTTACTTGTCTTTCTTACTCATTCGATATGATATCCAATTATTCACGTCGATTAGATGCAAACAATAAGTGCTAGACCAACTTCTTGATTCAGATTTTGGACGGTATCTTACTGCAGTTACAATTCTGCATACTTGTCCTAGTAAGCTCACAAGTAATGATTGATTCACTACATCTATGCTTGCATTGTCATATTTGTTGTCAATATTCTTTTAGGGTGGACCACCCTGTTTCAAAATACTGGAACCGCAGACATGAGTGAATAGTATTTCTCTGTGTGATCTCTTCCATCATGTGTGGGCAACGAACACTCCATTGTATAGAAAGAAAGTGTCATTTCCACCTTTTACATGGACTACAATCTTTTACATGGAATACAATCTGCCTACTTGCTTCGTGTCGCACTACCAACACTCCACCCTTGAAGCTAAACATTATGCCACTCATAATTCCTTAGTATATTTTTTCAAATACGAATTTGATATGATTCTAATGTTCCTACTTCAGTTTTGAAATGTGTGTCTGCCTGTTATAAATACGAATTTGATATGATTCTAATGTTCCTACTTCAGCACGGCTGTGGGGGGGGGGGGTGAACTTTGCATATGCAAGGGTTTATAGGGAGACACTCTTCGAGTTGAATCCGCAATGCATACTATAGATAATCTAACTACTTTTTATGTTTTCATGAATCTTAGATACTGAATAGCATCATAATGATTATGAGCTTGTGCGCATGAAAAGAATAAAGCAAAACAATGCCATGGCTGTCAAACTTGGCATTAAGGGACTGAAATCAAGTCTGGATGCAATGCAATGCAAATGCTCTCCACCTACAGATTCATGCTCAGAATATGATCCTAACAGTGATTCTAAGCTAGAGGGAGACCTAAGTCAATGTAGCTCCCTAGTGGAGGAGTCAGAGGCAGATGCTCTATCTTATTCACCCATAAAGGTGCTTGCTCTAACTTTCCAAGGTTATATTGGTCGCACATATCTTGCAACTGATGCTTTGCATTGCTTCTACTTTGTTGCACTGCCATTAGCTTACTTTACACATCGTGTATGTGAATACGCCCTGCCTAGCCATTTTCAGTACATATTGCATCTATCATCATACCATATTAATCCATTCAAATGTTGTTCTTGTGTATCAGACGTTCAAAAGGAAGAGGGCGATTGCTGATCGCGGAGGAGCACAAGAAAAGTATTTGGAAAAGGTAGTGACACCTGATAAATCAAATAGCCCATTAGGTGTAGTTGCAATATCACCTGACCCACAAAATATGGCCCCAACTCTAGCAGACTCTAGCCCTACTACACTGGTCATTCTGATGCCCCAACTCATCAGACCCCAACTGCAGCAAACAGTATGATGATGCCAGTTGACATAGCACTAGCTCTACGACGCAAAACCCCCATTCTAGCAAAGAGTACACCAAATCCAGTTGCCAAATCCCTTTTCAAACGAGAGAGAGCCCAATTGCAGCAAATAGGACTCCTGTTCCATTTCTTCCCAGTTTAGAAGACGAAGCTCATATTGTTATCAGGAACTTTGTGCGCATCTTTTCTTCATGGAAAGATTATACCACAGACACAGAACAATTTCCAGTCTTCCTCCGCAACTTACAAGTAAGTAATGTACTAATGTTATTCATGGTAATTACTGCATATGTTTCACGATGTAAGACACAAGATTTTATTCTTTTAAATAGGCGAGGAACAAACTGGATTGTCAAGACGAGCAAGGGTTGGCTTCACTTTTCAAGCACTCGTTGATGAAGTATCGTTCCTACCTGAGCCAAGCGCACTTCAATGGCAAGCCTCTAAACGAAATTTCTGTAAAATCTCTGGTGCTACATTTATCAGACAGTGACTGGAATAATCTTGTTACACATTGGTCTTGTCTGCAGCGTAAGGTAATGTCTATGATATGACATCACAATTTGAACTACATTTCTGCATGTGCCTTAATGTCTCACTTGTACGAAAACTGTTTGCAGGAGAACATTCATTCTCAAGGGACCACAAAATCTCGCAACTATACTGCACACTGCATTGCTCTTGTGAGTACCTCTTGCCCTGTATGACCATACTTAATTTCATAGCTGGTTGATTATGTAGCATCACTGCACATGTTAGCCTCGTTATCGTCCATTCGGTGGACATTATAAGATCCGTATGGACTCTAACATAAATTTAGAATCAACCCAATGCTTTTGAAGAGGTTTAGCTCTGTAGTCCTCTTGTAAGGACTGAACGTTGTCTATCACTGTACTTACATTAACAACTACTCCCTCTGACCCATAATATAAGAACATTTTGTACAGTACACCAGTGTTCAAAACACTCTTATATTATGGGAAGAGGGATTGGTTCATTGTGTAGCATTCTGCATCTTATCTCCCTCGCCCACCATTTACTAAAAAATATCAGATCTATATTTAATCTTACCAAAAAGTTGAATACACAGACAATGCCAGTGCAGAAGTGTAGCCCATTGCTCTTGTCAGTACATTTTGTCCTGTAACGCTTGTACTTCCAGGGATTGGCAGTTGATTATGTAGCATCAATCTACATCTTATCTTCATTATCCTCTATCCCTTTGAGTATTATCATATCTATAATTACTCTCTACAAAATGTATAGTACATGCAATGCTTATGAAGAAGATTCTATGCTAAAATTCTTGAGTTATCCTTCCCTTGACATGGAGAAGGGCATTATAAAGCAGGTGTTAACTGTTAATGTAAGGCAGTCCTTCTAAAGAATTTATCCTCAACTGCTGTTTAATTTGCTCATACTCCTCATCGTTAACTGCCGTTTAGTTTGTTATTTCTATCAAAATGCATGTTCGCAACAACCGTAAGTTCCAAGTTTTACTTGTAAAACCAAATTCCTTATTCATACCATGCACATTACTCAATACTCCCTATATGTATGCTTGTTTTTGTGGATCTATAACCCGGTGTGTGTGGTGAAGTAGCCCACGTTTGCACCTTGTCATCTCCTGTTTTATCTTACTGATGTGGCTGATGATAAGAACAACATGCCATGCACATTAACCAAAATAGATACAATGATTGTCTTTACCCTTCATCTATTCTTGCTATGTTGACATGGTAATCCAATAGTGTGGTGAAGCTCCCCGCATTATGAACAATGCCAAATTATGCTATTGATATTTTGAATTTACTCTTTATTTTCTAATTTGAAATTGGATGGAATTAATAGCACAATTATCATCTTTGTTTATACACGTGCAAAACCTGTCATCTCTTTGCTTGTTTCAGGGTGATATGCCTGATGGCATGCACAAGTCTGTTGAACGTTGTGAGACAAACCCAACATATATTGCAGCAAAGAAGGCAAAACATTTCGAAGATAGCGAGACACCCCAAAGTCTTGTCTTGATGCAGTGTTCAAGTTACTTGAGACTAGCAGTCAGACAAGCTCACAGAATTCGGCCGTTCGAATCAGTTCGACTTCTTCAGTCCCAAGTTCTAGCAGAAAGGCATTCTGCAACTCAACTTTGACTTGAAGTCCTATCTCTAAGAAAGATTGCGGAGAACACCAATGAGAACCTCATTGCTAAACAACTACACCTGGAAGCTATGACCGACATGCTAGGCCGGTCTCACAGCCTTGCTTTCAAGACTTCTTGCGCAGTTAGCCTCGCAAGGCTAACCTTTCTTGAACTGGCTTGGAAGTGGTCTTGGTTCAGTATTATTTTGTTACGCTGCAATGGTGCCAAGTTTTGTAATCTGCTTCTTCGTTGCGCTTTATGATCACTGGTGGCGAACTTCGATGCCTAGTGGATGTAATATACCATAAATCCTTTATTGTATAGTGTAGGTTTATTCTAAGTTACTATGCCGTAATTTTTTTATTATATAGAGTAGGTTTGTTCTTAATTCCTACTAGTTACTACCATCATTCGCTATCTGATTTTTTTTGGAGAAAATCTGATGTAGTCGACCGGGCCGAAACATTCGCCTCTAACGGGCCTACTTTTTAGCGGGCCACAATTGGGCCGGCTTGCAACTTTCTTGGGCCTGAAAGGCCATTGGGGCCTTCACACTTTGCGCCAGGCCCACAACTTACACGGGCCTATATTCGGCCAAAGTTTAGTTGGGCCTTTAGTGGACCCAACGCTTAGTTGGGGCCATGTAGCTTTGGTCCATTAACATGCTGAATATTCTGCTGGCCTGTTACGGCCCAGAAGAAACCATGGGCCTTTAGCAGGCCAAAATGCATGTTGGGCCTCAATTTTCACTAGTCGTCGACAGGCCTTCAGCAGGCTGAAATGTAGACCGGGCCTTTTTTGGTCCAGTTATATGACGGGCCATTACCAGGCCGAAACATATCTCGGGCGTTAGTTGGCCCACTGATATCAATGGCCTTTAAGAGGCCGAAAGCTTAGTACAGGCATCAACGGGCCGAATTATACGACATGCCTTTAACAGGTCCAAAGTCACGGTATGCTGAACTGTTGCCACCTTTATCACGGGCTGTTGGAGGGCCGGATGTCGCGTCGGACCATATATGGCCCATGGGCAGCACTGGCCATTCCCAGGCCAAAAGACACACCGGGCTGAAATGGGCCCATGTCTACATCGGGCCTCTAACAGGCCGGAATGTCGATGTGCCGTAATTGGGCCCAAATATTAGGCGAACAATTAATGGGCCAGATCTGGCTTTGGGCCGTAAATGGGCCATGTTTAAACATGTCGTTATTGGGCTGGCCCACTAGTACCTGAGTAATACTATGGGCCTTTGACTGGGCCGGCCTTTTTAACCTATATGGGCTCATGGCCTGCCACATGTCGACGTATCATAGGCATGTCTCCTCCATTGGACGGACGACATCTGGCCCACCAAGGAGCAGACACGTGTTTCCTCCAGCCAATGCTGATTTACACGTGGAAAATCCCCATTGGTCTGCTCATTAACGGGTTATCGGATCCAAACCAGAACCCGATAGCTTAACGGGCGACCCGTTACGGTGGATGCCACATGCGGTTACCCTTGACGAAAGCACTTCCATGACGCGCGATTTATCGTCATGGAAGTGGACACTTCCGTGATGATAATTTTGGTAATGTCATGGAACACTTCTATGACAACACATGTATGACTATCTTGATTCTGTCATAAAATCTTCATGGATGTACATGCATGACAGAAAACGTGACCTACTGTGACAAACACGTATCATCACAGAAGTGTATTTTTTGTAGTGTTTACCTCCATAGTTTGAGGGGAGGAATCTTTTCAATACACCTGGGGCAGGACCAAGTAACCTGCCCGGTGTGACCCGGACTGCTGAGGTGGCTGAGACCGGAGCGGTGGCTCAGCCTCGTGTGACAGGCCTGCCTCGTATGGATTTGACTCCGCCTCAGCGAGTGCCAACACCTCGGGTTATTATTCTAACCCACTGGATAATATGATTGTCGCGGCTTCTTGGCTGGCGGCTCTTCCAGTAGAAGGCGAGTCTCCCGCTGTAATCAAGACCCGGAACGCCGTGGAACTTCTTCAGATGGTGGTGGCTCAACAGGCGGCTTACTCATATAGGCGTGAGCGAATTCATTCAAATCCACGTCACAGTCGAAGTTATAGCCAGTACATTGAATCACCGGCGGTTTCCAGCAGCGAGCGGCATCGTAACCCGCCCCGTGGGCATGACCTGCCGTGTGGTGATGACAATGTTCAGGCCCTTGTGGATCAGGATAGGGCATGTCAAGAGGCAGAGCTGGCGGCTCAATTAGCGGCTCATCAACGGCTTCAGTTGAACCCTTCGGCGTCTGTGGAGGCTGGGATGACTTCCAGGACTGTTGGTGTACTGTGTCTGATGCCGGCTCTGCAGAATTAGCGTATGCCTAAAGATTTTAAAGGCCCTCGTAAGGGGGCTAATTACACAGCAGATCTTCCACCCGAGGCCTGGATTGAGAGCTATGAGCTGCCGATGGAGATGTTAGACGTGAACGATGCCGTATGCGCCAAGTACTTCACCATGATCTTTGGATGGGCGGCTCAAACCTGGTTGAAGGGATTGCCCCCCAATTTTATCAATTCATGGGCTGAGTTGAAGGCGCGTTTTATTCAAAATTTTAAAGACACATGCAAGCAGCCCCTATCGATTATCGATCTGGATGCTTATGCGCAGCGAGAGGATGAATCATCCCATCATTGGGTTCGCCGGGTTTCAGCCATTATCGACTCATCGGATAGCATCAACGCCGGCTCTACTGTTCTAATTCTGGAGAAAAATTGCCGTTTCACCCCCCTCAAGCAGAAGTTAGGGCGGCTTAAACGTCACTGCAATGACATGGGAAAGCTCATGGCGGCACTCATTAAATATGCTGACTCAGACAATACCAAAGATCCTGGATCTGATGATGGGAAATCCAACAAGGGGAAGAAGAATGGCAATAACAAGGGTCAGCAGCAAAACACGACGGGTTCTAACCAGGGCAATGGTGGCAAGCGCAAGCAAACCGACGGTGGGTCAGATTTTGTGGCCAATACCAATACACAGAATAATAATCAGCGTCACACTACTAGGGAAAACCTTATACACAGAATCTTAGTAGCAGCGCGGGTCAGGAAGAGGCGCTACTGCTAATTAGCAGTGGCGTGTGTCCCAAACATGCGCTACTGCTACGAGCTTAGCAGTAGCGCGGCTCGGTAGAACCATGCTGCTACAAAAATTAACCGACCGTTCCCGCTACCCTAGATTTAGCAGTAGCGCGTCCGCGCTAACTGCGCTACTGCTAAAGTAATAGTAGTAGCACACCTTTTTTGTAGGTCGCTACTGCTAATTTTGAAACTGGCCACATGGCGGGCCCTGCTTAGCAGTACCCCGTGTGCCAAAAGCACGCTACTGCTATCTTATTAGCAGTAGCACGTTTTACGCCCAGCGCTACTGCTAAGCCGTAGCCATACAACCTTTTCCCTCCCCCTCCCCCTCCCCCATCCTCTCTTCCTCATTTTCCCCTAGCTCCCACCTCCTCTCTCCCTCACTTTGCTTCTTCCTCACTACTTCTCCCCCATTAGTCTCCTTCGTCTACCTGCCTTTCTCTCTCTTTATTACTCCTAGCTAACTACACCACCTCCATTAATGCATCTCCTTTCTCTTTTTCCTTCCCCCTCCACTAGTTGAACTTGTCTCCTCCCAAACTAGCTAGCTAGGTAGATGTAGCATTTAGTGAAGTGACCTATGTACCCCTAACTAGATCTAGCCTTGTCAAGAAGAGCTTTGTCCACTTTTGATCTCCGTAACTATGTCATCATCTCACCGTGCTCGATCTCGAGATAGGTGATTAAAAATTTATGCTTTTGCAAGAATGGAAATATGTGTATGTGTGTGCGATATGACATAATCGGGTGATATGATGGAATTGTGCGTGTGGCATGAGTTGACGCCGAATTGTGCTTGTGAGTCGCGTATGTTTTGCCGAAATGTCGATTTATTTCCTTTTCTGCGAATTTCGGGCAAACTCTATATGTCCTATTTTTAGGGAAGGTCATGCTGAATTTTTGTATGACTTTGATGCGTGAATGCATTTTTATAATCAATTTGTTTATTATTACCGTGCAGGCGTTCATGATGGTCAGTGGAACGATGGTGGACAGGTGGTTGCGGTCGGCGGTGCAGGACATGAAAAAAAAACCTGACAGAGGTTTTATGTCTCTGTCGAGGATGCAAAGGACGAGTTTGGCTCGACCCCTCTGACGATGGTCGTGTCAAAGCGCACCTGCTCATGACTGGTTTCATGGATGGCTATACTCGGTGGACAATTGAAGATGAGGATGATGATGTTGAGGACGCCGACGGGGCAGACGACACGGGGCAAGACGAAGAGATGATTGATAATGGCGGCAGAGAAGGGGCCGGACATGGCGTCGGGGAAGAGGCCAGGCATGGCGGCGAAGAAGGGGCCAGACATGGCGGCGGGGAAGAGGCCAGACATGGCGGTAGAGAAGGGGCCAGACATGGCGGCAGAGAGAACATGGACTCCACGCCACAGAATTCGTCGATAATAAGTTCAATCATGTGGGACCCTCATGTTCAAGCACTGCTTCACAAGGAGATGAGTACTGAGAGACCTGCTTCTAGAGAGGAGGCCAAGTTGCAGCAACTGGTGGTAGACTCGAACACTCCATTGTATCATGGTTGCAATCCTGAGCTGACCGTCTTGAGTTTCATGCTCGCACTCCTGAAGATGAAGGCTAAAAACAAATGGATCGACACTAGCCTCAATGAGCATCTCAAGTACCTAAAGGATGTTCTTACCACAGGGAATCTATGTCCTACTAGTGTGGATGAGGCCAAGAAGATCGTGTGCCTTCTTGATCTACTGCACGTTAGATACCATGCATGCATCAACGATCGCATAATTTATCAGAAGGAGCACACGAAAAAACAAGCTGTCCGGTGTGCAATGCTTCTCGATACAAGAGGGCCAGGAAGAAATCTCCCCAGAAAGTTGTATGGTACTTACCGATCACTCCCCGTCTCCAGCGGTATTTCGTAGATCCCAAGGAAGCAAAGCTCATGCGCTGGCACGCGGAGAGGAAGAAGCCCGACGATGGAGATGATCCGAAGATGAGACACGTCGTGGATGGAAGCCAGTGGAGAGCGTTCAATGACAATTATCGGTATTTCACATGTGATGCAAGGAACATCATGCTCGGCGTGTGTACCGATGGCATGAATCCGTTTGGCAACCAGAACACCAACCATAGCACATGGCCCGTGTTTGTATGGATGTACAACCTCCCCCTTGGTTGTGCATGAAGTCGAAGTACATACACATGAGCATGCTGATTCAAGGGCCGAAACAACCGGGGAATAATATTAATCAGTATCTGGGCTACTTCAAGAGGATTTAGACACGTTATGGAAAACACCGCCAAGACATGGGACACCAAAGAAAGGCGTAGTATTTCTATATGAGAGCCGTGTTGATCACGACGGTGCACGACTATCTCGATTCTGAGATATGTCGAGGCCGTGTGTGCCATGGATATTGTGGATGCATGCGGTGCATGGATGATACGACGCCTCAAAGCCTAACGTCAAGGAAAGATGGCGGGTCTGGGAAAATCGTGTACATGGGGCATCGAAGATGGCTCGAGAAGGACAACCCGTGGAGATCTATTCAATGGTGAGGCTAAGCATCGAGGACCTCCACGTAAGCGGAGTGACGCCGAAATCGATGAGCTGTTGAAAAACCGGGAACAGTGCCCCGCACCGGGAAAGACGATGAAAAAGGCGCCGGAGCCGCTGCTGAAGGTATGGAAGACGAGGTCTGTTTTCTGGGACTTGGAGTACTGGCACAAACTCGACACGCCTCATTGCCTTGATCAAATGCATATATGTAAGAATGTCCTTGAGAGCTTGCTTGCGACACTGATGAACATGTCGGATAAGACCAAGGATGGGCCGAAGGCAAGAAAAGACTTGCAAGATTTGAAAATCAGGGAAGGTCTGCACATGCTGCCCTGTAAAAAGTCAGAGGAGACAGAGCCGGAGACAGAGGCGCGGGAGAAGAAGGGCAAAAAAGTAAAGGAAGAGGATTATTGCCCCCCTTCTTGCTTCACCTTAAGTCCGTCTGAGATTGATCAATTCTTCAAGTGCCTTACTGGAATCAAAGTTAATTCCAGTTATTGTGGCAAGATAAGCAGATATCTAGACATGAAGAAGAAAAGGTTCAGCGGGATGAAGTCCCATGACTATCATGTGATGATGACGCAGATACTACCTATTGCCCTTAGAGGGATAACAGACAAACACGTCCGTGACACGCTTATTAGTCTCTGCAACTTTTTCGACGTCATCTCTCAAAAGTCGATCAGTGTGAAGCAGCTCTGAAGGCTACAAGAAGAGATCGTTGTGATACTAAATGAGCTTGAGATGTACTTCCCGCCTGCGTTCTTTGACGTCATGGTGCATCTGTGTGCCCATATTGTGAACGACATAATAGACCTGGGGCTGTCATTCCTGCACAACATGATGCCGTTTGAGAGGACGAATGTGATCATCAAAGAATTCATTTGTAACATGTCCCGTCCTGATGGAAGCATCGTCCAGGGCTATCTGACACGAGTGCATCTCTTTCTGCGAGAATTTTCTATATGACGCACTACCGGCTCGGTGTTGGTTTGCCCGCTAACAAGCATGATGGGAGGCTCGAAGGAGAAGGTCACTCCAACGGTCGCAGGGAACTGCACGTGGCCTACTCAGATCGAGGCAACGACTTTGATAGAGCAAACTTGGTAGTGCTACAACACCTAGACCAGGTAGATCCTTTCGTGGCACTGCACAAAGAAACTATCGCAAAGAATTATCGTGACTGGGGGGTTATGCAGGATGGACACCAAAGTTACTAGAGAGCACAACTCCACTTTCCTGCATTGGTTCAAATAGCATATTATTGCTAATCCCCCGGAAGAGGGCTCTAAGGACGGATTGCTCATATACACCTTAGCACATGGCCCCTCGCCCAACATCGTCACCTATCAGGCATTCGATATCAAGGGATACACGTTCTACACGGAGGCCAAAGATATGGACAGTGATGATCAGAACTCAGGGGTGACGATGGAATGCATGACCGGCAAAGTGAAAACGGCAAGAATCGAGAGATTTTATGGAAGGGTCGAGGACATCTGGGAGCTTGACTACTCTGGACTGCACAACACGACGATGTTCCATGTCAGATGGGCTAAGAATGTCGAAAGAGAAACCAGTATTTCACTACCATGACTATACCTGACGCCAAGAGCGCTACCGTGAACGCTATCACAAAAAATGAACCATGGGTACACGCTAAGCACGTGACATAATGCTTCTTCATAACCAACCCGTGCAATCCCAGCTGTGTTGTCGTGAGGAGAGACAAAAGGAACATCATTAGAATGGATGGAGTCACCAAAGAGGAAGACTACGACCAGTACGACAACCCAATGAGGGAAGATGACGATGACGATGAACTATACATCAAAAGAAGAATCAATACTACATTACCTAAGAAAGATCGTACTCCATGGAAAAGGAAAAGTCACAATGCCGGAATTTGGACATGTCATATTTGGAAAATGATGATTATGTGTAGGGTAAATGATCCAAGTGGCCTAAGTTTCGCCGGAATGTTGATTTATTTCCGTTCCGGTGAATTTCAGGCGCTCGATTTGTCCACTTTTTAGCAAAGGTCATGCCGAAATTTTCCGTGAATTTTGGCATGACTTGTGCTAGAAAGTAGGTATATCGAGTGCCGGGATTTGCTGGGAAATGGCATTCGGCAAACATAGATATTTTTATGTCATTTCTCATTTTTTTATAGTTTTAGAATTAAACAAGGAGACTTAATCACAGGAAACATGTCGAACAACGAAGAAACCGGGCCTTCTGACCAAGATGCAGACGAGATGGATTATGAGGGTGAACAACGGCACCTCGACTTTTTGTCTGCTAAGCACAATCAAGGTTTGCAGGTCGGCCTCGATGATGGTACTGACGGCGACATCAACACCGACAGCGCCAGTACCGATGGCGGCGCCGACACCGATGGCGGCGCCGAGACCGGCAGGGAAGGTACTGGTAGGGAAGATACCGACGGGGAAGGTACCGGCGCTGATGCCGCTACCTAAAATAAGAAGCAAAAGAAGCAGAGGATATGAAAACCTAACAAACTCGGCATCAGACGACTGGTGATCACAAAGATGGCCCCTAGAAAGTTTGAGCCATTTGAGCCAGAAGAACCTTGCAAGTGCTATGGGAACCAAGTAGGATGCATCCTACGGGAATGCGCGAGCATCAACGACGATGACTTAAGGAGTAAAGAACATTTGAGGCAGCTGCTCCTGACGAAGTTGCACAAGAGATTCAAGTTCCCCGACCGGGATGATAGCATAGAGCAACCGTGGGATGATCCGAAGATGAAAAAGATTAACAATCACACCATGGGCATGTTCAACAATGATTTGGCCTCTTGGAAAGGGAGGGTGAAACAAGGTATTGAGGCTGAGGAACCCCTGTCCAAGATTCTGGAGGAAAATCCGACACTTACAGAAGAGGAGTTCGAAAAGTTCAAGGACACTTGCGCTACCAAGGCAGCCAAGGCTAAGGCTGCAAATTCAAGAGCCTTCAGCAAAGGAACATGGGGAAGCATCGCCTCAGAAGCTGTGGCTACCTTGGCAAAAGGCCCATATGGGATAAGGAGGACGCGGAACGTGAAGCCGCGGGTCTCCTGCACCCCTTCATGAAAGCCACCAACCACTTGGAGCGTGACTTCATCAGGGCCCGCTACAAGTGGGACAAGGAAAAGAAGGTTTTTTACATGGACCAGATCATAAGGAAATTGATTAGAATACTGGTAATTATTCTTTTACCACCTTACATTTAGCTCCTGATCAAGTCAACTACACTTTCATAAATGGTTCACGTTTCTTCTGCAGGAGAAGCAACACCAGCTTGCAGCCGAAAGCTCTACTTCGCCGATGAGGCCCAAGTGGGACACCCCTCTCAACTAGGCCTTGAACGAACTTAAGGGGCTCCCTTTGGGCCAGTGGCCACAATATGGACGTGTGCACGGCGCCAGAGATGGCGCCACGTGGAAGTTGTTTTATAGCAAGGGCCCGGAGGCCAAGAAGCAGAAAAATAAGTTTAGTCAGGCGGATATCAACGAGAAGGTGAAGCTTGCATTCGAGAAAAAAGTAGCTGAGGACGTGAAAAAAGTAGCCGAGGAGAAAAATGAGTTGCTACAAAGAAAATGATGTACATACATGCTCGCAGTAAATGATTCCGCTACTAACTTGATCCTGGCTATCATCAACTGTATGAAGGAAAATCCAGACAAGACGGTAGATGATTTCCCCATGCCCAGTTTCATCGGGAGCAACTCGGTGAACAACACCACCGCACCATCAACTGCTCACCCAACCGGGCCTGCTCCCGCACCTGCACATAGCAGCCCGTCCTCAGTCTGTAGCGCGCTAGGCGGGCCTTCATCTTTGGCTAAGCTCGACGCCCTCACGGTAATTACATGTCGCACCAACATATATCTATAATATTCCATGTTCGTTGCCTTTCGGATGTTTTACGCCGCAAACATGTGTTTGTAGACCGACGAAACCCCATGCATCATACTCTACTTGATCAAAGGCCAGAAGGTGGACGTGGGAAAGGGGGTGATAACGAAGCCCTTGGAACTCACGTTCCTCGGCCAGGTGATGCCCGGTGGGCACTTTAGGGTTACCTTGTCGAGTGTGATATTGGGTCACGAGGATTTGCCTCCTCCAGTACGGCTAGGGGGAGAGGACGACGAGACCCCGCTGCGAATTGGAAGCTGCAAGGGTTGGTTGTGCTATTGCCGAAGAATCTTCTTCGTCTGGAGCCTGTCGGATGTGGGGTTCCGGTAAAACCCTTAAGGTTCGAACTCTGGGGTGCGCGCGAAGTTCTTTCTCTCCTACCGATCCACGCCCTAGCTTGCTAAGATCACGCGGACAAACTCGACGAACTCACAACACAGAAAGACACGAGGTTTATACTGGTTCGGGCCACCATTGTGGCGTAATACCCTACTCCAGTGTGTGGTGGTGGATTGCCTCTTGGCCTGATGAAGAACAGTACAAGGGGAAGAACAACCTCCTGAGGTTGAGGTGTTCTTGTGCTCTGCAGACTTGTGTGGGTGAGATGGCTCTGAATCAATCCTCTCCTATGGTGGTGGCTAGCTCTACTTATATAGGCCCTGGTCCTCTCCCCAAATATTGAGCGGGAAGGGAGCCAACAATGGCGGGCACATTTGAAAGGGGACAACTAGTACAAACTATCCTGACAAAGGTGGTCTTCGCCTGCGAAAGGCTCTGGTGGTGACGCCGTCTTGGGCTCCACGGTGACCTCTGTCCTGCTGGCCTGCTGGTCTTGGTCTCGGTGCACCGATATGGAAACCTTTGCCTGATGCCTCGGTACTCCGCTACCGCTGGCCTCCTTAGCACCAAAGAGGAAACAAGGACGCCAAGGCCACCGGGCGCCTACCGGTGTCGATCTTCATGGCTCACGTCACGAGAGCCTCGCGAGGTTTGCCCCGCCTTGATATCTCCGCTCCTCGCGAGCCTGCCTAGAGAGGCCGCTCCTGAGGAGGTCTTGCATCATCCGCCTGCGAGGCTTGGCCCCTCGCGAGGGTCTTGAATGCCTTGTTGATGAAGATGGGCCATGCAGGCCTGCTAGCAAAGCCACGCCATGGGCCGCAGGCAGGCAAGTCTGGGGACCCCCGTTCCCAGAACGCAGAAAGTAGCCCCCGGGCCCAAGGTGCGCTCGGGCTTGGCTTCGCGGCGAAGCCAAGGGTCAAGAGCGTAGCGCCGCAGGCCCCAAAAG
Organism: Aegilops bicornis; assembly: GCA_021605145.1. Taxonomy (NCBI): domain Eukaryota; kingdom Viridiplantae; phylum Streptophyta; class Magnoliopsida; order Poales; family Poaceae; genus Aegilops; species Aegilops bicornis. The sequence goes on along the minus strand of CM038675.1, from coordinate 376,604,569 downwards.
CCTGCGGCCTTGGCCGATGCGTGACGGTTGATTGGACGTGGGCGTCTTCACTTCCCCACGGTGCCTCGACAACTGCCTGACTTGACAAGTCCCTGCGGCATGCAAGGAAATTTTCATTACCTGTGATCGTGGGGGCGCCGGTTGGCCTTCTTCCGCTATAAATGGGGAGGGGGCGGAGCCCCCGTCGCCCATCCCTTCTTGGCTCACTCGCTCCTTCCTCCTTGCTCCACTGCTAGCAGTAATGGCGTCGTCGAAGAGGTTCTCCGCCGCGGAGAAGGGCAAAGCCCCTCGGGAGGGACCTGGCTCTCCGGCGCCTAAGCGAGGACGTGGCCGTCCCCGCAAGCATGACACGACCCCCGCCGTGGCCCCCGGCTCTCAGGGCGCCGCCGCAGTGGGCGGCAGGGGTCGCTCCAGTCGCGGCAGTCCCGTCGACGAGAGGAGGCATGCCGTGGTTGCGCGACCTCCCCGGCCGCGGTTCCATGCGTCAGAGGTGCTGCCGGAGTTCGTTGTCTGGTCGGAGGATCCGGCCGGCAGCTGGCTCCACCTTCCCCGCTTCTTTGCCGATGAGCTGCCGACCTCTGGTCCAGGCGGGCTCTGGCTGCAGGCAGACGGCTACTGCAGCCGGGCTTCTTGGGTCGCGGTCGAGGTCTCCATCACGGGAAACATAGCTCTGGCCCGCGGTTGGCAGACGTTCACCCGCGCGCGCGGCCTGGGCAGGCGGTGCACCCTCCACTTCAAGTTCGACGGAGACGCGACACTCTACGTGAGGGTGTTCGGGGAAGATGGTCGCCGTGCCGGATGCTGCCCCGAGGTGAACGACGGCGAGGAGGTGCTCGGCCTTGGTGATGGTCGGGACGAGGAGGAGGATGAGCCCGCCGGCCGCGCCTCGTCTGGCTATGGTGGCTCCTCCCTTGGCGACAGTTCCAACATCGGCGGCCTTGATCAGCCACCACGCCGCCGCCCCCGCTTCGAAGGTGGTAGCGGGTCGTCTCGTCGCCGCGCATCAGTGAAGCGCGAGGAGGGGTCCGACTAGACCCGGTACGTCGTCAAGGCCCTGCCCCCGTCGGCTGCCGCAGGAGCGATCACCACTTTTGTTATGTTCCCCTTTCCCTTCCTGCATCAAAATGAAACCAGCATGGGCCCGGAGGGGCGTTTATCGAACCTTAACTTATTAGTCATTATGCTATGCTTGTTGTTTCAGTGCTGTGTGGCTATTTTGCGCAAAGATAGATTAGCCTGGTGCATTCGGGGCGCCCTCCTCCTTACGAGGCGTTTATTTCCTCGTGTCCATCTTGACCTTGTGGTCTGCGATTGCTCAGGAACTGCAAAAAATTTGTTAGGGAGTTTGCCAGGAGACTTGTCTTTCACCCAAGCCTTGACCCGACGCTTTATATCGCGGTACCCGTGGAGCACGGATTAGGAGAAATGTGCCAGCTTTCAGGCTCGAACGAGGGTGGCTCGCGAGGACGAGAAGGCAGAGAGAAGAAAAACACTCGCGAGGGCGCCTGCCTAGCCCCCCTTGCGAGGTATGCAAGAGAGAAAACACGAGCGAACCAGAGCCGGAAAATGCGGTAAGAGGCGAGGGAATCAATCAACAAGGAACACCAAAAGCAAACTTTGATTAAGGAAAAGCGAGCCAACTACGGAAAGCAAATGAAAAGCCGCATCCGGCACCTAATCTAGTCTTCAAGTCTTCTCACCAGCGCGGAGCTAAGTGCTGCCACTAGGCGTGGGAGGGAGCCCCAGGGCCTGAGGGCGGCGCTCCTGAGACTCCGGGGCGTGTACAACCCCGCTTATTATTACGTGAGAGTGTCACGGGCGGCGATTCTTCACAGTGCACTGGCCTTCTTCATGTGCTCGGGCCTTGCTTCATGGGTAGAACTTTCGGAGGTGCTGGATGTTCCAGGCGTTCTGGATAGGTATCCCATCCTATGTCTCCAGGCGCGCGGCGCCAGGCCTAGAGACATTGACGACCCTGAACGGTCCCTCCCACATGGGTGAAAGCTTGTGCAGCCCTTCCCTGGAGAGGACCCGCCTCAGGACGAGGTCGCCCACCTCGAGCGTCCTGGAGCGGATGCTGCGGCAGTGGTATTGATGTCTACTACACAACCTTCTTCTTGTAGACATTGTTGGGCCTCCAAGTGCAGAGGTTTGTAGGACAGTAGCAAATTTCCCTCAAGTGGATGACCTAAGGTTTATCAATCCGTGGGAGGCGTAGGATGAAGATGGTCTCTCTCAAGCAACCCTGCAACCAAATAACAAAGAGTCTCTTGTGTCCCCAACACACCCAATACAATGGTAAATTGTAAAGGTGCACTAGTTCGGTGAAGATATGGTGATACAAGTGCAATATGGATGGTAGATATAGGTTTTTGTAATCTGAAAATATAAAAACAGCAAGGTAACTAAAGGTAAAAGTGAGCGTAAATGGTATTGCAATGCTAGGAAACAAGGCCTAGGGTTCATACTTTCACTAGTGCAAGTTCTCTCAACAATAATAACATAATTGGATCATATAACTATCCTCAACATGCAACAAAGAGTCACTCCAAAGTCACTAATAGCGGAGAACAAACGAAGAGATTATGGTAGGGTACGAAACCACCTCAAAGTTATTCTTTCCAATCAATCCGTTGGGCTATTCCTATAAGTGTCACAAACAGCCCTAGAGTTCATACTAGAATAACACCTTAAGACACAAATCAACCAAAACCCTAATGTCACCTCAAGTATCCGTGGGTATGATTATACGATATGCATCACACAATCTCAGATTCATCTATTCAACCAACACATAGAACCTCAAAGAGTGCCCCAAAGTTTCTACCGGAGAATCACGACGAAAACGTGTGCCAACCCCTATTCACAGGTTCATGGGCGGAACCCGCAAGTTGATCACCAAAACATACATCAAGTGAATCACGTGATATCCCATTGTCACCACAGATACGCATCGCAAGACATACATCAAGTGTTCTCAAATCATTAAAGACTCAATCCAATAAGATTGCTTCAAAGGGAAAACTCAATCCATTACAAGAGAGTAGAGGGGAGAAGAAACATAAGATCCAACTATAATAGCAAAGCTCGCGATACATCAAGATCGTGCGAATCAAGAACACGAGAGAGAGAGAGAGAGAGAGATCAAACACATAGCTACTAGTACATACCCTTAGCCCCGAGGGTGAACTACTCCCTCCTCGACATGGAGAGCGCCGGGATGATGAAGATGGCCACCGGTGAGGGTTCCCCCATCCGGCAGGGTGCCAGAACAGGGTCCCGATTGGTTTTTTGGTGGCTACAGAGGCTTGCGGCGGCGGAACTCCTGATCTATTCTCCGCTCGGAAGTTTTAGGCACGTGAGTATATATGGGTGCAGGAAGTACGTCGGTGGAGCTGGGGCCCCACGAGGCGGGGCGCGCCTAGGGGGCGCACTTCACCCTCGTGGGCACCTCCCTTCTCTCCCGACGTGGGGTCCAAGTCCATCCGTAGCTTTCCTTCCAAAAATAACTTCTCCAGCTTGATTTCGCCTGCTTCAATTCGCTTGATATTCCTTTTCTTCAAACACCGAAATAGGCAAAAAAGCAATTACGGGCTGGGCCTCCGGTTAATAGGTTAGTCCCAAAAATAATATAAAAGTGGAAAATAAAGCCCAATATTTCCCAAAACAGTAGATAATATAGCATGGAGCAATCAAAAATTATAGATACGTTGGAGACGTATCAAGCATCCCCAAGCTTAATTCCTGCTCGTCCTCGAGTAGGTAAATGATAAAAAAAAGATAATTTTTGATGTGGAATGCTAGTTGGCATAATTTCATTGTAATTCTTCTTACTTGTGGTATGAATATTCAGATCCGAAAGATTCAAGATAAAAGTTCATATTGACATAAAAGCAATAATACTTCAAGCATACTAACTAAGCAATTATGTCTTCTCAAAATAACATGGCCAAAGAAAGTTCATCCCTATAAAATCATATAGTTTAGTCATGCTCCATTTTTGTCACACAAGAATGCTTTCATCATGCACAACCCCGATGACAAGCCAAGCAATTGTTTCATACTTTAGTAATCTCAAACTTTATAAACCTTCACGCAATACATGAGCGTGAGCCATGGATATAGCACTATGGGTGGAATAGAATATGATGATGGGGGTTATGTGGAGAAGACAAAAAAGGAGAAGATCTCACATCAATGAGGCTAATCAGTAGGCTATGGAGATGCCCATCGATTGATGTTAATGCAAGGAGTAGGGATTGCCATGCAACGGATGCACTAGAGCTATAAATGTATGAAAGCTCAACAAAAGAAACTAAGTCGGTGTGCATCCAACTTGCTTGCTCACGAAGACCTAGGGCATTTGAGGAAGCCCATCATTGGAATATACAAGCCAAGTTCTATAATGAAAAATTCCCACTAGTATATGAAAATGACAAAACAAGAGACTCTCTATCATGAAGATTATGGTGCTACTTTGAAGCACAAGTGTGGGGGAAAAAGGATAGTAGCATTGCCGCTTTTTATTTTTTTTATTTTTTTGGGCCTTCTTTTTTTCTTTTTGGCCTTTCTCTTTTTTTATTGGGACAATGCTCTATTTAATGATGATCATCACACTTCTATTTATTTACAACTCAATGATTACAACTCGATACTAGAACAAAGTATGACTCTATATGAATGCCTCCAGCGGTGTACCGGGATATGCAATGAATCAAGAGTGACATGTATGAAAGAATTATGAACGGTGGCTTTGCCACATATACTATGTCAACTACATGATCATGCTAAGCAATATGACAATGATGAATGTGTCATGAAGAACGGTATGGTGGAAAGTTGCATGGAAATATATCTCGGAATGGATATGGAAATGCCATAATAGGTAGGTATGATGGCTGTTTTGAGGAAGATATAAGGAGGTTTATGTGTGAAAGAGCGTATCATATCACGGGGTTTGGATGCACCAAATAAGTTTGCACCAACTCTCAATGTGAGAAAGGGCAATGCACTGCATCAAGAGGCTAGCAATGATGGAAGGGTGAGAGTGCGTATAATCCATGGACTCAACATTAGTCATAAAGAATACATATACTTATTGCAAAAATCTACAAGCCATCAAAAACCAAAGTACTACGCGCATGCTCCTAGGGGGATAGATTGGTAGGAAAATACTATCGCTCGTCCCCGACCGCCACTCATAAGGAGGACAATCAAATAACACCTCATGTTTCAAATTTTTTACATAACGTTTACCATACGTGCATGCTACGGGACTTGAAAACTTCAACACAAGCATTCTTCAAATTCACAACTACTCAACTAGCACGACTTTGATATTATCACCTCCATATCTCAAAACAATGATCAAGCATCAAACTTTTCTTAGTATTCAGCGCACTCAAAAGAAAGTTTTACAAATCTTGAATACCAAGCATATTAGGATTAATTAAGAAAATTACCATGCTATTTAAGACTCTCAAAATAATATAAGTGAAGCATGAGAGTTCATCTATTTCTTCAAAATAAAACCACCATTATGCTCTAAGAGATATAAGTGAAGCACTAGAGCAAACGACAAACTACTCCAAAAAGATATAAGTGAAGATCAATGAGTAGTTGAATAATTTATAGAACTATGTGAAGACTCTCCCATTTAATAATTTCAGATCTTGGTATTTTATTCAAACAGAAAGCAAATCTAAAGAAAATAAAATTATGCTCCAAGCAAAACACATATCATGTGGTGAATAAAAATATAGCTCCAAGTAAAGTTACCGATGAACGAAGACGAAAGAGGGGATGCCTTCCGGGGCATCCCCAAGCTTAGGATCTTGGTTATCCTTGAATATTACCTTGGGGTGCCTTGGTCATCCCCAATCTTAGGCTCTTGCCACTCCTTATTCCATAGTCCATCGAATCTTTACCCAAAACTTGAAAACTTCACAACACAAAACTTAACAGAAAATTCGTAAGCTCCGTTAGCGAAAGAAAACAAAACACCACTTAAAGGTACTGTAATGAACTCATTATTTATTTATATTGGTGTTAAACCTACTGTATTCCAACTTCTCTATGGTTTATAAACTATTTTACTAGCCATAGAGTCATCAAAATAAGCAAACACCACATGAAAAACAGAATCTGTCAAAAACAGAACAGCCTGTAGTAATCTGTAACTAACGCAAACTTCTGGAACTCCAAAAATACTAAAATAAATTGGTGGACCTGAGGAATTTGTCTAGCAATCATATTAAAAAAGAATCAACTAAATATCACTTTCCAGTAAAAAGTCTAGCTAATCTCGTGAGTGCTAAAGTTTCTGTTTTTTACAGCATGATCATAAAGACTTCACCCAAGTCTTCCCAAAGGTTCTACTTGGCACAAACACTAATTAAAACATAAAACCACATCTAAACAGAAGATAGATGGATTATTTATTCATAAACAGAACCAAAAAGCAATAAACTAAAATAAAATTGGGTTGCCTCCCAACAAGCGCTATCGTTTAACGCCCCTAGCTAGGCATTATGATTCCAATGATGCTCACATAAAAGATAAGAATTGAAACATAAAGAGAGCATCATGAATAATATGACTAGCACATTTAAGTCTAAAGCACTTCCTATGCATAGGTATTTTGTGAGCAAACAACTTATGGGAACAATAATCAACTAGCATAGGAAGGCAAAACAAGCATAACTTCAAAATTTTAAGCACATAGAGAGGAAACTTTATATTATTGCAATTCCTACAAGCATACATTCCTCCCTCATAATAATTTTCAGTAGCATCATGAATTAATTCAACAATATAACCAGCACCTAAAGCATTCTTTTCATGATCTACTTTCATAGAAATTTTACTACTCTCCACATAAGCAAAATTCTTCTCATTCGGAATAGTGGGAGTATCATAAGAGACTTGAATACTATAAATTGTTTCCACATTAAAAGAGTAATGTTCAGAGAAAGGGTACTCATAATCATGACAAGTTTTATAAATATAATCGTCACTACTCTTTATAGCATAAGTTTTATCACAATAATCATCATAAGTAGCAACTTTGTTCTCATCATAATCGATTGAAACCTCTTCCGAAATAGTGGATACATCACTAAATAAAGTCATGACCTCTCCAAATCCACTTTCATAAATATTATAAGATTCAACATCCTCCAAAATAGTGGGATCATTACTTCCTAAAGTTGACACTCTTCCAAACCCACTTTCATCAATATAATCATCATAGGTAGAAGGCATGCTATCATCATAACAACTTTGCATATCGAAACTTGAGAGGCTAAAAATATCATCATTATTAAACATAGCATCCCCAAGCTTGGGACAAACATTAATTGCAGCAAATATATTCTCAAATATTTCATCCTTATCAAACAAAGCTTCCCCAAGCTTGGGCCTTTTCATATCATAAGCATAATCACTCTCATCATTAATAGTATAGCAAACATTATTATCATATTCTTCCAAGCAAGTGCCAATAAGATTTTCAAGATCATAAGGAGTATCATTATCTTCATTTTCATGAGGCACAACAATAATAGGAGCAACTTTATTTGGGAGAGATACCTTTTTACCTCTCTTCCTTTTTCTTTTCTTCTTCTTCACATCATGTGTGGGTTCAATCCTCTTCTTGGAGCTCCTTATTAGTGAGATTGGTTGAATAGATGGCTCCTCCTCGTTACCTGATTCATCATAAGAAATAATAGGAGGATATTGGGAAGTCTCTTCCCTTTCATTAGCATTATCTTCATCTTCTATTTGTTTTCTTTTCCTTATGTAATTGGCAATATAAGGATTTTCAATACAATTCACCGCACAATACATATAAATTTTCTCTAGATCAAAATGAAGAACTTTATCAAGGGCAAATTTTGGAATATCCTTAGTTATCGTTTAATTTCTTCATAACCCAAGAGCAAACTAAGTTCATTATGATGTGCAAGGGAAATCAAGTCATCACAATTTTTCGACACGATACGATCATGAAACAATTTGCATTGGGTACTAAAATGATCACATTCATTGCAAAGTTCACAAGTATGGCTAAGAATTTTTTTCCAGCACATTCATCTAGCTCTTCTTGCAACAATTTGGTTTCTAAGTACTTATGCCTCTTGCAATATCTATCTTCCCTATTTGGTGTGTACTTACAAACCCAATGCACTCCACAAAAATTGACATGTTTATAGGAGGCATTTTCATCATAACTAGTGCAATCATCATTAGTACTATGGATATTCAAGGAGTTCATACTAACAACATTGCAATCATGCTCATCATTCAAAGATTTAGTGCCAAACATTTTAATGCATTCTTCTTCTAACACTTTGGCACAATTTTCCTTTCCATAAAACTCACGAAAGATATTAAAAAGATGAAGCGTATGAGACAAACTCAATTCCATTTTTTAGTTTTCTTTTATAAACTAAACTAGTGATAAAACAAGAAACAAAAAGATTCGATTGCAAGATCTAAAGATATACCTTCAAGCACTAACCTCCCGCAACGGCGCCTTAAAAGAGTCGGATGTCTACTACACAACCTTCTTCTTGTAGACGTTGTTGGGCCTCCAAGTGCAGAGGTTTGTAGGACAGTAGCAAATTTCCCTCAAGTGGATGACCTAAGTTTTATCAATCCGTGGGAGGCGAGGGATGAAGATGGTCTCTCTCAAGCAACCCTGCAACCAAATAACAAAGAGTCTCTTTATGCCCCAAAACACCCAATACAATGGTAAATTGTATAGGTGCACTAGTTCATGAAGAGATGGTGATACAAGTACAATATGGATGGTAGATATAGGTTTTTGTAATATGAAAATATAAAAACAGCAAGGTAACTAAAGGTAAAAGTGAGCGTAAATGGTATTGCAATGCTAGGAAACGAGGCCTAGGGTTCATAATTTCACTAGTGCAAGTTCTCTCAACAATAATAACATAATCGGATCATATAACTATCCCTCAACATGCAACAAAGAGTCACTCCAAAGTCACTAATAGCGGAGAACAAATGAAGAGATTATGGTAGGGTAGGAAACCACCTCAAAGTTACTCTTTCCAATCAATCCGTTGGGCTATTCCTATAAGTGTCACAAACAGCCCTAGAGTTCATACTAGAATAACACCTTAAGACAGAAATCAACTAAAACCCTAATGTCACCTAGATACTCCAATGTCACCTCAAGTATCCGTGGGTATGATTATACGATATGTATCGCACAATCTCAGATTCATCTATTCAACCAACACATAGAACCTCAAAGAGTGCCCCAAAGTTTCTACCGGAGAATCACGACGAAAACGTGTGCCAACCCCTATGCATAGGCTCATGGGCGGAACCCGCAAGTTGATCACCAAAACATACATCAAGTGAATCACGTGATATCCCATTGTCACCACAGATACGCACGGCAAGACATACATCAAGTGTTCTCATATCATTAAAGACTCAATACGATAAGATTACTTCAAAGGGAAAACTCAATCCATTACAAGAGAGTAGAGGGGGAGAAGAAACATAAGATCCAACTATAATAGCAAAGCTCGCGATACATCAAGATCGTGCCAAATCAAGAACACGAGAGAGAGAGAGATCAAACACATAGCTACTGGTACATACCCTCAGCCCCGAGGGTGAACTACTCCCTCCTCGTCATGGAGAGCGCCAGGATGATGAAGATGACCACCGGTGAGGGTTCCCCCCTCCGGCAGGGTGCCGGAACAGGGTCCCGATTGGTTTTTGGTGGCTACAGAGGCTTGCGGCGGCGGAACTCCCGATCTATTCTCCGTTCTGGAAGTTTTAGGGTACGTGAGTATATATGGGTGCAGGAAGTACGTCGGTGGAGCTTCGGGGCCCCCACGAGGCAGGGGGCGCGCCATGGGGGGGGGGGGCGCCCCCCACCCTCGTGGGCACCTCCCTTCTCTCCTGACATGGGGTCCAAGTCCATCCGGTAGCTTTCCTTCCAAAAATAACTTCTCCAGTTGATTTCGTTCCGTTTCGACTCCGTTTGATATTCCTTTTCTTCGAAACACTGAAATTGGCAAAAAACAGCAATTCTGGGCTGGGCCTCCGGTTAATAGGTTAGTCCCAAAAATAATATAAAAGTGGAAAATAAAGCCCAATATTGCCCAAAACAATAGATAATATAGCATGGAGCAATCAAAAATTATAGATACGTTGGAGACGTATCAGGTATCGCCGCAGTGCTTGTTGGTATCTTGCCGTCCTCAGTGCAGCTTCGCGATAACGCTCCTCCCCCAGCACGAGGTCCATCCCCCGTGTGGCATCCTGCTGCGTTTCATCAAACGGCAGGACCCGTGCGGAGCGATGCTTAACCTCATGAGGAAGGACTGCTTCAGCTCCGTAGACAAGGAAGAATGGGGTCTCGCCCGTTGGCTTGGTGGCGGTGGTGCGGATTGACCACAAAACGGACTAGAGCTCGTCGTGCCAGCCCCTGCCACATGCCTCGAGCTTCTTCTTGAAGGTCTTGGTCTTGAGGCCCCTCAGGACCTCCGCATTGGCGCGTTCGGCCTGCCATTGCTCCTGGGGTGCGCCACCGAAGCGTAGCAGATCTGCGTTCCAAGGTTAGCACAGTAGGTTTTGAAGAGGTTAGTGAACTGCGAGCCGTTATCTGTGATGATGTGGTTGGGGACCCCCAAAGCAGCTCACGAGGCCCTTGATGAACTTGACAGTAGAGCCAGCTGGGATGGTACGGATGGCTTCCACTTCACAAGACTTGGTGAACTTGTCGATGGCGGCGTAGAGGTAGCCTTGTAGCCCCAGTGCGCCGAGGAATGGGCCCAGGATGTCCAGCCCCCAGACCGCGAACGGCCACGTGAGCGGAATGGTTTGGAGGCCCTGAGCCGGCTGATGAATTTGCTTGGAGTGGAACTAGCAGGCTTAACAGGACTTCACCAGCTCAGCTGCGTCGTTGAGCGCAGTTGGCCAGTAGAACCCACTACGGAACACCTTGCCGACGGGGGTCCTTGATGACGAGTGGTGCCCGCAGTCTCCATCGTGTATGTCAGTTAGCAGCTCTTCCCCTGGTCCTTGGAAATGCAGCGCAGCGATACGTCGTTTGGCCGCTTCCTGTACAACTCACCATCCTGGATGTAGTACGCCGTGGCTTGCCGAACCACACGCTCTGCATCGTCCTCACTCTCTGGCAGCGCCCCTTGCATCAGATATTCCTTGAATTCCTTAGTCCAGCACCCCTCCTGAGGGTCGAGCGCCAAGAGCAGGCGAGCTCCTGAGGTCGGGCCACAGACTGGGGCTCCTGAGGCAGGAGGCTGCGGGAGCTCCTCCCGAGGCTAAGCCGTGCTTGACAGTAGTGGTGTCGCCGATGGATTGAAGAGTCGTTCCTCAAAGACACCGGGCTCTAGTGGCTGCCGCTTGGATGCTCTCCTGGCGATGTCGTCGGCTTCCTTGTTGGTGCCCCGGGGCACGTGCTATAGCTCCAGGCCCAAGAACTGCTTCTCCATCTTGCGCACCTCCGCGAGGTATGCCTCCATATGCTCGTCCTTTGGCTCGTATACTTTGTTGGAGAAGTTGACGAGGAGCTGCGAGTCACCTCTAACGGTAAGGCGCTTCACCCCTAGTGCTGCTGCGGCCTTCAGGCCAGCTATGAGGCCTTCGTATTCCGCGATGTTGTTGGAGACCTTCTCGCCCTGCTGAAAGCAGAGCTGCACGGCGTAGTGGAGCTTATCCTGAGTGGGCGAGATGAGTACTGCTCTAGCCCCTGCGCCCTGGTGCGCGAAGGCGCCATCGAAATACATGACCCAACCGTCTGGTGCTTCACTTCCTGGCGAGGTGGACCGGTCTTCGCCTACCGCAAGTGTCGGGACATCCGTCCATTCCGCCACAAAATCAGCGAGCGCGGCTCCCTTGATGACCCTGGTAGTGCTGAACTCTAACTGGAATGCTTGTAGCTCGACGTTCCATTCGGCGACCCTCCCAGCAGAGTTGGGGCTCCTGAGCACCCTCTCCAATGGGTAGGCTGAGACGACCTTGATGGGGTGGCCCTGGAAGTAGTGTCGCAGCTTGCGCAAGGCCACCAAGAGTGCGAGCAGGAGCTCCTGAGGCATGGGCTATCGTGCCCTTGCGTCCTGCAACACCGTGCTAACAAAGTACACCGGGTGCTCGACAAGGGCTGGTGCATTGGTGGGGCATGTGTCTTGCAGGGGCCCGGACGCCTCCTGAGGTGGTGGAACTCCTGGTGCCTGGTCGCTTGCGGGGGTCTCTGTGACGTCGTCCTGCCGAGCTTGGTCTTCCATTGACGCCGCTGCGGCTCCCGTGGCGCCCTCCTGATCTTGCGTCATTTCAGCTGCGGCTCGATGCAGCGCGCCCTTGGCTTGGTGCTCCTCCTGAACCGCCACCAATGCTGCGCCGGCAGAGCACGGGGTAGCGGCGAGGTAGAGCACTAGGGGCTCGAGAGGCCGTGGCGCCACCATCACCGGTCGGCTAGTTAGGTATCTCTTGAGGTCTTGGAAGGCATGGTCGGCCTCCGGGGTCCACTCAAATGGGCCTTTCTTCATCATCAGCTTGAAGAAGGGCAAGGCGTGTTCTCCTAGCTTGGAGATGAAGCGTCCCAACGTAGTCACCCGACCGGCCAGCTTCTGCATTTCTCTGAGGGTCTGCGGTGGGCTCATGTCCTCAATGGCTTTGATCTTCTCCAGGGTCGCCTCGATCCCTCTGTGGGACAAGAGAAAGCACAGCAGCTTGCCGGAAGGGACGCCGAACACGCACTTCTCCAGGTTGAGCCGCAAGTTCACCTGGCGTAGGCTCTCGAAGGTTTCTTCCAGGTCTTGGATCAGGGTCCTCGCCTCCCGAGATTTCACCACAATGTCGTCGACGTAGGCCTCTGTGTTTCTTCCGAGCTGTTGCCCTAAGGTGATGTGCATCAGTCGTTGAAAGGTGGCGCCCGTGTTGCGCAATCCGAAGGGCATGCAAGTGTAATAGTACACCCCACACGGGGTCAAGAAGGCTGTCTTCTCCACATCTTCTACCGCCATCTTGATATGGTGATATCCTGAGAAAGCATCCAGGAAGGACAACAGGTCGCACTCGGCGGTGGAGTCGACGATCTGGTCGATGCGTGGGAGTGGGAACGGATCTTGGGGGCAGGCTTTGTTAAGGTTGGTGAAGTCGACGCACATCCGTTCCTTCCCGCCTTTCTTCGGCACTACGACGGGGTTCGCCAGCCACTCGGGATACCGAACCTCGCGAATGGCACCCGCTGCCTCCAGCTTGCGGGTCTCTTGGACAAAAAAGGCATACTTCTCAGTGGACTGCCATCTCGCCCGCTGCTTCACGGGGCGTACATTGGGGCATACCCTTAAATGATGCTGAATCACCTCTCTCGGGACTCCTACGAGCTGATTGGGCTCCCACGCGAATATATCCTTGTTTGCACGCAAGAACTTCACCAATTCTTCCTCTTGACCTTGGTTGAGGCTGGCACCTATGGTAAAGGTGGCTCCTGAGGGCGCGTCCTCTTTGACCGGCACCTGCTTGGTTTCCGCCTTGTCTTGTGTGAACTATTGCTTCTTCTTGGTCGGTATGGCCCCGTTGGGCTCGGAGGTGCCCGCGTCGGCAGGCTGCGCCGCGGCGGCGGTTTTGAGGGTGAGTTTGAGCGCCGTCACGGCCTCCTTGGTGTCCCCCTTGATGGTGAGGACGCCTTTGCTCCCAGGCATCTTCATGAGGTTGTAGGCCGGATGAGTTTCCGCCATGAACTGGGCGAGAGCTGGGTACCCGAGGATGGCGTTGTACGGGAGGCTGATGAGGGCGATGTCGAAGTCGGCCAGCTCGGTGCGGTAGTTGTCGCGCGTGCCGAAGGTGACGGGGAGGCGGATCTGTCCCAGAGAGCGGGCAGCGCCACCACCAACTCCCGAGAAAGGTTTGCTGAGGGTGAGCCGCTCGAGCGGCACGTGAAGGAGGCTGAAGGCTTCCACGGAGAGCAAGCTGAGGCCAGCACCACCGTCGATGAGGGTCTTGGTGACGGCCATGTGGCAGATGGTGGGCGTGCAGAGCATCGGAAGCATGCCCATGCCGGTGGTGGAGTCGGGGTGGTCTTCCGAGCTGAAGGTGAGGTTGGCCTCCGGCGCAGCCCAACCCGGCGGAGCCCCCGAGCGTTTGGAAGCGGCACCAATCTGGCGGAGGAACGTCTTGACGTGGCGATCAGAAGGCGGTGCTTGAGAGCCGCCTAGCAGGGTCGCGACTACGTGGTGCCCCGGTACTGCGTAGCGAGCAGTGAAGAGGTTGCGGAGTTCCCCCAGGACGCCACCGTGGATCCAGGGAGGTTGAGCAGCCAGGTGCGTGGCTCGCTGGCGAGGGCCATGGGGTGCCAGTTGGCCATGACCTTGTCATCACCCCGGTCTCGAGGACGACCTCCTCGTACGCCAAAGAGAATGTCGACGGGTCCGCCAGCTGTCAGAGCGCCTGCATCTCCGCCTGAACTTGGGTGGCTATCGCACCGCTGCAGCGGGGCCAGGCTCGAGCCCCGGCCCGTCAAGACCGGCCGCGGGAGCGGGAGGCGGGGCACCTGCCATGGGGGCGAAGTGCGATGGCACGGAGCGTAGGCTGGTGGAGAGGAGCTACGGTGCACCCCTACCTAGTGCGCCAAATGTCGGATGTGGGGTTCCGGCAAAACCCTTAAGGTTCGAACTCCGGGGTGTGCGCTAAGTTCTTTCCCTCCTACCGATCCACGCCCTAGCTCGCTAAGATCTCATGATTTAACTCGATTTAACTCGCAACATAGAAAGACACAAGGTTTATACTGGTTCGGGACACCGTTGTGGTGTAATACCCTACTCCAGTGTGTGGTGGTGGATTGCCTCTTGGGCTGATGAAGAACAGTCACTACAAAAAAAAAAGACACTTCCGTGATGATACATGTTTGTCACAGTATGTCATGTTTTCTGTCATGCATGTACATCCATGACAAATTAATGACAGAATCAAGATAGTCATACCTGTGTTGTCGTAGAAGTGTTCCATGACATTACCAAAATTATCATCACGGAAGTGTCCACTTCCATGACGATAAATCGCGCGTCACAGAAGTGCTTTCGTCAAGGGTGACCGACACGTGGCATCCAACGTAACGGAACGACGTTAAGCTATCGGGTCCGGTTTTGGACCCGATAACCCGTTAACAGCCCGGACCAATGGGGATTTTCCACGTGTAAAATCATCATTGGCCGGAGGAAACACATGTTGCCTCACCGTTGGGACAGATGTCATCCACTCATTGGACAGGAGGCGCCTATGATAGGTCAACACGTGGCATGGCCCAACAATGGTCCATTCCGGTGAAAAAGGCCGGCCCAGTAAAAAATAGCAGGCCGGCCCATATAAGGCCTACTTGTGTCAAGTCCATTTAAGCCCATGGCCCATACGAGATGTGCACCGCCCACAACGGCCCGTTAAAGAATTGACACCATTGCAGCCCATCGCCGATTCGAGCCTGCTAATGACCCACTATATATTTGGGCTCAATATCGCCCGATGAGATTTCGGTTCGTTAACGGCCCATTCAAAGGATGGGCCAATTTTGACGATGTACATCTTTCGCCTTTTAGCGACCCATTTAAATATTGGGCTAATTTCCGCCCGGTGTGTCTTTCACCGCTGACGGCCCATAAAGCAGTTGGGCCATTTGCGATCGGACCGATTTCGCCTTTTAGCGACCCATTTAAGTGTTGGGCCAATTTCTGGCCCGGTGTGTCTTCCAGCCTGGTGACGGCCCATATATCTGTTGGGCCATTTGTAGTCGGACCTGAGTTTTGGCCTTTTAGCGACCCATTTAAGTGTTGGGCCAATTCTCGCCCTGTGCCTTTCACCGTTAACGGACCATAAATGAGTTGGGCCATTTGTAGTCGGACCTGAGTTTTGTCATTTTAACGGCCCATGCCCTTCATGGTCCAATACCAGCCCGGTTTCTCTTTCGGCCCGCTAAAGGCCCACAACATAGTTGGGCCATTTACAATATGACCTGACTTTTGGCCTCTTAGCGGCCCATGCTCTACATGGTCCAGTACAAGCCCGTTGTCTCTTTCGGCCTGCTAAAGGCCCACAGTATAGTTGGGCCATATGTAGCCTGAACTTAGTAACGACCTGTTAACGGCCCGTGAAATCAATTAGGCCCACCTATTGCCCGCTTCGATGTCAGCCTGTTAACGACCCGAGAGTTAAGAGGTCCGACCATTAACTTTCGGCCTGGTAACGGACCATTAACTTTATGGGCCCACTAAAGTTCGTACATGTCTTTAGGCCAAATTAGATAATTTGAGCCCATTACGACGAGCAATTATGCATAGGACCAAAACCGATCAAGCAAAGGTATGGCATACAGGGAAAAACGTTGCACATCCAAAGATATATTACAGAAATTACATCCACTGGGCAATCAAAGATTGATGCGGTGCAAATAAATGAACAGAACCTAACAATCTACAATGTCACAATCTGCAACCTCAAAGACGGATGATGCCCATAAGCATGTGGGCAAGTTCTTGCCGCTTTGCTACATCGCCTCTGAAAACATTGGTCAGCTTGTTGTGTCGCACGACCGCACCTCTGATTCCTCCACCATTTCCATCATTCCTTCACCATTAATTGGTTCACAAACATACATTTTTCTCGTTTCATTCGAAAGCAGAGGATACCGAATGATTAGGATGGCGATTTTGGCAGGCTTGTATTATTGATAGTGGATAGTGTCTCAACCACTGCATCATAACATAAATTAGGAGGGGAACCAAACAGATTAATCATGAGTTATTGGCATATTACCTGGCCTAGATTTATTGGAAAGAAACAATTGGGTTGCCTTGCTGTTTTCAGAGTTTGTCTTCTTATCTTAAGTAGCTTGCACCAAATTAAGACACTAGCATTGCTATCATTGGCCAAGTCAGATAATAGGAAAGCAAGATTGGCACAACGGACGTTTGGGCAACTAGCCAACACCAAATTAACACAATATGGCACAGCTATCATCAGCCAGGCAAGGTAATACGAAAGCAACATTGACACAATGAATGAATGGGCAAGCAAAGCAACACTACAATTCTGTAATGTGCATGATATGAGATAGTACACTCATGCAGCTCAGTATGCAAAACTACCAGGCAGTTTTCTTTACAAAAATCAACATTGGCGCCTTTAACATTTTGCTACAACAAATTTTAGATCAGACAAAGGTTGGATTCACGCCGATTAACAAAATACATGCTGATGTAAAAATATAGTGATATACAACAGGTACTTACATCAGCATTGGAGCACAGAGAATTTCAAGAAGATATTTTCCTCGAATGCAATCCCAATGAAGAAAATCTTCTATCATTTAACCTTATTTTCTAAAAGAGAGATGGGTAAGAAACATGTAGAAAATATGATCAGAATGCTATAAAATTTCATGATGCGAGGATACGCACATGCTTCTTAGAATGGAGTTGACATTCTTTTGCTAGACTGGAGCGGACTAGTTCTTTGGCCACTGGAATCTGGTTATTATCAGTGGGAGTTTGGTTTCTCTGTGCTGGAGCATTATCTATGAAAAATGGAGTTGGTTTATTATATCCTGGCATTTGGATCTTTTGCAAAGACCTGGTTTGTAACCCTTCAGATTCTAACATAGTCATCTTCCCCCTGCATGCCTTATATAGAAGAATGGTGCTTCAATTATAAAACATGCTACAGCAGAGATGGAATAGGTACTGAAGAATAGAAAGGCATGGCATATTGACATGTATTCCCTCCATCCGGAAATAAATAGATGGGTCTAGGCGTATTTCAGTTCTAGATACATCAAGTTTTATCCATTTCTGCGACATGTAATCCGGACGGAGGGAGTATGATGTAAGATCTAGGGATACGACAGGACAACACAGTAAAAAAAACACTAAAAACCCACTGCAGAACCAAAGTAATCAAACCCACTGATATGAGTTAGTACACTCATGCAGCTCAGGAAGCAAAACTACCAGGCAGTTTCCTTACAAAAATCAACATTGTGGCCTTTAATCATACATTTTGCTACAACTAAATATAGATCAGATAAAGGTTGGATTCACGCCGATTAACAAAATTCATTCTGATGTAAAAATATAGTGATATACAACAGGTACTTACATCTGCATTGGAGTACAGAGAATTCCTGCAAGAATCTTTCCTCACAGATGATACCAAAGGCAGTAAATTCTTCTATCTCGTTAAGCTTATTTTCTAAAAGAGAGATGGGTAAGAAACATGTAGAAAATATGATCAGCATGATTTAATATTTCATGATGCTAGGATACGCACACGCTTCTTAGAATGGAGTTGACATATTTTTGCCGGACCGGAGCGGACTAGTTCTTTGGCCACTGGAATCTGCTTATTATCAGTAGGAGTTGGGTTTCTCTGTGCTGGAGTAGTATCTATAAAAACTGGAGTTGGTTTATTATCTCCTGGGGTTTGGATATTTTGCAAAGACCTGGTTTGTAACCCTTTAGATTCTAACATAGTCGTCTTCCCCTTGCATGCCTTGTATAGAAGAATGGTGCTTCAATTATAAAACATGATATAGCAAAGATGGAATATGTACTGAAGAATAGAAAGGCATGACATATTGACATGTATTCCCTCCATCCGGAAAAAAATGGATGGGTCTAGGCGTATTTCAGTTCTAGATACATCCTTTTTATCCATTTCAGAACATGTAATCCGGACGGAGGGAGTATGGTGTAAGAGCTAGGGATACGACAGTGACAACACAAGAAAAAAACACTAGTTGAATGAAAAAGCGTATGCTAGCGGAATACGCATGAAAAAACTAAGGCAGCATACACGTGTATGATTGAGAAACTAAGATGGCATTGCAATAGAGCACTAGAACAACACTTCAATGTAAAAAACATGGTATGGTAGACAGATGAAGTACGTACTGATGAATAACAATGCATAAGATATTCAGAAGCATGATGTCCAAATTAAGCAGATGGCATTGCGATAGAGTAGAATGACAATACTTGAATTTGAAAACATGTTATCATGAATGGAATAGGTACTGAAAAACAGGAAGGCATGACATATTTACATGCATGATCAGCATGCTAAGCACATGGCATTGCAACAGCAGTACATACACTCTGTGACATTATATGCATGGTGTACCCATATCACGGGCCAAGTTAGAGCAAGGACCTTGTGGGGTGAAGAGGATTCAACATCTTTACGCAAGTCTTCAAGAACTGCCTTTACATGTTCCATCATGTTGGGTATCATTGACATCAAGTTTATTGTCCTTTACATTGCTCCGTGAGGTTCTTGTGGATATATCAGTGTGTGCAATTATATCTGACATGCATGGAAGACAACTAGTAGTTAGATTTATGTAATGAGTGCCTGTAGGAGAAAACATAAATAGTAGGACTTGGGTTAACTAGCAGTAACAGGTCTCAAAAACTAAAGGGAGAACACATACGAAAGCTACATAATATGTATCGTTTGTACTCGAGATTAACTAGATGGCACACAAAAGTATTAAAGAACAACATAGGTAATACTAGAAGTGGTATAATACTATAATCACCAGCCTGTGGGATAGCATTTGCTGATGGATGATAACTATGGAACATCGTTACCTAAAGAACAAGTATCTTAGCTGAACTATGGAACAACGTTACCTCCTGAACAAGACCCGTAAGAGATCAGCATGAATATACAGTGAAATGTGATAATCTATTTTCCATGCTTAGATGAATAACAAAGCCATAAATGTTGCACACAAGTAAGATGAGGGTACAACCTAACTGGCCGCCATCCATAGGAGTGATGTGCTGACTTGTCGATGGCCCTGCAGTTATTGTGGTTGTCTATGTCGAGCACGCGCATTCGATGCAGGGAATTGTTGAGTGGGGACTATAGCTCCCTTCTGGTGTATGCTTCCCTTGTTGGAGCAGCTGCGGTGAGTCGAAAGACAGTGTGGCTGAAGATGCAGATAACGCATAATGTTAAGAACGATACATCTCTTTGATCTGACGAAATACACTAAGAGATCAACAGAAAGGTACGAGAGTGGTCACACGTCTGTTGACTGAGACTAAATTGGGGTCACACTATTTTATTTTATTTTGGTACTGTCCGATCTATGCCAGATGGCTTGATGGCCGTCTTGTGCCTCCCCGATAACATTGTTAGGAATCTTCCCTGAAGAGCCAGTGACCAACGGCAGAGCAGCTTGCCTCCGTCGTCCGTGGCCCCGGCCAAAACCCCGCTCCCCGCCCCACCGCATTGCCGTGGTTGCGCTGCCCCCGGGCCAATCCACAAAGACTCCCTGTCATCCAGGTCCGACGGCGGCAGTACCTTGAACCCACGCAACTCTAAGATAGCCATATAAGTGCTGCTACCACGGCGAACGTGCGGCCCCGCACCCTTATGTTAGACACCAGCCAACCGGGAGCCTAGGAGCTCCGCTGCCTCAAGGGGTGCTGCTTCCCATTGGGAATCGATTGGCCCAGAATAAAAATTCAGACAACTGACGCCTAAATAAAGTGATTTGAGATGAGGGTAATGACCTATCTGGCGGCATGGTGAAGTAGGCAGGTCCAGCTACCGAGTCGGTGAGGCCGGCGCGGTTGCGGTGGCCACCGGTGGTAGGGAAACAACAATGTCGCGACGGTCGACGACTACGGGGAAGCAGCGCCGGGACTCTGGACAGATCTGAATTTGGAGCCGCTCCGGCACCGTGAACAATGGCGGGGGTGAATCGGCTCCGGTACGGTTCACGAGGCCACCGTCGAGGCAGCTCTAGCAGCACGGAATAAGAGGCACACGGCCCAGTGCACGACGGCAAATGGACAGCGTCTCCGGCATTAGGGAGGAGGGCGGCTGTGAAATTGGTGCGGTGGGGGCGCCATGGAGGAGGGGCTGTGGTTTCGCATCTCGGGAGAAGGGAACTTCCGGGGAGAAGGTAATTTTGCGCCCACGAGGTATGAATGGGGGGGGGGGAATTGGGATACAGACGCATTTGTCTGAAATGTGAGGGGGAGTTATAGTTCTACCCCTGCCTTTAGGCTTCTCGACTTGGGTCTGTGTACTGAGGGTCGGGGATAGCAGAGTAACTTTGCTTCTCCCCAAATTGTGGGCGGGAGCGATTTCGGGCGAGGAGGGCGTGTTTCGAAATATAGTGGGCACGGGCGATTTCGGGCGAGGAGAGCGTGTTTTGAAATAGTGGGCGTGAGCTATTTCAGGCGAGGAGAGTGTGTTTTGCCGACCATGGTTTATGAATTATTTGGCACATGTCATTTTGGCCGAGGATAAGGCGCTCTTGGATGAAGTTATGAACCTACCCTCGATGCACAATGGGCCAATTAATGCGTCTCCCACATAGGATGGTAATTTCGCGTCTCCCATTTATTTGCTCGGGCGAATTCCACCGAGCAGAGGATGTTTAACGGTTTGTTCAAAATTTGGGAGAACGAGCATCCACGTCTACCTTACCAAGTCGATTCGAATGAAGCTAAAAAAAAGTCGATTCGAATCAAATTTAGAAATATTAGCTTGCCACTTCTTTTTTAGATGGACAGATGATGCTCGGGAGTAATGTGCTTTTACATGATCGTTGCTAGCGATTTACTATATGACAAATAGTTGACCCACTCAAACACGGGAATCAAACCCAAAATGAAATATCTCGATTCAAAGAAATAGCTCATTCACCAGGTCAAAATAGTGAACTAAATCCAAAATTGAACACCTCAATCGAATAGCATGTTGTACAGTATTATAGTACTCCATGAACATGTTGAAAGTCAAATTAATGAACTTGTTTGATATACGCATATATCCGTTCATGTGTGGATGTGTGGATTGCAGACAACATGTTCTCCAATTTAAATATTTGAATACAAGTTTATATCGAAACATGGTTTATATCAGTCTTTAATGCATAAAACACGACCTCCCCCTCTCCCGGACTCCTGCTCTCTCTCTCTCTCTCTCTCTCTCTCACCGACAATCTTCAATTGTCAAGACGCATCCAACACACAAACCTTGTTGGTCCTCTCTCTTTCTCTCCATCTCTCTCTCTCTCTCTCTCTCTCTCTCTCTCTCTCTCTCTCTCTCTTTGTGTGTGTGCGTGGGTTGGGGCGGTCTTTCTAGTTCGCATGCATATATACTCCTCTATAGGTCTCTCTCGCACACTATGTATGATTCTCTAGTCCAAGCTAGATATCTTGGGTGCACTCATCGTACGCACACAGATTCCTTGGCTCGTTGCCCGTAACTCTCTCACGCACCACTCTGTCATCTCAGAGCTCTTCCCCCTCTCTCAAACTCTCCATCTACCTAGGTCACACATACACATGCATATCTCACTCGCACTCGATAGGCCCATCTAAAACTCTATCTCTCTCCCTCGTTCTCTCTCCATCTCACAGGCACACACACACACAATCTCATGCCTAGCTAGCCAAGTATGATGGTCTCTCACTCAATTGTAGGCACACGCAGTCCCCCCTATATGTATATGACTAGCTAATCTTAGTCTCCATCACAAACATGTGCATGGTCTATCTTGATTTCTCTCGGGGCATCTGTCTATCACAAGACGCACCTCCCTCGATCTCCGACCCATATAGTCCCCTCACGATCTCGAGGGGCTCTCTCTATCACAAACACACCCTCTCGCCCTCCCCATGCGTCCATGTTCTCCCTGTGTCCCTCTCGACCTTTGTTCCTTGTTGGCCAGACCTCTATTGGACATGTGCTATAGGGGTGTCTCTCTCCGTTGCAAACATCACACACTAGCTATCTTCGTGTATCTCCTCGCCTCGCTTTTCTATCTCAGAGATGCATGGGTGATATGTTCGCCTAAGAAACGAAAAAACACACTCTCTCTCTAATTTATCGTTTGTTGTCACTTTCTCTTTCACACACATAATCTTTTTGCACACTTACTCATTCTCCTTCACACGCACTTTATCCCTCTCGACTTAGGCACTCTCCTCGGTCCATAGCATATTGATTTATTGAGAAGTCAAACATCACAAAGTTTGACCATGTACGTGGAGAAAAACAATTACATCTGGAACGGCAAACATATACCATTAGATTCACCATGAGATGTAGTTTTGTATGATGTTTGGTATTGAAGATATAAATAACATTTGTATAAACCTGATCAAAGTTTTCAAAGTTTGACTTCTAAAAAAGTTACATGCACTGCATTATCGAGCGGATGGAATATCTCTTTCCCCCTCTCAGCTATCTGACGCACCACTCAGCCTTATCGGGGCTCCTCAATCTCTCTCAAACTTTATATCTCCCCGGTTCACACATACACATGCCTCGCTCGCGCTATACATATAACCCATCCAACACTCTCCGCCCTTGTTCTCTCTCTATGTGACACGCACCCCCCTAATAAGTACCATAATCCCTCACTTCATCATAGGTGCAAGCACTCCCCCCCCCTAAGTATGATTATCTCTCACTAGCCATCAGGAACACACGTATTGTCTCCTTCCATCCATACGTCTATCTTGATATCTCTCGGGGTATCTTCTATCGCGCACACACCTTGTCACTCGATCTCCCACCCATGTAGTCCCATCACGATCTCCAGGGGATCTCTCTATGACAAACATACACTCTCTCCTCCCCATGTCTGCATTTTCTCCATACGTCTCTCGACCCCTCTCCCTTGTTTGTCGACCCCTCTTGGCCACGTGCTAGGGGTCTTGCTCTCTCGGTTGCAAACAACCACACACTATCTCCTCACCTTGCTTCCGTTGTCGAAGATGCATCCGTGATATGTTTTCATAAGACACACACTTTTTTTCTCGACTTTTATCGAGTGTTGTCCATGTCTCTTTCACACACGCACACACACTTTTTTCACTCACTTTCTATTTCTCTCTCTCTCTCTCTCTCTCTCTCTCTCGTTAGGGACTCTCTCACGTCCATAAGCATATGGATGTTTTGAAAAGTCAAACCTCAGAAAAGTTTGACCAGGTATGTGTGGAGAAAAACATTTACATCTGGAAAGATCATTAGATTCATCACAACATGTACTTACTTCATACTATCATTTATCTTTTGATATTGTAGATATAAGTAATTTCTTTATAAGCTTGGTCAAAGTTTCAAAAGTTTGACTTTTAAAAAAATGTTAGAACTACATTATCGAACGGAGGGAGTAGCTCTCTCTCTCTCTCTCTCTCTCTGCTATCTCTCACGGGTCTCCCCTCTCGCACGAACACTCTATACCGACGGATTATACGCTCACTGTGTCAGCGTATAGCTCTGTTTATTGTTTAGTTGACCGGTCAACCAGTCCACATGCTGCCTTGTCAGCTCGTGTTCTGTATCTTCGTGTGCTGGCCCATGTGGCAGTGGGTGAAAATAAGTAAACTAGAGGCCCATCTGACACGCGGTTAAGTACACAAAGTTGAAACCACTCGGGGTAGCACCCCGCACGCTAGTAAATTGAGGACGCATTGAGGACACACTTCTTCCGTGTGGAGGACAAACTCATGCACAATTCACCACTGCACGGCGGCATGCACAGAAGGACGCACTCGCGCACACCCAACACACAACACACACCAGCACACGTGTACACCGGCGTCGCCGCCGGTTGAGATGGACGGCGAGGCAGCCAACAAGCGGGGGCGGCTCGAGCCAAAACCGCAACACTCGAGCCTGGACTTCATCAGCAGCCTCCCCAACGACATGCTGCTCGTCATCATCGGCCTCCTCCCCACCAAATCTGCCGTGCGGACCGCCCTGCTCTCCCGGCGGTGGCGCCCCCTCTGGCGCGTCATCCCCCTCAACCTCACCGTCGACAGCTGCCTCTGCGACGGGGATTGCAAACGCATGGCCGCAATCTCCAAGATCCTTTCATCGCACCCTGGGCCAGCCATACGCCTTGACATCCGCATGTTCAGTACCAACTGTAAGGTCCAACCCAAGTTCGACGAGTGGTTCTTATCCCTCGACCTAGATCAGCTCGAGGAGCTCAGCTTTGAAGCTGGACGATGTCGCTCTCTGCCGCCGTCCGCGCTCCGCCTCAAGGCCAGCCAACGCCGCACCAGCTTCAGCTCCTGCTATCTTCCCTAGATTAATGCGGCGCCCGCCCTTCTTCTCCCTCAACTCAAGCAACTCGACCTCTTCGACGTTGTCATCTCGAAGAAGGCTATGGAGCACCTGTTCATGGGTATCTTTGCGCTCGAGTACCTTCGTCTTGAGCAGATCCACAGGTTCATTAGCCTCCACATCGCCTCGACGAATCTCTGATGGATTTATGTGTCTTGCTGGCCCCTCAACAAGACATCTATTGGGAAGAGATCACTCCAGCTGTTCAACATTATGGTAATTGAGAATGCGCCTTTCCTTGAGATATTGCTTGTATCGGATCTAGAAGGTCCAACAAAAATCAGGGTCATTGACGCGCCGAAATTGACAGCGTTGGTGCACTCGTCTGCCAAATTCTCCGAACACTTTATTGGATCCGTAATCATTCAGGTACATCACTCATCTTCTTCTCCGTCTTCTTGAAATTCACATTTTTAAATTTCTTCTTGATGTATTTACGACCGTCTTCTACAAAATGATTCCCACAAGCTTGACCACTCTATGCACATAGTGAAGATCTTGGCAATAAAATATATCAACCCCAATCTGGATCAAGTTGTCAGATTCCTTACACGCTTTCCGTGCACGGAGAAGCTACTCATCGAGGTGAAACTTCTTTCCTATTAGTAAACGGTAATCACAACGTAGCTCAAATTTTTCGTAATTTTCCCAAATTACGATGACAAGTGTAGTGTTCAAAACTGCATCTACGCACTGCACCGAAAGAAATGTTTTTAGTATTTTTTCTCACGTGATCACCTGCATCGTTTTTTTGTTGTACTACTATAGTAGCCTAGGCTAGTCATAGTGGAAAGTAACTTAGACTACTCCAGTAACTCTATGGTTACCCTAAGAGCAAGTACTACCTCCGTCCTGGTTTACTCTTCCTATTTTGTAGTATGAAAATTTGACCATAGATTTAACTGACAAAATATTAATGCATGTCACTAAGAACTATATCGTTGGATTCGTATTTGAACATAATTTCAAATGGTGTAATTTTTAGTGACATGCATTGGCATTTTCTCACATAAATATATGGTCAAAATTTTATACTAAATAAGAGGTAGTACAAAAGTGGGCCATAACGGCCCTCCACTATGTAGGCCAAAACACGTGCCAAATTCACTTGTGATGCATTTGGCATCGATGCCCCTCCATTGCTCACCTGGTGCCCCCATCTGGATCACCTACTTTGCTCTGGTGCCAAATTAACTCACGCAATGAAAAAACACCTGCGTGGGGGAGAGAGAGAGGACTGAGGCAATAAAAAAACACTTGTTTGGGAGAGTGAGAGGCTGGTGTTGTTGATTTGATTGATTTGTTTATACATGTGGGTTTGTGTGCACAACGGTGCCAACTCTCTCACATCGCGAGAGAGGTGCCAAAATCTTTTGATTTGACATCGATGCGTATTATGTGGCATACTTTTGCGAAATATGGCATCGGCCACATAGTGGAAGGCAACAAATGTCCAAGCTCTTCACGTACTCCTAGGTAAATGAGAGGAAAGAGAAAGAGAGAGAGTGAAAAAATATCACTAGCCAGCCAACCCTATCGTATGAGCGAATGATATTGGTACCTCTTGATGACACGGCAATCTTATACAGCCAGCTGCTCTAATATGTTCCCTTCTTTTGCAGAGAAAAAAAGACCCGAAATTGAAAAATGTGCTGCACTATAATAATCCCATCGAATGCCTTGATCTCCATCTTACGTAAATTGATTTGATCGACTACCAAGGCAGCACATCCGAGATTAAATTGGCGATTCTTTGTTCTGGAGGCAAGTGTGCTCAAGGTAATGAGGTTTGGCGTTCTCTGGCGCAACAATGAATGGCGTGCTGATCACCGCAAGCGTCTAAGCCTAAACGACAAAGTCTCCGCAGAAGCTGAATTTCTTTTTGAAATATCAAGTGGCCAGAGACTCGAAAACTTATTTGCCCATTAGTGACTTGTCAGGGCGGTGGATTTTAGTTTGTACGATAATGCTGCATCCACCTAAAGTAACGAAAGTTCTTACGTAAACTTCCTAGTAATTCCCTCTTCGTAGGTGCAACATTACTCCTAACATTTGTAATATCAGTTTGAAACTTGTAATATTGCCGTGTCCTATTCCTGCGTTTTCAAAATCCTGCGAATCAAACAGGTCCTGAGTTGGTGATGATGTTGTGCCTGCCATCTTTCACCAATAGCCGTCGGATCTAGATCTAACGATACAAACCAAACTTCTCCAGCTTTTGCAAAAAGATGCCCGCACTTGTTCCCTATTTACAAACAACTCCTTGTCTCTCACAATCAGCCTTATCTCCTCCCCACCACATCTAGAAGGCCATGGAAAAATCAAGGCGCGATGGCATGGCGGGCCTGGCCCGTCCAGACTCCCAATCTTGGTGTTCCGTGCAATGCATGGGCATCTACGCACGGAAATTATGTCAAACACGGCTAGTTGTAAGCGTGCTAGGTCTACAGCCATGATGATAGTGACCGCAGACGGTGAGGTCGACTATGGTATGCCTAACACGGCGCCTATACTCAGTGTCATCTCCAACAGAGGGTCTTGTCACTTGATGTGAGGAGCATCACGTAATAATTTGGCCAACGGGTAGTACAAAGGTTACTACATTGGTAGTACTACTACTACTAGTACTAGCACCACCGTCTGGATTTAGTAGTACTACCACGTCCATCTGGATTTAGTATTTGACTAGCAATATCTAGTAATGCATGTCACAAAATGTACTACTCCTCTATAAATAAATACATGGTGTATTGTTTTATTCCTATCGGCGAGGTAACTTAATGTCTTTTTGCTACTTAATAGGATTACATGCAATGAACTAACCACCGCATGTGATGTTTGGTAGTCTCGAGTCATTGTAAGCATGCACGGGCACGGAGGGGGACACAACTTCATTGACTTACTGCACCTGCCCTTGGGTGTATGACACGTGGGTCCAACGGGTGGCTGGCCAACCTGTCATACAGCCAAAGGAGTAGATGGCCAACACGCACGTGAATTCAACACAGTCTGCACTTCCCATATAAAGGCTCCCGCCAGTCCAATCTATGAAATCCTACGCACCTACACACCCAAGGGAAGGAGTGATCACTCCAATTGCAAGATCAGTTGACTAGAAGCTAGACCCATGGAGGCGATGAGCGCGAGCATCAGCCGGCTATGCCAGATGGTCCACGACGCCGGCCTGCGGCCCAACACCGAGGAACGTCTTCAGGTAGTGCTTGAGGCCGCTAGGGAGAGGGTCCGCTTGGAGGACAACTTCGTCTCCTTGTTCGACGAGGTCCTCGTCGGCTTCCTCGACAAGTTCACCGTCGTCAAGAAGCTCGCGGACGACCTTGATGTACGCCTCCAGCCCACACGCTCAGGCTCTGTGATGCCTGCCACCCTCAACGGCCTCTATGGTGACAACCTCTTCGACGCACTGGTGGCCCTGTGACTGCCTGCCGTCGCGCCGGAGAATGTCCACCTCGAGGTCGCACTCGCCGCGCAACGCCTGGCGCAACAAGACACCATCGACATAATCACCCACGTCTACGTGCAAATCGTCCACAAGGACTACTACATGCAAGAGGAGGACGATAGGACACTGGCCTTCTTGGACCGCAGGGCAACCTTGGACGACATTGTTCATAAGCACGTTGAGCTTGCCGCCAACGCTGCTGCTCCTCACACGTCGGTTGGTGACCCGGTGCACTAGGGCGTGAGGATGTCGTTGATGGATCCATATGTATCTTTATCTTTCCGTCAAATCCATGTAGTAGTATATGGTACTACTAGTAATTATCTTACCTTTCGCATCAACTTCATAGTTTTCCTATGTACTCCATGCATGAACCGCGCCAGAACCAAACTTCTCATTACTCTAGGGAAAATCATTATTTCTATCTATCGGTCGCCCCATGGAGCAGAACCAAATTTTAGTAGTTACAAGTTCAAACGGAAAAGCCTGTCGTGTTTGCGTCGCACCCCCACATGGTTTGTCCGGCATGCCGCTCAAGGGGGAATGCGTGCTGTGTTGCATTTTCACCTACAAGTGGGACCACAGTTGAGCAAACCGACTATCAGCAAACCCCCACCCCGCCCACCGTGCGATGGCTGAGAAAACACGAGGGAGAAGAGATGGCTGTAGCTAGCACAGACTCCAAGAAAATTGGTGTCGGATGGGACTCGTGTGGGTGGCGTTTGCCGTACTGCTAGACATGAATGCTAGTTATGGCCCATGCCACCCCACTATATCGAGGTGCTGGTTACTCCACTATATCGAGTACGTAGAACAAACTTCCTGGAGTCCGTGCTCAGCCCTCCTCTATCTCTCTTCTTAGCCAGCCAGCAGACGCGCGGAGCCCATCATCTGTTTGATCATATGCGGTCCCACATGTCAGTGAAAACGCAAGAGGACCCAATGAACCTGCACATCTTTCACCTCGACGTGCTGGTGATGAAAAACAAATCCAATAAAGATCTTCGGTGGCCGCTTTTGGAGTTACTCAAGAGTAGTAAGATCCTATTTATAGTTTAACCCAAGATGCACATCACGTGGCTTCACCTACACACTCTATTTTCTTGCATGACACGACACGGATCTTTGGATGTCCCGATGTCGGCAAAAGGAGGAAGAACTTCGACCAAATCTTTGGTTGTGCTCTCGGATTAGACTAGTTGTGCTAACTTAAAATTTTATTGTGTAGAATGGATGCAAGTTTTGGTATTGGGAAGAAGAGTACAACGATATATTGATAGAGCGCAATTTAGTAGATGTTCTAGCACTTTTAGCTAGCATAGAGGCTAAAGATGAGACTAGTGCACTTGTTGATAGAATAGAGGCTAGACACGTCTACTTCTTTACACTCGAAGAAGAAAGAAGCACGCAAGATCGAGCCTCCGCAGATCAACAATGAATGCATCGAGAAGGCACTAATCCAACTTACAGGAGCAGTTATGGAAGTTGGATATCTTCTAAAATGTATTCTTGTGGTTCTTGTTTTCTTTGGTCTTGCTTTTCTAGTCAAAATTTTGGTGATGTATTTCCATGTACGAAAAAATCAATGATGAAAAAAAGATATGTGTTTGCAAAGAAAAACGTACGCGGACGGGATGCGGTCTGATACGTCTCCATCGTATCTACTTTTCCAAACACTTTTTCCCTTGTTTTGGACTCTAACTTGTATGATTTGAATGGAACTAACCCGGACTGACGCTGTTTTCAGCAGAATTGCCATGATGTTGTTTTATGTGCGTAAAACAAGAGTTCTCGGAATGACACGAAACTCCACGGAATATCTTACAATAAATAATAAAAATCCTCGCCAAAGATGAAGACCAGGGGCCCACACCTGTCCACGAGGGTGGGGCACCCCTGTATGCGCCCCTACCTCGTGGGCCCCCTGGAGACCTTCCGACGCCAACTCCGACTCTATATATTTGCTTTCGGGGAGAAAAAAATAGATGAGAAGAAATCATTGCGTTTTACGATACGGAGCCGCCGCCAAGCCCTAAAACCTCTCAGGAAGGCTGATCTGAAGGCCGTTCGGGGCTCCGGAGAGGGGGATTCGTCGCCGTCGTCATCATCAACCATCCTCCATCACCAATTTCATGATGCTCACCGCCGTGCGTGAGTAATTCCATCATAGTCTTGCTAGACGGTTATGGGTTGGATGAGATTTATCATGTAATCGAGTTAGTTTTGTTAGGGTTTGATCCCTAGTATCCACTATGTTCGAGATTGATGTTGCTATGACTTTGCTATTCTTAATGCTTGTCAAGAGGGCCCGAAAGTGCCATGATTTCAGATCTGAACCTATTATGTTTTCATGAATATATGTGAGTTCTTGATCCTATCTTGCAAGTCTATAGTCACCTATTATGTGTTATGATCCGCAACCCCGAAGTGACAATAATCGGGATACTTCTCGGTGATGACCATAGTTTGAGGAGTTCATGTATTCACTATGTGCTAATGCTTTGTTCCGGTTCTCTATTAAAAGGAGGCCTTAATATCCCTTAGTTTCCATTAGGACCCCGCTCCCACGGGAGGGTAGGACAAAAGATGTCATGCAAGTTCTTTTCCATAAGCACGTATGACTATATTCGGAATACATGCTTACATTACATTGATGAATTAGAGCTAGTTCTGTGTCACCCTAGGTTATCACTGTTACATGATGAACCGCATCCGGCATAATTATCTATCACTGGTTCGATGCCTACGAGCTTTCCATCTACTGGTTTACGTTTATTTACTTTCTCGTTGCTATTGTTACAATCACTACAAAATACCAAAAATATTACTTTTGCTTTCATTACTCTTTTGTTACCATTACCACCACTATCATATTACTTTGCTACTAAACACTTTGCTGCAGATACTAAGTTTCCAGGTGTGGTTGACTTGACAACTCAGCGCCTAATACTTGAGAATATTCTTTGGCTCCCCTTGTGTCGAATCAATAAATTTGGGTTGAATACTCTACCCTCGAAAGCTGTTGCGATCCCCTATACTTGTGGGTTATCACGGGCGCGTTGGCGCACGACCACCGCATCCGAGGAATGGCCCGGACACGATCCCATTGCCCTACCCAATCGGACAGAATCCGAGCAAAATGGAGGTCCGTTTGGGGTCGTGCATTGGAGTTGGCCTTACAAGTGGGACCACAGTTGAGGAAACCGACTATCGGTAAACCCCCACCTCGCCCGCCGTGCGATGGCTGAGTTAGAGAAATGACTAGGTTGAAGCGATTGTTGTAGCACGGACTCCAAGAAATATGGTGTCACATGGAAGTCGTGTTGGTGGCGTGTGCTGTACTCCTGGACGTGAATGCTTGTTCTGGTCCATGCCACCCTACTACTCCTAGTACTACTTATAGTAGTTGTATCGAGGATTCGAGGTGCTGGTTACATACAGCGAACACATTAACATATGGCCCACCTCACACTGTGGCCAAATTTCCTGGAGTCTGTGCTAGGTTAAAAAGTGTTCTTTGTGAGGATGGGTGGTTGGTCTCAAGTTTAAAACTTGTTGTATTATGTACGAAGACGAAGAGATAGTGCAGCATGTGAAGCTAGTACAAATAGTGTACTATTGTTGATTGGCCTCATCCGATAACCTGTTGCAATGCACGTACAATTATGTATTTGGAAAATATTTTTTTGCCTCGTCGCAGCACCCACTCAGAGAAGCGACTCGATAGCCATTCATAAATTTAGTAAGTTTATCACATGCATATCATTTTATTACATACAACAGGTCATCAACCCACAACGACAACGAGGATACATTATAAATACTAAAGTTTTCATCACACAACAAATAACAAGCAATGAAATGAACTTCAACTCAACCAATCCTCGACGTTGGAAACGCGTGCTTTGAACCACAAGTGATTCTCTGGGAAGGGCCAGCTATTGTAAGTCTCGAGGCCAACACAGGACTGATTATCTAGGTTGAAGCAGCCTACTATATCAGGACAAGGGTTGGTAACCACCGAAATGTCAGACGTACAGATACATTTGCTTCTCATAAATGGTAGTAACGTTGTGTCAACAGCAGCTGGATCGGCTTTCACCATCATTGGATAGTTTTGTCTAAGGAAGAGCGAGTTTTCTCCAAGACTATCAATACTATACCAAGGAGAAGGTGTTTGTGCTAGCACAGTAGTATCCATCCCGAATACCATGCAATGGGTGTTGGAATAGGTCCGGAGAGTGCAACCATGGGAGACAACACCTGCTTCCTTAGTAGTAACAACAGCAGTGGGCTGTATACATACAAGAAGGGGTGATCCATCGGAAGTTGCCAGGCGCCACTGAGTATATGGGCCCTCCTTGTCCTCATGCTCGTGATCATCACCATCATTGTCGGCGTTCTGGGAACCGGGGTCCCTAGACTAGCCTGCCTGCGGCCTGCGGCGTGGCTCAAGTGGGGCCCCAGTGCGGCCCATCTTCATCAGCTCAGGCTCAAGACCCTCGCGAGGGGCCAAGCCTCGCGGGGCGGACGACAGGAAGCTTCCTCAAAGGCAGCCTCATCAGGCAGGCTCGCGAGGAGGCGGAGAGATCAAGGCAGGGGTACCTCGCGAGGAGACCGTGATGCAAGCCATGACGATCGAGACCAAGCGGGCGCCAGGCGGGTGCCGACCTGCACAGTGTCCTTGTTTCCCCTTCGGTGCAAAGGGGGCAAGCACAGGCCAAGGCATCAGGCAAAGGTTACCCTTCCGGTGCAACAAGACCAAGACCAGCAGAGCGGCAGGACGGAGGTCACTGTGGAGCCTAAGACGGTGTCATCACCAGTGCTTTTGGCAGCCAAAGACCACCTTTGGTCAGGATAACTTGTACTAGATGTTCCCCTTCAAAAAGGCCAATTGTTGGCCCCCTTCCCGCTCATTATTTGGGGAGAGGCCCAGGGCCTCTATAAATAGAGCTAGCCACCACAGAGAGAGGCATCATGGAACGGGTAGAAACAGGCATCCATCGAATCGGATAGAGAGACCAAGTAGAACACACCGCACCAGCTCAAGAACACCCCTCGCGAGGCTGTTCTTCCTCTATACTGTTCATCTTCAGCCCCTGAGGCAATCCACCACACCACACACTGGAGTAGGGTATTACACCACAACGGTGGCCTGAACCAGTATAAATCTCGTGTCCTTTGTGTTGTTCATCGTTTCCAGCTTAGATCACTCGGGGAGATCAGACGTAGATCGGTAGGGGAGAGATCTCCGCGCGCACCCCACTGTTCGAACCTCAAGGGTCTGCAGGAACACGAAATCCGACATTTGGCGCGCCAGGTAGAGGTGCGCCGGAATCTTTCTTCCGCTGTTCGCGTGTGATCTTCCGTCGAGTCCATGGCTGACGCTCGTCGGGCTCGCGCCGAGCGCCGGGCTGCTCGCGCCACCCGCGTGGTTTCAGACGGGCGCTCGCCGGGCGCTTCTGCCGTTTCGCCGCCGCCGCCAACGCCGCTTACATCGCCCGGCGGGGAACGAGCAATGTGCCTCGCCCCAAAGATCCTTCGGTGCGGGCGGGATGGCCGCGACCGCCACCTGCCGCCGACTCCAGCTGGTTTGTCGTCCCACGCCTGTCCGCGCCCCCATGGATGCGCACGCCAAGGCTGCTCCTCGGCAAGAGAGCTCCTACACTACCGCCCGTGCCGACGACCTCTCACGAGGACTGGCTCGCCCACATCACCGAGCTCGCTGCCGCCGCAGGGGCTCACCTTGCTGCCCTTCTCGCTGCCTCGCCCTCCGTTCCATGCAGGGGCGAGGATCAGGAGGCGCCTCCGCCACCTCCTCCCCAAGAAGGCGCCATGGCTCCAAGGCGTGCAGCCCCAGGGCGAGACCCTCCACGTCCAGCGCCTGCGCAGCAAGAAGGGAGCTGCCAAGAGATCCCACATCCCCGAAAGCAGTGTGCTCAAGGCCCCAGCCGGCCAAGGCCAAGATCGCGTCCCTGCGCCTCCACGACAAGACCCCGCGCTGCTCCAAGCGGCGGCGCGTGGTAATCCCCAGGAGCAGGCCCAGCACCAGCAAAGGGCGCCGGTGGCCACAGCAGGCTGCCTCGCCTTCACCCCCGAGCTACGCGGCGTCACATGGCCAGGCAAGTTCAACCCTGACCTTCCCCCTCGCTACGATGGCACGGCAGACCCCGCAGAATTCCTACAGCTCTACGAGCTGGGCATCAAAGCCGCCAACGGAGAAAAAAAGGTCATGGCGGACTGGTTTCCCATGGCGCTCAAGGACGGCGCCCGCACCTGGCTCCTGAACCTGGCTCCCAGCATGATCTCCTCCTGGGGCGAGATGCGCACTCGCTTCATCACCAACTTCCAGGGTACTCGCGACCGGCCCACGGCCGTGAGCGACCTGCGCCGCATCAAGCAATAGCCAGGGGAAACCCTGCAGAAGTACATCCAGCGCTTCAACAACGCTCGCCTCAAGATCCCCAGGGTGACTGAGGAAGCCATCATCTCAGTTTTCTCCGATGGCGTGCGCGACATCAAGATGAAGGAGGAGCTAGCAATCCATGAAGACCTGTGCACATCCCTGGAGCTGTTCAACTTGGCGACCAAGTGCGCCAGGGTTGAGGAAGGGCGCCTCTCCCTCCTCGAGCTCCCGGCAGCCGACCCAGAAGAGAAAAAGCTCAAGGCCAAGGACGTGAAGCGCAAGGGGGCTGCCGTGCTTGCAGCGGAACCAGACACCAAGCGAGGCAGGGATCAGCCTGAGTCATCCAAGGGCAGCCGATATTAGGTGTACCACGACCTCCACACCCACAACACCAACGAATGGCAAGAGCTCGGGGCCGTGCGAGATGGGCGACTCGGGCGACACCCCGAGTGCAACGACAGGGGCTATGGCCGAGGAGGAGGAAGAGGTGGAGGACGATGGGAAGACCGTGGCCCTTGCCAAGGGTGGCGTGACCGACCTCGCGAGGATCGCTGGCAGGACCAGCCTCATGAGGGAGGCTGGAGAGATCAGCCTCGTGAGGGTCGCCCACACGGCAACGCATGCCTTCCTCCTCTGCCGCCACTACCAAGGAGGAATGAAGACCAACATGAAGATGAGGGGGCCGGGGGCTTCCAGGATCCACGCGCAATCGCTTGCATCTTGGGTGGCGCCCAGGCCCCAACATCACAACGCATCTTCAAGCAGTTTGCTCACGAGGTGAATGCAGTCCTCCCCAAGCTTGAGGCCACGCGCCCTCTCAGGTGGTCTACGTGCGCTATCACGTTCAGCTCAGCGGATTAGCTCAAGTGCGCGGCAACGGCCGGAGTCCTCCCGATGCTTTGCTCCCCAGTCATCAGCAATGTGCAGGTCACCAGGACCCTCATTGATGGCGGAGTAGGACTCAACGTCCTGTCCGTCGAGACGTTCGACAATCTCCAAGTGCCATATGATCAGCTTTCTCAGGAGTCACTGATGGTTCCACTGTTCCGATAGGGCAGGTTCGCCTTCCAGTCACCTTCGGGCAGCGCAACAACTACCGCAATGAGCTCATCGACTTCGACGTCGCCCACATTCTCCTGCCGTACAACGCCATCCTCGGGTACCCAGCCCTAGCCAAGTTCATGGCAGTGACTCACCATGGCTACAATGTCCTCAAGATGCCAGGAAGCGGTGGAGTCATTACCGTACCCTGTGAAGAAAGGGACGCAGTGTGTTCACTTCAGCGTGCGTTCCAAGCCGCAGCGATCGAAGACCCAGATCACAGGAGCGGAAGACTTCCCGAGGCCACCCTCAAGAAGAAGAAGGCTTCGCCTGGCCCAAGCCACAAGGAGGCAGGCGCCTCCGGAGGTGTTGCATCAGGATTTGCGCCCGATCAGGGAGCGCCACCCTCTCTCGCATAGGAAGGCGCGCCCGGTGCCCTCCTCAGGCAGGGCTCGGGGGCTCTTCTTTGGAGAGCCACCGACTTTGCCAAGGTCGGGCACCGCTTGGAGGGGTGCTTCCAGGCATGTTTCCCTCAGGGAGGTACAAGGCAAGGAAGACCAAACCCTCAGGAGTTCATCGCAAGAAACACCCAAGAGCTGCAGGAGTCGAGAGTCATGCGCGGCAGTCGTCGCTTGCCCGTTGTAACCCCACATCCAGGCGAGGATGGTGGGCTGCGTCTCTGCATCGACGTACCAGGGCTCAACCGAGCCGCATTTCTGGAGCGCCTCTGGCCTTCGCGCGTAGGGCGCTGCGAGGGACCACCTCACAGCTACGTTCGCATGCCTTTTGGCCTGTCGAACGCGGTCGCCGCTCATCAGCGCTGGCGAGGAGCCGCCTGGAGGCTCAGGAGGTCAGGCACCGTGCGGTCCTGGCAGAGGTGGAGATGGCCCTCGAAGACCTACCCGTGCCCCCAGAGCCTCCCGAGGCTCCTGGGCCTAGGGGCTCGTGAGGACCGACGTCTTCACCGCGCATCGCTCGCTTCTTCAGCATCACTTCATCTTCAACGGTACCAGGTGACATCTTTCCAAGTTCCATTTTTAGCTGGGAGCGCCCACAGGGCCGCATCATTCCCAGGCCGCACGGGTCCGTCCCCGTGGCATGTATCCGTTTTGCTTATGCTCTTTACTTACCTTGTTGGGGGCGCCCCTCGGGCTGCATCATCCCCAAGCCGCTCGGGCCTGGCCCAGCGGCGTTTCTCGCATCTACTTAAAATGAATTTGCTCTTTCGCGCTTAATCTGGTTCCCATGATTATCACCCGCTGCTTATCACGGACTTCTCCGCTCTCACGCAAAGCGCTTGCAAGTAAAAAGGGGGGTACCTGAGCATCGCGACTCATGGGCTCCTACTGGCTCTCCAGCCCTCACCCCCTGGCTTTGACCCACGGCATCGCGACCTGTCATACCAGCGGCGGCTGAGCTCACTCGAGGGCCGGACACGAGGACGAGAGCATTTGCATTCTAACCACCCCAGAGGAACACACCATTGATAAAGGCCAGATCCAGCGCAACTCCGCCTCGAGGTAGGGCCTCGTGAGTCCTGCGCTGGCTCACGAAAGTGCCCAGATACACCTCTCCTAGCCCTACAAAGGCCGGGCCACGTGCTGTATGGGTCAGACACGCCTGGGGCTCCTCCCGAGGGGAGCCCCCTCCCAAGACCAGTGGAAGCACCATGCTCGCTACTGGCCGACGACACCGCCGAGGAGAGGCTATGCCCATACACATACGGAAGCGCTATGCTCCGCGCTGGTGATAAACAACTGAGGGCGGCCCACGGCCGTACCAACCTCAGGGAGCCCAGAGCTTAGTGTCCGGCACCGTCGCAATGCCTCCCCTCGGGAGCGCCATGCAAGGGGGCTGGACACGGGGGCTACGCCCGGGCCTTGCCCGAGCGCACGCCACCCAGCCAGGTCCCTTGGACCTGGTCGTCGCGCGCCCTCCCCGAGCGGAGCCAAGGTATGAAGACCCGTTTGAGCGTCGGGGGACTCTGAGCATCGCGACTCAGAGCCTAACTGGTCACGTAGCCTCACTCCTTAGTCCCGGCCCTGGTTTCGATCGGGGCTAGCACTGGGTGAGGTACGCCAAGGGCCGGGCCTCGCCGACGAGAACGACCAATCCACTCCTTTACTCCCCCTTCCCTACTTGTTGCTCGCGCGTCAAGGGGGACTCCTGAGCATCGCGACTCAGGAGCCTAACTTGCCACGTAGCCCCTCACTCCTTAGTCCCGTCCTGGTTTCTGGTCGGGGCTAACGCTGGGTGAGGCACGTGCGGGGCCAGGCCCTGCCGACGTAGAGCGCAAGCAAGTAGGAGAGGAAAATGCAAATTCCAGGAAATTCAAAGCAAATATTACAAGCCATAGATTGTTTCACGACGCCAAACACAAGTTTAAACGCCTCCGCGAGGCATGGTGCATGTTGCAGGAATAAAAACAGGACAGAAGCCGCGAAGGGATCACTCTCCAGTGGCGCCGTCGCCGATGGTGGAGTCACGCTGGGCGACTCCGCCTCCTGAGGTCGCGGAGTTGGCGGCACCGCGCCCGGGCAAGATGTTGAAGGAGCGGAACTTCCCTAGCAAAGCCTCGGCTCGGCCTTTCACGGCCTCGGCGGCAGTGGCGGCACGGTCGCCGCTCACGGATTCCAGCAGGCTGTCGAAGTCGACGTTGGGGTCGCGCAGGTAGACGTGGCTGAGGACATGCGTCAGCGCCCACGGAAAAGACGAGCGGCGCCTCGGCCTCGACCATGGGGCCGAGGCTGTCTGCGACATCTTCAAGCGCATCGACCAGGAAGGGGAGCAGGTTGGTGGGGCCGTCCTCCGCACCAGCCAACGGCTCCTCCAAGCCGCTCTCGTAAAGCGTCTTCAGCGTGGCGCGAGCCTTCTTCTCCAGCTTCGCGAAGGTCACCCGATCCTCCGCCAGGACCTTCGCCTTGGCGTCCAGCTTGGTCCTCTCCACCTTCAGCGACCGCTCCTGCGTCTCCAGTCGGCCGTGGCGGTCAGCAAGCTTGGCGTCCCGGTCCTTGACGGCAGCCTCCCGAGCCTTCATCTCCTTATCCTTATCCTAGCGGCTGTGCACCTCCTTGGCGAGCTCGTCGCGCAGGCCTTGCAGCTCAACCTCCAGCGCCTTGCAACGGCTCTGGGCGGCCACAGCGTCGCCCAGGGCAGCATCGCGAGCGGCCTTGGCTTAGCTGGCGGCCTGCTTCTCCCCATCGGAGGCCGACACGGCCTGGCTCAGCGCTGCTCGAATGGAGGCGGCAGACCGGGCCCAGCCAGAAGCTAGCTCAAGGCGCCCGGCCACTAGGCGAGGGTCCGCGCTCAGAAGATCCTCCCGCAGTTGGCTCAGTTTGTTGGCGGCCTGGTCCAGGACGGTGGCAGAGGGAGCAGAAGAGACGGGAACCAGTGGAGCAGGCGGAGAGGACGGCATCGTGATCACGGCTTGACAGGAAGAAACCCCCTGGGCCTTGGCTGCCCCGGTTGCAGCATTGAGCGCAGTCAACTCCAGGGTCAGCGGGGTCACGTGGGCTGACTCCTCGCCAAGGTGTCCCAGTTGGCCTCGTGAAGACGATCGGGCCAGGGAGGCGCGAGCCTCGCCGTCTTCTCCCCCAGCGGATGAAGGCGCCACCCCGGCAGATGGACTCGCCCCAAGCAGGGCCGTGGAAGCCCCTCTCAACCTCTTTGCTGCAGGTGCCGACCTAGCAAAAGTTTGCAGACGTCAAGCCTCGGCGGCAGAAACCAAGCAAAGCATGAATCAAACACTTACTGGACGTCGTTCGCAGACTCAAGCAACCTCCGACCAAACTTGAAGCCCAAAAGCCTGCAGCTGGGGTCGGCCTTGGGAGGCCCCAAGGTAAGGCACGTCAGAGGGCCGAGCTAGCCTCAGACCGCCCAGGACCAGAAAGGCACTGGGGAACCAGCCCGACCTGCCCTTCCTTGTGACCAAGGGAGAGTCCTCCCCTCCTCGCCTGGCGCCGGCCTCGTCGTCGTCCGGCATGGAGCGGAGGGCCTGGGACCTGCGCCGAGGGAAGGACTCACCCGACTCCTCGCCAGTCGCTTCAGCGTCAGACTCTTCCGCCTCTTCTTCCCCTTTACTCCCGCTGGAGCTACTGGAGGACATGTTCACCATCGCCAGCGCCGCCAGATCCTCGGGAGCTTCCGCGGGCACCAGCCCCTCACCATTGAAGGTGGGCATGGTGTTCACCACCTGCTCCCAGTCGTCACGAAGGAACAGGGGGACGGGGGCGCCCGCCGGGCTTGCCACGTCTCCCCCGACCAAGGAGTGGAGGGCCGCGAGCAGATCCTCGTCAGTCAGGGCCTCGGAGCTCAGGCGCAAGGCGGCGTCCGCTTCCCCAAGCCTCCACAATGGGAGCGAGTGCTCCTGGAGTGGAGCCACCCAGTGCTCCAAGAACTCTCTCAGGAGCGTGGCCCCGGTCAACTTCGCTGCCCCTAAGTTGCTTGGCCTCAGGTCCACGTTCATCCTCTTCAGCACTGCCTTCACACGAGGGTCGACGAGCTCCGTGCGGGACCACGCATCAACGGCCTTGGGCTGCCCTGCGGGCAACACCAGTCGGGGGTGGAGGGGCCCGACATCCACCATGACCCACTTGCTCCGAAAGCCTTCGATCCTCTTCCCAGGCTTCCAGATAGCATTGGAGTTGGAGTATGCGATAAAGCTCGCGCATGCGGAGACATGGGCACCAGAAACCCGGAGGGAGAAAAAGTGGCGCAGCAGGGCCACCGAGGGCTTTACCCAGACGTGGGCCTCACAATAGTAAGCAAAAATCGCCAGGAGAAGAACAAAGTTGGGGTGGAGATGCAGAGCCTGCAAGTTGTATTGGCGGAGAACAACAAAGAAGAACTCAGATAAAGGAGGCACCAGACCAGCGATGATGGCGCTCACAAAGAACGGATAGAAGGTGCTCCCCTTGCCCTCAGGCTGGTCGGAGCCGGCCTTGAGCACAGTTGCCCACTGGCTGCCCTGCGCCACCGTCATCAGGCGCGTGAGGGAGAGATTCTTCTCCGACAGGTTCGAGGAATCCAAAGCCGGCGAGTACCAGGCCTCGGTCGGAGACTTGTGAGGCTCCATGGCGTGCCGGATGAGAAGGATTGAGACAGATCTGGAGGATTTCGGGAGCAAGAAGGAGAAGAGCGAGAAAGGGGATCTGGGGCGAGACGGATGAGAACAAAGCAAGTAAGTCTGGCCCGGGCACCTCTTTTGTCAGATGGACAGTTGCCGAGGCATCGTGGGAAGCGCAGACGCCCACGTCCAATCAATCGCCACGCGGCGCCCAAGGCCGTAGGCTATTAGGGCCCGTGGCGCTTCACGCTTGCCCCTTCGCTTCTCTACTAAGCCAAGCCCGCGCGCACCTTGGGCCCGGGGGCTACTGTCGGCGTTCTGGGAACGGGGGTCCCCAGACTTGCCCGCTTGCGTCCTGCGGCGTGGCTCAAGTGGGGCCCCAGCGTGACCCATCTTCACTAGCTCAGGCTCAAGACCCTCGCGAGGGGCCAAGCCTCGCGGGGTGGACGACAGGAAGCTTCCTCAAAGGCAGCCTCATCAGGCAGGCTCGCGAGGAGGCGGAGAGATCAAGGCAGGGGTACCTCGCGAGGATCCCGTGATGCAAGCCATGACGATCGAGACCAAAGTGGCGCCGTGCAGACTGATGTCCTTGTTTCCCCTTCGATTGCAAAGGGGGCAAGCATGTGCCAAGGCATCGTGCAAAGGTTACCCTTCCGGTGCAACGAGACCAAGACCAGCAGAGCGGCAGGACGGAGGTCACCGTGGAGCCCAAGACGGTGTCATCACCAGTGCTTTTGGCAGCCGAAGACCACCTTTGGTCAGGATAACTTGTACTAGATGTTCCCCTTCAAAATGGCCAATTGTTGGCGCCCTTCCCGCTCATTATTTGGGGAGAGGCCCAGGGCCTCTATAAATAGAGCTAGCCACCACAGAGAGAGGCATCATGGAACGGGTAGAAAGAGGCATCCATCGAATCAGAGAGAGAGACCAAGTAGAACACACCGCACCAACTCAAGAACACCCCTCGCGAGGCTGTTGTTCCTCTGTACTGTTCATCTTCAGCCCCTGAGTCAATCCACCACACCACACACTGGAGTAGGGTATTACACCACAATGGTGGCCCGAACCAGTATAAATCTCGTGTCCTTTGTGTTGTTCATCGTTTCCAGATTAGATCACTCGGGGAGATCGGACGTAGATCGGTAGGGGAGAGATCTCCGCGCGCACCCCAGTGTTCGAACCTCAAGGGTCTGCCGGAACCCGAAATCCGACAATCGTCATCCCCCCCTTGCTTATAATTTTTTTCAAGTATAGGTGGTGGAATGTTCACAGGACCTTGGAAACACAAGAAGAAGGTTAATTAGTAGAGAAGGGAAACTTGCTAACTCGCATGCATGTGGATGAAACAATTATAATTATGGTGGAAGACAAACGTACCGAAATTACGAGGATCCCATGAAAAAATAGTGCCACGAGTGGTGGCAGCAAACACAAGATCCTCGTATTCAATTGCATCACAGTACACATCCGTGTATAGAAACTGATTTTTGATCAATATCCATCCAGTCGAACCACGAAGGACGGAACAAGCTTGTCAAAGGTAGCAACAACTTGATAGTTCTTGTAATTCCAAGAGCGGTTGGGAACTCGAGAAATTGCTATCTTCAGTAGACGACAGTCACCATGATCGTATTTGAACGTACATAGATCATCTGTGTGTGCTCAACCTCGGGGCACTCGAGAGATTTTTGGAAGTGGAATCACTGA
Organism: Aegilops bicornis; assembly: GCA_021605145.1. Taxonomy (NCBI): domain Eukaryota; kingdom Viridiplantae; phylum Streptophyta; class Magnoliopsida; order Poales; family Poaceae; genus Aegilops; species Aegilops bicornis. The sequence continues at coordinate 376,561,729 of CM038675.1, read as the reverse complement.
CGAAAGTGTACACATTCACAAGTTCCCACTTGCAATTGTACCCAATATAAACAACCCAATCTCCATTTGCGCCAGCCCAGGACTTACCCTTAAGCGATGGCATCTTGACATCACACGTATCATTATCAAGCTGCATCAACTTGCACAAGGCGAGGCCTCCGTCGTCCGCGCCCATGTGAACAGGCTTATAGCGAAGAAGATAAGGGAGATCAAACCGCTCCTGGACCCTTGGGTTCCTTGTAATGATGTTATTAGTTGAGTCGAGAATGGGCTTGAACGAACCTGCCATGCTAGCTGAGGTGATGACGCCGCACCAATCAATGAGTTCCCCCACCACGTCATCTTTCAGATCGGGGCAAGAATAGCAGGGTCATTTCCGGCTTGTTCCCTCCATGGAGAAGACAATCGAACAATGGCAGAAGGAAGGGTGAAGGCAAATGGAGGAGGGAGGATGTCACATCCCTAGTTCTATTAATGCCTAGTGCTAGCATCTGGTGTTGCATCATGTTTGAATTTCAGTTAAACCTGAAATGGGGATTGCGTAAACCCTAGCATTAAAGGAATTCACTAGGTTCAACCAAATTATTTCTAGTAAATCCAAATGGCTCTAAAAAATGTTCATCATTCTAGGAAAATGCTGGAAACAGTAACCAGAGGTGATGCACATTTTTCCATGACATATTTGAGCTCTGGATTAAATCATACTCTATTTGCATTTGGGCATTTAAATGCTATTAAATATTTTAAATGCTCAAATAATCATAAGCTAAAATGTTTACTGTAGGATATATTCCCAATAGTGATCATGAGTAGTTTCATGATTTTTGTAAGTGTCTAAGTATTTTTAATAAAGCCCTAAAGATTACAGAAAAATAGAAAACTGAAACAACAGAGAGAGAGAGAGAAAGGAACTTACAGGCTTACCTCACCGGTGCAGCCACTGGCGGCCCAAGTGGCCGCCCAGCCCACTGAGCCCCTCCTCGTTGCCTTCCTCCTTTGCTAGGAGGATGGGCGCGTGGCCGACGCACGCCGGCGCACGCCCGGCCACCTCCTGCTTGCCGCTTCTCCCCGGACGCCCCCGGAGATGCCACGCACACCCCAGGCCCCTCTTTCACTCTCCCTCATCCCCATCTCGTCCTCTGCCTCTCTCTCCCGTGATCACCGTGACCGCCTGAGAACGCCGACGAGCACCCCCGTGACCACCGGCCACCCCTCGCCCTGCCGTTGATCCCAGAGGCTCAGCCACAACCTCCTCTCCCTCCTCGCCGAGCTACACGAGCCAGGACGGCCCCAAGACGACGCCTGTGGCCTTCTTCCGTGATCACGGCCGCCGGATGCCACTGTCCGATTCGCCGTCTCTGCCGCCTCCCCGAGTCTGCTGAGCTTCGCTTCGACCTCGCCGTGAGATCCTCTACCGAACCCCTCTCTCCCCGTCGTAGATCCCCTTCTCTAGCTCCGCTAACCAACGCGGCCGAAGCTCGCCGCCGCCGTGCCTCGTCGCCAACGTGGCTAGAGCCACAATAGCTCGAAGCCGAGCACACCGCTGGGCTCAGTGCGGCTCCAGGAGCCCGTAGCGCCCACTAGCTACTCCTGCCTTGCACCGTAGCGCCAAACCCGTCGTTGCCCGAGCTCCGGCCGCCGCCATGAGCTCGACTCCGGCGAGCTCACTCCACCGCAACCTCTCTCTCTTGCTCCAATGGATGTGCGAGAGTGCCAGCTCTTTGTAGGTGGTCTCGGCCGCTAATTTGGTCACCGAAGGGCAAAATCCGAGCCCCTCCGCCGTCTCGGCCTCGCCGGCGACTCAACGCCGGCGGGATTGACCCTGCTGACCGGGGGTTTGACCTCGCTGACCAAGTTGACCCTGTGTGGGCTCTGGGTTTGACCCTCGGGTCTATGACAAATGGGACCCGCCTGCTAATTAAGTTAGGATTAGGACTAACTAAAAATTAGTTAGACTAATGACACTGACACACGGGACCCACTGGTCAGGTTTGACCCGGACCGTTCCCCGTTGACCTGCCGATGTCATGTCGATGTCAGGCTGATGCAGTAATCCTTTTCTGGAATTTAAATAAATCTTAAATGATTTATTTATTTCAGAAAATATCCAAAACTTTGAAAAATCATAGAAATTAATCTATAGCTCCAAATGAAACAAGTTATATATGAAAAATGACCAGAAAAATCCAATCTATCCATCTGTACCTTTTTCATGCATGTTGGAACAACTTAAAGTTGCTGTTTAGGAAAGTTCAATTAAATGGCATTTAAACCCTCACATATGGAGTTTGCATTTGAACCTAGGGTTCAAACCAACTCCATTTAACATGTTGCTAGTTGCATTAGCTCAAAACACAACATATTGACATGTCATGATCATGCATCATATTGTGCATTGCATTGATTGTATTTCTTCTTTGTTGCCGGTATCTGTCCCCTCTCGATAGATGATGTTCCGACGTTGTGATTGTTGACACTGATGAAGACTCAATGCTATCTTCAAAAGTGCCAGGCAAGCAAAACCCCCTTGTTCATTCCGATACAATCCCACTCTCTCGCTCCTGCTCTCTTTTACTGCATTAGGACAACAACGATTCATCTGTTGTTTGCTGCGGTAGCTGAACCCCTTTATCCTCTGCATGACCTGTCATTGCCACAGTAAATAGATGAAACCCACTAGCATGAGTAGGAGTTGTTTGAGCCCTGATGTGCCTACTCATTCATGCTTGTTTGTCATGCCCGCCATCGCTTAGAGTTGAGTCAGTCCGATTCATGGGGATGAATCGGAGGTGTGTGAACATGTCCCTCTTGTTGAGAGCTAAATGTGTGAACACGATTTGGTAAAGGTATCGGTGAGAGGCCATGTAGGAGTACATGGTGGGTTGTCTCATTGAAGCCGCCCTCGTGAACCGAGTTACGTGTTTGTGATCCATGACCCCATTACCACGCATTGGAATGCTTAAGTGCCCCTCTCGACTTCTTAACCACCCTTGTCCTCTGTCCGGGAGTTGCAAGTAGTTTCGTGTTTGTAGTATCTTTGGAGGCCGTGGTGATCTTGACTCGAGGGTGGGCTGTGATGCGGTAGGCACGTGGCCGGGTATGCCGGGCGCCCGTTTGGTGTCGCGGAACCCTGTACACATCGTTCGGGGCCGCATGTGGACACCTCGGCCAGACTCCCTGCGTATGGAACCTGAATAGGAGATAACCTGGACTAGAGATTTGAGTGTTTAGGTAGGTCGTGGTCGACACCCTCGCTGGGCTTCCGCTTGAAGGTTGCCGAGTACATGTCGTGTAAACGGCGATAAGTGGTGAGAGCGTGTGTGAAGAAGTACACCCTGCGGGGTTATCATCATATATTGAATAGCCGTATCCATGTAAAGGACTTCTTGGTTGCTCATGCAGTTCATAGACAAGTGAAAGTGGATACTCTAAAATGCGAAGATAAGCGTGAGTGCTATGGATGGTATTCTCGTAGGGAGACGGGAGCGGATCCATAGTGGTGTATTGATATGGTGAATATGTGGACTCGTGTGCCACCTCAAAAGAGTTACTTGCAGTAGTTTAGGATAGCCAACGAGTCAAAGCTGGCTTGCTGCGGTTAAACTCCACCACCCCTTTTGTTGATACCGATGCATATGTAGTTAGTTACGATGTAAGTCTTCTTTGGGTACATTTGTACTCACGGTTGCTTAATTTATGATTTGCAGAGAGACTTCAGTCTCGCTAGTAATTCCGCGTGGACTTCGACGTTTAGCTTGATACCTCAGCTACGATCTTGTGCCCTCGGCAGGATCTGGTAGATAGTCAGGCTTCTAAGCCTTTTTCATTTGTGGATGTGTGTACTCAGACATGTTTAGCTTCCGTATGTGCTTTGATTTATATGCTCTGAATGCTGGGTCGAGAGACCCATGTTTGTAATATCTCGCTCCTTGGAGCCTAATGAATAAATACTTTGAGTCATAGAGTTATGTTGTGATGCCATGTTGTATTTACACATATCGAGCATATTGTGTGTATGATTGAAATGCTTGGTATGTGTGGGATCCGACAACCTAGTTGTTTATCCTTGGTAGCCTCTCTTATGGGGAAATGTAGTCTTGTGCTTCCATGAGCCATAGTAGTCCGCTACAGCCCGGTTCACCGGAGTCCGCTAGCCCAAAGCACTACTGCTCCGGAACACTTGGTAGCCGGGCATGTCATTCACTTCGCTCTGTATGCATCCCTTCGAGGAAATGTCACGCGGTGACATCCGAGTCCCGCCTAGCTCGCTACAGCCCGGGTTCCTGGAGTCACGTTAGCCCAAAGGATGCTACATCCCGGATTCGACGTCACTGGCGACCGACATGCTCGATGTTGATTCATGTATACTGTCCCTATAAGTTAGTGCCACTTTGGGTTCACGACTAGTCATGTCGGCCCGGTTCTCTCATCATATGGATGCTAGCGACACTATCATATACGTGAGCCAAAAGGCGCAAACGGTCCCGGGCCATGGTAAGGCGACACCGTGGGAATACCGTGCGTGAGGCCGCAAAGTGATATGAGGTGTTACCGGCTAGATCGATGTGACTTGGAATCGGGTCCCGACAGCTTTGGTATCGAGCCTGACTGTCAGAGGATTACCAAGCCAAACTGGTCGAAGTTGTGTCTAGAAATGCTTTAGTTATGTAAGGGAATTGATTGTGGAAGGGAACGTAAGGCTTTTTTTACTCCTTATACCTCATGGCCTTCTGATCCGAGTCATCCTCTTCTCTTCTATGGGGATTAAGAACTAGGCCTTCTCATCTATCTATCAGGATGACGTGTTACTAATCCATAGACTTATAGAATTGATAGTTTCAAATCTCAGTTCAGTTTTTACTACTTCCGTGTGTTCATAGCTGGTCTCAGAACCTTGATATTGTGATGTTGAGTGGTCATGCCACTATTTTGCAGGATGTCTCAAATCATTTTGAGCATTTACAGCCGTTATGTTGTCCGAGTCATCCTAGATTTCTAAATAGTCTGATGCATTTGCAAATCCCTTCTCTCCGTTTCTAAAGTTCATTTGGGCTAGCTTAATCACACAAATTAGTGTGTTGAGGTACTCCGCTGCCTCGGCATATATGTTGGAGCTATTATTATGAACCTAGGTGTTTTAGGGAGTCACCTAGTAATCCAGCCATGTTTTGTGTTCCCGGTGTGGTGATTCTGGCCATTATTCTCGAAAGCATCCTGTGATGCCATTTAGTAGTAGGTATTCTATTCCTGGGTTCTTGAACCCGAGATTCACCCTACTTACCTCCTGTTGATAGTGTTTGCTAGTTCCTTTAGGATATTAGTAACTTTGCGATAGTCCTCGAGGTCCGTGGTATTTCCTTCTTCCAAATACTATGAACCGCTTATGGCAGAAGTTCCTCGCTGAACCGAAGGATCACAATCAGAGTACTCTTGAGGAGTTCTCCATTCATAATTGTGAATCTGCCAGTTCTACCCTTACCGCATGGGTTATCCGGAAGAAATGTTGAGCTTCGCTCGACATACTAACCTATGCATCCACTACTCAGAAAAAAACATATGTTCCTTTGAGTTGTCCCTCTTTAGTTGTTTTCTGACCTCCATCTATCAATTGATAATCAAGAGTATGCGTGCATTCGTTTATCGATGCCTATTATTCTTGTGGCCTATCAAGCCATTCTATTCTGGAATGACTAGGAGAAACAAACTCCAAAGACCTCATCCATATTCGTGGATTGGGTCAAAGCAGTTGTAATCCGCAAATCAAATGCCAATCCAGCTTTTGATTCTGTTCTACCTCGAGTATTACCCCTTTATGTCAGGATTGTCATGAGGATTGCACCATTCCTCATGAATTCTTGACGTAGTGATACTTCTCGCTATCATTATTCATTCCTCGGTCCCGTGTTGTTGTAACCGGAATGCCGACAAGTGAACTGTGATGTGTGAAATCGATACTCCTAGCAACCTCGTTGCTTGGTAGTTAATGGAAAAAATCTCATTCTTAGCGTGTTGGTTATTAAATTATCATCCTAAGATTGATCGTGCTACCTAGTCCTTATTCTGGTGCACTCTTCGATCAATGAGTTAGGATTATATCAATCCCTTTGCTCTTTGATCATATCGTCTTGCCCCGAAAAGCAAGATTGTTCTCGAGCTTAGTAATATATCGATGGTTCGTGATATTACGAATATCTTCTCGGAAGTATCACCAGGTTGTCACCGACCGCTATGTTGAGTTCGTGATCAAGTTGGTTTTCTTGTAAACCACCCTTTCTCCAAGAATCTGTGTTGGATACCACAGGCTAGTTGGTTAAGCTAAACAACAACTTGGAGAGTTGGAAGATAAAAGCTTGTCTAACTTAGTTCATTTCCAAAGGGATATCTTGTGTTGTGTGTTTGTTGTAGAAAGATGATTTCTTCATCGATTGGTCCTCGTGATCAATTAATGGACCTACCATCTTAACCAAACTTTGACTTGAGTATGGGCTATCGTCAAGTCAAATCAGAACCAATGATGTTCGTAATGTTGTCTCACTCGCGGTTGATCCCTCGAGCATACACCATTACACCTTTTGGTCTGACCAATGCTATCACCGTGTTCACATGATGGTGGAAGTCCAGTGATATGGAAATTCCGATGAGTTGCTGTTGAGTCCATCAGCAGCATTTTGTCTCCCCCATGATTCGTGTTAAACATTAAGCTAGTGTTGGAAACTTTGTAAGCAATGCCTTCGTGTTTCGTTCATGAAGCTTATGCTTGGATGGAAGAAGTGACTTCCTCAAATTCATGTGCATTGGTGCAAGTTGCCGCCGTGAGTACGAGAAAGGTTTGTTTTGTTTCCCTTGGAATCATCCCAAATCAGTCATGCATACGTGCGAAGTATTCTATGGTTTGGTAGATTAATTACCTCCACTCCATATGTGATCCTAGCACACCAAGCCACTGATTGATTTGTTCAAGGAGAAGAAGTTCCTTCTTAGGATCCGGACTTATGCAAGGGCTTCGATATCATTAATGATGATTCCCAACCAGGACTCGATAGTGTTTTGTTGTAAGACTACCGCGTGGTCATGCTTGTCTTGGACAACATGTGCACAGGTTTGTAGCAGAACCAGCTCATGTTTTGGAGCTTGCTATCGTAGTTCATTCCCCAAGAATCTCGCAACGTCTTCTCGTCGATTTGTGTTGCAAACTTTATTTTTTCTTTCTAGACTTGATGAGTCCTGAATACCTCGACACCAACCAGATCTGATTCTCGGGCTGATATGATGGTTGGATCTTCTTCCTAGAACTATCATATAGGTTCCAGTGAAGTGGACGCACCTAGCTGGAAGCACTATTATTGTAGTATCTTGATTAAGCCGTTTGGTCACTTCCCATGAGGATTTCGCATGACTTATTCTAGAAGTTGTTCCTTATGGATTTTGTGCTCCCGAAGTCCGACCTTTACTTGATGTTCAAGATACCAAACATATCTATGAATGGATTATGCTAACACATCAAGGAGAACATTAGAAGCGGAATGCTAAATGTCTCTTGGTCGATCATCCAGATTTTGCTTCCTTGGCTCCGCTAAGGTAAAATCTGAGAAGGTGTTATCTTCCTTTGCATATGCATCGTCCACCACTATTCATCATGGTAGTATGTTGTGTTGCCAGGATCCTTGACACGGATGTTGGTAAAACCTTGATGAATATGGAAATGCTCAAGTTCTTGAGAGCACGCGCAAGCAAAATCATTCCTTGTGTTGTCTTCAACAAGGTAGTCCACATCATCCATCCTAGTCCAAGTATGTCATTCTACCAAACTCCTCCAAATGATCGATTGTGATTTGCCTTAAGCTGGTATAAAGAGTTTTAATGATCTTTAAATCAAAGGTAATTCTTTTTGCCACTTAAGGGATGATTCCACGAGTCACCTCCTCCAAGATGTCTCGTTATGGTATCATGGCAATTCAACCCCTCGCTACATTGACAACCGTTCACCACCTTCTTAAGCGTGAAATTGTTGTTTACCTAGTGAACCCTCGTCATCTGTCTCACTCCATTCCTTCAGATGTATGCTTCATGTCTCAGCTCGAGAGATGTGTCAATGTCTCATCCCATGAGTTGATCCTGAGTTGTTTGATCTTCGAGAAGATCGATTCATATAGAGTTTCCCTTTCTTCTCCTTGTCATGTTAGTTGGAGTTCTCGGGGCAAGACATTGAGTCAATTATGGTGATTTTCAACGTTCTTATGAAGTGCCACCTGGATCGTGAAGATTATGTTAGTTTGCGTTCCCCCTTCATCTTACGCTACGGTTGAATCTCGGGACGAGATTCTTGTTTAGTAGGGGTGAGTTGTCACATCCCTAGTTCTATTAATGCCTAGTGCTAGCATCTGGTGTTGCATCATGTTTGAATTTCAGTTAAACCTGAAATGGGGTATGCCTAAACCCTAGCATTAAAGGAATTCACTAGGTTCAACCAAAATATTTCTAGTAAATCCAAATGTCTCTCAAAAATGTTCATCATTCTTGGAAAATGCTGGAAACAGTAACCAGAGGTGATGCACATTTTTCCATGACATATTTGGGCTCTGGATTAAATCATACTCTATTTGCATTTGGGCATTTAAATGCTATTAAATATTTTAAATGCTCAAATAATCATAAACTAAAATGTTTACTGTGGGATATATTCTCAACAGTGATCATGAGTAGTTTCATGATTTTTGGAAGTGTCTAAGTATTTTAAATAAAGCCCCAAAAATTACAGAAAAATAGAAAACTGAAACAACAGAGAGAGAGAGAGAGAGAGAGAGAGAGAGAGAAAGGAACTTACCTGGGCTTACCTCACCTGTGCAGCCACCTGGCGGCCCAAGTGGCCGGCCCAGCCCACCTGGCCCCCTCCCCTGTCGTCTTCCTCCTTTGCCAGAAGGATGGGTGCGTGCCCGACCCACGCCGGCGCACGCCCGGCCACCTCCTGCTTGCCGCTTCTCCCCGGACGCCCCCGAAGATGCCACACACACCACTGGCCCCTCTCTCACTCTCCCTCGTCCCCATCTCGTCCTCTGTCTCTCTCTCCCGCGATCGCCGTGACCTCCTGAGAATGCCGACGAGCACCCCCGTGACCACCGGCCACCCCTCGCCCTGCCGTTGATCCCAGAGGCTCAGCCACAACCTCCTGTCCCTCCTCGCCGAGCTACATGAGCCAAGACGCCCCCAAGACGACGCATGTGGCCTTCTTCCCCGACCACGACCGCCGGATGCCGCTGTCCGATTCGCCGTCTCCGCCGCCTCCCCGAGTCTGCTGAGCTCCGCTTCGACCTCGCCGTGAGCTCCTCATCAACCCTTCTCTCCCGCCAGATCCCTTCTCTAGCTCACCGACCACCACGGCCGGCTTCGCTGTGCCTCGTTGCCGGCGTGGCTAGAGCCACAATAGCTCAAGCCGAGCACACATTGGGCTCAGCGGCTCAGGAGCCCATAGCGCCCACTAGCTACTCCCGCCTTGCACCGTAGCGCCAAACCTGCTGTTGCCGAGCTCCGGCCGCCACGAGCTCGACTCGGCTGAAGCTCGACCCACTGCAGCCTCTCTCTTGCTCCAATGGATGCGCGAGAGTGCCGACTCTCAGAGGTGGTCTCGGCCGCTAATTTGGTCGCCAGAGGGCAAAATCCGAGCCCCTCCACCGTCTCGGCCTCGCCGGCGACTCAACGCCGGCGGGATTGACCCTGCTGACCGGGGGTTTGACCTCGCTGACCAAGTTGACCCCAGGTGGGCCCAGTTTGACCCCTCGGGGTCTATGACAAATGGGACCCGCCTGCTAATTAAGTTAGGATTAGGACTAACTAAAAATTAGTTAGACTAATAAAACTGACACACGGGACCCACTGGTCAGGTTTGACCCGGACCGTTCCCCGTTGACCTGCTGACGTCATGTCGATGTCAGGCTGATGCAGTAATCCTTTTCTGGAATTTAAATAAATCTTAAATGATTTATTTATTTCAGAAAATATCCAAAACTTTGAAAAATCATAGAAATTAATCTATAGCTCCAAATGAAACAAGTTATATATGAAAAATGATCAGAAAAATCCAATCTATCCATCTGTACCTTTTTCATGCATGTTGGAACAACTTAAATATTGCTGTTTAGGACAGTTCAATTAAATGGCATTTAAACCCTCACATATGGAGTTTGCATTTGAACCTAGGGTTCAAACCAACTCCATTTAACATGTTGCTAGTTGCATTAGCTCAAAACACAACATATTGACATGTCATGATCAAGCATCATACTGTGCATTGCATTGATTGTATTTCTTCTTTGTTGCCGGTATCTGTCCCCTCTCGATAGATGATGTTCCGATGTTGTGATTGTTGACACTGATGAAGACACAATGCTATCTTCAAAAGTGCCAGGCAAGCAAAACCCCCTTGTTCATTCTGATACAATCCCACTCTCTCGCTCCTGCTCTCTTTTACTGCATTAGGACAACAACGATTCATCTATTGTTTGCTGCGGTAGCTGAACCCCTTTATCCTCTGCATGACTGTCATTGCCACGGTAAATAGATGAAACCCACTAGCATGAGTAGGAGTTGTTTGAGCCTGATGTGCCTACTCATTCATGCTTGTTTGTCATGCCTGCCATCGCTTAGAGTTGAGTCAGGTCTGATTCATGGGGGATGAATCGGAGGTGTGTGAACATGTCCTACTGTTGAGAGCTAAATGTGTGAACACGATTTGGTAAAGGTATCGGTGAGAGGCCATGTAGGAGTACATGGTGGGTTGTCTCATTGAAGCCGCCCTCGTGAACTGAGTTACGTGTTTGTGATCCATGACGATTACTACCACGCATTGGAATGCTTAAGTGCCCTCTCGACTTCTTAACCACCCTTGTCCTCTGTCCAGGAGTTGCAAGTAGTTTCTGGTGTTTGTAGTATGCTGGAGGCCGCGGGCAGTGCTGACTCGAGGGGTGGGCTGTGATGCGGTAGGCACGTGGCCGGGTATGCCGGGCGCCCGTTTGGTGTCGCGGAACCCTTTACACATCATTCGGGGCCGCATGTGGAAACCTCGGCCAGACTCCCTGCGGATGGAACCTGAATAGGCGATAACCTGGACTAGAGACTTGAGTGTTTAGGTAGGTCGTGGCCGACACCCTCGCTGGGCTTCCGCTTGAAGGTTGCCGAGTACATGTCGTGTAAACGGCGATAAGTTGTGAGAGCGTGTGAAGAAGTACACCCTGCAGAGTTATCATCATCTATTGAATAGCCGTGTCCGCGTAAAGGAGTTACGGGTTGCACATACGGTTCATAGACAAGTGAAAATGGATACTCTAAAATGCGCAAGATAAGCGTGAGTGCTATGGATGGTGCTGTCGTAGGGATACGGGAGCGGATCCATAGTGGTGCATTGATATGGTGAATATGTAGACTCATGTGCGCCACCTCAAAGGAGTTACTTGCAGTCGTAGTTTAGGATAGCCACCGAGTCAAAGCTGGCTTGCTGCAGTTAAACTCCACCACCCCCTTTTGTTGATACCGATGCATATGTAGTTAGTTCTGATGTAAGTCTTGCTGGGTACATTTGTACTCACGTTTGCTTAATTTATGTTTTGCAGAGAGACTTCAGTCTCGCTAGTAATTCCGCGTGGACTTGACGTTTAGCTTGATACCTCAGCTACGATCTTATGCCCTCGGCAGATCTCGGTAGATAGTCGGGCTTCTAAGCCTTTTTCATTTGTAGATGTACGTACTCGAGACATGTTTAGCTTCCGCATGTGCTTTGATTTATATACTTCGAATGCTTTGGGTCGAGAGACCCATGTTTGTAATATCTCGCTCCTCGGAGCCTAATGAATAAATACTTTGAGTCGTAGAGTTATGTTGTGATGCCATGTTGTATTTACACATATCGAGCATATTGTGTGTATGATTGAATGCTTGGTATGTGTGGGATCCGACAACCTAGTTGTTTATCCTTGGTAGCCTCTCTTATGGGGAAATGTAGTCTTGTGCTTCCATGAGCCATAGTAGTCCGCTATAGCCGGTTCACGAGTCCTCGCTAGCCCAAAGCACTCTTGCTCGGAACACTTGATCTGCCGGGCATGTGATTCACTTCGTTCCTGTGTCTGTCCCTTCGAGGAAATGTCACGCGGTGACATCCGGAGTCCTGCCTAGCCTGCTACAGCCCGGGTTCCCGGAGTCCTGTTAGCCTAGTGCTACAGCCCGGATTTGCATGCTGCTGACCGACATGCTCGATGTTGATTCATGTATGTCTGTCCCTATAAGTTAGTGCCACTTTGGGTTCACGACTAGTCATGTCGGCCCGGGTTCTCTGTCATATGTATGCTAGCGACACTATCATACACGTGAGCCAAAAGGCGCAAACGGTCCCGGGCCATGGTAAGGCGACACCCATGGGAATACCATGCGTGAGGCCGCAAAGTGATCTGAGGTGTTACCGGCTAGATCGATGTGACTTGGAATCGGGGTCCTGACAGAGGAAGAGCGTGCGACAGCAGTTACAAATCGAGAGGGAAAGGCGAAGAGTCGGTGGATGGTTGCCAGTTTGCCACAGTACACGAAGAGGCGCCCCGGCCTATACGTCCTTTCGGAAATTGTACAAAAGGACTCGCCATCGTCTCATTGACATGTTGGAACGGGACCACATGTCAATGAAACATGGTGTGTAATTTCTCGTGCAAAATGCGATCTGGCCGCGTTGGCCCACGGTGCCACATTATTTCTCGACCTTTATTTTTTTAATGGCGTGCCGTTCAGTTTTGAAGCACGACTAACTGGTACTGTTTGCGGAGAAAATATAAACTACTCTACCACTACTCCACCTCTAGTACTAGTAGTATAAAAAAGATATATAGGCTGGAGCTTCAGAGCTTTCTTGCCAAGGGCTGCCCACTTGCTTCTCACACTATCACCCTCTCTCCAGATCTAAAAAGACGGCCTCTCTCTCCCTCCTCACCGGTGGTCACAGATCCGTCGGGGAAGAAAAGGACGTGCAACGTTGACGCACTCATCGTCGGCGAGCGAGGTCACTGACTGACGACAAGGCCTTCCTCTCAGACCTAACGCCCATTCGTGATGGCCTCCGTCCCCAAGATTGCTGTCGTAGTGCGTGCGGAGGATGAAGACCACGAGCGAAGCCACTTCCCGCCGACCCTCAGGTATGCTACCTCTTTTCAAACCATACCCTTGTTCTATTGCCCCATCTGCCACGGGCGTAGAATTTTGTTTCGGCAAAAACAAATTAATTTGGCAGCACTTAGATCTTTCCCAGGCTCTAAACTTGAGCTGGCTCCGCCACTGTCGCTGCATGTGGATCTTTTTCCACTCCACCATCTTCCCAATTTCCTGTCCTCTGCTCTGCTGGTCATGCAGACGAAAACCTTAATTTGCACTATTAAAGGAAACCCTACTTCATGCAGACTAATTCATGTCTGGGTTGAATAAGGAAAGGAAGGGAGATTGTACTGTCCAAGAGAGTAGGCATCGAACCCACATCTAGGTTAAAAAAGGGGAAATCAGTAGCTAAGGAACGAGTCTCGTGTCTCTTGGTTGAAGAAGGGTAGAAAGGCATGACAACGCAATAGATAATGACTAGGTCGATCAGTTTGTTTTCCTCACATAGGAAAAAGGTGGCTAAAGAGAACAAAAATGGGACGTAATCCACATATGTTGCCTGGATATTTGTTGCTCTGGGCAACCATACCTCCCTCACCACTCTATGCGTCTGGTGGAGGTACATCGTCGGTGCGCCCACCGTCGAATGGGTCTCCCATGCTCTTATTGCCACTTTTTTGCTTTGTTAGTATAACGCCAGCAGTAAAGTCAACCAATGCTACTTGCTAAAGTGATGCCACATTTAACTAATCCGCATTCGGTCTAATGCCACCGATAAATTTAAGCAATGCCATTTAATGTCTCCGGATTATTTCAGGGTTAATGTTGATTGTGGACGTATTAAAGATTTTTCAGCTAAGGCATTCTAATGTTGTTGCATAGCCAGTATACCAACGATGAAACTTGTTACTACCTTCAGATTTTTGCACTATTAATGCTTATAGATTACATACCTCACTTTCATGAGATAAGTCAATTTTTTTGTACAGTGTCACCAAAATGCCAAGGTGCTGATGTCATTTTATTTTGGTTAAACTATACAAAAAATTATGAAGACAAGAGGAAAGGTCAAGAGTGGGCACCTCCTCCTTTGGCTATTGTATTGATTCGTTCTATCAAGTTTTTATGTTTGATCGATTATCAAGATTGGGATAGCAATTTTTCATGTCCACTCGAGTTCGAAATGATATTTACCTTGAAGGTACATGGTTTGCAATTTTTTAATACTGTCATTAGTTAATAATGCTAGTTACCTTCAGACTTTTGTATTTGGTTTAATGCTCTTGCACAGCTAGTATACCAATCTTTGAAAGTTGTTACCTTTACATTTTGTATTGTTAATTCTTATAGAAATCTTCGATTGCTAGAGCTTATGGAAATGCATTCAAGATAAAACCATTGTATCTTGTACTCGTAATAAAATAACTACTCTCTTGTTGCACTAGCCACTTTGGATTAGTGTATATTTGTACTATTCGAATGGTGTTGCATTAGCTATGGACATATATAAAGTGTGGCAAGCTTTCCCAGATATGTGCTCAAGAAAACTACTACCCGTTTTTCTAAATACTGAACATTTGGGTACTTTAAATTGAACTGCGAAAACGTCTTATATTAAGGAACAGAGGGTGTAGAGTTCACTCAAATTATCCCGGTAAAGCTATTCACACCTTTGTTAAAATTAATGTTCATTATGTTATCGGAGGAGGTCTGTATGTTTGTCTCTAATGCCTGACAACTACATACCTGGCATCATCATGTAATATTAAGTCATTTCCTTTGGTACAGTGTCACTGAATTGTCAAGGCGGTGATGGCATTTTATTTTAGTTGAACTGCACAAAATATGCTAAAAAGAAGAGGAAAGGTCAGGAATCGATCATTCTTTCAAAAAGAACTATATATGCCTTTCTGACATCAGTCGTTGTTGCCTTATTTATTCCTTCAAACATGTGGTTAGAAACAGTCTTGCTACCTTTTCCCATTAAGAAATTGGAATGCTTATATTTGTGAGTCTATGCTTCAACTAGTGCCACTTTTATAGAAATCACACTTTCAATATCTATGCAAACAGGGATGCTCGATTTTAGTGGGCTGCACAAAAGTCCAACTGGTTCAACATTAGGAGCATGTTTTCTTCCAAACCTGTATATCCAATTGGTGGCACTATGAGCTGTTCATTATCAAGGTACATGGTTTGCTACTATCTTGCTACTATTTTTGTACTATCATTAGATAGTAATACTAGTGGTTTGCATGTGAATTTATTGGCAGGGTGGACCTACATTGGAGGTGCAGGACATGATTCAATGATTGGATGCTCAATTTCGGTTGTATCGATTTCACCTCTTCCATCACTGCAAACATGGATATCCTTGGTCTGATGAAGAATAAGCGCTATATTTTTGCTCTGAACCAGCAAATCAATTCAGTATGAAATTGTCCAGGGCAAAACATGACTGTATCAAATTGTCCAGTGCAAAACATGACACATGCTAAGCGGAAGAGACATGTTTAAACCGAAAATACAAGGTGGGGTATATGTTTACTAGCTGCTTGATATTTGTGCAGACAAAGACGTCTGCCCGTTGCTATTTGGAAAACACACAAAGTGACCGCAATTTTGGTTGAACTGCACAAGAGAATAGTATAGTCACTGCATGGAGTGCCATTTGAAAATAGACACAGAAAGATTGGATAATCACTTCATGGACTTTGAAAAGTAATCTTGTACTATTCTTGGCCAACACTAGGTGCTTCATTGCTTTGGTGTTATTATAAAATGGGCATCATTTTGCCTAAGTTAAAGTTTGTATTCCGAAAATAGTCTCGCCGTGTGATCGAGAGAAGACCAAATCATATTGCAGTGGATGTTCCTCCATCATGTGTGGTTCATTCTCATGGTTCCATTTGTTGGTGAAACCACTTACGTTTGCAAGAGGAATTGTAGACTTCACAAACAAATTCGTCTTTCAGTCTGTACTGAATGTTGGCCAAGATAAGCATCCATGTTAGTAAGAAGAACAATTTTTTTTCTAGATCTTTGCTTTTGGAGCTACATATTTATATATGATCTGTGAATCATTGAGATGCAGTAACATGTTGATCTTATGTATGGGAATCGTACTAGTTGGTTTTGAATTTGGGCTACTAATGTGAACATATTACAATGCCAGCCTGTGAGTCTCGTGTGAACATTTTGAATGGATCGGCTCTTCTTGCCTGACATGATCCTTATTTCTGTGTTCTCGGTGTTTACAAGTTACTAACAGTTCCTTATTTCTGTTCGCTCGGTGTTTACAAATTCTTGATCAATCACTAGCTAGCCTACTAATGCGCTCTGGCAGTTTTAGTTCCGACGCAAGATCCGAAGTGGTAGTTTTTTGAATAAAAATGCCTACCTCTGAAGAAACTGACAAGCTGCTCTGAAGAAAATGCCATGCGAATCTGAAGAAACTGCCAGCAAAAACGTTCGCAAATTCCTTATCTCCCACGTTCATCAGCTAATGCGACCTACTCGATCCTACACGTACACTATCCGACCTACTCACTCCTACACGGATAAATAGCGGATCACGCATGTACTACCTCCTTTCTGGTTTGTAGGGCTCAATTCAAAAAACGACCTACTCGATCCTAAACGAATAAATAGCGGATCACACACGTACTACCTCCTTTCCAGTTTGCAGGGCTTAATTCAAAAATCTAACCAACCAAGGTAGATGATGAGTGGTGGAATCATTTTTGACAAGGAGGGTCTACCTCATCTGGATGATTTGAGTGCACTCGTTTGACCGTCATGCCGGCGTGCGACCCAGCATGGACGGGACGCACCACTGAAGGGACGGGACGACACAGTCATAATTTCAATTTTTCTAGTTTTCCACGACAAGCTGGCGCGCTAAGCCATGCCTGCTTATCCATTGAATTCCGATGACTGCGATGACCGTCGCCCGCGACACGCTAGTTCGCCTACCTTCCGCCTATAATTATTGTTTCCCGGGCTTCTCCGGTGGCACCATCACCCAACTCGCCCTATCCTCATAAGCCCCCACTGGCCCGACGTCGCTCACCACTTATCCTCGCTCTCGCCACGTCCGCCATTCCCCCGCCCGTCCGCGATAGGCGACACCAGAGGCGGTCACCGCCGGAACTGGTGTTTGGTTTTTCACCGGAAGGCAGACGGAGGGAGGAGGCATTCTACCAGTCTTTAGATGGCAATGCGGAGATCGAGGAGTTGTTGGAGCGTGACCGCCTGGCGGAGGAGCAGGAGTTGTTGGAGCGCGACCGCTCGGCGGAGGAGCAGCGTATCGCCGGTTTGCGCCGCCAGCGGGACATGGAGTAGCAGCGCACCGACGCTCTGAGTTGCGAGCGGAGCGCCAGCAACTGGGCCGACTACGTGGAGGCCGGCGCCCGGCAAATAGCCCTGGAGGCTGTCGGGCACGCACGCGTTCGCGACGCTGATTTTTTACTACCAGCTCGTCAAGTGGGCTTCCCGCTTAGAAGCCGAAGCTTCGGTGGACCACGCCGGCATGGAAAGGGCCAACGCGCGCGAGCAACACGCCCTATCGCACCTCTGGCAAGTCCGAGGCGAGTCGGAGGACGCCGGTGCTGGCGTTTAGCGTGTACCGCAGATGGCGGCCGGCATCGTCTAATTAGTACTTGTACGCTACTAGAGTATTAGTGGGAGTAGATAGTTAACTTGGCTATGATGGTTGTCAACGTGGAAGTTAAGTACTCTATATGTGGATCAGACCTGTTACTTTGCTCTGAATTTTGAAATTTTCGTTTGAACGTATGGAATGGGTTGTTATTTTTTTAAGTGGGTTGTATTTGTCCTCCACGGGTTTAGAGGCTGACTTGTGGGCCTATCAAGTTGACACGTACACAATCAGGAGATGATTGTACGTGGAGAGGATGACAGCAGGGACCCGCAAAGGTCATGGCAGTACGCAAGCAAGTGCCTCCTTATTTCAAGCCAATAAAAAAATGGCTATTCCTAATGGATTCCTGACATCTGGGTGCCATGCCATTGTCAACGTAGTCAATAAACGAGAGAATTGCACAACGAGCGGCTGACACCTGGGACCCAGCAGCTCGCCCAGATATTTTTGTTTTGGGTTAATTTTATAAATGCCACTCCAAATCTGGTGTTTCCGAGAAATGCCACTGCAATTTCCAAACTTTGAAAAATGCCATTTCATGCCATTTCCGGTGGCTTTTTTCGAAGTCTGGAGTGGCGTTTTTCAAAGTTTGCAAATTGCAGTGGCGTTTTCCAAATTTTGCAAAAATTGCAGTGGCATTTTTCAAAGTTTGGAAATTGCAGTGGCATTTTTATGAATCGCCATAATTGGAGTGGCATTTATCTAATTTGTTTTTGAGACGGAAGCATGGTGTCAACTGGGTTGTGCGGGGCACTCTGGCCTGTCTAGACAACCTTCTCTTTTATGTTTACCATAGACCAGCCCAGTAGTTTTTTTTCTTTCTGAAAATGGCTAGCCCAGTTTTTTTGTGATTTGCCAAGTAAGTCGCTTTGTCAGGCCTGTTGGGCTGCAAATCTTTCAAGACGAGGAGAGCTTCATTCGGCTGGACGAGAAAATGGCCTATCAGTAATGAGAAATGGGCTGTACATTTTTAAAACACATCAAACCGACAATTAGTTTCAAATTTCTTTTTTTTTCATTTCGAGATTTTAAATTGCATTAATTTTTATGCGTGGAAAATTCGTTGGATTCTATATTGATATACATTTATTTTTAAAATCAGTTTGAATGTGACTCAAAATTTTGAGATTAAAAACAGTTCGGACCGCACCGAAATATGCAAAATTTCGTATAATCTTTTAACCGTGGCCACAATATGGGCTGTAATGCTAACAAAAAGAATATGGGCTCCAAAAAAACCTTAATTATTAGCAAATGGGCTGTAAATTATTAGAAATAATGGCAGATGGGATGTATGCTGTTTTCCACAGATTTGAGGCTTTCCTAAAAAAAGGTTGACGCACAAGCAGTGACTGTTGGATGCCCATCCAACGGCCTTCATGCTTCTTCAATCTCTGCTCTTCCTACTCCAGCCGCTAAAATAAGTGCCGGCGGGACTGCCTGCTCCCTCCTCCCCGCGGCCGGCAGTGCTGCCGCATAGGCCTCACCGCCCCACTGTACTCCCATCGCTAGCCTAGCCATCCCTCTACTCACCCACACCTGCTGTTATTCTCCGGCGACGGCAGATGAACCAGTAAAGCCTCGTATAGTCGTACTCCCCTACGCGTGGGAAACAACTGCCGAGTATTCCCTGCCTCCGTGTCGTTCCCTTCCGAGGCCTCGCGGTCGTCCACCGCCCTGGTGCTCTCGGCGCGGCCTGGTCAACGTGGTCAACGACCGACATGCATCTGAAGTGGATTTGTCGTGGAGAGGCCGATTTGGGTCCACGACCGCACGCAAGGAAATGCCTCCTTATTACGCCGCAAAATAATGATTCCTCCACCGACATCCGGGACCCACCGAAAGGGCCTCTCAGATTTCGGCGAAAAAACGTTATCATTACCGACAGCTCGGACCCACCAGCTATATCTTCGCACGCAAGGAAGTGTATCCTTATTACGCACAAAAAATGAATACTCCCCCTGCTAGCTGGGACCCAGTATAGTGGCAGGATGACTTGTGGGCCTACTAAGTTGACGGGGACGAAGGGCTTTGTCAACTTAGTCAATATGCACGATTCTAGCTCCAGTGACCGTACGATGTCCATCCAACGGCCGTAGTGCTTCTTCAACCTCTGGTCTTGTTGCTCCAGCCGCCCAAAGCAGCGCCGGTCGTGCCGCATGCTCCTGCCTCCCGTGGTCGGCTGTGCTGCCACGGAGGCCTCACCGCCCCTACTATTCCCACCGCTGGTCAGGCCCTGCGGCAACGGCAGCCTCACACCGCAGCCGAACCAGTGAACCCTCATATTCCTCTCCGCGCGGGCTTCCACTGCCGCGTCTTCCCCGGCTCAACGTCGTCCCCTTCCTAGGCCTCACTGTCGTCCACCGCCCTGGTGCTCTCGGCGCCGCGTGGTCAACGTGGTCAAGGAACGGCTTCCATCGGATGTGGACTGTACGTGGAGAGGTTGACAGCTGGGTCCATGGCCGCAGCAAGGAAGTGCCTCCTTATTACGCGCAAAATAATTATTCCTCCACCTGACAGAAGGGACCCACCGGACGGGCAACTGTATTTCGCGAAAAAACGTTTCCCCCTGACTGCTGGGACCTACAGCTACATCTTCGCACGCGAGGAAGTGCGTCTGGGCAAAAAAAAACGATTCGCCCCCCTGACTGCTGGGACCCACCAGCTACATCTTCGCACGCAAGGAAGTGCCTGACAGTCGGGACCCACCTGGTCAAAGCGTACGTAGCGTTGTCATTCTGGTCGGGAACGTGTACGTACATACTAGTCGTAGTAGAGGCGCACACGTGTCGTAGTAGAGGTGCGCACGTAGCATGTACACGTACGTACAACGGCCAGTGTGCAAGAAAGGAAATACGGCCACGTACGTACATACGGGCAGGGTCTCGAACGCCTACTCGCGCATACGTATGGCCAGGGCCCGTGTACATGGCTGGGTCGGAACGAAGAAACAACGTCATCGTCGTGTTCATGGGGAGCCAACCGGCTGGGTCGGAATGGAATGCGTCGTCATGTTCATCGGGAGGGCTTGGACGGAACAGCCGATGGAAACGAGGCCTGGCGTACCGCAGAATGGAGGAAACGGCCTTGTGTTCGACCAGCCACGCTTTGAAAGCGGGATCCTGTTCATCGGGAGGGGTGCGGCATACCAAAGAAAACGGAGGAAATGGACCTCCTACGGTCGAAACAGGGTCCTGTTGATCGGGAGGGTGTGGCGTGCCGCAAAAGCGGAGGAAGCGGACTTGTGTTGGAGCGCCACGGTCGAAACGGGGTCTGTTAATCGGGAGGGTGCAGCATACCTCAAAACGGGCTCCACGGATATTGTTCATCTCCACCGTCGACCCTCCGGCCTCCACAGACTCTGTTCATCCATCGTCAACCTCCTCCAGCCTCCACCTGCGACTGTTCATCCACGGGCTCCTGTTTATCCAGCCTCCACCACACGCTACTCCACCGGCTACTGTTCAACCAGCCCTCTCCACGGGCTCCTGTTCAACCAGCCCTCCACGGGCTACTGTTCATCCTTCCCTCCACCGTCTATTGTTCATCCTGCCCTCCACGGGGTGGTCCTGTTCATCCTGCCCTCCACGGGATCCTGTTCATCCAGCCCCAACCGGCTCGAACAATCGGGGTCCTGTTCATCCACCCCACCGAACCATTCATCCAAACCCCCAAAGAACGCCATTTGTTCATCCACCCCACCGAACTGTTCATCCAACCCCCCAAACGCTCCTTTGTTCATCCAGAGGCAGCATCGATCGGCTTGATTAGCGGCAGTGAGCGAAGAATCGCTCGATCGGGTTTAGTTAACGACTATCGATCGATCGCCGGGTTCGAACGCGTAACTGCGAGTGCAGCAATCGCTCGGGTTCAGTTAGAGCCCAACGCCTCGCTCGGGTTCAGTTAGAGCCCAATGCCTCGCACCCACGCGCGTGCGTGTATGAGAGAAACACACATCGCTCGGCCTCGACCACCCACCGTAACCGGGAACACCCCGATATTTTCCTTGCCCTTGCTTCTACCACGGTTTTTTCCGTCATGGAGGCCCAAAGAATGTCATGCAGCCGCGTCTCCGGCCTGCCCAGGACGAAAAGCCCATTTTCTGTCATGATTTTTTGTCATAGAAGTAGGACCCCACCACATTTATGATGATACTGGGTTTTGTCACAATTATCGTCATAGAAGTGTCATAATTATGACAGAAAAGATTTTTGTTCGGCCCAAAATGTCATGGATGTGTCTTTTTTTTGTAGTGAGTACAAGGGGAAGAACAGACTCCTGAGGTTGAGGTGTTATTGTGCTCTGCAGACTTGTGTGGGTGAGATGGCTCTGAATCAGTCCTCCCCTACGGTGGTGGCTAGCTCTACTTATATAGGCCCTGGTCCTCTCCCCAAATATTGAGCGGGAAGGGAGCCAACAACGGCGGGCAATTTGAAAGGGGACAGCTAGTACAAGCTATCGTGACAAAGGTGGTCTTCTCCTACAAAAGGCTCTGGTGGTGACGCCGTCTTGGGCTCCACGGTGACCTCCTCCTGCTAGCCTGCTGGTTTTGGTCTTGTTGCACCGATATGGAAACCTTTGCCTGATGCCTCGGTACTCCGCATCTGCGCTGGCCTCCTTAGCACCAAAGAGGAAACAAGGACGCTGCACGCGCTGGCGCCCGCCTGGTGCCGATCGTCATGGCTCACGTCACGAGAGCCTCGTGAGGTTTTCCCCGCCTTGATATCTCCACTCCTCGTGAGCCTGCCTGGAGAGGCTGCTCCTGAGGAGGTCTTGCGTCGTCCGCCTCGCGAGGCTTGGCCCCTCACGAGGGTCTTGAATGCCTTATTGATGAAGATGGGTCGTGCAGGCCTGCTAGCAAAGCAACGCCATGGACCGCAAGCAGGCAAGTCCGGGGACCCCCATTCCCAGAATGCCGACAGAACCGGCCGAGAGGACACCAATAACCACACATCAACAAGTAGGTATGGACACCACCACCCCGCCTACGCAATTACCAGCGCCTGTAGTGCCGGGTGAGAGCGGCGGATGACGTGATGAAGGGGGTCCAATAGTGGCTGATGTAATCGCCCCCGTAGAACAAAGAATGGATGATGAGATGGAGGAGGACCCAATGAGTTTCCTCAATACAGGCGCCTATGAAGGTGACTTAGATATGATGAGTCAGCCATATGATGACTCGGGCTATCAGCATGCTGATGAGGATATGGATGATCTGCCCGGGCAGGAACGCCCTAGCAGGGATTGCAAGAAGTCTCTCTTCATGCAATCCTCACAGGTCACACCTGAAGATGCCGCCAAAGATAGGCTCAACTAGCCGAGGGTCGATAAAGGCTTGGCCCGACAACACTGGGCAGGGGTTAAGGAAGGGTCTGGAAGGTCAGCCCAAGAAAAAGGAGAGGAAGAGACCGGGGAAGATAGGCTCAACTGCCTACAAACAAGCGGAGCACATAGCAGCCAGACGGCGGATTTTGAAGAGCGTGTTCCCGTCAAAGGTGAAGCCATTTTCCATGTCACGGGCGAGCCAATGCTACCGCCAAAACCGCTGGAGGCACTATCAGGGGATCTCAGGAGACTGCACGACCATGTGCTGTCGACTGAGAAAATCCTACTAGCCTCGAAGGATCCAGGATATCTGACATACACGGCTCGTGTGCCTGAGGGGAAGTGCTACATCGACACACGGCCCGCGGAGGTGTTCTTCCTCTGGTTTGATCATATCTTCGAGATGTTTCTAACAAGGCGGCTCGACTTCACAATCGTCCACCTTTTTGCGCTACATATGAGCTCTGTCATGAAGAGAGAAGAAGTCCCGCAAATCTGTGTGGCGCATCCATACTACATGCACGAGTCCTTCTTGAGTCTCGATAACTTTGATCATAAAACTGCTAGGGAGTACCTCAAAAACTTCATGGTACAGAATAAGGACCAGGAAATTGTTCTCCTGCCTTATCATCCAAAGTAAGTCAGTGCCGGACAACCCTTTCGTACATTTCAATCATTCCTTCTTGCTCATATGGATAATAATTTGAGGTGTTTTTTCCCCGCAGCAACGGGCGCGCCGTCCTTATCGTTATTTACCCGTGAGTCTCCCACGCTGTCGGGGATATACCCCGTGGCATAAACCGGCCGGAAGTATAACCCGGCCGGACTGGACGACTCACTGGTAACCCACCCGGAGCTTGGCGGTTCACGGGCTACCCGCTCGGTCTTGGCGGTTCATTAGTAACCCGGCGGGCGGGTCAGAGGAGTGACAAGACCCGGTTGCCCAACTGGCGGTTCATGAAGGCCGGCTCATGTTATGGTGGGCCGGTTTAAGAGGAAAGGCATGACGAATATTTACCTTACAAGGAATTAAGACCAGGACTTGTATCCGGTTTGTATTAGAGATAGACTAGTCCTAATCCTAATAGGACTCCACATGTAAACCGCTCCTTCAACATATATAAGGAGGGGTAGGGCTCCCCAAAGAGGGACAAGTTACAAGCAAGAAGAAACAATCATAGGGCTAGACACAAAGAGGAGAGCCGGTTTACGGCGACTCCCTCGTGATGATAATGAGACCTAGCCTCAAACAGCATGTAGGGTTTTTACCGGATGATGTTTCCCATGGCCCGAAGCTGTCTAAATCCTCGTCTTGTGTGTTGCGTCTCTTGATTCCGCTCAACCCCTCTCAAGCTACCACATAGATGTGTTGGCCTCGCGGCTAAGTCCTTACACTAGGACATCTGACGTGACAATCCCACGACAGTTGGCGCCCACCGTGGGGCCTTCGCACGGTGGTGTTGAGTTATTGGAGGGCGCTATTCTAGGGATCGAGAAGCTCCATCCAGCTCAATGAAAAAGTTCCGGCCGGTTCATCGGAGAGTTCGAGCCGGCTTGCCGAAAAAGTTCCGTCAGGCTCATCGAAAGGTTCCGCCGGTTCGTCGGAAAGTTCCGGCCGGATCATTGAAAAGTTCCGACCGTCTCGACGAAAGGTTCTGTCTGAATCATCAAAGAATTCCGATCGCCTCGACGAAAAGTTCAGTCCGAATCACCGAAGGGTTCCAACCGCATCACCGAAAGGTTATGTCCGAGTCGTCAAAGAGTTCCGATTTAGGGTACAGAAAAGTTCCGGATTAGCAAAAAGTTCCGGCCGGATTATCAAGGGCTTTCGGTTCAAAGGTTCCGGATTATCAAAAGTTCCGGCCAGATTATCAAGAGGTTCCGATTCAAAGGTTCCGGATTATCAAGAGGTTCCGATTCAAAGGTTCCGGATTATCAAGAGGTTTTGGTTCAAAAAGTTCCGGCCGGATTATCAAGAGGTTCCGGTTCAAAAGTTCTGGATTATCAAAAGTTCCGGCCGGATTGTCAAGAAGTTCTGGTTCCAGAAATTCCGGCCCAAAAAGTACCGGCCGGGTTATATGGAGAGCTCAGGCACTAGAAGATACAGAACCAATCAATTCTTTTGTCAAAAACAAAAGCAGCACTATGCATTATCCAAGCCAAAGATCCGGCAAAATATACCAGGTGCTATCATTTCTATGTATTTTACCAGTACATGTTAATTCATCCGACAACAATTACTTTGGCCTGTAATATTTTTACGTAGTGCAACTATTAAAAGAAAAAAAGGGGTGGTGTTATACCACGGATGCACGTTTGGCTGTATCGCGCGGCTTCACAGACAGGGTGTCGCGGTCCGGTTTGCATCACCGTACCGGTTGACTCGCCCGTCCGCACCACCTTACAACGCCATGGACAACTCGCCCGTCCGCCCCCGCGGCCGGTTCACGCGCCGGCTTACAACGTCAAGGACAAATTGATCGGCCGCACCGGCTTACAACATCGGGCCGACTCATCTGTCTGCTCCTACAGTTAACTCGGTCGTGATTAATTTTAGCATCACTGTGGTGATCATCAACTCCATGGCAGATAATTTCTGGCCTAGCACATCAGGTGATATCCATCTAAAAAATATTTTATTAACACATATTATTTTTGTCAAAGAAGAGTTTACCTTGGCCTTGGTGTGCAATATTGTTTATGCAGGACAATTGTTCACTGCAAAAGCTATGGTTATGTCATGGATGTATAAACTCGCGCCACCATTATGAATGCACTAGTATCTTACCATGCCCTCAAGCTCGATGAATATATATGCAAACCGCCATTCTGCAGACCGGTTTACATCAATATGACGTGGCTAATTCGTCCGTCCACGCCGGTTTACAACGCCGCGGCCGACTCATCTATCTGTGCCGCCTCTGATACGGCGGACGTCTTTACCATACATCTCTCGCGATCCGGTCTACATCAACACACCGGGCCGCACCTGTCCGCATGAGCTGTTTATTGAGTATGAGCAAGTCACAGCTCTGCTAGCCCGGTTTTCTTTCAACAAGATGGAGGCAAATTATCATATACTATGAACCGCCGCCCGTACTGGATGGCTTAATGGGCAGGCGCACAAGTCGCCACCACTACAGTTTGGTTAACTTCAAATCACCAGTTAGAAGGAACCATTGGCCGAGTTGCTGACACGGCTCATATGGGATCATTTATAACCCACCGCAGTCACCTCAATCTTCTGTGGATTCACATCGGGCTATCAACACCGATGATATACAATTTATGCCGGTTTACATCACGGTCACATATGGAGAGTCTCAAGCCAACTCCTCGAGTCACCTTTGAGACTCGAGGGCTACGATGACATGACTCAAAGAAATCTTGCCGTTTCAAAGAAAAATTAAGAACCCTAGGACGATGGAGGGAAAGATAACCCGGTCCGGAGGCTCCTGTTATATTGATGAAAACTTAAAGGCCGTCAAAATTTCCGGCTTAGAAAGTATATGACAGTTACAAAATCCGGGCTCAATGAAGAAGTCCCGGTCATCGAAAGGTTTCGGTTTAAAATCCGGCTCAAGGGAAATCGGTCTCTTTGAAGCTCTCAAATATCTCGGTTACAATCCGGTTCAAGGAAAATCTGTTCTCTGCAAAGCTCTGAAGCTCTCAAATCCGGTTTAAAAAATGTCCGATTCAAAAAGGAATTAACTTCTCGCAAGTTCGAGTTTAAAGGCCGTCAGAAAATTTCCGGCTGAAAATGAAGATTCCGGTTTAAAATCCGGTTCAAGGGAAAGATGTCTCCCACAAAGCTTTGAAGCTCTCGATATCCGGTTCAAAATCCCGGTTCAAGAAGGATTTATCTCTTGCAAAAAGTTAATGGGTGCCAAAAGGACCTGCTGCCATGATGCGCGGTTCAAACATGGGTATCATGCCTTATTGGCTTATCATATTATTGATCACTTGGGGGCTTGGTCATGTCTCGAACCATAGTCACACCTTTTGATCAGCTCAATGCCACAAAGATCACTTGGGGGCTTGGTCGTATCCGAACCATAGCCACGCCTCTTGATCGGCGTAAAGCCACGATGTCATTTGGGGGCTTTGGTCGTGTCCGAACCATAGCAACACCTTTTGATAGGCGAAAGCCACAACATCACTTGGGGACTTGGTCACGTCTGAACCAGTCACGCCTCTTGATCGGCCTAGTGCCATAGCATCACTTGGGGGCTTGGTCGAACCCGAACCATAGCTACACCTCCTGATCGGCGTAATGCCAAAGCATCATTTGGGGACTTGGCTGACTTGAACCATAGCTACGCCTTTTGGGGGCATGGTCTTGTCCGACCATGGTAATGCCTCTTGATCGTCTCAAAGCCTCATTTGCAATGGTTTTATCTTTGCCTTTGCTTGAATTCTGTTTTTCTTTTGATAAACATTTCTTTGTTGCGCTTTTCAAACCGACATTGTTAATCCGGTTCAACTGTCAATTACAAATTGACGGAACACGGTCAAATCTTAATCCGGAGACTATCTGCCCGGTCTGATTTTCTGTTACCATCCTATTATGGAGTAAACCGGTGTTTATTATAACCCGGAGCGGCTTACATTGTAAACTTGCCTTATATTAACATGAGCTGTTTTCTCCAAAGTTTGGGATTTCAACCCCGCTTCAAGATTGGCCAGCCAATATCATGCCTGACGATGGCAGGGCCTTTTAAGCTTCTTAATTGCAGAAAACAATTTGGAAACATATATGATTCCAACAGGCATCAGTTGAACATAAATATGCACGAAGGCATACCAAGACCAGTGGTCTAAACCGGCCTCCGGTTCACGCTTGGTTTGACTACAAGTCACCAGTATTCTATATGGTTAATCCGGTGTTTATCACAAACCCGGTACGGTTTTATCATAAACCGGCACAGTATGAAAGGAATTATTATTACTCAAGATTGGGGTTATCACTCTTACTACAAAAAGTTGGTAAACCAACGATGTGATTCAATGTCACAGAAACAGGTTGAATAAAGAATGATTATAAATCACCGGTGTTTACTAACCTGGCCTGGCGTTCAGTTATAAGTCGCCAGTATGATGATAAATTATCCGGTTTTTATTAAACCGGCCTGGCTTTAAGACGATAAGTCGCCAATATATATTTGAATTGCGCCATTGGAATTATGCGCTTATAAATCATTGGGTATATTATTCAAATAGCCAACATGGCTGGATTTTTATTATGGTTATCAATAACCAATATTATGATTGAGGTTTTCAAAAGTCACTTTTAGCGCAATGGTTATTATTTATCAATGGATATGATTTATTCTACAATGAAAGGAATAGTCCCAAGTTGCTGCTGGCTTACGACCCGGTACTTGGGGGCTATATTATTTCAGTTGAAATTACATCAAATACACAAGTCTCATGTCACTGCAAGCATGCACCATGACACTTGGGGGCTAATGCAAAACCAATTGCTCCTGTCAAACATTCAAGGTAAAACACAAAGCTCTTAACCTTGTGGACGTGGGTTCAAGCCCTACGATGGAAGCTACATTATAAGCCAGCCCTTGGGGGCTACACATCACTGCTCAAATCTATATGATTATATTTACAAAGTCCCTGCTCATTATTGCATAATGACCCGGCCCTTGGGGGCTACACTGGTTGAAGTTTTTTGAGCATCAGGCAATTACAAGTCCCAGGTTGCTGCAAGCATGACAACCCGGCACTTGGGGGCTACATAATATGGAGTGTTCAGTTTTTATTCATGACTGGGATGAACAACATGGATTTCTTCAAAAGTGGCAGTATTCATATTGAAGCAAGTCTTAAACCATCACATTGTTACGCTCAAGACTTGGGGGCTACTGACTAATATGCATATAAGGAGAAATATTTTCAAATTCTCAGTTTTGAGCAAACCAGATTGACCCGGCGTCACCAATTAATCATTACGATCCTGTGGCTGCAACCCGGCATCATCAACAATCATGAATCGGCGTTGGCAATAGTTATAACCCGGAATAATCAGTTTTTATAACCCGACAATGGTGGTTATCATAAACCGACACGTTCTACATCTTCAAACCGGCCGAATATCAGATGAGTATTTCAAGACCAACATTTCTTAAGCCGGCGCTTTGGAAGCCGACTCAAGTGGATTATTCTTCACAATATTTTTCTATGAGAAACCAACGTCAACAATTTGAGTATGAAGCTAGTTATTGACCCAGATTTTCTAGAAGGAGGAAATGACAAAGACTTAAGGATGATCAGGAGCCGGTTTACAAGAATTCTTAACCCGGAGCACAACCTGTCAAATTTGTTCTTGGGTTTATTTTACAGGATCAGTTTAACATGGATAAATCCAAATTAAACTGGGGCTAATGTCGGGATATACCCGTGGCGTAAACTGCCGGAAGTATAACCCGGCCGGACTGGACGACTCACTGGTAACCCACCCGGAGCTTGGCGGTTCACGGGCTACCCGCCCGGTCTTGGCGGTTCATTAGTAACCCGGCGGGCGGGTCAGAGGAGTGACAAGAACAGGTTGCCCAACTGGCGGTTCATGAAGGCCGGCTCATGTTATGGTGGGCCAGTTTAAGAGGAAAGGCATGACGAATATTTACCTTACAAGGAATTAAGACCAGGACTTGTATCCGGTTTGTATTAGAGATAGACTAGTCCTAATCCTAATAGGACTCCACATGTAAACCGCCCCTTCAACATATATAAGGAGGGGTAGGGCTCCCCAAAGAAGGAAAAGTTACAAGCAAGAAGAAACAATCTTAGGGCTAGACACAAAGAGGAGAGCCGGTTTACGACGACTCCCACGTGATGATAATGAGACCTAGCCTCAAACAGCATGTAGGGTTTTTACCGGATGATGTTTCCCGGGGCCCGGTTGTCTAAATCCTCGTCTTGTGTGTTGCGTCTCTCGATTCCGCTCAACCCCTCTCAAGCTACCACATAGATGCGTTGGCCTCGCGGCTAAGTCCTTACACTAGGACATCTGACGTGACAATCCCACGACACAAGCCGTGTATTTTGACCCTACCAGAAACTAGGAGAAGAAGGACTACACCCACATAATGAATATTCTAGACGATGCTCTCCAAGGCTTCAGCATGAGGGGTGGCCACCTGCAGATCAGGAAACAAAGGAACAAGAAGACGGGTTTCTCGCATAAAACTAACTTCTGCTATGTCCATGTCCCAAAACCAATCAAGAATGATGGATTCTACCTCCTCCATCTCATGATGGAGTTCAGAACGGATCACCAAAAGCTTCGCATGACAAGCAGAAACAATGATCATATCCGCAAGTGGGTAGAATCTCATGGAGAATCGGATTATAAACTTAGAGATGATTTCTTTCGCATCCAGAGGGACATTGCGACGATCATCATGAAAGAAGTCGTCGATGAGAAGGGGATGTTCCACCACCCTATATCACGAGCTGATGTCCGAACTCGCATAGACATGCAACGTCAAGATCTCACGTCGTTCAAGAAGCTCGGGTCCATCTGGAAGGATGGAACTTCTAGTGATTTACGATGCCGACGATGATGATATGTGTCGGTTGAACTTTTATACTTTCTGTAGCGATGAAACTTTGTGATGTCCACGGCCCTTGCCGAACTTGCGTAACGCTACTTCGTTAGTTTGGGTACGATGACCTGCGTACCTCTAGTTAATTAGTTTGCGTACGATGAAACTGCGTTCATTATTTGTATGTTTACTATATGTTGCATCTAGTTGCTAACCCTTTATTTTTCGTGTTGTTCAAGTATATTTTGTTGCATATATGATTGTACATTCTCTTGATGAAGATGCATCTCTAACAAGTACCTAGATTCTTGATGGTGAAGAAGCAGTGCTATGTCGTGTACAAAGGGAAGGTTCCGGGAGTGTACGGCGAGTGGCCTGAGTGTCAGGCACAAGTGGAGAGGGTCTCGGGCGCCAGCCATAAAGGCTTCAAAAGGCATAAGAAGCGAAGCTAGTTACTTGAGGTTCACGCTAGCGCGAGAGAGGACTCATAACCACCGCCTCATGTACTGCATAGTTCCTCTATCACTCATAGTGATAGCTCTTCTCGCGTATACATTGTTTAGATGGATGACGATGTAGTTGCAAGTATTCGAGACTTGTATCGCTATTTTCAAGATGATGATGAGAGACCACTTTGTGTTGGATGATGATTATGATGATGACATGATTTATTGAGACTATTTGTATGTATATGCTATGACTACATTTGTATGTGTACGATATGCTAGAGATTATTGTATAAAGCCCTCAACAAAATTCAGCAGCACAAAATATGGAGCAGAAAAAGAATTCAGAAACTAATAACAGTAGCGCAGGGTATGGCTTTAGTAGCAGCAATGTCTTAGCAGTAGCTATCTTTGTACTATAGCTATTATCAGCAGCGCATGTTGGAGACGAGCGCTGCTGCTATCCCTCGATAGCAGTAGCACGGGTCAAACTGCGCTACTGATAAGCGTTAGATGTAGCATCGTATCAGTAGCGCGGCCACCCGCAGTACTACTAAACATTTAACCCGCGCTACTGCTAGGCTTTTCCCTAGTAGTGTCGTAAGGGAAAACCACCTCAGTTTAGAGGACCAAAGCTTAACCTCGAGGCGTTGTTAAACGAGCCTTGTCAGAAGCACAATTTTTCGAATAGGCCTTTGAGTCATTTGTGGAAGGATTGTTTCATCATGAAGGAATATAAAAGCTCTGGCTTTCATCAGGAACATAATAACAATAATGGCCCGCATGGTGGGTCAGGATCCGGTTCACACGGGCCCGGCATTGGGGGCGGCGGCTCAAGTTCTGGATATCAAGGACAAGGTAACCAACGTGGTTATAATCAGCATCCCAGTCAGGGTAACCAGCAACAACAATCAGGGTACTCAACCAATCCCATGCAGCTTAGCGGTGGCCAGTACCATGTGTTCACCACAAGCCTTTGCAAGCGAGATCAGAAGGTTCATAAGCATGCGGTTAGTGCAGTTGAGTCGGCGGTGACTCGATACTTGCGATGGTTAGATCTGCCAATTGTACGGAGTCGTGAAGATCACCCGCCCCGGGTTGACAATCCGGGTCAGCTGGAATTAGTGGTAGCCCCTCAGGTTGGGGGGTTACAAATTCACTAAGGTGCTTATGGACGGAGGCAGCCGCATCAATACCCTTTATTATGATACTTTTTCGCCGTATGAATTTGACTGACAAATATCTTAAGCCGTCCTCTACAGTCTTTCACGGTGTGGTACCTGGTAAGTCAGCATACCCAGTTGGTAAGATCGCCTTAGAAGTGGATTTTGGTGATGACTACGACTATAGGGTAGAGACATTGTGGTTTGAAGTGGTCAAGATCAAAAGCCCCTGTCATGCTTTGTTTGGACGGCCGGCTTACGCCAAGTTTATGGCACGACCTTGTTATGTGTATCTGCAGCTCAAGATGCTAGGTGATAATCCCCAAGTGCAAGGGATCATCGTAGAAATTTCCAAAGGTGGATGTGATAAGTCCTACCTGCCACTGATACGACTCTATGTACACCGAACGTTTGCTTCCATCTAGAAACGAGAAATAGAACTGTGTTGTGGGTATGAAGAGAATAACTTTGCATGATATCAGAGAACTAAAATAAAAATACGTGCTATTAACATAAAGTAAGAATATATCACGATATATTACAAATAGCGAGTGTGGAATAATGATGGATCGGTGTGCGGAATTATCCTAGGCAATTGTTAACAAGATCGGTAGTCGTTATTGCAATTTTATATGAGGGAGAGGCATAAGATAACATACTTTCTCTTCTTGGATCATATGCACTTATGATTGGAACTCTAGCAAGCATCCGCAGCTACTAAAGATCATTAAGGTAAAACCCAACCATAGCATTGAAGTATCAAGTCCCCTTTATCCCATACGCAACAACCCCCTTACTTGGGTTTAAGCTTCTGTCACTCTAGCAACCCACAATAAGCGAATCATGAACGTATTGCAACACCCTACAGCGGGAATCCTTCATGTGTGCGTGGCATCGAAGGCACCATAGGACAGCAGCAAAATAAAACATACAACTCAAACCAATCTAGATCATCAATCAACCTAAAAGACAAAAGAAATCTACTCAAAACATCATAGGATGGCAACACATCATTGGATCATAATATGTGGCACAAAGCACCGTGTTCAAGTAGGGGATTACAGCGGGGTTCGGGAGGGTGGACCGCGTAAAATAGATGAGGATGGTGATGGAGATGGTGATGTTGTTGAAGACGATCACCGCGGCGATGGTTCCCCCAGCAGCACTCCGGCGCCACCGAGAGAGAGGGGGAGAGAGTCTCCCCCTTGTTCTTCCTCCTCCATGGCCTCCCCCTAGATGGGGAGAGGTTCTTCCTCTGGTCCTTGGCCTCCAAGGCGATGATGGCCCCCTCCGGCAGGGTGCTGGAGAGGGCCTAGATTGATTTTTCGTGGCTATAGAGGCTTGCGGCGGCGGAACTCCCGATCTAGGTTTATTTCTGGGGGTTTTGGTATTTATAGGATTTTTTGGCGTCGGTCTCACGTCAAGGGGGTCCACGAGGCAGCGACAAGGTAGGAGCACCCTCCCGGGGAGGGGGGTAGGGCGCGCCCCCCTACATTGTCGTCGCCTCGGGACTCTTCTGGTCCAACTCTTGTGCTTCGGGGTTCTCTTTGGTCCATAAAAAATCACCGTAAATTTTTAGCCCATTCCGAGAACTTTTATTTCTGCACAAAAAACGACACCACGGTAGTTCTGCTGAAAACAACGTCAGTCTGGGTTAGTTATAATCAAATCATACCAAAACCATATAAAATTGTTGTAAACATGGCATGAATACTTCATAAATTATAGATACGTCGGAGACGTATTAGCATCCCCAAGCTTAGTTCCTGCTCGTCCTCGAGGAGGTAAATGATAAAAGAAATAATTTATGAAGTGTGAATGCTAGCATAGTGCATAAATTTGATCAATGATAGGTCCAAACTCTTTTTCTAGCATTATTCTTTATCATAAACAGTAGCTCATCTCATAAAACTTCTCATGATCAAGTAGCAAGATATTCACATGTTAAAGTATAGACCATAAAGTTTCTTAAGAACTAACAAACTAGGCTTTAAGTCACCAAACGATTGCAATTCATCTTATTCTCAGGAAGGGTCAATGTAAGAGCTTTGATTTAGCAAATTCCACATACTCAACTATCATATAGTCTTCCATGTTTTCTAACACTCAAAGCATATTTTTAGAACAAATAGTATCCACCAAACATAGAGAAAGATAGGGGCTTAATGTTTCGCCTCCCAACTTATTTATCATATAGACAATTGTCAACAATAATAATTCATGATCAAATATATTTGAATGGCCATATGTGCCTAGGTCTTTCCCCACCACGTAGTGCTTGTCAACTAAGGAATAATTGAGGTTGAAATAAGAAGGAATACTATTGACTCTTGCATAAAAGTAAATACAAGAAAGTAAAAGATAGGCCCTTCGCAGAGGGAAGCAGAGGTTGTCATGCGCTTTTTAATTTGGATGTGCAAACCCTTAATGCAAAGGAACGTCACGTTGTATTGCTCTTTGTGATAGCAACCTTTATTATCCAGTCTGTCACTTTTATTTCTTTACCATCACAAGTTCGTACAACGCTTATTTTCCCTTATAAAAAAGATCATACATATTTAGGAGCAATTTTTAAAGCTTTTTTGCACCGATGA
Organism: Aegilops bicornis; assembly: GCA_021605145.1. Taxonomy (NCBI): domain Eukaryota; kingdom Viridiplantae; phylum Streptophyta; class Magnoliopsida; order Poales; family Poaceae; genus Aegilops; species Aegilops bicornis. The sequence continues at coordinate 376,526,857 of CM038675.1, read as the reverse complement.
CAACTTACTTGAAGGATCTTATTCAATCCATAGGTAGATATGGTGGACACTCATGGCATGAAACAAGATTTAGGGGTTTTGGATGCACAAGTAGTATCTCTACTTAGTACAAAATTTTGGCTAGCAAAAGATACTAAGCAAGCACCACATGTTGGAGGATCCATAACAATATAACTTCTATAAAAATATACCCAAACATAACTCATTACGCTGTCTTCCTTGTCCAACTTCAACTAATTTGCTCAAGTTTGAAAATAATTAATGGGGCTCACAATCATAGAAGATATCCAAGATAGTATATTTATATGTGAAATCTCTCTTCCTTAAATATTCTTTCATGAATTGTTCAAGTGACCAATGTTGTGTTTGCTAACTTTCAATAAATTTTACCACCTATACTTCTTATATGTGAATTCATTACTCCCCATGGGATAAGCATATGAAGCATATATAATTTCAAATTTATGATATTCAATTCATTCAACCATTTACTCATAGGATATAAGTGAAGCACGAGAGTAAATGACACAACTACTCCAGAAAGATATAAGTGAAGATCAATGAGTAGTCAAATAGTTAAATAGCCATGGGAGGACTCTCTCTCATTCAAGATTTCAGATCCAATGATTTTATTCAAACAACAAGTAAAATGAAAATACGCTCCATGAAAAACACATATCATGTGATGAATAAAAATATAGCTTCGAGTAAGGTATACTGATGGTTTTGAAAACGAAAGAGGGTATGCCTTCCGGGGCATCCCCAAGCTTAAGCGCTTGAGTCTTCCTTGAATATTACTTTGGGCTGCCTTGGGCATCCCCAAGATTATGGTATTTCCACTCCTTATTCTCCTCATATCGGCATCTCACTCAAAACTTGAAGATTTCAATCACACAAAACTTAACGGAACTTCGTGAGATGGCTTAGTATGATAAAGACAAATCATTCACTTTGGTACTGTCAAGATAAGATTCATAATTGTTATTACACAATGCCTACAATACCATATCATTTCTACAATTGCAATATAAGTCATAGAAACTAGAAAACAAGCAAACTATGCATTGAAAACAGAATCTGTCAGAAACAAAACAATCTGTAATGATCTGGACAACAACCATACTTCTATTTCTTCAAAAATTCTGAAAAAATTAGGACAACAGAGGCAATTTGTATATTAATCTTGCGCAAAAAAGAATCAGCGGTTTATCGCGCTTTTGTTAAAAATGAAAATTATTTTACTGTGCGCAAAAGTTTCTGCTTTTCAGCTAGATCAAATCAACTATCAGCGTAAGCCATCCCAAAGGTCTTACTTGGCACTTTATTGAAACAAAAGCTATAAACATGGTTGCTACAGTAGCTTAATCATGTGAACACACAAAAACAATAAGGATAAATATTGGGTTGTCTCCCAACAAGCGCTTTTCTTTAATGTCTTTTTAGCTAGGCATGATATTTTAATGATACTCTTCCAAGCCCAATTCCGACGATAATTTTATTCATACTCTAAAAGATATAAGTTAAGTTCATAGAGCATTCTAGAAATAATATAGATTTACCAATATCCAAGCTCAAAATATATAAGTGAAGCGCACGACGCATTCTATAAAGCCATACTCAAAAGATTTAAGTGAAGCACAAAGAGCATTCTATAAAGCCATACTCAAAAGATTTAAGTGAAGCACAAAGAGCATTCTACAAATAAATGAAGGGCTATCTCATACTAGCATGGAGCATATAGGAAAAGAAGATAGAAATAAATACAAAAGATGCATATCATGTGAACAAAACAAAAACCGAGGTATACGATAATTGTTGACGAAGAAAGATGGGATGCCAACCGGGGCATCCCCAGGCTTAGATGCTTGAGTATCCTTGAAATATTTACTTGGGGTGCCTTGGGCATCCACAAGATTGAACTCTTGCCTCTCCTTATTCTTGTTATATTGATAACTCCTCGATCTTCGAACACTTCATCCACACAAAACTTTACAAAACCCTCATGAGATCCGTTAGTATAATAAAGCAAATCACTACCTTCAGGTACTGTTGTAAACTCATTCCAATTTCATATTAGCATTATATATACTATATTCCAACTTCACCATGGTTCATACATCCCGATACAACCCATAGATTCATCAAAATAAGCGAACAACACATAGAAAACAGAATCTGTCAAAAACAAGACAGTTTGTAGCAATCTGGAACTTTTGTATACTTTTGTAACTTCAAAAATTCTAAAAAAAATTATGAAAAAATAAACAATTTGCATAGAAGTACTGTGTAAAAATCTCAAGATTTTATCACGCTCCAGTAAAAAAAGTAAAGTCAATTACTATAGCAAAAGTTTCTGTTTTTTCTGCTGCACACACCAAACAAGCAATATAAACATTCTAAAGCCAAACCTTGGCACATTATATTTATATTACAATGGATATATTCAAGGGGATAATATTTTTGAGAAACTTCCACTAAAAATTCTACATTGTTTCCATGAGCATGAATACCAGTGTTCAAGATCAACCCTCACTTCCAATGCATAACCTTCCAATCACTTCTCTTTTTCAAAAAGTTTTTAGGCAAAAGAGGCAAGTAATTTTTTGTATTTTGCATTATTTTAATTTTTTTGTTTCACCCTCAACTAAACGAAAACAAAAGGGAAAACAAAATCTACTTAGTGAAGAAAGCAAACAAGCACACACGAGAATATCAACCCAACGCTATTGCTCCCCGGCAATGGCACCAGAAAAGAGCTTGATAATACCCAAGTGCAAGAAATCATCGTAGCAATTTCCAAAGGTGGAAGTGATAAGTATGGAGTGTCGAACCCACAAGGAGCTAAACGTAAGATCAATATTCTCTCAAGTCCTATCTGCCACTGATACGACTCTATGTACACCGAATGTCTGCTTCCATCTAGAAATGAGAAATAGAACTGTGTTGTGGGTATGAAGAGGATAACTTTGCATGATATCGGAGAACTAAAATATAAAAATAGGTGTTGTTAAAATTAAGTTAGAATATATCACGATATATTACAAATAGGGAGTGTGGAATAATGATGGATCGGTGTGCGGAATTACCCAAGGCAATTGTTAACAAGATCGGTAGTCGTTATTGCAATTTTATATGAGGGAGAGGCATAAGCTAACATACTTTCTCTTCTTGAATCATATGCACTTATGATTGGAACTCTAGCAAGCATCCGCAACTACTAAAGATCATTAAGGTAAAACCCAACCATAGCATTAAAGTATCAATTCCCCTTTATCCCATAAGCAACAACCCCCTTACTCATGTTTAAGCTTCTATCACTCTAGCAACCCACTATAAGCGAATCATGAACATATTGCAACACCCTACAACGGGAATCCTTCATGTGTGCACGGCATGGGAGGCACCATAGGACAGCATCAAAATAAAACATACAACTCAAACCAATCTAGATCATCAATCAACCTAAAAGAAAAAAGAAATCTACTCAAAACATCATAGGATGGCAACAGGTCATTGGATCATAATATGTGGCATAAAGCACCGTGTTCAAGTAGGGGATTACAGTGGGGTGCGGGAGAGTGGACCGCGTAAAAGAGATGAGGATGGTGATGGAGATGGTGATGTTGTTGAAGACGATGACCGCGATGATGGTTCCCCCGGCGGCACTCCGCTGCAACCGAGAGAGAGGGGGAGAGAGTCTCCCCCTTGTGCTTCCTCCACCATGGCCTCCCCCCTAGATGGGGAGAAGTTCTTCCTCTAGTCCTTGGCCTTCATGGCGATGATGGCCCCCTCCGGGATCCTCCTCCATGGCCTCCGGTGATGATGGTCCCATCCGGCAGGGTGCCAGAGAGGGCCTAGATTGATTTTTCGTGGCTACAAAGGCTTGTGGCGGCGGAACTCCCGGTCTAGGTTTATTTCTGGGGGTTTTGATGTTTATAAGAATTTTTGGCGTCAGTCTCATGTCAAGGGGGTCCACGAGGCAGCGACAAGGTAGGAGCACCCTCCCGGGGGGTAGGGCGCGCCCGCCTACCTTGTCGTCGCCTCGGGACTCTTCTGGTCCAACTCTTGTGCTTCGGGGTTTTATTTTGGTCCATAAAAAATCACCATAAATTTTTAGCCCATTCCGAGAACTTTTATTTCTGCACAAAAAACGACACCACGGTAGTTCTGCTGAAAACAGCGTTAGTCTGGGTTAGTTCTAATCAAATCATACCAAACCATATAAAATTGTTGTAAACGTGGCATGAATACTTCATAAATTATAGATACGTCGGAGACGTATCACTAAGTCATAAGGGTACCATTACAGTCCATGGTGAGAGGAAAATAGCCTTGGAATGTGTAGAAGGTGATGCTGCCTATGTTGAGTCTGCCTGTGCCATGGAGGAGCTTAAGTTTTATAAAGATAATGTTGACCCGATGGATATGACCCCTTTGAAGAAACCAACCATAGATCAGGACCCTTTGCTGAAGTTTCAGTCAGTAGATGATACTAAACATGTTGACTTTGTCCCTGGCGACTCATCCCACCAATTCACTATCAGTGCTAATATGGATCCAAAATTGGAAAGCGCGCTCATCAAGTTCATCCGTGAGAACCGGGACATCTTTGCATGGAAGCCTTCAGACATGCCGGGTGTACCAACAGAACTCGCTGAGCACACTCTCAATATTTATCCTAAATTTAAGCCGGCCAAGCATTTCCTTCGCTGTTTTAATGAAGAAAGGCGTAAGGCCATTGGAGAAGAGGTGGCCTGGCTCTTAGCAGCCGAGTTCATCGTTGAAGTCTTTCACCCGGAGTGGTTGGCTAACCCGGTGCTAGTACTTAAGAAAAATGGCACTTGGCGTAGGTGTGTGGATTATACAGACCTCAGTAAAGCCTGTCCGGCTGATCCTTTTGTTCTTCCCCGTATTGATCAGATCATAGATGCCATGGCGCGTTGTCAGCATTTGAGCTTTCTGGATGCTTATTCTGGTTATCATCAGATTAAGATGGCAGTTAAAGACCAAGAGAAGATGGCTTTATCCACACCTTTTGGAGCTTTCTGCTACGTGTCTATGCCTTTTGGGCTCAATAGCGCGCAGATGACTTATCAACGTTGTGTTCAGAATTTTCTTCATGACCAGATTGGCCGCAATGTTCACACTTATGTGGATGATATTGTTGTAAAGTCCACGAAGAAGGAGACTCTGTTGGATGACTTGAAGGAGACCTTTGATAATCTCCGGGTCTAGAAAATGATGCTTAACCCAGCCAAATGTGTTTATGGTGTGCCTGCAAGCAAACTCTTGGGTTTTTTGGTTTCAGGCTAACCTAGAGAAAATCAAGGCTATTACTTCATTAGCTAAACCGGCGTGTGTCAATGATGTTCCGTGTTTGGCGGGTTGTATCGCTACTTTGAGCCGGTTCATAAGCCGCCTGGGAGGAAAGGCAATTCCCTTATACCAGAGTATGAAAACAGACCACTTCGTTTGGAGTGATGCGCTAATGAGGCATTTGAGGCGCTCAAGAAACAGCTTGCTGAACCGCCCGTCCTAGCGGCTCCTATTGAGAAAGAACCTTTGATTTTATACATGGTGGCTAACAGCAGAGCTGTTGATAGGTCTCCAACGTATCTATACCAGAGGATTTTTGGGACTAACCTATTAACCTAGAGCCCAGTGCCAGTTTCTGTTTTTTCCTTGTTTTAGAGTTTCGCAGAAAAGGAATACCAAACGAAATAAAACTTTTGCCATGATTTTTCTTGGACCAGAAGGAGTGCAAGTCAGAGGAGCCTCGAGGCGGCCACAAGGGTGGAGGGCGTGCCCCCTGACCTTGTGGGCCCCTCGTAGCTCTCCTGACCTAATTCTTCCTCCTATATATACTCTTATACCCCAAAAACTTCCAGGGGAGCCACGAAACCACTTTTCCATAGCAGCAACCTTCTGTACCCGTGAGATCCCATCTTGGGGCTTTTTCAGGCATCTTGCCGCAGGGGGAATCAATCATGGAGGGCTTCTACATCAACACCATTGCCTCTCCGATGAAGCGTGAGTACTTTACTTCAGACCTACGGGTCCATAGCTAGTAGCTAGATGGCTCATTCTCTCTCTTTGATTCTCAATAAAAAGTTCTCCTCGATGTTCTTGGTGATTTATTCAATGTAATACTCTTTTCTGGTGTGTTTCCCGAGATTCAATGAATTGTGGATTTATGATCAGCTTATCTATGAATATTATTTGAATCTCCTCTGAATTCTTATATGCATGATTTGATATCTTTGCAAGTCTCTTCGAACTATCGATTTGGTTTGGCCAACTAGATTGGTTTTTTTTTTGCAATCGGAGAAGTGCTTAGCTTTGGGTTCAATCTTGCAGTGTCCTTTCCTAGTGACAGTAGGGGCAGCAAGGCACGTATTGTATTGTTGTAATCCAGGATAAAAAGATGGGGTTTTGCTTGAGTTAATCCCGCTACATCACGTCATCTTGCTTAATGCATTACTATGTTCTTATGAACTTAATACTCTAGATGCAGGCAGGAGTCGGTCGATGTGTGGAGTAATAGTAGTAGATGCATAATCGTTTCGGTCTACTTGACACGGACGTGATGCCTATATTCATGATCATTGCCTTAGATATCGTCATAACTTTGCGCTTTTCTATCAATTGCTCGGCAGTAATTTGTTCACCCACCGTAATAAATTCTATCTTGAGAGAAGCCTCTAGTGAAACCTATGGCCCCCGGGTCTATTTTACATCATATTAGTTTCCCGTCAACTTGTCAATTTCTGTCACCGTTCCTTTATTTTGCAATATTTACTTTCCGTTCCATAAATCAAAAATATTACTTTACCATTTATCCATCTCTATCAGATCTCACTTTGCGAATGACCGTGAAGGGATTAACACCCCTTTGTCGTGTTGGTTGCAAGTTGGTGTTTGTTTGTGCAGGTATTCGGTGGCTTGTTGCGTAGTCTCCTACTGGATTGATACCTTGGTTCTCAAAACTGAGGGAAATACTTACGCTCCTTTGCTGCATCACCCTTTCCTCTTCAAGGGAAAAACCAACGCAAGCTCAAGAGGTAGCAAGAAGTATTTCTAGCACCGTTGCCGGGGAGATCTACGCCAAGCCAAGACATACCAAGTACCCATCATAAATTCTCATCCCTCGCATTACATTATTCGCCATTCGCCTCTCGTTTTCCTCTCCCCCACTTCTAAAACGATTTTCGAAAAGATTTGCCCTTCCTTCGCTCTCCTTTTTGTTCATCTCTTTTTCAATGGCTGAATCTAGAAGAGCTTCGGGTTTTCTCCCAGGTTCAAGTACCTTGGATAACCTATCTGTCCTTTCTAAGCTTATAAATAATGATGCTATGGAAAAACTTACTAGGATAGTTGAGAAGGATTTCAATCTTGATGAATATGATCCCAGAATTTTTTGTTATTTGCTTGATGAATCTTTGAAAGATTCTTGGGATCGGTTGTTGAGGATTCGAGCCAACTATGTGCCCCAATATCAAATTGAGGTTTACTTAAAAAGCTTTTATTTTGGCCTCCCCCTTTCTTTTAAGCAAGTTTTGGATCCTATTTTTGAAAACGGTTTTCTTGGAGGGGATGTCATCGATACTTAGGAGAAGATGAAATCCATATTCAGGCAACCCAAGGAAAAGGATGTTGAATCTTCCGCCATTATGAGTTTCTATCAAAACGAAATAATTAAAGAAATGAAGGCAAGCTTAGATGCAAATTTTCGCAATGTGCTTAATCTTTCTTCTACGATCAATGGCCATGTGCTCTCACAAACAGAAAGATAAATGCCATAGATAAGAAATTTTCTCCTTTCTTCCCAAATGCCAAATATGATAATACTTAGATCTATTCATGTTTTTATACCTAGCTAGGGGCGTTAAACAATAGCGCTTGTTGGGAGGCAACCCAATTTTATTTTTGTTCTTGATTTTTAGGTCCTGTTTTGCTTTGAATAAATCATCTAGCCTCTGGTTAGATGTGGTTTTGTGTTTTAATTAGTGTTTGTGCCAAGTAAGACCTATGGGATAACCTACGATGATAGTTAATTTGATCTTGCTGAAAAACAGAAACTTTTGCGCTCACGAAAATAATTTTCATAAATCACACAAATGTGATTTCAAGTTGATTCTTTTTGTAGAAGATTAATAAACAAATTATCTGGGAGTTCCTATTTTCTCAGGATTTTTGGAGTTACATAAGTATTTGAAATATTCATATTGCTACAGACTGCTCTATTTTTGACAGTTTCTGTTTTTCGCGTGTTGTTTGCTTATTTTGACGCATCTATGGCTAGTATCGGGGGGTATGAACCATGGAAAAGTTGGAATACAGTAGATATTACACCAATATAAATAAAGAATGAGTTCACAACAGTACCAAAAGTGGTGCTTTATTTTCTTATACTAATGGAGCTTACGAGATTTTCTGTTGTAGTTTTGTGTTGTGAAGTTTTCAAATTTTGGGTAAGGATTTGATGGACTATGGAATAAGGAGCCTAAGCTTGGGGATGCCCAAGGCACCCCAAGGTAATATTCAAGGATGTAAAAAATCCTAAGCTTGGGGATGCCCCGGGAAGGCATCCCCTTTTTCGTCTTCGCCTATCGGTAACTTTACTTGAGGCTATATTTTTATTCACCACATGATATGTGTTTTGCTTGGAGCGTCTTGTATGATTTGAGTCTTTTCTTTTTAGTTTGCCACAATCATCCTTGCTGTACACACCTTTTGAGAGAGACACGCATGAATCATGATTTGTTAGAATGTTCTATGTGCTTCACTTATATCTTTTGAGCTAGGCAAAATTTGCTCTAGTGCTTCACTTATATATTTTTAGAGCACGGCGGTGGTTTTATTTTATAGAAATTGATGAACTCTCATACTTCACTTATATTATTTTGAGAGTCTCTAAACAACATGGTAATTTGCTTTGGTTATAAAATTAGCCCTAATATGATAGGCATCCAAGAGGGATATAATAAAAACTTTCATATAAAGTGCATTGAATACTATGAGAAGTTTGATTCCTTATGATTGTTTTGAGATATGATGATGGTGATATTAGAGTCATGCTAGTAATTAGTTGTGAATTTGAGAAATACTTGTGTTAAAGTTTGTGAGTCCCGTAGCATGCACCCGTTATGTGATGAAGTCGGGGCATGATTTTTTTATTGTCTTCCTTATGAGTGGCGGTCGGGGACGAGCGATGGTCTTTTCCTACCAATCTATCCCCCTAGGAGCATGCGCTTAGTACTTTGTTTCGATGACTAATAGATTTTTGCAATAAGTATGTGAGTTCTTTATGACTAATGTTGAGTCCATGGATTATACGCACTTTCACCTTTCCGCCATTGCTAGCCTCTCTAGTACCGCGCAACCTTCGCCGGTACCATAAACCCACCACATATCCTTCCTCAAAACAGCCACCATACCTACCTATTATGGCATTTCCATAGCCATTCCGAGATATATTGACATGCAACTTTCCACCGTTCCGTTTATTATGACACGCTTCATCATTGTCATATTTCTTTGCATGATCATGTAGTTGACATCGTATTTGTGGCAAAGCCACCGTTCATCATTTTTATACATGTCGCTCTTGATTCGTTGCACATCCCGGCACACCGCCGGAGGCATTCACATAAAGTCATATTTTGTTCTAAGTATCGAGTTGTAATTCTTGAGTTGTAAGTAAATAAAAGTGTGATGATCTTCATTATTAGAGCATTGTCCCATGTGAGGAAAGGATGATGGAGACTATGATTCCCCCGCAAGTCGGGATGAGACTCTAGACGAAAAAAAAGAGGCCAAAAAAATGAGAGAAGGCCCAAATAAAAAAATGAGAGAAAATAGAGAAGGGACAATCTTACTATTCTTTTTGCCACACTTGTGCTTCAAAGTAGCACCATGATCTTCATGATAGAGAGTCTCCTATGATATCACTTTCATATACTAGTGGGAACTTTTCATTATAGAACTTGGCTTGTATATTCCAATGATGGGCTTCCTCAAATTGCCCTAGGTCTTCATGAGCAAGAGAGTTGGATGCACACCCACTTAGTTTCTTTTTGAGCTTTCATAAACTTATAGCTCTAGTGCATCCATTGTATGGCAATCCCTACTCACTCACATTGATATATATTAATGGGCATCTCCATAGCCCGTTGATATGCCTAGTTGATGTGAGACTATCTCCTTCTTTTTGTCTTCTCCACAACCACCGTCTATTCCACCTATAGTGCTATGTCCATGGCTCACGCTCATGTATTGCGTGAAAGTTGAAAAGGTTTGAGAACATCAAAAGTATGAAACAATTGCTTGGCTTGTCATCGTGGTTGTGCATGATTTAAATATTTTGTGTGATGAACATGGAGCATAGCCAGACTATATGATCTTGTAGGGATAAGCTTTCTTTGGCCATGTTATTTTGAGAAGACATGATTATTTTATTACTATGCTTGAAGTACTATTGTTTTTATGTCAATATAAACTTTTGTTTTGAATCTTACGGATTTGAACATTCATGCCACAATAAAGAGAATTACATGGATAAATATGTTGGGTAGCATTCCACATAAAATATTCTGTTTTTATCATTTATCTACTCGAGGATGAGCAGGAATTAAGCTTGGGGATGCTTGATACGTCTCCAACGTATCTATAATTTTTGATTGTTCCATGCTATTATATTATCTGTTTTGGATGTTTTATATGCATTAATATGCTATTTCATATGATTTTTGGGACTAACCTATTAACGTAGAGCCCAGTGCCAGTTTCTGTTTTTTCCTTGTTTTAGAGTTTGACAGAAAAGGAATACCAAACGGAGTCCAAACGGAATAAAACTTTTGCCATGATTTTTCTTGGACCAGAAGACACCCAGGAGACTTGGAGTGCATGTCAGAGGATCCTCGAGGTGGCCACAAGGGTGGAAGTCACGCCCAGGGGGGTAGGGCGCGCCCCCGACCTTGTGGGCCCCTCGTAGCTCTCCTGACCTAATTCTTCCTCCTATATATACTCTTATACCCCCAAAACATCCAGGGAGCCACGAAATCACTTTTCCACCGCTGCAACCTTCTATACCCGTGAGATCCCATCTTGGGGCCTTTTCAGGCATCTTGCCGGAGAGGGAATCAATCACGGAGGGCTTCTACATCAACACCATTGCCTCTCCAATAAAGCGTGAGTACCTTACTTCAGACCTACGGGTCCATAGCTAGTAGCTAGATGGCTTCTTCTCTCTCTTTGATTCTCAATACAAAGTTCTCCTCAATGTTCTTGGTGATTTATTCGATGTAATACTCTTTTGTGGTGTGTTTTCCGAGATTCAATGAATTGTGGATTTATGATCAGCTTATCTATGAATATTATTTGAATCTCCTCTGAATTCTTATATGCATGATTTGATATCTTTGCAAGTCTCTTCGAACTATCGATTTGGTTTGGCCAACTAGATTGGATTTTCTTGCAATGGGAGAAGTGCTTAGCTTTGGATTCAATCTTGCGGTGTCCTTTCCCAGTGACAGTAGGGGCAGAAATGCACGTATTGTATTGTTGCCATCGAGGATAAAAAGATGGGGTTTTCATCATATTGCTTGAGTTAATCCTGCTACATCATGTCATCTTGCTTAATGCGTTACTCTGTTCTTATGAACTTAATACTCTAGATGCAGGCAGGAGTCGGTCGATGTGTGGAGTAATAGTAGTAGATGCAGAATCATTTCGGTCTACTTGACACGGACGTGATGCCTATATTCATGATCATTGCCTTAGATATCGTCATAACTTTGCGCTTTTCTATCAATTGCTCGACAGTAATTTGTTCACCCACCGTAATAAATTCTATCTTGAGAAAAGCCTCTAGTGAAACCTATGGCCCCCAGGTCTATTTTACATCATATTAGTTTCCCGTCAACTTGCCAATTTCTGTCGCCGTTCCTTTATTTTGCAATCTTTACTTTCCGTTCCATAAACCAAAAATACCAAAAATATTACTTTACCGTTTATCCATCTCTATCAGATCTCACTTTGTGAATAACCATGAAGGGATTGACAACCCCTTTGTCGCATTGGTTGCAAGTTGGTGTTTGTTTGTGCAGGTATTTGGTGGCTTGCTGCGTAGTCTCCTATTGGATTGATACCTTGGTTCTCAAAAGTGAGGGAAATACTTACGCTCCTTTGCTGCATCACCCTTTCCTCTTCAAGGGAAAACCCAATGCAAGCTCAAGAGGTAGCAGCTGTCAGCATGGCGGTTGTAGTGGAAATAAAAGAGATGGGTAAGGAGTATCCAGTCCAAAGGCCGGCTTACTATGTCAGTGAGGTGTTAATTGAGTCTAAACAGCGATACCCACATTAGCAGAAGCTAGTGTATGGGGTATTCATGGCCAGTCGTAAGCTGAAGCATTATTTTCTTGGTCATCCCATTACTGTGGTCAGCTCTGCTTCCTTAGGAGATATTATTCAAAATAGAGAGGCTACAGGCCGGGTTGCCAAGTGGGCAATATAGCTTGGACCTCATGGCTTGAGATATATGCCCAGGACAGCTATCAAATCTCAGGCTCTTGTGGATTTCATCAATGATTGGACAGAGTTGTAGACGCGAGAGGATAAACCTGACAACACCTACTGGACTATTCATTTTGACGGGTCTAGGCAATTGGAAGGCTCGGGGCTGGAGTTATTTTGACTTCCCCACGAGGTGATAAGTTTTGTTATGTTTTAAGGTTGATGTTTACCTGCACTAAGAATGCGACAGAAGTATGAGGTATGAATATATCCTTCCCCTATATATATATACTCATCCCCCAAGTATAATCCATAGGAAAAAATGTGTTGAGTATGGCCAAGACTTTATCAGTGTGCCATTTTAGACTTCAAGTCGCCTCATGAGACGGCTGATCTGATAAAGATAAGTCGGGTCATCCTTATTGTCTCTAAATGATAGCTTCAATTCTTAACCCTCAAGGGGCAGCTTACCTGATAAAGATAAGATGGGTCTTCAATATACAATTTAGGAAGAGCTTCCTCACTAATAATGCGACCAAATATGAGGCTCTACTCCACGTTCTTCGGATGGCTAAGGAGATGAATTTAAGCCGGGTCAAGTGCTTCGGTGACTCGGATTTGGTGGCTCAGCAGGTCTCTGGCACTTGGGATTCCAAAGATCTGCTCATGGCGGCTTATCGCCGGGCGGTTGATAATATCGCTAATCACTGCAAAGGTTATCAGGTGGAGCATCTGGATCGAAGGAAGAACGAGGCGGCTGATGCTTTGAGCTGGCTTGGGTCGCAGCGTAAGCCGGTGCCCCTAACGTTTTTCCTGATGTACTGAATAATCCTTCAGCCAGGTTGCCATCTGAGGAGGATCTTGCTATTCCTGACCCGGAGGCACAATTGGTGGCGCCTCTCCCCACTATTCCTGATTGGACAGTTCCGTACTTGGCTTATATGACCCGGGGCGAGTTACCCGAGGATAAAACTTTGGCCAGGCAGATAACCCGGCGGTCTAAGTCTATGACCATTGTCAACGGCGTGTTACACCGATGCAGTGTCACAGGCGTGTTCCAGCATTGTGTTTCTCCTGAACAAGGTCGTGAAATTCTAAGGGAAATCCATGAAGGTGATTATGGTCATCATGCCCATTCTAAATCTCTAGAGGCTAAAGCTTTCCGTTACGGATTTTATTGGTTGACGGCTCACGCTGATGCAGAGGATCTTGTTAGCAAGTGTGACAGCTGTCAGAAATTCTCTCGAAGGTCTCACGTGCCGGCTCAAGAATGAGGATGACTCCAATTACTTGGCCATTTGCATTTTAGGGCCTTGATATGGTTGGACCTTTTAAGAGGTCTAAGGATAAGAAGATCCACCTCTTGGTGGTGGTTGACAAATTTACCAAATGGGTTGAGGCAGAGCCGGTCAGCAAGTGTGATGCGGCAACGACGGTTCAATTCATAAAGAATGTAATCTTCCACTTTGATTTTCCTCATAGTATAATAACTGATAATGGTACCAATCTATCTAAAGGTGCTATGAGAGAGTTTTGTCACAAAGAGCATATTCATCTTGATGTTTCTTCGGTGGCTCATCCACAATCTAATGGTCAAGCCGAGAGAGTGAATCAAGAAATCATGAGAGGCATAAAACCCCAGCTTATGGTCCCTTTGCAGAGGACACCGGGTTGTTGGGTTGAGGAATTACCCACAGTACTTTGAAGTATCAACACCACCCCCAATAGATCAACAGGTTACACGCCCTTTTTCATGGTTTATGGGGCAGAGGCGGTTCTTCCTAGTGATATCCATCATGACTCGCCTCGCGTGGCGGCTTATGTTGAGGCCGCTAATGAGATAGCACGTCAAGATGCACTTGATGTGATGGATGAGGAGCGTGATATTGCGGCGGCTAGTTCATCGATGTAACAGCAAGATCTGCGTCGCTATCATAGCCGTAGGGTTAAAACCCGGACCTTTCAAGAAGGTGATTTAGTGCTCTGGCTAATCCAAGATCAAACAGATATGCACAAGCTATCCCCACCTTGGGAAGGACCTTTTGTGGTTAGCAAAAAGCTGAACAACGGGTCATACTACCTAGTTGATATTTGAGAACACAAGGATTCGTGTACATCGGAGGAGGAGACCCGTCGGCCTTGGAACATCGCTCATCTTTGGCCTTATTACACATATGCCACATGCTCTTGTGATTGTACATACATCCGTCAATGTATATATTATGATCAATTTAATAAAGCCGGCACACCCTGATAATTCAAGGCCCCTGTCGCTTCATTTCAAAAGCATCTGAGTCTTTATTATTTGTTCATAAGGTCACCTGGGGGCTTCCAACCCAACGGGTTTAGCTTTCATACCCTCTTGATCAGGCATAAAATGCTGAATTCCGGGTTATCTTGCTTGTATGTAAGATGCTACTCCACCAGGTAATCCTGAATGACCCGCCCTACTCTTAACAATCAATCTTTTAAATAAGACCATGAATTCGTTAAGGTTAAAATGGCGATTTGTCATGCGAGGCCCGGCTTACGGATAGTGAGGATAAAGCAAGGCTATTAAGCCGCCTTCATTCAAACTTGGTTAACCCTGCCTATTTGCAAGATGCTACTCTGAACCCCGTGTACTCTCGATAAGTCAATCCATATGGATCCTGAACTTATCCAGGTTAAAACATCGATTGGGTCATGTGAGAGACGGCTTACGAAAAGCGAGGATAAACTAGTGGCTATCATACTAGTTTCATTGAGGTAAGACTTGAGTTTGGGATTTGGGCTTGGCGGCCTACGAAAGCCTCGTTTTTCTGGATTTCTATTTTTTGGATTTATATTACCCTTTTTATTACCGTATGATTTTCACAATTCGGGCCAAGCAGCTCTGACTATGTCTCATATTTGAGCATCTTTGGGTTTCATAACCCGCCCTATTAGCGGACTATAAGTCGCTAGGATATTTGCTTTGAGTAATCAAAATCATGATGTTTCATGCCTACGGGGAAAACCCCGCTTCAAGTCATCATTATCAAAGGAATTACCATGGTATCAATCTACAGTTATGTTTTTCCATATTGATATGAATATTCGGGATTTGGTAACCCGCCCTGGTTTTTGGCTTTAAGTCGCCAGAATAATTCCGGCTTAGATGGCCTTTATTCTAGTCTTTCCGTACAATATTTCAAAGACAATTATATCAGGGTTTGCTACCCGCCTTGGCTTAAACCGCCAGGGCGTATACCGTTGACCTTGTGCGCAAAAAATATGAAAACATTGGTCTGCCCCACATGGATGTTGATACTATGAAAAGTAACAGCGGCGGATAATAAATATCAGATTGGCGGTTTAAGCAGCTATAAGCTAACATGCACGATGGCATGACAGATCATTGTTCTCAAATCTATCCTATTACAAGGCCACTATGGACCTGCATAATTGGAGCAAAGTGTTTTTCAGCACAAGATATTTATGCCCAGAGTGGAGAGTTGCCTGGTATCAATTGCCTTCGTCATGGCAGGTTGATGACTCTGGGTCATCCCGCTCTGGCTCTTCCTCTTCGCCCATCTGGAGGTCAGGTGACGTCTAGTTGATGCCGGTTAAGGCTTCGAATTCAGCTTCATCATTGATAATTGCAGACGGATCAACATTAGGGGCAAAAGTATGCTTATGCGTTGGAGGAGTGAGGTCCACGACATCATAAGCTGGCGCCTTGACCTTGGCATTCTCCATGTTGTACGCTGGCTGATACCTGGATAAATTTGTTTCCGTAGCCAGTTTACATGCTAAGGGACGCATCTCCTTGACACATTTCACAAAATCTGTCTAATCAAATGGAGGCCCATCTTCTTTCAGGCCTGGACAGCCGGTGGCCATTTCTTCCGGATCTAGTTCTGACTGCCATGCTTTGGCCCGGCTGAGGGCGGTAATGGCACCAGCACGGGCGGCTGATCGTTTGATCTCTTCCAGCTTTTGGGGCATTATAGATAGCTTGGCTAGAACATCCTTGATGAGCGTGGGTGGCTGCTTTCTATTGGAGATAGCTACGAGAGTCTGTTGAGTGCCAGTATATAATTGTTCAACCAAGGCATATGCGGCTTTCAGTTCTACAAGCATGTTCTGGCCAAGATTAGAGCTCCTGGGGCCTATTTGAGAAAATATACTGATGAGTCACTAGGAGAGTTGAAAATATAAAAAAGAATTGTGAAGGGCTAAAAATTCAGTACGACTTACCAAAGATAGCAGCTGACATCTACGAAATTCGGCGTTTTAAGCCGGACAGCTCTGCAGTGGTCTCCTTCAAGGAAAACTCAACAGTTTCTACCCTTTGCAATAAAATGGTCCTCTCCTTTTCCCAGGCATATCTCTCTGCAGAAAAGCTAGTTTTGAGTTTCTCGTTCTCAGCCAAGCTAAATTCAAGCTTGGATTCAGCTTTGCGAGTTTCAGATTCTTGGTGTTCGAGCCTGTTCTTTAGCTCCACCAACTGAGACTCATTCAAGCTCAAGACATCCTGCAGGTAAGAATAGAAGGTCATAAGCATATCAGTCAGGATCAAATAAATATATAAGTTCCAAGCACATTGCAAGCAATATACTTGGCACTTGGGGGCTAATGTGTGAGGAAGCTCTTCCTAAATTGTATATTGAAGAACCGACTTATCTTTATCAGGTAAGCCGGCCCTTGAGGGTTAAGAATTGAAGCTATCATTTAGAGACAATAAGGATGACCCAGCTTATCTTTATCAGATCAGCTGGCTCATGAGGGCTGCGACTTGAAGTCTAAAATGGCACACTGATAAAGTCTTAGCCATACATAACACATTTTTTCCAATGGATAAGACTTGGGGCCTGAGTGTGTGTGTGTGTATATATATATACAGGGGAGGATATATTCATACCTCATACTTCTGTCGCATTATTTTAACCAAATCGGCCTCTAGGTCATGACTGGTACGCAGATGGCTCAAATAGCCGAAATATAATTCATTGACATCCAAGTTTGAGTAACTGGCAATGTTAAACTTGGTTTTGCTCTTCTCAGAGGCAAGTGGTTCATCCTTGGCAGAATGCTTGGCAAGTACTGTAGGGGCTCCAAGCGGCTTAAAAATTGATCCTGTGACAAGCACATCCTCAGTATGGTCATCAGCAGGAGTTTCGACAGGAGAAAGCGGTTTAGGGCTTGGCGGGTCATGAATGACCACCGATTCATCATTAATAGTTGAGGCCGGGTCAGCTTGTGGAGGCGGTTCATCCTGTTGTTTCTCAGAATCTTCAGGGTTTTGAAGGTGAGTTTCGCCAGGCTCGGATGCTTGCTTTTCTGGTTCAACAACATCAGGAGCTTTTGAAGACCCAGCCGCTTTCTATTTTTTACCCGTCTTGGCCTTAGCCCTATGATGAAGATAGTCAAAATTGATAACTATAAATAGAAGCAAAGTTTTATCAGTAAATATTGGTACTTACACCAGGTTAACTACAAACGTGGGGAGATGTGAGCCGTTTGAATCGCTAGAAGAATGAGAAGTATCCTGATATGCCGAGTCAGATGAATTAGGAGGTTGCCGTATAAGACCAGCTCGTGAAAGAGAAGAGGTAGGGCTATGAGGCACCTCATGACGACGTTTGCGTGATGGCGTGTAGGGTAAGCCGACCATAAGCTCTTCTTTGCCGCTGTTGCGAGTATGTCGCCTGGGCTCGTGCTGTTGTTTATTCAAAAGAAATTTTGGATCTAAGTGAGCAAGAGGATGGGAAAACTGTACTTTTCTGATGACCCGCCGCGTTTCCTCACTTGGTAAAATTTCTGAGTCGGAGGAGACAGGAATTTCCTCAGCGCCGTCTGCTTGGCTTGTCTCCGTTTCCTCCTGAGGAGCATCAGCTTCAATAAGTTGTATAAAGAAAATACCAAGTGAATCAAGTTCTACCTCTGAGTCGTCCAATGCAAGTTGTTCTTGCGTTGTAGGCTTCTTCGAAAGACCCGGGCCGCGACTAGTGGTCTTGGTCCTTTTGGAGGGAACAGTGGTGGTTTGTATCTTATTTTTCCAAAAAGGAGAGTCGGCCTGGATATATATAAACAGTAAGATGGAAACCAGGTGATGAAGCCATGAACCTAGGGTAGGGTCATGGACCTGTCCAAGATACCCTCCCCAAGGACATCTCTTGAAGAAAACACCTTTCAGTCAACCTGGAAGGATTCCACTCGACGGACTGAAGACACTCGACCATCGACCAACCACTCAACCGCCGGAGATCTACAACACCAAGACGCATAAGCGGTCGGTCATTAAGTGGCTTTATGGTCATCATAGCACTTTATGTGGGGCGTTACGGTAACTCCCTACCTTAATGTACCTTAATCCCTACATAACCGAGGGTTGGAGGGTGCAGAGAACTCTATATAAGCCACCCCCTCCTCGGTGTAAAGGGTTCGCACCCTGTAACTCATACACACATAATACTGATCGACCGCCTCCGGGCTCAAGACGTAGGGGTTGTCACTTTCTCCGAGAAGGGCCTGAACTCGTAAACATCTTGCGTATACAACTACTCCATAGCTAGGATCTTGCCTCTCCATACCTACCCCCATTCTCTTTATCGGACTTAGAACCACGGCGGTTGGCGCCCACCGTGGGGCATGTGTCTTAGTGACTTGTTGGAGAAGTTGCAGTTTTTTCGATCCCCTTCATCATGGTTTCAGGTGGAGTTTTGGTTGAGGGCCACGAGATCCGTCTCGGCGCGCTCACGTTCATCGCCGACGACTCCGCTTGGCTGCAGGAGGCTCCACTCGATGTCGACGCACTCCCCGTCCGCGGGGCAACGCACTTTCGCGCATGCGTACGCTCCTGCGGCAGCCGTCGACCCAGTATCGGTCGGCTCCTGTGCCGTCCTCCCTCCCAGTCTCTCACCGGCGCAAGCGCTCCGGTCGGTCGAGGCTTCAACGGTGGGTGAGGCACGCGGTGGCTCGCTTGATCGGCCACTCCCAAGTCGCGGCAATCGAGCCCGACGAATCTCTACGGTCTGTTCGACCGGCCGACCGGCTCCGCAAAGACTACATCCGAAAAGCGACAAAGAAGTGATCCAAATGCCGCAGAGGTTCTGATGGTCGACGGACCATGTAGTCCTCCTGGTTTCCCCCACGCCGACGGGGGCGTTGGCGGAGGCGAGCCGGCGCAGGTTCATGAAGAGTATCAACCCGAGCCCCTCACTTCGCTGCAGAGAGAGGAGCTTCGCCGCCGGAACATGGATGCACTTCACACTCCTATCGTTGGAGAAACCCCCGAGGCCCGTGCCTTAGAAGACGCGCGTTTGGCCAACTTGGCTGAGCGCACTCAACTGGAAAATCTCCAGCGAGTGCTCGAAGAACGAGCGCAACAACAGGTCCCGTCATCCAGTCAACATCAACTCTTTCCACAACCAACTCAGGTATACCGAACTCCAATTCAGAATCTAGCAGCTGCAACCCATATAGCAGAGTCCATTCAGCCTTCCCAGTCAGAGGCTGGCAGAGGCTTGCTACAGATCAGAGATTTACTCCGGGCAGCGGGAGATCAAAATTCAGCTGTATCGCAGTCACGGAATAGGATTCACATCAGATCCGTCGCTGCGAATACTGATCGATCGACTCATAGCCCAAGATCGCCCCGAGGCGTGAGGGACATGGAGGCCGACGTGATCAATATGAGGACCAATTCGATCGTGTTGATCGACGCCGAGTGCCCTCCTCCCCAAGGGTGGGTCATATCGCCTCGACAATGAGGATGATGACGCCATCACAGTGTTGGGCGAAGGATTCCAGTCGACCCCAGGGAACCAGGCTTTGATGCGAGATCCATATCGTTCAAGGTTTGGTCAACAGGAATAGAGCTCACCGAGAAGGCCATGACAGAGATGTGCCCACCAACAGCACAGTACACGTCTCAGGACCAGAGTGTTTTAGCAGAGCCATCGTGGCATGGTGATTCCTCCCAACTTTAGGTTGGCGATCGAGTCGATAAGTTCACTGGTGAGTCCAAGCCGGATACTTGGCTTGAGGACTACCGAGTGGCTGTTCAGATTGGCGGCGGCAACGATGAAGTGGCCATGAAACACCTGCCTCTTATGTTGGAGGGCTCAGCCAGAGCATGGTTGAATCAGTTAGCACCCAGCAGCATTTACACTTGGGAAGATCTTGCCCGAGTGTTTGTCAGGACATTTGAAGGAACTTGCAAGCGGCCAGCAGGGTTGACAGAGTTGCAGTCGTGTGTGCAGAAGTCGAATGAAACTCTGAGGGATTACATCCAGAGATGGATCACATTGCATCACACGGTAGAGAATGTATCTGATCATCAGGCAGTCTGTGCCTTCAAGGAAGGCGTTAAGAACAAAGAGTTAAGTTTGAAATTCGGTCGGACCAGAGACATGACCCTAAGTCAAATGATGGAGATTGCCACCAAGTACGCCAATGGTGAAGAAGAGGATCGGCTCCGGAGTGGCAAGTACAAGTCAGCCGCTAATGAAACCGGGGGAGGGAACTCTAGTCGGAAGCAGAAGCGGAAAGCCGAGCCAGCTGCTCCTCGAGAAGCCTTGGCCGTGACTCCAGGAAAGTTCAAGGGGAAGTCCAAGGGACCTTGGAACCCCAAGAAGGTGAAAGACCAAGATGGAAATGAGGTATTGGACTTGCCATGTCACATTCACACGAAGAAAGATGAAGAGGGTAAACTCATTTACCCAAAACATACCACTCGACAAAGGTCGGCTCTTGATTCAAAGCAATTCCAGGAAGCAGCCCAAGGATAAGGAGAAGGAGTCGGACAAAGTTGAGGACAAGGAAGATAGTGACGGTGGATACCCCTGTGTCAATTCCACCACGAAGATTTTTCTTGACGTTGAAAGCAAAAGTCGATTGAAAGTTATCAACCGAGAAGTGAATATGGTCGCTCGCGACACCCGATTATCTGAAATGGTCACGAGACCACCATCACGCTCGACCGGTCGATCACCCGACACACATAGCCACCCACAGGAGGCAAGCGTTGAGTGGTCGACCCGGTCGTCGAAGGCACTCGACTAACTAAAGTTTTGATGGACGGTGGCGGTGGCTTTGAACATACCTTGTATGTAGAGACGCGTTGAAAGGGATGGGCATTCCGATGTCGGACTCGGCACCGACAACATGAGCTTCCATGGAGTCATTCACGGAAAGAAGGCTGAGTCACTCGGCCAAATTGCTCTTGATGTGGTTTTTGGTGACTACAAGAATTTTCGTAAGGAAAAGTTGACCTTTGAGGTCGTGGATTTCCAGAGCGCTTATCACGCTATTCTGGGAAGGCCGGCGTATGCACATTTCATGGCTCGACCATGTTATGTATACCTCAAACTGAAGATGCCAGGCCCCAAAGGTGTGATCATTGTCACTGGCAATCGGAAGAAAGCAGAAGAGTGTTTTCAGAAAGGATCTAAGATCGCTGATGCTCAGATGGCAGTGGTAGAACTGCAAGAGTACCAGAAAACTGCAGACCCGAGTGATTTGTTGCGAGCCAAGAAGCCCGCCACGGAGTCAGCATTTCAGTCGTCCGGTGAGACGAAACCGATTCACATTCACCCGACCGATCCCAATGCTGCTTCGACTCACATCTCAACAACACTCGACTCCAAATAGGAAGAAGCGCTCATCCAGTTCCTCCATGAGAACTGGGACATCTTCGCATGGAAGCCTGCTGACATGCCGGGTGTTCCCAGGGGACTGGCTAAGCATCGTCTACGAGTCAACTCAAAAGTCAAACATGTCAAAGAACATCTTCGACGTTCCGCCGTCCAGAAGAGAAAGGCCATTGGCGAGGAGGTGGCTCGGCTCTTAGCAGCAGAGTTTATCCGAGAGATTTACCACTCCGAGTGGCTCACCAATGTTGTCATGGTCCCTAAGAAGGACAAGTCACTTTGCATGTGCATCGACTTCAAACATATCAATCGGGCCTGCCCAAAAGTTCATTTTCCTCTCCCCCGCATCGACCAAATAGTCGACTCGACTGCGGGATGTGAGCGGTTGTCTTTCTTAGATGCCTATTCCGGCTACCATCAGATCCGTCTGTATGGACCCGACGAGATCAAAACAGCTTTCATCTCTCCATTCGGGTGCTTCTGTTATGTCACCATGCCATTCGGTCTCAAGAATGCCGGAGCCACGTTCATGAGGATGATTCAGAAGTGTTTGCTCACTCAAATCAGTCGGAATGTGGAAGCATACATGGATGATATTGTGGTCAAGTCACGGAAAGGTTCCGACCTGTTGACTGACCTTGCTGAAACATTTGCCAATCTCAGGAGGTATGATATCAAGCTTAATCCATCAAAGTGCACATTCGGAGTTCCTAGCGGAAAGTTACTCGGTTTTCTCGTTTCCGAACGAGGAATCGACGCCAACCCAGAAAAAGTTGGCACTATACTCCGAATGAAACGCCCTGTGTGTGTGCATGATGTCCAGAAGCTTACTGGATGCTTGGCCGCTTTAAGTCGATTCAACTCTCGTCTCGGTGAAAAGGTATTGCCTCTTTACCGACTGATGAAGAAGTCGAGACAAGTTCGAGTGGACTCTCAAGCTGATGCAGCGTTTGCGTAACTAAAAGCTCTCCTCTCCACCCGGCCGGTGCTTGCTGCTCCAATCAAGAAGAGCCTTTGCCGCTTTACATTGCAGCCACAGGACAAGTCATCAAGATAGTACATACAATGAGCGGGAAGAAGAAGGAAAAGCCTTCAAAGTTCAGCGCCCAAAGTATATTATCTTTACGAAGTATTGACCCCATCAAAGCAAAGATACCCTCATTATCGTAAGCTTGTTTATGGGATTTATATGACCACGAAGAAGGTTGCTCATTACTTCTCGACCATTCCATTACAAATTAAATCGTGACGCACCATTGTCGAGATTACACTGCATGAGAGATGCAATCGGTCGAGTGGTGAAATGGGCGATTGAACTCCTTCCCTTGATATCAAGGTTGAGGCAAAGAAAGCCATCAAGTCCCAAGCAAGAGTGCAGATTTCATCGCCGAGTGGATTGAACAGCAATTGCCGACTCAAGTTCACTTGGAGCACTGGACCATGTTCTTTGATGGTTCCAAGATGCTGAATGGTTCCGGTGCTGGGGTAGTGTTGGTTTCCCTCCGAGGAGATAAGCTCAGATATGTGCTCCAGATTCACTTTGATTCTTCCAACAATGAAGGTAATATGAAGCACTTTGTTGTATGGGTTGCGTATGGCCATTTCTCTCGGCGTCCACGCCTCATGGTCTATGGCGACTCATATCTAGTGGTTAATCGGTGATGAAGGAGTGGGATGTCGAAGTCCAGCCATGACTGGTTATTGCAATGCGATGAGGAAGCTAGAGAAGAAGTTTGAGGGTTGGAGCTTCATCATGTACCCCATTTGAAAAATCAAGCTGCTGATGATTTGGCGAAAATAGGGTCCAAGAGGGAAGCCATTCCCAGTGATGTGTTTTTGGAGCACATCCACACACCATCAATTCAAGAGGATCCTTTCACCGAAGAAGCCCCACAGCCAAAAAGTGCCACTAATCCGACTGAAGTTGAGGTCCCAGCTGTGGTCGACCTGATCATGGAAATCGTGGTCATCACTCCCGACTGGACAGTGACGTACATCGTGTATATCCTAAGGAAAGAGCTCCTGGAGAACGAAGAAGAGGCTCGACAGATCGTCCGCCGATCCAAGGCCTTCTTGTGATCAAGGGACAGTTGTATAGAGAAAGCGCTGATCGAGTCGGCCAAAAATGCATAACACCAGAAGAAGGTCAGATAATTCTTATGATATCCACTCGGGGACCTGTGGTCATCATGCGTCCTCTCAAACCATTGTGGCTAAAGCATACTGAGCGGGATTTTACTGGCCAAAAGCAAATGAAATGGCAAAGGAAATAGTCGACAAGTGTGAAGGGTGTCAGTTCTATTCCAATATGTCACACAAACCCGCCTCAGCCTTGAAGACCATCCCACTCGTCTGGCCCTTCGCTGTTTGGGGGTTGGATATGATTGGACCACTGAGAACTTGTAGAAGCGGCTTCACTCACTTGCTAGTGGCAGTCGACAAGTTTAAGCTAAACCTATCAAGAACCTCGATGCGTGCACTGCTATCAGTTTCATCAGAGAGTTGATATTCAGATATGGAGTTCCGCATAGCATCATCACTTACAATGGGTCAAACTTCGATTCTGACAAGTTCAAAGCCTTTTGCGCCTCCCAAGGCATGCGAGTCGACTATGCTTCAGTTGCTCACCCCCAGTCGAATGGACAAGCAGAACGAGCAAACGGTCTAATTCTCAAAGGACTGAAACCCCGACTGATGTGTGATCTCAAGCATGCAGCAGGAGCGTGGGTCGACAAACTTCCGTCAGTTCTTTGGGGATTGAGGACCACTCCTAATCGGTCGACTGGGAGAACTCCATTCTTTCTGGTCTATGGAGCTGAAGCAGTTCTGCAGTGACCTGCTTCACAATGCACCCCGAGTCGAACTCTACTCAAGATGAAGCGGAGCAAGCCCGACAAGATGCGTCGACCTCCTAGAAGAGGAGAGAGATGGCCTGATCCACTCGACCATCTATCAGCCAGGACTTGCGCCGATTCCATGCTAGAAATGTGAAGAGCTGAACCTTTCAAGAAGGAGACTTGGTCCTCCGAGTGGATCAACAGAAACCACACAAGCTCGCTCCCACTTGGGAAGGTCCCTTCATCGTCACGAGTTCTCCACAATGGAGCATACCATCTTTACAACGTCGATCTCCGCATTGATGAGCCTCGAGCTTGGAATGCGGAGCTGCTCCGCCTTTTATACTTAAGTACTCACTCGGGTGAGATGTAATAAAAGTACCTCTGTAGTTTGTTTATCGAAGACAAGAATGTCATAATTTTCCCAGTGATTGTTATTACTTTTTGTTTACATGAGAAATTTCCCCCCAGTGGGTGGCTTAGCTGTGAACCCGTTTTGCCTAAGTTTGTAAAAAAAATCCCTGCCGAGTGGAGAGCCAGCCTCCCACTCGGGGGCTTAGCCGCAAATCCGTTTTGCCTAAGTATTTAAAATCCTACCGAGTGGTGAGCCAGCCTCCCACTCGGGGGCTTAGCTGCAGTCCAAGTACTCGCCTAAGTGTTTAAAATCCTATCGAGTGGAGAGCCAACCTCCCACTCGGGGGCTTAGCTGCAGTACAAGTACTCGCCTAAGTGTTTAAAATCCTACCGAGTGGAGAGCCAGCCTCCCACTCGGGGGCTTAGCTGCAGTACAAGTACTCACCTAAGTGTTTAAAATCCTACCGAGTGGTGAGCCAGCCTCCCACTCGGGGGCTTAGCTGCAGTGCAAGTACTCGCCTAAGTGTTTAAAATCCTACCGAGTAGAGAGCCAGCCTCCCACTCGGGGGCTTAGCTGCAGTACAAGTACTCACCTAAGTGTTTAAAATCCTACCGAGTGGTGAGCCAGCCTCCCACTCGGAGGCTTAGCTGCAGTCCAAGTACTCGCCTAAGTACTTAATACAATGTGCGCTTTGCAAGGACGACGAGGTACAGGTCGACTGTTGCCTTCCCCTTTAGAGCTACGACACAAAAAAATCCTCCCACTCGGAGGCTTAGCTGCAGTCCAGTACTCGCCTAAGTATCTGAAAATCCTACCGAGTGGAGAGCAAACCTCCCACTCGGGGGCTTAGCTGCAGTCCAGTACTCGCCTAAGTTTGAAAATCCTACCGAGTGAAGAGCGAACATCTCACTCGGGGGCTTAGCTGTAGTCCAGTACTCGCCTAAGTATCTAAAAATCCTACTGAGTGAAGAGCGAACCTCTCACTCGGGGGCTTAGTTGCAGTCCAGTACTTGCCTAAGTATCTGAAAATCCTACCGAGTGGAGAGCAAACCTCTCACTCGGGGGCTTAGCTGCAGTCCGGTACTCTCCTAAGTATCTGAAAATCCTACCGAGTGGAGAGCAAACCTCCCACTCGGGGGCTTAGCCGCAATCCAGTACTCGCCTAAGTATCTGAAAATCCTACCGAGTGGAGAGCAACCCTCCCACTCGAAGGCTTAGCTGCAGTCCAGTACTCGCCTAAGTACGAAATCCATTCCGATCCGCAAGGACGACGAGGTGCAGGTCGACTGTTACCTTATCCTTCGGAGCTGCGCCACAAGTACAACGTGCGCTCCATCCCGATCCGCAAGGACGACGAGGTGCAGGTCGCCTGCTGCCTTCTCCTTCGGAGCTGCGCCACAAGTACAACGTGCGCTCCATCCCGATCCGCAAGGACGACGAGGTGCAGGTCGACTGTTACCTTCTCCTGCGGAGCTGCGCCACAAGTACAATCCGTGCTCCATCCCTACCTGCAAGAACAATGAAGTGTAGGTCGATTGGATTTTCACCTCGGAGATGCATCTCAAGCCTTTGAAGTATATTCCGAGTGAAGAACAAAGTTCGCTCGAAGGCAAATGAAAGCATATTCGACGACAAGCCAAGTTCGGATAACATCCTACGGATGCAGAAGTACCCAGGCATCAAGCCTGTTAAAGTTTATCGGTTACAAGACCACTCGGCATTCTGAGGCAAATTTAAGACGAATCATAGAAGTTTTTTACTCCTCCGGTGGAGGACTGGAAGGCGCGACAACCTGGTCCATGTCGATCCCGTCAGCGATCTGGGTGGCAGCACCAATGAAAGTCTCCATGAAAGATCGGAAGTCGTACTTCTTGGTATTGGCAACTTTGATGGACGCCAGCTTTTCCTCTCGCGCCTCCTTGCAGTGAACGCGGACCAGGGATGAGCAACATCGGCACCACATCCGGCGTAAGACTTTTCCATTCCTGCACTCGACTTGGAATGTCATTGATCGAGTCATTAAAGACTCGAGGTCATTTTGAAGTGTCTCGCTGGCAGAGTGTCGAGTCGATCCGCGACACCGCAACCTTCAGTCGAGCGAGGTAGTCCACCACAGCAACGACACGAGACTCCAGTCGGAGCACATTCATAGCGGCTTCATCCTTCACGGGAGAGTTAATGGGGTCCAGGCTGGTCCCCACTCGACTAGTCTCCTCCTCGAAGTTCTGATAGAATTCTGTAAACGGAACTCGAGTTCAAGTTAATGGTTCTATGATGAGTCGGCGATAACAAGTCAGTCAGATAAAAGGAATTACCTTCAAGCATGAGGAATAACTTCTTGGTGAGCCCTCCCAGATAAACCTCCAGATCGTTCCTCTTCCCCGCCAGTTCGCCAGCCTTGTCACTCAGAGCTATCTTGTCATTCTTGATCGGCTAACCTCCTTGTTGGCCGCGTCGAGAGCAGCTTTCAGATTGGCGTTCTCTTCTTCAAGTTTACCGACTGAAGTCAGTTTTTCTTCTGCGAGCTTTGTTTTGTCCAAAGCC
The DNA here is from genome assembly GCA_021605145.1 of Aegilops bicornis. NCBI lineage: Eukaryota > Viridiplantae > Streptophyta > Magnoliopsida > Poales > Poaceae > Aegilops > Aegilops bicornis. The sequence continues at coordinate 376,498,991 of CM038675.1, read as the reverse complement.
GCTTTCTGCGCCTCGGCAAGTTCATGATCCTTCTTCTTCATAGCCTCCTCCATTTTGTCTGCAAAATGACAGTGAGATCAGAATTAGGAAGGGGCAGAAAGACAAAGACAGTCGTCAAGTTCTCACCAGCCGTACCTTTTGCTTCGTCTCTCGCCTTCTGCAAGTTCTCGTGAGCAAGTTTCATGTCAAGGTTGAGCTGGATCTGTTTGTTCTCCAATTCAGTATAGCGAGCCACAAGCTCGCAGGATTTCTGCAAAGAATCAATCGACGGACATCAAAGATAGGTTACTTCCGAGTGACTAAGAAAAATCGTTGCGTTTCTAAGACTGCAGCCGAATCAAAATATTCGACAGTGTCTTGGGGACTACACCCAGTGGGTGCACTTAGCGTGCCCCCACTGGTCTTCTTCGACTTCGGTTCGATCGATCGACCGAAAGAGACAAAAAGGTTACGATCCCAAACCATAGCTAAGCGTCCATCAGCCTCGGTATCATAAAAAAGAGTTCTTCAGACTACGATTACGCCGGTGATCCACCATAGTCGCGGGGACTACACCCAGTGGGTGAACTCAGCGTGCCCCCACCGGTTTCAAGATTCCATTCGACATGGTCCGACCAGACCGAGTGAAGAAGTTAGCAAAGAAATTCAAAGTATAAAGAGTACGGTCGACTGCCAGCAGTCCACCATAGTCTCGGGGACTACACCTAGTGGGTGCACTCAGCGTGCCCCCACCAATCCAAAAACTCAATCGATACACCCAAAGGGGTGTCTGAATCTGAAAGATCTTGAAAGAAGAGTTTTCGGGTAGCATATCCTAACAGAACAAGTGGTAATCAACTAACCTGGACATTGCTCTGAAGAGCTGAGCTGGCATCATAGGCCGCCTGGCTGGTCTCCCGGACCACCTTCACTTGCTCCATCATGGTCCCCGCCTGGCGTATAGCTTCCTTAGCAGCACCCACTTGGTCCTCTGGGACGTGGTGTGTGGCGAAAAGGAGAAGCGGATCAGCAGTCGACGATGAAGGCCGGATGCTCGTCAGCGGCACAGCGAAAGACACAGAAGTCCGAGTGATGTTGCCACCCTCATGAACCAGCATCTCAGCCACTGATACAACTTGAGCAGTCTTGCCAGCAGGCGCCTTTTTATTCCTCCTTCGTCTCAGCGGCGCCTCATCGTCATCGTCAGGGAGATCAATGACATGAGGAGGGACTACAGGAAAGATTGAAAGTTAAAAACGGAAATCCAATCCAAAAGTGAAACTACAACGATCATACCAAGGTTAGAGGTAGCAGCATCTTCCATCTCCTGGTCTTCGTTCCTGGCTGAGGTCTCGGAGGTGGCAGCGCTGCAGATTTCAGAAATCAGTTGATCATTCAACAAGTCGACCAAAAGTATGTCCACGCTGAACAAGAAAACACAAGATCTGCTGTACCTGGAAATGGTGGGAATGGCCATCTTCATCTTGGGCAAAGCATTCGTGGGCTTTGATGGAGTCGCTCGGGGTTGCTTCGGCGCTTTTTTTAGTCGGCGCCGAAGAAGTCGTCCACGGGCGTTTCGTCGACTGCCCGACAGACGCGATAGCCTTGCCAGCTCGACCGCGGGGTCATGGTGAGCTTGGATCGCCTTTCCATGCGAGGAGGGTCGACTTCTTCCTCCTCTTCTTCCTCCTCCTCTTCGCCGGAGCTGTCGTCGTCTTCGTCCTCTGCACCATCAGATTGCCATTCCTCCTGGCTTTCACCTCCGGTCCCTTCCTCCTCCTCGACTGGTTCTTGCGCCCCATTGGGCATCGAGTACATCTCAGTGGTGGCCTAGAAGACGACAAACAAGACAAAAGTCAATCGACCGATTTTAAGCAAACAATATGGAGAAAGCGGGATAATAATCAAAGATGCAGGAGTGGACCTTGTCTACTTCATATGACTGGTCGAGTGGAGGGATCCTCCTGGCTCCTCGAGGGTTGTCCTTGTTTCCAGTGATGCCCGCAAGACACCTTTCCAGCATGGCATCCTCGATCTCCTCCTGGTGGATCTGAGTGGTCTCATCAGTGCCAGAGTACAACCACATCGGATGGTCTCGGGCTTGAAGCGGCTGGATGCATCGTCGAAAGTAGACCTCCAACAGATCCATGCCGGTCACCCCGTCTCGGATGAGCTGGACAACTCGTTCGACCAACACCTTCACATGCACCTTCTCTTCCGGGATCACCTTCAAAGAAGATGGCTTGCTCACTCGGTCCATGGAAAAACGAGGGAGTCCGATCGACCGCTCAAGGCCGGCTGGTCCTTCTGATAGAACCCAGTCGACTGCCATCCACAGACTGACTCGGGTAAGATCATGGCCGGAAAAGAACTTTTCCCTCTCATTTGAACCCCAAGACCCCCACACATCTGAATTGCTTGAGTTCTCTCGTCACTCGGATTGGCCTTTTTCACCGTCTGGGAGCGACAAGTGAAAATGTGCTTGAAAAGACCCCAATGAGGCCGGCAACCCAAGAAATTCTCGCACAAAGACACGAAAGCAGCGAGATACACGATGGAGTTGGGAGTGAAGTGGTGAAGTTGTGCCCCAAAGAAGTTCAGAAATCCCTGAAAGAAAGGGTGAGGCGGCAGAGAAAACCCGCGGTCGACATGGGTGGCCAAGAGAACACACTCACCCTCCAGAGGTTGTGGCTCCCACTCCTTCCCCGGGAGCCGCGCTGATCCATGGGGGATCCGTCCCTCATTGGCCATGTCGTCGAGATCCTTCTGGCTGATCGTCGAGCGGATCCCGTCACCCTGGATCCAGCCCTGCGGTAAGCCGGCCCTCGATGAAGATCCGCCCCGACTGGTCGCTCTTCCCTTCGCCATCGCCATCACTTTCTTTGCCCGCTCCAAAGCCGCCGTCTTGTCCTTCACCATTATCGCCGGTGAAACACGCACAGAGCAGCAACGCTGAGGTGGAATCGCACGTGGCGGATGAATCTGGAGAAGGGAGGAGGAAAGGGGAACGCACTGTTCAAAAACCCCCCGTACGGGGCCTGATATGAGGTTGCTTCCGAGTGACTGACTGGTAGGCCCGGGCGATCCTGCCAAATCCCGCAACTGTCACCCGCGTGATACGTGGCGAAAAAGGTGGCACGAAGATTGAGGCGTCCCTGCCTTATCCCGTCCGATTACTGCGGCCTCCTTCGCCCCGCTCACTTCCTGAAATTCGAATCCCGCTAAATCCGCGTGCCACAGAGCAAATCATCAGACAAAAGATTTCCTCCGTCCTGTCATTCGGAGTTCTCCAAGCATGAAAAACACACTCGACGGATACAAAGAATGGATCAAGGCAACTGAAAAAGAAGTTGAAGCCGTCACCTAAGTTCGTTGATCCAGAACAGGATGTGCTCACCGCACGAAAAGTGGGTCGGAAGAGTTCTCAACTCCTTCCCCACTCAAACCTCGATCCATTCGGGGGCTACTGATGAAGCCATGAACCTAGGGTAGGGTCATGGACCTGTCCAAGATACCCTCCCCAAGGACATCTCTTGAAGAAAACACCTTTTAGTCGACCTGGAAGGATTCCACTCGACGGACCTGAAGACACTCGACCATCAGCCAACCACTCGACCGCCAGGAGATCTACAATCGATGCACGCATAAGCGGTCGGTCATTAAGTGGCTTTATGGTCATCATAGAACTTTATGTGGGACGTTACGGTAACTCCCTACCTTAATGTACCTTAATCCCTACATAGCCGAAAATGGAGGGATCTGGAGAACTCTATATAAGCCACCCTCCTCGGTGTAAAGGGTTCGCACCCAGTAACTCATACGCACATAATCTGGTCGACCGCCTCCGGGCTCCGAGGCGTGGGGTTGTTACTTCCTCCGAGAAGGGCCTGAACTCGTAAACATCTTGCGTATACACCTACTCCATAGCTAGGATCTTGCCTCTCCATACCTACCCCCCATTCTACTGTCAGACTTAGAACCACGACACCAGGAAAATCGACAAATAAACAATGAGTAAAAAGGATGCTTACAGCTGGTTGCTGGTTAATAGTATAATAAGGGGCAAGGCCCGTTTTGCTGCAATTTGACATTGACTCGCCAAGGAGTGTTTTGACAGCTTCGTTGATCTCCTTTTCAGACAGCTCCATATAATTGTAACGTAATGGATCCATGGGATTTCCAGTATATTCGCACATTAAGCCGGGGCGGCGGCTTAAAGGCAGAATTCTACATGAAACCCAGCAGCGAACAAGGTCTACTCCAGTTAAGCCGTTTGCAATAAAGGCCTGAATCTTCAAAAAGGTGGAAGAATAAAGACCACGTTCTATAGCAGTCATTCTGCCTGGCAGTGGGCCGCTGGTAGGAAGTCAATGTGGACGGTAACCCGGAAGGTACTTCTCTCCTTCTGGAGAGGTGTCTTTGCAATAGAACCAGGTGAAATTCCAGTCCTTGGGATGACTCGGTAGGGCGGCTACTAGAAAAGTCACATCTCTCCGTGTTTGGATTGAAACACCTCCAAGTTCATAGCTAAGCCCATCGGGCATCTCAGTTTGACGATTGATGTAATAATGATCTCTGAACAGATCTATAGAGGGTTCTTCGCCAAGATATACCTCACAGAAAACTTGAAAATTGCATATGTTGGAGACAGAATTGGGACCAATATCTTGAGGTTGAAGGTTATAAAAGCAAAGAACATCTCAAAAGAATTTTGAGCCGGGCGGAGAAAAGCAGCGGAGCGGATGATCTGTGAAAACTATGACTTCACCTTCCTGAGGTTCAGGGGGTCATTCAGGACCAGGAACCCGCCAATGGATAACTTCTTTGGAAGGTAAAACACCCATGGACATATATTCATTGAGGGTTTCTTCAGTAACTTGGGAGGGGATCCAATCGCAAGTTATGGGTGTCTTAGTCATGGTGAGCCGGAGGTAGCAAAGTTGTGAGCAGGAAATAGATACAGTAAATACAGTATTGCAGTGCAGAGCTGTTCTCAGGTTTTAAGCCGGCCATAAGCTGGTGGGTTATGATTTTTTTATATAAGCTGCTACCTCTTGAGCACTGCGTTGGATTTCCCCGAAGAGGAGAGGATGATGCAGCAAAGTAGCATAAGTATTTCCCTCAGTTTTTGAGAACCAAGGTATCAATCCAGTAGGAGGCTACGCGCGAGTCTCTCGTACCTACACAAAACAATAGCTCAACGCAACCAACGCGATTAGGGGTTGTCAATACCTTCGCAGTCACTTACGGGAGTGAGATCTGATAGAGATGATAGATAATATTTTTGGTATTTTGGTATAGAGATGCAAAGTGAAAAGTAAAAGGCAAAGTAAAAAAGCAAAGCAATAATAAAGTGATGGAGATTGATATGATGAGAATAGACCCGGGGGCCATAGGTTTCACTAGTGGCTTCTCTCAAGAGCATAAGTATTCTACGGTGGGTGAACAAATTGCTGTTGAGCAATTGACAGAATTGAGCATAGTTATGAGAATAACTAGGTATGATCATGTATATAGGCATCACGTCCGAGACAAGTAGACCGACTCCTGCCTGCATCTACTACTATTACTCCACTCATCGACCGATATCCAGCATGCATCTAGAGTATAAAGTTAAAAAGCAGTAACGCTTGTAAGCAAGATGACATGATGTAGAGGGATAGTTTCATGCAATATGATAAAACCCCATCTTGTTATCCTCGATGGCAACAATACAATACGTGCCTTGCAGCCCATACATCCTTTGGGAAAGGACACATAAAATTGGACCCAAAGCTAAGCACTTCTCCCATGCAAGAAAAACCAATCTAGTAGGCCAAACCAAACTGATAATTCAAAGAGACTTGCAAAGATAACCAATCATACATAAAATAATTCAGAGAAGATTTAAATATTATTCATAGATAAACTTGATCATAAACCCACAATTCATCGGTCTCAACAAACACACCACAAAAACAAGATTACATCGAATAGATCTCCACGAGAGAGGGGGAGAACATTGTATTGAGATCCAAAAAGAGAGAAGAAGCCATCTAGCTACTAACTATGGACCCGAAGGTCTGAGGTAAACTACTCACACTTCATCGGAGAGGCTAGGATGATGTAGAAGCCCTCCGTGATGATGGACCTCTCCGACGGAGCTCCGGAACAGGCCCCAAGATGGGATCTCGTGGATACAGAAAGTTGCGGCGGTGGAATAAGGTTTTTGCTCCGTATCTGATCATTTGGGGGCACATAGGTATATATAGGAGGAAGAAGTACGTCGGTGGAGCTTCGAGGGGCCCATGAGGCAGGGGGCGCGCCCTCCACCCTCGTGACCGCCTCGTGGCTTTCTTGGCGGAGGGTCCAAGTCTCCTGGGTCTTATCTGATGAGAAAATCACGTTCCCGAAGGTTTCATTCCATTTGGACTCCGTTTGATATTATGTTTCTTCGAAACACTGAAATAGGCAAAAAAACAGCAATTCTGGGTTGGGCCTCCGGTTAATAGGTTAGTCCCAATAATAATATAAAAGTGGAAAATAAAGCCCAATATAGTCCAAAACAGTATATAATTTAGCATGGAGCAATCAAAAATTATAGATACGTTGGAGACGTATCAGGCATCCCCAAGCTTAATTCCTGCTCGTCCTCGAGTAGGTAAATGATAAAAGAGAATTTTTGATGCGGAGTGCTACTTGGCATAATTTCAATGTAAATCTTCTTAATTGTGGTATGAATATTCAGATCCGAAAGATTCAAGACAAAAGTTCATATTGACATAAAAATAATACTTCAAGCATACTAACTAAGCAATTATGTCCTCTCAAAATAACATGGCCAAAGAAAGCTCATCCCTACAAAATCATATAGTTTAGTCATGCTCCATTTTCGTCACACAATAATGCTCTCATCATGCACAACCCCGATGACAAGCCAAGCAATTGTTTCATACTTTAGTTATCTCAAACTTATAAACCTTCACACAATACATGAGCGTGAGCCATGGATATAGCACTATGGGTGGAATAGAATATGATGATGGAGGTTATGTGGAGAAGACAAAAAAAAGGAGAAGATCTCAAATCAACGAGGCTAATCAATGGGCTATGGACATGCCCATCGATTGTAGTTAATTCAAGGAGTAGGGATTGTCATGCAACGGATGCACTAGAGCTATAAATATATGAAAGCTCAACAAAATAAACTAAGTGGGTGTGCATCCAACTTGCTTGCTCACGAAGACCTAGGGCACTTGAGGAGGCCCATTGTTGGAATATACAAGCCAAGTTCTATATGAAACATTCCCACTAGTATATGAAAATGACAAAACAAGAGACTCCCTATCATGAAGATTATGGTGCTACTTTGAAGCACAAGTGTGGCAAAGGATAGTAGCATTGTCCCTTCTCTCTTTTTCTCTCATTTTTTTCTCTTCTTTTTCTTTTTTTTGGCCTTCTCTTTTTTTATGGCCTTTCTCTATTTTTCCTCACTTGGGACAATGCTCTAGAATGATGATCATCACACTTCTATTTATTTACAACTCAATGATTACAACTAGATACTAGAACAAAGTATGACTCTATATGAATGCCTCCGGTGATTGTGCAGGGATATGCAATGAATCAAGAGTGACATGTATGAAATAATTATGAATGGTGGCTTTGCCATAAATACTATGTCAACTACATGATCATGCTAAGCAATATGACAATGATGAATGTGTCATGATGAACGGTATGGTGGAAAGTTGCATGGCAATATATCTCGGAATGGCTATGGAAATGCCATAATGGGTAGGTATGGTGGCTGTTTTGAGGAAGATATAAGGAGGTTTATGTGTGAAAAGGCGTATCATATCACGGGGTTTGGATGCACCGGTGAAGTTTGCACCAACTCTCAATGTGAGAAAGGGCAATGCACAGTACCGAAGAGGCTAGCAATGATGGAAGGGTGAGAGTGCGTATAATCCATGGACTCAACATTAGTCATAAAGAACTCATATACTTATTGCAAAAATCTACAAGCCATCAAAAACCAAAGCATTACGCGCATGCTCCTAGGGGATAGATTGGTAGGAAAATACCATCGCTCGTCCCCGACCGCCACTCATAAGGAGGACAATCGAATAACACCTCATGTTTCAAATTTGTTACATAACGTTTACCATACGTGCATGATACGGGACTTGCAAACTTCAACACAAGCATTTCTCAAATTCACAACTACTCAACTAGCACGACTTTGATATTATCTCCTCCATATCTCAAAACAATTATCAAGCATCAAACTTTTCTTAGTATTCAACGCACTCAAAAGAAAGTTTTACAAATCTTGAATACCAAGCATATTATTATTATTAAGCAAATTATCATGCTATTAAAGACTCTCAAAATAATCTAAGTGAAGCATGAGAGATCAATAGTTTCTATAAAACAAATCCACCATAGTGCTCTAAAAGATATAAGTGAAGCACTAGAGCAAAACTATAAAGCTCAAAAGATATAAGTGAAGCACATAGAGCAAACCTATAAAGCTCAAAAGATATAAGTGAAGCACATAGAGTATTCTATCAAATTCCAAATTATGTATGGCTCTCTCAAAAGGTGTGTACAGCAAGGATGATTGTGGCACACTAACAAACAAAGACTCAAATAACACAAGACGCTCCAAGCAAAACACATATCATGTGGTGAATAAAAATATAGCTCCAAGTAAAATTACCGATGGAAGTAGACGAAAGAGGGGATTGTAAGTGCATCTAGTGCCACCCCTAGTTGGTTTTGGAGTATTGACGACAAATCTGGTTGAGGGACTAATGTGTTTGTGAGAATTGCAGGATAACACAGGTAGTAGTCCCTCATTGATACGGTTACCTACCGGAGATGACCCCTAAAAATGTATGAAGACATTGACGACAATGGTGGTATGTGAAGATATTCATATTGAAGACTATGGCATGAGGAGACATTGAGTGAAGACTATGGAGCGCGAAGACTGAGTCGTTTCGTTGTTTCCTTTTCTTCTTTGTTGAGTCATAGGAACCATCGTATTGTTAAGTGGGGTCCAAGTGAACAAAGTCAGAGTGACTGAAGAAATGATGAAGCTTCCTCTCATGACTACAAGAAGAGAACATGTCACAAGTGCAAGAAACCTGGACACTATATCTCTGAGTGTCCACAGTGGGACAATGAGAAGAAGAAGAAGAAGAAGAAGAAGAAGAAGAAGAAGAGCAAGGAATATGATTCTGATGACAATAAGAAGAAGAAATCTTCAAAGTCTTCTTCCAAGTCCTCATCCAAGTCTTCATCTCATAAGAAGAGCTCATCTGCCAAGGCTCGTGCTTTTGTTGGCAAGGAGATGTATTCAGAGGAGGAGTCTGCTTCTGCGGAGGCGGAGGTGGAGTCTGAGGACGACTCCGACCCTGGCGTTGCAAGTCTGGCTCTAGCCACAGCCTACGTTGCCAAGTCCATCTTCAACACTGAAGACAATGACTTCCACACCAACGTTGAAGCTAATGACAAGGACGACTCTGCTACCACCTACTGCTTCATGGCATGTGGTGCCAAGGTAAAATCATGTGATGCTTACTTTCAAACATCAAGTGAAGATGACTCTGATTGTGAATCCAAACCCAGCTACAAAACACTTGCTAAAATTGCAACTGAACAACAAAAAGCTATGGAACATACTCAAAAACTGTTAGACAAAAGCGATGACATGTTGGCGGAAATGACCCGTTCACAGTCCTTAGTTGAAGACATAAAAAATCTTCATGCTAAGTACCAAGAACTTGAAAGTCGTCATGAAACGCTCTCAACCACTCATGAAAAGCTCTCCTATGATTATCTTCAAAGGAAGCAAGAGCTCGAGAAATTGAGAGCGGCTCATGAAGATCTTCAAAAATAGAATGAGTCTCTTCGCGCTCAACAGATCAGTCCTGCTCAGGATGGATTTGAACCACCATGTCTAAAATGCCTTGAGCGTGACAACGCTACCTCTGTTGCTGAATGTTATACTGCTGCTACTGTGGCATTGTCTTCAACTACTGATGTGGTAACTAACCCTCTCGAGGATACCACTACTATTGCTGATGAAAATGCTAGGTTGAAGACATTGCTTGAAACAGGGATGTACAAAAGTCTGAAAGGGCATCAGACATTGTGCGATGTCCTCAAAAAGCAGATCCTGAACCAAAACCCTAAGAAAGAGGGTGTTGGGTTCGAGAGGAAAATGAATGTTGATTGTTCCTACTGGAAGACTAAGCAGTACCCCAAAACCACATGGGTTGCTGCAAAGGGACCTTCAGTGGACCCGTCCACCTTATCTGGCTTTACGTGTGCTAACCCTATTATCATTGATGAATCCTTTGATGCAAACTATAAACTGTTCAAGAATCAGAATGGTGAAGTGTTTTCCAGGTATATTGGTACTAACTGCAGGAATGGGCCACCTATGAAGAAGATCTGGGTTCCCAAAAGCTGTCTTGAGAATCTTCCGGTGAATGTCATCATGACACCACCTGGGAAGAAGACAAACCCCAGACCTAAGGCTTCATATGGTCCAAAGGCTTCATACAGACAGACGACTCACCCGGGTCACCCTAACGCCATTGTTTTGCAGGGAAACATACTCAGACTTATGAATATGAGCGTGTGTCTTCAAACCGCTATGTTCATAGAACTAAGAATTTTTCTGCTTATTCATATGAGTATCATTCATCTCCTGCAAGGCTATTTGCTAGGGCTCCAAAGCCAAAGTTCTCAGATGCTGCACTTAGACTCATTGCTTCTAAGCCACCCTTGAAGATGTGGGTGGTTAAGAAGAATTGACTTTCTTTTGCAGGGAAGGGTCTCCAGCCGGAAATCAAAGGCGTCTGATGCTATTCTTTGGGGACCTAAAACATCTTGTAGGACGCTTAAGATCAAATGCCCAAATGGTCTCACTATGTATTTTGTTCTGAATCGTTTGCCATTCATCCTATCAGTCCTAATCTTGATCTCGAGCTTCAATAATCCTCTTGCCCGTCAAATGTTTATGCATCACACATATCTTGGTGAGGCCTATCCCCGACTGTCTTTGTAGGGTATGACACCTCATGCTTGAATGGATTATGCTGTGGATGCACTAATCATATGACTGGTGATCGAAGTCTACTTATGGACTCAACTTTATGTCCATCGACAAGAGTCACATCACATTTGCGAACCTTTGGTAAAAGCAAGGTATTGGGTCTAGGTAGAGTTGCAATCTCAAAGGATCGGCACATGGATAAAGTGATGCTTGTTGAATCCCTTGGTTTCAACTTAATGTATCTCAATGCTTTGTGACTTGAACATGATTGTGATATTCGGAAAATATCGTTGCCTTGTACTAATGGAATCTGACAAGTCTCTAGTCTTTGAAGGGTACCGGAAAGATGATCTATACATGGTAGATTTCTTAGCAGGTCCACAGCTTGCCGTATGTCTTCTTGAGAAAGCTTCAGAGTGCTGGCTCTGGCATCGGAGGCTGGGGCATGCTGGCATGAGGAACTTACACACTCTCGCCAAGAAGAAGCATGTCATAGGCATCGAGGGCATCAAGTTCAAGAAGGATCATTTGTGTGGTGCTTGCGAAGCTGGAAAGATGACTAGGGCAAAGCATCCCTCGAAGACAATCATGACGACATCTCAACCCTTCGAGCTGCTACACATGGACCTATTTGGCCCTACTCACTACTCTACCCTCACAACAACTGCTTGTCTCTATGGCTTCGTCATTGTTGATGATTACTCAAGATATACGTGGGTGCACATAATTCTCTACAAGACTGAAGTGCAAGATGTCTTCAGACGCTTCGCCAACCGTGCCATGAACAATTATGGCGTCAAGATCAAGCATATCAGAAGTGACAACGGCACTGAGTTCAAGAACACCGGACTTGATCTTTATCTGGATACAATGGGAATCACTCATGAGTTCTCAGCTCCGTACACACCTCAGCAAAATGGCATCGTGGAGCGCAAGAACAGAACCCTCATTGAGATGGCTCGAACAATGCTCGATGAGTACAAGACACCAAGGAAGTTCTGGCCTGAAGCTATTGATACAGCATGTCATGTCATCAACCGTGTTTACATCCATAAGATTCTGAATAAAACATCCTATGAGCTCCTCACTGGCAAGAAGCCAAATGTCAGTTACTTCAGAGTATTTGGAGCTAGGTGCTGGATCATGGATCCACATCACAAATCAAAATTTGCACCTAAAGCTCATGAAGGCTTCATGCTCCGTTACGGAAAGGACTCGCACTCTTACAGAGTCTTCAACCTCTATCTCTACAAAATCATCGAAACTGTGGACGTACGGTTTGATGAAACCAATGGTTCACAAAGAGAGCTCCTGCCAAGTACACTAGACGAAGCTCCACCCAGTGAATCTATCAAGCTAATGGGAACTGGTGAAATCATGCCTTCTGAAGCACAGCCTGAAGAGGAACTTATCATTTCTGCACCTAACCAACCTGAAGACAATGCTCAGCCTGAAGATAATCCTTCCAATGTTGATAATGATCAGCAAGAGCAAAATCTTCGTCCAGTTCATCCTCGTGTTGCAAATGAAGTACAGATTGAGAAGATAATTGATAGCATAAATGCACCTGGTCCACTTACTCGCTCAAGAGCAACACAGTTAGCAAATTTATGTGGGCACTTTGCCTTTGTGTCAATATCAGAACCCAAGAAAGTTGCTGAAGCCTTCATGGAACCTGAATGGATTCAAGCTATGCAAGAAGAGCTTCAACAATTCAAGCTGAACAATGTTTGGGAACTTGTCAAGCGTCCTGACCCTCGCAAGCATAACATAATAGGCACAAAATGGATATATCGAAACAAGCAAGATGAGCATGGTCAAGTCGTCAGAAACAAAGCACGTCTCGTCGCTCAAGGATATATTCAAGTTGAAGGGATTGACTTCGATGAAACATTTGCTCATGTGGCTAGGCTTGAAGCTATTCGGATACTACTAGCCTATGCAAATCATCACAACATCTTGCTATATCAAATGGATGTGAAGAGTGCATTTCTCAACGGCAAGATTGAAGAAGAAGCATACGTTGCACAACCTCCTGGCTTTGAAGAACCAAAACATCCTGATATGGTGTACAAGCTAAATAAAGCACGGTATGGTCTCAACCAAGCTCCTCGTGCCTGGTATGACATGATCAAAGACTTCCTGAAGAGCAAAGGCTTCAAACCTGGATCCCTCGATCCCACACTCTTCACGAAGACATATGATGGTGAACTGTTTGTGTGCCAAATCTATGTGGACGATATTATCTTCGGCTGCACCAATCAGAAATATAGTGATGAGTTTGGACACATGATGCAAGAGCAATATCAGATGTCCATCATGGGTGAGCTGAAGTTCTTCCTTGGTCTTCAAATTCGTCAGCAAAGGAATGGCATCTTCATATCTCAAGAGAAATACCTCAAAGACTGCCTGAAGAAGTTTGGAATGCAAGATTGCAAAGGTTACACGACGCCAATGCCAGCCAAACACCATCTGGGTCCCGACGACAATGGTAAAGAGTTCGATCAAAAGGTATACCGCTCCATGATTGGTTCTTTACTTTACCTATGTGCATCTAGGCCAGATATTATGCTTAGTGTTTGCATGTGTGCTCGATTCCAAGCGGCACCAAAGGAATCGCATCACTTAGCTAAATTTGATCTGGTTGGATTCTCGGATGCTGATTATGCTGGTGACAAGGTGGATTGCAAGTCTACATCGGGCACATGTCACTTTCTGGGACGATCACTTGTCTGTTGGTCTTCAAAGAAGCTGAACTGTGTATCACTCTCCACTGCTGAATCTGAATACATTGCTGCTGGATCTTGCTGCGCTCAGCTCCTATGGATGAAGCAAACTCTCAAGGACTATGGCATCCATCTGAAACAAGTACCTCTCTTCTGTGACAACGAAAGCGCCATCAAGATTGCCAACAACCCAGTTCAGCACTCAAAGACAAAGCACATTGAAATTCGTCATCACTTTCTCAGAGATCATGTCATGAAGGAAGATATTGATATCATTCACGTCAACACTGAAGAGCAACTGGCAGATATCTTCACAAAGCCCTTGGTTGAGAAAAGGTTTTGCAAGTTACGGTGTGAGCTAAATATCTTAGAATCCTCAAATGTCCTGTGATCAGGCACACATCCTAACACTTATGCATATTGATGACTTAGATGTACAACGCACGAAGTAAAGTATATCTTCAATCAATGAAAACTTACATTCTGAGTGTGAATACATTAACATGGAATTTGACTTCGGAGCGCCACGATAATTGTGCGCCGTGTCTGGGTCTAATACTTCCTATACGGTGGGTAACGCCACCACCAAATTCTTCTATTTGAAGTGTTTTTCTCAAGGTGTTACTTTTGCTATGTCTTCGCATTTGGTTTATCTTAAATTTCAACTTGTCTTCATGATTATCTTCACTGTGGTGTTTTCTGATATATGCTAGTGTTCTATCCTCTACAGCATTCACTTATAGCTATGTCTTCCTTGTTGAATCTTTTGAACTAAGTGAATGTGATCGGACCCTAATCTCTCTATGCTTTCTATCTCAAACTCTATCTGTCCAAATCATATGCATTCTATTGAAACTGTCAAATGTCTTCTCTGCTTCCTTGTGAGCAGAAGATACAAAGACAAACATTAAGTCTGTTTTAAATGATCCATTCTTATTGCCTGAAATCTGGAGAAGCCGGAACGACCATCCAACAAACCTGGTGAGCGTGGGAACGTGGGACAACTCCAAGTATGTTGCATGCTTGCCACGTGTTCCTCAGATGTGAACCGCCAGGGGCACCTGAGTAAATACGATGTGCCGCGTACTTCCTTATAAATACATGTCCCCTTGCGGTCAAGAAAACCTTCTTCCACCTCCCCACCTCGTCAAAACCCTAGCGCCACCGCCAGCTCTCGACGACGCCGGCGACGAAGCGCTTAGCTGCCGCGACTTCACCGACACCGTCCTCACGCCGGCCGCGGACATCGTCCTCTCCGCCGCCGCCGTAGGTGTCCTCCGTCGCCAAGTTAGGGCACGGTGGATTGAACTGCTCGGTCTCCTACTCTTCCCATCTAGCAGTTCATCGTGTGGTAAATAAAACTCTCCTTTTACCATCTTCTTGATCCTAAAGATTCATCCTGTTTACCGAAAGTGGTTTCTGCCAACACAATGTTAGATCTATCTTGTCTACATCTCATATAATGCCTAGTATATTCACTTAAGCTTCATAACGAGTTAGATTCCTCACTTGTACCTATTCCTGGATTCGTACAAATATGGAACCAACTTCAAACACATAAGTGAATGTCTTCGCACCATGAGGTCAATGTCTTCAAACTGATTTATCTTCAAAATCTTCTGAGAATGCATATGACCTGTAACACCCCCGGTGTCATGCTATAGTAATCCCCTGTTAATGGTGCCATGTCATCATGTTACTGTTGATAATTTCACTTGATCCAAATCACAATTCAAATTCAAATCCAATCTAAAGTCAAAAAAAATCATATTTGTCAGACATGAAATCTAAAATGTTAATCTGGTGCCAAATAATTCATAACAAATATTGGTGGTGAAGCAACATTTTGCAAAATGTCTAAGTGCCCTAAACTGGATAAACAATGGCTAAAACAAATAGATTAAATGCCTTTTTGATTTATAAAAGTGGCAAACTATTTCAAAAGCCTCACAATTCTTTTTGGGAGTGCCAACTAGTGCAATGTAAATTTGTGCCCAAGTCCCACATTTTACAGAATCCTTTTGGGCAGCTCAAATATTGCAAAGCCTTTTTCTGTAAAAAGAAATAAACAAAAAAAGGGGAAAAGGCAATATCAAAAGAAAGTAAGGCCCCTGGCTCCCACCGGGCCTCGGCCCACCCCCACGTGAGCCGGCCCACCTACCCCCCTCACCGGTCTCCTTCTCCTGTTCCCGTGGTGCGGTCGCTACGGGGCATGGTTGCCCCCGACCGCCTCGCCGGCGCCGACGGGTAGGGGATAAGGTCGCCCTCCCCTCGGTCCCCTCACCTCCTCGCACCACTTCCCCCCTCTTCTCCTCGCTTCCCTCCGCCTAGCCCCTCGCCCAAATCCACTCCTCCCTTTCCCCTCGCCTTTCTCCACCCGAGCGCCTCCTGTCGCCGTCGCCGCCATCCGCCGCGACGAACATCACTCCCCGTCCTGCACGATGCGTCCAGGAGCTCCCTCTTCCTCGCCTACATTGACTACCTCACCCCCTTCGAGCTCAGCGCCACCGCAACGCCGAGGACGAGGTCGTCTTCAACCTCCGACCACCGAGCTCCGCCTAGTCGGATTTGCCGCCCCCTGCTGCTCCTAAGTTGTCGCTGAGCCTCCGTGTGCTCCCACGGTGAGCACTTGTCCTCCCCCCCTCTGTCTCCCGCCGCTAGTCACCGCTGGCACCGTGCCCGCGCTCGCGGTGAGCTTGTGCTCACCGCGCCCTCCCTGGTCGTGCCCGAACGAGCCCCGCGCCCACCGCTGCCGCCTAGTCCCTGCGTCGACCGCGCCTGAGCCACCCCCGCACCTGCTCTGCCGCTCGGGCCGCGCCCACCTGCACATGTCTCCTCCCACGGCCACCGCGGCCAGCTCCTGCTTCAGCGCCCCCGATTCACCTAGCGCTCGCGCCCCGACCTCCTGCCGCTCGGTCCGGTGGCCGCCCCGCTCGCGCCTCCCGCCTTGTGAGCCACCGCTTCCTGGCCTCGCCCTGCGTCGCCCATCTCCGGCCTCCGCTGGCCCCAGTCGCGCCCCGCCGTGGCCATGACCATCGGCCGGGACCGCCCCGACGGGCGCCCCACCCGCGCATGTTAAGCCACCCGCTCCAGTGGCCCCTGTACCACTGCCAGGGGCCCCACGCCCCTGTGTAAAAAAAAGAAGTTTTTTTAACAATAAATAAATATAAAAAATTAATGAATTAGTTATTTAACTAACTTAATTAACCTTACTTAGTTAGCCTAATGAACTAGTTTAGTTAATTTAAATATGTTAATTAGTTAGGTTAATGACAGACGGGCCCCACTACCCTGTTTGACCAGTCAACGGCCAGTGTTGATCGCTGACATCATGATGAAGTCATGCTGGTGCATTAACTCTGTTTTAGATTTAATAATAATTTTAGAATATTGTTTAAAACTTTGAAAAATCATAGAAAATAAACCGTAACTCCGATGAAAATGTTTTCTATATGAAAGTTGCTCAGAAAAATCCAACGAATCTGAATGAGCGGTCCGTTCATCTGTCACATGCCCCTAGCATGCTAAACATGGAACCGTCCCCTCTCTTTCGTTTGTCCGGAATCCGTCTAACATCAGGAAATCATCCTCGGATGTTTTCCCTTTCCGTCTGCAACGTCTAGCACTGCGTTAGTTCACCCATAACGTCGTGTATTTCCATGTGATGCTTTATGTTGCCTTGTTTGCTTTATATTTATTGTTTCTTCCCCCTCTTCTCTCCGGTAGACCTCGAGACTGATGCTGCCCCTGTGATCGACTACGTCGACGATGACCCCTCCTTGTCAGAGCAATCAGGCAAGCCCCCCCTTTGATCATCCCGATATCGCCCATTCCATTCTCTCATGCTTGCATTAGATTTTGCTACTGCTATTGTTGGCTCCTATTCTGCTGCATAGCCTGTTTATTGTAAACTGCTATTGTTACCTACCTGCTTATCCAAAACTGCTTAGTATAGGTTGGTTAGAGACCCATCAGTGACCCCCCCACTTGACCCGACTGCGTCGCTGGATTATAGGAAGACCCGATCAACGGGATCGAAGACCAGGCCCCGACACCTCACGTCACATCACGCCCCTTTGTTGCTCGACTCTGCAGAGTTACCATCGAGTGACGAGGGTGGAACCTCATACATCACTCCTGATGAGATCTCTGTAGAGTAGCTATTGATTCGTGGTCATCGAGGGTGATTTCCTCCTTAGCCACTTCCGACACGATCAGAAACAGTGCAACCCATCAAGTGTGAACCTCGAGGGTGATTCCTCTTACGTTCACCTTGATGATTACATCTAGTGGAATTCATCGGGGGTGATTCCTCAGGTTTTCCACTTGATGTTTGGACACACGGATAGTTGGACTTTACCACTGTTACTTGGAAAGACGGGTCGACCCTAAGGGGTACCCGCGCGAGCTTAATTACGAGTGATGTGGAGTCGGGCGGACCTGGAAGGTGCCCGCGAGATAATTACGAGGCGTGCTCGGGCATTCCTAGCCCTTGTCGCAAGTCCTCGAGACGGGGCAACGGGGTCACATCTTTCGTGAGTCTCTGCTTGTTACCGCGCGTTCCTAATCCACTACGATTTGGATATTTGATCCGAGGGGCCTCGGCCCGATAGCACTAACCATCACGTGGGCATAGTATGGGCGTTACGTGTCGTGTACATCAGCGAACCTTAATAGATGTCGTGATTGAGCGGGCGCGCCAGTTGGACTGCGTGGCGCTGCCTTGTTGAAGGAGGTAGCTAGGTCTGCTCACCGGCCGCACGCATAGCGTCAAGTGAGGAGTTCGGGAGATGGCCCATGACCCACAGGGGCATAGGTTTAGTCCGGCGTGCTGGCCTCTCTATTAAGCCTAGGTTGGGTTGCGGCGTATTGTTTGGCCGAGGTCGGGCATGACCGAGAAAGTGTGTCGGACGGAGTTAATCGGCGTGGTGGGTAAGTTGGTGCACCCTGCAGGAAGAAAACATCTATCGATAGCTTGTCCTACTGATAGCGGACACTTGGAGTTGTATCCCGATCGATACAACTAGAACTGGATACTTGTGATGAGAACTGGATGGTGATGAGAATTGGATTGTGATGACACTTGGATAGTATGGCTCTGGGATTGCTTTCTCGCAGGGAGTCGAGAAAGGATCTCTGGCCGAGGTTGATAACACTACTGCTACTTTACTTTATGCTACTCTACTCCCTCCTGTTGCTGCAAGATGGTTGTTTCCAGAAGATGCTAGCCTTCGATAGGCTAGGCTTTCCCCCTTCTTTTCTGGCTTTCTGCAGTTCAGTCCATAGATACAGCCCATTTCATTGATACTGATGCATATGTAGTGTAGATCCTTGCTTGCGAGTACTTTTGATGAGTACTCACAATTGCTTTGCTCCCCCCCTTTCCCCCTTTCTTCTTCTTTCCGATTGATGCAACCAGATGCCGGAGCCCAGGAGCCAGATGCCACCATTGATGCCTACTACTACGTGAAGACATCCGACGACTAGGAGTAGTTAGGAGGCTCCTAGGCAGGAGGCCTTGCCTTTTCGATCGTAGATGCTTTTGTGCTAGCCTTCTTAAGGCAAACTTGTCTAACTCATGTATGTACTCAAATATTGTTGCTTCCGCTGACTCTTGTTTATTCGAGCTTATGTATTCGAGCCCTCGAGGCCCATGGCTTGTAATATAAAGCTTGTATTATATTATTTGTGTCTAGAGTTGTGTTGTGATATCTTCCCGTGAGTCCTTGATCTTGATCGTACACATTTGCGTGTATGATTAGTGTATGATTGAATCGAGGGAGTCACATGACCTCTCCCCTTCCCTCGCATCTCTAATGCTGTCACAGGTACATGTCCGTGGGAGAATCCCTTGGTTCTCATAGTCTGCATTCGTTTGCAGAATTCTTACAGCATCACATTAACTCTCCCGAAGCCAGTTCCTGTTTGTCCAGCAAGCGGAAGCCTTTGAAGCCTTTGAACGTGTTGAAGCCATTCAGTTTGAAGTTCATGGCTACAGAAACATCAGCAAGGAAGGGTGGCAGACAGCACCGTGGGGGTACATCAATGGATCTGCCCGAAGATCTATATGAACTCTACAAAACTGATCCCGAAGAAAGCTATGGTCAGCGCAAGACTCGAATCCAATGGATTCAAAGATATTGGGCAGAGCAATGGTTCAAGTACAACTTCGTCACCAAGGAGTATGCTGAGAAGAATGCTATCAAGCGACCTTGGGGAGATATTTTGTACAAAAATCTTCAACCCAAGACCAGAGTTGAAGCCATTGAGCAAGGCTTCTATCCTTGCATGGTAAGAGGACCTCAACCTGCCAACACCGACCCCACTCTCTCTTGTGGTGTCGAGATGACGATCTCTTCAAAAGGAATTATCAGTTTGCAAAGGCCTCAGCAAAGAAGAACAAAGATTCTTTGGGGTTAGATTTCAACCCTGGTCCTTCTCCTCCTCGGGCTGACGGCACACGCGATGCTGAACCCAATATCATCGGACCTTTCTACAACCTTGAGGGCCTCATCACCCACATTTCCGTTCAAGGTGCCAAAGTGGATCATTCTGATGATGATGCCGACACTGATGAAGCCGCTGCTCCTACTCCAAAGCCGCAGAAGCAAAAGAAGGCTAAAGCTTCACAGTCAACTGCTCCTCCAAAAGCTTCACGTGCGAAGCCACTGGCTACTGCACGTCCTGAAGACTGTGCAGTCTGAAGACCTATCACGAATCTCCAAGAAGACGGAGATGAAAAATAAAAACGTCAAGAATACTGATCAGACATTGACCCCTGCTGCCATTCTGCGAGACTAACACATTGATGTGTCCAGTGATGAAGATCTTGCAGATGACGCTCTTGAGCAACTGATTAAGAGCAAGGAAGAAGCGGAAATCTTCAATGATTTGCCTCTCTTTGACATGGCAATCATCCACAACTTCGTTGATGAGTGGTTTGACACCCCAAATCTCAGCTTTGAAGATCTGCAACTTCCCATTGGCCTCACCGTCTCTTTCAATGGCGCCATTGCTTCTGAGCTAGCTCTGGCTCAGCGCATAGTTGAACTGAAGCACAAAATTGACTATGAGAAAGCTCAGTTCAAGAAGCACATGGCAAAGCTCAGCGTGCAAGATCTCAAAAACTTCAAGGTTATGCTGCACAAGCTCAAAGAAGCTTTTCTCAAGAAACATGAAGAAGCTAAAGGTTCTCGTGAGCGCATGAAGAGTCTGGCTGACAAGTGCGTGCTAGCCTACAATGAACCTGAGAACCGCAAGGCTCTTGGGCGTCCTGGCATCTACCCCATAATGGCTGCAAAGAAGAAGAAGCCATCGACTGACCACTCTGCACCTTCAAGGCGGAAGAACCTCGCATTGTCTTCCCAAGCAGCATGGTGGCTCGAAGCCAAAGGTCAAGTCAACCGCTTGAATCAAGAAGACAAGGGCTGCCGAGGCTGAAGCCAGAAAGAGGAAAAATCCTGAAGCCTCTGATGTCGCACTCTCCAAGAAGAAGTGCAAAACCAAGAAAGATCGGGCTGCTCCCACAGAGCCCCTTGTTGTCGAACCCATCTCTGTTGCTCGTCCTGACTCTTCGCATCAAGAACGACGGATGATAGTTCATGAGCCTGCTTCCATAGAGGCTCCTGAAGCTGAAGACATTCCAGCAGTTGACCCCACCGCTGCTAAAGACATTGGTCACCATGACAATGTTGAAGATGATGTAGTTCTTCCTCAGGTCGAGCACAACTTGGTATCATCGCCTGTTCTCACAAACAGCGAACTCATCAGCATTGGTCGTCCTCTGACGACAATTGCTCAGGATGCATCATGGGCTGATCACCCACAACAACAAGACACCCCGAGTACTCCCCAACAACAAGTCACCCCACTAGTGCAAGAAGAATAAGATGACTTTGAGGCCCAGCCAACTCCATCTCCACAGGCGTCGCCATCGTTACGCAGGCTTCGCAAAGGACCAAGGCCCCAAGTCCCTCTTTTGAGCGTTCCAGAAGGAGAAGTGCACCACCAATCTTTTGCACGTCAGGTGTTCCCAGAAGCCACTCCTACTATGAATGTCTCCAGTGCAGGCGAAAGTTCTTGAAGACAATCCATTGCATCGACCAAAGAAAAACAAGCGGAAAGAACGTGTCCCTACTCCCCCATCCTTTGAAGAAGATGTTCCAGAAGTGAACGTGATATGCATGCCCGACCCTCCGGCTCATCAAGTGGAGGTTGAGAATCTTGAGGCTGCCACCACTAACACCAATGAAGCCAATGACATGGTCATGGCTGAAGCAAATGTGGAGCACGCAGAACACCGAGCACGAAACCAATGAAGCCAATGAAGCACACACTCTGGATCTGTGACTGGCGCCTCTGCTAATGCCACTGCTCCTACTCTGCCACCAAGGCCGCATACCATAGAGCAAGCATACAACTATGGGCAGCTTATCACCGTCAAATGGCCTCTTACGGTTCCTCACTTTCTTGTTGGTCCTCAATTTGACTACCACGTTGAGCACAGGCCTCAGGTTCAGAAGCCACTGCCAAGACTGCCTAGGTTTCCAGGTACTGCGTCTGCACCAGGATCATTTAATGTCAATGGCTTAAAAGCACACAACACCTTCTTTATAGCGCCAAGAACCCCTACTCTAAGGCAAGAATATCTTCTGATCGGTTCTGGAGCTATCAGCAGCGTAGTTATTACTCATGCATCTTATACAATCAAGGTCCCATTTTCCCACATATGCGTCTTGACACTGAAGCCATAACTGGTCTGCCATGTTTGGAAGAAGCGCTAGATTGCTTCAGAGAGTGTGGCTTGTTGCGGTTAAATCGCGACAAGAACCTTTGGAACGAAGAATTGCTGCTCCAATTCTATGCCACTCTTCATATTCGTGGCTACAACAGGGATCCGAAGACTTGGGTCCTTGAGTGGATGACAGGCAATGTTCATCATGAAGCCAAAGCCTTTGATGTCATTGAGTTCACTGGCCTGCCCACTCCAGGTGATCTTTATGAACCTGGTTGTCAGCTTCATAGTGCTGCCTTGGAAAGCATCTTTCACAAGCCTGAACCCAACATGAGCCAGATGCTTAGCATGATGAAGCCTTTGCCTCCAGATGCTGAATATCCTAAGGAGTTCTTCGTTGAAGACATTGAGTATCTGCCACGTACTATCTATCACATTATAAGGCGAACTCTCTGGCGCATCAAAGGACATTCTCCCCATACAAATCTTGACGGTGCAATGAAGACTTTGGTCTTCCATATTCTTCACGGCAAAAGCTTCAATGCACAAGACTTCTTTATCCGCCAACTTGCTGCATCAGGATCTGATCTCTTTGGCTTGAAGTTTTACGCTCCATGGATTATGCGTCTGATCAAACTACACTCAGCTGTCAACTATCAGCCCTCTGCTCGCAATCATCTGATTTTTCTGCCTGAGGTTGATATGTCAGTTGAAGCCATCTATCTAGAGCCTGCCAAGGAGCTTCTGGTTGCCCTTCATCAGAAACAGGATAAGCATCATGACTGGCTGAAGCGTCAAATGAAAAGCCTCTTGGTGGACGTCAACAGGATTCGCAACCTTGCCACCAAGAATGCCTTTGTCGCCCATGAAACTTGTCGGCGTACATGGAAAGGGCTGACGCTTATGTGTTCTGAAGATGATCTTCAAGACGACGGCTTCTCTGAACGCTTCAAGTTTGACACAACACCTCCGAGAAGGACTGTGCTGCGATGCACTCCGTCTCTTGAAGATTCTGAGTTCTCCTCCTCTGTTGCAACAGTGAATGCCCGTGTCATTGATGATGAAGACGATGCTACTTCACCACCTTCTGCGCGAATCAACACTGCACCGAGTTCGTCTGCACCGCCAAAACAACACCAACGACCCTGCTGCTTCACCAACTCCTCATGGGAACGAGTAGATGCTCTATGTCTTCAAACCTTTTTGGTCCTTACTGACAAAAGGGGGAGAAGCATATGAGTTTGATAGTCTTAAAGCGGGTTCATATGGGCGGTTGCTTTATATTTTGCCTAGTGTTTACAACTCTCGTTTTTTTGATACATTTGGCTCTTTGAGTTGTAACACTTAAACTCGATGGTCGTCTGCTACTCATTGCTATTATGTGATGTGATGATAAATTCCGCATGTGCGATGATAACTTCCGCACTTAGGTCATTCTGCAGACGTCCATTTTTCATTATGCATGTCATTATCTTCATTATATCAAATCATGCATGATGAATTATCTTCATAAGTTGAAGAGGATCTCCACAAGTACAACCTGCCATGTGCATTTGCATTCCAAAAGCAAATTACTTATATGCACATCTTCAGGGGGAGCCTTTGCCACTTATGAAGACAATTCCTACAATTTCACATACTTTATCCCCGTTGAAAACTTCAACCAGTTTGTCATCAATCACCAAAAAGGGGGAGATTGTAAGTGCATCTAGTGCCACCCCTAGTTGGTTTTGGAGTATTGACAACAAATCTGGTTGAGGGACTAATGTGTTTGTGAGAATTGCAGGATAACACAGGTAGTAATCCCTTATTGATTCGGTTTACCTACCGAAGATGACCCTAAAAATGTATGAAGACATTGACGACAATGGTGGTATGTGAAGATATTCATATTCAAGACTATGACATGAGAAGACATTGAGTGAATACTATGGAGCGCGAAGACTGAGTCGTTTCATTGTTTCCTTTTCTTCTTTGTTGAGCCATAGGAACCACCGTACTGTTAAGTGGGGTCCAAGTGGACAAAGTCAGAGTGACTGAAGTGATGCTCAACCCAAATCCTATGTCTTCGAGCGAAGATAATGAGAGCAAATCTTATCCAGAGCTGGATGAGTCAGCTTTGCTTGCAGCCCAAGTAAAGTTGCCGTGTGTGTTTGAAATCGACCGTTGGAACACGTGTCGGTTCCTTAGTGACCCAGGTCATTTCGGACATATCAGGTCGGGTTGCCTAGTGGCTATAAATAGCCCACCCTCTACACCATAAATTGGTGGCTGCTCAGAGTTAGTGCACGGCTTTTGTCGTATTGAGAGCAACCCACCTCGAAGCCTTTGAGAGAGAGAAATCCTTGCGAGGACAAAGCCCAAACACCCAGAGCCAAAGAGTGTTAGGCATCACAGAAGTCTTTTTGTCTGCGTGACCTGAATACTTATTACACTTGATGACTGTGAATCCTCCAGCCGGTTAGGCGTCGCGTTCTGAGCATCCAAGAGTCATTGTGGATCGCCGGTGAACGAAGTCTGTGAAGGTTTGGAAGTCTACCTTGAAGACTTACCAGAGTAAGTGGGCGAGGACTGGGTGTCCTTAGCTCAAGGGGAATAAGGTGAAGACACGGTCTTCTGAGTTGAATCTCAGCCTCCCTTACCAGACGTACAGTTGTCACAGCAACTGGAACTGGTCCAACAAATCATGTGTCCTCAACAAGTGACTGGTTCAATCCTCTCCCTCTCTTTACTTAGAGTTTATCTTCGTGAAGTCATTGCATGTTTGCTTTTCTTATTTGTCTTCACTGTTGACTACTATCATTGTTTGGCTTCATACCATCTTCCATCCTGATCCTTACTACCTAGCTGCTATTAGTCTTTGTACTATCACTTTATTATGGATTTCTTAGTGTAGTTTATCTTCCGCTGCATATTAATAGGGTCATTTCTATTGTTTGTCTTTGAAACTTCCATGTTTTGAAGACTTACATAAAAATCGCCTATTCACCCCCCCCCCCCCCTCTAGTCGATAACTAGCACTTTCAGGGATGCCTTCTGGGGCATCCCCAAGCTTTGACTTTTTGGTTACCTTATATTATCTTGGGGGTGCCATGGGCATCCGCAATCTTAGGCTCTTGCCACTCCTTGTTCCATAATCCATCAAAAGATTTCATCCAAAACTTGAAAACTTCACAACACAAAACTCAACAGAAATCTCGTGAGCTCCGTAAGCGAAAGAAAACAAAAGACCACTTCAAGGTACTGTAATGAACTCATTTTGTATTTATATTGGTGTTAAACCTACTGTATTACAACTTCTCTATGGATTATAAACTATTTTACTATCCATAGATTCATCAAAATAAGCAAACAACACACGAAAAACAGAATCTGTCAAAAACAGAACAGTCTGTAGTAATCTGTAACTAGCGCAAACTTCTGGAACTCCAAAACATCTACCAAAATAGGACGTCCTAGACAATTTTTTTATTTATCAGCAGAAATTGGAATCAGTATTTTATCACGTTCTGGTGATTTTTAACAATTGTTTTTGTGAATAGAAAGTTTCTGGAAATTACAGCAAGATCAAATAACTATCATCCAAGAAGATCCTATAGGTCTAACTTGGCACAAACACTAATTAAAACATAAAACCACATCTAAACAGAAGGTAGATGGATTATTTATTCCTAAATAGAAGAAAAAACAAAAAAACTAAATATAAAATTGGGTTGCCTCCCAACAAGCGCTATCGTTTAACGCCCCTAGCTAGGCATAAAAGCGAGGATAGATCTAGGTAGTGTCGTAGTAATAAGATAGATCGGTGAAACTCATTTCATATTCCCTACATTCGGCAGCAAGTTTTCTTTGAGGCAAGCAAAAGTAATCAAAAGGGCTAAATTTAATAGGGCAAAAGTCCCCAAGATCAATTTTAGGAGGTATAGGTTCCTCTTTCGGCCCTTCGTATTGCACAACCAATTCATCATTATAAGCATTCTTTTGACAGAACCTTGTGAGCCTAAACTCAAGAGAGCATCCTAGCTCATTATTTTGAATAGCCAAATCATCATTAAGTTCAGAGATTCTATCAATTAAAATATTGGTAGGCACCTTTTTTCTAAGGTTTTCATTGAAAGCAACATAGTCAAGAGATTGAAAACGCATTATTTCTTCTTGATCAAAGAGGATAGATTCTATAGGAGGACGGCCGTCGTCCACCCTATAATGTGCAAAGATTTCTTTAGCCTCTTTTATTATAAATCTGAATTCATGAGCCAAAAAGATAGTAGCGGCACGCTTAACAGAAGAACGCTCGATATTAGAAAATTCTAGGAAAATTCTTTGTATAGATGGGTGCATATGCATAAATTGCCTTTCAAGTTCAACGATAAGCATGGCAATAGCGACCGCAAGACTACTAGTTCTATGGAGAATAGAACCGCCCATAGAGGGCAAAAGCACCCAAGCACAAGTAAAGAAATCTTGAATAACTCCTTTTCCAATAATATTACCACTACCGATTCGAAATCTTTTTGTATGATAGGTAGGGGTTCTTCAGCAGGAGCATCAGAATTTTCTATGATATTGTTATCACCAATATCGGCAATAATTTCCCCAATTTCAGACATAGCGACAGAGAGGGTGAAGAGCGAAAGAAGGCGAACAAAAAGAAGAGGGCGAATAAAACGGCAAGGGTGAAGTGGGGGAGAGGAAAACGAGAGGCAAATGGCAACTAATATAATGCGAGAGATAGGGATTGTGATGGGTACTTGGTATGTTGACTTTTGCGCAGACTCCCAACAGCGGCGCCGAAATTCTTCTTGCTAACTCTTGAGCACTGCGTTGGATTTCCCGAAAGAGGAGAGGATGATGCAGCAAAGTAGCGTAAGTATTTCCCTCAGTTTTTGAGAACCAAGGTATCAATCCAGTAGGAGGCTACGCGCGAGTCCCTCGTACCTACACAAAACAATAGCTCAACGCAACCAACGCGATTAGGGGTTGTCAATCCCTTCAGGGTCACTTACGGGTGTGAGATCGGATAGAGATGATAGATAATATTCTTGGTATTTTTTGTATAGAGATGCAAAGTGAAAAGTAAAAAAGCAAAGCAATAATAAAGTGATGGAGATTGATATGATGAGAATAGACCCGGGGGCCATAGGTTTCACTAGTGGCTTCTCTCAAGAGCATAAGTATTCTACGGTGGGTGAGCAAATTACTGTTGAGCAGTTGACAGAATTGGGCATAGTTATGAGAATAACTAGGTATGATCATGTATATAGGCATCACGTCCGAGACAAGTAGACCGACTCCTACCTGCATCTACTACTATTACTCCACTCATCGACCGATATCCAGCATGCATCTAGAGTATAAAGTTAAAAACGGAGTAACGCCTTAAGCAAGATGACATGATGTAGAGGGATAGTTTCATGCAATATGATAAAAAACCCATCTTGTTATCCTCGATGGCAACAATACAATATGTGCCTTGCTGCCCCTTCTGTCCCTGGGAAAGGACACCGCAAGATTGGACCCAAAGCTAAGCACTTCTCCCATGCAAGAAAAACCAATCTAGTAGGCCAAACCAAACTAATAATTCAAAGAGACTTGCAAAGATAACCAATCATACATAAAAGAATTTAGAGAAGATTCAAATATTATTCATAGATAAACTTGATCATAAACCCACAATTCATCGGTCTCAACAAACACACCGCAAAAATAAGATTACATCGAATAGATCTCCACGAGAGAGGGGGAGAACATTGTATTGAGATCCAAAAAGAGATAAGAAGCCATCTAGCTACTAACTATGGACCCGAAGGTCTGAGGTAAACTACTCACACTTCATCGGAGAGGCTAGGATGATGTAGAAGCCCTCCGTGATGATGGCCCTCTCCGGCCAGACTCGGAACAGGCCCCAAGATGGGATCTCGTGGATCTGAGAAAGTTGCGGCGGTTGAATAAGGTTTTTGGCTCCGTGTCGATCGTTTGAAGTGCGTAGGTATATATAGGAGGAAGGAGTACGTCGGTGGAGCTTGAGGGGCCCATGAGGCAGGGGCGCGCCCTCCACCCTCGTGACCGCCTCGTGGCTTTCTTAGCGGAGGGTCCAAGTCTCCAGGTCTTATCGATGAGAAAATCACGTTCCGAAGGTTTCATTCCATTTGGACTCCGTTTGATATTATGTTTCTTCGAAACACTGAAATAGGCAAAAAAACAGCAATTCTGGGTTGGGCCTCCGGTTAATAGGTTAGTCCCAAAAATAATATAAAACTGGAAAATAAAGCCCAATGTAGTCCAAAACAGTATATAATTTAGCATGGAGCAATAAAAAATTATAGATACGTTGGAGACGTATCAGGCATCCCCAAGCTTAATTCCTGCTCGTCCTCGAGTAGGTAAATGATAAAAAGAGAATTTTTGATGCGGAGTGCTACTTGGCATAATTTCAATGTAAATCTTCTTAATTGTGGTATGAATATTCAGATCCGAAAGATTCAAGACAAAAGTTCATATTGACATAAAAATAATACTTCAAGCATACTAACTAAGCAATTATGTCCTCTCAAAATAACATGGCCAAAGAAAGCTCATCCCTACAAAATCATATAGTTTAGTCATGCTCCATTTTCATCACACAATAATGCTCTCATCATGCACAACCCCGATGACAAGCCAAGCAATTGTTTCATACTTTAGTAATCTCAAACTTATAAACCTTCATGCAATACATGAGCGTGAGCCATGGATATAGCACTATGGGTGGAATAGAATATGATGATGGGGGTTATGTGGAGAAGACAAAAAAAGGAGAAGATCTCACATC
Source organism: Aegilops bicornis (assembly GCA_021605145.1). Taxonomy (NCBI): domain Eukaryota; kingdom Viridiplantae; phylum Streptophyta; class Magnoliopsida; order Poales; family Poaceae; genus Aegilops; species Aegilops bicornis. The sequence goes on along the minus strand of CM038675.1, from coordinate 376,469,688 downwards.
AATGAGGGTAATCAATGGGCTATGGAGATGCCCATCGATTGATGTTAATGCAAGGAGTAGGGATTTCCATGCAACGGATGCACTAGAGCTATAAATGTATGAAAGCTCAACAAAAGAAACTAAGTGGGTGTGCATCCAACTTGCTTGCTCACGAAGACCTAGGGCACTTGAGGAGGCCCATTGTTGGAATATACAAGCCAAGTTCTATATGAAACATTCCCACTAGTATATGAAAATGACAAAACAAGAGACTCTCTATCATGAAGATTATGGTGCTACTTTGAAGCACAAGTGTGGCAAAGGATAGTAACATTGTCCCTTCTCTCTTTTTCTCTCATTTTTTTCTCATTTTTTTCTTTTTTTTGGGCCTTCTCTCTTTTTATGGCCTTTCTCTTTTTTTTATTCCTCACTTGGGACAATGCTCTAGAATGATGATCATCACACTTCTATTTATTTACAACTCAATGATTACAACTCGATACTAGAACAAAGTATGACTCTATATGAATGCCTCCAAAGAGTGTGCGGGATATGCAATGAATCAAGAGTGACATGTATGAAATAATTATGAACGGTGGCTTTGCCACAAATACTATGTCAACTACATGATCATGCTAAGCAATATGACAATGATGAATGTGTCATGATGAACGGTATGGTGGAAAGTTGCATGGAAATATATCTCGGAATCGCTATGGAAATGCTATAATTGGTAGGTATGGTGGCTGTTTTGAGGAAGATATAAGGAGGTTTATGTGTGAAAGAGCGTATCATATCACGGGGTTTGGATGCACCGTGAAGTTTGCACCAACTCTCAATGTGAGAAAGGGCAATGCACCTGCATCAAGAGGCTAGCAATGATGGAAGGGTGAGAGTGCGTATAATCCATGGACTCAACATTAGTCATAAAGAACTCATATACTTATTGCAAAAATCTACAAGCCATCAAAAACCAAAGCATTACGTGCATGCTCCTAGGGGGATAGATTGGTAGGAAAAGACCATCGCTCGTCCCCGACCGCCACTCATAAGGAGGAAAATCAAATAACACCTCATGTTTCAAATTTGTTACATAATGTTTACCATACGTGCATGATACGGGACTTGCAAACTTCAACACAAGCATTTCTCAAATTCACAACTACTCAACTAGCACGACTTTGATATTATCACCTCCATATCTCAAAACAATTATTAAGCATCAAACTTTTCTTAGTATTCAACGCACTCAAAAGAAAGTTTTACAAATCTTGAATACCAAGCATATTATTATTATTAAGCAAATTACCATGCTATTAAAGACTCTCAAAATAATCTAAGTGAAGCATGAGAGATCAATAGTTTCTATAAAACAAATCCACCACCATGCTCTAAAAGATATAAGTGAAGCACTAGAGCAAAACTATAAAGCTCAAAAGATATAAGTGAAGCACATAGAGCAAAACTATAAAGCTCAAAAGATATAAGTGAAGCACATAGAGTATTCTATCAAATTCCAAATTATGTATAGCTCTCTCAAAAGGTGTGTACAGCAAGGATGATTGTGGCACAGTAACAAACAAAGACTCAAATAACACAAGACGCTCCAAGCAAAACACATATCATGTGGTGAATAAAAATATAGCTCCAAGTAAAATTACCGATGGAAGTAGACGAAAGAGGGGATTGTAAGTGCATCTAGTGCCACCCCTAGTTGGTTTTGGAGTATTGACGACAAATCTGGTTGAGGGACTAATGTGTTTGTGAGAATTGCAGGATAACACAGGTAGTAGTCCCTCATTGATTCGGTTACCTACCGGAGATGACCCCTAAAAATGTATGAAGACATTGACGACAATGGTGGTATGTGAAGATATTCATATTGAAGACTATGGCATGAGGAGACATTGAGTGAAGACTATGGAGCGCGAAGACTGAGTCATTTCGTTGTTTCCTTTTCTTCTTTGTTGAGTCATAGGAACCACCGTACTGTTAAGTGGGGTCCAAGTGAACAAAGTCAGAGTGACTGAAGTGATGCTCAACCCAAATCCTATGTCTTCGAGCGAAGACAATGAGAGCAAATCTTATCCAGAGCTGGATGAGTCAGCTTTGCTTGTAGCCCAAGTAAAGTTGCCGTGTGTGTTTGAAATCTGACCGTTGGAACACGTGTCCGTTCCTTAGTGATCCAGGTCATTTCGGACATATCAGGTCGGGTTGCCTAGTGGCTATAAATAGCCTACCCCCTACACCATAAATTGGTGGCTGCTCAGAGTTAGTGCATGGCTTTTGTCGTATTGAGAGCAACCCACCTCGAGGCCTTTGAGAGAGAGAAATCCTTGCGAGGACAAAGCCCAAACACCCAGAGCCAAAGAGTGTTAGGCATAACTGAAGTCTTTCTGTCTGCGTGACCTGAAGACTTATTACACTTGAGGACAGTGAATCCTCCGGCCCGGTTAGGGCGTCGCGTTCTAAGCATCCAAGAGTCATTGTGGATCGCCGTGAACAAAGTCTGTGAAGGTTTGAAGTCTACCTTGAAGACTTACGGAGTAAGTGGGCGAGGACTGGGTGTCCTTAGCTCAAGGGAATAAGGTGAAGACACGGTCTTACGAGTTGAATCTCAGCCTCCCTAACCAGACGTCTGATTGTCACAAAGAATCGAACTGGTCCAACAAATCATGTGTCCTCAACAAGTGACTGGTTCTATCCTCTCCCTCTCTTTACTTAGAGTTTGTCTTCGTGAAGTCATTGCCTGTTTGCTTTTCTTATTTGTCTTCACTATTGACTACTATCGTTGTTTGGCTTCATACCATCTTCCATCCTGATCCTTGCTACCTAGCTGCTATTAGTCTTCGTACTATCACTTTATTATGGCTTGCTTAGTGTAGTTTTTCTTCCGCTGCATATTAATAGGGTCATTTCTATTGTTTGTCTTCAAAACTTCCATGTTTTGAAGACTTCCATAAAAATCGCCTATTCACCCCCCCCCCCTCTAGTCGATAACTAGCACTTTCAATTGGTATCAGAGCAAGGTACTCCCTTGTTCTGTGTGATTCGGTTTAACCACCTGGAGTTTTAGCTATGTCGACTGCAGGGATAATCAAAGTCTCCTCTGCTTGCCCCGTCTTCGATGGAACTGAATATCCCTAATGGAAGAATAAGATGCGCATGCATCTTGAAGCCACTGATGTCGACCTTTGGTATGTCGTCAAGAATGGCGTTCCCAAGATTGGTGAAGGTGTCACTCCTGCTGATGTCAAGAAGTTCATTTAACTGGATTCTACTGCCAAGAACATCATTTGTGGTCATCTGACCAAAGGACAGTATGGCCGTGTGAGTGCTATGGAAACGTCGAAGCTAGTCTGGGACTGGCTGTCCAAGGTCAACGAAGGCGTCTCAACCCAGAGAGATCAAAGGATCAGTGTTCTTCGCAACCTCTTCAACCGCTTCAAGAGAAACGACAATGAAAATGTCCAGCTCACGTTTGATCGCCCCACCGACATCACAAATGAGCTTCGTGCTCTCAGCGCCACTGAGATTACCAAGCATGAAATCGTCAAGACACTACTGAGATCACTTGACAGCTCCTTTGACACCCTTGCCCTCATGATACAAGAACGCATACGACTTCAAGACACTCGATCCGTCGATATACTTGAGAGGCTCAACACACATGAGTTCCAAATATCCGAGAAAAGAGATATCTATGGTCCCAACTATGGCCGAACTTCGCGCTTTGAAGGCAAAAGATGTTTCCTCATCGAAGAAGAATCTGACCGTAGTTACGATGATCCACGAAGACATTGGAAAGGAACTTGCTATGCTTGTGAAGAAGTTCCAGAAGTTCACTAAGAAGAAGGGCTTCAGAAAGCCTTCACGATCCAGCTCAAGAAATGATGAAGCTTCCACTCATGACTACAAGAAGAGAACATGTCACAAATGCAAGAAACCTGGACACTATATCTCTGAGTGTCCACAGTGGTACAATGAGAAGAAGAAGAAGAAGAAGAAGAAGAAGAGCAAGGAATATGATTCTGATGACAAGAAGAAGAAGAAATCTTCAAAGTCTTCTTCAAGTCCTCATCCAAGTCTTCATCTCATAAGAAGAGCTCATCTGGCAAGGCTCGTGCTTTTGTTTGCAAGGAGATGTATTCAGAGGAGGAGTCTGCTTCTGAGGAGGCGGAGGTGGAGTCCGAGGACGAGTCCGACCCTGGCGTTGCAAGTCTGGCTCTAGCCACAGCCTACATTGCCAAGTCCATCTTCAACACTGAAGACAATGACTTCCACACCAACGCTGAAGCTAATGACAAGGACGACTCTGCTCCCACCTACTGCTTCATGGCACGTGGTGCCAAGGTAAAATCACGTGATGCTTACTTTCAAACATCAAGTGAAGATGACTCTGATTGTGAATCCAAACCCAGCAACAAAACACTTGCTAAAATTGCAACTGAACAACAAAAAGCTATGGAACATACTCAGAAACTGTTAGACAAAAGCGATGACCTGTTGAACGCGGAAATGACCCGTTCACAGTCCTTAGTTGAAGACATAAAAAATCTTCATGCCAAGTACCAAGAACTTGAAAGTCGTCATGAAACTCTCTCAACCACTCATGAAAAGCTCTCCTATGATTATCTTCAAAGGAAGCAAGAGCTTGAGAAATTGAGAGCGGCTCATGAAGATCTTCAAAAAGAGAATGAGTCTCTTCGCGCTCAACAGAGCAGTCCCGCTCAGGATGGATTTGAACCACCATGTATAAAATGCCTTGAGCGTGACAACGCTACCTCTGTTGCTGAATGTTCTACTGTTGCTACTGTGGCATTGTCTTCAACTACTGATGTGGTAACTAACCCCTCTACTGAGGATACCACTACCATTGCTCATGAAAATGCTAGGTTGAAGACATTGCTTGAAACAGGGATGTATAAAAGTCTGAAAGGGCATCAGACACTGTGCGATGTCCTCAAAAAGCAGATCCTGAACCGAAACCCTAGGAAAGAGGGTGTTGGGTTCGAGAGGAGAATGAATGTTGATGGTTCCTCTTGGAAGACCGAAAGCGGTACCCCAAAACCACATGGGTTCTTTGCAAAGGGACCTTCATGGACCCGTCCACCTTATCGGGCTTTACCTGTGCTAACCCTATTATCATTGATGAATCCTTTGATGCAAACTATAAACTGCTCAAGAATCGAGAATGGTGAAGTGTTTTCCGGTATATTGGTACTAACTGCAGGAATGGGCCACCTATGAAGAAGATCTGGGTTCCCAAAAGCTGTCTTGAGAATCTTCCGGTGAATGTCATCATGACACCACCTGGGAAGAAGACAAACCCCAGACCAAAGGCTTCATATGGTCCAAAGGCTTCATACAGACAGAGGACTCACCTGAGTCACCCTAACGCCAATGTTTTGTAGGGAAACCATACTCAGACTTATGAATATGAGCGTGTGTCTTCAAACCGCTATGTTCATAGAACTAAGAATTTTTCTGCTTATTCATATGAGTATCATTCATCTCCTGCAAGGCTATTTGCTAGGGCTCCAAAGCCAAAGTTCTCAGATGCTGCACTTAGACTCATTGCTTCTAAGCCACCCCTGAAGATGTGGGTGGTTAAGAAGAATTAACTTTCTTTTGCAGGAAAAGGTCTCCAGCCGAAAATCAAAGGCGTCTGATGCTATTGCTGGGGACCTAAAACATCTTGTAGGACGCAAGATCAAATGCCCAAATGGTCTCACTATGTATTTTGTTCCTGAATCGTTTGCCATTCATCCTATCAGTCCTAATCTTGATCTGAGCTTCAATAATCCTCTTGCTCACAAATGTTTATGCTTCACACATCTCTTGGTGAGGCATATCCCCGACTGCATCTTGTAGGGTATGACACCTCATGCTTCAGAATGGATTATGGACAGCGGATGCACTAATCATATGACTGGTGATCGAAGTCTACTTATGGACTCAACTTTACGTCCATCTGACAAGAGTCACATCACATTTGCAGACACTGGTAAAAGCAAGGTATTGGGTCTAGGTAGAGTTGCAATCTCAAAGGATCAGCACATGGATAAAGTGATGCTTGTTGAATCCCTTGGTTTCAACTTAATGTCTGTCTCAATGCTTTGTGACTTGTACATGATTGTGATATTCGGAAAATATCGTTGCCTTGTACTAATGGAATCTGACAAGTCTCTAGTCTTTGAAGGGTACCGGAAAGATGATCTATACATGGTAGATTTCTCAGCAGGTCCACAGCTTGTCGTATGTCTTCTTGCAAAAGCTTAGTCTTTGGCTCTGGAATCGGAGGCTGGGGCATGCTGGCATGAGGAACTTACACACTCTCGCCAAGAAGAAGCATGTCATAGGCATCGAAGGCGTCAAGTTCAAGAAGGATAATTTGTGCGGTGCTTGCGAAGGTGGAAAGATGACTAGGGCAAAGCATCCCTCGAAGACAATCATGACGACATCTCAACCCTTCGAGCTGCTACACATGGACCTATTTGGCCCTACTCACTACTCTACCCACACAACAACTGCTTGTCTCTATGGCTTCGTCATTGTTGATGATTACTCAAGATATAATGGGTGCACATAATTCTCTACAAGACTGAAGTGCAAGATGTCTTCAGACGCTTTCGCCAACCGTGCCATGAACAATTATGGCGTCAAGATCAAGCATATCGGAAGTGACAACGACCGAAGTTCAAGAACACCGGACTTGATCTTTATCTGGATACAATGGGAATCACTCATGAGTTCTCAGCTCCGTACACACCTCAGCAAAATGGCATCATGGAGCGCAAGAACATAACCCTCATTGAGATGGCTCGAACAATGCTCAATGAGTACAAGACACCAAGGAAGTTCTGGCCTGAAGCTATTGATACAGCATGTAATGTCATCAACCGTGTTTACATCCATAAGCTTCTGAATAAAACATCCTATGAGCTCCTCACTGGCAAGAAGCCAAATGTCAGTTACTTCAGAGTATTTGGAGCTAGGTGCTGGACCAAGGATCCACATCACAAATCAAAATTTGCACCTAAAGCTCATGAAGGCTTCATGCTCGGTTACGGAAAGGACTCACACTCTTACAGAGTCTTCAACCTCTATCTCTACAAAATCGTCGAAACTGTGGACGTACGGTTCGATGAAACCAATGGTTCACAAAGAGAGCTCCTGTCAAGTACACTAGACGAAGCTCCACCCAATGAATCTATCAAGCTAATGGGAACTGGTGAAATCATGCCTTCAAGCACAGTTCAAGAGGAACTTATCATTTCGCACCTAACCAACCTGAAGACAATGCTCAGCCTGAAGATAATCCTTCCAATGTTGATAATGATCAGCAAGAGCAAAATCTTCGTCCAGTTCATCCTCGTGTTGCAAATGAAGTACAGATTGAGAAGATAATTGATAGCATAAATGCACCTGGTCCACTTACTCGCTCAAGAGCAACACAGTTAGCAAATTTCTGTGGGCACTTTGCCTTTGTGTCAATATCTGAACCCAAGAAAGTTGTTGAAGCCTTCATGGAACCTGAATGGATTCAAGCTATGCAAGAAGAGCTTCAACAGTTCAAGCTAAACAATGTTTGGGAACTTGTCAAGCGTCCTGACCCTCGCAAGCATAACATAATAGGCACAAAATGGATATATCGAAACAAGCAAGATGAGCATGGTCAAGTCGTCAGAAACAAAGCACGTCCCGTCGCTCAAGGATATACTCAAGTTGAAGGGATTGACTTCGATGAAACATTTGCTCCTGTGGCTAGGCTTGAAGCTATTCGGATACTGCTAGCCTATGCAAATCATCACAACATCTTGATATATCAAATGGATGTGAAGAGTGCATTTCTCAACGGCAAGATTGAAGAAGAAGTATACGTTGCACAACCTCCTGGCTTTGAAGATCCAAAACATCCTGATATGGTGTACAAGCTAAACAAAGCACTGTATGGCCTCAAACAAGTTCCTCGCGCCTGGTATGATATGATCAAAGACTTCCTGAAGAGCAAAGGCTTCAAACCTGGATCCCTCGATCCCACACTCTTCACGAAGACATATGATGGTGAACTATTTCTGTGCCAAATCTATGTGGACGATATTATCTTCGGCTGCACTAATCAGAAATATAGTGATGAGTTTGGACACATGATGCAAGAGCAATATCAGATGTCCATCATGGGTGAGCTGAAGTTCTTCCTTGGTCTTCAAATTCGTCAGCAAAGGAATGTCATCTTCATATCTCAAGAGAAATACCTCAAAGACTGCCTGAAGAAGTTTGGAATGCAAGATTGCAAAGGTTACACGACGCCAATGCCAGCCAAACACCATTTGAGTCCCGACGACAATGGTAAAGAGTTCGATCAAAAGGTATACCGCTCCATGATTGGTTCTTTACTTTACCTATGTGCATCTAGGCCAGATATTATGCTTAGTGTTTGCATGTGTGCTCGATTCCAAGCGGCACCAAAGGAATCGCATCACTTAGCTGTAAAGCGAATTCTTTGATATATGGCTTACACCCCTACATTAGGATTATGGTATCCAAAGGGCTCAGAATTTGATCTGGTTGGATTCTCGGATGCTGATTATGCTGGTGACAAGGTGGATTGCAAGTCTACATCGGGCACATGTCACTTTCTTGGACGATCACTTGTCTGTTGGTCTTCAAAGAAGCAGAACTGTGTATCACTCTCCACTACAGAATCTGAATACATTGCTGCTGGATCTTGCTGCGCTCAGCTCCTATGGATGAAGCAAACTCTCAAGGACTATGGCATCCATCTGAAACAAGTACCTCTCTTCTGTGACAACGAAAGTGCCATCAAGATTGCCAACAACCCAGTTCAGCACTCGAAGACAAAGCACATTGAAATTCGTCATCACTTTCTCAGAGATCATGTCATGAAGGAAGATATTGATATCATTCACGTCAACACCGCAGAGCTATTGGCCGATATCTTCACAAAGCCCTTGGATGAGAAAAGGTTTTGCAAGTTATGGTGTGAGCTAAATATCTTGGAATCCTCAAATGTCCCGTGATCGTGCACACATCCTAACACTTACGCATATTGATGACTTAGATGTACAACACACGAAGTAAAGTATATCTTCAATCAATGAAGACTTATATTCTGAGTGTGAATACATTAACGTGGAATTTGACTTCGGAGCGCCACGATAATTGTGCGCCGTGTCTGGGTCTAATACTTCCTATACGGTGGGTAACGCCACCACCAAATTCTTCTATTTGAAGTGTTTTTCTCAAGGCGTTATACGCTATGTCTTCGCATTTGGTTTATCTTCAATTTCAACTTGTCTTCATGATTATCTTCACTGTGGTGTTTTCTGATATATGCTAGTGTTCTGTCCTCTACAGCATTCACTTATAGCTATGTCTTCCTTGTTGAATCTTTTGAAGTAAGTGAATGTGATCGGACCCTAATCTCTCTATGCTTTCTATCTCAAACTCTATCTGTCCAAATCATATGCATTCTATTGAAACTGTCAAATGTCTTCTCTGCAACCTTGTCAGCAGAAGATACAGAGACAAACATTAAGTCTGTTTTAAATGATCCATCCTTATTGCCTGAAATCCGGAGAAGCCGGAACGACCATCCAACAAACCTGGTGAGCGTGGGAACGTGGGACAACTCCAAGTATGTTGCATGCTTGCCACGTGTTCCTCAGATGTGAACCGCCAGGGGCACCTGAGTAAATACGCTGTGTCGCATACTTCCTTATAAATACATGTCCCCTTGCGGTCAAGAAAACCTTCTTCCACCTCTCCACCTCGTCAAAACCCTAGCGCCACCGCTAGCTCTCGACGACGCCGGCGACGAAGCGCTTAGCTGCCGCGACTTCACCGACGCCGTCCTCACGCCGATCGCGGACATCGTCCTCTCCGCCTCCGCCGTAGGTGTCCTCTGTCGCCAAGTTAGGGCACGGTGGATTGAACTGCTCGGTCTCCTACTCTTCCCATCTAGCAGTTCATCGTGTGGTAAATAAAACTCTCTTTTTACCATCTTCTTAATCCTAAAGATTCATCAAGTTTACCGAAATTGGTTTCTGCCAACACAATGTTAGATCTATCTTGTCTGCATCTCATATAATGCCTAGTATATTCACTTAAGCTTCATAACGAGTTAGATTCCTCACTTGTACCTATTCCTGGATTCGTACAAATCTGGAACCAACTACAAACACATAAGTGAATGTCTTCGCACCATGAGGTCAATGTCTTCAAACTGATTTATCTTCAAAATCTTCTGAGAATGCATATGACCTGTAACACCCCCGGTGTCATGCTACAGTAATCCCCTGTTAACGGTGCCATGTCATCATGTTACTGTTGATAATTTCACTTGATCCAAATCACAATTCAAATTCAAATCCAATCTGAAGTAAAAAAAATCATATTGTCAGACATGAAATCTAAAATGTTAATCTGGTGCCAAATAATTCATAACAAACATTGGTGGTGAAGCAACATTTTGCAAAATGTCTAAGTGCCCTAAACTGGATAAACAATGGCTAAAACAAATAGATTAAATGCCTTTTTGATTTATAAAAGTGGCAAACTATTTCAAAAGCCTCACAATTCTTTTTCGGAGTGCCAACTAGTGCAATGTAAATATGTGCCCAAGTCCCACATTTTACAGAATCCTTTTGGGCAGCTCAAATATTGCAAAGCCTTTTTCTGTAAAAAGAAATAAACAAAAAAGGGGAAAAGGCTATAGCAAAAGAAAGGAAGGCCCCTGACTCCCACCAGGCCTCGGCTCACCCCCACGTGAGCCAGCCCACCTACCCCCCTCACCGGTCTCCTTCTCATGTTCCCGTGGTGCGGTCGCTACGGGGCATGGTTGCCCCCGACCGCCTCGCCGGCGCCGACGGGTAGGGGATAAGGTCGCCCTCCCCTCGGTCCCCTCGCCTCCTCGCTCCACTTCCCCCCTCTTCTCCTCGCTTCCCTCCGCCTAGCCCTCGCCCAAATCCACTCCTCCTTTTCCCCTCGCCTTTCTCCACCCGAGCGCCTCCTGTCACCGTCGCCGTCATCCGCCGCGGCGAACATCACTCCCCATCCTGCACGATGCGTCCAGGAGCTCCCTCTTCCTCTCCTACGTCGACTACCTCGCCCCCTTCGAGCTCAGCGCCACCGCAACGCCGAGGATGAGGTCATCTTCAACCTCCGACCACCGAGATCCGCCGAGTCGGATTTGCCGCCCCTGCTGCTCCTAAGTTGTCGCTGAGCCTCCGTGTGCTCCCATGGTGAGAACTTGTCCTCCCCCCTCTGTCTTCCTCCGCTAGTCACCGCTGGCACCGTGCCCGCGCTCGCGGTGAGCTTGTGCTCACCGTGCCCTCCCTGGTCGTGCCCGAACGAGCCCCGCGCCCACCGCTGCCGCCTAGTCCCTGCGTCGACCACGCCCGAGCCACCCCCGCACCTGCTCTGCCGCTCGGGCCGCGCCCACCTGCACATGTCTCCTCCCACGGCCACCGCAGCCAGCTCCTTCTTGGCGCCCGATTCACCTAGCGCTCGCGCCCGACCTCCTGCCGCTCGGTCCGGTGGCCACGCCGCTTCGCGCCTCCCGCCCTTGAGCCACCGCTCAGCCTCGCCCAGCGTCGCCCATCTCCGGTCTCCGGCCCGGCTCGGTCGCGCCCGCCCGTGGTAGCCATGGCCGTGGCACGGTCCGCCTGACCAGGCGCCCACCCGCTGTTAAGCCACCGCTCCAAAGGCCTGTACACTTGCCAGGGGCCCCATGCCCCTGTGTAAAAAGAAGAAGTTTTTTTAATAATAAATAAATATAAAAAATTAATGAATTAGTTATTTAACTAACTTAATTAACCTTACTTAGTTAGCCTAATGAACTAGTTTAGTTAATTTAAATATGTTAATTAGTTAGGTCAATGACAGACGGGCCCCACTACCCTGTTTGAGCAGTCAACGGTCAGTGTTGACCGCTGACGTCATGATGACGTTATGCTGGTACATTAACTCTGTTTTAGATTTAATAATAATTTTAGAATATTGTTTAAAACTTTGAAAAATCATAGAAAATACACCGTAACTCCGATGAAAATGTTTTCTATATGAAAGTTGCTCAGAAAAATCCAACGAATCTGAATGAGCGGTCCGTTCATCTGTCACATGCCCCTAGCATGCTAAACATGGAACCGTCCCCTCTCTTTCATTTGTCCGGAATCCGTCTAACGTCGGGAAATCATCCTCGGATGTTTTCCCTTTCCATCTGCAACGTCTAGCACTGCGTTAGTTCACCCATAACGTCGTGTATTTCCATGTTATGCTTTATGTTGCCTTGTTTGCTTTATATTTATTGTTTCTTCCCCCTCTTCTCTCTGGTAGACCCCGAGACTGATGCTGCCCCTGTGATCGACTACGTCGACGACGACCCATCCTTGCCAGAGCAATCAGGCAAGCCCCCCCTTTGATCATCCCGATATCGCCCATTCCATTCTCTCATGCTTGCATTAGATTTTGCTGCTGTTATTGTTGGCTCCTATTCTGCTGCATAGCCTGTTTATTGTAACCTGCTATTGTTACCTACCTGCTTATCATAAACTGCTTAGTATAGGTTGGTTAGAGACCCGTCAGTGACCCCCCACTTGACCCGACTGCCTCGCTGGATTATCAGAAGACCTGATCAACGGGATCGAAGACCAGTCCCTGACACCTCACGTCACATCACGCCCCTTTGTTGCTCGACTCTGCAGAGTTACCATCGAGTGCCGAGGGTGGAACCTCATACATAACTCTGATGAGATCTCTCAGAGAGTAGCTATTCGGTCGTGGTCATCGAGGGTGATTTCCTCCTTAACCACTTCCGACACGACTGTTGCAGGTAACCCCTCAAGTGTGAACCACGAGGGTGATTCCTCTTACGTTCACCTTGATGATTACATCTAGTGGAATTCATCGGGGTGATTCCTCGGTTTTCCCTTGATGTTTGTACACACGGATACTTGGACTTTACCATCGTTACTTGGAAAGACGGGTCGACCACGAGGGGTACCCGCGAACTTAATTACAGTGATGTGGAGTCGGGCGGACTGGAAGGTGCCCGCGAGATAATTACTGGCGTGGCCGGGCATTCCTAGCCCGTGCCGCAAGTCCTCGAGACGGGGCAACGGGGTCACATCTTTCGTGAGTCTCTGCTTGTTATCGTGCGTTCCTAATCCACTACGATTTGGATATTTGATCCGAGGGGCCATTGGCCTGATAGCACTAACCATCACGTGGGCATAGTATGGGCGTTCTGCGTCGTGTACATCAGCCGAAGCTTAATAGACGTCAGCGACTGAGCGGCGCGCGCCGGGTTGGACTGCGTAAGCGCCTGCCTTGTTGAAGGAGGTAGCTAGGTCTGCTCACCGGCCGCCCACGCAACGTGCAGGAGTTCCCGGGGAGATGGCCCATGACCCCTGGGGGCATAGGTTTAGTCTGGCGTGCTGGCCTCTCTATTAAGCCTAGGCCGGGTTGCGGCGTATTGTTTGATCGAGGCCGGGCATGACCCAGGAAAGTGTGTCCGGCCGGAGTTAATCGAGCGTGGTGGGTAAGTTGGTGCACCCCTGCAGGGAAGAAAACATCTATCGATAGCTTGTCCTACGGTAACGGACACTTGGAGTTGTATCCCGATCGATACAACTAGAACTGGATACTTTTGATGAGAACTGGATGGTGATGAGAATTGGATTGTGATGACACTTGGATATATGGCTCTGGGATTGGTTTCTCGCAGGGAGTCGAGAAAGGATCTCTGGCCGAGGTTGATAACACTACTACTACTTTACTTTATGCTACTCTACTCCCTCCTGTTGCTGCAAGATGGTGGTTTCCAGAAGATGCTAGTCTTCGATAGGCTAGGCTTTCCCCCTTCTTTTCTGGCTTTCTGCAGTTCATTCCATAGATACAGCCCATTTCATTGATACCGATGCATATGTAGTGTAGATCCTTTCTTGTGAGTACTTTTGATGAGTACTCACGGTTGCTTTGCTCCCCCCTTTCCCCCTTTCTTCTTCTTTCCGGTTGATGCAACCAGATGTCGGAGCCCAGGAGCCAGATGCCACCGTTGATGCCTACTACTATGTGAAGACCGCCGATGACTAGGAGTAGTTAGGAGGCTCCCAGGCAGGAGGCCTTGCCTTTTCGATCATAGATGCTTTTGTGCTATCCTTCTTAAGGCAAACTTGTCTAACTCATGTATGTACTCAAATATTGTTGCTTCCGCTGACTCTTGTTTATTCGAGCTTATGTATTCGAGCCCTCGAGGCCCATGGCTTGTAATATAAAGCTTGTATTATTTTATTTGTGTCTAGAGTTGTGTTGTGATATCTTCTCGTGAGTCCTTGATCTTGATCGTACACATTTGCGTGTATGATTAGTGTATGATTGAATCGAGGGCGTCACATGACCTCTCCCCTTCCCTCGCATCTCTAATGCTGTCACAGGTACATGTCCGTGGGAGAATCCCTTGGTTCTCATAGTCTGCATTCGTTTGCAGAATTCTTATAGCATCACATTAACTCTCCCAAAGCCAGTTCCTGTTTGTCCAGCAAGCGGAAGCCTTTGAAGCCTTTGAACGTGTTGAAGCCATTCAGTTTGAAGTTCATGGCTCTGTAAACATCGACAAGGAAGGGTGGCAGACAGCACCGTGGGGGTACATCAATGGATCTGCCCGAAGATCTATATGAACTCTACAAAACTGATCCCGAAGAAAGCTATGGTCAGCGCAAGACTCGAATCCAATGGATTCAAATATATTGGGCAGAGCAATGGTTCAAGTACAACTTCGTCACCACGGAGTATGCTGAGAAGAATCCTATCAAGCGACCTTGGGGAGATATTTTGTACAAAAATCTTCAACCCAAGACCAGAGCTGAAGCCATTGAGCAAGGCTTCTATACTTGCGTGGTAAGAGGACCTCAACCTGCCAACGCCGACCCCACTTCTCTCTTGTGGTGTCGAGATGACGATCTCTTCAAAAGGAATTATCAGTTTGCAAAGGCCTCAGCAAAGAAGAACAAAGATTCTTTGGGGTTAGATTTCAACCCTGGTCCTTCTGCTCCTCGGTCGACGGCTGCACGCGATGCTGAACCCAATATCATCGGACCTTTCTACAACCTTGAGGGCCTCATCACCCACATTTCCGTTCAAGGTGCCAAAGTGGATCATTCTGATGATGATGCTGACAATGATGAAGCCCC
The DNA here is from genome assembly GCA_021605145.1 of Aegilops bicornis. Taxonomy (NCBI): domain Eukaryota; kingdom Viridiplantae; phylum Streptophyta; class Magnoliopsida; order Poales; family Poaceae; genus Aegilops; species Aegilops bicornis. Next base: position 376,454,494 of record CM038675.1, on the reverse strand, counting down.
TGCTCCTACTCCAAAGCCGCAGAAGCAAAAGAAGGCTAAAGCTTCACAAATAATCGCTCCTCCAAAAGCTTCACGTGTGAAGCCAGCAGCTACTGCACCTCACGAAGGCGATTAATGCGATGCGAAGATCTATCACGAATCTCCAAGAAGACGGAGATGAAAAATAAAAACGTCAAGAATCTTGATCGGGGCATTGACCCTCGCTGCCATTCTCATGAGACGAACACATTGATCTCGTCCGGTTGATGAAGATCTTGCAGATGACGCTCTTGAGCAAGCGATTAAGAGCAAGGAAGAAGCAGAAATCTTCAATGATTTGCCTCTCTTTGACGTGGCAATCATCCACAACTTCATTGATGAGTGGTTTGACACCCCAAATCTCAGCTTTGAAGATCTGCAACTTCCCATTGGCCTCACCGTCTCTTTCAATGGCGCCATTGCTTCTGAGCTAGCTCTGGCTCAGCGCATAGTTGAACTGAAGCACAAAATTGACTATGAGAAAGCTCAGTTCAAGAAGCACATGGCAAAGCTCAGCGTGCAAGATGTCAAAAACTTCAAGGTTATGTTGCACGAGCTCAAAGAAGCTTTTCTCAAGAAACGTGAAGAAGCTAAAGGTTGTCGTGAGCGCATGAAGAGTCTGGCTGACAAGTGCTTGCTAGCCTACAATGAACCTGAGAAGCGCAAGGCTCTTGGGCGTCCTGGCATCTACCCCATAATGGCTGCAAAGAAGAAGAAGCCATCGACTGACCACTCTGCACCTTCAAGGCGGGAAGAACCTCGCATTGTCTTCCCAAGCAGCATGACTGGCTCGAAGCCAAAGGTCAAGTCAACCACTTCAGAACTGAAGAAGACAAGGGCTGCCGAGGCTGAAGCTAGAAAGAGGAAAAATCCTGAAGCCTCTGATGTCACACCCTCCAAGAAGAAGTGCAAAACCAAGAAAGATCAGGCTGCTCCCACAGAGCCCCTTGTTGTCGAACCCATCTCTGTTGCTCGTCCTGACTCTTCGCATCAAGAACGACGGATGATAGTTCATGAGCCTGCTTCCATAGAGGCTCCTAAAGCTGAAGACATTCCAACAGTTGACCCCACCGCTGTTGAAGACATTGGTCACCATGACAATGATGAAGATGATGTAGTTCTTCCTCAGATCGAGCACAACTTGGTATCATCGCCTGTTCTCACGAACATAGAACTCATCAGTATTGGTCGTCCTCTGACGACAATTGCTCAGGATGCATCATGGGCTGATCACCCACAACAACAAGACACCCCGAGTACTCCCCAACAACAAGTCACCCCACCAGTGCAAGAAGAATAAGATGACTTTGAGGCCCAGCCAACTCCATCTCCACAAGCGTCGCCAATACATGCAGGCTTCGCAAAGCGACCAAGGCCCCAAGTCCCTCTTCGAGCTGTTCGGAAGGAGAAGTGCACCACCAATCACATTGCACGTCAGGTGTTCCCAGAAGCCACTCCTACTGTGAATGTCTCCGAGTCTGAAGCGAAAGTTGCTGAAGACAATCCGGCTGCATCAGCCGAAGAAAAACAAGCAGAAGAACGTGTCCCTACTCCCCCCATCACTGAAGAAGTTGTTCCTGAAGTGAACGTGTCTGTGCCCGACCCTCCAGCTCATCAAATGGAGGTTGAGAATCTTGAGGCTGCCACCACTAAGACCAATGAAGCCAATGACGTGGTCATCGCTGAAGCAAATGTGGAGCCCGCATGTAACACCGAGCACAGAAACCAATGAAGCCAATGAAGCACACTTCTGAGATGCATGACTGACGCCTCTGCTAATGCCACTGCTCCTACTCCGCCACCAAGGCCGCATACCATAGAGCAAGCATAAAACTATGGGCAGCTTATCACCGTCAAATGGCCTCTTCTAGTTCCTCCGCCTGCTGCTGGTCCTCAATTTGACTACCACGTTGAGCACAGGCCTCAGGTTCAGAAGCCACTGCCAAGACTGCCTAGGTTTCCAGGTACTGCGTCTGCACCAGGATCATTTAATGTCAATGGCTTCAAAGCACACAACACCTTCTTTGATAGCACCAAGAACCCCTACTCTAAGGCAAGAATATCTTCTGATCGGTTCTGGAGCTATCAGCAGCGCAGTTATTACTCATGCATCTTATACAATCAAAAGGTCGCATTTTCCCACATATGCGTCTTGACACTGAAGCCATAACTGGTCTGCCATGTTTGGAAGAAGCGCTGGATTGCTTCAGAGAGTCTGGCTTGTTGCAGTTCGTCACTGACAAGGAGCACTGGAACGAAGAATTGCTGCTCCAATTCTATGCCACTCTTCATATTCGTGGCTACAACAGGGATCCGAAGACTTGGGTCCTTGAGTGGATGACATGCAATGTTCATCATGATGTCAGGACCCCGGTAACACCTCATATCACTTTGCGGCGTCACGCACGGTATTCCCACGGGTGTCGCCTTACCATGGCCCGGGACCGTTTGCGCCTTTTGGCTCACGTATATGATAGTGTCGCTAGCATCCATATGACAGAGAACCCGGCCGACATGGCTAGTCGTGAACCCAAAGCGGCACTAACCCATGGGGACAGGCATACATGAATCACATCGAGCATGTCCGCCAGCTGACGTGTGAATCCGGGCTGTAGCACTGGGCTAACAGGACTCGGTAACCCGGTACATGTAGCGAGCTAAGCAGGACTCCGGATGTCACCGCGTGACATTTCCCGAAGGGGATGTACACGAGAACGAAGTGAAACACATGTCCGGCCAGTCAAGTGTCCAGAGCGGTAGTCTTTGGGCTAGCAGGACTCCGGTGAACCGGGTCAGTAGCGGACTACTATCGCTCAGGAAGCACTAGACTACATTTCCCCATATGAGAGGCTGCCAAGGATAAACAACTAGATTGTCGGATCCCACACATACCAAGCATTTCAAACATACACACAATATGCTCAATATGTGTAAATACAACATGGCATCACAACATAACTCTACGACTCAAACATTTATTCATTAGGCTCCGAGGAGCGAGATATTACAAACATGGGTCTCATGACCCAACATACAGAGCATACAAGCAACAAGCACAAACGGAAGCTTAACATGTCTGAGTACAGACATCTACAAATGAAAAGGCTGAGAAGCCTGACTATCTACCAGATCCTGCCGAGGGCACAAGATCGTAGCTGAGGTAACAAGCTAAACGTCGAAGTACATGCGGAACTACTAGCGAGACTGAAGTCTCTCTGCAAAAAACATAAAATAGGCAAACGTGAGTACAAATGTACTCAGCAAGACTTACATCAGAACTAACTACATATGCATCAAGATCAACAAAGGGGTGGTGGAGTTTGACCGCAAAGAAGACAGCTTTGACTCGGTGGCTATCCTGAACTACATCGCAAGTAACTTTTTGAGGTGGCGCACACGAGTCCACATATTCACCATATCAATACACCACTATGGATCCGTTCTCGTCTTCCTACGAGAACGCCATCCATAGCACTCACACTTATCTTGCGAGTTTTAGAGTATCCACTTTCACTTGTCTATGAACTATGCAAGGGGTCCAAGTTTCCATATCCGAGGAATCCGGCTATTGAATAGATAATGATAACCTGCAGGGTGTACTTCTTCACACACGCTCTCGCCACTTATCGCCTCAGACACGCCATGTACCTCGGCAACCTTCAAGCGGAAGTCGGGCGAGGGAGTCGGCCACGACCGACTAACCACACAAGTCTCTCGGCCCGTGTTTATCGCCTATTCGGGTTCCATCCGCAAGGAGATCCGCCAGGTGTCGCTCACGGCCCCAAACGATCTGAGCAAGGTTCCCAAGCCCACCAACGGGTGCCACTTGGTACACCGTACATCATGCCTAGTCTGTCCCAAGCCCACACATCTGGGTGCCACTTGGTAGACTACTAACACTACCTACAAACACCAGAAACTAGTTGCAACTCCTGGACAGAGATCAAGTTGATTAATAAGTCGAGAGGGGTCGAGTTACCGGAACCCAATGTGTGGTAGTAACTGTTCATGGATCACAAACACAGAACTCAGTTCCTGAGGGCGGCTGCAATGAGACAACCCACCATGTACTCCTACATGGCCTCTCACCGCTACCTTTACCAAATCGTGTTCACACACTTAGCTCACACACGATGGGACATGTTCACCACTTTCCAATTCATTCCCGATGAATCAGACTGACACAACTCTAAGCAATAGCAGGCATGACAACCAAGCATGAATGAGTAGGCACATCGGGCTCAAACAACTCCTACTCATGCTAGTGGGTTTCATCTAATTCTTGTGGAATGACAGGTCATGCAAGAGGATAAAGGGGTTCAGCTACCGCAGCAAGTAACACATGAGTCGTTGTTGTCCTAATGCGGTAAAATAGAGCAGGAGCGAGAGAGTGGGATTATATCGGAATGAACAAGGGGTTTTGCTTGCACGGCACTTACGAAGATATTATAGTTCTTCATCGGTGTCATCGAACTCATTGTCGGAACCACGTCTATCGAGAGGGGACAAACACCGGCAACTGAGAAAGAACACAATCAATGCAATGCCACAATATGATGCATGATCATGACATGGAAATATGCTGTGATTTGAGCTAATGCATCTAGCTATGATTTAAATGAAGTTGGTTTGAATACAAGATTCAAATTCAAACTCCACATGTAGTTATTTAAATGCCATTCATTTCATTTGTCCTAGACAGTAGCCATAAGTTGTTCTAACATGCATGAAAATGGTATAGATGGATAGATTTTTTTTCTGATCATTTTTCATATATAATTTATCTCATTTGGAGTTACGGTTGAATTTATATGAATTTTGAAGTTTATACTATTTTCTGGAATTTTCTGAATAAGAATAAATCCAGGAAAAAGCATTACTGCGTCAACATGACGTCAGTGTGACATCATCGGGTCAACGGAGCCGGTCCAGGTCAAACCTGATGTGTCGGGTCCACACGTCAGTGACTAACTAACTAATCTAAATTAATTAGTGTTGAACTACTACTAACTAAAAATGTCAGTGGAGTAATTAGACTTAATTAAAAACTAAACTAGGATTAGGCTGGGGCCTGGGCCCACTTGTCGATGACCACAGGGAGGTCAAACCCTGGTCAATGAGGCTTCAACCAGCCGGTGGCAACAGCGCGACGGAGGGCTCGGGTTCGCTCTCCCAGCGCCCAAACGAAGCGGGCGGAGGGCACCTGGGAGCTGGAGCTCACCCAAGATCCATCTGCAAGCTGCAAGGGCTGGGTGGCCCGAGCTCACGGGAGGCAAGCTCATGGGCGGTGGCCGGAGTTTGGGCCAGCACGGGCGCGGGCCTGCAGCTCGATTTAGAGCGAACGAAGAGCACGGGCAGAGGCTACGGGGCAGCAGGAATTCAACCGGGTGCTCATAGGCGGCGTTGGCCCACCGTAATGATGACGGCGACATTCGCGGCGGCGACAAGTTTCGGCGGAGGTGGGGAACGGAGCTAGAGTATGAGCGCGAGCAGGGGAGGAGGGGGATCGGTTCGTGAGCTCACAGCGGTTGCAGCACGCGTCTCAGTGGGCTCGGGGAAGGTCGGACGACGTCGGGGCATTACCGGCGATCTCGGAGACCGGAGTTGAGGACGACGGTGGTGGCGGCGTTCCCGGGCACCCGGCGTTGCGTGACTCGGTGGAGAGGACGAGGGAGTCTTCGCGGATCACAGGGGCGTGTCTAGGGCATAGGGGAGGCCGGTGGTAGCGGCGAACGGCGACGGTGGCGGCGGCTCCGTTCGGTGGCTGCAAGGCAGGAGAGGCAGAGGAGGGGAGAGAGTGCGAGTGAGGGAGAGGCGAGAGGGGCTTCGAGGCGTCTCCAGGCGCGGGATTGGGTTGACGGAGAGCGCGACACGGCGAAGCAGGAGGTGGCCGGCGCGCGTCGGGCACACGCCCGCGTCCTCCTGGCGCGGTGGAGAAGATGACTGGCAGCTGGGCTGCGCAGTATCGGGCCGCGTGGGTGGGTTGGCCTGTCTGGTGGGCTGCGCCATCCTTCCTCTCTCTACTTTTTCTAATTATTTCAGTTTTCTATTATTCTGTAAATTTTTAGGGCTTTATTAAAAATACCTATGCACTTTCAAAAATCATGAGACTGCTTGTGGCCACTATTTGGATTATTTCCAATAACCAGAATTTCAGTTCATGAATATTTGGACATTTAATATAATATATAAAATTTAAATTCCCAAATGCATATAAGGTATGATTTAAATCCAGAGCCCAATATGTCATGGAAAAATGTGCATCACCTCAGTTCTTTATTCTGACATTTTCCATAAATGATGAACATTTTGAAAGCCATTTGGATTATCGAAAATATTTTAGGTGAACCTAGTGAATTCCTTTCATGCTAGGGGTTTAGGCGATCCCCATTTCAGATTTCCATGAAAGTTAAACATGATGCAAGCAAGATGCAAACACTAGGCAGCACCAGAAGCTAGGGATGTGACAACTCGCCCCTACTAAAGAAGAATCTCGTCCCGAGATTCAAGCATAGGGTAAAGTGAAGGGGAAACACAACCTAACATAATCTTCACGATCCAGGTTGCACTTCATAAGAACATTGATTCTATCACCATCATTGAATCGATGTCTTGCTCCAAAAACTCCTACCAACATGACAACGATATGGGAATGAAACCTCTAGTAGGATCGATCTTCTCGAGGATCGAACAACTCAGGATCAACTAACGGAATGAGACATAGCAACATCTCTCGAGCTGAGAGGCAAAACATGCATTAGGAGGGACGGAAGAAGCAATTTGACGAGGGTTTCAGAATAGCAAGGAAGAGTTGCCATAATTCCATAACGGGACACCTTAGGGAAGGTGACTCGTAGAATTATTCCCTCAAGTGGCAAAAAGGAATTACTTTTGATACATAGATCATTGGAACTCTTTATACCAACTTAAGGCAATTTATGATTGATCGTTTAAAAGAGCTCGAAGAAATGACATACTCGAACTAGGATGGATGATGTGGACTACCTTGTTGAGGGCAACGCAATGAATGATTTTTGCTTATCATCGGAGGTGGAGGGGAACCATGGTAGACTTACACAATGACGGGTGCAAGATGGGAGCAAAATGCAAATACTGGGAATGACCCAACCATCATATCTGCCTGAGATTCAGATCTGGTTGGTAACGGGATATTTCAGACAGCATGCCTGGAGAATAAAGTTTGCAACACAAACCGACGAGATAACGCTATAGACTCTCGGAGATGAACTACGATAGCAAGCTCCAAAACATGAGCTGGTTCTGCTAAACATGTGTGAACACGCTGTCCCAGACAAACATGACCACATGGTAGTCTTATGATAAAACACTACCGAGTTCAGGTGGGGAACCATAATCGAGGATATTGAAGTCCTTGCATAAGGCATGCTCTTAAGAAGGAACTTCCTTTCCTTGAACAAATCGATCAGTGGCTTGGTGTGCTAGGGTATACATATGGAATGAAGATGATCAGTCTATCAGACCACAGAATACTTCGCACATGCATGACTGACTTGGGATGATTCCAGAGGAAGCAAAAACAATCTGTCTCGAATTCATGGCGGCAACTTACATCAAATGCACGTGAATTCGAGGAAGTCACTTCTTCCATCCAAGCATAAGCTTCATGAACGGAACACGAAGGCATTGCTTACAAAGTTTCCAACACTAGGTTGATGTTCAACATGAATCATGGGGGAGACAAAATGTTGCTGACGGGCTCAACAACAATTCATCAGAATTTCCATATCACTGGACTTCCACCATCATGTGAACACGGTGATAGTATTGGTTAGACCAAAAGATGTAATGGTGTATGCTCGAGGGATCAACCACGAGTAAGACAACATCACGAATATCGTTGGTTCTGATTTGAGTTGACGATGGCCCATACTCAAGTCAAGGTTTTGACGAGGCAATAGATCCAACAACTGATCACGAGGACCAATCGATGAAGATATCATCTTCCTTCAACACAAATACACAAGGATATCCCTTGGAACAAACTGAGTCGGACAAGCTTTTATCTTCCAACTCTCCAAGTTGTTGTTCAGCTTAACCAACTAGCTCAGGGGTATCCAACACAGATTCTTGGAGAAGGGGTGGTTTGTAATAAAACCAACTTGATCACGAGCTCAACATAACGATCGAGGATAACACAGTAACCCTTCCGAGAAGATATTCAGAAAATCACAAACCACCGGTATGTTACTAAGCTCGAGATCAATCTTGCTTCTCAGGGCAGGATGATATGATCCAAAGAGCGAGGGATTGACACAATCCTAACTCATTGGTTGAAAAGTGCACCAGAAATAAGGACTAGGTAGCACGATCAATCTCAGTATGATGATTTAATAACCAACACGCTAAGAATGAGAATATTGTCCATTAACTACCAAGCAACGAGGTTGCTAGGAGTATCGATTCCACACATCACAATTCACTTGTCGGCATTCCGGTTGCATCAACACGGGACCGAGGAATGAATAATGATAGCGAGAAGTATCACTACGTCAAGAATTCATAAAAGAAGGTGCAATTCTCATGACGTTCCTGATATAAAGTGGGTAATACTTCAGGGTAGAACAGAACAAAAGTTGAATTGGCATTTTGATCTGCGGAATACAACTACTTTGACCCAATCCTAGATATGGATGAGGTACTGGAGTTTGTTTCTCCAAGTCATTCAGGATAGAATGGCTTGACGGACCACAAGAGTAATAGGCATCGATAAACGAATGCACGCATACCCTTGACTATCAATTGATGGACGGGGGTCAGAATACAACTAAGGAGGAACAACTCGAGAAACATATAACTTTCTGAGTTGTGGATGCATAGGTTAGTATGTCAAATCAAGTTCAACAGGTTTCTTCCGGATAACCTATGCAGAAGGGTAGAACTGGCAGAGTTGCAATATGGAATGGAGTACTCCTCAAGAGCACCCTGGTTGTGATCCTTCGGTTTAGCGAGGAACTTCTGCCATAAGCGGTTCATAGTATTTGGAAGAAGGAAATACCATGGACCTCGAGGACTAATGCAAGGTTACTAATAACCTAAGGGAGCTAGCAATTACTATCAACATGAAGTAAGTAGGGTGAATCTCGGGTCAAGAACCCAGGAGTAGAATACCTACTACTAAATGGCATCACGGGATGCTTTCGAGAATGACGGCCGTAATCATCACATCGGGAACACAAAAACATGGCCATATTACGGTGTGATCCTCTAAGATGCCTAGGGTCATAATACTAGTTCCAACATATATGTCAAGGCAATAAATTACCTCAACGCACCGGTTAGTGTGCTTATTCTGACCATAAAGGACATTGGGAATGGAAAGAAAGGATTTGCAAATGCATCAGACTATTTAGAGACACAGGATGACTCGGACAAAGATAACGGCTGTAAATGCTCAAAAGATTTGAGACATAATGCAAAATGGTGGCATAACCACTCAACAACATCATATCAAGGTTCCGAGGCCAGCTATGAACATACAGAAGTATTAGAAACTGAACTGAGATTTGAAACTAACAATTCTATAAGTCTATGGATTAGTAACACGTCATCCTGATAGAAAGATGAGAAGCCTAGTTCTTAATCCCCGTAGAGAAGAAGAGGTTGACTCAGATCAGAAGGGCATAAGGTAAAGGAGTAAAAGAGCCTTACGTTCCTTCCACAATCAATTCCTTACATAATTAAAGCATTTCTAGACTCAACTTGACCAGTTTGGCTTGGTAATCCTACAGCAACAGGCTCGATATCAAAGCTGTCAGGACCCCGATTCCAAGTCACATCGATCTAGCCGGTAACACCTCATATCACTTTGCGGCCTCACGCACGGTATTCCCACGGGTGTCGCCTTACCATGGCCCGGGACCGTTTGCACCTTTTGGCTCACGTATATGATAGTGTCGCTAGCATCCATATGACAGAGAACCCGAGCCGACATGGCTAGTCGTGAACCCAAAGTGGCACTAACCCATGGGGACAGGCATACATGAATCACATCGAGCATGTCGGTTGCCAGCGTGTGAATCCGGGCTGTAGCACTGGGCTAACAGGACTCCGGTAACCCGGCTGTAGCAGTTAGGCAGGACTCGGATGTCACCACGTGACATTTCCCGAAGGAGACGGACATAGGAGCAGTGAAACACATGCCGGCAGTCAAGTGTCCAGAGCGGTAGTCTTTGGGCTAGCGAGACTCGTGAACCGGCTGTAGCGGACTACTATCGCTCAGGAAGCACTAGACTATATTTCCCCATATGAGAGGCTGCCAAGGATAAACAACTAGATTGTCGGATCCCACACATACCAAGCATTTCAAACATACACACAATATGCTCAATATGTGTAAATACAACATGGCATCACAACATAACTCTACGACTCAAACATTTATTCATTAGGCTCCGAGGAGCGAGATATTACAAACATGGGTCTCATGACCCAACATACAGAGCATACAAGCAACAAGCACAAACGGAAGCTTAACATGTCTGAGTACAAACATCTACAAATGAAAAGGCTGAGAAGCCTGACTATCTACCAGATCCTGCCGAGGGCACAAGATCGTAGCTGAGGTAACAAGCTAAACGTCAAGTACACGCGGAACTACTAGCGAGACCAAGTCTCTGCAAAAAACATAAAATAGGCAAACGTGAGTACAAATGTACTCAGCAAGACTTACATCAGAACTAACTACATATGCATCAGTATCAACAAAGGGGGTGGTGGAGTTTGACTGCAGCAAGCCAGCTTTGACTCAGTGGCTATCCTGAACTACGACTGCAAGTAACTTTTTTGAGGTGGCGCACACGAGTCCACATATTCACCATATCAATACACCACTATGGATCCGTTCCCGTCTTCCTACGAGAACGCCATCCATAGCACTCACACTTATCTTGCGAGTTTTAGAGTATCCACTTGCACTTGTCTATGAACTATGCAAGGGGTCCAAGTTTCCATATCCGAGGAATCCGGCTATTCGAATAGATAATGATAACCCTGCAGGGTGTACTTCTTCACACACGCTCGCCACTTATCGCCTCAGTACACGTCATGTACCTCGGCAACCTTCAAGCTGAAGCCGGGAGAGGGAGTCGGCCACGACCTGACTAACCACACAAGTCTCTCGTCTGTGTTTATCGCCTATTCGGGTTCCATCCGCAAGGAGATCCGGCCGGGTGTCGCCACGGCCCCAAACGATGTGAGCAGGGTTCCCAAGCCCACCAACCGGTGCCACTTGGTACACCGTGCCACATGTGCCTCAGTCTGTCCCAAGCCCACCTGCAAGGGTGCCACTTGGTAGACTACTAACACTACCTACAAACACCAGAAACTAGTTGCAACTCATGAACAGATATCAAGTTGATTAATAAGTCGAGAGGGGTCGAGTTAACGGAACCCAATGTGTGGTAGTAACTTTTCATGGATCACAAACACAGAACTCAGTTCCTCGAGGACGGCTGCAATGAGACAACCCACCATGTACTCCTACATGGCCTCTCACCGCTACCTTTACCAAATCGTGTTCACACACTTAGCTCACACACAAGAGGGACATGTTCACCACTTTCCAATTCATTCTCGATGAATCGGACACGACACAACTCTAAGCAATAGCAGGCATGACAACCAAGCATGAATGAGTAGGCACATCAGGGCTCAAACAACTCCTACTCATGCTAGTGGGTTTCATCTAATTACTGTGGAATGACAGGTCATGTAGAGGATAAAGGGGTTCAGCTACCGCAGCAAGTAACACATGAGTTGTTGTTGTCCTAATGCAGTAAAATAGAGCAGGAGCGAGAGAGTGGGATTATATCGGAATGAACAAGGGGGTTTTTCTTGCCTGGCACTTCTGAAGATATTATAGTTCTTCATCGGTGTCATCGAACTCATCATCGGAACCACGTCTATCGAGAGGGGACAAACACCGGCAACTGAGAAAGAACACAATCAATGCAATGCCACAATATGATGCATGATCATGACATGGCAATATGCTGTGATTTGAGCTAATGCATCTAGCTATGATTTAAATGAAGTTGGTTTGAATACAAGATTCAAATTCAAACTCCACATGTAGTTATTTAAATGCCATTCATTTCATTTTTCCTAGACAGTAGCCATAAGTTGTTCTAACATGCATGAAAATGAATGCAGATGGATAGATTGGATTTTTCGATCATTTTTCATATATTATTTATCTCATTTGGAGTTACGGTTGAATTTATATGAATTTTGAAGTTTATACTATTTTCCGGAATTTTCTCGAATAAGAATAAATCCAGAAAAAGCATTACTAACGTCAAGATGACGTCAGTGTGACGTCATCGGGTCAACGGAGCCGGGTCCAGGTCAAACCTAATGTGTCGGGTCCACACCAGTGACTAACTAACTAATCTAAATTAATTGTGTTAAACTACTACTAACTAAAAATGTCAGTGGAGTAATTAGACTTAATTAAAAACTAAACTAGGATTAGCTGGGGCCCTGGGCCCACTTGTCAGCAACCCTGGGGAGGTCAAACCCCTGGTCAATAGGTCCTAATCAGCCGGCGGCTCGTCGCCGGTGGCAACAGGCGCGACGGAGGGCTCGGGTTCGCTCTCCCAGCGCCCAAACGAGCGGCGGAGGGCACCCGCGGGGAGCTGGAGCTCACCCGCATCCATCTGTGCAAGCGGGTGGGCTGGGTGGCCCGAGCTCGCGGGAGGCAAGCTTCATGGGCGGTGGCCGGAGTTCGGGCTAGCACGGGCGCGGGGCTGCAGCTCGATTTGGAGCGAACGAAGAGCACGGGCAGAGGCTACGGGGCAGCAGGAACTCGACCAGGTGCTCATACGCGGCGTTGGCCCACCGTAACGACGACGGCGACATTCGCGGCGGCGGCGAGTTTCGGCGGAGGTGGGGAACGGAGCTAGAGTATGAGCGCGAGCAGGGGAGGAGGGGGACCGGTTCGTGAGCTCACAGCGGTTGCAGCACGCGTCTCAGTGGGCTCGGGGAAGGTAGGACGACGTCGGGGCATTACCGGCAATCTCGGAGACCAGAGTTGAGGACGACGGTGGTGGCGGCGTTCCCGGGCGCCCGGTGTTGCGTAACTCGGTGGAGAGGACGAGGGAGTCTTCGCGGATCACAGGGGCGTGTCTAGGGCATAGGGGAGGCCGGTGGTAGCGGCGAACGGTGACGGTCGCGGCGGCTCCGTTCGGTGGCTGCTGTGAGAGAGAGGCAAAGGAGGGGGAGAGAGTGCAGCGAGTGAGGGAGAGGCGAGAGGGGCTTCGAGGCGTCTCCAGGCGCGGGATTGGGTTGATGGAGAGCGCGACATGGCGAAGCAGGAGGTGGCTGGCGCGCGTCGGGCACACGCCCGCGTCCTCCTGGCGCGGTGGAGAAGATGACCGGCGGTGGGCTTGTGAGAGCGGCAGCGTGGTGGGTTGGCCTGTCTGGTGGGCTGCGCCAGGTAAGTGGCTGGATCCTTCCTCTCTCTCCTTTTTCTAATTATTTTAGTTTTCTATTATTCTGTAAATTTTTAGGGCTTTATTAAAAATACCTATGCACTTTCAAAAATCATGAGACTGCTTGTGGCCACTATTTGGATTATTTCCAATAACCAGAATTTCAGTTCATGAATATTTGGACATTTAATATAATATATAAAATTTAAATGCCCAAATGCAAATAAGGTATGATTTAAATCGAGAGCCCAATATGTCATGGAAAAATGTGCATCACCTCTGGTTCTCATTTTGACATTTTCCATAAATGATGAACATTTTGAAAGCCATTTGGATTATTGAAAATATTTTAGGTGAACCTAGTGAATTCCTTTGATGCTAGGGGTTTAGGCGATCCCCATTTCAGATTTCCATGAAAGTTAAACATGATGCAAGCAAGATGCAAACACTAGGCAGCACCAGAAGCTAGGGATGTGACACATGAAGCCAAAGCCTTTGATGTCATTGAGCTCACTGGCCTGCCCACTCCAGGTGATCTTTATGAACCTGGTTGTCAGCTTCACAGTGCTGCCTAGGAAAGCATCTTTCACAACCCTGAACCCAACATGAGCCAGATGCTTAGCATGATGAAGCCTTTGCCTCCAGATGCTGAATATCCTAAGGAGTTCTTCGTTGAAGACCTTGAGTATCTGCCACGTACTATCTATCACATTATAAGGCGAACTCTCTGGCCCATCAAAGGGCATTCTCCCCATGCAAAGTTTGACGGTGCAATGAAGACTTTGGTCTTCCATATTCTTCACGGCAAAAGCTTCAATGCACAAGACTTCTTTATCCGCCAACTTGCTGCATCAGGATCTGATCTATTTGGCTTGAAGCTTTACGCTCCATGGATTATGCGTCTTATCAAACTACACTCAGCTGTCAACTATCATCCCTCTGCTCGCAATCATCTGATTTTTCTGCCTGAGGTTGATATGTCAGTTGAAGCCATCTATCTAGAGCCTGCCAAGGAGCCCCTTAGTCTTCAAAATGCTGATAATCAAAGCTTCTCACAAAACATTGAAGGAGTTCAAGCAGTCACTCGTGTTTATCCCCTGGCTGGTACTACGCGTGCACCTCACCGTGCCCTCACTGAAGCCACCGAAAGCATCATTGCACAATGGCCCAAGAAGTGATCTCGTGTCCTCAATGACCGAGAGCTTCTGGTTGCCCTTCATCAGAAACAGGATAAGCATCATGACTGGCTGAAGCGTCAAATGAAAAGCCTCTTGGTGGACGTCAACAGGATTCGCAACCTTGCCACCAAGAATGCCTTTGTCGCCCATGAAACTTGTCAGTGTACATGGAAAGGGCTGACGCTTATGTGTTCTGAAGATGATCTTCAAGACGACGGCTTCTCTGAACGCTTCAAGTTTGACACAACACCTCCTAGAAGGACTATGCTGTGGCGCACTCCGTCTCTTGAAGATTCTGAGTTCTCCTCCTCTGCTGCAACAGTGAATGCCCTAGTTCATCTGCACCGCCAAACAACACCAACGACCCTGCTGCTTCACCAACTCCTCATGGGAACGAGTAGATGCTCTATGTCTTCAAACCTTTTTGGTCCTTACTGACAAAAGGGGGAGAAGCATATGAGTTTGATAGTCTTCAAGCGGGTTCATATGGGTGGTTGCTTTATATTTTGCCTAGTGTTTACAACTCGCTTTTTTGATACATTTGGTTCTTTGAGTTGTAACACTTAAACTCGATGGTCGTGCGCTACTTATTTGCTATTACGTGATGCGATGATAAATTCCGCATGTGCGATGATAACATCCGCACTTAGGTCATTCTCAGACGTCCATTTTCATTATGCATGTCATTATTTTCATTATATCAAATCATGCATGATGAATTATCTTCATAAGTTGAAGAGGATCTCCACAAGTACAACCTGCCATGTGCATTTGCATTCCAAAACCAAATTACTTATATGCACATCTTCAGGGGGAGCCTTTGCCACTTATGAAGACAATTCCTAAATTCCTACAATTTCACATACTTTATCCCCGTTGAAAACTTCAACCAGTTTGTCATCAATCACCAAAAAGGGGGAGATTGTAAGTGCATCTAGTGCCACCCCTAGTTGGTTTTGGAGTATTGACGACAAATCTGGTTGAGGACTAATGTGTTTGTGAGAATTGCAGGATAACATGTAGTAGTCCCTCATTGATTCGGTTTACCTCACCGGAGATGACCCCTAAAAATGTATGAAGACATTGGCGACAATGGTGGTATGTGAAGATATTCATATTCAAGACTATGACATCGTAAGACATTGAGTGAAGACTATGGAGCGCCAAGATCGAGTCGTTCGTTGTTTCCTTTTCTTCTTTGTTGAGCCATAGGAACCACCGCATCGTTAAGTGGGGTCCAAGTGAACAAAGTCGAGTGATCAAGTGATGCTCAACCCAAATCCTATGTCTTCGAGCGAAGACAATGAGAGCAAATCTTATCCAGAGCTGGATGAGTCAGCTTTGCTTGCAGCCCAAGTAAAGTTGCTATGTGTGTTTGAAATCTGACCGTTGGAACACGTGTCAGTTCCTTAGTGACCCAGGGTCATTTCGGACATATCAGGTCGGGTTGCCTAGTGGCTATAAATAGCCCACCCCTACACCATAAATTGGTGGCTGCTCGGAAGTTAGTGCACGGCTTTTGTCGTATTGAGAGCAACCCACCTCGAAGCCTTCGAGAGAGAAATCCTTGCGAGGACAAAGCCCAAACACCCAGAGCCAAAGAGTGTTAGGCATCACGAAGTCTTTACTTCTGCGTGACTCAAGACTTATTACACTTGAGGACTGTGAATCCTCCAGTCGGTTAGGCGTCGCGTTCTGAGCATCCAAGAGTCATTGTGGATCGCCGGTGAATGAAGTCTGTGAAGGTTTGGAAGTCTACCTTGAAGACTTACCAGAGTAAGTGGGCGAGGACTGGGTGTCCTTAGCTCAAGGGGAATAAGATGAAGACACGGTCTTCTGAGTTGAATCTCAGCCTCCCTAACCAGACGTACATTTGTCACAGCAACTGGAACTGGTCCAACAAATCCTGTGTCCAAAACAAGTGACTGGTTCTATCCTCTCCCTCTCTTTACTTAGAGTTTGTCTTCGTGAAGTCATTGCCTGTTTGCTTTTCTTATTTGTCTTCACTGTTGACTACTATCGTTGTTTGGCTTCATACCATCTTCCATCCTGATCCTTACTACCTAGCTGCTATTAGTCTTTGTACTATCACTTTATTATGGATTGCTTAGTGTAGTTTATCTTCCGCTGCATATTAATAGGGTCATTTCTATTGTTTGTCTTCTAAACTTCCATGTTTTGAAGACTTTCATAAAAATCGCCTATTCACCCCCCCCCCCCTCTAGTCGATAACTAGCACTTTCAGGGATGCCTTCCGGGGCAACCTCAAGCTTTGACTTTTTGGTTTCCTTAGATTATCTTGGGGGTGCCATGGGCATCCCCAAGCTTAGGCTCTTGCCACTCATTGTTCCATAGTCCATCAAAAGATTTCACCCAAAACTTGAAAACTTCACAACACAAAACTCAACAGAAGTCTCGTGAGCTCCGTTAGCGAAAGAAAACAAAAGACCACTTCAAGGTACTCTAATGAACTCATTCTTTATTTATATTGGTTTTAAACCTACTGTATTACAACTTCTCTATGGATTATAAACTATTTTACTAGCCATAGATTCATCAAAATAAGCAAACAACACACGAAAAACAGAATCTGTCAAAAACAGAACAGTCTATAGTAATCTGTAACTAGCGCGAACTTCTGGAACTCCAAAACATCTACCAAAATAGGACGACCTAGAAAATTTGTTTATTTATCAGCAGAAATTCGAATCAGTATTTTATCACGTTCTGGTGATTTTTAACAATTGTTTTCGTGAATAGAAAGTTTCTGGAAATTACAGCAAGATCAAATAACTATCATCCAAGAAGATCCTATAGGTCTAACTTGGCACAAACACTAATTAAAACATAAAACCACATCTAAACAAAAGGTAGATGGATTATTTATTCCTAAATAGAAGAAAAAACTAAAAAACTAAATATAAAATTGGGTTGCCTCCCAACAAGCGTTATCGTTTAACGCCCCTAGCTAGGCATAAAAGCGAGGATAGAATATTGGTAGGCACCTTTTTTCTAAGGTTTTCATTGAAAGCAACATAGTCAAGAGATTGAAAACGCATTATTTTTTCTTGATCAAAGAGGATAGATTCTATAGGAGGACAGACGTCGTCCACCCTATAATGTGCAAAGATTTATTTAGCCTCATTTATTATAAATCTGAATTCATGAGCCAAAAAGATAGTAGTGGCACGCTTAACAGAAGAATGCTCGATATTAGAAAATTCTAGGAAAATTCTTTGTATAGATGGGTGCATATGCATAAATTGCCTTTCAAGTTCAACGATAAGCATGTCAATAGCGTCCGCAAGACTACTAGTTCTATGGAGAATAGAACCGCCCATAGAGGGCAAAGCACCGGCACAAGTAAATAAATATTGAATAACTCCTTTTCCAATAATATTACCACTACCGATTCGAAATCTTTTTGTATGATAGGTAGGGGGTTCTTCAGCAGGAGCATCAGAATTTTCTATGATATTGTTATCGCCCATATCGGCAATAATTTCCCCAATTTCAGACGTAGCGACAGAGAGGGTGAAGAGCGAAAGAAGGCGAACAAAAAGAAGATGGCGAATAAATCGGCAAGGGTGAAGTGGGGGAGAGGAAAACGAGAGGCAAATGGCAACTAATATAATGCGAGAGATAGGGATTGTGATGGGTACTTGGTATGTTGACTTTTGCGCAGACTCCCCGGCAACGGCGCCAGAAATTCTTCTTGCTAACTCTTGAGCACTGCGTTGGATTTCCCCGAAGAGGAGAGGATGATGCAGCAAAGTAGCGTAAGTATTTCCCTCAGTTTTTGAGAACCAAGGTATCAATCCAGTAGGAGGGTACGCGCGAGTCCCTCGTACCTACACAAAACAATAGCTCAACGCAACCAACGCGATTAGGGGTTGTCAATCCCTTCAGGGTCACTTACGGGAGTGAGATCGGATAGAGATGATAGATAATATTTTTGGTATTTTTGGTATAGAGATGCAAAGTGAAAAGTAAAAAGCAAAGCAATAATATAGTGATGGAGATTGATATGATGAGAATAGACCCGGGGGCCATAGGTTTCACTAGTGGCTTCTCTCAAGAGCATAAGTATTCTACGGTGGGTGAACACATTACTGTTGAGCCATTGACAGAATTGAGCATAGTTATGAGAATAACTAGGTATGATCATGTATATAGGCATCACGTCCGAGACAAGTAGACCGACTCCTGCCTGCATCTACTACTATTACTCCACTCATCGACCGCTATCCAACATGCATCTAGAGTATTAAGTTAAAAACATAGTAACGCCTTAAGCAAGATGACATGATGTAGAGGGATAGTTTCATGCAATATGATAAAAACCCCATCTTGTTATCCTCGATGGCAAAATACGTGCCTTGCTACCCCTTCTGTCACTGGGAAAGGACACCGCAAGATTGAACCCAAAGCTAAGCACTTCTCCCATTGCAAGAAAAACCAATCTAGTAGGCCAAACCAAACTGATAATTCGAAGAGACTTGCAAAGATAACCAATCATACATAAAAGAATTCAGATAAGATTCAAATATTATTCATAGATAAACTTGATCATAAAACCACAATTCATCAGTCTCAACAAACACACCGCAAAAACAAGATTACATCGAATAGATCTCCACGAGAGAGGGGGAGAACATTGTATTGAGATCCAAAAAGAGATAAGAAGCCATCTAGCTACTATCTATGGACCCGAAGGTCTAAGGTAAACTACTCACACTTCATCGGAGAGGCTAGGATGATGTAGAAGCCCTCCGTTATGATGGCCCTCTCCGGCGGAGCTCCGGAATAGGCCCCAAGATGGTATCTCGTGGATATAGAAAGTTGCGGCGGTGGAATTAGGTTTTTGGCTCCGTATCTGATCGTTTGGGGGTATGTAGGTATATATAGGAGGAAGGAGTATGTCGGTGGAGCTTCGAGGGGCCCACGAGGCAGGGGGCGCCTAGGGGGCGCGCCCACCTCGTGGCCGCCTCGTGGCTTTCTTGAAGGAGGGTCCAAGTCTCCTGGGTCTTATCTGATGAGAAAATCACGTTCCCGAAGGTTTCATTCCGTTTGGAGTCCGCTTGATATTCCGTTTCTTCAAAACACTGAAATAGGCAAAAAAAACAGCAATTCTGGGCTGGGCCTCCGGTTAATAGGTTAGTCCCAAAAATAATATAAAAGTGGAACATAAAGCCCAATATAGTCCAAAACAGTAGATAATATAGCATGGAGCAATCAAAAATTATAGATACGTTGGAGACGTATCATAAGCCGCCATGTGTGGTATGACGAGTCAGCAATCTATGAACATGAAGGTGCTAGAAAATCTACTAAGTGTTTCATAAATAGATTTCCCAAATTGCAGCTATATTCATGGATCTATGGTAGTTCATAAAAGAAAAGTTATTCTTAAACCTAAAACATGGATGACAGACTACCGTGTTGAATAATGAATCTTGGGATAAAGGAATGGGTCTACAATGAGAGGCAGTTACTAAAAGTTGCTCCCGCATGATTTTCATGTTTTACTGAGAGCCAAACAAGCAGTGTATTGGCAGAACTACAGGCGAGCATGATAAACTCCGATGAACAGATGAAGCCCTAATGTAGATTGAAAGCAGGGGGAGACGCATTCCGGGTGATGCTCATGAACAGCGGAGGGGTGCCGCATTTTCTGGACGGAATTAGGTTGATGCAGCGGCCAGGTCGGAGTTCCCATGGAGGTCGACTACAGCGGCGGAGCTCCGGAGGTTTCGGTTGTGCGAGGAAGAAGAGAAAGGGGCGGGGGTAAAAAGTGAAAAAGAGGACCCCCCCCCTCCCGGTGATATTTATAAGGGAAAAAGGGGAACAGTGAATGGCAGGCACGGAAATCAAGGGGGAATGATCATTATCTTAACAGCAAAAATGCCTCGGTTCTCGGAATAAGGATTAATGCAAAGATTCATTGTGATGTCATAAGTTTTTTTCTAGAATGTATAACGTGACGTCATCTTTCTGTTATGGCGGGTTATATAAAGCTTGTCAGGTTAAGAGTTAAGAAAATCCAAAGGAGTTACTGAATGAAGATTGAAGATTGAGATGAACAAGTTCAAATAAATCTGGAGCCTAATGTTGAGTATGTAGCCCCGAGGTGTGACCCGCACATGAGGGGCCGGGTTACACCATTGGGGGCTTAATATAAAGAAGGTCCAAGGTGGCCCAAAGAGGTGTGAAGGCGGCGGCTCATGGAGGCAGGCCTGGTGAAAGCCCAAGACCCGGGCCTACGACCCGCCGTATCATGACTTGCCCTATAAGGCATCACTAGTTAGAAACCGAGCCGATCACATTGTGTGAGACGGCCGGGACTCTGTAAGCCTCCGGGTCTCGACCTATGTATATTAAGGTGAGACCCGGCAGTGGGTTAACTCAAGAGACAACCAATCGAGAACTAGGTCAAGCGTATTCGCTCCCTTGTAATAGAAACTAAAGAAATACAACTAGAAGTAGGACGTAGGATTTTACCTCGTTCAGAGGCCGAACCTGCGTAAACTCCCTGTGTCCTTTGTCCCGTTCAACCCCTTCAAGCTAACTTACGTGCGATAGCTCCACACCTAAGTCCTTTCACAAGGGCATCTGCCGTGTTAAATCCACGACAATCATTCTTTTATGTCATGGTCCATCTCACTGTGCACCTTGTCGATGAGATAAAGTATTGTGCTCATGTGTTTCTTCGCAACATGTATCCCGTCAAGCGGTTCAGGGGAATACTGAAGCGCTATTGTCGGAACCGAAACCATCCAGAGGCAAGCATCCTGCAAGGTTATACCGTGGAGGAGGTGGTTGAGTTTTGCACCGAATACATGAAACAAAGACCAATAGGTTTGCCCCTCTCTCACCACGAGGGAAGGATGAAAGGTAAGTCGGTCCTTGCTGGCATGCAAAAGGCTGCACCCGCAGAATTGGCAGAGAAAGCCCATTTGACAGTACTACTTAACAGCCCAGTTCTCAGCGCTTATGCTAACGAACACTTGGCGGCGATACGCCAAAGCTTCTTACAAATGGTGTATCCATTAGATGTGGAGATGAATGGGCACACTAAGAACTATGCTGAATGGTTGAAGAATTGTTTGGCACAAGGATCCATGGATGACATTGCTACGTGGTTGGCACAAAAGCCATCACCTACGGTGTTGACATACCAAGCATATGACATAAATGGCTACACGTTCTACACTGAGGAACGTGATGAGAAGACCTCATATTAGAACAGCTCTATTCGAATAGAATGCATGACTATAGATGAAGCTAATAAAAGGGTATAGTATGGAACCATGAAAGAGATTTTGGAGCTTAACTATGTGAAAGTTAAGGTGGAATTATTTAGGTGCACATGGATCCGTATTAGGTAGGTAAAGGTTGATGATTACAGCAAGACCTGTGTTAATAGGACAACGATGGCATATCACGCGGGCCCGTTCATTCTTGCTAGCGATGCTACCCAGATTTTCTATGCGGAAGACCCCTTGCATAAGAACTTCCATGTAGTGATGCATGGGAAGAGGAGGGTACTGGGTGTCGAGGATGTTGCCGATGAGGACGAGTACAATGAATTTGCTGAGTTGCTAGCCAAGGGATCACGCACCCCTCAAACAGAGGAGCGTAAAATCATCAAAAAACCCAAGTTCATTCGGGGTTGACGTAATAATCCCAGTTCCCCCATGTACATGGGAATTAAGTTGTAAGACTAGTTTAGAACTGTCGCGTGTACTGAATTTATGAGTTATGCCCGATTTTCTGTTGATGTAAGAACCGTTAATATGTTGACCTTGATATGCTGTCAGCTCAGGCAATGAATTTGAACTGTTTATTATTATTATTATACCATAGAGGTAGCACACTCAATTGATATCACTCCAGTATGTATGAACAGAAGATATGCAATCTGGTTTGTGAATAGCACACGGTTCGTTCATGAAAGTCGCGTGCCGACCAAACCGCGCGCGCGATCTAAGTCGTGCATTCTGAATGGCCAGAACCCAAACCCCACGGATCATGCGTCTGCACCGTTGGATGCTCCCAGATCGAACGGCAATCCTCATCCCTTTCTACAGCAAATGCAGTTCCGGTTGTAAATTTATTTATATGCAAAAAATGCACGTTAAATTAAAAAAAACTTAAATATAGCAAACGATACCTGAAATGCGCCAGAAAATCAAACTCGTGGTATAATGGTGATCGGTACCATGGAAGTTTTTATGAGGCCAAACGATGAAGTCACCGGCCACTGGAGTTTGAATTGACACGTCTCCTTTTGGAAATCATGATCCTTCTTGTGAGATGCTCCGGTTTCTAAGGAGCGATCATCAAAACTTGTGCCAAACTTTACCAAAAAATTTCCACGGGGTCGGGAAAGCATGCCACGGACCACACACACCGATTTTGATGATGTCCGGACTCCATCTGAATTTCCTGTAATTAAAATACCAACTAGGCCTATGCCGGTGGCCGCACCTCGCGGCCGAAATGTTTGAAACTTCTCCCCGCTTCTCGGACAAGGGATGAAAACTCGCAAAGCGACGCACCAATGATTTGTACACCTTCTTTGCTAACTAACACCCACATGTATTTGTAGTAGGGTTTTGACTTTATATGCACTAAATGCAAGGTAAGTGCAAAAAATGACTTAAATATAGCTGACGAGACCTGAAAATGGGCCAGAAAATCAAACCTAGGGTATATCCGTGATTGCTTACCCTGTTTTTTTTCGAGGCGCAATGATATAGTCACTGAAGATTTGGAGTCCGAAGTGTCGCGTCTCCTTTTGAAAACTATGATCCTTCTTGTGAGATGCTCCAGTTTGGAAGGTGCGAGCACCAAAACTTGTGCCAAACTTTACCAAAAAAATTTCATTGGATTGTGAGAGCACACCACGGTGACACAATGATTTCCGTTATTTTTGGAATCTATATGCATTTCCTGTAATTAGAATACCAACAAGGCATACGCCTCTGGCCGCACCCTGCGGCAGAACTGTTTGAAGTTTTTTCCCATTTCTCAGACAATGAATGAAAACTCGCAAAGCGACACACAAATGATCTTGCTAACACCCACATGTAGTTGCGACATGGTAAATGCAAAAAATGACTCAAATATAGCAAACAAGATCTCAAATGCACCAAAAACCGAACCATAGGGTATAATGGTGATTTCTTACCGTGGAAAAAAATTCGAGGCGAAATGATGAACTCATGTTTTCATTCAAACAAAAATATGCTGTTAGCTCATGTAAATGTTTTCAAATAGCACATGGTTCACTCGCGAAAGCCGTGTGCCTACCAAACTGTGGCCGATGCCCCCCTGCTGCACGCGCGATCTGAGTCGTGCGTTCTGATTGGCTAGAACCCAAACCCTATAGATCGTACGTCTACACCATTGGGTGCTCCCAGATCGAACGACAATCCTCATCCCTTTCAGCAGCACATACAGTTCCGACTAGGATTTGATTTATATGCCAAAATGCACGGTAAATGCCAAATATGTCTTAAATATGGCACATGAGACCTAAAATGCGCCAGCTAATCAAACCTGTGGTATAATGGTGATTGCTTACCGTGGGAAAAATTAGAGGCAAAACGATGAACTCACGTCTTCATTTCAAAATTAGCACTTCTTCGTCTCAAACGAAATTATGATATTTGTGCACACGAGCGCTTAGAGGCAACCGTTTGCATAGGCCTTTCCGCGAGCAACCGGGGATATTTTTTCACCATTTTCACCTAGGCCGCCAACAACCCCCCCCCCAGCCTGCCCGCATTTCACTCAATTAGTCCAACAGATCTCCATCGTGGCCCCCCTTCCCAGATCCACAGCAGAACCCTGTCTGGCGCCGGCGTGCTCAACCCAGCCGTGTGCCCGCTCTTCGGCATCAACCCTACCTCCACTGCTGTTCCCAACACGTGGCTGCCCGCTCCTCGTCGTCTTCGTTTGCTCGCCAGCCACCCTCGAGCATATTGATCCTATAACCCTTGCCTCTCCTGTGGTCCTGTCGGGTTTGCATTAAGAAACATGTTAGTTACTGCTCTCCATCGCGGTGAGGCATAGTTCCTCGCAATCCCTCTTCCTATTTCGTTCCGTATGTTCCCAAATTGGCTATAAAACAACGGAGAGTGTTGGGGATGTAACTAATCATGACAATTCCACGACAGTTGGCGCCCACCGTGGGGCCAGCGCACGGTGGATTTGAGTTCTTGAGGGGCAGCTTCGAAGGGCTCAAGGGATACGCGGTTGGCCGGATGACCAAGAGTCGTCGCGGCAAGATCTACATCGACGACGAAGGTTGGGGCCCCAACACCGGCTCAATTGAGTACGGGTACCGGGTCCCCTTCGGTGGAATCCACGTCTTCATCGGCCGGATTGTTGAGCCGGGCCCTGAGCCGGGCTACTGCACCGACCTCGTCGAGACGGCTCAGCGTGCGAGACCCGCCCGAGCTCAACCCATCGTAAAGCATGCC
Source organism: Aegilops bicornis (assembly GCA_021605145.1). NCBI lineage: Eukaryota > Viridiplantae > Streptophyta > Magnoliopsida > Poales > Poaceae > Aegilops > Aegilops bicornis. The sequence goes on along the minus strand of CM038675.1, from coordinate 376,429,336 downwards.
TTCATGGGTTGCATCCACGGAGGGGAACTTTTTGAAGGATCTGAAGATGGTGGTGAGACGATCGTCCTCTCCGACGGTGATTCGTCCGCCGGGTCAACAGATTCGCTATATCCGCTACAAGACGGCGGGCTTGGAAGCTGTTCCGATGGTAGCACTATTCCGGACCCCTCTGAGTCGCCAAACTGGGCAGGAGTCTTCATGGCTGGTACTCAACCCGACCAAAATTTCACAGCCGCGGCAGCCATAACGTCCGGGTCAGGAGCAGCCGGGGCAGGAGGCCCCGTGCGCCCGCCGGCTCAGGTGCTGATGGATCTCATGGATAAGCTTACGACCCTGTTAACCGCCACAGTTATCCCTGCGAATCAAGATGAGCATAATGCAGAGGTGGCACAGGTTCGTGAGGAGATAGCTCGGGCCAAGGAGGCCTTAGCAGCTGAGGACACCAGATTGGCCATGGAACGGGCGGCTTTGGATGCACGGGCGCAACAGCTCCAGTCGGAGGCTTTTCAGCTTACAATGAGCCTGAACGCGTCTAATGAGGTGATGAGGAGAAGGCATCAGAAAAATGCCTCTCATTTGCCTCCGGTTTACGATCCATGGAACCTCTTCGCTACACCCGGAGCCGGTCCAAGTAACCCGCCAGAGGTCAATCAGTTCATGACAACCGGGGGACCGGTTCAGCCTCAGGTGACGGTACCTCCTCATGGGAACATGGCACCACCCCGTTATGTGCCGATACCACCGGGTCACTTTTCCAACCCCATGGAGAACTTGATTGCAGCTTCGGCATGTTTGGCGGCTCTCCCAGTGGATGGTGATGATCCAACAACAGTGGAGACCCGGAGGATCAGAGATCTCGTTCAGACGGCTCAGGCTCAGCAAGAGACCTATTCTTATAGCCGGGACAGGATTCATTCAACTCCTCCGCCTTGGTTAGCACCACCTCGTCCAAACCGGAGTCCGAGTTACATCAGGCACATGGCGTCAGAAGCCTTGTCAAGCAACACTCAGCGCCGTAACCAACCCGGCGGGTATAACCCGGAGCAGGACCGAATACGTCAGGAGGACGAGCGGGCGGCTCAACTGGCGACTCAGCTGAAAGTTCAGGAGGTTCTTCCGGATTACCCGACGACTTCTGTTGAGGCAGGAGTAGCCATCAGAACCGGCGGTGTTCCTTGTTTAGTGCCGGCTCTACGTAATGTGCGTCTGCCCAAGGACTTCAAGGGACCTCGAAAGGTGCCAAATTACACGGCCGACTTACAGCCTGGAACATGGATCGAAAGTTATGAGATGGCCATGGAGCTGTTGGAGGTTAGTGACGCAGCAATGGCTAAGTACTTCACCATGATGTTGGATGGAACGGCGCGGTCTTGGCTAAAGGGTTTGCCACCCAACTCCATTAGTTCATGGGCAGAACTAAAGGCCAGATTCATCCAGAACTTCAAAGACACCTGCAAGCAGTCTATGTCGATTGTGGACTTAAAAAATTGTAAGCAAGAGGAGGGTGAATCCACAACTCATTGGGTGTGTCGGGTCAAGGAGATAATACATTCATCTGACAAGATGGATGCCGTCTCAGCAGTTCTCATGTTGGAGAATAATTGCCGCTTTGAGCCGCTGAGACAGAAACTAGGGCGCCTTAAGCGTGATTGCAATGATATGGGTACGCTGATGCCAGCTTTAGTAAAATATGCCGACTCTGATAGTACCAAGGATCCCGCGTCTGATGAGGAAAAGACATGGAAGGGAAAGAAGAACGACAATGGAAAGGGTCAGCAGCATAACCCGATGAATCAAGGAGGCAATAAGCGTAAGGCGGAGGGTAACCCGGAATTTGTGGCCAACGCCAATGCGCAGGGTAACAATCAGAGACATAAGGGAAAACCGCCCCCTCGATCTGGCGGGTCAGGTCCATCTCTTGAACAGCTACTCAATGAGCCCTGCCCGAGACATGGCACCCGGGAACGACCCGCCACCCACTTGTGGAAAGATTGCGCAATCATGAAGGCTTTCAAGAATTCCAACACGTTTGATGGCAATCATGGGTCGGGCGGCGGCTTAGGTGCCGGCGGCTTTCATGGCCCGGGCGGCGGTTCAAATTCCGGCTTTCAGGGAAATCAAGGCGGCTATAATCAACAACAGTCGGGTCAAGGAGGACAACAGCAGCAGCAGTCGGGTTATCAAAGCCATCCGAAGCAGCTGAATAGTGGGCAGTATCATGTGTTCACCACTAGCTTATGCAAACATGACCATAAGATTCATAAGAGGGCCGTGAACTCTGTTGAGCCGGCAGTTCCTCGTTACCTGAGGTGGTCAGAGCAGCCCATTGTATGGAGTAGGGAAGATCACCCTCCCCGGGTTGACAATCCGGGTCAGTAGCCTTGGTGGTAGCACCTCAGGTCGGTGGATATAAATTCACCAAAGTACTCATGGACGGAGGCAGCAGCATCAACATCCTCTATTACGAGACCTTTCGACGTATGGGTTTGACTGAAAAAAATTTAAGGACGTCCAACACCGTTTTCCATGGAGTGGTGCCTAGTAAGTCGGCATACCCTGTCAGTAAGATTGAACTGGAGGTGGCCTTTGGAGATGAGTACGATTCTAGGGCTGAGAAGTTAACTTTTGAGGTGGTCAAAATCAAGAGTCCATATCATGCTCTATTTGGGCGACCGGCTTATGCCAAGTACATGGCGCGGCCGTGTTATGTTTATCTGCAGCTCAAGATGCCGGGTCACAAGGGCACCATCACTGTGCATGGAAGTCGGAAGGTAGCCCTGGAATGCGAAGAAGGCGACGCGGCTTATGCCGAGTCTGTCTGTGCAGGAGAGGAGCTTAAATTTTTTCAAGATAACGTTGACCCAGCGGATATGACCTCCCTCAAGAAGCCAACCATAGAAGATGACCTGGCAATGAAGTTTAAGTCGGCTGCTGAAACCAAGCTTGTTGATTTTACTCCAGGCGATTCGTCTAAGCAGTTCAGTATCAGTGCCAATTTGGATCCTAAATAGGAAAGCACGCTCATTGAGTTCATCCGTGAGAACCGGGACATCTTTGCATGGAAACCTTCTGACATGCCGGGTGTACCGAGAGAACTCGCTGAGCACACTCTCAATATTGATCCGAAGTATAAGCCGGTCAGGCAGTTTCTTCGGCGGTTCAACGAGGAGAGACGGAAAGCTATTGGAGAGGAGGTCGCCCGACTCTTAGCGGCTGGGTTCATTGTTGAAGTTTTTCACCCGAAGTGGTTGGCTAACCCGGTGCTCGTGCTCAAGAAGAACGGCACCTGGCGTATGTGTGTGGATTACACGGACTTAAATAAGGCTTGTCCGGCGGATCCCTTTGCTCTCCCCCGTATTGATCAAATAATTGATGCTACGGCGGGTTGCGAGCGTTTGAGCTTTTTGGATGCTTATTCTGGTTATCATCAGATCAAGATGGCAGTTAAGAACCAGGAGAATACGACTTTCATCACTCCGTTTGGAGCCTTCTGCTATGTATCTATGCCATTTGGGCTCAAGAGTGCCCAGGCGACTTACCAGCGGTGTGTACAGAACTATCTCCACGATCAGATTGGGTGCAATGTTCATGCTTATGTGGATGACATAGTGGTGAAGTCCAGAGAGAAGGAAACCTTGATATCTAATTTTAAAGAAATCTTTGACAATCTCTGGGTTTATAAAATGATGCTTAACCCGGCCAAGTGTGTATTTGGTGTACCTGCAGGCAAGCTTTTGGGATTTCTGGTCTCAAACAGGGGCATTGAAGCTAATCCGGAGAAGATCAAGGCAATCACCTCTTTGGCCAAGCCGGCGTCCATCAATGATGTTCAGCGACTGGCGGGTCGCGTTGCCGCTTTAAGCCGGTTCATAAGCCGGTTAGGGGAGAAGGCCCTACCGCTGTATCAGATGATGAAGAAAACAGACACTTTTGTCTGGAGTGATGCTGCTAATACTGCCTTTGAGGATTTAAAGAGGCAATTACCTGAGCCGCCGGTCCTTGCGGCTCCCATTGATAAAGATCCATTGCTATTATATGTGGCTGCTAACTCACGAGCCGTCAGTGTTGCAATCGTGGTGGAGCGCAAGGAGGCTGGCAAGGAGCATCCGGTTCAACGGCCGGTTTACTACATCAGTGAGGTGCTCATCGAGTCTAAACAAAGATATCCTCATTGGCAGAAGCTTGTTTACGGGGTGTTCATGGCAAGCCGGAAGCTGAAGCAATACTTCCAAGGTCACCCTATCACTGTGGTAAGTTCTGCCCCCTTGGGAGACATCATCCAGAACAGAGAGGCCACAGGACGAGTCGCCAAGTGGGCCATTGAGCTTGGGCCTCATGGTTTGAAGTACATGCCACGGACTGCTATTAAGTCTCAGGCATTGGTGGATTTTATCAATGATTGGACAGAGTTGCAGGCACCTAAGGAGAAGCCAGATAACACATATTGGACTATTCACTTTGATGGGTCCAGGCAGCTAGAAGGCTCGGGGGCTGAAGTCGTTTTAACTTCCCCTCGAGGTGACAATTTTTTTATGTGCTCCGGCTTATGTTTCCTTGTACTAACAATGCAGCTGAGTACGAGGCCTTACTCCATGGTCTCCGGATGGCCAAAGAGATGAATTTGAGCCGGGTAAGGTGCTTGGGGGACTCAGATCTCGTGGCTCAGCAGGTGTCAGGCAAGTGGGACTCCAAGGATCCCCTTATGGTGGCTTACCGTCGTGAAGTTGATGATGTGGCTGGGCACTTCAAAGGTTATCAAGTGGAGCACATTGATCGAAGGAAGAATGAGGCGGCTAATGCTTTAAGCCTGCTGGGATCTCAGCGTAAGCTGGTGCCGCCTAACACCTTTCTCAATGTTTTGCATAACCCTTCTGTCAAGGTACCCACAGAGGAAGACCTAGCAGTGCCAGACCCGGAGGCACAGCTGGTAGCAGCTCTTCACGTCATCCCAGATTGACAAAGGCCATATTTGGCCTATATGACCCGGGAGAGTTACCTGAGGATGAGACCTTAGCAAGACAGATCACCCGGCGGTCCAAATCCATGACAATTGCTCATGGTGAGTTACATCACCGCAGCGTCACCGGGGCGTTTCAACGTTGTGTGTCGCCTGCGGAGGGTCATGAGATACTTCGTGAGATCCATGAAGGGGATTGTGGCCATCATGTCGGCTCAAAATCTCTCGTGGCCAAGGCTTTCCGTCATGGTTTCTATTGGCTGACGGCTCATGCTGATGCGGAGGATCTGGTCAGTAAATGTGACGGATGTCAAAAATTCTCACGACGAGCTCATATGCCGGCTAAAGAGTTGAGGATGATTCCAATTACTTGGCCGTTCGCAGTCTGGGGGCTTGACATGGTTGGACCTTTCAAGAGGTCTAAGGATAAAAAGACACACCTCCTGGTGGCGGTGGATAAATTCACAAAGTGGGTTGAGGCAGAGCCGGTCAGTAAGTGTGATGCAGCCACGGCGGTTCAGTTCATGAGAAAGGTGATCTTTCGTTTTGGTTTTCCACACAGCATCATAACTGATAATGGCACTAATCTCTCCAAAGGTGCCATGGAAGAGTTCTGTCAACGAGAACATATCCGGCTTGATGTTTCGGCTGTTGCTCATCCTCAATCCAATGGTCAAGCAGAAAGAGCAAATCAGGAGATCTTGAAGGGTATCAAACCCCGACTCTTGGTCCCCTTGCAGCGGACGCCGGGTTGTTGGGTGGAGGAGTTACCCTCTGTACTTTGGAGCATCAACACTACACCTAACAGATCTACGGGTTACACACCTTTCTTCATGGTGTACGGAGCAGAGGCGGTTCTGCCAAGTGACATCCGGCATGACTCACCTCGTGTGGCGGCTTACGTTGAGGCTGATAATGAAAAAGCTCGTCAGGATGCACTCGACTTGTTGGATGAGGAGTGAGACTTGGCAATAGCCTGCTCGGCGATTTACCAGCAAGACCTGCGCCGCTATCATAGCCGCCGGGTTAGAAGCAGAACCTTTCAGGAAGGCGACTTGGTGCTCCGACTCATCCAGGATCAGTCAGATATGCACAAGCTATCCCCTCCTTGGGAAGGACCCTTTGTGGTCAGCAAGAACCTGAACAACGGGTCTTACTACCTTATCGATGTTCGAGAGCATAAAGACTCACGTAAGTCGGAGGAGGAGACCCGCAGGCCATGGAATATCGCTCATCTTCGGCCTTACTATACTTGAGCCACCGTCTCTTAAAATGTATATATTTTGACAATGTATATATTATATAAAGCAATAAAGCAGGACCTCTGTCCTTTTCACCCTCAAAGATTTACATGTCTTCTATATCATGTGGTGGAAACAACCAACAGGGAGCGGATCATACCTGAATCCGGCTTTCCCTTTGGTCCGGCTTATGATCATATCTGAATCTAGCCATGATCACTTGGGGGCTTCCTGTTCAAACATAGGTCGTATTCGAACCAAAGAGAACATAGCTGTCGATACCCTCTTGATCGGCATACTGCCAAACCCACTTGGGGGCTTCTTGATCATATTTGAATCATAGCTTAACCCCTTTGGGTCTGACGTGGATCGTATTCGTATCAACGTCATTAAACAACTCTTATGGTCACTTGGGGGCTTCCTGTTCAAACATAGGTCGTATTCAAACCAAAGAGAACACAGCTGTCGATACCCATATGATCGGCATCGCCAAAGCCACTTGGGGCTATATGATCGTATCTGAATCTTAGCTTAACCCCTTTGGAACGGTTCACTGATCGTATTCGAATCAGAAACCTTTAAATTTTGTTTATTACTTCTCATAATTTGTAAGCATAAGTATTTGATTATCTTGAGGCCCTCTTACTATGGAGTGGTTCTTGTTCCTCCGGTTTAATATTGGTCACCTCAGGTTATTAAGTGCCAGGTGAATGTTATATGTGCCAACTTTCAGGAGTTAAACTTACCCTCATGGGTTGGGTCATATAAACCGGCGAGATTACCAAAAGGATCACAGGTATGCTGTTGTGATTATGTTTAACAAATATAATCATAAACCGACCTTTTATGTGATGTTTTTCGGTTTACACTCCGGGTTACCAGTACCTTATGTGACCCTCGATGCAATAAGTCGCCAAAAGATTTCTGTTTGTTTCATATGCAGGATAAGGCAAGCAACTTTTTGCTTAACATAACGGACATAGAAGATCAATAAAACTGGAAAGTTATAGCGATGGCGGCTTACGAAAGTATTAAAGCACCGTAAACATGCACGAAGGCATGGCAAAAATCGAGAGTGTTTTCTACCCTATTACAAGACTCCCCGAGTCTGAATGATGAAGCATTGTTTTCACAAAGACATAAACATATGACGCCTGGCGGTTCACTCTTTAGGTTGGCCTGAAGATTCCGAGTTATCCTTCTCCGCCTCTCCGTCGGCTGCCCTGTCCTGGAAGGTGGATGATGCCCAGTCAATGCCACTCAAGGCTTAAAACTCTGCTTCATCATCTATTAACCCGGCTGGGTCGACTTCAGGGGCAAAGGTATGCTTACGAGTTGGAGGGATTAGGCTGACTTCATCATTGTGAGGTGTTGGAATTCTCTGATTCTCGCTGTCATAACCCGGCTGATACTTGGTAAGGTCAGTGTCGTTCCCAATGAGAGTAGCCATCCTCCTTCAAGCTTGGATACCCAAGAGCAATGTCAGCCGGGTCTAACTGTGGAAGCCACGCCTTGGCCCGGCTCAATGCGGCCATAGCTCCGGCTCTTGCAGATGCCTGCCTTAGCTCTTGGACCCGCTGAGGGAGCACATCAAGCCGCTTCAGCACATCTTGCAGGAGATAAGGAACATCATTTGATAAAGCCACAACGGCCAGAGCACGTTGTGACCCGGTGTAGAGCTGTTCCACCAGAGTATATACTGCCTTCAGCTTGATCAACATGTTTTGCTTGAGATTTGTGCTCCTGGGGCCTGCGTTATTAAACAAAAGGTGAGCCGGAGGTAACAACTGAAATAGTCATTCAAAGAAGGTTTGCAGTGTTTAAAGTTTGTGTAAGTAACTTACCAAAGATTGCTGAGACCATTTGAGATATCTGGCGCTTTAAGCCAGACAGCTCGGCCGTTGCTTCTGCAAGCGATGCCTCTGCTGTCTCGACCCGGGTCACCAGAGAAGCCTTTTCATCAGCCCAGGCTTTCTTCTCCGCCTCAAAATTCTTCTTCAACTTCTCTTGTTCAGAGACGCTGAATTCAAACTTGGAGTTGGCCTTTTGAATTTCAAGTTCTTGAGCTGTCAGACGGCCCTTCAGGTCAGCAAACTCCGACTCAAATTGACTTATGGTGGCCTGCATTGATGCCGGGTTATAGTCAGAATCATTGTAAGAGAACATTAAGTCCCAAGCACTTTATAAGCAAAGGTACTTGGCACTTGGGGGCTAATGTATGCTGAAGATTTCTGGCTTATTATGCCGGTTCAAGGAAATTAAGTCCCAAGCACTTTGCAAGCAAAGATACTTGACACTTGGGGGCTAATGTGTATCGCAAGTTCAAGGTATCATGCTACAGCCGGGTTAAATATTTTCTTTCTAAAGCCGGACAAGCAGTGCTAGGCAGTTTTCTAAGTCTACATCATATTTATTCATAAGCAATAGACTTGGGGGGCTGGTACAGTAAGTATGATTAAGGAAAAGTAGCATAAGTCATACCTCAGATTTTTGCTGTATATGCTTCACCATGTCAATTTCCAGGTCACGGCTGCTATGTACTTGATTGATATAGCCAGAAACGATCTCTCCAATACTCAAATGAGTGTAGTCAGCGACGTGCAGCTTGGCCTTTCGGTGTTCTAATAATTCCACCTTAGCAGAACACTTGGCGAGTACAGTGGGCTGTGCCAGTTCAACAAATAGAGTCTTGAGAATTTCAACTTCCGGATCGTCTGCCTTGGCGGGGCTAGGAGCCTCCGGGTTATCAGAATCATTCATGGCTTGTTCAGCAGGCGGGTCAGAAGAAGTTACAAGAACATCATGAGACGGTTGAGGCGGCGGCTCGTGAGCAGAGGCATCAGGAGCAGTCACTCCAAGCTACTGGCTCATATAACAGGTCCCGGCCGGCTTATTTTTCTTTGCTTTCTTCCTGGGCTTCACTTGCACGCTGTGGACAAGGTAGAAAGGTGAGTGCAAAAGCATGAGTAAGATAAAGCATAAGGTAAACAAGTTTATATTACCCGGGGGCGGTTTTGAAAGCCGACATGTTGGATTGCATAGACTCGCCGGAGGAAGGAGAGGTATCCTGATAATTGGAGTCAGAGGAATTTAGAGGTTGACGAATTAAACCCGCCATAGGTAAAGCGGAACGTAAATCGGAGATAACCTCATTTCGGCACTTCCTGGTTACGTCAGGTAAGCCGGAGGAGAGCTCTGCATCCTTGCTCGTCCGGGTCTGCCTCCGGCTTTCATATAACTGTTGCTTCAAAAGAAATTGAGGATCTTGGTAAGACAAAGGATGTGAAAATCTTACTTTTCGGGTCACTCTTCGAATTTTCTGCCGCGGCAAGGGCTCGGAGTCGGAGGAGATTATAGCTACCTCTTCCTCGATGGCTTGGCTGTTTCCCGTGTCTTCCTGAAAGGAGTTAATATCAGTGAAGTGATGATAAAAGAGTCAAACGGTTAAAAGTTACCTCTTCTTCATCGTCATCAGAATCTTCAAGTCTTAACATATCGGAGACGCTCGGCTTCCTCTTCCTTGATGTTCCTGTCTTGGCGGCTTTTCTTTCGGCTCTCTTGGCATACAGCTTGTTTGGCAGCCTCATGGTCATACTTGACCTTCCAGAAGTTGTCATTGGCCTGTGAAAAATGATAAAGAGTTATGAGTAAAAGCAAGGTATAACACAGTAAAGAGTATTTATTAAGGTTGATGACTCACTACAGGGGCCGGGTTCTTCTTGCAGAAGGGAAGTAAGCCAAAGGCGTTACTAGTCACTGTGCCCTCTTTCAACAAAGTCTGGGTCGTAGCCTCCACCGCCTCATCTGGTAAGTCGTTAGGGCTATGACGCAGGGGGTCATCCTTCTCTTCTGAGTAAGTACACATTAAGCCGGGGCGACGGCTTAACGGTATCACTCGCCAAGCAACCCAGACTCGGACCAGGTCGATGCCATCTAAGCCGTTCCCCAAAAGAGCTTTGATTTTCTTAATAGTAGGGGTGAGTGGCAGACGTTCAACAGCAGTCAACTTGTCCGGCAGCGGGTGGTTGGATTCAAGGCGCAAGGCGCGAAAGTCGGGCAGTGGGTTTTCACCAGCCGGAGAAGTGTCCTGGCAATAGAACCACGTCTGGTTCCAATCCTTTGGATGACTCGGCGATTCAAAGATAAGGGAAAAGATCTCTCCGATGTCAATCGAGATGCCCCCGAAGTTCCAGACTGGTCCGTTAACGCGCTCGTTCTGCCGGTTTAAATAGAACAATTCTCTGAACAAAAGTAGGTTGGGCTCTTCTCCAAGGTAGACCTCGCAGAAGACTTGGAAGTTGCAAATATTTGACACGGAATTGGGCCCGATGTCTTGAGGTCTTAGGTCAAAGAATTGCAAAACATCCCTGAAGAATTTTGAACCGGGCGGAGCAAATCCCCGGCTCATATGATCAGTGAAAATGATCACCTCCCCCTCTTTGGGATGAGGTTTGTCTCAGATGGGTCAGGAGCGCGATAAGACATGATCTCCTTCTTGGGCAGATAGCCGGATTTCACAAATTCAGACAATGTGCTCTCTGTGACAACGGACTTGACCCAGTTACAGGTCAGAGGAGCCTTGGGAACCTTAGGTGCCATTACGCAAGTGGAAGCCTATGACAAAATAAAGAGATTCGGGTTCAACTTTAACCCGGAGGAGAACATTATTAATTTATTCAAGATGGCGGCTTAAGAAGGGGCCTAATGACATAAGGGTAACTGTGCAGTGATATTTAAGCCGCTACAGGTGTCAAGGGCAGTTAAATTTTCTTAAGTCGCTGGAAGCAAGCAAGGTTGACAAATCAGTATCATTTTCTTAAACCGGACACACAAATGACCATGGTTAAACAAATTCAACAGCGGCAGTTTTTTGACTAAGTGTGGCACAAACAGGTTTCACAAGTTGCAGGTATTATTTTGGATCAAACAGTCGTTCTAATAGAAAATTTTCTAGACCTAAAAACAGGGCATAGAAGTTCATACATTCGAGGGAGGCTTCTAAACAAGGGAAAACAGATCTGTTTGTATTCAGGATAAGCGCAAACAATCACCGCAACAGTTTTACGCTATTTTGACGATCTAAATAGGGCATTGGAGGTGAAAGCGGTCAAGGGTTTGGCTCAGGCGGTTGAACATCGACGAACTCGAAGAAGCTCTAATGCAGATCTAAGAAAAGGGAAAGAGAGGAACTTACGGATGTGGACGGGCTGCGGAGGTTCGCTGTCGATTTCTGGTCAGATTCAGGTTGATGCAGCGGCCTGAGTCGATGAAGACGAGGGGCTCGACGGCGGTGGCGGCGGAGCTCGAGAGACAGAGAGGCAGCGAGAGGAAGAAGAGGACTGAAAGGGGGGGGGGAATGGAGGACCTAGGTCGTGCCTATTTATAAGGGAAGGCCGACTGAGACGGCGCGAGAAACGAGGAGACCAAACATCATTATCCAGCGGCCCCGATGCCTCGATTTTCGGAAGGGTCAGTAAAGGCAAAGATCCGTTGGAGGATACGACGGAGTAAAATATGAATTTAATTCAATATGACGTCACGGCGGGTTAACACAAATCCAGAAGATGACGTCATGGCGGGTTAAAACCTTTGCACACGCAGAAGACTGAAGACTTATTTCTTAAGGTGTTTTAAGATTGACATGAACCGGTTCAAATCAATCTGGGGCCTAATGTTGGGGATGTAACTAATTGTGTAAGCCGCCCAGGAGGGGCCGGGTTACGCAATGAGGGACTCATCAGAAGAAGCCCAAGACCAAGCATGAAGACGGCGGTTCAATAAAGGGTCTAAGGCCCATAGGCGACTTAAGGCCCATAGTGGTAAACCGCCATGATGGCATTACTTGTATCATAAGGTAGAATTAACTAGTCACCGAGCCGACATTGTCTATGAGCCGGCCGGGACTCTGTAGGACGCAGGGCGTCAACCCATGTATATAAGGGAACGACCCGCCGGCGGCTTAGGGCAAGAAACAACTCATCGAGAGCCGGGCATAGCGTGTCTCGCTCCCTGGTCATCGAAACCTCAGCAATACCAACCCAACTAAACGTAGGCCTTACCTTCACCGTAAGGGGCCGAACTAGTATAAACCCTCTCGTGTCCTTTGTCCCGATTAACCCCTTTAAGCTTCCTAGTTGCGATGGCTCCACGACTAAGTCCTTACAAGAGGACATCTGCCGTGACAATTCCACGACAGAGAGTGTATATATGTTCATTATCTACCGTCCTAACTAGCACATATAAGTTGTATTTGTTGCAATAAGTTACCGTTGATTTACAGATCGTGGGCGCCCGAGTCACACACTTAACAAATTAGCCGTACATTTTCTAAATCATTGCATGACATGTTTAGACAGCTTGATACCAAGTTGTTAGCTTTATGCTTATCCTCCTTTCCTGAGTTTCGCATGTGTTCTCTGTAGATGCCGAGTAGCAGCGACAACACTCATGCTTCAGGCGATGTATCTTCATCTGATTCCGACAACCCTAGGTCTTCAGCAGATGATGAGGGATCAAGTAATCTGGAACGGGATGAGCTACAACAATTACCCTTCCGGTAAGGACACGCAGGAACGCTCCAAGGAAGCCCACACACCAGCCTAAAGGTGTATATGAAGTAACTGACATCTATTTAAAGTCTTGGTCTCCAACTAAACCAGATAAAGCACGCACGAGGTTCAGGAGCGTGTGTGGATTAGTTGGCAGGGCAAGGGTCAAGATTAATCTGTCGGGGTTTCGAAAGGCTGATAACCCACAAGTATAGGGGATCGCAACAGTTTTCGAGGGTAGAGTATTTAACCCAAATTTATTGATTCGACACAAGCGGAGCCAAAGAATATTCTCAAGTATTAGCAGCTGAGTTGTCAATTCAACCACACCTGGAAACTTAGTATCTACAACAAAGTATTTAGTAGCACAGTAATATGATAGTGGTGGTAGCAGCAACAAAAGTGAAGACAGCAAAAGTAATGTTTTTGGTATTTTTGTAGTGATTGTAACAATAGCAGCAGGAAAGTAAATAAGCGAGAACCAAAGATATGGAAAACTTCGTGAGGCATCGGATCAGTGATGGATAATTATCTGGGATCACGGTTCATCATGTAATAGTAATAACATAGGGTGACACAGAACTAGCTCCAATTCATCAATGTAATGTAGGCATGTATTCCATATATAGTCATACGTGCTTATGGAAAAGAACTTGAATGACATCTTTTGTCCTACCCTCCCGTGGCAGCGGGGCCTATTGGAAACTAAGGGATATTAAGACCTCCTTTTAATAAAGAACAGGAACAAAGCATTAGCACATAGTGAATACATGAACTCCTCAAACTATGGTCATCACCGGAGTGGTCCCGATTATTGTCACTTGGGGTTGCGGATCATAACACATAGTAGGTGACTATAGACTTGCAAGATAGGATCAAGAACTCACATATATTCATGAAAACATAATAGGTTCAGATCTGAAATCATGCCACTCGGGCCCTAGTGACAAGCATTAAGCATAGCAAAGTCATAGCAACATCAATCTCAGAACATAGTGGATACTAGGGATCAAACCCTAACAAAACTAACTCGATTACATGATAAATCTCATCCAACCCATCACCGGCCCAGCAAGCCTACGATGGAATTACTCACGCACGGCAGTGAGCATCATGAAATTGGTGATGGAGGATGGTTGATGATGACGACGGCGATGAATCCCCCTCTCCGGAGCCCTGAACGGACTCCAGATCAGCCCTCCCGAGAGGTTTTAGGGCTTGGCGGCGGCTCCGTATCGTAAAACGCGATGATTTCTTCTCCCTGGTTTTTTCTCTCTGAAAGTAGATATATAGAGTTGGAGTTGGCGTCGGAGGGCATCCAGGGGGCCCACGAGGTAGGGGGCGCGCCCTAGAGGGGGGGGAGCCCCCCACCCTCGTGGACAGGGTGTGGGCCCACTGGTCTTCATCTTTGGCGAGGATTTTTTATTATTTTTTCTAAGATGTTCCGTGGAGTTTCAGGTCATTCCGAGAATATTTGTTTTCTGCACATAAAACAACATCATGGCAATTCAATAAAAACAAATGTCGATCCGGTTAGTTCCATTCAAATCATACAAGTTAGAGTCCAAAACAAGGGCAAAAGTGTTTGGAAAAGTAGATATGACGGATATGTATCAAAGGCTGACACAGAAACACGGCAAAGGATAGTCCGGGAGATCATGGATCACTTCAATGTTCTAGAGCAGTGGAGAATGCAGGTGGAACATGTTGCACTGAAGAAGGCTAGGGATGCTTGTAGAAACTTGATGCACGTGTTGTACAAGAAGTACTTGAGTGAAGCCAAGGACCCAATCCCCACATACCCCAAATTACAAAGGCAGACTAGGCAGAATTCAAAAGGGTCAGGGCAACTACAGAGTTTGCTAATAAGAGTGCCAAAGCAATCGGAACTTCAGAAGAGGAACACACACCCCCACCGTTTGGGTGTGGCAGGATACTACAACATGAAACTGATATGGGAGCAGGAGGACAAAGATGCAGTAGCTGCGGGTGGGAAATTGGCCTTTAGTGAAATCAGGGGCGAATGCGCTAGAGACTACTTGGGGGCACGTGCAAGGAGGCGTGATGATGAAACTTATTACTTTGAAAACTCACATGACGAAAAACTATATTGCATGATGTTAAAGGCTTCTGAGATCCTTGGAAGGTTCTACAGGATCTCAGGGCCATATGACATTCTGTCCGATGCTCTGGAAACAAGAGAGCCCCCTAGCCGTGCAAGGGGTATAGGTGTTTATGTCCCGCACAAGAGGGCTTTCACACTCAGCAAAGAAGAGAGGCTCAACATGAAAAAGCGAGGAGTGAAATGAAGCAGAATGAATTGTATGAAAGGTTGAGGAAGGACATGTATCCGACTATTCAAAAGGAAATTGAGGAGTCAATGATGATGCAAAAGACTCTAACACGGACAGATAGCCAGCAGATGGGAGGGGAGGTGGGCATGGACGATGCTGGTTATTGCGCGACAACACCACACAAGAGTAGTTGTGCATCACCGACCCAAATGACATCGAGACCGCAATTGCTCATGATGATGCTATATCTGATCTATCTGGAATGAAAGACAGACTGAAGGGCATGCTTACACATTATGAAGGTACGTTAAAATGTGCAACGACCTGGGTTTGCCCACCCTTCTTGGAAGAGGGCCACTTGTTGGACAATGTGCCATTGAAGCCGGGCTGTGTGAAGTGCTACGTGACTGAAGTAAAGCCTGGACTCAATGAATTTTCCCTGAAGAATGTCCTAGGGGACTTTAATGATCATAGGACCTTGGGAGAAACACTGTTACGTCACATCCAGTGGCCACAAAAGGAAATAGACTTCATGGATGAGATCCTTGAAGCCCCGCCAAGAGCAACCAATGTCGCCCTTCAACCGGTGACGCTCTCCTTGCCACAACAACTCTCGTGTGCTTCCCCCAAGGAACCTAATACTCGTAATCCAATGGCTGACGCATCAACCTGTGATCAGCCCGCCCGACTTTGTGCCGTACATGCCATGCCATCGTCCTCCCCAGAGTAGCCAGTGGAAAGGCCTACAGCTGCTGAAGATGCACCACTGGTTCATATGCCGCTGAAGCAGTAGGGGGAGACCCAGCTGCACCACATGCTCAGCAGACCAACCTAGTGGAACAGAGTGCTAAGCAGTCTGATTCTTTAGAACCGCCTGCTAAGCAGTCTGTAGGTCCAAAACTGACTGCTCATCAGTCCATCGGTCTGCAGCAGCGTGATCAGCATACCAATGCATGAGCACTGCCTGCTCAGCAAACCAACGTGTTGGCACAGCCTCCTCAGCACACCAACAAGTTGGCACCACCTGCGCAGAAACCCGACATAGCTTCAACGCATGGTCAGTAGTCCGATGCCTCTGCTCCCATAGCCCAGCAGTCCGTCATAGCAGCACCGCCAGCTCAGTAGTCCGGCATAGCTAAACCGTCTGCTAAGCAGTCCGTCGAAGCTTTACCTCTGCTCTGCAGTCTACCTTTCAGCCATCCAGACCTTGGACCAGAAGTGCTTCAAGTACCAAGAAGGAAGCGGGCAAAACGGCTGCACCCATGAGGAAGCGTGCCCCGAGAGCAAAGAGGAAAGAGAATGATTGCCTCTTACTTAAAGCACGCATCACCCAGAACCAAATTAACAAGTTGTTCAAATCAGAGAGTAATATTATTTCTAACGGCATGAATGATGCAGAAATAGATTTGGTGCTTGTTAAAAATAAAGTAGACGTACTTGAAGCACGCAATTACGTCCATGTCCAGCCATTTCTTGTTGGCGAATACTTTGATGAGTGCAATTCCAGTTGCCGTGAGTTACATAAATATTGCATGGATCAAATGTTAGCAGGTCATCATGTTCTGCTAGTCTGCTACAACAAAGATCATTTCTGACACGATGTTGGTTCCATCAGTGTGAATTTTGAGGACTTACACCTCTTCTTCAACTTCAACGAGCTCGATGACACTCTTGTTAGATGCCTGACTTTGTAAGTACTTAACAAACTCTGATCGACTTCTCCATACAAGGTTGTAAATGATAAACAGGTAACTACATTTTATTCCTCTCAAGGGATTGAATGCGCAGAGAAGAAAAAGGGAGAGTGTGTATTTCTTAGATCCTGCATTAGCAAATGGCACAACATTACATGGTAAGGATCAACGGGAGTGGGCCATTAACACGCCGCCTGCTCAAAACACATCCCATGCGTAATCATTTCTCTGGCTATATCATGAATGGTAAGTCAAATAAACAACCATGCATACACTGATTGTCTTTTAGATTTCGACATAATTCATAAGTTCATGGCTTTCCTAATATGTAGCAATCACTGGATCTTGGTATTCATTGTTCCAAACAAGAACACAGTTTACTACATGGATTCTCTCAGAGAGTTAACAAACGCAAAGGATCTGACGCATCTTCAGCAATTCATGGATAGTTATTGAATTATATGATGTTGAAATTAATTTGCATTCATATCTGGTTCAATAATTGATGTTGTCAAAATTCATCTTCATTTGCAGTGTGCTCGCATTGTGGAAAACTAAACCAGGGAACCTGTTCAAGAGGGTACTACCTCTGTAGCACGAGATCGTTTCTCCGGTAACACACCGAAATCCGTTATTTTCAGAAAATGTATCCAATAGTTTGTAAATACCTTTTCTTACGCTAGTAAAATGTTCAAGCTTCTAAATAAACCTCTTTCTATTTCTGTCCAAGGAAAAAAATACATCTAACACCGGTTAGGTTGTTCCTAACAGGACAAATACATGACTAATTATGTACAAAATATTTCAGTGTCCTCAGCAACAAGCAGGGACCAACCTTTGTGGATACTATGTTTGCACACACATGATCTCCATCTTCAAATCTGCTCATAGTTGTGAAGATGCTTGCGAATTAGTACCAGTAAGTCTACCTTATTTAATATCTTCTGCTCCACTCATATGGCACATTCTGATCTTAAAAATACTGGAGCTCATCTTAGAACCGAGGACCCCTGAACCGCTCCCTGCTGGTGAATTGTTGATGGTTCGGAGATCTATCAACGACTTCTTCCTGAATCACTACATCAATCCCACTGGTGATAATGAAGATTTCAGCATGCCTTCTCCTGAAACATTGAGTAATAGTTTCTAAACATATACACATGGATCCATTGTTTTCCATCTAACGAGGTCTTCGTATTTCGTACACTATGATTAATTACGTAATGCATATATATGTCGACAAATCATTGGAATTTAGCTACCATTTGTTCAATTGCAATTGTTGCAAAATTTGATGAATGTTCTTCCTGTGGACACTATTTGTTCAATTGCATATTGTGGCGAATTTTCTTTTTGCATGCCGATTCAAATGGGATATTTTTGCTTTAACCTGGCAATTGCTCCGCACATGGTTCAACTAAATGAGTGTGTGCAATCCACATCGGAAAGCATACGTCAATCGTAGCGGAACCGTCGGTGATACACAGCAGATCGCAGATGATTTGTAGCACTACTACGTGTGCGTAGGGGCTCCGAAACCATTTGTGATACCACATTATCGCACACGTGTGCTCAAAGTAAACCGTGCCCAATGTAAAATACAATCTCAGTCGTAAATTTTTCAGGAAACGTGCCGAACGAAAAGCACACGTCACTCTTACCGCAATCGACAGTGATATACAACAAATCACAAACGGTCTGCAACACTTGTATGTGTGCGAAGGGGCTCCTGAACCATTTGTGATAGAAAATTATCGCACACGGTAAATATTCGGAAAACGTGTGCGATGGAGTCATGCATGCAGACGAGTTCCGCAAAAAACTCGTGTGTGATGGGGCACATATCGCACACAGTTCATATGTTGGCCCGTGTGCCTTACATACTGTTTCCCAAACGGTTCATTACAATACACCGTTTGGTTTTACCGTGTCATTAGAAACGTTTAATCACCAATCCCACGCGTGTGACGGAATTTGGTGTGTGCTGCATCGCATACGATTACATTTGGCAAGGCCTCTGCATCATGGCTCCCTATCCCCGACGGTTTTTGGGTCGTGTGGGAAGGACCCCCCCCCCCCATCGCACTGATAATCCCCAAGTGCAGGGAATCAACATAGCAATTCCCAAAGGTTGAAGTGATAAGTATGGAGTGTCGAACCCACAAGGAGCTAAAGGTAAGATCAATATTCTCTCAAGTCCTCTCTGCCACTGATATGACTCTCATTACACGAGCGTTTGCTTCCAACTAGAAACGAGAAATAAAACTACATTGTGGGTATGAAGAGGATAACTTTGTATGATATCGGAGAGATAAAACATAAAAGTAGGTGTTGTTATCATAAAGTTAGAATATATTACTAAATATTATAAATAGCGAGTGTGGAACAATGATGGGTCAGTGTGCGGAATTATCCTAGGCAATCGTTAACAAGACCGATAGTCGTCATTGCAATTACATATGAGGGAGAGGCATAAGCTAACATAATTTCTCTTCTTGGATCATATCCACTTATGATTGGAACTCTAGCAAGCATCCGCAACTACTAAAGATCATTAAGGTAAAACCCAACCATAGCATTAAAGCATCAAGTCCCCTTTATCCCATACGCCACAACCCCCTTACTCGGGTTTATGCTACATCACTCAAGCAACCCACTATAAGCGAATCATGAACGTATTGCAACACCCTACAGCGGGAATCCCTCACGCTTGCGCGACACGGAGGGCACAATAGGACAGCACCAAAATAAAACATACAACTCGTACCAATCTAGATCACCAATCAACCTAAAGATAAAGGATATCTACTCAAAACATCATAGGATGGCAACACATCATTGGATCATAATATGTTGCATAAAGCACCATGTTCAAGTAGGGATTACAACAGGGTGCGGGAGAATGGACCGCGTAAAAGAGATGAGGATGGTGATGTTGATGAAGACGATCACCGCGGCGATGATTCCCCTCCCGATGGCACTCCAGCGCCACCGAGAGAGAGGAGGAGAGGTTCTCCACCTTGTGCTTCCTCCTCCATGGCATCCCCCCTAGATGGGGAGAGGTTCTCCCTCTGGTGCTTGGCCTTCATGGCGATGATGGCCCCTCCAGGATCCTCCTCCATGGCCTCCGGTGATGATGGCCCCCTCCGACAGGGTGCCGGAGAGGGCCTAGATTGATTTCTCTTGGCTACAGAGGCTTGCGGCGGCGGAACTTTCGATCTAGGTTATTTTCTGGGGGTTTCTGTATTTATAGGAATTTTTGGCGTCGGTTTCACCTCAGGGGGGGTCTCCGAGTCGTCCACGAGATAGGGGGGTGCGCCCAGGGGGGGTAGGGCGCGCCTTCCTCCCTCGTGGATGGCTCAGGACTCTTCTGGTCCATCTCCGATGCTCCATGGGCTTCTTCTGGTCCATAAAAAATCGTCAAAAATTGGCACGTCAATTGGACTCCATTTGGTATTCCTTTTCTGCAAAACTCGAAAACAAGGAAAAAACAGAAACTGGGCTCTAGGTTAATAGGTTAGTCCCAAAAATCATATAAAATAGCATATAAATGCATATAAAACATCTAAGATGGATAATATAATAGCATGAATACTTCATAAATTATAGATACGTTGGAGACGATCAAGCATCCCCAAGCTTAATTCCTGCGTCATTCCTCGAGTAGGTAAATGATAAAAGAAATAATTTATGAAGTGTGAATGCTAGTAGGTGCACAAGTTTGATCAATGATAATTTCAATCACCTTTTCTAGCATCATTATCATAACAGTAGCTCATCTCATAAAACTTTTCATGATGAAGTAACAAGTTATTCTCATGTTAAAGTGTAGATCATAAACTTCCTTGAAAACTAACAAACAGTGCTCTTAGTCATCAAACAATTGCAATCCATCTTATTTTCGGGAAGTGTCTATGTAAGAGCTTTGATTCAGCAAACTCCACATACTCAACTGTCATTTAATCTTTCACAATTGCTAACACTCATGTGATATTTATGGGTTCAAAGTTTTAATCGGACACAGAGAAAGATAGGGGCTTATAGTTTCGCCTCCCAACCATTTACCTCAAGGGTAATGCCAACAATTACAATTTATGAAAACCTACATCCAAGTGGATATATATCCGGATCGCTCCAACACAAAGTGCTTACCAAAGGAAAAAGTGTAAAAAGGAAAGGTGATGATCACCATGACTCTTGTATAAGGGTAGAAGCCCTTCGCAGAGGGAAGTAGAGGTTTTCATGCGCTTTTATGGTTGGATGCACAAAATCTTAATGCAAAAGAACGTCACTTTATATTGCTTCTTGTGATAAAGACCTTTATTATGCAGTGCATCGCTTTTATTTCTTCCCTATCACAAGTTCGTATAAAGCTTATTTTCTTCGCACTAATAGATCATACATATTTAGAGAGCCATTTTTATTGCATGCACCGATGACAACTTACTTGAAGGATCTTACTCAATCCATAGGTAGGTATGGTGGACTCTCATGGCAAAACTGGTTTAAGGGATGTTTGGAAGCACAAGTAGTATTTCTACTTGGTGCAAAGAATTTGGCTAGCATGAGAGGGAAAGGCAAGCTCAACATGTTGGATGATCCAAGACAATATAACGTTTCGGATATAGGAAAACATAACCCATTAAGTTGTCTTCCTTGTCCAACATCAACCTTTTAGCATGTCATATTTTAATGAGTGTTCACAATTACAAAAGATGTCCAAGATAATATATTTATATGTGAAATCTCTCTTCCTTCAATATTCTTTCATGAATTGTTCAAGTGACCAATTATGCGTTTGCTAACTTTCAATAAGTTTACTACCTATACTTATTCTGTGTGAAGTCATTACTCCCCATGGTATAAGCATATGAAACATATATAAATTCAGATTTATGATATTCAATTCATTCAACCGTTTACTCATAGGATATATGTGAAGCACGTGAGTAAATGACAAACTACTCCAAAAGGTAAAAGTGAAGAACACTGAGTAGTCAAATAATTAACTAGCCATGGGAGGATTCCTTTTCATTCAAGATTTCTGTCGGGGAAAATCGACACCTATGGAATCACTGGGATCCCTTCTACGGTTGGCGGGCGCGAGGTTGTGCAAAGAGCGGGTCTGACAGGAAGCACACGGATCGTTTACCCAGGTTCGGGCCGCGAGGATGCGTAAAACCCTAGTCCTGCTTTGGTGGATGCATTGAGTGTTCTTGTGTTCTTGAGCTAGCTATGGGGTGTAATCTGCCCAAAAGATCTGAATCCTTCTCCTGGTCGCCTCGGGCCTCCTTTTATAGGAAAAAGGGGTTGCCACAGTGGCACACAGGAGGTGGAAAGGTCTACAGTCGATAAGCATATCCTCTGGTACCGTCGGACAAACGCATTTAATGCGCTGCCGACATGCTCCTCTAACTTTATCGGGGACGGCAAAGAAGCACGTCCCAGCTGTCGCCGCCTCGCTCGGTTCCGACGCGCATCCGAGTTGATGAGGCGTTGCTGCGCCACGTTGGCTGGCTGGCTGTTGGGCTGGCGCGGTGGTGGAGCCTTCACGAAGGGTCACATGCCACCACGCACGTGCTTGCTGAGTCGGTGTTGAGGCCGCCTGTCGCCACGCAGGTGCCTGCCCAGCTGGTTGAGCTAACTGCTGCTTGGGGACGGCGGTGGAATCTTGGCAGGCGCGGGCCTGGCTGTGGCCCCGTTGAGGCCCTCGGCAAGGGTCTTGCCGGGGGGCCGGCAAGAGTCTTGCCGTGGCGTTGTAGTCGTCCCGAGCAAGGCGCGTGCCTGGGGTCTTGTGGATTTCCTCGGCTAGGATCCCGCCAAGGGTCACCGTCTTCTGGTCCTCATCTGATCCTGTGTATTTATGATCTTGACAAAGATCTGCATGCCACCACGGAGGTTCCTCCCGAGCCCTGGTTCCAATGTAGTTGTTGACGGTGTTTGGAACCCTAGGGCTCAAGGGTGGCTCGCTCTGCTAGCATTGGGCAAGTTGCCCGGCAAGGGTCTTGCCGGGGCATTCCACCTCGCCCCTTTGCTCTTTTATGCTTCTAGTCTCGGCGTTGCTTTGTTTGCCTTGTGCTTCGGTTTCCCTCTGGCTTCCCTCCCCTGCTTTCTTAAGTGTGGCCGCGGGCGTGGCTCTGACTGCCCGTGCACAAGTAAAGGGGTCAAAAGGAGAGCCCCTACTTTTGTACACCGACAGGAGCCCCTAGGCCTCGGCCACACATAAGCACGACGCGTTGTTGGGCTAGGCCCAGAACGGTGCGCGGGCGGGTGGGGCGGATTTTATCGCAGTAACTTTTCGTCTACTGTGCTTCCCCATGACCCGTGTTGAACGCGTGACGTGGAGGGTCGTGCGTGACGTGGGGGTCATGCGTGGGGCGGTTCCCGCACGCATGCGTCACATCGCAGTTAATGGGAAAAGAGGCGGCACGCGCCTTACCCGTAAAAAGGAATAACCGCGGGCGCGCTGCTCATTTACCCTCCGCGCTTTCCCCAATCTCGGAACCGCCGTCCACTTCTTCCTCCCTCTTAAGATCTTGCCTTCGCTTGCTGCCGCCGCACCTTCGCCATCCTTCATTCCTCACCTCCCGCAGCCACCATGGCACCCAAGATCAGCAGAGGCAAGGGAGTGGCCAAGGATGCCGGGACGAACGAGCCGCTGGAGAGCGAGTTGGCGGTGCGGCGGACGCAGTCCGCCTACTTCCCCACGGCGGTCGACGTAGTCCACCTCCGAGACTACTTCAAGCACTTGTGGGAGTGCAAGATGGGGGGAGACGACGGGGCACCCGGCCACGCGCGTCATCCCTGTTGCCTTCACCGAGGCCGGCCCGAATCGTTACCCGTTCTTTGTCGACTACTTTTCTTGCGACCTCTGCCCCCCTTCTCAGATTTCTTCAGTGACATCATGCACACCTATGGCTTCCACCTTTTGGATTTTACCCCAAATGTTGTGGCGTGCATGGCTCTTTTTGCGCACCTCTGCGAGGGCTTCGTCAGGGTGCATTCCAACACGGCGCTCTTCCGCCACTACTTCTTCCCTCGGATCCAAAAGGGGGGCGCCATTTCCGGTTGTGTCGCCTGGATCCCAAGGTCCAAGGGGGCATACCCGGAGGGCACTCAGAAGGAGAGGTGGGAGGAGTGGCGGGGCCGGTGGTGCTGGATTGAGGAGGAGGATCCACCAGCATTCTACGAGGTTCGCCAGGCGCCGCCGGTTCGCCGAAGTGACTGGAGCGATGTTGATGCCGACGATGCAAAGCTCACGGTCCCCACCACCAGGACTCTTCGCCTCACCGAGGCCGGGCTTACCCTCGAGATGATCGGGGCAGATTTCATCGCCATCGAATCGCCCCGCTACACAACAACGGGAGGCCGGCCTGGCTTTTCACGAAAGCGGCTGACATCATGAGGCTTCGCCTCGGCCTCGACCACAACCTCACGATGATGGGGCACGCCCACTTTTGCCAGCGGCTCTTCCAGCTCGACATGAACCGCGACGGCAAGGTCGAGCGGTCCGGCAAGGCCGTGAAGGCCGCCGCGAAGGCCGGCAAGGTCGCCAAGGGGCCCTTGTTTAAGTTGCCGGCGGGGGTGGTCCCACTGAGCAACATTTCGCGTCGAAACGACATCATCGCCATGATGTCGGAGTTCAACGCGCACGGCCTCGTCCCAAATTGGGCCAAGCCACTGGAGGATCAGGTGTAGGAGTTTGTTGACACCCTGGAGGACAAGTACGTCCGTGATGAGCCGCGGCTCGTCCAGGACACCACCCAGGTGGAGCTGGACTACATTGCCGCCAGGGCGGCGGAGGCGGAGCTCGCCAAGGAGGCCGGTAGCACCGGCGGCGTGGAGGATAAGGTTGCGGTAGCCGCGGAGGAGAAGAAGCTTGGCCAGTGGGTGAAGTCCGCTGGGGAGGCCAGTAGCGCCTGCACCGGGGCCCCTATCATTGAGGATGTAGTCGATGAGTTGTCGGAGGAGGAGACCGAGGCTGTCGACCCTCCGGTCACGGGGAGAGGGCGAGTCCTGCGGCGGGCCACCTCCGGCGAGCCGGTCCGGCCTGGCAGGTGCTACCTCTTGAGCTTGCATTGGTTTTCCCCGAGAGGAGAGGATGATGCAGCAGAGTAGCGTAAGTATTTCCCTCAGTTTTTGAGAAGCAAGGTATCAATCCAGTAGGAGGCCACTCTCAAGTCCCTCGTACCTGCACAAAACGATAGCTACTCGCAACCAACGCGATTAGGGGTTGTCAATCCCTTCACGGTCACTTACGAGAGTGAGATCTAATAGATAGTATTTTTTGGTATTTTTGGTATAGAGATGCAAAGTAAAAAGTAAAAGGCAAAGTAAAAAAGCAAAGCAAAAGTAAAGTGATGGAGATTGATATGATGAGAATAGACCCGGGGGCCATAGGTTTCACTAGTGGCTTCTCTCGAGAGCATAAGTATTCTATGGTGGGTGAACAAATTACTGTTGAGCAATTGATGTAATTGAGCATAGTTATGAGAATATCTAGGCATGATCATGTATATAGGCATCACGTCCGTGACAAGTAGATCAAAACGATTCTCAAGATCTACTACTATTACTCCACTCATCGACCGCTATCCAGCATGCATCTAGAGTATTAAGTTAAAACAAGAGTAACGCCTTAAGCAAGATGACATGATGTAGAGAGATAAATTCATGCAATATGAAATAAACCCCATCTTGTTATCCTCGATGGCAACGATACAATATGTGCCTTGCTGCCCCTTCTGTCATTAGGAAAGGACACCGCAAGATCGAACCCAAAGCTAAGCACTTCTCCCATGGCAAGAACTACCAATCTAGTTGGCCAAACCAAACGGATAATTCGAAGAGAATTGCAAAGATAACCAATCATACATAAAAGAATTCAGAGAAGATTCAAATATTTTTCATAGATAGACTTGATCATAAACCCACAATTCATCGATCTCAACAAACACACCGCAAAAAGAAGATTACATCGAATAGATCCCCACAAGAGAGGGGGAGAACTTTGTATTGAGATCCAAAAAGAGAGAAGAAGCCATCTAGCTAATAACTATGGACCCGAAGGTCTCAGGTAAACTACTCACACTTCATAGGAGAGGCTATGATGATGTAGAAGCCCTCCGTGATGACGGCCCTCTCTCCGTGGAGCTCCTAACAGGCCCCAAGATGGGATCTCGTGGATCTGAGAAAGTTGCTGGCGGTGGAATTAGGTTTTGGCTCCGTGATCTGCTCGTTTGAAGTGCGTAGGTATATATAGGAGGAAGAAGTACACCGGTGGAGCTCCGAGGGGCCCACAAGGCAGGGGGGCACGCCCTAGGGGGGGCGCCCCCCACCCTCGTGACCGCCTCTCTGATGCCTTGGCGTAGGGTCCAAGTCTCCTGGGTCATATTCGGGAAGAAAATCACATTCCAGAAAGTTTTATTCCGTTTGGACTCCATTTCATATTCCGTTTCTTCGAAACACTGAAATAGGCAAAAAACAGCAATTCTAGGTTGGGCCTCCGGTTAATAGGTTAGTCCCAAAAATAATATAAAAGTGGAAAATAAAGCCCAATATAGTCCAAAACAGTAGATAATATAGCATGGAGCAATCAAAAATTATAGATACGTTGGAGACGTATCAGGCATCCTCAAGCTTAATTCCTGCTCGTCTTCGAGTAGGTAAATGATAAAAAGAGAATTTTTGATGCGGAGTGCTACTTGGCATAATTTCAATGCAAATCTTCTTAATTGTGGTATGAATATTCAGATTCAAAAGATTCAAGACAAAAGTTCATATTGACATAAAAATAATAATACTTCAAGCATACTAATAAATCAATTATGTCTTCTCAAAATAACATGGCCAAAGAAATTTATCCCTACAAATTCATATAGTCTGGCTATGCTCTATCTTCACCACACAAAGTATTTAAATAATGCACAACCCCGATGACAAGCCAAGCAATTGTTTCATACTCTAACTTTTCAAAACTTTTTTCGATCTTCATGCAATACATGAGCGTGAGCCATGGATATAGCACTATATGTGGAATAGAATGGTGGTTGTGGAGAAGACAAAAGAGGGGAAGATAGTCTCACATCAACTAGGCGTATCAACGGGCTATGGAGATGCCCATCAATAGATATGAATGTGAGTGAGTAGGGATTGCCATGCAACGGATGCACTAGAGCTATAAGTATATGAAGCTCATCAAAAGAAACTAAGTGGGTGTGCATCCAACTTGCTTGCTCACGAAGACCTAGGGCAATTTTGAGGAAGCCCATCATTGGAATATACAAGCCAAGTTCTATAATGAAAAATTCCCACTAGTATATGAAAGTGACATAACGAGAGACTCTTTATCATGAAGATCATGGTGCTACTTTGAAGCACAAGTGTGGTAAAGGGATAGTAACATTGTCCCTTCTCTCTTTTTCTCTCATTTTTTTATTTGGGCCTTTTTTCTCTTTTTTTATGGCCTCTTTTTTTCGTCCGGAGTCTCATACCGACTTATGGGGGAATCATAGTCTCCATCATTCTTTCCTCACTTGGGATAATGCTCTAAAAATGATGATCATCACACTTTTATTTTTCTTACAACTCAACAATTACAACTCGATACTTAGAACAAATATGACTCTATATGAATGCCTCCGGCAGTGTACCGGGATATGCAATGAATCAAAAGTGACATGTATGAAAAAATTATGAACGGTGGCTTTGCCACAAATATGATGTCAACTACATGATCATGCTAGCAATATGACAATGATGGAGCGTGTCATAATAAACGGAACGGTGGAAAGTTGCATGGTAATATATCTCGGAATGGCTATGGAAATGCCATGATAGGTAGGTATGGTGGCTGTTTTTAGGAAGGTATATGGTGGGTGTATGATATCGGCGAAAGGTGCGCGGTATTAGAGAGGCTAGCAATGGTGGAAGGATGGGAAAAAGTGCGTATAATCCATGGACTCAACATTAGTCATAAAGAACTCATATACTTATTGCAAAAATCTAGAAGTTATCAAAGCAAAGTATTATCGCATGCTCCTAGGGGATAGATTGGTAGGAAAAGACCATTGCTCGTCCCCGACCGCCACTCATAAGGAAGACAATCAATAAATAAATTATGCTCCGACTTCATCACATAACGATTCACCATACGTGCATGCTACGGGAATCACAAACTTTAACACAAGTATTCTTTAAATTCACAACTACTCAACTAGCATGACTAATATTATCACCTCCATATCTCAAAACAATTATCATGCTTCAATCTTTTCTTAGTATTCAACGCATTCAAAAGAAAGTTTCACAAATCTTGAATACCAAGCATATTAATATTAAGCAAATTACCATGTTATTAAAACTCTCAAAATAATCTAAGTGAAGCATGAGAGATCAATAGTTTCTTTAAAACAAACCACCACCGTGCTCTAAAAGATCTAAGTGAAGCACACAGAGCAAAATTATAACGCTCAATAAGATATAAGTGAAGCACATAGAGCAAAACTACATAGCTCAAAAGATATAAGTGAAGCACATAGAGTATTCTATCAAATTCCAATTCATGTATGGCTCTCTCAAAAGGTGTGTACAGCAAGGATGATTGTGTCACACTAACAAACAAAGACACAAATAATACAAGACGCTCCAAGCAAAATACATATCATGTTGGTGAATAAAAATATAGCTCCAAGTAAATTACCGATGGAAGTAGACGAAAGAGGGGATGCCTTCCGGGGCATCCCCAAGCTTTGACTTTTTGGTGTCATTGGATTATCTTGGGGGATGCATGGGCATCCCAAGCTTAGGCTCTTGCCACTCCTTGTTCCATAATCCATCAAAAGAATTCACCCAAAACTTGAAAACTTCACAATACAAAACTCAATAGAAATCTCGTGAGCTCCATTAGAGAAAGAAAACAAAAGGCCACTTCAAGGTACTGTAATGAACTCATTCTTTATTTATATTGGTGTTAAACCTACTGTATTCCAACTTCTCTATGGATTATAAATTATTTTACTAGCCATAGATTCATCAAAATAAGCAAACAACACACGAAAAACCGAATCTGTCAAAAACAGAACAGTCTGTAGTAATCTGTAACTAACGCAAACTTCTGGAACCCAAAAACTTCTACCAAAATTAGACGATCTAGAAAATTTGTTTATTGATCAGCAGCAATTGGAATCAGTATTTTATCACGTTCTGATGATCTTTAATAATTCGGGCACTGAACGCAAAGTTTCTGGAAATTACAGCAAGATCAAATAACTATCATCCAAGAAGATCCAATAGGTCTAACTTGGCACAAACACTAATTAAAACACAAACCACATCCAAACAGAGGGTAGATGGGTTATTTATTGCTAGACAGCAAGGATAAATATTGGGTTGTCTCCCAACAAGAGCTTTTCTTTAAAGCCTTTTTAGCTAGGCATTGAGATTTCAATGATGCTCACAAGAAAGACAAGAATTGAAGCACAAAGAGAGCATCATAAAACATGTGACAACCACATCTAAGTCTAACATACTTCCTATGCATAGGCATCTTATAGGCAAACAAATCAAGGCAAGCAAAAACTAGCATATGCAAGGAAGCGGAAAGAGACAATAGCAATCTCAACATAACGAGAGGTAAATTAATAGCATGAAAGTTTCTACAACCATATTTTCCTCTCTCATAATAATTACACGTAGGATCATAGGCAAATTCAACAAAATAGCCATCACAGAGTATATTCTCTTCACGATCCACATGCATGCAAAGTTGACACTCTTCCAAAATAGTGGGATCATCATTAACTAAAGTCATGATTTCTCCAAGCCCACTTTTAATATTATTGCAAACACTATTATCAATCTCATATTCATCATGGGGCTTAAATAAATTTTCAAGATCATAAGAAGAATCACCCCAATCATGACCATTGCAAAAAGTAGTAGACATAGCAAAACTAGCATCCCCAAGCTTAGGGTTTTGCATATTATTAGCACAATTGACATCAAGAGAATTTATTATAATAAAATCATTGCAATCATACTTTTTATTCAAAGATCTATCGTGAGGCACTTCATCACAATTTTCAGATTTACGAATTTCAGGCCAAAGCTTATAAAGATAATCTAGTGCATCCAAATCACTAGGAATTGGTTCATCATAATTGGATCTCTTAAAAAGATTGGCAAGCGGATGAGGATCCATAGATATTAGCTTCTTTGTTTAGGAATAAATACCCAACTATTTCAACCAAGCGAGAAAATGAGCCAAGAAAGACATAAAGGCAAACGGAAAAGAGGGCGAATAAAATGGCAAGGGTGAAGTGGGGGAGAGGAAAACGAGAGGCAAATGGCAACTAATGTAATGCGAGAGATAGGGATTGTGATGGGTACTTGGTATGTAGACTTTTTGTGTAGACTCCCGACAACGGCGCGGAAATTCTTCTTGCTACCTCTTGAGCTTGCGTTGGTTTTCCCGAGAGGAGAGGATGATGCAGCAGAGTAGCGTAAGTATTTCCCTCAGCTTTTGAGAACCAAGGTATCAATCCAAAGAGGAGGCCACGCTCAAGTCCCTCGTACCTGCACAAAACGATAGCTACTCGCAACCAACGCGATTAGGGGTTGTCAATCCCTTCACGTTCACTTACGAGAGTGAGATCTGTAGATAGTATTTTTGGTATTTTTTTGGTATAGAGATGCAAAGTAAAAAGTAAAAGGCAAAGTAAAAAGGCAAAGCAAAAGTAAAGTGATGGAGATTGATATGATGAGAATAGACTCGGGGGCCATAGGTTTCACTAGTGGCTTCTCTCGAGAGCATAAGTATTCTATGGTGGGTGAACAAATTACTGTTGAGAAATTGACAGAATTGAGCATAGTTATGAGAATATCTAGTCATGATCATGTATATAGGCATCACGTCCGTGACAAGTAGATCGAAACGATTCTGCGTCTACTACTATTACTCCACTCATCGACCGCTATCCAGCATGCATCTAGAGTATTAAGTTAAAAACAGAGTAATGCTTTAAGCAATATGTCATGATGTAGAGAGATAAATTCATGCAATATGAAATAAACCCCATCTTGTTATCCTCGATGGCAACGATACAATACGTGCCTTGCTGCCCCTATACATCCTTTGGGAAAGGACACCGCAAGATCGAACCCAAAGCTAAGCACTTCTCCCATGGCAAGAACTACCAATCTAGTTGGCCAAACCAAACGGATAATTCAAGAGACTTGCAAAGATAACCAATCATACATAAAAGAATTCAGAGAAGATTCAAATATTTTTCATAGATAGACTTGATCATAAACCCACAATTCATCGGTCTCAACAAACACACCGCAAAAAGAAGATTACATCGAATAGATCTCCACAAGAGAGGGGGAGAACTTTGTATTGAGATCCAAAAGAGAGAAGAAGCCATCTAGCTAATATTTATGGACCCGAAGGTCTGAGGTAAACTACTCACACTTCATCGGAGAGGCTATGATGATGTAGAAGCCCTCCGTGATGACGGCCCTCTCCGTGGAGCTCCTAACAGGCCCCAAGATGGGATCTCGTGGATACAGAAAGTTGCGGCGGTGGAATTAGGTTTTTGGCTCCGTATATGTTTGTTTGGGGGTACGTAGGTATATATAGGAGGAAGAAGTACGTCGGTGGAGCTCCAAGGGGCCCACGAGGCAGGGGGCGCGCCCTAGGGGGGGCGCCCCCACCCTCGTGACCGCCTCTCTGATGCCTTGGCGTAGGGTCCAAGTCTCCTGGGTCATATTCGGGAAGAAAATCACGTTCCTGAAAGGTTTATTCCGTTTGGACTCCATTTGATATTCCGTTTCTTCGGAACACTGAAATAGGCAAAAAACAGCAATTCTGGTCTGGGCCTCCGGTTAATAGGTTAGTCCCAAAAATAATATAAAAGTGGAAAATAAAGCCCAATATAGTCCAAAACAGTAGATAATATAGCATGGAGCAATCAAAAATTATAGATACGTTGGAGACGTATCAGCAGGGCCATGCAACCACGGCAAGCCCAGGAGGGGTCCGCGTGCCAGACAAGGGCCGCGGCGGTGAAGAAGTTGGTGAAGGCCGCGGTGGGGAAGAAGAAAGCAACTGCCTCTTCTTCGTCCAAGCGCCCTCGGACTCCATCAGCTTCCCCTCCTCCGGCAGATGTCGACGCGGAGGTCGTCTTCGACTTCGGTTCCCTCAGCCCAAGGAGGAAGAGGAAGACATCAGAAGAGGAGGTGGAGGATGAGTAAGTATCTTGCTCTCTTTTCTTTTTTTTGTCATCCTCGTCTCCTTAGACTGTGCCGCTTATCTTGAGTTGTTTCCATCTTTGCAGGGATGCAGAGACACTGGCCTAGAGGGTGAAGAGGGCCAGGGCTTTGGCGAGCGGCCAGCCCCTGGCAGGCACTTCCGGTACACCGCTGGTGGTGTTGAGCAGCCCGGACAGCAGCCCCCGGCACAGCCCCCAGCGTAAGTTCATCACTCACCCCTTGTCAATGTGTGTTGGGGGCACGATCTCTTGGCGCTGACCTTGCCGTGGTTGTAGGAGGAGGGTGGCAGCAGGAGGAGCCGTCGAGGGCTACCCCCAACATGCCGCTCCCATCGACCACGCCGCCCCGAGGGGCGTCCCCGGCAAGGGCGCCAAGCACCGAGCCCATGCACACGGAGGAGGAGGAGGCGAACTCGGGCGCTGGTGGCTTCGCCTCGGCGCCAAATGTTGGCGGGGAGGGGACCTCTGCTTCCCAGCCCGGCACAGGTAAGTCACTCACCTTCCGTCCCTGTTCCTTTTTCTCTTCTTTTTGGATCTTGGTCTTGGCTTCGCCTCATCCCCTTCTCGGTATCCAGATCCTTCCTCGGTGGATCCGGAGGATATAGACACCCTCATCGAGGATGTCGCCAAGGATGCCGCGGCGGAGGCCGAGAAGATCGCCACCGAGGAGGCCGCCAAGGGTGCCGCTGAGGCCGCCGCCAAGGGGCCTGCCGGGGAGCCCGGCAAGGCTGCTGCCGAGGAGGCCAACAAGGGGCCTGCCAAGGAGGCCGGCAAGACCGCTGCCGACGAGGAGGTGGCTGACGACCAACGTTCCTACTTCGCTACCTCTGGCTCAGGCAAGTACCTAAGGGTGAGCGAAGACCTGTTCGTCCACCTCCCAGGGACGGCGAGCACTGGGGCGCCCGTCGAGGGGGAGGTGTTCGATGACGAGGTGCTTGCCGCCGCCGGGCTTGAGGTTGTTAACGAGCCGAGCGCCGGTTGTGGCGGTTCCCAGGAAGAGCGGCTCCTCCAGGCCATGGGTGCCAACTTCCAGAAGCTCTGGGCGCTTCACCGCGCTCGCCTGGACAAGGCCAAGTCCAGGATGGCGGTGGTGGACAAGGCGGAGGCGGACCTCGAGGGGCATGTTGCCGAGGCGCAGGCTTGGTTCCGCCAGGCCCACAAGGACCTGAAGGCCGCCCAGGACGCGCTGGCTGAGCGCGACCTGGCGCTCGTCATGAAGCAGGCCGACATCAAGAAGTCCCAGGAACTAGCAAAGCAGGAGGCCGCTCAGGCTGAGGCCGCTCGGCACCAGCAGTAGGCTGCGCTAAACTCCCAGGAGGAGGACCTTGCTGCGCGCGAGGATAGGCTCGCCGCAACGCTCCGCAGCAAGGACGCGGAGGTGGAAAAACTCGTCGTGCAGCGGACCCAGGAGCTCGAGCAGAGGCACAAGGAGGCACTCAATGCCTGTGCTCAGTTCACGCCCGGCAAGGTGAAGGAGCTGGAGGTGGAGCGGGAAGAGCTGAAGGACCAGGTACTGAAGCTGTCCAAGGAGAAGGACACGCTCAACGGTGCCCTGGTGGAGGCGTAGGGCGCAGTCCTTGGCAAGGCTGAGCAGCTCTCCAAGGCCAACGACTCCATCAAAGACACAAGCGGAAGCTGGAGGGTCTTGAGGAGACGCTCTGGAGGCCAAGGCCCGGGAGGAGACCCTGGCCAAGGATCTGGAGGCCAAGAA
The DNA here is from genome assembly GCA_021605145.1 of Aegilops bicornis. Lineage (NCBI taxonomy): Eukaryota > Viridiplantae > Streptophyta > Magnoliopsida > Poales > Poaceae > Aegilops > Aegilops bicornis. The sequence continues at coordinate 376,395,619 of CM038675.1, read as the reverse complement.
GCAGCAGAGGAAGAATGAAGCCGCCAACCACGGGGATTTTGTGGATGGCGAGAATCGCTGGATTGGCCGCCTCGAAGACGTCGCCAGCAGGATCACCACGCAGCTGGCCACCATGGGGATGCCAAATGTGAGGTACACCCCGGAGCGCAACGCGAGCCCCAACGCCGAGCTGACCCTGTTCTTTGAGGGTGTCCATGGAGCCCTGGAGCATCTTCGCACCACCAGGGCGGCCTCGCTGGCCGATGAGGCCCGAAAGCTTTGTCGGGATGCCATGACCAAGGTCCTCACCAAGGTGGCGTACTGGAACCCCACCCTCGACTTCGACGCGGCACTGGAGGGCTTGCCGGAGGATGCTGACCTCGCGCCGCTCAAGGAGCGTATCAAGCCCATCATCAGCCATGTCGACGGAATTCAGAGGGTGGAGGGCGAGCGCCGGGATTAGGCACCCCGTTTCTTATCGTCGCTGCAGGTTCATGACCAAGACAATTTTTATCTTTAGTTAGAACCGCAGCAACAATTGATGTAATATAACTCCGCAGCACTTTGGATATTATGCATGTTACTTTCCTGTTCAATGCCCCCTTTGTATGTTCACCCTACGTTAATTGGGTAGGCTTGCCAGCGCGTAACCCAGGCCATGGCGCCTTGAGGACGGATCCCCAATAGCCTGCCGGGTATGCTTGCTGCCAGGCGAGCCACCTTACCGCCCTCAACGCGGCCGCTCGAACTGTCGAGCTTGACTTGAGTCAGAATCGAGAGCGTTGCTAATTCCGGAAGGCTACTCTGCCGCTCTTGACGCGGCCGCTTGAGCTGTTGAGCGGACTCGAAACAGAGCAAGGGCATTGACAATCGTGGAAGAGCCCCCTTGTGTGCAGGTTTTCCATACATAGGGCAGGACCTTCGAGGATAATAACCTTATATATAAAAAGAGATTTCTTAAAGTTTCGCACAACTTAGCTTTTCTGTCGTTGCACGGGCGTCCACCGCATCTGCAGATGGTGTCGTCAAGCTTGGTCATCTTCTTCCTTGGAACGACGGCCGCGATGGAGCCGCTGCTCCGATCAGACCAGATTTCCACATCTGCGAGCCCCCTACCTGGCGCGCCAAAGATGTCGGGGGAAATCGACACCTATGGAATCACTGGGATCCCTTCTACGGTTGGCGGGCGCGAGGTTGTGCAAAGAGCGGGTTTGACGGGAAGCACACGGACCGTTTACCCAAGGTTCGGGCCGCGAGGATGCGTAAAACCCTAGTCCTTCTTTGGTGGATGTATTGAGAGTTCTTGTGTTCTTGAGCTAGCTACGGGGTGTAATCTGCCCAAAAGATCCGAATCCTCTCCTGGTCGCCGCGGGCCTCCTTTTATAGGAAAAAGGGGTTGCCACAGTAGCACACAGGAGGTGGAAAGGTCTACAGTCGATAAGCCTATCCTCTGATACCGTCGGACAAACGCATTTAATGTGCTGCCGACGTGCCCCTCTCACTTTATCGGGGATGGCAAAGAAGCACGTCCCAGCTGTCGCTGCCTCGCCCAGTTCCGACGCGCGTCCGAGCTGATGAGGCATTGCTGCGCCACGTTGGCTGGCCGCTGGGCTGGCGCGGTGGTGGAGCCTTCACGAAGGGTCGCATGCCACCGCGCAGGTGCTTGCTGAGTCGGTATAGACGCCACCCGTCGCCACGCAGGTGCCCGCCCAGCTGGTTGAGCTAACAGCTGCTTGGGGATGGCGGTGGAGTCTTGGCAGGCGCGGGCCTGGCTGTGGCCCCGCTGATGCCCTCGGCAAGGGTCTTGCCGGGGGCCCGGCAAGGGTCTTGCCGTGGCGTTGCAGTCGTCCCCAGCAAGGCGCTTGCCGGGGGTCTTGTGGATTTCCTCGGCTAGGATCCGGCCGAGGGTCGCCATCTTTTGGTCCTCATCTGATCCTGTGTATTTATGATCTTGACAAAGATCTGCATGCCACCACGGAGGTGCCTCCCAAGCCCTGGTTCCAATGTAGTTGTTGACGGCATTTGGAACCCTTGGGCTCAAGGGTGGCTCGCTCTGCTGGCGTTGGGCAAGTTGCCCCGGCAAGGGTCTTGCAGCGGGAGTCCACCTCGCCCCTTTGCTCTTTTATGCTTCTGGTCTTGGTGTTGCTTTGTTTGCCTTGTGCTCCGGTTTCCCTCCGGCTTCCCTCCGCTACTTTGTTAAGTGTGGCCGCGGGCGCGGCTCTGACTGCCCGTGCACAAGTAAAGGGGTCAAAAGGAGAGCCCCTACTTTTGTACACCGACAATTTCAGATCCAATGATTTTATTCAAACAGCAAGTAAAATTGAAAATACGCTCCAAGCAAAACACATATCATGTGATGAATAAAAATATAGCTCCGAGTAAGGTATACCGAGAGTTTTGAAGACGAAAGAGGGGATGCCTTCCGGGGCATCCCCAAGCTTAGGCACTTGATTCTTACTTGAATATTACCTTCGGGTGCCTTGGCATCCCCAAGCTTAGGGTCTTTCCGCTCCTTATTCTCCTCATATCGATATCTCACCCAAGGCTTGAAAACTTCAATCACACAAAACTTAGCGGAACTTAGTGAGATAGGTTAGTATGATAAAGAGTAAACAATTCACTTTGGTACTATCAAAGACAAGGTTCATAATTTTTCTCACATAATTCCTATTGTACCATATCATTTCTACAATTTATATTGAGAAATATAAGCCATAGAAACTAGAAAACAAGCAAACTATGCAATGAAAACAGAATCTGTCGGAAACAGAACAGTCTGTAACGATCTGAACAGCAACCATACTTCTGCTACTCCAAAAATTATGAAATAAATTGGTGGACGTGAGGAATTTGTCTATTAATCTTCTGCAAAAAGAATCAACTCAAAATCACTCTTCTGTAAAAAAAATGGCATCTATTCTCGTGAGCGCAAAGTTTCTGTTTTTTACAGCAACATCACATTAACTTTCACCCAAGTCTTCCCAAAGGTCTTACTTGGCACTTTATTGAAACAAAAGCTATAAAACATGATTACTACAGTAGCTTAATCATGTAAACAAACAAAAACAGTAAGGGTAAATATTGGGTTGTCTGCCAACAAGCGCTTTTCTTTAATGTCTTTTAGCTAGGCATGATGATTTCAATGATGCTCACATAAAAGATAAGAATTAAAACATAAAGATAGCATCATGAAGAATATGACTAGCACATTTAAGTCTAAATCACTTCCTATGCCTAGGGATTTTGTGAGCACATAATTTACAGGACAAGAATCAACTAGCATAGGAGGGCAAAACAAGTATAACTTCAAAACTTTAAGCACATAGAGAGGAAACTTGATATTATTGCAACTCCTACAAGCATGTATTCCTCCGTCATAATAATTTTCAGTAGAATCATGAATGAGTTCAACAATATAACCATCACATAAAGCATTCTTTTCATGATCTACAAGCATAGAAATTTTACTACTCTCCACATAAGCAAAATTCTTCTCATTCGGAATAGTGGGAGCAAACTCGAAATAGTGGAATCATTACTAACTAAAGTCGGCACTCTTCCAAATCCACTTTAGATGATAGTATTATTCATATTCCAAAAGATATAATTGAATTCATGTAGATATCTACAATTAATATAGACTAACCAATATCCAAACTCAAAATATATAAGTGAAGCACACGAAGCATTCTATAAAACCATACTCAAAAGATTTAAGTGAAGCACAAAGAGCATTCTATATCATTCTATAAACAGATGAAGGTATATCTCATACTAGCATGGCTCTTAAAGAAAAATAAAAACACAAAGGACACAAATCCTGTGAACAAAACAAAAACCGAGCTATACCGATAATTGTTGAAGAAGAAAGATGGGATGCCAACTTGGGCATCCCCAAGCTTAGATGCTTGAGTATCCTTGGAATATTTACTTGGGGTGCCTTGGGCATCCCCAAGCTTGAACTCTTTCCTCTCTTTAATCTTCTCACATCGGTAACTCCTCGTTCTTCGAACACTTCATCCACAAAAACTTTGTGAGATCCGTTAGTATACTAAAGCAAATCACTACCATTAGGTACTGTTGCAAACTCATTCCAATTTCATATTAGCAATTTATATACTGTATTCCAACTTCATCATGGTTCATACCCCCCGATACTACCCATAGATTCTTTAAAATAAGCGATCAACACATAGAAAACAGAATCTGTCAAAAACAGGACAGTCTGTAGTAATCTGGAAGTTTAGTAAACTTCTGTAACTCCAAAAAATCTAAAAAAATATGAAAATTTTAAAAAATTGTACAGAAGTAATGTGCAAAAAATTTCAGACACATTTGACTTTCTAGTAAAAAACGTAAATTCATGCGCTATAGCCAAAGTTTATGTTTTTGTACTGCACATAGTAAACAAGCAATCTAATCATCCTAAAACCGAAGCTTGGCACATTATTTTTATAATACAATGGATATATACAAGGGGATAATTATTTTCAGAGAAGCTTGCATGAAATTTTTTACATTGTTTCCATGAGCATGAACACAAGTGTTCAAGGTCGACCCTCACTTCTCCAGTGCATAACCTTCCAATCACTTCTCTTATTGAAAAAACTTTTTAGGCATTAGAGGCAAGTAATTTTTTGTATTTTCATTCTTTTAATTTTTTTGCATGTTTCACCCACAACTAAGAAAAACTAAAAGGAAAAACAAAAACTACTTAGTGAAGAAAGCAAACAAGCATACACGAAAATATCAACCCCACGCTATTGCTCCCAAGAACGGCGCGGAAAAAGAGCTTGATAATCCCCAAGTGCAGGGAATCATCGTAGCAATTCCCAAAGGTGGAAGTGATAAGTATGGAGTGTCGAACCCACAAGGAGCTAAAGGTAAGATCAATATTCTCTCAAGTCCTATCCGCCAATCGACATTTAATTTCACGCATAATCTAACGCTTGCTTCCAACTAGAAACGAGAAATAAAACTACGTTGTGGGTATGAAGAGGATAACTTTGCATGATATCGGATAGATAAAACATAAAAGTAGGTGCTGTTATCATAAAGTTATAATATATTACTAAATATTATAAATATCGAGTGTGGAACAATGATGGGTCGGTGTGCGGAATTATCCTAGGCAATCATTAACAAGACTGGTAGTCGTCATTGCAATTTCATATGAGGGAGAGGCATAAGCTAACATACTTTATCTTCTTGGATCATATGCAATTATGCTTGGAACTATTGCAAGCATCCGCAACTACTAAAGATCATTAAGGTAAAACCCAACCATAGCATTAAAGCATCAAGTCCCCTTTATCCCATACGCCACAACCCCCTTACTCGGGTTTATGCTTCTGTCACTCAAGCAACCCACTATAAGCGAACCATGAACGTATTGCAAAACCCTACAGTGGGAATCCCTCACGCTTGCGCGACACGGAGGGCACAATAGGACAGCACCAAAATAAAACATACAACTCGTACCAATCTAGATCATCAATCAACCCAAAGATAAAGGACATCTACTCAAAACATCATAGGATGGCAACACATCATTGGATCATAATATGTGGCATAAAGCACCATGTTCAAGTAGGGATTACAGCGGGGTGCGGGAGAACGGACCGCGTAAAAGAGATGAGGATGGTGATGATGATGGTGATGTTGATGAAGACGAACACCGCGGCGATGATTCCCCTCCCGATGGCACTCCAGCACCACCGAGAGAGAGGAGGAGAGGTTCTCCCGCTTGTGCTTCCTCCTCCATGGCCTCCCCCCTAGATGGGGAGAGGTTCTCCCTCTGGTCCTTGGCCTTCATGGCGATGATGGCCCCTCCGGGATCCTCCTCCATGGCCTCTGGTGATGATGGGCCCCTCCGGCAGGGTGCCAGAGAGGGCCTAGATTGATTTCTCATGGCTACAGAGGCTTGCGGCGGCGGAACTTCCGATCTATGTTATTTTCTGGGGGTTTCTGTATTTATAGGAATTTTGGCGTCGGTTTCACGTCAGGAGGGGTCTCCGAGTCGTCCACGAGATAGGGGGACGCGCCCAGGGGGTAGGGCGCGCCCTCCACCCTCGTGGACGGCTCGGGACTCTTCTGGTCTATCTTGGATGCTCCGGGGGCTTCTTCTCGTCCATAAAAAATCATCAAAAATTGGCACGTCAATTGGACTCTGTTTGGTATTCCTTTTCTGCAAAACTCAAAAACAAGGAAAGAACAGAAACTGGCACTAGGCTCTAGGTTAATAGGTTAGTCCCAAAAATCATATAAAATAGCATATAAATGCATATAAACATCTAAGATGGATAATATAATAGCATGGATACTTCATAAATTATAGATACGTTGGAGACGTATCATGCACACTCACTTGGCGATTTATCTGAATGCCGCCATGAAAGGGGTTAAAACTGTTTGTATAGCAGCTCATTTGTACCAGTGTAGACCCATGGACCCCATTTGTCATCCACTAGGGCTAGATCCTAGTGGATACAAAGCTATTTTCTGTTTGAAATAAATATTAATTTCAGAATATAGATAAAACTTTGAAAATCAATATAAAATAATCCATAACTTGGATGAAAATACTTTATACATGAAAGTTGCTCAGAAAAACGTGACGATTTAGAATACGCCCTCCATTCATCTGCCACGTGCCTCTATCATAACAAACATGGAACCGTCCCCCTTCGTTTCATCTTTCCGAAAATGCCTAACACTAGGAATACTTTCCTGGATGTTTCCCCCCTTCACCTGTATCGCGTAGTACTGTGTTAGGTCACACCTAGCACCGCTTATTGCCATGTCATGCATCGTAATGCATCTGTTTGCATTGTTGTTTCTTCCCCCTCTTCTCTCTGTTAGACACCGAGATCGACGCGCTTGTTGCTCGACGTCGACTACACTCCTGACAACCCATCCTTCTCCGTAGAGCTTCCAGGCAAGCAAAACCTCCTTGGTCATCCTGATACCGCCTACTCCTTCTCTCTACTGCTTGCATTAGAGTAGTGTAGCTGTTACTGTTTCATTGGTTTGATCCTATACTACTACATAGCCTGTCTTTGCTACTACTATTGATACTTTACCTACAATCCTAAATGCTTAGTATAGGATGCTAGTATTCCATAAGTGGCCCTACATTATTCTCCGTCTGCCATGCTATACTATCGGGCCATGATCACGTCGGGTGGTGATCACGGGTATATACATACTATACATGATACATTGATGACTAAAGTCGGGTCGTCTTGTAGAGTACCCGCGAGTGATCCACGGACTGGGGGCTGAAAGGACATGTTTCCTGACGGCCCTCTGAGTGGATCTTTGTGGCAGAGCGACAGGGCAGGTTGAGACACCCAAGAGAGAGGTGGGACTGGTCCCTAGTCGTTGTCCGCGAATATTTCATAATAACACGCCTAATGAGTTTGGATATTTGATCTGAGTTGGTCGTTGACCAAATATGCACTAACCGCCACGTGGGACAAGATATGAGCAACCGGCATCGTAGTATCAGCGAACCTTTTCAGACGTCAGCGACTGAGCGGTCCGTGCCTGACTGGTCCGCGTAAGCACCTGCCTTTGTAATGGAGGTCGCCAGGACTGATCCCGGCCGCCCACGCAACTTGCAGGAGTGCAAGGGGTGATGGGCCCAAGACCCCTGCGCACTTAGGATGTAGACTGGCGTGCTGGCCTCTCTGTTGAACCTAGGTAGGGCTACGACGTGTTGATCTTTCGAGGCCAGACATGACCCAGGAAAGTGTGCCCGGCCAGAGTAATCGAGCATGTCGGGAAATGTGGTGCACCCCTACAAGGAAGTTTGTCTATTCGAACAGCCGTGTTCACGGTAACAAGACGCTTGGAGTTGTATTCCGACCTCTTACAACTAAAACCGGATACTTAATAAAACACCCCCTCAAGTGCTAGATACAACCCAATGATTGCTCTCTCACAGGTTGTCGTGGAGAGGATCGTCGGGTAGGATTATGCTATACGATGTTACATTATGCTATACTTGCTACTCTCTGCTATATGCTTCAAGATGGAGGCTGCCAGAAGCGTAGTCTTCGATAGGACTAGCTTCTCCCCCTCTTATTCCAGCATTCCGCAGTTGAGTCCATAGATACTACCCCTTTATTGATACTGATGTATATGTAGTGTATATTTGATGTCAGTCTTGTGAGTACTTCAGATGAGTACTCACGGTTGCTTTGCTACCTCTTTTTCCCCTATACCCAGTTGCTGCGATCAGTTGACGGAGCCCTGGAGCCAGCTGCCCCCACTGACGATGACTACTACTACCTGAGGGTGCCTACTACTACATGCAGGCCGCCGACGACCAGGAGTAGTTAGGAGGATCCCTGGCAGGAGGCCTTCGCCTCTTCGATCCATATCCATGTTTGTGCTAGCCATCTTATGGCACCTTGTTTAACTTTATGTCTGTACTCAGATATTGTTGCTTCCGCTGACTCGTTTATGTTGGAGCTTACGTATTCGAGCCCTCGAGGCCCCTAGCTTGTAATATAAAGCTTGTATGACTTTAAATTGTGTCTAGAGTTGTGTTGTGATATCTTCCCATGAGACTTTGATCTTGATCGTACACATTTGCGTGTATGACTAGTGTATGATTGAATCGAGGGTGTCACACCAATGATATGCATTTGATATTCTAAATACAAATATTTTTATCACTGAACAAGGTCAAAGTTTGCAAAGTTTGATTGTTTAAAAGATCTATATGCACTACATTGTGGAATGGAGGGGGTACCTTTTAGGTCTCATACCTTTGTGCCTTTTATTTTCGATAATTTTGAGTACTTGGATTTTTGAGAGGCTTACTGGACAACCTGGTACCTCAAGAGGTATCACACATTTCAAGAACATATGTTACCCTTCTGATCATTCAAATTTTAAACTCCTCTGGTAGTATCGATTTACCTCTGAAACTTCCAAGCTAGTTGCTTTACCTAAGCAGTAGTTTGTTGTATGCTCTCTTTACATATAAACACCCCTTTGTGGTTAATAGGCATGAGTAGTTTTCATAGCACTTTGAGAGAAGCTCCCTTGTGACTTTGGAGGCCAAGCTCATCCCTCTTTTGAGCCCCTTCTTTTGTGATCACTATTTGCTTTAAGCCTATATTTGTAATACACTGATCATATGGTTCTTGGGAGAGTTTCATTGAAGATCTTTTCATGAGTCCATCCTAATGACATTGATTTGCTTGCTACTCTTGGAGGGTGTGCATATCCTACAAAGTTAGAAGTCACTTAAGAGCCTTCAAGTTATCTGTGAAGGAATCAAGAAGTGTGTACATGCCCGATGATTGCTTCTTCATTAACCTTGAGTGAGACTTATGGTACCAAGGCATGGTAGAATAAAGTGGGCTGTAGGGAAACATGCTATGCAAAATATATCTTTTTACCATGCATGAACCAACCAAGATCACTATCAAGGTGCAGTTAACAACACTACAAAAAAACACTTCCGTGATGATACGTGTTTGTCATAGTAGGTCACGTTTTCTGTCATGCATGTACATCCATGACAATTTTATGGCAGAATGAAGATAGTCATACATGTGCTGTTGTAGAAGTGTTCCATGACGATACTCAAATCATCATCACGAAAGTGTTCATTTCCATGACGATAAATGGCGCATCATGGAAATCGTAAATGGTAACCGACACGTGGCATCCACCGTAACGGGTCACTGTTAAGCTATTATGTTTTGGTTTGGATCTGACAACCCGCTAACAACCCGAACCAATGGGGATTTTCCACGTGTAAAATTCTCATTGGCTAGAGGAACCACGTGTTGGCTCGGCGTTGGGAAAGATGTCATCCATTCAATGGACGGGAGGCGCCTGTGATACGTCGACATGTGGCACAGCCCAACAGTGGCCCATTTAGGTGAAAAAGGTTGACCCGGTCAAAATTAGCACGCCGACCCATTTAGGGCCTACTTGTGTTTGGACCATTTAGGGCCACTGAAAGTGCAACTAATCCCCGGGTAGTCTTGGTAATTCATAACAACGTATAGCTCATTGAACTAATATCCATTCAAGATAAATATTTCAGGAAGTTCAATGAATGGCATGGCATGGACTAGAGATGTGGACCCCTCAAAATGCTAACGACATATATTGGCAAAAGCTCAAGACTCTCCATCATTATTCTAGAGATCCAAGATCACATTGAGTCCATAGGAAAGCCAATACTATTAAAAGGGGATGATGTGTTTTTTAATGGCTTGCTTGCTCAGATGCTTAGTGATATTGCTCCAAAACCCTCAGTCAATTTCTCCATCCAAATATGTATAAACCCTAAACTCCAACTTGGCCCCATCGATTCTTTCTATCCAGCGCCACCGAGTTCATATGACATAGCCACAACCAGAAACCCTAAAAGTTCAGTCTCACCGACACGAGTCTCGGTCTCATCGAGATGGCCACGACAACACTCTGTGACTTGTTGCATTTACTTTGGTCTCACCGAGTTATGCAATCAGTCTCACCGAGTTGGCTTGACAGATTCTATGTTGCCTTATTGCTTCACTTTGGTCTCACCAAGTTGATGCAATTGGTGCCACCAAGATGATGCTTGCCCTAAGCCCTAGCACATCGGTCTCACCGAGTTGTTCCAGTCGGTCCCACCGAGATTTCTAACATTCACATTTTTTAACTAATCAATGCCACAGAGTTTAATCATTCGGTCTCACCGAGATGGGTCAAATGTGTTTAATGGTTGGATTTTGTGTGGAGGCTATATATGCCCCTCCACCCCCTTCTTCATTTGTGAGAGAGCCATCAGAACATGCCTACACTTCTGCCATACATTTTTTGAGAGATAACCACCTACTCATGTGTTGAGATCAAGACATTCCAATCCTACCACGAGAATATTGATTTCTAGTCTTCCCCGAGTTGCTTTCCACTCAAGTCATCTTTCACCATAGCCAAATCTGAGAGAGAGGGAGTTGAGTGTTGGGGAGAATATCATTTGAAGCACAAAAGCAAGGAGTTCATCATCAACACTCCGTCTATTACCTTTTGGAGAGTGGTGTCTCCTAGATTGGTTAGGTGTCGCTTGGGAGCCTCCGTCAAGATGTGGAGTTGAACCAAGAAGTTTGTAAGGGCAAGGAGATTGCCTACTTCGTGAAGATCTACCCGAGTGAGGCAAGTCCTTCGTGGGCGATGGCCATGGTGGGATAGAAAAGGTTGCTTCTTCGTGGACTCTTCGTGGGCGGAGCCCTCTGTGGACTCGCGCAGCCGTTACCTTTCATGGGTTGAAGTCTCCATCAACATGGACATACGATAGCACCAACTATCGGAGCCATGCCAAAAATCTTCATGTCTCCATTGCATCTGCCTTCTCCAAACCCTTCCCTTTACCTTCATATGCAATATTTTACTTTCCGCTGCTACACTCTTAGAATTGCATGTGTAGGTTGATTACTTGACTTGTGCTAATTGCTAAAATCTGCCCACAACTAAAATTGGGAAAAGGATAGATTTTTATTTGGTCAATTAGTCTAATCAGCCTCCCCACTAGACATACTTTCGATCCTACAAGTGGTATCAGATCTTTGGTCTCCATTTTCCTTGATTTCCATAGCTTTGGTGATCATAGCCTCGGTTTCACAACCTAGGAGAGTATGGCGTCTAGCAAGGAAAATTACCACCGTAGAGGTCCTTACTTTGATGGTACAAATTTTGCTAGTTGGAAGCATAAGATGAAAATGCATATTCTTGGTCATAACCCTGCCGTTTGGGTTGTTGTGCGTGTTGGCTTGCAAGGTGGTTTCTTCGAGGATGGTAAAGAACCGGATCGTGAAGCAACAACGGAAGAAATGAAGATGCTGCAATACAATGCTCAAGCTTGCGATATTCTCTTCAATGGATTATGCCCCCAAAAAATCAACAAAATTAGCCGCCTTGAGAATGCAAAGGAAATTTGGGATACTTTGTTTGGTATTCACGAAGGTACCGAGTCCGTCTAGGAATCCAAGTTGGATGTGCTTCAAAGTCAACTTGACAAGTTCAAGATGAAGGATGGTGAAGGAGTCGCCCAAATGTACTCTAGGCTTGCTCTCATCACAAATGAGATTGCCGGCTTAGGAAGTGAAGAGATGACCGACAAATTCATCATCAAGAAGATGCTAAGATCCTTGGATGGAAAATACAGAACCGTGTGCAGTTTGATCCAAATGATGCCCAATTACAAAGATCTCAAGCCCACGGAAGTCATTGGTATAATTGTTGCTCATGAGATGTCACTCAAGGATAAGGAAGAGCTCCACAACAAGTCAAGTGGTGCTTACAAAGCTTCAAGTGATGCTCCTACAACATCAAGTTAGAAGCAAGTCTCTAATGAAGAATTGAGCTTAATGGTGAAGAAATTCAACAAGTTCTACAAGAATAGAAGCAAAGAGAGAAGCTCCAAGTCAAGGTCCTACAATGACAAAAGATCTTCTAGTCGTGATCGTAATTGCTACAATTGTGGAAGACCCAGACACTACTCCAATGAGTTTACAACTCCCTACAAGAAAAGAGAAGACTCACCAAAAAGGAGGAGTAGAAGAGATGAATCACCTCCAAAAGAGAGAAGGAGTAGAGATGATCGTTATGAACGAAGATCCTCTCGTAGAAGCAAGGATTCAGAAAGGAAGGACAAGTCATCAAAGAGCTACACAAGACGAAGACATCAAGCTCACGTTGGTGAATGGGTATCCGGTCCCAACTCCGACAACTACTCTGAGAGAAGCTTGTAAGGGCATATTTATCCCGTAAGTGTTTTGGTGATTGATGACGATACTTTTGCGGACTAATCATGTGCTTTGAGTTCCTCAGATGGTTCATCTCTAGGCACGTGACGATTCGGTGCCCCTCGGAGACTATTGAAGACGGCGTGCCCCACGCTTTCTTTTTGGTGGAATTGAGTCGAGGGAGAGCCGTACTATTAAGAGGGGGTCCGCGTCGGAAAGGTTTGGGTGGAATCAACACGCACTTGTCCCTCCTTTCCCTGCATTTTGGAGCTTCCTTCGTTATCTTGGTTGTGCGGAAATCTGGCGACTCTTTCTTTGTACTTGCGGTAGTACCGCAAGTACACGCTGGTAGTACCGATGGGTGTCACGGTAGTACCGCTCCTTCCGAGCGGTAGTACCGCTGACTCCTGTGCCTAGTGCCGCTCCGATGCGGTAGTAGGGCGGATGTAATTTTTACATCCGCACCCACCACGGTAGTACCGCTGGCCAGCGGTAGTACCGCTGGAGCCCACGGTAGTAATCGCTCCCTATGAGCCGTAGTATCGTGGCCCTCCTACCTAGTACCGTAGTTTCACGGTAGTAGGCGCGCGCTACGGTAGTACCGCTCCTCGGAAGCGGTAGTACCGCGTCGGATTTTTGTACCACCGCAGTTTCAGCGGAAGTTGGCACGGATGTAATTTATTTCATCCGCGCCTTCCTGTGCCGTGATTCTCCCGCCTTGCGGTAGTACCGCAAGGGGGAGCGGTAGTACCGCGCAAGCGGTAGTACTGCCCCTTAGTCAGGCTAGTTCCGGCCTGTGCTGCTGCCGCGGTAGTACCGTGGTCCGCCACGGTAGTACCGCGCAGCCTCGCGGTAGTACCATACCGAGCGGTAGTACCGCTGCGTCATGAGCTGAATATGTGGATAACGGTTGGATTTTTCCCACGACTATATAAGGGGCGTCTTCTACCTCTAGTTGACTACCTCTTCTCTCTCCAAGCTCCATTATTGCTCCAAGCTCCATTTTGGCCCGATCTCTCTCCCTAGCCAATCAAACTTGTTGATTTGCTCGGGATTGGGTGACAAGGGCCCGATCTACACTTCCACCACAAGATATTTGATTCCCCCACTTATCCCTTGCGGATCTTGTTACTCTTGGGTGTTTGAGCATCCTAGACGGTTGAGGTCACCGTGGAGCCATATTCCATTGTGGTGAAGCTTCGTGGTGTTGTTGGGAGCCTCCAATTAAGTTGTGGAGATTTCCCCAACCTTGTTTGTAAAGGTTCGGTCGCCGCCTTCAAGGGCACCAATAGTGGAATCACGGCTCTTGCATTGTGCGAGGGCGTGAGGAGATTATGGTGGCCCTAGTGGCTTCTTGGGGAGCATTGTGCCTCCACACCGCTCTAACGGAGACGCATTTCCCTCAAAAGGAAGGAACTTCGTAACACATCCTCGCCTCCACCGCTCCACTCTTGGTTATCTTATCCCTTTACTTGTGCAAGCTTATTTGTGTTCCTATCCTTGCTTGCTTTTGTGCTTGTGTTTTTTGCATCATATAGGTTGTCCACCTAGTTGCACATCTAGACAACCTTTATTATTGCAAAGTTTAAATTGGTAAAGAAAAGCTTAAAAATTGTTAGTTGCCTATTCACCCCCCCTCTAGTCAACTATATCGATCCTTTCAATTGGTATCAGAGCCTCGTCTCTTTTTAATGACTTTACCGTCCGAAGAGTATGGTTGACGGCGTATATGATGTGGGGAGCACTCAGTGCGAATCCGATATCATCTACGGAGATGGGGGTACCTCGATCTTCGTGAGGAATTCAATGTGGCGTTGGACACATTGAAAAACTCCATGACAAGCGAGGTCAAGGACATGTTTAAGGAATTCCTAGAAGGGCTTAAACTTTCCACCGCACCCGTGAAAGTGGGTGATCCCGCCAACACGGGAGCGGATGCTAACTCCGATAAGGGGAAGCTACTAGTGAGAAAGCCCCTCGTCTAGTGGTAAGAATGGCACCGGCATCTTTGCCCGTGTGCAACCTCCCGTTTATGGTGGACCGATTCCTTCCACTCATTTGAATCATGCCGGTCCACCACCTAAGATTGATAAAAAGGAGGATTTTGATTCTTGGGTTTATCGTTTTAAGCATCATTTAACACTAACCTTTGGAGAATCATTGAAGAAGGCTTCTATCCGCATGATCCGAGCAACTTTTCTCCAAGAGAGGTCGTGGACCATCAATTCAATGAGAATGCTCTCTTCATCATCCAAGAAGCAATCCTTCCCGAAGATCTCCCTCATCTCCGGCCTTACTCCCGTGCCAAAGATGCTTGGCTCAAGATGGTTTCCCTTTATCGAGGAAGCGCAAGCATTCAACGCTCCAATTATGAAGTGGTCCAAGATGAAGCCGATGAGTTTGCAATGAAGGAAGAAGAAGAACCTCGTGAGCTCTATCGGAGAGTAACCAAGCTTGCTGTCTCCTCCGGGATCATGGAAGTAAGGACACAGATGACAACCGGATCAAGCGCCAAATTCCTCAAGGCAATGATGCCCTACCACAAAGCCATGTCCTCCGTCATCCGTCAACGAATCGGACTTCCACACCCTGTCCTCAAGTGATGTGTTGGATGAGTTTGTCGCTATGAGCATATTGGACAAGACCGCCGACAATGCGGTGCTTCGCTCCCAAAGAGCAAAGAAGCCCAACCTCGCTTTGAAGGCCAAGATTTGTGTCGAAGAAGATGGAGAGGAGGAAGAAGAAGAGAGCAACCTCGAAGATACTAAGTATGATTATCATGAACACATGGCCCTTGCTTCAAGACAATTTTGGAGCAAGAAGAACTCAAGGCCCAACTTCAACAAGAGCAACTCAAGTGGCACTAAGGGCAAGCAACAAGTGAGGACTTGTTTCAATTGTGGCAATGTGAGTCACTTTTTTGAGGAGTGTCCATATGAGAAGAGGGAAGACAATGGTGGCAAGCTCATCCGTAAGGACAAGGCCAAGTCTTTCCCCAACAAGAGAAACTTCCCAAAGAAGTCTCCTCACAAAGCCTTGGTGGTTCAAGAAGAGTACAATGAGGATGATGATGATGATGAGGATGGTGAATCAGTTGCCATGGCCTCCGTGGCCATTGCAATGACTCCTCGGATGTCTCTCTTCGGTTCACCCAATGAAAGCATCACCGCCAAGTGCCTCATGGCTAAAGCCACCAACAAGGTAACCCCCAACATCAAAACTACCATCATCAATCATTCTTCTTTGATGGATTGCATTGATGAACATGAGGGGACTAATGTGGAGGAAAATGAATTTGAGATCTTTATGAGTAAACTCAAGGGCAAATCCAAGAAGCACTTCGTTGCTCTCTTGGAACAACTTGGTGAAGCCAATGTCATGATTGAGACTCATGAATAAACCATCTCCAAGATGGAAGGGCATAGTCGTGACTATGCCGATGAGATTTCGGATCTTTCCAATGCTCTTGAGGAAGAGCGTGGTCTTCGTTTGGCTCTTGAGGAGTCATACAACGATGATCATGCTAAATTAAAGAAAGACCTTGATCATGCTCTTGTTTTGTCTCGTGTGCTTAGCTCCGAGAAGGCAAAGCTTGGAGTTGATCTTGCTAGACTCAACGAGGACTTTGACATTCTTGACAAGGCTCACAAAGTCTTGAAGGGTGCTCATGCTAGTCTCAAAGAGTCTCATGATCAACTCCAAGTGAATCTAACCAAGGAGAAAACCACCTTTCCTCATATGATATTGATTGATAATGCAAATGCTACTAACCCTTGTTGTGAGCATGTGCATCTTGTTGAGGAGATTGCTAAGTTGAAGGAGCAACTTGAAAAGGGCCTTGATGGGGAACGTTGCGGAAAATTAAAATTTTTCCTACCGTTTCACCAAGATCCATCTATGAGTTCATCTAAGCAACGAGTCAAGGGAGTGAGTTTGCATCTACATACCACTTGTAGATCGCGTACGGAAGCTTTCGAGGGGATGGTGATGATGGAGTCGTACTCGGACCACCGATGACCAAGTGCTGAACGGACAGCACCTCCGCGTTCAACACACGTACGGTACGGGCAACGTCTCCTCCGTCTTGATCCAACAAGGAGGAAGGAGAGGTTGAGGAAGATGGCTCCAGCAGCAGACGACGGGCGTGGTGATGGTGGAGGACAGTTCTCCGGCAGGCTTCGCCAAGCACACGGAGGAGGAGAGGTGTTGGGAGGGAGGGCTGCGCCTTGGCTTGTATGTGCAGCCCTCCCTCACCCCTCTATTTATAGGGGAAGGAGAGGGGCCGGCCCCTCTAGATGGCATCTAGAGGGGGGCGGCGGCCAAGGGAGGGGCTTGCCCCCAAGCAAGGGGCGCCCCTCTGGGTTCCCCTCAACCCTAGGCGCAAGGGCCCAAGGGAGGGGGGTGCGCCTAGCCTACCAGGGGCTGGCCCCTTCCCACGCAGCCCATGTGGCCCCCCGGGAGGGGTGGCCCCTCCCGGTGGACCTCCGGAACCCTTCCGGTGGCCCCGGTACAATACCGGTATGCCCCCGAAACTTTCCGGTGTCCGTTTGACAACTTCCCATATATAAATCTTTACCTCCGGACCATTCCGGAACTCCTCGTGACGTCCAGGATCTCATCCGGGACTCAACAACATTCGGTAATCACATACAAGTCTTCCTAATAACCCTAGCGCCACCGAACCTTAAGTGTGTAGACCCTACGGGTTCGGGAGACATGCGCATACATGACCGAGACGCTCTCGGTCAATAACCAACAGCGGGATCTGGATACCCATGTTGGCTCCCACATGCTCCTCGATGATGTCATCGGATGAACCACGATGTCGAGGATTCAATCAACCCCGTATACTATTCCCTTTGTCATTGATGCGTTACATGCCCGAGACTCGATCGTCGGTATCCCAATACCTCGTTCGGTCTCGTTACCAAAGAAGTCACTTTACTCGCATCTGCGTAATGCATGATCCCGTGACCAAACACTTGGTCACTTTGAGCTCATTATGATGATGCATTACCGAGTGGGCCCAGAGATACCTCTCCGTCATACGGAGTGACAAATCCAGTCTCGATCCGTGTCAACCCAATGACACTTTCGGAGATACCTGTAGTGCACCTTTATAGTCACCCAGTTACGTTGTGACGCTTGGTACACCCAAAGCACTCCTACGGTATCCGGGAGTTACACGATCTCATGGTCTAAGGAAGAGATACTTGACATTGAAAAAGCTCTAGCAAAACGAACTACACGATCTTGTGCTATGCTTAGGATTGGGTCTTGTCCATCACGTCATTCTCCTAATGACGTGATCCCGTCGTCAACGACATCTGATGTCCATAGTCAGGAAACCATGACTATCTGTTAACCAACGAGCTAGTCAACTAGAGGCTCACTAGGGACGTATTGTGGTCTATGTATTCACACATGTATTACGATTTCCGGGTAATACAATTACAGCATGAATAAAAGACAATCATCACGAACAAGGAAATATAATAATAATGCTTTTATTATTGCCTCTAGGGCATATTTCCAACAGTCTCCCACTTGCACTAGAGTCAATAATCTAGTTACATTGTGATGAATCGAACACCCATAGAGTTCTGGTGTTGATCATGTTTTGATCTCGGAAGAGGTTTAGTCAACGGATCTGCGACATTCAGATCCGTATGCACTTTGCATATTTCTATGTCTCCATCTTGAACATTTTCACGGATGGAGTTGAAGCGACGCTTGATGTGCCTGGTCTTCTTGTGAAACCTGGGCTCCTTGGCAAGTGCAATAGCTCCAGTGTTGTCACGGAAGAGTTTGATCGGCCCCGACGCATTGGGTATGACTCCTAGGTCGGTGATGAACTCCTTCACCCAAATTGCTTCATGCGCTGCCTCCGAGGCTGCCATGTACTCCGCTTCACATGTAGATCCCGCCACAACGCCTGCTTGCAGCTCACTCACCAGCCATCGCTTCCACCATTCAACATATACACGTATCCGGTTTGTGACTTAGAGTCATCCAGATCGCGTGTCGAAGCTAGCGTCGACGTAACCCTTTACTGACGAGCTCTTCGTCACCTCCATAGACGAGAAACATGTCCTTTGTCCTTTTCGTGTACTTCAGGATATTCTTGATCATTGTCCTGTTCCTTGCCGGGATTACTTTGGTACCTTCCTACCAAACTTACGGCAAGGTTTACATCAGGTCCGGTACACAAAGATGGCATACATAATAGATCCTATGGTCGAGGCATAGGGGATGACGCTCATCTCTTCTTTATCTTTTGCCATGGTCGGGCATTGAGCTGAGCTCAATCTCACACCTTGCAAAGACAGCAAGAACCCTTTCTTGGACTGATCCATTTTGAACTTCTTCAAAATCTTATCAAGGTATGTGCTTTGTGAAAGACCTATGAGGCGTCTCGATCTATCTCTATAGATCTTGATGCCTAATATATAAGCAGCTTCTCCAAGGTCCTTCATTGAAAAACACTTATTCAAGTATGCCTTAATGCTGTCCAAGAGTTCTATATCATTTCCCATCAAAAGTATGTCATCTACATATAATATGAGAAACGCTACAGAGCTCCCACTCACTTTCTTGTAAACGCAGGCTTCTCCATAAGTCTGCATAAACCCAAACGCTTTGATCATCTCGTCAAAGCGAATGTTCCAACTTGCACCAGCCCATAAATGGATCGCTGGAGCTTGCATACTTTGTTAGCATTCTTAGGATCGACAAAACCTTCCGGCTGCATCATATACAACTCTTCCTTAAGATGCCCGTTAAGGAATGCCGTTTTGACGTCCATCTGCCATATCTCATAATCATAGTATGCGGCAATTGCTAACATGATTCGGACGGACTTAAGCTTCGCCACGGAGAGAAAGTCTCATCGTAGTCAATCCCCTGAACTTGCCGAGAACCCTGAGCGACTAGTCGAGATTTATAGATGGTGACATTACCATCCGCGTCCGTCTTCTTCTTAAAGATCCATTTGTTTTCTATCGCCGCCGATCATCGGGCAAGTCACCAAAGTCCATACTTTGTTTTCATACATGGATTCTATCTCGGATTTCATGGCTTCTAGCCATTTGTTGGAATCTGGGCCGCCATCGCTTCTTCATAGTTCGAAGGTTCACCGTTGTCTAACAACATTATTTCCGTGACAGGGTTGCCGTACCACTGCAGTGCGGAGCGTGTCCTAGTGGACCCTCTGAAGTTCGGTAGCAACTTGATCCAAGTACCTTGATCATCATCATTAATTTCCTCTCCAATTGGAGTAGGCACCACAGGAACATTTTCCTGATCTGCACTACTTTCCGGTTCAAGAGGTAGTACTTCATCGAGTTCTACTTTCCTCCCACTTACTCCTTTCGAGAGAAACTCTTTTTCCAGAAAGGATCCATTCTTGGCAACAAAGATCTTGCCCTCGGATCTAAGGTAGAAGGTATACCCAATGGTTTCCTTAGGGTATCCTATGAAGACGCATTTTTCCGACTTGGGTTCGAGCTTTTCAGGTTGAAGTTTCTTGACATAAGCATCGCATCCCCAAACTTTTAGAAACGACAGCTTAGGTTTCTTCCCAAACCATAATTCATATGGTGTCGTCTCAACGGAATTAGACGGTGCCCTATTTAAAGTGAATGTAGTTGTATCTAGAGCGTATCCCCAAAATGATAGCGGTAAATCGGTAAGAGACATCATAGATCGCACCATATCCAATAGAGTGCGATTACGACGTTCGGACACACCGTTATTACCGAGGTGTTCCAGCGGCGTGAGTTGTGAAACGATTCCACATTTTCTTAAGTGTGTACCAAATTCGTGACTTAAATATTCTCCTCCACGATCTCGATCGTAGGAATTTTATTTTTCGGTCACGTTGATTCTCTACCTCATTCTGAAATTCCTTGAACTTTTCAAAGGTCTCGGACTTGTGTTTCATTAAGTAGACATACCCATATCTACTCAAGTCATCGGTGAGAGTGAGAACATAACGATAACCTCCATGAGCCTCAACACTCATTGGACCGCACACATCGGTATGTATGATTTCCAATAAGTTGGTTGCTCGCTCCATTGTTCCGGAGAACGGAGTCTTGGTCATCTTGCCCATAAGGCATGGTTCGCATGTGTCAAATGATTCATAATCTAGAGACTCCAAAAGTCCATCAGCATGGACCTTCTTCATGCGCTTGACACCAATGTGACCAAGGCGGCAGTGCCACAAGTATGTGGGACTATCGTTATCAACTTTACATCTTTTGGTATTCACGCTGTGAATATGTGTAACATTACGCTCGAGATTCATTAAGAATAAACCATTGACCATCGGAGCATGACCATAAAACATGTCTCTCATATAAATAGAACAACCATTATTCTCGGATTTAAATGAGTAGCCATCTTGCATTAAACGAGATCCAGATACAATGTTCATGCTCAAACTTGGCACCAAATAACAATTATTAAGGTTCAAAACTAATCCCGTAGGTAAAAGAAGAGGTAGCGTGCCGACGGCGATCACATCGACTCTGGAACCATTCCGTCGGCGCAAGATCGTCACCTCGTCCCTTCGCCAGCCTCCGCTTATTCCGCAGCTCTGCTGTGAGTTACAAATATGAGCAACGACACGGTATCAAATACCGGGGAGTTACTACGAGTAATCGGTAAGGTACACATCAATTACATGTATATCAAATATACCTTTGGTGTTGCCGGCCTTCTTATCCGCTAAGTATTTGGGGCAATTCCGCTTCGGTGACCCTTCCCTTGCAATAAAAGCACTCAGTCTCGTGCTTGGGTCCATTCTTTGACTTCTTCCCGAATGGCGGCTTACGGGCGCGGCAACATCCTTGCCGTCTTTCTTGAAGTTCTTCTTGCCCTTGCCCTTCTTGAACTTAGTGGTCTTATTGACCATCAACACTTGACGTTCTTTCTTGATCTCAACCTCTGCTGACTTCAGCATTGAAAATACTTCAGGAATGGTCTTCACCATCCCCTGCATATGGTAGTTCATCACAAAGCTCTTGTAGCTTGGTGGGAGCGATCAAGGATTCTGTCAATGACCGCCTCATCGGGGAGGTTAATATTCAGTGGGTCATACGGTTGTGCAACCCGGACATCTTGAGTATGTGCTCACCGTGAACTATTTTCCTCCATCTTACAACTATAGAACTTGTCGGAGATGTCATGTCTCTCGACCAAGCGTGAGCTTGGAAAACTAGTTTCAGCTCCTCGAACATCTCATATGCTCCGTGATGCTCAAAAGCGCTTTTGGAGCCCGGTTCTAAGCTGTAAAGCATGCCACATCGAACGAGGGAGTAATCATCAAGACGAGATTGCCAAGCATTCATAATGTCTTGGTTCTCGGCTGACAGGTCGTCACCTAGCGGTCCTTCTAGGACATATTGTTTCTGGCAGCTATGAGGATGATCCTCAGGTTCCGGACCCAGTCCGTATAGTTGTTGCCATCATCTTTCAGCTTGGGTTTCTCTAGGAACGCGTTGAAGTTCAAGTTGACATGAGCGTTGGCCATTTGATCTACAAGACATATTATGCAAAAGTTTTAGACTAAGTTCATGATAATTAAGTTCATCTAATCAAATTATTTTAATGAACTCCCACTCAGATTAGACATCCCTCTAGTCATCTAAGTGCTACGATCCGAGTCGACTAGGCCGTGTTCGATCATCACGTGAGAGACGGACTAGTCATCGTCGGTGAACATTCTCATGTTGATCGTATCTTCCATACGACTCGTGTTCGACCTTTCGGTATCCGTGTTCCGAGGCCATGTCTGTACATGCTAGGCTCGTCAAGTTAACCCTAAGTGTTTTGCGTGTGTAAATCTGTCTTACACCGTTGTATGTGAACGTAAGAATCCATCACACCCGATCATCACGTGGTGCTTAGAAGTTTACGAACTTTAGCAACAAAGGTACGCTTAGGGGAGAACACTTCTTGAAATTGTTGTAAGGGATCATCTTATTTACTACCGTCGTTCTAAGTAAACAAGATGCATAAACATAATAAACATCACATGCAATTATATAGTAGTGACATGATATGGCAAATACCATATAGCTCCATTGATCTCCATCTTCGGGGCTCCATGATCATCTTGTCACCGGCATGACACCATGATCTCCATCATCATGATCTCCATCATTGTGCCTCCATGAAGTTGTCACGCCAACGACTACTTCTACTTCTATGGCTAACGCGTTTAGCAATAAAGTAAAGTAAGTTACATGGCGTTCTTCAATGACACGCAGGTCATACAAAATAAAGACAACTCCTATGGCTCCTGCCGGTTGTCATACTCATCGACATGCAAGTCGTGATTCCTATTACAAGAACATGATCTCATACATCACAATATGTCATTCATCATTCATCACAACTTGGCCATATCACATCACATGACAATTGCTGCAAAAACAAGTTAGACGTCCTCTAATTGTTGTTGCATCTTTTACGTGGCTGCAATTGGGTTCTAGCAAGAACGTTTTCTTACCTACGAATAACCACAACGTGATTTTGTCAAACTTCTATTTACCCTTCATAAGGACCCTTTTCATCGAATCCGCTCCAACTAAAGTAGGAGAGACAGACACCCGCCAGCCACCTTATGCAACTAGTGCATGTTAGTCGGTGGAACCGGTCTCACGTAAGTGTACGTGTAAGGTTGGTCCGGCCGCTTCATCCCACAATACCGCGGAAGCAAGATAAGACTAGTAGCGGCAAGTAAGTTGACAAGATCCACGCCCACAACTAAATTGTGTTCTACTCGTGCAATAGAGAACTACGCATAGACCTAGCTCATGATGCCACTGATGGGGAACGTTGCAGAAAATTAAAATTTTTCCTACCGTTTCACCAAGATCCATCTATGAGTTCATCTAAGCAACGAGTCAAGGGAGTGAGTTTGCATCTACATACCACTTGTAGATGGCGTGCGGAAGCTTTCGAGGGGATGGTGATGATGGAGTCGTACTCGGACCACCGATGACCAAGTGCTGAACGGACAACACCTCCGCGTTCAACACACGTACGGTACGGGCAACGTCTCCTCCGTCTTGATCCAACAAGGAGGAAGGAGAGGTTGAGGAAGATGGCTCCAGCAGCAGCACGACGGCGTGGTGATGGTGGAGTGACAGTTCTCCGGCAGGGCTTCGCCAAGCACACGCGGAGGAGGAGAGGTGTTGGGGAGGGGAGGGGCTGCGCCTTGGCTTGTATGTGCAGCCCTCCCCTCACCCCTCTATTTATAGGGGAAGGGAGGGGCGGCCCCTCTAGATGGCATCTAGAGGGGGCGGCGGCCAAGGGAGGGCTTGCCCCCAAGCAAGGGCGCCCCCTCTAGGGTTCCCCCCCTCAACCCTAGGCGCAAGGGCCCAAGGGAGGGGGGTGCGCCCAGCCCACCAGGGGCTGGCCCCTTCCCACGCAGCCCAAGTGCCCCCCCCCCGGGAGGGGTGGCCCCTCCCGGTGGACCTCCGGAACCCTTCCGGTGGCCCCAGTACAATACCGGTATGCCCCCAAAACTTTTCGGTGTCCGTTTGACAACTTCCCATATATAAATCTTTACCTCCGGACCATTCCGGAACTCCTCGTGACGTCCGGGATCTCATCCGGGACTCCGAACAACATTCGGTAATCACATACAAGTCTTCCTAATAACCCAAGCGACACCGAACCTTAAGTGTGTAGACCCTACGGGTTCGGGAGACATGCAGACATGCCTGAGACGCTCTCAGGTCAATAACCAACAGCGGGATCTGGATACCCATGTTGGCTCCCACATGCTCCTCGATGATGTCATCGGATGAACCACGATGTCGAGGATTCAATCAACCCGTACACTATTCCCTTTGTCATTGATGCGTTACATGCCCGAGACTCGATCGTCGGTATCCCAATACCTCGTTCGGTCGTTACCAAAGAAGTCACTTTACTCGTGCCGTAATGCATGATCCCGTGACCAAACACTTGGTCACTTTGAGCTCATTATGATGATGCATTACCGAGTGGGCCCAGAGATACCTCTCCGTCATACGGAGTGACAAATCGATCTCGATCCGTGTCAACCCAATGACACTTTCGGAGATACATGTAGTGCACCTTTATAGTCACCCGATTACGTTGTGACGTTTGGTACACCCAAAGCACTCCTACGGTATCCGGGAGTTACACGATCTCATGGTCTAAGGAAGAGATACTTGACATTGAAAAAGCTCTAGCAAAGCGAACTACACGATCTTGTGCTATGCTTAGAATTGGGTCTTGTCCATCACGTCATTCTCCTAATGACGTGATCCCGTCGTCAACGACATCGATGTCCATAGTCGAAACCATGACTATCTGTTGACCAACGAGCTAGTCAACTAGAGGCTCACTAGGGACGTATTGTGGTCTATGTATTCACACATGTATTACGATTTCCGGATAATACAATTATAGCATGAATAAAAGACAATCATCACGAACAAGGAAATATAATAATAATGCTTTTATTATTGCCTCTAGGGCATATTTCCAACAGGCCTTGTCACATGCATTCAAGGTGAGAAGAACCTTAACGACCTTTTGAGTAATCAAAAGGAAGTTGTGGCCAAGGAGGGGATTGGGTTCGCGCCCAAGCCCAAGAGCAAGAAGAAGAATGACAAGACCAAGCAACCTCCTCCTCTCAAGCAAACTTTTGTGAGGGAGGGAGAGGGTGCTTCCAAGAAGAAGAAGAACCGTGCAAAGGGTGGCAATGCCAAGAAGGACAACGTTATTCCCATGAACATAGCCGACGACTTTAACCCCTCATATGTGTTGTGCCGTGCTAGTGATGGGCATGTTTATGCTAAATTTGTTGGTTCTTCTTATGAGTACATTGAATGGTCTATTTGGGTTCCTAAGACCCTCGTTACTAACATCAAAGGACCCATTACCAAATGGGTACCTAAAACCAAGCATTGATCTCTTGTAGGGGTTTGCTTCGGTGGGGATCATGGTTGCTCGATAGTGGAGCAACAAATCATATGACCGGGAGCAAGGAC
Organism: Aegilops bicornis; assembly: GCA_021605145.1. NCBI lineage: Eukaryota > Viridiplantae > Streptophyta > Magnoliopsida > Poales > Poaceae > Aegilops > Aegilops bicornis. The sequence continues at coordinate 376,369,845 of CM038675.1, read as the reverse complement.
ATGGTGGTGGACGTGCAAGAGATTCCATCTATGCCCACCAATGTCGAGTGGGGTGATGCATCACATTCTAAGGTATTGGGTCTCGGCAAGGTTGTCATTTCTCATGATCTTACGATCGAGAAAGTCATGCTTGTTGACTCCCTTGCATACAATTTGCTTTCCGTTCGTCAACTTGCAATCATGGGTTTTGCTACCTTCTTTGACATTGATACCGTGGCCCTCTTGTGGAGCAAGACTCTTAAAGTAGCCTTTGTTGGGCATGTCAAAAACGGTCTCTATGTGATTAACTTTTCAGAGCGACCCACTAAGACATGACATGCCTAATGGCTAAAGTTGACGTGGGATGGCTTTGGCATCGCCGTTTAGCCCATGTCAATATGAGATCTTTGCAAATTCTTCTCAAGGGGACCATGTCCGTGGACTAACAAATGTTAATTTTGCCAAAGACCGTGCTTGCGATTGCTTGTATTGAAGGAAAGCTTCATGAGAAGGCTCACCCTCCCACGACCATCATATACTCAAAGAGACCCTTGGAGCTCCTTCACATGGATCTCTTTGGGCCACCATCTTTGATAGTCTTGGAGGTAGAAAGTATTGCTTGGTGATTGTGGATGACTATTCAAGATACACTTGGGTATATTTCTTCAAGAGGAAGAGTGAGACTCAACAAACCGTCATCGACTTTGCAAATGAAGCTCAACGTCAACATAATGCAAAGATCTTGACTATAAGAAGTGACAACGGCACCGAAGTTCAAGAACTACACCTTGGATGAGTTTCTTAGTGATGAGGGAATCAAGCATCAATATTCTGCACCATATACCCCTCAACAAAATGGTGTTGCGGAGAGAAAGAACCGGACGTTGATGGATGCGGCAAGGACCATGATGGCGGAGTTCAAGTCTCCATACAACTTTTGGGCCGAAGCCATCAACACCGCATGTCATGCATCCAATCGGCTCTATCTCCGCAAAGGTTTGAACAAGACTCCTTATGAGATACTCACCGGCAACAAGCCCAACCTCAAGTACTTCCGGGTGTTCGGTTGTAAGTGTTTCATTCTCAAGAAAGGTGTTCGTTTGTCTAAATTTGAAGCTAGAGCTCATGAGGGCATATTTGTTGGTTATGCTACAAACTCTCATGCTTACCGTGTCCTCAATAAATCCACGAGACTTATTGAGGAGACGTGTAACGTGGAGTTTGATGAGAATAACGGCTCCCAAGTGGAGCAAAGTGGCACTTGTGATGTAGGTGATGAAATTCCTCCCCAAGCCATAAGAAGAATGGGAGTTGGTTTTATCCTACCCATTGAGGAACCCCTTGTGGCGAAGGAGAAGGGACAATGCTCCACTCAAGTGGAGCCATCACCAACCCAAGGCCCACACGCTTCCGAAGAACAAAGTGAAGGCCCTCAACCTCATGAACAAGACCAAGGGCAAGATCGTGCTCAAGATGATGATAACACTTCAAATGATGCCCAAGGTCAAGTTCTCTCCCCCGAGCATGCTCAAGATGAAGATCATGCTCAAGACGGCGCTCAAGATGATCAAGTGACCCCTCCTCATCTCACCTCTGAGGAGGAATTAGAGCGTCGTGCCGACAATATAGCTTCCAAACTCCCCACCAAAGTCCATCTCATGTAGAAGGTGGTTGGAAGAATAAGAAAAGGGTAAGCACTCAGAGACAATTGGCAAACTATTGTGAACATCACGCGTTTGTCTCTTGTGTTGAACCTCAAAAGGTCTATGAGGCGCTCGAAGACTCGGATTGGCTCAATGCCATGCATGAAGAACTCAATAACTTCGAGTACAACAAGGTGTGGAGATTGGTGCCAAGGCCATCGGAGAACCTCAACGTCATTGGAACCAAGTGGATTTTCAAGAACAAGCAAGATGCTCATGGGAACATCATTACGCAACAAGGCAAGATTGGTAGCACAAGGCTACTCCCAAGTCGAGGGTATCGACTACGGTGAAACCTTTGCTCCGTTGCTCGTCTTGAATCCATTCGTTTGTTGATTGCTTATGCTTCCCATCACAACTTTAAGTTGCAACAAATGGATGTGAAAAGTGCTTTTCTTAATGGTCCCATTAATGAGTTGGTCTATGTCAAGCAACCCCCCGGGTTCGAGGACCCCTACTTCCCGGATCATGTGTATCAACTCGATAAGGCACTCTATGGCCTTAAACAAGCCCCACGTGCGTGGTATGACCACCTTACTGAGTTGTTACAAGATCGTGGGCAAATCGACCCCACTCTTTTTACTAAGAAGGTCAATGGGGAGTTGTTTGTATGCCAACTATATGTTGATGATATTATCTTTGGTTCTCCTAACAAAGCTTTCAATGAGGAATTTGCCGCTCTCATGACCTCCAAGTTCAAGATGTCTTCGATGGGAGAGTTGAAGTTCTTCCTTGGTTTCGATATCAAACAAAGAAGAGAAGGAACCTTCATCAACCAAGCCAAATACACTCAAGACATGCTCAAAAGATTCAAGCTAAGTGATGTCAAGCGGCTACTACACCACTGCCCACCAAGTGCCAACTTGACATTGATCCCAATGGTAGAGCGGTGGATCAAAAGGTATATCGCTCCATGATTGGCTCCTTGCTTTACCTTTGTGCATCTAGACCGGATATCATGTTGAGTGTGGGAATGTGTGCACGGTTTCAAGCCGCACCGAAGGAAAGTCACTATGTGGCGGTCAAGTTTAATCTTTCGATATTTGGCTCATACCCCAAACTTTGGCTTATGGTACCCAAGAGGAGAAAACTTCAAGCTTGAAGGATTTACGGATTCGATTAGGCGGAGACAAAGTGGATAGGAAGTCCACTTCCGGGGGGTGCCAATTTCTTGGTTGCTCCTTGGTAAGTTGGTCTTCCAAGAAGCAAAGTTGTGTGTCTCTCTCGTCCACCGAAGCGAAATATGTGGCGGCCGATATTTGTTGTGCTCAACTCCTATGGATGAGGCAAACTTTAAAGGAGTACGGTGTCATTTGTGACAAAGTGCCTGTTTGGTGTGATAATGAAAGTGCCATCAAGATTTCTCTCAACCTGGTGCAACACTTCAAGACGAAGCACATTGAGATTCAGTATCACTTCATCCGGGATCACATTCGGCGAGGGGAGATCGAGCTCAAGTATGTCAACACACAGGATAATCTTGCAAATATATTCACGAAGCCCCTAGATGAAGCAAGATTTCGTGAGTTAAGGCATGAGCTAAATATCATCGATTTGAGCAATGTGACTTGAGCCCGTGCACTCCCCACCACACTCAACTTGTTGTCTAGTTTAGGTGTAGGCATGGACATAGGGGGAGTGTTGTTCTCTCAATGAACTTTTCCTCCCCCCATTATGCATAAATGGATCACCTCTTTCACATTAGCCATTTTTGATGGTACTTGTGTTTCAAAGACGAGTCTTGGTCATGGGCCCAAGGATAATTCTTCGCGGTGCCATACCATCCCACTCAAACATAGGTGGCTTCGGCCACCGCCCTCTCTCCTTCAGAGGCCTTGTCGTTTGGTGGTTTCTTGTTGTCTTTTGCCTCTGGTTTGTGCTAGAGTTTGTGGTTTCTTGTGTGTGAAAAGTTTCCTTGCAAAGGCCCTCTTCTCGTTTTTTTTGAAACCTGCGGTGACTTTAGTTCACGGTAATACCGCGGCCAGCTGTGTACTACCGCAGCCTGCCACTACATTTCTTGAGCTGCAGTACTACCAGCGGCCTCACGGCAGTAATTTTTCTTGCCCGCTCGGTTGAGCGGTACTACCGCCTCGGTGCAGAACTTCTGCGGCGGTACTACTGTGATGACAGCGGTACTATCATGACGGTTCGGCGTGGGGATAAGGGCGGGCGGGGAGTTCTAACTCCCCATACCCATTCGCTGTCTTCTCCCCACGTCGCCTCCTTCTCTCCCTTGCTCAAGAATGTAACCGGCGTCCTTGGCGGATCTCCTCCACCGGCTGCCCTCCCGTGATTCCGACCGGTGGGATCGTTCCCCACCACGTGCTCTTGCTATGGACCCAGGTTTTTCCCCAACTCCCTCTCCGTGTTGATGGTGTTTGGTGTTTTTAGGTTTTGGGGGAGGCTTGTGTATTCTTGAGATTGATAGGCTTCATCTCTGCAAGAATAGGATGAAGGAGTGTGGTATTGCATAGGATTTATATGTGTATTGTTGTCATGCACTAGATCTGATCACTGTAGCACCGCCGTTGTTTCGCGGTTCTTTTCAGATTCAAATCGCTAGTTGGATCTGCTGCGACGCGGTACTACCGCCCGTATGGCGTGGTACTACCGCTTGCACGGTACTACCGCCCTTTGGGTGCGGTACTACCGCGCTCTGTGCGGCACTAAAGCTCTACTTCCGCTCCAACCATGGTACTACCGTGACCTCGCACGGTACTACCGCGTTTGGAGCAGTACTAATGTTTTAGTGCCGCAGGATGGCGATCCTACCGTGACTCACACCTATCGCATGCCAACTTTCTCATATGTCTTCTATGTGTTTCTTGTGCTTTATCGTGGCCTTTGCATTGATTTTCTTTGCGTCTTTGGTGCTTTGCGTGTGTGTCTCAGGTGGTGGCTCTCGCCGGTCCAATCCCAGCCGTGACACTGGCTCCAAGCGTCTGCGCAACCCCGGTGAAGCACCAGAGGGCTCCTCCTCTGCCCCCAAGCGCCATGTCAAGACTACTGCTAACAAGTTCAAGGATCCCACCAAGGGCATGGATGAGATGCCCCAATCTGACTATGTCCGTCTCAGGCAAATTGATCCGTACGTGACCCCTCGTTCCTCCGTCAGGGGCTGTGAGCTGTTCTGGAACAAGCATCAAACCAACGTCTATCTGGATGTCATCAAGAACAAGCAGAGTACCTATGTGGATGTGAAGTGGATTGACATGCATCACTTGAGGAAGGACAAGTTTCGTGCCTACTTTGGAGAGGCTTTGGACTTGGTGGAGCAGTTTGGTATTGAGCATGTGATATCCTTTCACCTTGACTATGATCCACGAGCTCATTGGTCAGTTCTTTGCTTCATTTACTTTCACCCTAATGAGGAGAGGAGGATGACCTGGATGACCAATGGCCGTAAGCTGACTGCTACCTGGAAGGAGTTCATGGATTTGCTCCAAGTTCCTGATGACGGGCTCGACTCTCCCATGGGTGTTCGTCCCCATGCCAACTCTGACTCTGCCAACAAGGACAGGCTTGCACCATACTATGTTGAGAAGACGCTTCCAAGTGGCAAGATAGGGTTGGTGCTCAACTCTTTTCTGGATATCATGTACCGCATCTTCCGCAACTCCTTGTTCCCTCGCATTGGTGACAAGGAAAAGGTCCATGCCTATATGGTGGATATGATGCTCATCTGTGAGGAGGCTCGTTTGTCTCAGACCCAACCACTTGATGTCTCTCACATCATGTGGTGTGAGCTTCGGTTTGCGGTGTTCAACCGCAAAGTGCCTATCTACGGGCCCTATCTGTTTCTGCTGATCTCGAGGACCTGGGAGAAGATGTTCCCTCGTGAGGAGTTCCTTGCCCCTTACTGGATTCGCCATGACCCCATCTGTCTGCGTGTCAAACCCAACTGGGCCAACACTACTACTCGTGCCGAGGCGTCTGCTGCTAGGGCTCTTTGTTGGAGAGGAGGATCTTTGGCGCCGAGAATGTTCTTGAGGGCCATGCTGCTAGGCCTTCCAGAGTTCCTCTATGCCTTCATGGGCCACGAAGTGAAGGACAAGATGAAGACTCTTTTACGCATGCAAGCCAAGGGGCGACAGGACTCACGTGGCATCCAAGGAGAGTCGTCGCCGGACAGGAAGATCTTGAAGCTCTATTGTGAGGATGTGTCCGGCGGGTCTGAGGAGCACATCACTCCGGAGGCCGAGTGGATGGAGAAGCAAGGCTACAAGTGGACTGATTACGAGGAGGACGTCGAGGAGTCCATCCACTTTCTTGAGGAGTCCGACAGAGAGGGTTGGGACGAGTTCCCCCCTGCTTGAGCCACCGCTTGTGTGTAGGTGTCCTCTCTGCCTTTTTGGCGTCTCGATGCCAAAGGGGGAGAGAGCGTAGGGATTTGCGAGTCTTGTGTCGTGTTTGGTGTGTTTATTGCATTTTCGGTTGAACCTCGTTTGAACCTCGTTTTAGTTGCTTTTCCTTCATATGGTGTAAGACATATGCACTCTATCTATCTTAGCAAGCTTGTGTTATATTGTGCTATATGTTGCGTAGATGTTATTCTTCGGGCCTTTGTCTCTAAAATATAGGGGGAGTGGTGATCCTAGTACGTGTGCTATGCAGTACAAAGCATTCATCCAGAGTGCACACATCTAGGGGTAGCCCGTCTATATTTTGGAGAGGAGGGGTTTACCCTTGCTCTATATTATTGTATCTTTGTGCAAATCCCGTATTGTCATCAATCCACCAAAAAGGGGGAGATTGTAAGGGCATATTTATCCCGTAAGTGTTTTGGTGATTGATGACGATACTTTTGCGGACTAATCGTGTGCTTTGAGTTCCGAGGATGGTTCATCTCTAGGCATGTGACGATTCGGTGCCCCTGGGAGACTATTGAAGACGGCGTCGTCCTACGTTTCTTTTTGGTGGAATTGAGTCGTAGGAGAGCCATACTATTAAGAGGGGGTCCGCGTCGAAAAGGTTTGGGTGGAATCAACACGTACAATTGTCCCTCCTTTCCCTGCATTTTGGAGCTTCCCTTCGTTATCTTGGTTGTGCGGAAATCTGGCGACTACTGCTGTACTTGCGGTAGTACCGCAAGTACACGCGGTAGTACCGTTGGGTGTCACGGTAGTACCGCTCCTCAGGAGCGGTAGTACCGCTGACTCCTGTGCCTAGTGCCGCTCGGTGCGGTAGTAGGGGCGGATGTAATTTTTACATCCGCACCCACCACGGTAGTACCGCTCATTCAGCGGTAGTACCGCTGGAGCCCACGGTAGTAATCTTGCTCCCTATGAGCCGTAGTACCGTGGCCTCCTACCTAGTACCGTAGTTTCACGGTAGTAGGCGCTGCCACGGTAGTACCGCTCCTCGGAAGCGGTAGTACCGCGTCGGATTTTTGTACCACCGCAGTTTATTGGAAGTTGGCACAGATGTAATTTATTTCATCCGCGCCCTTCCTGTGCCGTGACTCTCCGCCTTGCGGTAGTACCGCAAGGGGAGCGGTAGTACCGCATAGCGGTAGTATCGCCCTTAGTCGCTAGTTCGGCCTGTCTGCTTGGTAGTACCGTGGTCCGCCATGGTAGTACCGCGCAGCCTCACGGTAGTACCGCGCCCCTGGAGCGGTAGTACCGCGCGTCGCGGGCTGAATATGTGGATAACGGTTGGATTTTTCCCACGACTATATAAGGGGTGTCTTCTACCTCTAGTTGACTACCTCTTCTCTCTCCAAGCTCCATTATTGCTCCAAGCTCCATTTTGGCCCGATCTCTCTCCCTAGCCAATCAAACTTGTTGATTTGCTCGGGATTGGGTGACAAGGGCCCGATCTACACTTCCACCACAAGATATTTGATTCCCCCACTTATCCCTTGCGGATCTTGTTACTCTTGGGTGTTTGAGCATCCTAGACGGTTGAGGTCACCGTGGAGCCATATTCCATTGTGGTGAAGCTTCGTGGTGTTGTTGGGAGCCTCCAATTAAGTTGTGGAGATTTCCCCAACCTTGTTTGTAAAGGTTCGGTCGCCGCTTTCAAGGGCACCAATAGTGGAATCACGGCTCTTGCATTGTGCGAGGGCGTGAGGAGGTTACGGTGGCCCTAGTGGCTTCTTGGGGAGCATTGTGCCTCCACACCGCTCTAACGGAGACGTACTTCCCCTCAAAAGGAAGGAACTTCCGTAACACATCCTCGTCTCCACCGGCTCCACTCTTGGTTATCTTATCCCTTTACTTGTGCAAGCTTATTTGTGTTCCTATCCTTGCTTGCTTTTGTGCTTGTGTTGTTTGCATCATATAGGTTGTCCACCTAGTTGCACATCTAGACAACCTTTATTATTGCAAAGTTTAAATTGGTAAAGAAAAGCATAAAAAATTGTTAGTTGCCTATTCAACCCCCCCCCCTCTAGTCAACTATATCGATCCTTTCAAAGCTATCACTGTGACTCCTACTATACTCAAGATGAAGGTGTTGCCGGTCTTGCACTTGTGTTATCCAACTCCTATGACATATTTGACTCACCAAATGAAGGAATTTGAAGATGCTTCATGGCAAAAGTCCCTAAGTCATCACACCCCAAGTATGTTGATTTCAATAGTGATGAAGATGATTTGCTAGGTGATGATCATTTACTTGTTGACAACACTAGCGATGAAAACTATGATGAACTTGCTAGTAATCACGCTAATCAAGATGAAACAAATGACAATTATAATAAGGAGATTGAGTGTCTAACTAAAGAATTAAACACTCTTAAGTTAGCCCATGAAACAATTCTAGAGGATAATAGAGACCTCCTAAAGACTCATGAGAAGCTACGCTTCGAGAAGCTAAATTTAGAGCAAGAGCATGAGTTTCTAAAAGCTATCAATGATGATCTTCGAAAGAAGAGTTCTTCTTATCTTGCCAAACGTCTCCTCTTGTCTACTTATATGCCACAAGTAAAATCTATCAACAAGAGCAAGAAAGATTCTTCCTCTAGTAGTAACAATAACCATGTTAAATCCAATATTGTTGCTTCTAGTAGTTCTCTTGATTCCACTAATGATTCTCTTAGCCAAGTTACACTTGAGCAAGAAAATACTTATTGAAGGGAATTATAGAGAAAGGTGTTTACAAGAGCCTTGCCAGGAGTAAGCAATTTGAGGAAATTGTATGCAAGCAAAGAAGGCACCGGAAGAACCAAGGTGTTGGTTTTGAACGAAAGTTCAATGCCAATGGAGTTGAGTGGGAAGAAGATAAATACCCCAAGACAAATTTTGTTCCTCAACAAGAGAAGTATGAGCCCACTTCTTTCAAGGAACACAAGCTAAAGATGATCTTCCACCACAAGACCACAAGCTGAATGGAAAGGAAAAGCTTCAAGAAGAGATTGACTCATTTGAAGAAGCTCCTAAGGCCATGGTCTAGTTGGTTCCCTAGACTACATCAACCTCAACATCATCAAGTTTGACTACAACTCCAAGGATTACCATCAAGTTGATGTGGATCGCAAAGAAGAAGAACTAGAGCATTCTTGAGGGTGACTCCGCCGACATACTTCATTCATATTCATCTTCGCGAGGACTCGTGCAATCAACTTTCATATCTTGCACTAGTTCATGGAGTCACAAACCCTCTTATTGGTAAGACAAGGGACAAGGTAAGCCAATGCTTTCATGGACATAATCAAATGTGCAATTCACTCTATGTCTATGGATATCCTTGTATGTTCCTTGTGGGACTAACCCATGTAGGTATTGAAAGTGCAACGCTCCGATGGATTGCTCCAAAAGATCTACATCAACATTGAGCATCCACATCTTCACTATCTACATGAAGTCTCGACAAAATCCAAGGTTAGTTCATCCCTCTTAGGGGGGATATCACATCTAGGGGAGCTTTGCTCTAAAAATTGAGCTAAAACAACTCTAATGGTGTGAACATATCAATGCTTTATGTAAAAGTGGTAACCCCACTTGTGCTTAAACGACGAGTATGACCTACGATCAAATGTTCTCATTTGACTCCTCAGTCAATATACTCATATATAGACGATCTAGTCATCGCCAATTGCTTGATATATGCTAGAATTGTTTGTGCATGCTTTGTCACATATTTCATTTGCTATCTTATTGTGTGAGCATGTTGGTTGCATAATTTCTCCATTCGAGGACATCCATTTGTTGTTTTTGATTGTCTTGGTTTTTATTGGCCAAATGGATGGACAAGAATGCCTAAGAACCTTCTCTAGCTATCTATGCTTTTTCTCTTCTCAAACAATATTCATGCTACACACAAAAATTGAAAAAGTCTTTTTCGGACCCTTCAGGTGAGGAGCACTCGGAGTCACCGATCCGTCAAAGGCTGCTTTCCAAAACCTTCTTGTGTATTTTGGTCAGACCAAATCACTCCTATTCGGTCCCACCGAAATCACTAGATTGATCTAGGTTTTCATCTCGGTGATACCGATTAGAATGACTCGGTCCCACCGAGTTGCACTAACTGCACGCAGTTTTGCATCTCAGCGCCATCGACAGCAACTGGGTATATATCCTGCGAACCCGTACGGTTGAAAATTTCTTCAAATCACTCGTGCTCGCGCCCCAGTGATGCCGCCCCTTGGTCTCCCGACCATCGCCGTCTCCGCATGTGCGTCTCCGCGCAAGACTCCATCACCATGAACGGAAATCTTCACTGCTGTTGTCGCTGTAACGAATCGTCACCAAGTTAGGATACGCTCCGACCTCTTTGTGCCATTCCCTTTCTGGTTCAATGCACAAAGATATTGCCCAGCTTATTGCCACAAATGAGAACCTTCTATCCACAGAAAAACTTCTTTAGATTAGATTCGATGAAAAATTTTAGGGTTAGGTTTCCGCCGAGCTCATCTTGGACCAACCAAAATGAATCCATTGGTCCCACTGATTGGCCCTGGCCATTGCACTAAGTACAACTCGGTGCCACCGAAGTGTATAGACCGGTGAGACCGAAAGCAAAACCTTAGTGAAACCAAAAGCCTCTCCCTCAATGCCTGAGCGGTCTCCCACACTGCATGACACGCTGGTGTTACCGGTGCATGTGGCCGTTGAGTCTGGTGATCGGTCTGCATCGTCGTTACCATCTTCGTCGACTTTGTCTCCTCCACCAACTACCGCTGTTCTGCGTGCTCGTACGCGCATTCAGAGCGGTATTTTTCGATCGAAGGAGCGCACTGACAGCGCGGTTGCGTGGATTGCGGCATGTGTGGCACAGGCGGATGCTGATCCCACTTCTGAGCCTCGGCATTTTTAGGTGGCTCTTCGGATTCCTCACTGGCATAGTGCCATGGAGCAGGAGTTTCAGGCACTACAGAGGAACGATACTTGGCGCCTGGTTCCTCCCGTGTCTGGTGTCAACATTATTGAATCCAAGCGGGTGTTCAAGGTCAAGAAGCATGTTGATGGTTCTATTAAACGATACAAGGCACGGCTTGTGGACAAATGTTTCAAGCAAAGGTATGGTCTTGATTATGAGGATAACTTCAGTTCAGTTGTCAAACCTACCACTATTCGTCTACTTCTATCCTTGGTTGTTGCCAAAGGGTGGTCTCTGCATCAGCTTGATGTTCAGAATGCTTTCCTTCATGGGGTCTTGGAGGAAGAAGTTTACATGCGGCAACCTCCAGGTTTTGTTGATCCTGCTCATCCACATCATTTGTGTCGTCTTGTTAAGGCACTTCATGGACTGAACCAGGCTCCTCGTGCATGGCATGCACGCCTTGGCTCGGTTCTTCGATGTCATGGATTTGTTCCGTCCACTGCTGACACGTCTCTATTCCTGTTCCACCGTCCTGAGGTTACTATGTATATGCTGGTTTATGTTGATGACATTATTCTTATCAGCTCCTCAGTGACTGACGCTGATCATCTGTTGTCTGCTCTGAGTGGTCACTTTGCTGTCAAGGATCTAGGTGCTCTGCATTACTTCCTTGGCCTCGAGGTCTCACGGTCATCCGTTGGCCCGACTCTCACTCAACATAAGTATTCCCTGGACTTGCTGCGACGTGTTGGTATGTTGCAATGCAAGAATGCTACCACTCCTATGTGTGCGACTGATCGGTTATCGACTCTGGATGGTGCTTTGCTTCCTTCGGATGATGCTACTAAGTACCGCAACATCGTTGGTGGCTTGCAGTACTTGACTATCACACGGCCGGACATCTCCTATGCGGTAAACCGTGTGTGTGCCAATATCTTCATGGTCCTCGAACTTCACACTAGTTAGCTATGAAGCGTATACTGCATTATCTCTCCCATGCTGTCTTGTATGGCTTGCATCTTCGGTCTGCCTCATCGAGTGCTCTCTCGGCGTTTTCTGATGCGGACTGGGCTGGGAACCTGGATGACAGGCGATCAACGAGGGGCTATGTTGTCTTCTTTGGTCCCAACTTGATCGCCTGGAGTGCGTGCAAGCAGGCCATAGTATCTCGGAGTAGCACTGAAGCAGAGTATAAGGCAGTTGCCAATGCCACAACTGAGCTTATCTGGGTACAGTCTTTGTTGAGGACTTAGGAGTCTCTCTAGATCAGCCACCGGTCCTTTGGTGTGACAATATTGGTGCGACATATCTTTCGTCCAATCCAGTTTTTCATGCTCAAACCAAGCACATCGAAGTTGACAATCGTTTTGTGAGGGAATGTGTTGTGCAGAAGCTTCTTCATATCAAGTTTATCCCCTCCGAAGATCAACTCGCTGACATCTTCACGAAGCCACTTGCACAACCTCAGTTCAAAGGTTGTAGACGCAATCTTAACTTGGTTTGTACTTCAGGTCACAGTTAAGATTGAGGGAGGGTGTTAGACTCTATATTTACATAGAGCTTCTATACGTACCTATATATTGTATTTGTACACTGTAGCGATCCAACCTCAGACGGTCAAATCTCTGTGCATAAGTGTCATCCCTGGATCGGTAATGCTGACACACACTGTACTTGAATGGATTTATAACAGAGTAGCAATCACACACTTATTACATCGATAGTCTCAAGAGAGAACTTATTACAATAAATATGGCTTAAGGCCATCTAAATAGAATAACAGCGGAAGGCTTGGAAGATAAAGTGAGTCCATCACTCCAACGGCATAGCTGAGTGCACGACAATGACCTAGCGCACCTTACTCTTTGTCTGAAAAGTCTGCAACATGATATGTTGCATCCCGAAACGGGTCAGCACATGGAATATGCTGGCAATATAACACAATAGAGCAATGAACAGAGTAAATGCTATCACTACATGCATATATGGCTGGTGTAGGCTCTATGGTTCTAATGTTTTTGCGAAAAAGCCAATTTTTTCCTACAACAAAGGAATGTAATTTGTTTAACTATCATGGTGGTTGAAACATTCAGAAGGTTCCTCCAACTCAATCCCAATAAAAAATAATTAACAACCCAACAAATTAATTTAGAGTGATGAGATCAAATCAATAATTCAAGTACCAGATACTCAAGATGTCCATAACCGGGGACATGGCTAATCATGATTAGTTTGTACACTCTGCAGAGGTTTGCACACTTTTCCCCACAAGACTCGATCTCCTCCGTTCGATTTCTCGCACTACATGGTGTTTGAGAAACGGATGACCGAGACACGGTCTTCGAAGCAATAACTCTAACCACAGGTAGAGCAGTACCAACCTACATCCCCTACATCCGCTAGCCTACCCTTTGGAAGAGGTCATGCAACATACTCAACTATGCTAGAGCCCATAATAGCTTGTGGCTGCACACGGAATTTCTAGCATGAATAATCTTATGATCCCTTTGAGCCTGGGTGGCGAGCCATAGGATGATCACACGGGTCCTTCGGATATCCTAGGACAACACTGGATTCTCCAGGTGCCCGCAACCAATCCATCTAGATGTGTATTCAAGTAGCCACCTTAAGTTAACCCTTAATTAACAATCTCACATCTGTCATGGATACACTCAAACCCAATCCACGTCTACGAGCATAGCATGGCAATATAAGCATAGCGTAGAAGTAACTCCCAAGGGTTTGGTAATAAAAGGGCAATAGGTTCTACCCCATCATCTACTTCCCAGTACCCACAAGTTAATCACATCCTAATCATGCAGTGTTTGAGGATTGTAAGTAATGCATAAAAACTGGGTATGAAAAGAGTATGATTAATGTGTTACTTGCCTTGCTGACGATCCGCGAATCCTAGAGACTCGTAGTAGCACGCTTCGCACTCCGGGAATTCTATCGCAAACAAACAATAGCATACATAAGCACTCAAGCAAAGATGCACATGTAAAACTCAAATAAGAAGATCAAATCTGAAAAACCAACTGAAGAGATTCGATCTGCAAAAGGAATCAATTGAATCGGAGCTACGGAACTAAAACTACGGTCAAAAGAACTTTGAAAACCAAATCTTCTTGAAACAAAATTTTAAATTGTCAAAACCTTGTTCAAGTTGATTAAACAGAAAGAGGGACTCGAGACGAAGATTTTGGAGTTGGTTTCACTGGATTCGGACAAGCGGTTGAAAAGTTACGAGGGTTTGAAGATCAGGGCTAATCTGCGATAAACATAATCGTGGATAGGTCCCTGGCCGAAAATAAAATAAAAAGAAAAGACTAACGAACAAACGTTAGCTGTCTGAACCTAGCCGGCGGACAATGTTCGTTAAAACAATCGAACGGATGAACGTCCGCTAAATAACTAAACCGAAGAAAAAACTGAACCGGTCTAAAAAACGCATGTAGGGTTTTCTTAAAAAAACGATTGGTTTACCTAAACCGAAAAAACCGGCAACGGATCCGGCGGCTTCGCTGGCTCTATTTCGGCGGACGGGGCGGCGTGAGGCGGCGGCTCCGGCGGGGCTAGGCGACGGCGGCGCTAGGCAGCAACAGTGGCGGCTAGCGGCAACGGCGGCGGCGCTAAGCGAGGCGGTGATGGCGTCTGGCGGCTTTCAGAGGCGGTGGCGGCGCTGGTGGTGGCGAGGGGCGGCGGCGCCGGGTATTTAAAGGCCGGGGGGCGCTGGGTGCTTGGGAGAGGGGGCGACAGCAGTGTGTCCGGGATGGACACGTCCATGGCAGCGGCGGCGGCGCTCGGGAGTCCTCTCCCGAGTCGGGGCGGAAGGCGCATGGCTGGGCCTCGTCCCAGTCCGGTCCGGAAGAAACTTTTTTTAAACAAAATCCGCCAAAAGCAAAAAAAAAATCCTAAATAAATAAAAAAAATCTAAAAATGCCAAAAACAATTTTCACAGTCTGAATGGAACATTTAGAACAAAGTGAACATTTTCTTGGCCTAAAAATGCAATTTTGAAAAATGCATATTTTTTCTAATTCAAATAAAATTGCAATAAAATGCAAATAAAAATTATTTATTTGATTTTAATATTTTCCTCCAATATTTAATTTATTTTGGAGAAGTCATATTATCTCCTCTCATATATTTTTAATATGAAATATTTTTGGAGAGAGAAATAATTAAAACCAAAATGATCCAATTTTCAATATTTGAGAAAATGTCAAATATGAAAATAATAAATCCCCAACTCTCTCTGTGGGTCCTTGAGTTGCTTAGGATTATTAGGATCTTAACCAAAATGCAGTTAAACTATGATATGCATATGATGTCCTATGTATAACATTCCAAATTGAAAATTTGGGATGTTACATACACACGGTGTACCCCTATATATATATATAAAGAGCCACACCCGTATTAGGGTGTCGAGCAGTTTCCCACAATCCTAAATTTTACAAGAGAGAGGTGGTCGAGGGGCATTTATAGGCACGGTGGCCAGGGTCGAGGTGGCCGGAGAGCGCTCGGGGACGTGGGTACGCGTGCGCTCGTGCTCGGGATGGTGGGGAAGAACGTGGGTGCGGGAAGTTGAGGGAGATGATGTGGCCTGAAGGGTGGGGTTCGGTGGTCAGAGCGCCCGCGGGAGAGAGAGAGAGAGAGAGAGAGAGAGAGAGAGAGAGAGAGAGAGAGAGAGAGAGAGAGAGAGAGAGAGAGAGCGGCTGGGTCGGCTCGCTAGCTGGCTAGTTGGGTCGTGGCCTGGCTAGCTGGTCCAGCTGGGTTTTTTTATTTTTGTTCTATTTTGTGTTTCTTTCTGTCTTTTCCAAATGATTTAGAATTTGAATTTTCTTTCAACATGAATATTTTCTAAGTTCCCAACAGAATATTTAGAAATGTTTGAACATTGCATTGGGGCACTTTGGACATATATTTACTGCACTTGCATTTTCCATTTGAATTTGATTTTTTTTTTCAAAACCAAATATGTTTCAAATTCATTTTAGAAAATAGGCACAGGGTCAAGAATATTATTTGGACTTACGAAATTTGATTTCCTGCCAAATAAATGTAAAACCATTTTTTGAATAATTCTCTTTTGATTTTTAATTGTTTTCAAAATGAATCCAACTCAGTTATTTTTTGGGAAAATCATTTTGGCTTTGAATATTACTTGGGTTTATTTAATATACTTTTGCCCAAATAATATCTTCAATTGATTGGGTTCCTACCAAGGCTTGCTAGGGTTTCAACTATCTACACTTGGATTTTCATCCTTCCAGGCAAACAATCAATCAAATCAAAGTCAATCACAATCAATCCTAGGCAATCAATGGTATTTCCTAGAAAAACTTCATTCCTTGTGAAATTTTCAACATACCAGATTTGGGAAAAATCTAGGATGTGACATTATATTCTATGTTATAAATGCTATGATCCTGGAATATGTGATTCAGTGGAAAACTCATATGCACGTGTGGAATGATAAACGATAAAATCCGATTACTAGTCTAGCCTCTAAGACTAGCTCAAGTGTTGTTTGTGATCATGTTTTCCGGATTTTGAGATATCGTTAAGTGTAACGATAGTCTCAGAACAACATTGAGAATATGACGTTAGAAGAATGATCATGACCCAAACTTGTTTGTTATACTTTGATATACAATCATGAGAAGTCAATTATTATAACATGGAGTGTTAACGTGTGATTTAGTTCCTTAGACCATGAGAGTATCGTAGTCACTTCTTACCGTACGGTGGTCTTTGAGGGTGCTCAAACATCATCTGTAACACGGTGATCATAACGACAACTTACAGGTTCATTGGAAAGTTTGACAAGGGACTAGATAGCTCGAGAGTGGGATTTGCTCCTCCAACCTTGGAGATATATTCTCAGGGCCCTCTCGGTATGACGGTATCCGTCATCGTCTATTGAGACACATGTGACTAGGTCACGGGGATGCCAGAACATGTCAACGAGAAAGAAGAATAAAACCGGCAACGAGGAGACCAGTATAGTGAGCATGTGTATGACTCAAGAGGATACCGATATATCTCACCTTGGGTTTTGTAAAGTACCGCGAAGCAAAGGGAATAGCACATGATAACCAAAGGTTAACTGGAATGTCATTCGTCTACTCATAGGGATCGATATGGACGTCCACGGTTCGGCTATCGGTCATTGAACGAAAGCGGTTATGTTCATGTCTATGTTTTACCGAACCTACAGGGTCAGAAGCTTAAGTAATCATGATCTGCTAAGTGTTAGTAGGATAGGAGTAATGAGTAAATATTTTTGAAATAGTTTCATCAATATTCAAAATAATTTCGAGAGGAACCGAAAGCGTTTCAGTGCCACGGGAAGGGTTTCGGGGTTTACCGGGTAATACCGATAAATTATATATAGGTGGAAATAGTTTCCGGTGATGTTAAATTAATACTAATAGGCTCTAAATACAAATAGGAAGATTTTATATTTATTTAAATATCAACGGTCCTTAAAAGGCCAAGTGGTGGAAAGCTATTTGGGCAACTTGGGCCCAACTTGGGCTGAACTTGAGGGGGCAATCCACCTCCTCATGGTTGGACTAGGGGGGCTTCCCCCTTTGTGTGGCGCCCCTCCCCCCTCCTCCAACCTATATATACTCGAGGTTTTGGCACTTTTGTACACACAAGTTTTGGAGCCTCCTCTAGTTCTATAGTTCTAGTCCTAGTTGATCCAATTAGAGCTAGGCCTATATCCTCTAATCCTCATAATTAGAAACCCACTATGGTTCTAATCTCCTCCCTCTAATTCTACGGCGACGATTACCTCTGGATGGCGAAGCGTTGCCGGATCGCGAAGACCGTACACTTGCAATTTGTGGAGAGGTCATGCTTTCGCTCTTCCGTTCGAGGGATTATTTGTGGACGGTTCAAGGGGTCGTTCATCGATGGTTCGAGGGACTTCAAGTATGATCTACACCGACTTGTCTTCTTCCGTTGCAACTCGGAGTTATTGGTAACGATCTGACCCGAACCGTTATTGCATCTTCATAGTGTTCCTCGTTGATCGTAGGGCGATTTTTTTCTACTACGTTTCCCAACAAGGAGGTACATGGGGTACACCTGCAATGGCATGGAGGAAGACAACAGGCTAAGGTTGATGACAGTAGTGGTGGCCGCCACAGCTGGCATGTAGGAACGCTGCAAGACACAAAATTGAAAAACAGTAAAAAGGGGCCCGCGGAGGAATAGTAGAGGGCAACTGTGCCTCACAGACCCGGCGGCGGTGGCGCATCATGACGAAATAACAAAGGAGGCGCCGACACATCGAGGAGGGAAGAATGCTGGCACATCGAAGAGCAAGAAACGGCGGCGCGAAATGAATAAAGGAACTACTCGGTTGGGGAGGATACCGATGGAACATGTACAACCAGAGTATTTTTTTAGGGGTTTGACCTAGGCTGTTAGCGTTAGCATCCAAAGTGGAAAGACGTGGGCCTTCGAAGGCCCCATTACGGAGAGGAAAACCAGCTTGCTCCGCGGAGCAGCAACCCACGAGACGGTGTGTGCAGCCTGTGAGCGACCTAGGACGCCCAGAGCTGATCTAGATTGTATGTTTGAGCAATCCAATGGCGGAGAGCGTCAAAACATTGTGAGGGCTTCTAGCTAGCTGAGTTATACTATTTTTTAAGATAAACATCTAATTATAAACATGGAAATAAACAATACAATTATTATCCCCTCTAGGGCATAATTCCAACAAGCTAATACTCCATCCCAAGACCACTATCCAGCATTCATCTCAAAATGTAAAATAAAGTATTGCAATAAGTACGATGACATGATGTAGATAGTATATTGTCTTCAACCTGCTTTTAAAGGACAACTATTCAACTATTTTTTATCACTAGTGGCATCAACACAATACAAGCAGTTTCTACTTTCTGTCATTGTGGTAGATTGCTTGCAAAGTACATATACAACTCCCTCATGAAGATCATTCATCTAAACATGGTCAGTGCAAGACTAATAGGCCGGAGAGCATATATGTCTATTAATTTTTTTGCAAAGAACTCATATGAATCCAACAATAAAACATAGATAGATGTGATCATAAAGTGACAATTTATCACACCATAATAAATACACCAATAAAAATTACATCAGAAGAATCATAATCATGTAGGGTAGCTCATGTGATCGTTCTATTGAAGAACAAGAGAGAGATTGTCGTCTAGCTACTGGTATGGACCCACAGTCCAAAAAAAAACTACTCATGGACGATCATTGGGCAAGGTTGATGTAGATGTCCATCGTGATGAATTCTCCCTCCGTCAAAGTACCAGAAAAGGCATCTAGATTGAATCGCGGTGGAAGAGAGGTGCGACGGTGGAAAATTTCCTCGATAATTATTTTTGGAGTTTTTAGAGCAATATAAAGGCATGGGCATTGAGAGATGGTGGAACGGAGCACCAGGGGGGACCACGCGGCCAACCCCCTAGCCGCACCACCTTGCCGCATGGGGCCCACATGGCCCCACCCCAGGCAGGACCAGGTGCCTCCAGAAGCTTCCCGACTCAAAAATATTTGATGTATTTTCCCTAATTTTTTTAGCTATGTAAAATCGATCTTCTTGAAAATTTCAAAAACAATAGAAAAAGAAACTGGCAATGGATATTAAATTAATAGGTTAGTCCGGACAAATATAAAATTGATAGCAAAACCATACAAAAGTAATATAATAATAGCATGTAAGAGTCCAAACTATTGATACGTTTAGGACGTATCAACATCCCATGCTTAATCCTTGCTCATCATCGAGTGGATAGATGATAAAAAATAATGTTTGGTTGTGACTCTTACCTTAACATGAATATAATCGATCTGATGTCATTTAAGTATGATCCGTAAGAATAGCGATGCCATGCAATAGTCCGCAGTTGATACCAAACAAGTAATAACTTCACTCGCTTTTCACAAACCAATGCTTTCACTCCACGCTCCCCAATGCCTCAAGGCTTAGAAAGAATGGCAGGTGTATCATGAAGCATACTCCCTCCTTTCCGGTTTATAGGGCTCATCTCAAAAAGTTTGTTTTTCCGTTTTATAAGTCTCAATTCTACTACTTACAATCACATGTTCATTTTAAGGTGTATTAAATCACTGCATGCAAAGATGAAGAAAAAACTCACCAATGCATGTACTCCCTCCGTTTAGGTGTGTAAGTCATCTTACGAAAACCAAATAATCCCAAAACACTTAGGCGCGGTACATTAACTCTCATCTCGTTTCTTGTTTAATGACATATCAACCAATAAGAGATGTGAGTCATGCATGCTTTAAATGATTTGAGACTACCAAACACGACATGCATTGGTTAGTTCGTTGCATGCATTGTTATTAATTAGCAAAAACACATTAAGTTCTCTTGTTTTCCCCTCCACCTTGGTCACTGTGCGCAACGTAAGATGACTTACACACCTAGACGGAGGAAGTAGAAGTTCTTGGTCATTAAGTGGCCATGCATGCATGTGGTGTAATTAATGCATCGATTTACACAAATTTTTGAGAAAAACGAGAGTACTAATTAAGTACTTTTGCAAACTACAGAATTAATTTCACCATTCATCATCTACCTTGGTTGAAGTCATTTTCAAATTAAGCCCTATAAACCGAAACGGAGGGAGTACTACACTAAGTCTTCATCGTATCAGGACAACATTATCATAAACCAGACGGAGTTTCATTCAAGCACATTGATTACATAGCCCCCTCTTCAACTAATTAATGTTTATTCATACTTGAGCTCGAGCCTTGATCTTTGCACTTAATGAAAAAAATGGTGATGGAGCTTTCTGAAGTCAAAAGGTAAATAAAGTCTTGCATTAATGGGGTTGATCATTAGGCAATGAAGAGGTCTTATAACCAATATTAATGCAAGGATTAGAGGTTGCCATACAACAGATGCACTAAAATATAAGTGTATGAAAACACCCCTAATGAACCAATGGACTATGCAGCCAACTTGCCTACTCATAAAGGCCTAGAGCTTTTGAAGAAATTCATCATTGGAATACACAAGAAAAGCTCATCATCTTGCACTATAAGATACAGATGGGGATGGACAGAGAGGATGCGACCAGAACGGAGGGGAGAACGGAGGGGAAATGAGAGGTGAGAGTGAGAGTAAGAGTGGCTTGGGTTAGGATTTGTCTGCGCCGGGGAAAGGATTTTCTAGGGCCGGTGGTGGGTCATAACATTCCGGGCATGTCTGGACGGCCCCATTTTCACCCGACATATGGGCTGGGTTTGGGGCGGTACGGACTGCCCAGACAAATGGGGCAGCTTGGGGAGGCCTGTTGGAAGACAGGCTGTCCGCTTGGACATATGGGTCCAATTTTGGGGGCCTCCCTTGGAGAAGCTCTTAAATATTATGATATGTTTTAATTTCCTGTTAAACGAAGCTACTCCCAAGCACCACAACGAGGGAACAAAAATTGTTACACCGAAGCCAACTGGCTGTTCTGCTTTTGTTTCCCGATTTCGGTTTCATATGTCACTGGGTCTTTTGAGAAAGAAATGTTATGTTCAATTCAGATGCATGACTTGACAGTAAATGATCCCCCTTTCATACTCCAAAGATGGATAGCAGATTCTTCTAGGCTTGCAGCTGCAGTCACTGGACCTGTGATTGCTCACATATCTTGGCATGTCCTCATGGCGCAGCTATGATCTGGCAGGACGGTTCGCTGTCATCCGTAATCGTTTCTTTGCGCTTCACCTGTTGAATGGTGGTTTCTTTTGAAATGTTCCCGCCGGGAAAGACTCGGCCGTTGGCCCCCTCTCCCCACTCCCCCTTGCATGGTGCTGATCGGCGTTGAGCTCCCCACTGTCATCCGGCCGTGCTCTTGTGTTGGCCTCATTCGTTCGAGATTCAGCAGCAGCACCCAGAACCGGCCCGCCCAAGAATATCGACTGTCCAGAGTAGGCCAGTCTCTCAGATGGCTGTCCAGATGGTAATGCCGAGGAAGAGGCACTCATTGGCGCAAGATTTCTGCCACCACTTGGGTTTTCCAAGAAACGTGGCGCTCTAGTAGAAGAACCAGCAGCAGCTCCCACTGGTCTTGCAGGTGCGGATGCCACAGACACATACCGACCAGCATCTTGATCCCAAACAACCGACGCTCTACGGTTCTCGCGAGCGTAGGATGTTGCCGACCGGAACATTATTGGGTTGGTTGTTGCCTGCGTGGTTGGAAAACCAGGCCTCTCCGGCGGTCGAGGCGGCGGCACATTCATCTGGGTGCGAGGTGCAAGCTTGTGGATGTGGACCGGGCTGCTCAAACTGCTAGCACTCTGCGTGCCGGTCTCGTAGTCATCCTGGCTCGCGATACTCTGAGGATGCGAGTTGCCAGTGGAGCCAGGGCCGCGCGCACCTATGGGCCGGAGGACGGAGGATGATGCCCGAGCTCTTGCAGCAGCTTTCATCGCCTCATTGCCGTCCAGCTTTGCAAGTTTCCAGGCACTGATTTTGACTTGCCTCTTGGCTTTGTTTGGTCTTTCAGCATGTCCAGTGGCATCAGGGTCGACGGTAGATGGTGCCATGCCACGCTCCAAATGTGGGATAACTTCATCCTGTGTCATAGTTGGCAACAATATGGCAAAACTCAGTAATAGTGCCTCCAAATTATTAGTTTTGCACAGTTTCTTACTGAACCCTCCAAGATATAATAATATCGGACTATTTAGCAAGCTCAAAATTCATCAATATTACCTGATCAACGAAAATCCTTGGAGGTGTGCACCATGCACCCTTGTAATGAAGACCAAGTGAACTTCCGCCGCTGAACCCACTAGTTGCTGAATTTGTTGGGGAGTAAATAATGTTTGCTCTCTCATCTTCCTCTTCATCTTGAGGCACTTCACTCATAGCTCTCATTGCAACAACGTATTCATAAGTGGTGATCCCCTGATGCAGGCAGACCAAGGAATGTAACAATTCAATCAAACAACTAGACCTTTAAATACATGGTACACTCGGTGGGAATGGCAAGAAAACCTTTCTGATCAATAGCATGTGGAAGAAGAAGAGTTCTCCCAAAGATGCATGAGGCAACTAGAGAAAGAAGAGTAAATATTCCCTGCACACCAGAAATACACATTTCAGTATACAGTTCTATCCCCCAAAAAAAAAAAGATGAGAAGAGGAACACACTGAACCAATTCTTTCAGAGCTATACAGTTCTAGGCGTCTAATCATGGCCTCCCATATTTAATGCCTACAGCAATAAAGAATGACAACTTACTACGATAGTCGCAAAGGGAAGACGAGTTAATCCATTCCCAAGCTTGCCTTGAATAATTTTTTCTGCACTCGTGTTGACGAAGCACATAACAAGAACAGCAATGCCTACTCCAACTTCAATAGCAAGCTGTCATACAGGAGATCATAAATAGATTTAGCTAGCAAGCAGATGAATAAATTATAATGTGATATTAAAACCGTATTTGCTGTGAAAAATAAGTAATGGGTAAGGCACTTTACAGACCCAGAGGAGACTAGTAGTCATCAGAGCAAAAAATGTGAAATAGTTCTTGCGTCCAACACAGTTATTTAGCCACTGCAGTAGATGCGAAAGAAATCAGGTATGCAAATTAGAACTGAAGAAAATATGGTCTTTTTGTAGCAAATACCCGGCAGTGATGATCAAATCCATCCACACACTTGTCACAACTTCTGCAATGTTTACTGAATTTGCGAACCTGAAACGATCTCTTCGAAGATTAGCAACATCTACTGTATACTGCAGCCAAGTTTCTTGCTATTTCTTAGAAATAAACCAAGCCCATCTGGCCTGTTTTTGTGTGTAAGTTTGCAAGATCCGGCAGCACAAGTTTTCAGTTTTTCACTTCTAGCAAAGTCAGTGCAGCAGCTAAAACGGATAGGACCTGTTGACTAAGGGTATGTTTGGTTTTGAGCTAAAGTACACCCTACCAAATTTTTGGCTAGCCAGAACTTTCGCCAAGGTTTTGCTTGCCCACGATTTGGCCAATGTTGGCAAGAAAAATGAACTAGAGAGGGCAGGTTGGCATGGGCATGCCAAAAACTTGGCAACCATCCAAACAAGGACAAAAAAAAATTAGGTCATGACAAAAATTGGCAGGGTTGATTTTGGACACAAATCAAACATACCCTTAATCCAAGACAAGAGCAATCAAACAGTTCAAACTTAAACATCCACATATATGTTGGGGAGTGTACCTCAGCATTACATAATGTGCAAAACAGTGCATCTTCTGCATCAACTTGATTCTCTGAATCATCAGACTTCCTGCAATCCTCCTTAACAAAGAAAGCGCAAATAAAGCCTCCGAAGTAGCACCCTGATCTTCTTCTTAGTGGTTGCATTCTTATATTTATATCTGTATCTCCAGCAGCCAAACCTCCATGGTTAGTACGCCCATCTAGAGAGCTTCTACAAGTAGATGTTGGGGAGTTGGTTCCAGTAGCAATGCCAGTTTTGCAGGCAAATTGGTGCCCTGCAAGCCAGTATTACTTTCTGGTGCATTGACATGGCCATCGTCAAACTTTGACATGATCCCAGGATCTGCAGGGTTTATACTAGTGCACCGGATATAAAGGATGAAGACAGCGAATGCCTGATGGAGTTGCCGCGAGAAGGAGAAAACGATAAATGCAGAGCACAAGTAAGAATCCTTGAAAGAAATACAATATAGGTGCATTGGTAGGCTTACCACAGGAGTGTAGATACCGACTGCGACATACTCAAGGATTTGCTTTCCCAAAACGGTGCAAAGAAGGCATAAAATGCAACCACCAGAAGGAAGAAAACAGTAATTGCGACGATCTGTTAAAACGAGAGATTAAGAACTCAGTCATTCCCTGTTCATAAGTATGAAAGTTGGCGGCACTGAGACACGTTTGAATTTTCTATCAGTTTAGGACGAACCAAAAAGGTGGAGTAAGAAAACAAGTAGAGGCATATGACTGACTATCGGTAGCAGAAGTTGAAAAATGCAGCATGGCATAAATGTATTACTTTCTGACATCATAATAAGGCCTTGTCTTTGTAGGGCATTACTGGTAGTCAGGTACAGTTGGCCTCCGCAAGTTGTGCCTCCTCTTTTATCACACTTAAGCACACAGTTTTGATTTCATGGGAATGGCATATTGGAAAAATTGGAAGTAATTCATTAAGAAACAGTATATTACCCGAACTAACCAATGTGAATGAACCAAACAAGTTGAATTGAATTCTACGTTAGAAATCAATCCATAACTGGAAAGGGGGGATCATCCAGATATAAATAGATAGAGGAATCAGGGACTATAAAGCAGCCTGCCCTAGATAGTTGGCCCAAATCTTGCCATGTTTTTTGAAGTACACAAAATTGGCCCAGAGCTGAAACAGTTGATACAACCCCTGGCTTTTTGCTAAAAAAAAAAAAACAGGAGCACGCGAGCATTACGCCCTAGAGATCGAGGCCCAATTGAATTAACAGTAGTACTACTATGGAGACAAAAGAAGGGACGAAGTGCTGACAGAATTCTGGCAACTGATCCGAAGCGAAGGCCGCAACCTTCTGGCGGCGCTTGCATTGCAAAGGAACTAGGGAAGGGAAGTGTAGACGGGCGGGCGCGTCTTTGAGCAGAGCAAGAAAGAAGATGGAATTCTGACCTGGAATGTGTGTGCTGGGAGTTGCCATCCATGCTTCCTCACCATGGGCATGGCCCCCTCCCTCCCCTCTCTCCGCTTTTCCTCCTACCCTACCCTAGTTTCTTCCTGAGGCCGCAGACGGAGAGGAAGAAAACAAGGCTGGAGATTTCTCAGTATACTACTCCTGGCTTTTTAGTAAAGAAAAAGATTCGGAGAAGAAGGAACCTCACTCACACACTCTCTCTGCTCTCCCTTCTTTCCTTCCTCGTTTCCTGGTGATTATCTTTTACCGGGCTTGATTTCCGCTGCTTTCTCGGTGTTCGTTAGCTGGCCCCGCAGAGAGAAGGGGGAAGACAAGTCAAAGGAGAGTTTCAGTCTCATCTCATCTCGGAACCCAAGTTGTGCGGCAGAGAGCTTTGCCCCTTTCTTTTTCTTTTTCTTTTTCCCTCCTCGTCTCACTCTGCTTTGATATTTCACGAGTATAACGCTAGCTGTTACTCCTACTGAATGCGCAGATACTCCGTGTCGACAGGAGTACGTACCACGTTTGATATTTTGCAGGTGTTTTCCTCCGTAAACGGACAGAATGAGCAAATATAGGTTGGATTTATTTGCCGCATTTGATCCTGTATACTGCCACGTGGTGCAGTACTGGGCACATACTAGTGTATATCACATGGCGTGAATAAACGGGCCGCGCGAATTTAGTAACGTTGCTTGACCCCAAAGCATGCATGGAATTAATCAAACAATCCGATCCTTCGATGCATGGGGTGTAAAATGATCGCCTCGTTTGTTTGTTTTTTGGCAGAAGGAGCAACTAAGTGCGGAGGAAATGATTGCCAGGCGTTATTGATCAGTAATGATGCCTTTCATCACATTTACTCCCTCCGTTCTAAATTACTTGTCGCGAAAATGAATGTATCTATAATTAAAATACATCTAGATACATCCATACTTGCAACAAGTAATTCGAAATGGAGGAAGTACAAGTGTACGAACCACTCTCTCCCGGCGGGTGCTCTCTTGGTCCATCTTCATCTTCGTCCTCTTTTTTCTCGTCCTTTTCTCCTTTTCAACTCTTATTTTTGTGGTTTTGGCTTTTTTTTTGCGGCATCTGGTTTTGGCTTTTAACAAGCCTTCCGTGCTTTCAACCCAAATATTCTCTCGGTAGCGACGACAACACATGATCTGAGAACTCGACTCACTCTTTTCCCGGTGTTACGACCTAAGGCATTTTTCTCTTTTTCTTTTTCTTTTGCGGAATGACCTAAGGCATACGCAACGCGAGTCACTAAATGAACAGACATCTAGAAAGGTTCTGGTTATCCAACGATGTCCCTAATTTTTTTTTTCAGTTCAAACATTCCAAACACGCAAATTTGACAAAATTTAGACTAGTTTGGTATATTACATGCAAATTTGACCAACTTTAACTGCTTGATAAATATCACACCTAAACTACTCGAAATTAAACTAAATTGTGGACGGTGACCTTGTAGGCATGGCCTCCAAGGCCACTCCGACCGTCTCTCACCGCCTCGTCGTCGTTATCATCGCATCTGGGCAGCCGTTGAGGAAGTTGGGCCAGCCACTGCGACATATGTCCTGGGCCACGGTGGCACGCTTGCCTGCAGCCGCCGTGTATCCGCCTCCGCCTTTCAATATTTTTTAAATTAAACTTTTTATTCAAGGACACACCCGCTAACTGGTTGTTTATATTCTCATGTAGCAGGAATTCTAGCATTTTTATTATAAAACAAAGGGCATTTCTTGTTTTGTTTTTTAATTTAATTGAATGCAAATTTCTTTTAGATTTTTAATGTTTGTTTTCTTTGTTTATAGAGTTGGGCCTTTTTTGGCCCATTTTGCTTGGTTTCCGGGAAAGGATTTGTTTGATCTGAGGTAGCCATAAATCTGTTACTCAAAAAAAAAGGTAGCCGTAAATCTGAGGATCGATTAGTACTAGGGAATCTCCAACCCTTACCGGCAAATTTGCTCCTGTGTCCGTCAGCGGACAGGGGGCAGTCCGTGGATACGGGTGCGAGAGCCGGCCATCCAACACTAGCCGCTTACATTTTAATCCGTGTTTCAGTAGATCAGGCATAATTCATGCATACCTGACAGAATTCATCAAAGTTCGGATAAAATATAGCAAAAATTATCCATACATAGCATAGAAATAAGTCTAGTACAACAAATATTTTAAATTCAACAAGATTAACTGGATGTCAACAAATTTTTTATGAACAGATCATGTCGTCTCATGCATACTGCACCTTTAGCTTAATCCAACATTGTATGTACGTAAATAGTCGTCCCTCAATCATGTGGCACATCATGGTAATGTGTACAGTCTACACAACGTGTAGATCAACATTGAGTGAATGAATGATTCAATCGATAAGTTGAGCAAAAAGAAGCAAAACTTGTGATCTCCTATGCTACCGCGCAATGGCCACCTTGCCTCCGGCCGAGCAACCGTGTCGCGAGAACTTGATGACGGTGGTCTGGATGGCGTAACATCAATACGATAACGACCTCACACTGCGTAATATGCTTTCGTGTGTGAAACGAATCATACACGCGCTGCCAGAAGAGCCCTCTTCTGCTCTTGATAACGAAATCCGTGGATGCGGCCAACCACCGCATCACATAACAACTCATCCTTCATGCTCGAGTACCTCGGCATCCTTTGTACTCAAAAAAACGACATGGCATTCAAAAATAAGTCCAATGACACTTTGATCGAACACCTGTTGGGCATGGTGTCTGCCATGGACGTCGTCGACAAGGGCGGAGTGTACCTGGCTATGGGCGGGTCCTAGATAGACGACGCCGTCGTGAAAGGTGAGCGGGCGCATTGGTGCTGGTTGCAGAGGTCCGACAATGCCTGTGTGGCGACCGGAGATAGAGGAGGAGGGTGCGGATGCAAAGCAAGAAGAAGGGATGGATGAAAGAAAATGAGACCGGTGCGGGGGATTTAATGGTCCGGGGATTTCAAAGTCCTACGTGGCTGCTGTGCTAATTTACAGAAAAAAGTGCGGCCAGGTTTGGCGGACGGACCGATACAGATCCATGTTCGAGGACAGAACATGGCCTTAGGTCCCTTTTCCCGTTCTTGTTGTTTAGCGGCCATGTCTCTGTCCTTTCGTTTCAGCTCGATATGGTGATGTTTTGCGTTATGTACTACTCCTATGATGCATGGACTGCCTTTTCTCTGAAGTATTCAGAGCCTATATGCACGTCGCAACTCGCAAGATGACTTTTATTTCAGTCTGCGCAAAACCTAGTAGCACCATCATTTTTTTTCCCCATGATTGCGAGGCAATTTCAGCAACAGCCGAGAGTAAGACCACAATCAACACCACGTTTATAATTGTAAACAAGACACGGAAATCA
Source organism: Aegilops bicornis (assembly GCA_021605145.1). Classification (NCBI taxonomy): domain Eukaryota; kingdom Viridiplantae; phylum Streptophyta; class Magnoliopsida; order Poales; family Poaceae; genus Aegilops; species Aegilops bicornis. Next base: position 376,340,837 of record CM038675.1, on the reverse strand, counting down.
GCTCAACTGCGATTCTGAGGGAGCATTTTGGTCAGGCTTTCTCATATGCTGAAGTTCTGCTCATGCTTTTCTGTGCCTCAGTATCTCCACTCCCAAGTAGTCCACGACGCCTTGCACCGCGACATGAGGTTTCCCGACCTTCACTCGAACAGCAGAGATCTGAGGGAACTTGAGCAGCGTGGTGTTGGCAATCATTGAGCCACCGACTCCAAAAGGTTACGCGACGGACCTTCTACTACACCCTTGGCTATCCTGCAGGATGACATACTTTGGTATCAGGAAAGCCAAAAGGAAGGGATTAGCTTACTGTTGATCCACTCAGAGATTGTACACTGTGCTGAGCAGATGAATCTGATTACACTGCTTGCTAAATTACACGAAAACATGATGACACACACTGGGACGGGGTGGAGTGCACCTGTAGATGTCGCTGTAGCTGACGGTGTGGGAAATGTCGTCGGAGTCCCCGGCGGCGGCGAGGTCCATCCAGGCGTCGACGTCAATGACGAACTTCTGGCCGAGCGTCTTCTCCTCCTGCTTCACGCCGTGGAAGCCGTGGAACTGCAGCCCCCGCAGTATCAGCTTGTCGCCGCCGACCTTGCCCGTCGTTGGCGGCTCCTCCTCCCCGTGCCCCGCCATGGCTGCTCCCCACCTAACGGACTCGATCGATCGTTCGCTCACCGGCGCCTCCTTCTCTAGAGCTGGCGCAGGCGGATGAGTGGAGGGTTAGGTGAGTTTTGGGTGGCTGGAGCCGGGGGCCTGCAGGTGAGGTCCAGGCGTTCGGTAGAAACTCGCCGATTTTGCAATTTCAGATCGCGGGAAGGGGGAAATCCGGGACGGACGAGCAGCCGCTTGGGCGTCGGCGACTTGGGATGGCGAGCTGCTGCGTGCCTGAGATCTGGAGCGGTCATGGGAGGCGTGGGCGTGCGGCGTAGCAGGCGGAGGAAGGCCGCAGAGCGGCTGGCGAGATAAGGGGATAAGTTCTCATTTTCACGAATTTTTTTACGAATAATCATGAGTAGACATGGTGGCACGCGCGGTTGGTATCAGGCCCGCTCGTTTCCGCGTGATTCGTGCCGTCCTAATACGACTGGCATGTATACTGAGATGGACGTGGCTCCTCTGACGTACGGCCCACACACTGACGTGTGGGCCCGGACCCACCTGTCAGCGGCCCAACGGCAAGGGGTCGTACGTTAGGGGATCCGGCTCCTACTGAGATGCATGCAAGCGGGATATAAGGAGTATTAGGGCATGTTTGGTTCCAATAAGTCATCAGATTTATAAGTCAGGTGACTTAAAACCAGTGACTTATAAGTCACGCCTGTTTGATTGTTATAAATCAGCTGACACACCTATCCACACTAATCAACATCAAGCAGATGGTAAGACCCACGTAAAAGAGGCTGACTTATAAGTTTTAAGTTGGGGTGGAGCAACTTATGACTTATAAGTTGGGGTGACTTATAAATTCATTTTTCGACTTATAAGTTGGTGAATTATTTGGAACCAAACAGGGCCTTACCTACGCCCTGGCCAGCAGATGGCCCACAAGTCAACGTCATGTATTCAAACGAGCAACGCGTATACGTCAATTAAGCCCGGCCTGCACCACCCAGGAACCCCCTGCAGCCCATCAAGTCAGCCAAAAAGTAATTAATGCAAACATTTTTGTCTTTGACATCACCCAACAGATACCCTTTGGCTTAGTTTGACAGGTGAGCCTGATTTTGATTGTAGCGAGCTTATTCTTTTAAAATGAGAGAAACATGTTTCTTGACAAGGAGTTGAAGTTTATTCTAGTAAAATTAGTTTTACAGAAGAGCGAAATTTTTAGAAGAGTGCACCGGTACCGTTATCTAGCGAATGTTTCAATCTTCCTTTCTAAACAAGTGAATTATAAAAGAGTGAAATGTGTTGTTTTAAATGGGTGAATCACTATTTGTTTTTAAAATGATTGTATTTTTTTATTTTGAACTGATTGAAACGAGTGTAATATGTTTTGTGAAACAAGTGAAATCATTTTTTGAAAATAATTGAAATTCTTATTTCGAAATGACCAGAATCTGTTTTTTAAAGGAGTTGAATGAATGACTGAAATATGTCGTTCTAAGAGAATGAAATCATTCTTTTTGAAAATGATTGACATTATTTATTTTGAATGAAGTGAAATGAGTGGAATCGGTTTTTTTAAATGAGTGGATGGAGTATGTTGTTTTAAACGAGCAGAATCATTTTTTTACTGATTGAAAATATTTGTTTGAATATAGTGAAATGGGTGGAATCTTTTTTTGTTGTTGAAAGGAATGAAATAAACGGGTGAAGTAAGTCGTTCTAAATAAATTATTGAAAACATTTGTTTGAATCGAGTGAAACGAGTGGAATCTTTTTGCTTTTTTGAAAGGAGTGAAATAAACGAGTGAAGTGTGTCGTTCTAAACTAATGAAAAAATTATTTTTGTAAATGATTGAAATTATTTGTTTGAATTAAGTGAAATGAGTGGAATCTGTGTTTTGAAACAAGTGGAGTATGTTATTTTAAAGGAGTGCAATCGTTATTTCTGAAAATCAGGTTAGGGGCCGTTTCCAGTGCTTGTTGTTCGCTCGTAATGCATCGCTGCTCTCATTTTCCTGCACGCATCGGGCAAAGAAGGAGATGTGAGACTAAGCTGACAAATTCTAACACATGGTACAAAGTGACCAGCTTGGTAAGCTACCAATAAAAAAATGCAATAAAAAAATAATTCTAAGACATGGCATAATCAAATCATCCCTTTTAACTCCTCCAACTATATCATCAAGGGCTACATATCTGTTATCCACCCTCTAATGTTTAACCTCAACTGAGTCAACCAGATCTATTCCTGGAATAGCCTCCACAGAATCCAACAGATTTATCATCAAGGGCTACATATCTGTTATCCACCCTCTAATGTTTAACCTCAACTGAGTCAACCAGATCTATTCCTGGAATAGCCTCCACAGAATCCAACAGATTTACGAATTTGTCGGTTTGGTCATCTTCGGTTACCTCTCGCACGATGTCAAGCCTCCCCAAATGGCTAACAAAAATAGTCGAGGAAAACAAGCAACTCCCACGCCCTCTAGCACCCCGATCCAGAACTCTCTCCCAAAAATACGGACATGCTAAGGGACGAACATGATGGATATAAGTCAGCGCGTTTGTGCTTATACCCAAGAAGAAAAAAGCAGGATCAAGCTCAGTGTCAGAGCAATTCCAACGGGCCGACCCAAACGGACGGCGTTTTTGTTCACTTTTTTGTCCGTTTAGGTCGGCCGCCCGCCCACCGTCCGTCCTCTTTTAGTTTTGGATCGGCAGTGCGCCCAACGGGCCGACACATTTCATGACCGCGCGCGTTTAAGATCATGCCGTCGCCTTGGTTTTGGCGCTCCAGTGCGTGCGAAAGGTTCGCGCGCGCGGGGGAAAGCGGCCTAGCGCGTGCTGATTTTGGCGCTCAAGCGCGCGGGAAAGGTTCGCGCGCGCGACGTGGCCGGCCCTCGTTATAAAGAAGGCGCTCCCTCCACACTCTGTCCGCCGTCCACTCTCGCCGCCTCTGCGCCACCATGTCGATCCGCCGCCTGGGCGCTTCGGATTTTCGCGGAGTCCGTGAGCTCCGCTCCGGCGCCTTCTCCTCCGAGATCTGCTTTCGCGAGAAACGTCTCATCCTCGGCTCCTTCGACACCGCAGAGGAGGCGGCCCGCGCGCACGACGCGGCGGCGTGGCGCCTCCGGAGGCCTCGTCAGGATATGAATTTTCCCAATGTGTCGAGCCAGCGGGCGCAGGATCTGGCGCCTCTCCCGCGGCTTTTCACCGACGAGGATCGTCGTGTCCATCGGAGGCGGCAGCGTCGCCTTGCCATCGCAAAGAAGGACGTGGAAGCCTTGGTGGTGTGGCACGGAGGCTTCCCGCAAGACATCGTCGACGAGCGCCAGTTCTACACGCAATTGAGGTTGGAGAGGGACGCGAGGAGGAGGGAGCGAGCCGCCTATCGGGAGGACAAGCGTTCGCGAAAGCAGGCAGCTCAATTGAAACTGAGGCTACGAGAAACGTCGGGTTGGAACTTTAAAGACGAGCAGCTTGCTGATGCCTACATTCAGACGTCGGAGGAAGACATTACCGAGTCGGAGTCAGAAAGCGACGAGTAGTGGTCTTTTTCTTTTATCTGTGTACGCTAGAACTATCTATGTATCCATTTTAATCTGAAAAAATGGCCGGCGGCCGACGTGGCAGGCGGGCTAGTGTATGAATCCAATGTGCCACCGACCAACGGGCCCGGTGAGGAAAGAGGGCGAGCGCGCGCGTCCATCTTGTGTCCGCACCGACGCAAATCAGGGTCAAAAATGGGCCGGGAATGGGTCGGCAGGCGGACGAAAGCGGACCCGCATTCGTTTGGGTCCGCACGTTGGGCCGGTTTTTTAGTCCGCGCCGATCCAAACGGACGACGGCAGACGAAATGAGTCGCCCTGTTGGAGTTGCTCTCAATACGCTAACCTGTGCATCTCCGTTTCTGCTCTTCTTGTTCTTCTACTTATCCACAAGACGCAACTTGAAGAAGAGCTAGTACAGTGCACCACGTTCTGAGCAGTTATGACTCACCAACCCTGCAAGGGGCGCCCCTACCAGACACGCTAGTATTCATACGAAAATAAATGAGACGTGGCCCACTCCTGTGAGGTATACCGCTACGTATTCACCTCGGCCTGCTAATAACCCGCACCGTATCTCCCAGGGCCTATATTAAGTAGCAATCACGGCGCGCATGCGGCCGTGCGAGATACCGGCATCACGTATCATGTCTCAAAAATTCACGTCCATTTTTTTAGCCTTACAAACATGCCCGTACGTTACAACGGGAGGAAAACACACACATCCTCATAACCCAAAAAAGTATTGCTCAATACTCACCTCTTCATGTGTCTACGCCTCTATTTCTACATCGCACCACAGTGTCTTAGTTTATCCTCTTTCCCATGCTTGCAGACATTGACCGCGGTATTCACTTAGTCACAACATCTTTGAACATGACAATTCCAAGGAGATGAGCTCGGCCGCTACATGACACACATGTCACTGAGTCACGTCAAGAATGCTTAAAACTTTTAAAAAAAGCTAATCTCATTGAGAAGGATGTGAGGGATGCTCTTTGCGAGTTACTTCTTAGGACAACGTCTATGCTCCGCTACGGAGAAAATGTTGATTGCCATGAATTAGGGTTGGCTGGGTCCAGGAAGTGTGATAATAGATTGATAGAGGTTGGGTTATTCGGGACGCCAATTCGAAACATAGGCTATGTAGGTGAATGAGTGAACTGCGGGCACTAAATAGATTTCTTTGGAAATGGACACATCAACTCCCTAGTACCAGAAAGTGAACTTATTGCGTGCCTAAAATCAAATCATAAACTTAAAATATATATTCTAGAGACCATAAGTAAAACATGACTGGAGATCATAAATAAAGGTAAAATAATTTTTGATCTAAGTTAAGTGTGTTGGCATAATTTGTTATAACCTAAATGGTACCCTAAAGGCAAGCCTATTGTTACAAATGACTATTGTTGATCCCAATCTTGCATGCAAATAACCTTGAAAAAAATATCTTGACAGTTGTGACCCTTGAATTTTGTAATATCAGATTAGTAGCAGGAAGATGAAGAAATTTCATATATTCAATATATGGGCGCTCAAAATAAATACTGAACATTCTGCATACTCAAATTGCACATCATGTGTAGTTACTTTCAAATCTGAGTGGATTAGCTAGAGTGAATTCAAATGTGGCTCGAGTAGTTACTTGTGTGGTGGATGAAACAAAAATATTTTGTAAAACATTTCTAAATTGTGAAGAATTAGTTGTTATCTTCATGCAACATGAATTTTAGAAATTCAATATCCATGTAACTTAATCTTGCCAATCCGTTAGTGAACAAATTTAATTACATTTCACGAATTAATGGTCATGTATTTGTCCTTCAAAATTTACATTATCAGAAGATGAACCTATTCAAGGGGAAGCACAATATCATATAATTCAATCATCTTCTGTGTTGCATTGAGAGTTGGGACAACATTAAAAGCTACTAAAAAAGGAACCTTGGATCATTTATTCAATACAATTAGAAGGGAATAGCCCTTACATGACAAACAGATCATGTGCATCCATGTTGAAGAGAGATAACCGTTATGAAAGGAATAACATGGAGTGCAAAATTCAACACTATGAGCAGCAGGCTCGGTGAGGTCAGTACACCATCGTATCTGTCATAACAACTACATCGATGCACCAGGTTACAAAGACTTGCATCTGGCTTGTGCTTGTGTAGAGACTATATGGTAATATACTATGAAGATATATTATACGTAAATTCCCCTCCCTGCTATGAAGGTCAGCTGAAAACACAAGTGCTCCCTGGGTGATTTTGGTAACTAATGTCAACATATCTCTTGTTGGACTAACATTTTGATCTAGTGTATTTCAGACAAGTTCAATGAATGGCATGACATGGACTAGAGATGTGGACTCCTAAAAATGCTAAGGACACATATTGGCAAAGGCTCAAGACTCTTCATTTATATTTTAGTGATCCAAGATCACATTGAGTACATAGGAAAGCCAATACCATTAAAAGGGGATAAGGTGTTGCTTAGTGGTCTACTTGCTCAAAATGCATAGTGATATTGCTCCAAAGCCCTCAACCACTTTCTCATTTCCAAATATGTCCAAAACCCAAAGTCAAACTTGGCCCGCCCGAAACCTTCTATCCGGCGCCACCGAGTTCATTTGACATAGCCACTGCCAAAAACCCTAACACCTCTGTCACACCGATACGGATCTCGGTCTCACCGAGATGGCCTTGCAAGCTCTCTGTTGCTTATTGCATTATTTCGGTCTCACAGAAATGTGCAATCGGTCCCATCGAGTTTGCTTGACATCCTCTCTGTTGCCTTATTGCTTCACTTCGGTCTAACCGCGAGTTGATGCAATCAGTGCCACCGAGTTGATGTTTGCCGTAACCCTAGCACATAGGTCCCATCGGCTTGTTCCAGTCGGTCCCACTGAGATTCCTAACGTTCACATTTTGAACTGAATCGGTCTCACCGAGTTCTTCTATTCGGTCTGACCTAGTTGGGTCAAATGTGTGTAACGGTTGGATTTTGTGTGGAGGCTATATATACCCATACACCCCCTTCTCCATATGTGAGAGAGCCATCAGAACGTGCCTACACTTCCAGCCTACATTTTTTGAGAAAGAACCACCTACTCATGTGTTGAGATCAAGATATTCCAATCCAACCACAAGAATCTTGATTTCTAGCCTTCCCCAAGTTGCTTTCCACTCAAATCATCTTTCCACCAAATCCAAATCCGTGAGAGAGAGTTGAGTGTTGGGGAGACTATCATTGGAAGCACAAGAGCAAGGAGTTCATCATCAACACAACATCTATTACCTTTTGGAGAGTGGTGTCTCCTAGATTGGTTAGGTGTCGATTGGGAGCCTGCGATAAGATTGTGGAGTTGAACCAAGAATTTTGTAAGGGCAAGGAGATCGCCTACTTCGTGAAGATCTACCCAAGTGAGGCAAGTCCTTCGTGGGCGTTGGCCATGGTGGGATAGACAAGGTTGCTTCTTCATGGACCGTTTGTGTGTGGAGCCCTCCGTGGACTCGCGCAACCGTTACCCTACGTGGGTTGAAGTCTCCATCAACGTGGACATACAATAGCACCACCTATCAAAACCACACAAAATCTCCGTGTCTTTATTGCGTTTGCACACTCCAATCCCATCCCTTTACTTTCTTGCAATTAGCATGCTTTACTCTTTCTGCTGCTAATACTCTTGCCATTCTTGCTTGAAATGTATTGTGAATACTTAAACTTGTGCTAAAACTCCACCTCAACTTGAGGAACTTAAAAACTGCCACTTTTACTTGTTGAGGGTCTAATCACCCCCCCCTCTAGACCCCTCTTCTCGATCCTTTCATCAACCTAAACCTAAACACCACAATCGTCGGTTGTATGGCTGTGTACATTTTGATGCGATGACCAGATATGCGTTTGGCATGGAATAATTCAGGGCCACAGGAGTCAAAAGGGTGTACCTTACGTTGAAGCGGACGGAGGCGCTCCGTCAAGTCACAGCAGAGTAGTGGAGGCGCATCCTCGGGTCGGGTCCCCTGGAGGCCCTGCACCAGTTTCCTCGAGGCTGGAGTCATCTCCACCCATTCTCCTTGCAACATCTTGCACACCGTCGCCCAACTCCACCCATGGCCCCTCCGGCGGACAGCGGCAGCCGAGGTCGAGCAGGGACGCAAGGCAGTAGATGAAGGTGCGGCAGAGAGAAGACCTCGGGCTCATAGAAGGCGTCTCTGTGGTAAGTAATGCGAGGCGCAAGGCAAGGTCGAGTGTGGAGGGTGGGGAGGTGGTCGTCACACGGGCGGCGAGGGCCAGGCGGGCTAGCAGTTAGTTTGGCGTACGGGAGAGAATATGCTCGCGGTCACCATCTGATGAAATTGATGCGGCCAGTGTCATTGTCGACGGTGAAGGACACGTTTGTATTCCTCTCTAGCTTGTCGTTCACCATACCGACGAGCCTGACCTGCATACCACCCAATCCAGACAGCCGCACAAGAAGCCAATCCTGATGAATACAAAGCCAACGAGAAGCGTATAGTGGGCACTCGCCTTGGTTGTCCCGATGCGGGCCACCCTTCTCACCAGTGCTAGACAGCGGTGCATCGGCGATTTGCTTCATGGTGATGAAAGAGGTCGGAGGGTGAGGACCACGACCGCAAGGAGGCCTGGAGTCGTACGTGGAGATGAATAGAATCAGGACAGCCTAGCAAGAGCAGTTCATGCCCAAGCTCGAGGGCACCATTGCCGGTAGCGCGCATAGACACTTCGAGGTCGTGCTCGTCTCACTTTTCATTGATGCGGCTTGAACTACGTCGATATTTCCCAAAGAGAAAGGGATGATGCACCATAGCTACGGTAGGTATTCCCTCGGTGATGAGACCAAGGTTATCGAACCAGTAGGAGAACCACACAACACTATGTAAACGGTACCTGCACACAAAGAACAAATACTTGCAACAAGGTATTTTTGGGTTTTTGGATTAATAGATCTGAAAATAAAAGCAAATAAAAATAGATCTCAAAGGCAAATATGATAAAGAATAGACCCGGGGCCTGTAGATTTCACTAGTGGCTTCTCTCGAGAAAAATAGCATACGACGGGTAAACAAATTACGGTTGGGCAATTGATAGAACTTCAAATAATTATGACGATATCCAGGCAATGATCATTATATAGGCATCATGTCCAAGATTAGTAGACCGACTCCTGCCTGCATCTACTACTATTACTCCACACATCGACCGCTATCCCGCATGCATCTAGTGTATTAAGTTCATGGAGAAACAGAGTAATGCGATAAGAACGATGAAATGATATAGACAAGATCTATTCATGGAGGAATAGACCCCATCTTGTTATCCTTAATAGAAACGATACATACATGTCATGTCCCCTTCTGTCACTGGGATTGAGCATCGTAAGATCGAACCCATCACAAAGCACCTCTTCCCATGGCAAGAAAAATCGATCTAGTTGGCCTAACTAAACCAAAGATTTAAAGAAGAAATACCAGGCTATAAGCAATCATGCATATAAGAGATCAAAACACAAATAAATTCCATGGATAAAATTGATCTGATCATAAACTCAAAGTTCATTGGATCCCAGCAAACACACCTCAAAAAGAGTTACATCAAATAGATCTCCAAGAAACCATTGTATTGAGAATCGAAAGAGAGAGAGAGGAAGCCATCTAGCTACTAACTACGGACCCGAAGGTCTACAATGAACTACTCACGCATTATCGGAGAGGCACCAATGAGGATGATGTGAAGGAAATATGCCTTAGAGGCAATAATAAAGTTGTTATTTATATTTCCTTATATCATGATAAATGTTTATTATTCATGCTAGAATTGTATTAACCGGAAACTTGATACATGTGTGAATACATAGACAAAACAAAGTGTCCCTAGTATGCCTCTACTTGACTAGCTCGTTAATCAAAGATGGTTAAGTTTCATGACCATAGACATGTGTTGTCATTTGATGAACGGGATCACATCATTAGGAGAATGATGTGATGGACAAGACCCATCTGTTAGCTTAGCATAATGATCGTTAAGTTTTATTGCTATTGCTTTCTTCAAGACTTATACATATTCCTTTGACTATGAAATTATGCAACTCCCGAATACCAGAGGAACACCTTGTGTGCTATCAAATGTCACAACATAACTGGGTGATTACAAAGATGCTCTATAGGTGTCTCCGAAGGTGTTTGTTGGGTTGGCATAGATCGAGATTAGAATTTTTCATCCGAGTATCGAAGAGGTATCTCTGGGTCCTCTTGGTAATGCACATCACGATAAGCCTTGCAAGCAATGTGACTAATGAGTTAGTTGCGAGATGATGCATTACGGAACGAGTAAAGAAACTTGCCAGTAACGAGATTGAACTAGGTATCAGGATACCGACGATCGAATCTCGGGCAAGTAACATACTGATTACAAGGGGAATAAGTATGTTGTCATTGCGGTTTGACCGATAAAGATCTTCATAGAATATGTAGGAACCAATATGAGCATCTAGGTTCCGCTATTGGTTATTGACCGGAGATGTGTCTCGGTCATGTCTACATAGTTCTCGAACCCGTAGGGTCCGCACGATTAACGTTTGATGACGATTTGTATTATGAGTTATGTGTTTTGGTGACCGAAGATTATTAGGAGTCCCGGATGAGATCATGGACATGACAAGGAGTCTCAAAATGGTCGAGAGGTAAAGATTGATATATTGGACGATGATATTCGGACACGGGAATGGTTCCGGATCGTTTCGGGTATTTTTCGGAATACCGGGAGGTTACCTGAACCCCCTGGGGAAAGTAATTGGCGTACATGGGCCATAGGGGAGAGAGGAGGTAGCCCACAAGGGGTGGTCGCACCCCCCTCCCATAGGGAGTCCGAATTGGACTAGGGGAGGGGGCGCTTCCCCCTTTCCTTCTCCTCCTCCCTCTCCTTCCCCCTTTCCCACTCCGGAAGAAGGAAGGGGGAGGCCGAATTGGACATGGAGTCCAAGTCGGTTTCCACCCCCCATGGTGCGCCCCTTGGCCGGCCTCCTCCCTCTCCTCCTTTATATACGGGGCAGGGGGCACCCCAAAGCACATCAATTGTTCTCTAAGCCATGTGTGGTGCCCCCTCCACAGTTTACTCCTCCGGTCATAGCGTTGTAGTGCTTAGGCGAAGCCCTGCACGGATCACATCACCATCACCGTCACCACGCCGTCGTGCTGACGAAACCCTCCCTCGACCCTCTGCTGGATCAAGAGTTCGAGGGACGTCATTGAGTTGAACATGTGCTGAACTCAGAGGTGTCGTACGTTCGGTACTTGATCGGTTGGATCGCGAAGACGATCGACTACATCAACAGCGTTAAACTAATGCTTCCGCTTTCGGTCTACGAGGGTATGTGGACACACTCTTCCCTCGTTGCTATGCATCTCCTAGATATATCTTGTGTGATCGTAGGAATTTTTTTGAAATTGCATGCTACGTTCTCCAACAGTGGCATCTGAGCCAGGTCTATGCGTAGATGATATGCACGAGTAGAACACGAAGAGTTGTGGGCGATCATAGTCATACTGCTTACCACCAATGTCTTATTTTGATTCGGCGGTATTGTTGGATGAAGCGGCCCGGACCAACCTTACATGACCATGTTCATGAGACCGGATCCACCGACAGATAGGCAACTTGTTTTGCATAAAGGTGGCTGGCAGGTGTCTGTTTCTCCAACTTTAGTTGAATCAAATTTGACTACGGCCGGTCCTTGTTGAAGGTTAAAACAACACACTTGACGAAAAATCGTTGTGGTTTTGATGCGTAGGTAAGAAAGGTTCTTACTAGAAGCCCGTAGCAGCCACATAAAACTTGCAACAACAAAGTAGAGGACGTCTAACTTGTTTTTGCAGGGCATGTTGTGATGTGATATGGTCAAGACATGATGTGATATACGTTATTGTATGAGATGATCATGTTTTGTAAAAGTTATCGGCAACTGGCAGGAGCCTTATAGTTGTTGCTTTATTGTATGAAATGCAATCGCCATGTAATTGCTTTACTTTATCACTATGCGGTAGCGATAGTTGTAGAAACAACAGTTGGCGAGACGACAACGACGCTACGATGGAGATCAAGGTGTCAAGCCGGTGATGATGGAGATCATGACGGTGCTTTGGAGATGCAGATCAAAGGCACAAGATGATGGCCATATCATGTCACATATTTTTATTGCATGTGATATTTATCTTTTATGCATCTTATTTTACTTAGTACGGCGGTAGCATTATAAGATGATCCCTCACTAAATTTCAAGGTATAAGTGTTCTCCTCGAGTATGCACTGCTATGACAGTTCATCGTGGCCGATACACCACGTGATGATCGGGTGTGATAAGCTCTACGCTCACATACAACGGGTGCAAGACAGTTTTGCACGTATGAATACTCGGTTAAACTTGACGAGCCTAGCATGTATGCACATGGCCTCGGAACACTGAGACCGAAAGGTCGAACGTGAATCATATAGTAGATATGATCAACATAGAGATGTTCACCATTGAAAACTACTCCATCTCACGTGATGATCGGACATGGTTTAGTTGATATGGATCACGTGATCATTTAGATGGCTCGAGGGATGTCTATCTAAGTGGGAGTTCTTTAGTAATATGATTAATTGAACTTAATTTATCATGAACTTAGTCCTGATAATTTTTGCATATCTATGTTGTAGATCAATGGCCCGTGCTACCGTTCCCTTGAATTTTAATGCGTTCCTAGAGAAAGCTAAGTTGAAAGATGATGGTAGCACTACACGGACTAGGTCCATAACTTGAGGATTATCCTCATTGCTGCACAGAGGAATTACGTCCTTCAAGCACCCCTGGGTGCAAGGCCTGTTGCAGGAGCAACTCTGGACGTTATGAACGTCTGGCAAGCTAAATCTGATGACTACTCGATAGTTCAGTGTGCCATGCTTTACGGCTTAGAATCGGGACTTCAAAGACGTTTTGAATGTCATGGAGCAAATGAGATGTTCCAGGAGTTGAAGGTAATTTTTCAAACAAATGCCCCGAGTTGAGAGATATGAAGTCTCCAACAAGTTCTATAGCTGCAAGATGGAGGAGAACAGTTCTATCAGTGAACACATACTCAGAATGTCTGGGTACCATAACCACTTGACTCAACTGGGAGTTAATCTTCCGGATGTAGTGTCATTGACAGAGTTCTTCAATCACTGCCACCAAGCTATAAAGGCTTCATGATGAACTATAATATGCAAGGGATGGAAAAGACAATTCCCGAGCTCTTCGCAATGCTTAAAGCTACAGAGGTAGAAATCAAGAAGGAGCATCAAGTGTTGATGGTTAACAACACCACTAGTTTCAAGAAAAAGGGCAAAGGTAAGAAGGGGAACTTTAAGAAGAATAGCAAGCAAGTTGCTGCTCCCGGGAAGAAGCCCTAGTCTGGACCTAAGCCTGAAACTAAGTGCTTCTACCGCAAAGGACCGTCATCGAAGCGGAACTGCCCCAAGTATTTGGCGGATAAGAAGGATGGCAAAGTGAAAGGTATATTTGATATACATGTTATTTGTGTGTACCTTACTAATGCTCGTAGTAGCGCCTGGGTATTTGATACTGGTTCTGTTGCTCATATTTGCAACTCAAAACAGGGGCTACGGATTAAATGAAATTGGCTAAGGACAAGGTGACGATGCGCGTCAGAAATGGTTCCAAGGTCGATGTCATCGCCGTTGGCACGCCACCTCTACATCTACCTTCGGGATTAGTTTCAGACCTGAATAATTGTTATTTGGTGCCAGTGTTGAGCATGAACATTATATTTGGATCTTGTTTGATGCGAGAAGGTTATTCATTTAAATCAGAGAATAATGGTTGTTCAATTTATATGAGTAATATATTTTATGGCCATGCACCCTTGATGAGTGGTTTATTTTTATCAAATCTTGATGATTTACCACTATTGTTTCGGGGTTATGCTTTAGAGACGGCTGCATTCACGTTAAATTGGGCACCATCTAAATCCGTTGAGATGACACCATATGAATTGTGGTTTAGCAAGAAACCTAAGCTGTCGTTTCTTAAAGTTTGGGGTTGTGATGCTTATGTGAAAAGGTTTCAACTTGATAAGCTCGAACCCAAATCGGAGAAGTGCGTCTTCATAGGATACCCAAAAGAAACTGTTGGGTACACCTTCTATCACAGATCCGAAGGCAAGACTTTTGTTGCTAAGAATGGATCCTTTCTAGAGAAGGAGTTTCTCTCGAAAGAAGTGAGTGGGAGGAAAGTAGAACTTGATGAGGTAGTTGTACCTTCTCTTGAAATGGAAAGTAGTTCATCACAAAAATCAGTTGCAGTGATGCCTACACCAATTAGTGAGGAAGTTAATGATGATGATCATGAAACTTCAGATCAAGTTACTACTGAACCTCGTAGGTCAAGCAGAGTATGTTCCGCACCAGAGTGGTACGATAATCCTGTTCTGGAAGTCATGTTACTAGACCATGACGAACTTACGAACTATGAGGAAGCGATGATGAACCCAGATTCCGCAAAATGGCTTGAGGCCATGAAACCTGAGATGGCATCCATGTATGAGAACAAAGTATGGACTTTGATTGACTTGCCAGATGATCGGTGAGTCATTAAGAATAAATGGATTTTCAAGAGGAAGACGGACGCTGATAGTAGTGTTACTATCTACAAAGCTCGACTTGTTGCGAAAGGTTTTCGACAAATTCAAGGAGTTGACTACGATGAGACCTTCTCACCCGTAGCGATGATTAAGTCTGTCCGAATCATGTTAGCAATTGCCGCATTTTATGATTATGAAATTTGGCAAATGGATGTCAAAACTGCATTCCTTAATGGATTTCTTAAAGAAGAGTTGTATATGATGCAACAGAAGGTTTTATCGATCCTAAAGGTGCTAACAAAGTGTGCAAGCTCCAAATGATCCATTTATGGACTGGTGCAAGCCTCTCGAGTTGGAATATACACTTTGATAGTGTGATCAAAGCATATGGTTTTATACAGACTTTTGGAGAAGCCTGTATTTACAAGAAAGTGAGTGGGAGCTCTGTAGCATTTCTAATATTATACGTGGATGACATATTGTTGATTTGAAATGATATAGAATTTCTGGATAGCATAAAAGGATACTTGAATAAGAATTTTTCAATGAAAGACCTCGGTGAAGCTGCTTATATATTGGGCATCAAGATCTATAGAGATAGATCAAGACGCTTAATTGGACTTTCACAAAGCACATACCTTGATAAAGTTTTGAAGAAGTTCAAAATGGATCGATCAAAGAAAAGGTTGTTGCCTGTGTTACAAGGTGTGAAGTTGAGTCAGACTGAATGCCCGACCACTATAGAAGATAGAGAGAAAATGAAAGTCATTCCCTATGCCTCAGCCATAGGTTCTATCATGTATGCAATGCTATGTACCAGACCTGATGTGTGCCTTGCTATAAGTTTAGCAGGTATGTACCAAAGTAATCCAGGAGTGGATCACTGGACAGCGGTCAAGAACATCCTAAAATACCTGAAAAGGACTAAGGATATGTTTCTGGTTTATGGATGTGACAAAGAGCTTGTCTTAAATGGTTACGTCGATGCTAGCTTTGACACTGATCTGGATGACTCTAAGTCGCAAACCGGATACTTATTTATATTGAATGGTGGAGCTGTCAGTTGGTGCAGTTCCAAGCAGAGCGTCGTGGTGGGATCTACATGTGAAGCGGAGTACATAGCTGCTTCGGAAGCAACAAATGAAGGAGTCTGGATGAAGGAGTTCCTATCCGATCTAGGTGTAATACCTAGTGCATCGGGTCCAATGAAAATCTTCTGTGACAATACTAGAGCAATTGCCTTAGCGAAGGAATCCAGATTTCACAAGAGAACCAAACACATCAAGAGATGCTTCAAATCCATCCGCGATCAAGTCAAGGAGGGAGACATAGAGATTTGCAAAATACATACGGATCTGAATGTTGCAGACCCGTTGACTAAGCCTCTTCCACGAGCAAAACATGATCAACACCAAGACTCCATGGGTGTTAGAATCGTTACAATGTAATCTAGATTATTGACTCTAGTGCAAGTTGGAGACTCAAGGAAATATGCCCTAGAGGCAATAATAAAGTTGTTATTTATATTTCCTTATATCATGATAAATGTTTATTATTCATGCTAGAATTGTATTAACCGGAAACTTGGTACATGTGTGAATACATAGACAAAACAAAGTGTCCCTAGTATTCCTCTACTTGACTAGCTCGTTAATCAAAGATGGTTAAGTTTCCTGACCATAGACATGTGTTGTCATTTGATGAACGGGATCACATCATTAGGAGAATGATGTGATGGACAAGACCCATCTGTTAGCTTAGCATAATGATCGTTAAGTTTTATTGCTATTGCTTTCTTCAAGACTTATACCTATTCCTTTGACTATGAGATTATGCAACTCCCGAATACCAGAGGAACACCTTGTGTGCTATCAAACGTTACAACTTAATTGGGTGATTATAAAGATGTTCTACAGGTGTCTCCGAAGGTGTTTGTTGGGTTGGCATAGATCGAGATTATGATTTGTCACTCAGAGTATCAAAGAGGTATCTCTGGGCCCTCTCGGTAATGCACACCACGATAAGCCTTGCAAGCAATGTGACTAATGAGTTAGTTGCGGGATGATGCATTACGGAATGAGTAAAGAGACTTGCCGGTAACAAGATTGAACTAGGTATGAGGATACCGACGATCGAATCTCGGGCAAGTAACATACTGATGACAAAGGGAATAACGTATGTTGTCATTGCGGTTTGACCGATAAAGATCTTCGTAGAATATGTAGGAACCAATATGAACATCTAGGTTCCGCTGTTGGTTATTGACAGGAGATGTGTCTCGGTCATGTCTACATAGATCTCGAACCCGTAGGGTCCGCACGCTTAACATTCGATGACGATTTGTATTATGGGTTATGTGTTTTAGTGACCGAAGACTGTTCGGAGTCCCGGATGAGATCAAAGACATGACAAGGAGTCTCAAAATGGTAGAGAGGTAAAGATTGATATATTGGACGATGATATTCGGACACCGGAATGGTTCTGGATCGTTTCGGGTATTTTTCGGAGTACCAGGAGGTTACCGGAACCCCCCGAGGAAAGTAATGGGCCTACATGGGCCATAGGGGAGAGAGGAGGTAGCCCACAAGGGGTGGCTGCGCCCCCCTCCCATAGGGAGTCTGAATTGGACTAGGGGAGGTGGCGCGCCCCCTTTCCTTCTCCTCCTCCCTCTCCTTCCCCCTTTCCCCCTCCGGAAGAAGGAATGGGGAGGCCGAATTGGACATGGAGTTCAAGTCGGTTTCTTGCCCCCCCATGGCGCGCCCCTTGGCCGGCCTCCTCCCTCTCCTCCTTTATATACGGGGGCAAGGGGGCACCCCAGAGCACATCAATTGTTTTCTTAGCTGTGTGCAGGGGCCCCCTCCACAGTTTACTCCTCCGGTCATAGCGTCGTAGTGCTTAGGCGATGCCCTGTGCGGATCACATCACCATCACCATCACCATGCCGTCGTGCTGACGAAACTTTTTCTCGACCCTCTGCTGGATCAAGAGTTCGAGGGACGTCATCGAGCTGAACGTGTGCTGAACTCGGAGGTACCGTACGTTTGGTACTTGATCGGTTGGATCACGAATATGTTCGACTACATCAATCGTGTTAAACTAACTCTTCCGCTTTCGGTCTACGAGGGTACGTGTACACACTCTTCCCCTCTCGTTGCTATGCATCTCCTAGATAGATCTTGCGTGATCGTAGGAATTTTTTTGAAATTGCATGCTATGTTCCCCAACATGATGAACCCCTCTGTGATGGTGTCTAGATTGGATATGTGGTTTCTGGAACTTGCGGCGGCTGGAATTGTGTTTCGTTGACTCCCCTAGGGTTTTTTGGATTTTTGGGGTATTTATAGAGCAAAGAGGCGGTGCGGGAGGCCACCGAGGTGGGCTGTGCCCCCCTCAGGGCACCCCTCTGGTACTTCTTCGGCCCATCTTGTGTCTTCTGGTCCAGAAAATTTCTCCAAAAATTTCGCTACGTTGGTATTGATTTTCTGCGAAGTAAAAAACAAGCAAAAACAAATAACCGCAATCAGGCAAGATGTCAATAGGTTAGTCCCAAAAAATGATATAAAGTTGCTATAAAATGATTGTAAAACATCCAAGAGTGATAATATAACACATGGAACAATAAAAATTATAGATACATTGGAGACGTATCAGTCATCAGCAAGAAAATTACACAAATACGGACAGCTCTGATTCTTCTTCAGGTGGTGGTTGCAGGTCGTGCGTGCTCTCATGCTGATTCTTCTTCCCGTGGTGATTGCGCACACCTGCGTGGAACATCACCACGGCCAATGTGACCAATCGCCACAGGACTCATGTTGTTGCCATGGCCGCTCCTCGTATCCGGCGTTGACCTAATATCAGAAGTGTTACCCTCCTCGAACCCGCGAGCGGCGAGCCTCGGGTCGACGTCTGATACGTCCGTTTTGCATCATGCTTTTATGTTGATATGTATTGCATTATGGACTGTTATTTCACATCATGGTACAATACTTATGCCTTTTCTCTCTTATTTTACAAGATTTACATGAAGAGGGAGAATGCCGGCAGCTGGAATTCTGGACCGGAAAGGAACAAATCTGAGATACCTATTCTGCACAACTCCAAATGTCCTGAAACTTTACGGAGAATTATTTTGAAATATATAATAAATATTGGGCAAAGAAATACCAGAAGGGGACCCACCAGGTGGCCACAAGCCTGGGGGGACACCCTACCCCCAGGGCTTGTGGGCCCCCTAGGAGGTCCCCGGCTCCCATCTTCTGCTATATGAAAGGTTTTGACCTAGAAAAAATCAGAAGGAAGCTTTCGGGATGAGTGCCGCCGTCTCGAGGCGGAACTTGGGCAGAAGCAATCTAGGGCTCCGGCGGAGCTGTTCAGCCGGGGAAACTTCCCTCCGGGAGGGGAAATTGAAGCCACCCTCTCATCAAGGGAGGGTCAATCTTCATCAACATCTTCACCAGCACCATCTCCTCTCAAACCCTAGTTCATCTCTTGTATTCAATGTTTGTCCCAAAACCTCAGATTGGTACCTGTGGGTTGCTAGTAGTGTTGATTACTCTTTGTAGTTGATGCTAGTTGGTTTATTTGGTGGAAGATCATATGTTCAGATCCTTAATGATATACAATACCCCTCTGATCTTGAACATGAACATGCTTTGTGAGTAGTTACATTTGTTCATCAGGACATGGGAGAAGTCTTGTTATAAGTAATCATGTGAATTTGATATTCGTTCGATATTTTGATGAGATATATGTTGTCTTTCCTCTAGTGGTGTGATACGTTTCCAATGTATCTATATTTTTT
Source organism: Aegilops bicornis (assembly GCA_021605145.1). Lineage (NCBI taxonomy): Eukaryota > Viridiplantae > Streptophyta > Magnoliopsida > Poales > Poaceae > Aegilops > Aegilops bicornis. Next base: position 376,321,221 of record CM038675.1, on the reverse strand, counting down.
TATTGTTCCATGTTGTTATATTATCATTCTTGGATGTTTTACAATCATTTTATAGTAACTTCATATCATTTTTTGGGACTAACCTGTTGACATACCGTCCAGTGCTAGTTGCTGTTTTTGATTGTTTTTTACTTCACAGAAAATCAATACCAAATGGAGTCAAGACGCAGAGAAACTTTTTGGAGAATTTTTCTGGACCAGAAGACACAAGGTGGGCTGAAGAAGTACCAGAGGGGTGCCCCGAGGGGGGCACAACCCACCTGGGCGCGCCCTGGTGGGCTGTGTGCCCACCTCGGTGGCCTCCCACACTGCCCCTTTGCTCTATAAATACCCTAATATTCCAGAAACCCTAGGGGAGTTGACAAAAATCAATTACAACCGCCGCAAGATCCAGAACCACCAGATCCAATCTAGACACCATCACCGAGGGGTTCATCATATTCATTGGTGCCTCTCCGGTGATGCGTGAGTAGTTCATTGTAGACCTACATGTCCGTAGTTAGTAGCTAGATGGCTTCCTCTCTCTCTCTTTTGATTCTCAATACAATGGTCTCTTGGAGATCTATTTGATGTAACTCTTTTTGCGGTGTGTTTGTTGGGATCCGATGAACTTTGAGTTTATGATCAGATCTATGTTTTTATCCATGAAAGTTATTCGAGTCTTTTGATCTCTTATATGCATCATTACTTATAACCTCGTATTTCTTCTTCGAATCTTTGGTTTAGTTGGGCCAACTAGATCAATTTTTATTGCCATGGGAAGAGGTGCTTTGGGATGGGTTCGATCTTATGGTGTTTGATCCCCGTGACAGAAGGGAACCGACATGTATGTATTGTTGCTATTAAGGATAACAACATGGGGTCTATTTCTACATAAATAGATCTTGTTTACATCATGTCATCGTTCTTATTGCATTACTCTGTTTCTCCATGAACTTAATGATGCATACTGGATAGCGGCCGATGTGTGGAGTAATAGTAGTAGATGCAGGCAGGAGTCGGTCTACCAATCTTGGACGTGATGCCTATGTAATGATCATCGCCTGGATATTGTCATGATTATTTGAAGTTCTATCAATTGCCCAGTAGTAATTTGTTTACCTGCCGTATGCTATTTATCTCGAGAGAAGCCACTAGTGAAATCTACGCCCCCCGGATCTCTTCTTTATTATATTTGCCTTTGAGATCTATTTTTATTTGCTTTTATTTTCAGATCTATTAATCCAAAAACACAAAATACCTTGCTGCAATTTATTGTTATTTAGTTTATCTCGCGTTCCGCGAGATCTATTTATCCAATCTACTACAATTTTACCTATCTTTTTACCCATGAGGGATTGACAACCCCTCTCTTACGTCGGGTTGCAAGTATTTGTTCTTTGTGTGCAGGATCCGTTCACGTGGTGTTGTGTGGTTCTCCTACTAGTTCGATAACCTTCACTACAAAAAAAATACACTTCCGTGATGATACGTGTTTGTCACAGTAGGTTGCTTTTTTTTGTCATGCATGTACATCCATGACAAATTTATGACAGAATCAAGATAGTCATACCCGTCTTTGTCAGAGAAGTGTTCCATGACATTACCAAAATTATCATCGCGAAGTGTCCACTTCCATGACGATAAATCGCGGCGTCCGCGAAGTGCTTTCGTCAAGGGTGACCGACACGTGGCATCCACCGTGAACGAACGCCGTTAAGCTATCGGGTCGGGTTTTGGATCCGATTACCCGTTAATGACCCGACCAATGGGAAATTTCCACGTGTAAAATTCTTATTGGCCGGGACGAAACACGTGTCGGCTCGATGGGTCGGATAGGCGCCTATGATACGTCGACCGTGGCACGGCCCAACGAGGCCCATTCACGTAAAGGCCGCCCGTTTGACTTGGTCAAAGCTAGCGGGCGCCCATGGAAAGCTTTATTAATGACCTGTTCGAATATAGCCCATTTACGCCGCTAACCCAAGGCCCGTTACGCCCTATCTCAATTAGGCCCGATGGCGTCATCCGGCCATCCAATATGCTTCCAGCCCGTTTTCACTTCTGGCCCATGTATGGCCCATGACGTCTTTCGGCCCATATGAGGCCCTATGTAACTCTTGGCCTACTAACGGCCCGTGGTGAAACTGGCCCGTAATGAACAATGTATCACTTTAAACCCATTAACGCCCGTGGTGAAACTGGTCCGTAATGAATAGTGTATCACTTTATACCCATTAACGGCTCGTTATTCCGCTAATGCTTCCGTTTCATGTTATCTTTCGGCCTTCTCGTGAGCCCATTTATTCTTGGGCTCATTTCAAAGATTCGTTTACTTACGACCCTCATCGTCATTTTACGCCAGGGCCAAATTCAGCTGTGGTTGTGAGGCCCGTTTGTGGTCCGTTATCGTTGGGCGATTTCATAGCGTCATAAAATACGGCCTACTAACGATGGCCCGTTATGGTCGGCCCATGAACGGACGATTCCAACTCTAGCCCGTTTACGACCATAATGCGGTCTGTTTGGCCCATGTTTGGCCAATCGATTATACGGCCCGTATAAGGCCCATTGATGATACGGCCATGAAGGCCCATTGTTTCTACTACCGTAGAAGGCCCATTGTTTCTACGGCCCGTAGGAGGCCCATTGTTTCTGACGGCCAAGAGGAGGCCCAAGTGTCACTACAAAGAATATTAGCCCATGGTTATTGTGGCCTAGTTTTAAAAAATAGGTTATTGCAGCCACTAGCTTACAGCGGAAAAAGAACCGCAATGACTACAAGCAAACAAATAAACAAGACAACAAGGAAATAAATAAGCAAGCAACTAACGCTAGGCTATCACGGCTATATTACACATATTACATCCACTTTGGGCATCAAAGTTCGCCACCAAAGTGCAAATATAGGGAACAAAGCGACATATCATATACACCGTTGTTGTCAAAGTTGGCAACCAAGCAAATGCCGCAAAGAAACAAATCCAGAACTGAAACCACTTGAAGATCTCAAGAAACAATATCACAGGTACCCATAATCTTTGGCAAGATGCTTAGCAAGCTTATTAACTTTCTCTTGTTTGGCGCTTAAATCCTCCAACATTGTCGTTGCACCGTAAAATATGCATCCGAACTTCTGCAGGGACTTCCTCGGTCCTTGACTTCTGTCGCAAAGACATCTCGATCGATGTCTTTCAACATGAAGTTGAGACTCAAGAAGACGAACTGATTCAGCAATGAAGTTCGAAGAGCTTGTGCCAAGAAGAGTGGCTAGTAACTTCGAACACTACATCAAGACAGGACTTTTGGGTTCCCTCACCGTCGCCAAGATAGTTTTTATCAGCCTTTCTTGGAGACCAACAGGATGTCTCACTATCTTGAACCTTATCTCAGACATTTCCTTTACCATTGGATAACGCAGATCGTTTCTCCAATATTTTGTCCGCATTCTAAAAGAGAAACAAGCAGACGCATCACATGTTTACTATGTTGTATATGAAACTCATTTTGGTAAATGAGTTCAAGAGTAAAGTGGACAGGATAACAACATGAAACAAACATATATCTATGTACCATGGTCACTTTATGGTCTATATCATTCTAGTTTTTGTTGCCAAATCAAGATAGAGACACAATTCAAATAATATTTATTCAAGACAAAGCAGAATAGACAGAATATAAATGTGGGTAACTATAGAGCAATAACAACACTTGTAATGTGCATGAAATGAGAACATAACTGTCTATTCAATTGAAACTGAAATCAACAAAGAGCAGGTTACAACAGCAAACCAGTTAAAGAAACAGGTTTAAAACATACATTGCTATGCGCCATTGGAGTTTAAATTCCATCCTTCAAATTTGAAAATAGTTGGTATGAGTAAATACAGTAATGCAAGAGCAAAGGAGTATGGACCATAGCTACAGAACCTGACCTGAGAACAAATCTTCTTCTCCTTTAAGCGTTGAGTTGGGATTCAGAGTGGTGGTCCTCATGCTTTGGGCACTGCAGTTCCCTTACTAACTGCTCGTGTTTGGGTGCTCTGTGGTGGAGACGGTGTTGTGTCAACTAGAATTGGGTTACTATCTGTCGGGGTTGGGGTTAGAAGGGGTGTAGCTAGTTCTCTGTCCAACTGGGTAGGGGTACAATCTGCGAGAGTCTGGGTTATGTGCGGTGGATCTGGTCCTTGGGCAAGTACAACCGTGGTTCTATCTGCATCAACTGGTAGCACTATCTTTTCTGAAGACCGTGTTGTTACTCCCTTAGATAACGCCATCACGCTCTCCAATTCAAATGGCTGATAAACAAGAAAAGTAATTGAAAGTATATACATTATATGATAGACAGTGCAATGGATAGTGGGGAATAAAAGAGGGCATGAAATAATTCATATTTATGTTGTCTAACCAAACAGGATAGCATGACACAATTTCACGTATATGATGGCTAACTAAACAGGATAGCATGACACAATTTCACATTATGATGGCTAACTAAAAAAGATGGAAAGACATAATTCAAAATATGAGACTATGTAAACATGATGACATGACATAACTATATAATGTGTTTATTATAGGTTGGCATGCCATAATTCACATACATTCACGGATAGAATCCCATAATTCAAAATATGATGACTGTAAACACTAAACATGATGAGATGATATAACTATATGATGTCTTTATTAAATGGGTTGCCATGCCATCATTCAGATAGATGATGTGTATGTACTATGTAAACATGATGGCATGATATAATTCAAATATATGATTTATATAGTAAGCAAGTAAGCAGATGGCAATCCATATATGATGTAAAAACTAAGCAATGCAAGACAACATGCATGACAAGGGTGATATAACCCTGCCAAGTTTGAGCATAGACCTCAGGGGGAAAATAGGACTGGTCATCACCTACGAATCCTCCTCTGAGGAGCTCTCTGTAACCAGCAAGATGTCTGCTTCAACAGGTAGCATTGTCTGCTCTGAATACCTTGTTTTCACTCCAGATACTTCCATCACCGCTTCAAATGGATGATGCACAGGAAGAGTAGTTGAATATACAAACGTTGTCGACAACTGGAACACATAATACAAAAAAATGATAGCATGATATAATTCACATACATGATGATTGGCTAAACAACATGGCATTGCATAATTCACATATATAATGCCTTTGCAACAAGATAGCATTGTATAATTCACATATATAATGTCTTGCAACAAGATGGCAATGCATAATTCACATATATGGTAATTAGACACTTTGAGCAGGTGGCATTCACACAAAGCATGTCTAAACTAATCAAATGACATAGCAATGCGAGACACCATAAGCACGATATGAGCAACATAACCCCGCCAAGTTAGAGCATACACCTCGGGGATAGGACTGGTCATACATCTGCGAATCCTCTGTGAGGAGCTATCCGTAACCAGCGAGACATGCGCTTCGTTAGATAGCATAGTCTGCTCTGAAGACCTTGTTTTCACTCCAGAATTTGCCATCACCGTGTCAAATGGCTGATGCACACGAAGAGCAGTTGAATGTAATAACATTTTTGACAAATGTAATATGTAACCAAAAAAAGGATGGCCTGATATAATTTACATATAAGATGACTGGCTAAGCAGGATGGCATTGCAAAATTCACATATATGATGCCCGGCTAAACAAGATGGCGTTGCATAATTCACATAAACGATGAATAAACTAAACAGATGGCATTCACACAAAGGATGTCTAAACTAAGCAGATGACATATTTGATGTATAAAGTAAGCAATGCAAGACACCATATGCATGACATAACCAACATCAGCAATGCCAAGTTAGAGCAAAGACCTCAGGGGGTGAATAGGAGTTGTCTTCTCCTTCTGAATCCCCCTCAGAACAAATATCTTCCTCTCGATTACAATCCGAAATGTGTGGAGGGGGGGGGGGCTGCCTTTGCGCCTACCATGGAGCAACGTCTGCATGAAATTTTATTACCACGCAAGGCTCGTCTCTTTTGCTCTACATGTTCAGTTCCATTGTTTACAATAATCACATGCATAGGAATAAAACATAGTGAGATTATGTAAGGAGTGCATGCAGAAATCCAGAGTGATGGTAGCAACTCGTGGATAGACCCAAAACCAATAATAGCAAAGATAATGGCTTCTTTACCGCTTTGTTTCCCACCCAACATGAAACTCATAGTAGACACCGGAGATTAACCAGATAGTAGATAGATACTATTGATAGCGGCCCCATATGTACCCCACAACCATTTAAAAACTCAAGTTTGACCATTAGTTTGAGTCGACTCAGAGTCCAATCGGTGAACAGACGATAAAGTAGCATGTAATATTAATCGATGCATAACGTAAGCAGACACGATAGAGTGAGACCTCTATTGCGGACCAGTGTAGTCCTCGAGTTAATCTGCTCTGTTGATGATGGTATTGCAGTTTTCATGGCTGCCGGTAGGCGGGAAGAAGATCCGAGGCGGCGAAAGATACCTGGAGGCCGGATCCCTGTCTTTGGACCCTTCGTTGGAGCGGTGAGCTGGGTTGGACGACGCTAACAGAGCGGGACAAACCACACAAGGTTTTCTTTGACAACTATCTGTAAGATAAGAAATTCTGTAAGGGCTCGTTTGAATTGGAGGATTCCAACAATGCAGGGATAGGAAATAGACAGGAATAGGATAGGAATGCATGTGCAAAACAGAGAATTTAAAAACACAGGATTTCTGCCAATCTGGGTGTTTGATTCACAACAATTGGAAGATCATAGGATGCAAAGAAGCATGGTGACATTAAGTCAAACCACAAGAAAATGTACGGTTATAATGCTATTATGCTACTATCTCTTAGTCTTGTGCTTCATGAATAGGACAAGTGAAAATTAAAATTCCTACGTTTTTTCTTTCAAGGAGACACTAAAGGAACAAATCCGTGTGCTCAGTGGACAATATATATAACATGTAGAGTAAAAAAGAGATGCAACAAGTGTAGAACCTCTTTGGCGAAGCCATGTCGATCTCAGCGTGATTGGGTTGGCCGATGAGGATGCTCTGGCTGACTTGGCTGTCGGAGGAGGGGAAGAAGATCTTAGGCGTCTGGAGATGGAGCCCGAGGTACTGCTCCGCTATGATGGAGGGTTTAAATCGTTGGAGCAGCTCCGGTGAGTTGTACGACGCCGAGGTCAAGCAGGACAATAGAGACAACGAACAACGTTAACTCGAGTGGAATTCTAATAGCATCTCCAATACATGATGTGAAATAGATAACCACAAAGTGCTAGATGTAAAATACATCACCGCTCATCTACGAACTTAAGCGTCGAAACTGAATTTAATCGTCAAACCGAACTTAACTGTCCGAAACCGAACTTAATCGCCGAAACTGAATTTTCTTTGGAAACTGAATTTTGTTGTCGAAACCAACGCACTAGCAAGGTGAGGCTACACGTCGGTCGATCGACTTTTTCATCTCTAGTCGATCGATTTTGCAGCCGTTGGATACGAAATCAAGGGCTGCGGTTCATCTTCAACCACCACCCTCGATCCGCCAAACAAAGAGCCCCGCTGCTTGGCCGGGCGGTGCCGCCCGCCCAAAACGCTCCCCACCGCTGGTCCGCCACGCCGCCTGCCATCCCTCTAGCCCCCTGCGTGGAGCTTTTTCTCCGTGATCCCCACGCCACCGCCCGCCAACGCCCGCCACCGCCGGCGACCACCGCCCCATCCTAAACCCTAAGATAGATAGTGGGGTACCTCTCCGTGAGCCCCCTCTCCTCATTGGCTGGTTCTTCCTTCACCGGCGAGCCCCCACCTCTGAAAAATCGGTGACCCAAAAGTCAATTCAATGATCAAGTGTAGCTAAATCGAGCAGCATCGCAAGCAAGAGCAAGAGCGAGAGAAGCAGCATGAGCAAGAGAAATAGCAAGAGAACCAGTGCAGGGACCGAGAGCAAGAGCAGAGCAAAGAAGACGGCGAGAGCTAAAGCAGAAAGCATGTCCCATCGATGTGGACGTCGCCGCCGAGGGAGCGACGCCGTGGAGGAAGTGGCCGTGACGCCGCCGTGGATGGAGCCGCCGCTGTGTCGGCTCAGACCGGCGCCGGCAGCACCGTGAGATCGAATCAAGAAGAAAATGCGGCGATTAGTGTACAACCTCTTTGGTGGCGCCGATTAGGCCGCAGCTTCATCCGAGGAAACGGTGATGATGATGCTCTTCCGGTGGTGCAGGTGAAGACGACGGTGTGGGAATTGAGGTGGCGCGAAAGACGAGGGGAACGTCGGGGCAGCTTCTTGGAGGTGGAGGACGGGGTGGCTGAACCAGCGGGACAATGAGATCGACGACGGATCCTCATCCGGTACGGTGGATGAGGGACGTCGAGGTGTTGCTGTGGACGACGTCGTTGGGGAAGAGGCTCCGGCTGGGTGGCGGACGAAGCAGGGTGTGGGGCTTCGTCGCGGGTTTTCGCGGCCTCGGTGTACAAATGGGTGGGCGGATGGGATGACAATGGGGAACCATGGCTTAGAGACGCGCTTGTCCAAAATGTGGGGTAAGTTACGGAAGTACCCCCACCGATTTGAGGCAGTTCTTTCGGTTCAGGGGTACCTCGGGCATTTCGCGTGTCGAGATTTCACAGGAGGTGGGAGTTTTCGCGCGCGTTGTAATTTCGGAATAGCAAGGCACGGGTTGAGATGGTGGGAGTTGTCGGAGCACAATGAGACAAAGATATATCTTAAATATTTCGGGCTAACAAGGCGCGGGTTGAAATTTCCGGACAAGCCTAATGTGTACTGTCCCAAATCAATGTGCCCTACAAATGTCATTCAAAACTTTGAATTCATGTTATGTTCAATTAAAATATTTCGCTGCGTGTATAATGCATGCAACCTACTACTCAAATGAACGTTTTAGTGCATTCCAAACGTATATACTACCGCTTGAATATGAACTAAATTTGAATTCGTTTCTCTATTTGAATAAGATCTCTGATAATGATTGTTGTGAAGTCAAAGCATTTGAATTGATTCTCTGTTTTAATAAGATCTACAATCATCATTATTGTCAAGTTTAAACCATCGTTTGTGTATTATCTTCACAAAGACACCACATGATTAGTCTCGAGTTACATATGAACTATGTGTACTCCTATATGAACTCCAACTAGATTTTTTGAATCCACTTTATTTTGATTTCAAATCACATTACATTTCTAGCTCTAGCTAGATCTTCATAATCTAAACCATGTCTCATATGTATAATGTGTTTATCACATTATGTATGGTGCCCCGCCCCCTACGCCAACAAGTATTTAGATGTGAGTTGCAAACACCACACATTACCACAAATTCAAATAAAATGTGAGAATGTTTGATATATAGTATTGTTTAGATTGTTCGATATTTAGTTTTAAGCTGCAAACGCCACACATTATCACAAATCCAAATAAAATGTGAGATTGTTTGATGTATAGTATGGTTTAGATTGTTCGACATTTAGTCATGTGAGTTGCAAACGCCATGCATTATCACATTATGGTATAACATGTGCACATCACGTGTATCCTTGCTATATTCATGCATGCAATGTTTAAAACACTATGATCTCCTATTCAAATATATGAATCCGCTTTCATATCAAATTATGATCTTTGTTAGTCTCTTACACCCACACAATCCTCTAATCTTTGTAGCTACCACTAACTTTCTCTCGTGCATGCACATGCCCTCCTCGCCTCCCCCTCCCTCGGCATTCTATCCACAGCACATTCATTTTTTTCTTTAGGTCGTTCTCCCAGAGTCTCCACAACTCCTTTCCGACACACACCGATCGATAAACCTCTCCCAGCGGTGCCTGCCTACAACATACAAACACACCTTCAATCTCCTCCTTTATGTGTCCTTGCCTCGTGTCTCTCATACGGTCAGACACACGTGTAAACTCTTGCCCCTCTTTTCATCGCTCTCACAACCGCACACTCCTCCCCCTACCTAGCTAGTAGTTGGGCCTCTCGCACCACCTCCTAGCTCCATTCTCTTTGTCTATCCGTCTCGCTGGGCCTTATTTGCCTCTAACAAATGGACGTACACCGACCGATCTCTCGCTATACATATAGCTAGCTAGGTCCTTATAACTCGTTTAACCCACACGTCAATCGATCTACCTCATGTGTTGTGTCTCTCCCTTCCTCCGACAAACAACAATTGATCTACCGATCTAGTTAGGTTTGCTTACCAAACACATGGTTCCCCTTCATCATCCATGGATGCGTCCCGACAGATCTATCACACACACGCACACACAGAAACACATCCCACTCTTATTGATAACATTGCAGTTCCACCCTCAGTTTGTCTAGTAGGCCTCTCCCACCATCTTCGAGAAGCAACTCCATCACCCATCCAGCAATCTACCCCTCTCCCTCCCTCTCCCTCCCTCTCTACCTCCTCTCTCTCTCTCTGTCCCATCATATTTCCTGTCCTTGATTATGTATGGATGTCGACCGATCTCCCTCAAGACATAGCTGGGTCTCTCCTTCTCAACACATATACAGTCGTTCTACCTCTATAGTTAGGCCTCCGCCTACCCCTCCCACCACCCTCCCCCCACACACAGATACATCGAGTGCTCTAGTCATGTCTCCCGCCACACACAAACTTGATGTGTGCCCTCTAACGTTCCGGTAGGCTAGTCGCCCTATATCTTTGACTTGTACACACAAACAATTTCGATGGCTCTCTTCATCGATCTCGCACCCACCCACTTGATCCTCTCTTTGACTCTATCGATAGCTATGACCCCTCCCTCTCTTCTCGTGGATTGCCCGACCCTCTATGTATGATATGGATAGGCCTCCATTTCACACACATTGCATGCAAAATTTTGTTTGAGATGTCATCGACACATATTCCCACAAATAATTCACGAAATCAACCCCACCCCACCCCCACCCCAAAACGAAAAACACTCACTTAACGCGGTTTGTATCTCTCACACACACCCCACGTAGGTGGGGGACGCGCACGAAGAGAAGAGGTGCATCTTGTGGCGCCACGTACTCCGTCTCTTTCCCAACCACACCCGCTGGGTACATGGTGGAGCTCATTTACATTTAAAAAGGCAGCCCACATGGTAATTTGGCACGATGTCTTGGTTGTCCACTTGGTGGAGGGAGGATCGTCTACCACGGGTGAACAAACAAATTGCGACTTGACGTGTTATGTTAAAAAGAGGCAAACCATGTGGGGCCTATCTTAGAGGCAAGGCTCTATACACTGTAGTACTTTTGATGTGTCCCGTCAACTCGCAGAACGAGGAGAAGATTGCTTAGTCACGCGTATCCCGCCCACGGCGCGGTTGCTTTCGAGGATGAGGTGAAGCTTGCTTACTACGCCTTACGCCCGCTCCCTCGCCCATGCGCGCGGTGGCTCACAGGACGAGGAGAAAAATTTACTACTCCCTCCGTTTACTCCTCGTCCCTACTACCTTGGTTATAGAGATGATACTATCATATTGTTTGGAATATATATGTCCTTTAGTAGATTTCAATATGAACTACTAGTACATACTCCAAACACTGATGTATATAGACGTATTTTAGAGTGTAGATTCACTCATTTTGCTCCGTATGTAGCACTCTCCTCGCCTCGATCCTCGCCCACGTGGTGGACGTGCAGCAATTCATTCAATCTCATATAGCCAGAACGATATATACTGCACTACCATTATTTCTCGACTTCCCGAAGAGGCGAAGAGCCAATCGCAAGGTTAATATCTTGGAGATGCCAAGCGCAAGGTTATAGGAGAACGAGTTGTAGGTGCCGCGTCATTTATAAATAAAGTTTTTTTCTTCTTGATGCACGTCATAATATGATAGGTTCATATGGAGAGAAAAGGAAACTGCTCCACTATATACATAGTCAGGACGGGCCAGCCTACACGGTTGCTTGCTGGGGTTGCTCTCTTCACACTCTCTCGCACAAAAAGACTGTGGCCACATCTCTAACATCCCGGCAGATCACGTCCGCTTGGGGAAGGGGTGGATGCTTAGTGTAGATGCGGTGGCCATCGCCGACGGCGAAAAACCACCGTCGGCACGTCCCGATCAGGGGTCCCCGCCGTTCTCTCTCACAAAGCCAGTGAGGTTACCTTCGTCCCTTGCTCATTGCCGCGACGTGGGAAGTTGCCGCCTCCCGCCGCCCTCCTCAAGGTTGAGCTACGTCCCTCAGGTACAACTCCCTTTACAGCCGGCTTGCACCATCGCTCCACTTTGCCCACATCACTCCCTCGTGGATATTTCTCTACTTCTTTGCCTCAAGACATATCTGTTGGAAATATGCCCTAGAGGCAATAATAAATTAGTTATTATTATATTTCCTTGTTCACGATAATCGTTTATTATCCATGCTATAATTGTATTGATAGGAAACTCAGATACATGTGTGGGTACATAGACAACACCATGTCCCTAGTAAGCCTCTAGTTGACTAGCTCGTTGATCAATAGATGGTTACGGTTTCACGACCATGGACATTGGATGTCATTGATAACGGGATCACATCATTAGGAGAATGATGTGATGGACAAGACCCAATCCTAAGCCTAGCACAAAGACCGTAGTTCGTATGCTAAAGCTTTTCTAATGTCAAGTATCATTTCCTTAGACCATGAGATTGTGCAACTCCCGGATCTTTGTAGGAATGCTTTGGGTGTACCAAACGTCACAACATAACTGGGTGGCTATAAAGGTGCACTACAAGTATCTCCGAAAGTGTGCATTGGGTTGTACGAATCGAGACTGGATTTGTCATTCCGTAAACGGAGAGGTATCTCTAGGCCCACTCGGTAGGACATCACATAATGTGCACAATGTGACCAAGGGGTTGATCACGGGATGATGTGTTACGGAAACGAGTAAAGAGACTTGCCGGTAACGAGATTGAACAAGGTATCGGTATACCAACGATCGAATCTCGGGCAAGTACAATACCGCTAGACAAAGGGAATTGAATACGGGATTGATTGAGTCCTTGACATCGTGGTTCATCCGATGAGATCATCGTGGAACATGTGGGAGCCAACATGGGTATCCAGATCCCGCTGTTGGTTATTGACCGGAGAACGCCTCTGGGTATGTCTCAGATGGTTCCCGAACCCGTAGGGTCTACACACTTAAGGTTCGATGGCGCTAGGGTTATAAAGGAAGTTTGTATGTGGTTCTTGAATGTTGTTCGAGTCCGGATGAGACCCCAGACGTCATGAGGAGTTCCGGAATGGTCCGGAGGTAAAGATTTATATATGGAAAGTTGTTGTTCGGGTTCCGGAAAAAGTTCGGGTTTTTTCGGTATTGTACCGGGAAGCTTCCAGAAGGTTCCGGAGGATTCCGGAGGTTCGGAAATTGTTCCCCCACGTACAATACAGTAGCATGGGCTGTAAGGGTGCGCCCTAGCCTTAATGGGCCAGGGGCACCAGCCCCCCAAGGCCCATGCGCATGGGAAGGGGAAAACCCTAAGGGGGAGGGCCTCCACTTGACTTGGGAGGCACTCCTCCCCCCTTGGCCGCCGCCCCCTCCTCAGATTGGATCTGAGGGGGCCGGCCCCCCTCTCCCTTGCCCCTATATATATGTGGGGGGTGGGAGGGCAGCTGCACCACAAGTTGGCGCAGCCCTCCCTCTCCCAAGTCCCTTCTCCTCTCCCGCGGTGCTTGGCGAAGCCTGCAGATTGCCACCTCCTCCACCACCACCACGCCGTTGTGCTGCTGCTTTGGATGGAGTCTTCCTCAACCTCTCCCTCTCTCCTTGCTGGATCAAGGCGTGGGAGACGCCACTGGCTGTACGTGTGTTGAACGCGGAGGTGTCGTCAGATTCGGCACTAGGATCTCCGGTGATTTGGATCACGGCAGTACGACTCCTTCAACCCCGTTCTCTTGAACGCTTCCGCTTAGCGATCTACAAGGGTATGTAGATGCACTCTCCTTCCCCTCGTTGCTAGTTTCTCCATAGATAGATCTTGGTGATACGAGGAAAATTTTGAATTTCTGCTCGTTCCCCAACAGTGGCATCATGAGCTAGGTCTATTGCGTAGATTCTTTGCACGAGTAGAACACAAAGTAGTTGTGGGCGTTGATTTTGTTCAATATGCTTACCGTTACTAGTCCAATCTTGTTTCGACGGTATTGTGGGATGAAGCGGCCGGACCGACCTTACCGCATTTCCACGTGAGACAGGTTCCACTGACCGACATGCACTTGGTGCATAAGGTGGCTAGCGGGTGCCGCTCTCCCACTTTAGTCGGAACGGATTCGATGAAAAGGGTCCTTATGAAGGGTAAATAGCAATTGGCATATCACGTCGTGGTTTTGCGTAGGTAAGAAACGTTCTTGCTAGAAACCCATAGCAGCCACGTAAAACATGCAAACAACAATTAGAGGACGTCTAACTTGTTTTTTGCAGGGTATGCTATGTGATGTGATATGGCCAAGAAGAATGTGATGAATGATATGTGATGTATGAGATTGATCATGTTCTTGTAATAGGATTCACGACTTGCATGTCGATGAGTATGACAACCGGCATGAGCCATAGGAGTTGTCTTTATTTATTGTATGACCTGCGTGTCATTAAACAACGCCATGTAATTACTTTTACTTTATTGCTAACGGTAGCCATAGTAGTAGAAGTAATAGTTGGCGAGACAACTTCATGAAGACACGATGATGGAGATCATGGTGTCATGCCGGTGACGATGATGATCATGGAGCCCGAAGATGGAGATCAATGGAGCTATATGATATTGGCCATATCATGTCACTACTATATATAATTGCATGTGATGTTTATTATGTTTATGCATCTTGTTTACTTAGAACGACGGTAGTAAATAAGATGATCCCTTACAACAATTTCAAGAAGTGTTCTCCCTAAGCGTGCACCGTTGCTAAAGTTCGTAAGCTTCTAAGCACCACGTGATGATCGGGTGTGATGGATTCTTACGTTCACATACAACGGGTGTAAGACAGATTTACACACGCGAAACACTTAGGGTTAACTTGACGAGCCTAGCATGTACGCAGACATGGCCTCGGAACACGAGAGACCGAAAGGTCGAGCATGAGTCGTATAGTAGATACGATCAACATGAAGATGTTCACCGATGATGACTAGTCCGTCTCACGTGATGATCGGACACGGCCTAGTTGACTCGGATCATGTAATCACTTAGATGACCAGAGGGATGTCTATCTCGAGTGGGAGTTCATAAGATGAACTTAATTATCACGAACATAGTCAAAAGACCTTTTTGCAAATTATGTCGTAAGCTCGCGTTTTAGTTCCACTGTTTAGATATGTTCCTAGAGAAAATATAGTTGAAAGTTGACAGTAGCGATTATGCGGACAGTAGATAGCTTATGTCCTTAATGCACCGCTTTCGATTGTCTTTGAACCCCAAACGTTATGCGTGGATGTTGCGAACATCGGACATACACGTTTTGATAACTGCGTGATAGTTCAGTTAAACGGTTTAGAGTTGAGGCACCAAAGACGTTTTCTGAAAGATCGCGGAACATATGAGATGTTTCAAGGGCTGAAATTGGGATTTCAGGCTCGTGCTCACGTCAAGAGGTATAAGACCTCCGACGATTTTCTTAGCCTGCAAACTCAGGGAGAAATGCTCAATCGTTGAGCTTGTGCTCAGATTGTCTGAGTGCAACAATCACTTGAATCGAGTGGGAGTTAATCTTCCAGATGAGATAGTGATGTTTTTCCAAAGTCATTGCCACCGAGCTGCTAGAGCCTCGTGATGAACTATAACATATCAGGGATAGATATGATGATCCTTGAGGTATTCGTGATATTTGACACCGCGAAAGTAGAAATCAAGAAGGAGCATCAATTGTTGATGGTTGAAGGCAACAAGGGATACTTCATGAAACGGCAAAACAGTTGCTGCTCTAGTGAAGAAACCCAAGGTTAAACCCAAACCCGAGACTAAGTGCTTCTGTAATGAGAGGAACGGACACTGAAGCGGAACCACCCTAGATACTTGGTAGATGAGAAGGCTGGCAAGGTCGATAGAAGTATATTGGATATACATTATGTTCATGTGTACTTTACTAGTACTCCTAGTAGCACCAGGGTATTAGATACCGGTTCAGTTGCTAAGTGATAGTAACTCGAAATAAAAGCTACGGAATAAACGGAGACTAGCTAAAGGTGAGCTGACGATATGTGTTGGAAGTTTTTCCAAGCTTGATGTGATCAAGCATCGCATGCTCCCTCTACCAACGAGATTGGTGTTAAACCTAAATAATTGCATTTGGTGTTTGCGTTGAGCATAGACATGATTTTTGGATTATGTCTATCGCAATACGGTTATTCATTTAAGGAGAATAATGGTTACTCTGTTTGTTTGAATAATACCTTCAATGGTCTTGCACCTAAAGGAAGGGCTTATTGAATCTCGATCGTAGTGATACACATTTTCATGCCAAAAGATATAAGATAGTAATGATAATACCACTTACTTGTGGCAATCGCCATGTGAGTCATATTGGTATAAAACGCATGAAGAAGTTCCATGTTGATGGATCTTTGGACTCACTCGTTTTTGAAAAGTTTGAGACATGCGAACCATGTCTATTGGTGTATACGCATGAAGAAACTCCATGCAGATGGACCGTTTGGACTCACTTGATTTTGAATCACTTGAGACATGCAAATCATACCACATGGGCAAGATATTTGAAAGCCTCGTTTTCGGTAAAATGGAACAAGAAAGCAACTTGTAGGAAGTAACACATTTTGATGTGTGGAGTCCAATGAGTCTTGAGGCATGCGATGAATATCGTTATGTTCTTACTTCACGGATGATACGAGTAGATGTTGAGTATATTTACTTGATGAAACACAAGTCTGAATTATTGAATGGTTCAAGTAATTTCATAGTGAAGTTTAAGATCTTCGTGACAAGAGGATAGAATGTCTATTATATTATCATAGAGATGAATATCTGAGTTCTGAAGTTTTGGCACACAATTAAGACATTGTGCAAATTGTTTCACAATTAATACCGCTGGAACACCATAGTGTGATGGTGTGTCCGAACATCATAGTTGCACCCTATTGGATATGGTGCGCACCATGATATCTCTTATCGAATTACCACTATCGTTCATGGGTTAGGCATTAGAGACAACCGCACTCACTTTAATGGGGCACCACGTAATTCCGTTGAGACGACACCGTTTGGAGAAACCTAAGTTGTCGTTTCTTGAAAGTTTGTGGCTGCGACGCTTATGTGAAAAAGTTTCAGGTTGATAAGCTCGAACCCAAAGCGGATAAAATGCATCTTCATAGGACACCCAAAACAGTTGGGTATACCTCCTAATTCAGATCCGAAAGCAATAGGGATTGTTTCTTGAATCGGGTCCTTTCTCGAGGAAAAGTTTGTCTTGGAAAGTTGAGTGGGAGGATGGTGGAGACTTGATGAGGTTATTGAACCGTCACTTCAACAAGTGTGTAGCGAGGCACGGGAAGTTGTTCTGTGGCACCTACACCAATTGAAGTCGAAGCTTATGATAGTGATCATGAAGTTTTGGATCAAGTCACTACTGCACCTCGTAGGGTGACAAGGATGCGTCTTGCTCAGTGGTGCGGTGATCCTGTCTTGAAGGTCATGTTGCTAGACAAGAATGAACCTACGAGCTATGGAGAAGCGATGGTGGGCCCAAATTCCGACAAATGGTTAGAAGCCATGAAATCCGAGATAGGATCCATGTATCATAACAAAGCATGGACTTTGGTGGACTTGCCCGATGATCGGCAAGCCATTGAAATAAATGGATCTTTAAGAAGAAGACGGACGTGGACGGTAATGTCACCGTCTATGAAGCTCGACTTGTGGCGAAGAGTTTTTCATAAGTTCAAGGAGTTGACTACGATGAGATTTTCTCATCCGTAGCGATGCTTAAGTCCGTCGGAATCATGTTAGCATTAGCTGCATTTATGAAATCTCGCAGATGGATGTCAAAACGAGTTTCCTTACCATTTACGTAAGGAAAGGTTGTATGTGATACAATCAAAAAGTTTTTCGATCCTAAGGATGCTAAAAGGTATGCTAGCTCCGGTGATCCTTCTAAGGACTGGAGTAAGCATCTCGGAGTTGGAATATGCACTTTGATAGGATGATCAAAGATTTTAGGTTTATACAAAGTTTATGAGAAACTTGTATTTCCAAAGAAGTGAGTGGGAGCACTATAGAATTTCTGATGAGTATATGTTGTTGACATATTGATGATCAGAAATGATGTAGAATTTCTGGAAAGCAAATAGGGTTATTTGAAAGATGTTTTTCAATAGAAACCTGGATTAAGCTACTTGAACATTGAGCATCAAGATCTATAGGGATAGATAAAAATCGCTTAATGGTACTTTGAAATGAGCATATACCTTGACATGATCTTGAAGGTGTTCAAGATGGATCAGTCAAAGAAGGAGTTCTTGCCTAAGATGTAAGGTATGAAGTTAAGAGTTAAAGCTCGACCACGGCAGAAAAGAGAGAAAGGACGAAGGTCGTCCCTTATACTTTAGACGTAGGCTCTATAGTATGCTATGTTGTGTACCGCACCGGAAGTGTGCCTTGCCATGAGTCAAGTCAAGGGGTACAAAAATGATCCAGGAACGGATAATTGGACAGCGGTCAAAATTATCCTTAGAAGAATAAGGAAATATTTCTCGATTATGGAGGTGATAAAGAGTTCGGCGTAAAGGGTTACGTCGATGCAAGCTTTAACACCTATCCGAATGACTCGAGTAGCAAACCGGATCACGTATAGTGGAGAAACCATTTGGAATAGCTTCAAGTGGAACGTGGAAGCAGCATTTACAATATGACATAGAGAATTGCGAAGTACATACGGATCTGAATACTGCAGACCCGTTGACTAAAACTTCTCTTACAAGCAAAACATGATCAAACCCTAGAACTCATTGAGACTTAATCACATGGTGATGTGAACTAGTTTAAGACACTAGTAGACTCTTTGGATGTTGGTCACATGGCGATGTGACCTATCGATGTTGATCACATGGCGATGTGAACTAGATTATTGACTCTAGTGCAAGTGGGAGACTGTTGGAAATATGCCCTAGAGGCAATAATAAATTAGTTATTATTATATTTCCTTCTTCACGATAATCGTTTATTATCCATGCTATAATTGTATTGATAGGAAACTCAGATACATGTGTGGGTACATAGACAACACCATGTCCCTAGTAAGCCTCTAGTTGACTAGCTCGTTGATCAATAGATGGTTACGGTTTTTCGACCATGGACATTGGATGTCATTGATAACGGGATCACATCATTAGGAGAATGATGTGATGGACAAGACCCAATCCTAAGCCTAGCACAAAGATCGTAGTTCGTATGCTAAAGCTTTTCTAATGTCAAGTATCATTTCCTTAGACCATGAGATTGTGCAACTCCGGATCTTTGTAGGAATGCTTTGGGTGTACCAAACGTCACAACATAAGCGGGTGGCTATAAAGGTGCACTACAAGTATCTCCGAAAGTGTCTGCATTGGGTTGGCACGAATCGAGGCGGGATTTGTCACTCCGTGTAAACGGAGAGGTATCTCTGGGCCCACTCGGTAGGACATCATCATAATGTGCACAATGTGACCAAGGGGTTGATCACGGGATGATGTGTTACGGAAGCGAGTAAAGAGACTTGCCAAGATTTAGATTGAACAAGGTATCGGCATACCGACGATCGAATCTCGGGCAAGTACAATACCGCTAGACAAAGGGAATTGAATACGGGATTGATTGAGTCCTTGACATCGTGGTTCATCCGATGAGATCATCGTGGAACATGGGGGAGCCAACATGGGTATCCATATCCCGCTGTTGGTTATTGACCGGAGAACGTCTCGGTCATATGCGCATGGTTCCCGAACCCGTAGGGTCTACACATAAGGTTCGATGGCGACGCTTAGGGTTATAAAGGAAGTTTGTATGTGGTTACCGAATGTTGTTCGAGTCCGGATGAGATCTCGGACGTCACGAGGAGTTAGGAATGGTCCGGAGGTAAAGATTTATATATGGAAAGTTGTTGTTCGGGTTAGGAAAAAGTTCGGGTTTTTTCGGTATTGTACCGGAAGCTTCGGAAGGTTCGGAGGATTCGGAGGGGTCCGGAGGTCTGGAAATTGTTCCCCACGTCCAATACAGTAGCATGGGCTGTAAGGGGCGCCTAGCCTTAATGGGCCAGGGCACCAGCCCCCAAGGCCCATGCGCATGGGAAGGGAAAACCCTAAGGGGAGGGCCTCCACTTGACTTGGGAGGCACTCCTCCCCCCGCCGCCCCTCCTCAGATTGGATCCGAGGGGCCGCCCCTTCTCCTTGCCCCTATATATATGTGGGGGTGGGAGGGCAGCCGCACCACAAGTTCTCGGGCGCAGCCCTCCCTCTCCCAAGTCCCTTCTCCTCTCCCGCGGTGCTTGGCGAAGCCTGCAGATTGCCACCCTCCTCCACCACCACCACGTCGTTGTGCTGCTGCTGGATGGAGTCTTCCTCAACCTCTCCCTCTCTCCTTGCTGGATCAAGGCGTGGGAGACGCCACCGGCTGTACGTGTGTTGAACGCGGAGGTGCCGTCCGTTCGGCACTAGGATCTCCGTTGATTTGGATCACGACGAGTACGACTCCTTCAACCCCATTCTCTTGAATGCTTCCACTTAGCGATCTACAAGGGTATGTAGATGCACTCTCCTTCCCCTCGTTGCTAGTTTCTCCATAGATAGATCTTGGTGACACGTAGGAAAATTTTGAATTTCTGCTACGTTCCCCAACACATACCTCTACTGGCTTCTACGTTCTGTATTTGTGATGAGTTTATGTCTCATCAACTAGTCCCAGTAATCTTATTCTAATCACGCTTGTTCAATTTCTTTGCCACAGGGATGCTCATCTCGATTTTGATGAAACTGCACAAAATGATCCGATGGTCAAAAGGTTGCAAACTTCATTTATTAGGAAACTCGAATGTTGCCAGCAAATTGAAGCCTGGTCGGGGTTCACAGTTCAAGGGCATGGGCTTTTATTTGTTGCCTAATAACCGCATGGACGTGCTGCATGCATTGGTCCTTGCCCGAGCAAAAAAAAGGGAGGAAAGGGGTTTCCACGGGAGACAACGAGGCAGAGGTGGAAGCGCTCGCTAGAGTAATTTATTTTGCTTCCCCCTGGTTTCCTGACATCACGGTCCCACACCATAGTCAACCTATGTAGTAGTCAATAAACGAGAGAATTGCACAAGAAGCGGCCGATACCGGGACCAAGCAGCTCGGCGATGTTGTGTTTTTGAGGTGTGAAATCGCAGGAGAGTTTTTGATGTTTAGCCCAGATATTTATTTTTCTCCTCTGAACAACAACGAAAACATCGCTGCAGGTATTAACTGGGCGGGCTGTGGCCCGTCTAGCCCAGGCCAGATATCCAGCCCAGATATTAATTTTTTTCAAGCTGAAAATGGCTAGCCCAACTATACTTTTTTTAGGAATACCCAGGCAAGGTCAAGTTGTTATTCTCCGCCCATTTGGTTGCAAATCTTTCCTAGGAGGGATGCATTAGGCTTAACAAGAAAATGGGCTTTAAGAAATAATAAATGGGATGTAATTATAAAAACTGGGCAGTAACTATAAAAAAATGCACCAAACACGTGATTACTTTATAAATATTATTTTTGGATATTGAAAATTTTAATTTCATTAATTGTTGCGAGCGCAATGTTTCGTTGGATTTTTTACGTAATATAAATTTATTTAATCTGACTAGAAATTTCGGGATAAAAATATTTGGATCCCATCAAAATGTGGGAAATTTTATTGAATTCTGTTTTGAACGGTTGGTTGAAATGGGTTGTACTTTTAACAAACTGTAAATGGGCTGTAGTAAATTCCATTAGAATTCAAAAATGGGCTACACATTCTTACAAATCTCAAATGGGCTATAAGTTCTCTCGCCACACACTTACGGCCTTACTAAGTTGACGCGTCCCGAAAAAAAATAGAGTTGACGCGTATGCAAGGCTTTGTCAACTTATAGTCAACACACGGTTCTAGCGGCGGTGGCGTTGGATGTCCATCCAACGGATGCCGTGCTTCTTCTTCAATCTCGGATATTCTAGCTTCTCCCTCCCAAAAAATGATTCCTCCCCCTGACATCTGGGGCGCACCGTTTCGGAAGTTGACCTGTGGGCCTACTAAGTTGACGTACCAAGGGCTTTGTCAACTTAGTCAATATAAACGATTCTAGCTGCAGTGACCGTATGATGTCCATCCAACGGCCGTAGTGCTTTTTCAACCTCTGGTCTTCTTGCTCCAGCCGCCCAAAGCAGCGCCGGTCGTGCCGCCTGCTCCTGCCTCCCATGGTCGGCTGTGCTGCCGCGGAGGCCTCGCCGCCCCTACTATTCCCACCGCTGGCCAGGCCCTGCGGCGATGACAGCCTCACACCGCAGCTGAATGAGTGAACCCTCATACTCCTCTCTGCGTGGGCATCCACTGCCACGTCTTCACCGGCTCCGCGTCGTCCCCTTCCTAGGCCTCGTCGTCGTCCACCGCCCTGGTGCTCTCGGCGCGGCATGGTCAACGTGGTCAAGGAACGACTTCCATCGGACGTGGATCGTAGGTGGAGAGGTCGACAGTGGGTCCACGGCGGCAGCAAGGAAGTGCCTCCTTATTACGCCGGAAAATAATGATTCCTCCACCGACAAATAGGGACCCACCGGACGGGCCACCGATTTCGCGAAAAAACGTTTCCCCGATCGCTGGGACCCACCGGCTACACCTTCGCACGGAAGGAAGTGCGTCCGGGCAAAAAAAAGATTCGCCCCCTGACTGCTGGGACCCACCAGTTACATCTTCGCACGCAATGAAGTGCGTCCGGGCAAAAAAAAACCAAAACGATTCGCCCCCCTGACTGCTGGGACCCACCAGCCCCCCGACTGCTGGGACCCACCAGCTACATCTTCGCACGCAAGGAAGTGCGTCCGGGCAAAAAAAAACGATTCGCCCCCTGACTGCTGGGACCCACCAGCTACATCTTCGCAGGCAAGGAAGTGCTAGGCAGTCGGGACCCACCTGGTCGAAGCGTACGTAGCGTTGTCATTCTGGTCGTGAACGTGTACGTACATATATACTGGTCGATGTAGAGGCGCGCACGTGTCGTAGTAGAGGCGCGCACGTAGCATGTACACGTACGTACAGCGGCCAGGGTGCAAGAAAGAAAATACGGCCACGTATGTGTACATACGGGCGGGGTCTCGAACGCCTACTTGCGCATACGTATGGCGAGGGCTCGTGTACATGGCTGGGTCGGAACGGAGAAACAACGTCGTCGTTGTGTTCATGGGGAGGCAACGGAATGCGTCGTGTTCATGGGGAGGCAGCGAGACGCGTCGTGTTCATCGGGAGGCAACGCGGGCCGGTCGGAGCGGAATGCGTGGGCGTGTTCATCGGGAGGGCTTGGACGGAACAGGCGATGGAAACGAGGCTGGCGTACCACGAGCGGAGGAAACAGCCTTGTGTTCGACCGCCACGTTCTAAACGGGATCCTGTTCGCCGGAGAAGTGCAGCGTCTTGCAAAAGCGGAGGAAGCGGACCTCCTACGGTCAAACGGGGTCCTGTTGATCGAGGGGTGTGGCGTACCGCGAAAACGGAGGAAACAGACCTCCCACGGTCGAAACGGGGTCCTGTTGATCGAGAGGTGTGGCGCATCGCAAAAGCGGAGGAAGCGGACTTGTGTTGGGCGCTTCTGGTCGAAACGGGGTCCTGTTCATCGGGAGGTGTGGCGACCGCAAAACGGGACTCCACGGGATACTGTTCATCTCCACCGTCGACCCCTCCGGCCTCCACGAAGCCTTTGTTCATCCACCGTCGACCCCCTCCAGCCTCCACGGGCTCCTGTTCATCCAGCCTCCACCGCGCGCTACTCCACTGTCTACTGTTCAACCACCCCTCCACCATCTACTGTTCATCCAGCCCTCCACACCACGGGGTCCTGTTCAACCACCCCTCCACGGGCACCCCTCCACCGTCTATTATTCATCCAGCCCTCCACACCACGCGGTCCTGTTCAACCACCCCTCCACGGGCACCCCTCCACCGTCTACTGTTCATCCTGCCCTCCACACCACGGGGTCCTGTTCATCCACCCCTCCACGGTCTACTGTTCATCCTGCCCTCCACACCACGGGGTCCTGTTCATCCACCCCTCCATGGGAACCCCTCCACCGCTCATCTGTTCATCCAGCCCTCCACCACACCACGGGTCCTGTTCATCCAGAGGCAACGCCACCGAACCGTTCATCCAACCCCCATAGCAACGCCTTTGTTCATCCAGAGGCAGCATCGATCGGCTTGATTAGCGAAGTAGCCAAGGAATCGCTCGATCGGGTTCGATTAGAGCCCAACGCCTCGCCGGGTTCGATTAGAGCCAACGCCTCGCACGCTGCAGCAGCGTATGTGTCACGAGAGAAAGCAGCATCGCTTCGGCCCCGACCTCCCACCGTAACCGGCAACTCCCCGAAATTTTCCTCCCCCTCGCTTCTACCACGTTTTTTCCGTCATGGACGGCCCAAAGAATGTCATGCAGCTGCGTCTCCGGCCCGCCCAGGACGAAAAGCCCATTTTCTGTCATGATTTTTTGTCATAGAAGTAGGAGCCCACCACATCTATGATGATACCGAGTTTTGTCATAATTATCGTCATAGAAGTGTCATATGTATGACAGAAAAAAAATTCGTTCGGCCCAAAATGTCACGGATGTGTCTTTTTTTGTAGTGCTTGGTCTCATCACTGAGGGAAATACCTACCGTAGCTGTGCTGCATCATCCCTTCCTCTTTGAGGAAATACCAACATAGTTCAAGCCGCATCAAAAGGAATTTCTAGCATCGTTGCCGAGGAGACATCATCAACATCTACCAAGTTCCTAATCACAAATCTCATCTCCTTGCAATGTACATTATTTGCCATTTGCCTCTCGTTTTCATCTCCCTCACTTCACAAAAATTTGCCGTTTTATTCGCCCTCTTTTTCGTTCGTCGTTTTTCTCGCCAGATCTGTTTTTGAGTGCAATCTTGTTGCATAGTCACGATGACTCAAGAGAACACCAAGTTGTGCGATTCCTCCAATACCGACAACAATGATTTTATTAGCACTCCGATTGCTCCTCCCGCCACTAGTGCGGAGTCTTGTGATATTAATGCGGCTTTGTTAAATCTCGTTATGAAAGATCAATTTCCCGTACTCCTAGTGAGGATGTCGCATCCCATCTTAACACATCCATGGAATTATGCGATATGCAAAAGAAAAAAGATGTGGACAATGATATTGTGAAGTTGAAATTATTTCCGTTTTCTTTTCGAGATCGTGCAAAAATTTGGTTTTCTTCTTTGCCTCGCAATAGTATTGATTCTTGGGATAAGTGCAAGGATGCTTTTATTACTAAGTATTTTCCGCCCGTGAAAATTATTTCTCTTAGGACACAAATCATGATTTTAAGCAACTTGAGCATGAACATGTTGCGCAATCTTGGGAATGAATGAAATTGATGCTAAGAAATTGTCCTACTCATGGTTTAAATCTTTGGATGATCATACAACAAATTTATGCGGGATTGAATTTTGTTACTAGAAATATTTTAGATTCCGCCGCGGGGGGTAATTTTATGGCAATTACTTTGGGTGAAGCTACTAGATTGCTTGATAATATTATGGCAAATTATTCGCTATGGCATACCGAAAGAGCTCCTACTAGTAAAAAGTTAATTCGATAGAAGAAATAAATTCTTTGAGTGAAAAAGTTGATCCTCTTATGAAGTTGGTTTCTAATAAAAATGCTCCTATTGATCTTAATGATGTGCCCTTGTCTACTTTGATTGAGCAAAATAGTGATGCCATATATGTGAATTTTGTTTCTTGAAACAATTTTAATAACAATGCTTATAGAGGTAATTTTAATCCTAGTTCTGGGAAATTTCTCTAATAGTTATGGTAATTCCTATGGAAATCCTTCTTATAATAATAATAATAGGAACACCTCTGACTTTGAGAATAATATTAAAGAATTTATCAATGCTCAAAAGAATTTTAATACTACGATAGAAATAAAGTTGAGTAAGATTAATGATATGTCTAGAAGCATTGATAGAATTTCTCATGATGTGGAAAATCTCAAGATGAAAAATTTTGTGTCTAAGGTTGAAGAATCAATTAAAGCTTTATATGTTTCTATGGATGAAAGTAAAAAGAGAACCGTTGTGCTTAGAGATAGAAGGGAATTTTTAGAAAAGGCATTTCTAGTGATTGCTTTCATAAAAATGATTAAGATCTTAAAATGATTGGTGTTTCTTCTATTGATTATATGTTTATTAAAATTAAGATTGATGAAAAAGGGACTGAAGAATAGTCAACTTTAGTTAGAAGGCGTCCTGATAATTTGGAGGGTGAAAATCTTGTTGAGAAAATTGATAAAAGTGGGTTTGGAGATGTCAAAACTTTAACTAGTGATGTGCCCGCTCTTTTGGATTACAAAGACTTTAATTATGATAATTGCTCTTTGATTGATTGTATTTCTTTGTTGCAATCCATGATAAATTCACCCCATGCTTATGAACAAAATAAAGCTTTTACTAAACATATTGTTAATGCTATGATGAAAGCTTTAGAAGAAAAGTTGGAATTAGAGATTTCAATTCCTAGAAAATTATAGATGAATGAGAACCTACTATCAAAGTAAAGATTAAAAATTATGAGTGTTTTGCTTTCTGTGACTTGGGTGCTAGTGTTTCTACAATTCCGAAATCTTTATGTGATGTGCTTGGTCTTACCGATATCGAAGAATGTTCTTTAAATTTGCACTTGGCGGATTCCACTATTAAAAATCCTATGGGAAGAATTAATGATCTTATTCTTGCAAATAGGAATTATGTGCCCAGAGATTTTATTGTTCTTGATATTGATTCCAATCCATCTTATCGAATTATTCTTGGTAGACCGTTTTTACGTACTATCGTGTCATGATTGATATGAAAGAAGGCAATATTAAATTTCAATTTCCACTAAGGAAGGGTATGGAACACTTCCCTAGAACAAGAATTAGGCCACCATATGAATCAATCGTGAGGGAATCGTGACGCCCGAATAATTAAGCTACAACAATCCCCTGCTAATGCTGCCATGTCACCATCATTACTGTTGCTAATCTCACTCGAGTCAAAGCCGGTTCAAATTCAAATTTAAATCAAAGTAAACATTTAAAGTTTTCAAAGTCAAAACTAAAAAGTACAAGATGTGGCAAATAAGTCCTAAGTAATAATGGTGGAGAAACCAACATTTTTAAAAGTATTTGAATGCCCTAAAATAAATAAAACTACAACTGAAACAATAAATTAAATGCTTTTTAATTAATAAAGAATACAAGGCACTTTATTTTTGTCCCAAACTTTTTGTGACAACAGTTGAATTTACAACTCTAATTTAGGAGGGTTTTTCTTTTTGTAAAACTATAAACTGTTAAATAAGTAAAAAAATTAAAAAAGATAAGAATAATAATTAAAAAAGAAGATAAATGCCACACCCCCCTCATTGGGCCTATTAGCCCAGCTGGCTGATAACCCACAAGTATAGGGGATCAATTGTAGCCTCTTTCGATAAGTAAGAGTGTCGAACCCAACGACGAGCTAAAGGTAGAACAAATATTCCCTCAAGTTCTGTCGACCACCGATACAACTCTACTCACGCTTGATGTTCGCTTTACCCAGAACAAGTATGAAACTAGAAGTACTTTGTAGGTGTTTTCGGATAGGTTTGCAAGAATATAAAGAGCACGTAAATAAAAAGCTAGGGGCTGTTTAAGTAAAGACACAATAAAGTTAGTATAGCAAGTGTAGAAAAGTGGTGGTAGGAATTGCGAAACTTTCCCTAAACAATTGACTACTTTACTAGACCGATAGCAAGTTTTATGTGGGAGAGGCCACTGCTAGCATGTCATCCCTGACTTGGAATTCTATGCACTTATGATTGGAACTATTAGCAAGCGTCCGCAACTATTAACGTTCATTAAGGTAAAACCCAACCATAGCATTAAGATATATTGGCCCCCCTTCAATCCCGCATGCATCAATTTCTATGCTAGGCTGAAGCTTCTGTCACCCTTGCCCTCCAATACATAGTCCTATCAACATACAACTAACCCTAAGGTGTGATCCACGCGCGCGCTCATATGATGGGCACCAAAGGACAGCAACATAACCACAAGCAAATTAAATCAATCATAGCAATTCATCAACCACCGATAGGACAACGAAAATCTACTCAGACATCATAGGATGGCAACACATCATTGGATAATATTATGAAGCATAAAGCACTATGTTCAAGTAGAGGGTACAACGGGTTGCGGGAGAGTGAACCGCTGTAGATAGAGGGGGGAAGGTGATGGAGATGTTGGTGAAGATGGCGGAGGTGTTGGTGTAGATCATGGTGATGATGATGGCCCCCGGCGGCATTCCGGCGCCACCGGAAGAGAGGGGGAGAGAGCCCCCCTCCTTCTTCTTATTCCTTGACCTTCTCCCTAGATGGGAGAAGGGTTTCCCCTCTGGTCCATGGTCTCCATGGCGTGGGAGGGGCGAGAGCCCCTCCGAGATTGGATCTGTCTCTCTGTCTCTCTCTGTTTCCGCGTTCTCGGATTCTGCCCTGGCACCGTTTCTTTTATATCTGGAGATCCGTAACTCCGATTGGATCGAAACCTTCACCCAGATCTTTTTCCAAAAATTAGCTTTCTTGCGGCCAAAGTAGAGCATCAACCGCCTTACGGGTGGCCCACGAGGGTCAAGGGCGCGCCTGCCTAGTGTGGGCGTGGGCCCCACCCTCGTGGCCACCTCGGGCACCGTCTCGCGTTGATTTTACTTCCCAAAAATCACAAATATTCCAAAATAATTCTCCGTCCATTTTATCCTGTTTGGACTCCGTTTGATATGGGGTTTCTGCGAAACATAAAACATGCAACAAACAGGAACTAACACTGGGCACTGGATCAATATGTTAGTCCCAAAAATAGTATAAAAAGTTGCCAAAAGTATATGAAAGTTGAATAGTATTGGCATGCAACAAAAAAATTATAGATACGATGGAGACGTACCAGCATCCCCAAGCTTAATTCCTGCTCGTCCTCGAGTAGGTAAATGATAAAAAAGATATTTTTTTTATTTGGAATGCTACCTAGCATAATCTTGATCATGTATCTAAGCATGGCATGAATATTAAGACATGAGTGATTCAAGGCAATAGTATATCATTTGACATAAAAACAATAATACTTCAAGCATACCAACCAAGCAATTATGTCTTACCAAAATAACATAGCCAAAGAAAGCTCATCCCTACAAAATCATATAGTCTGGCTATGCTCCATCTTCACCACACAAAATATTCACATCATGCACAACCCCGATGACAAACCGAGCAATTAGTTCATACTTTTTAACGCGCTTCAACATTTTCAACCCTCACGCAATAAATGAGCGGAAGTCGTGGACATAGCACTATAGGTGGCATAGAATATGATGATGGGGGTTATGTGGAGAA
Source organism: Aegilops bicornis (assembly GCA_021605145.1). Lineage (NCBI taxonomy): Eukaryota > Viridiplantae > Streptophyta > Magnoliopsida > Poales > Poaceae > Aegilops > Aegilops bicornis. Next base: position 376,291,596 of record CM038675.1, on the reverse strand, counting down.
GACAAAAAAGGAGAAAGTCTCACATCGATGCGGCTAATCAACGGGCTATGGAGATGCCCATCAATTGATGTCAATGTGAGGAGTAGGGATTGCCATGCAATGGATGCACTAGAGCTATAAGTATATGAAAGCTCAAACTGAAACTAAGTGGGTGTGCATCCAACTTGCTTGCTCATGAAGACCTAGGGCATTTGAGGAAGCCCATCGTTGGAATATACAAGCCAAGTTCTAAAATGAAAATTCCCACTAGTATATGAAAGTGATAACTCAAGAGACTCTCTATATGAAGAACATGGTGCTACTCTGAAGCACAAGTGTGGTAAAAGGATAGTAACATTGCCCTTCTCTCTTTTTCTCTCATTTTTATTTTTTCCTTTTTTCCTTTTTTGGGCCTTACTTTTTTTAGCCTTTCTCTTTTTTATTTTTTTATTTTTTCGTCCGAGTCTCATCGACTTGTGGGGAATCATAGTCTCCATCATCCTTTCCTCACTGGGGCAATGCTCTAATAATGATGATCGTCACACTTTTATTTACTTACAACTCAATATTACAACTCGATACTAGAACAATGGTATGACTCTATATGAATGCCTCCGGCGGTGTACCGGGATGTGCAATGATCCAGCGTAGCAATGACATCAAAAAATGGACAAGCCATGAAAACATCATGCTAGCTATCTTACGATCATGCAAAGCAATATGACAATAAATGCTCAAGTCTTGTATATGATGATGATGGAAGTTGCATGGCAATATATCTCGGAATAGCTATGGAAATGCCATAATAGGTAGGTATGGTGGCTGTCTTGAGGAAGATATAAGGAGGTTTATGTGTGTTAGAGCATATCGTATCACGGGGTTTGGATGCACCGGCGAAGTTTGCACCAACTCTCGAGGTGTGAAAGGGCAATGCACGGTACCGAAGAGGCTAGCAATGATGGAAGGGTGAGAGTGCGTATAATCCATGGACTCACATTAGTCATAAAGAACTCATATACTTATTGCAAAAGTTTATTAGCCCTCGAAGCAAAGTACTACTACGCATGCCCCTAGGGGGATAGATTGGTAGGAAAAGACCATCGCTCGTCCCCGACCACCACTCATAAGGAAGACAATCAATAAACACCTCATGCTCCAACTTCGTTACATAACGGTTCACCATACGTGCATGCTACGGGACTTGCAAACCTCAACACAAGTATTTCTCAATTTCACAATTACTCAACTAGCACGACTCTAATATCACCACCTTTATATCGCAAAAACTATTGAAAGGAATCAAACATATCATATTCAGTGATCTACAAGTTTTATGTAGGATTTTATGACTAACCATGTGAATGACCAATTCCTGTAATCTCTCTAAATAGATATAAGTGAAGCAAGAGAGTTTAATTCTTTCTACAAAAGATATGCCCACGCTCTAACAAATATAAGTGAAGCAAAAGAGCATTCTACAAATGGCGGTTGTCTATGTAAAGAGAAACAGGCAATCCAAACTTCAAAAGATATAAGTGAAGCACATGAAGCATTCTATAAAGCCATACTCAAAAGATATAAGTGAAGTGCAATGAGCATTCTATAAATCAACCAAGGACTATCTCATACCAGCGTGGTGCATAAAGACATATTTCTGTCAATCGTCTTCCTCGCCGAATTCTTCTTTTCAAAGGAATTCGTTCAAGCACTTACTATAAATGCTGCGACGAAGACGCTGATTCTCCTTCACGGAGCAGGCAATTTGGGCCCGAACACCTTTCAGCTCTTCTCCTTGCCGGGTGTGGGCATCTTGGAGCTTGTTTCTCTCCTGCTGCACCTTCATAAGCACCTCTCTCGGCCTTTAGTCGACGCAGTAGCTGTTGCTTGTCCGGATCTAGTCCGGCGCCCTCCGCAATATTATTGTCGATTCACGCCACACTTTGCTAAATAATTATCTTTTCAAAGTATGTCTTACCGGTGAGGGGTCTCTGTGGCTCCCCACATGGCGACCGTGTGTGGCTTCAAGTTGGGCCTTGCACTCTTGGAGCTCCCGGGACAGCTGGGTATTCTTCTCCGCAAGACCTGCATAATAATTGATCCTTAAATCAGTTATTTCAACTATTTTAAGTCTCGGGACTCTTGGCATATATAACTATTAAAATTACCTACCTGTATGTCTTTCACATACTGCTCCGTGGCTCTGGTTAACCCATCTTGAGCGGCACGGAGGTGCGCGTTTCCCGCTTTAAAGGCATTTAACGCCTCCGGGGAGAAACACGCGTCATGAAGAACTGTCCGGCGACGCCTGTGATTCATGGCGCTCTCCACCTCGCATCGGTGGCGGACAGCACTGTCGGCATCCTCTGTCGAAGGAGCGTCCGTTTACGCCTTTGTATTCACCTCCCTCCGGACCATGCGTTGGACCATGGTGGCGGAGGCTTGATTGGCAACCTCTCCGGACCTTTGTCCGTGAGTGCTCTTCTGGAAAAGTTATGAGCATTAATATACCTTCGGGATCCTTCCTTAAAAATAGCGGTGCTCTGCATCGCTGGCGGCGACGTCTCGGTTCGCCGCACTCCTCTTCCTCCTACCGGGCCGGGTGATCCTTGTTGGTCGGCCGCTGGTTCGGCTTCCCGCCTTAAAGGCACATCCTGCGATACACCATCACCATGGGATGGTCAGAATTGAGCGCGGATCAAATGATGGTGTCAAGACCTCGGTCATAGTCACCTGGGAGGCCGAAAACAAACCGGGGTAGTCAGCCGTAATGGCGACTAGGGCATTGTCTATGCCACGTTGGTGGAACACCCCGTCAATCAGCTCCACCTTTATGTCCGGATCCTCTTCGGAGGCCGGATCAAGGGATCGTTCGGATCCTCGGGCCGTGGAGCTAGGCTTCAGATGCCCTCCACGTCCGGCGCAGCTCTGCGTCGAAATCACAGAGTAAGATACTTGACTTTAAAAAAAGGTATGGATCGGGTAGATGAACATCCGCTTACCCAGCTCCGAGGGTTATGCATAGGAAATCCATTCAACGGATTCTTGCGGAGGAAGTCCTCCTCCTCTCCCTTGTACAAGCCGGACATGATCTTTGCGGATCGGCTCACAGCCTAGCCCTTTGCGGCCATGACGGGTGGCATCCGTTGAAATCCCACATAGGGTGGCCCCTATATTGGAGTGGCTGCACCCTCGCATAATGCACGTGGCCATGACTCCAATCATGGTCAATCCGGAATGGGCCAAGAACCTAATCCGGCCCATCGGATAATGGACGCTCCTATCATCTTCCCGTTGAGGGCTCATGGGCGCCAACTCAGCGCTTTCTTCAAGGGAGCATTGTTGAACTCCGGAGGCCGATCCGGACTGGATCCGGCAGAGGGCGTCCTCCATGTAGAACCATTAGAAGGCCGGTCTTGGACGCCTTCTTCGGGTGCGGATAGATATCCGGTCCCGGCGATGCACCATATTTCGGCTCCGCCCACTTGGTATATCGACCCCTCATGATAACGGGGTACGAGACAAAACAATCTCTTCCACAGGGCAAAATGGGGCTCGATGCCCAAGAATAGCTCGCAAAAAGCTACGAAGCCCGCGATGTGCAAAATGGGGCGTGAGGTGGTGAAGTTAGAGTCCGTAGAACTCTAGGAGCCCTCGGAGAAACGGATGTATGGGAAATCCGAGTCCCCTTATTAGATAGGGGACAAAGCATACCCGCTCCCCTTTGGAAGGGTTGGGGACGCTCTCACCGCTTCCCACCCTTGTAGGTGGCTAGTCCGGCTCGAACCGGAACCATGAAAGCTGGGGAAGATATCCCTCGATTTGAAGCACCACTAGCTCATTTGTGTGGAATCGAGCATCTCCCCCAATCTCCTGGCTTAGGGCTGGGAGCACGAGAGGAGGATCCGCGTCGGCTATCCATGATGGAATGGATTTTTGTTAGAGGCGCTTCGATGAGAACTTGCGGATGGAGGATGGTGTGAGCTGGATCTAGATCCTCGCCTCTCTTTTAGGCGGCTCGTTCGCACGGCTAGGGGGTAAAATGTAAAAATATCCCAGCCTTTCGCATTCGTACGACACGTGGAAGAAGGCCATTATTGGGCGGAGAAGCCAAGGAGCGCAACATTTATAAAGAAGTCGGACACTATTCGACGGGAACATGAAGACTGAAGGAGAACCCGCCTTGCAATGCCGAAGACAACATGCGCACCAGACTCATCGTCATTGAAGCCTGGTTCAGGGGCTACTGAGGGAGTTCCGGACTAGGGGTGTCCGGATAGCGAACTATCATCATCGGCCGGACTCCAAGACTATGAAGATACAAGATTGAAGACTTCGTCCGTGTCCGGATGGGACTTTCCTTGCATGGAAGGCAAGCTTGGCGATCTGGATATGTAGATCTCCTACCATTGTAACCAACTCGTGTAACCCTAACCCTATCCGGTGTCTATATAAACCGGAGGGTTTTAGTCCGTAGAGACGAACAACAATCATACCATAGGCTAGCTTCTAGGGTTTAGCCTCTTTGATCTCGTGGTAGATCCACTCTTGTAACACACATCATCAATATCAATCTAGCAGACGTAGGGTTTTACCTCCATCAAGAGGGCCCGAACACAGGTAAAACATCGTGTCCCTTGTCTCCTGTTACCATCCGCCTAGACGCACGATTCGGGACCCCCTACCCGAGATCCGCGGTTTTGACACCGACATTGGTGCTTTCATTGAGAGTTCCTACGTATGCGTCGCCGTCGGTAGGATGCCTCATCTCGTCTTTAGAGACGATACTATTATCGCCAAAGGAGCCTTGGTCACGCCGAACTCTTCGGCTAGGTGGTTTTCTTATGACCGCCAAATCCGGCCATCAAGGCCGACGATGACCTCTCGAGTCATCGAAACCAATCTCGTGTTAGTTCGAACTTGCCGAACAGTTAGATTCGATCGAGCTCTCCTCCATAAACGAGCTCTTGGATCGCATCGCTGCCACAGGAGTCGCCACAGACTACGACCGGATCGGGCCTAAAACCGATCTAAGAGAGATCAACTCTCCCGAGGCTACCCATCATGTTGCTGTGATAGAGCAGCAATGCGGCGATTCTTCTTGTATCTTAAAGACTAGTTGCGTTCGGATTCGATCCCTCCATGCCGGATTCCCGCAGAGGGATGACGTCGACCAAGCCCCGAACTTAAAGTCGGTGGCGGGTTGGACTCATTGGATAACACTCAAAATCCAAACTTCCAAGTTCGGAAACTTCTCGGCCCTTGAGTCCTGAATTGGACAGGGTTCCGGATCTAGGTCCACCCGCCCACCCAAACATTAGCGATCTCTCTCGAATTCGGCAAGAGCCTGCTGAAACAGTACATCATTACTGGGCCAGATTCCTCCTGGTTAAGAACGGGATAAAGCACTGCCGAGAGGAGGACGCAACCCCAACTTTCTGCAATAATTGCACGGACAAGGGAATCCTAAACGCCATAAGACATCGCGAAATTACACGCTTTACTGACTTGGCGACCATAGTACAAAAGTACTGTGTGATGGAGAGCGCCTGGAAAACCGAAAGTAAATTTTGGGATAATCCGGCCCCGAATACATCCCTAGTCCGAAACAAAAGGGTGCATCATTATCAAGCACCCGGGTTGAATACCAAAAAACCAAAAACCCCTAAAGGGTACGGAACCGTACTGGAGGGTTGGCTCAACGGACCCTGCAAAATCCACAGTACGGAGGGCGCCACTCCAACACACAGCCTTGGCGTGTTGGATACTACGGCAGGTGGCCAAAAGTGGCGTAGGCTTTTTAGCCCCGGCAACCAACCCGGTGATTACCGACGGTATTATCTTGAGACTTTCGCAGCAAATAACATGCGAAAGCGAACAATCCGCAGCCTTGTCAAGTCTACCAAGTAGCAACAACAAATCCATGGAGCGACACGGCTATCACCTTCAACGCCAAATGACGAACCTAAATTCGAACAACTAGAGCACCAACCGCATTGGTCCTCGGTCCGATAGTGGACGGTTTTCGTCTTACTAAGGTACTCATGGATGGCGGCATGATTAAACCTCATCTATGAGGAAACCCTTCAAAAAATGGAAATTGATCGAGCCGCATTGAGCGAAGCGGCACAACCTTGGAGGGATAATCCCTAGTCGAGAAATACGCTGGCAGGGAAAAATCACACTAGATGTAGTGTTCGGCTCACCGGACAATTCTGGTCCGAGGAGGTCACATTTCAAGTGGCCCCATTCGCAGCGGATATCACGCTTTGTTAGGCGAGAGGCATTCACAATCTTCCAAGCTATACCCCACTACGGGTACATGAAGCTCAAAATGCAGGACCCAATGGGATAATCACTCGCCAAGGATGATCCGAGATCTGACACTCGGCTGAAAATAAGACGGCAGACCTTGGCCCTAGAGGCATTGTCTAAAGCCCTAGTGGCAGAGGAACTAGCTACGCTGCGCTCCACGGTGGATAGGGACGATGTGATACTCGATAAGAGGTCCAAATCCACCTCTTTTAAACCAGCAGACGAGATAGTCAAATTTCAGGTCCATCCAACGGACCCCACAAAGACAGCCTCCATTGGGGCACAATTAAGTCCTGATGTCGAGGCCGCACTACGAGAATTCCTTTGGTAAAATTGGGACATTTTTGCCTGGCATCCTTCAGACATGCCAGGAATCCCACGCAGGCTGGCAGAGCACAGCCTAAATATCCTAAAAGGATTCAAGCCCGGTCAAACAAGCTCTTGGCGATTTTCCGAGCCCAAAAGACAGGCAATGGGAGAAGAGCTAGCCAAACTCTTAGAAGCGATTCATCGGAGATATAAAGCATCGGTGGCTAGCCAATCTAGTAATGGTACCAAAAAGGACAAATCCACGGCACCTCTGCGTCGATTTTAAAGACCTTAACAAGGCCTGTCCAAAGGACCCTTTCCCCTCCCTCGCATCGACCAAATCATCGATGCTACAAGAGGCACGATTCATTGTGCTTCCTCGACGCATACTCCGGATACCATCAAATCAAGATGGCAGAGAAAGACCAGGCCACAACGGCATTCATTACTCCATATGGGCCATTCTGCTTCAACACAATGCCCTTCGGACTCAAAAACGCCGGCGCAACATATCAGCGCATGATTCAAACATGTCTGGCTACCTAGATAGGCAAAACAGTAGAGGCATACGTAGACGATGTGGTCGTCAAGACCAAACACGTCGGAACTCTAGTAGAAGACTTGAGGGTGACATTCGACAACCTCCGAGCATATGACATTAAGCTCAATCCGGAAAATGCGTCTTGGCGTACCCGGTAGGAAGCTCTTGGGCTTCATCGTATCCGTTCGAGGAATTGAAGCAAACCCGGCGAAAATCCGAGCTCTGTCACAATTGGATACTCCAAAAGACCTCAAGCAGATACAAAAACTAACCGGATGCGTAGCAGCCTTAAGTCGCTTCATCTCCCGTTTGGGAGAAAAGGCTCTGCCCCTCTACCGCCTCCTCGTCGCACCAAACATTTTGAATGGACGGATGCTGCCACAGCCGGACTCGAAGAAATAAAGGCCATACTGGCAACAAATCCGGTTCTGGCCGCGCCCAACCTGGGCGAGCCTATGTTATTATATATCACAGCAACACATCAAGTTGTTAGCGCGGTACTCGTCGTTGAACGAGAAACAGAAGGGCACAAATTCCCTCTTCAAAAACCAATGTACTATGTATCCACTGTTCTAACTCCATGCAAATCCCGGTACCCACATTATCAAAAGATAAGCGTGTCACGGTGTTCATGGCATCCCGGAAGCTGCGTCACTACTTTCAAGAGTGTTCAATAACGGTGCCTCTGAAGTACCTCTCAACGATATTATAAACAATCGTGATGCAACGGGCAGGATTGCAAAATGGGCTATCGAGCTCTTACCATTTGACATAACCTACAAACCGCGGCGAGCTATAAAGTCGCAGGTTCTGGTGGACTTCATCGCCGAATGGACCAAAGCCGAACTCCCCAAAGAGTACGGTGCGTACTCCAACTGGATCATGCATTTCGACGGATCCAAAATGTTGGCTGGCTTGGGGGCTGGCGTCGTCCTGATGTCCCCAACGGGAGACACAATCCAATACGTACTTCAAATAATGTACATGGACTCCAACAACGCAGCCGAATACGAGGCCCTTCTACATGGCCTCCGGATGGCAATCTCCATGGGCATTCAACGCCTAGAGGTGCGCGGGGATTCAAACCTCGCAATATCCCAAGTAAATGGAGACTTCGACGCCAAAGATCCAAAAATGGCAGCTTACATCGCAACGCCGTCCTAAAAATGTCATTTCGGTTCAAGGACTAGAATTCCATCATGTAGCAGGGATAATAACCAGGCAGCAGACGTGCTATAGCACGCATCGGCGCAAAACGAGACGCCGTCCCTCCTAACATCTTCCTGGAACGGCTCTTTAAGCCATCCGTATTATGGGAAGAGGAGTCCGGAAATAACAATCCGGAGCCAGCTGCATCACCTAACTCAGACCATTCTGACACAATCGGTGACTCAGCCAACAAAATAACACCTTCAGCTCACGAAATAATGGCAGTCATTGCCCCGTGGACAGAACCATTCCTAGCCTACTTAATGCGATAGGAACTTCCCGAAGACCAAAATGAGGCCCGCTGCATAGTTCGGCGATCTAAAGCCTACAAGGTCCATGAGGGAGAGCTTTATAAGAAAAGCACAACCGGAGTCCTTCAAAGGTGTATCTCCGAAGAGGAAGGGCGAAATCTCTGGCTGAAATTCACGCCGACTCGTGGCACCACGCTGCAACCTAGGCCCTTGTAGGCAAGGCCTTCCGTACATGATTTTATTGGCCGACAGCCCGGGAAGATGCTCAGGATTTAGTCCAACGATGCGTCGGTTGCCAGCTCTTTGCTAATCAGAGCCATATGCCACCCACCACCCTCAAAACTATACCCATTACCAGGCCGTTTGCGGTGTGGGGGCTTGACATGGTCGGACCCCTTAAAGGGGGAACCCACAAGCACAAATACTTATTGGTCATGGTGGACAAATTCACCAAATGGATTGAGGCCAAGCCGGTTAAAACGGCAGAATCCGGACCGGTGATAGACTTCATATCCGGGGTAGTACACCGTTTCGGTGTCCCCCACAGCATCATCACTAACAACGACACGAACTTCACGGCCGACGAGGTTAAACTCTGGTGCAAAAACATGGGCATTAAGCTCGATTACGCTTCAGTCTATCACGCCCAAACTAACGGTCAAGTTGAGCGAGCAAATGGTCTAATCATGAGCGGCATCAAACCCAGACTAGTGCGGTCCCTCAAGGAATCTAACACGCACTGGGTAGAGGAGCTCGACTCCATACTCTGGGGGCTGCGGACCACGCCAAACCGAACTACCGGATTCACACCATTTTTCATGGTATACGGCGCACACTACAAGAAATATGTCAACTTATGACCACCACTATTGGTCACTGAATGGTCACAAATTTCCATTTATGACCTTTTTGTGACCAAAAACATAAGGTCAAAAGCTGGGCGTCAGAATCGACTATAGCGACCTTTCTTCCGGAATGGTGCAAACGTTATGACCAAAAAGGTCGTAGATTTAACGACCAACTGTTTTGGTCACTAGCAATCGACCACACCACGCCGATCCACCGTGGCAAGTCGACGTGGCAGACTTACGACCAAATGAAAAGGTCGTAAAATAGAATCAGCCGGTCCATTTCAAATAGTCTTTATGGGCCAAGCCCAATAATTCAGCCCATTTAATTTTTTTCTCTTTATTTTGCTTATCTGCATGGGCCTGGCCCAATAATTTGGCCTTTTATTTTCTGGGAATGGAGCCTTTTTCTGATGATTTTTTTATATTCCACTATTGTTTTGGGCCACAGCCTTTTTAGTCTAGTTCGAATTTGGGCCTCGGCCTTTTTATTTTCTGTTATGCAGCCTTTTATATTTTTTTTCTTACAGTCATTTCTTTTTTTAGGCCCAAGCCTTTTTGGTCTAATTCTTGTTTGGGCCTTGGCCTTTTTAGAGCCCAGGTTCTCATTTTGCATAACTATAAACAGAAAGGCCCAGGTGCACAAGTGATCCACAAGCCCAGGTGCACAAGTGATCGACATAACTTCACAGAAAATAAACAAAATGATCGACATAACTTCACAGAAAGGCCCAGGTTCACAAGTGATCACATAACTTGACAGGATACATGTGCTCTAGTTTAAACAGCAAAATGCAAAAAAATGCAACAGCTCTCAAATTTCGGCTCCTGTGTTCATGTGTTCAAAATGCAACAACCTTAGCTCAAAGACAAAGAGGTTCATAGCACAACCATCAAACTACCTTAGCTCCAAAGAGAGCCATCAAGTGAGCTAACTTCTCTTCCTGTTCTTGAGACTTCTTGTGCAGCAGCTCAAGTTCCTTGTCGCGTGCAGCTTCATATTCTTCCGCCTTCATCTTGATTGCCGCCAATTCTTCTTGCACCAGTTCAGCTTGAAGCTCGGACCTCTCCAGCTTCTGCTCAAGGTCACGAACATGAGCGGCAACTTTGCGGAGTTGTTCCTAGATGATCGAGCCCAACATTCTGAGGAATGTGCTTTCCTTGGCTTTGGTCTTGAGGACTTGTTCGACAATTTCAACAGCAGACTTTGGATCTTCACCTTCTGGTACCGGCAATTAATTCATTTTTTCCATCTCAAGATAGCATATGGAGGAAAATGATAGGCATTAGTGGGATATCTATTTCACATTTTTCAAAAAAAACCAAGCAAGAGAAACCAAACCCGACACACAAATGGATTATTTGAAGTAATCAAACCAGCACACAAAATCTATACAAGAAGATGACGACTAGTGACCTGGAGACATGCAATTGGAACAATATGATCACTTCATTAAGCCTAGAATGGTGGTTCTATATAAGATGGCTTCCCGAGTGAGACGATCATCAAACTAACATTCAGATCAAATTTCGTCATATCATAAAAAATGCATCAAATAGCTACAGCAAGTTCTGATATCTTTGTTGAACTATCAAACAACATCAAAGCATGGAACATAGCATGTGTTCTTGACTGGCTCCGAGTCAAACAACATCAAATCATCAAAGCTTCAAAGCTGGCTGTGAATCAAACAGGGCAAAGCATGGAGTGACTTACTATAGCAGTCTTGACTGGCTCCGAAAACCCGTGCTTCTTGCTGTTGTGGGTGGCCTTAAACAAGTCAATCGCAGACAGCTCCTCACCCTTACACTCTTCTTTCTGAAATGTTTTCAACAAAAATCAAAATGTTATTCAGCAAGAATCGAAATGTTATTCAATGAGGAACCAAAGGTAAGGTCTCTAGAGAAGAGTTCTCACGATGGCAAAAATGTGTCTGTGTAGTGCACGGAACCAGTTCTTTGATTGTACCACGACTTTTTGTCGATTCATCTTGTTCGACAAACAGGTTTTCTACAAAAAGCATACTATCAGCATGATCTAGCACTAGCATATCATGTGCAGAACATAAAGCATCAAACAAAGCAGAGACAAACCTTGTGTCTTGGGGTAGACCACATCTCCACCAGAGCTTGCCATTCACCATCCGTTAGATCAGGCACCGGAGACTTAATGCTGACTTTATTTGCGGCTACGGTATCAAAATACTTCTTCTTGATCTGATGGCGTCTGTTCTTTGAATATTTCTGCAGAATATCTTTGCACGAGGTCTTGATGTTCTCCGAGTCCGTGTTCATCTCAAAATTTGCCTACCAAGATAGCAAACAAGGTAGGAACAATATTAGTGATCATGCATAGGTGTAATGTAAAAAATAGATAGCACATTAACTATGAAACAAGTAGCTTACAACAACTTTTCCAATGTAGTTCTCCAATAGACTAGCATTTTTTTGTATAGCTTGAAGTGAGGAAGAACCGGAAGATGGCTTTTTGCAACGAATCCACACTCAGAAGCAAGCTTTGTTGCCTGCAGAGGCTTCTCTGGACGAATCATCCCTTCGGCAATTTGGATAGGCACCTTGCTACCAAGCGACTTGGTGATCCTCTCTAGCCCTCTACCCTTTCTAAGTCTAGTCTTGGGAGTCATTGCATCTGAAAATGAAACTGAACTCATAAATTAGAATAGAAATCGACAAATGCAGGAATCAACAAAAGCATACATGATCATTCCATTTGGAAAATGCACTAGTAAAAGATAGCATTGCAAAGGTCAACTTGCCTGATTGAAGCACAATCTGCTGTTCTTCTTCATTGATGACAACGTTCCTGTCAATAGAAGGTGCAACAGGGCTGAGGTCTGTGTGGACATTGCCTGCTTCATCAATGCAGATGGTTCCTGCTTCATCTAGGTAGACAGTGCCATTTCCATCCATGCTGAGAGTGGTTCCTTCATCGATGGGCGGCAACTCATCACCCGTTTGCACCGAGGTCTGAGAGTCCATGAGCTGACATACTTTCACGATGGTCCATCGCGATCGCCATCCTTTCTTTACGCCTTGTGACTCTATCAAGGGCAGGTTCATCGAGTTCCAGGATCCTCTTTTTGTCCTGGAGCTGGGGCCATCACCCTTCCCGGAGGCATTGCAGGAGATGTTTACGAGCTCTTGTGCTTCTTCTTGTTGTCTTCTTAACACCAGGCCTCTTTGTCCTAGATTCCTTCAATGCCTCGTATAAACAAAGACGGAAAAAGCATTAGATCACAAGAGAAATATGTGAGCACAAGGAATAACATAGAATAACAGTAACCCCAACCCTCCAAGCAAGACAGAGTTTGCACCTTAACAATCCTGTTGACTACAACATCATCCACTTCCTCTCCATCAATAACTTCATCCTCCTTAGGATTGTACTGCAGGTCATCATTGATAACTCCACTACCCTCTTGAACCTCATCACTTCTACCTTCTTGTACACCATTTGTTTTCCTAACCATCGACGCTATTGCACCGATGCCAAGGGACTGGAACATCCGATTGTTCCTCATGATATTTCTAGCCCTAACCTTCTCGTACTTGGTGAGAGGCTCTTCTTTGCATGATACAGGAAACATAACTATTAGGTGAATGTTTGGAATGCATGGACAGGCAGCCAAACATATCTTATGAAATTTTATTATCATTTAATCCTAGTTATTCAGGTAAGGAAGACTAACGACACAGAGCACAATTAAGCCCGACTTATTCAGATTGCAGCAATACATTTCACTTAGCATATTAAGACACATATTTTATGAAGCGGCCACAAGGAGCAAGTTGCATACCAACTGTTGGCCTCATGCTTGACCTTGTCCTCCTTGCCATGGATGATCTTGAGGTGGTGCTTGCAAAATAGAATAAACAACAATCAGATACAACAGGGATAAAGTAAAATGATGCACTTGTATCAATAAAGGAAAGCATTTGGACCATCATGCACATACATGTAATACATGTGAAACAAACTTGATGGATAAACAATACAGTGATCTAGTGTTATTAATTAAGAAAACATGTAAGTGCACCAAACAAGCATGCATGTACACTAGGAGCAAGTAAGCAAAGTGCATAAGTGCTACTAATACAAGCAAGCAAGCAAAGTGCTACTGATAGAAACAAACAAGCAATGAAGGAAAATGAAGAGACGGAAGCAAGTACTATTGATACACCCTAATTAATAAGCAAGCAAGTAGATTCTTCTCCAAGTGCTAGTGATACAAGCAAGTAATGCTGATGGAAACCCTAATTAAGCATGTATGCCAGCAAGCAACATGTATGCTAGCAAGCAAGCAACATGAACTAGTGAATTGGTGTCATGTACACATGCTTAGACAAATCCGACAGGAAGCTAGACGAGTATATCATGAGGACCTTCAAAACAACTAGATGTTGCCCTTTGGTAAAGCATGAAACAACTATACTTGCAGCAGTACAAAAGCAGATGAAAAAACTATACTCAACTATTGATTATGCTGTCTCTACACACCAAAAATGGCTACAGACTAGATGACACAAGTTAAGACATTTTCATCTGCGGCGACCGTCCGTGGCTAGGGTTTGAGCCGTGCAAATCTGTTGTTGATTCTGTGATGGAATGCCTACCTGTGAAGCTAAAAAGCATTTTTAGTGAAAATAACGGGCAAGCTATGGAGGACCCGCAGTTTAAATTCGGCCGGTTCCAAATTTGAATCGGCGAAGGTGGTCCGAATTGCGGGAGTAGCTACGAGGGTCGGAAATGCATGCTTTTTGGCGCATCGTCCGTAAAATAGGGTCTACTTTGAGATAGACATGGAATGGCGCCGTTTCGGGTGGCCCTTCTTGTAGCCGCTTCACGAAAAAATGCATGTCTTTAGCATTCAAAAAATGAAAACCAGGTTTTTTGTTAAACAAGTTGGAACCTCGCTTTGGCAACATTGTTTGCCATCACAAGACGGAGGCATGCGCCCAATTTGGGCATATTATCGAAACTATTCAGCGGATGCGGCCATATCATTGCTAGTTTGGCTTGAAAGGCATGAATCTTCGTTCATGGTAGGTCGTTTTTGAGAACACTTTTTCAAGAAAACACCAGTATTGCAAGTTTAGTATTTTTGCTAGTTGGTAGGCCACATTTGATGATGTGACGCGGAGGTCTCCCATTTTTTTGTTTTTTTTAAATTTTTACGGTGTTTTAAAAAACCGGCCGATTTAAATCATGGCGACCGTCCGTGGCTAGGGTTTGAGCCGTGCAAATCTGTTGTCGATTCTGTGATGGAATGCCCACCTGTGAAGCTAAAAAACATTTTTAGTGAAAATAACGGGCAAGCTATGGAGGACCCGCAGTTCAAATTCCAGCCGGTTCCAGCTGAATCGGCCGAAGGTGGTCCGAATTGCCGGGAGTAGCTACGAGGGTCGGAAATGCATGCTTTTTGGCGACCGTCCGTGGCTAGGGTTTGAGTCATGTTTTTAGCATTCAAAAAATGAAAATTATATTGTTTCATACAGGAGCATGCACAAAAACCCATAATTTTATCTTTCATCCATGAGCATGCATAAAAAATTTCAATTCCCATCAATTACCAAACTGAATATTCATTGTTAAAAACATGACTTGTTTAGATGACAACATCATCTGACATCCATGAGCATGCACAAAATTAAACCTGACATACTTAACATTGACATGTTCATATTACACTAACAAGCTTAAACCTAACATGTTGAACACCTTCTTAACATCTTCACTCCTCCTTCTTCTCCTTCATCAACCTGATGCACTCAGAGTGGCGAATCCCAACGCGGATGTACTCCTCTACCACAATTGGCATGGTCACATCGCCAAGGCTGTGGGATTGCAGGCGCCGCCACCATCGCGAGGTCTTCGTCCACCACCACCATAGCAAGGTCATCGTCCACCACCACCATAGCAAGGTCGTCGTCCGCCACCACCATAGCAAGGTCGTCATCCGCCACCACCATAGCAGGGTCGTCGTCAGCCACCACCATAGCATGTTCGTCGTCAGCCAGAATAGGCTGCTCCTCATCATCCCCGCTCTGCTCGTCATCCCTGCTCTGCTCCTCGTCGTCATCCCCGCTCTGCTCCTCGTCATCCCCGCTGTTGCTCCCATTGCCTGGCCAAATGCAACAAAGTGTGAACATGGTGTTGTAAATGCGTGCGGTAGAGGAAGCCAAAAGGACAGGAAGAAGAGAGGCAGAGAGCTTACTGGCATCGTTGTCGTGCTGGTAGTACATGCGGCACATGGTGTTGTCGAACATCTTCACGGTGAACATGGCGTCGCCGTCGTAGAGGAAGACAAGGAAGTACCCGAGCTGTAGCTCATGGGCGCGGGCGAAATGCTCCCAGCCGGGCCCTAGGTACATGTGGCCATCACCATCAAACACCACCAACACTTCCCACAACCTGTGAAGCCCGCTGCCGGCCTCCCGCAGCTTCACTTTGTGGGGCTCACTACGGCCGTGAGCATCTTCAAGAACTTGTCGTGCAGCCTCTGCAATGAGGGTCAAGCGGTGGTTAATTGTGGCAATCAAGCACTAGACAGCAGAGTGATGATAAAGAAATGAGTGATGATAAACATACCGCCATCGCAAGATTTCTCAATTATGATCTTGAAGAACTCAAACCTTCCAAGCCAGCCATCTCACTTATCCGAAAAGCAGCATTGTAAATTAAACAAGCACATCAACATCAATAGCATAGTAAACTAACACTAAAACAAGCACATCAACATCAACAAAGAATAAAGAACATCATCGTGACCACCAACAGCAACAACACTAAAATCTACTATAAATTCACCAGAACCATATCTACTATAAATTGACCAGAACCATATCTATTATAAATGGACCAATAGTGTACAGCAAAACAACAGTTTCAATATTACACAAGAAAGAAGTCTCAGGTTTATCAAGCACAGCAAAACAACAGCGTGACTGAAGAAAATTATAGCAGGAAATACTTCATGCATCATCAATAGAACCATACAGAATTTTTATGATGCCTCCAGTTTCTCAAGATAAAACTAGCAGCATCCAACATGCCTTGGCATTCATCTCTTGATCGTCAAAATAAACCATACAGAATTCCACACAAAAAATTCAGAGACCACAGCCCATGATTCTAGGCAAAAGAAACAACAATGTGTACAGAGACAAGCTTCTTTTCCACTTAATATTCAGAATATGCCAGATACACCCAAGGACAAACATGCATTACAACTTATCTTAAGAGAATTAACTACTGTACAAATGCAGTTCATACTAGATCCACCAACAGAGCATACCTAGTATGCATAACAAATACTAGATTCTCAAACCCTAGAGCAGAAGAGAAAGGAGAGAGGATATGAAGCGGATGGCTTAGGGAGTGGTCGCGGGCGGCGTAGGGAGGCGTCGGACCAGCAGAGGCGCCGGGGAGGCGTCGCCGGCGGCGTAGGGAGGCGTCGGACCAGCAGAGGCGCCGGGGAGGCGTCGCCGTCACCCTAAAAACATCCTAATCAAACCCTAATCCGGTGGCAAGAACCCTAATCTATCATAACAGTAGATAGGAAGAGGAGGAGGAAGCGGATTCATACCCACGGTGACGGAGAGTCGTGACGGAGAGAAAGAAGCTGGCGGCGGAGAGGAGGAGTGGATAGGAGGAGTGGAGAGGGGAGTGGGGAAAAGAGTGGATAGGAGGAGGAGCGGGCCCAATTGTCGTGAGTTGTTTGATACATTGAAAAGGTTTGGGCATAGAGTACAAAACCAGCAACCTCTTCCTAGCCCAGTGGTAGAAACATAGTGAAACAAGCGTATGGTCGTGGGTTCGAGTCCCCGCTGGCGCATATCTTTTTGCTCACAATGAAATGGGTTAAAATAGCGCAAAATTCAGTTAAAATTCAGTTAAAATAGCGCAAAATTCAGTTAAAATTCAGTTGAAGCAAACTGGTCCACTTGTCAGCGAGTGGGTCGAGTGGCCCACTTGTCAGCGAGTGGGTCGAGTGGCCCACTTGTCAGCGAGGTATGTGTTAAATACTTGCCTGGTTTAACAATTTGAAAAGAGATGGCATAGAGTAGATAATCAGTGGCCTCTTCCTAGCCCAGTGGTACAAACACAGTGAAACGAGCGCACGGTCGTGGGTTCGAGTCCCCACTCGCGCATATTTTTTTGCAAAATTTAGTTGCTCTGACCATAACATCTTCAGTTCAAAAAAACACGAATTAAACATCTTCAGTTCTGAAACTTGAACTAAACATCTTCAGTTCAAAACTACTAAATGATCACAAAAACAACCAAAAACTACATCTGCTACAACATGTGCTAAACAAAACTTGAACTAAACATATTCTGTCTGATCATTTTGCAATGTTTTGCATCACAACCAAAAACAGCATCTGCTACAGCATCACATCTTCAGTTCACCAAAAACAGCATCACATCACAACCAAAAACTACATCAGGATCATCTGCTACAACCATAAGTCTCATTGATATCCAAAATGCACAACCATCAGGATCACATCCAAAATGTGTTTTGCATCCAAAATGTGTTTTGCATCCAAAATGCTTACAAAATACTACAACCATCAGGATCACATCAAATGCTTACACAAGGAAATCAAATGTTTTGCATTTTGCATCAACATTTTGTCACGTGATCACACCACTACAACCATCAGGATCTTCAAGCATTTTGCTACCTGGAGATAATTGTAGTACATCAGGATCACCATGCATATGCATAAGAAGGAAAACTACAGAGAGTTAAAAGGATCACCAAGGAGACCAAATTTACCTTCATGTCCATTCTCTACTCATCGTCGTCGATACGAAAACAAGGAACTCTATGCCCACTCCTGTTTTCCTCATCATCACTACAATATTGCAGCATAGTATGATCAGTCCGGTTTTCCTCATCCTCGCTTTCATGTCCATCCTGTACCACCTTTCTTCTTTTCTTGAATGTTGCAGCACCAACGATCACACCATCCCGGTCCCTTCAAGACTCGCTTTGCACCGGAACTTCCATAGAGTCATCATCGACTTGCAACGGAACTTCCGTGAGAGTCATCATCTTGGTATGTTAGTCCACCATCACCGGGCCCTTTTCCACTTCGGTTTCACACTCCACAAGTGTATGCATCTTTGAAAGTTTTGCACAACTCGCCATTTCCCGTGCAAAAGAGTGTCTAGCAGATAAAACACCATTGTTGCTTGTGTTGTTAGAATAAAGGGATCACTCTTATACCAGCACCTTGCAGTGTTGATGCTTTTGAAGTGGCCATCATATTTGACAAAAGAGTCTCTCCTCTTCTTGCTACCAAGCTCAAACCCGATCCACAATGAAATAAGACAACCGAGCGATGGATGCCTCCACTAGAGTTGTCTGCAACTCTACGATGCTTCTCAACTGACCATAGAAGTCAATGATCTCACCATCATGTGACCCTCGGTGACGATTCCACTATTCCGTGTCTTCCTTTTTTCCTCGCGTCAACGGTGTGGTACCGACACCGCCGACAATGCATCTTGAATACACTCTCACTTTCGCTTATCCGGTAAGCATGCCAAAGCAAATATATCATCATCGACCTTCTTCTCCTCATGCAACTTTCCAATCTGCACAAATAAACCATTTAGCAAACAATGGTATTTAACAATGGGTGAATAACACAGAAAACATAAAACATGTGGCTAAAGATCTCACATGATTCTTAAACCAATTAGCAAACACCTTGGCAACCCTTTTATCAACATTGATATTGCTTTCTTCCTGATTTAACTCTTCCTTGCATTTCCTACAATGCCAACAAAACATGTGAATTAAAACATTAGGCTGGTTGCCAACCCAAGCAATATATATATATATATATATATATATATATATATATATATATATATAATGAGTGCACAATATATAGATTACTCAATATATGGTAGAACCGCGGCGCAATTGTCGAGCACAAACCAAACCATCTTGTCATACTCATCACCAGCCTCCAAGTATTGTGAGGCTCCAAGAAATTTCACACCATGGTTGAAAACAGAGACATCACCACTTTGCGAATCAGACCGCTCTCTATTTCTGCCCGGCCGGTTCCATCTTGTTTCCACATTAGCAAAGTATCTAGAGTAAAAAGTCAAGCACTCGTCAACGACATATGCTTCAGCAATAGAACCTTCAGGTCTTGCTGTGTTTCGCACATAATGCTTGCAAGTAAGCAGCCTTCTTTTGATTGGGTACATCCAACCGTATTGCACAGGGCCTCTAAGCATTGCCTCTTTGGGTAAGTGCACCGCCAAATGGACCATCACGGTGAAGAAAGCTGGAGGGAAAATCTTCTCGAGCTTGCAAAGAATAATTGGGATTTCTTTTTCAAGTCTTTCCAAGACAGTTAACTTGAGGGTTTTGCAAAGACGCTTCTAAAGAAATTTCCCACCAAAGAACCGCTTCATATATATCCTTGTGCATGATTCCTCGGAGGCCCGCGGTAAAATCCTTTGGAGGAGGATGTGACAATCATGGGTTTTCAAGATCTTGAAAGCTTGAATCCATCGAAGTAACACACTTTGCTAGGTTAGCGGCATAACCATCCGGAAATTTCACCGCTCTTAGGAATTCACAGAATGCAAGCTTTTGTTCTTTATTCATTGTATACCATGCTCGTGGAATTTCAAATGAATCTTCATCTTCATTGTCTTTGTAGATGCAAATCTTCTCTTATGCCCATGTCCTCCAAATCAAGCGTAGAACTAACCGTGTCCTTTGTCTTCCTTCAATGTTCGGGAACGTCCCTAGCAGATTCTCGCATATGTTTTTCTCAATGTGCATTACATCGAGATTATGCCTTAATTTCAGATCAGCCCAAAGATGGCAGGTCCCACAAACAAGACCTCCGGTCCCAACATTGACCTTCCTCACGCTTTCTTTTCTTCGCCAAATTTTCCTGGTCTCACATCTTTCACCTTTTCAAGTTCTTTGCTCCAGCTCTTCTTTAGTGAATTCAGCTGGCTTGTCACGGGTTTCATTCTCACCATTAAAATCTTTGCTTCTTCGCCAAATGATGGTTTCGGGAAGAAAGCGGCGGTGCCTAATATAGCATATCTTGCTCCTTATTCTCTTTGAGCAAGGGTCTTTGTCACAATGGACACAAGCCCGATAACCCACCGTGATCCTCCAGCAGAGTGTGCAGAGCCGGAAATCATGGATGGACCATATGATCGCATGACGTAGATTGAACTTTTCTTGGGACTCAAGGCATCGTATGTAGGTACACCAGTCCGAGCTGGAGCAGTTCTTCTACGAGGGCTCCATAAAGACATCAAAATCCTTTCCGGAGAATCTGGACCCGGATAAGCAATGACATCATGAAGTTGGACTGATCCATGCATGCCCATGGTGGCAGGTTGTACGGCACCACAAAATCGGCCACATGCTATAAGACGTGCTCATGTTCCCAAACGGATTAAACCCATCTGTGGCAATGCCAAGTTTTATGTTCCTTGGATCTGCAGCAAAATCAAAATGTATACGGTCAAACTCTTTCCATGCCTCTCCATCCGCTGGATGGCTCAACTCATTGTCCACAAAGTTGCCGTCAAATTTTGTGCCACTGCACCTCACGCGATGATTTCTTCGAGATGAACATCCGCTGCAGCCTTGGTATCAAGGGAAAGTGCCTCAGTACCTTCTCCGGTATTGACTTCTTCCCATCAGCATCTTTCCACCTAGATGCATTGCATTTTGGACAGTTGTCATGCTTTCCTAAATCCTTCCGAAACAAGACACGTTTATTTGGGCACACATGTATTGACACATAACCTAACCCCAGCCTGCGGATTATGCTCAATGCTTCATCATAAGATCTGGGAACACAACTGTCAGGGAATTGCAAGCTCAAAATATGGAGTATTGCGTTGAATGCGGCATTGCTAATCTGGTAGAAAGACTTGATGTGGAGTAACTTCACGGTGAAGGTAAATCTTGAAAATTTACCCCTTCATGGGCTCAAGGCCGCCTCCTCTAACACCTCAGCAAACAACGATTTCTGTCCATTAGCATGATCTTCAACATCGTACAAATCCTTCAATAGGTCAGGAATCCTATCATCTTCATGCCCATCCTCTTCCTCCAAAACAGCATTATCTCGCAAAACCTTTTCCATGAAATCAATGCCAGCATCACCACCACCCATCATATGAGGGGCCTCAGACGCCTTCAAAATGTTGAGGTTGTTCTGGCTCTAAAGGTTCTCCATGATATATCCATCTATCATATGTCTTGGACATCCCATTAAGAAGCAGATGATCTTCCACTCTTCCTTGAGCCATTCTTGGACGGTTGAGGCATTTACAACATGGGCAAAGAATGTGAGCATCGTTGGCAAAATTTGCCCGAACAAATGCCATGAAATCGTCAACTCCTTTCATATGTTCTTTCAAAAACTTTCTAACTCCTTGTCTAATCCAGCTTCTATCCATCTGCCAAAGACAACAAATTGTTACAACTTAGCAAATCAATCTAAGTGCATCAACATTAATTAATGAAAATGGATGTAAGTAATGGAAGCTAAAATTCCAGAAAATAAGGTAGGCACCCAAGTTTATATGCTAACTACCTAAGCACAACATTCAGCTATTTCCAATTCCTCACTACTTTAGTCCAGTTCACATGGTTTATGATTTGACATGGGAGCAATAAAAGTAGTTCAAATGGAAATACAGATTTCACATGGGAGAAAAGAAAAGCTAACTAAAACATGATGGTTCACAAAAAGCAGAGGTGGTTAAACAACCAACAATAACAATATATGTCGCCACTAAGAACTATTTTGGTTAAACCACCAACAATAACACCAACATCAATTTACATGAATGCCATTTCCAAGATTGCATCAAATCTACATCAATGAGAGTTTTCGTAGTTTACATCTAATCTACATCAATATTCAGGTCCTTTCACGGATTTGAGGCTGAAATTTCAGAGGTGTAACATCAAATCTACATCAACCCTGTGGATCTGCTTTCAGGGGAAAGACCAACTCGAGCTCTGTTCTATTGATTCTCGACAACATAATTTACCAAAGAATAATTGATGAATTCCAAAAGAATTCTTAACAATTTCATCAACAACAATTCTCCTAATAATTTCATCAATGTAAATTCTCTTCACAATTTCTACCAAATTCATCAATGACATTTCCAAGAGATTTTTCCAAGCTTACAACAAACCTACATCAAATCACTCAAGATTCTCCTAACAAATCTACATCAAATCATTGACATCAACAGAGAGGAGAGGGGAAGAGGAGGGGAAGGAGAGGGTGCATACGTGGGCGAGGTGTGCTTGGCGGTGGCGACTCCCCATGCTCGGCGTGAAGTCCCCCATGTGTGGGCGACGCGAGCGGCGAGGTCACCGTTCCTGTCGTGGCCCCCGCCCCCGCCCCCGCCTCCGCCCCTGCTGGTTGCTTCCGCCGCGAGGCCGTGGGCGAGGTCACCTGCAGCGAGGTCGTGGGCAAGGCGAAGGCCCCTCTTGGTTGCTTCACCGCCACTTTCACGCCACGGCCAGCCGCCGCCCACCGCCCCGGCCCTCGTCCGAGCGACGCTTCTTGGTTGCTTCCGCCGCCGCCGCCACCTGGTCGGAAGACCTAGAAAACGCTAAGTGTTGCTCGCTCGATGCCACCCGCCGCCACACGGTCGGAAGGTCCCACTTGTCAATGATACGAGAGAGCCAGTAGTTCTATATAATGTATAGATAAACTCCCAGATGTGAGCAACTGTCCCTCTCTAGCCCAGCGGTAGCATGCGAGCCAACCATGCGTGAGGTCGTGGGTTCGAGTCCCGCCTCGTGCATCTTTTTTGGGCGAATTAAGCGCTCGGACCCATCTATCAAATGGGTCCCTTTGTCGATGTGTCCCCGTGCATGCATTGAATATTAAAACTCAAGCAAAAATGACACCTAGACAGTGACACATAAGCGAGGTTGCTGAGGTGGCTGCCTAATCATCCTAATTCATTCAAACTTAAGTGTAGTGGCCATTTTATATTGGTCGTTATCAGCTACGCATGAGGCAAAGGGATGTGCTACTAGCTTTATGACCATTTCCTCTAATGAAATTATGACCTTTCTGACCAAAATGGTCGTTATGGTTTAGGGTTTAGAGCCCCCCAGACAGCTTTTGACCAATTGGTCTAAAATGGTCATAAATTTATGACCAATTCTTCGAGGGTCACTGACAGAAGGTCATAAGTTGACATATTTCTTGTAGTGGCAGAGGCAGTCCTGCCCTGCGATATAATTCATGACTCACCTCGTGTGCGCATGTACGAAGAAAGAGAAGCCGAGCTAGATCGGCAGGACAGTCTGGACGCCTTAGAGGAGGAGCGGGACGTGGCAAAGGCTCGTTCGCATTTTATCGCCAGCAGCGAGCTCGAAGATATCAAAGCAGAGAAGTACGGGCCAAAACTTACAATGTTGGCGAACTTGTTCTACGCCACGGACAAGAAAAAGGACAAACTCAAGCCCAAGTGGGAAGGTCCCTTCATCATCGACCAAGTCCCGACCCGGAGCGTGCATCTCACGTAACGATCGGACAATCGACTCGAGCCGAACCCATGGAACACTGCCCGTCTCCAAAGATTCTACGCTTAACGCCGGACTCCGGGTTCGTCTCACTCCCCGCCCACTCCTTGTTTTCTTGTCTCTCCTCCTCCTCCTTCTTCCCACCTTTTTTACCTTTTATGGGCTGATTTGCGCTTTGTTGCACACTTGATGTGCCCTCGCACTCATTATACCCGGGGCTTCTTAATGAAGCTTATTCATACTGCTTCATGCCCAATACATGTGTCATACTTCCGCATGTACCTTTTATTCACCACTATATGCATCGATATGACTTAATTTTTGGCCAAGCTGGGTTGCTGGCTCCTGTGCTTACCCCTCACGTTCCCGATTGTTCGCCTAGGGAGGTAAAGGGAGCACCTCTGCGATTATTATCGCCGGGTCACGGATGTGTACCTCGGACCGGGTGAAGCCAAAAGCTAGCATTCTTAAGAGAATATTCGGTCGGTGACTTGAAAGATGATTTATTACTTACTTATTTATCTGCCCCAGATGCTTTTTTCTCGCTATTTTCGCAATTCCGGCATTGCACTTTAGGGCATGCCTCGAGAAAGGAACCCTTAATGGAACTATTCTCCACGGAAGATGTTTCTTACTAACCATGTAATATAACATAACTAGTTGGGCACTTGTCCGATAAAGCAATTATGACCCCGACGCCTTGTCTCCATGCATGCCCCGGTTCTTTTATAACCGTAAGGGTATTCGGACACACTCGGAGTGTTGGGTCCCGAGGTTGAAGTGAAACGGTCCGCAAAGACAAACGATCTACAATCCGGCTAGAAGGCATTTTACATGTCATTTCAAATTACATCGTCAAACCGACCGATTGTACTCCTCTTCAATCCCATCTATCAGCCGTCTAATTTACATCCTGTTGGGAATATTTTGCGCCAGTTCTACTTGGCCGTACATCAAGCTCACAGGATCTCCTTCTCATCGGGCCCCGCAGTCCGACCTCGGCCATGTGGTTTGGGTCGACTTCGCAACGTGTCTTTACCATGGCCCAGCCTCCCTGGCGCTCGATGGCAGGCCGATATCTTCCACAAATGGAGGCGTCGCCGTGCTCCCTCAAGCTTCTCGGCAAGCTTACCAAGGCCCTCGGGTAGGGAGGCGGATGGCCATAAAGCATGAACGACGCCACTCATCGCCGCCAACACGCTCGAGCAATTGCACTAGCTCGGGAAGTTGGTCACCCGCTGACTCAGGCATTTCTCCGCAGGCGACTGTGAGCACACCTAAAGACATATTTACATTAATCGTCTTCCTCGCCGAATTCTTCTTTTCAAAGGAATTCGCTCAAGCACTTACTATAAATGCCGCAAGCCGCTGATTCTCCTTCATGGAGCAGACGGTGGCCCGAACACCTTTCAGCTCTTCTCCTTGCTGGGTGTGGGCATCTTGGAGCTTGTTTCTCTCCGCTGCACCTTCATAAGCACCTCTCGCCGGCCTTTAGTCGACGCAGTAGCTGTTGCTTGTCCGGATCTAGTCCGCGCCCTCCGCAATATTATTATTGTCGATTCACGCCACACTTTGCTAAATAATTATCTTTTCAAAGCACGCCTTACCAGCGGGGTCTCTGTAGCTCCCCTCGTGGCGGCGGCGGCTTCAAGTTGGGCCTTGCACTCTTGGAGCTCCCGGGACAGCTGGGTATTCTTCTCCGCAAGACCTGCATAATAATTGATCCTTAAATCAGTTATTTCAAATACTTTAAGTCTCGGGGCTCTTGGCATATATAACTATTAAAATTACTTACCCGTATGTCTTTCACATACCGCCCGTGGCTCGTTAACCCATCTTGAGCGGCACGGAGGTGCTGCTTCCACTTTAAAGGCATTAAACGCCTCGGGAGAAACACGCGTCATGAAGAACTGTCTGGCGACGCCTGTGATTCATGGCGCTCTCCACCTCGCACCGGTGGCGGACAGCTGTCGGCATCCTCCGTCGGAGGAGCGTCCAGTTTACGCCTTTGTATTCACTCTCCTCCCGGACCATGCGTTGGAGCATGGCCATGGAGGCTTGATTGGCAACCTCTCCGGACACCGTCCCATGAAAGTGCTCTTTTCCGGAAAAGTTATGAGCATTAATATACCTTCCGGGATCCTTCCTTAAAAATAGCGGTGCTCGCACCGCTATGCGGCGACGTCTCGGTTCGCGCCAAGACTCCTCTTCCTCCTACCGGGCCGGACTGATCCTTATTGGTCGGCCGCTGGTTCGGCTTCCGCCTTTAAAGGCACATCGTGCGATACACCATCGGCATGGGATGGTCGAATTGAGCGCGGATCAAATGATGGTGTCAAGACCTCGGTCGTAGTCACCTGGGAGGCCGAAAACAAACCGGGGTAGTCATCCGTAATGGCGACTAGGGCATTGTCTATGCTACGTTGGTGGAACACCCCATCAATCAGCTCCACCTTTATGTCCGGATCCTCTTCGGAGGCCGGATCAAGGGATCGTTCGGATCCTCGGCCGTGGAGCTAGGCTTCAGATGCCCTCCACGCCCCGCCGCAGCTCTGCGCCGAAATCACAGAGTAAGATACTTGACTTTAAAAAAGGTATGGATCGGGTAGATGAACATCCGCTTACCCAGCCCGAGGGTTATGCATAGAAAATCCATTCAACGGATTCTTGCGGAGGAAGTCCTCCTCCTCTCCCTTGTACAAGCCGGACGGGATCTTTGCGGATCGGCTACCGAGCCTAGCCCTTTGCGGCCATGACGGGTGGCGTCATCTTCCCGTTGAAATCCCACATAGGGTGGCCCCTATATTGGAGTGGCTGCACCCTCGCATAATGCACGTGGCCATGACTCCAATCATGGTCAATCCGGAATGGGCGATAACCTAATCCGCCCATCGATAATGGACGCCCTATCATCTTCCCGTTGAGGGCTCATGGGCGCCAACTCAGGCATTTCTTCAAGGGAGCATTGTTGAACTCAGAGGCCGATCCGGATCGATCCGGCAGAGGGCGTCCTCCATGTAGAACCATTCAAGGCCGGTCTTGGACGCCTTCTTCGGGTGCGGGATAGATATCCGGTCCCGGCGATGCGCCATATTTCGGCTCCGCCCACTTGGTATATCGACCCCTCATGAGAACGGGGTACGAGACAAAACAATCTCTTCCACAGGGCAAAATGGGGCTCGATGCCCAAGAATAGCTCGCAAAAAGCTACGAAGCCCGCGATGTGCAAAATGGGGCGTGAGGTGGTGAAGTTAGAGTCCGTAGAACTCTAGGAGCCCCGGAGAAACGGATGTATGGGAAAACCGAGTCCCCTTATTAGATAGGGGACAAAGCATACCCGCTCCCCTTTGGAAGGGTTGGGGACGCTCTCACCGCTTCCCACCCTTGTAGGTGGCTAGTCCGGCTCGAACCGAACCATGAAAGCTGGGGAAGATATCCTCGGTTTGAAGCACCACTAGCTCATTGTGTGGAACTGAGCATCTCCCCAATCTCTGGCTTAGGGCTGGGAGCGCGAGAGGAGGAGCCGTCGGCTATCCATGATGGAATGGATTTTTGTTAGAGGCGCCGATGAGAACTTGCGGATGGAGGATGGTGTGAGCTGGATCTAGATCCTCGCCTCTCTTTTAGGCGGCTCGTTCGCACGGCTAGGGGGTAAAATGTAAAAATATCCCAGCCTTTCGCATTCGTACGACACGTGGAAGAAGGCCATTATTGGGCGTAGAAGCCAAGGAGCGCAACATTTATAAAGAAGTCGGACACTATTCGACGGGAACATGGAGATTGAAGGAGAAGCCGCCTTTGCAATGTCAAGACAACATGCACCGGACTCATCGTCATTGAAGCTGGTTCGAGGGGCTACCGAGGACTTCCAGACTAGGGGTGTCCGGATAGCGAACTATCATCATCGGCCGGACTCCAAGACTATGAAGATACAAGATTGAAGACTTCGTCCCGTGTCAGGATGGGACTATCCTTGGCGTGGAAGGCAAGCTCGGCGATACGGATATGTAGATCTCCTACCAATGTAACTGACTCAGTGTAACCCTAACCCTATCCCGTGTCTATATAAACCGGAGGGTTTTAGTCCCAGAGGACGAACAACAATCATACCATAGGCTAGCTTCTAGGGTTTAGCCTCTTTGATCTCGTGGTAGATCCACTCTTGTAACACACATCATCAATATTAATCTAGCAGACGTAGGGTTTTACCTCCATCAAGAGGGCCCGAACACAGGTAAAACATCGTGTCCCTTGTCTCCTGTTACCATCCGCCTAGACGCACAGCTCGGGACCCCTACCCGAGATCCGCCGGTTTTGACACCGACCGTCATCACGCAGGGCTTCTACATCATCATAGCCTCTCCGATGAAGTGTGAGTAGTTTACCTCAGACCTTCGGGTCCATAGTTAGTAGCTAGATGGCTTCTTCTCTCTTTTTGGATCTCAATACAATGTTCTCCCCATCTCTCGTGGAGATCCATTCGATGTAATCTTATTTTTGCGGTGTGTTTGTTGAGACTGATGTATTGTGGGTTTATAATCAAGTCTATCTATGAATAATATTTGAATCTTCTCTGAATTCTTTTATGTATGATTGGTTATCTTTGCAAGTCTCTTTGAATTATCCGTTTGGTTTGGCCAACTAGATTGGTAGTTCTTGCAATGGGAGAAGTGCTTAGCTTTGGGTTCGATCTTGCGGTGTCCTTTCCCAAAGGATGTGAAGGGCAGCAAGGCACGTATTGTATCGTTGCCATCGAGGATAACAAGATGGGGTTTATTTCATATTGCATGAATTTATCTCTCTATATCATGTCATCTTGCTTACATGCGTTACTCTATTTTAACTTAATACTCTAGATGCATCTGGATAGCGGTCGATGAGTGGAGTAATAGTAGTAGATGCAGGCAGAGTCGGTCTACTTGTCTCGGACGTGATGCCTATATACATGATCATACCTAGATATTCTCATAACTATGCTCAATTCTGTCAATTGCTCAACAGTAATTTGTTCACCCACCATAGAATACTTATGCTCTTGAGAGAAGTCACTAGTGAAACCTATGGCCCCCGGGTCTATTCTCATCATATCAATCTCCATCAGTTTAATTTTGCTGTGCTTTTTTACTTTGCCTTTTACTTTTCACTTTGCATCTCTATATCAAAAATACCAAAAATATTATCTATCATCTCTATCAGATCTCACTCTCGTAAGAGATCGTGAAGGGATTGACAACCCCTAATCGCGTTGGTTGCGTTGAGCTATTGTTTTGTGTAGGTACGAGGGACTTGCGTGTAGCCTCCTACTGGATTGATACCTTGGTTCTCAAAAACCGAGGGGAAATACTTACGCTACTCTGTTGCATCATCGTTTCCTCTTCGGGGAAATCCAACGCAAGCTCAAGAGGTAGCAAGAAGAATTTCTGGCGCCGTTGCCGGGGAGTCTACGCAAAAAGTCAACATACCAAGTACCCATCACAATCCCTACCTCTCGCATTACATTAGTTGCCATTTGCCTCTCGTTTTCCTCTTCCCCACTTCACCCTTGCCGTTTTATACGCCCTCTCTCTCCCAATCTCCTTCTCTCTTTCCGTTTGCCTTTTTCTCGCTTGCCTTGTCGTCATGTCTAGTCTTATTTCTTCTCCGTTATCTTCCGAGAATGAAGTCCTAAATTTTAAACAAAGGGAGGAGAAAATCTGAAAGACGCTTGGTATAGAATTTGCAATGCTCAAAATAGATCTACCAGAAGCAATCTACTTCAGTTCTTCTTCGCAATTTTTATGTAGGTGCTAGTCCTTGGTATAGATATATCCTTGATACCATTAATGGGGAATTTCTTGGGTAGCCATACTTTTGATTCTTATAATGCTATGATAGATTTATTTGGCTCACCATCTCTTTTGGTTAATGGAACTATGTTAACTTTGGAGCATGTTATGCAAAGGCTTGAAATTATTGAAAACAAAGTTGCCACCATTGAATCCATTGAAAATCTAGATAAAAAGATCCATAATCAAATTACTCAATATGGATCTAAGGTAGGAATGACTTTGAAAAATATTAAGGAGAAGGAACCTATGGTTAATGAGAAAATAAATCTAGATTCCACTCGAATCGATAAACTTGAGGGTATCATTACCAACTTGGGAACCGCTTTTTCTTCCGTAAAGAATACTCCTAGTCCTCCCACTAAAATTGCCAAGCTTATGTATGTTCCTAAGAATAAGGGTGAATCATGTAGTAAGGAAACTGCGGATCTTAAATCTATAAGTATTCCTCCCAATCTTTTTACTATCATTAAGGAACCATTTGCTACAAATGAATTTTTCGATCTTGTGCCTAAAAGTTTGATAATTACTGGAAAGAAAGAAATCTATATGAAATATAGATGCCTCATTGAAGAATTGCCTACCAAAGATGGCAATACATAGATCTATCCTCGCTTTTATGCCTAGCTAGGGGCGTTAAACGATAGCGCTTGTTGGTAGGCAACCCAATTTTATTTTTAGTTTTTGTGTGTTTTTTTTCTGTTTAGGAATAAATAACCCATCTACCTTCTGTTTGGATGTGGTTTTGTGTTTTAATTAGTGTTTGTGCCAAGTTGGACCTATTGGATCTTCTTGGATGATAGTTATTTGATCTTGCTGTAATTTCCAGAAACTTTGCGCTCAGTGGCCGAATTATTAAAAATCACCAGAACGTGATCAAATACTGATTCCAAATTCTGCTGATCAATAAACAAATTGTCTAGGTCGTCCAATTTTGGTAGATTTTTTGGAGTTCCATAAGTTTGCGTTAGTTACAGATTACTACAGAATGTTCTGTTTTTGACAGATTCTGTTTTTCGTGTGTTGTTTGCTTATTTTGATGAATCTATGGCTAGTAAAATAGTTTATAATCCATATATAAGTTGGAATACAGTAGGTTTAACACCAATATAAATAAAGAATGAGTTCATTACAGTACCTTGAAGTGGTCTTTTGTTTTCTTTCTCTAACGGAGCTCACAAGATTTCTATTGAGTTTTGTGTTGTGAAGTTTTCAAGTTTTGGGTGAATTCTTTTGATGGATTATGGAAC
This sequence comes from Aegilops bicornis, assembly GCA_021605145.1. Taxonomy (NCBI): domain Eukaryota; kingdom Viridiplantae; phylum Streptophyta; class Magnoliopsida; order Poales; family Poaceae; genus Aegilops; species Aegilops bicornis. The sequence continues at coordinate 376,260,478 of CM038675.1, read as the reverse complement.
AAGGAGTGGCAAGAGCCTAAGCTTGGTGATGCCCATGGCACCCCCAAGATAATTCAAGGACACCAAAAAGTCAAAGCTTGGGGATGCCCCGGAAGGCATCCCCTCTTTCGTCTACTTCCATCGGTAATTTACTTGGAGCTATATTTTTATTCACCACATGATATGTGTTTTGCTTGGAGCGTCTTGTATTATTTGTGTCTTTGTTTGTTAGTGTGCCACAATCATCCTTGCTGTACACACCTTTTGAGAGAGCCATACATGAATTGGAATTTGATAGAATACTCTATGTGCTTCACTTATATCTTTTGAGCTATGTAGTTTTGCTCTATGTGCTTCACTTATATCTTTTGAGCGTTATAATTTTTCTCTGTGTGCTTCACTTAGATCTTTTAGAGAACGGTGGTGGATTTATTTCAAAGAAACTATTGATCTCTCATGCTTCACTTAGATTATTTTGAGAGTGTTAATAGCATGGTAATTTGCTTAATAATAATATGATTGGTATTCAAGATTTGTGAAACTTTCTTTTGAGTGCGTTGAATACTAAGAAAAGATTGATGCTTGATAATTGTTTTGAGATATGAAGATGGTGATATTAGAGTCATGCTAGTTGAGTAGTTGTGAATTTGAGAAATTCTTGTGTTAAAGTTTGTGATTCCGTAGCATGCACGTATGGTGAACCGTTATGTGATGAAGTCGAGCATGATTTATTTATTGATTGTCTTCCTTATGAGTGACGGGGAGACGGCGATGGTCTTTTCCTACCAATCTATCCCCCTAGGAGCATGCGCGTAATACTTTGCTTTGATAACTTCTAGATTTTTGCAATAAGTATATGAGTTCTTCATGACTAATGTTGAGTCCATGGATTATATGCACTTTTTCCCATCCTTCCACCATCGCTAGCCTCTCTAATACCGCACACTTTTCGCCGGTATCATACACCCACCATATACCTTCCTCAAAACAGCCACCATACCTACCTATCATGGCATTTCCATAGCCATTCCGAGATATATTGCCATGCAACTTTCCACCGTTCCGTTTATTATGACACGCTCCATCATTGTCATATTGCTAGCATGATTTATGTAGTTGACATCGTATTTGTGGCAAAGCCACCGTTCATAATTCTTTCATACATGTCACTCTTGATTCATTGCATATCCCGGTACATCACGGAGGCATTCATATAGAGTCATATTTGTTCTAAGTATCGAGTTGTAATTGTTGAGTTGTAAGAAAAATAAAAGTGTGATGATCATCAATTTTTAGAGCATTGTCCCAAGTGAGGAAAGGATGATGGAGACTATGATTCCCCCATAAGTCGGGATGAGACTCCGGACAAAAACTAAAAAAGGCCATAAAAAGGCCCAAACAAAAAAATGAGAGAAAAGAGAGAAGGGACAATGTTACTATCCTTTTACCACACTTGTGCTTCAAAGTAGCACCATCATCTTCATGATAGAGAGTCTCTCATTCTGTCACTTTCATATACTAGTGGGAATTTTTCATTATAGAACTTGGGTTGTATATTCCAATGATGGGCTTCCTCAAAATTGCCCTAGGTCTTCATGAGCAAGCGAGTTGTATGCACACCCACTTAGTTTCTTTTGATGAGCTTTCATATACTTATAGCTCTAGTGCATCCGTTGCATGGCAATCCCTACTCACTCACATTGATATCTATTGATGGGCATCTTCATAGCCCGTTGATACGCCTAGTTGATGTGAGACTATCTTCCCCTCCTTTTGTCTTCTCCACAACCATCATTCTATTCCACATATAAGTGCTATATCCATGGCTCACGCTCATGTATTGCGTGAAGATCGAAAAAGTTTTGAAAATGTTAAAGTATGAAACAATTGCTTGGCTTGTCATCGGGGTTGTGCATGATTTAAATACTTTGTGTGGTGAAGGTAGAGCATAGCCAGACTATATGATTTTGTAGGGATAACTTTCTTTGGCCATGTTATTTTGAGAAGACATAATTGCTTTGTTAGTATGCTTGAAGTATTATTATTTTTATGTCAATATGAACCTTTGTCTTGAATCTTTCTAATCTGAATATTCATACCACAATTAAGAAGATTTGCATTGAAATTATGCCAAGTAGCACTCCGCATCAAAAATTCTTTTTTATCATTTACCTACTCGAGGACGAGCAGGAATTAAGCTTGGGGATGCCTGATACGTCTCCAACATATCTATAATTTTTGATTGCTCCATGCTATATTATCTACTGTTTTGGACTATATTGGGCTTTATTTTCCACTTTTATATTATTTTTGGGACTAACCTATTAACCGGAGGCCCAGGCCCGTAATTGCTGTTTTTTTGCCTATTTGATGTTTCAAGAAATGAAATATCAAACGGAGTCCAAACGGAATGCAACCTTCGGGAACGTGATTTTCTGACCGAACGTGATCCAGGAGACTTGGACCCTGCTCCAATGAACAAAAGAGGCGGTCACGAGGGTGGGGGCGTGCCCCCCTGGGGCGCCCCCCTGCCTCGTGGCCCCCCTGTTGCTCCACCGACGTACTCCTTCCTCCTATATATACCTACGTACCCCCAAACGATCAGATACGGAGCCAAAAACCTAATCCCACCGCCGCAACTTTCTGTATCCACGAGATCCCATCTTGGGGCCTGTTCCGGAGCTCCGCCGGAGAGGGCCGTCATCATGGAGGGCTTCTACATCATCATAGCCTCTCCGATGAAGTGTGAGTAGTTTACCTCAGACCTTCGGGTCCATAGTTAGTAGCTAGATGGCTTCTTCTCTCTTTTTGGATCTCAATACAATGTTCTCCCCCTCACTCGTGGAGATCTATTCGATGTAATCTTCTTTTTGCGGTGTGTTTGTTGAGACCGATGAATTGTGGTTTATGATCAAGTGTATCTATGAATAATATTTGAATCTTCTCTGAATTCTTTTATGTATGATTGGTTATCTTTGCAAGTCTCTTTGAATTATCCGTTTGGTTTGGCCAACTAGATTGGTAGTTCTTGCAATGGGAGAAGTGCTTAGCTTTGGGTTCGATCTTGCGGTGTCCTTTCCAAAGGATGTGAAGGGGCAGCAAGGCACGTATTGTATCGCTTCCATCGAGGATAACAAGATGGGGTTTATTTCATATTGCATGAATTTATCTCTCTACAACATGTCATCTTGCTTAAGGCGTTACTCGCTTTTTAACTTAATACTCTAGATGCATCTTTGGATAGCGGTCGATGAGTAGAGTCATAGTAGTAGATGCGTGCATGAGTCGGTCTACTTGTCTCGGACATGATGCCTATATACATGATCGCATTCCTAGATATTCTCATAACTATGCTCAATTTCGCCAATTGCTCAACAAAGAATTTGTTCACCCACCATAGAATACTTATGCTCTTGAGAGAAGTCACTAGTGAAACCTATGGCCCCCGGGTCTATTCTCATCATATCAATCTCCATCACTTTAATTTTGCTTTGCTTTTTTACTTTGCCTTTTACTTTTCACTTTGCATATCTATATCAAAAATACCATAAATATTATCTATCATCTCTATCAGATCTCACTCTCGTAAGTGACCGTGAAGGGATTGAGAACCCCTAATCGCGTTGGTTGCGTTGAGCTATTGTTTTGTGTAGGTACGAGGGACTTGCGTGTAGCCTCCTACTAGATTGATACCTTGGTTCTCAAAAACTGAGGGAAATACTTACGCTACTCTGCTGCATCATCGTTTCCTCTTCGGGGAAATCCAACGCAAGCTCAAGAGGTAGCATCACGCACTACAGCCAAAGTTTCTGTCCTGCACCATACAAACCAACAAGCATTGTAAACATCCTAAAGGCAAACCTTGGCACATTATTTTTATTTCTAAACATTATAAAAGCACACAACAAAAATAAATGACTCTCTAAAACTTTCGGGTTGTCTCCCTGGCAGCGCTTTCTTTAAAGCCATTAAGTTATGCATATAGTGCTCAAGTAGTGAATCCACCCGGATCCCAAGGTATATCAAAGTCAATTTTAATTAACAATGATTTATAATTTAGTAGCGAGCATAAAGCAACATATATCAAGCAATGACGAAGTCTAACTCTCTTCCTATGCATCGGCATGTCATAAAAGAACAATTCATGCACACAAAGTAAAGGCCAATGCATAGTATAAACAGTTTCTTGCAATTTTATCGTGTTGGAAACATAGAGAGGTGGAGATATAGTTCCTCTCTCATAATAATTGCAAGTAGGAGCAGCAAGCACATGCATACTATATTCATCAAAATCATCATGTGCAACGGTATAAGGCAACCCATCAATATAATCCTTAATAAGGGCAAACTTCTCCGATATAGTGTAGTTTGGAGAATTCAAAAATATAATAGGACTAACATGTGTGGGTGCAATAGCAACAATTTCATGTTTAACATAAGGAACTATAGCAAACTCATCTCCATAAGCATAATTCATATTGCCATCTTGGCCACAAGCATAGCAAGCATCATCAAAAAGGGATATTTCAAAAGAATCAACGGGATCATAACAATCATCATAGCAATCATCCTTTGGTAAGCACGAAGGGAAATTAAACAATGTATGAGTTGAAGAGTTACTCTCATTAGAAGGTGGGCACGGGTAGCTAATCCGCTCTTCCTCCTTTTGTTCTTCGCTCTCCTCATCATCTTTTTCATCCAATGAGCTCAGAGTTTCATCAATTTCTTCTTCCATAGGTTCCTACAAAATATTAATCTCTTCTTGGACAGCGGAGACTTTCTCAATAAGCGCATCAATATAGGAATTATATTCATAATTATCATAGCAGTATTTTAGGATAGCTAAAATTTCAGGCCTATAAACATCACCATCAAAAGCTTCATACTTTTCAAACAAAGATTCAATTTCATAAGCACCCTTAAAAGCAACAAATTCTTCTATTTGTTCCACATCATAGTAATCATATATACCTCTAGCATAAGAAGCCAAGGTTTCATTATCATTAAATTTGCATGAAAAGGGAAGGTGTGGAGCCTTCATCCTAGAGCAACAAGTATAATCATAACTCAAGCATACTTGCCGAGCATACCACTTCAATATATAAATTTGATCCCATAATAGTTTCCCTTTTTGTGTCAAACGATAATCCCTAAGGTATTCACGCTGATCCAACGTTACTCCCATTACCAAATTGAATGGGGTTTTCTCTTGATTATCAAAGTAGTACATAATATCTGTCACATAACAAGCATCGAGGGTTTTAGGAGGTTCCCCATCTCCATGACTAGCAAGTACACCTATTTTTTTTGGTATTTCGTGTTCCATATCCATAACTAAAGATAAAGAACAACTAAGAACAACAAATAAAAATTACTTAGTGATAAAGCAAACAAGCACACATGAGAATATTCGCCCCACGCTATTGCTCCCCGGCAATGGCGCCAGAAAAAGGTCTTGATAACCCACAAGTATAGGGGATCAATTGTAGCCTCTTTCGATAAGTAAGAGTGTCGAACCCAACGAGGAGCTAAAGGTAGAACAAATATTCCCTCAAGTTCTATCAACCACCGATACAACTCTACGCACGCTTGACGTTCGCTTTACCCAGAACAAGTATGAAACTAGAAGTACTTTGTAGGTGTTTTTGGATAGGTTTGCAAGAATATAAAGAGCACGTAAATAAAAAGCTAGGGGCTGTTTAAGTAAAGACACAATAAAGTTAGTATAGCGAGTGTGGAAAAGTGGTGGTAGGAGTTGCGAAATTGTCCCTAAGCAATTGACTACTTTACTAGACCGATAGCAAGTTTTATGTGGGAGAGGCCACTGGTAGCATGTCATCCCCGACTTGGAATTCTATGCACTTATGATTGGAACTATTAGCAAGCGTCCGCAACTACTAACGTTCATTAAGGTAAAACCAAACCATAGCATTAAGATATATTGGTCCCCCTTCAATCCCGCATGCATCAATTTCTATGCTAGGTTGAAGCTTCTGTCACCCTTGCCCTCCAATACATAGTCCTATCAACATACAACTAACCCTAAGGTGTGATCCTTGGCAGCTCATATGATGGGCACCAAAGGACAGCAACATAACCACAAGCAAATTAAATCAATCATAGCAATTCATCAACCACCGATAGGACAACGAAAATCTACTCAGACATCATAGGATGGCAACACATCATTGGATAATAATATGAAGCATAAAGCACCATGTTCAAGTAGAGGGTACAGTGGGTTGCGGGAGAGTGAACCGTTGTAGATAGAGGGGGAAGGTGATGGAGATGTTGGTGAAGATGGCGGAGGTGTTGGTGTAGATCGTGGTGATGATGATGGCCCCCGGCGGCATTCCGGCGCCACCGGAAGCGAGGGGGAGAGAGCCCCCCTCCTTCTTCTTATTCCTTGACCTTCTCCCTAGATGGGAGTAGGGTTTCCCCTCTGGTACATGGTCTCCATGGCGCGGGATGGGCGAGAGCCCCTCCGAGATTGGATCTGTCTCTCTGCTTTACTGCGTTCTCGGATTACGCCTCGCACTGCTTTCTTTCATATCTGGAGATCCGTAACTCCGATTGGATTGAAACCTTCGCCCAGATCTTTTTCCAAACACTAGCTTTCTTGCGGCCAAAGTAGAGCATCAACCGCCTTACGGGTGGCCCATGAGGGTCAGAGGCACGCCTGCCTGGAGTGGGCGTGGGCCCCACCCTCGTGGCCACCTCGGGCACCGTCTCGCGCTGATTTTACTTCCCAAAAATCACACATATTCCAAAATAATTCTCCGTCCGTTTTTATCCCGTTTGGACTCCGTTTGATATGGGGTTTCTGCGAAACATGAAACATGCAACAAACAGGAACTAGCACTGGGCACTGGATCAATATGTTAGTCTCAAAAATAGTATAAAAAGTTGCCAAAAGTATATGAAAGTTGAATAAAATTGGCATGGAACAAAAAATTATAGATAGGACGGAGACGTATCACTGGCCTCCCACCAGGCCGACCCATCTCCCCTCCTACAATCCCCCACCGTGACCTAACCCCATCCCACGATCCCCACGCCCCCCCCCCCCACGTCTCCCTCGTCTCCGTCCCAACGCCGCCACACACCCAACACCCCTAGCGCCCGTGCAGGCAGACCAGCGCCCGATCCCCATGGCCTCGCCTCCCCCACTGCTCTGCTACGAGCCGAGGCCGCCCTAGCCTCCTCCTTCTCTCCTACCTCGCGCCGCTCCCTCTCCCCGCAACCGCCCGACCGTGCTCGACGCCGTGTCACCGTGTACCCCATGGCCACCAGCCTCCCTAAGCAGGCTGACGCTTTGGGGGGCTGCCCCTCGACCTCCTTGACCTTCACGTCAACGCTAGCGAGTAGGAACTTCACTAAGTCGTCGCCGTCGTCTCTTCTTCAACCTTGGCCGTCTCTCCGATCCCCGTCGATCCGCTCGCCATCGACGCCCTTCAACTACCTCGACCCCCGCAGAAAGCTCACGGTGAGCTACTGCAACAAACCCCTCATGTTCGCCCTCAGATTTGAGCCTTACCGCGTCGCTGTCGTTGCCTTACTCCGGCCGCCGCTGCCATTGCTTTTCCGGCCATGTTCGGCCACCCCCGCTACTGCCACGACCATCGTTCGACGCACGCTGTCGCAGGCGTCCGAACGCACCTAGCTGCGTGTTAAGCGGACGCCTGTGGTGGATTTTCGACGAGGTCCCGAGCCCCTCCGCCTCTGTTATGGTCGCTGATGGATTTCTCCGGTGGTGCTGACCTGGCGCCTTTAACCCAGCTCCTAATTATGCTCCGAGTCACCGACAAATGGGACCCACACCTAATTAATCGCGGGCATAATTAACAGACCAGATAAACTAATCCAAGTAGCCACTAACACATGGGGCACATCCCCTAAATAACCCCCCAGTTAGATTAAACACTATTAATTAGTCTAGCCACTAACAGTAGGCCCCACCCCCACTATTTAACTAAATGGTTTAATTAAACATTGGTTATTTATTTGTGTCGATGATTCTTTGGGTCCCACTGGACCAGTTGATCGGTCAACTTCTTGTTGTGATGACCCAGCCAATGGCAGGTGGGTCCCTTGACCCTTATTTGACCAGTCAACAATCAACAAGTGACCTATTGACTCAGCCACCTCCTGGCCCACCTGTCATGCTCTGTAGCTAGCTGCAGTTGAGTACAAAAAGTATTTTCAATTTATTTTCGAATTAATAATAAACTTAGTAATTCCAAAAACCAATAAAACTTTAGAAAATCATATAAAATAAACCGTAATTCGGATGAAAATAATTTATATATGAAAGTTGCTCAGAAAAGTATGACGAATCAGAATATGCACTTCGTTCATCTCTCACATACCCCTAGCATGATGAACATGGAACCTTTCCCTCCGAACCGTTTGTCCAGTAAATACCAAAGGCGGGGAAATATCCACAGATATTTTCCCGCTCCGTCTGTAACGTGTAGCACCATGTTAGGTCACCCCTAGCACCAAGTATTGCCATTTTATGCTTTGTGTTGCTTTGTTTGCTCTATTATTTATTTGTGTTCCCCCTCCGTTACTTCTTTACGGTAGACCTTGAGACCGCCGCTGATACCCCCGTGATCGACTACATCGACGACGACCCTTCTTGTGAGCAACCAGTAAAGCCCCTTGATCAAGAGATATCGCCTATTCCTTATCTCTCTGCTTGCATTAGAGTAGTGTAGCATATTACCGCTTCGGTTAATCCTATTCTGCATAGCCTTTGTCATTGTTACTCTGATTGTTACCCTTACTGCAATCCTAAATGCTTAGTATAGGATGATAGTATTCCATCGGTGGCCCTACATTCTTGTCAAATCGCCATGCTATACTATCGGGCCGTGATCACTCGGGAGGTGATCACGGGCATATGCTATATACTTTATCTTTGTTACATTACTTATGATACTGTTAGGAGATGGGAAATTTGAAGGCGGGTGGCTCCATCCCGGTAGAGGTAGGCCTGGGTTCCCGACGGCCCCCGTCTGTTACTTTGTGGTGGAGCGACAGAGCAGGTTGAGACCACCTAGGAGAGAGGTGGGCCTGGCCCTGGTCGGTGTCCACGGTTACTTTAAAATAACACGCTTAACGAGTTCTTGGTATTTGATCTGAGTCTGGCCACTGGCCTATACGCACTAACAAACTACGCGAGAACAGTTATGGGCACTCGACGTCATGGTATCAGCCGAAGCCTTCGTGACGTCAGCGACTGAGCGGCGCGCGCCGGATTGGAACGTAAGCCTGCTCTTGTATTAAGTGGGCTAGTTCTGCTTCCGGCCGCCCTCGCAACGTGCAGGTGTGCAATGGACGATGGGCCCAGACCCCTACACCATATGATTTAGACCGGCGTGCTGACCTCTCTGTTGTGCCTAGGTAGGGCTGCGACGTGTTGATCTTCCGCGGCCGGGCATGACCCAGAAAAGTGTGTCTAGCCAAATGGGATCGAGCGTGTTGGGTTATGTGGTGCACCCCTGCAGGGAAGTTTATCTATTCGAATAGCCGTGTCCCTTGGTAAAAGGACGACCCAGAGTTGTACCTTGACCTTATGACAACTAGAACCGGATACCTAATTGTGACGCCCCCAATTCAATCGTACACTAATCATGCACGCAAATGTGTACGATCAAGATCAGGGACTCACGGGAAGATATCACAACACAACTCTAAAACATAAATAAGTCATACAAGCATCATAATACAAGCGAGGGCCTCGAGGGCTCGAATACAAGTGCTCGATCATAGACGAGTCAGTGAAGCAACAATATCTGAGTACAGACATAAGTTAAACAAGTTTGCCTTAAGAAGGCTAGCACAAACCGGGATACAGATCGAAGAGGCGCGGGCCTCTGCACAGGATCCTCCTAACTACTCTCGGTCGGTAAATCGTGGCTGCACGTAGTAGTAGGCACCTCCGGTGTAGTAGTCGCCATCGACGGTGGCGTCTGGCTCACAGGCTCCATCGTCTGGGTCGCAAAGAACCGGGTAAAGAAAGGGGAAAAGGGGGAACAAGGCAACCGTGAGTACTCATCCAAAGTACTGCAGTAAGGAGCTACACTACATATGCATGGGTATATGTGTAAAGGGCCATATCGATGGATGAATCGCAGAATGCCGTAATAAGAGGGGATATCTAATCACAGCCGAAGACTACGCTACAGGCAGCCTCAGGTCTTGCAACATGTAGAAGAGAGCGGTGAAGTCCTCCAAGTAGCATCGTATAGCATAAACCTACCCGCGATCCCTCCTCGTAACCACGAGAGAGAGCGACCACCGTGTTGTATCCGGCACTTGGAAGGGTGTGTTTTATTAAGTATCCGGTTCTAGTTGTCATAAGGTCAAGGTACAACTCCAAGTCGCCCTGCAGAAGATCATGGCTATTCGAATAGATTAACTTCCCTGCAGGGTGCACCACATAACCCAACACGCTTGATCCCATTTGGCGGACACACTTTCCTGGGTCATGCCCGGTCGCGGAAGATCAACACGTCGCAGCCCCACCTAGGCACAACAGAGAGGTCAGCACGCCGGTCTAAACCTAAGCGCACAGGGGTCTGGGCCCATCGCCCATAGCACACCTGCACGTTGCGAGGGCGGCCGGAAGCAGACCTAGCCTAGGAGGCGTTCCAGTCCAATCCGGCGCGCGCTACTCCGTCGCTGGCGTCACGAAGTGCTTCGGCTGATACCACGACGTCGGGATACCCATAACTACTCCCACGTAGATGGTTAGTGCATATAGACCAAATGGCGGACTCGGATCAAATACCCAGATCTCGTTAAACATGTTAAGTATCCGCTGAACGCCGACCAGGCCAGCCCACCTCTCTCCTAGGTGGTCTCAACCTGCCTGCCGCCTCCGCCATAAAGTAACAATGGGGTCACGGGAACCCGGGCCCACCTCTACCGGGATGGAGCCACTTGTCCTTTCGGCCCCCATCTCCTAACAAAGATGATGTAATGTAACAAAGGTAAAGTATATAGTATATGCTGTTATCACATCCTCAAGTGATCACAGCCCGATGTAGTATAGCATGGCAGATGGACAAGAGTGTAGGGTCACCGATGGAACACTAGCATCCTATACTAAGCAAGAGGATAGCGGTAAAGGTAACAACAAGAGTAGCAAGGACAAAGCTATGCAAAGAAAGATAGGAGTAATCGAAAGCAAGAATATGCTACACTACTCTAATGCAAGCAGTATAGAGAAGAGTAGGCGATATCTGATGATCAAAGGGGGGGCTTGCCTGGTTGCTCTGGCAAGAGAGAGGGGTCATCAACTCCGTAGTCGAACTGGGGCATCAGCATCGTCACGGAGTCTACCGAAGAGAAGAGGGGGGAGAAATAGTAAATACATAGCAAGCAAGTGCATAACACGATAACAGGCAGAGCTAGACGTGTCCTAACGTGGTATGAGGGGATACCGGTGAAGGGGGGAAACATCCGGGAAAGTATCCCCGGTGTTTCGCGTTTTCGGACAGATGAACCGGAGGGGGAAAGTTGCGTGTTTGCTATGCTAGGGATGTGTGGCGGATGAACGGGTTGCGTATCCGGATTCGTCTCGTCGTTCTGAGCAACTTTCATGTAGAAAGTATTTTCATCTGAGCTACGGTTTATTTTATATGATTCTTTTAAAGTTTTAATGATTTTCTAGAATTACTCCAATACAAAATTAAACTGAAAATACTATTCATACATAGCAAACAGCCACTGTATGATGACAGGTGGGGGTCAGGGTCAAGGTCAACAGTCCAGTCAGCAGTTGACTGGGTCAACGTTGACTGGTCAAACTGTATGGTGGGACCCAGCTGTCATAGAGACAGTGTAAATTAATAGATTAATTAATTTTAACAGATTAGGTGGGGGCCACATGTCATTGACTTAGACTAATTAAACAGGTTTAATTAGTTTAGGTAATTGATTAGGTTATTTAAACACAATTAATTAAGTTAATTAATTTGTTAATTAATTAATTAATTAATATTTTTAATTTTAATTCTTTTTTATATCTTTTAAAAAACGTTTTGGGGGTGGGTCCCCCTTGTCATAAGGCCACTGGGCCTTAGCGGTGTTGTGAGCACAAGCAGGCGAAAGGGAAATGGGTGACGGGCGCGTGCGTAACCCGGACGGCCGCGACGATCTTGGCGAGGGCGCTATAGGGCGCGGCCGAGCGGGCGCGGCGGCTGCAGCCGTAACAATGTCGCAAGGCGGTGCGGGCAAAGGCGGCGATGCGCGGGCGCGAAGTCTGAGGGCGCTGCCCACGGCAAGTGCGGTGCTCGACACGGTCGTCGCCCGGCGATCAAGGGGAAAGGGAAGAACGGGTCCTCACCCCACGTTGTAGATGTACGTGGCGAGGCTTGATGAAGACGGCTCGGGAAGGAGACGGGAGGTCCGGCGATGGCGAGGCGACGACGATGGAGCGGGCGACGAGCGGACGCAGACGATGCAGAACGACGTGGGCATCGCGGGAGGAGCTTCGTGGTGCTTGGCTGGTTGCTCCGATGGCGGCCTTGGCGCGCGGGCCGCCGGTGACGAGGCGATCGGCAAGGCGACTAGGATCGGCGAGGCGCGAGGGAGTAGTGATTTAGCTGCGGCGAGCGCCACACGCCGGTAGGGCGCCGGCCACGCACTGCGCGGCCATGGAGGCGCGGGCTACAGCCCTGAGCGCCAAGGCGGCCGAGGCCGAGGCGAGGAGCAGCGGTGAACGTGGCTGGTCGGCGAGGCGCTCAAGGGGAAGGGGCTCAATGACGGGCGGCAATGAGGATGGGGCGAGGGCGAGTGAGGGTCAGGCGATGACCGATCCAGATCCAAGCGAGGAGGAGACCGGGAGGAATCGTGCGAGAGGGGAGTGATGTTCGTGGGCTAGGGGTTCGGTGTCTCGGGGGGTTAGTAGGTGAGGTGGGGTGGGCGGTCCAGCCGGCCGATTGAGTAGCCACCGGGCTGGTTGGCCCCGGGGAGGACTTTCTTTCCTTATTGTTTTACTATTTTCCTTTTATACTTCTTCTACCTTTTCTGTTTTAGTTTTGCTTCCTATTATTTTAGCTTTAGTAAAATATACACGCAGCATTTCAATTAGTATTTCAACTTAACCCATAGTCACAAAAAGCCTAGTCCTCAAATAAATTAGTTTGACATTTTATTAATTACAGAAGGTATTTAACTAATTGTTTTGACTGCTATTTTATTCATCTTATAGTACTTAACATTTTATAAAGGTGTGGTTTCTCCACCACAATTACCTATGTATTATTTGTCACCCCTAGAACATTTTAGTTTTAATGTTTGAAAACTTTTGTTGTTTGCCTTTAATTCAATTTTAAATTTGAATCGGTTTTGAGCTAACGCAAGACTATCGACAATAATCGAGGTGACGTGGCATCATTACCAGAGGGTTACTGTAGCTTGATTACTCGGGCGTCACAATTCTCCTCCACTACAAGAAATCTTGTCCCGAGATTTAAGAGGGGGACTAAGGGGAAAATTCTGGTTACGAAATTCTAACGGGTCTTCTCGGTCTTGGTTGCTCTTCTCGAAGAGGCCGATCCATCATGTTGAAGTCTTCATTTCTCTGCTCCAGGTCATCATGATGGAGTCGTCATCCTTTCTCTGAAGTCTTCATCGATCGTACGAAGGACAAGGAGTAACTCCGGAGGAATGGACCTCTGGAAGGTTGGCTATCTAGTAGATAACCCATGGAAGGTGGCAGAAAGTTACTCTCGAGTAGGAACGAAAAAAAATTTCGAGAGCATGGTAAGAAGGTACCATGATCTCAAGGAAGGTGGCTCGTGAATTAAATGCGAAGCCAAGCGTGAGGAAAAACCATTAGAAACAGGGTTGTACAGGAGAGTCAGGTTTCGATCCTCTGAAACTGTGGGTTATGGGCCCACCATGGGGGTTAAAAGTAGGAAGGGCGGAGACGTCTTGCATGATCATGTAATCAAAGCATGTCAGAGGATAGCCTGTCAGTTATGTCGGCAACAATGTCGGTACCAAGGGCGAGGGACGAAGAGAACCATTTTCCTGCTCGTTGTATGAGGCGGACCATTAGGCAAAGTTCTCGTCCATCGGTGGCTACCAGAATGTCATCAACAATAGTAACGAGTTCTTGCCGCATGTAATTGCACACCGAGGAGTTTACATAAGCGGTAGAATATTGCTGCTTAGATCATATAGATAACAAGAAAGGTTCAAACAACCAATGGAAAGTAAAATATGATTACCATATTAAATGAGAACAATGGAAAGGAAAATGTGTTTAAACACATATTTCGAGGATATATCCTTCCCAAGGACAAGCGAGCATGATATCCGTGGCGAGGATATAATGTAGAAAACTCTTTAGGTAAGGGGGAGGAATCTCATGATATTACCCATACAACGGTGTTAGGATAAATGATAAATAAAATTTAGCATCGTGCTTCAAATGTTCCTGTTGAAAATCGGAGTACCATTGACATGCTTCGAGATAGCATTGACATGGCCAACAGGTGAAGATCATACTTTGGAAACACAAAGGATTCATCAGGAATAACTTATAAAATAAGTCTTACAATTCCCTCATGGAAGAATGGTTAACCTTGCCAAAAGGAACAACTATAACAATAGGTCCTCGGCCGTGGGTGCTAGGCATGACATCACCTTACCGGGTCTTATGAAGACTAGCGTTATAACTCTTGCAAATATGTTCCAACCATCATATCTGATGGAGATTCAGATATGACTGGTGTCAGGATAACTCAGACTTAAGATGCCTGAGAAGAAAGGTGCAACACAATTGTCGAGATGGCATTGTAAGATTCTCGGAAATGAACTATGGGAGCGAAGTTTCAACACAAGAGTTCATCATTTAAACCAAAGAGAGGATGACGGGGTAGTGATGGAGCCAAAGTGACAATCCTCGAGATTTCCAAAAGGTGGATTTCCACAATTATGTGAACAAGGAGATAGCATTTGTCGAGATCAAATGGTATAATGATGTATGCTCGAGGAAAACATACACAATTAAACATTGGTTGAAAGGTGCACCCGAAATATGGGCTGGGTTGCGACCAACATTGGAATGGTGATTCAATAATCAACAGTCTAAGAATGAGCAGTTGACCATTAACTTCAAAGCAATAGGGTTGCGAGAAGGGCGGAATCCAAACAAAGACCGCTCACTTGTTGGTACCCCGGTTAGAATCAACACAAGGACCAAGAAAGAATGGTGATGGTGAGAAGTATCACTATACCAAGAATTCTTAAGAGGTGGTGAAATTCCCACGGCATTCTTGACATAAAAGGTGGTAATACTCCAAGGTAAAGAAGAACAATGTTGGGTAGCAAGGAACTCAAGGTATAACACAAAACATGAACAAGTTTGTGTTGGGGGAAGGCAAGAATGTCGTCGATGATAACACAATCATCGAGGGGCAAGGATGGTATTTCTCATCATGAATTCGATTGATATCCTGTAAGAGCTCAGAATGTAGATGATGATTACGACACATTTGTCGAGAGGTTTCATGATGATGTAATCGAACAACGATGACATCAAGTCGAAGGACTGATGAAGCGTAAGTTCTTTGGAACCAAGGGTAGGACACAAACTCGAGATCAAGTTTGTGTTCAAGATGGAACGATAAGACAAGGAAATCGACGTAAGCTTAGCTCAATCGTCGAAAGTTTTGGTGCTCCGGGAAGAAGGACCAGGTAGCACACTTAAAATTTAGCACGACAGGGATATAGTCGATCAGGCTAGGAATGACATGATCGGGTACAAACTCGTACTTAAAGAAGATTACTAAGAGTTGTTGAACCGTAGTGCGGACTCGGTTCAGTTATCGGTGTCTTTGAGTGTTTAGTAACTTTCGAGCCCGTGAAAAATTGGAATCAGTGGGAAGGTAGCACTTGATGAAGAACTCATAAGAAGTTATGCAGTTCCATGATAATCTCGAGATACCAGGGGGGTAATACTCAACGACAGATCAAAGTAGAGGTTGGACTGGGGTAATGCTCTGCAGAAGACAAGTACTCTAATTTGTCTGAGAAATAGAATCAAGGGAGAACAAACATGGTCGGAACCACGGTTGAGAAGGATCAATTCTGAATACCGGATGATATTTATCAAGAAAATAGTTATTATTACAAGAAGTTTCCATGATAGGATCTACATTGTGTCCATGGGCATGAACACAAAGTTCAAGGTCGACTCCACTTCTTCAATGTATAACCTTCCATTCACTTCTCGCTTTGATAAAGGCATTAGTGTTGAAAGTTTTACCTGGTGAAATACCAGATGAGTATGACTCGTGAAAACTTCCGAGTTCACACATATAGAGTAAGGCATAGATTCAGCCCGTCAGGGTATCATGGAAACATATACGACAAGCTTCAATAGTAAATACCACCAGCTCGAAAGCAGAGCATGGTTGGCCAAGCAGAGGATACAACTTAACAAAAGCATTATGTATCAGGGGGAGAACTCACAAAGTGATCAAATATGAAGGACACTGTCGGATAACAATCCAACAAAGGACTTGATGGTCCTCAAAGGATCTGATATGAGTATCGATACTCAACTAGAAGAGGAAGGAATGCAAATGCAACTGGTTATGGAATCATCTGAATAATTCAAGGCTTAAATGCAAAGGAATTATGATTTCCAAAACAAAGGATCGAGCGGGCGTTACGATCAAGGATGGATCAATTGAATATACCAGAGGCACAATCGACTGACAGATAGTTTGGTCGAGAACCAGCTCATGTTCAAAATGACGTCTCGAGCGGAAGGATGAATTCTAGGATCTATTTGAGGATTGCGAGCATTCGCAACATATTGAATCAACAGACCCAAAATGATAATGACAAGGTATGCCATTAAGATTACGAGACTTATGGGATTAACCATAATGCAATCAAGCAAGAATTTCAAGAGCAATAGGCTGCTCAGGATTTACTAAGATCGAATAGTATTTTGAAGACTTTTGTGAAACACATGAACAATCGGGATGAGCGGATACTCGACAAGTGCGAGGATTTATTTGAAGGGGTATTCATGTGGCAAAGAACTGCTAGGCAAGAGGCACAAAATATTCTCGGGGTATCTTGTAATAACAAGATCGACTGGGAATAAAAGTAAGCACGGCAGGTGTAAGTATTTATCCATAGGGATATTTCGGTGGAAGGGAATTGCAAAAGCAACGGGCACAAGGTCTCGGGAGAATATCGGTGAGTATCTTCGAAATCTTCTCGTGCAGCAGGCCCAGAGTAAGGGGCTCTCCGGGAGAAAGTACTTGCGAGAACCTAAAGTTAGTTTTGTTTTTAGCAAAATCGTTTAACCCGAATAGAAGAGAGCTCAGAGTCCCAGAGTAAAAGATCATAATACCACCCAATGGCGACGTGGGCCCGTAAGGCACACAGCCATGTTAGTAAAAGTTTTTGCAATATCTAGACTCGACTTCGGCCAAGGAGTTGGAAGGGGGATTCCTATAGGCAGTCGGCTCTGATACCAACTTGTGACGCCCCCAATTCAATCATACACTAATCATGCACGCAAATGTGTACGATCAAGATCAGGAACTCACAGGAAGATATCACAACACAACTCTAAAACATAAATAAGTCATACAAGCATCATAATACAAGCCAGGGGCCTCGAGGGCTCGAATACAAGTGCTCGATCATAGACGAGTCGTGGAAGCAACAATATCTGAGTCTGGACATAAGTTAAACAAGTTTGCCTTAAGAAGGCTAGCACAAACTGGGATCTGAGATCGAAAGAGGCGCAGCCTCCCGCTCGGGATCCTCCTAACTAGTCCTGGTCGTCATCGGGCTGCTGCGTAGTAGTAGGCACCTCCAGGTGTAGTAGTCGCCATCGACGGCCAGGCGTCGCTCACAGGCTCCATCTCTGGTCGTGACAACCGGCTAAAGAAAGGGGAAAAGGGGAACAAGGCAACCGTGAGTACTCATCCAAAGTACTCGCAAGCAAGGAGCTACACTACATATCCATGGGTATATGTGTAAAGGGCCATATCGGTGGGTGAAGCTGCAGAATGCACGAGAATAAGAGGGGATATCTAATCACGTCGAAGACTACGCTCAGCAGCCTCTGTCTTGCAACATGTAGAAGAGAGCGGTCAAGTCCTCCAAGTAGCATCGTATAGCATAAACCTACCCGGCGATCCCTCCTCGTAACCACGAGAGAGAGCGACCACCGGGTTGTATCTGGCACTTTGAAGGGTGTGTTTTATTAAGTATCCGGTTCTAGTTGTCATAAGGTCAAGGTACAACTCCAAGTCGTCCTGTTACCGAAGATCACGGCTATTCGAATAGATTAACTTCCCTGCAGGGGTGCACCACATAACCCAACACGCTTGAACCCATTTGGCTGGAAACACTTTCCTAGGTCATGCCCGGCCGCGGAAGATCAACACGTCGCAGCCCCACCTAGGCACAACAGAGAGGTCAGCACGCCGGTCTAAACCTAAGCGCACAGGGGTCTGGGCCCATCGCCCATTGCACACCTGCACGTTGCGAGGGCGGCCGGAAGCAGACCTAGCCTAGGAGGCGTTCCAGTCCAATCTAGCGCACGCTGCTCCATCGCTGGCGTCACGAAGTGCTTCGGCTGATACCACGACGTCGGGATACCCATAACTACTCCCACGTAGATGGTTAGTGCGTATAGACCAAATGGCCAGACTCAGATCAAATACCCAGATCTCGTTAAACGTGTTAAGTATCCATGAACGCCGACCGGGCCAGCCCACCTCTCTCCTAGGTGGTCTCAACCTGCCTGTCGCCTCCGCCATAAAGTAACGATCGGGGGCCGGGAACCCAGGCCCACCTCCACCGGGATGGAGCCACCGCCCTTTCACCCCCATCTCCTAACAGTATCACAGGTAATGTAACGATGTAAAGTATATAGTATATGCCCGTGATCACCTCCGAAGTGATCACAGCCTAGTAGTATAGCATGGCGGAGCGGACAAGAGTGTAGGGTCACTGATGGAACACTAGCATACTATACTAAGCGATGGGATAGCGGTAAAGGTAACAACAAGAGTAGTAAGGACAAAGCTATGCAAAGAAAGATAGGAGTAATCGAAAAGAATATGCTACACTACTCTAATGCAAGCAGTATAGAAAATAATAGGCGATATCTGGTGATCAAGGGGGGGCTTGCCTGGTTGCTCTGGCAAGAGAGAGGGGTCGTCAACTCCGTAGTCGAACTGGGGCATCAGCATCGTCACGGGGTCTACCAAAGAGAAGAGGGGGGAGAAACAGTAAATACATAGCAAGCAAGTGCATAACAGGATAACAGGCAGAGCTAGACGTGTCCTAACGTGGTATGAGGGGATACCGGTGAAGGGGGGAAACATCCAGGACAGGATCCCCGGTGTTTCGCGGGTTCGGACAGATGAACCTGAGGGGAAAGTTGTGTGTTTGCTATGCTAGGGATGTGTGGCGATTTAACGGGTTATGATCCGGATTCGTCTCGTCGTTCTGAGCAACTTTCATGTAGAAAGTATTTTCATCTGAGCTACGGTTTATTTTATATGATTCTTTTAAAGTTTTAATGATTTTCTAGAATTACTCCAATACAAAATTAAACTGAAAATACTATTCATACATAGCAGTAGCCAGCCCCTGTGTATGACAGGTGGGGGTCAGGGTCAAGGTCAACAGTCCAGTCAGCAGTTGACTGGTCAAACTATATGGTGGGACCCAGCTGTCATAGAGACAGTGTAAATTAATAGTTTAATTAGTTTTAACAGATTAGGTGGGGGCCACATGTCATAGACTTAGACTAATTTAACAGGTTTAATTAGTTTAGGTAATTGATTAGGTTATTTAAACACAATTAATTATGTTAATTAATTAATATTTTTAATTTTAATTCTTTTTTATATCTTTTAAAAACCGTTTTGGGGGTGGGTCCCCCTTGTCATAAGGCCACTGGGCCTTAGCGGTGCTTGACGTGAGCACACCTGAGCAGGCAAAAGGGAAATGGGTGAGCGGGCGCCGTTAAGCGAACCCGGACGGCGGCGACGATGCGTGTGAGGGCGCTGAGAGGGCGCCACGGCTAAGCCGGCAAGCACAGTAACGGCCGGTCTGGTAAAAGCGGCGGTATGGCGCTGCGAAACGATCTGGTAGTGACCCACGGCAAAGTCTTGACACGGTCGTTCTGCATCAAGGAAAGGGGAAGAACGGGGTCCTCACCCCACGTTGTAGATGTACGCCGGCGAGGCTTGATGAAGACGGCTCGGGGAAGGAGACGGGGAGGTCCGGCGATGGCGAGGCGGTGACAGTGAGCGGGGCGACGAGCGGACCTGCACGATGCGTAACGCAGCGTGGGCATCGCGCTGGAGGAGCTCGTGGTGCCGGGCTGGTTGCTCCGATGGCCGAGGCGGGCGCGGGCCGCCGGTGACGAGGCGGGCAGGCGACTAGGATTGGCGAGGCGCGAGGGAGTAGTGACGCCAAGCGCCCACAGGCCGGTAGGGCGCCGGCCACGACCGGTGCAGCCATAGGAGGCGCGGGGCGCAGCAGTCCTCGAGTGCGGGCGTGCTCGCCGAGGCCGCGAGGAGCAGCGGTGAACGCGGCTGGGTCGGTGAGGCGCCTGCGGGGGAAGGGCTCCGGCGACGGGCGGCAATGATGATGGGGCGCAGGGGCGAGTCGGCGGGGTCGGGGCAGTGACCCGATCCAGATCCAAGCGAGGAGGAGACCGGGAGGAATCGTGCGGGAGGGGGGAGTGATGTTCGTGGGCTAGGGTTCGGTGTCTCCAGGGGGGTTAGTAGGTGAGGTGGGGTGGGCCGGTCCACCGGCCGACTTGGAGTAACCACTGGGCTGGTTGGCCCCGGGGGAGGACTTTCTTTTCCTTATTGTTTTACTATTTTCCTTTTATACTTCTTCTACCTTTTCTGTTTTAGTTTTGCTTCCTATTATTTTAGCTTTAGTAAAATATACACGCAGCATTTCAATTAGTATTTCAACTTAGCCCATAGTCACAAAAAGCCTAGTCCTCAAATAAATTAGTTTGACATTTTATTAATTACAGAAGGTATTTAACTAATTGTTTTGACTGCTATTTTATTCATCTTATAGTACTTAACATTTTATTAAGGTGTCGTTTCTCCACCACAATTACCTATGTATTATTTGTCACCCCTAGAACATTTTAGTTTTAATGTTTGAAAATTTTTATTTTTTGCCTTTAATTCAATTTTAAATTTGAATCGGTTTTGAGCTAACGCAAGACTATCGACAATAATCGAGGTGACGTGGCATCATTACCAGAGGGTTACTGTAGCTTGATTACCCCAAGGCCACAATTCTCCTCCACTACAAGAAATCTCGTCCCCGAGATTTAAGAGGGGGACTAAGGGAAAATTCAGTTACGAAATTCTAACGGGTCTTCTCGGTCTTGGTTGCTCTTCTCGAAGAGGCCGATCCATCATGTTGAAGTCTTCATTTCTCTGCTCCAGGTCATCATGATGGAGTCGTCATCCTTTCTCTGAAGTCTTCATCGATCGTACGAAGGACAAGTTGTAACTCCGGAGGAATGGACCTCTGGAAGGTTGGCTATCTATCGTAGTCCTTTCGATAAGTAAGAGTGTCGAACCCAACGAGGAGCACAAGGAAATGATAAGCAGTTTTCAGCAAGGTATTCTCTGCAAGTACTGAAATAATAGATAATAGATAGTTTTGTGATAGGATGATTTGTAACGAGCAACAAGTAACAAAAGTAAATAAAGTGCAGCAAGGTGGCCCAATCCTTTTTGTAGCAAAGTACAAGCCTGGAGAAACTCTTATATAGAGAAAAGCGCTCCCGAGGACACATGGGAATTATCGTCAAGCTTGTTTTCATCACGTTCATATGATTCGCATTCGGTACTTTGATAATTTGATATGTGGGTGGACCGGTGCTTGGGTGCTGTTCTTACTTGAACAAGCATCCCACTTATGATTAACCTCTATTGCAAGCATCCACAACTACAACAAAAGTATTAAGGTAAACCTAAACATAGCATGAAACATATGGATCCAAATCAGCCCCTTACGAAGCAACGCATAAACTAGGGTGTACGCTTCATCACTCTAGCAACCCATCATCTACTTATTACTTCCCAATGCCTTCCTCTAGGCCCAAATAATGGTGAAGTGTTATGTAGTCGATGTTCACATAACACCACTAGAGGCTAGACAACATACATCTCATCAAAATATCGAATCTAATACCAAATTCACATGACTACTAATAGCAAGACTTCTCCCATGTCCTCAGGAACAAACGTAACTACTCACAAAGCATATTCATGTTCAAATCAGAGGGGTATTAATATGCATATAGGATCTGAACATATGATCTTTCACCAAATAAACCAACTAGCATCAACTACAAGGAGTAATCAACACTACTAGCAACCTACTAGTACCAATCCCGGACTTGGAGACAAGAATTGGATACAAGAGATGAACTAATGTTTTGAGAGGAGATGGTGCTGGTGAAGATGTTGATGGAGATTGCCCTCTCCCGATGAGAGGAGCGTTGGTGATGACGATGGCGATGATTTCCTCCTCCCGGAGGGAAGTATCCCCGGCAGAACAGCCTCACGTGAGCCCTAGATTGGTTCCGCCAAGGTTCCGCCTCGTGGCGGCAAGTGAGTCTCGGCCCGAAAGGTTGCTTATGATTTTTACTCTACGAAAGACCTCATATAGCGTAAGATGGCCACCGGAGAGCCAACAGGGGCCCACGAGGCGTGGGCGCCTGGGCGAGGGCGCGCCTCACCCTCGTGGGCTGTGTGGGCCCTCTCGACGCATTTCTTTTCGCTCAATATTTTTATTATTTCCAAAAATAACTTTGTGGAGTTTCAGGAATTTTGGAGTAGTGCGAGAATAGGTCTCTAATATTTGCTCCTTTTCCAAATTTAGAATTCCACCTAAGCATTCTCCCTCCTTATGTAAACCTTGTAAAATAAGAGAGAATAGGCATAAGTATTGTGACAGAACGTGTAATAACAGCCCATAATGCAATAAATATAGGTATAAAAGCATAATGCAAAATGGACGTATCAACTCCCCCAAGCTTAGACCTCGCTTGTCCTCAAGCGGAAGCCGATAGCGATAAATATGTCCACATGTTTAGAGGTAGAGGTGTCGATAAAATAAAATACGGACATGAGGGCATCATGATTATTCTCATAACAGCAACATATATGGATATTGTCATATAATTTCTTATGCTCAAATAATAATCTATTCACAATGCAAAAGTACGAATCATGAACTTTATTGAGAACTAACAAACTATAATCTCAGTCATTGAAGCAATTGCAATTTATCATAACATCAGAAAGAGTCTATGTCAGAGCTTTCCAGCAAGTCCACATACTCAACTATCATTTAGTCTTTCATAATTGCTAACACTCACGCAATACTTGTGGTTATGGAGTTTTAATCAGACACAGAGAAAGATAGGGGCTTATAGTTTCGCCTCCCAACCTTTTACCTCAAGGGTAATGCCAACAATAATAACTCATGTTGACTTACGTCCAATTAGATATATCTATCAGGATCTTTCCAACACCCTGTGCTTGCCAAAGGATAAAATGTAAAAAGGAAAGGTGAAGATCACCGTGACTCTTGTATAAGGTAGAACATAATAGTAACAGATAGGCCCTTCGCAGAGGGAAGCATATGTTGTCATGCGCTTTCAGGGTTGGATGCACAAAATCTTAACGCGAAAGAACGTCACTTTATATTGCCACTTGTGACATGAACCTTTATTATGCAGTCCGTCGCTTTTATTTCTTCCACATCAAAAGATCGTATAAAGCTTATTTCCTCCACAACAATCAATCATACATATTTAGAGAGCAATTTTTATTGCTTGCACCGATGACAACTTACTTGAAGGATCTTACTCAATCCATAGGTAGATATGGTGGACTCTCATGGCAAAACTGGTTTAAGGGTTTTGGAAGCACAAGTAGTATCTCTACTTGGTGCTAATAATTTGGCTAGCATGAGGGGGAAAGGCAAGCTCAACATGTTGGATGATCCATGACAATATACTTTATCTCAGATATAAGAAAACATAACCCATTACGTTGTCTTCATTATCCAACGTCAACTCTTTACCATGTCATATTTTAATGAGTGCTCCCAATCATAAAAGATGTCCAAGATAGTATATATATATGTGAAACCTCTCTTTCTTTATTACTTCCTATTAATTGCAATGATGACCAAAGCTATGTTTGCCAACTCCCAACAACTTTTAATCATCATACTCTTTCTATGTGAAGTCATTACGCTCGATAAGATCAATATGATCTCTTTGTTTCTTTTTATCTTTTCTTTTATTCACTCAAGATCATGCCAAAATAATCAAGCCCTTGACTCAACACTAATCTTTATTATATAGCTCACGGACTCGATTACAAAGAGGGATCATAAAGCAAAACTCAAAACTAGATCACGCCATAAACTTGATTCTACTAGATCAAGATACCACTAATAGGATCGAACTAAGAAAAACAGTAAAGATAGGAGTGTGATGGTGATACGATACCGGGGCATCTCCCCCAAGCTTTGCGGTTGCCAAGGGGAGTGCCCATACCCATGTGATTATGTCTCCTTCTTTGGCGAGGAAGGTGGCGGTGTTGTTGATGATGCGGGCTTGTCGTCCATCTTCCAAGGCATAGGTTCACCATCATAGAAGGATGATCGAGTCTCCAGGATCCTCAAATCTGCAGCCAAACTCATCCTTTTGAATCTATATTCATACTCACAATTTTGGTTTTGCAGGTCATAGATTTGGGCTTGAAGGTGCTCGATCTTCTCGTGAAGCTTGAAGATGGTCTCCCCGATGTTGTCGGCATCTAGCTTGTGGTTGTTGGTGAACTCCGTGATCATCATGTGGTTGGAGTTGAGTCCACGTTCCACCATCCCTTGGCACTTGAAAACTTGTTGCTCCATTGCTTCGAGCCTCGTCTCCACGCTTCCGGTCCCCTTCGGTCCCTCAACATCGTGGATGTGCAACAACCCATCACGTATCTCAATGGTTTGAGGGTGTCGCGGCACCTCCACGAGGTAAGGGTTGATGATCTTCTCAAAGAACTTGTCCTTGGGGGCACTTGGAGACGTCATGATAATCTAGATCTGTCAGAAAAACAGCTCGAAACAAGAACAGAGGATAATTGCATGATACGGGAGGCAAAACCTTCGGGAGAATATATAATGAATTTTTACTGACCAAAATATGCATCGTGCAAGAAAACAGAGTCCGGAGAGCACACGAGGTGCCCGCGAGGTAGGGGGGCGCGCCCTCCACCCTCGTGGAGGCCTCGTGTCCTTCCCGGACTGCCTCTTATTTTTCTATTTTTCTAAATATTCCAAAACGGAGAAATATTGCCTTCAAAATTGTTTTGGAGTCGGTTTACTTACCGTACCACATACCTATTCCTTTTCGGAGTCTGAAATGTTCCGGAAAGTGTTTCTCATGTATTCCTCCGAGGTTATGGTTTCAATAACATTGGTTTCAACATTTATGGAATTACCTGAGATATAATGTTTGATTCTTTGACCGTTCACCACCTTCGGATTTGTGCCTTCGAAGTTGTTGATTTTTATGGCACCAGAACGATAGACCTCCTCGATAACGTAAGGGCCTTCCCATTTAGAGAGAAGTTTTCCTGCAAAAAATCTTAAACGAGAGTTGTATAGCAATACATAATCACCTACATTAAACTCACGCTTTTGTATCCTTTTGTCATGCCATCTTTTAACTTTTTCTTTAAACAACTTGGCATTTTCATAAGCTTGGGTTCTCCATTCATCAAGTGAGCTAATATCAAATAACCTCTTCTCACCAAAGAAGTTTGAAATCATAGTTGAGCTCTTTAATAGCCCAATATGCCTTATGTTCTAGTTCGAGAGGTAAGTGACATGCTTTTCCATAAACCATTTTATACGGAGGCATACCCATAGGATTTTTATATGCAGTTCTATAGGCCCATAATGCATCATCAAGTTTCTTGGACCAATTCTTTCTAGACCTATTGACAGTCTTTTGCAAAATTAATTTGAGTTCTCTATTACTCAATTCTACTTGACCACTAGACTGTGGGTGATAAGGAGATGCAATTCTATGATTAACATCATACTTAGCAAGAATTTTACGGAAAGCACCATGAATAAAATGTGAACCACCATCAGTCATTAAATATCTACGGACTCCAAACCTCGGAAAAATAACTTCTTTAAGCATCTTAATAGAGGTGTTATGATCGTCACTACTAGTTGGAATAGCTTCTACCCACTTAGTAACGTAATCAACAACAACTAAAATATGTGCATATCCATTAGAGGCAGGAAAAGGTCCCATATAATCAAAGCCCCAAACATCAAATGTTTCAATAACAAGTGAATAGTTCATAGGCATTTTTTGACGTCTACTAATATTACCAATTCTTTGACATTCATCACAAGATAAGACAAACTTACGGGCATCCTTGAAGAGAGTAGGCCAATAAAAACCGGATTGCAATACCTTATGTGCAGTTCTATCTCCAAAGGTGGTGTCCTCCATAAGCTTCGGAGTGACACTTGCATAGGATCTGTTCACATTCGTGCTCGTGTACACAACATCTAATAACACCATCTACTCCTTCTTTATAAAGATGTGGGTCATCCCAAAAGTAATGTCTTAAATCATAGAAGAACTTTTTCTTTTCGGGTATGTGAAACTAGGTGGTATAAATTTAGCAACGATGTAATTGGCATAATCAGCATACCATGGGGTAGTACAAGAAGCATTTATGACATTTAACTGCTCATCAGGAAAGCTATCATCAATAGGTAGTGGGTCATCAAGAACATTTTCTAACCTAGACAAGTTGTTTGCAACGGGGTTCTCATCTCCCTTTCTATCTACAATATGCAAATCAAATTCTTGTAGCAAGAGAACCCATCTAAAAAGCCTAGGTTTAGCATCTTTCTTTTCCATAAGATATTTAATAGCAGCATGATCAGTGTGAATAGTTACTTTAGAATCAACAATATAAGGCCTGAACTTATCACAAGCAAATACAACTGCTAAGAATTCTTTTTCAGTAGTAGCATAATTTCTCTGAGCATTGTCTAGAGTTTTACTAGCATATTGAATGACATTTAATTACTTATCAACTCTTTGCCCTAGAACAACACCTACAAAGATAATCACTAGCATCACACATAATTTCAAAAGGTAAATTCCAATCAGGTGGCTGAACGATAGGTGCAGAGATCAATGCTTTCTTAAGTATTTCAAATGATTCTACACAATCATCATCAAAGACAAATTGTATATCTTTTTGTAATAAGTTAGTCAGAGGCCTAGAAATTTTTGAGAAGTCCTTAATGAACCTCCTATAAAATCCGGCATGACCAAGGAAACTTCTTATACCTTTGATGTCCTTGGTACATGGCATATTTTCAATAGCATCAACCTTGGCTTTATCAACCTCAATACCTGTTTCAGAAAGTTTATGCCCCAAGACAATACCTTCGTTAACCATAAAGTGGCACTTTTCCCAATTCAAGACAAGATTAGTTTCTTCACATCTCTGCAAAACTCGATCAAGGTTGCTCAAGCAATCATCAAAAGAGGATCCAAAGACGGAAAAATCATCCATGAAAACCTCACAAATCTTTTCACAAAAGTCAGAGAATATAGCCATCATGCATCTTTGAAGGGTAGCAGGTGCATTACATAAACCAAAAGGCATACGTCTATAGGCAAAGGTACCAAAAGGGCAAGTAAAAGTAGTCTTTGATTGATCATTGGCTGACACAGGTATTTGAGAGAAACCAGAATAACCATCTAGAAAGCAAAAATGTGTATGTTTGGATAATATTTCTAGCATTTGATCAATAAAAGGTAAGGGGTAATGATCCTTTTTAGTAGCCTTATTTAATTTGCGGAAATCAATTACCATCCTATAACCTGTAATAATTCTTTGCGGAATCAATTCATCTTTATCATTAGGAACGATAGTAATACCTCCCTTCTTAGGGACACAATGGACATGACTTATCCACTGCCTATCAGCAACGGGATAAATTATACCTACCTCAAGGAGCTTTAGTATTTCCTTTCTTGCCACTTCTTTCATCTTAGGATTCAGCCATCGTTGATGATCACGAACTGGTTTGGCATCTTCTTCCAAATTTATTTTATGTTGACATAGAGTGGGACTAATGCCCTTAAGATCATCAAGAGTATATCCAATAGCCGCACGGTGCTTCTTCAGATTTTTCAATAATCTTTCTTCTTTATGCTCTGAAAGGTTAGCACTAATAATAATAGGATATATCTTCTTCTCATCAAGATAAGCATATTTAAGAGTATCATGCAACGGTTTAAGCTCAAACACGGGATCACCCTTGGGTGGAGGAGGATCCCCTAAGATTTCAATAGGCAAATTGTGTTTCGGGATAGGTTCCTGTTTAAAGAATACTTCATCTATTTCCCTTCTTTCATTCATAAACATATCATTTTCATGGTCTAGCAAATATTGTTCTAAAGGATCACTAGGAGGTACGGCAATAGAAGCAAGACCAATAATTTCATCCTTACTAGGTAATTCCTCTTCATGGTGTTGTCTACTAAATTTAGAGAAATTAAACTAATGAGACAAATCACCCAAGCCAATAGTAACAACATTCTTTTCGCAGTCTATCCTAGCATTAATCGTGTTCAAGAAGGGTCTACCAAATATAATGGGACAAAAGCTATCTTGTGGGGAACCAAGAACAAGAAAATCAGCAGGATATTTAGTTTTCCCACACAAGACTTCAACATCTCTAACAATTCCAATGGGTGATATTGTATCTCTATTAGCAAGTTTGATGGTAACATCAATACCTTCTATCTCAAAGTGCAATTTCATGCATAATTTCTTTGTATAAGTCATGAGGTATAACACTAGCACTAGCACCCATATCACATAAGCCATGATAACAATGATCTCCTATTTTAATGTAAATAACAGGCATGCCTACCACAGGTCTATGTTTATCTTTAGCACAAGGTTTGGCAATTCTAGCAGTTTCACCGCAGAAATAAATAACATGCCCATCAATATTATCAGCCAAGAGATCTTTAACAATAGCAATATTAGGTTCAACTTTAACTTGCTCAGGAGGTGTATAAGTTCTAATATTGCTTTTACGAACCACAGTTGAAGCTTTAGCATGATCCTTTATCCTAACAGGGAAAGGTGGTTTCTCAACATAAGAAGTAGGAACAACAGGATCATTATAAGTAATAGTCTTTTCTTCAACTTTAACAGGTGCAGCTACTTTTACTTCTATGGGAGGATGATATTTAAACCACTTCTCCTTGGGGAGATCAACATAAGTAGCAAAAGATTCACAGAAAGAAGCTACTATCTCAGAGTCAAGTCCATATTTAGTGCTAAATTTACGGAAAACATCGGTATCCATAAAGGATTTAACACAATCAAACTTAGGTGTCATACCTGACTCCTTACCTTCGTCGAGATCCCAATCTTCAGAGTTGCGTTTAATTCTATCCAATAATTCCATTTGAATTCAATAGTCTTCATCATAAAAGAGCTAGCACAAGAAGTATCGAGCATTGTGTGATTATTATCAAAAAGTCGAGCATAAAAACTTTGAATAATTATTTCTCCTGGGAGCTCATGATTGGGGCATGAATATAACATTGATTTAAGCCTCCCCCAAGCTTGAGCGATGCTTTCTCCTTCGCGAGGCCAAAAAATATATATAATTGCGATCACGATGAACAAGATGCATAGGATAAAACTTCTAACGAAATTCCAATTTCAATCGTTTGTAGTTCCATGACCCCGTACCATCACATAGCCTATACCATGTCGATGCATCTCCCTTCAAAGATAAAGGGAAGACCTTCTTCTTAACAACATCATCGGGTATACCTGCAAGCTTAAATAATCCACAAACTTCATCCACATAGATTAGGTGCTCATCAGGATGCTTTGTTCCATCTCTTGCAAAAGGATTAGATAGCAGTTTTTCTAACATACCCGAAGGAACTTCAAAGGGAACATTTTCATTTTCAGTAGGTTCAGTAGGTTGAGGAGCAACTCTTTGCTCTAACTGGTCGGGGTAAAGATACCCCAAACAAGCCCCTCAGAGGATTACTTTCCATAGTAACAAGTTACAGTAAATTTCAGCACACTATATAAATTTTTCCTTACCAAATTCCACCTACCAAAGGCGCTTCACTCCCCGGCAACGTCGCCAGAAAAGAGTCTTGATGACCCACAAGTATAGGGGATCTATCGTAGTCCTTTCGATAAGTAAGAGTGTCGAACCCAACGAGGAGCACAAGGAAATGATAAGCAGTTTTCAGCAAGGTGTTCTCTGCAAGTACTGAAATAATAGATAATAGATAGTTTTGTGATAGGATGATTTGTAACGAGCAACAAGTAACAAAAGTAAATAAAGTGCAGCAAGGTGGCCCAATCCTTTTTGTAGCAAAGGACAAGCCTGGAACCCTGGACAAACTCTTATATAGAGAAAAGCGCTCCCGAGGACACATGAGAATTATCGTCAAGCTAGTTTTCATCACGTTCATATGATTCGCGTTCGGTACTTTGATAATTTGATATGTGGGTGGACCGGTGCTTGGGTGCTGTTCTTACTTGAACAAGCATCCCACTTATGATTAACCTCTATTGCAAGCATCCGCAACTACAACAAAAGTATTAAGGTAAACCTAACCATAGCATGAAACATATGGATCCAAATCAGCCCTTACGAAGCAACGCATAAACTAGGGTTTAAGCTTCGTCACTCTAGCAACCCATCATCTACTTATTACTTCCCAATTCCTTCCTCTAGGCCCAAATAATGGTGAAGTGTTATGTAGTCGACGTTCACATAACACCACTAGAGGCTAGACAACATACATCTCATCAAAATATCGAACGAATACCAAATTCACATGACTACTAATAGCAAGACTTCTCACATGTCCTCAGGAACAAACGTAACTACTCACAAAGCATATTCATGTTCATAATCAGAGCGGTATTAATATGCATATAGGATCTGAACATATGATCTTCCACCAAATAAACCAACTAGCATCAACTACAAGGAGTAATGAACACTACTAGCAACCTACTAGTACCAATCCGGACTTGGAGACAAGAATTGGATACAAGAGATGAACTAGGGTTTTGAGAGGAGATGGTGCTTGGTGAAGATGTTGATGGAGATTGCCCTCTCCCGATGATAGGAGGCGGTGGTGATGACGATGGCGATGATTTCCTCCCGAGGGAAGTGTCCCAGCAGAGCAGCCTCACGGAGCCCTAGATTAGTTCTGAAGGTTCCGCCTCGTGGCGGTGAGTCTCGTCCCGAAAGGTTGCTTATGATTTTTTCCTCGACGAAAGACCTCATATAGCGAAGATGGCCACCGGAGAGCCATCAGGGGCCCACGATGCGGGGGCGCCTGGGGTAGGGCGTGCCCCACCCTCGTGGGCTGTGTGGGCCCCTCTGACGTACTTCTTCTGCTCAATATTTTTTATTATTTCCAAAAATAACTTTCGTGGAGTTTCAGGACTTTTGGAGTAGTGCAGAATAGGTCTCTAATATTTGCTCCTTTTCCAGCCTAGAATTCCAAATTGCAAGCATTCTCCCTCCTTATGTAAACCTTGTAAAATAAGAGAGAATATGCATAAGTATTGTGACATAACGTGTAATAACAGCCCATAATGCAATAAATATCGGTATAAAAGCATGATGCAAAATGGACGTATCACAGCCCAAGCTATTATCTAAAAGAGAAGCAAGTAACTAAGCTTGGGGATGCCCGAGTGGCATCCCCTCTTTCTTCTAACGACCACCGGTATTTTACTTGGAGCTATATTTTTATTCGTCACATATCATGAGTTTTGCTTGGAGCGTCTTGTATGATATGAGTCTTTACTTGTTTTGCTTTTGATTTTGTGTCATGAATCCTTGCTGGACACACCTATTTGAGAGAGCCAAAATTATGCGATGACTTGTTAGAATTGCTCTCTATGCTTCACTTAAACCTTTTTGAGCTATGGAATTGCTCCAGTGCTTTACTTATATCTTTTTGAGCATGGTGTGCTTTAGTATTTTTGAAGAAATGCTCTCTTGCTTCACTTAGATTTGTTTGAGAGTTATTACATTTTTTAAGAAACTCTCTCATGCTTCACTTATATTATTTTGAGAGAACAAATTTTTTATGCTCAAGTTCTTCACTTAGATTTGTTTGAGCTATCAAAAGCAACATATGAAACTGGTCCCAAAGTGATACATATTCAAGAGGTATATAATAAAAACTTTGATGAAGATCATTGGACAAAATAAACTTGATTCCTAGTAATAGTTTTGCGATATGATGATATAATATGTGAGTCATGTTGATGAGTAATTATGCTTTAGTAAGAATATTGGTGTTAAGGTTTGTGATTCCCTATGCAAGCACTTAACGCCAATAGTTATGCAATGAAATTACATCCTACTTGTGGTGAATTATTCAGTGTTAGTTATGCTTAATGCTCGCTTATGAGATTTTTCGTTTCTTGGTTGGATGCTTCTTAATCTTTTGCTAGCCTTCATTTGCACTAAGTATGATCACTACTTGTGCATCCAAAATCCTTAAAACCATTTTTTCCATATGAGTCCACTATACCTTCCTATATGCGGTATTCTTTTGCCATTCTAAGCAAACTTGTATGTGCCATCTCTAATTTTCAAAATAATTTTTTATTTTGTGTGCTCGTACTGCTCATGAAACGGTAGGGTGTGGCTGATATTTTTCCATGCTAGATGTCTTATTCTCAAGATGAGTGTTTATTCACTTATCATTGCACGAGAGTACGACAAAGGTATTAGGGATGCCCAGTCCCGAAATGAAAAATGAATTTACTCTATGTTTTCAAATAATAAATTCCTTGGAAAGTGTTGGTATGGAAGGCACCCGTGGATACGGCTAGCCATGGAAAGTGAAAGTATGGTTGAAAAAGGAATAAACTTTATTTTCTGTTTGGGAACCGCCTATGATATATCTAGCATGTAAAGTATTTGGAACTACTCGATCGTTTTCGTTGAGAGGAAAAGCATGCCACCCAAAATGTTTTTATCTCTATCTTTTTCGCTTTGAGCTCTGGCACCTCTACAAGTCCCTACTTCCCTCCACGAAGGACCTTTCTATTTACTTTATGACACTTTTATTTTGAGTCTCCGTCTTCTCTTATAAAGCACCAACTAAGGGGCACTATGAGCGTACTTGAGCATCGGGTGTAGCTGATATGCGAGTGTGTTTCATGAATGGATCAATGATTGAGCATAATGGGCTAGGGATAACTTGCTTTACTATTGATATTTTGAAAGACTTTGTTGCTTGTTGATATACTTGAGTATTGAAATCTTCCTGTCAAAACTAGACTATTCCTTTGAATCATATAAAATTCCAAATGTCCATGCTACAAATAAAAGAATATGTGATGAACATGTTAGGCAACATTCCACATAAAAAATATGTTTTTATCATTTACCTACTCGAGGACGAGTAGGAATTAAGCTTGGGGATGCTGATACGTCTCCAACGTATCTAATTTTTTATTGTTCCATGCTGTCATATTATCAGTCTTGGATGTTTTACATTCATTTTATAGCAACTTTATATCATATTTGGGGACTAACCTATTGACATAGTGCCCAATGCCAGTTGTTGTTTTTTTGCTTGTTTTTTACTTCACAGAAAATCAATACCAAACGGAGTCCAAACGCGGCGAAACTTTTTGGAGAATTTTTCCGGACCAGAAGACACAAAAGATGGGCTGAAGAAGTACCAGAGGGGTGCCCAGAGGGGGGCACAACCCACCTGGGCGCGCCTGGGACCTCGGTGGCCTCCCGCACCACCTCTTTGCTCTATAAATACCCCAATATTCCAGAAACCCTAGGGGAGTCGATGAAAATCAATTCCAGCCGCCACAAGATCCAGAACCGCTAGATCCAATCTAGACACCATAACCAAGGGGTTCATCATCCTCATTGGTGCCTCTCCGATGGTGCGTGAGTAGTTCATTGTAGACCTATGGGTCCGTAGTTAGTAGCTAGATGGCTTCCTCTCTCTCTCTTTTGATTCTCAATACAATGGTCTCTTGAAGATCTATTTGATGTAACTCTTTTTGCGGTGTGATTGTTGGGATCCGATGAACTTTGAGTTTATGATCAGATCTATGTTTTATCCATGAAAGTTATTTGAGTCTTTTGATCTCTTATATGCACGATTACTTATAGCCTCATATTTCTTCTTCGAATCTTTGGTTTAGTTAGGCCAACTAGATCGATTTTTCTTGCTATGGGAAGAGGTGCTTTGTGATGGGTTCGTTCTTACGGTGTTTGATCCCCGTGACAGAAGGGGAACCGACACCTATGTATTGTTGCTATTAAGGATAACAAGATGGTGTCTATTTCTACATAAATAGATCTTGTTTACATCATGGCATCGTTCTTATTGCATTACTCCATTTCTCCATGAACTTAATACACTAGATGCATGCTGGATAGCGGTCGATGTGTGGAGTAATAGTAGTAGATGCAGGCAGGAGTCGGTCTACTAATCTTGGACGTGATGCCTATGTAATGATCATTGCCTGGATATCGTCATGATTATTTTAAGTTCTATCAATTTCCCAACAGTAATTTGTTTACCCGCTGTATGCTATTTTTCTCGAGAGAAGTCACTAGTGAAATCTACGGGCCCCGGGTCTCTTCTTTATTATATTTGCCTTTGAGATATATTTTTATTTGCTTTTATTTTTAGATATATTAATCAAAAACACAAAAATACCTTGCTGCAATTTATTGTTATTTATTTTATCTCGTGTTCTCGCAAGATCTATTTATCCAATCTACCACAATTTTACCTATCTTTTTACCCGTGAGGGATTGACAACCCCTCTGTTACGTCGGGTTGCAAGTATTTGTTCTTTGTGTGTAGGAGCCGTTCACATGGTGTTGCATGGTTCTCCTACTGGTTCGATATCCTTGGTATCATCACTGAGGGAAATACATACCTTAGCCGTGCTACATCATCCCTTCCTCTTTGGGGAAATACCGACATAGTTGAAGCCGCATCATGGTGTTATGTGAACGTCGACTACATGACACTCCACAATAATTTGGGCCTAAGGGAAGGCGTTGGGAAGTAATAAGTAGATGATGGGTTGCTAGAGTGACCGAATCTTAAGCCCTAGTTTACGCGTTGCTTCGTAAGGGGCTGATTTGGCTCCACATGTTTCATGTTAGATTTATCTTAATTCTTATTTCGTATTTGTGGATGGTTGCGATAGGGGTTAATCATAAGTGGGAGGCTTGTCCAAGTAAGGATAGCACCCAAGAACCGGCCCACCCACATATCAAATTATCAAAGTAATCTAACGCGAATCATATGAGCATGATGAAAACTAGCTTCACAGTAATTCTATGTGTCCTCGGGAGCGCTTTGCTTTATATAAGAGTTCGTCCAGGCTTATCCTATGATATAAAAAGGATTGGGCCACCTTGTTGCACCTTTGTTATACTTGTTACTTGTTACCCGCTGCGAATTATCTTATCACACACTACTGCAGGATGCTGCTAACCCGACATTACGATCAGAGACCCTTTGACGATACTGTGTGCGATGCAATAATCGCCAATGGTGGTGTAAAAACCCGTTAAAAAGGTGAAAAATGTTTGCGATGGAGGATGCATCAAACATGGTTCAGATTTTAGTTGCATGTGCGATGCAGGGCATATGGTTCAGTTCAATTAACTGTTTGCCATGAGGAGGAACAAAAGAAACGGGCAGCTAGATGAAGGTGTGTGCGATATACAGCATACGGTTCACTCGGATGAACTGTTTGTGATTAGGCAACACAAAATAAACGGTCAGCCAGATCAAGGTGTGTGCGATATACGGCATGCGGTTCACTAGGATGAACTGTTTGCGTTGAGACAAGAGAACAAAAATGGTTCAACTTGACAAGATGTGTGTGATACGGGGCAAACAGGTCTTTAATCGGAAATATGTGCGAAGACCGATAACAACACAGACGATTGCTGCTAACAAGCCGTGTGTGTTGTGAGCAAACAATTCCAGGTATAGAATTGTGAGTGATTGATGAAAACATCACTGACGGGTTCCATTGTTTAGTCCGTGTGCGATGTGATTTTCTTTGTGCGCACAACATCTATGCTCTGTCTACAGAGCATCAACATATATACTTAAAAAGACAGCATTGCATGACCAAATTAAGCATACAATTACACAAGTGACTACACACATAACATTTCCACACGCCAAAGTAAGCAATTACATGCATACTAAACTAGGAGAAATGAGGATCTAATCATCTACTTATTGTTGCGACGACGCTTGCCATTACTCTGCTTTCAGCTGGATCCCTGGCCATTTTGGGTAATGAGGCACTTCCTCATGTCAACGATCCGCCTGTACATGTCATAGCTCGTGTACGCCTCCTTGGCCGCGTACACAACGTGAGCTTTGTCGAGTTTCTCCATCCAGGCCAAGTGCCAGGCACGCCTGTCCTTGTTGCACGAATCCTTCATGTCTCTGTAGCAGGGCTCGATGATGGCCTCGGCGAGGTGAACCAGTGAGGCCTTCTCATGCTCCTTGCTGCCCTAGATCTTGTATTGGCCCTCGATGTCGACAAGATTCTGGTAGGCGATGCTCGAATTCTCGAGCGCCTTTACATCATTGGTGATGTCCACCGTAGCGAACATGTAGTGGGGGCTGTTGACAAACATGGCGAAACGCTCACAAGGCCTTGTGGTCGGGCAATAGTGGTAGACGAGGACATGGTGGCACACGCACATCTGGGCGACGGCGACCTTGGGACGAGACCCGGCACGAGCGCGGGTGTACTCGAGGTCGAACCCGACCACCTTGTACTTCTCCTCGGCAAGCAACAGCTCCATGATGTGGATGGAGTGCTCCAACCAGACCGGGTCACTGGTGTACACCACCGAGAGGTCCATGAACCTTCTGTGGGTGTCCACCACGGCACGCATGGTGAACTGCTGCTCGTCATCGGCATCCGCTCGGAGCGCCATTGGAGCCGCGCAGGATGCCCTCAAAGAATTTCTCATGGTGGGTGTGCTTCTTGCAATGGTGGGGTGCGATCGAAAGGTTGAAGAGACACAAGGGTTAAATGGCCGCTGTAATAAATGGGGGCCGGCCGGCCTGTAATCGTCACGTCTTGTCATGGCATTCACAGCGGAGGATTCTAGTGCACACTTGACAACACCGCACTTCACGTGTGGGCTCGAAGAGGCGCCAAATGTATCATCGGTGAGCCTGTTCCCTTGCTATTTACCATGCAAGCTTCCCGCCCAGCTAGTTTGGCCACGCGTCAGCTAGAAGAGGGACAAATCGTGGGTGTTTATTGGCAAAAAGCTTTGTAAAAATGAAGTGTGTGGAATGACTTCGGTCATAAGTTTACCTGTGGGTGATTAGGTCAAAGTTACACATAAGGGTGATGATGGACACTCGAGTGCGATAATTAATTTTGCGCTCTACAGTGCACACGGTGGAAGAAACCAACTGTGTGCAATAACGTCGAAGATCGCAATGAAAGTTAGCTATACAGATCGTGTCTTTGTGAGATTGACAAGGTAAATAGATTCGAGAATGGTTAATAAAATCTAATACCATTGCATATTAAGGTCAAAATAGTGCTAGCAATATACGAGTCTCATACGATGCCATTTCAACGATTGTACCACAAAAGCTCAAAATATTACAAGGTTCAAATTCCAGAGTTATATGGCTCAAATTCGAAGATTACAAGGTTCAAACTAATATTAGAAATGAAATTCAGCTCATCAGCTGCAAACGCTCATGCTGATCCGCTGAACATGGATATCAGAGAGGTTCAAACTAATATTACCACTTCTAAGTCTGTTTTCAAAACCTCACAATTTTTGCAAAGGGGTTAGCCACTGAGAAGTCATGTATGGGGTTGACACGATGACTTCCGATTACTCTGTCATCTGAAGTTCCAAAATGAAATTCAACATTTTTGGAGCCTATTCCATTCTGCACAGTAATCAAGGCGCTAATCAACAAACCATTCATTTTTGCGAAATAAATGTAGGGAAAACCTCATTTCCTTCAGCACCCTTGCTTTGAGAACAAAGAACCTGGCGAATATAATCTCGGGTAAGGTCCCTCGGTAGGAGTTCAAAGTAATTTTTGAGAGATGCAGATCTAGGCATTCGACGTGATTGTTATATTGTATCACATTATCCACCACTGGGCTTAATCTTATCTGCAAAAGAAGAAAATGTGTTAGTGCCTACATGCAGTTTTGAACATTACTATCGGCCTATTTGGTTTGCAGGATTTGTAAAATGCACTAACATGTCATCTTCGATCTGACATGATTAACATGGGCATTTGATTACATTCTAGAAAAATGTAGCCTTCTTCACAAGAGGTTGGAGTGGATGAAAAGTTCCCTAAGAAAACTAGTACAGATGAATCCAAAGGAGAAATGCTTATTGATTGTAACCATATGGATCAAGCAACCAATAGGAGGGGGGGAAGATGTATGTACTGAAATCCTCCAAAAGAATCCTTCAGAAATCGTAGTACATTGTCATTGTAAACTTGGAAAAAGGTGTCACAAATTGAACTCCCTTATGGTTAACATTGAACAGGAAAGGAACATCACCTCGATATATAGCTTCTCCAGGCACGGAAAGCATCTCTGTAAACTGACAACTTGCTCCAGGTTGGGGCCGATAGATTCTAGTGCCAAGACCTTCACTGTGCGCAGTTTCGGGGTCAAGCTTGTTGGAATCATTTTCTGAACGACAGACGAACAAACATTTTCAAAATTAGAAATAATGTTAATTTGTAGAAGGAGAGGTAGAAGGAGGCTGTTGTACCTGAATGGGTGTGGATCCAATAACAAGTTCGTAGTATTGCCAGATGAGTAGCCCACCACTGTCAATTTTGGCGCAGAAATGACATTGATTCTTGTTGGACCTTCTTGATCGACTACAAGTAATCTCTCAAGTGCAGGTGTGTCCTCAATGACCATACTGTGGTACACATCTTGTGATGTCTTCCTGCCATGTCAGCAACACACTTAAATAGTCCGGAGAGTCATGGAGGTGATGTGGAAGGTACTCAACCCATTGACTTCCTGAAGACGAAGGTACTCGAGTGCAATATAGCCACGGAGCAAGCACTCCATGTCACTGTTTGAGAGGCAGATGGCGACGAGCTCGTGGTGCTTCAGTCATGGTAGAATAAGAGCGGGCGCAT
Source organism: Aegilops bicornis (assembly GCA_021605145.1). Taxonomy (NCBI): domain Eukaryota; kingdom Viridiplantae; phylum Streptophyta; class Magnoliopsida; order Poales; family Poaceae; genus Aegilops; species Aegilops bicornis. The sequence continues at coordinate 376,221,120 of CM038675.1, read as the reverse complement.
CATTACGGGGATGACAGTTCTTGAACTTGGCGACGCCAAGTGGCGAGGCGGAGGCGGACGTTGGCAGCGACCGCATATGCCCATCATCAAAAGTGAGCTCCTCGAGCTGATCTAGGGCGGGGGATCGGAACCAATCGTCAAGCTTGGCTCGGTCCCTTGCCGTTGGAACAGAAATTGCCCATTCTAAGGCCTCTGGTTGGGCCAAGGTGACTGCCGAGGATCTTGGAGAACGCATCCAAGCTTTTGCGGTAGCCATGGTGGAGCTCGTGGGTGTCGATGAGGTCGAGAGGGCTGGAGTTCTATAGGGGGCGCCACCCCCGGGAAAGGGCAGTTGTCCGTGCCCCATATTTGATTGGGAGGAGGGAGATGATGACTATCAACATATCACCGGGGAGGCTGCTGATGAAGTCTAGGCCTGCTGGAGTCGCTTGCAGTTCTAGCTCGCCCCGCCTCCGCTTGTTGGCAGCCCCGTTCTCCACCTCTGGAGTCTCCTTGTCAGCGGCGCTTTCTGATAGAAATGGGAGTACAGGGAATATTTTGTTAAAACAGGGCAATAGAAAAGTGTATTGGTAAGTAGAAGTTATTAGGCAGGAATATAGTAAGAAAAGGGAATAAAGTTTGGTTGCTTAAATACTACACAACTCATTTGATATTGCTAGGTAAGTCAACATGCAGATAGTTGAAAATAAAACTTACTTTGAACAAAGTCAGGACGGATGATATCGTCGGGGAAGTTACCATATATCTCATGACCAGGCCCTTTTATGTGAAGTGCAATTATAGTGCTAGCTCTCAGTTCATAAAACTTAGAAATTTCTCTCCAAAAGCTAGTTCCAAAATAGGAGTCACCACGTTCATCAAGTCTTACAGTAGCAACGATTGTAAATCCATGGTTGGTGTGCAGTATAACGTCCCTGCAGTCTTGATTTATGTAAAGGGAAATATTATGTACTACAGATTATGTTGCATAGCAAGGGACGCGCTGCAGAAAATGGTAGGATTGTTAAAGAAAATATGGTAACATGCAAATATGGGCCCAAATTGAAAGAACTGTACATCAGTTGAAATCGAAGGACAAAAATCTATAATTAAACAGATGGGGTAAACATGATGTCATGGAAATATGAGAGTAATCGAAAGAACAATACATCATTAATTTTCCTAATATAGAAATAAGAGGGGGGGAAATCCCCTTTGACGTATATGGTGCATGTGGCACCTTTCATCCAAATGTAGTAATATTTAGAATATGTTCAGGAAAGTAGGCCATGCCAGCCGATTTAGGGTGAGATTGAACATACCGTGTGCATCCTCAAGACATCTGGTATGGTGAGATGGAATGTCTGGCAGAGGCCGCAAGGTCCTGATGTGTCCGCGCACTGTACACTCTATGAACGGAAGAAAACCCTCAAATCATCTCGAGTAAAAATGAATTCACGGCGATTTCAGCAGGGTGATTAAAGGAGGCAGATGAACTGGGAAGAGATGAGATAATATCTCATTAAATTAGTTACCTTGTTGTCCATGAGAAAGAACCCTCAGTACGACAGATTCCCCAACCGAGCGGAGCTGGGTCGACCGCGAGCAGCGTCGAGAAAGTCGATGGTGATAGGCGGCGGCAAGCGGAAGTGGCGAAATGCGGTGGGCTTTGCCGGCAGCCTGGCGGTGGCGGCAGGCATCGAGCTAAGTGTTTACCTCCATGATAGGCAGTTCCATGCATAGACACGGAGGAGCTTGTGCAGGTGTGAATGGGGACCGGAGGGGGTGGCGGGCAGGGTGAGGGTTTTTGTGACATGGGGATGGTGAGGGCTTTCTTTTTTCTTTTTTGAATTGTGTGGTGAGGGTTTTCTGTTCCACAAAGAATTTTGGAGGCGACGGTTTGCTAGAAACCAACCGTGTGTGATTGATGCAACAGGCAAAATGAAAGTCATTGCACATGGTTCCAATTTTGGGAACCGTGTGTGATTGACGTACTACCTCAGTCTTGTTTTATTGGTCCCCTTTGTAACTTTTACCAAATTTTGATCAAATATTTAACTAAGAAATGTTCATGCTGTCACCAAAAATTATATCATTGAACACTATGCTCAAATACCCATCCAACAATATAATTTTTGCTGACCTGCACTAACATTTTGTCAGTTAAACCTTTGGTCAAAATTTAACACAAATTACAAACGGGACCAATAAATCAAGACAGAGGTAGATTCCATTAATCGAACTGATTGCATCCATATCCCACGGTTAGACATAAGTAAACATAGATTAAACATACTCAGACATAGATAATAAGCGTACACGTACACAAGCATAGTTCAACCATCATTAAGCATACTCAAGCGTACATAGTTCGATCCCACATCTCATCTCACATGCCGGCACGATCCTGAAGCTTCTCCAGGTACTCGACATATGCGCCGTGCGCCACCCTGCGAGAATACTTCTGCTTGAAGGAGCCAACGGCCCGTCCTCTTGCATGCGCCAGAACACTTAGATACGCGTCATGAAGCTTGTGGTTGCAAAATGGGCATCGATAGACGCTGTTCCAGGTCCTATTATGCCTGTTATGCTTTCCCGCATAAAGCTCCCTCAGGATTTGCCTCTTGTACCTCCTCTGGCCATCTTCATCCTCGTTGTCCAAATCGTCAGACAACACCTATACAAATAGTAAAACAAATTTTGCATCAAATCAATGATTACATGCCGTGAAGTAGGATTAGGAATTTATGGCTATTTATTTATACATATCCAAAGATTATGGTTCAATTTTTAAGCACAGTCGTCTATGTACATACCAATCTTGAAGAAAATAATGGCACAAACATATGTAGGTCATTCAAAATCAATTGTCAAGTCCTGGCAGGAATTATTAGCACGAACACTAACCCTAGTCGGATTACTAGCAGAAATCATTTGCACAGATGAAACAACTAATCACTTATCACTTGTACCATTCCAACAATCAATACACTACACGGATCTAACGAAACTTACTCAGATTTCATGGATTGGGAGAACATAACCATAGGATTTCTATTCCAAAAAGGGGGAGGCAGGAGTAACCAGAGAAACCCTATGATCTATTTGACACATAAATGGGTATAGATGACTAACCAGCTGTCCGTTGTCGTCGGTGTCGGTGTCGGAGTGGTCGTCGGAGTCGTCACCGGGGTCGTCACCAGAGTCGGTGTGGAACTCCGCCTCCGGCTGTGGAAGCTCGATGCCGTCGATGATGTCAGGGTGCAGCGATAACTCGCCGGCGGTGAAGGCAACCTCTGTCTCCATCTCCATGTCGTGCTCCGGTGCTTTAGCAGCCCCGGCGTCGCCACTCCCTCCGATGGGGCACTTTGGCGGCATCCTCATACACTAACAGCTTTGAGGACTGAGAGCGGCGTCGAGGATGCAAGCGGAGAGAGAGGATTGTGTGTGTGGCAAGTATGGGGGGTGCGGCCACTCGGGCGCACCATTAATATGGAGTAGTGGGAGTTGTGGGAGAGAGGCGAGCGGCGGTCAAACCGATGGCTCACCTCCCGGTGAGCCTGCGCACCGGACTGTCGACATGCCTACCAAAGTTTCACACAACTACTCGCACACCTCCCGATGACACTGTGTAGCGAGCACGCCTCCGTCAATTCACAAACCTACATGCATGCCTCCCGGTCTGCCTGCGCGGCAGACTGCTCGCATGCGTCCCGTCAACTCACGCCTGCTTGCACGGCACAAGGGTCGCACGGCAGCACGTATATTGTTTTTCTATTTGGATGATTAATGCTGTCGCTTTATTGCTTAACCGAAGCATGGCACATATCCATTGTTGGTCTAACACTCATGGTACGAATAAATAATCCATTTGGGATATTGGTTCCCAATAATTTATAAACTCCCGTTTGTAATTAGATAAAGATTACATCAAAACTGGTCTCAAATTTGACAAAAAAAAGTACAATGCCACTTTGTATTGGTGTCCATATGACAACACGATAAGTTTCATGAACTTCAAATAAGTTTTGGATGTACTAGAATTTAAAAAACAAGATTCTCAATGTTTGAAATTTGTTGCACGGGGAGTAAACATGCACCCAGTGAGACACATGTGTTTTTGCAATCCATTTAGGTGCACTGTCACGTGTGCATGTAGCTCAAATTTGATTTTTGCACATTATAACCGTAGAAAATCAATCAATTAATGTACTAAAACGTCTTGATGATCTCTGTGATTTTTTCGAAATTAAAACATCCCTCCTTTGGTAACATATGTTCACTGCGGGATAATTAATTTAACACGAGATAATTAATTTAACATGCACCGTAGTTGCGGTGGATTCGTTGTGTGTGTGGGTGTGTGTGTCTGGGGGTGGCGGGTGGCTTGCAGTACACTATGAGTTGTGAGCCACCGTGTGGGTTGGCCGTTTTGTTAGGTAGGTCGGTGCCACATCAGAGTCGTGAAATTGTTATTTAAAACATTACACAACCCTTTCATACATACATGTTTTGGCCACATGCAGTCGATGGTTGTCCTACACGACACTCGATACTCGCGTGTGACGCTTTCTGTGGGCCCGCGAGGTCGTCGTCCATCACTTTGACGAACAGCCGGCAGTGAGGTTAATTTGACCAGCAAGGTAGAATCTTTTTTTTTGTGTTATGGTGGTATATAGTATGCGTCAAAGAGGTGGGAGGGGACTAACATATATACTATACATACGCGTCCGTGAACAAGTACACCTCTCTCAGTGTCGGGACTTTTCGGTTTCCGAGGTAGGTGCCACATCAAAATTGTGAAATTGGTTATTCAAACATCACACAACACCTCTTTGGACCACATGCATGCACGCGGTGGTTATCCTAGCTAGGACACTCACGTGTGATGCTTCAATCTGTGGGCCCACGAGGCCATCGTCAATGCATGCATGCATCACTTTGACCTACATCGGGAGATGTTAATTAATTTCACAATCGATGAGGATTCTTTTGGGTTGTACATATTACGGCAGGAGCATATAGTATGCGGTGAAGAGGGGGGAAGGGGACCATCATATGTAGTACGCTTCATGAACCTCGCTCTGTGTGGGTGCATGGTTTACGGTTTTTGAGGGATGTGGCACATCAAAGTTGTGCATTTTGGGTATTCAACATATATATGTTTGGCCCAAATGCAAAGCGGTGGTGGTTGTCCTCTTGCACCCACTTAAGCGGTTATCAGCTATATCGATGCTTTCCATTTGTGGGCCCGCTTGGTCCATCACTACTTTTTGCTTGACAACAAGAGAGGTTAATTTGACTTGGGAGGGGATTAATTTTTTTGCTTGTAATATGGTATATATATAGGTCATGCTCTGGGATGACATGCATGATACAGTTTGAGCACACACGCATGCATGTGTACGCATGAATCCCTCCCATCGAGTCGAAGTGGCTAGTACAACGACACGTCATGAACCGATATCGCTCTGTGTGGGGAGCTAGTGTATGATTTTTTACGCACGCGCCACATCAATTTTGTGAAATGGTATTCAAACATGCATGCACGCATCACCTCCATACATATGCATGTAGTGGTTGTCTTCGAAAGGTACACTCCCTTGCGTGGTTATCGACGACAAGCCTATATATTCGTGGGCCCGCATGGACATCCATGATCACCTTGACCGACAACAAGATAGGTTACCATGGCGGATTTTTCATTTGGTTCGTGTTATCATAGTATAGGTCATGGTGAGATTCGGACCTAATTAAGTTTGACCGCATATACTATACACGCATGCATGCATGAATCCCCATCATTGGCTTGAAGTGTGGTGTAACATACATATGCATCGTCAACCTAACCCTCACTCAGTGTGGGGATTTCTAGTTTGAAATCACGGTGCCACATCAAAGTTGTTCCATTGTTACTCAAAAACACACATGTCCATACATATGTTTGGGCCACACGCATGCAGTGGTTGTCTTTGGGGACTAGCTACTTGAGTGATTATTGGCAAGCTAGCCCATCTCCGCGGTCGCATGGACGGCCATCACTTTGACCAACAACAAGAGAGATGTTGTACGACCAAGGTGGATTATTCTTGGTCCATTTTACGATCCATCTTGGTGAGATATGCCTCTCTGGCCCGCTGACTAAAGTGTGTGTGTGTGGGGGGGGGCTGCTGCTACGTGCCAGACTTTGCTAGGTGAACCTTGGTTGGGGGGCATGCATTCATAGCTTAGGATTCCCTTTGTGGCGACACGAGGGGGGGGGGCTGCTAGCAACTTCGCACTTTGCTAGGTGAACCTCAGTTGGGGGGGCATGCATTCATAGCTTAGGATTCCCTTCGTGCCGACACAAGGGGGGATGCTAGCTATACTTTGCACTTTGCTAGGTGAACCTGGGTGGGGGGCATGCATTCATAGCTTAGGATTCCCTTCGTGCCGACACGAGGGAGGGGGGCTGCTAGCAACTTCGCACTTTGCTAGGTGACCCTCGGTTGGGGGGGCATGCATTCATAGCTTAGTATTCCCTTCGTGCCGACCACGAGGGAGGGCTGCTAGCTACTTCAAGCACTTTGCTAGGTGAACCTCGATTGGGAGGGAGGGGGCATGCATTCATAGCTTAGGATTCCCTTCGTGCCCGACCACGAGGGGGCAAGCAATACCGTGCGCTTTAAGTAGATAGGTGCCACATCGAAGTTGCATTTGGTATTTGAAAATCAAACCACCCATTTCATACATAAATTTGGTCCACACGGAAGTGTGTTCATGTTCTGACCCTCTCCCGCGTCATTTTTCGCCAAATTTATGAACATTAGACAAGTCGGATGACGCAACAGACACGGTTCACTCAAACTAACCGTGTGCATTGGGCTCCATGAGGCTTCCCCTCTCAAAAATATCTACCCGCCTGCAGCTTTTTTTCTGTTTGATAACACACGGTTATTGTGTTTCGACCGTGTGTGCTGTTTCTTGTTCCCAACCCCGCCTGCATCCCTTGAAAATATCTGCCCGGCTCGAGGGTTTTTCTATTTCATAACACACGGTTGTTATCTCCGGACCGCGTTTGACTCCCGCCGCCCCGCGTAGTAAATTTTTTAGTACCCGCGTCATTTCCTCAAACACCCCCCGCCCCACCTCCACACACACACACACACACACACACACACACACACACACACACCACACCAAAACCTCCTCGGGCGTGCGCACACACGTACACACCCCCTCCCTGATACGTCTTCATCGTATCTACTTTTCCAAACACTTTTGCCCTTGTTTTGGACTCTAACTTGCATAATTTGAATGGAACTAACCCGGACTGACGTTGTTTTCAGCAGAATTGCCATGGTGTTATTTTTGTGCAGAAATAAAAGTTCTCGGAATGACCTGAAACTTCACGGAGAATATTTTTGGAATTAATAAAAAATACTGGCGAAAGAATCAAGGCCAGGGGCCCCACACCCTATCCACGAGGGTGGGGGCACGCCTACCCCTCTGGGCGCGCCCCCTGCCTCATGGGCCCCCTGGTGCTCCACCGACCTCAACTCCAACTCCATATATTCATGTTCGGGGAGAAAAAAATCGGAGATAAGGATTCATCACGTTTTACGATACGGTGCCGCCGCCAAGCCCTAATCTCTCTCGGGAGGGCTGATCTGGAGTCCATTCGGGGCTCTGGAGAGGGGAATCTGTCGTCATCGTCATCATCAACCTTCCTCCATCACCAATTTCATGATGCTCACCACCGTGCGTGAGTAATTCCATCGTAGGCTTGCTGGACGGTGATGGGTTGGATGAGATTTATCATGTAATCGAGTTAGTTTTGTTAGGGTTTGATCCCTAGTATCCACTATGTACGCAGATTGATGTTGCTATGACTTTGCTATGCTTAATGCTTGTCACTAGGGCCCGAGTGCCATGATTTCAGATCTGAACCTATTATGTTTTCATGAATATATGTGAGTTCTTGATCCTATTCTGGAATTCAATAGTCACCTACTATGTGTTATGATCCGGTAACCACGAAGTGACAATAATCGGGACCACTTCCGGTGATGACCTTAATTTGAGGAGTTCATGTATTCACTAAGTGTTAATGCTTTGGTCCGGTACTCTATTAAAAGGAGGCCTTAATATCCCTTAGTTTCCAATAGACCCCACTGCCACGGGAGGGTAGGACAAAATATGTCATGCAAGTTCTTTTCCATAAGCACGTATGACTATATTCAGAATACATGCCTACATTACATTGATGAACTGGAGCTAGTTCTGTGTCACCCTATGTTATAACTATTGCATGAGGAATCGCATCCGACATAATTATCCGTCACTGATCCAATGCCTACGAGCTTTTCACATATTGATCTTTGCTCAGTTACTTTTCTGTTGCCACTGTTACAATCACTACAAAATTTCTACTGTTACTTTTGCCACCTTTACTTCCATAATACTTTGCTACTAAATACTTTGCTGCAGATATTAAGTTATCCTGGTGTGGTTGAATTGACAACTCAGCTGCTAATACTTGAGAATATTCTTTGGCTCCCCTTGTGTCAAATCAATAAAATTGGGTTGAATACTCTACCCTCGAAAACTGTTTCGATCCCCTATACTTGTGGGTTATCAAGACTATTTTCTGGTGTCGTTGCCGGGGAGCATAGCTCCATTCTTTGGGTCACTTGTGATTTATATCAGTTGATCACTATGAGGAAATTGAAAGACGAGAAAACCAAAATTTATCCCTCAACTACGAGGGGGGGTAAGGAACTGTCATCTAGCTTTGCACTTGATTCTCCTTCTGTTTTGAGTAAACTTGCGACACCTAAACCTGCTTCTGCTATTAATTCTGACATGTCGCACGTTATTGATGATGCCACTTCTGCTATGCATGATGCTTATGATGAAACTACTTCTATGCTTGATAACACTGTGCCACTAGGTGAATTTCTTGATGAACAACTTGCTAGGGCTAGAGAGAATGAAATTATTGAAACTGATAATATTGATGAAAGTGATGATGAAGATTCTCCCCCTAGATATGAATTGCCTGTTGTGCGTGAGGGTTATGTTATGGATGAAGAAACTGCTAGAGACTTTCTTACTTGCAATGATAGGTATGATCTTAAGAAATTATTAGCTAAGCTGAAAGAAAAATCTTTGAATGCTAGAATGAAATATGGCCCTGCTTTTACTACTTCACCTATCTCAGACATCGATAAGGATTATGATTTCTCTGTCAATCCTGAGATAATTACTTTGGTTGAATCTGATCTTTTTTATGGCTATGAATCTGAAACTGTTGTGGCACATCTTACTAAATTAAATGATATAGCCATCCTAGTCACTAATGATGAGAAAACTCGCTACTACTATATCCTTAAGTTATTTCCGTTGTCATTAAAGGGTGATGCTAAAAAATGGTTTAATTCTCTTGATCCTGGTTGTGTGCGTAGTCCCCAGGATATGATTTATTACTTCTCTGCTAAATATTTTCCCGCTCATTAGAAACAAGCTGATTTAAGGGAAATATATAATTTTGTGCAAATTGAAGAAGAAAGTCTCCCACAAGCTTGGGGGAGGCTTCTCCAATTACTTAATGCTTTGCCTGATCATCCTCTCAAGAAAAATGAAATACTTGATATCTTTTATAATGGATTAACCGATGCTTCCAAAGACCACCTGGATAGTTGTGTTGGTTGTATTTTCAGGGAAAGAACTGTTGATCAAGCTGAATTGCTATTGAATAATATGTTGACTAATGAAAATAATTGGACACTTCCTGAACCAACTCCTAAGCCAACTCCGAAGAAAAGGGGTATTCTATTTCTCAGTCCTGAAGGTATGCAAGAGGCAAAGAAATCTATGAAAGAAAAGGGTATTAAAGCTGATGATGTTAAGAATTTACCTCCTATTGAAGAAATACATGGTCTTAATTTGCCGCCTGTTGAAGAAATACATAGCCTTGATAACCCAACACAGGTAGTAAAGGTGATATCCCTCGTTATAAGTCTGCTAGCCAATGCTTAGATGAGTTTGATAATTTTATTGTTAAACAAGAAAACTTCAATGCTTATGTTGCCAGACAATTGAAACACAATGCTTATATGATTGAACACTTGAGTGATTATATGTCTAGAGTTAAAGGTGAACTCAAACTTATTAGTAAACATGCTTCTATGGTTACCACTCAAGTAGAACAAGTGCTTAAAGCTCAAAATGATTTGCTCAATGAATTAAATAATAAGAAGAATGATAATGATGTTAGAGTTATGACTAGAGGGGGTAAAATGACTCAGGAACCTTTGTATCCTGAGGGCCACCCTAAGAGAATTGAGCAAGATTCTCAGAGAACTAATGTTGATGCACCTAGCCCTTCTAAGAGAAAGAAAAAGAAAAATGATAGGACTTTGCATGCTTCTAGTGAACCTGTTGTTGACACACCTGAGAATCCCAATGATATTTCTATTTCAGATGTTGAAACACAATCTGGTAATGAACATGAACCTAGTGATAATGTTAATGGTGATGTTCATCTTGATGCTCAACCTAGCAATGATAATGATGTAGGGATTGAACCTGCTGTTGATCTTGATAACCCACAATCAAAGAATCAACGTTATGATAAGAGAGACTTTGTTGCTAGGAAGCACGGTAAAGAAAGAGAACCATGGGTTCAGAAACCCATGCCTTTTCTGAAGGAAATATGCCATAGAGGCAATAATAAAGTTATTATTTATTTCCTTATATCATGATAAATGTTTATTATTCATGCTAGAATTGTATTAACCGGAAACATAATACATGTGTGAATACATAGACAAACAGAGTGTCACTAGTATGCCTCTACTTGACTAGCTCGTTGATCAAAGATGGTTAAGTTTCCTAACCATTGACATGGGTTGTCATTTGATTAATGGGATCACATCATTAGGAGAATGATGTGATTGACTTGACCCATTCCGTTAGCTTAGCACTCGATCATTTAGTATGTTGCTATTGCTTTCTTCATGACTTATACATGTTCCTATGACTATGAGATTATGAAAGTCCCGTTTACCGGAGGAACACTTTGTGTGCTACCAAACGTCACAATGTAACTGGGTGATTATAAAGGTGCTCTACAGGTGTCTCCGAAGGTACTTGTTGGGTTGGCGTATTTCGAGATTAGGATTTGTCACTCTGATTGTCGGAGAGGTATCCTGGGCCCTCTCGGTAATGCACATCACTTAAGCCTTGCAAGCATTGCAACTAATGAGTTAGTTGCGAGATGATGTATTACGGAACGAGTAAAGAGACTTGCCGATAACGAGATTGAACTAGGTATTGAGATACCGACGATCGAATCTCGGGCAAGTAACATACCGATGACAAAGGGAACAACGTATGTTGTTATGTGGTCTGACCGATAAAGATCTTCATAGAATATGTGGGAGCCAATATGAGCATCCAGGTTCCACTATTGGTTATTGACCGGAGACGTGTCTCGGTCATGTCTACATAGTTCTCGAACTCGTAGACCGCACGCTTAATGTTTCAATGACAGTTAATGAGTTTATATGTTTTGATGTACTGAAGGTTGTTCGGAGTCCCGGATGTGATCACGGACATGACGAGGAGTCTCGAAATGGTCGAGACATGAAGATTGATATATTGGAAGCCTATGTTTGGATATCAGAAGTGTTCCGAGTGCAATCGGGATTTTACCGGAGTACCGAGGGGTTACCGGAACCCCCGGGGGCTTAATGGGCCATAGTGGGCCTTAGTGGAGAAGAGGAGAGGTGGCCAGGGCAGGGCCGCGCGCCCCTCCCCCCTAGTCCGAATAGGACAAGGAGAGGGGGGCGGTGCCCCCCCTTTCCTTCCTCTCTCCCTCCTCTTCCCGCCCCCACTCCTAGTCCAAAAAGGAAAAAGGAGGGAGTCCTACTCCCAGTGGGAGTAGGACTCCTCCTGGTGCGCCCCTCCTAGCCGGCCGCACCTCCCCCCTTGCTCCTTTATATACGGGGGCAGGGGGCACCATAGAGACACAATAATTGATCGTTTGATCTTTTAGCCGTGTGCGGTGCCCCTCTCCACCATAGTCCACCTCGATAATCAGAAGCGGTGCTTAGGCGAAGCCTGCGCCGGTAGAACATCATCATTGTCACCACGCCGTCGTGTTGACGAAACTCTCCCTCAACACTCGGCTGGATCGGAGTTCGAGGGACGTCATCGGGCTGAACGTGTGCTGAACTCGGAGGTGTCGTGCGTTCGGTACTTGATCGGTCGGATCGTGAAGATGTACGACTACATCAACCGCGTTGTGCTAATGCTTCCGCTTTCGGTCTACGAGGATACGTAGACAACACTCTCCCCTCTCGTTGCTATGCATCACCATGATCTTGCGTGTGCGTAGGAATTTTTTTGAAATTACCACGTTCCCCAACAGAGGCATCCGAGCCTGGTTTTATGCGTAGATGTCATATGCACGAGTAGAACACAAGTGAGTTGTGGGCGATATAAGTCATACTGCTTACCAGCATGTCATACTTTGGTTTGGCGGTATTGTTGGATGAAGTGGCCCGGACTGACATTACGCGTACGCTTACGCGAGACTGGTTCTACCGACGTGTTTTGCACACAGGTGGCTGCCGGGTGTCAGTTTCTCCAACTTTAGTTGAACCGAGTATGGCTACGCCCGGTCCTTGCGAAGGTTAAAACAACACCAACTTGACAAACTATCGTTGTGGTTTTGATGCGTAGGTAAGAACGGTTCTTGCTAAGCCCGTAGCAGCCACGTAAAATTTGCAACAACAAAGTAGAGGACGCCTAACTTGTTTTTGCAGGGCATGTTGTGATGTGATATGGTCAAGACATGATGCTAAATTTTATTGTATGAGATGATCATGTTTTCTAACCGAGTTATCGGCAACTGGCAGGAGCCATATGGTTGTCGCTTTATTGTATGCAATGCAATCGCCCTGTAATGCTTTACTTTATCACTAAGCGGTAGCGATAGTCGTAGACGCATATGATTGGCGAGACGACAACGATGCAACGATGGAGATCAAGGTGTCGCGCCGGTGACGATGGTGATCATGACGGTGCTTCGGAGATGGAGATCACAAGCACAAGATGATGATGGCCATATCATATCACTTATATTGATTACATGTGATGTTTATCTTTTATGCATCTTATCTTGCTTTGATTGACGGTAGCATTATAAGATGATCCCTCACTAAATTATCAAAGTATAAGTGTTCTCCCTGAGTATGCACCGTTGCGAAAGTTCTTCGTGCCCAGACACCACGTGATGATCGGGTGTGATAAGCTCTACGTTCAAATACAACGGGTGCAAAACAGCTTGCACACGCTGGGTACTCGTGTTAAACTTGACGAGCCTAGCATATAATGTATATGTCCTCGGAACACGGAGACCGAAAGGTCGAGCACGAGTCATACAGTAGATATGATAAACATAGTGATGTTCACCGTTGAAACTACTCCATCTCACGTGATGATCGGACATGGTTTAGTTGATATGGATCATGTGATCACTTAGAGGATTAGAGGGATGTCTATCTAAGTGGGAGTTCTTAAGTAATATGATTAATTGAACTTAAATTTATCATGAACCTAGTACCTGATAGTATCTTGCTTGTCTATATTGATTGTAGATAGATGGCCCGTATTGTTGTTCCGTTGAATTTTAATGCGTTCCTTGAGAAAGCAAAGTTGAAAGATGATGGTAGCAATTACACGGACTGGGTCCAGAACTTGAGGATTATCCTCATTGTTGCACGTAAGAATTACGCCCCGGAAGCACCGCTGGGTGCCGAACTGCTTCGATCTGGCCCAGCGGCGTTAAGAACGTCTGGCGGAAGCAAAGCGATGACTACTCGATAGTTCAATGTGCCATGCTTTACGGCTTAGAACCGGGACTTCAACGACGTTTTGAACGTCATGGAGCATATGAAATGTTCCAGGAGTTGAAGTTAATATTTCAAGCAAATGCCCGGATTGAGAGATATGAAGTATCCAATAAGTTCTACAGCTGTAAGATGGAGGATAATAGTTCGCTGACAAAGATATACTCAAAATGTCTGGGTATAATAATCACTTGATTCAACTGGGAGTTAATCTTCCGGATGATAGCGTCATTGAAAGAATTCTCCAATCATTGCCACCAAGCTACAAGAGCTTCGTGATGAACTATAACATGCAAGGGATGGATAAGACGATTCCCGAGCTCTTCGCAATGCTAAAGGTTGCCGAGGTAGAAATCAAGAAGGAGCATCAAGTGTTGATAGTCAATAAGACCACCAGTTTCAAGAAAAAGGACAAAGGGAAGAAGAAGGGGAACTTCAACAAGAACAGCAAGCAAGTTGCTGCTCAGGAGAAAAACCCAAGTCTGGACCTAAGCCTGAGACTGAGTGCTTCTACTTCAAGCATCCGTCCTTTGGAAGCGGAACTGCCCCAAGTATTTGGCGGATAAGAAGGATGGCAAGGTGAACAAAGGTATATGTGATATACGTGTTATTGATGTGTACCTTACTAATGCTCGCAGAGCACACAGGTATTTGATATCGGTTACATTGCTAATATTTGCAACTTCGAAGCAGGGGCTACGGATTAAGCGAATATTGGCTAAGGACGAGGTGACGATGCGTGGGAAATGGTTCCAAAGTCGATGTGATCGCTGGTCGGCACCCTACCTCTACATCTACCTTCGGATTAGTATTAGACCTAAATAATTGTTATTTGGTGCCGGCGTTGAGCATGAACATTATATCTGGATCTCGTTTAATGCGAGACGGTTATTCATTTAAATCGAGAGAATAATGGTTGTTCTATTTATATGAGTAATATCTTTTATGGTCATGCACCCTTGAAGAGTGGTCTATTTTTGTTGAATCTCGATAGTAGTGATACACATATTCATAATATTGAAGCCAAAAATGCAGAGTTGATAATGATAGTGCAACTTATTTGTGGCACTGCCGTTTAGGTCATATCGGTGTAAAGCGCATGAAGAAACTCCATACAGATGGACTTTTGGAACCACTTGATTATGAATCACTTGGTACTTGCGAACCGTGCCTCATGGGCAAGATGACTAAAAGGCCGTTTGCTACCTCTTGAGCACTGCGTTGGATTTTCTTGAAGAGGAAAGGGTGATGCAACAGAGTAGAGTAAGTATTTCCCTCAGTTTTTGAGAACCAAGGTATCAATCCAGTAGGAGGCTACACACAAGTCCCTCGTACCTACACAAAACAAATAGCTCCACGCAACCAACGCGATTAGGGGTTGTCAATCCCTTCACAAATACTTACTTAGAGTGAGATCTGA
The DNA here is from genome assembly GCA_021605145.1 of Aegilops bicornis. Taxonomy (NCBI): domain Eukaryota; kingdom Viridiplantae; phylum Streptophyta; class Magnoliopsida; order Poales; family Poaceae; genus Aegilops; species Aegilops bicornis. The sequence goes on along the minus strand of CM038675.1, from coordinate 376,205,823 downwards.
TAGAGATGATAGATAATATTTTTGGTATTTTTGGTATAAAGATGCAAAGTAAAATAAAAGGCAAAGTAAAAAAGCAAAGTAATAATAAAGTGATGGAAGATTGATATGATGAGAATAGACCTGGGGGCCATAGATTTCACTAGTGGCTTCTCTCAAGAGCATAAGTATTCTACGGTGGGTGAACAAATTACTGTTGAGCAATTGATGAATTGAGCATAGTTATGAGAATATCTAGGTATGATCATGTATATAGGCATCACGCTCAAACAAGTAGACCGACTCACCTGCATCTACTACTATTACTCCACTAAATCGACCGCTATCCAAAGCATGCATCTAGAGTATTAAGTTCAAGAAAACAGAGTAACGCCTTAAGCAAGATGACATGATGTAGAGGGATAAATTCATGCAATATGATAAAAACCCCATCTTGTTATCCTCGATGGCAAAAATACAATACGTGCCTTGCTGCCCCTACTGTCACTGGGAAAGGACACCGCAAGATTGAACCCAAAGCTAAGCACTTCTCCCATTGCAAGAAAGACCAATCTAGTAGGCCAAACCAAACTATTAATTCGAAGAGACTTGCAAAGATAACCAATCATACATAAAAGTATTCAGAGAAGATTCAAATATTGTTCATAGATAAACTTGATCATAAACCCACAATTCATCGGTCTCAACAAACACACCGCAAAAAGAAGATTACATCAAATAGATCTCCACGAGAGAGGGGAGAATATTGTATTGAGATCCAAAAAGAGAGAAGAAGCCATCTAGCTACTAACTATGGACCCGAAGGTCTGAGGTAAACTACTCACACTTCATCGGTGGGGCTATGGTGATGATGTAGAATCCCTCCGTGGTGGATTCCCCTTCCCATGGAGTTCTAACAGGCCCCAAGATGGGATCTCGTGGATCTGAGAAGGTTGCGGCGGTGGAATTAGGTTTTTGGCTCCAGATTCCGATCGCTTGGGGGTAATGAGGTATATATAGGAGGAAGGAGTACGTCGGTGGAGTTAAGGGGGGCCCACGAGGTGGGGGCGCCTAGGGGGGCGCCCACCCTCATGGCCACCTACTTTCTTTCTTGACGGGGTCCAAGTCTCTGGATCATATTCGGTGAGAAAATCACGTTCCCGAAGGTTTCATTCCGTTTGGACTCCGTTTGATATTCCGTTTCTTCGAAACACTAAAATAGGCAAAAAAACAGCAATTCTGGGCTGGGCCTCTAGTTAATAGGTTAGTCCCAAAAGTAATATAAAAGTGGAAAATAAAGCCCAATATGGTCCAAAATAGTAGATAATATAGCATGGAGCAATAAAAATTATAGATACGTTGGAGACGTATCAGGCATCCCCAAGCTTAATTCCTGCTCGTCCTCGAGTAGGTAAATGATAAAAAGAATTTTCGATGCGGAGTGCTACTTGGCATAATTTCAATGTAATTCTTTTTAATTGTGGCATGAATATTCAGATCCGAAAGATTCAAGACAGAAGTTCGTATTGACATAAATATAATAATACTTCAAGCATACTAACTAAGCAATTGTGTCATCTCAAAATAACATGGCCAAAGAAAGCTCATCCCTAAAAAATCATATAGTTTAGTCATGCTCCATTTTTGTCACACAAGAATGCTCTCATCATGCACAACCCCGATGACAAGCCAAGCAATTGTTTCATACTTTAATAATCTCAAACTTTATAAACCTTCACACAATACATGAGCGTGAGCCATGGATATAGCACTATGGGTGGAATAGATGATGGGGGTTATGTGGAGAAGACAAAAAAGGAGAAACTCTCACATCAACGAGACTAATCAATGGGCTATGGAGATGCCCATCGATTGATGTTAATGCAAGGAGTAGGGATTGCCATGCAACGGATGCACTAGAGCTATAAATGTATGAAAGCTCAACAAAAGAAACTAAGAGTGTGTGCATCCAACTTGCTTGCTCACGAAGACCTAGGGCATTTGAGGAAGCCCATCGTTGGAATATACAAGCCAAGTTCTATAATGAAAAATTCCCACTAGTATATGAAAATGACAAAGCAAGAGACTCTCTATCATGAATATTATGGTGCTACTTTGAAGCACAAGTGTGGAAAAAAAGGATAGTAGCATTGCCCCTTTTTATTTTTATACTTTTTTGGGCCTTCTTTTTTTCTTTGGCCTTTCTCTTTTTTTGGGACAATGCTCTATTAAACAATGATCATCACACTTCTATTTATTTACAACTCAATGATTACAACTCGATACTAGAACAAAGTATGACTCTATATAAATGCCTCCGGCGGTGTACCGGGATATCCAATGAATTAAGAGTGACATGTATGAAAGAATTATGAATGGTGGCTTTGCCACGAATACTATGTCAACTACATGATCATGCTAGCAATATGACAATGATGAAAGTGTCATGATGAACGGAATGGTGGAAAGTTGCATGGCAATATATCTCGTAATGGCTATGGAAATGCCATAATAGGTAGGTATGGTGGCTGTTTTGAGGAAGATATAAGGAGGTTTATGTGCGAAAGAGCGTATCATATCACGGGGTTTGGATGCACCGGCGAAGTTTGCATCAACTCTCAATGTGAGAAAGGGCAATGCACAGTTATGAAGAGGCTAGCAATGATGGAAGGGTGAGAGTGCGTATAATCCATGGACTCAACATTAGTCATAAAGAACTCATATACTTATTGCAAAAATCTACAAGCCATCAAAAACCAAAGCACTACGCGCATGCTCCTAGGGGGATAGATTGGTAGGAAAAGACCATCGCTCGTCCCAGACCGCCACTCATAAGGAGGAAAAATCAAATAACACCTCATGTTTCAAATTTGTTACATAACGTTTACCATACGTGCATGCTAGGGGACTTGCAAACTTCAACACAAGCATTTCTCAATTTCACAACTACTCAACTAGCACGACTTTGATATTATCACCTCCATATATCAAAACAATCATCAAGCATCAAACTTTTCTTAGTATTCAACGCACTCAAAAGAAATTTTTACAAATCTTGAATACCAAGCATATTAAGATTTTTAAGCAAATTACCATGCTATTTAAGACTCTCAAAATAATCTAAGTGAAGCATGAGAGATCAATAGTTTCTATAAAACAAATCCACCACCATGCTCTAAAAGATATAAGTGAGGCACTAGAGCAAAACTATAAATCTCAAAAGATATAAGTGAAGCACTAGAGCAAAACTATAAAGCTCAAAAGATATAAGTGAAGCACTAGAGCAAAACTATAAAGCTCAAAAGATATAAGTGAAGCACATAGAGTATTCTAACATATTCCAATTCATGTGTGGCTCTCTCAAAAGGTGTGTACTGCAAGGATGATTGTGGTAAACTAAAAAGCAAAGACTCAAATCATACAAGACGCTCCAAGCAAAACACATATCATGTGGTGAATAAAAATATAGCTCCAAGTAAAGTTACCGATGGAAGTAGATGAAAGAGGGGATGCCTTCCGGGGGCATCCCCAAGCTTTAACTTTTTGGTGTCCATAGATTATCTTGGGGGTGACATGGGCATCCCCAAGCTTAGGCTCTTGCCACTCCTTGTTCTATAATCCATCAAATGATTTCACCCAAACTTGAAAACTTCACAACACAAAACTCAACAGAAATCTCGTGAGCTCCGTTAGCGAAAGAAAACAAAAGACCACTTCAAGGTACTGTAATGAACTCATTCTTTATTTATATTGGTGTTAAACCTACAGTATTCCAACTTCTCTATGGTTTATAAGCTATTTTACTAGCCATAGACTCATCAAAATAAGCAAACAACACGTGAAAAACAGAATCTGTCAAAAACAGAACAATCTGTAGTAATCTGTAACTAACGAAAACTTCTGGAACTCCAAAATATCAGCCAAAATAGTAAGACCTAGGCAATTTGTTTATTGATCATTAGCAATTGGAATCACTATTTTATCACGTTCTGGTGATTTTTAACAATTGTTTTTGTGAACAGAAAGTTTCTGGAAATTACAATAAGATCAAATAACTATCATCCAAGAAGATCCTATAGGTTTAACTTGGCACAAACACTAATTAAAACATAAAAACACATATAAACAGAAGGTAGATGGATTATATATTCCTAAACAGAAACAAAAAGCAAAAAAAACTAAAATAAAATTGGGTTGCCTCCCAACAAGCGCTATCGTTTAACGCCCTTAGCTAGGCATAAAGCAAGGATAGATCTAGGTATTGCCATCTTTGGTAGGCAATTCTTCAATGAGGCATCTATCTTCCTTAGGATTTTCTTTATTTTTAGTAATTATCAAACTTTTAGGCACAAGATCGAAAAATTTATTTGTAGCAAATGGTTCCTTAATGATAGCAAAAAGGTTGGGATGAATACTTATAGATTTAAGATCCGCAGTTTCCTTACTAGAGGATTCACCCTTATTTTTAGGAACATACATAAGTTTGGCAACTTTAGTGGGAGGACTAGGAGTATTTCTTACGGAAGAAAAAGCGGTTCCCAAATTGGTAATGATACTCTCAAGTTTATCGATTCTTGTAGAATCTAGATTTATTCTCTCATTAACTATGGGTTCCTTCTCCTTAATATTTTTCAAAGTTACTCCTACCTTAGATCCATATTGTGTAATTTGGTTGTGGATCTTTTTATCTAGATTCTCAATTAACTCTACGGTAGCAACTTTGTTTTCAATAATTTCTAGTCTTTGCATTACGTGTTCCAAAGTTAACATAGTTCCATTAACCAAAAGAGGGGGTGAGCCAAACAAATATATCATAGCATTATAAGAATCAAAAGTATGGCTACCCAACAAATTCCCTCCGGTAATGGTATCAAGGATATATCTATACCAAGGACTAGCACCTACATAAAAATTGCGAAGAAGAATTGAAGTAGATTGCTTCCTGGTAGATCTATTTTGAGCATTGAAAATTCTATACCAAGCATCCTTCAAATTTTCTCCTCCCTTTGCTTAAAATTTAGAACTTCATTCTCGGAAGATAACGGAGGAGATAGAGGACTGGCCATGACAACAGCCAAGCGGGAAAAAGGCAAACGGAAAAGAGAGGGCGAATAAAACGGCAAGGGTGAAGTGGGTAAGAGGAAAACGAGAGGCAAGTGGCAAATAATGTAATGCGAGAGATAAGGGATTGTGATGGGTACTTGGTATGTTGACTTTTGCGTAGACCTCCCCGGCAACGGCACCAGAAATCTTCCTGTTACCTCTTGAGCACTGCGTTGGATTTCCTTGAAGAGGAAAGGGTGATGCAGCAGAGTAGAGTAAGTATTTCCATCAGTTTTTGAGAACCAAGGTATCAATCCAGTAGGAGGCTAAGGACGAGGTGACGATGCGCGTGGGAAATGGTTCCAAAGTCGATGTGATCGCGGTCGGCACGCTACCTCTACATCTACCTTCGGGATTAGTATTAGACCTAAATAATTATTATTTGGTGCCAGCGTTGAGTATGAACATTATATCTAGATCTTGTTTGATGCGAGACAGTTATTCATTTAAATCAGAGAATAATGGTTGTTCTATTTATATGAGTAATATCTTTTATGGTCATGCACCCTTGAAGAGTGGTCTATTTTTGCTGAATCTCGATAGTAGTGATACACATATTCACAATATTGAAGCCAAAAGATGCAGAGTTGATAATGATAGTGCAACTTATTTGTGGCACTGCCGTTTAGGTCATATCGGTGTAAAGCGCATGAAGAAACTCCATACTGATGGACTTTTGGAACCACTTGATTATGAATCACTTGGTACTTGTGAACCGTGCCTCATGGGCAAGATGACTAAAACGGCGTTTGCTACCTCTTGAGCACTGCGTTGGATTTCCTTGAAGAGGAAAGGGTGATGCAGCAGAGTAGAGTAAGTATTTCCCTCAGTTTTTGAGAACCAAGGTATCAATCCAGTAGGAGGCTACACGCAAGTCCCTCGTACCTACACAAAACAAATAGATCCATGCAACCAACACGATTAGGGGTTGTCAATCCCTTCACAGTCACATACGAGAGTGAGATCTGATAGAGATGATAGATAATATTTTTGGTATTTTTGGTATAAAGATGCAAATAAAATAAAAGGCAAAGTAAAAAAGCAAAGTAATAATAAAGTGATGGAAGATTGATATGATGAGAATAGACCCGGGGCCATAGATTTCACTAGTGGCTTCTCTCAAGAGCATAAGTATTCTGATTGGGTGAACAAATTACTGTTGAGTAATTGATGAATTGAGCATAGTTATGAGAATATCTAGGTATGATCATGTATATAGGCATCACGTCCAGAGACAACTAGACCGACTCACTTTTGCATCTACTACTATTACTCCACTCATCATTGCTATCCGGCATGCATCTAGAGTATTAAGTTAAAAGCAGATAGCATGTAAGCAAGATGACATGATGTAGAGGATAAATTCATGCAATATGATAAAACCCCATCTTGTTATCCTCAATGGCAACAATAAAATCGTGCCTTGCTGCCCCTCATCCTTTGGGAAAGGACACATAAGATTGAACCCAAAGCTAAGCACTTCTCCCATTGCAAGAAAAACCAATCTAGTAGGCCAAACCAAACTGATAATTTAAAGAGACTTGCAAAGATAACCAATCATACATAAAAGAATTCAGAGAAGATTCAAATATTGTTCATAGATAAACTTGATCATAAACCCACAATTCATCGGTCTCAACAAACACACCGCAAAAAGAAGATTACATCGAATAGATCTCCACAAGAGAGGGGGAGAACATTGTATTGAGATCCAAAAAGAGAGAAGAAGCCATCTAGCTACTAACTATGGACCCGAAGGTCTGAGGTAAACTACTCACACTCCCCCTCTCTCGTGGAGATCTATTCGATGTAATCTTCTTTTTGCGGTGTGTTTGTTGAGACCGATGAATTGTGGGTTTATGATCAAGTCTATCTACGAATAATATTTGAATCTTCTCTGAATTCTTTTATGTATGATTGGTTATCTTTGCAAGTCTCTTCGAATTATCAGTTTGGTTTGGCCTACTAGATTGGTTTTTCTTGCAAAGGGAGAAGTGCTTAGCTTTGGGTTCGATCTTATGTGTCCTTTCCCAAAGGATGTAAGGGCAGCAAGGCACGATTGTATCGCCATCGAGGATAACAAGATGGGGTTTTTATCATATTGCATGAATTTATCCTCTACATCATGTCATCTTGCTCAAGGCGTTACTGCTTTTTAACTTAATACTCGAGATGCATGCCGGATAGCGGTCGATGAGTGGAGTAATAGTAGTAGATGCAGTGTGAGGCGGTCTACTTGTCTCGACATGATTCCTATATACATGATCATACCTAGATATTCTCATAACTATGCTCAATTCTCCAATTGCTCAACAGTAATTTGTTCACCCAATCAGAGAATACTTATGCTCTTGAGAGAAGCCACTAGTGAAACCCATGGCCCCGGGTCTATTCTCATCATATCAATCTCCATCACTTTATTATTGCTTTGCTTTTTACTTTTCCTTTTACTTTTCACTTTGCATCTCTATATCAAAAATACCAAAAATATTATCTATCATCTCTATCAGATCTCACTCTCGTAAGTGACCGTGAAGGGATTGACAGCCCCTAATCGCGTTGGTTGCGAGGAGCTATTGTTTTTGTGTAGGTACGAGGAACTTGCGTGTAGCCTCCTACTAGATTGCTACCTTGGTTCTCAAAAACCGAGGGAAATACTTACGCTACTTTGCTGCATCATCCTCTCCTCTTCGGGCAAATCCAACGCAGTGCTCAAGAGGTAGAAGTTATTGACCGGAGACATGTCTTGGTCATGTCTACATAGTTCTCAAACCCGTAGGGTCCGCACGCTTAAAGTTCGATGACGGTTATATTATGAATTTATGTGGTTTGATGTACCGAAGGTAGTTCGGAGTCCCGGATGAGATTGGGGACATGACGAGGAGTCTCGAAGTGGTCGAGACGTAAAGATCGATATATTGGACGACTATATTCGGAAATCGGAAAGGTTCCAAGTGATTCGGGTATTTTTTGGAGTACCGGAAAGTTACGGGAATTCGCCGGGGAGTATATGAGCCTTATTGGGCTTTAGGGGAAAGAGAGAGGAGAGGTTGCGCGCCCCCCAAGGCCTAGTCCGAATTGGACTAGGGGGAGGGGCTGCGCCCCCTCCTTCCTTCTCTTCTCTCTTCTCTTTCCTTGACTCCTACTCCTACTACTTGGAAGGGGGGGGATCCTACTCCCGGTGGGAGTAGGACTCCTCCAGGGCGCGCCATAGGGGCCGGCCCTCTCCCCCTCTTCCACTCCTTTATATACGTGGCCAGGTGGCACCCCATAGACACAACAATTGATCCCTTGGATCTCTTAGCCGTGTGCGGTGCCCCCCTCCACCATAATCCACCTCTAATATCAGAAGCGGTGCTTAGGCGAAGCCCTGCGTCGGTAGAACATCATCATCGTCACCACGCCGTCGTGCTGACGGAACTGTTCCTCAAAGCTCGGCTGGGTCGGAGTTCGAGGGATGACATCGAGTTGAACGTGTGCTGAACTCGGAGGTGCCGTGCGTTCGGTACTTGATCGGTCGGATCATGAAGACGTACGACTACATCAACCGCGTTGTGCTAACGCTTCCGCTTTCGGTCTACGAGGGTACGTGGACACACTCTCCCCTCTAGTTGCTATGCATCACCATGATCTTGCGTGTGCATAGGAATTTTTTTGAAATTACTACGTTCCCCAACAGTGGCATCCGAGCCAGGTTTTATGCGTAGATGTTATATGCACGAGTAGACACAAGTGAGTTGTGGGCGATACAAGTCATACTGCTTACCAAAGATGCCATACTTTGGTTCAAGAAGTATTGTTGGATGAAGCGGCCACGACCGACATTACGCCAGACGCTTACGCGAGACCGGTTCTACCGACGTACTTTGCACACGGTGGTGGCGGGTGTCAGTTTCTCCAACTTTAGTTGAACCGAGTGTGGCTACGCCCGATCCTTGAGAAGGTTAAAACAACACTAACTTGACGAACTATCGTTGTGGTTTTGATGCGTAGGTAAGAACGGTTCTTGCTCAGCCCATAGCAGCCACGTAAAACTTGCAACAACAAAGTAGAGGGCGTCTAACTTGTTTTTGGCAGGACATGTTGTGATGTGATATGGTCAAGACGTGATGAGATATAAGTTGTTGTATGAGATGATCATGTTTTGTTGAAGTTATCGAATCGCGAAGCCTTATGGTTGTCTCTTTATTGCATAAGATGCAAGCGCCAAATAATTGCTTTATTTTATCGCTATGAGATAGCAATAGTTGCAAGAGCAATAGTTGGCGAGACGACCATGTGGCGACACATTGATATAGATCAAGATGATGGAGATCATGGTGTCATGTCGGTGACGATAGAGATCATGACGGTACTTTGGAGATGGAGATCAAAGGTGCAAGATGATCATTGCCATATCATGTCACATATTTTGATTGCATATGATGTTTATCTTTTATACATCTTATTTTGCTTAGTTCGGCGGTAGCTTTATAAGATGGTCCCTTACTAAAATTTCAAGGTATAAGTGTTCTCCCTGAGTATGCACCGTTGCGAAAGTTCTTCGTGCTGAGACACCACGTGATGATCGGGTGTGATAAGCTCTAAGTTCAAATACAACGGGTGCAAGACAGTTTTGCACACGCGGAATACTCAGGTTAAACTTGACGAGTCTAGCATATGCAGATATGGCCTCGGAACACTGGAGACCGAAAGGTCGAGCATGAATCATATAGTAGATAGGATCAACATAGTGATGTTCACCATTGGAAACTACTCCATCTCACGTGATGATCGGACATGGTTTAGTTGATTTGGATCACGTGATCACTTAGATGATTAGAGGGATGTCTATCTAAGTTGGAGTTCTTAAGTAATATGATTAATTGAACTTTAATTTATCATGAACTTAGTCCTGATAGTATTTTGCAAATAATGTTGTAGATCAATAGCTCGCGTTGTTGCTTCCCTATGTTTTATATATGTTCCTAGAGAAAACTAAGTTGAAAGATGATAGTAGCAATGATACGGACTGGGCCCGTGATCTGAGGTTTATCCTCATTCTTGCACGTAAAATTATGTCCTTGATGCACCGCTAGGTAACAAACCTATTGCAAGAGCAGATGCAGATGTTATGAACGTTTGGATAGCTCAAAATGATGACTACTTGATAGTTTAGTGCACCATGCTTAACGGCTTAGAATCGGGATTTCAAAAATGTTTTGAACGCCACGGAGCATATAAGATGTTCCAAGAGTTGAAATTGGTACTTCATACTCATGCCCGTGTCGAGAGGTATGAGACCTCGACAAAGATTTCTTTGCCTACAAGATGGAGGAGAATTGCTCAGCTAGTGAGCATGTGCTCATAATTTCTGAGTACTACAATCACTTGAATCAAGTGGGAGTTAATCTTCCAGATAAGATAGTGATTGACAGAGTTCTCTAGTCACTACCACCAAGTTACTAGAACTTCGTGATGAACTATAATATGCAAGGGATAAGCGGAAACGATTCCCAAGCTCTTCGTGATGTTGAAATTGACGAAGGTAGAAATCAAGAAAAGCATCAAGTGTTGATGGTTAACAAGACCACTAGTTTCAAGAAAAGGGCAAAGGGAAGAAGGGGAACTTCAATAATAACGGCAAGCAAGTTGCTGCTCAAGTGAAGAAACCCAAGTCTGGACCTAAGCCTGAGACTAAGTGCTTCTACTGCAAAGGGACTAGTCACTGGAAGTGGAACTGCCCCAAGTATTTGGCGGATAAGAAGGATGGCAAAGTGAACAAAGGTATATTTCATATACAGATTATTGATGTGTATTTTACTAGTGTTCGTAGTAACCCCTCGGTATTTGATAATCGGTTCGCCATTAAGAGTAGTAACTCGAAACAGGAGTTGCAGAATGAACAGAGACTAGTTAAGGGTGAAGTGACGGTGTGTGTTGGAAGTGGTTCCAAGATTGATATGATCATCATCACACGCTCCCTACACTTTCAGGATTAGTGTTGAACCTAAATAGGTGTTATTTGGTGTTTGCGTTGAGCATGAATATGATTTGATCATGTTTATTGCAATACGGTTATTCATTTAAGTTAGAGAATAATTGATGTTCTATTTACATGAATAAAACCTTCTATGGTCATACACCCAATGAAAATGGTTTGTTGGATCTCGATCGTAGTGATACACATATTCATAATATTGCAGCCAAAAGATGCAAAGTTAATAATGATAGTGCAACTCATTTGTGGCACTACCGTTTAGGTCATATTGGTGTAAAGCGCATGACGAAACTCCATGCTGATGGGATTTTGCAATCACTTGATTATGAATCACTTGATGCTTGCGAACCATGCCTTATGGGCAAGATGACTAAAGACTCGCTTCTCCGTAACAATGGAGCGAGCAACTGACTTATTGGAAATAATACATACTGATGTATGATGATTGTTGAGGCTCACGGCGGGTATCGTTATTTTCTGACCTTCACAGATGATTTGAGCATATATGGGTATATCTACTTAATGAAACATAAGTGTGAAACATTTGAAAAGTTCAAAGAATTTTAGAGTGAACTGGAAAATCATCTAACAAGAAAATAAAGTTTCTATGATCTGATCGTGGAGGAGAATATTTGAGTTACGAGTTTGGTCTTCATTTGAAACAACGCGGAATAGTTTCGCAACTCACGCCACCCGGAACACCACAGCGTAATGGTGTGTCCGAACATCGTAATCGTACTTTACTAGACATGGTGCGATCTATGATGTCTCTTACCGATCTACCACTATCGTTTTGGGTTTAGGCATTAGAGACAGCTGCATTCACGTAAAAAAGGGCACCATATAAATCCGTTGAGACGACACCGTATGAATTGTGGTTTGGCAAGAAACCAAAGTTGTCGTTTCTTAAAAGTTTGGAGTTGCGATGCTTATAAGAAAAAGTTTCATCCTGATAAGCTCAAACCCAAATCGGAGAAATGTGTCTTCATAGGATACCCAAAGGAGACAGTTGGGTACACCTTCTATCACAGATCCGAAGGCAAGACATTCGTTGCCAAGAATGGATCCTTTCTAGAGAAGGAGTTTCTCTCGAAAGAAGTGAGTGGGAGGAAAGTAGACTAGATGAGGTAAATGTACCTACTCCCTTATTGGAAAATAGTTCATCACAGAAACCGGTTCATGTGACGTCTATACCAATTAGTGAGGAAGTTAATGATGATGATCATGAAACTTCAGATCAAGTTGCTACTGAACCTCGTAGGTCAACCAGAGTAAGATCCGCACCAGAGTGGTACGGTAATCCTGTTCTGGAGGTTATGTTACTAGACCATGACAAACCTATGAACTATGAAGAAGCGATGGTGAGCCCAGATTCCGCAAAATGGCTTGAGGCCATGAAATCTGAGATGGGATCCATGTATGAGAACAAAGTGTGGACTTTGGTTGACTTGCCCGATGATCGGCAAGCCATTGAGAATAAATGGATCTTCAAGAAGAAGACGGACGACGGTAATGTTACTATCTATAAAGCTCGACTTGTTGCAAAAGGTTTTCGACAAGTTCAAGGGATTGACTACGATGAGACTTTCTCACCTGTAGCGATGCTTAAGTCTGTTCGAATCATGTTAGCAATTGCCGCATTTTATGATTATGAAATTTGGCAAATGGATGTAAAAACTGCATTCCTGAATGGATTTCTGGAAGAAGAGTTGTATATGATGCAACTGGAAGGTTTTGTCGATCCAAAGGGAGCTAATAAAGTGTGCAAGCTCCAGCGATCCATTTATGGACTGGTGCAAGCCTCTCGGAGTTGGAATAAATGCTTTGATAGTGTGATCAAAGCATATGGGTTTATCTGAGACTTTTGGAGAAGCTTTGTATTTACAAGAAAGTGCGTGGGAGCTCAAGAGCATTTCTAATATTATATGTGGATGACATATTGCTGATTGGAAATGATATAGAATTTCTGGATAGCATAAAGGGATACTTGAATAAGAGTTTTTCAATGACGGACCTCGGTGAAGCTGCTTATATATTGGGCATCAAGATCTATAGAGATAGATCAAGACGCTTGATAAGTATTTTCAATGAGTACAAACCTTGACAAGATTTTGAAATAGTTCAAAATGGAACAGTCAAAGAAAGAGTTCTTGCCTGTGTTGCAAGGTGTGAAATTGAGTAAGACTCAAAGCCCGACCACGACAGAAGATAGAAAGAGAATGAAAGTCATTCCCTATGCCGCAGCCATAGGTTCTATAAATTATGACATGCTGTGTACCAAGTCTATTGTATACCCTACACTGATTTTGGCATGGGAGTACAATAGTGATCTAGGAGTAGATCATCGGACAACGGTCAAAATTATCCTTAGTGGAATAAGGATATGTTTCTCGATTATGGAGGTGACAAAAGGTTCGTCATAAAGAGTTACGTCGATGCAAGCTTTGACACTGATCCGGATGACTCTAAGTCTCGATCTAGATACATATTGGAAGTGGGAGCAATTAGCTAGAGTAGCTCCGTGTAGAGCATTGTTGACATAGAAATTTGCAAAATACATATGGATCTGAATATGGCGTACCGATTGACTAAACTTCTCTCACAAGCAAAACATGATCACACCTTAGTACTCTTTGTGTGTTAATCACATAGCAATGTGAACTAGATTATTGACTCTAGTAAAACCCTTTGGGTGTTGGTCACATGACGATGTGAACTATGGGTGTTAATCACATGGTGATGTGAACTATTGATGTTAAATCACATGGCGATGTGATCTAGATTATTGACTCTAGTGCAAGTGGGAGACTGAAGGAAATATGCCCTAGAGGCAATAATAAAGTTATTATTTATTTCCTTATTTCATGATAAATGTTTATTATTCATGCTAGAATTGTATTAATTGGAAACATGATACATGTGTGAATACATAGACAAACAGAGTGTCACTAGTATGCCTCTACTTGACTAGCTCGTTAATCAAAGATGGTTAAGTTTCCTAGCCATAGACATGAGTTGTCATTTGATTAACGGGATCACATCATTAGGATAATGATGTGATTGACTTGACCCATTCCGTTAGCTTAGCACACGATCGTTTAGTATTCTGCTATTGCTTTCTTCATGACTTATACATGTTCCTATGACTATGAGATTATGCAACTCCCGTTTACCGGAGGAACACTTTGTGTGCTACCAAACGTCACAACGAATCGGGTGATTATAAAGGTGCTCTACAGTGTCTCCAAAGGTACTTGTTGGGTTGGCGTATTTTGAGATTAGGATTTGTCACTCCGATTGTCGCAGAGGTATCTCTGGGCCCACTCGGTAATGCACATCACTATAAGCCTTGCAAGCATTGCAACTAATGAGTTAGTTGCGGGATGATGTATTACAGAATGAGTAAAGAGACTTGCCAGTAACGAGATTGAACTAGGTATTGAGATACCGATGATCGAATCTCGGGCAAGTAACATTACGATGACAAAGGGAACAACGTATGTTGTTATGCGGTTTGACCCATAAACATCTTCGTAGAATATGTGGGAGCCAATATGAGCATCCAGGTTCCGCTATTGGTTATTGACCGGAGATGTGTCTCGGTCATGTCTACAAAGTTCTCGAACCCGTAGGGTCCGCACGCTTAAAGTTCGATGACGGTTATATTATGAGTTTATGTGATTTGATGTACCGAAGGTAGTTCGAGTCCGGATGAGATTGGGGACATGACGAGGAGTCTCTAAATGGTCGAGACGTAAAGATCAATAAATTGGACGACTATATTCAGACATCGGAAAGGTTCCGAGTGATTCGGTATTTTTTGGAGTACCGAGAGTTACGGAATTCACGGGGAGTATATGAGCCTTATTGGGCTTTAGGGAAAGAGAGAGAGAGGCTGCGCCCCAAGGCCTAGTCCGAATTGGACTAGGGGAGGCTGCCTCCTTCCTTCTCTTCTCTCTTCCCTTTCCTTGACTCCTACTCCTACTACTTAGAGGGGGGGAATCCTACTCCCGGTGGGAGTAGGACTCCTCTAGGGCGCGCCATAGGGGCCGGCCCTCTCCCCCTCCTCCATTCCTTTATATAGGTGGCCAGGGGGCACCCCATAGAGACAACAATTGATCCCTTGGATCTCTTAGCCGTGTGCGGTGCCCCCCTCCACCATAATCCACCTCGGTAATACCGTAGCGGTGCTTAGGCGAAGCCCTGCGTCGGTAGAACATCATCATCGTCACCATGCTGTCGTGCTGACGGAAATCTTCCTCAAAGCTCGGCTGGATCGGAGTTCGAGGGACTTCATCGATTTGAACATGTGCTAAACTCGGAGGTGACGTGCGTTCGGTACTTGATCGGTCGGATCGTGAAGACGTACGACTACATCAACCACGTTGTGCTAACGCTTCCGCTTTCGGTCTACGAGGGTACGTGGACACACTCTCCCCTCTCGTTGCTATGCATCACCATGATCTTCCGTGTGTGTAGGATTTTTTTTGAAATTGCTACGTTCCCCAACATTGACTTGGCACATGTTCACGCATGTAGTTGAAACAAAATCAACATAGCCTCCACGATATTGATGTTCATGGTGGATTATATCCTACTCATGCTTGCACTCAATGTTTATTAATTTTAATGCATGTTCATGATTGTTGTCGCTCTCTAGTTGGTCGCTTCCCAGTCTCTTTCTAGCCTTCACTTGTACTAAGCGGGAATGCTGCTTATGCATCCACTTCATAAACCCCAAAGTTATTCCATATGAGTCCACCATACCTTCCTATATGCGGTATCTACCTGTCGTTCCAAGTAAATTTGTATGTTCCAAACTCTAAACCTTCAAATGAAATTCTGTTTTGTATGCTCGAATAGCTCAAGTATCAACTAGGGTTGTTTGTATCTTCCATGCTAGGCGGGTTATTCTGAAGAGGAGTGGACTCCGCTCCTCACTCATGAGAAAATGGCTGATCACCGGGATGCCCAGTCCCATGCTCAAATCAAATCAAAATAGTTACTAACAAAACTCCCCGGGACTGTTGTTAGTTGGAGGCACCCGTTGTTTCGGGCAAGCCATGGATTGATGCTTGTTGGTGGAGGGGGAGTATAAACTTTACCATTCTGTTTGGGAACCGCCTATAATGTGTGTAGCATGGAAGATATCGAGATCTCTCGGTCATTATGTTGACAATGAAAGTATGCCACTCAAAATATTATTTATCTCTATTTCAAAATCGAGCTCTGGCACCTCTACAAATCCCTGCTTCCCTCTGTGAAGGGCCTATCTATTTACTTTTATGTTGAGTCATCCTCCTTTTATTAAAAAGCACCAATTGGAGAGCACCGCTGTCATTTGCATCCATTACTATTAATTTATATTGAGTATGACTATGACTGGATCTCTTTTACCATGAATTACAATGTCTAGTGAGTCCTTGATCTTCAAAGGTGCTCTACATTTATGTTTTGCGGTCTTAGAAAGGGCTAGCGAGATACCGTCTTGTTATATCATATTATGATTGTTTTGAGAAAGTGTTGTCATCCGAGATTTATTATTATTGCTCGCTAGTTGATTATGCCATTGATATGAGTAAACATGAGACCTAAATGTTATTGTGAATATGGTTAGTTCATAATTTTGTTGAAAACTTGAATGCTGGCTTTACATCTTTACAACAACAAGAGCAAACAGAGTTTGTAAAAGTTTTTCTTTATCACTTTCAGTTTGTCAACTGAATTGCTTGAGAACAAGCAAAGGTTTAAGCTTGGGGGAGTTGATACGTCTCCATCGTATCTACTTTTCCAAACACTTTCGCCCTTGTTTTGGACTCTAACTTGCATGATTTGAATGGAACTAACACGGACTGACGTTGTTTTCAGCAGAATTGCCATGGTGTTATTTTTGTGCAGAAATAAAAGTTCTTGGAAAGACCTGAAACTTCACGGAGAATATTTTTGGACTTAATAAAAAATACTAGCGAAAGAATCAAGGCCAGGGGGCCCACATCCTGTCCACGAGGGTGGGGGCGCACCCCCCTGCCTCGTGGGCCCCCTGGTGCTCCACCGACCTCAACTCCAACTCCATATATTCACGTTCGGGGAGAAAAAAATCGGAAAGAAGGATTCATCGCGTTTTACGATACGGAGCCGCCGCCAAGCCCTAATCTCTCTGGGGAGGGCTGACTTGGAGTCCGTTCGGGGCTCCGGAGAGGGGAATCCGTTGCCATCGTCATCATCAACCTTCCTCCATCACCAATTTCATGATGCTCACCGCCGTGTGTGAGTAATTCCATCATAGGCTTGCTGGACGGTGATGGGTTGGATGAGATTTATCATGTAATCGAGTTAGTTTTGTTAGGGTTTGATCCCTAGTATCCACTATGTTCTGAGATTGATGTTGCTATGACTTTGCTATGCTTAATGCTTGTCACTAGGGCCCGAGTGCCATGATTTCAGATCTGAACCTATTATGTTTTCATGAATATATGTGAGTTCTTGATCCTATTACGCAAGTCAATAGTCACCTACTATGTTTTATGATCCGGTAACTCAAGTGACAATAATCGGGACCACTCACGGTGATGACCTTAGTTTGAGGAGTTCATGTATTCACTAAGTGTTAATGCTTTGGTCGGTACTCTATTAAAAGGAGGCCTTAATATCCCTTAGTTTCCAATAGGACCCGCTACCACGGGAGGGTAGGACAAAAGATGTCATGCAAGTTCTTTTCCATAAGCACGTATGACTATATTCTAATACATGCCTACATTACATTGATGAACCGGAGCTAGTTCTGTGTCACCCTATGTTATAACTATTGCATGAGGAATCGCATCCGACATAATTACCCATCAACGATCCAATGCCTACGAGCTTTTCACATATTGATCTTTGCTCGATTACTTTTCCGCTGCTGTTACAATCACTACAAAACTGCTACTGTTACTTTTGCCACCATTACCATTACTTCCATACTACTTTGCTACTAAATACTTTGCTGCAGATATTAAGTTATCCAGGTGTGATTGAATTGACAACTCAACTACTAATACTTGAGAATACCCCTTGTGTCGAATCAATAAATTTGGGTTGAATACTCTACCCTCGAAAACTGTTGTGATCCCCTATACTTGTGGGTTATCACTCCTCGCTTGAAACCCTAGCAAGGTTCCCACCGCCACCGCAAGGCCTCCATTGTCAACATCTGCCGGTTTTCTTGTGTAGCCTACCCATCGATCTCCATACCCAGGCCGCCCTGAGTTTCTTAGATGACGCTTGCCAAACACCCCCTTTCCCACAGATCCCCATCCCCGTCCCCCACTCCAGAGCGTCGTAACCTAAGCCCGGCTATGCTTCCCGTGGAGCTCGAGGAGCGACTGGCCCAAAAGAGGTGTATTGCGGTCTCTTCGCCCGACGTCGCCGAGGAAGCTAACGACCATTACTGGCGGCGGGCACTCAAGCAGCGGGCTAGAGTATGCGGGCATGTATAGACCGCCGGCTACGACATCAAGGTCATCGACAGCAACGGCCTGATGCGGGCTATGTCACAGGTTAAGTGGCCCACCCCCAACCCCTCGGGTTCAACCGCCGCCGATCTCATCAATGGCCCCGCCGCTGATCTCCTCTGGCTCGCGGTCAGCATTGCCATCCTACATCGCCATCGAGCCTCTTTTGTCATTTCTGTCGGATTTCGGGTTCCGGCAGACCCTTGAGGTTCGAACACTGGGGTGCGCGCGGAGATCCAACCTTCCACCGTCTCGCACCTCGCCGAATCGCTGGGACCTAAACTACTAAACAGAACAGCACAAGAGACACAAGATTTATACTAGTTCGGGCCACCGCCAGGTGTAATACCCTAATCTAGTTTGTGGCATGGTGGATTGCCTCGGGGCTGATGAGGAATAAGATACAAGGAAGAACAGCCTCGCGAGGGTCTGTTCTTGGTGGGTGCGATGAACTGCTAGGAGGTGTCCCGTCGCTCTAGCTTGAGGATCGGGTCTCTGTCTTTCTCTGGATTCTGGATCCAGATGCCGATCGCCTCCCCTCTACTCTGAGTGTGGCTACCCCTATTTATAGGCGAAGGCCCTGGGCCTCTTCCCAAATATTGAGCGGGAAGGGCGCCAACAATTGGCCATTTTGAAGGGGAACAGCGGGTACACTTATCCCGACTAAAGTTGGTCCTCGCCGCCAAAGGCTCGTAATGACGCCGCTTGGGCTCCATGATGACTCCCTTCCGGCCGCTGGGGCTGGTCTTGGTCTTGTTGCACCAAACGGATGCCTTTGCTTGATGCTCTCGCCGCGCTTGCTCCCTTTGCACCAAAGAGGAAAGGAGGACGCTGGCTGGCCGGGCGCCTCGATTGGCGCCTGGTCGTCATGGTTATGCGTCATGGGCACCTCGCGAGGTACCCTACCTTGAACTCTCCGCCTCCTCATGAGCCACCGACGAGGCCGTGCTCGAGGAAGCTCTCGGTCGTCCGCCATGAGGCTTGGCCTCGCGAGGGTCTTGAGCTTGTGTTGATGAAGATGGGCTGTCCTGGGCCTCCTTTGAGCCACGCCGCAGGCCGCAGGCAGGCAAGTCTGGGGACCCCAGTTCCCAGAACGCCGACAATAGCCCCCGGGCCCATGGCGCGCCCGAACTTGGCCGATCAGAGAGGCGAAAGGGTAAGTGCGAAGCGTCGTGGGCCCTAACAGCCTCATGACCTTTGGGCGCCAGCGTGGCGGTTGATTGGACGCGGCGCATTGCTTCCCCACGATGCCTCGGTAACCACCCGGATTCGACAAGTCCTCGCACACATAGTTGGTCATGATGGCCGGTGATCGTGGAGGCCGACGGTTGGCCTTCGCCACTATAAGGCACGGAACAGCGCCGCCTTCCGCCTATCCTCCGCTTCTCCTCCTCCTCGCTTGCCCGTTGCCATGGCTCCAATCCGCCGGGTTCTCCAGTGGAAGAGAAGGGAAAGGCTCCTCAAGAGGATCCTCGACCTGCTCCCCCAAAGAAGCGGCTTGCTCTCAGTGTCGTGGCAGGAGCGCCGCCAGAGGCGCCCATGCCCTGGTGCGTGCGGCCGCCACCAGGGTTTCCTCTTCCCTTGTACGCGCAAATTGGTGGCCTTGAAGGAGGCGACGCCGGGCGCCGCGAGCGGCGCCGCCGACGATGCCGACGGGTCACGAAGGTGTGCATCTTCCCCCTGGAGTCCACACCGAGGGCTCCTGCTGGGAGTTCGTGCTTCGCGTCGCCACTCCTCCTAAGTCTTGGATTCGTCTTCCTTCTTTCTTCGCCTCCGTCGTCCGGGAGGGGGAACCCCTGGGATTGGCTGCAAAGACGCTGGTGCTGGCGCCTCATGACCGGGCAGAGAGGTTGCGATAGTTGCCCAGGCGAGGTCTTCATGACTCGAGGCTGGGGCGAGGTCGCCTGGTCTGCAGGATGAGGGGCGCCTCACGATCCACCTAGAGTACGATGGTGCTTCGGTGGTGTCCTTCAAGGTCTTCGACGGAGGGTCGCTGGCCGAGTGCTGCCCGGGAGAGGTGGTCGGGGTCCTGCTGTGGTGAGATAGAGGCCGACCGCCCATTCCCTTGACAGCTCCCCAGGCAACGAAGGCGCTGGAGGATCCAGCGACTCCGCCGAGCTCTTCGCGACGCCGGAGACGAGCGAAAGCCTCTGAGCCCCGAGCCTGCGCGCCGCTCCCGAGCGAGGCGGGCTCGCGTCGTCGCCGCCTCGATCTGGATGGGGTTGGCTCGGACCGGCCGGCCCACTGCTGATGATGGCGCCCGCAGATGGTCCCTCAGAGATAGGACTCCTTAGGATTCAAGGCCTTTTGTTCCTGCGAGGAGCCAAGAATGTACCCCGCGGGGCTTGTAAGATGTTTGTAGCTTCGTTTGTCAATATGATCCTTATTGTGAGGCAGTGCGAGATGCTCATTCCGTTCTAGCTCAGTTTCCTCCTTTCAGTCCTCACGAGGGCTTGATGCTCTGCGCCGATGTGTCCTGGGCCCCCAAGGCGGCTTCACCTTCGCTGGTATGCTGTGTCGCGATGCCGTGGTCAAGGCCAGGAGGTGAGCGGCCCGAGGTCGGTAAGAGCCTCCGAGTCGCGATGCTCGGGGTCCCCTTGGCGCCAAGCAGCCAGCATTCAGTCAGAAAGGAGGGCGACGTTGCTAACACGGGGTTGCATTGAGTGTGGTGATGGTGTTGCAACAAATAGTGTGTCCGGAGTGTGACTTGTCTCAATGGTCATGACAATGCTTCACAGTGCGGCGCTTAGGTCCGTGCCTTGGCCGGGCGAGATTGTGTGGCGAGGTCGCTTGCGTGCTCCTTGGAGGGACCCTGCAGGTTCACCACAAGAGGAACAAGAGCTCGCCGTGGCGATCGTTAGTTCTGCCGTTAGTTGCTTTGGAGAGGCGCGAGAGGCCTCGCGAGGTGAGTTGGGGCACCTGTGAGCCAACGCGGGACTCACGGGGCCCTACCTCAAGGCGGGTTGCGCCTGGCTCTGGGCCTTATCTTTGAGTGTGTTCCTGCAAATTTGGCGGATGCGGTGTTTCACGTCTTGGTCCCGGCTCTCGGGCTGGTCTCGGCCGTCAGCCGGCAAGCTGTCGCGATGCCATGGACAAGACCAGAGGGTGAGGGCCGGAGAGCCGGTAGGAGACCTGAGTCGCGATGCTCAGGCACCCCCCCCCCCCTTTAACGTGCAAGATTCCTCCACCCAGGAAAAGGCTCCAAATAACAAGCATGGTGGAGCGAGAGCATAATCCTAAGGAAAACGCAAGAAGGATACATGCCGCTAGGACAGGCCCGAGCGGCTTGGGGATGATGCAGCCCGAGGGGCGCCCCCAACAGGATAAGCTAATGACATGAAATAAAAGGGATACATGCCGCAGGGGCGGACCCACACGGCCTGGGAATAATGCAGCCCTGAAGGCACTCCCAGCCTGAAACGAAACTTAAAGATGTCACCTGGTGATGTTGGGGACGAAGGGGTGTTGATGTAGCAGACTCGGTGGGCTGCGGAGCGATCTCACGAGCCCCGGTGCCCGGGGCCTCGGGAGGCTCGGGAGGCGCTGGCGGCTCCTCATAGACCATCTCCATCTCCGCCAGGCTGCGGGCGTGCGACCTCTTGAGCCTCCAGATGGTCCTCATGAGACGCTTCATGCGGCTGCCGCGTTGGCAGGCCATAAGGCATGCGACGTAGGCTGTGGGCGGTCCTCGCAACGCCCCACTCGCGAGGGCCAGAGGCGCTCTTGAGATGCGACTCGGTTGAGCCACGGTATGTCGATGCAGACGCAGCCGCACCATCCTCGCTGGATGGGGGCCACAACGGTGGCGGCGGCTGCCTCATGACCCTTGACTCTCAGAGCTCTGAATGGCCTTGCTGACGAACTCCTGAGGGTTCGGCCCTCCTTGCCTTGCTCCTGCTTGCAGGAAACATGCTTCGAAGCACGCCTCCACGTGGTGCCCAAGCGCCTCCCTTGAGACCTTGGCGAGGTCGGCGGCCCTCCAGGGGAGAGCCCCCGAGCCCAGCCTGAGGAGGGCGCCGGGCGCGCTTTCCTATGCGACGGAAGGAGGCTCCCCTGGCAGTGCGGGGCCACAGGGCCCTGCCTCTTGAGGAGCCGGGTCGGTCGATGTCTTCTTCTTCTTGGGTGTGGCCTCGGGAGGCCTCCTGCTGCTGTGGTGCAGGTCTTCTAGCGATGCGGCTCGAAGGCTCGCTTCCAAGGAGCACACTGCGTCTCTCTCTTCTGTGGCACCGTGATGACCCCACCGCTTCCTGGCATCTTGAGGACGTTGTAGCCATGGTGGGTTACGGCCATGAATTTGGCCAACGCTGGGTACCCAAGGATGGCTTTGTACGGCAGGCGAATGTGGGCGACATCGAAGTCGATGAGCTCGGTGTGGTAGTTGTCACGAGCCCCGAAGGTGACAGGAAGGCGGACCTGCCCGATCGGGACCGTGGAGCCGTCGGTGACACTGGAGAAAGGCTTGGTTGGCTGAAGTCGATCAGAAGGCACTTGAAGATTGTTGAATGTCTCCACGAATAGGACGTTGAGCCCCGCTCCGCCATCGATGAGGGTCTTGGTGACTAGCACATTGTCGATGATTGGGGAACAAAGCATCGGAGAACTCCGCTGTGGCTGCGCACTTGAGCTGGTCCGCCGAGCTGAACGTGATGGCGCACGCCGACCACCCGAGAGGGCGCGTGGCCTCGAGCTTGGGGAGGATTGCATTCACTTCATGGGCGAACCGCTTGAAGATGCGCTGAGAGGCCGGGCTTGAGCTCCGCCCAGATGCAGGCGATCGACGCGCTTCGGAAGCCCCCAGCCCCTCGGCCCCGATGACGGTCTTCAATTCTCCTTGGTGGCGGCGGCGTGGAGGAGGCCTGCGTTCCCCTGCGGGCGATCCTCGCGAGGCTGATCCCTCCAGCCTCCCTCACGAGGTGGGTCTTGCCAGCAGTCCTCGCGAGGTTGGTCGCGCCACCCTTGGCGCGGGCCGCGGTCTTCCCAGCGTCCTGCATTCCTTCCTCCTCCTCGGTCGTAGCCCCGGTCACTGCGCTCGGGGCGTCTGCCGACCCTTCCTTCGCGTACGACCCGGAGATCTTGGCATTCTTTGGTGTTGTGGGTGTGGAGGTCGTGGTACACGCAGTATCGACTGCCCTTGGAGGACTCGGGCTGATCTTCGCCTCGCTTGGTGTCCGGTTCGGCTGCGAGCACGGCAGCCCTTTGCGCTTCACGCCCTTGGCCTTGGACTTCTTTTCTTCGGGATCCGCGGCAGGCAGCTCGAGGAGGGAGAGGCGCCTCCTTAGCTCTCTGGCGCACTTGGTCGCCAAGTTGAACAGCTCGAGGAGGTGCACAGATCTTCATGCATCGCCAGCTCCTCCTTCATCTTGACGTCACAGACGCCCGTCGGAGAAGGCGAGATGATGGCCTCCTCCGCTACTCCTCAGGGATCTTGAGGTGCGCGTTGTTGAAGCGCTGGATGTACTTTAAAGGGTTTCCGGCTGCCGCTTGATCTGGCGCATGTCGCCACGGCAGGTGGCCGGTCGCGGTACCACGGAAGTTGGCGATGAAGCGGCACGCATCTCGGTCCAGAAGAGATCATGCCCGGGCCGATTCAGAGCCAAAAGGGCCCTGGCCCTGAGCGCCATGGGAAACCAGTTCGCCATGACCTTTTCATCCCGTTGGCAGCCTCAATGCCCAGCTCAGAGCCGAGGAACTCCATAGGGTCACCAGGCCGTCAGAGCGAGGAGGCAGGTCCGCTTGAAATTGGCGGGCTACGCGACTGCGCAGCTCGGAGGTGAAGACGCGGCAGCCCGCCGTGGCAGCTGGGGCCTCGAGCAGAGAGCTTGGTCTTGTGGGCCTCCTGCGCCTTGGCTGGGGCAGCGCAGGTCTTGACGTGTTGGAGCGGGAGCGCCGGGCAGCTTCTGCGGCGAGGAACTTCGACAGCTCTGCTCTGGGCCGCGGCGCTGGCGGAGCGGGTTCCGCCCAGGGGCCGCGCGCCTTGGGGCCAGGGCGCCTTCTTGAGGAGGAGGCGCCCCGGGAGCTTCATCGCCCGCGCGGGGCGGGGTGCGATGCAGCGAGACGGACGGCGCGGGGGCGCCTCCTGCAGCTCGGACGAGCTCGGCGACTCGGTCGAGCCATTTTTCGTAGACGTTGTCGACGGGGCGGTAGTGCAGGAGCTCATTTGCCGCGATGAGTGCAGCTCGGGCCTTCATGGTCGCGCGGGGCGCACGTGGCGAAGAGCCAGCGGGGGTGAGCGAAGGCGTGGCGGTGCGGCCGTCCCGCCTCATGGACGGGTCTTGACGATGCTTGCTGCTGCTCGTTTCGCCGGGCCGGTGGCGGCGTTGACGGCAGTGACGGGAACGACGAGGGCGCCACGACGGGAGCTGTCTGGGCGACATGGGAGGCGAGGGCAGCTCAGTGCTCGGCGCGGGCCCGACGGGCGTCAGACATGGTTGCGGTGGTCGGGGAAGAACGAGGCGACGAAAGGCAGATTCCGGCGCAGCCCTACCTGGCGCGCCAAATGTCGGATTTCGGGTTCCGGCAGACCCTTGAGGTTCGAACACTGGGGTGCGCGCGGAGATCCAACCTTCCACCGTCTCGCACCTCGCCGAATCGCTGGGACCTAAACTACTAAACTGAACAGCACAAGAGACACAAGATTTATACTAGTTCGGGCCACCGTTGTGGTGTAATACCCTCCTCTAGTTTGTGGTGTGGTGGATTGCCTCTGGGGCTGATGAGGAATAAGATAAGGAAGAAACGACCTCGCGAGGGTCTGTTCTTGGTGGGTGCGATGAACTGCTAGGAGGTGTCCCTTCGCTCTAGCTTGAGGATCGGGTCTCTGTCTTTCTCTGGATTCCGGATCCAGATGCCGATCGCCTCCCCTCTACTCTGAGTGTGGCTACCCCTATTTATAGGCGAAGGCCCTGGGCGTCTTCCCAAATATTGAGCGGGAAGGGCGCCAACAATTGGCCATTTTGAAGGGGAACAGCGGGTACACTTATCCTGACTAAAGTTGGTCCTCGCCTGCCAAAGGCTCTAGTGATGACGCCTTTGCTTGGGCTCCACGATGACTCCTTCCGGCCCGTTGGGGCTTGTCTTAGTCTTGTTGCAATCAAACGGATACCTTTTGCTTGATGCTCTCGCTGCGCTTGCTCCCTTTGCACCAAAGAGGAAAGGAGGACTGGCGCTGGCCGGGCGCCTGACCGGGCGCCTGGTCGTCATGGCTTGCGTCATGGGCACCTCGCGAGGTACCCCGCCTTGAACTCTCCGCCTCCTCATGAGCCACTGACGAGGCCGTGCCTGGGGAAGCTCCTGGTCGTCCGCCCCGCGAGGCTTGGCCCCTCGCGAGGGTCTTGAGCTTGTGTTGATGAAGATGGGCTGTCCTGGGCCTCCTTTGAGCCACGCCGCAGGCCTACGGCAGGCAAGTCTGGGGACCCCCGTTCCCAGAACGCCGACAATTTCTGAAGGACATGTTTTGCCACGCTGTCTTGGGATCCACAGCTTCCAAGTTAGACCTCATCGACGGCGACCACGAGGAGGGCACCCTCTCCGGCTCTTCCAAGGGGAAAGCGCCCGTCCGCGACATCAGGGAGGGCACCCTACAGCCATGCTCTTCCAAGGGGTAGGAGCCCATCTGCGACAACATGGAGCGCATCCAGGGTCCGTGCTCTTCCCACGAGAACGAGCCCATCTGTGACAAGTGAAGAAACCCATGATTTGTTTTGTTGTGCCCCTTCACAGGGGGAACCCATGATTTGTTTTGTCGAGTCCCTTTTGTAGTGTAGTGAGAATATGTCCAGTTCTAATTGCTATATCTGGTTGTTTGCAGTATGCCTTGTTTATTTCAGTTGTTCACAATGTGATGCTCTATATGTGCAATTATTTACTGTGTAGTACATTTCATCAATCCAGTTTTAAACATACTGATAGGAATGCATATATTTGCTTGCTGTTAAGCCTGTTATAGCTAGCATATGCCTCTTTTAAAGTTTTTTGATTGTTCGGTTGTTTGTAGTTAGCATATGTCCAGTTTCAAATGCTATCTTTGGTTGTTCGTAGTATGCCTTGTTTATTCCAGTTATTCATAACGTGATGTTCTATATGTGCAAGTATGATCTGTGCAGTTCAATTTCATCAGTACCAGTTTCAACAATACCACTATGAATGACTACATTTGGTTGCTAAATCTTATAGTTTAACACGCCTTTCCATTTTTTTAACAATAACCAGTGTACTTAGACCGGCACAATAGCATTTTGAATGACTATGTTTGCTTGTTGTTAAATGTTAGGCCTGTTGCAGTTAACACACCTTTAATTTCCACTTGTTTTGCTTTACTAGCGTGCTTAAACCTGTACACTGAAGCTATCTTTTGGAGATCATTTTGTCTATCATGGATAATTTTGGTTCATGTTTAGCCTGTTGTGCTTAACATGCTTCTCGATGTACCTACACAGGACAATTTTGGGAACGACTGTTGTTTTCCATCGAGGTTAGTTTCATCCCATGGCTTATATATGCTCACTGTTTAGGATATCGGTAGCTGGTGCCATATAGGTCGGGGGATGATAAGGGACTTATTGGTGAATCAGACTTTTAACTGAATATATCTGCAACTCATTTGTCGTTAGGTTAACTAGGGCCATATGTAATATATCTGAGGCTACATAGCAACATGCACTTTACTTAATGTCTAAATATGCAATCATAGGCTACATAGCAACAAGGAAGAGTGTTACATTAATGTTCTGATGATGTCTAGATATACGTAGAAGAGCAGCAGCAGCAACAACAACAACAACAACAACAACAACAACAACAACAACAACAACAACAACAACAACAACAACAACAACAACAACAACAACAACAACAACAACAACAACAACAACAACAACAACAACACAGCCCTGTTTGGATACTCAACTTAGCTAGAGGTTAGAGTTAGTTTCTAGCTCATGACTAACCATGAACTAACTCCATCCAAAGAGTTGTTTGGATGGCAAGGTTAAATTGACAATAAATGCACTAGGAGAACTAGCTCCAATTAGCACCTCTTGGGTTGGATAGTTTTTTTGGGTGGGTTATAGATGCAACTAGCTCAAACTAGACCTGATGTTTAGATATACTTTAGGGCTATTTGAGCCCGAACTAGCTCAAACTAACTGTAACCCATGGATACAACAGCAGTTAATCAACCAATAATTTGTAAGAATGCACTAAACTCCTTCCGGCCCATAATATAAGATGTTAATTCATCTAATATGTGAGTATATTGGATGTTATAAGATATTATAAAAGAGTGTTGTACTACATCATTGTGCAATTGCTGTTTAGCTTCTAATATTAACTTGGTGCTTTTAGGTACATATGTCATTGGTAAAGATCCGCGCTTCGACCCTTTCTGCGTATGGGGCAATGAGATATCGATGAACCAACATCAAGTGAGGAAGATGATAAAGATTGTTAGTAAAACGGGTCCAAAGATGGCAATTAAACTATTTGTTTACACTTTATCCAAGACAACAACGAATAGCAGGATGGTAAGTAAGAACTCTGCAGCCTTCTTTTTACTGCCCGTAATGAGTTGTGTTATATGACAATGTCTGGATCTTTTTCCTTTGAAGTAGTTGCCAAAGCAGTTTACTCAAAAGTACCTCTCAAACTACATGATTGGTGGGCATGCAAAGGTTAAAGTATTTCTACCAGAACACGATGATTATCTAGATGTTTTCATGAAGACCGTGAAGGATGGGCGGTCGGCCATCACAAGGGGTTGGACTAGAGTCGTGCGTGCCTTTTGCATGGAGGAGGGCACAATATGGGCATTCCGCTTCACCTTGTTCAGCAACAAGAATGTATTTCGCCTCGTTCTTTACCGTATTTAATAGTACAAGTATACAACTGTGGTTCATCATTCTTTATTTGGTTCTTATGTAATTCTTGAACATATGTACCTATAAATCGAATAATGCATTGGTTGTTTGAACCTGATGGATATGAATAAAGCCGTAGCATACATTCAAATTCAAATTCAAATCTGGTACAATTTGAAATAGTAGCAATTAAATTACGTTGAAATTACGCTCCCCGGGTCATTACGGCACACATGATTGGTAAAAC
The DNA here is from genome assembly GCA_021605145.1 of Aegilops bicornis. Classification (NCBI taxonomy): domain Eukaryota; kingdom Viridiplantae; phylum Streptophyta; class Magnoliopsida; order Poales; family Poaceae; genus Aegilops; species Aegilops bicornis. Next base: position 376,177,170 of record CM038675.1, on the reverse strand, counting down.
AAATTTTTTTGAGATATACACCATAATCCGAGACGGTTCACAGAGAGGAAACGTGTGCAAGCCTGCACACAATTGACGTTTACAAAGTGTGTGCAATGTCAGACAATATCACAAACGGCGCAGGCAAACTAAACGTTTGTGTTAGTTGGCTTATCATAGACGATTTGCAACCATGAACTTTTTCTGATGAAGTATGCATCGTAAACGTTGCACCACAGAATAGCGTGTGCGATAGTTGTTGTGTACGACGATGTTATGACGGTCCGACGTTTTGTAATCCTGTCCGACACTCGTACGACGATTAGCTAATCTTCTTAATTAGTTATCGCATATGGTTTGGGAAAAGCGAATGTGTGTGATTGTATGCTTATCATACATGTTCTATAATAGTGAACCGTTTGTGATGGGCCGCGAATTGTAAACGTAGCACCACAAAATACCGTCTGCGATGGCAATGCGAGCACAAACGAGTAGGAGTACTGTAGGGTCCATATCCACAACGGTTTCTGGATCATGTGGGAAGGACCCCCCCCCCCCTATCACCGTCACTCACTAGGTGACGGTTCCAAATGTCGTTACGGGAAGGGGTTAAAAACTGTTTGTATAGCACCGACGCGTACCAGTGACAAAACTATTAGTTACCGATAATTTAAGTGCCTGCAGAAAATACCTTGCTGAAAACTGCTTGTCATTTTCTTCTGCTCCTCGTTGGATTTGACACTCTTACTTATCGAAAGGACTATGATTAATTCCCTATACTCGTGGGTCATTAATATCCTTGAGGATGCATCCCCTGCCTCCGTCATGACACGTGAGGCCCATCAGCAGGAGCCGCGTGTGTCTTCGTCAAACACGCCAACGGCGAGAGGCCCATCGGTAGGAGCCGCTTCGTGTCCTCGACTCCTCGTCGAACACGCTGCAACGAGCCTCGGGACTGTGGCCTCGAGCATGCGGCCCCGGACGGCCGGATGGAGCACTCGCCCTCCAGCAGCTCGCCAAACACGAGGGGTCTCTGTTCTAGGGGATTTATGAGAAGAAAAGTCGAGGGGGCATTAACTTATCACGTGGTCCAGATTTGTTCATGAGTTTGTATTGTATATACGTACAATCCAGGACAGGTCCAGCCCAAGTAGAGCTCGTGTAAACCTTTTTTCCTGCGTGCCCAAGCCCAGCGATCTAAACGTTTTCTCTAAACTTACTTTAAACGGGCAGAAATCTCAGCCGTCAATTCTTTATGCTTTACACATGATCATTGGATATAAATGGATGACTTATGGAGAATTATGAAAGCTTCCGTCCTTTAATATTACGTAAATATAGATAAGGGGATATGTAGTAGGCCTTGGGCTGCATTACTCTTTGTAAATCAACTGCCTGGGCCTTTTTCACTCCATAAAATATGAGGACAAATCTTTGCTTCGGCCTGCATATACTATCTATCGGTTAATGTACCCCTAAAAAAAATCTATCGGTTAATTCTCCATAGAAAACCAGAGTATTCCCATGGCGATTGGCTCGCCACTCTTTGCCAAGAACAAATGTTATGAACCAGAGTAATATGTCGCACCGGGATGCATGCCCGCTTTGTGGCGCACTAGACTCTTGGAGGCACACGCTCCTGACGTGCACCATGGCGCGGTGCACATGGCGTTGCCAGATCCTATTCGAGTGTCCAAGATGGCAGATAATACTGAACCACGAGCAAAGAATTGGCTGTTCAAACTAAATGAGGCCCTTGATCACAACGAGTTCACAATAATGGTGATGACCATTTGTTCTATCTGGTACGTGAGGAGACAAGTCATTGCTACTTCTTGAGCTTGCGTTGGTTTTTTCCTTGAAGAGTAAAGGGTGATGCAGCAAAGTAGCCACTACTTTCGTTGGTGGCGCGACATTTTCCATCCGTGCCAGCACTATTTTTTTTCAAATAGTGTTGGCGTATGTCAAATTCGTACGCCAGCTTTACAAGCATAGTGTTGGCGTTGATTGTTTTGTAAACGCCACAAAATCTATTAGCCCATATACACTCACCGTTTGGAAACCACTGGTGACGTTGGTTTTCTTTGCATGTCAGAGTTATTTTGTTAGTGCTGGCGTTATTTTTGTTTGCACGCCATAGTATATAATTATATTATGCTTGTTTTGCCATCATTTATTTGGCCTATGATTAGCTATGGCGTTGCCATTTTATCCAACGCCAATAATGACCTAGTAAAATACTTAAGTCCACCACTCGCTCTCATTTCACACCCCACCCGGCCCGGTCGTAGCTAGCTAGACACAAACTCCTGTTGGACCAAAGCTGTCGCCGCCGCCCCCGTCGCTGCCGCCCCTCGCAGGTGCCAAGGTTAGATCCACTCCTCTATTGGCGGATCTAAGCAAGTTTAGTAGAAATTATGTATAGGTTGACTGGTATATGTAAATCAAATTGTTTTTTTAAATTGTTAAAATTGTAGATCAGGGTTCGTTGTTTACTCCCATAAAAGAACATAATTTCCTTTGTTTACTTGACAAGTTGACATGCCTGTGTATAGATCAGTTAGGTTGTAGAATTTGTGTAAGTGTACAAGTCAGTTTGCTATATATATATATATATATATATATATATATATATATATATATATATATATTTGTAGTGATTGACATAAGTTATTCAGAAGTTATTCTTATATATAATAGTATGTGTATGTATAGAAGTCACTTTGCTATATCTTATTTATCAAAATAGATTCATAATTTTATCTATTCTACTTAATTAACAAAATCATATCTTTCCAACACATGAACTATTTTACATTGCATATTATCTTGATCGTATATATACGCGATCTGTTTGTAGATCATGGCCAATTCTGGAGGCAACAACGTTAACGAGTCGATGTGCGATGTGGACATGGCCAACAATGAATCCGTAAACACTTTTGAGTATGTCATCAAGAGAGTGCTAGGGGCAAATGATGATCTAAATGGGGAGATTAAAGAGCTACGCAAGGATGCTATTCGGCTCGTTCAGGAGACTAATCAGCTTAGGGACGAGAGGGATAAGCTCGTCAAGGATCGGGATCAACTGAAGGAGGATAGGAGACGCCTCAGGGGTGAGAGGATTGACCTGAAGATGGACATAGATCATTTCATAAAAGAAGGAGAGGCGGATAGAAAGAAGCTAATGCAGCTGGGCACAATCCTTCCCGAAGATTAGTTTTTTTAGGTAGCTAGCTAGCTCATCTTATTAGTTGATGATGATCGAGTAACTAGAGTACTTGAGTGAACTTTTGTGAAGTTTAATATCAACTTGTTGAGTTCATGAGCCTCTTTATGTAATGATTATCTATTAAGTAAGTACCTAGTGTTGATGAGTATATTGTGTTCAGTAGCATCTATTAAGTAAGTAGCTAGCTACTGTTGATGAGTAATTTTTTATTACAAAAAAACCATTTGCTGGTGTTGGACGAGCAGGCACGCCAGAGTTATGATGGACTTAGTGTAGGCACTAGACTGGTGATAGTCAAAGACGATGTATGATATTGTCGACATGTCCTCCAACGCCGACACTACATTTTAGCAATGACGCCATATTAGTGGTGTCGTCTGTCTACGCCAGCAAGGCCGTTTTTGGCACACCATAGCTAGGATTTTTCCACTAGTGAGAGATAAGTATTTTCCTCAGTTAAGAACCAAGATATCAATCAGGTAGGAGATACAAGCAACTCCCAATCTATGCACCTGCACAATCAATCAAACACTTGCACCCAACGCGATAAAGGGGTTGTCAATCCCTTTACGCTCACTTGCAAAGGTGAGATCTGATAGAGATAGATATAAAATATTACTAAAACATGAAAAAATAAAAGTAAATAAATTGTAGCGAGATATTTCTGTTTTTTGGCTTATATATCTGAAAATATATGATGGAAAACAGACCCGGGGGCCATAGTTTTTACTAGAGGCTTCTCTCTTCAAGGAAAATAATACGGTGGGTGAACAAATTACTGTCGAGCAATTGATAGAAAAGCGCAAAGTTAGGACGATATCCAAGGCAATGATTATGCATATAGGCATCACGTCCGTGTCAAGTAGACCGACTCCTGCCTGCATGTACTACTATTACTCCACACATCGACCGCTATCCAGCATGCATCTAGAGTATCAAGTTCATAAAACGAAGTAACACCTTAAGTAAGATGACATGATGTAGAGGGATAAACTCAATTAATATGATGAAAACCCCATCTTTTTACCCTTGATGGCAATAATACAAATACGTTCCTCGCTGCCCCTACTTTGTCACTAGGTGAGGACACCGCAAGATTGAACCCAAAACTAAGCACCTCTCCCATTGCAAGAAAAACCAATCTAGTTGGCCAAACCAAACCGATAATTCGAAGAGAAATACAAAGATATCGAATCATGCATATAAGAATTGAGAGAAGATTCAAATAATATTCATAGATAAGCTGATCATAAATCCCCAATTCATCGAATTTCGACAAACACACTGCAAAAGAAGATTACATCGGATAGATCTCCAAGAACATCGAGGAGAACATGGTATTGAGGATCAAAGAGAGAGAAGAAGCCATCTAGCTACTAGCTATGGACCATGGTAAAATACTCACACTTAATCGGAAGGGCAATAGAGTTGATGTAGAAGTCCTCCATGATCGAATCCCCCCGACAGTGTGCCGGAAAAGGCCCCAAGATGGGATCTCACAGATACAGAAGGTTACAATGGCGGAAAAGTATTTTGGTGGACGCTTTTGGTCACTTGGGAATATTTGGGAATTTATAGGCCAAAGATTAGGGTTAGAGGAGTCCCGTGGGGCCCTGCTACCTCTCAAGCTTGCGTTGGTTTTTCCTTTGAAGAGGAAAGGGTTATGCAGGAAAGTAGAGTAAGTAAGCTTCTGAGAACCAAGGTATCAATCCAGTAGGAGATAACGATCAAGTCACTGAATACCTGCACAAACAAACACCAACTTGCACCTAACGCGATAAGGGGTTGTCAATCCCTTCACGGTTATTTGCAAAGTGAGATCTGACAGAGATGATAAACGGTAAAGTAATAGTTTTGGTATTTTTGGTATATGGAACAAAAAGTAAAAGATTGCAAAGTAAAAGAACGGCGACAGAAATTGGCAAGTTGATGGGAAACTAATATGATGTAAAATAGACCCCGGGCCATAGGTTTCACTAGAGGCTTTTCTCAAGATAGAAATTATTATGATGGGTGAACAAATTACTGCCGAGCAATTGATAGAAAAGCACAAAGTTATGATGATATCTAAGGCAATGATCAAGAATATAGGCATCACGTCCGTGTCAAGTACACCGAAACGATTCTGCATCTACTACTATTACTCCACACATCAACCGCTATCCAGCATGCATCTAGAGTATTAAGTTCATAAAGAATGGAGTAACGCATTAGGCAAGATGACATGATGTAGAGGAATTAACTCAAGCAATATGATGAAAACCCCATCTTTTTATCCTTAATGGTAATACGTCTCTGTCGTATCTATAATTTTTGATTGTTACATGCCAATATTCTACAATTTTTACATACTTTTGGCAACTTTTTATACTATTTTTGGGACTAACATATTGATCCAGTGCCCAGTGCCAGTTCCTGTTTGCTGCATGTTTTTTTTCGTAGAAAATCCATATCAAACGGAGTCCAAACACGATAAAAACTTCCGGAGATTATTTTGGAATATATGTGATTTTTGGGAAGAAGAATCAACGCGAGACGATGCCCGAGGGGGCCACGAGGCAGGGGCGCGCCCCAGGGGGTCAGGCGTGCCCTGGGCCCTCATGGCCACCCCGTAAGGCGGTTGGTGCCCTTCTTTCGCCGCAAGAAAGCCAATATCCGGATAAAAACATGTCCAAATTTTAGCCCAGTCGGAGTTATGGATCTCCGGGAATTTAAGAAACGATGAAAGGGCATAATCAGGGAGCGCAGAAACAGAAGGAAACAGAGAGAGAGATCCAATCTTGAAGGGGCTCTCACCCCTCCACCGCCATGGAGGCTATGGACCAGAGGGGAAACCCTTCTCCCATATAGGGGGAAGGTCAAGGAAGAAGAAGAAGAAGAAGGGGGCTCTCTCCCCCTCTCTCCCGGTGGCGCCGGAACGCCGTCGAAGCCATCATCGTCACCGCAATATACACCAACACCTCTGTCATCTTCACCAACATCTTCATCACTTTTCCCTATCTATCTACAGCGTTCCACTATCCCGCAACCCGCTATACCATCTACTTGATCATGGTGCTTTATGCTTCATATTATTATCCAATGATGTGTTGCCATCCTATGATGTCTGAGTAGATTTTTGTTGTCCTATCGGTAATTGGTGAATTACTATGATTGGTATAATTTTCTTGTGGTTATGTTGCTGTCCTTTGGTGCCCATCATATGAGCGCGCGCGTGGATCACACCATAGGGTTAGTTGTATGTTGATAGGACTATGTATTGGAGGTCAAGAGTGACAGAAGCTTCAACCTAGCATAGAAATTGATGCATACGGGATTGAAGGGGGACCAATATATCTTAATGCTATGGTTGGGTTTTACCTTAATGAACGTTAGTAGTTGCTGATGCTTGCTAATAGTTCCAATCGTAAGTGCATAGAATTCCAAGTCAGGGATGACATGCTTGCAGTGGCCTCTCCCACATAAAACTTGCTATCAGTCTAGTAAAGTAATCAATTGCTTAGGGACAATTTCGCAACTCCTATCACCACTTTTCCACACTCGCTATACTAACTTTATTGCTTCTTTATCTAAACAGCCCCTACTTTTTATTTACGCGCTCTCTATTATCTTGCAAACCTATCCAAAAACACCTACAAAGTACTTCTAGTTTCATACTTGTTCTAGGTAAAGCGAACGTTAAGCGTGCATACAGTTGTATCGGTGGTCGATAGAGCTTGAGGGAACATTTGTTCTACCTTTAGCTCCTCGTTGGGCTTGACACTCTTACTTATCGAAAGAGGCTACAATTGATCCCATATACTTGTGGGTTATCAAGACCTTTTTCTGGCGCCGTTGCCGGGGAATTATAGCGTGGGGTGAATATTCTCGTGTGTGCTTGTTTGCTTTATCACTAAGTAGTTTTTATTTTGTGCTCTTGTTTTCTATCTTTTGTTATGGGTAGGAAACGCAAAATACCAAAAAAAATAGTGGTACCTAATGAACCAATGGTTGAAGAACCACTCAAAATCTATCACACTACTGAAGCTTTTTACTTGGATCATCTTTGATCCTTACGTGCTCGGGCTGAAACCCCAACTAGCTTAGTTGAGGGCAAATCTTTAGACGAGCATGCTTGTTATGTGCGACACCGCATATCTAAAAAAAGGGAAACTTTTACTAGATCAAATTCACCGTTTGCAGTGCTATGCTTGGAATTTATGTGAAATATATGATTTCACTTGTTGTTCTGAAAACCCTAAGAAACACCTTCCCTTCCACTGTGAGTTTAGTGATAATGGAATTGTATCTTCGTATGCTAAGGGTGCTTATAATTACTATGATGTTCATCAAATTGAAGAATTTGTTGCTTTTAAGGGTGCTTATGAAATTGCTTCTTTGATTGAAACGTAAGATTCAAAACAAAAGTTTAATATTGACATAAAAAATAATAATACTTCAAGCATACTAACAAAATAATTATGCATTCTCAAAATAACATGGCCAAAGAAAGCCTATCCCTACAAAATCATATAGTCTGGCTATGCTCCATCTTCATCACACAAAATATTTAAATCATGCACAACCTAGATGACAAGCCAAGCAATTGTTTCATACTTGTGATGTTCTCAAACTTTTTCAACTTTCACGCAATACATGAGCGTGAGCCATGGACATAGCACTATAGGTGGAATAGACGGTGATTGTGGAGAAGACAAAAAAGAAGGAGATAGTCTCACATCAACTAGGCGTATCAACGCGCTATGGAGATGCCCATTAATAGATAGCAATGTGAGTGAGTAGGGATTGCCATGCAACGGATGCACTAGAGCTATAAGTTTATGAAAAAGCTCAAAAAGAAAAGTAAGTGGGTGTGCATCCAACTCGCTTGCTCACGAAGACCTAGGGCAATTTGAGGAAGCCAATCATTGGAATATACAAGCCAAGTTCCATAATGAAAAATTCCCACTGGTATATGAAAGTGATATCATAGGACACTCTCTATCATGAAGATCATGGTGCTACTTTGAAGCACAAGTGTGGTAAAAAGGATAGTAACATTGTCCCTTCTCTCTTTTCTCTCATTTTTTATTGGGCCTTCTTTCATTTTTTTTTGCCTCTTTTTTTCGTCTGGAGTCTCATCCCGACTTGTGGGGGAATCATAGTCTCCATCTTCCTTTCCTCACATGGGACAATGCTCTAATAATGAAGATCATCACACTTTTATTTACTTACAACTCAAAAATTACAACTCGATGCTAGAACAAGTTATGGCTCTATGTGTATGCCTCCGGCGGTGTACCAGGATGTGCAATGAATCAAGAGTGACATGTATGAAAGAATTATGAAAGGTGTCTTTGCCACAAATACGATGTCAACTACATGATCATGCAAAGCAATATGACAATGATGGAGCATGTCATATAAATAGAACGGTGGAAAGTTGCATGGCAATATATCTCGGAATGGCTATGGAAATGCCATAATAGGTAGGTATGGTGGATGTTTTGAGGAAGGTATATGGTGGGTTTATGGTACCGGTGAAAGTTGCGTGGTACAAGAGAGGCTAGCAATGGCGGAGAGGTGAGAGTGCGTATAATCCATGGACTCAACATTAGTCATAAAGAACTCATATACTTATTGCAAAAATCTATTAGTCATCAAAGCAAAGTACTACGTGATACGTCTCCAACGTATATATAATTTTTTATTGTTCCATGCTATATTATATTCTGTTTTGGATGTTTAATGGGCTTTATTATACACTTTTATATTATTTTTGGGACTAACCTATTAACCGGAGGCCCAGCCCAAATTGCTGTTTTTTTGCCTATTTCAGTGTTTCGCAGAAAAGGAATATCAAACGGAGTCCAAACGGAATGAAACCTTCGGGAACGTGATTTTCGGAACAAACGTGATCAAGAGGACTTGGAGTATACGTAAAGAAATCAACTAGGAGAGCATGAGGCAGGGGGCGCGCCTACCCCCCCCCCCCAAGGCGCGCACTCCACCCTCATGGGGCCCATGTTGCTCCACCGACGTACTTCTTCCTCCTATATATACCTACGTACCCCCAAAACAACAAAACAGGAGCCAAAACCCTATTTCCACCGCCGCAACCTTCTGTACCCATGAGATCCCATCTTGGGGACTTTTCCGGCGCTCCGCCGGAGGGGGCATTGATCACGGAGGTATTCTACATCAACACCATAGCCTCTCCGATGATGTGTGAGTAGTTTACCTCAGACCTTCGGGTCCATAGTTATTAGCTAGATGGCTTCTTCTCTCTCATTGGATCTCAATACAAAGTTCTCCTTGATCTTCTTGGAGATCTATTTGATGTAATCTTCTTTTGCGGTGTGTTTGTCGAGATCCGATGAATTGTGGGTTTATGATCAAGATTATCTATGAACAATATTTGAATCTCCTCTGAATTCTTTTATGTATGATTGGTTATCTTTGCAAGTCTCTTCGAATTATTACTTTGGTTTGGCCTACTAGATTGATCTTTCTTGCAATGGGAGAAGTGCTTAGCTTTGGGTTCAATCTTGCGGTGCTCGATCCCGATGTGATGAGGGGAAACAACACGTATTGTATTGTTGCCATCGAGGATAAAAAGATGGGGTTTATATCATATTGCATGAGTTTATCCCTCTACATCATGTCATCTTACTTAAAGCATTACTCTGTTCTTATGAACTTAATACTCTAGATGTATGCTGGATAGTGGTCGATGTGTGGAGTAATAGTAGTAGATGCAGGCAGGAGCCAGTCTACTTGTCACAGACGTGATGCCTATATACATGATCATACGTAGATATTCTCATAACTATGCTCAATTCTATCAATTGCTCGAGAGTAATTCGTTTACCCACCGTAATACTTATGCTCTTGAGAGAAGCCACTAGTGAAATCTATGGCCCCCGGGTCTATTTTCCATCATATTAATCTTCCAACAGTTAGCTATTTTTATTGCCGTTTATTTTACTTTGCATCTTTATTTCTCTTTATCATAAAAATACCAAAAATATTATCTTATCATATCTATCAGATCTCACTCTCGTAAGTGACCGTGAAGGGATTGGCAACCCCTTTATCGTGTTGGTTGCGAGGTTCTTATTTGTTTGTGTAGGTGCGTGGGACTTGAGCGTGATCTCCTACTGGATTGATACCTTGGTTCTCAAAAACTGAGGGAAATACTTATGCTACTTTACTGCATCACCCTTTCCTCTTCAAGGGAAAACCAAAGCAGTGCTCAAGAGGTAGCAATTAGGATTTCTGGCACCGTTGCCGGGGAGATTCACTCCAAGTCAAGTCAAGACATACCAAGTACCCATCACAAACTCTTATCCCTCGCATTACATTATTTGCCATTTGCCTCTCGTTTTCCTCTCCCCCACTTCACCCTTGCCGTTTTATTCGCCCTCTCTTTTCCGCTCGCCTCTTTTTCGCTTGCTCCTTGTTTGCTCGTGTGTTGGATTGCTTGTTTGTCATGATGGCTCTACCTAGATTTGGTGATCTTCACCTTAAAAGGTTAGAAGAGATCGAAAGCAATGTCAAGAGTTTTATGACTTTACAATGTGAGCATAATAATTTCTTTAGGAATGAGCTTAAGGAACAAAAAAGCTTTATGGGTTACATGAATAAAGAGCTCGATGATATGTCTAAAGAATTTTATGGTTTGAAATATCAGATTGCTCATCTTGAAAAATTAATACCTAAAGTTTCAGATAAGCAGGCCACCTTAGTTAATAAGATGGCCGCTAAGCCGATTTTTTTGTGAGAATAAAGATGAAGATCTAAAAGTTATTGATGTGTCTCCTATTAAATCTTTGTTTTGCAATATGAATCTTGATAATGATGGGACTGGAGATGAGTCACCTTTACCTAGAAGGCGTCCCAAAAATTCGGAGGTTTCAGATCTTGATGCGAAAATTGTTAAAAGTGGGATTGAAGAGATCAAAACTTTAGATATTAACGAACCCACTATTTTGGATTTCAAGGAATTTAATTATGATAATTGCTCTTTGATAGATTGTATTTCCTTGCTGCAATCCGTGCTAAATTCTCCTCATGCTTATAGCCAAAATAAAGCTTTTACCAAACATATCGTTGATGCTTCGATGCAATCTTATGAAGAAAAACTTGAGTTGGAAGTTTCTATCCCTAGAAAACTTTATGATGAGTGGAAACCTACTATTAAAATTAAAATTAAAGATCATGAATGCTATGCTTTGTGTGATTTGGGTGCTAGTGTTTCCACGATTCCAAAAACTTTGTGTGATTTGTTAGGTTTCCATGAGTTTGATGATTGTTCTTTAAACTTGCACATTGCGGATTCCACCATTAAGAAACCTATAGAAGAATTAATGATGTTCTTATTGTTGCAAATAGGAACTATGTGCCCATAGATTTCATTGTTCTTGATATAGATTGCAATCCTTCATGTCCTATTATTCTTGGTAGACCTTTCCTTAAAACGATTGGTGCAATTATTGATATGAAGGAAGGGAATATTAGATTCCAATTTATGTTAAGGAAAGGCATGGAACACTTCCCTAAAAATAAAATAAAATTACCATATGAATATATTATGAGAGCTACTTATGGATTGCCTACCAAAGATGGCAATACCTAGATATATCTTTACTTTTATGCCTAGCTAGGGGCGTTAAACAATAGCGCTTGTTGGGAGGCAGCCCAATTTTATTTTAGTTTTTTGCTTTTTGCTTCTGTTTAAGAATAAATATTTGATCTAGCCTCTGTTTAGATTTTTTTTATGTTTTAATTAGTGTTTGTGCCAAGTTAAACCTATAGGATCTTCTTGGATGATAGTTATTTGATCTTGCTGAAAATTCCAGAAACTTTCTGTTCACGAAAACAATTGTTAAAAATCACCAGAACTTGATAAAATACTGATTCCAATTTCAGTAGATCAATAAACAAATTGTCTAGGTCATCCTATTTTGGTAGATTTTTATGAGTTCCAGAAGTTTGCATTAGTTACAGATTACTAGACTGTTCTGTTTTTGACAGATTCTGTTTTTCACGTGTTGTTTGCTTATTTTGATGAATCTATGGCTAGTAAAAGAGTTTATAAACCATAGAGAAGTTGGAATACATTAGTTTTAACACCAATATAAATAAATAATGAGTTAATTACATTACCTTGAAGTGGTGTTTTCTTTTCTTTCGCTAACGGAGCTTATGAGATTTTCTGTTAAGTTTTCTGTTGTGAAGTTTTCAAGTTTTGGGTAAAAGATTTGATGGATTATGGAATAAGGAGTGGCAAGAGCCTAAGCTTGGGGATGCCCATCGCACCCCAAGATAATCTAATGACACCAAAAAGCCCAAGCTTGGGGATGCCCCGGAAGGCATCCCCTCTTTCGTCTTCGTCCATCGGTAACTTTACTTGGAGCTATATTTTTATTCAACACATGATATGTGTTTTTATTGGAGCGTCTTGTATGATTTGAGTCTTTTCTTTTTAGTTTACCACAATCATCCTTGCTGTACACACCTTTTCAGAGAGACACACATGATTAGGAATTTATTAGAATACTCTATGTGCTTCACTTATATCTTTTGAGCTATATAGTTTTTGCTCTAGTGCTTCACTTATATATTTTAGAGCACGGTGGTGGATTTTTTTTATAGAAACTATTGTTCTCTCATGCTTCACTTATATTATTTTGAGAGTCCTAGAAAACAGCATGGTAATTTGCTTTAATTATGATAGGCATCCAAGATTAGTAAAAAAAATCTTATGAGTGTATTGAATACTATGAAAAGTTTGATGCTTGATAATTGTTTTGAGATATGAAGATGGTGATATTAGAGTCATGCTACTTGAGTAGTTGTGAATTTGAGAAATACTTGTGTTAAAGTTTGTGATTCCCGTAGCATGCACGTATGGTGAACCGTTATGTGAAGAAGTCGGAGCATGATTTATTTATTGATTGTCTTCCTTATGAGTGGCGGTCGGGGACGAGCGATGGTCTTTTCCTACCAATCTATCCCCCTAGGAGCATGCGCGTAATACTTTGCTTTGATAACTTGTAGATTTTTGGAACAAGTATATGAGTTCTTTATGACTAATGTTGAGTCCATGGATTATATGCACTCTCTTCCTTCCATGATTGCTAGCCTCTCTAATACCATGCACTTTTCGCCGGTATCATATACCCACCATATACCTTCCTCAAAACAGTCACCATACCTACCTATCATGGCATTTCCATAGCCATTCCGAGATATATTGCCATGCAACTTACCACCGTTCCGTTTACTATGACACGCTCCTTCATTGTCATATTGCTTTGCATGATCATGTAGTTGACATTGTATTTGTGGCAAAACCACCGTTCATAATTTTTTCATACATGTCACTCTTGATTCATTGCATATCCCGGTACACCGCCGGAGGCATTCACATAGAGCCATATTATGTTCTAGCTTTTCAGTTGTAATTCTTGAGTTGTAAATTAAATAAAAGTGTGATGATCATCATTATTAGAGCATTGTCCCAAGTGAGGAAAGGAAGATGGAGACTATGATTCCCCCACAAGTCGGGATGAGACTCCGGACGAAAAAAACAGGCCATAAAAAAAGAGAAAAGGCCCAAAGAAAAAAAATGAGAGAAAAAGAGAGAAGGGACAATGCTACTATCCTTTTACCACACTTGTGCGTCAAAGTAGCACCATGATCTTCATGATAGAGAGTCTCCTATGATATCACTTTTATATACTAGTGGGAATTTTTTTTCATTATAGAACTTGGCTTGTATATTCCAATGATGGGCTTCCTCAAAATGCCCTAGGTCTTCGTGAGCAAGCGAGTTGGATGCACACCCACTTAGTTTCTTTTGTTGAGCTTTCATATACTTTTAGCTCTAGTGCATCGGTTGCATGGCAATCCCTACTCACTCACATTGATATCTATTGATGGGCATCTCCATAGCCCGTTGATACGCCTAGTTGATGTGAGACTATCTTCTCATTTTTGTCTTCTCCACAACCACTATTCTATTCCACATAAAGTGCTATGTCCATGGCTCACGCACATGTATTGTGTGAAGATTGAAAAAGTTTGAGAACACGAAAAGTATGAAACAATTGCTTGGCTTGTCATCGGGGCTGTGCATGATTAAATACTTTGTGTGATGAAGATAGAGCATAGCCAGACTATATGATTTTGTAGGGATAACTTTCTTTTGCCATGTTATTTTGAGAAGACATAATTGCTTAGTTAGTATGCTTAAAGTATTATTATTTTTATGTCAATATAAATTTTTTGTCTTGAATCTTTCTGATCTGAATATTCATACCACAAATAAGAGAATTACATTGAAAATTATGCTAAGTAGCATTCCACATAAAAAATTCTATTTTTATCATTTACCTACTCGAGGACGAGCAGGAATTAAGCTTGAGGATGCTTGATACGTCTCCAACGTATCTATAATTTTTGATTGTTCCACGCGATATTATATTCTATTTTGGATGTTTAATGGGCTTTATTATAAACTTTTATATTATTTTTGGGACTAACCTATTAACCGGAGGCCCAGCCCAAATTGCTGTTTTTTGCCTATTTCAGTGTTTCGCAGAAAAGGAATATCAAACGGAGTCCAAACGGAATGAAACCTTCGGGAACGTGATTTTTGGAACAAACATGATCCAGAGGACTTGGATTCTACATAAAGCAATCAACGAGGAGAGCATGAGGCAAGCGGCACGCCTACCCCCCAGGCGCGCCCCTACCCTCGTGGGGCCCATGTTGCTCCATCTACGTACTTCTTCCTCCTATATATACCTACGTACCCCCAAAACATCAGAACAAGAGCCAAAACCCTATTTCCACCGCCGCAACCTTCTGTACCCGTGAGATCCCATCTTGGGGCCTTTTCCGGCGCTCACGGAGGGGCATTGATCACGGAGGGCTTCTACATCAACAACATAGCCTCTCCGATGATGTGTGAGTAGTTTACCTCAGACCTTCGGGTCCATAGTTATTAGCTAGATGGCTTCTTCTCTCTCTTTGGATCTCAATACAAAGTTCTCCTTGATCTTCTTGGAGATCTATTTGATGTAATCTTCTTTTGCGGTGTGTTTGTCGAGATCCAATGAATTGTGGGTTTATGATCAAGATTATCTATGAACAATATTTGAATCTCCTCTGAATTCTTTTATGTATGATTGGTTATCTTTGCAAGTCTCTTCGAATTATCAGTTTGGTTTGGCCTACTAGATTGATCTTTCTTGCAATGGGAGAAGTGCTTAGCTTTGGGTTCAATGTTGCGGTGCTCGATCCCAAAGGATGAGGGGGAAACGACACATATTGTATTGTTGCCATCGAGGATAAAAAGATGGGGTTTATATCATATTGCATGAGTTTATCCCTCTACATCATGTCATCTTACTTAAAGCATTACTCTGTTCTTATGAACTTAATACTCTAGATGCATGCTGGATAGCGGGCGATGTGTGGAGTAATAGTAGTAGATGCAGGCAGGAGTCGGTCTACTTGTCACGGACGTGATGACTATATACATGATCATACCTAGATATTCTCATAACTATGCTCAATTCTATCAATTGCTTGACGGTAATTCGTTTACCCACCGTAATACTTATGCTCTTGAGAGAAGCCACTAGTGAAACCTATGGCCCCCGGGTCTATTTTCCATCATATTAATCTTCCAACACCTAGCTATTTTTATTGCCATTTATTTTACTTTGCATCTTTATTTCTCTTTATCATAAAAATACCAAAAATATTATGTTATCATATCTATCAGATCTCACTCTCGTAAGTGATCGTGAAGGGATTGACAACCCCTTTATCGCATTGGTTGTGAGGTTCTTATTTGTTTGTGTAGGTGCGTGGGACTTGAGCGTGATCTCCTACTGGATTGATACCTTGGTTCTCAAAAACTGAGGGAAATACTTACGCTACTTTACTGCATCACTCTTTCCTCTTCAAGGGAAAACCAACGCAGTGCTCAAGAGGTAGCACTACACGCATGCTCCTAGGGGGATAGATTGGTAGGAAAAGACCACCGCTCGTCCCCGGCCGCCACTCATAAGGAAGACAATCAAAAAACATCTCATGCTCCAACTTCGTTACATAACAGTTCACCATACGTGCATGCTACATGACTCACAAACTTTAACACAAGTATTTCTCAAATTCACAACTACTTCACTAGCATGACTCTAATATCAGCATCTTCATATTTCAAAACAATCATAAGAAATCAAACTTCTTGTAGTATTCAATGGACTATATATGAATTTTTTTATTATATCCCTTTTGGATGCCTATCATATTAGGACTATTTTTATAACCAAAGCAACTCTCAAAATAATATAAGTGAAGTATGAGAGTTCATCAATTTCTATAAAATAAAATCACCGTCGTGCTCTAAAAAAGATATAAGTGAAGCACTAGAGCTAATTTGCCTAGCTCAAAAGATATAGGTGAAGCACATAGAGCATTCTAATAAATCACGATTCATGTGTGTCTCTCTCAAAAGGTGTGTACAGCAAGGATGACTGTGGAAAACTAAAAAGCAAAGACTCAAACAATACAAGACGCTCCAAGCAAAACAAATAACATGTGGTGAATAAAAATATAGCCTCAAGTAAAGTTACCGATAGACGAAGACGAAAGAGGGGATGCCTTCCCGGGGCATCCCCAAGCTTAGGCTTTTTGACATCCTTGAATATTACCTTGGGGTGCCTTGTGCATCCCCAAGCTTAGGCTCTTGCCACTCCTTATTCCATAGTCCATCAAATCCTTACCTAAAACTTGAAAACTTCACAACACAAAACTCAACAGAAAATCTCGTAAGCTCCATTAGTATAAGAAAACAAATCACCACTTTTGGTACTGTTGTGAGCTCATTATTTATTTATATTGGTGTAATATAGATACTGTATTCCAACTTTTCCATGGTTCATACCCCCCGATACTAGCCATAGATGCATCAAAATAAGCAAACAACACGCGAAAAACAGAATCTTTCAAAAACAGAACATTCTGTAGCAATCTGGATGTTTCGAATACTTCTGTAACTCAAAAAATTCTGAAAACACAGTGCGTCCTAGATAATTTGTCTATTAATATTCCTCAAAAATAATAAACTAAAAATCACTCTCCAGCTAAAAATAAGAATGGTTTTCGTGAGCGCAAAAGTTTATGTTTTTCAGCAAGATCAAATTAACTATCATCGTAGGTTATCCCATAGGTCTTACTTGGCACAAACACTAATTAAAACACAAAACCACATCTAACCAGAGGATAAATGATTTATTCAAAGCAAAACAGGACCTAAAAATCAAGAACAAAAATAAAATTGGGTTGCCTCCCAACAAGCGCTATTGTTTAACGCCCCTAGCTAGGCATAAAACACGAATAGATCTAGGTGTTATCATCTTTGGCATGCAATCATAAGTGGCTCTCATAATAGATTCATAAGGCAATTTAATTTTATTTCTTGGAAAGTGTTCCATGTCTTTCCTTAATGGAAATTGAAATCTAATGTTTCCTTCTTTCATGTCAATAATTGCATCAATCCTTCTAAGGAAAGGTCTACCAAGAATAATAGGACATGTAGGATTGCAATCTATATCAAGAAAAATGAAATCTACAGGCACATAATTCCTATTTGCAACAATAAGAACATCATTAATTCTTCCCATAGGTTTCTTAATAGTGGAATCCGCAAGATGCAAATTTATGGAACAATCATCAAATTCACGGAAACCTAACACGTCACAAAAAGTTTTCAGAATTGTGGAAACACTAGCACCCAAATCACACAAAGCATAGCATTAATAATCTTTAATCTTGATCTTAATAGTAGGTTCCCACTCATCATAAAGTTTTCTAGGGATAGAAACTTCCAAATTAAGCTTTTCTTCATAAGATTGCATCATAGCATCAACGATATGTTTAGTAAAAGCTTTGTTTTGAATGTAAGCATGAGGAGAATTCAACATGGATTGCAACAAGGAAAAACAATATATCAAATAACAATTATCATAATTAAAGTCCTTGAAATCCAAAATAGTGGGTTCATTGCTATCTAAAGTTTTGACATCTTCAATCCCACTTTTATCAATTTTTGCATCAAGATCTAAAAATTCTGAATCATTGTGACGCCTTCTAACTAAAGTTTACTCATCTCCAGTCCCATCTTTATCAAGATTTACATTGGAAAACAAAGATTCAATAGGAGTCACATCAATCACTTTAAGATCTTCATTATCATTCTCGCGGAAACTAGAAGAACACGTTTTTATAAACCAATATTTTTTAGCGCGCATCTTAGCGGTTCTTTCTTTGCACTCATCAATGGAAATTTTCATGGCCTTGAGAGACTCATTGATATCATGCTTGTGTGGAATAGATCTTAGTTTCAAAGAATCAACATCAAGAGGAATTCTATCCATGTTTCTAGCCAAATCATCAATCTTAAGCAATTTTTCTTCAATCAAAGCATTGAAATTCTTTTGCAAACTTATAAATTCTTTAACACTATTCTCAAATTCAGAGGGCTTCTTATTATAATTTTGATAAGAAATGTTGTAGGAATTACCATAATTATTAGAGGAATTACTAGGAAACGGTCTAGGATTAAAATTACCTCTATACGCATTATTACCAAAATTGTTCGTACCAACAAAATTCACATCCATAGATTCATTATTGTTTTCAATCAAAGTAGAAAAAGGCATATCATTAGGATCAATAGGAGCACTCTTACTAGCAAACAATTTCATAAGCTCATCCATCTTTCCACTCAAAACATTTATTTCTTCAATTGCATGCACTTTTTTTTCTAGTGGAAGATCTTTCGGTATGCCATTGAGAATAATTAACCATAATATTATCTAGGAGTGTAGTAGCTTCTCCTAAAGTAATTTCCATAAAGGTGCCTCCCGCGGGCAAATCTAAAAGATTTCTAGAAGCAAAATTCAATCCGGCACAAATTTTTTGTATAATCATCCACAAATTCAAGCCATGAGTAGGATAGTTTCTAAGCATCAATTTCATCCTCTCCCAAGATTGTGCAACATGTTCATGATCAAGTTGCTTAAAATTCATAATATCGTTCCTAAGGGAGATGATCTTAGCGGGAGGAAAATACTTGGAAATAAAAGCTTCTTTACACTTATTCCATGAATCAATACTATTTTCGGCAAAGATGAAAACCAAGTTTTAGCGTGATCTCTAAGCGAGACTGGAAATAGCTTCAACTTAATAATATCATTATCCACATCTTTTTTATTTTGCATATCGCACAAATCAACGAAATTATTAAGATGGGATGCGACATCTTCATTGGGAAGGCCGGAAAATTGATCTTTCATAACAACATTCAGCAAAGCATTATTAATTTCACAAGATTCGGCATTAGCATCGGGAGCAATCAGATTACTAATAAAATCATTATTATTGGTGTTGGAAAAGTCACACAATTTAGTATTATCTTCAGCCATTGTGACAAAGCAAACAATCCAACACACGAGCACACAAAAAGCAAGCAAAGAAGACGAACGGAAGAGGGGCAAAGAAAAGGTGAATCTCTTCGAAAATTGTTTTAGAAGTGAGGGAGAGGAAAACGAGAGGCAAATGGCAAATAATGTAATGTGAGAGATGAGAGTTTATGATGGGTACTTGGTAGGCTTGATGTAGATCTCCCCGGCAACAGCGCCATAAATTCTTCCTGCTACTTCTTGAGCTTGCGTTGGTTTTTCCCTTGAAGAGGAAAGGGTGATGCAGCAAAGTAGAGATAAGTATTTCCCTCAGTTAAGAACCAATGTATCAATACAGTAGGAGATACAAGCAAGTCCCCAATCTATGCACCTGTACAAACAATCAAACACTTCCACCCAACGCGATAAAGGGGTTGTCAATCCCTTCAGGGTCACTTGCAAATGTGAGATCTGATAGAGATAGATATAAAAGATTACTAAAACGCAAAACAAAATAAAAGTAAATAAATTGCAGCGAGATTTTTTGGGTTTTTTGGTTTATAGATATGAAAATATATGATGGACAATAGACCCGGTGGCCATAGTTTTCACTAGAGGCTTCTCTCTTGAAGGAAAATAATATGATGGGTGAACAAATTACTGTCAAGCAATTGATAGAAAAGCGCAAAGTTATGACGATATCCAAGGCAATGATTATGCATATAGGCATCACGTCCGTGTCAAGTAGACCGACTTCTGCCTCCATCTACTACTATTACTCCGCACATCGACCGCTATCCAGCATGCATCTAAAGTATTAAGTTCATAAGAACGGAGTAACGCCTTAAGTAAGATGACATGATGTAGAGGGATAAACTCAAGCAATATGATGAAAACCCCATCTTTTTACCCTTGATGGCAATAATACAAATACATGCCTCGCTACCCCTACTTTGTCACTGGGTGAGGACACCGCAGGATTGAACCCAAAACTAAGCACCTCTCCCATTGCAAGAAAAACCAATCTAGTTGGTGTCAGGACCCCGATCCTAAGTCACACCGATCTAGCATGTAACACATCATATCACTTTGCGGCCTCACGCACGGTATTCCCACGGGTGTCGCCTTACCATGGCCCGGGACCGTTTGCGCCTTTTGGCTCACGTATATGATAGTGTCACTAGCATCCGTATGACAAAGAACCCGGGCCGACATGGCTAGTCGTGAACCCAAAGCGGCGCTTAACCCATGGGGACAGGCATACATGAATCACATCGAGCATGTCGGTCACTAACGATAAATTCGGGCTGTAGCACTGGGCTATGAGGACTCCGGTGAACCGGTCATGGCAGGCTAGGCGGGACTCCGAATAACACCGCGACATTTCCCGAAGGGACAGACATAGGAACAGTGAAACACATGCCGCCAGTCAAGTGTCCAAGCAGTAGTCTTTGGGCTAGCAGGACTCGGTGAACCGGCATGGCGGACTACTATCGCTCGAAGCACGAGACTACATTTCCCCATATGAGAGGCTGCCAAGGATAAACAACTAGTTTGTCGGATCCCACACATACCAAGCATTTCAAACATACACACAATATGCTCAATATGTGTAGATACAACATGGCATCACAACATAACTCTACGACTCAAATATTTATTCATTAGGCTCCGAGGAGAGAGATATTACAAACATGGGTCTCATGACCCAACACTCGGAAACATACAAGTCAAGCACAAGCGGAAGCTAAACATGTCCGAGTACAGACAACTATAAATGAAGAAGGCTGAGAAGCCCGACTATCTACCAGATCTGCCGAGGCACAAGATCGTAATGAGGTAACAAGCTAAACGTCAAGTCCCGGTGAAACTACTAGCGTAGACCGACGTCTCTCGCAAAACATAAAATAAGCAAACGTGAGTACA
Organism: Aegilops bicornis; assembly: GCA_021605145.1. NCBI lineage: Eukaryota > Viridiplantae > Streptophyta > Magnoliopsida > Poales > Poaceae > Aegilops > Aegilops bicornis. Next base: position 376,155,570 of record CM038675.1, on the reverse strand, counting down.
AACGTACTCAGCAAGACTTACATCGTAACTAGCTACATATGCATCATTATCAAAAGGGGTGGTGGAGTTTGTTGCAGCAAACCAGCTTTGACTCGATGGCTATCCCGAACTACGATTGCAAGTAACTCTTTTGAGGTGGCGCTACGAGTCCACATAGTCACCATATCAATACACCACTATGGACCCGCTCCCGTCTCCCTACGAGAACGCCATCCATAGCACTCACGCTTATCTTGCGCATTTTAGAGTATCCACTTTCACTTGTCTATGAACTGATATAGGCAACCCAGAAGTCCTTCTCCGTGGACACGGCTATTCGAATAGATCATATTAACCCTGCAGGGTGTACTTCTTCACACACGCTCACCACTTACCGCCGTTTACACGACATGTACTCGGCAACCTTCAAGCGGAAGCCCAACGTGGGTGTCGGCCACGACCTACCTAAACACTCAAGTCCCTAGTCCGTGTTTATCGCCTATTCGGGTTCCATCCGCAGGAGTCCGCCGAGGTTTCCCATACAGCCCCGAACGATGTGTGCAGGGTTCCCGAGACACCAAACGGGCGAATCGGTACAGACACGGTGCCTACCGCAACACAACCCACCCCTACGGTCAGCGTTGCGTGCGGCCCCCAGCATACTACAAACACCAGAAACTACTTGCAACTCCCGGACTGAGGACAAGGGTGGTTAAGAAGCCGAGAGGGTCCATTGGTTTCGGGCCCAATGTGTGGTAGTAACTGTTTCATGGATCACAAACACAGAACTCAGTTCCTGAGGACGGCTGCAATGAGACAACCCACCATGTACTCCTACATGGTCTCTCACCGCTACCTTTACCAAATCGTGTTCACACACTTAGCTCACACACGCAGATGGGACATGTTCACACACCTCCGATTCATCCTCGATGAATCAGACTGACTCAACTCTAAGCAAAGAGTGCATGACAACAAGCATGAATGAGTAGGCACAACATGGCTCAAACAACTCCTACTCATGCTAGTGGGTTTCATCTAATTCTTGTGGAATGACAGGTCATGCAGAGGATAAAGGGGTTCAGCTACCGCAGCAAGTAACACATGAGTCGTTGTTGTCCTAATGCAGTAAAATAGAGCAGGAGCGAGAGAGTGGGATTATATCGGAATGGACAAGGGGTTTTGCTTGCACTGGCACTTCGAAGATAATATAGTTCTTCATCGGTGTCATCGAACAATCGTCTAACGTCGTCTCTTGAGAGGGACAATTACCGGCAAACAAGAGAGAACACAATCAATGCAATGCACATTCACATGAATGACATGTCATGTTAAGGTACTTGAATTCACCTAATGCAATGTCTAGCCAGGTTAATTGAAGTAGAATTCAAACAAGGTTAAACTCCAACTCCAAATGTTATTTCATAAATTGCCCTAATCATGATTCATCCTATTCAGTGAGGTTAACTTGTTTAATCATGCATGAAAATGCCATAAACAGATTCTTCATATTTTTCTGATCATTTTTCATATATAAATTATTTAATTTGGAGTTCTGATTAAAAGTTATGAATATTTGAAGTTTGGGGTATTTTGAATTTTCCTGAATTATAAAAATCCAGAAAATAAATAATTGCGTCGACATTCTGAGGCATGACGTCAGCGAGTCAATCCGTGGTTGATCGGTCAAACTCGACGTGTGGGACCACACGTCGGTGACACGGGTTAAACAGGGGTTAGCTTAGTTTAATTAAAGATTAGAACCGGGGCCCACATGTTAGCGTCGGGGTTAGGTTAGTTGGTGATTAGCTTAAGCTAATCACGGCAACAGAACCCACGTGGCGAGGCTCAGCGACAGGGCTCGTCGCCGGCGACCTCTGACGCCTTGGCGGAGTCCACGCCACGAGCCCGGGGCGGCGTCACGAGAGCACCGGGGCGTAGCCCAGGCTCTCGCGCATCTGGTGGGGCAGGTGGGAGGAGCTGGGGGGCCCGGGGCTCGCCGGAGCGGAGCTCGCGGCGACGCCGGCGTTCGGGTGAACTGGGTTTCGGGGTTAGGGAGCACGGCAGGAGGCAAAGAGGGGTGCTACAACCTCCTGGGGGGCACTGAGCACGGTGACGCGCTCAGGCGCGAGCTACGACGTCCGTAACCACGACGGCGACAGAGCATGGCGCCGGCGAGCTTCGGAGCTCATGGGGATGGCGTCTACAGCGAGAAGCAGACCACGGGGCCAGGGGGAGACGGTGGAGGAGCTCACCGCAAGTTCGTAGGGAGGGTGGTGGGCTGGGACGCCCCTGCCGGCGGCGAATCGGGCGACGGCGACGCGGTCCGAGGAGGAAGCGGGCGGCGCCTCGGGGCTTCCGGTGGTCGCGTGAGCCGACGGAGAGGACGAGGGGGTCACTGCGGAGCTCGGGAGCGCGCCGGAGAGGCAGGGAGGTGGCTGTGGCCGCGGTGAACGGCGAGGCAACGACGGTGGCGCTCGGTCCGGGCGAGAGAGAGGGAGCAGAGGAGAGGAACGAGGGAGAGGGAGAGAGCGAGGGGGTCCAGGGGGTCGGGGCGGCGCCGAGGAGATGACGCGAGGCGTCGGTGGCCAAAGCGACGAGGCAGCACTGGTGGCGTGGCGAGCTTCGGCGGCGTCGCGGTGTCCCTCCTCCGCCTCCGGCAAGAGGAGGAAGGCTGGGGGGGCACACTGTGGGGTGGGCCACCTTTTGGCCAGCAGGGGGGTGGCTGGGCCGGTTCGCGACGCCAGGTAAGTGGGCTTCTCTCTCTCTCTCTTTAATTCTGTTTTCTATTTTGTTACATTACATTTTAGTTTAGTAAAATACTAAACCATTTTATAAAATCTCGAAGATAATTATGTGTCCGGAACTAAAGTATACCAAACCACATAAAATGTCCCAGAATTATTGGACATATATTAATTATATATAAAATATATTTCCAATGCAAATAGTTATTGAATTAATTCAAAGGCCCAAAAAAAAATGTTTCAGTCACTCCAAAAATATTGGTTTGAATTTTATTCTTGCCAATATTTTTCAAAGCTGAAAAGGAACATTTCCTTGGAAACATTTGAAGCAATTTTTAATGTTGATCATTTATTTTAAATGATTCTGAGGCTCTCAATTCCCCAATTCAAATTTAATGGAAATTTAGACATGATGCATGGATGCAAGAAAATCAAGCTAGGGCTGATCTGGGGCTGTGACAGCTCACCCCCACTAAACAAGAATCTCGCCCCGAGATTCAAGGCGTGAGGTAAGAGGAAAAGGGGAGTCGCAAACTATCACAATCTTCATGATCCATTTGCCCTTCTCGAAGATGTTGATTTACTCCATCATCTTGGCCTTGACGTCTTGCCTTCGAGATCTTCACTCGACATGACAACAGAAAGAGGGGGAAACCCTACAGGATTTAATCTTCTTGAAGATCGAGCAACTCAAGATCAGTTCATGGAGAGACATAAGAACAACTCTTGAGTTGAAACACCAAACACACATTAGGAATGGTGGTAAAGAAATGGATGCCGAAGGTTCAAATTGGTAGGAAACCATTCCACGCTTAAGTAAAACGGTGCATGTTTTCAAAGTAACAAGGAGATGATTGCCATGATTCCATAATGGGACACCTTAGGAAAGGTGACGCAAAGAACTATTCCCTTAAGTGGCAAAAAGAATTACTTTTGATTCAGAGATCATTGAAACTCTTTATACCAGCCTAAGGCAATCTCAAACGATCGTTTGGTGGAGTGCAAAGGAAAAGCATACCCAGACTAGTATGGATGATGTGGACTACCTTGTTGAAGACAACGCAATGGATGATTTTTTCTTATCATCAGAGGTGGAGGGAACCAATGGTAGGACCACTTTTGAGGATGATCTTGAACAGAAATTACTAAGAAGGCAGCCCATAGTGAAATGGCATAAGAATGATTGCAAGCTGGGAACGAAATACAACTGTTGGAATGTTCCAACCATCATATCTGCCTGAGATTCAGATCTGGTTGGTGTTAGGATATTCCAGACTCATCGAGTCTAGAGGAAAAATGAAAGTTTGCAACACAAATCGACGAGAAAATGTCGCGAGATTCTCGGGAATGAACTACGATAGCAAGCTCCAAAAACATGAGCTGGTTCTGCTACTAACATGTGAACATGTTGTCCAAGACAAGAATGACCACATAGTAGTCTTATCATAAAACACTACCAAGTTCAGGTGGGGAAACCATCATCGGGGATAACGAAGTCCTTACATAAGTCCGGATTAGCTCTTAGGAAGGAACTTCTTCTCCTTGAACAAATCAATCAGTGGCTTGGTATGCTAGGAATACATATAGAATGAAGGTTGCAAGTCTCCAGACTACAGAATACTTCGCACGTGCATGACTGACTTGGGATGATTCCAAAGGAAACAAAACAAACCTTTCTCAAATTCATGGCGGCAACTTGCATCTAATGCACGTGAATTAGAGGAAGTCACTACTTTCGTCCAAACATATGCTTCATGAACGAAACATGAAGAGATGCTTACACAAGTTTCCAATACTAGGTTGATGTTCAACATGACTCATGGGGGAGACAAAATGTCTTGATGGGCTCAACAACAACTCATCGGAATTTCCATATCCTTTGGACTTCCACCATCATGTGAACACGGTGATAGTATTGGTCGGACCAAAAGATGTAGTGGGGTATGCTCGAGGGATCAACCACGAGTAAGACAACATTACGAACATCGTTGGTTACGATTTGACTTAACAATAGCCCATACTCAAGTCAAAGGATTGATAAGACAATAGGTCCAAAGAATCGATCACAGAGACCAATCAATGAAGATATCATCTTTCTTCAACACACACTACACAAGAATATCCCTTTGGAGCGAACTAAGTCGAGCAAGCTTTTATCCTCCAACTCCCCAAGTTGTTGTCTAGCTTAACCAACTAGCTCGAGGGTATCCAACACAGATTCTTGGAGAAAGGGTGGTTCACAAGAAACCAACTTGATCACGAGCTCAACATAACAGTCGAGGGGACAACTCGGTAATACTTCCGAGAAGATATTAGGAAAATCACAAACCACCGATATGTTACTAAGCTCGAGAACAACCTTGCTTTTCAGGGCAAGATGATATGATCAATAGGCAAGGGATTGAATAATCCTAACTCATTGATCGAAGAGTGCACCGGAAATAAGGACTAGGTAGCACGATCAATCTTAGGATGATGATCTAATAACCAACACGCTAAGAGTGAGGATATTGTCCACTAGCTGCCAAGCAACGACTTGCTCGGAGTATTGATTTCACACATCACAAGTCACTCGTCGGCATTCCGGTTTCAACAACTCGGAACCGAGGAATGAATAATGATGGCGAGAAGTATCACTGCATCAAGAATTCATAAGAGAAGGTGCAATTCTCATGATGTTCCTGACATAAAGATGGTAACACTCCAAGGTGGAGCAGAATCAAAGCTGGATTGGCATTTTGATCTGCGGAGTACAATTGCTTTGACCCAATCCTAGATATGGATGAGGCTCTGGAGTTTGTTTCTCCTAGTCATTCCGAAATAGAATGGCTTGACCGGACCACATGAGTAATAGGCATCGATGAACACGAATGCACAATTACTCCGGCTATCAATTGATAGACGAGGGTCGAATATAACTGAAGAGGGAAAACTCAAAGGAACATATAATTTTTCGAAATGTGGGGCATGGATTAGTATATCGAGCAAAGCTCAACATTTCTCCCGGATAACCCATGCAGAAAGGGTAGAACTGGCAGAGTCACAGTTATGAATGGAGAACTCCTCAAGAGCACTCTGGTTGTGATCTTTTGGTTCAAAGAACTTCTGCCATAACTAGTTCATAGTATTTGGAAGAAGGAAATACCACGGACCTCGGGGACTATCGCAAGGTTACTAATATCCTAAAGGAACTAGCAAATACTAACAACATGAAGTAGGGTGAATCTTGGGTTCAGAAACCCAGGAGTAGAATGCCTACTAACTAATAACATCACGGGATGCTTTCAAGAATAATGGCCAGAATCATCGCACTGGGGAACACAAAACATGGCTTGTTTACTAGGTGACTCCCTAAACACCTAGGGTCATAATAATATCTCCAACATCTACGCCGAGGCAGCAGAAGTACCTCAACTTACCGATTAGTGTGCTTGTTACGACCAAAAAAGACATCGGGATCGGAAGGAAAAGATTTGCAAATGCATCGAGACTATTTAGAGACACAGGATGACTCGGACAGCATAACGGCTGTAACTGCTCAAAATGATTTGAGACATCCTGCAAAAATGGTGGCATAACCACTCAACATCACAATACCAAGGTTCCGAGATCAACAATTATCATACAGAATTAGTAGGAACTGAACTGAGGCTTAAAACCAACAATCTTAAGGGTCTATGGATTAGTAACACGTCATCCTGATAGATAGATGAGAAGCCTAGTTCTTAAACCCCGTAGAAGAGAAGAGGATGACTCAGATCGAAGGCCACGAGGTATAAGGAGTAAAAGAGCCTTACGTTCCTTCCACAATCAATTCCCTTACATAACTAAAGCATTTCTAGACACAACTTGACCCGGTTTGGCTTAGTAATCCTCTGGCGATGGGGCTCGATACCAACGCTGTCGGGACCCGATCCTAAGTCACACCGATCTAGCATGTAACACATCATATCACTTTGCGGCCTCACGACGGTATTCTACAGGTGTCGCCTTACCATGGCCCGGACCGTTTATGCCTTTTGGCTCACGTATATGATAGTGTCGCTAGCATCCATATGACAAAGAACCCGGCCGACATGGCTAGTCGTGAACCCAAAGCGGCGCTAACCCATGGGGACAGGCATACATGAATCACATCGAGCATGTCGGTCATCAACGTATAAATTGGGCTGTAGCACTTTGGGCTAGAGGATTAGGTGAACCGGTCAGAAAGCGAGCTAGGCGGGACTCCGAATAACACCGCTGCGACATTTCCCGAAGGAACGGACATAAGGCGAAGTGAAACACATGTCGGCCGATCAAGTGTCCAAGCAGTAGTCTGGGCTAGCAGGACTCCGGTGAATCGGGTCATGGCGGACTACTATCGCTCGAGAAGCACGAGACTACATTTCCCCATATGAGAGGCTGCCAAGGATAAACAACTAGTTTGTCGGATCCCACACATACCAAGCATTTCAAACATACACACAATATGCTCAATATGTGTAGATACAACATGGCATCACAACATAACTCTCTGACTCAAATATTTATTCATTAGGCTCAGGAGCGAGATATTACAAACATGGGTCTCATGACCCAACACTCGAAACATACAAGTCAAGCACAAGCGGAAGCTAAACATGTCTCGAGTACGCATAACTATAAATGAAGAAGGCCGAGAAGCGACTATCTACCAGATCTGCCGAGGCACAAGATCGTGGGCTGAGGTAACAAGCTAAACGTCAAGTCCAAGCGGAACTACTAGCGAGACCAGCGTCTCTCGCAAAACATAAAATAAGCAAGCGTGAGTACAAACGTACTCCGCAAGACTTACATCGAACTAGCTACATATGCATCATTATCAAAAGGGGTGGTGGAGTTTGACTGCAGCAAGCCAGCTTTGACTCGATGGCTATCTGAACTACGATCGCAAGTAACTCTTTTGAGGTGGCGCTACGAGTCCACATAGTCACCATATCAATACACCACTATGGACCCGCTCCCGTCCTCCCTCACGAGAACGCCATCCATAGCACTCACGCTTATCTTGCGCATTTTAGAGTATCCACTTTCACTTGTCTATGAACTGATATAGGCAACCCAGAAGTCCTTCTCCGTGGACACGGCTATTCGAATAGATCATATTAACCCTGCAGGGTGTACTTCTTCACACACGCTCTCACCACTTACCGCCGTTTACGACATGTACTCGGCAACCTTCAAGCGGAAGCCCAACGTGGGTGTCGGCCACGACCTACCTAAACACTCAAGTCCCTAGTCCGGGTTTATCGCCTATTCGGGTTCCATCCGCAGGAGTCGGCCGAGGTTTCCCATACAGCCCGAACGATGTGTGCGGGGTTCCCGAGACACCAAGCAGGCGAATCGGTACAAGACCACGGTGCCTACCGCAACCCAACCCACCCCTACGGTCGGCGTTGCGTGCGGCCCCCAGCATACTACCAACACGAAACTACTTGCAACTCCGGATGAGGACAAGGGTGGTTAAGAAGCCGAGAGGGTCCATTGGTTTCGGGCCCAATGTGTGGTAGTAATGCTGTTTCATGGATCACAAACACGTAACTCAGTTCACGAGGACGGCTGCAATGAGACAACCCACCATGTACTCCTACATGGCCTCTCACCGCTACCTTTACCAAATCGTGTTCACACACTTAGCTCACACATTGATGGGACATGTTCACACACCTCCGATTCATCCTCGATGAATCAGACACGACTCAACTCTAAGCGATGGCAGGCATGACAACAAGCATGAATGAGTAGGCACAACATGGCTCAAACAACTCCTACTCATGCTAGTGGGTTTCATCTAATTCTTGTGGAATGACAGTCATGCAGGAGGATAAAGGGGTTCAGCTACATGCAGCAAGTAACACATGAGTCGTTGTTGTCCTAATGCAGTAAAATAGAGCAGGAGCGAGAGAGTGGGATTATATCGGAATGGACAAGGGGTTTTGCTTGCACGGCACTTCGAAGATAATATAGTTCTTCATCGGTGTCATCGAACAATCGATGAACATCGTCTCTTGAGAGGGACAATTACCGGCAAACAAGAGAGAACACAATCAATGCAATGCACATTCACATGAATGACATGTCATGTTAAGGTCTTGAATTCACCTAATGCAATGTCTAGCCAGGTTAATTGAAGTAGAATTCAAACAAGGTTAAACTCCAACTCCAAATGTTATTTCATAAATTGCCCTAATCATGATTCATCCTATTCAGTGAGGTTAACTTGTTTAATCATGCATGAAAATGCCATAAACAGATTCTTCATATTTTTCTGATCATTTTTCATATATAAATTATTTAATTTGGAGTTACAGATTAAAAGTTATGAATATTTGAAGTTTGGGGTATTTTCTGAATTTTCATGAATTATAAAAAATCCAGAAAATAAATAATTGCGTCAGCATTACAGAGGCATGACGTCAGCGAGTCAACCGTGGTTGACCGGTCAAACCTGACGTGTTGGACCACACGTCAGTGACACGGGTTAAACAGGGGGGTTAGCTTAGTTTAATTAAAGATTAGGGCACTGGGGCCCACATGTTAGCGTCAGGGGTTAGGTTAGTTGGTGATTAGCTTAAGCTAATCACCTGACGAGCCGGACCCACGTGGCGAGGCTCAGCGACGGGGCTCGCCGGCGACCGGACGCTGGGCGGAGTCCACGCCACGAGCCACGGGGCGGCCCGAGAGCACCGGGCGTAGCCTGTGCTCGCGCATCCGTGGGGCGGTGGGAGGAGCTGGGGCCGGGGCTCGCCGAGCGGAGCTCATGGCGACGCCGGCGTTCGGTGAACTGGGTTTCGGGGTTAGGGAGCACGGCGGAGGCAAAGAGGGTGCTACAACCTCCGGGGGCACTGAGCACGCGACGGCCAGCGCGAAGCTACGGCGTCCGTAACCACGACGGCGACGAGCATGGCGCCCGGCGAAGCCGAGCTTCGTGGGGATGGCGTCATACGAGAAGCGTACCAGGGGCCGGGGAGACGGTGGAGGAGCTCACTGCAAGTTCGTAGAGGAGGTAAGTGGGCTCGGGGACGTCCTGTCGGCGGCGAATCGAGCGACGGCGACCGTCGGGTCCGAGTAGGGGAAAAGCGGCGGGGCGGCGCCTCGGGGCTTCCGGTGTTCGCGTGAGCCGACGGAGAGGACGAGGTCCTCTTGAGCTCGGGAGCGCGTCGGAGAGTCAGGGAGGTGGCGGTGGCCGCGGTGAACGGCGAGGCAACGACGGTGGCGCTCGGTCCGGGCGAGAGAGAGGGAGCAGAGGAGAGGAACGAGGGAGAGGGAGAGAGCGAGGGGGTCCAGGGGGTCGGGGCGGCGCCGAGGAGATGACGCGAGGCGTCGCGGTGGCCAGGCGACGTAGGCAGGCAGCCTGGTGGCGTGGCGAGCTCGGCGGCGTCGCGGTGTCCCTCCTCTGCCTACTGGCAAGAGGAGGAAGGCGACAGGGGGGCACTGGTGGGCTGGGCCACCAGTGGGCCAGCCAGGGGAGGCTGGGCGGTTTGGCGCCAGGTAAGTGGGCTTCTCTCTCTCTCTTTAATTACATTTTCTATTTTGTTACATTACATTTTAGTTTAGTAAAATACTAAACCATTTTATAAAATCACGAAGATAATTATGTGTCCGGAACTAAAGTATACCAAACCACATAAAATGTCCTGTAATTATTGGACATATATTAATTATATATAAAATATATTTCCAATGCAAATAGTTATTGAATTAATTCAAAGGCCCAAAATAAAATGTTTGATCACTCCAAAAATATTGGTTTGAATTTTATTCTTGCCAATATTTTTCAAAGCTGAAAAGGAACATTTCCTTGGAAACATTTGAAGCAATTTTTAATGTTGATCATTTATTTTAAATGATTCCTGAGGCTCTCCAATTCCCCAATTCAAATTTAATGGAAATTTAGACATGATGCATGGATGCAAGAAAATCAAGCTAGGGCTGATCTGGGGCTGTGACAGCTGGCCAAACTAAACCGATAATTCGAAGAGAAATACAAAGTTATCGAATCATGCATATAAGAATTCAGAGAAGATTCAAATAATATTCATAGATAAGTTGATCATAAATCCACAATTCATCGGATCTCGACAAACACAACACAAAAGAAGATTACATCGGATAGATCTCTAAGAACATCGAGGAGAACATGGTATTGCGGACCAGAGAGAGAGATGAAGCCATCTAGCTACTAGCTATGGACCCGTAGGCCTGTGGTAAACTACTCACGCTTCATCGGAAGGGCAATAGAGTTGATGTAGAAGCCCTCCGTGATTGAATCCCCCTCCGGCAGGGTGCTAGAAAAGGCTCCAAGATGAGATTTCATGGGTACAGAAGGTTACGGCAGTGAAAAAGTATTTTGGTGGACGCTTCTGGTCGTTTGGGAATATTTGAGAATTTATAGGCCAAAGATTAGGATTAGAGGAGTCTCGTGGGGCCCACAAGCCAGGGGGCGCCCCCCCTAGGGCGCGCCCTGAGGGCTTGTGGACCCCTCGGGACTCTTCTGATTTCGTCTCCAAGTCCTACGTGTGTCTTCTGGTCCAAGAGAAAATATCGTAAATTTTTATTCCGTTTGGACTCCGTTTGATATTCCTTTTCTGTAAAACTTAAAAACAAGGGAAAAAATAGAAACTGGCACTGGGCTCTGGGTTAATAAGATTGTCCCAAAAATAATATAAAATAGCATATTAATGTATATAAAACATCCAAAACAGATAATATAATAACATGAAACAATAAAAAAATATAGATACGTTGTAGACGTATCAGTCATCCATGAAGCAAATTATCAGTCACCGCAATAGACGGCCTCTTTTGTGAGCTCATACATCAGTGAGTTGGGCCAGCTAGTGAAACCAGAGACGAGACAAGTTTGAGCTATAATGTATCAGGATGCTTCCCAGCAATGGCTAGCACCGCCTGATGGTATAGCAAAAATTAATGTTGATGAACTGGCAGCGTGCAAGAGACATGGGGGTGAAGTGGCGACAGTGTTCCGTGATCATGATGGGCTGTATCTAGGTTCATCGGCACTGGTGTATCGAGGGATCATCGATCTAGTGATCTTGGAGACATATGCATGTAGGGAGGCGCTAGCACTAGCGGAAGACCTACACATACAAGGGACGAAGGTAGCCTCCAGCCTAGGTGTGGTGAATGACATAAACTATGGGACATGAGGTTGTCAATAAGGTCCTTTGATCCGAGTCAAATCTCAACATGGTGGTGTGGGACAAAGGAGATGGGACCAGAGAGGCGAGGAGAGTGTGGAGGCTAGGTTTGCAAGAAGGAGTTTGTGGGGTTCGGTGTGGGCGGAAACAGTACGGACCAGCAGTGACGGAACTACACATAAAAACCTGGGCGGGCCAAATTGATGGGAGGTTCAATTATTTTAATCCGATGGCCCATTTGCTCTCATATTCTAGTGTATTTTCACTAAACTTGGGCGGGCCTGTAGCTCTGCCAGTGCGGACCAGTGTGGTGGACATGTCCGTATCACTTTAAATTCATTTCACATCTAGACTAGATTTAGACCGGTTCGTGATGTTCAGACAATTAAGAACGCATTGGGAGCCATTATTAGACCGACCATTTTGTGTACACAGTGTTTGGAGAGTCATTCGAACACTAGTAGATTAAGGAAAGAAGAAAGATGATTGCTATCCTTTGCCTGAAACTCTAAAAGTTAGAGAGAATTTTCTCCATGAAGGTTTGGGGCTTGGAGATTTTTATTTGTAAAACTGCATCCACAGTATATTTTGTAGGTAGTGTCCATTTTAATTTTTTTAACATTACAGACATAGAGCTCATACATATGCACATATACTCATCCTATGAACACACACATCCTACACATATTAGCGGTTTTGAAAGATTGAGCCCACACATCATCTTAAACTTGTTAAAGTCACCACAAACGTTTTCATTGTCAATTAAAATGAACGCACATCATTGAAAAGAATAATAATTTCAGAGAATACGATCACTAAGAGCATGGTTAATAATATAATCAGTTGTTGACTATATGATATTGCCATGTCATATATAGCCAAACTTTTATAGCTGGCAAGTACAATAGCTGGATATAGATATGTACTACTTTATTGATATATGGTCTCTTTCCTCTTCTCTCTTCTAGCTAAGCAAAAATATAATATTTAATGTCTTACAGCCTGCCTACATCATCTTATTGTACTTGCTCTAATGCAAGTGTAGGACTTGAACTCTGGTGGGTTAATTAACCTAATCATTTGTCCCTAAAAACCCATAAGAGCAACTCCAACGGGGCGACCCATTTCGTTCGCTGGCGTCCGTTTGGGCCGACGTCCATTTGGGGCGACCCATTTCGTCCGCTGGCGTCCGTTTGGTCCGCCCCAGCCAGATCCTCATCAGCACGCTCGTCGTACGCCGTCCCGCTCGTCGGACGCCGGCAGGGCAGCTAGCTGGTTCGTGCGTGCTGCGACTCCCTTCGCCGGCCGTCTCCTTTGTCGATGCCCGCAAGCGGTTCGACAGTTTGCCAAGGTACAAAATGGACTCCGCCGACGAGTTCTTTTTTCACAATTTCGCTGCGACTCGACGATTTGTCGTCCGATGACGAGGAGGAGATATTGGCCGTGTTGGTCCATCACCACCTCAACGATAGCGATGCGTTGTTCCGTGGCTCCATTCCGGGCCACCTTCCGGCGTTGAATCGCAACCGAGAGAGCGGGCATTTCCTTCTTTGGAAGGACTACTTTGATACAACAAATCCGTTGTTCAAACATAAAAATTCCGCCGCCATTTCCATATGAGTAGACATCTTTTCAACCGTATTAGAGAGGGGGTGGTTGGCTATATGACCATTTCGAGTGCAAAGAGGATGCCGTTGGCAAGATTGGTTTCTCCTCTTATCAAAAATGCACTGCCGCCATCCGAATGCTTGCATACGGAGTGCCCGGTGATCTCATTGACGGGTACGTCCGTATGAGCGAGTCTACATGGCTAGAGTCCCTGTATAAGTTCTACAAGACTGTTATTGCTATGTTTGGCCCTGAGTACTTGAGAGAGCCGACTCCTGAAGATACAACCCGTTTGTTGGCGATGAATGCCAGCAGGGGCTTCCCAAGGATGCTTGGCAGTATAGACTGTATGCACTGGGAGTGGAAGAACCGCCTATACGCTTGGCAAGGCGATTATAAAGGCCATGTCGTGGCTTGCCTTTGTCATACTAGAGGCCGTGGCGTCTCAAAATCTCTGGATCTGGCACTTTTTCTTTGGCATGCCCGGATCACACAATGATATCAACATGCTTCAGCGCCGCCGGTATTTGCTAGCCTTGCCGAAGGCAACAGCCCACCGGTGAACTTTACTATCAACGGCCACAACTACGACAAAGGATACTACCTGGGTGACGATATCTATCCTCAGTGGACCACTATTGTCAAGACAATCCCAACCCTGTCGGAAAGAAGAGGAAAAGATTTGCCCAAGAGTAAGAGAGTGCTAGGAAGGATGTCGAGCGTGCCTTTGGTGTTTTGCAATCTCGATGGGGCATCGTTTGGTATCCTGCTAATACCTGGAGCACGCAGAAACTATGGGAGGTGATGACCGCTTGTGTGATCATGCACAATATAATCGTAGAAGATGAGCGCCCGAAACGTCTGTACGATCAAGGTTTTCAGTTTCAGGGTGAGAATGTTGTGCATGAGCATGGAGGAGCGGCAACGTTTGAAAAAATAAATTCATCATGACGTGCGTGATTGGGAACTCACGTGCAACTGAAAAATGATTTGGTCGAGCATATGTGGGCTCATGTTAGCTATCAATAGATGTATCTTCTTTATTCGACTTGCAAATTATGTGAGACATTTTTATTTTTATTCGGCTTGTAAAACTATGCTATTTTATTCGTTCAAACTATATTATTTAACTATATGTTTAAATGCAAAATCAATGCAAAAATAAGCTATTTGTTGAAATAGGGCGGATGAGTCGTTGCGTTGGGCGCCGACCCATATCTAAAACAGGGCGAACGTCAGGTAGGCAGCCGATCCAAAGAAACGAAAAAGCGGACAAAATTTAGATCCGCCCATTGGAGTTGCTCTAATCATCTAACCTACGTTCAATGTTTTATTTTGAACACAATCTACGCTCAGTTCGATCTTTGGCTTCACTCGCACATGCCGTGTCAGGTCAGCACCACGTCGGATTTTATTCTTTTACTTAGGCTGGTCATAGTGGGGAGTAATTTATACTAATGTAATACATATGACACTAGTATAAGTTACTACTTTCATAATGCAAAGTAATATATAGTAATATTATAGAAGACTTCACTTATTAGCTTGTAAACTCTTCCTTTCTTGGAAATTACAGTAACATATAATGTTATTCTAAACACCTCTCTCCTTATTAACTAAATGCCACATAATCAAAATTTTCTTAATGTGCGCTGTATTAGTACCTAAGTTACTCCTACAGTGTTACGTACAATACTAGTCCCAATGGAGCTCCTCCATATTTGCAGATACGCCCCTCCCACTCTCCCACCGTTTCCAAATCCAACCCTGCCCTATAAATAATAATCGACAATTCATAAAAGGAGCGCGAGATCGATCGCGCGCGCCCTCGATCGGATCGGAACCCGTCGAGGAACCGCGAGGGAGCTCGATCCGATCGCGGGAGCGCCGCGCCCACCATATCAGGAGGAGCCGAGGGATCCCAGCCAAGGAGGAGCGCGCGGTTTGGCGCGTAACTTGTGCTGATTGGCCGATCTCTGCTTCTTGTTCCAGCGCGCGTGCGGATCCATGGAATCGGCATCGGAGAGGACTGGTGAGCGCTTTGCTTTTGCATTGTTGTTATGTTGCGTGCTCCATGGCGGGTGAGATTTGGATCCTGTAGCTTGAGGATCGGCCTGCTGAAACTGCGCTAGTGACTGCTGCTGCTGCTGCTTGGTTCAGGATGTCACGGCGATTCCCTAGGACATATATTCGCCGCAGAGTGAGTTGATGTGCGCGAGCTTGGTGCCTTGTTACGGGTGATTTTATATTATCTTGCGTAATCATGCCATAGCTCTTGGTAGCACTTGAGAAACCGTGGACATTATTACTGTAGTAGCCAGCTGTTGGATTCGACCAGCAGAGCCAGGCATCGAGGAATTGCCCGAGCTTCAAAACTTGCGCATTCCTTCATTGACCATTGGCTGGGTGCTATGCTGCTACCATATGGAAATCGTGTCACATGTTCGTGGTTTGTGTAGTAGGCTCAGGCTGCGCTTAATTATGTTGGCCAGGCATGCATGATTTCAACTACTCCCAAGAAATATAAGAGTGTTTAGATCACTACTACTTGAGAGAGATACATAGTTATGCTCATGTACGTGTCTTGTGAATAGTTCGTGCAGGCCTGGACTGAAGCAGAGGGCAGTGGTAGGATGCCTGTATCATAACAGAAACCCGGTGATCCAAGTGTGAGGTGTGGGGAGACCTCAATTGCAACATACTGCTGTTTGACCAAAAAAAGAAAGAAAGAATGGCACTGAATGATGGTCATGACCGCCTTTGTTATGAATGATTGATGCTGTTAGCCTCATGATAAATTAGGCTAAAATAATTGAATAAGTGGCCTGAATTCGTACACCAAGTTGGAGTGCTGCCCACATAACCATTGTGTTAATAATATTCATCTGTGGTGCATGTGACTCCCGCGGTAGGTAGGTTGCTGAATGGCAGGATTCTATGTTGGATGCAACTATGGTGCGAAGCAGTTATACTTATTTGTTACTTTTGGCTATTTATGCAAGCTTAGCTTCATTTTAGCCTAGTTTTGTTGTGATTGTGCCTTTTGTTCTAAAATGGCAGGGCCAAAAAAAGGTATGAACAAAACATGAGCCATGGAATGATCTTTTGTACTATTCTTGGCACTCTACAAAGTGCAGAGCTAATTTTATGGCGTTATCTTTTCTGTTTTACATAAGCTATCACTAATTTACCATTCTTGAGACTTGAGCTAAGTCACTGAATCTTTCTGCTTTAGGCGCTATGGATTCACCGGAGCCAAGAATCGAGGTCGAGCAAAAACCTGTTCTCGGTAGTAACACTAAAGAGCAGGCCATTATTTGATTATATTTTTACAGATATTCTATAGAAACTGTTGACTGTTTTTCACCCTTTTTCCTATTGTATACCTTTTTCTACCCAGACCATTCCTAGGAAGGATGAGAAAACTGTTAAACCCACCATTTCACTTGATTCAAGTGTTATCAATCTGCCAAGTGAAGGACAAGTCCAGGCGGTCACATCCAACATAGGTGGGGAACATAGTGCTGCATATCCACAACACATTTATTCATCGCAAGCAGAACCATTCTATTACCAAGGTGAGGTCACTTTTGTGCTGTATTTACAAGGTTGCACCTTTGGATTGCATGGTTATTCTCTTGTTTGTGAAGCAAAACATATGTTTACACTGACGAGGTGTGCTTCGGTACCCCCTGCTCCCCTCAGTGCAGATCAACAGTTAACTTGCACTTTTGATATTGTTGGCAATCTCTACTCTCAGCTCACACGAACACGAAGAACATAGAGACAAAGAGGATTTTTTTTTCACCGCGTGCAATTGCAACTTTTCTGATTTCTTTCTTCTCCTTTTATTCGGGTTACAAAGGACGTATGGTGCCCACTGTCCCTACTTGCTCGTGCCATCCCACGGACGGATCTAAGTGCTGCAAGAATCACTCAAACAAGCCTACGAGCTAAAAGCGCTAACTGAAGAACAACTGCCCTGGCAGCGAAAAACGCGTGCCATGGCAGCGAAACCGGACTACCGTGCAGACAAGGTTAATTCTAACAATCACCCCTAAAACTTTGATGCGGCAGTAGAGACACTTGTCGTGGTTAGGGTTGTTGTTCCCGCCGCCAGCATTGTTGTCAGCACCCCGGTGGCGCCCGCCGCCATCGCTGCGGGCCCTGCTAGCATTGTCCCTCGCTCGAGGAGCGACCCGAGCCGCCGTTGTTTGAGCCGCCCGAACTTGTCTTGGCGAGCCACTCCTTCTCGATGAGCAACCGCCACATGCCGTTGTCGATCTGGTTGATTCAAATCGCTCCTCCGCCTCCATTAGCCGCCCCGTCAGTTCCTCGCCGATGAGAGTGTTGAGGTCGAAGAGGGTCTCGATCGACAGAGCGATCTGCGAGTATTGCTTAGGCACGGCACAGAGAACTTAGAGACAACGCGCTTCAACGGCACTGCCTCGCTGAGCTGTGCCATTTGTGTCACCATGCTCCTGATGCGCACGGCGAAATCGTCCACCGCCTCGCCGTTGGTGAACCGGATGACGATGTACTGCTTCGACAACGTCACAAGCTTGGTCTCACGCACGCGTTCTACCCCGAGGCGCATCGTCTTCAGGGTGTTCCTGGCCTCTTTGGCGGTGGCCTTGGCAGCGAGCGTCACCATCACCTCCGGAGGAACACTGAGGAGGATCACCTCGAGAGCGAGCCGGTTGTCGCCGTAGATGGTGGTGCTAGACTCAATCGCCTCCCAAAGATGCCGGCACTCGAGCATCACCTTCATCAGGAGGGCCCAATCCCCGTAGTTTGCATGGGTGAGCATCGGCTAAGGGGTGCCGCCGCCTTCATGCACCACCCGAGTCTGCATGATCCGCCCCTGCCCTTTCTCGACGCTGGTGATCTAAGCTCGCGGTGCGCCGAGGGGAGCCTGCTGCCCCTTCAGCTTGTCGTCATCACCCATCTCCCAACGAGGCTCTGATGCCAAATGTCGGCAATCTTTACTCTCTCCGCCCACACGAATACGAAGAACAGAGAGACACAGAGGATTTTTTGCGCCACGTACAATTGTGACTTTTCTGATTTCTTTTTTCTCCTTTTATTCGGGTTACAAAGGACGTACGGCACCCATGATCCCTACTTGCTGGTGGCATCCCACGAACGGATCAAAGTGTGGCAAGAATAGCTCAAAACAGGTGAGCCTACGAGCTAAAAATGCTAACTGAAGAACGGCTGCCATGGCAGCAAAAAACACGTGCCATGGCAGCGAAAAACGCATGCTATGGCAGCAAAAACGGACAACCAGCAGACAAGGTTTATTCTAACAAGCTCCCCCCCTAAAACATGTCACGCCTACCTTATTTTGATCATCCCGACTTTGTCATGCCACTGGAGAAACCTGATGCGGCCCAGGGGCTCTGTCAGAACGTCAGCAAGGTGCTCCTCAGTCCCGATGAACTCGACAGCGATCTTCTGCTCCTACGCACTGACGGATGTAGTGGTAGCGGAAGTCGATGTGCTTGCTGTCGTCATGGAGCACCGGATTTTTGCAGAGGGAAATGGCGGACTTGTTGTCCACCCGAAGAGTTGGTGTAGTGATCCCTTGCGGTGATGTCGGCGGGCAAACGAGCCTGCCAAATGCCCCTGCAGGCGGCCATCGTTGTTGTGATGGTCTCAGCTTTTTCGAGAAAACGCAAAAGGTTTTTTCCGTGATGTACTCAGCTTTGCATGAAGAGAGGGCCACCACCTTCTGCTTCTGCGATTTTCGGCTGATGGGGCTGTTGCCGAGGAAGAACAGGGCTGCCGCCATGCTCTTGCAGACGTCGACGTCCCCGGCCATGTCGCCGTTGCTAGAGCCGCAACGGCGTGCTTCACCGGAGCGCCTCGGAGGAGAATGGCAGCCGAGATCACGTGCCCCAGCTACTTACTTGAGGATGTGCTTGACCGCTGCCAGGTGTCCGACAGTGGGCGCTTCCATGAAGCTGCTCACATAGCCCACAGCGTAGGCGATGTCAGGTCGGGTGTGAACAAGGTATCACAGGCTGCCAAAGATGCTTCGGTACTCAGTGGCGTCCGTTGGTGTGCTTCAGCGCTCGTCTTGCTCAGCTTCAGGTGGGCCTCCATCGGCGTCTGAAAGGGATTGCACCCCGTCATCCCGCCCTTATCGTGCGGACTGGGCGATCGTCACGCCGCTGGCGTCCTGGCACACCTCGATGCCGAGGAAGTAGGAGAGCAGTCCAAGATAGCTCATCTGGAACACCGCCTGCATCTCCGCCTTGAATTGACTGATTTTGCCGCGTCAGCGTCAGGATTTTAATGTCTCCTAAATTTTAGAACTTTTCTCTTGAGTTGATGAATGATAATGTTTGGTCTGTGACATGATATGTGCAGGTACAGGATATGAGAACCTTCCAAATGAATGCGATGTATATCCTCCCTACACGAGTGTTGATGGATTGGAAGTGGGTCCAGCGGTAAGTTGATTTTCTGGTTGTCAATAATTTCCGTGATGTCTTCCTTTTCTCAGTTTGACATTTTTGAAGGTTATGTACAACGAGGAACCTTCCATGATGTACCATGGTGGCTATGGTTATGACCCTTATGCTCATTATTCTCCTATCTCGACACCAGTACCGTCTGGTGTTAGTGGAGATGGTCAGCTCTACTCTACTCAGCAGTTCTCCTCGGCTCCTTACTACCAGCAACCATTACAGCCTGACATGGCATATTTAGGCTCTCCTACTCCAGTATCACAGGGTGAGACAATGATGCCAATTGACCCAACACAAAGTGCTTTTATCGCTGACACTCTGAGTCCAAACAGCTTCCTTTTTGGACCAAGACCAGGTTATTGCCTATCTCATCCTTTGTTAAAATATGATAATTTAAGTTCCATCCTTAGGTGCGACTATAACTTTGTTCCTTGAAATGCTATTTTGCAGAATGGTTTAGATCGTCACAAGGAACTGGTTCGTTTGTATCACCTGCAACTTCACCTCAACCTTTTGGTGACGTTTCAGGGGCATTCGGACAAAGCAACTTTCCTATGGCTTCTGGGATGGTAATCTTTTCACATGCTATCTCTTGTCACTTATAATAACAACACTTTAGATACTTAAGAAATCAGAAAAAAAACTATCTGCACGTATTTGTAAGAAACACCCCCCAACACACAACAAACCTACCATCTGATTGGTTACCCTCTTTCTGTCCACGTTTAGAACTTATCTTTTTTTCTTCTTGCAGCGAGTTTAGGCCTTATCACAGCACACTGAGAGGGGGTGTTGAAGTATGCGTGGATTGCCCAACCTTTCATCAGTTTTTGGGCTTTTGGTTCTATTGGTTGACGTGTGAAACTTTTATTAAGGCCTAATCATGGAGAGAAACTGGCAATCAATTTTCTATCGAAATAGCGAAAACCCGAGACATGAACCCAGGACCTTATTAGGTTTCATGCACCACAACCAGTAGAACCAAAACCCCAAACCAATGGAGAAAGTTGGGCAATCCACATATACTTTAACAATAACGTGACGTTTTAACCCCTAATTCTCTCATTCATGCTTCTCGCATTTACCATAAAATTCAAAGTTTAAAGCCTTTTACCTAAACATTTTTGTTGAAGAGTTTGACGCAATCACTTCCAATCTACCATATCACGATGACCACAAAAACATGACCAAATCCTGTAATAAATTAGCCTCTGGTACTGCCAAAGATGTGTCTAGCTGCAATTCAGCTCAATCTGTGGAATGGATTCACCACCGTATGGCTGACCGGCGGTCACTGGCGATTCCTGCTTCCAAATGCAATCAGCCATCAGTGCTGGATGGCTGCGTACACACTAGCTATTTAGGATGATGACCTGTTCTTTCTGTGCTTATGCATATGATAATTTGACAAGAACACTATTATTGATTATAACGAGACAGGATCAAATATCGTTATTACTAGGATCTAATACTTCGGTTTGTTCCCAATTTCAGATGCCCCCTCAGCAGAAGTCCTTCTATGGTTTTGGAACCCCTAGTGACTCTTACGGAAGAAGGTTCTCTCATCGTGGGAGTTTCCCACATGCCACTAATTATGGCAGTCCTTTCCCTGGCTATGGCCTGAATGGTAGAAGTTTGATTCCAGTTGACAAAGAGCGCAGGAGAGGGAGGGGTAATGCTTTGTTATGCAGCTTTGTTGGTTCACTTGATTTCCTCAATGAGCAAAGCCGCGGTCCACGTTCCACCAGGCCTAAGAAGCAACCAGAGGATAACAGTAAAGATGAGAAGTCTTCTGCTGAACTTGACCAGGGGTCGTACAACAGGACTGATTTTGTTACAGAGTACAAAAATGCTAGATTTTTTATCATAAAATCATACAGCGAAGATAATGTGCACAAGAGCATCAAATATGGTGTTTGGGCTAGCACCACAAATGGAAACAAGAAACTAGACGGGGCCTATCATGAAGTAAAGAAGGAAGAACACTGTCCCATTTTTCTGTTGTTTTCGGTAATTAAGGCCTTATCCTGTTTCCCTATTAGTGCTTTCTCAGGCTCTCATGTTTGTTTGCTTGCATTTATATTCCCCGCTGAGAATTGAAAACTGGACCAATATGTGCAGGTGAACGCTAGCGCACAGTTCTGCGGTGTTGCGGAGATGACTGGACCAGTGAATTTTGAGAAGAGTGTGAACTACTGGCAGCAAGATAAGTGGACTGGCCAGTTCCCTGTTAATTGGCACATACTGAAGGATGTTCCAAATAATCTCTTCCGCCATATAATTCTTGAAAACAATGAGCACAAGCCGGTAACCAACAGCCGGGACACACAAGAGGTACAATGCTTTTGAATAGCTTTTCATTTGTTACTTGATTTGCACATTTGTTGTCCTTGAAGTACCGCTATTTATTTCATAGTGAAATCACCCATCAAATTATTATGATATAGCCTAACATGGTTTCGTTGGAGGTACTAATATTTGATATCAGTAAGTACTTACATCGGAATGCTCTGTCTTCGACTATTTAGTGTGGCGCTAATACATCTTGAGTTTTATTGCAGGTGAAACTGGAACAAGGACAGGAGATGCTGAAAATCTTCAAGGACCATGAGGAGGATGCGTCGATCCTCGATGACTTTAACTTTTACGAGGAACGTGAGAAAGCCCTGCTGGAGAATAAGGCAAGGCTGTATCAGCAACAACAGATATCCAGCTCCAGTGTCGCTGAGCCCAAGAAGCCGTCGACTGTACCAACTGACCTGGTGGGTCATATCGCCAAGAATTGTAGCTTTCTTGAGCCCAAGAAGCTCTTGACTGTACCCACTGACATGGTGGGTCATATCACCAAGACTTTTGCACAGGCTGTTCGGCTTGGCAAGGCCAAGAGTGTGAGCCCTCTGGGCAAGAAAGGCCCTGCTGGGGATTTATCTGTTGCTGCGAAGCCTGTCAAGGTCAGAGAGAGCGACTAGAGCAGTTGAAGTGAGATTTGGCTTTGCTCGAAATTTAATCCATGTGCTTCTTCATCAGAATGCTGGGGTGTATAAAGAAAAACACAGGTGAAGATGATGGCCTCGGTAGTTTCTTGCATAGTCTCTTTTGTCTTAATTTCCTTTGCGTTATTATATATTCGAGTATGATTATTCCTTAGTTGGTAGGCTTAAGGTAGAGAGCTGCAGTTTTGTTAAGTTTTCCTTTTCTCGTTACTTATTGATGGTGCAATTCTGAACAAGATACATCTACCTGTGCACCAGTGTATATGTAATAAGCAATACAATGGGAATCCTATAGGGCCAACTCTTTCTCCATGGTTCCTCATGGAATTGCTCATTCCTACATGGCAAAATAGCATTCTTTTGTCCCATGGAAATCTTGCGAAATTCAATCCGGACTTAATTTTCAAGGGACTTTGGACTTCATTGGTACTGAAGAAATTGTATGCATAGTTGGGCCGGATTGGGGATATGGCACACTTGCGTTGCTGCAGGTGGTGTTGCAGCCCGGCGGTCCTATCGCACTCGGAACGCTCCACCGGGGAGAAATCCATCAGTTGTTGAAGGATTGGACAGAATGCCCTAAGCCAGTAAAGAGGCGAAAGGGCGTCAAGGAGAAGATGTTGCTAAAAGTATGAAAAAAGAAGTCTATTTTTTGGGACTTGGAGTACTGGGAAGTCCTCCATACACCACATTACCTTGATGTTATCCATACACCACGTTACCTTCATGTCATGTATTTTTATTTTTACCTATATATATATATATATAATAATAATAAAGCAAATTAGCTTTCTGGTCGTCCGTCATAAATTTTGCAAAAAAGCCCCTCTATTTTTTATAAATAAACCCGCGGTACATGTTAAGTCACTCACGAACCGTTTTTTGTATTTTCTCGGAAAACTCCCTGATGCTTTAGGTAATCAACCCGTAGTCCATATTTAAGTCAACCGAATCGTTTTTTCGTTTTAACATAAACCCCCCTGACTTTTCGGTTAATCAATCCGCAATTTATCTAAAACAAAATTATCAATATATTTTAAACCGTAACTCCGATTTGAACATGTTATATATGAAGCTTGATTAGAAAAATATGTAGAATCTAAATATGATGCTATTTTTAGCTGTTAAATATTTCTAAAATATTATTTTGGTGTGAACTTAATCTATAATGTACGATCCGTTTTTCTTTCTTACTGATAGAGAGGAAAGAAAACATCGATAACCACGCATGCACACCTATGAAACCTTGTAGGGGAAAAGAACATATTTCTCATTTTATTCCGAGCGAGTGTGCGCGGGAGAGACACGTCTTAGAACTGATCGCATTCAAACATGCTTTCGTTGTGTGAGCACTGAGACCACCATCAACAACACAAATGTGATGCCATGTGAAAATAAAGGACGTGAACACATTAGGGTCTTGAGTCATGGTTATTGAGTTAAGAACGTGTGTTATTTACTCTCCCGTTGCAACACACGGGATCTTTCGCTAGTATTATAAAGAATGTGTGTGAGAATTTGCTTGGTACACTCTTCGACATGCCACAAAAGAGTAAAGATGGGCTGAGGGTGAGACAAGACTTAAAAGACATCATTATTAGGGACGAGCTTCACACCGGAGGCCCTAAAAACAACGAGACATGCAAGGGCAAGGCTAAGGAGGCAGACAAGGGCAAAAGTGTTTTGAAAACCAAGGATAATTATTGCCCTCCCCGCGGTTACTTCACTCTCAACGAGAATGAGCTCGCTCGAGTTTTTGAGTGCCTCGACGGTATCATCCGCGGGTATCTAGATACAAAAAACAAACAAAGGTTCAACGGGATGAAGGTCCATGATTGTCATATGATGATGACATAGCTACTTCCGGTTGCACTTAGAGGGATATAAGGCCATCTTCAACGACAACCCGTAAATTTTCCCGCATCCGTCCATGGACAGGGGGGACCAGTCCACGGACATGGATGCGGGAGACCGCCATCCAACCGTAGCCGCATACATTTTGACAACACCTCGAACCAACCAGACAAAATTCATGCAAACGCGGCCGGTTTTCATATAAACATGACATATTTCATTACATTTACATCAACTACGGTGTTAGTCCGGCTCTAAAGGTATAATTAATACCTAATCTAAATGGTCGTCGGCGCCCGATCCCCTGTCCGGCCATGAGCCCTGATAATAGAAGCTTTTCCTTCTCCAGCTTCAACTCGGCGCTCTCCAGCTCCGCATCTGTAACCTTCGCCTCCGGATCCCCGGAACAGAAGTTGTCTGCCTCCACGTCGCCACCAAGAGACTAATCGGTCGACGATGCTCAGCCACCAAGCTTGGTGTCGATGGGAGGGAAGGAGCGGTGGCCTTCTTGAGACCAGAGCGGCGGCGACCTACCGTGCACTACTCTTCCTCGCTGTCGGCGACGCACGCGGACGTGCCAGCTTCGTGGTTGTGACGGCGGGGCACGGCTTCAGCGATGTCCTCCTCGTTGACGATTTTTTGGCGAACACCGCCTCGCCCGCCTCTTCGTCGCACTCCTTGCCGACGGCTGCCACCTCCGCCACCTGCTGGCGGTACCACCACCGGGCGAGGCGGATCTCGTGGGCGGAATGGTAGGACTCGAGCAACGCCTCCTGCTCTGCCATGTCCGAGTCCGGCGCGACCACCCTGCCAGCGGTGAGCTGTTACTTTGCCCGCAAATGCTCCTGAAGGAGGTTGTCATTGTAGGTGGCGTCGACCTGCGCCTCCCAGAACTGCTCCTTCCACTCTTCCCGCACCATATCCATGTAATGGGCACGGGCCTCGCCGATGGTCATGGTGCAGTGCACCAGGGAGGGTGGCACTGAGGAGGAGGATGGTGGTGCCGGCTCGTCGGCGGCGGTCGCGTCCTCCATTGGGACGTCGTCATCCTCCGGCTGCCTACTGGCCTGTCAGACGACAACAATGGAGGCCATCTCTTTCTTCTGGTCTGGCATCAGCCCGTCCCAGAGAGCTTTGGCGGGGGAGTCCATGGTGGGAGTGGTTGTCGGTGTCAAAACCGGCCGATCTCGGGTAGGGGGTCCCGAACTGTGCGTCTGAGGATCGAAGGTAACAGGAGACGGGGGACACGATGTTTACCCTGGTTCAGGCCCTCTTAATGGAGGTAATACCCTACTTCCTGCTTGATTGGCTTTGATGAGTACAGGGGTTACAAGAGTTGATCTACCTCGAGATCATAATGGCTAAACCCTAGAAGTCTAGCCTGTATGATTTGTGATTGCCTCTACGGACTAAACCCTCCAGTTTATATAGACACCGGAGGGGCCTAGGGTTGTCTGAGTCGGTTTACTGAGAAAGGAAACTACACATCGGCCGCCAAGCTTGCTATCCACGCAAAGGAGAGTTCCATCTGAACACGGGGAAGGCCTTCCATCTTGTATCTTCACGACCCATCAGTCCGGCCCATGTCACATAGCCTGGATGCCCGAGGACCCCATAATCCAGGACTCCCTCAGTAGCCCCTGAACCAGGCTTCAATTACGATGTGTCCGGTGATGAAGTCATGTACCTAGGGTAGGGTCATGAACCTGCCCAAAGGTACCCTCCTCAAGGACACTCGCGAAAGAAGCTGCCTTCCAGTCGACCTGGTAGGCTTCCACTCGACAGAATCCGAGACACTCGACCAAGAAGGCTCCCTCGACCATCAGATGCCCAGGAATCACTCTGTATCCAAACGGTCTGTAATTAAGTAGTCTTTATGGTCATGATGACACTTTATGTCCGGCGTTACCAGTAACACCAGGTCTTAACGTACCTTAAACCCTCTTTCGTGGGTTGGCTGGGGTCTGGCGCACTCTATATAAGCCACCCCCTCCACAAAGTGAAGGGTTCGCACTGTAACACATACGCATATAATCCAATCGACCGCCTCCGGGCTCCGAGACGTAGGGCTGTTACTTCCTCGAGAAGGGCCTGAACTTCGTAAATCCTTGCGTATACAACTACTCCATAGCTAGGATCTTGCCTCTCCATTCCTACCCCCATTCTCTTTGTCGGACTTAGGACCACGATAGTTGGCGCCCACCTTGGGGCAGTGTTCTAGCGATTTGTTGGAGAAGTTGGGATTCTTTCGATCTCCTACATCATGGTTTGGTGGAGTTACGGTCGAGGGTCATGAGATCCGTCTCGGTGCGCTCACGTTCATCACCGACGACTCCGCTTGGCTTCAGGAGGCTCCACTCGGCGTGGGCCGCTCCCGTCCAGTGGGCGACGCACTTTCGCGCGTGTGTCCGCGGCGTCCTCCTGCGGCAACCGTCGACCCAGTATGGGTCGGCTCCTGTGCCGTCCTCGCTCCCAGTCTCCCGCCGGCGCAAGCGTTCCGGTCGGTCGAGGCTTCAGCGGTGGGTGAGGCATGCGGTGGCTCGTGATCAGCCACCCCCAAGTTGCGGCGTCGAGCCCGACGAATCTCTCTATGGCCTGTTTGACTGTCAACTGGCTCCGCAGAGATCGTGGTTCGAGTGCGATAGCATGACCGGCAGAGGTTACGATGGTCGATGGACCACGCAGTCCCCGGATTCCCCGCACCAACGGAGGTGATGGTGGAGGCGATCCGGAGCAAGCCCATGAAGAGTACCTGGAGCCCCTCACTTCGCCCGGAGGGAGGAGCTTCGCCGTCGAGAACATGGATGCGCTTCACACTCCTATAGTTGGAGAAACCCCGAGGCTCGTGCCTTGGAGGATGCGGCATTAGCCAACTTTGGCTGGCGCACTCGATGGAGAACCTTCAATGAGTACTCGGCAATGTGGCGACCAAGGGTTCCAGAATCCGATCGACGTCGGCTCTTCCACCACCAACTCAGGTATATCGAACTCCGATTCAGAATTTAGCTTTTGCCGCCCGTATAGCGTAGTCAATTCAGCCTTCCCGGTCGAGGCGGGTAGAGGTTTGCTACAAATCGAGATCTGCTCCGGGCGGCAGGAGATCAAAACTCGATCGTATCACGAT
Organism: Aegilops bicornis; assembly: GCA_021605145.1. Classification (NCBI taxonomy): domain Eukaryota; kingdom Viridiplantae; phylum Streptophyta; class Magnoliopsida; order Poales; family Poaceae; genus Aegilops; species Aegilops bicornis. The sequence continues at coordinate 376,127,607 of CM038675.1, read as the reverse complement.
CGCGGAACAGGATTCACGGCCGATGCATCGCTGCGAATTGATCGATCGGCCCATAGTCCGAGATCGCCCCGAGGCGTGAGGAACATGGGGGCCGACGTGATGATCGATACAAGAGTCATGAGCAATATGAGCACCGATTCGATCGCAATGATCGACGCGTCGAGTGCCCTCCTCTCCCAAGGGGTGGATCATACGCTCCTCGGCGGCGGGACGACAGACGCCTTGACAAGTGTTGGGCGAAGAGTTCGGTCGACCCAAGGGAACCGAGCTTTGATGCGAGATCTATTATCGTTCAAGGTTTGGTCGGCGAACAGAGCTCACCGAGAAGGCCATAGCAGAGATGTTCCCTCCACAGCAGAGTTCATGTCTCGGGGCGAGTGTTTCAGCAGAGCCATCGAGTCAGCGGTGATTCCTCCCAACTTCGGGTTGGCGGCTGAGTCGATAAGTTCCTTTGGTGAATCCAAGCCTCGACACTTGGCTTGAAGATTACCGAGTGGTACATTCAGATCGGCGGCGGCAACGATGAGGTAGCCATGAAGCATTTGCCTCTTATGTTGGAGGGTTCAGCCGGGCGTGGTTGAATCGATTAGCACCCAGCAAAGATGTTACACTTGGGAAGATCTTGCCCGAGTGTTTGTCGAGACATTTGAAGGGACTTGCAAGCGACCAGCGGGGTTGATGGAGTTGCGATCGTGTGTGTAAGTCGAGTGAAACTTTGAGAGATTATATCCAGAGGTGGATCACTTTGCACCACATAGTTGAGAATGTATCGATCACCGGGCGATCTGTGCCTTCAAAGAAGGTGTCAAGAACAGAGAGTTGAGTTTGAAATTGGTCAAACCGAGATATGACCACGAGTCGGATGATGGAGATTGCCACCAAGTATGCAAATGGTGAAGAAGAGGATCGGCTCTGGAGTGGTAAATACAAATCGGCCGCTAATGAGGTCAAGGAGGAAATTCCAATGAAAGCGAAGCGCAAAGCCGAGCCACCTGCTCCCGGAGAGGCCTTGGATGTGACCCAGGGAAAGTTCAAGAAACCCAAGGGTCCTTGGAACCCCAAGAAGGTGAAAGACCAGGATGGAAATGACGTCTTTGGATTTGCCATGTCACATTCACACGAAGAAATATGAAGAGGGTAAACTCATTTACGAAACATACCACCCGACAAAGGTCGACTCTTGATTCAGCGGTTCAAGAAACAACAACCCAAGGATAAGGATAAGGAGGCAGATAAAGTTGAGGACAAATACAGCGATGATGGATATCCCTGGTCAATTCCACCACGATGATTTTTGCGGCGTCGAAAGCAAAAGTTGATTGAAGGTTATCAATCGGAAGTGAACATGGTCGCCGACGCCCAACTATCTGAAATGGTCCCGGACCGCCATCACATTCGACCATCCGATCACCCGGCGCACATTGCCACCCACGGGAGGCAAGCGTTGAGTGGTCGACCAGTCGTCGAAGGCACTCGGCCCGACCAAAGTTACGATGGATGGTGGTAGTGGCTTGAACATATTGTACGCAGAGGCGTTGAAAGGGATGGGCATTCCAATGTCCATACTCGATTACCGATAACATGAGCTTCCACGGAGTCATTCACGGAAAGAAGTTGAGTCACTCGGCCAAATTGCTCTTGATGTAGTTTTGGTGATTGAAGCATTTCCGGAAAGAAAAGTTGACCTTTGAGGTCGTGGATTTCGAGCGCTTATCACGCTTATGCAGGAAGGCGGCATATGCACGCGTTCATGGCCCGACCATGTTACGTGTATCTTAAGCGAAGATGCCTGGCCCCAAGGGCGTGATCACCGTTCTGGCAATCGAAAGAAGCGGAAGAGTGCTTCGGAAGGGCTCTAAGATCGCCGATGCTCGGTTAGCGATGGTAGAGTTACAAGAGTATCGTAAAACTGCAGATCCGAGTGATTTGTTGCGAGCTAAGAAGCCCGCTTCTGAGTCGACATTCGATCGTCCGGTGAGACGAAACAGGTTCACATTCACCGGCGATCCCAATGCTGCTTCGACCAACATCTCAACAACACTCGACTCAAAATAGGAAGAAGCGCTCATCCAGTTCCTCCGTGAGAACTGGGACATCTTTGCATGGAAGCATGCCGACATGCCGGGTGTTCCCAGGGGGCTGGCTGAGCACCGCCTACGAGTCGACCCAAAAGTCAGACCGGTTAAAGAACATCTTCGACGGTCCGCCGTCCAGAAGAGAAAGGCCATTGGTGAAGAGGTGGCTCGGCTCTTAGCGGCAGAGTTCATCCGAGAGATCTACCACTCGAGTGGCTCGCCAATGTCGTCATGGTCCCCAAGAAGGACAAGTCGTTGCGCATGTGCATCGATTTCAAGCATATCAATCGGGCCTGCCCGAAAGATCATTCCCTCTTCCTCGCATTGACCAAATAGTCGACTCAAGCTGCGGGATGTGAGAGGTTGTCTTTTCTAGACGCCTATTCCGGGTACCATCGAGATCCGTCTGTATGGACCCGATGAGATTAAAACAGCGTTCATCACTCCATTCGGTGCTTGTTATGTCACCATGCCATTCGGTCTCAAGAATGCCGGAGCCACATTCATGAGGATGATTGAAGTGTTTGCTCACTCAAATCGGTCGGAATGTGGAAGCGTACATGGATGATATAGTGGTCAAGTCACGAAAGGGTTCCGACCTGTTGGTGACCTTGCTTTGAAACATTTGCCAATCTCGGGAGGTATGATATCAAGCTTAATCCATCAAAGTGCACATTTGGAGTTCTGGTGGAAAGTTACTCGGTTTTCTCATTTACGAGCGAGGAATCGATGCTAACCCGAAAAGGTTGGCACTATACTCCGAATGAAGCGCATACTGCGTGTGCACGATGTCCGAGCTTCTTGGATGCTTGGCCGCTTTAAGTCGATTCATCTCTCGACTCGGTGAAAAGGCATTGCCTCTTTACCGACTGATGAAGAAGTCAGACAAGTTCGAGTGGACTGAAGCTGATGCAGCGTTTGCAGAGCTAAAAGCTTTGCTCTCCACCCAGCCGGTGCTTGTTGCTCCTATCAGCAAAGAACCTTTGTTGCTTTACATTGCAAGCCACTGGACAAGTTGTCAGTACCGTACTTACGGTCGAGCGGGAAGAAGAAGGAAAAGCCTTCAAAGTTCAACGCCCAGTTTATTATCTTTCTGAAGTGCTGACCCCATCAAAGCAAAGATACCCTCACTATCAGAAGCTTGTTTATGGGATTCATATGACCACAAAGAAGGTTGCTCATTATTTCTCTGATCATTCCATTATAGTCGTCAGTGACGCCCCATTGTCGAAAATTCTTCATAACAGAGATGCAACTGGTCGAGTGGCTAAATGGGCGATTGAACTCCTTCCACTTGATATCAAATTTGAGGCAAAGAAAGCCATCAAGTCCCAACCAATAGCAGACTTCCTCGCCGAGTGGGTGAACAATGACTTCGACTCAAGTTCACTCGAACCTTTGGACTATGTTTTTCGATGGTTCCAAGATCTTTGAACGGTTACAGTGCGGGGTTGTATTGGTTTCCCCCGAGGAGATAAGCTCAAATATGTTCTCCAGATTCACTTTGATTCTTCCAACAACGAGGCAGAATATGAAGCACTCCTATATGGGTTGCGTATGGCCATTTCACTCGGCGTCCGTCGCCTTATGGTCTACGGCGACTCGGACCTGGTTGTTAATCAAGTGATGAAGGAGTGGGATGTCAGAAGCCCAGCTATGACTGGTTACTATAATGCAGTGAGAAAGCTGGAGAAGAAGTTCGAGGGGTTAGAGCTTCATCATATACCCCGACTGAAAAATCAAGCTGTGGATGATTTGGCGAAGATAGGGTCCAAGAGGGAAGCCATTCCCAGTAATGTATTTTTGGAACACATTCATGCTCCATCGGTTGCATGAAGATCCTTTCCTGAAGAAGCCCCGCAGCAAAAGAGTGCCAATGATCCGGTGAAGTTGAGGTCCCGATACAGTCGACCTGATTATGGAAGTTGTGGTCATCACTCCCCGACCGACTGCATTACATCGCATATATCCCGAGGAAAGAGCTCCCGAGAGAATGAAGAAGAGGCTCGACAGATCGCTCGTCGATCCAAGGCCTTTACATTGATCAAGGGACAGTTGTACGGAGAAAGCGATCGAGTCGGCGAAGTGTATCACGCCCGGAAGAAGGTCGAGATAATTCTTGAGGATATCCACTCGGGGACCTGTGGCCATCATCGTCCTCTCGGACCATTGTGGCTAAAGCATACCGAGCGGGATTTTCTTGGCCGAAAAGCAAATGAAATGGCAAAAGAAATAGTCGACAAGTGTGAAGGGTGTCGGTTTATTCCAACATGTCACACAAGCCTGCCTCAGCCTTGAAGACCATTCCACTCGTCGGCCCTTATTTGTTTGGGGATTAGACATGATTGGACGGCGAGAAGCTGGCGAGCGGCTTCACTCATTGGCTAGTAGCGATCGACAAGTTCACCAAGTGGATCGAAGCCAAGCCCATCAAGAACCTTGATGCATGCGCTATCGGTTTCATCGGAGAGTTGATATTCAGATATGGAGTTCCGCATAGCATCACCGACAATGGGTCAAACTTCGATAATGACAAGTTCAAAGCCTTCTGCGCCTCTCGAGCACGCTGGTCGACTATGCTTCGATTGCTCATCCTCGGTCGAATGGACAAGCGAGCATGCAAACGGCCTCATTCTCAAAGGGTTTGAAACCATGGCTGATGCGTGATCTCAAGCACGCAGCGGAGCTTGGGTCGATGAACTTCCATCAGTTCTGCGGGATTGAGGACAACTCCTAATCGGTCGATTGGGAGAACTCCATTCTTCCTGGTCTATGGAGCTGAAGCGATTCTGTAGGTGACTGCTTCACAATGCGCCTCGAGTCGAACTATACTCACGAAGAAGAAGCGGAACAAGCCCGGCAAGATGCGGTCGACCTCTTGGAAGAGGAGAGGAGATGGCCCTGATCCGCTCGACTATCTATCAGCAAGACTTGCGTCGATTCCATGCCGAAATGTGAAGAGTCGAGCCTTCCAAGAGGGAGATTTGGTCCTCCGAGTGGATCAATGAAACCACACAAGCTCGCTCCCACTTGGGAAGGTCCCTTCATCGTCACAAGAGTTCTCCACAACGGAGCGTACCATCTCTACAGCGTTGATCGCCAGATCGACGAGCCTCGAGCTTGGAATGCAGAGCTGCTCCGCCCCTTTTATACTTAAATACTCACTCGGTTGAGATGTAATAAAAGTACTTTTGTAGTTTGTTTATCTAAGACAAGAATGTTATAATTTTCCCAGTGATTGTTGTTACTTTTTGAAATTTCCCCCAGTGGGTGGCTTAGCTGCGAATCCGGTTCGCCTAAGTTTGTAAAAAAAATCCTTTCCGAGTGGCGAGCCAGTCTCCCACTCGGGGGCTTAGCTGCAAATCCGCTTCGCCTAAGTATTCAAAATTCTACAGAGTGGTGAGCCAGCCTCCCACTCGGGGGCTTAGCTGCAGTCCAAGTACTCGCCTAAGTATTCAAAATCCTACCGAGTGGTGAGCCAGCCTCCCACTCGGGGGCTTAGCTGCAGTCCAAGTACTCGCCTAAGTATTCAAAATCCTACCGAGTGGTGAGCCAACCTCCCACTCGGGGGCTTAGCTGCAGTCCAAGTACTCGCCTAAGTATTCAAAATCCTACCGAGTGGTGAGCCAGCCTCCCACTCGGGGGCTTAGCTGCAGTCCAAGTACTCGCCTAAGTATTTAAATCCTACCGAGTGGAGAGCCAACCTCTCACTCGGGGGCTTAGCAACAGCCCAAGGATTCGCCTAAACAATCAATATAATGAGCAACGCTTAAGGGCGGCGAGTGCATGTGTCGGCTGCTACCTTCTCCTTCAGAGCTACACCATAAAAATCCTACCGAGTGGAGAGCAAACCTCCCACTCGGGGGCTTAGCTGCAGTCCAAGTACTCGCCTAAGTAATAAAAACCCTACCGAGTGGAGAGCAAACCTCCCACTCGGGGGCTTAGTTGCAGCCCAGTGCTCGCCTAAGTAATAAAAACCCTACCGAGTGGAGAGCAAACCTCCCACTCGGGGGCTTTGTTGGAAATATGCCCTAGAGGCAATAATAAATTAGTTATTATTATATTTCCTTGTTCACGATAATCGTTTATTATCCATGCTATAATTGTATTGATAGGAAACTCAGATACATGTGTGGGTACATAGACAACACCATGTCCCTAGTAAGCCTCTAGTTGACTAGCTCGTTGATCAATAGATGGTTACGGTTTCACGACCATGGACATTGGATGTCATTGATAACGGGATCACATCATTAGGAGAATGATGTGATGGACAAGACCAATCCTAAGCCTAGCACAAAGATCGTAGTTCGTATGCTAAAGCTTTTACGATGTCAAGTATCATTTCCTTAGACCATGAGATTGTGCAACTCCGGATACCGTAGGAATGCTTTGCGTGTACCAAACGTCACAACGTAACTGGGTGGCCATAAAGGTGCACTACTGGTATCTCCGAAAGTGTACATTGGGTTGTACGAATCGAGACTGGATTTGTCACTCCGTGTAAGCGGAGAGGTATCTTTGGGCCCACTCGGTAGGACATCATCATAATGTGCACAATGTGACCAAGGGGTTGATCACGGGATGATGTGTTCGAGCGAGTAAAGAGACTTGCCGGTAAGGAGATTGAACAAGGTATCGGGATACCGACGATCGAATCTCGGGCAAGTACAATACCGCTAGACAAAGGGAATTGAATACGGGATTGATTGAATCCTCGACATCGTGGTTCATCCGATGAGATCATCGTGGAACATGTGGGAGCCAACATGGGTATCCAGATCCCGCTGTTGGTTATTGATGGAGAACGTCTCGGTCATGTCTACATGTCTCCCGAACCCGTGCAGTCTACACACTTAAGGTTCGATGGCGCTAGGGTTATAAAGGAAGTTTGTATGTGGTTACCGAATGTTGTTGGAGTCCCGGATGAGATCCCGGACGTCACGAGGAGTTCGGAATGGTCCGGAGGTAAAGATTTATATATGGGAAGTCTGTTTTGGTCACCGGAAAAGTTTCGGTTTTTCCCAGAACGCATCGGGACCAGGGAGGGTCCTGGGGTCCACCAAGTGGGGCCACTAACCCGGAGGGCTGCATGGGCCAAGTGTGGGAGGGAACCAGCCCGGGTGGGCTGGTGCGCCCCACAAGGGGCCCAAGGCGCCTAAGGAGAGGAGAGGGCAAACCCTAAGGGCGAGATGGGCCTTAGGGCCCATACTGTGCGCCTCCTCTCCCCCTCCACCTGGCCGCCACCCAGATGGGATTGGGGCTGGCCGCCGCCCCTAGGGTGGAACCCTAGAGGGGGCGCAGCCGCCTCCCTCTCCCCTATAAATACTTGAGACTTGGGGGCTGCCCAACACATGAATTTTCTCCCTCTATTGGTGCAGCCCTGCCTCTCCTCCTCCTCCTCCTCTCCCGTGGTGCTTGGCGAAGCCCTGCTGGATTGCCACACTCCTCCACCACCACCACGCCCGTTGTGCTGCTGCTCTTTGGATGGAGTCTTCCTCAACCTCTCCTCTCTCTCCTTGCTGGATGAAGGCGTGGGAGGCGTCACCGGGCTGTACGTGTGTTGAACAGCGGAGGTGCCGTCCGTTCGGCACTAGGATCTCCGGTGATTTGGATCACGATGAGTACGACTCCTTCAACCCCGTTCTCATGAACGCTTCCGCTTAGCGATCTACAAGGGTATGTAGATGCACTCTCCTTCCCCTCGTTACTGGTTTCTCCATAGATAGATCTTGGTGACACGTAGGAAAATTTTGAATTTCGCTACGTTCCCCAACAAAGGGCATCATGAGCTAGGTCTATTGCGTAGATTCTTTGCACGAGTAGAACACAAAGTAATTGTGGGCGTTGATTTTGTTCAATATGCTTACCGTTACTAGTCCAATCTTGTTTCGACGGTATTGTGGGATGAAGCGGCCCGGACCGACCTTACACGTACACTTACGTGAGACAGGTTCCACTGACTGACATGCACTTGGTGCATAAGGTGGCTAGCGGGTGCGAGTCTCTCCCATTTTAGTCGGAACGGATTCGATGAAAAGGGTCCTTATGAAGGGTAAATAGCAATTGGCATATCACGTTGTGGTTTTGCGTAGGTAAGAAACGTTCTTGCTAGAAACCCATGGCAGCCACGTAAAACATGCAAACAACAATTAGAGGACGTCTAACTTGTTTTTGCGAGGTATGCTATGTGATGTGATATGGCCAAGAAGAATGTGATGAATGATATGTGATGTATGAGATTGATCATGTTCTTGTAATAGGATTCACGACTTGCATGTCGATGAGTATGACAACCGGCAGGAGCCATAGGAGTTGTCTTTATTTATTGTATGACCTCTTGTCATTAAACAACGCCATGTAATTACTTTACTTTATTGCTAACGGTAGCCATAGTAGTAGAAGTAAAAGTTGGCGAGACAACTTCATGGAGACACGATGATGGAGATCATGATGATGGAGATCATGGTGTCATGCCGGTGACGATGATGATCATGGAGCCCGAAGATGGAGATCAATGGAGCTATATGATATTGGCCATATCATGTCACTACTATATAATTGCATGTGATGTTTATTATGTTTATGCATCTTGTTTACTTAGAACGACGGTAGTAAATAAGATGATCCCTTACAACAATTTCAAGAAGTGTTCTCCCTAACTGCGTGCACCGTTGCTAAAGTTCGTCGCTTCTAAGCACCACGTGATGATCGGGTGTGATGGATTCTTACGTTCACATACAACGGGTGTAAGACAGATTTACACATGCGAAACACTTAGGGTTAACTTGACGAGCCTAGCATGTACAGACATGGCCTCGGAACACAGAGACCGAAAAGGTCGAGCATGAGTCGTATAGCGAATACGATCAACATGAAGATGTTCACCGATGATGACTAGTCCATCTCACGTGATGATCGGACACGGCCTAGTTGACTCGGATCATGTAATCACTTAGATGACCGGAGGGATGTCATGCGAGTGGGAGTTCATAAGATGAACTTAATTATCTTGAACATAGTCAAAAGACCTTTTGCAAATTATGTCAGAAGCTCGCGCTTTAGTTCCTTGTTTAGATATGTTCCTAGAGAAAATATAGTTGAAAGTTGAAAGTAGCGATTATGCGGCAAGAGAAAGCTTATGTCCTTAATGCACCGCTCGGTGTCTTTGAACCCCAAACGTCGTTTGTGGATGTTGCGAACATCGGACATACACGTTTGATAACTACGTGATAGTTCGGTTAAGCGGTTTAGAGTTGAGGCACCAAAGACGTTTTGAAACATCGCCGAACATATGAGATGTTTCGAGGGCTGAAATTGGGATTTCAGGCTCGTGCCCACGCCAAGAGGTATAAGACCTCCGACGATTTTCTTAGCCTGCAAACTCGGGAGAAAAGCTCAATCGTTGAGCTTGTGCTCAGATTTTACGAGTACAACAATCACTTGAATCGAGTGGGAGTTGATCTTCCAGATGAGATAGTGATGTTTCTCCAAAGTCATTGCCACCAAGATGCTAGAGCTTCGTGATGAACTATAACATATCAAGGATAGAGATGATGATCCTTGAGGCATTCGCGTTGTTTGACATCGCGAAAGTAAAAATCAAGAAGGAGCATCAATTGTTGATGGTTGGTGAAACCACTAGTTTCAAGAAGGGCAAGGACAAGAAGGGACACTTCATGAAACGGCAAATTAGTTGCTGCTCCAGTGAAGAAACCCAAGGTTGAACCCAAACCCGAGACTAAGTGCTTCTGCAATAAGGGGAACAGCCACCGGAGCGTAATTACCCTAGATACTTGGTAGATAAGAAGGCTGGCAAGGTCGATAGAAGTATATTGGATATACATTAAGTTATCGTGTATTTTACTAGTACTCCTAGTAGCACCAGGGTATTAGATACCGGTTCGGTTGCTAAGTGTTAGTAACTTTCGAAATAAAAGGCTACGGAATAAACGGAGACTAGCTAAAGGAGAGCTGACGATATGTGTTGGAAGTGTTTCCAATTTTGATGTGATCAAACATCGCACGCTACCTCTACCATCAAGATTAGTATTAAACCAGAATAATTATCATTTGGTGTTTGCGTTGAGCATAGACAAGATTGGATTATGTCTATCGCAATACGGTTATTCATTTAAGGAGAATAATGGTTACTCTATTTATTTGAATAATACCTTCGATGGTCTTGCACCTAAATAAATGGTTTATTGAATCTCGATCGTAGTGATACACATTTTCATGCCAAAAGTATAAGATAGTAATGATAGTACCACTTACTTGTGGCAATCGCCATGTAAGTCATATTGGTGTAAAACGCATGAAGAAGCTCCATGTTGATGGATCTTTGGACTCACTCGTTTTGAAAAATTTGAGACATGCGAACCATGTCTATTGGTGTGTACGCATAAAGAAACTCCATGCAGATGGATCATTTGGACTCACTTGATTTTGAATCACTTGAGATATGCAAAACACACCACATGGGCAAGATGATGAAAAGCCTCGGTTTGATAAGATGGAACAAGATAGCAACTTGTTGGAAGTAACACATTTTGAGATGTGCGGTCCAATGAGTCTTTGAGGCATGCGATGAATATCGTTATGTTCTTACTTCACGGATGATTCGAGTAGATGTTGAGTATATTTACTTGATGAAACACAAATCTGAATTATTGAATGGTTCAAGTAATTTCAGAGTGAAGTTTAAGATCTTTGTGACAAGAGGATAGAATGTCTATGATATGATCATAGAGATGAATATCTGAGTTCTGAGTTTTGGCACACAATTAAGACATTGTGCAAATTGTTTCACAATTAATACCGCTGGAACACCATAGTGTGATGGTGTGTCCGAACATCATAGTTGCACTCTATTGGATATGGTGCGTACCATGATATCTCTTATCGAATTACCACTATCGTTCATGGGTTAGGCATTAGAGACAACCGCACTCACTTTAATGGGGCACCACGTAATTCCGTTGAGACGACACCGTTTGGAGAATCCTAAGTTGTCGTTTCTTAAAAGTTTGGGGCTGCGACGCTTATGTGGAAAAGTTTCAGGTTGATAAGCTCGAACCCAAAGCGGACAAAATGCATCTTCGTAGGACACCCAAAACAGTTGGGTATACCTCCTAATTCAGATCCGGAAGCAATAGGGATTGTTTCTTGAATCGGGTCCTTTCTCGAGGAAAAGTTCGTCTCGAAAAGTTGAGTGGGAGGATGGTGGAGACTTGATGAGGTTATTGAACCATCACTTCAACTAGTGTGTAGCAGGGCACAGGAAGTTGGTCCCGTGGCACCTACACCAATTGAAGTAGAAGCTTATGATAGTGATCATGAAGTTTCGGATCAAGTCACTGACGTACCTCGTGGGGTGACGAGGATGCGTACTACTTGAGTGGTACATAATCCTGTCTTGAAGGTCATGTTGCTAGACAACAATGAACCCACGAGCTATGGAGAAGCGATGGTGGGCCCAAATTCCGACAAATGGTTAGAAGCCATGAAATCCGAGATAGGATCCATGTATCAGAACAAAGCATGGACTTTGGTGGACTTGCCCGATGATCGGCAAGCCATTGAGATAAATGGATCTTTAAGAAGAAGACGGACGTGGATGGTAATGTCACCGTCTATGAAGCTCGACTTGTGGCGAAGAGTTTTTCACAAGTTCAAGGAGTTGACTACGATGGGATTTTCTCATCCGTAGCGATGCTTAAGTCCGTCGGAATCATGTTAGCATTAGCTGCATTTATGAAATCTGGCAGATGGATGTCAAGACGAAGTTTCCTTACGGTTTATGTAAGGAAAGGTTGTATGTGATACAATCGGAAAAAGTTTTGTCCATCCTAAGGATGCTGAAAGGTATGCTAGCTCCAGCGATCCTTCTAAGGACCGGAGTAAGCATCTCGGAGTTGGAATATGCACTTTGATAGGATGATCAAAGATTTTGGGTTTATACAAAGTTTATGAGAAACTTGTATTTCCAAAGAAGTGAGTGGGAGCACTATAGAATTTCTGATGAGTATATGTTGTTGACATATTGATGATCAGAAATGATGTGGGATTTCTGGAAAGCATATAGGGTTATTTGAAAGATGATTTTCAATAGAAAACCTGGATTAGGCTACTTGAACAATAAGCATCAAGATCTATAAGATAGATCAAAATGCTTAATAATACTTTCAAATGAGCACATACCTTGACATGATCTTGAAGGTGTTCAAGATGGATCGCCAAAGAAGGAGTTCTTGCACGAGTTGTAAGGTATGAAGTTAAGAGTTAAAAGCTCGACCACGGCGGAAGAGAGACAAAGGGCGAAGGCCGTCCCTCACGCTTCAGACGTAGGCTCTATAGTATGCTATCTTGTGTACCGCACTTGAAGTGTGCCTTGCCATGAGTCGGTCGAGGGTACAAGAATGATCCAGAACGGATCATTGGACAATGATCAAAATTATCCTTAGAAGAATAAGGAAATATTTCTCGATTATGGAGGTGATAAAGAGTTCAGCGTAAAGGGTTACGTCGATGCAAGCTTTAACACCTATCCGAATGACTCTGAGTATCAAACCGGATACAAATAGTGGAGCAACCATTTGGAATAGCTTCAAGTGGAAAGTGGAAGCAGCATTTAAAATAAGACATAGAGAATTGCGAAGTACATACGGATCTGAATACTGCAGACCGTTGACTAAAACTTCTCTTACAAGCAAAACATGATCAAACCCTAGAACTCATTGAGACTTAATCACATGGTGATGTGAACTAGTTTAAGACACTAGTAGACTCTTTGGATGTTGGTCACATGGCGATGTGACCTATCGATGTTGATCACATGGCGATGTGAACTAGATTATTGACTCTAGTGCAAGTGGGAGACTGTTGGAAATATGCCCTAGAGGCAATAATAAATTAGTTATTATTATATTTCCTTGTTCACGATAATCGTTTATTATCCATGCTATAATTGTATTGATAGGAAACTCAGATACATGTGTGGGTACATAGACAACACCATGTCCCTAGTAAGCCTCTAGTTGACTAGCTCGTTGATCAATAGATGGTTACGGTTTCACGACCATGGACATTGGATGTCATTGATAACGGATCACATCATTAGGAGAATGATGTGATGGACAAGACCCAATCCTAAGCCTAGCACAAAGATCGTAGTTCGTATGCTAAAGCTTTTACGATGTCAAGTATCATTTCCTTAGACCATGAGATTGTGCAACTCCGGATACCGTAGGAATGCTTTGGGTGTACCAAACGTCACAACGTAATCGGGTGGCTATAAAGGTGCACTACGGTGTATCTCCGAAAGTGTCTGTTGGGTTGTACGAATCGAGACTGGGATTTGTCACTCCGTGTAAACGGAGAGGTATCTCTAGGCCCACTCGGTAGGACATCATCATAATGTGCACAATGTGACCAAGGGGTTGATCACAGGATGATGTGTTACGGAACGATTAAAGAGACTTGCCGGTAAGGAGATTGAACAAGGTATCGGGATACCGACGATCGAATCTCGGGCAAGTACAATACCGCTAGACAAAGGGAATTGAATACGGGATTGATTGAATCCTCGACATCGTGGTTCATCCGATGAGATCATCGTGGAACATGTGGGAGCCAACATGGGTATCAAGATCCCGCTGTTGGTTATTGACCGGAGAACGTCTCGGTCATGTCTACATGTCTCCCGAACCCGTAGGGTCTACACACTTAAGGTTCGATGGCGCTAGGGTTATAAAGGAAGTTTGTATGTGGTTACCGAATGTTGTTCGAGTCCCGGATGAGATCCCGGACGTCACGAGGAGTTCCGGAATGGTCCGGAGGTAAAGATTTATATATGGGAAGTCTGTTTTGGTCACCGGAAAAGTTTCGGGTTTTTCCCAGTAACGCATCGGGACCACCGGGAGGGTCCCGGGGTCCACCAGTGGGGCCACTAACCCGGAGGGCTGCATGGGCCAAGTGTGGGAGGGAACCAGCCCAGGTGGGCTGGTGCGCCCCACAAGGGGCCCAAGGCGCCTAAGGAGAGGAGAGGGCAAACCCTAAGGGCGAGATGGGCCTTAGGGCCCATACCGTGCGCCTCCTCTCCCTCCACTGGCCGCCACCCAGATGGGATTGGGGCTGGCCGCCCCTAGGGTGGAACACTAGAGGCGCAGCCTCCCTCTCCCTATAAATACTTGAGACTTGGGGGCTGCCCAACACATGAGTTTTCTCCCTCTATTGGTGCAGCCCCGCCTCTCCTCCTCCTCCTCTCCCGTGGTGCTTGGCGAAGCCTGGCTGGATTGCCACACTCCTCCACCACCACCACGCCGTTGTGCTGCTGTTGGATGGAGTCTTCCTCAACCTCTCCCTCTCTCCTTGCTGGATGAAGGCGTGGGAGACGTCACCGGGCTGTACGTGTGTTGAACGCCGAGGTGCCGTCCGTTCGGCACTAGGATCTCCGGTGATTTGGATCACGACGAGTATGACTCCTTCAACCCAGTTCTCATGAACGTTTCTGCTTAGCGATCTACAAGGGTATGTAGATGCACTCTCCTTCCCCTCGTTACTGGTTTCTCCATAGATAGATCTTGGTGACACGTAGGAAAATTTTGAATTTCTGCTACGTTCCCCAACAGGCTTAGCTGCAGCCCAGTGCTCGCCTAAGTAACAGAAATCCTACCGAGTGGAGAGCAAACCTCCCACTCGGGGGTTTAGCTGCAGCTCAGTGCTCGCCTAAGTAATAAAAACCCTACCGAGTGGAGAGCAAACCTCCCACTCGGGGGCTTAGCTGCAGCCCAGTGCTCGCCTAAGTATTCAAAATCCTACCGAGTGGAGAGCACACCTCCCGCTCGGAGGCTTAGCTACTGATCCGATGCTGCCTAAGTAAGGAATTCATCCCAATCCATAAGGGCTGACGAGGTGCAGGTCGATTGCTACCTTCTCCTTGAGCTTCGCCACAAGTACAACGACGGTCCATCCCAATCATAAGGACGACGAGGTACAAGTCGACTAGTACCTTCTCCTTGAGCTTCACCACAAGTACAACGTGCGGTCCATCCCAATCCATAAGAACGACGAGGTCGGTCATCAGTGCTCCATCTCTACCTGCAAGATAGATGAAGTACAAGTCGACTGGAGTTTCACCTCAAGGATATTACTTACACCAATGAAATATATTTCGAATGAAGAGCAAAGTTCTCTCGAGCGCAAATAAAGCATGTTCAAGGATAGATCAAGTTCGGATAAACGTCCTACGGATCCAAAGGTGCTCAGGCGTTAAGCCTGTTAAAGTTTGTCGGTTACAAAAACCACTCGGCATTCCGAGGAAAATTTAAGGTGGGACTTAGAAGTTTTTTACTCCTTCGGTGGAGGACTGGAAGGTGCAACAAACTGGTCGAGGTCGATTCCGTCGGCAATACGGGTAGCAGCAGCGATGAAGGTCTCCATGAAAGATCGGAAGTCGTACTTCCTGGTGTTGGCAACTTTGAGGGACACCAGCTTGTCCTCTTGCGCTTCCTTGCAGTGTACACGAACCAGAGACGGAGCAACATCAGCACCACACCGCGGAAGACTTTTCCATTCTTGCACTCGACTTGGAATCTCATTCACCGAGTCATTATGATTCAAGGTCATTCTCAAGGCGCCCGCTCTGGCGAGAGAGTTGAGTCGATCCGCGACACCGCAACTTTCGGTCGAGCAAGATAGTCCACCACGCTTAGCAACGCGAGACTCGGTCGGAGCACATTCATAGTAGCCGTCCTTCACGGGAGAGTTGATGGGGTCCGGGATGGTTTCCACTGACCGGTTTCTTCTTTGAAGTTTTGATGAATCGAAAACACAGCTCGGACTCAAAACAACAATCATGCGATGAGCCAAAGGATAGCGAGACAAGTCGGATAAAAGAGATTACCTTCAAGCATGAGAAACAGCTTCTTGGCGAGCCCTCCAAGATAAACCTCCAGTCATTTCGCTTCCCGCTTGATTGGCCAGCCTTGTCGACAGAGCAATCTTGTCGTTCTTGATCGACTAACTTCCTTGTTGGCCG
This sequence comes from Aegilops bicornis, assembly GCA_021605145.1. NCBI lineage: Eukaryota > Viridiplantae > Streptophyta > Magnoliopsida > Poales > Poaceae > Aegilops > Aegilops bicornis. Next base: position 376,111,491 of record CM038675.1, on the reverse strand, counting down.
CGTCAAGAGCGGCTTTCAGCTTGGCATTTTCATCTTCAAGTTTGCCGATTGAGGCAAGTTTCTCTTCAGCGAGCTTTGTTTTCTCCAAAGCCGCCTTCTGCGCCTCTGCAAGGTCAAGGTCCTTCTTCTTCAGAGTCTCCTCCAGTTTATCTGCAAAGCAACAATGAGAACAGAGTTGAGAATGAACAGAAAAACAAAGACAGTCGTCAAGTTCTCACCAGCCATACCTTTTGCTTCGTCCTTCGCCTTCTGCAAATTCTCCTGAGCAAGATTCAAGTCGAGGTTGAGCTGGATCTGTTTGTTCTGTAACTCAGTATAGCGAGCCACAAGCTCGCAAGATTTCTACAAAGAGTAAATCAACAAAGGACATCAAAGACATATCACTTCCGAGTGACTAAGGAAAAATCACAGCATTTCTAAGACTACAGCCGAATCAAAACATTCGACAGTAGTCCCGGGGACTACACCCAGCGGGTGCACTCAGCGTGCCCCCACTGGTTTTACCAATTTGGTTCGAACAGTCGACCAAAAGAGGCAAAAAGGTTATGATTCTAAAACCATGGCTAATTGTCGGGTCACCATGGGTAAAAAAAAAAAACAGTTCTTTAGACTATAGCCGATGCCCGCGGTCCACCATAGTCTCGGGGACTACACCCGGTGGGTGCACTCAGCGTGCCCCACCGGTTTCTGAGTTCCATTCGACTTGGTCCGACCAGGCCGAGTGAAGAAGTTCAAAGTGTAAAGACTATAGTCGATCGCACGCGATCCACCATAGTCTCGGGGACTACACCGGTGGGTGCACTCAGCGTGGCCCCACAAAAACTCAATCGACACACCCACCCAAAGGTGTACAGATATGGAAATCTTCGTAAAAGAAGCGGTTTCGGGTAGCATGTCCTAACAGAGCAAGCAGTTTGGTAGCATATCCTAACAGCAAGCGAGGATCGACTTACTTGGACATTGCTCGGAGAGCTGAACTAGCATCATAGGCCGCTGGCTGGCCTCTCGGACCGCCTTCACTTGCTCCATCATGATCCTCGTCATGGCGTATAGCCGCTTTAGCAGCGATCACTTGGTCTTTCGGGACGTGGTGTGTAGCAAAAGGATGGTGGATCAGCGATCGTGAAGTGGGTCGGGCACTTGTCGTGATGTAGAAAAAGACACAGAGGCCCGAGCGGTGTTGCCTCCCTCGGAAACCAGCGTCTCAGGTATCGTCACAACTGGAGCAGCCTTGTCAACAGGCACCCTCTTGTTCTTCCTCTTCCTCAACGGCGTTTCCTCGTCATCATCGGGGAGATCAATATCATGAGGCGGAACTACAAGAAAGATTCAAAAGTAAACATGGAAATTCAATCGACTAAAAGCGAAACTGCAAAGATCATACCAAGGTTGGAGGTGACGGCATCTTCCATTTCCTGATCTTCGTGCTTGGCTGAGGTCTCGGAGGTTGCAGCACTGCAGATTTCAAGAATCGGCTGATCAGTCGTCGAGTCGACCAAAAGTACACTCATGTTGAATAGGGAAATACAAGTTCTGCTGATTACCCGGAGATGGTGGGAATGACCATCCGCATCTTGGGCAGGGCCTTCACCGGCTTCGACGACGTTGCTCGAGGTTGCTTTGGCGGTTTCTCAGTCGGCGCAGGGGAAGTTGTCCGAGGTCGCTTCGTCGACTGCCCAATGGGCGCAACAACTTTACCGCGCTCGGCCGTCGGGTCATGCGTCAACTTGGACCTTCCTTCCGAGCGGGGAGGTTCGACGTCTTCCTCCTCTTCCTCCTCCTCCTCTTCACCAGAGCTGTCGTCCCCCTCATCCTCCTCGCCGTTGGACTCCCATTCCTCCTGGCTTTCACCTCCGCTTCCTTCTCCTTCTTCGACTGGTTCCTGCGCCCCGTTGGGCATCGAGTACATCTCAGTGGTGGCCTAGAAGACAACAAAACAAGGCAAAAGTCAGTCGATGAATTGGCATCAAAACAGAATGAATGCAGCAAAATCACAGTCGGAGATAAGTGGTTATACCTTGTCTGGATCGTAAGAATGGTCGAGTGAGGGAATCCTCCTAGCTCCGCGAGGATTGTCTTTGTTTCCTGTGATGGCAGTCATCCATTTCTCCAGCGTGGCGTCATCGACCTCCTCTGGATGGACCCGAGTGGTATCATCCGTACCGGAGTACATCCACATCGGATGGCCTCGGTATTGGAGTGGCTGCATACACCGTCGGAGGAAAACTTCCAGAAGATCCATGCCGGTCACCCCGTCGCGAATGAGCTGGACTACGCGTTCCATCAACAATTTTACTTGGGCCTTCTCCTCTGGTAGCACCTTTAGGGAAGATGGCTTGTTCACTCGACTCATGGAGAAAGGAGGGAGTCCAATGACCGCCTCAAGGCCGGCTGGTCTTGGCGATAGAACTAGGTCGACCGCCACCCTCTAACCGAAGTCGGGGAGAGTCATAGCCGAAAAGCGCTCTTCCCCTCATCCGGACCCCGCCTCCCCCCCACCTCTGGATTACTTGAGTTCTCTCGTCATTCGGGTTCGTTTTCTTCACCGTCTGAGAGCGACAAGTGAATATATGCTTGAAGAGGCCCCAGTGCGGCCGACAACCCAAGAAGTTTTCGCACAACGACACGAAAGCAGCAAGATAGACAATGGAGTTGGGAGTGAAATGATGGAGTTGCGCTCCAAAAAAGTTCAGAAACCCCCGGAAGAAAGGATTCAGCGGCAGAGAAAATCCCCGATCTACGTGAGTGCCTAGGAGAACGCACTCACCCTCTTGACTGCGGCTGCCACTCCGTTCTGGAAGCCTCGCCGACCCATGGAGGATCAGTCCCTCGTTGGCCGATCGTTGAGGTCCTTCTCGGTGATGGTCGAGCGGATCCAATCTCCTGGACCCAACCTTGCGGCAGTTTGGACCGTGAAGAAGATCCGCCTGACTGGCGCTCTCCCCTTCGCCTTCGCCGCCGCCTTCTTCACCCGCTCCAAGGCTGCGGTCTTCTCCTTCACCATGGTCGCCGACGAAGCAGGTACTGAGCTGCGGCGCTGAACAGGCTAAGGGCGCAGCAGAAGGATTTGGAGGCGGAGGGAGGGGAAGATTGGGGTCACACTGTTCAAAAATACCCCGTCCGATGCCTTATATGAGTCCACTTCCGAGTGGCTAACTGGTAGGCCCGGGCAATCCCGTCAAATCCCGCAACAGGCGCGCGCGCGATACATGGCGAAAAAGGCGGTGCGAAGATCGAGGCATCATCGCCTTATCCCATCCGAGTGTCGCAGTTTTCTCCGCTTCGCGCGCTTCCCAAAATTCAGATCCCGTGAAATCCGCCAACCGCGGAGCAACCTGCCAGACAGCAGATTTCCTCCGATCCATCGCTCGAAAATCCTCAAGTTCACAAAGTTCACTCGACAAATGTGAAGAATGGATCAAGGACTGAAAGAGAAGTTGAAGCCATCACTAAAAGGTCGTTGATCCAGAGTAAGGCACACTCGCAACACAAAGAACAGGTCGGAAAGATTATCAACTCCTTCCTCACTCAAACCTCTATCCATTCGGGGGCTAATGATGAAGTCATGTACCTAGGGTAGGGTCATGAACCTGCCCAAAGGTACCCTCCTCAAGGACACTCGCGAAAGAAGCTGCCTTCCAGTCGACCTGGTAGGCTTCCACTCGACGTAATCCGAGACACTTTCGACCAAGAAGGCTCACTCGACCATCGGATGCCCAGGAATCACTCTGTATCCAAACGGTGCGTAATTAAGTAGTCTTTATGGTTATGATGACACTTTATGTCCAGCGTTACCCGATGAACGCCAGTCTTAACATACCTTAAACCCTCCACTTTCGTGGGTTGGCTGGGGTCTGGCGCACTCTATATAAGCCACCCTCCACAGGCGAAGGGTTCACACCACCGTAACACATACGCATATAATCCAGTCGACCGCCTCCGGGCTCAGGGCGTAGGGCTATTACTTCATCCGAGAAGGGCCTGAACTCGTAAATCCCTTGCGTATACAACTACTCCATAGCTAGGATCTTGCCTCTCCATTCCTACCCCCCATTCTACTGTCATACTTAGAACCACGACATCCGGCGCGCAGATTGTCTTCGGCATTGTAAGGCGGGTTCCTCCTCTGAATACTCCAAAGCAGTTTATGAACAAGTGAACTGTATCCGGCTCTGGATTATGGATACAACCCCCAACCATAAGGGCAAAATACTTAAACAAAATAAGTCATGTCCACTGACAGCTTTTTCGACAAAACGTTACGTCTGGCCTCTTTATTATTTCGAATCGTTTTCTGGCCTCCCGCTTCGCGTTTCGAGGCGCGGCCTCCATTGACACGTCTTGTCAAAGAAGAGACCGTGTCCCCTTATTGCGGGATTCTTATCAATATGGGTTTGGGTAATCCAACCGTGCCGTTCTCACGACCCCTTGGGAATAGGCGAGTTTTAAGGCTTGTGAGGGGGGGCGCTTGATATTCACTGCCTTTATAAGAGGATAAGGACTCATCTTTTTACCCCACGCCTTCTTCTTCAGCCCTCCCATCCTCAAGCTCCAGTGTTCGATCTTTTTCGTAGCCACCAAACACTGCCAGCCATGGCCGGATCCAGCTCACAGGGCAAGTGGATGGCTTCCTCTGTCACGGAGAGGAACGTCAAGGAACTCCGGGAAGCGGGGTACTTGGCCACGAACATCGCGCATCGGCTTCCTGCCAAAAAGCAGATCATCCCTACTGTGGAGCCCAATGAGAGGGTGGTTTTTATCCCCCACTTTCTCCGCGGACTAGGGTTTCCCCTCCACCCTTTCGTCGGCGGCCTTATGTTCTATTATGGGCTAGATTTCCATGATCTAGCCCCAAATTCCTTTCTCCACATTTCGACATTCATCGTCGTGTGCGAGGCGCTGCTCCGCATCCCCCCACTACAGCCTATGGCTTAAGGTCTTCAATGTGAAGCCGAAAGTGGTCGACGGGCAACATGCAGACTGCGGCGACGCCATGGTGAGCAAGCTCCCCATCGTTACCTGGCCCAAGGGGGCCTTTGTGGAGACCTGATACGTCTCCAACATATCTATAATTTTTTATTGTTCCATGCTGTTTTATTATCAATCTTGGATGTTTTATAATCATTTTATATCATTTTTTGGTACTAACCTATTGACATAGTGCAGCTGGTGTTTTTTTCCATGTTTTTTACATCGCAGGAAATCAATATCAGACGAAGTCCAAATGCCACGAAACTCCATGAAGGTTTTTTATGGGCCAGAAGGAACACATTGAGCCCTGGTTGCACCTGGGGGGGAGTCCCGAGGAGGGGACAACCCACCAGGGCGCGCTAGGAGGCCCAGGCGTGCCCTGGTGGGTTGTGCCCACCTCGGGTGCCCCCCGGACCACCTCTTTGCTCTATAAATACCCCAAAAATCCCAGAACCCTAGGGGAGTTGACGAAATATTCATCCAGCCGCCGCAAGTCCAGAACCACCAGATCCAATCTAGACACCATCTCGTATGGGGTTCACCACCTCCATTGGTGCCTCTCCGATGATGCGTGAGTAGTTATTTGTAGACCTTCGGGTCCGTAGTTAGTAGCTAGATGACTTCCTCTCTCTCGCAGAATTCTCAATACAATGGTCTCTTGGAGATCCATATGATGTAACTCTTTTTGCGGTGTGTTTGTTGGGATCTGATGAACTTAGATTTTATGATCAGTTATATCTTTTTATATCCATGAAAGTTATTTGAGTTTCTTTGATCTCTTATATGCATGATCTCTTATAGCCTCGTATTTATTCTCCAATATTTGGGTTTTGTTTGGCCAACTTGATCTATTTATCTTGCAATGGGAAGAGGTGCCCGGTAGTGGGTTCGATTTTACGGTGCTTGATCCTAGTGACAGAAAGGGAAACAACACATATGTATCATTGCTACTAAGGATAAAAAGATGAGATATATATCTACGCAATAGATAAACAGATCTTGTCTACACCATGTCATCGTTCTTATTGAATTACTCCATTTTTCCATGAACTTAATACACTAGATGCATGCTGGATAGCGGTCGATGTGTGGAGTAATAGTAGTAGATGCAGGCAGGAGTCGGTCTATTAATCTTGGATGTGATGCCTATGTAATGATAATTTCCTGGATATCGTCGTAATTATTTGAAGTTCTATCAATGTCCCAACAGTAATTTGTTTACCCATCGTTTGCTATCTTTCTCGAGAGAAGCCACTAGTGAAACCTACGTTCCCCGGGTCTTCTTTCCCATATATTTGCTTGCGATCTTCTTTTCCTTTGCATTTTATTCAGATCTATTAAACCAAAAATACAAAAATACTTTGCTGCACTTTATTTTATTTGTGATCTATTATTTCAATATATTACCAATTTCTGGCATCGTTACCCGAAAGGGATTGACAACCCCTTTAACACGTCGGGTTGTGAGGTGTTGTTATTTGTGTGCAGGTGTTGTTTACGTTGTGTTGCTTGGTTCTTCTACTGGTTCGATAACCTTGGTTTCTTCACTGAGGGAAATACCTACCGTCGCTGTGCTGCATCATCCCTTCCTCTTTGGGGAAATACCGACGTAGTCCTAGCAGACAGGAGCTTTCTGGCACTATAGTCAGAGAGCGATCAAGACCGTGAAGGGATGGCAACATGAGTTGTTCTACATCACGGAACCTCACGGCACCACATGGGCCGCCACTCCTGAGTTTAAATCCGGGCCTTCAATGAGGCTTGCATCGTGGATTAACAAGGGCCTGGATTGGGTGTCGTCCGACGAGGTGATGATGCTGCAGAAGCGCATCAAGAATATGATAGAGAAGAACACCAGTCTCACTGATGTGATCTAGGTGATGCTTTTTCGCCGGATTCTCCCATGCCAATGTCGGCCTCTCCATATGTGGGACTTCAATCCGACTGGCCATCGGACCCTGCAACGATTCTTTGGCACGACGCATGAAGAGATCTGGAAGCTGCTTTTCAAGGCCCAGAAGTCGTGGCCGGAGACGACCGAAGACATCGGCCTCGACTGCGCTCATCCGGCCACTCCAGTAAGTTCTCTGATTTCCGAACATAACTTCCACCTATGAATCCAAGGGGTATGTTGAGCCTTCCATTCTTCCCTTGGGGCTGGACAAAGAAGGCAGAGCGGATCCAATGTCCGGCTCCGCTACCCAAAGACCCAACCATTCCTCCGCTAACGAGGATGCTGGTTCCGGCGCCATACCAGGTGCCAGAGAAGAAGGCCAAGAAGAAGGGCAAGGAGGCCAAAAGTGGCCTCCGCCGTAAAGGTACTTCGGACGCTATGTCCGGAGGTACCGAAGCTCCCTCCTCCCACGAGGGAGATGAAGACGAAGAGGAGGAGGAGGAAGAGAGCAATTCTCCCCTTGGGGAGAATAAGAAGAAGAGGTCGGCCTCTGCTGACCTAGAGGCGGAGGCGTCCAAAAGGGGGAAGATATCCCTCTCGGATGGATCGGGCTCGGATGCCGAAGCCATCCCCGAGTGGCGCCTGCATGAAGCCTGGCCGAATCATAAGTTTTCCAAGATACTATACATATATCTGGCCTTTTACAAATTGTAGGATAACATATTATTTATGTGTTTCAGTCCGACCCGTGATCTCCCCCAACAATCATTGTCTTCGGGAAACTCTTTGGCACGGGAGATGATGGAGAGCGAAACGCCTCCGCGAGCCTCTCCGCCACACGCCACGGACGACACCGAGGTGTTATCCCAAAGGACCTCTTCGGGCTAGGGAGAGGTGCGGAAGGCCACTGAAACTGCGCCAGAGGGTAATGCCTCGGCTGCCGAGAACATGGGGGGCACAACCCCCATGGAAACAGACGATGGGGGCCCGGACCAGTCCGGCCCCCAGCCGAATACTACTCTAGAGACCCACACGGCTCCGGAGTCGAGCGAGCAGCCCCCTTTAAGGGAGGGGGGAGTGCCGACTCCACCGGCGATCTCCATCAATCCGAAGGCGCCGAACACTTTGAGGGAAGCACTTCGACGTGCTTCCATCGTGGAGGAGCATCGTACCCTGATGGGTACGGTGGTTGAGAAGGTTCGGACTGAACGAAGCTTTCACCAGCCTGTTAACAGGCTTTGAGGTATACGATGTAATATTTTAGTCACTTTTGCATGTGCAGAAAATATGCCTGTGTATAGATAGTAGCCCCTGAGACTCTGTTCGGCTTTTTGAAAAAGGGGGCCGGACAGAGGATCAAATATTCGCCGGAGATAACATACTTATCTATTTTACTCAATAGGCTTCGCTATTAGCGGCTTCAGCCAAGGACGCTAAAGTTTCCGAACTCAAGCGGAAGCTAAAGCTGGCTGATGATGAAATCGACCACATAAACAAGCGGTTCGATGAGGCACAAGGTATGATTTTTTTAAAAGACCCCTTACAAGCCTGAATTGTAATGCAAACTCAGAGTTTAAGCTTATGTGCTGCTATGTGTATGATTGTAGGCAGCGCGACCGAGGTCGAGACCCTCAAGAGTTCCCTTGCCGAAGCCAAGGAGGGGGCAAAGGCGAGCAAAGTGGCCGCAGACAAAGCGGCTGCAGATTTGAAGGCCGAACAGGTCGCCTGCCGCCAGTATGAGGAGAGGGTGACCGAGGTGGAGCAAGAGCTCAGGGATGCCGCCAGCAAGTGTGAGTCCTTAGAGGAGCAGAACAAGGCCCATGCAGCCAAACTCGCCAAGGCCCTCCAAGAGGCCAAGGAGGCGCGGACCGAGTCCCGGGCGGCTCAAGAGGAGATCAAGTAAGCCAAAAAAATAGCGGCTGGTAAGCCTTTTCTTTTACAGAGTATATCTGGCGGTCGGAGATATGCTTTGCTAAATCGACTATGGAGTGCTCCAGACGCCTTTGACGATCTCCCGACGAGTGCTGCCGACGCCGCACAGTATTTCCGGGCCCAAGAAGGGAACACGATGGAGAAGCTCTGATGAGGACATCAATACCATTGTTACACCCACAGCCCCTGCTGCTATACATACTGGACCAATTACTAGAGCTCGTGCACGCCAATTAAATTATCAGGTACTTTTGTTTCTTGGTAATGATTCTAATGTTCATGATAATATTATGCTTCCTAAATTGGATACATTTGTTTTGCTTACAAATGAAGGGCCTGTCATGGATAAGAGGGATGAACACTGGAGCAAGACCAAGCATGGAGATGATGGCATGCGCGAGGGGAACAAGAACGGAGTTACAAGAGATGATTTCAGGATTTTGAGGCCACCATAATGAGTGCATGAAGCCATGGACGAAATATACAAGATGCCACTTCATAATATTCGTCCATAGGCTATTCTAGGTGCCGCGTCACCTTATTATTGGGCCAGGCCCATGTAATTTAGAAATACTTAAGTATAGGCTGTGTTTAGAGTCCGTATGTGTGGGGAAACAAGAGTTAGGGTTGGTTTCGGACCCCTCCCTCAAGGGCCACAAAATTCCCTCCTCTTCCTCCATATATACAGCCCTTAGGGCATCGTTTAGACTTTGGGTTTTGTTTAGATTAAAAGTTCACCATAGCTGCAACTTCGCGTACTTCGTTTGTGTTCAACGACCAGACAAAGGCGTCACAGAACCCCACCTTGATCAATAAAAATTTCCTCTTATATTCGCAATATCCAGATTGCAATCTTAGTTTCTTGCTTATTCTTTGTTTGCTGCAGGAAGCAGACCTTCGTGGTCGTTGATCGTGCTCCAGCGTGGTCAATAACCTCTCGGAGTTGGTTTAGCGATTGCTAAGGCGCCGACGCCCTCGCAGACGCTCGTAGTCGGATCGTCAAAGTCGACTTCCTCCAAAAGCGATAGCCACCATCTCATCAAAAGGCGGGACACCTTTGCCTCTATCAAGTGGTATCATATTTCCAGGTTGCTCGGTGAGATTTTACAGTTTTCGTAGTTTAGATCGAGTCATTCTTCATACCTAGGTCCACGAAAAAGCCACAAAAAATAGGGTTAGTTCATCATATCCGAACCAATCTGAGCCTTTGCATAATCTTTTAGGGTTTTTGCTTTGTTGAATTTGCGGTTGCATCGTCGTGTCAAGTTGCTGGTCTTAGAGTCTAGTCTTTTAGAGTTTCGAGTTCTGGTCATAAGTTGTCACGCCGCCGCCGCACCATCATCATCGCCTTGCCATCTACCACCACTGCTTATCCGCCACCGCTCTGAATCCGTATCCATATACCACCACCAATCCGTATCCATATACCACCACCGATCCGTATCCATATACCACCACCGCTACCATATACCACCACTGCCATATCCTACCACCATATATCCACCACCAATCCGAGTTCTTCTCATATTAGGTTTGTTTTTGAGATCCATCTATTTTCTGTTTCGTGTTTCCTTGCCTGAGTAGGTCTTGAAAAAAAAAGAGTCTGGAGACCCCCGGGCAGTTTTTAGGCCAAAATTTCGGTGACCAAAACTATTTTTTCCCTATCCTATTTTTAGGCTTTTCTGAGTCTTTTGAGACACTCGCCATCATAGTGATTTTTTTGTCGCACTTCTTCGTCGTCGCTGCCCTGATTTCCAAAAAAAATAGTCAAAAAAATTTCGTACCCATCCTGTCAGTTTGACCTGGGAAGAGTTTTGAGACACTCGCCATTATAGTGATTTTTCGCAAAAAAAAGAAGAGCGCAAAAAAAAAGAGAGCGCAAAAAAAAAAACAGAGCAAAAAAATTTCCAGAGTGTGCTTTTCCCTTGTTTACGTGCAGCGCCGTGATTTTGTTAGTGTTCTAGGCTCACGTCTCTAGCACGGTCTAGCCTAGGACCAAAGACAAGACCGTCGTTGAGCGTTTATTCAACTTTGCATCTCTTAATTGATTATTGCTGATCCTTTTTGCTACCATATTATAAGCCTTCCCAGCTCCACATACATCTACATCGTGCGTTTGATTCTCCTTGGTAATCGCTTTATCCAAGCTTTGAGAGTTTTGACTACATCGGTTGCCGATCACCGCCTGCTGTTGGGTAAGAACTGGTAAGAATTTGAGATTTGCTTGACGGATTTGTGACACCCGCCACCACCACCACTTGTTAGTAGTCTGTAGGATCATATTCTTGTGTGTTTCTATTGCTGCTAACCATGCGGGATCACAAGCCGACGAGATCGACCGGGAGAACTTGATGAACAAGGAGCTTCATGATAAGTTCCAAAGAAATGATGAGTGGACAGGTGCAAGAGGTGCTAAACAGATTTGAAGAGGCCATGGAGAAGATAGATGGCATGGAGAAGACGTTTGAAACAAAGCTCGATAACAAGTTTGCTGAATTTCTTTCACGTTTTCCACCACCACTGCCGTCTGCACCTATCGCACCTCTACAACGACAACAACAACAACGCCCCTTCCGAATCAGTTCGGACGAGCGAAGCGTGTTCCTCTTGAGGATGTTCAAACTTCTGGAGCTGCTGTACCTGGTGTTGATGCTTCTGTAGCTCCTGCTGCTACTGCAGAGGTGGAGGACCATTACGAGGATGAGGTTGATCAAAATCATAACTACATGCAACCACCAGCACCACCACCACCAGGTCGTCCTCATGCATATCATCACAACGGTAGGGATGCACCACCACATGAGGTACGAGATCATGACCATCTTCCTAAACTAAAATTGAATATTCCACCATTTGAGGGTAGATATGTTCCTGATATACATCTTACTTGGGAGTTAGAAACTGAACAAGGTTTTACATGTTTACAATATCCCGAGGAGAGACGTGTTCCTGCTGCTGTTTGTGCTTTCACTAGTTTTGCATGTGTTTGTTGGTCTGAACATTGTAGATTATATCCTATTCCAGCTACTTGGGCTACTTTGAAAACTGCTATGCGTACTCGTTGGGTTCCACCATATTATCAACGTGAATTACTTCAAAAATTGCAGCGCTTAAGACAAGGAAAAAATTCTGTAGAAGAATATTATCAGGAATTACAAACTGGCATGATTAGATGTGGTATTGTTGAGGAGAATGAAGCTATGCTTGCACGTTTTATGGGTGGATTAAATAGAGAGATTCAGACCATTCTAGAGTATAAGGATTATAATAATATCACTCGTTTATTCCATCTTGCTTGTAAAGCTGAACGTGAAGTGCAGGATCGACAGGCATTGGCGCGGAGTAACTTCTCTGCAGGTCGACCTTCATCATGGACACCACATGAATCCTCTACTTCCACTGCACCATCACCTCCATCAGGTGCCACCTCCAACCGTGATACAAGACAGTAGGCACAACCACCATTATCTGCCAAGAGCACACCTGCCGGGCCTGCACAGAGTTCTTCTTCTTCCATCGCATCAACATGGCACACAAGTGATATTATTTGTCGTCGTTGTAAGGGAAGATGACATTTTGCGAGAGAATGCAAATCTCAGCGTGTGATGATCGCTACCGAGGATGGTGGGTATGAGTCCGCTAGTGACTATGACGAGGAGACTTTGGCTCTTATTACACGTGAAGAACACAGTGGAGATGATTACGATCATGAGACACAATACATGGCTCCACGAAGATGCCGACAGTATGAATGTTTAGTTGCTCAACGTGTTTTGAGTGTGCAGGTCACACAAGCTGAGCAAAATCAGAGGTAATTTGTTCCATACAAAGGGAGTTGTGAAGGAACGTTCTGTTCGCGTCATCATAGATGGAGGGAGCTGCAACAACTTGGCTAGCATGGAGATGGTGGAGAAGCTATCTCTCACCACAAGACCACATCCACATCCTTACTACATCCAATGGTTCAACAACAACGGCAAGGTTAAGGTAACACGTCTCGCTCGTGTGCATTTCAGTATCTCTACCTATGCTGATTATGTTGATTGTGATGTGGTACCCATGCAAGCATGTTCCTTATTACTTGGTAGACCATGGCAATTTGATAAAAATTCTGTAAACAATGGTAGAAATAATCAGTATACACTTGTTCATAAGGATAGCCATATTACTTTGCTTCCTATGACTCCTGAATCCATTTTGAAAGATGATATTGATAGAGCTAATAAAGCAAAATAGGAGAAAACTAAGAGTGAAAATCAGATTGTGGCAAAAGAATTTGAGCAACAAATGAAACCTAATAATAAACCATCTAGTGTTGCTTCTGAAATTAAATTGAAAAGTGCATGTTTACTTGCCACAAAATCTGATATTGATGAGCTAGATTTTAGCAAACCTGTTTGCTATGCTTTTGTGTGCAAAGAGGCATTATTTTCATTCGCGGACGTGCCTTCCTTTTTGCCCCCTGTTGTCACTAACATTTTGCAGGAGTTTGCTGACGTCTTCCCACAAGACGTGCCACCGGGATTACCACCTATTCGAGGGATTGAGCATCAAATTGACTTAGTTCCCGGTGCATCGCTACACAACCGTGCACCATACCGTACCAATCCATAGGAGACGAAGGAGATTATGCATCAAGTACAGGAGCTGCTTGACAAAGGTTATATATGCGAATCTCTTAGTCCTTGTGCTGTTCCTATTATACTAGTGCCTAAAAAGGATGGTACGTCGCGTATGTGTGTTGATTGTAGAGGCATTAATAATATTACTATTCGTTATCGTCATCCTATTCCTAGGCTAGATGATATGCTTGATGAATTGAGTGGCTCTACAATATTCTCCAAAGTTGATTTGCGTAGTGGATACCATCAAATTCGTATGAAATTGGGAGATGAATGGAAAACAACATTTAAAACTAAGTTTGGTTTATATGAGTGGTTAGTCATGCCTTTTGGGTTAACTAATGCACCTAGTACTTTCATGAGACTAATGAATGAAGTTTTACGTGCTTTCATTGGATGATTTGTGGTAGTCTATTTTGATGATATACTGATTTATAGCAAATCTTTGGAGGAACATTTGGAACATTTACGTGCTGTTTTTATTGCTCTACGTGATGCACGTTTGTTTGGTAACCTTGGGAAGTGCACCTTCTGCACCGACCGAGTATCTTTTCTTGGCTATGTTGTTACTCCACAGGGAATTGAAGTTGATAAAGCCAAGATTGAAGCTATTGAGAGTTGGCCACAGCCCAAAACGGTCACATAAGTGAGGAGTTTTCTTGGCCTCGCTGGATTCTATAGGCATTTTGTGAGATATTTCAGCACCATTGCTGCACCTCTTAATGAGCTTACAAAGAAGGATGTGCCTTTTGTTTGGGGTACTACACAGGAAGAAGCCTTCACGGTATTGAAAGATAAGTTGACACATGCTCCTTTACTCCAACTTCCTGATTTTAGTAAGACTTTTGAGCTTGAATGTGATGCTAGTGGAATTGGATTAGGAGGTGTGTTATTACAAGATGACAAACCTGTTGCATACTTTTCTGAAAAATTGAGTGGGCCTAGTCTGAATTATTCTACTTATGATAAAGAATTATATGCTCTTGTTCGGACTTTATAAACATGGCAACATTATTTATGGCCCAAAGAATTTGTTATACACTCTGATCATGAATCTCTGAAACATATTAAAAGTCAAGCTAAACTGAATCGTAGACATGCTAAATGGGTTGAATTCATTAAGACTTTCCCTTATGTCATTAAACACAAGAAGGGTAAAGAAAATGTAACTGCTGATGCATTGTCTCGTCGCTATACTCTGCTTTCACAACTTGACTTCAAAATATTTGGTTTGGAGACCATCAAAGATCAATATGTGCATGATGCTGATTTTAAAGATGTAATGCAGAATTGTAATGAAGGAAGAACATGGCACAAGTTCGTTATTAATGATGGCTTTGTGTTCCGTGCTAACAAGCTATGCATTCCAGCTAGCTATGTTCGTCTTTTGTTGCTGCAGGAGGCGCATGGAGGAGGATTAATGGGACACTTTGGCGTGAAGAAGACGGAGGACGTACTTGCTACACATTTCTTTTGGCCAAAGATGAGACGGGATGTTGAGCGTTTTGTTGCTCGCTGCACTACATGTCAAAAAGCTAAGTCACGACTCAATCCTCATTGTTTATATATGCCTTTGCCTGTACCTAGTGTTCCTTGGGAGGATATATCTATGGACTTTGTTTTAGGTTTACCTCAAACAAAGAAGGGGAGGGATAGCATATTTGTTGTTGTGGATAGTTTCTCGAAAATGGCACATTTTATACCATGTCATAAAAGTGATGATGCTGTTAATGTTGCTGATTTGTTCTTTCGTGAAATTATTCGCTTGCATGGTGTGCCAAATACTATTGTTTCAGATCATGATACTTTCTTAGCCACTTTTGGAGATGTTTATGGGCTAAGTTGGGGACTAAACTGCTTTTTAGTACTACTTGTCACCCCCAAACTGATGGACAAACTGAAGTAGTCAATAGAACATTGTCTACTATGCTTAGGGCTGTTTTGAAGAATAATAAGAAAATGTGGGTAGAATGCTTGCCTCGTATTGAATTTGCTTATAATCGTCCATTGCATTCTACTAGTAAGATGTGCCCTTTTGAAATTGTGTATGATTTCCTACCTCGTGCACCTATTGATTTGTTGCCTCTTCCATCTTCGGAGAAGGTTAATTTTGATGCTAAAGAACGTGCTGAATTGATTTTAAAATGCATGAGTTAACTAAGGAAAACATTGAGCGTATGAATGCTAAATATAAACTTGCTGGAGATAAGGGTAGAGAACATGTTGTGTTTGCACCTGGAGATCTTGTTTGGTTACATTTGTGTAAGGATAGATTTCCTAATTTGCACAAATCAAAGGTAATGCCACGTGCTGATGGTCCTTTTAAGGTGTTAGAGAAAATAAATGATAATGCATATAAACTTGAGCTGCCTGCAGATTTTGGGGTTAGTCCCACTTTTAACATTGCAGATTTGAAGCCTTATTTGGGTGAGGAAGATGAGCTTCCGTCGAGGACGACTTCATTTCAAGAAGGGGAGGATGATGAGTACATCAATACCATTGTTACACCCACAACCCCTGCTGCTATACATACTGGACCAATTACTAGAGCTCGCGCACGCCAATGAAATTATCAGGTACTTACGTTTCTTGGTAATGATTCTAATGTTCATGAGAATATGATGCTTCCTAAATTGGATACATTTATTTTGCTTACAAATGAAGGGCCTGTCATGGATAAGAGGGATGAACACTGGAGCAAGACCAAGCATGGAGATGATGGCATGCGCGAGGGGAACAAGAACGGAGTTACAAGAGATGATTTCAGGATTTTGAGGCCACCATAATATTCGTCCGTAGGCTATTCTAGGTGCTGCGTCACCTTATTATTGGGCCAGGCCCATGTAATTTCGAAATACTTAAGTATAGGCTGTTTTTAGAGTCCGTTTGTGTGGGGAAACAAGAGTTATGGTTAGTTTTGGACCCCTCCCTCAAGGGCCACGAAATTCCCTCGTCTTCCTCCATATATACAGCCCTTAGGGCATCATTTAGACTTTGGGTTTTGTTTAGATTAAAAGTTCACCATAGCTGCAACTTCACGTACTTCGTTTGTGTTCAACGACCAGACAAAGGCGTCACAGAACCCCACCTTGATCAATAAAGCTTTCCTCTTATATTCGCAATATCCAGATTGCAATCTTAGTTTCTTGCTTGTTCTTCGTTTGCTTGCAGGAAACAGACCTTCGAGGTCGAGTTGATCGTGTGCTCGGCGTGGTCAATAACCTCTCGGAGTTGGTTTAGCGATTGCTAAGGCGCGACGTCCTCGCACGTTCGTAGTCGGATCGTCAAAGTCGACTTCCTCCAAAACGATAGCCACCATCTCATT
The DNA here is from genome assembly GCA_021605145.1 of Aegilops bicornis. Taxonomy (NCBI): domain Eukaryota; kingdom Viridiplantae; phylum Streptophyta; class Magnoliopsida; order Poales; family Poaceae; genus Aegilops; species Aegilops bicornis. The sequence goes on along the minus strand of CM038675.1, from coordinate 376,094,747 downwards.
GAAAGACAGGACACCTTTGCCTCTATCAAGCTCTTCTGGTGGCAGTACCTGGCGCCAGAGCGGCCATTGCTGCTAAACAACCAGATGATGCTACTGGCGGAGCTGTATAGGGTGTCTGGTTTGGCCATGAGGGACATAATTGTCCGGCTATGGCCAGTCGGACCCATTCCTAGCAGCTACTTCGGCCGGGTCAAGCGGCTCGACGACGCCTTGCACCAAGTTGACGCTGTCAAGCGCTCGACGTGCATAGAAGGTGCATGGATGGCCTTTGCCCATGTCAAGATGCATTGGGCGAAGATGAAGGCCGCTGTCGTGGCAGTTGAGGGTCCGCCCGGAGGCAAGGACCATTGCAAGCCAGAGCGCTATTTTGAAGACGTCCTTGAGGGTGCCCGTTTGATAGAGGTCAATGCCCGAAGGATATTATGTTCGAGTAAATGTATCCGCACTGCCCAGACAATGTATTATAAACCAAGGCTGTGTAATATATTTTATGCGTTTATATGAACTACTTTCCTCGTGTGCGGCCGTATGTTATTATTCTGCCAAGGAAGACAAAGGAAGAATATGCAGGTCCGGATAGGGTCGAGCTGTATTGCGGACTTTGTTTTTAGTGTGCCTCCATCCTTGCCCATGGTATTTTTAGTGTGTAGTTATGTACACATGGTACGTATGCCGCAATCAGGTTGGGGCTTTGACGGTGACTGAATTGCTAATCTAGCTCTGGGCGAGCCGAATTATCATTTTGCAAGGTAGATCGGACTCGTTTGACAGTGTCCGGGGGCATTACTGCCGATGTAGTATTTGGTTTGATAAGTCCACCCTGTAATTCAGCTGCGAGGGCCGCGGTATGCTCCTCAGTACGGAGGGAGCACTCCGTGTATCCATTGACTGTTATAACACCGCGTGGTCCGGACATCTTGAGCTTTAGGTAAGCATAGTGCGGGACCGCATTGAAATAGGCAAACGTGGTTCGTCCGAGCAGTGCATGATAGCCACTGCGGAAGGGGACGATGTCGAAGATCAAGTCTTTGCTTTGGAAGTTATCCAGTGATCCGAAGACTACTTCCAGCGTTATGGATCCTGTGCCACAGGCCTCTACGCCGGGTATCACTCCTTTAAAGGTGGTTTTAGTGGGTTTGATTCTTGACGGATCAATACCCATTTTGCGGACAGTGTCCTGATAAAGCAGGTTAAGACTGCTGCCGCCGTCCATAAGGACTCGCATGAGATGGAATCCGTCGATAATTGGATCGAGGACCAATGCTGCCGAACCTCCATGACGGATACTGGTCGGATGGTCTCTACGATCGAAAGTGATCGGATATGCTGACCATGGGTTGAATTTTGGGCCGACTGGCTCTATAGCATAGACGTCCCTTAGTGCACGCTTGCACTCCCTCTTGGGGATATGTGTAACATATATCATATTCACCATTTTTACCTCGGGCGGAAATCTCTTCTGTCCCCCTGTGTTCGATGGGCGAGGTTCTTCATCGTCGTCCTCGTTGGGCGGCCCTTTCCCCTTATGTTTGGTGTTTAGCTTACCGGCCTACTTAAAGACCCAACTATTTCTGTTGGTATGATTGCCAGGCTTGTCAGCGGTGCCATGAATCTGGCAAGGCCGATCGAGTATTCTGTCCAAACTGGATGGACCATCTTTGTTTCCTTTGAATGGCTTCTTCCACTGACCGGGTTTAGAACCACTGAATCCGGCGTTGACCGCCATGTCTTCGGTATCGTTATTGTTGTTTCGACGCTTATGTTTGTTGCGTCGTGACCTACCGTTGTCGTCTCTAGCTTCGGAGGTGCCAGGGTCGCTGGTACTATTGCTTGTACAAGCTAGCCAGCTGTCCTCCCCCATGAAAAAGCGGGTCATGAGTGCGGTAAGAGCTGCCATGGACTTCGGCTTTTCTTGGCCGAGGTGTCGGGCGAGCCACTCATCCCGGATACTGTGTTTAAAGGCTGCAAGGGCTTCGGTGTCCGGATAATCCACAATTTGGTTCTTTTTAATTAAGAACCGGGTCCAGAGCTTCCGGGATGACTCTCCAGGTTGCTGGACTATGTGACTAAGGTCATCGGTGTCTGGAGGCCGGACATAGGTACCTTGGAAGTTGTCTCTAAAGGCATCCTCCAAATCTTCCCAGCTACCAATAGAGTTTTCTGGGAGGCTGTTTAACCAGTGCCGAGCTGGTCCCTTTAATTTTAGCAGGAGGTACTTGATGGCGTGGAGATCATCACTGTGAGCCATGTGGATATGGATAAGTAAATCTTCGATCCACACTGTGAGATCTGTCATTCCATCGTATGATGCTGTAGGTCGTAGGTGTACCCTGGGGCTGCTGTCTCTCTGCCTCTACGCCGGAGTGGTGCGGGCTGGTGTTCGGCATGAGTGGTCGCTCTATCCCGTCCATGCGGTGGTCAGTTTGGTTCATCAGTGCGGTCATGTCTTGACGGTATTGGCTCGAGGGCCTCGTCGTCAAATTATGGTAGTAGCCGACGCTTCAGATAACTCTTTTCTGGGTGTTGAAGGGTATACTCCTCGGCGGCTAGGACCTGGGTCCATCTGTCGTTGAGTGTATCCTATTTGGCTTGGAGCTGTTGCTGCTTCTTTTATAGGCTTCTCGCAGTGGCGATTAGCTGGTGCTTAAAGCGCTCCTGCTCGAGGGGTTCCTCTGGCACAATGAAGTCTTCGTCGCCGAGGCTCACATCATCCTCGGAGGGAGGTAGATAGTTACTATCCTCTGAGTCCTCGTTCCTGACCGGATCATCAGGGTTAACTTGCCCCTCCTCCCAATCATCCTGTTCGGATGTTGGCTCAACGGGGGCTTCGGGGTCTTCGGTGTTTTCCGGGGTATTATTATCTCCGGTGCCGGTATTGCTGTCTTTTTCACGAGACGATTTTGAGCGGCGCCGTTGACATCGACGCTTTGGAGGTGCCTCAGCAGGCTTGTCCTCAACTGGATCCTTCCTGCCGTTGTCGTCATCCTCTTTGGGTGTGTCTACCATATACACATCATATGTGGAAGTGGCCGTCCAACGTCCGGTAAACGGCAGGTTTTGGCCTTGTTCGTCTCCGGCATCGTCGTTCATGTCGTCGATGTCTTCGGAGGCGTAGTCCAACATGTCGGTTAAGTCCTTGATAGTGGCTATGAAGTGGGTGGTGGGAGGGACGTAAAATTCCCCTCTTTCAGCCCCTAGTCCGGGCTGGGCACAGTTCGTAGGTGATTCTTCTGTAATGGTGAGGGATCGCAATAAGTCTAGCGCCTCATTTAAGAGCGAGGTTTGGACGGGAGAGCGAAAGTCCGTGGAGCTAGGCGGGACGGGAGCTCTTGGCCATGCTCACCTCTCGTAGACCCCAAGAGTTTGGAATTAACGTCCGAGGAAGAGCCCAACTTTCCACTGAGAAGGGGAATCCGGTTTGACTCCGGGCTTGCCGGTGACACGGTCTCCTCTGGGTCTGCGGTAGTAAGCTCCATAATGGCATAGAGTCCGGTGGGCTAACTCCCATCTTCGGACCTCGTGGTTTGCTCCGAATCTAAGGTCAGAGCAGAGGTCTGGGCCGCAAACCCTTCGAAGATCAAGTCTCCTCAGATCGACATAATTCAGATTTCCAAACCTGAGCTGATGACTAGGGGTGTAGCCCACTACAAAAAAAAGACACATCCGTGACATTTTGGGCCGAACGAATTTTTTTCCTGTCATACTTATGACATTTCTGTGACAATAATTGTGAGAAAACACGGTATCATCATAGATGTGGTGGGGTCCTACTTCTATGACAAAAAATCATGACAGAAAATGGGCTTTTCGTCCTGGGCGGGCCGGAGACGCAGCTGCATGACATTCTTTGGGCCATCCATGACGGAAAAAACTGTGGTAGAAGCAAGGGCGAGGAAAATATCGGAGTGTTCCCGGTTACTGTGGGTGGTCGGGGCCGAGCGATGCACGTTTCTCTCGTACACGCACGCGCATGGGTGCGAGGCGTTGGGCTCTAACTGAACCCGAGCGATTACCGCAGTTACGCGTTATCGAACCCGAGCGTCCGATCGATGGCTGTTAATCGAACCCGATCGGCGATTCGCCGCTCTTGCTGCTAACTGAAGCCGATCGATGCTTCCTCTGGATGAACAGTGAGCGTTGCTGGGCGGGGGGGTTGGATGAACAGTTCCCGGTGGGGGTGGATGAACAGGACCCCGTGGTGTTGCCTCTGGATGAACAGGACCCCGATCGATCGAGCCGGTTGGGGCTGGATGAACAGGACCCGTGGAGGGCGGGATGAACAGGACTACCCGTGGAGGGCGGGATGAGCGATGAAGCGGTGGAGGGCTGGATGAATAGTAGCCCATGGAGGGTGGTTGAACAGGAGCCCGTGGAGAGGGCTGGTTGAGCGATGGCGGTGGATTAGCGCCGCGGTGGAGGCTGGATGAACATGAGCCCGTGGATGAGCGATCGCGGTGGAGGCTGGAGGATGTCGACGGTGGATGAACAGTAGCCCGTGGAGGTTGGAGGGGGTCGACAGTGGAGATGAACAGTATCCCATGGAGTCCCGTTTTGCGGTACGCCACACCCCTCCCGATGAACATGACCCCCGTTTCGACCGTAGCGCTCCAACACAAGTTCGCTTCCTCCGTTTTGCGGTACGCCACACCACTCCCGATCAACAGGACCCCGTTCACCGTAGGGAGGTCCGTTTCCTTCGCTTTGCGGTACACCGCACCCTTCCGATGAACAAGATCCCGTTTGAACGTGGCGGTCGAACACAAGGCCGTTCCTCCGTTCTGCGATGCGCCAGCCTCGTTTCCATCGGCTGTTCCGTCCAAGCCCTCCTGATGAACACGACGACGCATTCCGTTCCGACCCAGCTGGTTGGCTCCCCATGAACACGATGACGACGCTGTTTCTCCGTTCTGACCCAGCCATGTACACGAGCCCTGGCCGTACGTATGCGCGAGTAGGTGTTCGAGACCCTACCCGTATGTACGTACGTGGCCGTATTTTCTTTCTTGCACTGCTGGCAGACGACGTGTACATGCTACGGCGGCGCCTCTACATCGACCAGTATGTACGTACACGTTCGCGACCAGAATGACAACGCTACATATGCTTCGACCAGGTGGGTCTCGACTATCAGGCACTTCCTTGCGTGCGAAGATGCAGCTGGTGGGTCCCAGCAGTCAGGCGGCGAATCGTTTTTTTCCCGGACGCACTTCCTTGTGTGCAAAGATGTAGCTGGTGGGTCCCAGCAGTCAGGGGAAATGTTTTTTTTTCACGAAATACGGTGGCCCGTCCGGTGGGTCCCCGCTGTCAAGTGGAGGAATAATTATTTTGCGTGTAATAAGGAGGCACTTCCTTGCTGCGGCTGTGGACCCAGCTATCAGCCTCTCCACGTACAGTCCAAGTCGGATGGAAGCCGTTCCTTGACCACGTTGACCACGCCACACCGAGAGCACCAGGGCGTTGGACGACGACGAGGCCTAGGAAGGGGACGACGCGGAGCCGGGGAAGACGCGGCAGTGGATGCCCACGCGTAGAGGAGTACGAGGGTTCACTGGTTCGCTGCGGTGTGAGGCTACCTTCGCCACAGAATAACAGGGGGTGTGGGTGAGTAGAGGGATGGCCTGGCCAGCGGTGGGAATAGTAGGGGGCGGTGAGGCCTCCGCCGCATCGCAGTTGGCCATGGGAGGCAGGAGCACGAGGCACGACCGGTGCTGCTTTGGGCGGCTGGATCAAGAAGACCAGAGGTCGAAGAAGCACTACGACCATTGGATGGACATCGTATGGTCACTGGAGCTAGAATTATTCATATTGACTAAGTTGACAAAGCCCTCCATCCCCGTCAACTTAGTTGGCCCACAAGTCAGCCTCCCACTATTGTGGGTCCCAGCTAGCAGGGGGGTATTCATTCTTTGGTGCGTAATAAGGAGGCACTTCCTTGCATGCGAAGATATAGCTTGGGGGTCCGACCTGTCAGCAGTGGGAACATTTTTCGCGAAATACAGAGGCCCTTCCGGTGGGTCCCGGCTGCCAGGTGGAGGAATCATTATTTTGCGCGTAATAAGGAGGCATTTCCTTGCGTGCGGCCGTGGACCCAGCTATCAGCCTCTCCACGCACAGTCTACTTCCGGTGGTGTCGTTCATTGACCATGTTGACCACTCCGCGCCAAGCGCATCCAAGGTGGTGGACGACGGCGAGGCCCCGGACAGCAATGAGACGGAGATGGGAAGACGCGGGAGTAGAGTCGCAGACGGAGAGGTGTCTGAGGGTTAGCGGTTACAGTGCGGTGTGGTTCGGCAGTCGGTGGAGAAGAACAGGAGGTGTGGAGGGGTGGAGGGATGGCCCGACCAACGGTGGAGTAGCGCTTCACAGCAAAGCGTGCTAAGCAGAGCTGCTAGCAGCAGGAGGCGGGAGCAGGTGGTCCCGGCGGCGCTGGAGGAAGAAGACGAGAGATTGAAGATGGATGCCGGTCGTTGGATGTAAATCTAACAGCTAACGATGTCAGAATCATTTGTTGACTAAGTTGACAACGACTTGCATTGGCTTCGACCTATTGGCCCACTTTAAAGCCTCCAAAAATGTGGCACGTATTCAACTCATTTTTTTCAGTATTTACAGTCTTTTTTTGCGGGGTAGAATTTACAGTCCATTTGATATCTTTTTTTGAACTACAGTCTATTAGCTGGGCTGGGTGAACAAATAATGTAGCGTCCATGCGGCCCATTTCTGTTTTTCCTAAAAAATTACAAGCCATTTGCACTTTCTCAAAATACACGATTTTGCTGGGCTTATTCTAATTATAATGTTGGGGTGGGCGCAACAATGTTATCAAAAAATAAAAAGGGGCTGAGCATTTTGTTATATATATATTTAAATAATAAGTGATTTATTATTAAATTGGTCCTTAAATCTTACTAAGCTTTTGTACACAATCACAAGGATTTTTGTTGCCAAAAAACTCCAGGATTTTATTGTTAAGAAATTATTTTTATAAGTTAAAAAGATGTGGGATATTGTTTTCTTACATATGTAAGTATCTGTTAAATATATGCTGTCAATAACAATAATATATAATAACATATAAAATAATTTAAATATATATAATATAGTTAGAAGGGAAACATAAGTTGGACGAGGCTTTCCTATTCTTATATAGAAAAATAGAATAGACCTCTGCATTTTCTTCAAAAAAATACATAAATTGGGCTACCGATGTTTCAGGAAAAATAAAACCTCGGATGGGAGATCCATAGGCCGGTCGATATATGACGACCCTCAAGAAAATACAAACAGGCCTATGGACCTCCCATCCGAGGTCGTGGGCTGCGCTTGTTAAAAAGAAAGCCTAGACGGGGCAGCCTAAAACCCATCTGATACTTGCTGCCCCAGTGATAATAAATGATACCTGCCAGCTCCCCGGCTTCGTTGTGAATTTATCTCCTATAGTAACTACGTTGAAGCACCTAAAAAATGTAACTATGTTGACAAACCCGTGGGCCCCAACGTCAGTATAGCATTAGGAGGAAGTATTTTTTGATGAGGCACTAGCTTGCGTACGGCCATAGACCTGGTGGGTCCCGGTATACGCCTCTCCACGTCTGAGTCCTCTCCAGATTCCTCTCGTTTGTTCAGCATGTTCACAACGGTGAACAATGGCGTCCCTCGTTTTCTCTGTTTTTCGCTTTTTCGACATTGTGTGGGCATCTTGAAAATAGCATATCTTTTTGGTGTGCATCATATTAAGATGTGCTATGCATGAATGTTGATCAGCATGATGTTAATCGGCTGGTAGTTCTAGTTTCAACCATGAATAAAACTTCGACATGATGTTAACACTTGTTTGAAAAGGCCGTGTTAATATAAATGCCGCCTCACGAAAGTTGCGGTTTCTTATCCGAAAGCCCGAACTTGGAGTTTCTTATCTGAAACTGAAATTTGCGCTTTCTTCTCCGAGAATCACATTGTGCACTTTTATACTCCTATGAAACTACATTTTTTTAAGTGCTAAAAATAGATCTCTAGAATTCATAAAATACTTCATATGCTCAATAATGCAAATCTGAAATTCAAAAGACATTCATATCTGAAAGTACTCTCAAAATACATAACACAAAACAGAATACACAACCTGCAAATACTAACAACCCTAAGCTCCTCCTGACAATTCACAACCTGCCTGACTATTGGTCTGGGGGGGGGGGGGGCAATCCCTCTTATTTCTCGGCGGCAGACAGCCGCCCCGTGAGACGATGTGAACGGCGAGGGAGACGATGGCGGGGAAGCGTCGTCGGGCCAACTGTTTTTATCCTCTTGCAGTTGGGTTCGGTCGACGAAGACTCCACCGGCTTGCTCTGGCACGACACCCTCACAAACGGCACCCTGTAGATGCTTGATCCTTCAATCTCTGGTGGATGCTCCATCTAGGATCGATACTCCCACCACCGCTCCCTCACGATCAGATTCAGTGAATCTGTTTGCTCAATGGCCCAGAGGAGTAGCTCTATATACTCCCGCGCGACTCCCTCCGGTTGTATCGCCGCCTTTTCGCTCTGTTGCAGATATTTGTCCATGGATGTCACCGTCGCCACTAGTTGGTCCTTGTTGTCAAACCAAGACTGTATCTCCAACATCCTAGCTAGCTTCACAGGGTCGCCGTCTGCGATCCTCACGTATCGGTTGTACTCCTCCATCGATGTACTTCTCCACAACACCTTCACTACTTGGCGGTGGATTTTTAATGGAAGAGGAGAGGAGCAGCGCTGGTTTTGGTTTAGAACGGGAGAGGAGCGACGCTGGTTTTGGATTGGAACAGGAGAGGAGGGGCGGTGGTTTTGAAATAGAAGAGGAGATGAGCGGCGCTAGATTTAGATTGGAACAGGAGAGGAGCGGCGGTGGTTTAAGAGGAGAAGAGCGGAAGAGCAACGCTGGTCTTGGAAGTATTTTTTTGTTTTGCGTATTTTGGGTCAAAGTTTGACCACGTACTGTGTTTGACAAGCAAAATGTGAATGCATGTCACCAAAAATTGTATCGTCTGGTTCGTATCTGAATGTACTTTCAAATTATATTATTTTTGCAACATATAACATATATTTTATTTGCAAAATCATGGTCAATTATGACCCAGAATAAAAGGGAGACTAGTTAATGTGGGGTCGCTTTCTTAATTGAAGGGTAAATTGATTTGGATTTTGATCCAGTCACGCTACCTTGACCTTCTCGTCCAATCCTAAATCGCTGCCGCACGCTCCTCTCCCTCTTCTCCATTGCAAAACCACCTCCTCTCCTCTCCATCATCTCCATTCCAAAACCACCATCTCGCCTCTCCCTCTTCTCCATTGCAAAACCACCTCCTCTCTCCTCGGACGAGGATCCCCTGACGTAGCCCATCCTGCCATTGAGACACTGACACATGGGTCCCACCAAGCGCGGGGCCCACCTGTCAGCGACCGAAAGGCAGGGGAACCTCTCCTCTCCATCATCTCCATTCCAAAACCACCATTTCACCTCTCCCTCTTCTCCATTTCAAAACCACCCCTTTCCTCTCCATCATCTCCATTCCAAAACCACCGTCTCGCCTCTCCCTCTTCTCTATTGCAAGACCACCGTCTCTCATCCCATCTTCCAAAGCTAGCACCGGACCACTCAGAAGGACATCTATGGAGGGATGCGGCGAATCAGGCAGATCACCGGCGGCGACCAGGCAAAGTTAGCCAGGTTGAAGGAGATCCTTACTTGGTTTGACATGAGTGGGAGATTTTGAGGACGATGAGGCCCATGTGGCAATGTATGCGAAAGAGCGAGACGACGACGATGAGGGCGGCGATGTACTCCTCGGCGGCAGTCACGCCGTAGTCCTTCGAGTTCATCGAGTATCTCCTCTGGGCGATGGAGCAGACAGATTCGCCCGAGGCGAAAGTTAGGTGGAGGTGGTGGGCGTACAGGTCGAAGGTCGAGCACCCAGAGGATAACGAATCGATCGAGTACAGTGTGCCGTTCGTGAGGGTGCAGAGCCAGCCGGAGCCACAGGAGTATTTGTTCTCCCACCGCAAGAGGAGGCCGGATGGTGCGACGTCGCTTCCCCGCCGTTCTCCATGGTTCCCTCGACGCTCGCCTCGTTTCAATGGCGTCGGTAGGGTTTAAGGTAAGCTTCGCACTAACCTAATCTTCTATCTGCGCATGCTTACAATCAGTGTGACAACTAATAAAAATCATGCTTACAATCAGTCTCCGAGTACTACGCCAATCACCCTAAAATAGCTCTGGACCTTTGGGTCAAAGTTGTGACACTTTTTACAAATAAAGAAAAATATATTGGTGCTTCTTTAGGAAAAGAGTACACCCCTAGAAAACTGCCAATATAAGCTACTAGTATTTTTCTAAGTCTAAGCTACTAGTATTTGGTTAGAGGATTTCTTTGAGAAAGATCCGTCCACAGTGAGTGCCACACATCCCACTGATGGTGGTGGATGCTAATGCTTAGATGGAGCAGGGTTGGTGTCGGTAATTTTTACTTGGCACCTCACCCTCTGCATATATGCCGGTTCCATCCGTACATTTGTGCAGTTCCACCAAAATGCAGCTGAATAACCCTGTTTGCACAGATAATGAAAAGCGTGATTACATTATAGTGGCACTAGTTGATGAAACATACACTAATAAATGTAAGAAAATATTACATCATCTTTGAAATCGACCCAAGTCTTCCCGATACACCTTCTGCCAGTGATGAACATCAGTGTACAGCGGTAGTACAAGGAGGGGTCTTGAGACATTCAAATCTCTATTTTCGTGCAGATCAACTAAAATTAAGCACCCAGGTTTGCGTAAGCGGCTTAAACATTAACAATGGGACTAGTTGATGAAACATACATTAACAAAGAGAAGCACTTTCTTTATCTACATTGGAAATGAAATGATAGAGATGACACTCGCTCTATTTTAAGCGTATTATTACTTTATTTTACCGGTGACACTAGGGTTGACGGTGGCAAATGAGGTGTACCGTGCGTCATAAGGATGAAGGCTGGGGCTGCTTAGGCGGGATGTCAAGTCGCTCTTCGGTCCCTATCTTCCCCGATGTTTCTGTGGTAGCATTTGGGTTGTAATCCAAACTTGGTCGAGCTGGTGCTGCGTCCCCTACCTGCCTAGCTTATGTGGCGAACTTGTCTCCTGCTAGTACTCAGTCCGTTCTAGTAGTAGTTGCATAACTGCATGTTTACACTGAGATGTTGTCAGATAATGGTTCTCTATGGTTGGGTTTCTTTAATGAAATCGGAGGGAACCCCCTCTTTCGATATAAAAAAACAGTGGCACTAGCGGTGCCAAAACATTGCCTCAAATTAATAATGCCAGTAGATTAAGGTGCAAAATAATAACATTATCGCTTTATCATGGCGATTGCCAAAACAGTAGCACAAGAGCAGGATCAACATGCATGATCTTTGGCAAACGGTCGACAAAAAGGAACATACCTCGTGATGGGAACCATATCTGCGATCAACGCCATCGTAGAAGGGATGACACCAGTCACCAACATGGATGATTCAATTCATGGGACCTTTTGGTGCAGTTCACCTAAAATGAAGCAATGTCCCATGAGCTAGCAGCTTCTTTTTTTTAAGAAAAGGGCTCCAGCCCCGGTTCCATTTCCATCAGAAAACGAAACCCACAGAGCTTCTTCTTCATTAGTTGCAATAAAATTGAGCAACATCAAGGTTGGTCGTGAAGCTCCTGGAGAGTAAGCGGACCAGGACAGTTGCATCTCTAAGGAAAAGAAGCAACTTATCTTAATGAGAAATTTAGCAGGACATGAAAAAAAGTGCCATTGATTCATATTACTGGAGGCATTACATTGAAAACAACATTGGTTTAACGTGTCCTTACTTTTAATAGTGCGACTGCTACATTTTACCAGTGGCATTACATAAGAGCGGCTCGAGGCAACAAACATCAGAAGAGGATATCTGGGTTGGTCCCATATTTGTTCGGTATACAGCCACCTTATACTTTGTGAGGCTAGCAAATCTTGTGTTGGACTTACTCTGTTGACTTGTCCCCCAGTCCCCACTTTATTTCCTTTTTCAACCAATAGATCAGGTTTATATTGAGTTTGTACTGCGTTCCCTTTATTTCCCTATTACACCTAGAGACCAGTTGGATAGCAGGTCTACGCTACTTTTCGCCCCCATTATTTCCTCTTTCGATCAAGTCCTAGATTCAGGTAACAAATCTTCCCCCACCCCACCCCCTTTCTTCCTTGTTTGAACCAAGTACTACTAGATTCGAGAGCATGAACTAGTTTTACCTCTTAACAGTAAAAAATAGGTGGTTTTCGAATAGCCGATCGATACTATCTACACGAGGGGCACGAGAAATAGTAAAAGATACAAATGCAGCTGACGTCAGAGGCAGGAAGTAGAGCAAGGCCGGTTTCGAAGGAAGTTATACCTGAGGGTCGCCAGGATGTCGCTAGGTGGGCGGCAGGAGGCCGGATCTGCCCACACTACGGCAGCGAGGAAGAAGGCATTGGGAGGCCCTCCCTCGCCAGCGATGCTTGGGAGAGAACGGCAAGGCACGCTGATCAGGACGTGCCGGCAGTGGGTAAGAGCCGTCGCCGAGGACGACCGCGTGAACGTTGCACCTTCTCACCTTCCCCGGCGGAGAGGATCCGGCTGGATCTGTGACCAGCGGTGAGTAGAGAGAGAGAGAGTGTGGCCACCGCTGTCGTGTTTAGATCTGGAGAGGACGAGACAGTGTGAAGAGAGCAACACTAGCAAGCAAGCGCGGAGGCTCCTGCCTATATAGTGGAGTACTAGTTTTCTTTTGTCTACCGGCCGGAGCCGGCTTAACCTCGGCAATGACTATCGAGAAGTCTTCATGCACGTGCCCCGGAGGCGCAGCTTGTCGCTGCTTTGATCTGAAGCACCGGATTATAACATATAACACGAAAAAATGCCACATGACAAGAAATCATAACCTCACTGCCCAAAGGAGACAAGATGAATCCCGACAGACAAACTAGACAAGGATCAAAGCTCAAATTAAAGATAAACTCGTAGAAAAGGGGTCCGTCAATAGATGTCCTAATTAACATAGCCAGCTTGACTAGATGGCAGCCGAGTAGTCTTCGTGCATGTGCCCACAATGACTAGCCCAACTCAGTTATCGTTGTTTAACCCTCGTAGCGATCTGAAGCACATGACACCTAATTTTGCGAGATGACAAGAAACCTTTTTTTAGATTTCTCACCAGAACTACAGCCCTGTACAACACAGCCTGCATGATATGTAGACGATAGCCAATCCAGGTGCTGCTGGAGTGCAGGGATCGTCCAGGTACAAACGTATGTACTCCTACAACACTTCTCTAGTAGTACTATCGCTCGTCTCTCTCTTCTATTAACTCACCCGACTTGCGGGGCCGGGGAGTGTGCCTATGGTCGGTTCTCAATTGCGGTCCCACATGTGTGTGCAAACACAATATGACACGCGTTCCATCGTAGAGCGGCGTGCCAGACCGACCAACCGTCTGGGGTGCGACGCGAACGCGACGGGCGTGCTGTATACTCTGTACATGTGTACCGCTGTTTTCTTGAGGCTTTGCTCCATGGCGCAATCCATGGATACAAAATTAGTATACTGTACTATTTAAAAGTCGAGGGTGGGGCTTTTCCGCACGGTAGGCGGGGCAGTTCTGCCTAGTCGATTCGACATAGACGTGAGAAGATGAGGGAGTAGGCTGCTGCAAACGTAGGGCTATGTGATTTGACAGTGAGTTACTTTTGGACAGGTGGGGCCCGGTGATTTGACTTGCCATTATCATTTTAACTGCGGCGCTACGACCGGCGTGAGTCTCCCGATTCCTGACCACCTCCATACAGGTGCCTCTCCCGATGCTCCACCATGTAGAGGTTGGCTCTTGCTTGGGAGCCAACTCCTCCACTTTTTCCTTGCCTCTTTCCCCCACATATGCAAAAATGCCATGTAAAGCGGGCTTATAGCCCACTATTGTACTTGATCCTACAGGTGCTAAGCCTGCCACATAGGCATAAAGTCTGATGTGGTAAGTTAATTAAGAAGCGAGAGACTAGTTTTGTGACCCCAGGAAGAAACGGTGATAAGCGCATGCACCTAGATGAAGCAAACTTAGCAACAAAAAACTAAGCACCTATGCATTGGGGACTTGAGTTGCTAAGCCACTTAATGCACATAGCACCTCATCTAAGCACCATTTCATTGGAAGAGGTCACTCCTTGGCAAATACAATAAATACTACAAAGAAAGAGATAGAGAGAAGTAAACAAAAAATACTCTTATAGCTAACCTTGTTGTATGAGTGACTAAGTGATGACTATGTATGACATGCCAACATCAGATAGTCTAACGCACCGTGTTAAATCTCCAAGGGAATGACCGCGCGAGCGAGGCGACGGTCGTGGTAGGCGCGACCATGATACGGGCTGCCGGCAGCCCCTAGATCTGAGATCGAACGGTCACATGCTAAGTTGCTGAAAATTTGCAGAATAACCCTCCAGGATAGGATATTCACCCATAGGTCTAGAATCACGCCATGCAACCATTCGATTTTAGATCCAAGGGCTCTCAGAAGCCCGTATCATGGGAGAATGGAAAGCTTCGTATCACCTGTAATTTTCCCGACGCTTGACATGACGTCGAAAGCCATTTAATTGGGCGTCGAGTAGACATGACATCTAATTGGGCCCCCATAGTACTGTGCATGAATCCATTTATCCACCAGGCAAGCCACTACCCTGCCATTCGCACGCGCCCCCACTCGACATTTTTACAATCGATAAACCGCTCCTAGTCGTCCCGTCCTTTCACATTACGACAGTTCCACTAATCCTAACCCTCCTCCCAAATCCATGGCATCCCAAATCTCAATGATCGGCGGTGAGTACAAGGTTAGAACCATCACCGGCGATGAGTTCGACGTCATCTACACCCGTTCTTCCGCAACGGTGGAATAATGCCTTGCTCACTTCAAACACATGTTCGGAAACTCAAATGATGAGTGGGTCGCTGGGCTAGATGTTGAGTACACCACAGTCCTGGGAAGCGAGAAGAAACTAAAGGAGGCAGAGAAGAAGAAGACCGCCGTGATCTAGGTTTGTGTGCATGACTTATGCTTGGTCTACCACATATGCCATGCCGACGTTGAGTGCGAGGAATTTAAGAAGTTCCTCAAGGGAGGTCGAGTCAAATTCGTTATTGTAGACTTTAGGAACGACAAGGAAATCCTGGGTCGGATAGGCCTCGTCGTAGGAGAACCCTTCGACCTCCAGAAGGAAGGGCTGGTGCCCTCCCTTGATCAGCCTTCAATGCTGACCCTGGCAGGAGCCATGGTTCATCCTTCGTACGGTAAACTAGAGAAACCTCTGTACATGTTTCATCATCATGCATGGCAGTGGAATGTACTAGATATGGACCACATCCAATATGCTGCAATGGATGGCTACCTTTGTTTCAATATCTACAAGGGTTGGATGAAGAGCAAGAGCCAAGTGTGCGGTTCAAGCAAAGAAGTATCGCCCAAGAGGAAGAGGGACAAGGACGAAGTCGAGGACGTGGACGAGGACTCCGAGTAAGGTGGCAGTGTCATTGCTCATGGTGGTTCTAGTGCAGTGTCTACCGGATTAGTTGCTTAGTTTAATTTCTGGTGTGCTTAGTTTTATTTGAGGGGTGTGTTGTGCTGAGCCCCCAGCAGAACTATGTTATGTTTCTTCTCGTTATATTTCGTACATTTCATTTTTTAGTTGGTATAGTACTACCACTCGTTTCTTGACATTATATATGTACAATATATATGGCCAACATGATATAGCCAGCAGTTTAGTTTCAGGGTGCTTAGTTTTGTCAAAGAATTCCAGGGTGCTTAGTTTTATTTGAGGGGTGTGTTGTGCTGGACACCATTAACTTATCATTGTGAGAATCGGCTTATTTTTGTCATGTAACATGGTCAACGGGGTTTGACGTGAAAATAACAATGTCTAATGGCATTTCTGAGCAAACATCTAACTTAATGATGGCATTTTTTAGATATCTAATTGCATTTTTGAGCAGGCATCTCACGGATCGATGGCATTTTTTGAGTAGTTGTAACTTATAATGACAAAACTGAGTAGTGATACACAACTAGTGGCATAAATAATAAGAACCCAAGAATTAAATAGGGCTAATTTCTTTATTTCTTTATACCTTTGTGTTCGAAACAATATACGCTGCCTACCGCCAGATTTTCTTTACAGAGGCAACATAGAACTATATGAGTGCCCTGTTAAATTGTAATTATTCCGGGTTCGTTTGGCCTTTTTTATACATTAATTGAGTTTCTGGTCATTTAATGTCCATAATTCAAATTTGAACTACAAGCACATGCTCCCGTGCACCAAAGTTGACTGAAAAATCACATGTGTGTCCTCGGGTGAATTTCTAGGTCCTATGCAAGAAATGGGAATGAAATTCAAACATCTGGGCATCTTGGTTCGGCCGAGAACATTGAGAAGCTTGGTTTTAAAATTCTTGTAAATCCAAAACACGCATGAAAATCATGAAACTTGGCATGGTGTCATGTCATGGTACTACCATCCGTGGTAAAAAATGCAGAATAGGAACAAGTTTTGGTATAAGTTTCTTGCAAACCGGAGCTTCTCTCAAGAAGGCTCGTGGTTACGAGAGGGAACGATGTCACCTTTGTGTGCATAATTCAAATTTTAAATACAATCACATGCTCCAAAGGCACCAAAGCTGGTTGAAAAATCACCTGTGTGTCCTCGGGTAAATTTCTAGGTCCCATGCCAGAAATGGGAATGAAATTCAAACATCTGGGCGTCATGGCTCGGTTGGAAACATTGAGAAACTTGGTTTTTGAATTCCTATAAATCTGAAACACGCATGAAAATCATGAAACTTGGTTTGGTGCCATGACATGGCACCAACATGGTGTGGTAATTTTGTTGTCCGATTTGCGAAGGCGCACACATTAACAATCAACAAAGTCATTTTGGAACAAGTGTTGTCATGTTACAATCGGAAACACAAGTATTATTGAAACTGTGGGTGTTCTATTTACCATTTACGTGTTGCCACACGTCCCCTTTTTTTATTAGCTAGGAGGCGCCGTGCAGGGTAGCTATTTGAGTACGAGAGGCATGCAATCAGACCCCTGCGCGTGCTTATCGGGAGGAGAGCCCTTTGACCTCCATCTGCCGTCCACCTCTCTCCCAAGGTACCATTAATGGTGCCCAAGCCTCTGTTTAATGGAGTGGCACTGTCTCACTCGACGGAGATTTAAGAGAGAAAAAAGAAAATTTGAAAAGAAAATTTTGCACGGATCTTGATGTAAGATCCGACGGACCTATATAGCATCTACTGCGACATATAGAAAGACTGATGAATATATATATATATATATATATATATATATATATATATATATAAGGACGACGAGAGTGGATAATACACAAGGGAAAAAGTAGAAGGAAGACGCATACAACGATCTGGCTCGCTGATCTCTACTTTCTTTATGCGCTGCAGGTCGCAGAGACTAGTTCTCGCGGCGGGTGATGATCTCTTTCATCAGTTTCATGTCCTTAATACGCTGCTTGGCAGCATCCATGGATTCCTCCACCAGCCTATTGCGCTCGATGCGGAGCATGGCATTCTCGTCCATAAGTGTGTTGCTGATGACGCCCGTCCTCTGCAACACGGCAGTGGTCTCCTCCGTCTGCTTCGCCCTTCCGGCGATCTTCGCCCTCAGCAGGTCACACTTGCCCCAGAGCTTCGCACTGCCCTCCCCGAGTTGCCGGATGACGCCGGTAGCCTCGTCCTGCATCCTCGCCCAGCCAGAGATCTGATCCATCTGGCTATGGACTATCGCATGCATGTGCCTGTAAGAGTCCTTGCCTGCCTGCGAGAAATTTTCCCAGGCCACCACGGCGCGGCAAGACCTCCCTGCTGCTTCGGCGGCGCGGCGGGACATCTCTGCTGCTTTCGCGGCATGGCCGGACCAGTCTGCTACATCGACGGCGCGGCGGGACCTCCGTGCTGCTTCGGCGGCGCGTCGGGACCTCTGTCTTTGCTGCTCTTGCTGCTTGTGACTAGACATGTCGGCTGCTTTGGCGGCGGCGGGACATCTCTCGTGCTTCCTCTTCCATGCTCACCTCTCCTGGTGGAAATCTCTCGACCCGTAACTCACGCTGGCTATGGCTTGATTGTTTCTTTTGGATGAGGAGTTGAGGAGGAATGTGCAGTCATCTGAGGATAGTAGTATTTATAACCGAGTACTACTAATACGCTCCTAAGTGGGAAACCGTTTAGGTTGTGATTGGTGTGAACTGGTTTGCAATTAAATATAGCGTGGTAGTAGTAGTAATTTGGAATGTGACGAGACGCGCTCAAGATTTATTGACGGTTCTAGTTTCGAAGTGCGGCACTATTCCCGGATGGCGTAACGTCGACGCTTTTCTCGGCCGTGGTGTAGCATATGCCATGGTACTACTAGTTCTTTTTCTACTCTTTGTATGCGTGCAAAAACTGGCACCGTCGGATACATATCTTATGCTTGGCGTTCGACAGGAATAGCCTCGTGGTGAGCTATAGACTAGTCTTTTTTTCAGACGCATTACACCTATCTCTCGGGACTTCTCGCACACACCATCACTGCTCCCTAGGCCGATGCCACCCACATATAGTTGTACTCTGAGAAGAGGTGCACACACGCACTCGTCCTCTCTCACACACGCATCTTTAGCTACGAATTGTAGTGTTCTCAACCATCCGATTGGCTCTATCATAGGTTTCACGTTGCTCCTTGGCCTTGAGATTGAGATGCTTTTAATGCGGAGGCTAAGATGGAGGCACGAGGTTTTGGTTAATGTGGGCCGCACATGGCACCAACACGACATGAGCTTAAATGCACAGTGCGCATGCAGTCGGTGAGTTGTCCAAGTATAGTCACAACCAGGACCCTCGTTGGTATCCGGCGCCTCGACTTTGGTTGGTCATAGTGGAGAGTAACATAGACCCGATTACTAGTCTATGTTACTAGTACCTTCATAGTGGGTAGTGTCATATAGTATATGCATAGTTTTGCTCCATGGCGCAATCCATAGATACTACTACTGTACAAATGTATACATTTTTAAAAGGCTAAAGGGCGGGGCAGTCTAGCTTGATCCTTTTCACGAGAGGCGAGGGCCTTTGTGATTTGACGGCTCATTACTGCTGGAAGGCGGGGCCTTGTGATTAGACTGCTCGTATAAATGTGCCGACGACCTGAGGAGGAGCAAAGAACCGTGCGTTGTACTCAAGTTTTCCACTGGAGTACGACGCAGGAGCACGAAACACGGCAGCCCAGTGCCATATCCTTTACTCTCTACTCTTATTATATATTACTAGCAAGAGGCATTGTTCTATTGGCGATAAAGAATGATCTAATTTGCTAGTCATCTCATTTTTAGCATTGTTCTATTCATGCCTCGTAGAGAAGGTGACACGTGCGGCGAAACACCCGAAGCAAAATAAGAAACACAGGAGCAAAAGAAGAAGGAGGATTATCACCCAAAAAAAAGAAGGAAGACGCACACACAAGTCTGGGGCGCTGCTCTCACTACATGAAGGGTTGCTGGCCGCGGAGTCATAACTGCTTCTTCATCGCCTCCACGACCTCCATCTCCTTGCGCGTCTCCTCCGCCATCTTCATCATTGTGTCCATGACGCGGGATTTCTCGACGCGAGCCTTCATCATCTGTTCCACGGCCGCATTACGTACCTTCACAACAGCCGGGTGCTCGATGCGGAGCTTCGCCAACTCCTCCTTCTGTTCCATGACGAGGGCCTACAATATCTTCACCGAGGAACTACTATTCTCATGCAGCTTCTTCCAGCCGGCGTTCTCCTCCTTCAGCAGGTCGATCTCGTGGCAGAGCTTCGCGTTGTCCTCCTGAAGTTGCAGGATTTCGCCGGTCGCCTTCTTCTCCGAGGCAATGCTCTTCTTCAGCAGCATCACCAAGCCGGCGGGCATGTCATCGAGGCTCTCCTTCAGCAGCTCCACCAAGCCATGGATGAGCTCCTTCTTCTTATTGAGGTGCTTATTGAGCTGATCGGGCATGCCGTCGAGGGATAACGACTCCAGCGCCGCCAGCTCGGCATGTTCGCCTCTGCGTCTAGGGCGCTCCTGGGAGCCATCGCCTGCCCGTGAGAGATCTTTCGAGGTCTCTGCGTGGCGGCGAGCCCTCTTTTTTTTCCACAGCCTTAGTTGCGCTCCCTTATTACGAGTAGTTCTCGACCTAGAGCTCTGCACACCGGCCATGGCAAGGACGGACGAAGAAGCATGACTTATGAGGAGGAAGGTGGAGTAATTTTCGGTTAGGTAGTTCCCCTTTTTATAACCTAAGTACTAGCACTAGTACTAAAACCTGCATAGTTGGAACACATTCAGGTTTGGTACGTACTGGCAGGTGTGAGCAGGCTTGCACTTAATTGTAGCACTAGTACTTTCGAATGTGATGGGAACAAGGTAAAGATTAATTGATGGTTTCTGGTTTCGAGGCCCAAAACGGCTCCCGATGAGTTTAGTGGAACATAAATTTCAAGTAGACTGCACCGCTCAGATGCGTAAATATTATGTTACTGTCAAAAATTGGCACAAAATACGAAGGGGACCAATGGAAGTACTACTAGCAACCCATGATTTAACTACTCGCATGCACGCAGTGGAGTAGTAATGTCTTTCTTCCGCCCTCACGTCCACTCAATTTGCATGCGCTGTATTAATTGACCATCAATGAAGTGAAGGACTTTACACGCGTCGAGTTATCACATGGGGTGGATCTTGGTACAAAATTGCGTCCGCCTGTGTACCTGCGTGTGCGTACGAGGGAATGAGTGCGTGCGTGCACATCTTCGCTTCGTGCATGTACCGCCAGTGCGGCTTAGGGAGGATGAGTACATTCTTCTGGAACCAGCAGCACGTCACTGTGATCAATCCACACAAGGATGTCGCGACAACGCCTCCACATGTGCCACGTGCCCACATGGCTTCATGAACTGTAAGAGAGACACTGTGTAGCGTGTCATTGTGTTTTGCACATACTCGAAGTACTAGTAAGGTACACGTGCATTGCACGCGCGTCGATTTGCAAACAAATTACGAATAAATACCACATTGTAGCATGTAAGCTACGAGTCGTATATGCACGATGTAGACCTTCGTTTAATTCTTATAGTTCATCTCATTCAAAATCAATTAGTTTTATAAAAACCTAGGGCCTCTTTGATTCGTAGGATTTCCAAAATGCGGGAATAGGAAGAACATGGGATTAGAGTGGAATGTCGTCTTGTATCCTACAGGATGGTACGAGTGTTTGATTGTGCATAGAAAAAATGCAGAATTCTTTCAAGGAGGTTTGAGTGGATGGGATGTTTCCTATGAAATAGTGCAAATGAATCATATGGAAAAATTCCTATGGTTTACAATCCTACGAATCAAACAACCAAGATAGAAAAAATTCCTAAGGATTAGCATCCTACAAAATTCCTTCAAGAATCCTTTGAATCAAAGAAGCCCTTAATCTATTTTATGATTCATGGAATTGTGCGTTGTAAAGCATAAAGTACAAACAAAGAATAGCAATTCAACTAGAAAAAAAGTTTGGGCAGTTACGATACGGAAGATTCTAGAACAACGGAGAACCACTATTGTTTTGAGATTTGTGCATTATGCTTAAGTTCAACCATGGAGTCTGCTAGATTGTACATGTGGCAAAATCCGGTGGGGGCTAGAAGATGGTGCGAGGGGCCGAGTGGAGGGAGACTATGAAGGAGTGCACAACTGCGAGATCGATATTTAGAGAGAGGCGAGAGCGTGCATTGCTGTTGCAGCGATGGCGAGCCATGAAAAATGTCCCATGAGCTAGGGGGGCAAACATTGCTAATCCTTTACGAGGAGGGCCAATTCATCAACTTAAACCATTTTTACTAGCAATTGTCTAATGATCACATTCATATTAGCCTCGATATATAGTGATGTTAGCGGGGGGGGGGGGGGGGGCCGGGCCCTTGCTGCCCCCGGTCTTGGCCCTTGTGCGCTCGGCTGAGAGTTGAAGCGGAAGGCATGGGTGTTGTGAGGGGGGCGTTGGATATATAATTAATGTGGGTGTACTAGCTATATATGTAATCCTATATATAGAGGTATAGATTGATCGATGTGGATGTGGGAAAGAGGGTGAGACCTCACTAGATATATAGATTGATCGGTTTATGTGGAAAACTATGAAAGACCTAGCTATACACACACACACACACATAGAGGAATATCGATCGTTGCGCATGCACGTCAGAGATAAAGAATGCCCGATATGATGGAGAGGGGGATGTGTGTGTGTGTGTGCCTTCATGGGAGACCGACCTGAAGAAAAAGATCGCGTGTTTGCGATGGATAATGTCGACTGGTAGTGTGTGTGCATGCATGCACGAGAGAAAGTTAGTGGTACAATTATAAAGATAAGACCAATGTGTGGGTGTAAATGACTAGGTAAGGTCATAATGAATGTAAAGTTGAATTCAAATATTTGAATAAGAGATCATGATGTTTGAAACCCATGAATGCATGAATATAACGGAGATCTGCGTGGTGTGGTTTGGAAACGAGCATGTTGCAATGTATACACATTGAAGAAGGTCAGATTGATTTGAATTTGAGATACCGATGGCAGACATCGTTTGGCCACATTGCATCCGTGCATGGACAAACTATTCTAATTGGAGATGTTGGGTGGTGGCTTTAGCATCACATATCTATATATATATATACCCCTATATATATATATTATATTTTTATTTTTTATATAGTGTGCGGATAACTTTAACTTTGAAAGATGGTCGTTGGATGAGGCCAATCCGATGGTGCAGAGCTGGCAAATTTGAGCACTACTGGCCGTTGGATATCATCTTGATTCCACCAGATTTTGCCACATGTACAATCTAGAAGACTCTATGGTTGAACTTGGGCATAATGCACAAACCTCAAAACACAAGCACTTCGTCTTTGTTCTAGAATCTTCTGTATCATAATTGCCCAAATGTTTTTCTACATGATTTGCTTTTTACTTTATGCCTTACAACACACAATTCCATGAATCTTAAAATAGTTAGCTTTCTTATAAAAACTAGATGATTTTGAATGAAATGAACTATAAGAATTTTACGAACATCTACATCATGCATATATGACTCAAAGCTTAGATGCTATAATGTGGTATTTATTCATAATTTGGTTGCCAAATCTCATGCGTGCAATGCACGCGTACCTTACTAGTCTAAATGGTGTCTGTGTGTGTGTGTTGTGCGTGTTAAACAAATTGTACATAGTATATCATACTAGTCTAAATTGTCTTTTTTGGGTACATGTTAAGCTTGTTCTCCCGAAATTTCAAGCCGCGCCTTGTTATGCCAAAATTTCAAGCTAGCGTCTCTATCTATCGTGCTGGGAAACTCCCGCCTCTTCAACCCGCGCCTTGTTAGCCTGAAATATTTAATATATATCTTTGTCTCGCTGTGCTTCGACAACTCCCTCCATCTCAACCCGCGCCTTGCTATTCCAAAATTACAACGCGCACGAAAACTCCCACCTCCTGTGAAATCCCGACACGCAAAATGCCCGTGATACCCCTGAACCAAAAGAACCGCCTCAAATCGGTGGGGGTGCTTCCGTAACTTACCCCACATTTCGGACAAGCGCGTCCATGGTTCCCCACTCCCATCCCATCCGCCCACCCATTCGTACACCGAGGTTGGCAAAACCCGCGAAGCCCCACAGCCTCCTCCGTCCGCCACCCAGCCGGAGCCTCTTCCCCGACGTCGTCCACCACAGCAACACCTCCACGTCCCTCATCCACTGTACATGATGAGGATCCGTCGTCGATCTGGTCGTCCCGCCGGTTCAACCACCCCGTCCTCCACCTCTAAGGAGCTGCTCCGATGTTCCCCTCGTCTTTCGCGCCATCTCCATTCCCACACCGCCGTCTTCACCTGCACCACCGGAAGAGCATCATCATCACCGTTTCCTTGGATGAAGCTACGTCCTAATCGGCGCCACCAAAGAGGTTGTACACTAATCGCCGCAATTTCTTCTTAATTCGATCTCATGGTGCTGCCGGCGCTCGGTCCCGAGCTGACATGACGCGGTTCCATCCATGCCGGCATCGCCGGCCACTTCCTCCACGACGTCGCTCCCTCGGCGGCAACGTCCACATCAGTAGGAGCTGCTGCTGCTTTAGCTCTCGCTTGCGCTGCTGCTGTGCTCTTGCTCTTGGTCCCCTCCCTGGTCTGCTCTTGCTCTTGCTCTTGTTCGCGCTGCTGCTCTCGCTCTTGCTCTTGCACACGCTGCTGCTCTCGCTCTTGCTCTTGCTTGCGATGCTGCTCCGATTTAGCTACACTTCAGTCGAGTGAATCGATTTTTGGGTCAGTCGATTTTTAGGGGGGGGGGGGGGCTCGCCGGTGTTAAGGAAGAACCAGCCGCAACGGGAAGGAGGGATCGCCGAAGAGGTACCCCACTACCTATCTTAGGGTTCAGGGTGAGGGCGGTGATCGCCGGCGGTGGTGGGGCGGTGGCGTGGGGATCACCGGAGAAAAAGCTCGGCACGGGGGGGCCTACAGGGATGGCCGGGGCGGCGGTGGACCAGTGGTGGGGAGTGTTTTCGGGGCAGGCGGGGCGGCGAACCGCCGGCCGCGGGCGGCGGGGGGCGGCTGTCTGGCCGGTGGTGGCTGGTAGCTCACGGGGGTGGAGGTTGAAGATGAACTGCAGGCCCTTTATTTTGTATCCAACGGCTGCAAAATCGACTGACCAAAGATGAAAAAGTCAGTCGACTGACTTGTAGCCTCACCTCTAATGCTTCAGTTTCGACAGTAAAATTCAGTTTCGACAACAAAATTCAGTTTCGACAGTTAAGTTCAGTTTCGACAGTTAAATTCAGTTTTGACAGTTAAGTTCAGAGATGAGCGGCTGATGTATACATCTAGCACTTTGTGGTTCTGTATTTTACGTCATCTATTAGAGATGCTATTAGAATTCCACTCAGGTTAACATTGTCTCTCTTGTCTTGCTTCAGCCTCGGCGTCGTACAACTCACTGGAGTTGCTCCAATGACGAAACCCTCCATCACAGCGGAGCAGTACCTCGGGCTCCATCTCTAGACGCCTAAGATCTTCTTCCCCTCCTCCGACAGCCAAGTCAGCCGGAGCGTCCTCACCGACCAACCGAATCACGCTGAGATCGACATGGCCTCGCCAAAGAGGTTGTACACTTCTTGTGGTTTGACTTAATCTCAACATGCTTCTTTGCATCCTGTGATCTTCCAATTCTTGTGAACCAAACAACCAGATTGACAGAAATCCTGTGTCTTTAAATTCTCTGTTTTGCATGTGCATTCCTATCCTGTTCCTGTCTATTTCCTATCCCTGCATTGTTAGAATCCTCAAATTCAAACAAGCCCTTACACAATTACTTCTGTTATAGATATGTGTCAAAGAAAACCTTGTGTGGTTTGTCCTGCTCGGTGATCTTGTGTTCCACCCCAGCTCAGCTGCTCCAACGATGGAAGGGTTAACCACATCGAGGATCCGCTCTCGGTGTCTTTTCGCCGTCTAAGATCTTCTTCCCTTGGCCACGATAAACAACTACATTACCATCATCAACTAAGTAGATGACCTTGAGGACTACGGGTCCGCAAGAGAGGTTGCACTCTTTAGGTTCCGCTACGTTATGCATCGCTTAATATGATGACATGCTACTTTATCATCGTGTTCACCTATTAGACTCCGACTAAGGCCAAACTTATCTTTGAAACTTGAGTTTTTAAATGGTTGTGGGGTACATATTGGGGCAACAATCAGTACTATCTGTCTACTATCTGGTTAATCCCGGGTGTCTACTATGAGTTTCATGTTTGGTGCAAACAAACATTAAAGGAGCCATTATCTGTATTTTTTAACTAAAGCTATTATCTGCCTGCTATCATTTGTTTTGGGTCTATTCACAGTTTGCTACCATGCATCACTCTGGATTTGTGCATGCACTCCTTACATAATCTCACTATGTTTTATTCCTATGCATGTCAGTTATTGTACACAATGGAACTGAACATGTAGAGCAAAAGAGACGAACCTTGTGTGGCAATAAATTTCATGCAGACATCGCTCCATGGTGGCGCAAAGGCAGCCCCCCTCCACCCATTTCGGATCATAATCAAGAGGAAAATACCTGTTCTGAGGGGGATTCAGAAGCAGAAGACCACTCCTATTTACCCCATGAGGTCTTCGCTCTAACTTGGCATGCTGATGTTGGTAATATGATGCATATGGTGCCTTGCATTGCTTACTGTATACATCAAGGATGTCATCTGCTTAGTTTAGACATGTTTTGTGTCAATGCCATCTGTTTAGTTTCTTTATCGTATATGTGAATCATGCAATGCCATCTTGTTTAGCCAGGCATCTTATATGTGAATTTTGCAATGCCACCCTGGTTAGCCAGTCATCTTATATGTGAATTATATCATGACATCATTTTTTTATTACATGTTAAATTTGTCAACAGTTTTAGTACATTCAATTACTCTTCCTGTGCATCAGCCATTCGGCACGGTCATGGAAAATCTGGAGTGGAAACAAGGTCTTCAGAGCAGACAATGCTATCTTTACGAAGCACATGTCTTCTTTGGTTTCTGAATAGCTCCTCGAGAGGAGGATTCAGAGACAGTATGACCAGTCCTATCCCCCGAGGTGCATGCTCTAACTTGGCGAGGTTATGATGCTCATATCATGCGTATGGTATCTTGCATTGCTATGTCATTTGCTTAGTTTAGACATGCTTTGTGTGAATGCCACCTGTTTAGTGTCTAATTACCATATATGTGAATTATGCAATGCCATCTTGTTGCAAGACATTATATATGTGAATTATGCAATGCTATCTTGTTGCAAGACATTATATATGTATGCAATGCCATGTTGTTTAGCCAAGCGTCACATATGTGAATTATATCATGCCGTCCTTTTTTTGTATTTCTCATTGCTTTTGTCGACAATGTTTGTATATTCAACTGCTCTTCCTGTGCATCAGCCATTTGAATTGGTGATGGAGAAACTGGAGTGAAAACAAGGTCTTGAGCGCACAATGCTACCTGGTGAAGCAGATATCTTGCTGGTTATAGATAGCTCTTCCGAGGAGGATTAGGAAAGAGATGACCAGTCCTATTATCCCAATGAGGTGTATGCTCAAACTTGGCAGGGTTATAGTACTCATATCATGCATATGTTGTATTGCAATGCTTAGTTTTTACATCATATACACGATATTGAATGCCATCTCCTTAGTTGACACATCATATATGCGATTGCCCTCTGCTCACTTCCTTAGTATATAAATCATATATTTGAATTATATCATGCCATGATGTTTACATGGACAGCATGTATCTGAATTATGGCATGCCAACCCATTTTCTAAAGACATAATATAGTTATATCATCTCATCCTGTTCACATAGTCATCATATTTTGAATCATGTCATTCTATCCGTGAATTATATCATTCCATCATGTTTCCATCGGCGACATGTTTGTGATTTATGGCATGCCAACCACTTTAATAGACACATCGTATAGTTATATCATGTCATGCTGTTTACATAGTCATCATATTTTGAAGTATGTCATTCTATCCTGTTTAGTTAGCCATCATACATGTGAAATTGTGTCATGCTATCCTGTTTAATTAGCCATCATATATGTGAAATTATGTCCTGCTATTCTGTTTGGTTAGACAACATAAATGTGAATTATTTCATGCCCTGTTTTCTTCCCTACTACCCATTGCACTGTCTATCTTACAATGTCTCGTACATTCAATTACTTTTCTTGTTTATCAGCCATTTCAATTGGAGGGGTGTTGGCGATATCGTGGCGGTAAAAACACGGTCTTCAGAAAAGATCGTGCTACTTGTCGATGGAGATAGAACCACGGTTGTACTTGCCCAAGAACCAGCCCCACCACACATAACCCAGACTCACGCAGATTTTACCCCTACCCAGTTGGACAGAGAACCAGCTACACCCCTTCTAACCCCAACCCCAGCAGATAGCACTACAAAAAAAAGACACATCTGTGACATTTTGGGCCGAACGAATTTTTTTTCTATCATACATATGACACTTCTATGACGATAATTGTGACAAAACCCGGTATCATCATAGATGTGGTGGGCTCCTACTTCTATGACAAAAAATCATGACAGAAAATGGACTTTTCGTCCTTGGCGGGCCAGAGACGCAGCTGCATGACATTCTTTGGGCCGTCCATGACGGAAAAAACCGTGGTAGAAGTGAGGGGGAGGAAAATTTCGGGGAGTTCCCGGTTACGGTGGGAGGTCGGGGGCCGAGCGATGCGCGTTTCTCTCGTAGACACGACGCTGCTGCAAAAGTAGGCATTGGCTCTAACTGAACCCGAGCGAGGCGTTGGGCTCTAACTGAACCCGAGTGATTGCACTGCAGGCTACGTGTTACTGAACCCAAGCGATCGATCGATGGCTGTTAACTAAACCCGATCGAGCGATTCCTTGGCTACTGCTGCTAACTGAAGCCGATGATGCTGCCTCTGGATGAACAGTGAGCGTTGCGGGGGGTTTGGATGAATAGTTCCCGGTGGGGGTGGATGAACAGGACCCCGTGGTGTTGCCTCTAGATGAACAGGACCCCGTGGTGTGGTGGAGGGCTGGATGAACAGTAGACGGTGGAGGGGTGCCCGTGGAGGGGTGGATGAACAGGACCCCATGGTGTGGAGGGTAGGATGAATAGTAGACGGCGGAGGGGTGCCCGTGGAGGGGTGGTTGAACAGGACCCCGTGGTGTGGAGGGCTGGATGAACAGTAGATGGTGGAGGGGTGGTTGAACAGTAGCCGGTGGAGTAGCGCCTGTGGAGGCTGGATGAACAGGAGCCCATGGAGGCCGGAGGAGGTCGACGGTGGATGAACAAAGAGCCCGTGGAGGCTGGAGGAGGTCGACGGTGGAGATGAACAGTATCCCGTGGAGTCCCGTTTTGCAGTACGCCACACCCCTCCCGATGAACAGGACCCCCGTTTCGACCGTGGCGCTCCAACACAAGTCCGTTTCCTCCGTTTTGCGGTACGCCACACCCCTCCCGATCAACAGGACCCCCGTTTCGACCGTAGGAGGTCCGTTTCCTCTGTTTTGCGGTATGCCACACCCCTCCCGATCAATAGGACCCCCGTTTCGACCGTAGGAGGTCCGTTTCCTCCGTTGTGCAGTTCGCCAGACCCCTCCCGATGAACATGATCCCTTTTCGAACGTGGCCGGTCCGTTTCCTCCGTTCTGCGGTACGCCAGGCCTCGTTTCCATCGCCTGTTCCGTCCAAGCCCTCCCGATGAACACGACCACGCATTCCGTTCCGACCCAGCCGTGTTGCCTCCCGATGAACACGACGCATTCCATTGCCTCCCCATGAACACGACGCATTCTGTTGCCTCCCCATGAACACGACGGCGACGTTGTTTCTCCGTTACGACCCAACCATGTACACGAGCCCTCGCCGTATGTATGCCCGAGTAGGCGTTCGAGACCCCGCCCGTATGTACACATACATGGCCGTATTTTCTTTCTTGCACCCTGGCCGCTGTACGTACGTGTACATGCTACGTGCGCGCCTCTACTACGACACGTGCGTGCCTCTACTACGACACGTGCATGCCTCTACATCGACTAGTATGTACGTATACATTCGCAACCAGAATGACAATGCTACGTACGCTTCGACCAGGTGGGTCCCGACTGTCAGGCACTTCCTTCCCTGCGAAGATGTAGCTGGTGGGTCCCAGCAGTCAGGGGGCGAATCGTTTTTTGCGGACGCACTTCCTTGCGTGCGAAGGTGTAGCTGGTGGGTCCCAGCAATGTGGGGAAACATTTTTTCGTGAAATACGGTGGCTCGTCCGGTGGGTCCTTCTTTGTCAGTGGAGGAAACATTATTTTCAGCGTAATAAGGAGGCACTTCCTTGCTGCGGCCGTGGACCCAAATTGTCGGCCTCTCCACGTCTGATCCCACGTCCGATGGAAGTCGTTCCTTGACCATGTTGACCATGCCGCGCCGAGAGCACCAGGGCAGTGGACGACGACGAGGCCTAGGAAGGGGACGACACGGAGGCAGGGAAGACTCGGCAGTTGTTTCCCACATGGAGGGGAGTACGACTGTACGCTGGGTTTATCGTCTGCCCGCCGTCACGGGAGAATAACAGCAGTGTGGGTGAGTAGAGGGATGGCTAGGCCAGCGATGGGAGTATGGTCGAGGCGGTGAGGCTGTGGCAGCACAACCGCCGCAAGGAGGAGGGAGCAGCAGTCTCGCCGGGCGCTTGTTTGAGCGGCCGGAGCAGAAGAGCAGAGATTGAAGAAGACGACGGCCGTTGGATGGACATCCAACAGTCGGTGCTTAAAGGCGTCAACCTTTTTAGGAAAGCCTCAAATCTGTGGAAAACAACATACAACCCATCTGCCATTATTTCTAATAATTTACAGCCCATTTGCTAATTCTTAAGGTTTTTTTTGGAGCCCATATTCTTTTTGTTAGCATTGCAGCCCATATTGTGGCAACGGTTAAAAAATTATACGAAATTTTGCATATTTCAAAAGCGGTCCGGACTGTTTTTAATCCCGAAATTTCGACTCACATTCAAACTGATTTTAAAAATAAATTTATATCAATATAAAATCCAACAAATTCTCCACGCATAAAAATTAATGTAATTTAAAATCTTGAAATGAAAAAAAGATATTTGAAACTAATTGCGGTTTGATGTGTTTTAAAATGTACAACCCATTTCTCATTCTTGATGGGCCATTTTCTCGGCCAGCCGAATGAAAGCTCTTCTCGTCTTGAAAGATTTGCAGCCCAACAGCTCGACAAAGCGACTTACTTGGCAAATCACAAAAAACTGGGTTGTGGCCGTGGACCCAACTGTCAGCCTCTCCATGTACAGTACTCTTCCGATGGAAGTTGTTCCTTGACCACGTTGACCACGCCGCGCGGAGAGCACCACGGCGGTGGACGACAGCAAGGCCTAGGAAGGGGACGACGTGGCAGTGGAAGCCCGCACGAAGAGGACTACGAGGGTTCACTGGTTCGGCTGCGGTGTGAGGCTACCGTCGCCGCAGGGCCTGGCCAGCGGTGGGAATAGTAGGAGGCGGTGAGGCCTGTGCGGCAGTACAGCCGCCCATGGGAGACAGGAGCATGCGGCACGACCAGTGCTGCTTTGGGCGGCTGGAGCAAGAAGACCAGAGGTTGAAGAAGCACTACGGTCGTTGGATGGAAATCGTACGGTCACTGGAGCTAGAATCGTTCATATTGACTAAGTTGACAAAGCCCTTCGTCCCCGTCAACTTAGTAGGCCCTAAGTCAGCCTCCCGGCAAGGTGGGTCCCGGCTAGCCGGGGAGTATTCATTTTTGTGCGTAATAAGGAGGCACTTCCGGTGGGTCCGAAATGACAGCTGGGGAATGTTTTTTTGCAAAATACGGTGGCCCGTTCGGTGGGTCCCAGCGGTGGGGAAAGATTTTTTCGCAAAATACTGGTGGCCCGTCCGTGGGTCCCTATTTGTCGAGATGGAGGAATAATTATTTTTCGGCGTAATAAGGAGGCACTTCCTTGCGGCTGCCGTGGACC
This sequence comes from Aegilops bicornis, assembly GCA_021605145.1. NCBI lineage: Eukaryota > Viridiplantae > Streptophyta > Magnoliopsida > Poales > Poaceae > Aegilops > Aegilops bicornis. The sequence continues at coordinate 376,063,009 of CM038675.1, read as the reverse complement.
CAAATTGTCGGGCTCGCACGTCTGATACTCTTCGATGGAAGTCGGTCGTTGACCACGTTGACCACGCCGGCGCCCGAGAGCACCGGGCGGTGGATGACGGCGAGGATTAGGAAGGGGACGACTTCGGAGCCGGGAAGACGCATAGCAGTGGATGCCCACGCGAAGAGGAGTCTGAGGGTTCACTGGTTCGGCTGCGGTGTGAGGTTGCTTGTCGCCAGATTAACATGGGGTGTGGGTGAGTAGAGGGATGGCACGGCCAGCGGTGGGAGTAGTAGGGGCGGTGTGGCCTCCAGCGGCATCACAACCCGGCCACGGGAGGCGTGGAGCACGCAGCACGACCAGCGCTGGTTTGGGCGGTGGAGCAAGAAGACCAGGAGGTTGAAGAAGCACTACGACCATTGGATGAACATCGTATGGTAACAGGAGCTAGAATCGTTCATATTGACTAAGTTGACAAAGCCCTCCGTCCCGTCAACTTGGTAGGCCCACAAGTCAGCCTCCCACTATCCGGGTTCCACCGGTGTGGGGAATATTCATTTTTTGTGCGTAATAAGGAGGCACTTCCTTGCGTGCGAGGATAGCTGGTGGGTCCGACATGTCGTGAGGGCACTTTACTTCACGAAATACAGAGGCCCTTCCGGTGGGTCCCAGATGTCAGGTGGAGGAATCATTATTTTGCGCGTAATAAGGAGGCATTTCCTTGTGTGCGGCCGTGGACCGAGCTGTCAGCCTCTCCACGCACAGTCTACTTCCGATGGTGTCGTTCGTTGACCATGTTGACCACGCCGCGCCGAGTGCATCCAAGGTGGTGGACGACGGCGAGGCCCGGACAACAACGAGCCGGAGATGGGAAGATGCGGGAGTAGAGTCGCAGACGGAGAGGTGTACGAGGGTTAACTAGTTCTAGTGCGGTGTGGTTCGGCAGTCGGTGGAGAACAACAGGAGGTGTGGAGGGGTGGAGCGATGGCACGCCAGCGGTGGAGTAGCGCTTCATAGCGAAGCGTGCTAATGAGCTGCTAGCGGCAGGAGGCGGGAGGTGGTCTGGCGGTCTTTGGAGGAAGAAGACGAGAGATTGAAGATGGATGCACTGCCGTTGGATGTAAATCCAACGGCTAACATGTCGTAATCATTTGTTGACTAAATTGACAACGACTTGCATTGGCTTCGACCTATTGGCCCACATTTCAGCCTCCAAAAATGTGGCACGTATTCAACCCATTTTGAAATTCTGATCTTTTTTTTGCGCGGTAGAATTTACAGTCAATTCGATCTTTTTGATTTGAATTACATCCATTAGCTGGGCTGGGTGAACAAATAATGTAGCGTCCATGCGGCCCGTTTATTTTATTTCCTAAAAAATTACAGGCCATTTGCACTTTCTGGAAATACACGATTTTGCTGGGTTGGGCCAGCAATGTTATCAAAAAATAAAAAGGGGCTGAGCATTTTGTTATAAATATATTTAAAATAATAAGTGATATTATTACATTCGTCCTTAAATCTTACCAAGCTTTTGTACACAATCACTAGGATTTTTGTGCCAAAACAATCCAGGATTTTATTTGTTAAGAAATTATTTTTATAAGTTAATAAGATGTGGGATATTGTTTTCTTACATATGTAAGTATCACATTAAATATATGATGACAATAAAAATAATATATAATAACATATGAAATATTTTTTTAGAAAACAGGGAGCATCTCCCGGTTCCATTCTTTGAGAACGAAACCACAACATATTACGATCTGACAGCTCAAAGAGCAGTTAAAGCAAAGGTAGAAAAGCTACAAACTAGGGGGGTGGATGAACAAGTTCTCGAATAACACAAATCACCCGGCGGTGCCAAAGGCGAGCGGATAGAGCACTCAAATGACACAAGGAGGGTCCAGTGAAGCCTTCATGGTCTTCACCGAGGGGCCGTGTCGACTGCCGACCGATAAGCAAGCGGAGACACCGGGCTGGATGGCGTAGCATGGTGGATGTCCCTCTTTTTCGGCGCTAGGTGCCCATCATCTTCATCAGAGATCTTGAGACGAGCCCACGGGTCCAGCCCCAGAGCAGGCCGAGCCTTGTTCAGCCAAAAGTGATCGCCAACGGTTTCTGGAGGGATCTTGTTAGGGTTTCCATGAAGGTCATCAACATGTCCTTGTCCGATCCGGAGGAGAGAATCGCCCAGTTCCTCACCATGTTCCTGATCAACCTCAAGACCTGCGAAATGGAAATCCAGGAGGTGTTACTGAAAATCATAGCATTTCTATATTTCCAGAGGCACCAAAGGACAGCTGAGCTAACAGTGTTTAAAACTGAGCACTTTTTGGTAGCAATCCAGAATCTGGTGACAGATTCGAAGGATGAGCCAATCTGACTAGAGAAATATTCCTCAATGTGGGCCCAGAGATGTTTAGCAACTATACATTCAAAAAATAGGTGAGAACAAGACTCTTGTTCCAAGTAGTAAACACAATCAAGTGGTTTGATGATGTGTCTCTTCCTAAGGTTATCCCTAGTCATCAATTTGTTTTGGAGAGAAGCGAGAGAAATACATGAATTTTGGGGGAACTCTCAATTTCGAGACAAAGACCGGATAAACACGGGTTGAACCGATAACATGATAGAGGGAGCTGGAGGAATACTTCCCCTTATTGTCCAGCTGCCAAATCAGGGCATCCGGTTCGGCAGTAAAGGTAATGCTTTTGTTAAAGAGAGTTTTAGGCATTGACCATCCCAAACTTCATTGACACTTTTGTTAAGCTCATTGCGGACAGAGTAAATAGGCCAAAATTGGACTGCTAGGGGGGATGTGCCAAACCAACTATCTTCCCAGAACCTGGTTCTGCTCCCATCCCCTATGTTCCATCTGTAGCCAAATTTCACAGCATGCATAATAGATTTTAATCCTTTCCAGAATCTAGAGGTCTTAGGGTTGGAGGAAGGGACAAAAATATTAGGTTTATTTCCTATGTATTTATGGGCAATAAGAAGCTTCCAGGGTTTTAGGTCTTCCTCATAGAATTTTTTAATCCAAGACCCTAGAAGACAGATGTTAATTTCTTGGAGGTTAGGTATGCCTAGGCCTCCAAAATCTTTTTTCACAGAGACTAGGGCCCAATTAGCAAGGTGTAGCTTCCTATTTCCCTCAAAATCATTCCACAAGCAATGAGACATCTGAGAATTGATGAGGTTCACTGCCCATTTAGGGAACTTGAAGAAGGAGAGGAGATACACTGGAATGCTAGCCAAACAAGCTTGTATGAGGATCAATCTACCTCTGTAAGAGAGAAGTTTGCCCCTCCACCCAGCAATCCTTTTAATGATTTTATCCAGAAGGGGTTGGATATCCTCTCTCCTCAGTTTATCATAGTGGAGAGGGATACCTAGGTACTTAATGGGGAAGTTACCTTTATTATAGAGTAGAATAGAGAGGAAGTCAGCTAACTCCTGATCATCCATGTTGATAGGGATGAGTTCACTTTTAGAGTAGTTGATTCTCATGCTTGAGACTTGTTCAAACCAGGTTAGAATAGTTTTCAGATTGCTAGCATGTGTGGAGTCACTGTCTAAGAAAAGGATGGTATCATCTGCATATTGAAGGCAGATGATGCCACCAGGAAGACCTCAGGACAGAGCCCTGCAATCAGGCTATGATCAGCAGCTTTGCTCAGCATTTTAGTAAGAACGTCCACTAATAAATTAAACAAAAGTGGGGAGATGGGTCACCTTGCCTAAGGCCTTTACCAGCAAGGAAAAAATCACTTTCACAGTTATTTAACTTGACCCAACAGACCCCCCATGAGTATGTTGCTGGATCCAACTCTCCTCTATGAAAGGCTTGGAAAAGATCTAAGAGATCATTTTTCACCAAGTCCCAAAAATGCTGGTAAAACAAGATGGGAATCACATCAGGACCAGGAGCCCCATCAGGATAAGAGCTAAAAATGGCTTCCTTCACCTCTGTCTCTGAAAAAGGGGCTTCTAGCAGCTCATTTTCAGCAGGAGAGACTTTTTCAGAAGCAGAGAAAAAATTGTTTTGTAGAGAGAACCCAGAAGGGTTTTCTTTCTTAAACAGGTCTTTGTAGAAGTCACTAGCAACTTTCACCATCTCATCTACCTCAGTAACAGGGCCATTAGGGCCATCAAGGGAGTGAATGAGGGTTTTCCTCCTCCTCTGGTTAGCTACTGCATGGAAGTAAGCAGTATTTCTATCACCCTCCTTAATGTTCCTATCTCTAGACCTTTGTTTGGCTTTGATTTCTTCTTGAAGCCAAATTTTCTTGAGCTCTCCATGGACAAAGTTTAATCTATTAGTCTCAGCCTCAGAGAGGTCAGTGGTTTCTATCTTAATATCTAGAGAATCAAACTCAAGGAGGAGAATCCTTTTGTATCTTCTAAGATTAGCTTTCTCATTGGAGTCCACCCTTTGGTAGTTCTTCTAAATCTCCTAATTTTGATCTGCCAATTTTCTAGGGGCATTTGCTCCCAAGAGGCTCATTCAGATTTTCTGACTAGCTCGGTAAAATCTTCTCTAAGCAACCACCACTTTTCAAATTTAAAACTATTGCTCTTGGGAGTTTGGTTAAGACCGAGTCCCAGAGCAAAGGAGTGTGGTCACTACCACATCTGGCAGAGCTCTACAACTAGAAAGGGAAAGAAACTATCTAATTCCGTGTCACGAAAAATTACATCAATGGTGGACATAATCCCGAGCAGCACTTCCAACATATCTAGCGAACTGTGGGTTTTCCTTGACAAGGAAATTCTCAACTTTATGGGTAACCATTTTGCGATAAAAGCGACTCTTGGGCTTGACACATTTATCCAAATGATGCCCTGGTTCCCCCACAGTTGTAGCAGATCACCTCGAGTATGCCATAAGGCCAGGCGAGGCGAGCAGTTTTCTGGATGTCCTATCTCTTCTTTTGCTCATTCTTGCCTTGAGATTTCCCACTGGTCCGAGAGTCAGAACCACCAGCAGATTGATCTTGGGCAATTACAGGAGCCTGCCCAGATTGTGCCCTCATTTGGGGCGGAGGTGGGCTGTACCACTGCCTGCGCTCCCCCCCATTGTGATAGGGGAAATTCATCGGAGTTCCTGGTTCCTGCTCATCCTCCAGCCAGATGTTGTCTCTCAGGAAGCAGAAATAACCACCAGACAGTTCAGTTGAAGCAGATTGCAAGCCTAATTTCAATCTTACGCAGGTTTGGGGAGAGGTAAGGTAGGGGATCCACTGCTCCAGCTCCGGTGGCGTCTTTGGTGGGCGAGTCGATCAAGCATTCCCATCTCGTAGCACGGCGTGGATCTCTGAATTCACTTCTCCTTTCGCCCATCGAATCTAACGCATGTCGGCGGATCACCGGGTGGGGCATCCTGTGCTTCTCCGAGAATTCTCCTTGAAGTAGATCCATGAGGCTAGATTCAGCAGCTCCCAATCCACATGATCCTTGCACATCCGAGAATACCTGCGCGAGTGAGAGAACGGATTCGGTCCCTCCTCGGCTTCCTCCTCTGCTTCCCTCCATTCGCGCGTGCACTGGGTCCAGGAGAGAGCGTCGTTGCGGATCCGCATCGCCCGCTCCCTCCATCTCCTCCCTCGAGTCTCCCGCAACACCACCGGCGCGACGGAGTCGAGCGGCTGGAGCATCCGCGGGAAGGCTTTGTAGACATGTGGGAGATGCATCTTGCACATCTGCCTGTCTTCCAGCCATTCCCCCGTGGATATGGCCGGCGACTCCATGGGGCGCGCGAGCAGACTTGCTGAGGGGGGCAAGCGCGCCCGGAGTCTGGAGGCGGGGGGTGGCAACAAGATCTATTTGCCAATTACTCCTTTTCGGTTTATAGGGCTCAATTCAAAAATCTCACCAACCAAGGTAGATGATGAATGGTGGAATACTTTTTGTAGTTTGCAAAAGCACCTAATTAATGCACTTGTTTTCCTCAAAAAATTATGTTTATCAATGCATAAATTGCAATGCATGCATGCATAAAGTACATGCATTGGTCAATTTTCTCTTAATACTTGCATGCAATGATTTAATGCACCTTAGAATCTGAACATGTGATGGAAAACAACCAAATTGAGCCTTATAAAATTGAAAAACTAAAATTTTGAGATAAGCCCTATAAACCGAAAAGGAGGGAGTATGTGAACAAAACAGTCAACATATAAACTAATTTAAATATATATAATATAGTTAGAAGGGAAACATAAGTTGGACCTGGCGTTCCTATTCTTATATATAAAAATAGAACATACCTCTGCGTTTTCTTCAAAAAAATACATAAATTGGGCTGCCAAAAATAAAACCTCGGATGGGAGGTCCATAGACCGGTCAATACATGACGGCCCTAAGAAAATACAAATAGGCCTATGGACCTCCCATCCGAGGTCGTGGGCTGCGCATGTTAAAAATGAAAGCCTAGACGGGGCAGCCCAAAACCACGTCCAACACTTGCCAAAACTTTGTCCCTCGTTTTCTCTGTGTTTACTTTTCGACATTGTGTGGGCATTTTGGTATGCATCATATGAAGATGTGCTATGCATGAATGTTGATCAGCATGATGTTAAGCTGGCTGGTAGTTCCATTTTCGACCATGAATAAAACTTCCAACATGATGTTAACCTTGTTTGAAAAGGCCGTGTTAATATAAATGCTCGCCTCACGAAAGTTGCAGTTTCTTATCTGAAACTTAACTTGCAGTTTCTTATCTGAAACTGAAACTTGCGGTTTCTTCTCACGAGAATCACATTATACGCACTTTTATACTCCTATGAAACTACATTTTTAAGTGCTAAAAATAGATCTCTAGAATTCATAAAATACTTCATATGCTCAATACTACAAATCTGAAATTCAAAAGACATTCATATCTGAAAGTACTCTCAAAATACACAACACAAAACACAATTCACAACACGCAAATCGACAACCCTAAGTTCCTCCTGACAATTCACAACTTGCCCGACTATTGGGCTGGGGGGGGGGGCAGCCCCCTCCTATTCCTCGGTGGCAGACAACCGCCCCGTGAGACGATGTGAACGACGAGGGAGACGATGGGCGGGGAAGCGTCGTCGGGCCAACTGCTTTTCTCCTCTTGCAGTTGGGTTCGGTCGACGAAGACTCCACCGGCTCACTCTGGCTAGACACCCTCACAAACGGCACCCTGTAGATGCTCGATCCTTCAATCTCTGGTGGATGCTCCCTCTGGGATCGATACTCCCACCACCGCTCCCTCACGATCGGATTTGGTGAATCTGTTTGCTCCATGGCCCAGAGGAGCAGCTCTATGTACTCCGGCGCGACTCCCTCCGGGAGTATCGCCGCCTTTTCGCTCTGTTGCAGATATTTAGCCATGGATGTCGCCGTCGCCGCTAGTTGGTCCTTGTTGTCAAACAAAGACTATATCTCCAACATCCTAGCTAGCTTCACAGGGTTGCCGTCTGCGATCCTCACGTATTGGTTGTACTCCTCCATCGATCTACTTCTCCACAGCACCTTCACTCGCCGGCGGTGGTTTTTGAATGGAAGAGGAGAGGAGCAGCACTGGTTTTGGATTAGAACAGGAGAGGAGCTATGCTGGTTTTGGACTGGAACTGGAGAGGAGGGGCGGTGGTTTTGAAATGGAAGAGGAGAGGAGCGGCGCTGCATTTAGATTGGAACAGGAGAGGAGCGGCGGTGGTTTAAGAGGAGAAGAGCGGAAGAGCGGCGCTGGTCTTGGAAGTATTTTTTTTGTTGTTTTGCGTATTTTGGGTCAAAGTTTGACCACGTACTGTATTTGACAAGCAAAATGTGAATGCATGTCACCAAAAATTGTATCGTTTGGTTCGTATCTGAATGTACTTTCAAATTATACTCCCTCCATTCTTTTATACAAGGCCACAAACTCATATTACAAGTACCAAGGTAAAAATCAATGCTATGTTTAAGTCAATGTTGCAAGCTAGCTTGTCACCTTGATTGTCGTGTTAATTAATGTGTTTTTTCTCTCCCAAGCACAACAAGCCAACCCTCTTACTCCTCATTGGTTGATTAATGTTGCGAATGCAAGCTAACCTTCTCACTCCCGCATGCACACAAGGGATATTAATGTCCTCGGGTGCTAGTACGAGGCAAACGCCATCAATTTTGCCTCGATTAATGTTAGTGGCCTTGTATAGTTGCAAATTGTAATTTTGATAGTGGCCTTGTATACAACGTATAACATATATTTTATGTCACGAAAATCATGGTCAATTATGACCTAGAATAAAAGGGAGACTAGTTAATGTGGGGTCGCTTTCTTAATTGAAGGGTAAATTGATTTTTATTTTGATCCGGTCGAGGCTGGCCGCCCTCTCGTCCAATCCTAAATCGCTGCCGCACGCACCTCTCCCTCTTCTCCATTGCAAAACCACCTCCTCTCCTCTCCATCATCTCCATTCCAAAACCACCGTCTCGCCTCTCCCTCTTCTCTATTGCAAGACCACCGTCTCTCCTCTGTTTTCTAGACGCTTTGCTCCATGGCGCGGGCGCAATCCATGGATACAAAATTAGTATACTGTATACTATTTAAAAGTCAAGGGCGGGGCTTTTCCTGCGCGGTAGGCGGCGGGGCAGTTCCGCCTAGTCGGTCAATGAGGCGAGAGAAGACGAGGGAGTAGGCTGCTGCAAACATAGGGGCTGTGTGATTTGACAGAGAGTTCTTCTGGACAGGTGGGGCCCCGTGATTTTACTTGCCATTATCATTTTAAGCTGTGGCGCACGACCGGCGTGAGTCTCCCAGATTCTGACCACCTCCATACTGGTGCCTCTCCCAATGCTCCACCATGTAGTAGAGGTGGCTCTTGCATGAGAGCCCACTTCTCCACTTTTTCCTTGCCTCTATTTCCTCCACATATGAAAAATGCCATGTAAAGCGCACTATTGTACTTACTTTTACTTGCTCCTACAGGTGCTTAAGCTTGCCACATAGGCATAAAGTCCGATGTGGCAAGTTAATCAAGAAGAGAGAGACTAGTTTGGTGACCCAAGGAAGAAAGCGATTGCTAAGCGTGTGTACCTAGGTGAAAAGACAAATTTGAGTCTATAGCTAATTAAATGAAGCAAACTTAGCAACACCATTTCATTGGAAGAGGTCACTCCTTGGCAAATGCAATAAATACACGCGCTTACTAGAACCGTTTCTTCCTTGAGTACGAAGAAAGAGATAGAGAGGAATAACAAAAAATACACTTATAGCCAACCTTGTTGTAGTATGAGTGACTAAGTGATGACTATGTATGACATGCCAACATCAGATAGCCTAACGCACCGTGTTAAATCTCCAAGGGCGCGACTACGCGAGCGAAGCGATGGTCGTGGTAAGCGCGACCATGATACGAACTCTTGGCAGCCCTTGGATCTGAGATCAAGCGGTGCATGCTAAGTTGCTGAAAATTTGCGAATAACCCTCCGGGATAGGATATTCACCCATAGGTCTAGAATCACGCCATGCAACCGTTCGATCTCAGATCCAAGGGCTCTCGAGAATCCCATATCATGAGAGAATGGAAAGCCACTACCTGCTGCTTTGCAGCGGCAGTTCGCTCCTACTCGGCCCCCGCTTACGCCCTTCAATACTACGGCGGTTCGCTCCTAGTCGTCCCGTCCATTCACACTACGGCAGTTCCACTAATCCTAACCCTCCTCCCAAATCCATGGCGCCCCAAATCTCCATGATCGGCGGTGAGTACAAGGTTAGAACCATCACCGGCGATGAGTTCGACGTCATCTACACCCGTTCTTCTGCGACGGTGAAAGTATGCCTTTCTCGCTTCAGAGGCATGTTCGAAAACTCAGATGATCAGTGGGTCGCTGGGCTAGATGTTGAGTACACCACAGTCCTGGGACGAGAGAATGATCTAAAGGATGAAGAGAGGAAGAAGCCCGCTGTGATCCAGGTTTGCGTGCATGACTTATGCTTGGTCTACCACATATGCCATGCCGACGTTGAGTGCCAGGATTTTAAGGACTTCCTCGGGAGCAATGTTTAAATTCAGGTGTGCTTAATTTAATTTGAGTGGTGTGTTGTGCTGAGCCCCCAGCAGAACTATGTTATGTTTCTTCTCGTTACTTTAACTCTTCAGTACGTACATACTAGTATTTTTTACATTTCATCTTTTAGTTGGTATAGTACTACCACTCGTTTCTTCACATTATATACGTACAATATATATGGCCAACATCATATAGCCAATGATTAGTTGTCAAAGAATTTCAGGGTGCTTAGTTTTGTCAAAGAATTCCGGGATGCTTAGAGGGTGCTTGGATCCAAGGGACTTATTTTAGTCGACTAAAATAGTATCTTTAAGAGGCTAAAGTTCCAAGCACCCACGACTAAAGAGGGGCTAAAACTAGTCTTGAGACTAATTTTTTAGTCGAGTACCCCTACTAAAATGTGGATTAGTCCTCTCTCTACTCATTTAACTCCTCTCCTTTAACACATGCGAGTTCGGATTGGAGGGTTTGGAGGATAATAAATGCTCATTAACTTGATTTTAGCCTTTTTAGTATTTGGATCCAAGCATGGGTGAGGCTAGCATGTTTTAGTGCCACTACTTTTAGTCATGGGACTAAAACGTATCCAAGCACTCTCTTAGTTTTATTTGAGGGGTGGGTTGTGCTGGACACCATTATTGTGACTAGCCTTTTTAATAGTACTATATGCATAATTTGGCCATTTAGCGCTCTCTATATGTACCACCTCTTTTTTAATTTCAAGTTTTGCTCCATGGCGCAATCCATCGATACTACTATTGTACAAAAGTATACATTTTTAAAAGGCTAGAGGCGGGCGGTCTAGCTTGGTCGGTTTCACGAGAGGCGAGGGCCTTTGTGATTTGACTGACTCATTACTGCTGGAAGGTGGGGCCTTGTGATTTGACTGCTTTCGTATAAATGCGCCCGGCGACTTTGATCGAGGAGGAGCAAAGAACTGCGGTATACTCAAGTTTTCCTTTGGAGTAGTACTGCTGACGGAGAACCTGGCTCTGACAGCCCGGTGCCATATGGCAATAAAAATGATCTAATTTGCTAGTCATATCATTGTTAGCATTGTTCTATTCATTCCCTCAAAAAACATTGTTCTATTCATGCCTCATGAGAACGTGACACGTCTTGGCGAAACACCCGAAGCAAAAGATGAAACACAGGAGCAAAAGAAGAAGGAAGATTATCACCCCAAATGATCTAATTCACCGCGGAGTCGTAACTGCTTCTTCATCGCCTGCACGACCTCCATCTCCTTACACATCTCCTCCGCCATCTTCATCATTGTGTCCATGACGCGGCATTTCTCGACGTGAGCCTTCATCATCTGTTCCACGGCCATATTAAATACCTTGACAGCAGCCGGGTGCTCGATACGGAGCTTCGCCAACTCTTCCTTCTGTTCCATGGCGAGGGCCTGCAGCATCTTCATCAAGGAACTACTATTCTGATGCAGCCTCTTCCAGCCGGCGTTCTTCTCCTTCAACAGGTCGATCTCGTGGTAGAGCTTCGCATTGTCCTCCCGAAGTCGCAGGATTTCGCCAGTCGCCTTCTTCTCCGAGGCAATGCTCTTCTTGAAGACATCACCAAGCCGGGGTCAACTCCCCGCTAATTGAGCTCGGTGGCATGTCGTCGAGGCTCTCCTTGCAACTCCATCAAGCCTTGGATGAACTCCTTTTGCTTATTGAGCTGATCGGGCATCTTTGTCGAGGGATAATGACTCCAGCTCCGCCTCGGCTCGGCATGTTAGCCTCCGTGGCTAGGGCGCTCACAGGAGCCATCGCCTGCCGTGAGAGATCTTTCGAGGTCTCTATGTGGCGGCGAGCCCTCTCTTTTTTTCCACATCCTTGGTTGCCGCTCCCTTGTTACGAGTAGTTCTCGACCTAGAGCTCCGCTCACCGGCCATGGCAACGACGGACAAAGAAGAAGCACTTATGAGGAGGAAAGGTAGAGTGATTTTCGGTTAGGTAGTTCCCCTTTTTATAACCTAAGTACTAGCACTAGTATTAATACCTACATAGTGGGAACACGTTCAGGTTTGGTACGTACTACTAGTAGGTGTGAGCAGGCTTTCGAATGTGATGGGAACAAGGTAAAGATTAGTTGATGGTTTTGGTTTCGAGGCCCGAAACGGCTCCCGATGAGTTTAGCGGAACATAAATTTCAAGTACTACACTGCTCAAATGCGTAAATATTGAGTATGTTACTGTCAAAGATTGGCACAAAATACGAAGGAGACCAATGGAAGTACTACTAGCAACCCACGATTTAACTACTCGCATGCGTGCAGTGGAGTAATAATGTCTCTCTTCCGCCCTCACGTCCACTCAATTTGCATGCGCTGTATTAATCGACCATCAATGAAGTGAACGACTTTACACGCGTCAAACTATCACATGGGGTGGATCTTGGTACAAAATTGCGTCCGCCCGTGTACCCGCGTGTGCGTGCGAGGAATGAGTGCGTGCATGGCGTGCGTGCACATCTTAAACCGTGCATGTACCGCCAGTATGGCTCAGGGAGGACGAGTACATTCTTCTGGAACCATCAGCATGTCACTGCGATCAATCCACGCAAGGAGGTCGCGACAACGCCTACACATGTGCCACATGGCTTCATGAACCGTAATAGAGACACTGTGTAGCGTGCCATTGGTATTCTAGTTTACGTGTTTTGCACAAACTCGAAATACTAGTAAGGTACACGTGCATTGCACGCATCAGATTTGGCAACCAAATTATGAATAAATACCACACTATAGAATGTAAGCTCTGAGTCATATGTGCCTGATGTAGCCCTTCGTTTAATTCTTATAGTTCATCTCATTCAAAATCAATTAGTTTTTATAAAAAAGCTAAGAACGCGGGAATAGGAAAAACATGGGATTATAGTGGAATGTCGTCTTGAATCCTCTGAGGATTGTACGAGTGTTTGATTGTGCATAGAAAAAACGCAGAATTCTTTCAAAGAGGTTTGAGTGGATGTGATGTTTCCTATGAAATCTAGTGCAAATGAATTATATGAAAAAATTCCTATGGTTTACAATCCTACGAATCAAACAACCAAGATAGGAAAAATTCCTGATGATTAGAATCCTCCAAAATTCCTTTGAGAATCCTTTGAATCAAAGAAGCCCTTAATATATTTTATGATTCATGGAATTGTGCGTTGTAAACCATAAAGTAAAAAAAAATAATGGCAATTCAACTAGAATTTTTTTGGGCAGTTATGATACGGAAGAATCTAGAACAAAAGAGAACCACTGTTGTTTTGAGGTTTGTGCATTATGCTTAAGTTCAACCATGGAGTCTGCTAGATTGGACATGTGACAAAATCCGGTGGGTGGGCTAGAAGATGGTGCGAGGGGCCGAGTGGAGGGAGACTATGAAGGAATGCACAAGTGGAGATCGATATTTAGAGAGAGGGCGAATCGTCATTGATGCGCAAGTGCGTGAGCCATGAAAAATAAATGAGCTAGGGGGCCAAGCATTGCTAATCCTTTATGAGGAGGGTCAATTCCTGAACTTAAACCATTTTTAGCAGCAATTGTCTAATGATCACATTCATATTAGCCTTGATATATAGTGATGTTAGGGGGGGGAGGGGGGCAGGGCCCTTACTGCCCCCTGTCTTCGCCATTGTGCACGCGTCTGAGAGATAAATAGGAAGGCATGGATGATGAGAGGGGGACGTTGGATACATAATTAATGTGGGTGTATTAGCTATATAGGTTAATCCTATATAGAGATATATAGATTGATCGATGTGGACGTGGGAAGAGGGTGAGACCTCACTGGATATATCGATTGATCGATTTGTGTGGAAAACTATGAAAGACCTAGCTATATACACACACATACATAGAGGAACATCGATCGTTGCGCATGCACGCGTGAGAGATAAAGAATGCCCGATATGATGGATTGGGGGAAGTGTGTTGGTGTGTGCCTTCAGGGGAGACCGACCTGAAGAAAAAGTATGCATGCGTGCGATGGATAATGCCGACTGGTAGTGTGTGTGCATGCATGCACGAGAGAAAGTTAGTGGTACAATTATAAAGAGAAGACTACTGTGTGGGTGTAAAAGAATAGCGGAATATGTGAGGTCACAATAAATGTAAAGTTGAATTCAAATATTTGAATAAGAGATCTTGATGTTTGAAACCCATGCATGCATGAATATAACGGAGATCTGCGCGGTGTGGTTTGGAAACGAGCATTTTGTAATGTATACACACTGAACAAGGTCAAACTGATTTGAATTTGAGATACCGAAGGCAGACATCATTTGGCCACGTCGCATCTGTGCGTGGGCACACTATTCTAATTGGAGATGATGGGCGACTTTTGCATCACATATCTATATCTATACCCCTATATATATATTATATTTTTTATATTGTGTGCGGGTAACTTTAACTTTGAAAGATGGTCGTTGGATGAGGCGAATCCGATGGTCCAAAGATGGCAAATTTGAGCACTACTGGCCATTGGATATCATCTAGATTCCACCGGATTTCGCCACATGTATAATCTAGAAGACTCCATGGTCAAACTTAAGCATAATGCACAAACATCAAAACACAAGCACTTCTTATTTGTTCTAGAATCTTCCGTATCAGAATTGCCCAAATGTTTTTCTACATGATTTCCCATTATTTGTTTTTACTTTATGTCTTACGACGCACAATTCCATGAATCTTAAAATAGATTAGCTTTCTTATAAAAACTAGATGATTTTGAATGAAATGAACTATAAGAATTAAACGAACATCTACATCATGCATATATGACTCAAAGCTTGCATGCTATAATGTGGTATTTATTCATAATTTGGTTGCCAAATCTCATGCGTGCAATGCACGTGTACCTTACTCTAGTCTAAATGGTGTTTGTGTGTGTGTTGTGCATGTTGAGGTGCAAATTGTCTTTTTTTTGGGTACACGTTAAGCTTGTTCTTCTGAAATTTCAAGCCACGCCTTGTTATGCCGAAAATTCAAGCTAGCGTCTCTGTCTATCGTGCTACGAAACTCCCGCCTCTTCAACCCGCGCCTTGTTAGCCCGAAATATTTAAGATATATCTTTGTCTCGTTGTGCTCCGACAACTCCCTCCATCTCTACCTGCGCCTTGCTATTCCGAAATTACAACGCACATGAAAACTCCCACCTCCTGTGAAATCTCGACACCTTGAAATGCCCGTAGTACCCTGAACCGAAAGAACCGCCTCAAATTGGTGGGGTACTTTCGTAACTTACCCACATTTCGGACAAGCGCGTCTAAAGCCATGGTTCCCCACCGCCATCCCATCCGCCCACCCATTCAGACACCGAGGCCGCGAAAACCCGCGAAAACCCCACACCCTGCTCCATCCGCCACCCAGCCGGAGCCTCTTCCCAGACGATGTCGTCCACAGCAACACCTCGGCGTCCCTCATCCACCGTACCGGATGAGGATCCGTCGTCGATCTCATCGTCCCGCCGGTTCAGCCACCCCATCCTCCACCTCCAAGGAGCTGCCCCGACGTTCCCCTCGTCTTTCGCGCCACCTCCATTCCCACACCGCCGTCTTCACCTGCACCACCGGAAGAGCATCATCATCACCGTTTCCTCGGATGAAGCTGCGGCCTAATCGGCGCCACCAAAGAGGTTGTACGCTAATCGCCGCATTTTCTTCTTGATTCGATCTCACGCTGCTGCTGGCGCTCGGTCCTGAGCCGACACGGCGCGGCTCCATCCACGGCGGCGTCGCCTGCCACTTCCTCCACGACGTCGCTCCCTCGACAGCGACGTCCACATCGAGGAGAGCTGCTGCTTTAGCTCTCGCCAAGGCGCTGCTGCTCTGCTCTTGCTCTCGGTCCCTTGCCTGGTCTGCTCTTGCTATTGCTCTTGCTCGCGCTGCTGCTCTCGCTCTTGCTCTTGCTTGCGATGCTGCTCCGATTTAGCTACACTTTAGTCGACTGAATCAACTTTTGGGTCAGTCAATTTTCAGGTGGTGGGGGGGGGGGGGGCTCGCCGGGGTGAAGGAAGAACCAGCCGCAGCGGGGCGGGGGGCTTGCCGGAGAGATACCCCACTCTCTATCTTAAGGTTCAGGATGGGGGCGGTGGTTGCCGGCGGTGGCGTGGGGATCGCCGGAGAAAAAGCTCGGCACGGGGTGGCCTAGAGGGATGGTTGGGGCGGCGGCGGACCGGCGGTGGGGAGTGTTTTCGGGGCGGGCGGGGCGGTGCACCGCCGGCCGCGGGCGGCGGGGGGCTGCTGTTTGGCCGGCTCAGGGGGGTGGAGGTTGAAGATGAACCGCAGGCCCTTGATTTCGTATCCAACGGCTGCAAAATCGACTGACCGAGAGATGAAAAAGTCAGTCGACCGACGTGTAGCCTCACCTTGCTAGTGCGTTCGGTTTACAAAGAAAATTCAGTTTCGACAGCAAAATTCAGTTTCGACAATTAAGTTCAGTTTCGACAGTTAAGTTCAGAGATGAGCGGCTGATGTATTTTACATCTAGCACTTTGTGGTTATGTATTTTACGTCATGTATTGGAGATGCTATTAGAATTCCACTCAGGTTAACGTTGTTCGTTGTCTCTCTTGTCTGCTTCAGCCTCGGCGTCGTACAACTCATCGGAGCTGCTCCAACGACGAAACCCTCCATCACAATGAGCAGTACCTCGGGCTCCATCTCCAGGGCGCCTAAGATCTTCTTCCCCTCCTCCGACAAAGCAAAGTCGGGAGCATCCTCACCGGCCAACCCAATCATGCTGAGATCGACATGGCTTCACCAAAGAGGTTGTACACTTGTTGCATCTCTTCTTTACTCTACATGTTATATATATTGTCCACTTAGCACTCGTAGTAACCGGAACTACGATTATTTTATCCTACTATATGACAAGCAGTGAGGTACCGGGCAACTTAGCTATCCGTGATGGACTCTCTTGAACGCCATCATTATTTATCTCTGCAGCGTTTCTTTGTGCATTTGTCGATGGGCACAGGAGTTGTGCTAGTATGGTAGTGGCCTGGGTCCAAAGTAATAGAAGTAGCACAAAAACATTTTTTAGTGTAGGATTTTCCTTGCTCAAGCCTGCCTACTAGAATCGCCAGTGCTTGAAAGGAAAAGTGAATGAAAAACATTGGAATTGGAAAGTTTCCTATGGTACTACTTTTCATGAATTTGGTGCAAAGGAATGGAGCAAAGGAAAACTGTAGGATTTGTTCCTTTAGTGTCTCCTTGAAAGAAAAACCGTAGGAATTCTAATTTCCACTTCTCCTTCTTTTCATATTCCTATTCATCAAGCACAAGACTAAGAGATAGTAGCATAATAGCATTATAACCGTACATTTTCTTGTGGTTTGACTTAATCTCACCATGCTTTTTGCATCATGTGATCTTCCAATTGTTGTGAATCAAACACCCAGTTGGCAGAAATCCTGTGTTTTTAAATTCTCTGTTTTGCACGTGCATTCCTATCCTAATCCTATCTATTTCCTATCCCTGCATTGTTAGAATCCTCAAATACAAACAAGCCCTTAATTACTTCCGTTCTGAGATATGTGTCAAAGAAAACCTTGTGTGGTTTGTCCTGCTTCCTGCAAGGCGCTGTGTTCCACCCAGCTCAGCTGCTCCAATGACGGAAGGGTTCACCACAGCGAGGATCCGCTCTCCAGACTGCCTTTCGCCGCCTCAGATCTTCTTCTTCCCGCCGGCCGCCACGACAACCGTGCATTACCATCATCAATCGAGCAGATGACCTTGAGGACTACATGGGTCCGCAAGAGAGGTCGCACTCTTCCGTGTTCGCTTACGTTATGCGCCGCTTAATATGATGACATGCTACATTATCGTCGTGTTCACCTATTAGACACAAGTCGGTTCCAAACTAATGCTTTGAAACTTGAGTTTTTAAATGGTTGTGGGGTACATATTGGGGCAGCAATCGGTACTATCATCTACTATCTGGTTAATCTCCGGTGTCTACTATGAGTTTCATGTTGGGTGCAAACAAACATTAAAGGAACCATTATCTGTATTTTTTAACTAAAGCTATTATCTGCGTGCTATCATTGGTTTTGGGTCTTTCCACAGTTTGCTACCATCACTCTGGATTTGTGCATGCACTCCTTACATAATCTCACTATATTTTATTCCTATGCATGCCAGTTATTGTACACAATGGAACTGATCATGTAGAGCAAAAGAGACGAGCCTTGCATGCCAATAAAATTTCATGCAGACGTCGTTCCATGGTGGGCGCAAAGGCAGCCCCCCTCCACCCATTTCGGATCGTAATCAAGAGGAAGATAACTGTTATGAGGGGGATTGAATGAGAAGACCACTCCTATTTACCCCATGAGGTCTTCGCTCTAACTTGGCATCTTGATGTTGGTAATATCATGCATATGGTGCCTTGCATTGCTTCTTGTATACATTAAAGATGTCATCTCGCTTAGTTTAGACATGCTTTGTGTCAATGCCATCTGTTTAGTTTCTTTATCGTATATATGAATCATGCAATGCCATCTTGTCTAGCCAGGCATCATATATGTGAATTTTGCAATGCAACCCTGGTTAGCCAGTCATCTTATATGTGAATTATATCATGCCATCATTTTTTATTACGTGTTAAATTTGTCAACAATTTTAGTACATTCAATTACTCTTCACAATGCATCGACCATTTGGCACGATCATGGAAAAATCTGGAGTGTAAACAAGGTCTTGAGCAGACAATGCTATCGTGAAGCTCATGTCTTCTTTGGTTACCGATAGCTCCTCGTGAGGAGGATTCGAGAGATAGATGACAGTCATATCCCCGCCGAGGTGCATGCCCTAACTTGGCAGGGTTATGTTGCTCATATCGTGCGTATGGTATCTTGCATTGCTATGTCATTTGCTTAGTTTAGACATGCTTTGTGTGAATGCCACCTGTTTAGTGTCTAATTACCATATATGTGAATTATGCAATGCCATCTTGTTGCAAGACATTATATATGTGAATTATGCAATGTTATCTTGTTGCAAGGCATTATGTATGTGAATTATGCAATGTCATGCTGTTTAGGCAAGCGTCATATATGTGAATTATATCATGCCGTCCTTTTTTGTATTTCTCATTGCTTTTGTCGACAATGTTTGTATATTCAACTGCTATTCCTGTGCATCAGCCATTTGAATTGGTGATGGAGAAATCTGGAGTGAAAACAAGGTCTTCAGAGCAGATAATGCTACCTTTGAGCGAGATATCTTGCTCGTTCTGAATAGCTCTTGAGAGGAGGATTCAGAGGCAGATGGCGATCCTATTATCCCCGAGGTGTATGCTCAAACTTGGCAGGGTTATATTACTCATATAATGCATATGTTGTATTGCAATGCTTAGTTTTTAC
Organism: Aegilops bicornis; assembly: GCA_021605145.1. Classification (NCBI taxonomy): domain Eukaryota; kingdom Viridiplantae; phylum Streptophyta; class Magnoliopsida; order Poales; family Poaceae; genus Aegilops; species Aegilops bicornis. Next base: position 376,043,627 of record CM038675.1, on the reverse strand, counting down.
ATCATATACACAATATTGAATGCCATATCCTTAGTTGACACATCATATATCCGATTGCCCTCTGCTCACTTCCTTAGTATATAAATCATATATTTGAATTATGTCATGCTATGATGTTTACATAGACAGCGTGTATCTGAATTATGGCATGCCAACCCATTTTCTAAAGACATAATATAGTTATATCATCTCATCCTGTTTACATAGTCATCATATTTAAATTATGTCATTCTATCTGTGAATTATATCATGCCATCATGTTTTACCGTAAATGGCATGTTTGTGATTTATGGCATGCCAACCACTTTAATAGACACATCGTATAGTTATATCATGTCATCCTGTTTACATAGTCATCATGTTTTGAAGTCTGTCATTCTATCCTGTTTAGTTAGCCATCATACATGTGAAATTGTGTCATGCTATCCTGTTTAATTAGCCATCATATATGTGAAATTATGTCCTGCTATTACATTTGCTTAGACAACATAAATGTGAATTAATTCATGCCCTGTTTTCTTCGCTACTATCCATTACACCTGTCTATCTTACAATGTACGTACATTCAATTACTTTTCTTGTTTATCACCCATTTCAATTGGAGGGTGTGATGGCAGTATCTGTGGGAGTAAAAACATGGTCTTCAGAAAAGGTCGTGCTACACCGTCGATGCAGATAGAACCACGGTTGTACTTGCCCAAGAACCAGCCCCACCACACATAACCCACACTCATGCAGATTGTACCCCTACCCAGATTGAATGAACCAGCTACACCCCTTCTAACCCCAACCCCAGCAGATAGACACCTGGTTCCGTTGACACTGCACCGTCTCCACCATAGAGCACCCAAACATGAGCGATTAGTAAGGCAACTGCAGTGCCCAAATCAGGAGGGCCACCACTCTGAACCCAAGTCAACGCTTAAAAGCGTAAGAAGAATTGTTCTCGTGTCAGGTTCCGTAGCTATGGTTCATACTACTTTGCTCTTGCATCACTGTATTTACTGATACCAACTAATTTTAAATTTGAAGGATGCAATTGAAACTCCAATGGCGTAACAGGTATGTTTTAAACCTGTTTCTTTAACGTGTTTGGCTGTTTGCTGTTGTAACTTGCTCTATGTTGATTTCAGTTTCAATTGAATAAACAGTTATGTTCTCATGCCATGCACAATACAAGTGTTGTTATTTACGTGTAGTTTCCCACACTTATATTACATCTATCTATGCTTTGTCTTAAATAGATATGATTCGAACTGTATCTATCTTGATTTGGCAACATAAACTAGAATGATATAGACCATACAGTGACCATACTACATAGATATATGTTTGTTTCATGTTGTTATCCTGTCCACCTTACTACTGAACTGGTAAACTTGAGATGTGTTTGTTTGTTTCTCTTTTAGAACGCGGATAAAATATTGGAGAAGAGTACCCTGTTATGCAATGGTAAAAGAAGTAATGCAGATAAGGTTCAAGATAGTGAGACATCCCTGTTGGTCTCCAAGAAAGCTGATAAAAACTATATTGAAGACACTGAGACAACCCCAAAGTCCTGTCTTGATGTAGTGTTCGATTCGGCTACCTACTTCTTTGGCACCAGCTCTTGAACTCGGTGCACAGAATGATTCGGCTTCTTGTGTCTCAACTCCAAGTTGAAAGACATCGATCGGATGTTATCTGACAGGAAGTCAAGGGCTGAGAAGTCCTGCAGAAATTCAAATGCATACTTTTTGGTGCAACAATAAGTTTGGAGGACTTAAGCGCCAAACAAGAGAAAGTTAATAAGCTTGCTAAGCATATTGCCAGCATTATGGGTACCCAGGATATTGTTTCTTGAGCTCTGCTGAAGTGGTTTCAGTTCTGGACTTGTTTTGCTGCGGCATTTATATGTTGTTGTGTTCCCTATATTTGCAGTGGTGGCGAACTTTGATGCCAAGTGGATGTAATATGTGTAATAGCCGTGATAGCCTAGTGTAAGTTGCTTGCTTATTTATTTCCTTGTTGTCTTGTTTATTTGTTTGCTTGTAGTCAGTGTAGTTCTTTTTCTACGGTTTGCTAGTGGCTGCAATAACCTATTTTTTAAAACTAGGCCACAATAACCATGGGCTAATATTTACTGTAGTGACACTGGGCCTTCTACGGGCCATAGAAACTATGGGCCTTTGTAACACCCCGGATGTAACTTTCCATATTTGTAACTCCAACTCTTGCCATTTTCGGCATTGTGATATGATATTCCCTCCGTGGTTGGGTTTTGTCTTTCATTTTGCATTTTGTTCATGTCATGCACCTCATATCATGTCATCATGTGCATCTCATTTGCATACGTGTTCGTCTCATGCATCCGAGCATTTTCCTCGTTGTCCGTTTTGCAATCCGGCACTCCTATGTCCCCCGGCGTCCCCTTTTACATTTTTTCCGTGAGCGGGTACTAAACTTTCTCGGAATGGACCGAGGCTTGCCAAGTGGCCTTGGTACACCACCGTAGACCACTGTCAAGTTTCGAGTCATTTGGAGCTCGTTTGATACTCCAACAGTTAACCGCATAACCAAGAAAAGGCCTCTTTTGGGTTGCAGCCCAAAACCCCTCCAAAACAGCCCAATAACCCATCTAAGTCACTTCCATGCTCTCCGTCGTCGGGATCACGATCGTGTGGTAAAACTACACACCTCATTTGGAGCTTCCTAGCTCCTTCTACCTATAAAACACCCTCCCCGAAATCTCGGGTCATTTCCACCCTAACCCTAGCCCGCTCCTCTCGCGCGCCACGGACACGTCGCCCAGGCCGGACACGTCCCGCCGCGCCGGCCGAATCGGGAGCCGCCACGTGGGCGTGCCCCGCCGCCCGCCAGCCCGGGCCCAAAGTGAGCCCTCCGGCCACACGGGCCGCAGACGCGCCCGCCTTAGCCCGCCCGCGCCCGACCGCCCGAGCACCGCCGCCCGGCGAGATCGCGGCCTCCGCCGCCTCGTCCTCGGCCCCGCCGCCGTGGCGCCTCCGCCCGTCACGGGCCGTCGCCCCAGCTTCGGCCATCGCCCGGCCTCCCTCGGCGGCCCGTCCTCCTTGACCCTCTTTACCTCCGGCCGTCTTCCCCTGTTCAGCGACCTCGATCTGGATCTCAGATCCAAAATCGCCACGGTTGACTTTCTTCTTTCCCCGAAATCCACCGTCATTTTTCTGTCAGTAAATTGTTGCATGTTCATCGCATCATAACTCTGTACCCGTGGCTCCGTTTGGAGCGTATAGCATATCGAATTGTTCACCTCGAAGAGTACATCATTGCATCTCATTGCATCATTTTCATTTGAGCTCATCTTGATTCCCTAAATGCTGGTAGAAGAGGGCTATGTGATGTTAGTTTCAGATTCTTATCGGAACATGCACTTTTGTCATTTTTGCCATGATTGATGTGTGCACCCTATGAACTTGAGTCCTACATGTGTTTTGTAATATGCCATGCCATCTTTACAGGGGTGTATGCCATGTATTTTTGTGATCTCTGTGGTGACTAGCACAAGCATGCAAACTAGGCTTCATGATGTTGCTGATTTCAGCCCCTGTTTTGCTGATATTTTTATGCCATGTAAACTTGATGCTACCGAGAGATCCATGCATATTTTGAGATACTTCAGTAAGGATGTTTTGAAAATACGGTTATTCTCTATCCATCCATGCCCTTGGTTGCAATTATGGAGTGCCATAGCTTTAGTCAATCGAGCTCTACTTTTGCTATAAAATGTTTCCTGGCAGATTGTTTACATGTTATTCAATTTTGCCAAGGTTGTTGTAGTTGATCCGTGTATGCTATGATGTTGTTCTTGCCATGTGTAGCTTCTATGTCATGTCTTATTGATGTATGTATGCTTAGATTATCATGAAATGCTCTGTAGTGAGTGCATCGAGCTCGCGAAGATGCCTACATAATTCTGTCAATGTCATGCCCTGTTTGCTGAATCTGTTAACGAAATTTGCTATATTGACATGGGTGCTATTACATTTTTTGATCCCTTTTGGCTCTTGGTCAGTAAGGGACTTTTGTTTTATGCTTTGAGTTAATTCATGCCATGCCTTGTTTTGCTATTATAAGTTCCTGTAGCATGTTGTTTGCTTGCTCTGAACATTGCTTCCTGATGCTGATTCTGACATGTTCAGTATTTTCACTGTCTGAGGCTGATATATTTTGCACTTTTGCCATGCTTTTTTGGACCTTTTATGGTGTGATTTAGCCGTATCTCAGTGTTAATATTTTGTCAAGCATCTTGAGTAGATCACTGCCATATGCTTTGTTGGTACGTTTGGGTGCAGTAGCTTAATTTCTTGTTGCTTGCTATGTGGCATCGTGCTGTTAATTGCAGATTTGTGCCATTCTTATTTTGCTTGTCATTTGCAAACTGTGCATCCGATTCCGGTGATCTTTATATCGATTTCAACCGAAATCATCTCACCTTTCCAGCGGCATACTTGGTTTGCCAAGTTGATGCCTTGTTCATCAGTTTCCTTAGAGCACGCATACGCATTGCATATCACATCTCGCATATCATGCCATGTATTGCATCATGTTGCTTGTGCATTGCACCGTGATTTATTGTGGTTCCATTGTTTGTGTTCTTTCTTTGGGTAGAGCCGGGAGGCGATGCGTGAACGAGGAACCTGTTGAGAACGCTTACGAGGATCAAGCTTTCGACAACTCTCGAGAACCTTGCGTGCAAGATGACCATACCCTCGAAATCACTTCTATCTTTGCTTGCTAGATGCTCGCTCTTTTGCTATGCCTATGCTACGATGCCTATCACTTGCTTATCATGCCTCCCATATTGCCATGTCAAACCTCTAACCATCCTTTCCCAGCAAACCGTTGATTGGCTATGTTACCGCTTTGCTCAGCTCCTCTTATAGCGTTGCTAGTTGCAGGTGAAGATGAAGTTTGTTCCTTGTTGGAACATGGTTATTTTGGGATATCAAAATATCTCTTATTTTAATTAATGCATATATATACTTGGTAAAGGGTGGAAGGCTCGGCCTTATGCCTGGTGTTTTGTTCCACTCTTGCCACCCTAGTTTCCGTCATACCGGTGTTATGTTCCTTGATTTCGCGTTCCTTACACGGTTGGGTGATTTATGGGACCCCCTTGGCTGTTCGCTTTGAATAAGACTCCTCCAAAGAAGGCCCAACATTGGTTTTATGATTTGCCACCTAAGCCTTTTTCCCCCGGGTTTTTCGCGAGCCCGAGGGTCATCTTTATTTTAGCCCCCGGACGGTGCTCCTTCGAGTGCTGGCTGAACCGAAAGCAACTTCTTGGGGCCACCACGGGAAACTTCGAGGCCTGGTTTTACTCGTAGCTTGACTTATCCGGATGTGCCACGAGAGCGAGATATGTGCAGCTCCTATCGGGATTGTCGGCTGTCAGGCGGCTTTGGCTGGTCTTGTTTTACCATTGTCGAAATGTCTTGTAGTCCGGGATTCCGAGGGCGATCGGGTCTTCCGGTAGAAGGAATATCCTACGTTGACCGTGAGAGCTTATAATGGGCTAAGTTGGGACACCCCTACGAGTGGTATTATCTTTCGAAAGTCGTGCCCGTGTTTATGAGGCAGATGGGAATTTGTTAATGTCCGGTTGTAGAAAACCCGAAGTTGACCTTAATTAAAACACATCAACCGCGTGTGTAACCGTGATGGTCTCTTCTCGGCGGAGTCCGGGAAGTGAACACGGTGTTGGAGTTATGTTTGACGTAAGTAGTTTCAGGATCACTTCTTGATCGCTACTAGCTTCACGACCGTGCCTTGCTTCTCTTCTCGCTCTCTTTTGCGAATGTAGCCACCATATATGCTAGTCGCTTCCTGCAGCTCCACCTCACAACTCTGTCCTTCCTATAAGCTTAAATAGTCTTGATCTCGCGGGTGTGAGATTGCTGAGTCCCCGTGACTCATGATTCTACCAAAACAGATTGCGGTGTCGAAGCGATGCGGTCACGGTGGCATAACCGAGCTCAAGTGGGAGTTCGACGAGGAACGTGGTCGTTACTATGTGTCTTTCCCGATGATCATGAGTGGAGCTCAGTTGGGACGATCGGGATCCGTGTAGCATTTGGGGTAGTCTTCTTTTATTTTGGTTCCGTAGTCGGACCTTGAGTGTAATCTGGATGATGGATGTTTATTTATGCATTGTGTGAAGTGGCGACTGTAAGCCAACTATGTATCTATTTCCCTTATGTATTACATGGGTTGTGTGAAGATTACCTCACTTGCGACATTGCTTTCAATGCAGTTATGCCTCTAAGTCGTGCTCCGACACGTGGGAGATATAGCCGCATCGAGGGCGTTACAGCCTTCTACGGGTCGTATAAACAGTGGGCCTTCTACGGGTCGTATCATCAATGGGCCTTCTACGGGCCGTATCATAAATGGGCCTTATACGGGCTGTATCATCAATGGGCATTATACGGGCCGTATGATCGATTGGCCAAACATGGCCGAACAGACCGCATTCTGGCCGTAAACGGGCTAGAGTTAGAATCGTTCGTTCATGGGCCGACCATAACGTGCCATCGTTAATAGGTCGTATTCGATGACGCTATGAAAACGGCCCAACGTATTAACGGACCACAAACGGGCCGACTGTAACCACGGGCTGAATTTGGCCCACAAGCAGAAAATGACAGTAACGGGCCATAAGTAAACGAATTTCGGAAATGAGCCCAAGAATAAATGGGCTCAAGAAGGCCGGAAGATAACATGGGCTGGAAGCCCAGCGGTATAACGGGCCGTTAATGGGTATAAAGTGATACCTTTGTTCATCACGGGCCAGTTTCACCACGGGCCGTTAATGGGTGTAATGTGATACATTGTTCATTACGGGCCAGTTTCACCACGGGCCGTTAATAGGCCAAGAGTTACATAGGGCCTCATATGGGCCGAAAGACGTCATGGGCCATACAAGGGCCAGAAGTGAAAATATGGTGGAATCATATTGGATGGCCCAGATGACGCTACTGGGCCTAATTCTGATAGGGCATAACGGGCCTTGGGTTAGCGGGCCGTAAATGGGCTATATTCGAACAAGCCGTTAACATGCTTTCGATGGGCCGGCCCGCCAGCTTTTGACCAAGTCAAACGGGCCGCCTTTACACAGGAATGGGCCTCTGTTGGGTCGTGCCACGTGTCGACGTATCATAGGCGCCTATCTGACCCAATCGACGTGACACGTGTTTTGTCCGCCAATAAGAATTTTACACGTGGAAATTTCCCATTGGTCGGGGCTGTTAACGGGTTATCGGATCCAAAACCCAACCCGATAGCTTAACGGCGTTCCGTTACGGTGGATGCCACGTGTCGGTCACCCTTGACGAAAGAACTTCTGTGACGCGTGATTTATCGTCATGGAAGTGGACACTTCCGTGATGATAATTTTGGTAATGTCATGGAACACCTGCGACAAAGACATGTATGACTTTCTTGATTCTGTCATAAATTTGTCATGGATGTACATGCATGACAAAAAAAGCGACCTACTGTGACAAACACGTATCATCACGGAAGTGTATTTTTTTTGTAGTGTAGTAACCCAGTTCCCGTTGACACAACACCGTCTCCACCACAGAGCATCCAAACACGAGCAGTTAGTAAGGCAATTGCAGTGCCCAAAGCACGAGGACCACCACTCCGAACCCCAAGTCAATGCTTAAAGCAGAAGAAGAATTGTTCTTAGGTCATGTTCCGTTGCTATGGTTCATACTACTTTACTCTTGCATCACTGTATTTACTCATTCCAACTAATTTCAAATTTGAAGGATGCAATTGAAACTCCAATGGCGCATAGCAGTATGTTTTAAACCTGTTTCTTTAACGTGTTTGTTGTTGTAACTTGCTCTATGTTGATTTCAGTTTCAATTGAATAAACAGTTATATTCTCATGCCATGCACCTTACAAGTGTTGTTATTGTTGTGTAGTTTCCCACACTTATATTCTGTCTAAGCTGCTTTGTCTTATATAGATATGATTCGAACTGTATCTATCTTGATTTGGCAACATAAACTAGAATTGTCGGAGTAATGGACTACGGGTAGGCAGACCCGAGCCACTGAACCTTTCAAAACATCGGGGCAGACTGCGCCCCTCAAGACCCCAAGACAAAGAGCCGCCTTCAGAGAGTCAGCAACAGAGTCGCCGACTACCCCTCTGGGCCGAGTCCCAGAGGCGGCCTTAAGATAAGCCGACTTTAAGGCGACAACTCGGACAAGCCGACTCCAAGCAGCGACCTCCGGGGCCGAGGCTGGCCATGTGGAGTCGGGCCCGCAACCTCCACCACCTCACGCCTGGGCGACTATGGGGTAAAGCCGCCTCGTGGCCCATCCCCGCCCAGCCCATAAAGGGCAGGTATGGCTACAGAGCGCCGTACCGACGGAGATCTCCGTCCGGCCTTGTTGCCATGCCGGCCTCGACATCAGCAGCCGTGGGGCAGATTCACATACCCACGATGGCTGTCTGCATCACGACCGAAGAAGGTGGGACCCGTCAGTCGGCGGGAGTACCAAGACGGCGAGAGCACCCCAAAGACGGACCCGATGGAGTCGGCCTCCGGAGTCGGCTGGCCCTCCGCGGGATCCGCGCCATTAACTGACAAGACAGGGAATGGCAAGTTGATCGCCCGCCAGCGGCTAAGCACTGTTGCCATAACCCCATGACCAAGCTTCAGCGTCATTAGAAGCACTACATGAATCTGCAGCCGGCAAGACCCGCCCATAGCCGGACAAGGGCTGTCGGCCCCATGCTGGGCCGTCGGCGGGGCCCACTAGTCGGCGGGCCCCAGGAGTCGGCGGAGAAGACGGCGACTTAGAGACTGACGGCTTGGACCCACACCCAACCGGATTACCGTTGTACCCCCGGGGGGTAGGCCTATATAAACCCCCCGGGGCACCCATGCAAAGGGTTGGAAGCTAGTAGTTTTAGACACACACATAGAGGAAGAGAAGAGCAAGCCGTGCCCTTCTCCTTCCTCACCCCGAACAGCTCAAGGAACCTCTTGTACCCACTTTGCCATAGTGATCATGCGAGAGACCCCTTGAGCAGCGGTAGGGGTGTTATCTCCTCGGAGAGCCACAGGTTGGGTAAGATTCACCGGCGTGCATGTCTTCGCCTCATCCTGCTTTCTCTGTGCACCGGCGACGTTCTACTCGCCCCTCCATGATAAGCCATCCTTTGGCATATGTCGCACCCAACCCCGACATTTGGCGCCCACCGTGGGGCTCAGTGCACCGTCGTCCAGGAGACACCTTTCTGGGCGGAACTCTCTTCCTCCTGGCGGCGCAGCCAGCCGGCACGCCAGATGGAGTTTGCGCCGACCAGCCTTTGCATGTCGCCGAGGTTGCCTGCGCGGCGAGTTGCCTCGCCGAACTTGTCGGCGAGGTTCGCCTCTCCGACGAGCCTGCGTCCGACGCAGGCACGGGCGGCCCCGAAAGCTTCCTCGCGGGCCTGCCGCCGACCTGAGTCCGTAGGCTCCACCGACCCGATGCTGGTCGACTCCGACACCGCGTCGCTCGACGCATTACCCACCAACGTGGTGATCTACGACGAGCCTCTCCCTCGCGCGGAAAGCGGCGGGAGCACCGTCACAGAAGTACTCGTCATCATTCACGGCGAGCCCTCCGGCGGGGGGGCTCGTGACCCTCTCGACGCTATTCTGCAAGACCTGACCACCTCCATTCGGGAGGACGCCGATGCCGAAACGATGGAGGCACGCCGCCTTCAGCTCCTCGTAGGCGCACAGAAGCTGGCAAGCATGAGGCGGCAGCCGGAAGCCTATCGGTATGAAATGGATCGCGGCGTAGGCGGCTTCGCCGGCTCGGCCCGGGCCTAACCGCCCTAAACGCAGTCCGGCATGCTGGCGACCCTCGCCCGATCTGTTTGGGGCGGTCGCCTGCTATGCATACGCTGCGAGAACATTCGCGCTGCTCAGCGGCGGATGAGCTGGATAACCGAGGGCAAGGAGCGCCGCTGATGACGGAGCGAGTCCAGAGCCTCCTCACGCGCCGTCGCGCAAGACGAAGCCGGGCTGCCGCACGGAGGCGCCACGATGACAACACGGCGACTTGCCTCTCGCCGAGATCAAAGCGCGACATCTCGGACGCCCGGTGGCGGCGTCCGCGGAACAAAGAACCGAGATCCGGCTATCAGCCATAGCGGACTCACATCTCCATTGAGCGCGACGAAGACGGCCGCCCAAAAGGCGGTGGAGCGGCGGGGCGACTATCGGCCTCCTCCTCCCCCGCAAAAGAAAGGCGAAGTCTCCGCCACCTGCCGAAGCATCCGACTCTCGGCGACCGCTTAGCCGCCGAGAGGAGTCGAGAACGACGCCCGCCACCGGATCAGCGACTCCACCGATCTCGGGCGCTAGAAGAAGAAGACGACTTGGGCCTGCCCTGTTTGGGACCTCAGATCCAGACGAGCCCTTCCCGAGGATTCACACTCCCCCGAGACACACCCAAATACACCGGCTCCGTGAAGCCAGAGGACTGGCTGGTGGACTACTCCACGGCCGTCAGCATAGCGAATGGCAACAAGCGCGTTGTCGTAAGGTATGTTCCCCTCATGCTCCAGGGCACGGCCCGGACATGGTTGAACAGCTTGAAGCCCCGCAGCATCAACGGCTGGGTTGACTTCACCGAGGCCTTTGTCCGCAACTTCACGAGCACATACAAGCAACCTCCCAAGCCTCGTCAGCTGTCCTTGTGCGTACAAGGCCCCAACGAGTCCACTCGTGACTACCTCACGCGCTGGGGCGAGCTCCGGAACTCCTGCGAAGGAGTGCACGAGGTACAAGCAATCGAGTACTTCACCGCCGGGTGCAGAGAAGGCACCCTCCTCAAGCACAAGCTCCTTTGCGACGAGCCGGAGACCCTCGACGAGCTGCTGGTCATAGCAGACAAGTACGCCACTGCCGACTCCTCCATGAAGTCGGAGATCAAAGTCAGTGCGACTAGCAAAGTAGCTCCTCATGCTCCCAGAACTCCGGCTGGCGACGCCCGATCGGCGGCAACAACGAGAATGATCATAAGCGCAAGGCCCGCAGCCGGCTTCCAATAGCGGCGGTGGCGTGATCGAGGACCAGCAGCCCGGAGGGCAGCCTCCTCGCCAAGCGGCGAAAGGCGGCAAGTCCAACTGGTTGCCGCCTTCTCTTCTGGCAGACTACGGGCCGGACCACCGCAAGTTCCACAGCGGTGGCCGTCGAATCACACCACCCGGAAGTGCAACTGGCTCACCAGGATCGCCAAGGGAGACGGCCTTGCCCCTCCTCCGCCTGCCCGGCCGCCGCCTCCACCACCACCCGGCCAATTTACCGTCCGGCCAACAAAGGCAAAGACAAGACGATTACCGGAAGAGCACGGCGCCTATGTCGTGTTTACAGCGTGGTGATGATCGGCCAGAAAGCGCGGCAGCAAAGAAGAAGAAGTGAATGCAGTAGCATCAGATGTCCCAGAATTCATGCACTGGTCCGAGAAGCCCATCAGCTAGAGCCGCGCTGATCAACCATAGGTGATGCCGAATCCGGGCTCCTACGCCCTGGTCTTGGGAGCCACCCTTGCCACGGATAGGCGGGCCGCTCGCTTCTCGCGAGTACTGATAGACGGAGGTAGCAGCATCAACATCCTGTACAAGGATACGATGGAGAAGCTAGGAATTAAGCAAAGGCAGCTTCAGCATAGTCGGACTGTGTTCCACGGAATTGTACACAGCCTTTCTGCTCACCGATTGGCAAGATTCGATAGACGTCCTCTTTGGGGACAAGGATCACTTTCACGAGAGCCGATGCGGTTCGAAGTGGTGGACCTCGAGCCCCTACCATGCCTTGCTTGGCCGACCTGCTTTGGCCAAGTTCATGGCGATCCCCACTACGCCTACCTCAAGATGAAGATGCCGAGTTCCAAGGGGATTCGACCGTAGCTGGCGACTACAGAAGTCGTCCGCTCACAGGTGCTGAAGCAACGGCTAGCCGAGTCTCACGGTGATCGCGGTGAGAAGCGGCTCTGGATCGGATCGTGGCGATGGCGACAAGCAGCCGGAGATATCGTCCGACCCCAAGCGATCGAAGGCGAGGGCTCGTTCAAGCCGGCCAAAGAGACCAAGAGGATACCCTTGGACCGGAGCACCCAGAGAAATACGCTGTCATAGGTGCAAACCTCGACGGCAAATAGGAAGGCGAGCTCGTCGATTTCCTCCGTGAGAATCGGGACATCTTCGCATGGTCCCCAAAGACATGCCGGTGTACCGACGGATTTCGCCGAGCACAAGTTACATGTCCGACCTGATGTGAAGCCCGTCGGGCAGCCCTTGCGCCACTGTCGGAAGAAAAAGAAGAGTTGTTGGAGAAGAGATAGCCCGGCTCCTCGCGGCGGTTTCATCATGGAAATTTTCTTTCCAGAATGGTTGGCGAACCCGGTCTTGGTACTAAAGAAGAACAAGCAGTGGCAGATGTGTATTGATTACACAAGCCTCAACAAAGCCTGCCCCAAGGACCCGTTCGCTCTACCAAGAATTGATCAGGTGATAGACTCCACAGCCGGATGCGAGCTGTTGAGCTTCTTAGATGCATATTCAGGATATCATCAGATCAAGCTGAACCCGGCAGACAGATTGAAGACCGCCTTCATCACGCCATTTGGAGCCATACGCTGCACGACCATGACGTTCGGGCTTAAGGAACGCGGCGCCACCTTTCAGCGTTGCATGTAGAAGTGCCTCCTCAAGCAGCTTAGCGAAGCATGCGTTTACGTGGACGACGTGGTGGTGAAGACGGAGAAGCGAGGAACGCTGTTGGAAGACCTCAAAGAGACCTTTGAAAACCTGCGCCGGTTCCAGATCAAGCTCAACCCAGAGAAATGCGTCTTCGGAGTACCAGCCGACCAGCTCCTTGGCTTCCTGGTATCCGAACACGATAGAGTGCAACCCCGTGAAGATCAAGGCGATCGAGAGGATGGAAGTACCCCGCCGACTACTAGATGTGCAGAAGTTCACCGGCTGCTTGGCATCTATCAGCTGATTTATCAGTCGGCTGGGCAAGAAAGCTCTTCCTTTGTACCAGCTTATGAAGAAGACCACCTTCTTCGAATGGAACTCCAAAGCGGATGAAGCTTTTCTCCAGTTGAAGAGAATGCTGACTACTCCCCGATCTTTGGCGGCTCCGACTCCAAAGGAGCCCATGCTCCTGTATATTGCCGCCACCAGCAGGGTAGTCAGCACAGTTATTGTGGTTGAACGCAAGGAGGAAGGCAAGGCGCTACCTGTCCAGAGACCAGTGTATTACCTGAGCGAGGTACTGTCGACCTCCAAGCAGAACTACCCCCACTCCCAGAAGATGTGTTCTGGCGTGCACTTTGCCGCCAAGAAGTTGAAGCCTTACTTTCAAGAGCATCCACTCACCGTGGTTTGCACAGCCCCACTAGCAGAGATCATCGGAAGCCGAGATGCTTCGGGCCGAGTGGCCAAATGGGCCATAGAGTTGGCCCCCTACTCGGGCGTTTACCAGCCCCGCACCGCCAGCACGTCACAAGCACTGGCCGACTTCCTCGTCGATTGGGCGAGACCCGATGTCTGCCGCCCGGCGCCGACTCCACCCATTGGTGGATGCACTTTGATGGCTCCAAGATGCGCACCGGCTTGGGAGCGGCGTGGTCCTCACTTCCCCTAAAGGCGACAAGCTCAAATCTGTAGCTGCAGATCCATTTCGCCGCCTCCAACAACGTCGCCGAATCTGGCACTCATCCCGGCTCCGGCTTGCCAAAAGAGCTTCGGCATTCGCCGGATCCTGTGCTATGGTGACTCGACTTGGTGGTCCAACAGTCATCCGGCGGGGGACGCCAAAGATGCAAATATGGCGAGCTACCGTTTTCGGTACAGCTGACTGAGTGGATATTTTGAGGGATGCGAATTCCTCCATGTACCAAGCGACAACGACCAAGCAGATGCCTTGGCAAGAATCGGTTCCACCCGACGGGCGATACCATCCGGCGTCGCCCTTGGCGCCTTCTCAAGCCATCCGTCAAACCGTCACCAGAGTCGACTCCATTTTGTGCGGCTCCCCAAGAAGGCGGATCCGACTACGAGCCTCGGCAGACGGCACAAGAATCCTTGAAGACGCCCCAAAAAGCGTGGCGATGGGTTGCCGGGGACTTGAACCCGGCCCGGGGGCTGCGGCACCTTTGCAAAGACTCCGATTACTCGGCCGGGGACTGCGCTTAATCGGCAGGGACTTCTTCAACTCAGCAAGCGGCTGCAGACTCCAACCGCCTCCTCCCAGCCCGGCCGCCCTCGTCCCAAGTAGCGATCTTGGCAGGTGAAGAAATAGCAGCACCCTCATGGGCCCAGCCCATCCTCAAGTTTTTAGTAAGCGGAGAGCTACCAATCGATGAAACCTTGGCTCGGCAAGTGCAACGCCGAGCGGCAGCCTACACTATAGTCAATAGAGGGCTGGTCAGCGGTAGCGTCACCGGTGTCTACCAGCTGCGTCGAATCGAGCAAGGCCAGCCAATCCTTGAAGACATCCATCGGGCGAAATGCGGCCATCATGCAGCCTCCAGAGCACTCGCCGCCAAAGCCTTCCGACACGGTTTCTTCCGCCGACCGCCCTAGAAGAAGCCAAGGAATTAGTTCAAAATGCAAGGGGTGCCAGTGTTCTGCTCCAAGCCGCTTCACCCGGCTTCGGCGCTCAAGACTATCCCCATCGCCCGCCCTTTGTCATGCGGGGCCTGGACATGGTGGGACCATTCAAGACGGCACGAGGTGGCTTAACTCACCTACTTGTCGCGGTGGACAAGTTCACCAAGTGGATAGAAGCAAAACCCATCAAGAAGTTGAATGGTCCTACGGCAGTGACTTTCATCACCGACATCACGACTCGGTACGGCATACCACACAGCATCATCACCGACAACGGCACAAATTTCGCCAAGGGCGCTCGGCCCGTTCTGGCGACGCAGGGCATCTCGATCGGACTTAGCGTCCGTTGCCCATCCGCAGCCAAGCGGCCGGTGGAGCGAGCGAACGGCCTCATCTTGTCCGGCATCAAGCCTCGTGCAGGTCGAACCTTTGGAGCATCCGGCCGGTTCTGGCTTGAGGAGTTGCCAGCCGTCCTCTGGAGTCTGCGTACGACTCCAAACAAGTCAACTGGCTTCACACCCTTCTTCCTCGTCTACGGTGCCAAAGCCGTCATCCCAACGGATATAGAGTTCGACTCCCCGCGAGTCACCATGTACACCGAGGAGGAAGCAGAAGAAGCACGTCAAGACGGCGTCGATCTGCTGGAAGAGGGCCGGCTCTTTGGCACTCAGCCGGGTCCGGCATCTACCAGCCAGAGCTCGCAGACCGCTACTATAACAAGAAGGTCAAGCCAAGATCATTCCTAGAGGGCGACCTTGTGCTCCGCTGATCCAAATAACAGCCGCCAAAGACAAGTTGTCGGGCGCCTTTGGGAAGGCCCGTTCATCATCGATGAAAGTCTTGGGCAACGACTCCTACTACTACGATCGACGCCGAAGCCCCGAGCACGCAAGAGGGACGACTCCGGCAAAGAGACGGAGCGGCCATGGAATGCGAATCTCCTCCGAAGATTTTACAGTTGATGCAGTATGTACCACGCTACCCTTTTGTGTTTGAAATACCAAGACTTCGGGCCCCCCGAGACGAGCTCGGGGACTGCCCTCTTTTGTTATCTGTATGATAAGAATTATGCCTTTGAGTATGTTACCCTTTTATTGTGCTGTTTGGCACCGGCTCGACTAGTCGGCCGGGGACTCACCGCTTTGAGCTATGAAGTGCTTCACGAAGTCCGACAAGTAGCGGCGGTGCCCAAGCCGTCTCTGTCGGAAGCCGCAGCCGCAGCATTGTTTGGTGGACAGGGAGTAAGGTAGAGCGAGCGCACCTACGAAAAAAGGGCTAAGGACCCAAAGCATAAACATAGTTTAAATTGGCTCCCAGCCCGTTTCGTGAAACCGACTCTTAAGAAGCCGGCTTGCCGTTTTCTACCCAACTTGCTTAAACGACTCTAAAAAGGCCAAGTACTTGCCTTCTCAAAGTAGCCAAGCACTTGACCTAGACGGCTATCCGCAGAGCGGTTGCCCGATGGGCAAGGCGGCATCTAAGGTAAGGCGGCAAGGGAAAAGCCATAAGAGCAATAAGCAAGGAAACATGAAACTAGAATAATATTTACACAAACTTAGGCCCTTGGCCGGATCTTCGAACAGAGGTTCAGAATACACCCCACGGGTGGAATTGTGCGAATTAACAAAGTTCTTTCAAAAGACTAACAAACAGATAAAATAAAGCCAAGGCAGCGGCCTAAGAAGCAGCGGATGGGGTTGGAAGGTCGAGGCGGGCGGCGGCGCCAGCGCCGGGCGGCTGGGTCAAGGCGATCTCGGTTTGATCGGCTCTGGCGGCTTGGCCTGGAGATGGGCGCTGCTCGTTGTTGGAGGCGCGGTCGAGCTGAGGCTGGCCGCCTCCGGCCTTCTCGACGCTTCCATGCCATCTCCGTCCTCCGCCTCGTCTTCATCCTCGGTGCTGGAGTCGATCACCTCCGCCGAGTCCTCGCCGTAGTCTGGGTTCATCCCGAACCACTCCGGTGGTGCCTCCCCACCGTCTTCAGCCGCTCGGGGACGAAGACACTGGTGTCCGTGTAGTCGGCGATCGCCACCACACGCTCGACGA
Organism: Aegilops bicornis; assembly: GCA_021605145.1. NCBI lineage: Eukaryota > Viridiplantae > Streptophyta > Magnoliopsida > Poales > Poaceae > Aegilops > Aegilops bicornis. Next base: position 376,026,928 of record CM038675.1, on the reverse strand, counting down.
GGGCGCCCTCCGCGGCCTGCAGCTCCGCCAGGGCTTCTGACCGGAACGCGGCCAGCCGGTCCAGGTCAAGCCCTGGATACCACGCCTTGACGAACTCCAGGGCTCGGCGAGCTCCAACCCGAGCCGCGGAGCCCTTCCAAGCCTCAAGACACCCAGCCGCGACCTCCAGTCAGTCGGCGGTCCGGCTGGGAGTGCGCAGAACCGGCATGTCCGGCCACAGGGCAGCAATCGCCTAGGCCCCGACACGCTGAAGACGGCGCAAAGATCCGATGTGGCCGGGCCGAGACGAGCCTCAATGCTCAGGAGCTGCTCGTCCAAGGGTCCGGGCGTTGGCTGCGATCTCGGCGCCACCCGCCCTCCGCGCCTCGCTCGGCCTCGATGGCCTGATTGGCGCTGCGTATGACCAGGGAAGAAGTCTGCCAAGAAGAAGAAAAGCAAGTTAGAAAAACAGCGAGCCGGCTTAACCCATAGTCGGCAACCCAAAAGAGAAAGTAAAGCAAACTTACCATCGACGATATCTTCGATTTCATGGAAGCCGGAGGTCACCGCGCCTCCACTGCCGATCGAGCGGGCCTTTCGCTCTCAAATTCGGAGATGGGCGGCCTCTTTCTTCTCCACCTCAAATTGCCGCCTTTGAGCAGATCCCTCTGCTCCACCAGTTCTTGAGCTAGCCAGGTCTCGCTCTGCGGCGAGCTTGCCGCACTCCTCCTCTTTGGCACGCAAGGCGGTCTCGGCCGTACCCAGCTGCCCCCGCAGAGCGGCGTTGGATTCTGAAGAATAAAAAGAAGAAGGACGCGAAGTCGTCAGTTAGGAAGGTCGCCACGAAGATCCGGCCCGATCACAGCTAGCCGTCCGAATCTCGGGACTACGACCAGCTGGTGCGCCGCGCCCAGCGAAGAAGGAACTCACCTCGGCTCCTCGCCAGTCGAGCCCGCTTGTTCAGTTCTTCAACGCTATGCGGTTGAAGGCGGTAGCGCGGAGGTTGTGATATTCCTGTAACAAGGATTCTAGACACAGATAAAAACTTGGAAGTAAGCAAATAAAGTTCCGGGTCACCGCCAAAGAAATGACCCAAACTCGGGACTACACTCAGTGAGTTCTTATTTGGCGCCCGAGAAGATCAAGAGAGAATTCAGATATGAAACATACCCGCACGGTGGATCGCGACGCCAGGTGCGCCTTGGAAAGGTACTGGAGGGCGGCGCCTTCAGCCCGCAGCTTCGCTTGACGCCCAGAGCGCCGTGTTCAGGCAGGCCGTGCCGCCTCCTCGCACCGACCCAGCGGCGCTGGCGCTTTGTCGCTTCAAGGCTGATGGCCGGGATGGCCGAGCTAAGCGGCGCCGGTCTCAAAGGGGCGCGGCGCCGAGTCCGCTTTCTCAAGACGCGCGCCATACCGGGCGAGGCGATTTGAAGAAGAACGCGCCACGACTTTCGCTGCCGGTCGGGCGGCACGGTGGGTCCACGGCTGTTTGCCTTCTGCGTGACCTCGGGATCGCGGGCGGAGGCGGGCGGAGGTGGCGTGCCGCGCCGGGCGAAGACCTCGCCGCCTTCCCTCCTGCGATGGGGACCTCACCACCGACTCCCTCCGACCGCCCGTGAACTCCGGGCGGTGGTGGCGCTGAGCTCAGTGAGGATTTAGCAGCGCCGACCGAAGGCGCTTGGGCCTCCTCGGCTTGCCTTCTTGCTGCAAAGAAGCGGCCGACCGCCTTCTCGGCCGCCGCCTTTCTCTCGACGGGCGGTCAGCCTTCTCGCCGCTCTTCTCATGCGCATTCCGCTCTGTGTTGCCTCGGAGGGCGACGCAGCGTCAACCCGCCGACCGGCTGGCGGACGTCTCCGGCCGACCCCATGACGGGAGGCGGCGGCGACCCTCCAAAGTGAGGGAGCCTGATGAGAAAAAGGACATGAGAAGACTCGGGCAAGACGGACCAGAAGAAAACAAGACAGAATAAAAAAGATACTTACGCGGAGACCAGCGGTGGTTTCTTCACCTCCTTGCGGAAGCGGTTAGCCTTCGCGGCCGCTTCTTCGCGATGAGTCGCGGCGGCTGCTCTCCTGAATTTCTTGGCCTGGCCGTCTGGCTGACTCGGCCCGGCCCGGCGCTTCTTCGCGCCGCCTCGGCCCCCCAAGGCGGCGGAGGAGCTCGCGCCTGGATGGCCGGCTCTCGGCTGGCGGCGGGGGGTGACTTCATCATCGGGCCAGTCTGCAAAAGTGGCCGAGGGCTGAAGTCGTCGGCCCTCCTCCTCGGCGTCGGCCTCCATCGCCGCCACGCCCAGAAATCGGGGTCGTCGGCGTCGCTCTCCGCCAGTCGGGGTCAAAAGTCATGAGCTCCGTGATAGCCGGTCGAGGGCGGCATGAGAGGATTCTGAGTCAGAAAAGACCAAGGAAAGTAAGAGCCGGATCCGGCTAAGGAAGGAAACAGAGAAGCAAGAAACAACTTACCATCGGCGGGGGATTGGCGCGCGAGTATGGCTCCTTGCCGAAATGCCACTCCGCCGTAAGGTCACAGTTCGCCAAGAAGTTCACCGTGTCCACCACCTCCGCGTGGGGCATGTCCTTGGAGCACAAATTTGGGGTCCCGTGACGCTCATCTGGCGAGATCGAGATGAGGTCGCCTCAAGAGGGAGAACTTCGTGCGCCACGAGGCGGCCAAGTCTGCCCAGTCAGCCCTCCCTCCGATCAGTATCATTACGTGGAGTCAAGCAACAAGCGGTGCCTGCGAGGGTTAGCGTCCGGGCCTCAGAGGGACCAGCTGGTGGGTCGGCTCAGCTTGCCGCCCACGAGGGCGGCAAGTTGACCCGATCGCCCGTCGGGGGCGACGTTCTGACGAGAAGCACGGCGCTGCCACATCTTCACCGACTTGATGAGGGGGGATGGCAGGAAAGGGTTCTCCGGCACCGGCCTCCTCTTGGCAATGAACGCGCGCCGACAGAGCCAGACGCGAGCGACGTGGGTCCTGAAGCCGCTTGGAAGAATTCCCCACAGCTCGATGGTGGGGAGAACTCCGAGAAAACCTTCGCAAAAGGATGCGAAGGCGGCCAGCAGCACCACCGTGTTGGGGGTGAGGTGGTGCGGCTGGAGCCCGAAGAACTCCAAGAATGCGCGGACGAAGCCGCTCGCCAGCAGCCCCAGCCCGCACATGAGGTGCGAGCGGAATCCCACCCGCTCGCCCTCCTCCGGCGCCGGCGTGATTTCGCCCTCCGGCGAGGCGTGGGCCCGCACAAGGTGGCTGCCGGGGATGCGGCGCGTCTGACGAAGGAACTCGATTATGTCGTCATCGATAATGGAGCCGTCCCACACGCCGGAACGCGCGGTGGGAGGCGCGGCGGCGGATGAAGAGCTCATCTCCGCGGCGAGGAAGAAATGAGGCTCGGCGCGGTGGAGCGAGGAAGAAGACGAGGCCGGGAGCGGGATGAGAGAGAGTGCGTGCGCCGCCTCCCTCCCCCCGCCTACTTATAGGCGCCTAGGCTGCGAAGCCGAGGGGGCGGGCGTGGGATTAACTGCGCCCACGTCCCCACGCCCCCATGATTTGACCCACGACGTTACTGCGCGCAGTGACGGCGTGGGGAGCCCAACCGCCCGCACGACCACAGCGGATCCGCTGCTCGCCGGGGCAAGGTAGTGGCGGGCCCGACGGGCCTGTCTTGCCACGCTGTAGCGGCAGATCGCCCCGCATGGCGTCGCGTGGCGGGCCCGCGGCGGGCGGCTGCCAGGAAGCTTATCAGGAACGTCGCCCGGATCCCGCTGCGACCTTCGAAACCTTTGAAGAGCAAGACGGCCCCCTGCAAGGCCGACTCTAGATGGAGACGGCGGGCCGAGTCCAGATTCTTCCGTCGAAGGGATGAAGCTGTCGAGGCCCCTCGACGGGCTGCCCTCGGCGCCTCCCCAGCTTCGGGGACTACTGTCGGAGTAATGGACTACGGGTAGGCAGACCCGAGCCCCTGAACCTTTCAAAACATTGGGCAGATCATGCCTCAAGACCCCAAGACAAAGAGCCGCCAGAGAGTCGGCAACAGAGTCGCCGACTACCCCTCTGGGCCGAGTTCCAGAGGCGGCCTTAAGATAAGCCGACTTTAAGACGACGACTTCAGGACAAGCCGACTCCAAGCCAGCGACCTCCAGCGAGGCCGGCTACAGGGAGTCAGCCCGCGACCTCCACCACCTCAAGCCTGGGCGACTACGGTGTAAAGCCGCCTCGCGGCCCATCCCCGCCCAGTCCATAAAGGGCAGGTATGGCTACAGAGCGCCGTACCGGCGGATATCTCCGTCCGGCGCAGCACTGTTGCCATGTCGGCCCTGACATGAGTGTCGTGGGCAGATTCCTGTACCCACGATGGTCTGTCTGTATGACCCAAAGACGGCGGGACCCGCCTGTCGGCGGGAGTACCGAAGACGGCGAGAGCACCCCAAAGACGGACCCGATGGAGTCGACCTCCGGGAGTCGGCCGGCCCCTCCCGCGGGATCCACGCGCCATTAACCAGACAAGGCGAGGAATGGCAACATGATCGCCCGCCAGCGGGCGGCACTGCTGCCATAACCCCATGACCAAGCTTCGCGTCATTAGAAGCACGGCTACATGTGATGCTGCAAGCAAGACCCGCCATGGGCGGACAAGGCTGCCGGCCCCATGTCTTTGATCGGGGCCCACTAGTCGGCGGGCCCTGTGAGTCGGCAGAAGACGGCGACTTAGAGACTGACGGCTTGGACCCACACCCACCGGATTACTGCCAGTACTCGGGGTAGGCCTATATAAACCCCAGGGCACCCATGCAAAGGGTTGGAAGCTAGTAGTTTTAGACACACACATAGAGGGAGAGAAGAGCAAGTCATGCCCTTCTCCTTCCTCACCCCGAACAGCTCAAGGAGCCTCTTGTACCCACTTTGCCATAGTGATCATGCAGAGACCCCGCAGAGCAGCAGTAGGGGTGTTATCTCCTCGGAGAGCCCTGAAGCTGGGTAAGATTCGCCGGCGTGCATGTCTTCGCCTCATCCCGTTTCCAGGCACCGGCGACGTTCTACTTGCCCCCTCCATGATAAGCCATCCTTTGGCATATGTCACACCCAACCCCCGACAAGAATGATATAGACCATACAGTGACCATACTACATAGATATATGTTTGTTTCATGTTGTTATCCTATCCACCTTACTACTGAACTGGTTTACCAAAACGAGTTTCATATACTACATTGTAAACCTGTGATGTGTTTGTTTGTTTCTCTTTTAGAATGCGGATAAAATGTTGGAGAAGAGTACCCCGTTATGCAATGGTACATGAAGTAATGCAGATAAGGTTCAAGATAGTGAGACATCCCTGTTGGTCTCCAAGAAAGCTGATAAAAACTATATTGAAGACACCGAGGACAACCCCAAAGTCCTGTCTTGATGTAGTGTTCGAGTTACTGGCTACTACTACTTTGGCTGCAGCTCTTGAACTCCATCGCCTGAATCGGGCCAAGCTTCTTGAGTCTCAACTTCAAGTTGAAAGACATCGATCGAGATGTTATGTGACAGGAAGCCGAAGGACTGAGGAAGTCCCTGCAGAATTCAGATGCATACTTTCTGGTGCAACAACAAGTGCTGGAGGTTTTAAGCGCCAAATAAGAGAAAGTTAATAAGCTTGCTAAGCATATTGCCAGCATTATGGGTACCCAGGATATAGTTTCTTGAGCTCTTCTGAAGTGGTTTCAGTTATGGGCTTGTTTTGCTGCGGCGTTTATATGCTGCTTTGTTCCCTATATTTGCACTGGTGGCGAACTTTGATGCCTAGTGGTGTAATATGTGTAATAGTCGTGATACCCTAGCGTAAGTTGCTTGCCTACTTATTTCCTTATTGTCTTGTTTATTAGTTTTCTTGTAGTCAGTGCAGTTCTTTTTTCGCGGTTTGCTAGTGGCTGCAATAGCCTATTTCTTAAAACTAGGACACATTAACCATGGGCTACATATTTACTGTAGTTAACATGGGCCTCCTACGGGCCGTAGAAACAATGGGCCTTCTAAGGTCCGTAGATACAATGGGCCTTCTACGGGGCATAGAAACAATGGGCCTTATACGGGTCAGACACAACGGGCCTTCTACGGCCGTATCATCAATGGGCCTTCTACGGGTCAGTATGATCGGTTGGCCAAACATGGGCCAATAACAGACCACATTATGGCCGTAAATGGGCTAGAGTTGAAATCGTCCGTTCATGGGCCGACCACAACGGGCCGTCGTTAATCGGCCGTATTTGATGACACTATGAAAAGGCCCAACGTATTAACGGGCCACAAACGGGCCGACAGTAACCACAGGATGAATTTGGCCCACAAGCAGAAAATGACAGTAACGAGCCGAAAGTAAACGAATGCTGGAAATGAGCCCAAGAATAAATGGGCCCTGAGAAGGCCGAAAGATAACATGGGCTGGAAATGGCCCAACGGTATAATGGGTCGTTAATGGGTATAAAGTGATACACTGTTCATTACGGGCCAGTTTTACCATGGGTCGTTAATGGGCCGAGGGTTACTAAGGGCCTCATATGGGCCGAAAGGCGTCATGGGCCATACATGGGCCGGAAGTTAAAACGGGCTGGAATTATATTGGACGGTCCAGATGATGCTACTGGGCCTAATTCGGATAGGCCGTAAACGGGCCCTGGGTTAGCGGGCTGTAAATGGGCTATATGCGAACATGCCGTTAATAGGCTTGCCGTGGGCCGGCCCGCCACCTTTTGACAAGTCAAACGGGCCGGCCTTTTCACAAGAATGGGCCTCTGTTGGGCTGTGCCACGTGTCGACGTATCATAGGCGCTTTGGGTCCAATGAGTGGATGACATATGTCCCAGCGGCGAGCCGACACGTGTTCCTCCGACCCAATGATGATTTTACACGTGGAAAATCCCCATTGGTCGGGTCATTAGACGGTTATCGGATCCAAAACCGGACCCGATAGCTTAACGGTGTTCCGTTACGGTGGATGCCACATGTCAGTCACCCTTGACGAAAGCACTTTTGTGACGCGCGATTTATCGTCATGGAAGTGGACACTTTCATGATGATAATTTTGGTAATGTCATGGAACACTTCTACGACAGCATAGGTATGACTATCTTGATTTTGTCATATATTTTTCATGGATGTACATGCATGGCAGAAAAGGTGACCTACTGTGACAAACACGTATCATCACGGAAGTGTGTTTTTTTTGTAGTGGCCGTCGATCTGTTCAAGGTGGCCAATCGAGTTGGCACGCAGCGTGAAGCCGCCGAAAACAAAAAGTTGACCAGGGAGGAAGGTTTCCCCGGAAACAGCATCGTTGGTGATGTTAAAACGGGCCATCGTGCTGACGACACAGTGGAACTCTTAATGAAAGCACCAATGTCGGTGTCAAAACCGGCCGATCTCGGCAGGGGTCCCGAACTGTGCATCTGAGGATCGAAGGTAATGGGAGACGGGGGACACGATGTTTACCTACGTTCGGGCCCTCTTAATGGAGCTAATACCCTACTTCCTGCTTGATTTACTTTGATGAGTATAGGGGTTACAAGAGTTGATCTACCTTGAGATCGTAATGGCTAAACCCTAGATGTCTAGCCTGTATGATTTGTGATTGCCTGTATGGACTAAACCCTCCGGTTTATATAGACACCGGAGGGGCCTAGGGTTGTATAGAGTCAGTTTACAGAGAAAGGAAACTACACATCTGGCTGCCAAGATTGCTATCCACGCAAAAGAGAGTTCCATCCGGACACGGGGGAAGGCCTTCCATCTTGTATCTTCATGGCCCATCAGTCCGGACCATGTTACATAGCCCGGATGCCCGAGGACCCCATAATCCAGGACTCCTTCAATGGTGCGGGGAGGGATCGAAGGCGGATGAATGTGGCTATGGCCGGGGCAGCGGCTTATATAGAAATGCCCGATGGTAGAGGGACGGACATGTGGCACTGGAGGAGATGTTTCAAAGCAACCGCTGCGTGCCATCAATGTGGGCGGCAGACGGACGGACGGGCAGTTGTCGTGTCGTTTGTACACGCAGCAGGCTGCGCTCTCTCAGTAGCGCGTCGCTTCAATGCCGACGCCAGTGAGCGGTCGCATCCGCTCTGGCCGGGCATGAAGGCGGGCATTAACGCTCTCGACCGACACTGACCGTTTCGGGTGGGAAGCGCGCTGTAGGGAGGAGGGATTTTTGGTGGCCAGGACGGTCAAAAGAGGGCATGGGATCGGTTCGGACTTGCGCAAAGCCCCCCACGTTTGTCTCTGGTTTGCGTTATAAAACGCGTGCGGACCGTGTCGAAGACCGATACATGCCCGCGTTGGATTGCTTCCGCTGTCCAGACAACATGGTCTGGACGAATGCGGGAGGTTTGAGGGTCGGGGTTGGAGATGCCCTAATGGTCAAGAACGTCCGCAACGTACCTCTTGACCTCTGCATTTTTTTACGTATCTCGTGAAAGTCGATCAACGTGAATCTTCTCACAAGGCTACATGAGAGATCATTGCCATACTAACTCTGAATGTCAGCGAGAGCCTTGCCTCTATCGTTATTAGTTAGGAAATATATGATAGACTAGGATTTATTCTAGCTTGTCTCGTACTCCAGAAGAGTCATGTACTCCTATATATACGCCCATGAGGCTCAAGAAATATATCATCGATTCCACCAATGTCCTCTCTATTCCTCTTGCGTGGTATCAGACTAACCCTGATCCTAAACCCTAGCCGCCGCAGCTTCCATGCCGTCTCCGGAGAGGTCGACCCAATATCCACCGGGAGCTGCGCCGCCCGTACCTGGGGTTCGTCTACCAGTCATGTTTATCGGCTACCCTAGAGAGTATTTTTCTTGATCCTTTGATCTGGGTTTTTTATTGGTGGGTTGATCGTCTTGATTGGTGTTTTCTTTTTGGTTTTTTGATCTAAGATCGGTTTGCATCGCCCCCCGTCATTCGTCAGCTTCTACTCCGACTTCGGCGCCAACTCCACCGGCCTCTTTCCCGACACGGCGGCCTCGTGCGACATGCGACGACCCGTAATGACCGCCATCCAAGCGTCCGTCCGTCCGTCATTCGGATAGGCTGTAAACGGGCCCTGGGTTAGCGGGCTGTAAATGGGCTATATGCGAACATGCCATTAACAGGCTTGCCGTGGGCCGGCCCGCCACCTTTTGACAAGTCAAATGGGCCGGCCTTTTCACAAGAATGGGCCTCTGTTGGGCTGTGCCACGTGTCGACGTATCATAGGTGCTTTGGGTCCAATGAGTGGATGACATATGTCCCAGCGGCGAGCCGACACGTGTTCCCTCTAGCCAATGATGATTTTACACGTGGAAAATCCCCATTGGTCGGGGCTGTTAACGGGTTATCGGATCCAAAACCGGACCCGATAGCTTAACGGTGTTCCGTTACGGTGGATGCCACATGTCGGTCACCCTTGACGAAAGCACTTTTGTGACGCGCGATTTATCGTCATGGAAGTGGACACTTTCATGATGATAATTTTGGTAATGTCATGGAACACTTCTACGACAGCACAGGTATGACTATCTTGATTTTGTCATATATTTTTCATGGATGTACATGCATGGCAGAAAAGGTGACCTACTGTGACAAACACGTATCATCACGGAAGTGTGTTTTTTTTGTAGTGGCCGTCGATCTGTTCAAGGTGGCCAATCGAGTTGGCACCCAGCGTGAAGCCGCCGAAAACAAAAAGTTGACCAGGGAGGAAGGTTTCCCCGGAAACAGCATCATCGGTGATGTTAAAACGGGCCATCGAACCTTCTGCTGACGACACAGTGGAACTCTCAATGAAAGCACCAATGTCGGTGTCAAAACCGGCCGATCTCGGCAGGGGTCCCGAACTGTGCATCTGAGGATCGAAGGTAATAGGAGATGGGGGACACGATGTTTACCTAGGTTCGGGCCCTTTTAATGGAGGTAATACCCTACTTCCTACTTGATTTACTTTGATGAGTATAGGGGTTACAAGAGTTGATCTACCTCGAGATCGTAATGGCTAAACCCTAGATGTCTAGCCTGTATGATTTGTGATTGCCTGTACGGACTAAACCCTCTGGTTTATATAGACATCGGAGGGGCCCGGGGTTGTATAGAGTCAGTTTATAGAGAAAGGAAACTACACATCTGGCTGCCAAGCTTGCTATCCACGCAAAAGAGAGTTCCATCCGGACACGGGGGAAGGCCTTCCATCTTGTATCTTCATGGCCCATCAGTCCGGACCATGTTACATAGCCCGGATGCCCGAGGACCCCATAATCCAGGACTCCCTCAATGGTGCGGGGAGGGATCGAAGGCGGATGAATGTGGCTATGGCCGGGGCAGCGACTTATATAGAAATGCCCGATGGTAGAGGGACGGACATGTGGCACTGGAGGAGACACCTCGGCAACCGCGTGCCATCAATGTGGGCGGCAGACGGACGGACGGGCAGTTGTCGTGTCGTTTGTACACGCAGCAGGCTGCGCTCTCTCAGTAGCGCGTCGCTTCAATGCCGATGCCAGTGAGGGGTCGCATCCGCTCTGGCCGGGCATGAAGGCGGGCATTAACGCTCTGGACCGACACTGACCGTTTCGGGTGGGAAGCGCGCTGTAGGGAGGAGGGATTTTTGGTGGCCAGGACGGTCAAAAGCGGGCATGGGATCGGTCCGGACTTGCGCAAAGCCCCCCACGTTTGTCTCTGGTTTGCGGTATAAAACGCGTGCGGACCGTGTCGAAGACCGATACATGCCCGCGTTGGATTGCTTCCGCTGTCCAGACAACATGGTGCAGACGAATCACGCGGGAGGTTTGAGGGTCGGGGTTGGAGATGCCCTAATGGTCAAGAACGTCCGCAACGCACCTCTTGACCTCTGCATTTTTTTAGTATCTCGTGAAAGTCGATCAACGTGAATCTTCTCACAAGGCTACATGAGAGATCATTGCCATACTAACTCTGAATGTCAGCGAGAGCCTTGCCTCTATCGTTATTAGTTAGGAAATATATGATAGACTAGGATTTATTCTAGCTTGTCTCGTACTCGGAAGAGTCATGTACTCCTATATACGCCCATCAGGCTCAAGAAATATATCATCGATTCCACCAATGTCCTCTCTATTCCTCTTGCGTGGTATCAGACTAACCCTGATCCTAAACCCTAGCCGCTGCAGCTTCCATGCCGTCTCCGGAGAGGTCGACCCAATATCCACCGGGAGCTGCGCCGCCCGTACCTGGGGTTCCTCTACCAGTCATGTTTATCGGCTACCCTAGAGAGTATTTTTCTTGATCCTTTGATGTGGGTTTTTTATTGGTGGGTTGATCGTCTTGATTGGTGTTTTGTTTTTGGTTTTTCGATCTAAGATCGGTTTGCATCGCCCCCCATCATTCGTCAGCTTCTACTCCGACTTCGGCGCCAACTCCACCGGCCTCTTTCCCGACACGGCGGCCTCGTGCGACATGCGACGACCCATAATGACCGCCATCCAAACGTCCGTCCGTCCGTCACTCTGGGTCAGCCGTATTCACCATGATTGTATCGGGACTTTCCATCAACCTCTTCACCACCCTGGATCGGTTGCATCATGATGGTCCAACCTTCACGCTGCAGGGTACGGAGGTCGCTTGCGCTCGCCTACTGTTAACCACTACGTGACCCATGACTGCCTCGCGTCCTATGCATGTTGGTTGTCGTGCGTTGCGTGTTAGACGACACTGTGGTGCATGCCTACGTTTGCCTGCTGTTCTTTGACGGCTCTCATCGCCTAGAACAATCAGATCACGCGCCTGCTCACCAGGCCCCGTCTCTCCTGCCTTCGCCGTCCGTGACTTCGAACTCATCATCGAGCAGTGTCCCCGAACTCGTGCGGGACTGGATTGATCACCCGCCCGCCCATGACCAGCTACGTCCGCGCGGGGCGACCGACCTGATTAGTCCGTTGTGCACATAGGTCCCGCAAAGATCGTCCTCGAGTACAGCGCACCCTCCACCTATCGAGCAACGGGCTACCATTGCGTCGCCCATTCGGTCGCAACGCCGTAGCTCCGTGTTTCCCCCCGTGCCTGCACCGACATGTGTTGCCCTTGCGTCGCCCCTTTGAGGCCTAGCACATGTAGTCCATGCTGTCGCCCAAGGTCTTTCCCGCCATCGCACCAACCCGTGCGCTGCAACTGCGTCGCCCCTTCCGGCCATAGCACCGCAGTACGCGGTCCTCTCCGCCATCCCGACATGTTGACTTCTATGTGGTATGCGCTGCGGTGCCTCCCTAGGAGTGGTAACGCCACCGTCCGCGCACTGTCTTTGTCACGCTATTGGGTTCTTCCTCGCCTACTTCGATCACCGCCGTCGTGCTCCTGCCGGCGACCGACATGCCCCCATGGGCTGCCTCTGGCTCCACCGACCACATCATCTCTAGCATCGCCGTCATCTTCTCCTGACCGCTGCATCTACTCTGACAACTGTTGGCGACAATGACACCTTCTACCCCTTGCCGATTGGCGCCGCAAAATCATCATTGAGTCCTCATCTGGTGGTCCCTCCGACATGGCATACAACTCGTTCCAGTCCCCGTCTATGCATGCCCGGTGTTGGCAACATCGATGTGTGCCTTTGTCCACGACGTGTCCCCGGGCTTGGCTCGTCAACATCGACTTCTTCCCGTCTACGCGTGCCCGGTGCTGGCAACACCGGTGTGTGCATTCGTCCCCGACGTGTCCCCGGTGAAAGTGCAACTAATCCCCAGGCGGTTTTGGTAATTAACAACAACATATATGTCAATGAACTAATGCCTATTCAAAGATGGATTTAAGGAAAGTTCAATGTTGGCATGGCAAGGGCATGTCAAAGTGGACCCCTCAAAATGATGGAAACATATTGGCACAAAGCTCCAAGACTTTACATTTTTGATTAAGTGATCCAAGGTCACATTGAGTCCTTAGGAAAGCCAATACTATTTAAAGGGGATGAGGTTTTGATCATGACTTAGTTACTCAAGTGCTTGAAGATATTGCTCCAAAACCCTCAACCATTTTCTCCAAATCCTATCTGTCCAAACCCTAACTTCCAAACTCGGTCCCACCGAAACTCCTACATTCGGACCAACCGAGTTGATCCTAGACAGTGCCACAACCAAACCCTAACAAATCGGTTCCACCGAGATGAGGATCGCTCCCAACGATTTGCACTGACCAAGTTTCTGTAACCTTTTCACATCTTTTCGGAATTAATGAGTTGGTTTGATCGGAACTACCGAATCGAGATCTTGCTTAGGTCATCACACATCGGTCCCACCAAGTTGTTCCATTTGGTCTCACAGAAAATCCCAACGTTGAATCTTTTACAGAAGTCGGTCTCACCGAGATGTTCATTTTGGCGCCACCGAGTTGAGTCAATAGGTTGTAACGGTTGGATTCTTGGTGAAGGCTATATATACCCCTCCACCCCACTTACTCTCTAAGAGAGCCATCAGAAAGAAACTACACTTCCACCATTTATTTTCTGAGAGAGAACCACCTACTCATGTGTTGAGATCAAGGCATTCCAATCTAACCATTTGGATCTTGATTTCTCACTCCAATCCTTCTCCTACCAAAGCCAAATCTGTGAGAGTGATTGGAGGAGACTATCTTTTGAAGCACAAGAGCAACCTTTTGGAGAAGAGAGTGGTGTCTCCTAGATTGGTTAGGTGTCACTTTGGAGCCTCTAAGATCATGTGGAGTTGAACCAAGAAGTTTGTAAGGGCAAAGAGATCGCCTACTTCATGAAGATCTACCCCGAGTGAGGCTAGTCCTTCCTGTACGTAAGCCATGGTGGAATAGATAAGGTTGCTTCTTCATGGACCCTTTGTGGGTGGAGCCCTCTATGGACTCGCGCAGCCATTACCCTCTGTGGGTTGAAGCCTCCATCAACATGGACGTACGATAGCACCACCTATCGGAACCATGCCAAAAATCACTTTGTATTCATTGCATTTGCGTCTGACTTCTCCAATACCTCCTTTACGTTCATATGCAAAGTGTGGAGTATCGTGATTAAATTGGAAACATAGGATAGACTAGGAAATATTCTAGCTTGTTTTGTACTCCAAGAAGATCATGTACTCCTATATATATGCCCACAACAATTCCATCAGTATCCTCTCTATTCCTTCTACATGGTATCAGGCTAACCGACCCAAACCCTAGCCTCCGCCCGCTGCCCACCGCTTCTGCTCCGGGCCGCTCCTAGGACGGTTGCTCTCCATGGTCGCCACCGGGGACCACACTTCCTGTACCTAGGGTTCTTTCACCGGCCGTGTTGACCGGCTGCCCTAGAGAGTCCTTTTCCTGATCACTTGATCTGGGGTTTTCTCTCTCGCCAGTCATCTTGATCGACGGTTCTTTTTTGGTTTTCCAATCTCAAATCAACTTGCGTTGCTCGCCACCGTTTGTCATCTACAACGCATGTCTACTTCATTAGCATCTTCTTTGGCTCTCCGACGGGATCACTTGCCACATGGCGCCACGGGCCATACGCACACGCATCGTGTATGCTGGTACAACAGTTGCTCGCGTTGGCCTACGCTGCCTTGTCGGGCTGGTCGCGTCTCGCGCTCACACTAACGCACCCCACGCAAGCGTGGTGCTGCCGCCTATTGTTGCATGCCACTTGGCTATTCCATGCATGATGCGTGCATGCTAGCTGGTTGGCTGCCCATGCATGTTCCATCCCATGTGTACGTCCCATCGTCTAATGCAATCCTTCAGGTTCGAGCACCACCCGATGAACGTCTCCTCAGGATTCAGTGAAGATCAACGTCAAGTTTACACGCCTCTTCACTAATCGAGCAATGGGCTGCAGCTGCATCGTCCTTTCCCGAAACACGATGTCGCCGCCCCATGGTTCTCCCCACGGATGCACCGACACACGTGTTGTTACTCCTTCGGGCCCTTGTGCCATGGCCCGCGGTCCACCGCCGCCCAGGGGCCACCCTCTCCAGGCTGTTCCCATGGTCGCACTCACCTTTCATACGCTGCCAAGGCCGCTTAATCGGTCAGCAGCCGGCGTACGCGGTCCCTGCCGTCGCCCCATGGTTCTCCCCGCGGCTACACCACCTCGCGTGGTGCCGTTGCATTGCCCCTTTGGGCCATAGTGCCGCGGCCCACGGTCCACCACCGCCCCGAGGCCGTCCGCGTGTCCGTCCCGTGGCTGCATGATACGTCCATTTTGCATCATGCTTCTATATTGATATTTATTGCATTATGGGCTGGTATTACACATTATGGTACAATACTTATGCCTTTTCTATCTCATTTTACAAGGTTTACACAAAGAGGGAGAATCCCGACAGCTGGAATTCTGGACCGAAAAGGAGTAAATCTGGGAGACCTTTTCTACACCACTCCAGAAGTCCTGAAAATTTACAAAGAATTATTTTGGAATATGTAAAAAAATACTGGGCGAAGAAAATACCAGAGGGGATCCACCAGGAGGCCACAAGCCTCGGGGCGTGCCCTAAACCCCTTGGGCGCGCCCCTGTGGCTTGTGGGCCCCCTGGCAGGCCCCCCGGTGCCCATCTTCTGCAATATGATGTATTTTGACCTGAAAAAAATCAGAAGGAAGCTTTCGAGATGAAGCCCTGCCGTCTTGAGGCGGAACCTGGGCAGAACCAATCTAGGGCTCCGGCGGAGCTGTTTTGCCGGGGAAACTTCCCTCCCAGAGGGGGAAATCGAAGCCATAGGCATCACCAACAATCCTCTCATCAAGAGGGGGCAATCTCCATCAACATATTCACCAGCACCATCTCCTCTCAAACACTAGTTCATCTCTTGTATCCGATCTTTGTCTCAAAACCTCAGATTGGTACCTGTGGGTTGCTAGTAGTGTTGATTACTCCTTGTAGTTGATGTTGGTTGGTTTATTCGGTGGAAGATCATATGTTTAGATCCTTAATTCTGTTTAATACCCCTCTGATTATGAACGTGAATATGCTTTATGAGTAGTTATGTTTGTTCCTGAGGACATGGGAGAAGTCTTGTTATAAGTAATGATGTGAATTTGGTATTCGTTCGATATTTTGATGAGATGTATGTTGTCTCTCCTCTAGTGGTGTTATGTGAATGTCGACTACATGACATTTCACCATGATTTGGACTAGGGGAAGGCATTGGGAAGTAATAAGTAGATGATGGGTTGCTAGAGTGACAGCAGCATAAACCCTAGTTTATGCATTGCTTCGTAAGGGGCTGATTTGGATCCACATGTTTCATGCTATGGTTAGATTTATCTTAATTCTTCTTTCAGAGTTGCAGATGCTTGTGAGAGGGGTTAATCATAAGTGGGAGGCTTGTCCAAGTAAGTACATCACCCAAGCACCGGTCCAAATACATATCAAATTATCAAAGTAACAAACGCGAATCATATAAGCATGATGAAAACTAACTTGACAATTATTCCCACGTGTCCTCGGGAGCGCTTTGCTTTATATAATAGTTCGTCCAGGCTTGTCCTTTGTTACAAAAAGGATTAGGCCACCTTGGTGCACATTAGTTACTTTTGTTACTTGTTACCCATTATGAATTATCTTATCACACAACTATCTGTTACCGATAATTTCAGTACTTGCAGAGAATACCTTGCTGAAAACCGCTTGTTGTTTCGTTCTGCTCCTCGTTGGGTTTGACACTCTTACTTATCGAAATGACTGTGTGTCGGTGGGAAACGACACCTATGGGATCACAAGAATCCCTACTGCGATTGCGGGGCGCGGGGTTGAGAGAAGAGCGGGTCTAACAGAGAGCACGCGGTTCGTTTACCCAGGTTCGGGCCGCGAGGATGCATAAAACCCTAGTCCTGCTTTGGTGGATGTATTCTGAGTTCTTGAACTAGCTACAGAGTGTAACGAGCTCCAAAGAGCTGAATCCTTCCCCTCGTCGCCTTGGGCCTCCTTTTATAGAAAAAGGGGTTGCCACAGTGGCACACAGGAGGTGGAAAGGCAACAGTGTTGCGAGGTTATTCTGGTATTATAGGACAAAGCGCATTTAATGCGAGGCTTAGGTGTCCCTTCACTTTATCGGGGACGGGGGCGAGGCCCGTCCCGCCCGCCGCCGCTCCTCCAAGCTTCGACATGCGCCCTGGCCAGCGATGCATGCGGTGCCATGTAGGCAGGCAGGCAACTGAGGTGGCGCGATGGTGGAGCCTCCACGAAGGGCTGCATGTTGCCACGCAGGTGCCTGCCCAGCTGGTTGTGTTGGCAGCTGCATGCGAACAGCGACGGTGACTTGGCTGGTGCGGGCCTGACGGTGGCCCCGTCGGCGTCCTTGTCGAGGGCCTTGCAGGGGTGGCCCGGCAAGGGTCTTGCCGTGGCGTGCTGTCGTCCCCGGTAAGGGTCTTGCCGAGGGTCTTGGTAGCATTCCTCGGCAAGGATCTTGCCAAGGATTGTCGTCTTCTAATCCTCATTTGTCCTTGAATATGTCTTCACAAAGATCTGCATGCCACCACAGAGGTGCCTTCCCGAGCCCTGGCCCCACATTGATGACGGCGTTGACGGCCGTGGGCTCAAGGGTGGCTCGCTCTGTTGGTGTGGGGCGAGCTGTCCCGGCAAGGATCTTGCCGGGGCCGCCGAGGTTGCCCTGGCAAGGGTCTTGTCGGGGGAACCTGCTTCATCCCTCTGCTCTTTGTGGTCTTGGTCTTGGCGTTGCTCTGGCCATCTTGGGCTTTGGTCTTACCTTGGCTCACCCCCCTTGCTCTGCTTGGTGTGGTCTCGGGCGCGGCTCTGACTGCCCGTGCAGTACGTAAGGGGTACAAAAATGTGCCCCTAGTTTTGTACACCGACAGGAGCCCCCGGGTCTGGGCCACACATAAGCGCGGCATGTTGTTGGGTCAGGCCCAAAACGGTGTGCGGGCAGGCGGGGCGGTTTTTACCGTTGTAAGTGCTCCGTCCGCTGCGCTTCTCCACGAACCGTGTTGAACGCGCGACGTGGGGGTCGTGCACGCGCATGACGGAAGCATTCTGGCGTCATCCCTTGGTGGAGAGTAAAGAGGCGGCTTGCGTGTCTCATTGAGACCGCAGGGCCGCTTCCCATTTACTGCCCTCGCTTGGGAACCGTCGCTCCACGCGTCCCACTGCGCCCGCCTCCCGCGCCATGTTCGGTGCATGCATAATGTAGAGCAAATGACAGGTGCGCGGGATGTGGGAAGTTGTACGCGTGCATGGGTCAATTCCCACGCGCCTTTAATGGAGTGGGGAGGGCGGTCGACGGCCCCGCTTGTGGTCACTTCAACAAGCCGGATTGGCCGAGAGGGGGCAGCCGAGCCCCGCCCCCGCCCCTTTATAAAGAGGGGAGCAGGAGGAACAGTGCCTCTCAACCTTTCGTCATCTGCCTCTCCCCATTCCTGCTTCCTTTCTTCTTCTGCCATGGCGAGGGGGCGTGGCGACGCCTCATCGGTGGCGGCGAGGGTTTCGGCCAGACAACACGTCGCTCCTCCCCAAGAACTCATAGTGGCGGGGCCGGCCGCTAGAGGAAGGGGGAGGGGGTGAGGTCAAGGCCGTTGTGGTGCTGGAGGGAGAGGAGGACGGGGTGGCAGATCAGCCTCTCCTTCGCCAGCAGCTCCTCCTCCGATGGAGGGTCATGCCGGAGACAACCCCTGCGAATTATTCGTCAGGCTGCGCCGGCCACCGCGCCGTCGCCTTCGCCTCCCGACTCCGTTCGTGCGGGAGATGGAGCTGGATCCGCCACAGGTGTTCCGGCTGCATATGAGGGGCTGCGGGAACAGCGGTACATGGGCCGACGTCGAGTTCCCCGCTCCACGCGTCATGTATCTCCACCGAGTGTGGAAGACCTTCGCTCGCCTCCACAGCTTGACGGATGGGCTCACTCTCCATTTCAAACTAATGGAGGGTGGCCTCCTCTCCGTCAAGATCTTCGGGCACTTCGGGACTCGCGGAAGGTGCTGCGTGGAGAGCTCTTCTAACGACGTAGATTCCTCCTTGAGCGAGAGTGGCGAGGAAGACAACGGCAGCGACGACGAGGCTAGTGGGCGGCAGGATGACGGGCCCGACTAGGCGCCGGGCTCCGCCCCGAGCGGCACCGGCGACCCCATCATCCGTGTCGCCGGCTCCTTGAACTTCTCGGGTCGCCTCCTTGGGCGGCTGGCGTTGGGAGGCTGCGGAAGAGGAAGAGGCGGGCGGCAAGGCCGTCAAGTCGAATCTGCTGGCACCGACGCCTTCGTCAGCATCTTGACGTCCTGCCGCCTCGTCTTCGAGCTCTGCCTCCAGCGCCGCCATCACCATCTAGCCCTTGGGCGGCCACCAAGATGTTCTCTTGGTGTCTTCTGCCACTCGTATCTCGCCTAGGCGCCCCTTTTGTCCTTCTGTTTTCTTGTTCCATTTCCTGAGGAGAGGGACAAGAAAGGGATTACAGGCACCTTATCTCTTTTTTTGCTTGTAAGCCTTCGGGCCTCTTTTGAATTTAAAACTTGTAATCCCTTTGTTCATGTTTTTCATTTTGTATGAACTGTACCTGTACGGGATGTTTTTCATTGAAAAAGGGATGTTTGACGGGTTTTTTGTTCGCAGGTAAAACCCACAACAAGGAGTAAATCCTCGTTACCTTTAAGATAAACGTTTTCTCACCCGACAATAGGCCTTGCCGTCCCCCCACCTCACTTGAACTTTCTCACGCCCTTGGCGGAGGCAGGGATGAGGTGGTTTTAGGCTCCTCGTTTCATTTCCTTGCGGCCGCGACTACGACCAAACTCGGTCCCAGGAAACGAGTCCTAGGGTCCAGAATGAGGGGAGCACGGTAGCCTAAGGATAAAACGAGCTTTCACATCCCTCAGTCCATAACGAAAGGCATGATAAGGGATGGAGAACTTATCTGAATCTGCAGCCCCTGGCAACCTTGGCTTGCCGCGGGTGGATCTTTGCTCTTGTAGCCCCCGGCAACTCTGGTTTGCCGGGGCCGGGGCGTCGGTCCGTTTCCTTCTTCCCGAGTAGCTCAGCAGAAATGCTCATGTGCCATGCGAACCAAATGAGGACAAGAAAGGAACAAATAGACGCGCACTCGACCTCTAGGCTAGGGGTTAGTCGCCGCTATGCACTATCAACCCTAACCAAGGACGAGACTCGACCTAGCATGCATGCTATAACTTAGGGCGCTAGCGCTTTGTTTATTTATGCCCAGGGTCTGCACCTGGCTTTGTACAGAGGGTCACATGCCTTGTCGGCAAAGCTCGTATAAAAGGTGGCTTGCCGGGAGGCCCGGCAAGCCGCGCCTTATGGGTAAAACTTGCGAAGATGATCGATGTTCCAGGAGTTGCTCACTGGTACGGCATCCTCGATCTCTAGGCGGACTGCGCCAGGCCTGGTGACTCGTATTACCCGATAAGGGCCTTCCCACTTTGGCGTCAACTTGTTGGAATTCTTGGCCGACTGAACGCGCCGAAGAACAAGGTCGCCTTCCTCAAGGCTTCGGGCATGAACCTTGCGGCTATGGTAGCGGTGCAAGGCTTCCTAGTAGCGTGCCGCTCTCACAGCCGCCCGAAGATGATCTTCCTCAAGGAGCGTCGCATCATCTTGGCGCAACGGCTCTTGCTCAAGCTCGTCATAAGTGAGCACTCGAGGTGACCCGTATATGAGTTCCGTGGGGAGAACTGCTTCCGCCCTGTATACCAGGGCAAAAGGTGTCTGGCCGGTGGCTCGATTTGGCGTCGTCCTGATCGACCAAAGAACCGCCGGCAACTCATCAATCCAGCGCCTTCCACTCTTGTGCAGCTTGTCAAAGGTCTTCGTTCTCAAGCCTCGCAACACTTCAGCATTTGCACTCTCCGCTTGGTCGTTGCTCCGTGGATGTGCCACGGAAGCAAAACAGACCTTGCTGCCGAGGTCTTGGATGTACCGCATGAAGGTGTGGCTTGTGAACTGCGTGCCATTGTCGGTGATGACTCTGTTTGGCACACCAAAACGGCAAACCAGTCCTTTGAAGAATTTGACAGCTGACTGAGCAGTCACCTTCCTCACTGCTTCCACCCCTGGCCACTTTGTGAACTTGTCGATTGCAACGTACAAGTACCCAAAGCTCCCGACAACGCGGGGGAAAGGGCCCAGTATATCGAGCCCCCAGACCGAGAATGGCCAGGAGAGAGGGATTGTTTGAAGGGCTTGAGCTGGTTGATGAAGCTTCTTTGAATGGAACCGGCACGCTTCACACTTGGTGACTAGTGCCGTCGCATCCTGGAGGGCGGTGGGCCAGAAGAAACCTTGCCGGAACGCCTTCCCGGCAAGGGCCCTTGACCCTATGTGGGAGCCACATATGCCTCCATGTATCTCTTCCAACAGCTCTAGTCCTACCTCCCGGGGGATGCACTTGAGTTTCACACCGTTCGGCCTTCTCCGATGCAGGGGCGTCATCGATTTAACTGGTATAGGGCGGACCGATGGGCTACTTTCTCCGCTTCTTCCTGCTCCTCGTGAAGCTCCCTTTGGAGGAACTGGGCGGTATGTTGTGCCCATGCGAACTGAGGCTCGACGGCAAGGACCAAAGGCATCTCTTCCGCCATGGGAGCGGTTGTCTCGCCAGGGGCACGATGCTTCGCCGGAGCCGATTGCTCTTTTGGGCAGGCTCGGCGTCCGCAGCAAGATACCCTTGCCGGCGACCCCGGGGGGCTCGGTAGGAAAGTACTTGCTGGGACCTGATTTTCTCCGTTTGCTCTGCCCTGCTGATGGATCGACGGATGGTTGAGTTAACCGGAGCAAAAAGGTACCTGGTTCCACAGGTAGTTTGAATGCGGCACGCTTTGATAGGTAATCGGCAATGTCGTTCTTCACTCGGGGGACGTGCTCCGCCTGGATACCATCAAAGGGTTCCGCCAGCTTCCTCACCTCATCTACGTATGCTTCCATCAGTGGGCTCTGAACATCTTTATTGACTTGCCTGACAACAAGCTGCAAGTCACCCCTGACGATGAGCTTCTTAACCCCAAGGTCTGCCGCGATCCTGAGACCGGCAAGCAAACCCTCGTACTCGACGGTGTTATTGGTGGACATCTCCCTGGGGAAGTGCATCTGGATCACGTACTTGAGGCGCTCTCCGGTGGGTGCGATGAGCAGCACACCGGCACCGGCGCCTTGCAATGAGAAGGCTCCGGCAAAGTACATGATCCAGTTGCGGTCTGTTTCCTTGCCGGGGAGAGTAGTCTCCTAGATTTCTTGGTCAGGTTTCGAGGTCCATTCCGTGATGAACTCCGCCAAGACTCTGCTCTGAATTGTCGAGGTACTCTCAAACTTTAAGCCGAAGCTTGACAACTCCAAGGCCCATTCCACAATCCTTCTGGTTGCGTCCGGGTTGTGCAGTATCCGTTGCAATGGGAGGCGGGTGACGACAGTGATCTCGTGGGCCTGGAAATAGTGACGCAGCTTCCTCGAGGCCATAAGGAGGCCGAAGAGCAATTTTTGCACACCGGAATACCCTGACCTAGCCCCCTGCAAGAGGGAGCTGACAAGGTAAACCGATATGGACCACTTCAGCGGCTTCTGAGCGTCGAACGACAGCTCTGCCGCTGTAATCTCACGCGCCCACTGCTTGAGCTGGCGGTGAGACGTATGCAACGAGGCGCCGCCATCGACGCACATGGCCTCCGTAGCCTTCCGGAACCCTTGCTCACCAGACTCGTCGTCCTCGTCATGATCGTCATCTTCTTGCTTCTTGTCGCGGCCCCGGGCAGGCCTCTCCTGTTGGTTGTCGTTGCCGGGGCGGCCTCCTTGGCTGCCATGCTTCTTGCCGGATCCCTCAGCACCATCCTGGTCCTTCTCCTTGTCCCGCCTTTCATACTCAGACTTTTGCTTGTCAGCAAGCAGCTCGACTTGTCGGCAGTTCTGGAGATCGTGGCCCTTGGTGCGGTGGATCTTGCAGTATTGCTTGCCGGAGCTTCCTGGCTTGTCGATAGCCGCCAAGGCCTGGCAGGCGGCGCACCCGGCAATCTCTCCTTCTTTGGGGCGTCTGCCTTGACCTTCTTGCCGGCACCGGTGTCGTCAGATCCCTCAACGGCAAGCACGACCTTGCCTTTGTGTTTCCTGTTGCGACGCCGGCCCTTCTTCGTCGGGGCGGTGGCGTCCTCATCGGTAGAGTCAGTTTCCGCGCCGGCGTCTTCGCCGGGGTACTTCCTTCCCTCTTCAGCTCAGGCGCACCTGTCGGCCAGAACGTAGAGCTTGGCCACATCCTTAACCCTGGTCATCGCCAGCTCCTCGCGCATCTTGCGATTGCACACGTTCTGATGGAACGCGCTAATCACAGCGGCGTGATGAATGTCGGGGATGTTGTACTGCACCCGGCTGAATCTCTGGATATACTTGCACAGGGTCTCCCCTTCCTTCTGGGGAATGATATGCAGATCACTGGCCTGGCCATGAGCTTGGTGGCCTCCTGTGAAGGCGCCAACGAACTCATGGCACATATCTGACCAGGAAGGGATGGAGTCCGCCGGCAAGTGCATCAACCAAGACATTACATTGGGCTTGAGCGCCAGTGGGAAGTAGTTGGCAAGAACCTTGTCGTCGCGAGCCCCAGCGGCTTGCATCGCGATGGTGTAGATGCTGAGGAACTCGGACGGATGGGTCTTTCCGGTGTACTTCTCGCCGACGTCGGGCTTGAACGTGCGGTGGGACGGCCACTGGAACTGCCTCAGCTCACGGGTAAAAGCCGGGCAGCCCACCTCGTAAGGTAGGCGCGGGGCCCCGGTGCGGGTGGTCCATAGCGGGTCCCGCCCGCTTGTCCGATTAAGCGGCGCGTTTGGCGCCGGCGCTTTCGGCAATGGTTCGGCGTCTTCGTGGGCTCGCTCGAAGGACCTGGCGCTGGTCGCGGAGGGTCCACGGGTCGGAAGACGCTATGGAGATGTCATCACAAGCGTCATCGCGACGGGCCGACACCCGCGGCGGCTGGCGAGGAGGAGGAGAGTGCACCGTGGCCGCAGCTCCCCCAGTCCTCCCAGCGCCAGCATGTGGTGGCTCGGTGGAGCGCCGACCCGAGGGCCTCGCCGGTAGCGGGTTGTCTTTGTCCGCGACGGCGACGAGGCTCCGGATGGTGGCCCTCCACTCATCGAGCTTCTCTACAGCAGGAGGGAAGTTGAGGAGCAGTTGTGCGCGCGCCAAAGCTTCCGCTGGCGTGGGCGGCGATGACAGCTGCGTGGATCGCGGCGAGCGCTTCGACTTCTAACTATGTTAAAAGGAGCTCTGTCACGACCCAGCAGCTGCGTGCCATTTTCACCAGTGCTTCGGTGAGCGTGTTGAACTCCTTCGTCTTGGCGGCGACGCGACATGGCTCTTCCCACGGCGGTGCCTGTGGTCACCAACGTGGTGACGCTTGTTCGGTAGCGCACACCATGGGAAGAACGCCGCGGTGGTCGCGGTGTATGCGTCACGGAGGTCGCCGCGCTGCCGGAGTCGGCGCCAATGACACCTTTGGAGAGGAGCCCAGGCGCGGGGCCCAGCTCCGTCTTTGGATCCGGTGGCGTGGGACGATCGTGCGGTGTCTGAACAACGCCGCCGCCAGCTCGACTGCTGGATGGTGCAGGTGTTGGCGGGCGCGACCGAGTCCTGTCCACAACCGGTCCGCTGCTCGCACCGCACGGGCTGCTCGGCCCCTAACGAGTCGTCGCCGTGGCCGTCTTCTTCTTAGGGGCCATGGCGAAGAACCGCTTAGGCTAACTAATGCACCAGATTCTCACAAACGCGCCCCTACCGGCGCGCCAAAAGATGTCGGTGGGAAGCGACACCTATGGGATCACAAGAATCCCTCTTTGCGGTTGCGGGGCGCAGGGTTAAGAGAAGAGCGGGTCTAACAGAGAGCACGCGGTTCGTTTACCCAGGTTCGGGCTGCGAGGATGCGTAAAACCCTAGTCCTGCTTTGGTGGATGTATTTTGAGTTCTTGAACTAGCTACGGAGTGTAACGAGCTCCAAAAAGCCGAATCCTTCCCCTCGTCGCCTTGGGCCTCCTTTTATAGAAAAAGGGGTTGCCACAGTGGCACACAGGAGATGGAAAGGCAACAGTGTTGCGAGGTTATACTGGTATTACAGGACAAAGTGCATTTAATGTGAGGCTTAGGTGTCCCTTCACTTTATCGGGGACGGGGGCGAGGCTCGTCCCGTCGCCGCCGCTCCTCCAAGCTTCGACACGCGCCCTGGCCAGCGATGCATGCAGTGCCATGTAGGCAGGCAGGCAGCTGAGGTGGCGCGGTGGTGGAGCCTCCACGAAGGGCTGCATGTTGCCACGCAGGTGCCTGCCCAGCTGGTTGGGTCGGCAACTCCATGCGGACGGCGGCGGAGACTTGGCTGGTGCGGGCCTGACGGTGGCCCGGTTGGCGTCCTTGGCGAGGGCCTTGCCGGGGTGGCCCGGCAAGGGTCTTCTTGAGTGGCGTCTTGTCGTCCCGGCAAGGGTCTTGCCGAGGTCTTGGTAGCCTTCCTCGGCAAGGATCTTGCCGAGGATCGTCGTCTTCTAATCCTCATCTGACCTTGAATATGTCTTCACAAAGATCTGCATGCCACCACAGAGGTGCCTTCCCGAGCCCTGGCCCCACGTTGATGACGGCGTTGACGGCCGTGGGCTCAAGGGTGGCTCGCTCTGTTGGTGTGGGGCGAGCTGTCCCGGCAAGGATCTTGCCGGGGCCGCCGAGGTTGCCCCGGCAAGGGTCTTGCCGAGGGAAACCTGCTTCGTCCCTCTGCTCTTTGTGGTCTTGGTCTTGGCGTTGCTCTGGCCATCTTGGGCTTCGGTCTTACCTTGGCTCACCCCCCTTGCTCTGCTTGGTGTGGTCTCGGGCGCGGCTCTGACTGCCCGTGCACAGGTAAAGGGGTACAATCGACACTATGATAGATCCCCTATACTTGTGGGTCATCAAGACTCTTTTCTGGCGCCGTTGCCGGGGATTGAAGCGCCTTTGGTGAGTGGAATTTGGCAAGGAAACATTTATATTACATGCTGAAATTTACTTTCACTTGTCACTATGGAAAATAATCCTTTGAGGGGCTTGTTCGGGGTATCTTCACCTCGACCGGTAGCTCAAGAAGTTGATCCTCAACCTACTAAACCCACTGAAAATATTTATTATTAAATTCCTTCTGGTATGATAGAGAAACTGCTAGCTAATCCTTATGCAGGAGATGGAACACTACATCCTGATATGCATCTAATCTATGTAGATGAGCTTGCAGGTTTGCCCGAGGATGATGTCAAGAAGAAGGTCTTCCCTTTATCAGGGAAAGGCATTGACATGGTTTAGGCTATGTCATGATATTGGATCTTGGAACTACAACCGATTGAAATTGGAATTTCATCAGAAGTTTTATCCTATGCCTCTGGTTCATCGCGATTGGAATTATATATGTAATTTTGGGCGTCGTGATGGAGAAAGTATCGCTCAAGCTTGGGGGAGGCTTAAGTCAATGTTATATTCATGGACCAATCATGAGCTCTCAAGAGAACTTATTATTCAGAACTTTTATGCTCGGCTTTCTTGTAATGATCAATCCGTGCTCGATACTTCTTGTACTGGTTCTTTTATAAAGAAGACTATTTAATTCAAATGGGATGTATTGGAAAGAATTAAACACAACTCTAAAGATTGGGAACTCGACGAAGGTAATGAGTCAGGTATAAACCTTAAGTTTGATTGTGTTACATATTTTATGGATACCGATGCTTTTCATGAATTTAGCACTAAATATGGACTTGACTCTGAGATAGTAGCTACTTTCTGTGAATCATTTGCTACTCATGTTGATCTCCCTAAGGAGAAGTGGTATAAATATCATCCTCCCATTGAAATGAAAGTAGTTGAACCTATTAAAGTTGAAGACAAAACTGTTACTTATAATGTTGATCCTGTTATTCCTACTGCTTATATTGAGAGACCACCTTTTCCATTTAGGATAAAGGATCATGCTAAAGCTTCAGCTGTGGTTCGTAAGAGTTATACTAGAACATCTACACCCCCTGAACAAATTAATGTTGAACCTAGTATTGTTATGTTAAAGATCTCTTGGTCGATAATATTGATGGGCATGTTATTTACTTTTGTGATGGAGCTGCTAGAATTGCTAGACCCGGTAATAAAGATAAACATAGACCTGTTGTTGGCATGCCTGTTGTTTCTATTAAAATAGGATATCATTGTTATCATGGCTTATGTGATGTGGGTGCTAGTGTGAGTGCAATTCCCTTTACTTTATATCAAGAAATTATAAATGACATTGCACCTGCTGAGATAGAAGATATTGATGTTACTATTAAGCTTGCCAATAGAGATACTATATCACCAATTGGGATTGTTAGATATGTTGGAGTCTTGTGTGGGAATATAAAATACCGTACTGATTTTCTTGTTCTTGGTTCCCCGCAAGATGATTTTTGTCCCATTATATTTGGTAGACCTTTCTTGAACACTGTCAATGCTAAGATAGACTGTGAGAAAGAAACTGTTAGTGTAAGTTTTGGGGATGTGTCGCATGAGTTTAATTTCTCCAAATTTCATAGACGACCCCATGATAAAGAGTTGCCTAGTAAAGATGAAATTATTGGTCTTGCTTCTATTGTCGTGCCCCCTACCGGTCCTCTAGAACAATACTTGCTAGACCATGGAAATGATATGTTCATGAATGAAAGAAGAGAACTAGATGAGATATTCTTTAAACAGGTGCCTGTTTTGAAACACAATTTGCCTATTGAGACTCTTGGAGGTCCTCTACCACCCAAGAGTGATCTAATTTTTTATCTTAAGCAATTAGCTGATACTCTGAAATATGCTTATCTTGATGAAAATAAGATATAGCATGCTATTATTAGTGCTAACCTTTCAGAGCATGAAGAAAAGAAATTATTGAAAAATCTGAAGAAGCACTGTGCTCCTATTGGATATGCTCTTGATGATCTTAAGGGCATTAGTCCCACTCTATGTCAGCATAAAATTAATATGGATCCTGATGCTAAACCGGTTGTTGATCATCAACGATGGTTAAATCACAAGATGAAAGAAGGGGTAAGAAATGAAATATTAAGCTTCTGGAAGCATGTATAATTTATCCTATTGCTGATAGCAGATGGATTAGTCACATTCATTGTGTCTCTAAGAAGGGAGGTATTACTGTTGTTCCTAATGATAGGAATGAATTGATGCCACAAAGAATAGTTACATGTTATAGGCCCTGTTTGGTTCAGCTTTTATCGACGGATTCCGCTGCCGTGCAGCAGAATCTGAACCAAAGGGCGAACCCAACAGAATCCGATTCCAGAAATCTGCTGCCAAAATCTGAACCAAAAGCGGAAGCAGCCCAGGACGTGCTTTCCAAAGTCTGATTCTGCTGCGGGCCAAAATCTGAAAAAGATGTATCAGCTGGTTTGCCAAATGACCTACATCTTTTTCACATCAGATTTTCCACAGCTGTTTTTCCACAGCAGATTTTTCACAGCTGCTTTTAGAAATCCACAGCCGAACCAAACAGGGCCATAGAATGGTAATTGATTTTTGCAAATTAAACAAAGCTACTAGGAAGGATCATTACCCTCTAACTTTTATTCATCAAATGCTAGAAAGACTATCCAAACATACGCACTTTTGCTTTCTAGATGGTTATTCTGTTTTTCTCAAATACCTTTGTCAAAAGAAGATCAAGAAAAAACTATCATTACCTGTCCTTTCGGTACTTTTGCTTATAGACGTATGCCTTTTGGTTTATGCAATGCACCTGCTACCTTTCAAAGATGTATGACTGCTATACTCTCTGACTTTTGTGAAAAGATTGTTGAGGTTTTCATGGATGATTTCTCCATTTACGGAACCTCTTTTTATGATTGCTTAAGCAAACTTGATCGAGCTTTCTAGAGATGTGAAAAACTAATCTTGTCTTGAATTGGGAGAAGTGCCACTTTATGGTTAATGAAGGTATTGTCTTGGGGCATAAAATTTCTGAAAGAGGTATTGAAGTTGATAAAGCTAAAGTTGATGATATTGAAAAGATGCCGTGTCCTAAAGATATCAAAGGTATAAGAAGTTTCCTTGGTCATGTTGGTTTCTATAGGAGGTTTATTAAAGACTTCTCTAAAATTTCTAGGCCTCTTACTAATCTTTTGCAAAAAGATGTTCCGTTTGTTTTTTATGATGATTGTGTAGAAGCCTTTGAAACACTTAAGAAAGCCTTGATTTTTGCACCTATTGTTTAACCACCCGATTGGAACCTACTCTTTCAAATTATGTGTGATGCCAGTGATTATGCTGTTGGTGCTGTTCTAGGACAAAGTGTTGATAAGAAATTGAATGTTATTCATTATGCAAGTAAAACTCTAGACAGTGCCCAAAGAAATTATGCTACTACTGAAAAAGAATTTTTAGCAGTTGTATTTGCTTGTGATAAGTTCAGATCTTATATTGTTGATTCCAAAGTAACTGTTCACACCAATCATGCTGCTATTAAATACCTTATGGAAAAGAAAGATGCTAAACCTAGACTTATTAGATGGGTTCTCTTGTTACAAGAATTTGATTTGCATATTATTGATAGAAAGGGAGCTGAGAACCCCGTAGGAGACAACTTGTCTATGTTAGAAAATATTCTTGATGACCCAATACCTATTGATGATAGCTTTCCTGACAAAAAATTAGCTGTCATAAATGCTTCTCATAATGCTCCATGGTATGCTAATTATGCCAATTTCATTGTTTCTAAATTTATACCAGCTAGTTTCACATACCAGCAAAAGAAAAAGTTTTTCTATCATTTAAGACATTACTTTTGGGATGACCCACACATTTATAAAGGAGTAGACGATGTTATTAGACGTTGTGTACCTGAGCATGGAAAGGAATATATCCTACGCAAGTGTCACTCCGAGGCCTACGGAGGACACCATGCTGGAGATAGAACTGCACACAAGGTATTACAATCTGGTTTTTATTGGCCTACTCTCTTCAAGGATGCTCATAAGTTGTCTTGTCTTGTGATGAATGTCAAAGAATTGGTAATATCAGTAGATGTCAGGAAATGCCTATGAATTATTCACTTGTTATTGAACCATTTGATGTTTGGGGCTTTGATTATATGGGACCTTTTCCTTCCTATGATGGGTATACACATATTTTAGTTGCTCTTGATTACATTACTAAGTGGGTAGAAGCTATTCCAACTAGTAGTGTTGATCATAACACTTCTATTAAAATGCTTAAAGAAGTTATTTTTCCGAGGTTTGGAGTCCCTAGATATTTGATGACTGATGGTGGTTCACATTTAACTCATGGTGCTTTCCGTAAGTTTCTTGCTAAGTATGATGTTAACCATAGAATTGCATCTCCATATCATCCTCAGTCTAGTGGTCAAGTAGAATTGAGCAACACAAAGATTAAATTGATTTTGCAAAAGACTGTTAATAGATCCAGAAAGAATTGGTCCAAGAAACTTGACGATGCATTATGGGCTTATAGAACTGCTTATAAAAACCCTATGGGTATGTCTCCATATAAAATGGTTTATGTGAAAGCATGTCACTTACCTCTCGAACTAGAACATAAAGCTTATTGCGCAATTAAAGATCTCAACTATGATTTCAAACTTGCCGGTGAGAAGATGTTATTTTACATTAGCTCACTTGATGAATGGAGAACCCAAGCTTAGAGCATCTCCAGCTGCGCCCCCAACAGGCCCTCCCCAGGCGTTTTTTCCGTGCTGGCGCCCAAAAATTGGCCCGGCCGCGCTCCCAGGAGGCCTTTTTTGCCGGTTTGGGCCGAACTGGCGCCGGCGGACCCAGGCCGAACCCGGCGCGCTGGGGGGGGGGCCTGGGGGCGCCAGGGCGAGCTATTTTGGCGCGAAAGAGATGGGCCCGCCGAGTCAGTGAGACGCCGCTTCGTCACCCTCATCGCCTTGGTTCCCGCGGGAATCAATGCGGCTGGCCAAGGCTGCCACGCTGCCGTGTAGGTCAGCCTCCATTGATGCCTCATGGGCGACGCAGTGAAGGCGCTGCGACGCTCGTCCCGCCCTCACCCGCCACGCGTCGCCCGGCATGCTGCCTCTCGCTGCTCCCGCTTGGCTATAAAAGGCGATGTCCCCGCCGGTGGACGGCATAGTTCTCATTTTCCCCCACTCCGGCACACAAAGCTACACTCTCCCCGCATCCCTGCCTTCCCGCGAACGAACATATGGTAGAGAGGTTTCCAGGCGACGGCGCAGCGGCGAACGGCTTCGGCCGCCGCCAGCTCCAAGAATCGGAGGTGCGCCTCCTCTACGAGGTCGAGTACCCGGCGCCCCCTGACATGCGGGTGCTGGGGTCATGGAGGTTGAGCGCTGCTACCTCTTGAGCACTGCGTTGGTTTTTACTTGAAGAGGAAAGGGTGATGCAGGAAAGTAGCGCAAGTATTTCCCTCAGTTTTGAGAACCAAGGTATCAATTCAGTAGGAGGCTACGCGCGAGTCCCTCGTTCCTATACAAAACAAATAACTCCTTGCAACCAACGTGATAAGGGGTTGTCAATCCCTTCACGGTCACTTACGAGAGTGAGATATGATAGATATGCTAGGATAATATTTTTGGTATTTTTGTGATAAAGATGCAACGTAAAATAAAAGCAAAGTAAAAAATCAAAGAAAATAACTAAGTGTTGGAAGATTAATATGATGACGATAGACCCGGGGCCATAGGTTTCACTAGTGGCTTCTCTCAAGAGCATAAATATTTTACGGTGGGTGAACGAATTACTGTTGAGCAATTGAGAAAACTGAGCATAGTTATGAGAATATCTAGGTATGATCATGTATATATGCATCACGTCCAAGACAAGTAGACCGACTTCTGCCTGCATCTACTACTATTACTCCACTCATCGACCGCTATCCAGCATGCATCTAGAGTATTAAGTTCATGAAAACAGAGTAACACCTTAAGCAAGATGACATGATGTAGAGGGATAAATTCATGCAATATGATAAAAACCCCATCTTGTTATCCTCGATGGCAACAATACAATACGTGCCTTGCTGCCCCTACTGTCAGTGGGAAAGGACACCGCAAGATTGAACCCAAAGCTAAGCACTTCTCCCATTGCAAGAAAGATCAGTCTAGTAAGCCAAACCAAACTGATAATTGAAGAGACTTGCAAAGATAACCAATCATACATAAAAAGAATTCAGAGAAGATTCAAATATTGTTCATAGATAATCTTGATCATAAACCCACAATTCATCGGTCTCAACAAACACACCGCAAAAAGAAGATTACATCGAATAGATCTCCACGAGAGAGGGAGAACATTGTATTGAGATCCAAAAAGAGAGAAGAAGCCATCTAGCTACTAACTATGGACCTGAAGGTCTGAGGTAAACTACTCACACTTCATCGGAGAGGCTATGGGGTTGATGTCGAAGCCCTCCGTGATGGATGCCCCCTCCGGCAGAGCTCCGGAACAGGCACCAAGATGGGATCTCGTGGGTAGAGAAGGTTGCGGCAGTGGAATTAGGTTTTTGGCTCCGTATCTGATCGTTTGGGGGTACATAGGTATATATAGGAGGAAGGAGTACGTCGGTGGAGCAACAGGGGGCCCACGAGGGTGGAGGGCGTGCCCTGGGGGGGTGGGCGCGCCCCCTACCTCATGGCCTCCTCTTTTGTTTCTTGACATAGGTTCCAAGTCTCCTGGATCATATTCTTCCTAAAAATCACGTTCCCGAAGGTTTCATTCCGTTTGGACTCCATTTGATATTCCTTTTCTGCGAAACTCTGAAATAGGCAAAAAAACAACAATTCTGGGCTGGGCCTCCGGTTAATAGGTTAGTCCCGAAAATAATATAAGAGTGGATAATAAAGCCCAATAATGTCCAAAAAAGTAGATAATATAGCATGGAGCAATCAAAAATTATAGATACGTTGGAGACGTATCAGGCATCCCCAAGCTTAATTCCTGCTCGTCCTCGAGTAGGTAAATGATAAAAATGGAATTTTTGATGCGGAGTGCAACTTGGCATAAATTTCATGTAATTCTTCTTAATTGTGGTATGAATATTCAGATCCAAAAGATTCAAGACAAAAGTTTAATATTGACATAAAAATAATAACACTTCAAGCATACTAACAAAGCAATCATGTCTTCTCAAAATAACATGGCCAAAGAAAGTTATCCCTACAAAATCATTTAGTCTGGCTATGCTCTATCTTCATCACACAAAGTATTTAAATCATGCACAACCCCTATGAAAAGCCAAGCAATTGTTTCATACTTTTGACATTCTCAAACTTCTTCAATCTTCACGCAATACATGAGCGTGAGCCATGTATATAGCACTATATGTGGAATAGAATGGTGGTTGTGGAGAAGACAAAAAGGAGAAGATAGTCTCACATCAACTAGGCGTATCAACGGGCTATGGAGATGCCCATCAATAGATATCAATGTGAGTGAGTAGGGATTGCCATGCAACGGATGCACTAGAGCTATAAGCATATGAAAGCTCAACAAAAGAAACTAAGTGGGTGTGCATCCAACTCGCTTGCTCACAAAGACCTAGGGCATTTTGAGGAAGCCCATCATTGGAATATACAAGCCAAGTTCTATAATGAAAAATTCCCACTAGTATATGAAAGTGACAAAATGAGAGACTCTCTATCATGAAGATCATGGTGCTACTTTGTCCCTTCTCTCTTTTTCTCTCATTTCTTTTTTTATTTGGGCCTTTTTCTCTCTTTTATGGCCTCTTTTTATTTTCGTCCGGAGTCTCATCCCGACTTGTGGGGGAATCATAGTCTCCATCATCCTTTTCCTCACTTGGGACAATGCTCTAAAAATGAAGGTCATCACACTTTTATTTTCTTACAACTCAACAATTACAACTCGATACTTAGAACAAAATATAACTCTATATGAATGCCTCCGGCAGTGTACCAGGATATGCAATGAATCAAGAGTGACATGTATGAAATAATTATGAATGGTGGCTTTGCCACAAATACGATGTCAACTACATGATCATGCTAAGCAATATGACAATGATGGAGCGTGTCATAATAAATGGAACAGTGGAAAGTTGCATGGCAATATATCTTGGAATGGCTATGGAAATGCCATGATAGGTAGGTATGGTGGCTGTTTTGAGGAAGGTATATGGTGGGTGTATGATACCGGCGAAAAGTGCGCGGTATTAGAGAGGCTAGCAATCGTGGAAGGAAGAGAGTGCGTATAATCCATGGACTCAACATTAGTCATAAAGAGCTCATATACTTATTGCAAAAATCTACAAGTTATCAAAGCAAAGTATTACGCGCATGCTCCTATGGGGATAGATTGGTAGGAAAAGACCATCGCTCATTCCCCGATCGCCACTCATAAGGAAGACAATCAATAAATAAATCATGCTCCGACTTCATCACATAACGGTTCACCATACATGCATGCTATGGGAATCACAAACTTTAACACAAGTATTTCTCAAATTCACAACTACTCAACTAGCATGACTCTAATATCACCATCTTTATATCTCAAAACAATTATCAAGCATCAAACTTCTCATAGTATTCAACACACTCATAAGAAAGTTTTTACTATTCTTGAATACCAAGCATATTAGGATTATTTAAGCAAATTACCATGCTATTTAAGACTCTCAAAATAATCTAAGTGAAGCATGAGAGATCAATAGTTTCTATAAAACAAATCCACCACCGTGCTCTAAAAGATATAATTGAAGTACTAGAGCAAAACTATATAACTCAAAAGATATAAGCGAAGCACATAGAGTATTCTAACAAATTCCAAATCATGTATGGCTCTCTCAAAAGGTGTGTATAGGAAGGATGATTGTGGTAAACTAAAAGACAAAGACTGAAATCATACAAGACGCTCCAAGCAAAACACATATCATGTGGTGAATAAAAATATAGCTCCAAGTAAAGTTACCGATGGAAGTAGACGAAAGAGGGGATGCCTTCTGGGGCATCCCCAAGCTTTGGCTTATGGTGTCCTTAGATTATCTTGGGGGTGCCATGGGAATCCCCAAGCTTAGGCTCTTGCCACTCCTTGTTCCATAATCCATCAAAAAAATTCACCTAAAACTTGAAAACTTCACAACACAAAACTCAACAGAAATCTCGTGAGCTCCGTTAGTGAAAGAAAACAAAAGACCACTTCAAGGTACTGTAATGAACTAATTCTTTATTTATATTGGTGTTGAACCTACTGTATTCCAACTTCTCTATGGTTTATAAGCTATTTTACTAGCCATAGATTCATCAAAATAAGCAAACAACACATGAAAAACAGAATCTGTCAAAAACAGAACAGTCTGTAGTAATCTGTAACTAACGCAAACTTTGGGAACTCCAAAAAATCAGCCAAAATAGGACGACCAAGGAAATTTGTTTATTGATCAGCAGAAATTGGAATCAGTATTTTATCACATTCTGGTTTTTCCTTCTTGCTACCTCTTGAGCACTGCGTTGGTTTTTCCTTGAAGAGGAAAGGGTGATGCAGCAAAGTAGCGCAAGTATTTCCCTCAGTTTTGAGAACCAAGGTATCAATCCATTAGGAGGCTACGTGCAAGTCCCTCGTACCTACACAAAACAAATAACTCCTCGCAACCAACACGATAAGTGCTGGAAGATTAATATGATGAAGATAGACCCAGGAGCCATAGGTTTCACTAGTGGCTTCTCTCAAGAGCATACATATTTTACGGTGGGTGAACGAATTACTGTTGAGCAGTTGACAGAATTGAGCATAGTTATGAGAATATCTAGGTATGATCATGTATATAGGCATCACGTCCAAGACAAGTAGACCGACTCCTGCCTGCATCTACTACTACTCCACTCATCGACCACTATCCAGCATGCATCTAGAGTATTAAGTTCATGACAACAGAGTAACGCCTTAAGCAAGATGACATGATGTAGAGGGATAAATTCATGCAATATGATAAAAAACCCCATCTTGTTATCCTCAATGGCAACAATACAATACGTGCCTTGCTGCACCCTCACATCCTTTGGAAAGGACACCGCAAGATTGAACCCAAAGCTAAGCACTTCTCCCATTGCAAGAAAGATCAATCTAGTAGGCCAAACCAAACTGATAATTCAAAGAGACTTGCAAAGATAACCAATCATAAATAAAAGAATTCAGAGAAGATTCAAATATTGTTCGTAGATAATCTTGATCATAAACCCACAATTCATGTCTCAACAAACACACCGCAAAAAGAAGATTACATCGAATAGATCTCCACGAGAGAGGGGAGAACATTGTATTGAGATCCAAAAGAGAGAAGAAGCCATCTAGCTACTAACTATGGACCCGAAGGTCTGAGGTAAACTACTCACACTTCATCGGAGAGGCTATGGTGTTGATGTAGAAGCCCTCCGTGATGGATGCCCCTCCCATGAGCTCGAACAGGCCCCAAGATGGGATCTCGTGGGTACAGAAGGTTGCGGCGGTGGAATTAGGTTTTTGGCTCCGTATTTGAGCGTTTGGGGGTACGTAGGTATAAATAGGAGGAAGGAGTATGTCGGTGGAGCAACAGGGGGCCCACGAGGGTGGAGGGCGCGCCCTGGGGGGTGGGCGCGCCCCCCTACCTCGTGGCCTCCTCTTTTGTTTCTTGACGTAGGGTCCAAGTCTCCTGGATCATATTCTTCCTAAAAATCACGTTCCCGAAGGTTTCATTCCGTTTGGACTCCGTTTGATATTCCTTTTCTGCGAAACTCTGAAATAGGCAAAAAACAGCAATTCTGGGTTGGGCCTCCGGTTAATAGGTTAGTCCCAAAAATAATATAAATGTGGATAATAAAGCCCAATAATGTCCAAAACAGTAGATAATATAGCATGGAGCAATCAAAAATTATAGATATGTTGGAGACGTATCAAGCGCCGGCGGCGTCCCAGTGCCGCCTTTGCCCAAAGGGGCGGCGCGGCGGGCCGAAGTCGCCCGCATCTACTTGTCCCTGCTGGAGGATCAGCGGAACGAGCCACGGTACGCCGCCGACAGCCACGCCATGTGGTCCATGTACTTCGGGCGCCGCCGCGAGGAGCAAATCGCCTCCACCAACGGCGTCATCCCCGTGGCCGCCTCAACACCGACGGGCAACGTGAGTGGTGGGGTGTGCCCGGCCGCACCCTCGAGGCCATCCTCGACCACATCGAGACCGACATTGTGCCGCGCCTCGAGTACCCGCCGCGGCCATCCTTCTCTCACCATTGTGGCAGCTCCTGGACGCAGCGGCGGATGGAGCCTGGGTCGTCCTCGTTGTCGGGCTCCGGCTCGCCGGCCCTTCGCCCCGTCAAGCCCGAGCCGGAGGAGACACCACTCGGGCGCCGCACTCGTAGCGGTGCCCTCGTCATCAATGAGGGTGCTCGGCCCTCCCGGCCTGGTCCGGCGCCGACGAGGCGCTCCCTCCCCCTGGTCCGGCCGAAGCCTGAGCCGGGGCTGCTCCCCCGTGAAGCC
The DNA here is from genome assembly GCA_021605145.1 of Aegilops bicornis. Lineage (NCBI taxonomy): Eukaryota > Viridiplantae > Streptophyta > Magnoliopsida > Poales > Poaceae > Aegilops > Aegilops bicornis. Next base: position 375,989,526 of record CM038675.1, on the reverse strand, counting down.
GGAGCACGTCGAGATGGTGGCCCCCGATGACGCGTCCGCCCTCAAGTGGGCGAAGGAGGACTACGTCCGCGAGCAGGTGCGCCGCCAGCGCCGGGCGTACTTGGAGCTCCAGGCCCGTCGCCGCGGCCGGGAGGAGGGCGGCGTCATCGTCCTCGACAGCGGCGAGGTGGACGAGGCCGGGCCATCCAGCGCCCCGTCGCGTGTTGGCGACCCCGGCCAGGGCTGCAGCAGGGACGGCGGAGGCGCGGGCGAGGCGCGCGACAACTTTGATAGCGGCGACTACACCCGCTTCTACAGGCTTCTCAGCATGTAGACGACGGCAGCGACGACGGCGGTGGCTAGGCTTTTATTAGTTTGGCATAGTTTAGGCATAGTTTGCATGTTTTTATGTTTTTCGTACAAATTTCAATGAAGTATCGCCGAGTTTGTGCAAAAATCGCCGAGTTTGCAAAAATTTGAACGGAATATCGCCGAACCCGGGGCGACCTGTGGGCCGACGACTGAGAGCTAGGTCGCCCCCAGGGGCCAATCGAGTGCCGGTTCGCCTCCAGGCCGCTCTTTTTCGGCGCCCTGGGGGGCCGAACGGCTGGAGATGCTCTTATGAAAATGCCAAGTTGTTTAAAGAAAAAGTTAAAGGATACAAAAGCGTGAATTTAATATAGGTGACCATGTCTTGCTATACAACTCTCCTTTAAGATTTTTTGTAGGAAATCTTCCCTCTAAATGGGAAGGTCCTTACATTATCGAGGAGGTTTATCGTTCCGGTGCCATCTAGATCAACAACGCCGAAGACACTAACCCGAAGGTGGTAAACGGTCAAAGAATCAAACATTATATTTCATGTACTTCCATAAATGTTGAAACCAATATTATTAATACTATAATACCAGAGGAGTACATAAGGGAGACTTTCCAGAACATTTCAGACTCCAAAAAGGAATAGGTATGTGGTACGGTAAGTAAACCGACTCCAAAGCTTTTTCAATGGCAATTTTTCTCCATTTTGGGATATTTAGAAAATTAGGAAAATAAAAGGTAGTCCAAAAAGTCCACGAGGAAGCGACAAGCCCGGGGGCGTGCCCTACCCCCTTGGGCGCACCTCCCTGGCTTGTAGCCACCTTGTGTGCCCTCTGGACTCCGTTTTCTTGCACAACCCTTCTTTTGGTTGGTAAAAATTCACTCCTGAAGGTTTTGACCACCGTACAACGACAGAATCATTTGTTTTTGTTTCGAGCTATTTCTGCAGCAGATTTAGAGAAAGATGTCTTCGCAAGAGTCAGTCGGGGATAGTCGTGTCTCTCACCCAGCACAGGATCCAAGGGCCTACAGCGAGGCAGAACCCTTTGGGTGGTCAACAGAGGAAAAGATGGAGGCGGCCTAAAAAGAGTAGATGCCATGGAGGAGGATCAAGAAGCCACCTCTCGTCCTCAACCTGGATTCATACTAGTGGAACTCCAGAGATTAGCAATACCGAATTCGGTCATACCTCCTAATGCTAGATTTCTCTCTTATGATAACATGAAAAAGAATGTTTCCTTTTCTCCCGCAACCAAGAAGCACCCATGGGTGATCGGAGCTCTAGCTATCACAGGCAAACTCCGCAAGGAAATAATGGATCTTAAGCAGCAAATAATAAGCTTGAGGAGGAGAATCGCATTCTAAGGGGCAACATCGCCAAGAATATCACATCACCACCTTCAAAGAAAGAGATTTAAGTACATGGGTATGGGCACTCCCCTTGGCAACTGCCAAGCTTGGGGGAGGTGCCCAGGTATCGTATCACCATCACACCTTTATCTTTATCGTTTTTCTTAGTTCGATCCTTTTGGTTATATCTTGATCTAGTAGAATGAAGTTTTTAGTATGATTTAGCTTTGAGTTTTTGCTTTTTGATCTATCTATGTAACCGAGTCCGTGAGTTATATAATAAAGAGTAGTTTTGAGTTGAGGGCTTTGCTTGCTTGCTATGATCTCGTGGGAAAAGAAAAAGAAAGAGATGAAAAGAAATTAAAGACCATATAATGATCTTACGGAGTGTGATGACTTCACATATAAGGAGTATGATGAATAAAAGTTGTTGAGAGTTGAAAACATAGTTTTGGTCATTGTTGCAATTATTAGGAAGTAATAAAGAAAGAGAGGCTTCACATATAAATATACTATCTTAGACATCTTTTGCAATTATGAGCACTCATTAAAATATTACATGCTAAAAAATTGATATTGGAAAAGGAAGACAACATAATGGGTTATGTATTCTTATATCCGAAAAGAAGTTAGTTTGTCATGGATCCTCCAACATGTTGAGCTTGCTTCTCACCCTATGCTAGCCAAATCTTTCGCATCAAGTAGAGATACTACTTGTGCATCCAAACATCCCTTAAACCAGTTTTGCCATGAGTGTCCACTATACCTACCTATGGATTGAGTAAGATCCTTCAAGTAAGTTGTCATCGGTGCAAGCAATAAAAATTGCTCTCTAAATATGTATGATCTTTTACTGTGAAGAAAATAAGCTTTATACGAACTTGTGATATGGAAGAAATAAAAGCGAGGGATTGCATAATAAAGTTATTTATCACAAGCGGCAATATAAAGTGACGTTCTTTTGCATTAAGATTTTGTGCATCCAACCATAAAAGCCATGAGAACCTCTGCTTCCCTTTGCGAAGGGCCTATCTTTTATTTTTACTTTCTACCCTTATACAAGAGTCATGGTGATCATCACCTTTCCTGTTTACACTTTTTTTTCTTTTTGGCAAGCACTATGTGTTGGAGAAAGATCCAGATATATATATCCACTCAGATGTAGGTTATCATAAAGTGACAATACCCTTGAGGTAAAAGGTTGGGAGGCAAAACTATAAGCCCCTATCTTTCTCGGTGTCCGACTGAGGCTTTCAACTCATAAGTATTGCGTGAGTGTTAGCAATCATAAAAGACTAAAAGATGGTTGAGTATGTGCACTTGCTATACAAAAGCTCTTACATTGACTCTTTAAGATATTATGATAAATTGCAATTGCTTCAATGACTGGGATCATAGTTTGTTAGTTTTCAATGAAGTTTCTGATTCATACTTTACCTTGTGAACGAATTGTCACTTTATCATAAGAAACTATATGACAATATATGTTGTTGTTCTAAAGATGATCATGATGCCCTCATGTTCGTATATTATTTTATCGACACCTCTATCTCTAAACATGTGGACGTATTTATCAATTTTGGCTTTCACTTGAGGACAATCGAGGTCTAAGCTTGGGGGAGTTGATACGTCCATTTTGCATCATGCTTTTATATTCATATTTATCGCATTATGGGCTGTTATTACACATTATGGTACAATACTTATGCCTTTTCTCTCTTATTTTACAAGGTTTACAGAAAGAGGGAGAATCCCGACAGCTGGAATTCTGGACCGGAATGGAGTAAATCTGGGAGACCTATTCTCCACAACTCCAAAAGTCCTGAAAATTTATGAAGAATTATTTTGGAATATATAAAAAATATTGGGCGAAGAAAACACCAGAGGGTACCCACCAGGAGGCCACAAGCCTAGGGGCGCGCCCTACCCCTTGGGCACGCCCCTGTGGCTTGTGGACCCCTAGCAGGCCTCCTGTGCCCATCTTCTGCAATATGATGTCTTTTGACCTGAAAAAAAAAATCAGAAGGAAGCTTTCGAGATGAAGCGCTGCTGTCTCGAGGCAGAACCTGGGCAGAACCAATCTAGGGCTCCGGCGGAGCTATTTTGTCGGGAAAACTTCCCTCCCAGAGGGGGAAATCGAAGCCATCATCATCACCAACAATCCTCTCCTCGAGAGGGGGTCAATCTCCATCAACATCTTCACCAGCACCATCTCCTCTCAAACCCTAGTTCATCTCTTGTATCCGATCTTTGTCTCAAAACCTCAGATTGGTACCTGTGGGTTGCTAGTAGTGTTGATTACTCCTTGTAGTTGATGCTGGTTGGTTTATTTGGTGGAAGATCATATGTTTAGATCCTTAATGCTATTTAATACCCCTCTGATTATGAACATGAATATGCTTTGTGAGTAGTTACGTTTGTTCCTGAGGACATGGGAGAAGGGGGGGTTCGGCCTCCCTCTTCCTTCCTCTCTCCCCTATCCTTTCCCCCTCCGACAAAATATGGCAGGGGGGCGGCCAAGGGCAGGAGCCCAAGTAGGATTCACACCTACTTTGAGCACCTCTTGGCCTCTCCCCTCTCCCTCCCACCTATATATATATGTGGGGGACGCCTAGCGCACCCAGACAATTGCCTAGCCCTGTGCGGCACCCCCTCCACCGTTTACATCCCCGGTCATATTTTCATAGTGCTTAGGTGAAGCCCTGCGGAGATCACTTCACCATCACCGTCACCATGTCGTCCTGCTGCCGGAACTCATCTACTACCTCGCCATCTGCTGGGTCAAGATGGCGGAGGACGTCACTAATACGTCCATTTTGCATCATGATTTTATGTTCATATTTATTGCATTATGGGCTGTTATTACACATTATATCACAAGACTTATGCCTTTTCTCTCTTATTCTATAAGGTTTCCATGAAGAGGGAGAATGCCAGCAGCTGGAGTTCTGGACTTGAAAGGAACAAATATTAGAGACCTGTTCTGCACAACTCCAGAAGTCCTGAAACTTCATGGAGAATTATTTTGGAATATATAAAAAATATTGGGCAAAGAAAGCACCAGATGGGGGCCACCAGCCATCCACAAGGGTGGGGGCGCGCCCCTTGCCCTGTGGGCCACCTGGCAGGTCCCCGATGCCCATCTTCTGCTATATGGTGTCTTTTGCCCTGAAAAAATTTAGAAGGAAGCTTTCGGGACGAAGTGCCACTGTCTCGAGGCAGAACATGAGCAGAACCAATCTAGGGCTCCGGTAGAGTACATTACTGCTTTGGGAAACATCCGGAGAAATTGAAGCCATCGTCATCACCAACGATCCTCTCATCGAGAGAGGGTCGATCTCCATCAACATGTTCACTAGCACCATCTCCTCTCAAATCCTAGTTCATCTCTTGTATCCGATCTCTGTCTCAAAACCTCAGATTGGTACCTGTGGGTTGCTAGTAGTGTTGATTACTCCTTGTAGTTGATGCTAGTTGGTTTATTCGATGGAAGATCATATGTTCAGATCCTTAATGATAAATAATACTCCTCGTATTATGAACATGATATGCTTTGTGAGTAGTTACGTTTGTTCCTGAGGACATGGGAGAAGTCTTGTTATAAGTAATCATGTGAATTTGGTATTCGTTCGATATTTTGATGAGATGTATGTTGTCTCTCCTCTAGTGTTGTTATTTGAACGTCGACTACATGACACGTCACCATGATTTAGGCCTAGGGGAAGGCATTGGGAAGTAATAAGTAGATTATGGGTTGCTATAGTGACAGAAGCTTAATACCTAGTTTATGCGTTGCTTTGTAAGGGGCTGATTTGGATCCACACGTTTCATGATATGGTTAGATTTATTTTAATTCTTGTTTCTTAGTTGCGGATGCTTGCGAGAGGGGTTAATCATAAGTGGGAGGCTTGTCCAAGTAAGGACAACACCCAAGCACCGGTCCACCGACATATTAAATTATCAAAGTAATGAACGCGAACCATATAAGCATGATGAAAACTAACTTGACAATAATTCCCATGTGTCCTCGGGAGCGCTTTGCTTTATATAAGAGTTCGTCCAGGCTTGTTCTTTGTTACAAAAATGATTGGGCCACCTTGATGCACCTTAGTTACTTTTGTTACTTGTTACCTGTTATGAATTATCTTATCACACAACTATCTGTTACAGATAATTTCAGTACTTGCAGAGAATACCTTGCTGAAAACTGCTTGTCATTTTCTTCTGCTCCTCATTGGGTTCGACACTCTTACTTATCGAAAGGACTAGATAGATCCCCTATACTTGTGGGTCGTCACTGCACCAACCCTCGCGCTGCCGTTGGGCACCCCATTCGGTCGTAGCGAGCGTGACGTGCGGTCCCTGCCACCGCCCTGAGGTCTTCCCCGCCATCGCCCGACCCGCGCTGCCACTGCATCGCCCCTTCGGTCCGTAGTGTCACGGCACACGGTCCACTTTGCCACCCATGCACGTCAACTTTTGTGGTATGCGCCACACCGCCTTCCTACGTGTGGGAATGCCACTGTCTGCGCTGGCCTTCGTCACACTGTTGGGTTCTTCCTCACCTACTTTGAGCACCGCTGTCACGCTCCTAACCTAGCTGCTACCGCCGCCTCCTCAGGCTGCTACCACTCTTATTCATGGCTTCGGACGACTACCTCGACATCGGCCACCCAGACTCAAAATCGACCACGGCGTCCCTCGCACGACTAGCATGATCACGGCTACATAATACGTCTCCAATGTATCTATAATGTTTTATTGTTTCATGCTATTATATTGTCAATCTTGGATACTTTATATGCATTTATATGCTATTTTATATCATATTTCCAGAGTAACCTATTAACCGAGTGCCCAATGCCAGTTCCTATTTTTTTGCTTCTTTTTGGCTTCTCAGAAAATCAGCACCAAACGAGGTTCAAACACGATGAAACTTCACGGTGATTTTTTATGGACCAGAACACTACTGGAATCAGGGATTTTGTCGTCTGCTTGCAGACGGCAAAGAAGGTCTTTGCCATTAGCTACCAAACAACAGATGGCAAAGAAGGTCTTTGCCATCTGTCATTTCTTTGCCGTCTGCGGGCAGATGGCAAAGAATCTTTGCCATCTGCCAGCGGACGGCAAAGAGGTGCCAGCAGATGCCAGTACACTGCAACGGTCCGCCCCCTTTGTAAATGCATTGGCGGGCGGCAATGATTCTTTGCCATCTGCTGGCGCACGGCAAAGAGGGGGGCTATCTTTTTTTTTGCGGGTAAAAAAAACTGTTGCCCCCACCTCCTGTATCTCTATCCCCTCTCTCTCCACCCCTACCCCACAGGTAGGCGCCGCCGACCCGCATCCTCGACCCGCGCCCGCTGCGCCACCTGCGCCTCCGCCCGCTGGTGCGCGCCTCCACCTCACGGACCCAGAGCCCCGCCGCCTCGCGCTGCCGCCTGCGCCGCGTCGCGTGCCACCACCTCCCCACAAGCTCGACGCCCCGCCACGGAAGCACCGTCGCCGGTCGCCCCGAACTCGAGATCCACCGCCGCCATGGGAGCCGAGCACCAAGCTCCTATGCGCCCCGCCCGCGTCCCCGCGTCGCTGCCGCTGCCCCATGCTGCCTCGCGCCAGGATCCGTCCGTGGGAGGTCCCTCTCTCCCGATGCGCCTCCGCCTCTCCCTCTCCTCATCTTCTCCAGATGCGCCGCTGCTGTCGCCTCCGCCTATCCCCATCTTCTCCCGCCCAGCCACCGCACCGCCCTCTCTCCCTCCCCTGTGGGCTGTGGTGCTTCTAGATCAAACAGCAAAGGAGGTAGCTCCAATGTGACGCCCGGATAATTAAGCTACAGTAATCCCCTGCTAATGATGCCAGGTCACCATCATTACTGTTGCTAATCTCACTCGAGTCAAAGCCAGTTCATATTCAAATTTAAATCAAAGTAAAAATTTAAAGTTTTCAAAAGTCAAAACTAAAAAGTACAAACTATGAGAAATAATTCATAAGTAATATCGGTGGAGAAATAATCTTTTTGTAAATCACTTAAATACACTAAAGCAATTAAATCAGAGGCTTAAGCTATTATTTAAATACCTTTTTAATAGTAAAATATTATAACTAATTTAATTAAAGTTGCCAAACTTTTGTGGCAGTGACATATTTTACAATACCAATTATAGTGCAATATTTATAATTTATAAAACTAAAATAAACAGCAACAAAAACAAAAAGAGAACATAAAATAAAAAAGGAAAAGAAAAGAGCGCACTATTGCGCACACAGTGCAGCCCAGCCCAACAACCGCAACCTTTCTTCCCCCTCCGGCTACAGGAGAAGGCCGCGGTGCCATGGCCACGGGCGCTCAACCCCGCGCACCACTACACCACCGAGGGGATAAGGGCGAGCCCCCTCGACCTCGTCATTCCCCCCAGAGATCTTTTCCTCCTCACCCACTACCTCTCCCCTCACCTTATCCGCCCCCCCACCGAGTGTTGTCGCCGTCGCGGCACCTCCGTTTGCGTGGCCAACGGCCACCATTCATCATCCTCTGGAGCCCAAGAGGACCGACGTCCTCGTTTTCGTCGCCTACACTGCTGGATCGGGGACGGGAGACCACCCCGGCGACGCCCGCATCGACTCCTTCCCCCACGGCCACGGCGCCATCACCGTCGATCTCTACCACCGGTGCCTCTCCGCGGTTCCGAGCACGCCCACGAGCTCCCTCGCCGGCCTGCCTCGCCGACGTCGCCCGTCGTCTCCGTCCTCCTCCCCTCGCCCCACTGCCCCGTCCCTACGAACCCCGATGAGGACCCCGGTCCTCCTCCTCCCCATAGCCCGCTCGCCCGCGCCGTCCGCGCTCCGCGCGTGGCCGTCCCCATGCTCCCCCTTGACTCGTCGCCGCGCCTGCTTTCGCTCAAGGGGCCCGCAGCTCCGCAGCGCCCACGGTCGCCCGCTGCCCGTCTCCCTCGCTCACCCGCTTCGCGCGACCCCGCCCCCTGCGCTGCGGCGTGCGCTTCGCCGCTGCCCGCCTGACCACCTGCGCATGTTGCACCCTCTCCTCCTTCTTGCTGGCGTCGCCGTGCCCGCCCGCGCCGCCCTCACCGCTTCTTTGCTAACGCTGCCGCTTGGCCAGCTCTTGTTCTTGCTTGCTGTCTGCTTGCCGCCGCTCGACGCGTCGCTTCTGCCGCTACCGCTTACTCGCGCTCGCCGCCCGCATCACCGCCGCCGCCTGCTCCGTCCACTACGGCTGGCCCCGTCCATGGTCTCCTTGCCCGTGCACTGCCGGCAAGCCGCCCCACATCCTCCGCCCGCTTCGGCCGTAGCCTGACCACGGTGCCAAACCGCCGCCCGCCCTTCGCCGCCCAGCGTACAGCCGGGCGGTGGCGCTTCGTCGCTAACCGCGGCGCCCATAACCTGTTTGCCCGCTAGGACCCCTGGGGCCTATGACAAGGGCCCCACCCCCCAAAACGTTTTTATAAAAAAAGAATTTAACACAATAATAATATTATTATTAATTAATTAATTAACTAAATTAATTAATTTAATTAATCATAATTAGATTAATCTAGTCACTAATTAACCTAATTAACTGTTAGTTAACTAATTAGTCAATGACATGCGGGACCCACACGTCAGTTTGACCAGTCAACACCTCTGTTGACTGTTGACATCATGGTGACATCATGCTGATGCAATAATACTAATTTCGAATTAATTTAATAATAATAATGTAGAAAATGATATAAAACTTTGAAAATTAATAGAAAATAAACCGTAGGTCAGATGAAAATGTTTTCTACATGAAAGTTGCTCAGAACGACGAGACGAATCTGGATACACAGCTCGTTCGTTCGCCACACGTCCCTAGCATAGTGAACATGCAACCATTCCCCTCCTGTTCAACCGTCCGAAAAAGACAAACACCGGGAATACTTTCTCAGATGTTCCCCCCTTTCGTCGTAACCTACCCCTGCATTAGGTCATCCCTAGCACCGCGTATTACCTTGTTATGCTTTGTGATAATTTGATTGCTCTATAATTTATTATGTTCCCCCTCAGTTACTTCTTTCCGGTAGACCTTGAGACTGCTGGTGACCCCCAGTTCGACTACGGTGTTGACGATCCCTCCTTGCCAGAGCAATCAGGCAAGGCCCCCCCCTTGATCACAAGATATCGCATATTCCTTCTCTCTATTTCTTGCATTAGAGTAATGTATATGATGTTACTGCTTTCGGTTAATCCTCTTCTGATGCATAGCATGTCCTTGTTGCTATAGGTGTTACCTTTACGTGCTATCCTAATGCTTAGTATAGGATGCTAGAGTTCCATCAATGGCCCTACACTCTTGTTAAATACGCCATGCTATACTCTTGGGCCGTGATCACTTGGGAGGTCATCACGGGCATATGCTATATACTTTATCTTGTTACATTCCTTATGATATTGTTAGAAGATGAAATTTGAAGGCGGTGGCTCCATCCCGGTAGAGGTGGGCACGGGTTACCACGAACCCGGCTGTTACTTATGGGCGGAGTGTGAGGCAGGTTGAGACCACCTAGGAGAGAGGTGGGCCTGGCCCTGGTCGGCGTCCGCGGTTACTTCAAAATAACACGCTTAACGAGATCTTGGTATTTGATCTGAGTCTGGCCACTGGCCTATACGCACTAACCAACTATGCGGGAACAGTTATGGGCACTCGGCGTCGTGGTATCAGCCGAAGCCTTCTTGACATCAGCGAATGAGCGGCCTTGGCGCGGATTGGACCGTAAGCTGCGCTTGTATTAAGGGGCTAGATGCGCTTACGGCGCGTTTGCAACGTACATGTGTACAATGGGCGATTGGCCCAGACCCCTGCGCGCATAGGATTTAGATCGGCGTGTTGACCTCTCTGTTGTGCCTAGGTGGGGCTGCGACATGTTGATCTTCCGAGGCCGAGCATGACCCAGGAAAGTGTGTCCGGCCAAATGGGATCGAGCGTGTTGGGTAATGTGGTGCACCCCTGTAGGGAAGTTTATCTATTCGAATAGCCGTGATCCTCGGTAATGGGGACGACCCGGAGTTGTACCTTGACCTTATGACAACTAGAACCGGATACTTAATAAAACACACGCTTCCAAGTGCCAGATATAACCCGGTGATAGCTCTCACACAGGGCAACGAGGGGAGGATCCCCGGGTAGGATTATGCTATGCGATGATACTTGGTGAACTTACCATCTACTCTCTTCTACATGTTGCAAGATGGAGGCTGCCAGAAGCGTAGTCTTGGACAGGACTAGCTATCCCCTCTTATTACGGCATTCTGCGGTTTAGTCCACTGATATTGCCCCTTTACACAGATACCCGTGCATATGTAGTGTAGATCCTTGCTTGCGAGTACTTTGGATGAGTACTCATGGTTGCTTTTCTCCCTCTTTTCCCCCTTTCATTTCTTCTCGATTGTCGCAACCAGATCGGAGCCTGTGAGCGACGCCATCGTCATTTACGGCGACTCCTACTACACCGAAGGTGCCTACTACTATGTGCAGGCTGCTGACGACGACCAAGAGTAGTTTAGGAGGATTCCAGACAGGAGGCCTGTGCCTCTTTCGATCTGTATCCCAGTTTTTGCTAGCCTTCTTAAGGCAAACTTGTTTAACTTATGTCTGTACTCAGATATTGTTGCTTCCGCTGACTCGTCTATGATCGAGCAGTTGTATTCAAGCCCTCGAGGCCCCTGTCTTGTATTATGATGCTTGTATGACTTATTTTATTTTTAGAGTTGTGTTGTGATATCTTCCCGTGAGTCCCTGATCTTGATCGTACATGTTTGCGTGTATGATTAGTGTACGATTGAATCGGGGGCGTCACAAGTTGGTATCAGAGCCGACTGCCTATAGGAATCCCCCTTCCACACTCCTTGGCCGAAGTCGAGTCTAGACATTGCAAAACTTTTACTAACATGGTTGTGCGGCTTACGGGCCCACGTCACCATTGGGTGGTAGTAGGATCTTTTAGTCCTCGTCTATACTCTGGGACTCTGATCTCTCTTCTATTCGAGTTAAAATGATTTTACTAACTCTAACAATAGGATCTCATGATCACATCCACCTGGAGTTCCCCCTTATTACAGATGATTGCCTACTGCACCAGAAGATTCTGAAGATAATATCCGATGTTCTCTTGAGACATTTGTGCCCATCGCCTTTGCAAATTCCCTACCACTGCTATATCATTATGGATAACTACATACACTTTCCCTTTCAATGCCATTGATCTTGTTATTACAAGATACACCAAAAATTCTCTCTATTGTTCCGAGAATACTTTGTGCCTACTGCCTTGCAGTTCTAAGCCACCCGAATACCCCTACGGATAATTCCTCGCACTTACCGAATATCCGCCCATCCCCAGTTGTTTATGTTTTTCACTAAGGTCTTCGAAATAATGTTCGATCTTCCAAAAATCCTTAGCATCTTATTGCTCTTGAAATTATTTCTTGCTTGCATTATGGTTAATCCCATAAGTATAGTAATCTTATTGGCAGCCTTTGTCACTATCATTTTGAGTCCATTGATTCAATATGTTGCGAATGCTCGCAATCCTCAATCAGATCCTAGAATTCATCCTTTCGGCTCAGACGTCATTTTAAACATGAGCTAAATCTCGACCAATCAAATTGTTGTCGATTTTACCCCTAAGCTTACTCAACCTATCCATCCTTAATCAGAGCGTCTGCTTCTGATCCTTTGATCTTTGAATCATAATTCCTTTGTTACCTAAGCATTGAATTATTCAGACGTTCTATAAATTGATGCCCTTGCATTCTTTCTTCCTCTGATTGAGTATCGATACTCACATCAGCTCCGTTGTGGATCGCCAGATCCATTGTTGGGTTGTTATCCGACAGTGTTTTTCATATTTAATCACTTTGTGAGCCTTTCCTCGGATACGTAATGCCTTTGGTAAATTGTATCCTCTACTTTCTCAAGCATGCTCTACTATCGAGCTTGTGTTATTTATTCTTGAAATTTGTGGTTTATGCTCCTAAGATGCTCGATGGGTTGAACCTATACCTTCCCTATAAACCGTATGAACCAGATGGTTTTTACAAATCATACTCTTCTGGTGTTTTACTAGATAATTTTCTACCATACAACTTCTTCCAGGACGAGAAGTGGATGTAAGGTCATGCATTGGAGAAATGGGAGTCGACCTTCAACCTTTGTGTTCATGCCCATGGACACGATGTAGATCCTATCATGGAAGCCTCTTGTAATAATAACTATTTCCTTGATATAATATCCTTTGGTATCGGTAAATTGATCCTATGCAACCGTGGTTCCGACCATGATTGTTCTTCTTTGATTCTTTTTCTCGGACAAGTTAAAGTACTTGTCTTCTGTAGATTAATACACCTGCCCAACCTTTATTTTGTCTTGCTTTCGAGTATTACTCTCTAGTATCTTGATAATATCACAGAACCATGTTTATTATTACGAGTCTTCTCCAAAGTATTACATTCTCTCCGATTTCAATCTTTCCCAGGTTCTGAGTTGTTACACACTCAAGGACATCGATAACTGAATCGAGTTCGCACCATGATTAAACAACTCTTAGTAATCTTCTTTACTTACGAGTTTGTAATCGATCACATCATACCTAGCCTGATGGGCTATATCATTATCGTGCTGATTTTAACCATGCTACCTGGTCCTTATTCCCGGAGCACAACTTTTGACGATGAGCTAAGCTTACATCGATCTTCCTCGTCAAATCGTTTCACCTTGAACAACAAGCTTGATTCCGAGCTTGCTTCTTAACCATTGTTTCCGTAACTTTCGCTTCATTATGCCTTTTGCATGATGCCATCGGCGACCGATTACATCATCATGAAACCTCCGAACAAAAGGTGTCGTAATCACCAGCAATATTTTGCCTATTCCACGATATCAACCGAATTCATTATGAGGAATACCATCCTTGCCCCTCGATGATTGGTGTGATCATCGACAACATTCTTGCCTTCCCCCAACATAAACTTGTTCATGTTTTGTGTTGTACCTTGATTTCCTTGCTATCTAGCTTAGGTTATGTTCTACCTTGTAGTATTACTGCCTTTTATATCAAGAATGTCGTGAGGATTGCTCCACCTCTTAATAACTCTTGGTATAGTGATACTTCTCACATGCACCATTCTTTCTTGGTCCCCGTATTGACTAACTAGGAATATCAACAAGTGAACGCTGCTGCTTGGATTCTGTATTTCTAGCAACCTTATTGCTTTGAAGTTAATGGTCTACAGTTCAGTCTTAGACCATTGGTTATTAAAACACCATTCTACCCTCGATCATGCTACCTAAGCCCATATTTAGGGTGCACCTTTCAACCAATGATTAATTATGTATGTTTTCCTCGAGCATACCTCATTATATCATTCGATCTGACAAAGGTTATCTCCTTGTTCATATAATCGTGGAAATCCATATTTTGGAAATCTCGAGGAATTGTCTCCGAGTCCATCAGCCACCCCCTCACCCCTTCCCTTGGTTTAATGATGAACTCTTGTTTCAGAACTTGATCCCATAGTTCATTTCCCGAGAATCTTACAATGTCGTCTCGTCAATTTGTTTTGCACCTTTTCTTCTCAGGCATCCTGAGTCTGAGATATCGTGACACCAATCAGATCTGAAACTCGGTCAGATATGATGGCTTGAACATATTTCCAAGAGTTATAACGTTGGTCTTTATATGACCCGGTAAGGTGATATCATGCCTAGCGCACCTGGGCGCAGGACCTAGTGTTATAGTTTCCTTTTTAACAAATTTAACCATTTGTCCATGAGGAAATTGAATGCCTTGTTTAATAAGTTTATCCTGATGGATCCTTCGTGTATGCGAAGTCCGACCTTTGCTTGAAGATGATGTCAATGCTATCTCAAAGCATGTATGTGGTAATCCTATCATCAATAAGAACATTTGAAGCCCAATGCTAAATTTTCTTTATCAATTATCCAAACACCGTTGTTTGGGTAATGGCATGAAATTTCTCTCCCCTTTCCTAAAGGGATTTTTATGTTATATCCCGTCACGGATATCATGCTCTGCTTGCCCTTGGGAAGGATATACACCTAAAATATGTGTTTAAACACATTTTTCCTTTCCATTGTTCTGTTTAATATGATAATCATATTATCCTTTCCATTGTTTGGTTTAACCTTTCTTGAGGTCTATATGATCTACGAAGTAATAATTCACTGCTTATGTAAACACCTCGGTGTACAACTCTGTCAGTAAGACCTTGTTACTATTCTTGATGACATTCCGGTAGCCCCGATGGACGAGAACCTTGCCTATTGTCTGTATCGTTCAACGAGCAGGAAAATGGTTCTCCTCGTCCCTCGCCCTTGGTACCGATGTTGTTGTTGACATAACTGACAGTCTATTTTCTGACATGCCTTGCTATCATGATCGAACAATATAACAGCCCCCCCCCCCTAATTTTTCACCACATGGTGGGCCCATAATCCACAGTTCCACAGGATCGTAACCTGACTCTTTAGTACATCCCAGTTACCGAAATTATTCCTCGCACTTGGCTTCATAGGTAATTCACGAGCTACCTTCCTTGAGATGATCTATTCTAGTTTTAGCCGCAATACTTCTTCCGATGCTCTGAAACCCTTTCACCTTATGATTAGGCATTGAACGATTGCCTACCCACTCGAAACTTTCCATGATACCTCCTTATTTTGCTCTTGATATTTTTCTCAAGTTTCAATTCGAGAGTTACTTTCCGCCACCTTCCCCGATGTTATCGACCAGATAGTCAACCTTGCAGAAGTCCGTTCTCCCGGAATGCCCACCCTTTATTCTTTCGTAAGTACGATGGAGTTCCCCAAGAAAGGATGCCAACTTCATCATGATGACCTGAAGCAGAGAAATGAAGACATCAACGTAATGGATCAACCTCTTCGAGAAGAGCCACAAAGACCGGGAACACTCGCTAGAATTTCGTAGCCAGAACCTTCCCCCTTACCCACCTCTTAAATCTCGGGACGAGATTTCTTGTAGTGGAGGAGAATTGTGACGCATGGATAATTAAGCTACAGTAATCCCCTGCTAATGATTCCAGGTCACCATCATTACTGTTGCTAATCTCACTCGAGTCAAAGCCAGTTCATATTCAAATTTAAATCAAAGTAAAAATTTAAAGTTTTCAAAAGTCAAAACTAAAAAGTACAAACTATGACAAATAATTCATAAGTAATATTGGTGGAGAAATAATATTTTTGTAAATCACTTAAATACACTAAAGCAATTAAATTATAGGCTTAAACTATTATTTAAATACCTTTTTAATAGTAAAATATTATAACTAATTTAATTAAAGTTGCCAAACTTTTGTGGCAGTGACATATTTTACAACACCAATTATAGTGCAATATTTATAATTTATAAAACTAAAATAAATAGCAACAAAACAAAAAGAGAACATAAAATAAAGAAAGGAAAAGGAACAAAGCACACTGTTTGACTGGGCTCTAGGCGCACACAGTGCAGCCCAGCCCAACAACCGCAGCCTTTCTTCCCCCTCCGGCTATAGGGGAAGGCCGCGGCGCCATGGCCGCGGGCGCTCAACCCCGCGGACCACTACACCACCGTGGGGATAAGGGCGAGCTCCCTCGACCTCGTCATCCCCCCCCCCCCGAGAGATCTTTTCTTCCTCACCCACTACCTCTCCCCTCACCTTATCCGCCCCTCCATTGAGTGTTGTCGCTGTCGCGACACCTCCGTTGGCGTGGCCAACGGCCACCATTAATTGTCCTCTAGAGCCCAAGAGGACCGACGTCTTGGTCTTCGTCGCGTACACTACTGGATCGGGGCCGGGAGACCACCTCGGTGACGCCCGCATCGACCCCTTCCCCCACGGCCACGGCGCCATCGCCGTCGATCTCCACCACCGGTGCCTCCCGCGGTTCCGAGCACGCCCACGAGCTCCCTCGCCTGCCAGCCTCCCCGACGTTGCCCGTCGTCTCCGTCCTCCTCCCCGCGCCCCACTGCCCCGTCCCTACGAACCCCAGTGAGGACCCCGGTCCTCCTCCTCCCCGTAGCCCGCTCGCCCGCGCTCCGCGTGTGGCCGTCCCCATGCTCCCCCTTGACTCGTCGCCACGCCTACTCGCTCGCGGCGCCCGCAGCTTCGCAGCGCCCACGGTCGCCCCCCACTGCCCGTCTCCCTCGCTAACCCCGCACACCGCGACCCCCTCCCCCTTGCGCCTGCCGACATGCGCTCGCCGCTGCCCGCATAGCCACCTTTGCATGACCGCAACCTCTCCTCCTTCTTGCTACTGATGCGCCGTGCCCGCCCCGCCGGGCTTTGCCCTCGCCACTAATGCTAGCGCGCTGCCGCCGCTGGCTCTTGCTGCTGCTGGCTCTGTCTGCTGGCTGCTGCCGCGTCACCTGCTGCCGCTACCGCTTACTCGCGCTCGCCGCCCGCATCACCGTCGCCGCCTGCTCCGTCCGCTACGGCCGGCTCCCGTCCATGGTCTCACTGCCCGTGCACACCGGCAAGCCGCCCCCCTGTCCTCCCGCCGCTTGGCCGCTGACCCACGGCCATCGACGTAAGCAGCGCGCCGCTTCATACGCCGCCGCCCGACAGCGTAACCCGTTGCCGCTAGGACCCGTGGGGCCTATGACAAGGGGGCCCACCCCCAAAACGTTTTTATAAAAAAAGAATTTTAAATAATAATAATAATAATAATAATAATAATAATAATTAACTAAGTTAATTAACTTAATTAATCATAGTTAGATTAATCTAATCACTAATTAACCTAATTAACTGTTAGTTAACTAATCAGTCAATGACATGCGGGACCCACACGTCAGTTTGACAAGTCAACACCTCTGTTGACTGCTGATGTCATGGTAATGTCATGTTGATGCAATAATACTAATTTCGAATTAATTTAATAATAATAATAATTTAGAAAATGATTTAAAACTTTGAAAATTAATAGAAAATAAACAGTAGCTCAGATGAAAATGTTTTCTACATGAAAGTTGCTCAGAACGACGAGACGAATCCGGATACACAACCCGTTCGTCTGCCACACTTCCCTAGCATAGTGAACATGCAACCTTTCCCCTCCGGTTCGACCGTCGGAAAAAGCCAAACACCGGGAATACTTACTCGGATGTCCCCCCCTTGTTGTGACCTACCCCTGCGTTAGGTCACCCCTAGCACCGGGTATTGCCTTGCTATGCTTTGTGATAATTTCATTGCTTTGTTATTTATTATGTTCCCCCTCCGTTTCTTCTTTCTGGTAGACCTTGAGACTGCCGGTGACCCCCAGTTCGACTATGGTGTTGACGATCCCTCCTTGCCAGAGCAATCAGGCAAGGCCCCCCCTTGATCACCAGATATCGCTTATTCCTTCTCTCTATTGCTTGCATTAGTGTAATGTATAGGATGTTACTACTTTCGGTTAATCCTATTCTGATGCATATCCTGTCCTTGTTGCTACAGTTGTTACCTTTACCTGCTATCCTAATGCTTAGTATAGGATGCTAGAGTTCCATCAATGGCCCTACACTCTTGCCCGTCTGCCATGCTATACTACTGGGCCATGATCACTTCGGGAGGTCATCACGGGCATATGCTATATACTTTATACTATTACATTACTTATGATACTGTTCGGAGATGGGGGTTGAAGGGGCAGGTGGCTCCATCCCGGTAGAGGTGGGCTTGGGTTCCCGACGGCCCTCGGTTGTTACTTATGGCGGAGCGACAGGGCAGGTTGAGACCACCTAGGAGAGAGGTGGGCATGGCCCTGGTCGGCGTCTGCGGTTACTTCAAAATAACACGCTTAACGAGATCTTGGTATTTGATCTGAGTGTCTGGCCACTGACCTATACGCACTAACCAACTATGCGGGAACAGTTGCATGATCTTGGTATTTTATCTAAGATCTTGGTATTTGATCTGAGTGTCTAGGAGATTTTGATTCATCCTATCCATTGCATGATCCCACTACTTGTGTGCACCATATGCTCCCCATGAATAAACATGCTTTTGATGTGCCATCTACTTGCTTGCTCAACTTGTGTCCCCATCGTGTCATACATAACAACTATTCTTTCATGATGGATGACATATTCATATACCATGCAGAACTTTCTTTGAGCATTTCTTATCTTGTGCTAACTCATACGTGCACATACACATCATGATGGATGATGTGTACATTTACCACGCGCACAATTTCTTTGGATTGTGTCTCTTTTGTGTAGGTACCCATGAATACTTGTCAACTTCGCAATCCCACGAGTTGACAAAACGAGCTCTAGAGAGCAATGATGACTTGGGATCCCATGGATTGCCTTTCCTACCGCTCTCCTCACGCGGAGTCTTCGCGCATTTCTTCTACATGGCTCTCACATGGTTATCGGTTATTGTCCATTACATACTCTATGCCCATCTTGCCATGTTCACTTTGCATGTTATTTTTGCTCCTATGCCTTTGCCATGCAATTGTGACACTTGCTTGCATCTACCCATGATTCAGCATTATGCTACTTATATGTGTATTTGCAAGCTTGGTGGAGACATTTCTTGTTATTGCCATGTTCCATTTATGACCCATACCTATGATGACGCTATGATCTTGCTATGTGTTCGTGCTTGTGACATGTCATATGCATTCTCTATGCCTCTTATTTGCTCACATGACATGATTGCCATGATTTCCTCTAGTATGTTGCATCTTTGCACTGCTAGCTTGCACGACTTGATTCCTATGATTGCTTGCTTTGTTTCATCACCAATGATTCATACTTGCTTATTTCATGCGGTTGATGACAACCATCTACATGTTTGTCACATGATTGACTTCATTGCCTCACACATGTTGAACAATTGCTCTTTACTTTGTGTTGAGTGCCATGATATCTTCACTACACACTGTGCACATTATGCTTGGATTGTCTTGCACTTGCCCCATGTGTTTAGACATTTCTCTATATTTGGTGTTGTGAATGATTCCTATGCATACCATAGACCATTTGTTGAGCACTTTATGCATGCTTGCTATAACCTTGAGGTACATGCTTGTTCACTTATCACATATATTTGCATCTTGACCTCCCATTTGCATGCTTGTTCCCATGATGTACTTGATTGTGCTCAATTTATATGCTCAAATGCCATGCCACACTTCTTTGTCAAACCATATGCTATGCTTGATGACAACACTTGTTGGGTGAATCGCCTCTTGAATGCTTGGTTTTGCTCTTCACGACAACCACATTTGTTTTTCCAAGTGCTTGTTATCTTTGCTCCTTTTGAAGGAATTACAAGGCAGTGCGACATTGGAGAGTGCCCATTTGGAACTACAAGATGACGAATGCTTGGTGATCGTCCCTTTGCTACACGACGCCATCATCTCTTTCCCATGGTGATTTGGATTTCGATCCGAGGTCGGATCTTTCCCAAGGGGAGGGATGATGCGGAGCATCCTATGGACATCACCATGTCAAGAGTCCATTGGGAAAGTGACACGTGCCACATCTACTTCATGCATACAAAAGTGAATCATCTCCTTTACACGTGTTCACTTGCACCCTTCGAGGATGGTATACTACTTGACCCCTCTCGTGTGCATACTTAGGTGTGAGCGGAGCTACACATTCATCATGGAGGAGTCCAAGCGCAAGAGAACAACTACACCATCCAAGACGGAAGCACAGAAGCGGAGAAGGAAGCGCCAAGAAGAAGGCAGCAGCTCCCAGGCGACCCCGTGCGCACGGGCCCCTCCGACCCTGTGCCCACGGGCCTCCCAGGCTGGTGGTCCTGAAGACCCCGTGCACACGGGCGTGTACCGTGCCCACGGGACTCACGGACCCCGTGCGCACGGGCTCATGCGCAAGGTCTCTGGATACCCCGTGCGCACGGGCTCCACTTACCCCGTGCGCACGGGGCCCCCTGTGTGATGCTGCGGGCATTGCCCTTGTTTTACCATTTCGCCCCCACTTATCCCTCTCTTTGCCTAGGACTAAATATACTCCTTCATCTCCTCCATTTAGACTTAGCTAAGGATAGATCTAAACACTAGAGCCTAGCTCATGTATCTCCCCTTGTGGGATTTCTCTTGAGAGAGAGACACTCCATTGGAGTTCAAGGCCTCCCTTGGAGAAGATCCCTAGTGGATGAAGACCCCTTGAGGGAAGGATCTATCTAGATCATCAAGCCCTCATCTCCTTCATAGGATTTGGGATGAACTCTACCATGTATCTTATTTCCCTTTGTTGTTCATGTACCTTGTGGATTTTGTGTGTTTGATTGTCTAGTGGATGTGTGATTGGACTTGTTCTTGAGTGTTCCTCTGGTTTTCCCTCTTGTGTTCATCTTGTTCTTGGGGATTCCCCCTCCAATTCGTGAAAGATATCCCCATATGGTTCCATCCTACATCATCTTGGTATCATGAGCGATGGTTGATCACGAAATTGGAGCCCCCCTCTTTGTTTTCTAGCCTTGTTTTGTGTGATTTCGTCCTAAATTCGAAAATTCCCCACCAAAATAGCCCCAAATTTTTTTGTGAATTGTTGGTTTGGTGATGTTTTGTTGGATTTGATCCATGGATTTGCTTGGTTTCAAGTGGATCTAGCATTTCCCATCTTTTCCCCACCTTCCATCCCCTAAATCTCCCCAATTTTGCCCAACAAATCTCCATTTTCCGCCACGAAATCGCGAAATTTCCGCCCACCCTGTGCCCACGGACCCCAGACCCCGTGCGCACGGGCCCCCGAAAAGTCTCTGGACACCCCATGCCCACGGACCTGTACCGTGCACACGGGACCCCGTGCCCACGGGCTCCTACCCCTGTGCGCACGACCCCCCCAGGTCAGCCGCGAGCAGTTCACCGTTTTGTCCATAACTTCCACATCCGGAGTCCGATTTTCGCGTTCTTTAGCTCGTTGAGTAGCTATTGACATCCCCCATCCACCTAGATAGATTCCAACACCATTTGAATCCATCAAAATTTTGACATTTTGGCATCTTTGCCTAGGCCTTCCACCGTATCATCCGCAAAACCACCATAGTCTTCCGCAACCTAACCCGTTTCGCTCCATATAGCATTTGTGGTTGTTTGAGTTGTGAGTTGTGTCTCCTAAGGTGTTTCGGCTACTTAGGGACGGTGACCTCCAACTCCGACACCGTGTATAGTCCACCACCATAACCTCCACTTCCGCATTGCCTAGTGCAACACCACCGCTTTCCGCTACCACCATTTGACATTTGTCATTTGAGATTTTGAGTTCGCGGTTTTCCGTTTCCTAAGGTGTTTGACTACTTAGGACGAGTCTAAATCATCTTGGTATCTACATCAAGAGCACCGCCACTCATCATCGCCATAAGGGCGGTAACCTCGATGACACCATTGTACATTCCCCTTGCAATTGCATTGATAACCCCTAGCCCATTTTGCGTTACTTGCCTATCGAGACTAGCCATTTGAGTATTGCCGGGCCACGTTACTTGTGCACATTTGTGATCTACACCATCCATTGCATACATACCATATCATATTGGTATCATATCATCCATTGTGTCCAAATATCGTTCCCGCATATACACAATAGCTATCTTGGTTTGTGCATTGTGCAAAAGTGGCCATAGAGAAAAAAAAGAGAATAAGCTTTTAAGCAAAAGAAAAAAGAGCAAAGAGCTTGTAAGCAAGTGCCATAGCATCATACCACATTGCACATAAGATTTTCATATCCGATCATCTTGGATCAAACAACGGGAACATCATACACATAGCATACTTGGGATAGAAAGTTTATCCATTTTGCATCTTATAGGTTGTGCACAAGTGTCGTATCCGCCTATTGTGCGATCGTGCTAGCGTCTCTCTTGAGTTGTGCAACACGAGCATTTTGGTGGATTCCACATTTTGAGCTCACTCCTTGGTTGCACGACCCCATTTATCTATCTGTGTGTGTGTTTCCGTGTGCCACATTTGCTATTGGTCTACTTGTTTCACTTGCGAATTTGTGAATATTTTCCAACATTATTGACTCTTGCTAACATTTTGCATTAAATTTTTGTGCCACTATCCACACCGAGCTCTACCATAAGCTTTACTTGATAGGTGTGAGTGAACAAGTCCGGTACCAATTCCACTATTCTTTCATCTCACATTGAGTGAAACGAGATACATCCTAAACTTTGGGAAAAGGTAACTTGGTATTGTTTATCTCATTTCCTACTCACCTCTACTCGAGTCTTGTGATGGATAGGCAAGGCATTTCTCCTTCGGTCTACAACAACAACAACGAGTTCGATGCCACGAACAACAACTCCGGCGCCAAGATGGACAAGCGCATGGAGGAGATCAAAGCCCTCATCAAGTCCTACAAGCGATCTTCCTCATCTTCTAGAAGACGCCCAAGTGCAAAGACTTCCGTGCTACCATCTCCGGCAAGTACACACAAGCATCGGCATTGAAAAGACCATGAAGAAAACACTACTGGACGAGAGTTGGCTTCTCGGCCACCCCCGTGCCCACGGGCCTTCGACCCCCGTGCACACGGGGCCCCGTGCACATGGCCTCCAGCACCCCCGTGCGCACGGGCTATACAGAGCCGCGACATCGACCTCAAGGCTTCAGCTTCTTTAACACCGATGGCATCTTCGCCAAGTGACTACAAGGCATCTTCGCCTTCGGATATTGGGCATCTTTGCCAACAAGCACCTCAAGACTACACCCAAGAGAAGCTCCCTAAGCTCAAGTCCGCGACTTCCACGAGCTACTACGACCTCGACACCGACCACAAGATTCCTTTCTATGGGACTCAATAACCCGAGGAGTACCTCGAATGGGAGCATTTGATGGACGACTACCTCAAGCTACATCAAGTCCCTTCCGAAGATCAAGTGAAGTGTGCCACAAGAAACTTCCACGACTACGCCTTGACATGGTGGCTTCACACACCTTCGGAGAGCTACGAGATGAGTTGGCCCAAGACGAAGAGATCTTTGCGGTGAGAGTTCATGCCTCCAACCTACACGGAACAACTTCGACGCCAATTGGAGAACACCATCCAAGGATCCAAGTCCATCGACGCGTACTTCAAGGAGATGAAGATTGCCTTGCGACGAGCCGGCGTGGACGACCCCATTTCGATGAAGTTCCACTTCATGATGGGATTGAACAACGACATCTCCAAGACTATCTTCCTTCAGAACTACAAGTCCATCGACGACTACTACATTGGTGCTCTCAAGGCAGAACAAGAACTCATGAAGGCCAAGGCTTCTCCACCCCAAGCAAACTTCGCGGCGACCAAGCTCTACGACAAGCATGAGGCTAGTACCACCACGATGTCCAAGCCCGACAAGCTCCAAGACGATGCTCCCAAGTGCGACTTCACCACCATCCCTCTTTGTGGCATTGATGATGCCGAGTCTACCTTGACTCTTTTTCAAGGCAGTGCGGCGGCGAAATGCGACTACGGAGACCTTCAAGGACCAAGCTTTGGAGGCGAGCGATAAGGTGGCGAGCAAGGATGATGCTTCCATCTTAGGAGGCGAGAGCGATGATGTGCCATCTTCGGCCTTCATCCACGATGATAGTGGTGATGTGCCATCTTCGGCCTTCATCCACGGCAACGACTACGAGACGGTTGAGCATGGGATTTTCCCTTCAACCATGGCGACGTCCGATGACTTGAGTGACTTTTGCCACCATATTGAGAGTGAGAGTGACTTCACCACTAGCCCTATACATGATGAGCTGCCCCAATTCCCATGTGAGGAGAGCCACCACCACCACCACTTGAGTGATTTGAGTGACTCCACCATATGCGACATTGAGTGCACCTACCTTGAGGGAGTGAGTGAGCCACCGCCACATAGAGAGAGTAAGATAGTTGATGCGGCATATGAGGCCATTTTGATTTCTAACAACTTAACCTCTACCACTATTGTGTCTTCTCATTTGGTGCTAGGTTACATATATGATGACGCGCCGATCCTCGACGACTTCGTCCTCCCTTTGGACAAGACGATGGCCATGGTGAAATATGATGCACCCCCACATGGTTCCATCAAGATGAAGATGACCACCATTTGGTCTTTCCCACCTCACCTACACCACTTGAGTGGAATGACAAAGGTAACAAAGGTGACGGTGATGCTCTAGTCCCACTAGTGGACATTCTTGACATTGATTGCTTGCATGATGTTGATCCACCTAGTACCATTATTCATGCTAGTATGATTTCCCCATGTGATGATTTGCCCATTTATGATGAATATGATGATTCCTATGTGGAGTCTATTAGTTGTGATGCCATGTTACATAGGATTTCTTGTGACAATTCTTTAGGTCACATCATGTTTGCTAATCCGCTTGACTTGTCATATGCTTGCATGAGATCATCCATATGTCTTATTTGCAATCTCTTCATAGTGACTATGCATATGCCATTAAAATAAACCTAATTTGCACATATGGCATAGATGTCAAGCCCATGGTTATTGGCATTTGTTTCTCTTGTGATGATATTGATATGCTCCCTTTGCATCATCTATCTCATATGCCATGCCATGACCACCTAGCTTCAGATATGCATTGTTTTGGATGTTGTCCATTTTCTCCATATGATATTTCTGATATTGCTCATGAGGAGACCCCCATAGTTTCCTCATTCATTTTATGAGATTTTGATTCATCCTATCCATTGCATGATCCCACTACTTGTGTGCACCATATGCTCCCCATGAATAAACATGCTTTTGATGTGCCATCTACTTGCTTGCTCAACTTGTGTCCCCATCGTGTCATACATAACAACTATTCTTTCATGATGGATGACATATTCATATACCATGCCTGAACTTTCTTTGAGCATTTCTTATCTTGTGCTAACTCATACGTGCACATACACATCATGATGGATGATGTGTACATTTACCACGCGCACAATTTCTTTGGATTGTGTCTCTTTTGTGTAGGTACCCATGAATACTTGTCAACCGCATGATCCCACGAGTTGACAAAGCGAGCTCTAGAGAGCAATGATGACTTGGGATCCCATGGATTGCCTTTCCCACCGCTCTCTTCACGCTGGAGTCTTGGCATTTCTTCTACATGGCTCTCACATGGTTATGGGTTATTGTCCATTACATACTCTATGCCCACCTTGCCATGTTCACTTTGCATGTTATTTTTGCTCCTATGCCTTTGCCATGCAATTGTGACACTTGCTTGCATCTACCCATGATTCACCATTATGCTACTTATATGTGTATTTGCAAGCTTGATGGAGACATTTCTTGTTATTGCCATGTTCCATTTATGACCCATACCTATGATGATATTATGATCTTGCTATGTGTTCGTGCTTGCGACATGTCATATGCATTGTCTATGCCTCTTATTTGCTCACATGACATGATTGCCATGATTTTCTCTAGTATGTTGCATCTTCGCACTACTAGCTTGCACGACTTGATTCCTATGATTGCTTGCTTTGTTGCATCACCAATGATTCATACTTGCTTATTTCATGCGGTTGATGACAACCATCTACATGTTTGTCACATGATTGACTTCATTGCCTCACACATGTTGAACAATTGCTCTTTACTTTGTGTTGAGTGCCACGATATCTTCACTACACACTATGCACATTATGCTTGGATTGTCTTTCACTTGCCCCATGTGTTTAGACATTTCGCTATATTTGGTGTTGTGAATGATTCCTATGCATACCATAGACCATTTGTTGAGCACTTTATGCATGCTTGCTATAACCTTGAGGTAGATGCTTGTTCACTTATCACATATATTTGCATCTTGACCTCCCATTTGCATGCTTGTTCCCATGATGTACTTGATTGTGCTCAATTTATATGCTCAAATGCCATGCCACACTTCTTTGTCAAACCATATGCTATGCTTGATGACAACACTTGTTGGGTGAATCACCTCTTGAATGCTTGGTTTTTCTCTTACGACAACCACATTTGTTTTTCCAAGTGCTTGTTATCTTTGCTCCTTTTGAAGGAATTACAAGACGGTGCGACATTGGAGAGTGCCCATTTGGAACTACAAGATGACGAATGCTTGGTGATCGTCCACTTCTACACGACGCCATCATCTCTTTCCCATGGTGATTTGGATTTCGATCCGAGGTCGGATCTTTCCCAAGGGGGAGGGGATGATGCGGAGCATCCTATGGACATCACCATGTCAAGAGTCCATTGGGAAAGTGACACGTGCCACATCTACTTCATGCATACAAAGGTGAATCATCTCCTTTACACGTGTTCACTTGCACCCTTCGAGGATGGTATACTACTTGACCCCTCTCTCGTGTGCATACTTAGGTGTGAGCGGAGCTACACATTCATCATGGAGGAGTCCAAGCGTAAGAGAAAAACTACACCATCCAAGGCGGAAGCTTTGGAAGCCCGGAGAAGGAAGCGCCAAGAAGAAGGCGGTAGCTCCCAGGCGACCCCGTGCGCACGGGCCCCTCCGACCCAGTGCCCACGGGCCTCCCAAGCTGGCGGTCCTGAAGACCCCGTGCGCACGGGCGTGTACCGTGCCCACGGAACCCCCGTGTCCATGGGCCTCACGGACCTCGTGCGCACGGGCTCATGCGCCAGGTCTCTGGATACCCCGTGCGCACGGGCTCCACTTACCCCGTGCGCACGGGGCCCCCTGTGTGATGCTGCGGGCATTGCCCTTGTTTTACCATTTCGCCCCCACTTATCCCTCTCTTTGCCTAGGACTATATATACTCCTTCATCTCCTCCATTTAGACTTAGCTAAGGATAGATCTAAACACTAGAGCCTAGCTCATGTATCTCCCCTTGTGGGATTTCTCTTGGGAGAGAGACACTCCATTGGAGTTCAAGGCCTCCCTTGGAGAAGATCCCTAGTGGATGAAGACCCCCTTGAAGGAAGGATCTATCTAGATCATCAAGCCCTCATCTCCTTCATAGGATTTGGGATGAACTCTACCATGTATCTTATTTCCTTTTGTTGTTCATGTACCTTGTGGATCTTGTGTGTTTGATTGTCTAGTGGATGTGTGATTGGACTTGTTCTTGAGTGTTCCTCTTGTTTTCCCTCTTGTGTTCATCTTGTTCTTGGGGATTCCCGCTCAAATTCGTGAAAGATCTCCCCATAGGGTTCCACCCTACATCACGTAGTCTTGGACAGGACTAGCTATCCCCCTCTTATTCTGGCATTCTGCAGTTCAGTCCACTGATATTGCCCCTTTACACAGATACCCGTGCATATGTAGTGTAGATCCTTGCTTGCGAGTACTTTGGATGAGTACTCACGGTTGCTTTTCTCCCTCTTTTCCCCATTTCTTTCTTCTCGGTTGTCGCAACCAGATGCTGGAGCCCAGGAGCCAGACGCCATCGTCGATAACGACTCCTACTACACCGAAGGTGCCTACTACTATGTGCAGGCCTCTGACGACGACCAGGAGTAGTTTAGGAGGATCCCAGGCAGGAGGCATGCGTCTCTTTCGATCTGTATCCCAGTTTGTGCTAGCCTTCTTAAAGCAAACTTGTTTAACTTATGTTTGTACTCAGATATTGTTGCTTCCGCTGACTCGTCTATGATCGAGCACTTGTATTCAAGCCCTCGAGGCCCCTGTCTTGTATTATGATGCTTGTATGACTTATTTTATTTTTAGAGTTGTGTTGTGATATCTTCCCGTGAGTCCCTGATCTTGATCGTGCACGTTTGCATGTATGATTAGTGTATGATTGAATCTGGGGCGTCACATCCAAGATCGATCCTCCTCGTCGTGCCTGACGACCAGGAGGCGCGTCTTCGACCTGCTTTGCACTCGCGGCGGCCGGGACGGAGGCGCTCCCGCCTGCTTCACCAATGGGCAGACTCCACCACCGGCGGCATCACCGTCTCCGGTAAGGAGCAAGAGTAGGAGGTTGCCTGCAGCAAGGTCGACGGCCTCCACACCAACCGCATCACCATCCAGGTCCATCTTCAATCTTCCCTCTTTGTTTCTCTGCTCTCCGTGTTGTCTCTCTCTGGTACCAAGGAGAAGATATTGCATCTCTGGCGTCTTCCAGACAACAAAAACAAATTTGATTGTTTTGATTGATTTGGTACTCAACAACTGTATTGGTTTAGGTTGGTTCTATATATGCGAAATTCGGATGTGTACGGGTCTGCTTCTCATAGATACTTAATTATATCCGTTAGTGAAAATTCTACCCTAACTTGCTTACTACTACTACAGTAGTAATTGTAACTGAGATGCTCAATGGGAACTCCCTGGGTTATCTCTACTCTACTGTACTGAGTTGAATGAAAGTCAATAGTAGCACACGATGCAAAATCTGGATTTTTTGTCGAAACAGACCACCTGCTCATTGGAATTGCCAAACAAGACCCCCTTTGAGACAAATTGACAAAAATGACCCCCTCGGTCGTGGCGGCAGGCGCGCCAGGTGACATGTGGCACCTGCCGCCACGGCGCCAGGCGGCAGAGCCTGCCGCCACCACTGCAGGCGGCAAGTGAGGAATAACCGGATCAGCGACGTGCAACGGAACGGGCTAGGCAGGTGGGCCCAGCCGCCTGGGCGCGAGGCGCGGCGGTAGGCCCTGCCGCCACTGCGGGAGGCGGCCTCACTGCTTGCGTTGTTTAAATCGTCTTTTAATCCTCAGTGCGAGCTGACTCTTTCGTTTTCACCATAGTACAGGTTTCACCATATGCATATATACAGTCGTTCTTCTTTGTGGACTGCTGCTGCTGCTGTGGCCAACAACAACGGTACTTATGTGAGACGGCGCCCATTTTGAGTCGGCAGAATCCCTGCTGCATAATATAGTAATTAAGAAAAAGTTAGTAATGTTATTGGTCATTGCTTGATTAAATGGACTGTTATTTCATGATTAAGTTAGTAAGCGTACGTAGTAATTTTTTATCTCGTAAAAATGTAAGTTTTGTATATTAAGATTAGATGCTAATATCCTTAGTGATGTATGTAATTAGGTTAAAAAAGTATCTTCTGAGTAGCAAACAAAGAGGAGGTGAAGTGATTGAAGAAATTGTGTTTTGATCTTCGATGTCCCTTTTTAGGTGATGACCACATACATGCAAGCGCTATTTTGATACTTTTGATAGCAAAAAAAACTCGCATTCTTCATTTTTCTCGGCCTAATGCTCTGATCCGAGCAAGGTAAAAACTCATACCGACTGAAAAAACTGTGACACACTAAGCGCGATGGCGATTTCGAGGGTGGCTGCATGACGGATGACGAGAGGCTCAATGCCTCATTTTATAGGCTTAGATGACAAAAACACATGATGACGAAAGGCTAAATGCTGATGACGGGAAAATAGGGCGAACAGACTGTTAGTTGGAAGGAGGAGATTGCATGCATCGATAATTCATTAATTCGTATGCATGATGCACATATATAGGTACAGGGTGGACCGGCCTCTACTTGTCTTTCAAGATGTACAAACATATGAGAAAGGGAGAGAGATACAACGGTATAAATACAGACCCAAGTCCTATACATATGCCGTGGACAACGTACGCTCAACACAGACGGAAGTTTAGGCGGGAAAATAGGGGCACAAGAACGAGTGTGTATATATGCATCTATGGTGCAACCGGTCCTATGATGAAAACGAAAGCAACATCTCTGCACACTGCTGCCGACAGAGACGAGGAAATAGAAATCACGCATAGTACGAATCAGTGATTAAAAAACGAGAAGCAGCGAAATGATGCAGGGCACGCACAGTGTGGCCGCCTCCCGTGGTGGCGGCGTGGCCTACCGCTGCCACCTCGTGCGCAGGCGGCAGGGCCCACCTGCCTAGCCCGTTCGCAACTTCTTCCGTTGCACGTCGCTAATCCGTTTATTCCCAACCTGCCGCCTGCAGTGGTGGCGGCAGGATCTGCCGCCTAACGCCGTGGCGGCAGGTGCCACGTGTCGCCTAGCACGCCTGCCGCCACGGCTGAGGGGGTCCTTTTTGTCAATCTGTTTTAGAGGGCGTCTTTTTTGGCAATTTCAGTGAGCAGGTGGTCTGTTTCAACAAAAATTCCAGAATCTGGCAACGACTGTGCGCAACATGCACAGAATTAAAACATTTTCTTCTTGTCATTGGGAATTAAACATTGCTCTACTTGATGCAACTTCTTGAATTTTCCTGATTCAGAAAAACACAAATTCTACTACATGTTAATGCAACCGCCCGGATCCGGATGTTTTTGCCTGTTACCACGTGTTGGCCACTAGAACAAGGAGACATTTTATATGGCCCTTTTTTGTCTGTACGTTGTGTATGTCATGTGTTAGAACTGGGATTGTTTTTGGTTTTGGCCTTGATAATACTAGTTCAATCAGTTTCAAGGCCGCCCTTTTGCTCTCCACAATTTAGCCCTCTATTTTCCTATTTGAAAAAGATGTGCTTATGTCATTGTGTTTGTTGAACTGTACAAGATAACAACAGTGGAGTGACTTGCAGGTGCCTCATGTGGATTTTTGTTCAGTAAGATCGACCTAACGCCTCATATTTTAATTTGGACAGTGGGACTTGGTTTTATGTATTTAGTGGTTCTACAAATGGTTCTGCTATGGTTGACATCACAATTCCTCTAATGAGTAGGTAATTTTAACACCCTCTACTATTTTATTGGTGTTCAATTCTGTAATACCCATTGGCGTTGGCTGCCAAGTATTATTAGTTTATATGAGCCTGTTCATTTATACTGATGTAACTGATCTGAAAGGATTGGAGTAGTTCGGAAAAATCAACTTAAATGGTGACTCCACATATTTTCACAAGGAGGTTATTACACGCAAAAAATTTCCTCTTAGAGCATTGCCTTCAGTTTCCCCCCTTCTACCATATAGTAGTACTGATTATATGTGTCATCTCGATATAATTTAGTTGTGACTTTTTCGTATGCCTTGAGAGTTTGTATTTTGCTTCTCAATTGGTTTCATTTAGTTACAACAGTATGACAAATAATCCAAAAACAATTAATTAAATCACTGGACCGGCCGGATATAAAGAGCATGATTTATACCATCAAATGAACATATATTTTTATAAGAAATGAAGGCACAATCTTAAATCTATGGGTGCATGCACTGCTTCCTGCCTCTGTGCTCGCAATTTAAATGCAGTATATTTTACTCACTAATACATCTTGAACAATCTAAAAAATATATAGCTTGGTTTATCTTTGTAACTCCTTATCTGATTTTTCCATTTTCCACATTGTTCTGTCTATTTTCTCAGTTTGGTCCTGTGTAAATACTTGTCTTAGGGGTCTCTGTATTGCATATACACGAAATCTTCAATTTGTCTCAAATGCTCAGTGGTAAAAACCAGCCATGCTGGCGGTTCTTATCAGTGTGATTGTATGTTAACTGTTTCTGATATAATTCTTCTCTAAAAGCCCAACACTATTTTTGTCTTGTGGATACGCCGTGCAGACAAATGCCGAATTAAAAGGTCATAACTTTACACTAATTTAAGATTGTCTTGATCTCAAGTGCTGGCTCCTACAGCATTGCATTTCACCAAGTGAAATGCTACATTTCTACTCCTAACCCAGTCTCTCTTTCTTAGTGTTTTTGTTATGCATGTTGGAAGAAAAGAAGAAGATCCAGAGAAGATCTTAGTAATAAGATAGTTTAGACTTTGTGAAACTTGCTACCTATTGATGAAACTGTGTAATATTGATGAAACTATGTATATGTATGAATGAAACTTGCTACTATTGGTAACATGTGTTGGATATATATATATATATATATATATATATATATATATATATATATATATATATATGTTCATGACTATTGGTAATATGTGTTGGATATGCTGTATTGGTCATACACACACACACACACACACACACCCACACCCACACACACACACACACAGATATATATATATATATATATATATATATCTGTGTTTGATTTTCTGTGAAAAGGAATTGATATAAGAAAAAACAGAATTAAATGGGGCAATATAGGCTCTTTGCCATCAGCTGGCAGATGGCAAAGAGGTCTCTTTGCCATCAGTTGGCAGATGGCAAAGAGGTCTCTTTGCCATCTGCCAGCAGATGGCAAAGAGCCTGCAGCCTTTGCCGTCTGCCAACAGATGGAAAAATGCCCTTTGCCGTAGCTCATTCAGCCGGACGTTTTGCCGTCTGCTGGCTGACGGCAAATGCCTTTGCCATCCGCCATGGCAGATGGCAAAGTTCCTGATTCCTATAGTGGAAGGGACCCTAGAAGCTTAGGGACGAGGCTAGAAGATATACAAGAGGGCCACGAGCTCACCAGGCGCGCCTTGGGGGGGGGGGGGGGGGTAGGCGTGCCCCCTAAGCTTGTGGGCCCCTCGTAGCTCCGTTTGACATAATTCGAACTCTATAAATTCCCAAACCAATAGAGAGCCACCCTAAACACTTTTTCCGCTGCCACAAGCTTCTGTTCTTACGGGATCCCATTTGAAGGCCTTTTCTGGTACTCTGCCAAAGGGGCAGTCGATCACGAAGGGTTTCTACATCATTCTTGTTGCCTTCCGATGATGCGTGAGTAGTTCACCACAGACCTACGGGTCCATAGCTAGTAACTAGAAGGCTTATTCTCTCTCTTTGGTCTTCAATATCATGTTCTCCTCGATCTTCTTGGAGTCCTATATAATATAATCTTCTTTTTGCGGTGTGTTTGTTGGGACCCAACGAATTGTGGGTTTATGATCAGCTTATTCGTTGAAAGTAATTGAGTCTTCTCTGAACTTTATTATGCATTATTGTTATAGCTTTGTATTTCTCTCTGATCTATCTGTTTCGTTTGGCCAACTAGATTGATTTATCTTAAGTCGGAGACGTGCTTTGTAATGGGTCCAATCTTGTAGTGCTCTATATCCCAGTGGTAGAAGGGGACAAGACACATATTTGTATTGTTGCCACTAAGGGTAAAATGACAGGGTTTATTCATATTAATTGGCTTTACTTTTTTCTACATCATGTCATCTTTCTTAAGGCGTTACTCTATTTGTCATGAACTATTACCATAGATGCATTGCTGGATAGCAGTCGATTGGTGAAGTAATAGTAGTAGATGCAGGCAGGATCGGAGTCGGTCTACTTGTCTCGGATTGGACTTGATGCCTATATACATGATCATTGCCGTGGATAAGTCATAATTATGCGCTTTTCTATCAATTGTCCAACAGTAATTTGTTCACCCACCGTATGCTATGTGTTCAAGAGAGAAGCCTCTACTGAAAACTATGGCCCCCGGGTCTACTTTTATCATATTGCTAAAAATCCAAAAATACTATGCTACAATTTATTACTTTTATTTTCCTTTACAATTTATCTATCTATCATTATCAAAATAAATCCTTGCAAGGAACGAGTTCAAGGGGTTGGACAACCCTTTGCCCTCGTTGGGTGCAAGTATTTGCTTTTGTGTGTGTAGGTGTTGCTTGTGGGTTTATGATCCGATTATTCATTAATATTAATTGAGTCTTCTCTAAATTATTTTATGCATGATTATTATAGCTTTGTATTTCTCTCCGATATATCCATTTTGTTTGGCCAACTAGATTGATTTATATTGGAATGGGAGAGGTGCTTTGTAATGGGTTCAATCTTGCAGTGGTCTATATCCCAGTGATAGAAGGGGACAAGACACGTATTTGTGTTGTTGCCATTAAGGGGAAAACGACGGGATTTATTCACATTGGTTGGATTTAATTTGTCTACATCATGTCATCTTTCTTAGGGTCTTACTTCCAATTCCCTTTTTATTTGCCTTTTCCTCTCATTTTCATCTCCCCCACTTCTAAAACAATTTTGCAAAAACACAAAAATATTTTTGTTTGCTTGCTTGCTTTTTTTGCCTTCATGTGAACACTCAAAAACAGTAAATGAAAGAAAAGATTTAAGATGACTATGGATCCTCTTAAAGTTTTCTACTTGGATCATCCGATCCATTTGTGCTCGTGTCTTGTCCCCAACTAGTTTAGTTGAAGGAAAAATCATTAGATGAGCATGCTCATTTTGTGCGTCACCGTTTGTCTCAAAAAGGGACTCTTATGGAATCAAATAAATTGTTTGTTATGTTATGCATGGAATCTATGTGAAATTTATGATTTTACTTGTTTCTCTAAGAACCCTAAAAAACACCTTCCTTATATATGTGAGTTTATTGATAGTGAAATCTTATCTTCTTATGCCAATGGTATGTATAGTTACCATGATATGGAACAAATTGAAGAATTTGTTGCTTTTAAGGGTGCTTATGGAGTTGCTTCTTTGTTTGAGAAGTGTGTGATGCTACTCTCTACAAATCTGAAATTTTTGACATACTTAAATACTGCTATGAAAACTATGCTCCTAATGCCTATGTTAATGAATTTATTGAGAGAATGTCCGATGCTTTGGAAGAGAATAATGATATGCATGAATATATTGATAATTATGATTCTGCTGATTCGATTGAAATATCCCCTCTCAATGAACGTGATGTTATTCTTATGGCCATGGTGCCAATAATAATGATGGTTATGGAAATGAACTTGCTATAGTTCCTTATGTTAAAAATGAAGTTATTTCTATTGCACCCACACTTGATAGCTCCTTGAATGAAAAGCATGATTTCAATGATGTTATTGTAAATTCTATGAATGTCAATTATGCTAATGATGTGCAAAGTTACAAGCTTGGGGATGATGATTTTGCTATGTCCACTAGTTATTGCAATGATCATGATTGGGGTGATGCTTCTTATGATCTTGAAATTTATTTAAGCCTCATGATGAATATGATATTTATAATAGTGTTTGCAATAATATTGGAAGTGGGTTTGGACGAGTGTCAACTTTAGGTAATAATGATCCCACTACTTTAGAGAATGATCAATCTTATGTTTTTTTTATAAAAGTGGGTTTGGAGAGGCCATGACTTTAGTTGACGTTAACCCCACTATTTTGGAAGAGTATAAACTTTGTATGCATGTGCGTCATGTAGACAAAATTTTATATGATAGCTATATTTTTTAATTTGATTATGATGCTACATGTAATTATTACGAGAGAGGAAAATATGGTTGTAGAAATTTTCATGTTACTAAATTATCTCCTCGATATGTTCAGATTGTCAATGTTACATTCTTGTCCCTTTCATATGCTAGATATTTCTTGTCTTGATAATTTTTTCCCTTATAAAATGTCTATGCATAGGAAGTATGTTAGACTTAAATGTGTTTGTCACATGGTTTATTATGCTCTCTTTGTGCTTCAATTCTTGTCTTTCATGTGAGCATCATTAAAATCTCAAACCTATCTTAATGGCTATAAAGAAAGAGCTTGTTGGGAGACAACCCAATAGTTATCATTTATATTTTTTCAGTGTGCACAAAATTATTCTACCGTTATGGTTGTGTTTTGTGTATAAATTAGTGTCTGTGCCAAATAAAGCCTCTGGGATGATTTGGTTGATAGTTGATTTGGTTCTGTGAAAAAACAGAAAATTTTGTGCCGAGTAGAAGAATTGTTAAAATTCACTAGAACACGATAAAATTCTAAATTTCTTACACATTATTTATATACAAATTTCCCATGTTTTCATAATTTTTCAGAATTTGTGAAGTTACAAAAGTATTGTGTTAGTCCAGATCATTACAAACTGTTCTGCTTTTGACAGATTCTATTCTCATTGCATTGTTTTGCTTGTTTTAATGAATCTATGGATTGTATCCGAGAGTATAAGTCATGGTGAACTTAGAATACACTAGGTATTATGCAATAATGAAATATGAATGGGTTTACAACAGTACCTAAAGTTTATGATTTTCTTGTTATACTAACGGATCTCACAAGTTTTCTGTTGAGTTTTGTGTGCTGAAGCTGTCAAGTTTTGAGTGAGATCACAATGGATGAAGGAATAAGGAGTGGCAAGACCCTAAGCTTGGGGATGCCCAAGGCACCCCAAGGTAATAACTAAGGACACCCATGACTCTAAGCTTGCAGATGACCCCCTTTCTTCTACCAACCATCGGTAAATTACTTGAAGCTATATTTTTATTCATCACATGATATGAGTTTTGCTTGGAGCATCGTGTATTCTACAAGTCTTCGCTTTGTTTGTTTTTTAGTTTGGCACAATCATCTTTGCTAGACACACGTTTTTGAGATGGACACGCATTATTCGTGATTTGTTAGAATACTCTATGTGCTTCACTTGAGCTAGGCAGTTGCTCTAGTACTTCACTTATTTTAGAGCATGGCGGTGGTTATATTTTAAAGAATTAGTTGCACTCTCATGCTTCACTTATATCATTTTCAGAGTTGATAATGGTATGGAAATATGCACAAGTTATGAAATTGGTCCTAATATGATAGGTATTCAAGAGGGATATAATATAAACTTTCATGTAGATCACTGCATATAATAAGTCTGATTCCTTGCAATAGTTTTGTGATATAAAGATGGTAATATGTGGGAGGTACTAGTGAATGATTGTGGTTTAGTAAGAATATTGTTGTTATGGTTTGTGATTCCTGAAGCATGCACGTATAGTCTCTCGTTATGCTAAGAAGTTGGAGCATGGTTTATTATTGATTGTCTTCCTCTGCGTGAGGGTCGGGGGCGTGCAATAGTTTACTCATACCAACCTCCCCCCTAGGGGCATGCGTAGTAGTACTTTGCATCAAGGCCTAATAGACTTCCACAATAAGTATGCGAGTTCATTATGACTAATGTGAGCCCATGGATTATACGTACTCTAACCTTTCTGCCATCTGCTAGACTCTTCAGTACCGTGCATTGCCCTTTCTCACCTCGAGATGTGGTGCAAACTTCGCTGGTGCATCCAAACCCCGTGATATGATACACTCTATCACACATAAGCCTCCCTATATCTTCCTCAAAACAACCACCATACCTATATATTATGGCATTTTCATAGCCATTCTGAAATATATTGCCATGCAACTTCCACCGCTCATTATTATGACACACATCATCATTGCCATATTGCTTTGCGTGATCATATAGCTGAAATAGTATTTGTGGCTCATCCACCGTTCATCAAATTTTATACATGTTACTCTAGATCATTGCACATCCTGGTACACCGCCAAAGGCATTCATATAGGGTTATATTTTGTTCTAGTATCGAGTTGTAATTTTGAGTTGTAAGTAAATCGAAGTGTGTTGCTCATCATTATTCATTATTAGAGCATTGTCCCAGTGAGGAAATAAAAAAAGGAGGCCAAAAATAGCCCAGAAAGAGGAGGCCAAAAAGAGCCCACCAAAAAATTAGAGAAAAAGTGAGAAGGGGCAATGTTACTATCTTTTTCCACACTTGCGCATCAAAGTAGCACCACGTTTTTCATATAGAGAGTCTCCTATGTAGTATAACTAGTGGGAATTTTTTATTATAGAACTTGGCTTGTATATTCCAATGATGGGCTTCCTCAAATGCACGAGGTCTTCTAGAGCAAGCAGGTTGGATGCACACCCACTTAGTTTTCATTTTGAGATTTCATACACTTCTAGGTCTTAGTGCATCCGTTGCATGGCAATCCCTACTCCTTGCATTGACATCAATTTATGGGCATCTCCATAGCCCGTTGATTAGCCTCGTCGATGTGAGACTTTCTGCTTTTTTGTATTCTCCATATTAATCTCTACCACCGTATTCTATTCCATCCATAGTGCTATATCGATGGCTTCCGCTCATTTATTACGTGGGGGTTGAAAAAGCTGAAGGGCGTTAAAAAGTATGAACCAATTGCTTGGCTGACACTGGGGTAGTGCATGATTTATACTTTGTGTTAAGAAGATGGAGCATGATAAGGCTATATGATTTTCTAGGGATAGCGTTCTTTAGCATTTTTATTTTGAAACACATGATCGTTTGTTGGTATGCCTAAGTATTGATGTCTTTATCTCAAATTATAGACTATTGCTTTCAATCATTTAGATCTAAACGTATGAACCAATTACTATTGTTTTTATCAATTACCTACTCGAGGACGAGTAGGAATTAATTAAGCTTGGGGATGCTTGATACGTCTTGAACGTATCTATATTTTTTGATTGTTCCATGCTATTATAGTATCAATCTTAGATGTTTTATATGCAATTATATATCATTTTTTGGGACTAACCTATTAACCTAGTGCCTAGTGCCAAATGTTGTTTTTTGCCTGTTTTTGGTTTTCC
The DNA here is from genome assembly GCA_021605145.1 of Aegilops bicornis. Taxonomy (NCBI): domain Eukaryota; kingdom Viridiplantae; phylum Streptophyta; class Magnoliopsida; order Poales; family Poaceae; genus Aegilops; species Aegilops bicornis. The sequence goes on along the minus strand of CM038675.1, from coordinate 375,950,652 downwards.
AGGAAAATCGGTACCAAACGAAGTCCAAACGCTACGAAACTTTTTGACAATTTTTTTCTAGACAAGAGAGACCCTAGAAGCTTCGGGAGGAGGCCAGAAGGCAAACGAGGAGATGAAAAGGCAACAGGGCGCCCTAATGCCTTGTGGGCCCCTCGTGGCTCCATTTGACCAAATTCCACCTCTATAAATTTTCTAAAATCAAGAAACCAACAAAGAACCACCCAAAATACTTTTTTCGCCTCCGCAAGTTTCTGTTCTTCCGCGATCCCATCTGGAGGCCATTTCTGGTACTCTGCCAGAGGGGGAATCGATCACAGAGGGCTTCTACATCTACCTTGCTGCCCTTCCAATGATGTGTGAGTAGTTTACCACAGACCTACGGGTCCATATCTAGTAGCTAATGGCTTCTTCTCTCTCTCTCTCTCTCTTTGATATCCAATACAATGTTCTCCTCGATATTCTTGGAGATTTATTCGAGGAAATCTTCTTTTGCGATGTGTTTGTTGGGATCCCATGTATTGTGGGTTTATGATCAGATTATTGATGAATATTAATTGAGTCTTCTATGAATTATTTTATGCATGATTATTATAACTTGTATTTCTCTTTGATCTATTTGTTTGGTTTGGTCAACTAGATTGATTTATCCTGCAATGGAAGAGGTGCTTTGTAATGGGTTCAATCTTGTGGTGATATATATCCCAGTGACAGAAGGGGACAAGACACGTATTTTTATTGTTACCATTAAGGGGAAAACAGTTTATTCTTATTGGTTGGATTTACTTTGTATACATCATGTCATCTTTCTTAAGGCGTTACTCCGTTTTTATGAATTTAATACTTTAGATACATGTTGGATAAAGGTCGATGGGTGGAGTAATAGTACAGTAGTAGATGCAAGCAGGAGTCGCTCTACTTGTCTTGGACGTGATGTCTATATACATGATGATTTCCTTGAATATCATCATAACTATGCACTTTTCTATCAATTGCCCAATAGTAATTTGTTTACCCATTGTATGTTTTTTGTTCGAGAGAGAAGCCTCTAGTGAAAACTATGGCCCCGGATCTACTTTTATCATATATTAAATCCAAAAATACCTTGCTGCAATTTATTTACCATTATTTTATTTTGTGTTTTAATTATCTATCTATCACTATCAGATTTGATCCTTGCAAATAACCACCAAGGGGATTGACAACTCCCTTGATTGTGTTGGGTGCAAGTATTTGCTCTTTTATGTGTAGGTGTTGCTAACAAGGTTTCGCGTTGTTCTCCTACTGGATTGATAACATTGGTTCTTAACTGAGGAAAATACTTATCTCTACTATACTGCATCATCCTCTCCTCTTCGAGGAAATCCCAATACAGCTCACAAGTAGCACCCGGTGTCCTAGATCTAGGGTCCGTCTCCGTGCGGGTGCAAAGAGCAAGCTTTGGGGTGCAGTGGGTGGCGGATTTCTTGAGTCTTGACGCAGGGCGGCCGGGTTATTCGTGCTTGCGGTCCACCGCCATGTGTGTGGTGGATGAAGTGGATCCTTCTGGTCGCCAGAGCAGCGGCTTCGGACGGTGGAACAGCGACACCATTTTTGGTGGGTGTTGTTGTGCGGGTGCTCGTGTGTCGCCTTGGCCGCTTGGGCGGCAAGGTGGACCATTTGAGGGCCATATGTCGTGCGGGTGTGTTCTTCACGACCACCTTGCCTGCTCCGGGCGTCGTCTGCATCTTGCCTTAGCCAGTCGTGGCTGATGGACCTGGTTGGTGGGGGTCGTATCCTGAGCGGATGTTCTGCCCAACGGTGTTGAAACCGGTGATAGCGACGCTCCTGTGTGTCGTTTCCCTCCTTGGAGGTGTCATCGTGGGTGACCTCCATCCACCATCGGCTCTGGGTGAAAACCCTTGGTCTGACATATTCTAGACTGGGCGGTGGCGGCATTGTGGCGTCGTTTCCTCCTTGGAGGCTTCGTCCTGTGAGCAAGGTCTCATTTTGCTGGTTGCCAGGATGATTTTTGTGGATGACAACTTCTTCTCGTCATGTGACGATCCATGCTTCAACAGTAGCGCACTCTTGAGGAACTAGTTCGGCGAGGTGGTTGTGCTCGAAGACCTTCCTCTATTGTCTTGGCGCCAGCTTCCATCCACGCTCTAGGGTGGCGAGCACTCCATCGTCCGACGGTGCGGCGCCCTTTGAGCCAGGGCGAGGAGCTAGGGGCTCCTTCTGGCGATGGAACAAGATGGCACTGTTCTGCCGGACGCCCAGGCGATGGCAATGGCATAGCTTCCTCTGCCGGCTGGTTCCTTCTCGAGTTTTGTTTCCTTCGTAACGTTGGTCCTTTGATCATGTTTGGGGGATCCAATGTCTTGATGTATTATTTCTTTAGCTTTTTTGCTGCTCCTGGGCATCCATGTATCTTGCCGGAGTTTCTCCTTTGTTTTACAATGTTGCACTAAATTATTGTGTTGATTGTAAGGGCTTCATTAATTTAAAGCCAGGCGTCAGCCTCTTATCTTAAAAAATGCATCTCTACCTTTTTTAACTAGAGGTTAGCTAAGCAACTTGAACTTTGTGGGACCGAGTATTTCCCAACTATCGGCTTCTCGGGGCTCGACCTGGAACTTCTTTCACTTTAATATGCCTCGTTCAATGAGAAAGCTACTACCGTCCCCCCCCCCACCCCACATCTTTCTATTACGATTCACTCATTTCAAATGTTCGTTGTGCTTTTGGTCTTCAAGTAGTTCATAATATTTCTGAATTCCCATTTTTTGGGTTGGGTCAAGCGTGTTCCCCATCTTGATTTCCGCATGGCTTGGACCCGCTCGTCTAGGATCAGAATATAAATTTGTTAGCTCCTCAGACAACTCCTTTATCTTCGTACGGACATTACCGAATGTCTCCTTCTCCCAGTTCTGCAATTCTCTTCACAAGCTTATAAGCTTCTCCTGTAATTCAGAAACTGAACTTGCTTTTCCTCTTGCCTGCAGGAACAAACAAGCCATGACATGAGGCACCCTCCAACTAATTTTCCCATGAAATGAAGAAATGTATACATAGTTTTTTCGATAACGGACGCTTCTTTTTTTCGACAAAGGAAATATATTAATATCAAGATGATACCAATTATACCCGGCCTCTGCAACAACATAATATCCAGAGCAAGTCTAGACATCACGGATGCACACAGCCAACAAAAAAAAGAAGAGAGAGAAAAAAGAACAAAGGCCCCGTCGAAACAAAGAGAGGCTCACAGCTGCAAGAGCACCACCAGTGATGGCAACACATAGACTCCGAAAAGGATTCTCCAAAAATGACGCCTTCATGAAGGTTATAGTGCACAAACACTATCGTCGTCCGGTCCAACCATCATAGTTAGATCCTGGATTTTCACCCTGGAGAAGGTCCAATCTCCAAACAATGCCTTCAACAAGGAAACGACTAGGAAGCCACCATTGCCAGGTACAAGACCTAGGGTTTTCACCCCAGAAACTGAGACCGCCAAGAACAAAGTCTGCCAGTGTTGCTGCCCACTCGTCGAGATTACTGCTGCAAAATTCCAATCGTCCAACACGCAAACTTCTTCCGATTTGTCCCATCCAGTTTTCTTACATCACCGATTACCAAGTTCACACAGTATAATTGTGTAGAACATCTGGCCTTCGATCCATCTAGACATATCAACCTCCGTTAATTTTTGGCCGACGAGGTAGATAATACTATGTGGTGGTGCCGCCGCTTGTGCCTCGTCATTACGATGCATGGCGAAGCGCCAAGATCTCGGGCAAGGCCACACAACAGTACCAAAGAAGAAACATCTGTGGGCAGTCGCGGATTGCATCATGCCCCTTGCCTCCTTCACTATGGACGACCGCGGCTGGAGGGGTGCGCGCCTCGTGTGACTGCTGTCCACGGTGAGATCGGCTCCATGATCTTGGCCAGGGTTGTCTCGGCAATCAGATCAGATCAGATTGACCACGGATATGGGGATGGGAGAATGAGCTAGGGCGAGGAGGAAAAGGAAGGAAAACCTGAGGATGCCTCGCCGCCACCGTCCGCCGTCGGACGGCCTCCTCCGGCAGCGGCGGGGGTAGGGAGGGAGGTGAGGGAGAGGCCGGCGGCGGCTTCTATTAACTTAAAATGTAGCATCGAGCGGATACTAAGCATAACGAGCAACACCCGGCCTTAGCATGCTAAGATGCACACAACCATCAAAGAAACAGTTGGACAAAGAATATTAAAACGGTAAAATGGCAACAGTAAATCTATATAAGACCGAAACTATGCCTACTCCGAATGAGAAGGTGGACCGATGGTTGAATGCTACTACCCACCCCTTGAGCCCAAGCCAGCAAAACTGCATGATGATCACCGCACTACATGGTACAGTTCACGTACTAGCTAGATCGATCGCCAGCTGTATATCTTACCGATCTCAACACTAGCACAGTTCTAAATGTTTCTTTACACGTACTTCCTTCGTTCCAAAATAGATGACTCAACTTTGTATTAAAGCTAGTTCAAAATTGAGTCATCTATTTTGAAACGGAGGAAGTACGTAGGAACCGCATCTGCATGATGATCACCAACCAACCACTAGCGTACCTGAAAAAACAGTGCGTGCGCGTACGCGTGTGCACGCATTATGGATCTGCAAATAAATTTACTAGTTTAGTTGGTCGCTTCCATAGGAGCATGGCGCCGATGGACAGTGGTGTGTTCCTTTCTCTACCGGTCTGTGAGGATGATCTATCGATGATCTCCGCACAGTGCATGCATGCAGACTCAGCATGCTTGATGGTCATCCGCACAGTGTATGCATATAGCACATATATATTATCTCGAGTTTGCTTCCATGTTGCACCTGGTCCTCCAGATTCTGGCCTGTTCCAAGAGCATGCTATGTGATGCGAATCTGACAGGAGGTCTGGTCGGCACGAACATGATGGAGAAATTCGATATGAGGTCTGCGTGGTTGGCATACATCCGTCTGCAACTTCTTTTTTTTTGCGGGTGATCCTTCTACAACTTCGAGGCTGCTGATGCCACATAGATACTCAGAGATAGGATAATGTATTAGAGAATATAATTCTTTATTAGCTATAGTTCTTCTCAAACACTTCCGCTTAGATTCCAATGCTCAATCACCTATTATTCCATCATTTTCACTTTACAGCACATCTCACTAAAAGAAAAAGACACATACTCTCTCCGTTCCAAAATATAGCGCGCCCGCTCTTTTCGAAGTTCAACTTTCATCATAAATCTAACCAACGAGACCGACTGCGGCAGGAGCGAAAATTATACCAATGAATTCGTACTCAAAAGAAGTTTTCAATTATATAATTTTTGCTCCCGCCGCAGTCGGTCTTGTTGGTTAAATTTATGGTCAAAGTTGAAGCGCAAAAACTGAGGACGCACAATATTTTGGAACGGAGGGAGTATGTGATAATACACTTTCATAGAATGTGCGATTTTTAGTCATCAATGTACATCCATGATAAATTTATGGACGGATCAAGAATGTGATACCATTACTGTCGTAAATTACTTCAGTGACAAAGTTGTTTTTTTGTCATTGAAGTGTGCTCTTCCATGTCAGAAAATGAAGCATCATGTATATGGTTTTTGTCACGGATGACCGGTTCAACGCGGACACAACTGCCACATGGCAGCCACCATAACCGGTCTTCGTTAAGCTAATGAGTGCGAGTACTAGATCCAAAACCTATTAGCCACATGTCGTCCTATGGAGAGTCCACATGTCGGCTTCTTGTTGGCCGAAGCCTACCATGTGGTATTTGTTCATTGGAACAAGTGTCTTGCATCTATTAGCAAGTACAAATTAAGCTAAACAACTTAATAATGTTGTTCAAGTACTGTTCAAGTACAAATTCTTAATATAGCAAGCTCAACTAAGTACACCAACAAATTAAGATAAACAAGATGAGAGCAGCGAGGATATTAGCAAGCACAAGTAAGTTGCACCAACTTACACAAGGTATATCACAAGATATGGAAATGATTGATACACACAAGCACAAGTAAGCAACACAAGTTATATCACAAGATATGTAAATGAATGGCATAAGTTAGCAGTTCACACTAAGCACAAGATATAACAACAGTATCAATTATGAATTGCAAAAAGTAGAGGGGACAAGAGAGAACCGATATGTTCCCGAAGTTCAAGTATCAACCAATACCCTAGTCTCCGATGGAGTGATGGGTGCTACCATGAAGGCACACCAATAGCACCAAGGCTCACCTTATTCTCCTTGAGATATCACCCTGATTCCCAACCACTATGGCTAGCTTCTTCCTCCACTCCGGAGAAGGCAAGCTCAATGACCACTTCACAATTCCCACGAATCAGTAACGTGGGCCTCTCTATAATCCCCACGAAGGGGTCACCGAGGTCAATCCACCAAACCGTCTAGGAAGTGGTGGCCTACACGAGTAACAAACTCACGTGCTCTCACTCAAACAAATCGACGTGAAGAGCTCAAGTCGATGCAACAAATGCTAAGCAAGAACACAAAAATGCTCAAATTCATCTCTCTCCGTAATCTCACCAAATAACTCATGCTATGGAGGGATGGAAGAGAAAAGGAACAAGGGAGGAGGTCAACAAATGACTCCTAGTGAAGGGGAACGTAGTAATTCAAAAAATACCCTACTATCACGCAAGATCTATCTAGGAGATGCATAGAAATGAGAGGGGAGAGTGTGTCCACGTACCCTCGTAGATCGAAAGCGGAAGCGTTTAGTTAACGCGGTTGATGTAGTTGTACGTATTCATGATCCTAACGATCTAAGTACCGAACGCACGGCACCTCCGTGTTCAAAGACGCTGCTCAGCTCGATGACGTCCCTCGAGCTCTTGATCCAGTAGAGGGTCGAGGGAGAGTTCCGTCAGCACGACGGTGTGGCGACGGTGCTGGTGATGTGATCCGCACAGGGCTTTGCCTAAGCACTAGGACAATATGACCGAGGTGGTAAACTATGGAGGGGGCACCGCACACGGCTAAGAAACAACTGTTGTGCCTTTGGGTTGCCCCCCTGCCCACGTATATAAAGGAGGGGGGAGGAGGAGGTCGGCCCAAGGGGGGGCGCGCCAAGGGGGGGAGTCCTACTAGGACTCTGTTCCTAGTAGGATTCGCCCCCCCTTTCCTTCCAACGGAGAGGGGGAAAGGGGAAAGGAGGGAGAGGGAGAGGGAGAAGGAAAGAGGGGGTCCGCTCCCCCTCCCCTTGTCCAATTCGGATTAGGGCAACGGGGCGCGCGCCACCTCTCGTGGCCTGGCTCCTCTCCTCCACTATGGCCCATTAGGCCCATTAACTTTCCCACGGGGTTCCGATAGCCTCCCAGTACTCCGAAAAAATCCCTGAACCTTATTGGAACCATTCCGGTGTCCGTATATCCTTCCAATATATCAATATTTACCTCTTGACCATTTCGAGACTCCTCGTAATGTCCGTGATCTCATCCAGGACTCTGAACAAACTTCGGTCACCAAAACACATAACTCATAATACAAATCGTCATTGAACGTTAAGCGTGCGGACCCTACGGGTTCGAGAACTATGTAAGCATGACCGAGACACATCTCCGGTCAATAACCAATAGCGGAACCTGGATGCTCATGTTGGATCCTACATATTCTACGAAGATCTCACTACTAGGGAAAAGGCTAGCAGCAGCGCGGGTTTTAGGTGTATCAGTAGCGCGGGGTGGGGCGCTACTAATAAGGCGCTTCTGACTAACATATAGCGATGGCGCGTGGTCACCGGCGCTTCTTGCTACACAAGTGTAGCAGCGGCCTTGATTCGGAGCACGCCGCTAGTAGCTCTAGCGCCCTTTGCAAAGACAACGCTTCGCTATAGCGGCGCTGCTGCTAACTTCTATACACTCGCTACTGCTAATTTAACAGGTTTTTTGTTTTTTTTTGGGCATATTTGTTTTGTATTTGAACAGGCTTTATAGAAGAATCTTTAGCACATAGAAATGTCATCATGATACACATACAAATGCCTGCGAGACCACGAATATAATCGTAGCATATACATACAAATAGTCTTATCATAATCATCATCCAACACAAAGTGGTCTCTCGTCATCATCTCAAAAATAGCGATACAAGTCCTTGATTACTTGCAAATACATCGTCATCCATCTAAACAATGGTATACGCGAGAAGAGCTATCACTTTGAGTGCATGAGTTCGTATCCCTCTCTCGCATTAGCGTGAACCTAAACTAACTACTGCATGTCGCTCGGAAACCGGAAACCGGCAACACCTGGGCCTGACGCTCCAGCCACTCATCGTATATATACTCCTGGCGTAGCACTTCTTCGCCATCGATGATCTATGCACCTGCATCGTCACATGAGTCGATTATATGCAACATATATAATTGAGCAATGTAAAGAGACAGACTTGACAAAATAGAAACAACATATCATAAGCATAAATAACAAAGTTCATCGTACCCAAAACGCCCTAACTAGAGTGATCTTCGCTAGTTGAGGAGGAGGACGGTTTAATTACATCACAAATAAAGTTTCATTGCGCAAGATAACTCAAAGTTTTGTCATACGGAAAGTATGGACTAAATGCAGACACATTGTCATATATCGACAATCACTCCAACATGCCGTGCCATCCATCGAGGTCGTGGAGATAGTCCCCGAGCTTAGTGAAAGGCTTCATGTCGAGACGCCGAGAGGCTATCCATGTTCTGGACGTCTTCCGCCGACATTTGTCCTTCTCCGTAGAACATCCCTGTTTTTCCGATGACCTCTTTCATGATGATTTGGGCAAGTTCGCTGGATGTTATAGAACTCAGCTCAAAGTCGATGATCCTCGATATCTCCTATGTCCTTTGCCCATTGCGTAATATGGGCATCGCCAGATGTAGGTGACATTTGAAGGTTCGGTGATCCCGTCTGTACTCCAGCATGTGGTGTAGGACATAGAATCCATCATTAAGAGAATCGCTCGGTTCTTTGGATGCAGCGAAGTCGGTCTTATGGCCGAAGGCGGCCCTGCTGCCCCTTCTCTTCTTGTCCCTAACCTCTCCACCCCTTGCTTGGTAGTAAAACATAGCACTGTCGAGAACATCTTTGATGGGGGTGTAATCCTTTTTGTGAATGTTCTTCGACGAGTCCAAGTAAAGCGCGTGGGAGAATCGGGGGTAGAGGATGATGAGGACGGCGCGGCCGCCGCTGCGCAAAATAAGTACACCTCAAATTAATTAGCCTCCACCGTGCAAATGAATTATTGAAATCGAAGGAAGGATAGCAGCGCGGATGACTTACACGGGATGATAAGGCACGAGAATCGCCTCCTTGTCCTTATTGGCGAGCATGAAACTGACGATGTAATCCCTCGCGTATTCACGCTGCTCGCATGAGACTCCCAAGAAGCTCTCGTGCATGTAGTACGGGTCAGCGACATAGATATGACGTATCTGCTCAATCCCAATGATGTAGTTCATGTGCAAGGCATAAAGGCGGACAAACGTAAAATCCAGCTTCTTCACGTGAAACATGTCGAATATGTAATCGAATCGGAGGAAGAACTTATCCGCAGGGAAGCTGTCGACATACGACATTTGCCGCGGAACGTTAACCACGTACAGTCGGTATCCTGGATCTTTCGAGGCGATGAGGCATTTCTCTACCCGTAGCACATCGTCATGAAGTCTCCTTAGATCTCCGAATCTGGCCCGTAGCGCTGTTGCAGGTAGGATTGGTTGACCGGGGATATGGCATTTATCCGCATCGGGGATATCTATACGGTCCTGAAGCCGAGGCTGCTGAGGCGGTTGGATCATAGAATCAGCTTTTTTGCCTTTCCTCGATCTCTTCCTAGACTTCTTTACTACCGGAAGGTCGTCAATAATATGTTGAGACGGTAATTCAGGCATCGACTCATGACGCTCAAACCCTGAGGAGGTGCCAGTATAGACATCTTTATTGACGCCATCGTCATCCTCATCCTCATCCATGGCGGCGTCATCAGCGACTAATGGATCCTCCTCCTTACCCGTCCGCTATCACCCAACCCGACACCCGACGCTAATTGGGTAGGTGGGGTGTTGATGTTCATACCTTCGAGGCTGCGTGCTCGTGGGTGTGCTCGGCCGCCTCGACGAAGGAGACTCTTTAGCCACAACAGGACCCACCCATTGCAACAATCACCAAGCCGCGCGGTGTCTCCTCGTCATCCACCAAAGTAGTGTTGGAGGAGGCAAATTCGTGGCCCGGTTCGACATCGCCATGGAAACCTTGAAGACGTTTGGGGGGATCGGCCGGCTGTGGAACAATGGTTCCTTCGGCTTCATTATCGTCGCCTTCCCCACGGCCACCTTCTGGTCGCCGATGGTGTACAATATGGTGCATGGGGTTTCGTCGGCCTGCAAAGAAAATTCTACGACGTGAGACATCCGAAAGGCAACGAAAACGGGAGATTATACATTTATATGGAAGGGGGCCGGTGTGACAGATACCGTGAGGGCGTCGAGCTCATCCAAAGACGAAGCACCGCCGAGCACGTCCGGTGCGGGAGCAGTGGAAGCGGTGCGGTAGATGCGGGAGCAGGTGCGGGGAGCGGTGTGGGAGCAGTGCTCCCAAGAAGTCAGCAAGGGAAAGTCCTCTGCATTTTTTTCTGGATTTTTCCTTGTCCAAGTGATAACGCCCGTCACCAAGGAAGTAGACAAATCTGCAACCACCTGCTTTTGCGGCAGCTATCATTGCTATGATCATTCGAGATGATTTCTTCTCAACCGCAATCTCAACCTTCTTGTCGATGTTTTCTTCAGTTAACCTCCGTCTTTCCTTTCTCTCCTCCGTGGTCTCACGGTAGTACTTCTTCCACGTGGTGTCGTCTCTGACACCGTGCACGCATCCATACGATGGTCGAGTATCCACCGGTTGTCGATTCAATATGTTCAACGCCCGGTTGAATGGAGTGTCCCACTTGCGCCTCGCCAATGCCTCAAACGGCGAGTCACTTTCGGCCGCAATCCGGGCCTGCTCTCTCTGCAAAAGGCACAACGCCGTTTACAAATGTGACTAACGTGTGCAGTCGAATTGATCAGAAACTAAAATTACCAGCAGTCTCATGAACTCCGTAATGACCGGTGTTGTCTCGTAAACCTTCTTCAGTGGGTCCCAACGGTGCCGGGCCCTCGGGGCGTCACGCTCCTGCGGGACGGTGAAATCCGCCAAAGTGCAGGATGCCTGGACTTCGCGGCTTCGCGTCCTCCTTGGTCCATTTGGACCTCTTTCCGCGTAACCACGGCTTAGAGGTGGTGGCTCCCAATGTTCCTCTTTTGAAGCCCCTTCATGTACTTAGACTTTTTTGGCAGCTCGGCTTCGCAAGCCTCCTTGAATATTTGAAACTGCTCTTCCGTGATTGTCGGATTATCCTTTACAATCTCGGAGTAGGGTTCCCGTCGTTGATCTTTGCTTTCACTCGATTTTTCCAGCGGCCAACGCGTCGCTAAACTTGGTCATGGCGTGTTTGTTTATCTTCTTCATTGCGGGTCCTCGCCCGGATCTTCATAATCCTTCTCATTCCGGCCCGGGAACAAGAATATCTGGTGAAACTTCTTTAGGAGGGAGCTCCTCATATTTTCTATCTTCTGTAGTTTCTCATCATTGATGGTGGCGGTTGTCCGTACGATGCAGCCAATTTGATTGCCATAGCACGCGCGCGCTTCCTCGGGCGCCTTTGGCTCAAAATTGTCGTCGTCCACCTCCATGACCACCAGTCTAGTAGTCTTGAGTTTGTTAGGAACCCGTTGCCTCTTTGCTTTCGGTTCTACACCTGCTCCGCTCCCCGAGGCAGCACCGGTCTTAGCGCCGGTCTCGATGCCGGTCTGAATCTCAGCGTCGGTCTGTCAAAGACCGGTCTGCGTGTCGGTCTCGATCCCCGATGCCACCGGTGGGCCCAAAGAACAACATCGGTTGATCGTATGCACGGCTAAAATATTCGCTGCCGCCAGTAGACGTCATCGCAATCACCAGAACCCCGTCCTTCATCATTGCTAGCCATATTTCCTATGATTAAATCTAGTCAATTAATTCTAGACCTAATAAAATGAATAATGACATAAAAAGGACTATTGTTTTGCAGGAATGTTGACTCCTTCCTGGTGCAGCAAATCCCGGGCACTCGATATGTCCTAGTTTGTAGCACAAGTCATGCCGAAATTCACGGAAAATTTTGGCATGACCTTTGCTAAAAAGTGGACAAATCGAGAACCTGAAATTTGACGAAACATAAATGAATCAACATTCCGGCAAAACATAGGCCACTCAGTATCATTCCCTGGAAACAACAAAGCCACTTGGGCACAATCGAACAACTTCAATGAAAAGATATAACATGAGCAAACACTATTGAGGAATTTGCATATAACATGGCCACTTCAATGAAAAGATATAATCAACAATAATGGAATATGCAAATGAACATCAATGACATATAGCTACTATTCTGTTTGACCAAGTTTTTGAAAAGAAAAACAATTCTGTTTTTTGTTTATAGCTAAATGCCATAGCTACTGTTTTTTTATTTATAGCTAAATACTTTTGTTTTTTGTCTAAAGCTAAAAGTATTTATAGCTACTGTTCTGTTGACTAAGTTTTTGAAAACAAAAACAATTCTGTTTTTTGTTTATAGCTAAATGCCATAGCTACTGTTTTTTATTTATAGCTAAATACTTTTGTTTTTTGTCTAAAGCTAAAAGTCTTGGAACTACATTTTCTCTAACCCTTTTGACCTCACCAGAATTTCTACAGCAAGACCTTAGTACCTACACCCAATTTCTTCAAAAATATTCAGGTCCATAGTCCAAATAATTCAAATTTCATTTCAATGAAATTTGGAACAAATTCAGGTCCGTAGTCAAAATATTTTTTATACCTAAGTGTTTTTTGTTTATACCCTCTATTAATTTAAATCTAAATGCTACTATTATTTGTATACCCTCTATTAGTTTAAAGCTAAATGGAATTACTGTTTAGGAATTTTCATAAAGATTGCCCTAGCTAATTTCCTAAAAAATTGCAAATCATTTTTCCTAAATGCTATAAAATGCCTCTTGCCCTAAAAATCTAGGGTTCATATGAACACCTAGGGTTCATATGAACATCAACACAAGATCAACACACACACATATATATATATATATAATTGCCCTAGCAGAGAGAAATAGGAGGGTAGGGACAGAGAGGCATAGCTCACTGGCCGGCGGCGAGGGCGTGCTCTGCCTCGAAGCGGGCGAGGTCGAGGGCGGGCGGGCGAGCTCGAGGGAGGCGACAAAGGAGGTCGATTTACGGCCTCGGGCGGCCAGTGAGGTCGAGGGGGCCTGGGCTGTATGGTATGGTCAAGGCGGCTGGCCGGCGTGTGGTCAAGGCGGCGGGCGGCAAGTGTGGTCGGCCACAAGGCAGCAACGACGATGGGAGCAGCTTGGGGGACAGGGGGAGTAGAGAGGGGGAAAAGGACTTAGCGAAGTTTTGAGCCAGGGCCGGGATTTTAGTCAATTAGCAAATAGCTGCTTTTGGTCAAACGCTGCTATAGCTAAGATAGCTATAGCGTGTTCCAGAAACGCTACCGCAACTAACCCTTTCTGTTTTATTTTTCTTTTTCTTTTGTTTTCTTTACATTTTCTTTTTTTCATTTCTCCTTTTTCTATTTCTTTCATTTTAATTTACTTTTCTACTTATTTTTATATTTATTTTCTTTTACATAGCAAAGAGCCAGAAAGAAGAAACGCTACGCTACAATGTTTTTAGCAGTAGCGTGCTTCGGGCTACTATTCCTAGCCTAGGCACTAGTGAGAGAATTTTAGTAGTAGCGCTTTTACGTGAAGATGCTGCTGCTAAAATAATAATTGCAGCGTGGTTTTGCAACAAGCGCTACTACTAAGTAGCGCTAGCGCCGAGTTTTGACCAACGCTACTGCTATACCTCTGTGTATAGCGTTTTCCCTAGTAGTGTCTTTATCGGTCAAACCGCATAACAATGTATGTCATTCCCTTTGTCATCGGTATGTTACTTGCCCGAGATTTGATCGTCGGTATCATCATACCTAGTTCAATCTCGTTACCGACAAGTCTCTTTACTCGTTCTGTTATGCATCATCTCGTAACTAACTCATTAGTCAAATTGCTTGCAAGGCTTATAGTGATGTGCACTACCGAGAGGGCCCAGAGATACCTCTCCGATACACGGAGTGAAAAATCCTAATCTCGATCTATGCCAACTCAACAAACACCTTCAGAGACACCTGTAGAGCATCTTTATTATCACCCAGTTACGTTGTGACATTTGATAGCACACAAAGTGTTCCTCCGGTATTCGGGAGTTGCATAATCTTATAGTCAGAGGAATATGTATAAGTCATGAAGAAAGCAATAGCAATAAAACTAAACAATCATTATGCTAAGCTAACGCATGGATCTTGTCCATCACATCATTCTCTAATGATGTGATCCCGTTCATCAAATGACAACACATGTCTATGGTTAGGGAACTTAACCATCTTTGATTAACGAGCTAGTCAAGTAGAGGCATACTAGGGACACTCTGTTTGTCTATGTATTCACACATGTACTAAGTTTCCGGTTTAATACAATTCTAGCATGAATAATTAATATTTATCATGATATAAGGAAATATAAATAACAACTTTATTATTGCCTCTAGGGCATATTTCCTTCAGTCTCCCACTTGCACTAGAGTCAATAATCTAGATTACATAGTAATGATTCTAACACACATGGAGTCTTGGTGCTGATCGTGTTTTGCTCATGCAAGAGGCTTAGTCAACGGGTCTGCAACATTCAGATTCGTTTGTATTTTGAAAATCTCTATGTCTCCCTCCTTGACTTGATTGCAGATGGAATTGAAGCATCTCTTGATGTGCTTGGTTCTCTTGTGAAATCTGGATTCCTTCGCCAAAGCTATTGCTCTAGTATTGTCACAAAAGATTTTCATTGTACCCGATGCACTAGGTATTACACCTAGATCGGATATGAACTCCTTCATCCAGACTCCTTCATTTGCTGCTTCCGAAGTAGCTATGTATTCCGCTTCACACGTAGATCCTGCCACGGCGCTCAGCTTGGAACTGCACAACTGATAGCTCCACCATTCAATATATATACGTATCCGGTTTGCGACTTAGAGTATCTGGATCAGTGTCAAAGCTTGCATCGATGTAACCATTTACAACAAGCTCTTTGTCACCTCCATAAATGAGAAACATATCCTTAGTCCTTTTCAGGTATTTTAGGATGTTCTTGATCCACTCCTGGATTACTTTGGTACCTACCTACTAAACTTATAGCAAGGCACACATCAGGTCTGGTACACAGCATTGCATACATGATAGAACCTACGGTTGAGGCATAGGGAATGACTTTCATTTTCTTTCTATCTTCTGAAGTGGTAGGGCATTGAGTCTGACTCAACTTCACACCTTGTAACACAAGCAAGAACCCTTTCTTTAACTGATCCATTTTGAACTTCTTCAGAACTTTATCAAGGCATGTGCTTTGTGAAAGTCCAATTAAGCGTCTTGATCTATCTCTATAGATCTTGATGCTCAATATATAAGCAGCTTCATCGAGGTCCTTCATTGAAAAATTCTTATTCATGTATCCTTTTATGCTATCCAGAAATTATGTATTATTTCCAATCAACAATATGTCATCCACCTATTATATTAAAAATGCTATAGAGCTCCCACTCACTTTCTTGTAAATACAGGCTTCTCCAAAAGTCTATATAAAATCATATGCTTTGATCACACTATCAAAGCGTATATTCCAACTCCGAGATGCTTGCACTGGTCCATAAATGGATCGCTGGAGCTTGCACACTTTGTTAGCACCTTTAGGATCGACAAAACCTTCTGGTTGCATCATATAAAACTCTTCTTTAAGATATCCATTAAGGAATGCAGTTTTGACATCCATTTGCCAAATTTCATAATCATAAAATGCGGCAATTTCTAACATGATTCGGACAGACTTAAGCATCGCTACCGGTGAGAAGGTCTCATCGTAGTCAACTCCTTGAACTTGTCGAAAACCTTTTGCAACAAGTCGATCTTTGTAGATAGTAACATTACCAACAGGTGGCGTGTGTTGCGAAACTATTCCACATTGTTTCAAATGAAGACCAAACTCGTAACTCAAATATTCTCCTCAACAATTAGATCGTAGAAACTTTATTTTCTTTTTACGATGATTTTCCACTTCACTCTGAAATTCTTTGAACTTTTCAAATGTTTCAAACTTATGTTTCATCAAGTAGATATACCCATATCTGCTCCAATCATCTGTGAAGGTAAGAAAATAACGATACCCACCGCGAGCATTTACACTCATCAGACCGCATACATCAGTATGTATTATTTCCAATAAGTCCGTTGCTCACTCCATTGTTCCGGAGAACGGAGTCTTAGTCATGTTGTCCATGAGGCATGGTTCGCAAGCATCAAGTGATTCCAAAAGCCCATCAGCATGGAGTTTCTTCATGCGCTTTACACCAATATGACCTAAACGGCAGTGCCACAAGTAAGTTGCACTATCATTATTAAACTTATATCTTTTGGATTCAATACTATGAACATGTGTATCACTACTATCAAGATTTAGTAAAAATAGACCACTCATCAAGGGTGCATGACCATAAAAGATATTACTCATATAAATAGAAAAACCATTATTCTTTGATTTAAATGAATAACCATCTCGCATCAAACAAGATCCAGATATAATGTTCATGCTTAACGCTGGCACCAAATAACAATTATTTAGGTCTAAAACAAATCCCAAAGGTAGATGTAGAGGTAGCGTGCCGACGGCGATCACATCGACTTTGGAACAATTTCCCACGCGCATCATTACCTCGTCCTTAGCCAATCTTCGCTTAATCCGTAGCCCCAATTTCGAGTTGCAAATATTAGAAACAGAACCAGTATCAAATACCCAGGCGCTACTGCGAGCGTTAGTAAGGTACACATAAATAACATGTATATCAAATATACCTTTCACTTTGCCATCCTTCTTATCTGCCAAATACTTGGGGCAGTTCCGCTCAAATGACAGTCCCCTTTGCAAGAGAAGCACTCGATTCGTGCTTAGGTCCAGACTTGGGCTTCTTCACTTGAGCAGCAACTTGCTTGCCGTTCTTTTTTAAGTTCCCCTTCTTCCATTTGCCCTTTTTCTTGAAACTAGTGATCTTGTTAACCATCAACACTTGATGCTCCTTCTTGATTTCTACCTCTGCAGCCTTTAGCATCGTAAAGAGCTCGGGAATTGTCTTATCCATCCCTTGCATATTATAGTTCATCACGAAGCTTTTATAGCTTGGTGGCAGTGATTGAAGAACTCTGTCAATGACACTATCATCGTGAAGATTAACTCCGGTTGAGTCAAGTGGTTGTGGTACCCAGACATTCTGAGTATATGTTCACTGACAGAACTATTCTCCGCCATCTTGCAGCTATAGAACTTATTGGAGACTTCATATCTCTCAATTCGGTCATTTGCTTGAAATATTAAATTCAACTCGTGGAACATCTCATATGCTCCATGACGTTCCAAACATCTTTGAAGTCCCGATTCTAAGCCGTAAAGCATGGCACACTAAACTATTGAGTAGTCATCATCTTTGCTCTGCCAAACGTTCATAACGTCCGGAGTTGCTCCTGCAGCGGGCCTTGCACCTAGCGATGCTTCCAGGACGTAATTCTTCTATGCAGCAATGAGGATAATCCTCAAGTTACGGACCCAGTCCGTGTAGTTGCTACCATCATCTTTCAACTTAGATTTCTCTAGGAACGCACTAAAATTCAAGGAGCGATGTAACGGGCCATTGATCTACAACAACATAGACATGCAAAAACTATCAGGTACTAAGTTCATGATAAATTAAAGTTCAATTAATCATATTACTTAAGAACTCCCAGTTAGATAGACACCCCTCTAGTCATCTAAATGATTACGCGATCCATATCAACGAAACCATGTCCGATCATCACGTGAGATGGAGTAGTTTTCAATGGTGAACATCTCTATGTTGATCATATCTACTATATGATTCACATTCGACCTTTCGGTCTCAGTGTTCTGAGGCCATATCTGCATATGCTAGGCTCGTCAAGTTTAACCCGAGTATTCTGCACGTGCAAAAATGGCTTCCACCCGTTGTATGTGAACGTAGAGCTTATCACACCCGATCATCACGTGGTGTCTTGACATGACGAACTGCAGCAACGGTGCATACTTAGGGAGAACACTTATACCTTGAAATTTAGTGAGGGGTCATCTTATAATGCTACCGTGATACGTCCATTTTGCATCATGTTTTTATATCGATATTTATTGCATTATGGGCTGTTATTATACATTATGTCACAATGCTTATGACTTTTCTCTCTTATTTTACAAGGTTTACACGAAGAGGGAGAATGCCGACAGCTGGAATTCTGGGTTGGAAAAGGAGCAAATATTAGAGACCTATTCTGCACAACTCCAAAAGTCCTGAAACTGCACGGAGGCACTTTTTGGAATTAATAAAAAATACTGGCGAAAGAATCAACCAGAGGGGTCCCACACCCTAGCCACGATGGTGGGGGGCGCGCCCTACCCCCTGGGCGCGCCCCCTGTCTCGTGGGCCCCCTGGCAGACCTCCGGTGCCCATGTTTGGCTATATGAAGTCTTCCACCCTAGAAAAAATCAGAAGGAATCTTTCGGAACAAAACTCCGCCGCCACGAGGCGGAATTTTGGCGGAACCAATCTAGGGCTCTGGCAGAGCTGTTCTGCCGGGGAAACATCCCTCCGAGAGGGGGAAATCATCACCATCATCATCACCATCGATCCTCTCAGCGGGAGGGGGTCAATCTCCATCAACATCTCCTCTAAAACCCTAGTTCATCTCTTGTATCCAATCTTTGTCCCAAAGCCTCAGATTGGTACCTGTGGGTTGCTAGTAGTGTTGATTACTCCTTGTAGTTGATGCTAGTTGGTTTATTTGGTGGAAGATCATATGTTCAGATCCTTTATGCATATTAATACCCCTCTGATTATGAACATGAATATTCTTTGTGAGTAGTTACATTTGTTCCCGAGGACATGGGAGAAGTCTTGCTATTAGTAGTCATGTGAATTTGGTATTCGTTCGATATTTTGATGAGATGTATGTTGTGTCTCCTCTAGTGGTGTTATGTCAACGTCGACTACATGACACTTCACCATTATTTGGGCCTAGAGGAAGGCATTGGGAAGTAATAAGTAGATGATGGGTTGCTAGAGTGATGTAAGCTTAAACCCTAGTTTATGCGTTGCTTCGTAAGGGGCTGATTTGGATCCACATGTTTCATGCTATGGTTAGGTTTACCTAAATACTTCTTTTGTAGTTGCGGATGCTTGCAACAGGGGTTAATCATAAGTGGGATGCTTGTCCAAGGAAGGGAAGTACCCAAGCACCGGTCCACCCACATATCAAATTATCAAAGTAACGAACGCGAATCATATGAGCGTGATGAAAACTAGCTTGACGATAATTCCCATGTGTCCTCGGGAGCGTTTCCTTCATATAAGAGTTTGTCCAGGCTTGTCCTTTGCTACAAAAGGATTGGGCCACCTTGCTGCACCTTATTTACTTTATTTACTTGTCACCCGTTACAAATTACCTTATCACAAAACTATCTGTTATCGATAATTTCAGTGTTTGCGGAGAATACCTTACTGAAAACCGCTTGTCTTTTGCTTCTGCTCCTCGTTGGGTTCGACACTCTTGCTTATTGAAAGGACTATGATAGATCCCCTATACTTGTGGGTCATCAAGACTCTTTTCTGGCGCCATTGCCGGGGAGTGAAGCGCCTTTGGTGAGTGGAATTTGGCAAGGAAAAATTTATATAGTGTGCTGAAATTTATTGTCACTTGTTACTATGGAACATAATCCTTTGAGGGGCTTGTTCGGGGTATCTTCACCCCGACTAGTAGAGCAAAGAGTTACTCCTCGACCTACTGAACCTACTGAAAATGTTTACTTTGAAATTCTTTCGGGTATGATAGAGAAACTGCTAGCTAATCCTTTTACAGGAGATGGAACATTGCATCCCGATTTGCACCTAATCTATGTGGATGAAGTTTGTGGATTATTTAAGCTTGCAGGTATGCCCGAGGATGTTATCAATAAGAAGGTCTTCCCTTTATCTTTGAAGGGAAAGACATTGACATGGTTTAGGCTATGTGATGATATGGGATCATGGAAATACAACCGATTGAAATTGGAATTTCATCAGAAGTTTTATCCTACGCATCTTGTTCATCGTGATCATAGTTATATATTTAATTTTTGGCCTCACGAAGGAGAAAGCATCGCTCAAGCTTGGGGGAGGCTTAAGTCAATGTTATATTCATTCCCCAATCATAAGCTCTCAAGAGAAATTATTATTCAGAATTTTTATGCTTAGCTTTCTCTCAATAATCGCTCCATGCTCAATACTTCTTGTACTGGTTCTTTTATGATGAAGACTATTGAATTCAAATGGAATTTATTGGAAAGAATTAAATGCAACTCCGAAGATTGGGATCTCGACGACGGTAAGGAGTCAGGTATAACAGCCAAGTTTGATTGTGTTAAATCTTTTATGGATACCGATGTTTTCCGTGAATTTAGCACTAAATATGGACTTGACTCTGAGATAGTAGCATCTTTTTGTGAATCCTTTGCTACTCATGTTGATCTCCCAAAGGAGAAGTGGTTTAAATATAATCCTCACATTGAAGTAAAAGTAGTTGCACCTATTAAAGTTGAAGAAAATACTATCACTTATAATGTTGATCCTGTTGTTCCTACTGCTTATATTGAGAAACCACCTTTCCCTGTTAGAATAAAGAATCATGCTAAAGCTTAAACTATGGTACGTAAGAGTAATACTAGAACACCTACACCCCCTGAGCAAATTAAAGTTGAACCTAGTATTGCTATGGTTAAAGATCTCTTGGCCGATAATATTGATGGGCATGTTATTTACTTCTGTGATGAAGCTGATACTAAAAATAAACATAGACCTGTTGTAGGCATGCCTGTTATTTATGTTAAAATAGGAGATCATTTCTATCATGGCTTATGTGATATGGGTGCTAGTGCAAGTGCAATACCTCATTCCTTATACAAAGAAATTATGCATGATATTGCACCTGCTAAGATAGAGGAAATTTATGTTACAATTAAGCTTGCCAATAGAGACACTATTTCACCAGTTGGGATTGTTAGAGATGTTGAAGTCTTGTGTGGGAAAATTAAATATCCTGCTAATTTTCTTGTTCTTGGTTCCCCACAAGATAACTTTTGTCCCATTATATTTGGTAGACCCTTCTTGAATACTGTTAATGCTAGGATAGACTGCAAAAAGGATGTTGTTACTATTGGTTTGGGGGATATGTCACATGAGTTTAATTTTGCTAAATTTCATAGACAACCCCATGATAAAGAATTGCCTATTAAAGATGAAATTATTGGTCTTGCTTCTATTGCCATGCCTCCTAATGATCCTTTAGAACAATATTTGCTCGACCATGAAAATGATATGTTTATGAATGAAAGAAGGGGAATAGATGAAGTATTCTTTAAACAGGGACCTATTTTGAAACACAACTTGCCTATTGAAATCCTAGGGGATCCTCCTCCACCCAAGGGTGATCCCGTGTTTGATCTTAAACCATTACCTGATACTCTTAAATATGCTTATCTTGATGAGAAAAAGATATATCCTGTTATTATTAGTGCTAACCTTTCAGAGCATGAAGAAAAGAAATTATTGAAAACTCTAAAGAAGCACTGTGCTGCAATTGAATGTACTCTTGATGATCTTAAGGGCATTAGTCCCACTCTATGCCAGCACAAAATAAAATTGGAGAAAGACGCTAAACCGGTTGTTGATCACCAACGACAGTTAAATCCTAAGATGAAAGAAGTGGTAAGAAAAGAAATACTAAAGCTTCTGGAGGCAGGTATAATTTATCCCGTTGCTGATAGTCAGTGGGCCTATCCATTGTGTCCCTAAGAAGGGAGGTATTACTGTTGTTCCTAATGGTAAAGATGAATTGATCCCACAAAGAATCGTTACAGGTTATAGAATGGTAATTGATTTCCGCTAACTAAATAAAGCTACTAAAAAGGATCATTACCCTTTACCTTTTATTGATCAAATGCTAGAAAGATGATCCAAACATACACATTTTTGCTTTCTAGATGGTTATTCTGGTTTCTCTCAAATACCTGTGTCAAAAGAGGACCAAGAAAAGACCACTTTTACTTGCCCTTTCGGTACCTTTGCTTATAGACGTATGCCTTTTGGTTTATGTAATGCACCTGCTACCTTTCAAAGATGTACGACTGCTATATTCTCTGACTTTTGTGAAAAGATTGTTGAGGTTTTCATGGATGATTTCTCCGTTTACGGAACTTCTTTTGATGATTGCTTAAGAAACCTTGATCGAGTTTTGCAGAGATGTGAAGAAACTAATCTTGTCTTGAATTGGGAAAAGTGCCACTTTATGGTTAATGAAGGTATTGTCTTGGGGCATAAAATTTCTGAAAGAGGTATTGAAGTTGATAAAGCTAAAGTTGATGTTATTGAAAAGATGTC
Organism: Aegilops bicornis; assembly: GCA_021605145.1. Lineage (NCBI taxonomy): Eukaryota > Viridiplantae > Streptophyta > Magnoliopsida > Poales > Poaceae > Aegilops > Aegilops bicornis. Next base: position 375,927,971 of record CM038675.1, on the reverse strand, counting down.
GTGTCCTAAGGACATTAAAGGTATAAGAAGTTTCCTTGGTCATGCCGGTTTTTATAGGAGGTTGATTAAGGACTTCTCTAAAATTTCTAGGCCTCTGACTAATCTCTTACAAAAAGATGTTCCTTTTATCTTTGATGATGATTGTGTAGAAGCATTTGAAATACTTAAGAAAGCCTTGATTTCTGCGCCTATTGTTTAGCCACCTGATTGGAATTTACCCTTTGAAATTATGTGTGATGCTAGTGATTATGATGTAGGTGTTGTTCTAGGACAAAGAGTTGATAGGAAATTAAATGTTATCCAATATGCTAGTAAAACTCTAGACAGTGCCCAGAGAAATTATGCTACTACTGAAAAAGAAATTTTAGCAGTTGTATTTGCTTGTGATAAGTTTCGACCTTATATTGTTGATTCTAAAGTAACTGTTCACACTGATAATGCTGCTATTAAATACCTTATGGAAAAGAAAGATGTTAAACCTAGACTTATTAGATGGGTTCTCTTGCTACAAGAATTTGATTTGCATATTATTGATAAAAAGGGAGCTGAGAACCCCGTTGCAGACAACTTATCTAGGTTAGAGAATGTTCTTGATGACCCACTACCAATTGATGATAGCTTTCCTGATGAACAATTAGCTGTCATAAATGCTTTTCGTACTGCTCCATGGTATGCTGATTATGCTAATTACATTATTTCTAAATTTATACCACCTAGTTTCACATACCAGCAAAAGAAAAAGTTTTTCTATGATTTAAGACATTACTTCTGGGATGACCCACACCTTTATAAAGGTGTAGATGGTGTTATTAGACGTTGTGTACCTGATCATGAACAGGAACAGATCCTACGCAAGTGTCACTCTGAAGCTTATGGAGGACACCACGCTGGAGATAGAACTGCACAAAAGGTACTGCAATCCGGTTTTTATTGGCCTACTCTCTTCAAAGATGCCCGTAAGTTTGTCTTATCTTGTGATGAATGTCAAATAATTGGTAATATTAGTAGACGTCAAGAAATGCCTATGAACTATTCACTTGTTATTGAACCATTTGATGTTTGGGACTTTGATTATATGGGACCGTTTCCTTCCTCTAATGGGTATACACATATTTTAGTTGTTGTTGATTATGTAACTAAGTGGGTAGAAGCTATTCCAACTAGTAGTGCTGATCATAACACCTCTATTAAGATGCTTAAAGAAGTTATTTTCCCGAGGTTTGGAGTCCCTAGATATTTAATGACTGATGGTGGTTCACATTTTATTCATGGTGCTTTTCATAAAATGCTTGCTAAGTATGATGTTAATCATAGAATTGCATCTCCATATCACCCGCGGTATAGTGGTCAAGTAGAACTTATTAATAGAGAGCTCAAATTAATTTTGCAACAGACTGTTAATAGATCTAGAAAGAATTGGTCCAAGAAACTTGATGATGCATTATGGGCCTATAGAACTGCATATAAAAATCCTATGGGTATGTCTCCGTAGAAAATGGTTTATGTAAAAGCATGTCACTTACCTCTCGAACTAGAACATAAGGCACATTGAGCCATTAAAGAGCTCAATTATGATTTCAAACTTGCCGGTGAGAAGAGGCTATTTGACATTAGCTCACTTGATGAATGGAGAACCCAGGCTTATGAGAATGCCAAACTGTTTAAAGAAAAAGTTAAAAGATGGCATGACAAAAGGATACAAAAGCGTGAGTTTAATGTAGGTGATTATGTTTTGTTATACAACTAACGTTTAAGATTTTTTGCAGGAAAACTTCTCTCTAAATGGGAAGGGCCTTACGTTATCGAGGAGGTCTACCGTTCTGGTGCCATAAAAATCAACAAATCCGAAGGTGGTGAACGGTCAAAGAATCAAACATTATATCTCAAGTAATCCTATAAATGTTGAAACTAATGTTATTGAAACTGTAACCCTGGAGGAATACATAAGGGACACCTTCCAGAATGTTTCAGACTCCGAAAAGGAATAGGTATGTGGTACGGTAAGTAAACCGCTCCAAAACAGTTCTAATGGCAGTTTTTCTCTGTTTTGGAATATTTAAGAAAATAGGAAAATAAGAAGTAGTCCGGGAAGGACACGAGGCGTCCATGAGGGTGGAGGGCGCGCCCGACCCCCCTGGGCGCGCCCCCTGCCTCGTGGGCACCTCGTGTGCTCTCCAGAGTCCGTTTTCTTGCACAATACTTCTTTTGGTCGGTAAAAATTCATTATATAATCTCCCGAAGGTTTTGACCACCGCACCAGGAAAATATCCTTTGTTTTTGTTTCGAGTTGTTTTCTGCCAGAGTTGTCAAGGCCAGGCATCATGTCGTCCCCCTCCTCCAACAATGAGGGCAACGATGCTTGGCTAATGAAGATAGAGCTGAAGAGAGAAGAAGCTGGGGAGATCAACAAGGATGATGGGATCAAGAAGGCCATGGAGGATCAAGCTCCGGCAACAGAAGATGAAGACATCATCCAACCTCATTATAATATTCTTACCCCAACGGAGATTGAAGCTTTCAAGTTGATTGAGTTAGCTCGCATACAAAATAAGTATCTCAGACGTGAAAATATTTTGTTGAAGGAGCATATTACCGCACTCAAGGGCATTATCCACAAATTGGAGGATCTCCTACGCTCGATGTGCGACGATCCATCATCACCACCATCTTCTTCACCAGCAAAGGAGAACTAAGTATCTGGTTTGGGCACTCCCCTTGGCAACTGCCAAGCTTGGGGGAGGTGCATCGGTATCGTATCACCATCACACTCCTATATTTACCATTTTTCTTAGTTTGATCCTTTTAGTAATATCTGGATCTTGTAGAATAAAGTTTTAGTATGATCTAGTTTTGAGCTTTGCTTTATGATCCTTCTATGTAATCGAGTCCGTGAGCTATATATAATAAAGATTAGTTTTGAGTCAAGGGCTTGGTTATCTTGCTATGATCTAGATGGAATAAAAGAAGAAGAAAATAAAAAAGAATTAAAGAGATCATAATGATTTATGAAGAGTAATGACTTCACATATAAAAGAGTATGATGAATAAAAGTTGTTGAGAGTTGACAAACATAGTTTTGGTCGTCGTTGCAATTAATAATAAGTAATAAAGAAAGAGAGGTTTTCACATATAAATATACTATCTTGGACATCTTTTATGATTGTGAGCACTCATTAAAATATGACATGCTAAAGAGTTGATGTTGGACAAGGAAGACACGTAATGGGTTATGTTTCCTTATGTCTGAAATAAAGTATATTGTCATGGATCATCCAACATGTTGAGCTTGCCTTTCCCCCTCATGCTAGCCAAATTCTTCACACCAAGTAGAGATACTACTTGTGCTTCCGAATATCCTTAAAACCAATTTTGCCGTGAGAGTCCACCATATCTATCTATGGATTGAGTAAGATCCCTCAAGTAAGTTGTCATTGTTGCATGCAATAAAATTGCTCTCTAAATATGTATGATTTATTAGTGTGGAGAAAATAAGCTTTATACGATCTTGTGATGTGGAATAAATAAAAGCGACAGACTGCATAATAAAGTTCCATATCACAAGTGGTAATATAAAGTGACGTTCTTTTGCATTAAGGTTTCATGCATCCAACCATAAAAGCACATGACAACCTCTGCTTCCCTCTATGAAGGGCCTATCTTTTACTTTTGTCTTATACCTTATGCAAGAGTCATGGTGATCTTCACCTTTTCCTTTTTATATTTTATCCTTTGGCAAGCACATTGTGTTGGAGAGATCCTGATATATATATCCAATTGGATGTAAGTTAGCATGAACTATTATGGTTGACATTACCCTTGAGGTAAAAGGTTGGGAGGCAACACTATAAGCCCCTATCTTTCTCTGTGTCCGATTAAAACTCCATACCCATAAGTATTGCGTGAGTGTTAGCAATTGTGAAAGACTAAATAATAGTTGAGTATGTGGACTTGCTGAAAAGCTCTTATAATGACTCTTTCCGATGTTATGATAAATTTCAATTGCTTCAATGACCGAGATTATAGTTTGTTGGTTTTCAATGAAGTTTCTGATTCATATTTTATGTTGTAAATAGATTATTACTTGAGCATAAGAAATCATATGACAATATTATATATGTTGTTGTTATAAGAATGATCATGATGCCCTCATGTCCGTATTTTATTTTATCGACACCTCTATCTCTAAACATATGGACATATTTTCCGTTATCGGCTTCCGCTTGAGGAATAGCGAGGTCTAAGCTTGGGGGAGTTGATACGTCCATTTTGCATCATGTTTTTATATCGATATTTATTGCATTATGGGCTGTTATTATACATTATGTCACAATACTTATGCCTTTTCTATCTTATTTTACAAGGTTTACACGAAGAGGGAGAATGCCGGCAGCTAGAATTCTGGGCTGGAAAAGGAGCAAATATTAGAGACCTATTATGCACAACTCCAAAAGTCTCGAAACTGCACAGAGGCACTTTTTGGAATTAATAAAAAATATTGGCGAAAGAATCAACCAGAGGGGGCCCACACCTTGGCCACGAGGGTGGGGGCGCGCCCTACCCCCTGGGCGTCCCCCTGTCTTGTGGCCCCCCTGGCAGGCCTCCGATGCCATCTTTGGTTATATGAAGTCTTTCGCCCTGGAAAAAATCAGAAGGAAACTTTCTGAACAAAACTCCACCGCCACGAGGCGGAACCAATCTAGGGCTCCGGCGGAGTTGTTCTGCCGAGGAAACATCCCTACGGGAGGGGAAATCATCACCATCGATCCTCTCAGCGGGAGGGGGTCAATCTCCATCAACATCTTCACCAGCACAATCTTCTCTAAAACCCTAGTTCATCTATTGTATCCAATATTTGTCCCAAAGCTTCAGATTGGTACCTGTGGGTTGCTAGTAGTATTGATTACTCCTTGTAGTTGATGCTAGTTGGTTTGGTGGAAGATGATATGTTCAGATCCTTTATGCATATTAATACCCCTCTGATTATGAACATGAATATGATTTGTGAGTAGTTACGTTTGTTCCTGAGGACATGGGAGAAGTCTTGCTATAAGTAGTCATGTGAATTTGGTATTCGTTCGATATTTTGATGAGATGTATGTTGTCTCTCCTCTAGTGGTGTTATGTCAATGTCGACTACGTGACACTTCACCATTATTTGGGCCTAGAGGAAGGCATTGGGAAATAATAAGTAGATGAAGGGTTGCTAGAGTGACAGAAGCTTAAACCCTAGTTTATGCGTTGCTTCTTAAGGGGCTGATTTGGATCCACATGTTTCATGCTATGGTTAGGTTTACCTTAAGACTTCTTTTGTAGTTGCGGATGCTTGCAATAGGGGTTAATCATAAGTGGGATGCTTGTCCAAGGAAGGGCCGTACCCAAGCACCGGTCCACCCACATATCAAATTATCGAAGTAACGAACGCGAATCATATGAGCGTGATGAAAACTAGCTTGACGATAATTCCCATGTGTCCTCGGGAGCGTTTTCCTTCATATAAGAGTTTGTCCAGGCTTGTCCTTTGCTACAAAAAGGATTGGGACACCTTGCTGCACCTTATTTACTTTCTTTACTTATCACCCGTTACAAATTACCTTATCACAAAACTATTTGTTACCGATAATTTCAGCGTTTGCAGAGAATACCTTACTGAAAACCGCTTATCATTTCCTTCTGCTCCTTGTTGGGTTCGACACTCTTACTTATTTAAATGACTACGATAGATCCCCTATACTTGTGGGTCATCATACCGCCGTACTAAGCAAAATAAGATGCATAAAAGATAAACATCACATGCAATCAAAATATGTGACATGATATGGCCATCATCATCTTGTCCCTTTGATCTCCATCTCCAAAGCACCATCATGATCTTCATCGTCACCGGCTTGACACCTTGATCTCCATCGTAGCATCGTTGTCATCTCGCCAACTATTGCTTCTACGACTATTGCTACTGCTTAGTGATAAAGTAAAGCAATTACATGGCGATTGCATTTCATACAATAAAGCGACAACCATAGGGCTCCTGCCAGTTGCCGATAACTTCTACAAAACATGATCATCTCATACAACAATTTATATCTCATCACGTCATGACCATATCACATCACAACATGCCCTGCAAAAACAAGTTAGACATCCTCTACTTTGTTGTTGCAAGTTTTATGTGGCTGCTACGGGCTTCTAGCAAGAACAGTTCTTACCTACTCCTCAAAAACCACAATGATTTTTCGTCAAGTGTGTTGTTTTAACCTTCAACAAGGACCGGCTGTAGTCAAACTCGATTCAACTAAAGTTGGAGAAACAGACACCCACCAGCCACCTGTGTGTGAAGCACGTCGGTAGAACCAGTCTCATGAATGCGGTCATGTAATGTCGGTTCGGGCTGTCGGATTTCGGGTTCCGGCAGACCCTTGAGGTTCGAACACTAGGGTGCACGCGGAGGTCTCTCCCCTACCGATCTACGTCCAATCTCCTCGCGTGATCTAAGCTGGGAACGATGAACAACACAAGGGACACGAGATTTATACTGGTTCAGGCCACCGTTGTGGTGTAATACCCTACTCCAGTGTGTGGTGTGGTGAATTGCCTCAGGGGCTGATGATGAACAGTACAGAGGAAGAACAGCCTCGCGAGAGGTGTTCTTGAGCTGATGCGATGAATTGTTAGGTGAGTTCGATCGCCTCTCTCTCTCTCTCTATCTTTCTTCTATCTGATCTGGTTCGGCCTCTCGGTCCGCCCCTCTACTCTATAGTGGCTAGCTCTATTTATAGAGGCCCTGGGCCTCTCCCCAAATAATGAGCGGGAAGGGCGCCAACAATTGGCCATTTTGAAGGGGAACATCTAGTACAAGTTATCCTGACCAAAGGTGGTCTTCGGCTGCCAAAAGCACTGTTGATGACGCCGTCTTGGGCTCCACGGTGTCCTCCGTCCTGCCGCTCTACTGTTCTTGGTCTCGTTGCACCGGAATGGTAACCTTTGCCTGATGCCTTGGCATGTGCTTGCCCCCTTTGCACCGAAGGGGAAACAAGGACATCTTGAGGCCGGCGCCACTGGCGCCCGCTGGTTTCGACCGTCATGGCTTGCGTCACGGGCTCCTCACGAGGTGCCCCTTCCTTGATCTCTCCGCCTCCTCGCGAGCCTGCCTGATGAGGCTGCCTCTGAGGAAGCTTCCTGTCGTCCGCCCCTTGAGGCTTGGCCCCTCGCAAGGGTCTTGAGCTTGAGCTGATGAAGATGGGCCGTGCTGGGCCCCCACTTGAGCCACGCCGCAGGCCGCGGGCAGGCAAGTCTGGGGACCCCCGTTCCCAGAACGCCGACAGTAGCCCCCGGGCCCAAGGCGTGCCCGGGCTTGGCCTAGCAGAGAAGCGAAGGGGCAAGCGCGAAGCGCCGCGGGCCCCAATAGCCTGCGGCCTTGGGCGCCGCGTGGCGATTGATTGGACGTGGGCGTCTGCGCTTCCCCACGACGCCTTGTTACGCGCCCGGCTAAGCGGACCCGTAGTTGCACACAGTTGTTCCTCCTTTCCGCTGCTCGCTCGCCTCCTACCTTTCCTTCTTCTTCGAGCTCCAACCTCCGCCACCAATCCGGCTCGAGTTCTTCCCTCTCTCCACCGCCATGGCGCCGACGAAGAAAGGAAAGGGAAAGAAGCCCGCGCCGCATACCACACACCCGGCGATGGCCCCGCCGTTGATCGGTCGATCATACTCAATCCAGAAGCTTTGAACAAGGTCCGCTCCGCCCTTGCCACTATCTTCAACGAGTGCGGTAGGACCTCAGTTTGGCTTGCATCCCATGCCTCCCTTGTTAGGATTGCAGGAGGTCCGATTCTTTGCTGATGCCCTATGGGCGGGTCTGGTTCCCCCCTTTTCCGCCTTCTTCAATGCGGTGCTTTCCCATTATCAGATCCGCATGATGCACCTCGGGCCGGAGTCCATTACCCTTCTGGCTGTCTTTGCTTTCGTTTGCGAGGCGATGATAGGAGTTCCTCCTTCCGTTGCCCTGCTGCGCCACTTCTTTTCTTTGCGCCTGAGTGACCCCACTCAGTGCTCAGGGTGTGTGAGCTTCTTTGCCGTGCCAGAGACTGCCGCTTCAGGGATTGACTTCGGCCTTCCTCCTCCTGAGGCCAGGTTCAGAGAGCGGTGGCTGTACGTGGACATCGGAGTGCCAAACCCCTTGATCTCGCATCCGACCTCGCCTGCTGTTCCCAACCCAGGCTGGGATCATGAGGTGCTCGCGAGCCCCCGGCTCGCCTTTGTCCAGCGCCGCTTCGAGTTTGTGGCGCTCAATGTGTCAGCACCCAAGGTGGTGAAGGAGTTCCTCCAATGCTGCGTTGCTCCTCTCCAGTGCCACTCTCGCCGGATGTGGGACTTTGTGGGGCACAGAGACCGCATGCGACTTCAGGAGGGGGACTTGGCGCCTGAAGTGCTGCGGACGATGCTCAGGGTCTTGACTGCCGATCCTTCCCCAGGCAGCCTTCGACGTGATGGTGCCCTCTAGTATCTTTGCTCCGGCAGGGCCGATTTTTTGAGGCAGATGCCCAGCTTCGACGAGTGGGGGCTGCGCCCGGCTGGCTTCACGGGGCCCCGCGAGAACCCAGTCGCTGTGGTTGCTCCCCTTGCCGCCCATAGCGGTCCTTACTCAGGCGACAGGGCGGGGAGATGAGAACCGGCGGGAGCTGAGGCGACTGATGTCGAGGTGCCGTCGCCGCGAGAAGCCTCGAAGGCGGCGTCTCCCGAGGCCCGCCTGAGCGGCAGGGTGAGGTTGCAGCCTACGGCTCTTGAGGCCGGGGCTCCCGAGGCCCCAGCCGTTCCTCGCGAGGCGACGCCTGACGGCGTCCCCCAGGCAGACTCCTCCGGCGCTGATCATCTTGACGCTTCTTCCGCGCCACAGACCGACCCCTGCGCCGCGCGCTTAGGTCGGTTCCGCGTAGACTTCGAGGCCCTCCGCAAGAGGAAGGAGGCCTTGGGTGGCAGCGACCGCCCTTGCCGCTTGTTGAAGCGCAGGAAGTACTTCGCCATGGACGAGTAAGTCTTCTTCTTTCTCTGCTCATTTACTTTGCTATCCTTGCGGTGATTGTGGCCTTCAGCCCTGCCACCTTAAATTGCCGAGTCAGCCCGGGAGCCAGCCCCCAAAGCTTCGCCTTCTCCGCTGGCTCCAGGCTCGTGGAGCTCGAGCGGCACCCCTGCCGCTGGACTGGTTGGTGGAGTGGTCCGTTCCATAGGGTACCTCGAGCCTGCGCGCCCGCTGTCCTTTCTCCACAAGTCCTCCTGGGGCACATCCGGCCTGCCCCGCGTTCCTCCTCTGATCATAGAGGGTGAATGGTTGAAGTCTGTCTTTGGTTCCTCCTCCGTGGGTGGACCGGCCTTGAGCAGTTCTCAGAGAGGTCCATTTGGCGATGGCTGGGGCGCCAGCCCCCAACCCCGTGCCGGGAGGGGGCGTGCCGCCTCGGGGCCCTCCGCATACACCGGTGGAAGAGGGTGATGTGGAAGACGTGCTCAGGCGCAATCGGGAGCGTCGCGCCCTCCGCGAAGAGTTCCTCCAGGGGGCAGCGAATGCGGTGAGCCGGATCGGGGCAGAGCTTGCTGTCGAGGATGCGCGCCTCGAGGCCGAAGGTTTGCGCTTTGATGAGGAGAGGCGCAAGCTGAAGGTAGCCATCGCCCTCGCGCGTCACCAATGTGATCTCGACAACGCGAAGGCTGAAGCGTCGCTGGCGGCTTCGCGGGAGGCCTGCTCCGAGGTCGTCGAGGAGGCTCGGGAAGCAGACCGACGGCGCAAGGATGCGGAGGAGTGCGCATGGGAGCTTCGAGCCTGGAGCATTTCCCTGGAGTAGCAAGTGGAACTGCGCCAGGCGGCCCTTGATTCGATGCAGGGGGCCGCCGTTGACCGGGCGGAGCTTCAGAAGCGCGAGGAGGCGCTGACGCTGGAGGTCGCCGAGTGCAATCTTGACCTTGAGCGGTTGAAGACGAGGGAGCGCCTGGTGGCCCACGCGGAGGACGACGTTGCTGCGCGCGAAGCCCAGGTCCAGGAAGAGGTCGACCGTCGCGTGGCGGAAGCTCGCTCGGCCTTCGAGCGTGAATACGAAACGAGCTTGGGGCTGATCAGGGTCGAGGCTGAGGGCAGGACCGCGACCCTCAATGCCAAACTGGATGAAGTGACGAGGCGTGCAGACTCCTCCGTAGCCACCCTTGGCGCAGTACAGGAGGAGCTGACCTCTTCCCGGGCTGCGCTGCTTCTTCTCCAACAGAGGGTTGATGATGCCGAGGCCATCGCGCAGCGGAACGAGGACGAGATCCGTGAGCGGAGGGTTCTGGAGCATGAGCATGCTCCCATGCTTCGAACGCTTAGGGAGAGGGCCAACTCAGCTCTGGGCAACATTTGCGAGGCTGCCGCTGAGGAGCCGCATGAGGCCAACTACGCCGGCAACCTTCAGTTTTTCACCAGCGTGGTGACGCTTCTGGAGAACCGCTCTGAGAGGTCCCGTTGGCTTGTTGAAGAGAGGAGTCGAGCCTTGCTCGGGCGCGCCTTCTCCCGTGTCTTCAGCTATGTGCAGGGAAGGGACCCCCACTTCGACTTCGACGCTGCCATCGCACCCGTGCCCATAGCTGTCCGGGGCGACCTGGCGCAATGGGTGGAGAACAACGTGGACGCCCTCGTCAGGGCCTTTGCGTTTGATATGGCGGCTTGATCGTGGCCGCAGACGAAGGCGGCGTTGTGGACGAGCCTGGCGCTGACGGAGATGCTGGTGGTGGCGGCGACGATGTCAGCGACGCCAGTGATGCTTCCGAGGATGCCCCAGAAGACGCGGTGAGTGATATGTCTGACTGACCGTATGTTACTGCTGTTTATCCTGCACGAAGAAGGTTCGGGCTCGGCTCTGAAGAATGTAAGAGCATTTTGGGAGGGGAGGCCCCTCATGTAAAGATTTGTGATCAGCACCATGGTAACATAACGTTGCGCGTGAGCTTAGCCGCTAGCCTGGTGATGGTTCAGCTGATTTGTTTACCTTTCGACCCCGACGAGTCCTGAGCGGGCCTGTGGGGGGCCGCCGTGCCTCGGGTATCTTCTGATTAACCTGTTGATCCTGCAATGAGAACCTCCGGAGAGGGTGTGGCGGCAATGATCCCGGCCAGGCGTGCAGCTGGCAGCCCGGCTCACGAGGGGCTTGTGAGGGGGGCAGCCAACGCTAACTTTGGACGTAAAGCCGAAATCAGAACACGAGAGATTGCTCGAACGAGACTAAATACCCCTTCCCCGAATGCACGCAAGTCTCAAACTCAAATCCAACTTAAATCCAAACCGAAGAAACTTGTCAACAAGGAAGAAGCAAAGAGCAAAAAGCCGCGTCCGGCACCTAGTCTAGTCTTCGACGTCTTCTCACCGGCGCAGAGCTAAGTGCTGCCACTGGGCGTGGGCGGGAGCCCCCGAGGCCCGAGGGCGGCTCTCCGGAGACTCCGGGGCGTGTACGGCCCCATTCATTATTACGTGAGAGTGTCACGGGCGGCGAGCTTCACAGGCACTAGGCCCTCTTCACAGGTACTGGCCTTGCTTCATATCGCCCGACGAGGGGCCCCGCCTTGCGCCTCGCTCTACCACCATTGACGGTGACCGAAAACCAGGACGACGGCAATGGGGTAGACTGGGCGCCAGCGGTTCCCCCGACGACCACGGGTCCTCTGCCGGGGGCAGGCCCTGGGGCACCTCCCTACCAGAGGGCCTACCTCCTGAGAGCGCCTTGCTCCGATCGTCGCGGGGCGAACCCGGATCTCGGCTCCTCTCCTGCAGCCCCCTGCGCCCTCCTCCTGAGGGATAGGAGGCTGCAGCACTGGGGTAGCCATCTGCTGCGGTGACCTGTACCTCATGTGACCCATGGTTAGCATAAGCTTTCTCCTGAGGGATGAGTGGTACCCGATAGTTGCTGCTGCCGGTGCCACTTCTTTTCTTTGCGCCTGAGTGACCCCACTCAGTGCTCAGGGTGTGTGAGCTTCTTTGCCGTGCCAGAGACTACCGCTTCAGGGATTGACTTCGGCCTTCCTTCTCCTGAGGCCAGGTTCAGAGAGCGGTGGCTGTACGTGGACATCGGAGTGCCAAACCCCTTGATCTCGCATCCGACCTCGCCTGTTGTTCCCAACCCAGGCTGGGATCATGAGGTGCTCGCGAGCCCCCGGCTCGCCTTTGTCTGGCGCCGCTTCCAGAGTTTGAGGGCGCTCAATGTGTCAGCACCCAAGGTGGTGAAGGAGTTCCTCCAATGCCGCGTTGCTCCTCTCTAGAGCCACTCTCGCCGGATGTGGGACTTTGCGGGGCACAGAGACCGCATGCGACTTCAGGAGGGGGACTTGGCGCCCGAAGTGCTGCGGACGATCCTCAGGGTCTTGACTGCCGATCCTTCCCCAGGCAGCCTTCGACGTGATGGTGCCCTCTAGTATCTTTGCTCCGGCAGGGCCGATTTTTTGAGGCAGATGCCCAGCTTCGACGAGTGGGGGTTGCGCCCGGCTGGCTTCACGGGGCCCCGTGAGAACCCAGTCGTTGTGGTTGCTCCCCCTGCCGCCCATAGCGGTCCTTCCTCAGGCGACAGGGCGGGGAGATGAGAACCGGCGGGAGCTGAGGCGACTGATGTCGAGGTGCCGACGCCGCGAGAAGCCTCGAAGGCAGCGTCTCCCGAGGCCCGCCCTGGAGCGGCGGCAGGTGCAGGGTTGCAGCCTACGGCTCTTGAGGCCGGGGCTCCCGAGGCCCGGCCGTTCCTGGGGCAACGCTGACGGCGTCCCCAGTGCAGAACTCTCTGGCGCCGATCATCTTGACGCTTCTTCCGCACCACAGGCCGACCCTGCGCAGCGCTTAGGTCGGTTCCGTAGAACTTCGAGGCCCTCCGCAAGAGGAAGGAGGCCTTGGGTGGCAGCGACCGCCCTTGCCGCTTGTTGAAGCGTAGGAAGTACTTCGCCATGGACGAGTAAGTCTTCTTCTTTCTCTGCTCGTTTACTTTGCTATCCTTGCGACTGATTGTGGCATTTCAGGCCCTGCCCTGCCAAATTCGCCGAGTCGGCCCGGGAGCCAGCCCCCAAAGCTTCGCCTTCTCCGCTGGCTCCGGGCTCGCGGAGATCGAGCAGCACCCCTGTCGCTGGACCGGTTGGTGGAGTGGTCCGTTCCATAGGGTACCTCGAGCCTGCACGCCCGCTGTCCTTTCTTCACAAGTCCTCTTGGGGCACATCCGGCCTGCCCCGCGTTCCTCCTCCGATCATAGAGGGTGAATGGTTGAAGTCTGTCTTTGGTTCCTCCTCCGTGGGTGGACCGACGCCAGGCCGGATTCTCAGAGAGGTCCATTTGGCGATGGCTGGGGCGCCAGCCCCTAGCCCCGCGCCGGGAGGGGGCGTGCCGCCTCGGGGCCCTCTGCATACTCCGGCGGCAGAGGGTGATGCGGAAGACGTGCTCAGGCGCGCACGGGAGCGTCGCGCCCTTCGCGAAGAGTTCCTCCAGGGGTCAGCGGATGCGGTGAGCCGGATCGGGGTAAAGCTTGCTGTCGAGGATGCGCGCCTCGAGGCTGAAGGTTTGCGCCTTGCTGAGGAGAGGCGCAAGCTGAAGGTAGCCATTGCCCTCGCACGTCACCAATGTGATCTCGACAACGCGAAGACTGAAGCGTCGCTGGCGGCTTCGCGGGAGGCCTGCTCCTAGGCCATCGAGGAGGCTCGGGAAGCAGACCGACGGCGCAAGGATGCGGAGGAGTGCGCATGGGAGCTTCGAGCCTGGAGCAATTCCCTGGAGTAGCAAGTGGAACTGCGCCAGGCGGCCCTTGAGTCGATGCAGGGGGCCACCGTTGACCGGGCGGAGCTTCAGAAGCTCGAGGAGGCGCTGACGCTGGAGGCCGCCGAGCGCAATCTTGACCTTGAGCGGTTGGACACGAGGGAGCGCCTGGTGGCCCAGGCGGAGGACGACGTTGCTGCGCGTGAAGCCCAGGTCCAGGAAGAGGTCGTCCGTCGCGTGGCGGAAGCTCGCTCGGCCTTCGAGCGCGAATACGAAACGAGGTTGGGGCTGATCAGGGTCGAGGCTGAGGGCAGGACCGCGACCCTCAATGCCAAACTGGATGAAGTGACAAGGCGTGCGGACTCCTCCGCAGCCGCCCTTGGCGCAGTACAGGCGGAGCTGACCTCTTCCCGGGCTGAGCTGCTTCTTCTCCAACAGAGGGTTGATGATGCCGAGGCCATCGCCTTGTGAACGAGGACGAGATCCGTGAGCGGAGGGTTCTGGAGCATGAGCATGCTCCCATGCTTCGAACGCTTAGGGAGAGGGCCAACTCAGCTCTGGGCAACATTTGCGAGGCTGCCGCTGAGGAGCCGCATGAGGCCAACTACGCCGGCAACCTTCAGTTTTTCACGGTGGTGGACGCCCGGAGAACCGCTCTGAGAGGTCCCGTTGGCTTGTTGAAGAGAGGAGTCGAGCCTTGCTCGTGCGCGCCTTCTCCCGTGTCTTCAGCTATGTGCAGGGAAGGGACCCCCACTTCGACTTCGACGCTGCCATCGCACCCGTGCCCATAGCTGTCCGGGGCGACCTGGCGCAATGGGTGGAGAACAACGTGGACGTCCTCGTCAGGGCCTTTGCGTTTGATGATGGCGGTGTGATCGTGGCCGCTGACGAAGGCGGCGTTGTGGACGAGCCTTGCGCTGACGGAGATGCTGGCGGTGGCGGCGACGATGTCAGCGACGCTAGTGACGCTTCCGAGGATGCCCTAGAAGACGCGGTGAGTGATATGTTTGACTGACCGTATGTTACTGCTGTTTATCCTGCATGAAGAAGGTTCGGGCTCGGCTCTGAAGAATGTAAGAGCATTTTGGGAGGGGAGGCCCCTCATGTAAAGATTTGTGATCAGCACCATGGTAACATAATGTTGCGCGTGAGCTTAGCCGCTAGCCTGGTGATGGTTCAGCTGATTTGTTTACCTTTCGACCCCGACGAGTCCTGAGCGGGCCTGCGGGGGGGCGCCGTGCCTCGGGTGTATTTTGATTAACCTGTTGATCCTGCGATGAGAACCTCCGGAGAGGGTGTGGCGACAGCGGTCCCGGCTGTAGACGTGCCTGGCCCGGCCCGGCTCACGAGGGGCTTGTGAGGGGGGCAGCCAACGCTAACTTTGGACGTAAAGCCGAAATCAGAACACGAGAGATTGCTCGAACGAGACTAAATACCCCTTCCTCGAATGCACGCAAGTCTCAAACTCAAATCCAACTTAAATCCAAACCGAAGAAACTTGTCAACAAGGAAGAAGCAAAGAGCAAAAAGCCGCGTCCGGCACCTAGTCTAGTCTTTGACGTCTTCTCACCAGCGCGGAGCTAAGTGCTGCCACTTGGCGTGGGCGGGAGCCCCCGAGGCCCGAGGGCGGCTCTCCGGAGACTCCGGGGCGTGTACGGCCCCACTCATTATTACGTGAGAGTGTCACGGGCGGTGAGCTTCACAGGCACTGGGCCTTCTTCACAGGTACTGGCCTTGCTTCATATCGCCAGACGAGGGGCCCCGCCTTGCGCCTCGCTCTACCACCATTGACGGTGACCGAAAACCAGGTCGACGCCAATGGGGTAGAGTGGTCGCCAGCGGTTCCCCCGACAACCACGGGTCCTCTGCCGGTGGCAGGCCCTGGGGCACCTCCCTACCAGAGGGCCTACCTCCTGAGAGCGCCTTGCTCCGATCATCGCGGGGCGAACCCGGATCTCGGCTCCTCTCCTGCAGCCCCCTGCGCCCTCCTCCTGAGGGATAGGAGGCTGCAGCACTGGGCAGCCATCTGCTGCGGTGACCTGTACCTCATGTGATCCATGGTTAGCATAAGCTTTCTCCTGAGGGATGAGTGGTACCCGATAGTTGCTGCTGCCGGTGCCATTGTCGAGGCTCTCTTGGGGTTCCTGAAAGAGCTCAGCTTATGGCACCTCCTCGTCCCATCCTGGCCCGAGGAATGAGCCGTGATCTTCTTCTAGTGCGCGCCCCTGATCTACCATGCGGGGCACATAAGCTTCTGGGGCCACTGCCTCGCGGGCCTCGCTGTAGCGCCCCGCATGCCACGCAGTCTGGCTTGGAGCGTCGTCTTGGGGGTGATGGTGCGGCGGTCCGCCGAAGCCGAAGGCCGCGGCGTGCACCCCTTCGCTGGCCTGAGGAGGGGTCGGCGCGACTTGTCACCTGGTGCTGACAAAGGTGTTGGCGCTGGACTGGCCTGGGAGCCCGCTTGAAGTTGCGTGAGCACACATAATGCCGCCACATGGCCCGCCCTGGATCTGGGACAGCTGCTGGACGCAGAAAGGAGGTGCTCCTGAGGCGGCGGCATCCAGGAGCTCGGCCACTCGCTCAACAACACGTCGCGGCCGCCCTCCAGCAACCGGCACCGTAGCAGCTCCCGGGTCACCGTGAGCGCGGCCCTGGAGTTCGCCTGCTCCCGTGGGGTGTACGACGCTGTGGCCGCGGCGCGGTTTGAGGCCCCTGCTGCGGCCCGCACCTGCCGTGGTGTGAGGGCAGGCGGCATCCGCCGCGTCGCCACGCCCATAGCGCCCTACGGAGCCTTGAGCTGCCTGAGGCGCAAGGTTGAGGTTGCCCTGAGCCGGCGATACGGCGTGGGAGGGCCACGCCGCCCAGCGGTCGGCGTTGGCTGCCGGGTCACTTGACATCTGAACAGCGAGGCGACGGAACACGATGCGGAGGAAGAAGGATTCCTGCGCACCCCTACCTGGCACGCCAAATGTCGGATTTCGGGTTCCGGCAGACCCTTGAGGTTCGAACACTGGGGTGCGTGCGGAGGTCTCTCCCCTACCGATCTACGTCTGATCTCCTCGCGTGATCTAAGCTGGGAACGATGAACAACACAAGGGACACGAGATTTATACTGGTTCGGGCCACCGTTGTGGTGTAATACCCTACTCAAGTGTGTGGTGTGGTGGATTGCCTCAGGGGCTGATGATGAACAGTACAAAGGAAGAACAGCCTCGCGAGAGGTGTTCTTGAGCTGATGCGATGAATTGTTAGGTGAGTTCGATCGCCTCTCTCTCTCTCTCTATCTTTCTTCTATCTGATCCGGTTCGGCCTCTCGGTCTGCCCCTCTACTCTATGGTGGCTAGCTCTATTTATAGAGGCCCTGGGCCTCTCCCCAAATAATGAGCGGGAAGGGCACCAACAATTGGCCATTTTGAAGGGGAACATCTAGTACAAGTTATCCTGACCAAAGGTGGTCTTCGGCTGCCAAAAGCACTGGTGATGATGCCGTCTTGGGCTCCACGGTGACCTCCGTCCTGCCGCTCTGCTGGTCTTGGTATCGTTGCACCGGAATGGTAACCTTTGCCTGATGCCTTCGCCTGTGCTTGCCCCCTTTGCACCGAAGGGGAAACAAGGACACTGTGCAGGCCGGCGCCCGCCTGGTTTTGATCGTCGTGGCTTGCGTCACGGGCTCCTTGCGAGGTGCCCCTGCCTTGATCTCTCCGCCTCCTCGCGAGCCTGCCTGATGAGGCTGCCTCTGAGGAAGCTTCCTGTCATCCGCCCCGCGAGGCTTGGCCCCTCGCGAGGGTCTTGAGCTTGAGCTGATGAAGATGGGCCGCGCTGGGCCCCCACTTGAGCCACGCCGCAGGCCGCAGGCAGGCAAGTGTGGGGACCCCCGTTCCCAGAACACCAACACGGGCCGCTTCATCCAACAATACCGCCGAATCAAAGTAATACGTTGGTGGTAAGTAGTATGACTATTATCGCCCACAACTCATTGTGTTTTACTCATGCATATCATCTATGCATAGACCTGGCTCGGATACCACTGAAGGGGAACATAGTAATTCAAAAAAAAATCCTACGATCACGCAAGATCTATCTAGGAGATGCATAGCAATGAGAGGGGAGAGTGTGTCCACGTACCCTCGTAGACCGAAATCGGAAGTGTTTAGTTAACGCGGTTGATGTAGTCGAATGTCTTCACGATCCAACCAATCCAAGTGCCGAACGTACGGCACCTCCGTGTTCAGCACACGTTCAGCTCGATGACGTCCCTCGAGCTCTTGATCCAGTAGAGGGTCGAGGGAGAGTTCCGTCAGCACGACGGCGTGGCGACGGTGTTGGTGATGTGATCCGCACAGGGCTTCGCCTAAGCACTACGTACGACAATATGACCGAGGTGGTAAACTGTGGAGGGGGTTACCGCACACGGCTAAGAAACAAATGTTGTGCCTTTGGGGTGCCCCCTGCCCACGTATATAAAGGAGGTGGGAGGAGGAGGCCAGCGCAAGGGGGGCGCGTCAAGGGGGGGAGTCCTACTAGGACTCCGTTCCTAGTAGGATTTGCTCCCTTCCTTCCAACGGAGAGGGGGAAAGGGGAAATGAGGGAGAGGGAGAAGGAAAGAGGGGGTCGCACCCCCTCCCCTTGTCCAATTTGGATTGGGGCAATGGGGCGCGCGCCACCTCCCGTGGCCTGACTCCTCTCCTCGACTATGGCCCATTAGGCCCATTAACTTTCCCGGGAGGTTCCGATAGCCTCCCAGTACTCCGAAGAAATCCCCGAACCTTATCGGAACCATTCTGGTGTCCGTATATAACCTTCCAATATATCAATCTTTACCTCTCGGCCATTTCGAGACTCCTCGTCATGTCCGTGATCTCATCCGGGACTCCGAACAAACTTCAGTCACCAAAACACATAAATCATAATACAAATAGTCATCGAACGTTAAGCGTGCGGACCCTACATGTTCGAGAACTATGTAGACATGACCGAGACACATCTCCGGTCAATAACCAATAGCGGAACCTGGATGCTCATATTGGCTCCTAAATATTCTACGAAGATCTTTATCGGTCAAACCGCATAACAATATACGTCATTCCCTTTGTCATCGGTATGTTACTTGCCCGAGATTCGATCGTCGGTATCATCATACCTAGTTCAATCTCGTTACCAGCAAGTCTCTTTACTCGTTTTGTAGTGCATCATCCCATAACTAACTCATTAGTCACATTGCTTGCATGGCTTATAGTGATGTGCATTATCGAGAGGGCCCAAAGATACCTCTCTGATACATGGAGTGACAAATCCTAATCTCGATATGATCCGGAGCATCCCAAGGTCATCCCCATGGACCTACCTACATCTCCCATGACACCACTTGGACCAATGACAAGAGCCCGTGTGAGACCTATCAAAAACGAGGTTAACTCTCTCCTTGTTGAAATTCCCTTTGACCCACTTGAGACATGGCTACTACCACAAACGGAGATGCTTTGTGTGCTTAGGTACCAAGGAACCAGCCTAGAAGAAGCTATGGTGCAAGATGGACATCAAGAACATGGACAGGATCTGCCCAGTCCGGAACGGGCGGTACTACCGCCCACACCAAGCGGTACTACCGCTAAGCCCATCCAAGCGGTACTACCGCCGAACATCCGCTCTACTACCGCTCAACCCGACAAACTCATGTGATCGAGCGGTACGAGTCCGGTACTACCGCCCAGCCCGAGCGGTACTACCACCCAAGTGTCTGGTACTACCGCCCTGCCTGTGCGCAGAGAACGGGCCAAGGGCCCATGTATGCCCCCTCTCACTTACCCCTTGGTGGACTTAGACTATATATACTTTCTCACATCCTCCTAGCTAGGGTTAGCGTTGTGATAGCTCATATGTGAGATACAGCCTCTCTCATCCATCCGGATCTACTCCACCGAGAGAGACTGTCGCCTCTTCGGAGAAGATCCACCTTGGATTCAAGACCCCTAACGGGAAGACCTCAAGACCTCCTCACAGAGAAGAACTAGTTACCTATGTATCGTCCTTTGTTGGATTCGGATCGTGTATCTCTTTGTGTTTCGAGGATCTAGCATATGTGTTACCTAATCTTGTTGGTTTGAGTGATTCTCTCGTGTTTCCCCTCATGATTTCTCCTCGTGTTATTCGTGTTCATCAAGGGATCCGCTCCTTTCATGAAAGATCGGCCACCTAGGATTCTACCCTACATCATATTGGTATCATGTGCCACGTTGATCACGATTTCGGAGCCTCCCCTCTTCGTGTTCTAGCCTTGTTTTGTTGATTTTGTCCGAGATTCAAAAATTCCCCACAAAAATAGCCCCCAAATTATTTTGTGATTTGTTGGTGTGATGAAGTTTTGTTGGATGTGATCCGTGGATTTGCTTTGTTACTAGTGGATCTAGCATCTCCCCTATTTTCTCCACTTCCCATCCACTAAATCTCTCAAATTTGGACCCCGAAATTATCCTTTTCCGCCCCAAAAACTCATCCCGATCCAGAATTGTGAATTTTCCTGACACCAGCGGTACTACCACCCCCCGAGCGGCACTATCGCTAAAGTACCACAAGCGGTACTACCGCCCATCCTAGCAGTACTACCGCCCCGCCCAGTTTCAGCCAAAACTGATTGACGTTTTTGCCTAGGTCCTCCACCATATCATCCACTTTACTTCCACCACTTCCGCATTGTCACCTTCGTTACGACCATTTGACTTTGGTTTGGAGAATTTGAGTTGTGGTTCAACGTTTCCTATGGTGTTTCGGCTAACTAGGAACGGTTCGACATCGACATCACCGCCGCTCATGTTCGCCAAGGACTCGACATAGACAACCTGATCTTCATACGCCCTTGCTTACACACGACATACCACGGGCAGTAACTTTGACGACATCTTTGTATACTCCTTGCCATTGCATTGATAAACCCATAGCCCATTTTGCGTAACTTACCCATCAAGACTAGCCTTTGAGTATTGCCGGCAATGTTACTTTTGCAAATTAGTGATCATACTTCCCATAGCATACATACCATACTATCGTGGTGCATATCTTGGTATCATATCTTGTGTCACAAGGTTGTCATCGCATATACACAATTACTATCTTGGTTCGTGAAGTTTTGCATGAGAAAAGAGCTCAAAAGAGAAAGAGCCAAGCTTTTAAGCAAAAATGAAAGATAAGCAAAGAGCTCATAAGCAGGAACCATAGCATCATACTACATTAAGATTGTCATACTCGATCATCTTGGATCATATCATCGGAATACCATACATATAGCATACTTGGGATAGAAGTCGTTGCATTTTTTCTTAGTAGGTTGTGCACAAGTTTCATATCCGCCTATTGTGCAATCGTGCTAGCGTCTCTCTAGTGTTGTGCAACAAGAGCATTTTCGTGGATTCCACATTTTGGCTCATTCCTTGGTTGCACGACCCCACTTATCTATTTGCATGTGTGTTTCCGTGTACCATATCTTTCTATTGGTCTACTTGTTGCATTTGCAAATTTGTGAATCTTTTCCAACATTATTGAGGCTTACTAACAATTGCATCAAATTTTGTGCCACCATCCTAACCGAGCTCCACTATAAGCTTTTACTTGTATAGGTGCGAGGAACCCATAAGAATTGGTAGCAATTGTGCTATTTCCTTGTTACACATTTGAGTGATCATTGATCCATCTTCAACATCGGTCAAGGTACATTTGGTATAAGTTCTTCTCTTTCTCGCACTCACATATTTGTTTGGAATGATGGATAGGCCAAGCTCTTCTACCAACCCACCCTTCCTTGAGTAAGACGACGACCCGAACAACTACGTCACCAAGCTCCACCTATTTGGCACACAACAAGCTTTGCATCAAGAGCAACAAGCAATGAGCGACCGCATCGACCATCTCGCCACCGACTTGCGACTCTCCGAGCAACGTACAAGAGACTACTTCGACAACAAGCTCGACGAACAAAAGCAAGAGAGCAATGCAAGAATGGACGAGATTCATGCTTTGTTGGTCAACCGCTCTTCTACCACTTCGTCCTACTCAAGACGGAGCCGCTCGAGTCGACACTCCGATGACACTATCTCCGGCTCAAGTACTCCAACATCGAACACTCTTCGTCGTGCCGCGCGTCAAGATCGGCAAGCAAACCGCAATCCTCTACACGACAACGACTCTCAAGAGCAAGTTCGCGCGCAAGAACATCGACACCATCAAAACCAAGCTACATTTGCGCAATCACAAGAACGGCAACGTCTACGCCAACAACAAGAGGAAGAGAAAGCGCGGCAACACCAAGATGCACAAGATGCCGAGGCACAACGTCAAGAACAACAACTACGTGAAGCTCAAGCACTTGAGGCACAACGTTCCCTCCGA
Source organism: Aegilops bicornis (assembly GCA_021605145.1). Lineage (NCBI taxonomy): Eukaryota > Viridiplantae > Streptophyta > Magnoliopsida > Poales > Poaceae > Aegilops > Aegilops bicornis. Next base: position 375,905,863 of record CM038675.1, on the reverse strand, counting down.
GATTCAAGTCGAGCCGTAGCCATGCGCAACCGCCAAGCTCGTGAGCAACAAGAAGCGCTTCACGTTGAAGTTCAAGATAGGATTTATCAATCATGTGTGCATCGACAAGCTCCTCCACATGCTCGACAAGCTCCTCCACAAGCTCGACAAGAACCCCAAGTTCAACAAGAGCAAGAAGACATTGGAAATCCTCCATGATAAGAGCAAGTTGAGGGAGACAATCCTTTGCGTCAAGGACGTCATCACCCTCGACCCCAACACAATGAAGAGCAACGCTATGGCAAGCTAAAGTTCACCATGCCCAAGTTTTCCGGAAGCAATGATTCCGAAGAGTGCCTTTCACGGGCATTGAAGGTTGAAAAAAAAATCCGCTTGGACAACTATGAGGAAGAGAAGAAGATCGCGATGGCATCCCTTGAGTTCCAAGACTACGTTCTCATTTGGTGGGAACAAGTCATTGAGAGTCGTGAGGCAAGAGGTGAACCACCCATCACTACTTGGGCGCAAATTAACGATGTCATGAGAGCATGTTTCGTGCCAACCTACTACAACCGTGACCTTTTCAAGAAACTCCAACTCCTCAAGCAAGGAACAAAGACCGTTGAAGAGTACTACAAGGAAATGGAGATCGCCATGATACGATCCAATGTCACAGAAGATGATGAGCAAACTATGGCACTCTTATTGAATGGACTCAATCATCCCATAAAGAAGATCGCCGACTTCCAACCATACTCGAACCTCATCGAGCTAGTACATCAAACTACTAAAGCGGAACGCCAAGTGCAAGATGACTTCAAATATTCAAAGTTCTCATCCAAGTCCTATGGTTTCTCCAATTCTCAAGCTTCAACGACTCCAATACCTTCTACCTCAACCAAGCCATCTACAAGCAACGATGACAAGTCAAGTTACAAGAAAACTTCGACCACCTCAAGTCGTCCTCCTACTACAAGCAACTCCAATCCGAGGGTGTCAGTGTCAAAACCGGCGGATCTCAGGTAGGGGGTCCCGAACTGTGCGTCTAAGGCGGATGGTAACAGGAGGCGGGGGACACGATGTTTACCCAGGTTCGGGCCCTCTCGATGGAGGTAATACCCTACTTCCTGCTTGATTGATCTGGATGATATGAGTATTACAAGAGTTGATCTACCATGAGATCGTAGAGGCTAAACCCTAGAAGCTAGCCTATGGTATGATCGTTGTTGTCCTACGGACTAAACCCTCCGGTTTATATATACACCGGAGGGGGCTAGGGTTACATAGAGTCGGTTACAAGGAAGGAGATCTACATATCCGTATTGCCAAGCTTGCCTTCCACACCAAGGAGAGTCCCATCCGGACACGGGACGAAGTCTTCAATTTTGTATCTTCATAGTCCAACAGTCCGGCCAAAGGATATAGTCCGGCTGTCCGAATACCCCCTAATCCAGGACTCCCTCGGTAGCCCCCGAACCAGGCTTCAATGACGATGAGTCCGGCGCGCAGATTATTTTTGGCATTGCAAGGCGGGTTCTTCTCCAATCCTGAATACCTGTTGAATAGTGTCCGGCTTCTCATAAATGTTGCGCTTCTTGGCTTCCACGTCCAATAATGGCTATCTTCCACGTGTCGAGCGAATGCGAGAAGCCAGGGCGTTTTTACATTTGGCACCCTAGCTATGTGAATAAAATGTCTATTAAAGAGACGGGGATTCTCAGATCCAAATCACACCATCCTCCCCCAGCGAGCATTCATTGGAGCGCGCCCGAAAAAATCCATCCCAACATGGCCGGCCATCGCAGCTCCTCCTCTCGCTCCCGTAGCCCTAAGCCCGGAGATTGGAAGAAGTGTTCCGTCCTGCATAGTCAATTAGTGGAGTTACAGACCCAGGGATTTCTCCCTCTAGCGTATATGGTCCCCGTCGAGCCGGGCTCGCCACCTATAATGGCGGGGAGCAAGCGGAGAGCTTTCCCAACCCCTCCAAGGGGGAGCGGGTATGCCTCGTCCCTTATTTATTAAGGGGACTCAGATTTCCAATCCATCCGTTCCTCCGAGGGCTCCTGGAGTTTTACGGCCTCCAGTTGCATAACTTCACCCCTGCTTCCATATTACACATCGCTGGTTATGTAGCCCTTTGTGAGCTGTTTCTGGGCTGCGAAGCTCATTTTGCACTGTGGAAGAAGCTATTCTGCCTTGTGCCCCGTACAAAGTGGGGTTCAATATATCAAGTGGGCGGAGCCGAAATATGGCGCATCGCCGGGACCGGATACCTGTCCGGTACCCCGAAGAAGACGTCCGAAGACTGGCCTTCGGAGTGGTTTTATATGGAGGACGTCCCCCTTCCGGATCCTATTCGGATTGGTCTTCCCGAGTTCGACAACGCCCCTTTGAAGAAACGCCGAAGCTGGCGCCCACGGAGCCCTCTGGAGGAAGATAACAGAGACGTCCTTTACCTGATGGGTCGGATAAAGGTGCTGGCTCAATCAGGACTGACAATAACCGAGGTTATGTCAATATGCATTATGCGGGGGGTGCAGCCACTTCAATATCGAGGCCACCCCATGTGGCATTTCAACAGGGAAGATGATGTCACTCGCTGCGGGCGTAAGGGACCGGACTCAGTTGCTGCTCTAGCAAAAATTATGTCCGATTTGTATAAGGGAGAGGAAGAGGAGTTCCTCCGCGTTAAGCCACGGGATGGATTCTCCATGTACAACCCTCCAAGTTGGGTGAGTTGTCATTCTTTACTCCCATCCTTCCCGCATTCATCGTCATATGTTTTTACCTTGCCGTTTCATGGCGAGAGCTGAAAAGCTGTAAGGGAGGTCAACAGCCCGCCTCCATAGCGGAGGATCCTGACCGGGCCCTCGACCCCGGCCTCGAAGAGGATCCAGACATATTTGTGGAGCTGATCGACAGGATATTCTATCAATTAAGCTGTGATGATGCCATGGTGGCCATTATAGATGACTATCCTGGGCTACTCCCCGCCTCGCATGTAAGTAAAACCAGAGTCCCGTCTTCCAAGAAGGATCCCCTTTTATGCACTTCACCTACCGTACCTGTATGGTGTTTTACAGGGAAGGCCCTCGGACGCCATGCCGAACCCGCGGTGACTCGCCACCATGGGGCGCCGAAGCCGGGCAGGCTAAAAAGGAAGGAGGTCCGGACGGAGACGCCAGCGCAGAGGTATGATACAAAACCTCGCTCCGTGGTTGTCGTCTTTTAAAACATAATAACACCCATGTTTCCTAGAAGGAAAAACGCTCGCCAGACTATATCCGGAGGGGTTGCTGATCACGCCTCTACCAGTCGGGCTCCAGGGCCGGACACAGAGGCGGAAGCTAACACGGGGCACGCGCCGGATGCTCCTCCTACAGACAATGCGTATAAAATATCCGCTACAAATTCCAAAGTGGAGAGCGCCATGAATCACAGGAGTCGCCGGGCCATACTCCGTGACGCTTGTTTCTCCCAAGAGGCGTTTGATGCCTTCAACTCGGGAGACGCGTACATCTGTGCTGCTCAAAATGGTCTTGCCAGAGCCGCAGACCAGTATGTAAAGGATATACGGGTAAGAAAATTTGATGATTATATATATATATTAGTAGCCCTTGAGACTTGAAACAGTTGGCACAACTGATTTAAGGATCATTATTTGTGTAGGTTCTTACAGAGAAGAATACCCAATTGTCTCAAGAGCTGGAAGAGTGCAAGGCCCAGCTACGGGCCGCAGTTGCCGCATTGAAGGAGTCCGAGAAGGCCCCCTCTGGTAACACTTGTTTCAAAGAATGATAGGTACCATATAGTATGCGGCATGCATGCAAATCTAACAACAGATATTGCAGGTGAATCCGGAGTGAATCCGAATGAGCAACATGCCATACGACAGCTAAAGGCTGGCGAGCGCGTGCTTACGAAAGTTAGGCGGGAGAAAAACGATCTCCAAGACGCCAATACCCAGCTGAGCGTGGAACTGAAGGATGTTCGGGCCCAGCTTGCGGACTCCGTGAAGGAGAATAAGAGGCTTCGACGCGGCATTTTCAGTAAGTGCTTGAACGAACTTTTGAAAGAGTTCAGCGAAGAAGCCGGCTAACAGAGTTATGTCTGCAGGTATGCTGACGGGTCGTCCCGCGGAGGAGATGCTCGGGTCTGCGGGTGATCTTCTACCAGAGCTCTCACAACTGCACGAACAAGTTCGGCAGGTGATGCAGGGTATTGCCCAGGCCTTGTGGCCATCCGTCTCCCTGCCAGGAGGCATTGGAGAGCTTGCAGAGAAGCTCAAGGGAGCGCGGCGGCGCTTCCGATTATGGAAGATATCGGCCTGCCGTCAAGGTGCCAGGGAAGCCTGGGCCATGGTGAAGACGCGGTATACCAAGGCTGACCAAACCACATGGCCGAGGTCGGACCTGTGGGGCCCGATGGGAAAGAGATCCCCGTTAGTTTGGTGTATGACCAAGTAGAATTAGCCGCAAAGTATTCCCAACAGGATTGTAGGCTAGACAGCATGTTGGATGGGATAGAAGAAGAATTTAGTCAGTCTAAGTGACTATATAATTTAAGTGACATGTATAATGTCTCTAGCCCGATTGTAAATCATTTGTCATGGTGGACCTTTTCGCTTCGACCTCGGGACCCAATAGTCCGGAGTGTATCCGAATACCCGCTCAGTTATGTAAAAACCGGGGTATGCGTGGAAACCAGGTGTAGGGGCCATAAGTGCTTGAACAGACAAGTACCCAACTAGCTATGTTATATTACATGGATAGTAAGAAACATCTTCCAGGGAGAATAGTTCCGTTAAGGGTTCCTTTCCCTGGGTACGCATGCCCTAATGTGCATGTCCGGACTGCGAGAAGAGACGCAGGCAAAAAAACATCTGGGGGCATGTATCAAAATAAATAAAATTCATATTTTGTTCATCGACCAAATATTCCCTTAAGAACGCTAGCTTTCGGCTTCACCCAGTCTGAGGTACACATCCGGCTGACCCGGCAGTAGCAATCGCAGAGGTGCTCCCCTTATGCCCTAGCCGAATTAACAGGAATGTAGGGCATAAATACAAGAGCCAGGCAACCCAGCTTGGCCAAAACTTAAGTCATATCGATGCATATAATGGCGAAAAAAGGTACATGCGGAAGAATAACACATGTGCGGGGCATGAAGCCCAGAAAATAGTTATATTAAGCTTCTGTATAAGAAGCCCCCAGGTATAATGAGCACGGCTACCGCGTTAATATTGTGTAGTCAAGACACAAGTTGGCCTTTTAAGGCCTTGAGGAGCAGGAAAAAGAAGAAAGAAAGAGAGAAAAGACAGATAATGTATTTGCGAAAAATGGACAGGGGTAAGGAGACGAACATAGAGTCCGGCACTAGGCGTAGAATCTTCGGAGTCTGGCTGCGTCCCATGGGTTTGGCTCAAGTCGATTGTCCGATGCATCCCGCAGACGGTACGCTCTGCCGGTCAGAACTTGGTCAATAATGAAGGGACCTTCACACTTGGGCTTAAGCTTGTTCTTTTTCTTCTCCGGCAGGCGTAGAACTAGTTCGCCAATGTTATAAGTTTTGGCCCGTACTTCTCTGCTTTGGTATCTTCGAGCCTGTTGCTGATAGAATGCGGTACGAGCTTTTGCCACGTCGCGCTCCTCCTCCAGGGCGTCCAAACTATCCTGCCGATCAAGCTCGGCCTCTTTTTCTTCATACATGCGCACTCGAGGTGAGTCATGATTTATGTCACAGGGCAGAACCGCCTCTGCGCCGTACACCATAAAGAACGGTGTGTATCCGGTAGTGCGATTCGGCGTGGTCCGCAGCCCCATAAGACGGAGTCGAGCTCCTCTACCCAGTGCGTGTTAGACTCCTTTAATGACCGCCCTAATCTGGGTTTGATGCCGCTCATGATAAGACCATTTGCTCGCTCGACTTGACCGTTAGTTTGCGGGTGATAGACAGAAGCATAATCGAGCTTGATGCCCATGTTGCTGCACCAAAGTTTTACCTCATCGGCTGTAAAGTTCGTGCCATTGTCAGTGCTGATGTTGTGGGGGACGCCATAATGGTGTACAACCCCAGATATGAAGTCTATCACCGGTCCGGATTCGGCCGTTTTAACGGGTTTGGCTTCTATCCATTTGGTGAATTTATCCACCATGACCAGTAAGTATTTTTTCTTATGGGTTCCCCCTTTAAGGGGTCCGGCCATATCAAGGCCCCAGACCGCAAAGGGCCGGGTAATGGGGATTGTTTGGAGAGCGGTGGGCGGCATATGGCTTTGGTTTGCAAAAAGCTGGCAACCGACGCAGCGTTGGACCAAGTCCTGTGCATCTGCCCGGGCCGTCGGCCAATAGAAACCTGTACGAAAGGCCTTGCTTACAAGGGCCCGGGCTGCGGCGTGGTGGCCGCCGAGTCCAGCATGGATTTCTGCCAAAAGCTTCCGCCCTTCCTCTTCGGAGATGCACTTTTGAAGGACTCCGGTAGCGCTTTTCTTATAAAGCTCTCCCTCGTGGACCTTGTAGGCTTTAGATCGCCGCACTATGCAGCGTGCCTCATTTTGGTCCTCGGGAAGTTCCTGCCTGGTTAGGTAGGCCAGGAATGGTTCTGTCCACGGGGCAATGACGTCCATTATTACGTGGGCTGAAGGTGTTATTTCGGTGGCAGAGCCTCCGATTGTGTCAGAGTGTTCGGTATCTGGCGTTGTGGACGGGTCCGGACTATTGTTACCGGTTTCCCCTTCCCATACCACGGATGCCTTAAACAACCTTTCCAAGTATATGTTAGGTGGGACAGCGTCGCGCTTAGCGCCGATACGGGTGAGGATATCCGCCGCCTGATTGTTTTCCCGAGCCACATGGTGGAATTCGAGCCCCTCGAACCGAGCTGGCATCTTGAGGACGGCGTTGCGATAAGCTGCCATTTTCGGATCCTTGGCATCGAAGTCTCCATTTATTTGGGATATTGCGAGGTTCGAGTCCCCACGCACCTCCAGGCGTCGAATGCCCATGGAAACTTCCATCCGAAGACCATGTAACAGGGCCTCGTATTCGGCTGCGTTGTTGGAGTCTGTGTACAGTATTTGGAGTACGTATTGGACTGTATCTCCGGTGGGGGATGTCAGAACAACGCCAGCCCCCAGACCAGCCAGCATTTTAGAGCCGTCGAAGTGCATGATCGAATTGGAGTACGCGTCGTACTCTTTAGGGAGTTCGGCTTCTGTCCATTCGGTGACAAAATTGGCCAATACTTGCGAATTAATGGCTCGCCAAGGTTTATATGTTATGTCGAACGGGAGGAGCTCAATGGCCCATTTGGCAATCCGGCCCGTGGCGTCGCGGTTGTTTATTATGTCGTTGAGTGGTACTTCCAAGGCCACTGTGATTGAACACTCTTGAAAGTAGTGTCGTAGTTTCCGGAATGCCATGAATACCGCATATGCTATCTTTTGATAATGTGGGTACCGTGATTTGCATGGGGTGAGGACAGTGGATACATAATATACCGGCTTTTGAAGTGGGAATTTATGTCCATCCGTTTCTCATTCGACAACGAGCACTGCGCTTACAACTTGATGAGTTGCTGCTATATATAGCAGCATTGGTTCGCCGATGTTTGGCGCGGCCAGGATTGGGTTGGTGGCCAGGATGGCCTTTATGTCTGATCCGGCGTGGCGGCTCCGTCCACTCGAAGTGTTCGGCATACCAAGAAGGCGATAAAGGGGTAATGCCTTTTCTCCTAATCTGGAGATAAAGGGGCTTAAGGCCACCACACATCTAGTTAATTTCTGGATTTGCTTGAGGTCAGTTGGGATGGCCAACTGTGACAGGGCTCGGATTTTAGCCGGATTTGCTTCAATTCCTCTACTGGAGACGATGAAGCCTAGGAGCTTTCCGTCGGCACGCCGAAAACGCATTTTTCCGGATTGAGCTTGATGTCGTATGTTCGGAGATTGTCGAACGTGAGCCTCAAGTCGTCTATTAGGGATTCGACGTGTCTGGTTTTAACGACCACATCGTCTACGTATGCCTCCACTGTTTTGCCGATCTGTTTTTCCAGGCATGTCTGAATCATGCGTTGATACGTTGCACCGGCGTTCTTAAGCCCAAAAGGCATAGTGTTAAAACAGAAGGGGCCGTATGGGGTGATAAATGCCATTGCGGCTTGGTCGGGCTCTGCCATTTTAATCTGATGGTATCCGGAGTATGCGTCGAGGAAACACAATGAGTCATGTCCTGCAGTAGCATCGATAATTTGATCGATGAGGGGGAGGGGGAAGGGATCCTTGGGACAAGCCTTGTTCAGGTCTTTGAAATCCACACATGGGCGCCATGATTTATCCTTCTTTGGTACCATCACCAGGTTTGCTAGCCAGTCTAGATGTTTTATTTCTCTAATGAATCCGGCCTCCAGTAACTTGGCTAGCTCCTCTCCCATGGCTTGTCTCTTAGGTTCAGAGAAACACCGAAGAGTCTGCTTGACCGGCTTGAATCCCTTTAAAATGTTGAGGCTATGCTCGGCCAGCCTGCATGGGATTCCTGGCATATCTGAGGGATGCCAGGCAAATATGTCCCAATTCTCGCGCAGGAACTCCCGTAGTGCGGAGTCTACAGCGGGGTTTAACTGTGCCCCGATGGTGGCTGTTTTTGTAGGGTCCGTTGGGTGGACTTGGAATTTGACTATTTCATCTGTTGGTTTAAAAGAGGTGGACTTGGATCTCTTGTCGAGTATCACGTCGTCCCTGTCCACTGTGGAGCGCAGCACAATTAATTCCTCGGCTGCGAGGGCTTCGGATAATGCCTCGAGGGCTAGTGCGGCTGTTTTGTTTTCGGCGGGGAGTGCTATGTACGGATCATTAGCTAGAGTGATGATTCCATTGGGCCCGGGCATTTTGAGCTTCATGTACCCGTAATGGGGTATGGCTTGGAAGATCGTGAATGCCCCCGCCCTAGAAGGGCGTGGTATCCGCTCTTGAGCAGGGCCACTTGGAATGTAATTTCTTCGGACCTATAATTCTCCGGAGTGCCGAATACCACATCTAGTGTGGTTTTCCCAGCGCAGCGTGCCTCCCGACTAGGGATGATTCCTCTGAAGGTCGTGCTGCTTTGCTCAATGCGGCTCCTGTCTATTTCCATTTTTTTGAAGAGTTTCCTCATAAATGAGGTTTAATCCGCTGCCGCCGTCCATGAGCACTTTAGTGAGCCGAAAGCCGTCCACAATTGGACTAAGGACCAATGCGGCTGGTGCTCGGGTTGTTCGGAATTTAGGTTCGTCACTGGCATTGAAGGTGATAGCCGTGTCGCTCCATGGATTTATTGATGCCACGTGGAAGACTTCGGCAAGGCTACGGAGTGCTCGCTTGCGCCTATTATTTGAGGCGAATGTCTCGAAGACTGTCAATACTGTATTGTTATCCACGGGATGGTGCTCTGTGGTGTTTTGAATGAGGAGATCCTCACCGCTTTTGGCCACCTGCCGGAGTACCCAACATTCTCTCAGGATGTGTGTTGGTATGGTATCCGTTGTGCTGTGGATTTTGCACGGCCCGTTAAGCCATCCCTCCAATACGGTTCCACGCCCTGTAGTGGGCTTTTGCTTCTTTGTGATTGAATCGGGCGACTTATGAGAGTGCACCCTTTTAATTCGGACTGGATGTTTAGTCGAGCCGGATTATCCTGCAATTTTGTTTCGGTTTTCCTGTGCACTTTCCATCGCACAAGATTTCCGCATTATGGCCGCCAAGTCAGGAAGCGTGCTATGTCACTTACCGGCGTTGAGGATTCCCTTGTCCGTGCAATTATTGCAGAAGAATGAGATTGCGTCTTCCTCGCGACAGTCCTTAACCTTGTTCATTGCAAGGAGTAATCTGGCCTAATAGTGATGTACTGTTTCCTGGGGATCTTGCCTAATGTGGGAAAGATCGTTTATATCTGGGTGGGTGGGTGGATTTGAGTCAGAACCCTGACCCGATCTGAGACCCAGGGGCAGAGGAGTTTCCTATCTTGGAAGTTCGGGCTCCGGGATGTTGCCCAATAGGTCTGGCCCACTGCCTGATTCTAGGTTCAGGGCTTGGGCGATGTCCTTCCGTAAACGGGTATCCGGCTCGGAGAGCTCGGGAATCCGGACATAGTTTGTCCTAAAGATAGAGGAAGAATCGCGGCATTGTTCCTCCACCACCGCTATCTGATGGGTGACCGGCGGAGAGTTAATCTCCCTTTGGTCGGGTTTAAGCCCAATCCGATCATAGTCCGCAGCCACTCCCAAAGCGGCGATGCGATCCAAGAGCTCGTTTAGGGAAGAGAGCTCCATTGGATTCATCTGCTCGGCAAGTTCCAAGCCGACGTGGAGGCTGTTTTCGATGACCTGAGAAGTCATCGTCGGTGCAGCAGCCGAACGGGCGGTCATGACGAAGCCGCCTAGCCGGAGAGTTTGGCCGACAGCCAGGGCTCCCCCAGATGTGACGTTGTCCTTGACAATGAGATGAGGCATCCTTCCTTACGGTGACGGCACAGTGGAACTCTCAATGAAAGCACCAATGTCGGTGTCAAAACCGGCGGATCTCGGGTAGGGGGTCCCGAACTGTGCGTCTAAGGCGGATGGTAACAGGAGGCGGGGGACACGACGTTTACCTAGGTTCGGGCCCTCTCGATGGAGGTAATACCCTACTTCCTACTTGATTGATCTTGATGATATGAGTATTACAAGAGTTGATCTACCATGAGATCGTAGAGGCTAAACCCTAGAAGCTAGCCTATGGTATGATCGTTATTGTCCTACAGACTAAACCCTCCGGTTTATATAGACACCGGAGGGGGCTAGGGTTACACAGAGTCGGTTACAAGGAAGGAGATCTACATATCCGTATTGCCAAGCTTTCTTTTCACGCCAAGGATAGTCCCATCCGGACATGGGACGAAGTCTTCAATCTTGTATCTTCATAGTCCAACAGTCAGGCCAAAGGATATAGTCCGGCTGTCCGGATACCTCCTAATCCAGGACTCCCTCGGAGAGCTTCATCATCCTCTACCCCAACCAATAAGACCATCAAGACTAGTTCTTTCAAATGCTTCACATGCGGCGGCCGAGGCCACAAGTCCTTCGAGTGTACAAACAAGCGCACCATGATCTTCAACGACGATGGTACATATGACTCCATGAGTGAAGGGGAAATGGAAACCCTTGAGCAAGTGGCCATGCACCGGCAAGTGAACGAAGATGAAGATGATCAAATCTTTTGTGACGAAGATACGAGTCCCGCTCTCGTTGTATCTAAGGTCTTGACTCTTCAACATCAACAAGACGAAGACCAAGCCATATCTTCCACACCAAGGCCCTTATCAATGGAAGGTCCGTCAAGGTCATCATCGATGGAGGGAGTTGCCATAACTTGGCAAGTGAAGAACTATGCTCCAGGCTCCAATTGGTCAAGATGAAGCACCCGCATCCTTACAAAGTCCAACGGCTAAGCGACTCCGGCACTATCCAAGTCGAGCATATGGTACAAGTTTCCTTCAAGATCGGAGCTTACGAAGACACTTTGGAGTGTGATGTCGTTTTGATGTCCGTTTGCCACCTCCTTCTTGGACTACTATAGCTTCAAGATGAAAGGAAAGGAGTACGTGCTACGACCTATGGCTCCAAGCCAAGTGATCACCGACAAGCAAGCCACCCATCGTGGAGAGAATAGTGAGAGAGCGAACCACCAAAAAGAGAGTGAGCGCCACAAGCCCAAATTGAGTGCCTCCACGATGAGCGACAAGAAAAACTTAGTACTATTTTCCACCAAACGTGAGATGAGAGAAGTGTGTGAGAACCCATCAAATGTCATGCACTATGTCCTTTTGTGCAAGGACGCAGCACCAAAAGCTAACGCCTCTCACAATCTACCTTCAGTGTTATCTTCTCTTTTGCAGGAATTCCAAGACGTTTTCCCCGACGAGCTACCTCCGGGTCTACCTCCTCTATGAGGCATCGAGCACCGTATCGACCTCATCCCCGACGCACCCCTTCCCAGCAAGGCTCCCTACCGCGTGAACCCCGAGGAAACTAAGGAGATCCAACGGCAAGTACAACAACTCATCGACAACGGCCATGTACGAGAAAGTTTGAGCCCTTGTGCCGTTCCGGTAATCCTTGTTCCCAAGAAAGATGGTTCATTTCGCATGTATTCCGATTGTCGTCCTATCAATGCTATTACCGTGCGTCATCGTTACCCTATTCCATGCCTAGATGATATGCTAGATTAGCTTAGCGGATCCACCATTTTCTCTAAGATTGATCTTAAGAGTGGCTACTATCAAATACCCATCCAAGAAGGTGATGAATGGAAAACCGCATTTAAAACCAAATTTGGCTTATATGAATCGCTTGTTATGCCAATGGGTTTATCCGAAGCACCCGGTACTTTCATGCGAGTCATGCATTTTGTTCTCCGACCCTATATTGGTGTATTTGTTGTGGTCTACTTTGATGACATTCTTGTGTTTAGCAAATCTCTCAAAGATCATGTCACCCATCTTAGAACCGTGTTGCAAACCCTTAGGAAATTAAAGAGCGCCTTTATGCTAATATGGACAAATGCCTTTTTGGTGTTGATAAGCTTGTTTTCTTCGGTTTCGTTGTATCTTCTAAGGGTGTTCATGTAGATGAATCTAAGATCAATGCTATTAAAACTTGGCCCCAACCAACCAACTTGCAACAAGTGAGTAGTTTTCTTGGTTTAGCCGGTTTCTGTTGTAGATTTGTGAAGGATTTTACCACCATTGCTTCACCTTCGCATGCTTTGAGTAAGAAAAATGCACCATTTTTTGGGGGACCATCCCAAGATACCGCATTTAATGAACTTAAGAATTTTCTTACTCATGCTCCCGTGCTTGCATTACCCAACTTTGACAAACCTTTTGAAGTTCATTGCGATGCTAGCGGTAATGGCATAGGCGGTGTGTTAACGCAAGAGAAGCGCCCCATAGCATACTTTAGTGGAAACTCTCTAGAGAGCAACTCAACTATGCCATATATGACAAAGAACTATATGCTTTAGTGCGAGATTTGCGTGAATGGGAACATTATCTTCGCCCTCATGAATTTATCATTCATACCGATCATGAAACGCTTAAATACCTTAAGGGTCAAACTAAGTTGAACAAGCGTCATGCTAAATGGAGTGAATTCATTGAGTCATTTCCTTATGTCATCAACTATATCAAAGGCAAGGAAAATGTTGTGGCGGATGCGCTTTCCCGAAAATGCATGCGTGTTACTAAACTTGAATTGAATGTCATTGGCTTTGAGCACATAAAAGACTTGTATGCGCATGATCCTACTTTTCCTATTCCTTATGCCAAGTGTTTGACGCATACATCTCGGGAACACTATTACATCAAAGATGACTATCTTATGAGAGCTAACAAACTTTGCGTTCATAAGTCTTCTCTTCGTTTGTTAGTTTTGCAAGAATCTCATGAAGGAGGACTAATGGGACATTTTGGATGCGACAAGACATTTGCTACACTCTCTAAGAACTATTTTTGGCCAAAGATGTTCCGCGACGTCTCACACTTCACCACCCGATGTTCAACATGTCGCAAAGCTAAGTCCAAAGCTCAATCTGATGGTCTTTATACACCCCTTCCAATTCCATATCACCCATGGGAAGATATTAGCATGGATTTTGTGCTTGGTTTAGCTAGGACTAGAAATGGAAAAGATTCTGTGTTTTTTGTTGTGGACCGATTCTCTAAAATGGCTCATTTGATTCCTTGCAACAAGATAGACGATGCTTCACATGTTGCAAATCTTTTTTGTAGAGAAATCTTGCGCCTACATGGAGTGCCAAAGACGATTCTCTCGGACCACGAAGTCAAGTTCTTGAGTTACTTCTGGAAGACCTTATGCGCCAAACTCGGAATCAAGCTACTTTTCTCCATGGCATACCATCCACAAACCGATGACCAAACGGAAGTGACGAACCGAACGCTCTCCACTCTACTATGCGTGTTGATCAAAAGGAACATCAAGGAGTGGGAAGAGTGCTTACCCATCGCCGAGTACGCCTACAACCGCGCAAGACATTCGACTACCGGCAAGTCCCCCTTCGATGTCGTCTACGGTTTCAACCCGTTGTCCCCATTAGACATTCTTCCTCTACCACTACAAGAGTGCATCAACTTGGACGCGAGTGCAAGAGCGAGCTATCTCAAGAAGGTGCATGAAGATACACGGCACACGATCGAGCGCCAAGTACAACGCCTCACGACCAAGCTCAACTTCAACAAGCAACCCATGATATTCAACATTGGTGATCTCATGTGGCTACACCTTCGCAAGGACCGCTTCCCCAACGAACGCAAGTCCAAATTACTACCAAGGGCCGATGGACCATTCAAGGTGATAGCACGCCACAACAACAACGCTTACAAGATCGAACTTCCAAGCGACAAGTACAACGTGAGCGACGTTTTTAACGTCAAGGATCTCTCGCCCTACCATGGTGATGAAGATTTCGATCTGAGGTCAAGGTGGGAGATGATGTTTCTACCGCCCAGCCCGAGCGGTACTACCGCCCGAGGGTCCGGTACTACCGCCCTGTCTGTGCGCAGAGAACGGGCCAAGGGCCCATGTATCCCCCCTCTCACTACCCCTTCGTGAACTTAGACTATATGTACTCCCCCAACTCCTCCTAGCTAGGGTTAGCGTTGTGATAGCTCATATGTGAGATAGAGCCTCGCTCATCCATCCGGATCTACTCCACCGAGAGAGACCGTCGCCTCTTCGGAGAAGATCCACCTTGGATTCAAGACCCCTAACGGGAAGACCTCAAGACCTCCTCATGGAGAAGAACTAGTTACCTATGTAGCATCCTTTGTTCGATTTAGATTGTGTATCTCTTTGTGTTTCGAGGATCTAGCATATGTGTGACCTAATCTTGTTGGTTTGAGTGATTCTCTCGTGTTTCCCCTCGTGATTTCTCCTCGTGTTCTTCATGTTCATCGCGGGATCTGCTCCTTTCATGAAAGATCGGCCACCTAGGGTTCTACCCTACATCATGATCTATGCCAACTCAACAAACACCTTCGGAGACACCTGTAGAGCATATTTATAATCACCCAGTTACGTTGTGACTTTGATAGCACACAAAGTGTTCCTCCGGTATACGGGAGTTGCATAATCTCATAGTCAGAGGAATATGTATATGTCATGAAGAAAGCAATAGCAATAAAACTAAACGATTATTATGCTAAGCTAATGGATGGGTCTTGTCCATCACATCATTCTCTAATGATGTGATCCTGTTCATCAAATGGCAACACATGTCTATGGTTAGAAAACTTAACCATCTTTGATTAACGAGCTAGTCAAGTAGAGGCATACTAGGGACACTCTGTTTGTCTATGTATTCACACATGTACTAAGTTTCCGGTTTAATACAATTCTAGCATGAATAATAGACATTTATCATGATATAAGGAAATATAAATAACAACTTTATTATTGCCTCTAGGGCATATTTTCTTCACCTAGATCCATCTGATAGTTTCCCCACAAATGGATTGGAGTGTTGAGACTGGTGGGGGTGGAGAGAGCTCAAAAGAATGGGAAATCCTCATATCAAAAAACTCTCTCCCCGCCTCATGTTGGGTAAGAAGATCCCTATATTTATGGTCAATCCAAACTCGCCCATTGGGCGTTTTGTGGCACCGATACTATCAGGCCACAATTTTCCCGGATAGTCCGCCAAACTGTTAGGTTATGATTTTTCGCTTTTTTTACCGGAGCACAATTACCCAGACAATCCGACCCTATAAAATTAGCATGTAGGCATACAAAGAAAAGGTTGTAAATTTTTCATATGAACTCCATTTTTGATGATGTCAGCTCGTTTGAAGCTAACAACATGCTCGAAGTCCTCTGATAGAGAACAACCCATGAACAACTAGAGAATAGGATTAATGATATGCAAAGGTTTGAGCAATATATGTACGATGTGATTGAACTACTCACCCGATAGCCCCTCTTGATAGTACAACTATCAAACTTATAATCTGGTCTCCCCCAAGAACCATGAGACCGGTATAACTAGGGAAGCCTCGGTAGGTTATACCTTGCCTTTGATCATTCCACTTGATCTTGATGCTGACGTTCACGCTTGGCTCAAGTTGAAAACACAATCTTGATAATGTCACTTGGTGAAGACTTCACGTAACTCCATAAGCCATGTGGGGAGCATTGCACTGCATACCATATTCACATGTACCAATCATCCATGGATGAAGCTTCAAAATTAAGGCATATATATGTCCATTCATCAATGTATCTCAAAAGCTTGGTGAAGTTATCGAATCTCTTCACCAAATAGCATGTAATCCCTCCGGCGGCCTATCTTGAACTTTCCCTTATCAACCTTGACGATTGTCTTCACTTGATGTCATCTTCACACATGCTACTTGAAATATTTCTTTCGAGCATGCCCATGAGAATTTTCTAACCCACATAGACGTAGAAAACACATAGTATGGATTAGTTCAAAAAACAGAATTCACAAGCGCTTACCAAACACTAGATCCCGTGCTCTGTGTCATTTGCGCTTGTCTGTTGACCATATAAAATTTGATCTTCTAGCTTTATCTCGGTCAATACTTTGATGGAAATATGCCCTAGAGGCAATAATAAAAAGGTTATTATTATATTTCCTAAATCATGATAAAGGTTTTATTATTCATGCTAGAATTGTATTGACCGGAAACTTAAATACATGTGTGGATACATAAACAGATACCGTGTCCCTAGTGAGCCTCTACTAGACTAGCTCGTTGATCAAAGATGGTTAAGGTTTCCTAACTATAGACATGAGTTGTCATTTGATAACGAGATCACATCATTAGTAGAATGATGTGATGGACAAGACCCATCCGTTAGCTTATCATATGATCGTTCAGTTTATTGCTATTGCTTTCTTAATGTCAAATACATATTCCTTCGACTATGAGATTATGCAACTCCCGGTTACCGTAGGAATACCTTGTGTGATATCAAACATCACAACGTAACTGAGTGATCATAAAGATGCTCTACAGGTATCTCCGAAGGTGTTTGTTGAGTTGGCATAGATCGAGATTAGGATTTGTCACTCCGTGTATCGGAGAGGTATCTCTGGGCCCTCTCGATTATACACATCATAAGAAGCCTTGCAAGCAAAGTGACTAAAGAGTTAGTTGCAAGACGATGTATTACGGAACGAGTAAAGAGACTTGCCGGTAACGAGATTGAACTAGGTATGAACATACCGACGATCGAATCTTGGGCAAATAACATACCGATGGACAAAGGGAATTACGTATGTTGTCATAAGGTTCGACCGATAAAGATCTTCGTAGAATATGTAGGAGCCAATATGGGCATCCAGGTTCCTCTATTGGTTATTGAACAGAGAGGTGTCTCGGTCATGTGTACATAGTTCTCGAACCCGTAGGGTCCGCATGCTTAACGTTCGTTGACGATACAATGTTATATGAGTTATATGTTTTGGTGGCTGAATGTTGTTCGGAGTCCCGGATGAGATCACGGACATGACGAGGAGCTCCGGAATGGTCCGGAGGTAAAGATTGATATATATAGTACGATGGTATTCGGACACCGAAAGTGTTTCAGAGTGTACCATGTAGTCATCGGAATACCAGAGGGGATACCGGACACCCCCGGGAGGATAATGGGCCTATTGGGCCATTAGAAGGGGCACACCAGCCCACATGGGGCTGGCGCACCCCCTATGGCAGTCGGCCAAGTGGGAGAAAGGAAATGGGGGGATTCGGCCTCCCCCTTCCTTCCCTCTCCCCCCTTTCCTTCCGCCCTCCGGCAAATATGGTAAAAGGGGGACGCCACTTGGGAGGGACCCCAAGTAGGATTCTGCCTACTTGGGGGCGCCTCCTGGCTGCTCCCTCCTCCCCCCACCTCTATATATGTGGGAGGGGGGCGCCACACAAGAACACAACAATTGTCTTAGCTGTGTGCGGTGACCCTCGGTCATATTTCGTACTGCTTAGGCGAAGCCCTGCGGAGATAGCATCACCATCACCATCACCACGCCATTGTGCTGCCAGAACTCATCCACTACCTCGCCGTCTTGCTGGATCAAGAAGGCTTGGACGTCACCGAGCTGAACGTGTGCTGAACGCGGAGGTGTCGCACGTTCGGTACTCGATCGGTTGGATCGCGAAGAAGTTCGACTACATCAACCACGTTACTAAACGCTTCCGCTTACGGTGTACGAGGGTATGTAGACACACTCTCCCCTCTCGTTGCTATGCATCTTCTTGATAGATCTTGCGTGTGCATAGAAATTTTGTTGTTTTCCATGCAACGTTTCCCAACACATTTATCTTTACTCCATGCTATATCTTGATGTCTTGAAAACCACAATGACCCTTTCACTTCACTTCATTGCTTGAAGGCAAGATCACCAATATCTCAATTTTGTCATGACCATATCAAGTTTCTACATGAATATCATATTGGTCACCACTTTCTCTTCTTCATGCTCTATCAAAATCTCTTGAGAGGAACAATGAACTCTTCACTTGAATTACTTACTTCAAGGCTTGATCAGCCATGACTACAGATGATCTCATCTTCAAGCCATGTATAAAATTCTTATCAATAAATACTCACAAAATCTGGATCCTTCATAGCGACGAACCTCTCCATTGCAAACAACCAACATTTATTCCAGTACTTCACTTTTATGTTATTTATGTACTACACTTGCTACTTTGTTTCACCCCTCATTCGCATGTTTTTTCGACGCCATGCTAATCACTACGGATGCCAAAACGGTTCATTCACACAAAATCTATGACAACTTGCGTGCGACAAAAACACTTATATTGACACTCCCTCGCTCCTTATTGGGAACGATACAATTTTAGGATACTTATATGAAGGTGCTACAACTAACCATGTGTGTCTTATAGGACATCACCTGCCACAACAGCCAAATTGATTGCCATGGCAGATTTTCCCGCGGAGTCCCCCTCATCCACGAACCCTACCTTGAAAAAGAAATTTGCCTCGCCTCCATCACGATCCATTGCCATGACAGCGAAAGTTGAGCCACCAGTGAAATGGACGAAGACGCCAGGAGCGTTCGTATCGGTGCACCCGATGATGACTTGCTCTGGTGTTCTTGGGCGTGTCAAGTTCCAGGAATTGCAAGCGAAGACCGACATGGCAGAAATTGACAAGGAGCACAACCTTTAGGGAGTGAATGTTGAATAAATCTTGCGCACTTTGTCTAGGTAGTTTACCAAAAAAATCTTTCGCTCCGCTTTATATATAAAGCAACAACCCACAAGCATCCAGTACAACCACATGCAATGCCACCACAACACAAGCACACACCCAGGACAGGATACAGAGGCGCTGAGCACAGCCACACTACTCCTAGCACTACCGTCCCGAAGATATGAAGCTACATATGACGAACCATGCGCTCCAAGGCGGCGCCTTCAGGAAGGAAACTTTGTCTAGGTAGTTTTTCCCATTGTTTTTCTATCACATGAAATAACAGCAATTCCACATCCTGTGCATGAGCTGCGCATAGTTATAGTTGAGGCACTGGGCGATCTTGTCACGCCTAGACCGCGTCCCTTGCCACGGTGATCACGCCCCGCACTCCTCTGATCGTGGCACTCCACAATCTGAATAGAGGGGGTGGAGCGCTCTCCTGGCCGTTTGCTTGTTGTTGTTGCTACAAATAAGGTGAAGTAAACCGCAAAAAAAAAAAAGATGAAGTAAAACAATGCCGTGTTTACTAAGTTCTCTCTCGAGTGGTTTGATTAGCTGAGCCTAGTGCTGACATATCCTACCACTCCAACAACCACCACCTACCACATTCAAAAACAGCAATTAGGCTCTTCAATTAGCATGCTGTTTTGGCAAAGGGTAGCTATACATAGTAGCGGAGCAATCGCTTGCTATAGGCTAAAGGAAACAGCAGATCTAGTTGAAGCTATAAAGGAGCGTGCCGCTAGTACTGTACTAGCATAACATTGGCCCGTAGCTTAGCGAAAACAGCTATTGCTAGATAAGATACTCCTTCAGTTCCAAAGTACTTAAAGTTCAGCTGGGTACTAAGTCAAGTAACTTTATGTTTGACTAAGTCTATTGAAAAATATACCAACATTTACAGTACTAAATATTTTAAAGAAAGTAGTGTCTGCACCCACCTTCGGTACACCCACGGTGCACCCACGCAAGAAAACGTAGAAAAACATTTCAAACAATTCTGAAACTTTGTGGGAATGGTCGTCAACAAATATTATAGGTGCTTGCAAAGTTTGGTGGTCAAATAACATTCAAGGAGCTTTGTACAAAAGAGACAAAATAACAAAATTTGCTCAAACAGTGCATGTACATTTTGACTAATTTTCAATGATTTTGTCTTTTTTGTACAGAGCTCCTCGAATGTTATTTGACCACCAAACTTTGTAAGCGCCCATAACATTTATAGATGATCATTTTCATAAAGTTTCAAAAAAAATGTTTTGCTATGTTTTACGAAAAAACCACTCTTAATATTTTAACGTACGTCTAACATCACTCGTACATGGTATGAAGATCAACAATGCTACACCTACAGGCAGATCTTTACAGGATTGATGTTACGGACTGAGTTGTCAAACTATGTTTGGGGATTAGGGAGGGTGGGGTGCATCAGTTAAAATTAAGGGGAGCAGTTATTGGCGGCCTGGTGGGAAAGGAGTCCGTAAGCAGCAGTCCGTAGGGATCCCGTAAGTATAGCATACTATACACAGTCAAACGTAACCTAGAATTTTAAATATTTTAGAACAGATGGAATACTTGGAACATTACGAATAAATGCGAGGACAGATGGGCAACATCTACTGTAGTGTAGCCTGTATCAGATGGTGCAGATCCAGGTCCTGCTCCTATCATTATCATTACAGGCCCACATACTTTCCTGAAGCTTTTCAAAGCCCACAGATCCATACACTGTAGCCAAGTAAACTAGCTAGGCAGCTGTGGTCTTGTCAAGAAAGGACATGCAGCTGCCTTCATCGTGCAGAGCTAGATTGTTGTAGAGCTCCAAACCAAACAGCTAGAAGCCTAGAAGCACCATTGTTGTATTGCTGGGGACAGTTAGGAATGGGTGATGGCATCTGATCTCTGAATGCATATGCACTAGAGGCTAGACTAGCCCAAGTCATCCATGGTGTACTTGCTCTGATCCTGCGTTAGGGACATGCATCGACAGTCTCCATCTGAGCAATATATGTGCACAAGCATAAATATACATAAACATCTTGTGGCTTGGGTAATAGTTCGATTTGAAAATAACTATGCATGTCCATGATCATGCCAGCCATTCATTTTTATATGTCGATATGTGCATCTCTCCACTAAGTATATTATCCTAGAGACACCGAAAGTGTAGAGTACAGTTCAGACTCACAGTAGTAGGTGCAATCACTAGCAGAGTGATCACTGATATTGAGTACTAGCATCTTGAAGGATATCTTTTTGGCGGAGGCTGATCGACCGCTTGCTTTATATTATATATACTCTTTCGCGGTGGCGGAGCTACCATAAAATGTTAGGCGGGCCGAATATACAAAACACTGCTACCAAATTAAATGATACATTTGTTATGGGATAAACTTCATGAATTGCTCCAACCCTGGGCGGGCCATGGCTCTTTGAGCCTTGTAATATCCCCGCCAGTGCTCTTTCGGGTCGATTCAGCCATGCACTCATTCGTGGTTTCGAATGGTGGAACTTTTTGTAGGAAGATGAAACACATTCTTATTTAAACCACATCATTTCTGGTAAGCCATAAAATTCAACATAAAGCTATCGTCACAATAAAAATATGTGTAGAAAAATACCACAAAACCAATTGCCGAATATATTGTGTGCCTATATGGTGGGTAAAGGATTGAAGCTACACTTGAATTATGGCCTTCACAACAGGAGCAAACTTACACTAAAAAAAGATGTTATATGTACTCATCATGTTGGCAAAAGATCCATGCCTTGCGACCTTATCAATTGCTACTATTTGAAGCACTAGGGTGCATAAACCAAATAAATACTGCGTAAATAAATGGATAATTATCATCAATTGCTACGGACGTGAATTGGTTAGGGTCGTGCTTTGTAGCACAACAATTTTTATAAAAGGATGATAACCTCCGGCATCTACATCGAGCGATGTGCATATTTATCTTTATTATATTATTCAATAAATAAAGTATTACAAAATAAATACATGAATCGATCCAAAGCCGTTTTCTTGGTGAAAACTATCGCCCTGCCTACAAGCTTGGTGATGTGTTATGACCTCTTGCCGACACATACCATGAAAACCGGTGACCTCACCAGATTGCCCGCAGGCTAGCCAGGAGCATCAATCGGTGTAGCAGACCCTCAGCGCACCGCATGCGCATGCTCTACAATCCGTCGCCGCCATCTTCTGTCGTCCCATCTTCAGGCGTGATCCGAGCATTGATCTTGCATACTCTTTTGTCGTCGCTAGACAATGCCTCCCTCCTGCGGGCGCCCATGAAACGGTGTCCAGAGATGAGTCCGCGTTGCACCATGCTGCCCAGACTTGCCATCGTCAATACCGTAGATGCCACGCCGCTCCATCTTGTTCACCACATGAGAAGCATGCGGAGATTTGCGTCCGGCCATCGAAGCCAGACACTCGTCCCTCCAGCCGATGTATGGCTCCAAAGATGTACTACTGCAGGAATGCCCTACAGTAGCGGGCGCTAAAAGCTCAGCGATGGCGGCGATATTTTTAGGCGCCCACCACTAACTTCCCGCCACAGGTAATATGTCACCTGTGGCGCGGCACCTGTGATCGTTGTACAGTGGCGGGCAATTTACATCGCCCGCCACTAGAGCTGAAATTTTATAGTTCTCTTCTCCATTTTTTATGCTGACCACAGTGGCATAATCTTCTTTGTTTTCTTCATGTTGCATAGAGCTGGGATTAGATAGTTTTCTATGTTACGGTTAAAAAAAAGATCAGCTCCTGATCAAGCAGAATATTGACTATCTCTTGCGACGCAACCTGGAACGAGAAGGTGAGTTCGTCAATCTGGTGGACAAAAAAATGCTCTGCCAGCACACCAATAGCCGATTGAAGGATGGTGGCAACGAGCGTGTGTTTAGGAAGAATTTGGCGAAGGCAAAAGAAATTATGAGAGCATGAGACTCAGCTGGGTTGGGCGAGTTTTATCTTTTTTTAACCGAAACCCGTAGAACATCGTTCTACGGTATATATATATATATATATATATATATATATATATATATATATATATATATATATATATATTAAATAAAAAAGTCTAATATGTACAAGCAGCTACAAGAAAAGAAAAAGGAGGAGGTCTATGCAATCCCTGTTCTAGCGAAACCTATCATAGTCCAGTAAAATTAACTCAAGAACTGATCAATCCAGCTGGAAAGTTGAGCTGTAAACTTATTCTTGATTCTGTGTTGGAGAAGAAGTAAGTCGTTCTTCAACAATCTTCTCCATGACTGAACTGAGTGTGGCTGCGATCTGAAGATTTTCCCATTTCTCCGAATCTAAATGTTCCAACAACCCATGATTAGGATTTCCATCGCAATGGGTGTAGGTAGAGCTTGAGCTAAAATAATGATTTCGTCATAAGGGTTGGGCGAGTTGACGAGAGACCACCGTGCAATGGCGATTTAAGCTTGAAAGTGGAGACTCATGGCATCGCCGATGCGTGGGATGAAGTCGTAGCGCCACTTGAGCAGCGCGAGCGTAGATGGACTCCAAGGGTTCATCAGGGAGGGGCGCTGGTGGTGTGGGGGTGGGTGTGGGAAAAAGAGAGAGACGTTGCCATCGCCTTTGGTTTTCACAAGCATGCTAAATTAATGCTAGTCCTTGTATTTTTGGTTCGAAACTTTGGTAAATTAATTTCTATGGAGCGCCGTCGGCATGCATGCACCAACCAGCTGCACGTTTGGTAAACTTCAATAATTGCGTGACCACCGTCGTCAGACAAACCCCATGCTAAGTCGTCGTCGCATTCGCCTAGCTAAGGAGCCTATGTGCAGTACAGCCTCTGATCTAGCTGCTCGCTCACATCTCCTACTCTTCCCTCGCCCCTCTATATATACCAGTCACGGCGCACAGCACAGCAGCGCTATACATTTGCTCGATCAGTCTCTCCATCGCAGTCGCAGGCCGCCAAGTGCAAGAAATGGAGAGCGCAAGGGCGCAGGCCGGCGACATGAACCTGGACCTGCGGCTCGTTCACCCAATGGCGGCGGCGGCATGGCACCCGCACCCGCAGACGCCGGTGGCCGCCGACCGGACCTTCTCGTGCACCTACTGCCGGCGCAAGTTCTACAGCTCGCAGGCGCTGGGCGGCCACCAGAACGCGCACAAGCTCGAGCGCAGCCTCGCCAAGCGCAGCCGCGAGCTCTCCGCCGGCAGCCAGGTGGCGATCGCCTCCTCCAGCGCCGCGTCTTCCCCTCCGCCCTCCGACTTGATCAGCTGGTACACGCCGGGAGGCGGGGATAGTGGCCAAGCTACAGGGTCGGCCGCCGCAGCCGCGGCCGTCGTCAGCTGGATCGCCGATGGCGGGCGCCGCCGCTACGTTCATCGCGTGCACGCGGCCGGCAACGGGGAAGACGACATCGATCTGTCGCTCAAGCTGTAAGACGCACGCACGCCCGCCCGCGTATGGAGTGGACTAGAATGCATCTAATAGCTTATCCGTCCGTACGCTATAGTTCTACTTCTAGTCTTCTACTACGTACGTACGTCAGTTGTTTCTGTACGTGCAGGTATGGCACGACGTTATTTGTTGTTTAAATTCTTTTATTCAAGTCCAGTTTGTTGGCCGGGTTGATTATACAATAAACCAGTACCCCTACGTACGTACATATAGAAGCAACCATCATATCATAGTAACCAAATCAGCTAGCGTATGATGCTTTTGCGTTGCTCCCTTGTCGAAGGCATTGATCAGATTTGCTCGGACATATTCTTCAAGGTGAAATCTAAAATTTAATCTTTGATGGTTAGATCCGGTAACGGATGCGCTTGAGCGTCATTTTCTTTATGAAGATGTTGTTGTTGAAGAACGTCGTTGTCCTTGTGGTGTTAAGAGATGGTTGGTGGCGGATATGGTTCATATTAGTTTGTCGATTGATGTTGATCGCTTCAAGGTCTTTTTTTATATGTATACTCGCTTGGCATAGCTTTGGTCTGGTATAACTTTGCTATTTGCCGGTGTTTTTATGCGCGTGTGTTGGAATTGGCTGTGTATATCTTACATATGCAGAGGCTGAGTGTTGCTCATTATGTTTATATCATCTTTATGCTTCATTCCGAATTAATAGAATTCACTCTTTGTCAAAAAAAAAATTAACCAAATCAGCTAGTTGATGCAGTTACGCAGTTCATACTTGCTTCAGTTGAAATTTTATCACACACGCTAGTATCGCATGCTACTCCCTCCTTTCAGAAATTTCTGACTTGTGAGATTATTGATGTGATTTGTAAGATGAGCGATGGTGCTGCCATACGAGATCTATCTCTCCGGAACACATAGGGCAAGTTCTGCAGCAACTGGGATCGATGTACGTAATACCACTTCACATTCGATCACAGCCACTGGATTTACTGTCATGCTTAAATCGGGCATCAAGCATTGGATGAGTAGTACTCCCTCTTTTCCTGTTTCGGAACTACTCTGTGCCCTGACACTTCATGCCTGATTTTCGGACGATACTGGATCCATTGGCTATGCGAGACTTGCTCCTAACCATGCTTGGCTGGATGAGTGGATGCAGCATCCTCTCAAAATCGGGCATGAAGTGTCGTTCGTATAGCAACGCTCTTTCGATCTATAAGGCTTGTCTTTTAAAAAAGAAATTAATTCTACAACTTATCATCACATGTTCAGATTTTAAAATACATTAAATTACTAAATGCGAGGATCAAGAGAAAAGTCATCAATGCATGTAGAAATTCTTGGTCATCTAGTGCTCATGCATGCATGCATTGTGAAACACAACTTTTTGAGAAAAATGAGTGCACTCCTTCCTTCCGGATGCATAGGGCATCTAAGGCTACTCATTGTGAGGAGTAACTGAGAGTAGTAATATACATATATTACTAGTGTATATTACTACATTCATAGTGAAAAGTGTTATAGGTGTAATAGTAATATATAGAGGTAATATCAATGGCAGTCATATAACTTGCATATGACGTTCAGTTTGGTGCTAAAAGTTGTAAAATACGTCATTGCAGTCACATAACTTGCCTATGCGTGTAGATACAGTCACTTCTTTCGTATCCAGCCGTATCTTGTGCTCACATATCGTGTCAGCATGAATACGGCCCACATGTCAGGGCTGGGGGTGGTGACGTGTTGGGTGAGCCATGCATTATCTTTCTTTTGCAAAAAGCATCCTCAATTTTTATTTAATTACGCACATGTAGGCACACAGTATCTTTCAAGAAAGACGAATAAAATAGCACCAGGGGACTAGAACGGACGTCCTGCAAACTAAGAGATAACTGCACTAGCCACTCGACCAAGAATAAATTGACATCAAACTCACAAACAAAATTTTCTTTAATACAATGTTCGCTCAGCCCAGCAAAGGAACAAACGAAAACTAAAAACATGATCGCGTAATTCCCTACAGGAATAAAATGATGTAAGAAAACAACTTATATTTTGTTGTTTGTGACGTTTCAAAAATGTTCTGTGTTGTAAAAAAAGTATGTGATAATTTAAAAAATGTAAAATTTTAAAAAATATTTGTGCAATAAAAAAAGTATGTTGCATTTTAAAAAATTCACGCATTTCAAAAAAATATTCATGAGTGGAAATGTCCGTGTGTATGTTGTTATTAATCTTGTTCTATTTAAGAAAACTACGAGGGTAATAGAAATTTATGCACATTATCACGGGGAGAGTCGAATCATTCTGTTTGAGCGATCAATTTATTTTCAAATATAAAATTATTCAAATTTTAAAATTCTTTTGGACAATTCAGCTGAACTATATTTCATTTATGTAGATTTTCAACTTTAAAATTATTCGTATTCGGAAAACCCCCCCGCTAATTTGCCTGAAAGAAATTCGTGTACATTTATTTTGCAATATATCTTCGTTTATCTAGATTTTTTAATTTTTAATTATTCAAATTCAGAAGAAATAGTGTACGAAAAATTTTACGTACAAGCAGACCTATATTTTCCTTTATCTAGATTTTAAAAATTAAATTTATTTGAATTATAACACAATTTCCGTCTATTTGTCCAAAAAATGCGTGCATTCATTCTGCACTAGATTGTTTAAGTGAAAATTATTCGAATTTAAACAAAAATGTAGTTTATTTGTCTAAAAAGATTATGTACATTCATTGCACTATATTTCTTCTATCTAGATTTTTCAAATTTAATATTATGCGAATTCAAACAAAAGTTTAATGATTTTTTTGGCAGGGAAAAGTTTAATGATTTGTCCGAAAAGTTTATCTAGAATATAAGTTATTTTCTTACATAGAAAAAAGAAAGAATACAAAAGATAACTTGTGTATATCTGTTTAATTGCACATGCTGCGAGCTAGCCAGGAGATCATAGGTTTGAACGGGGGCTATCCTTTTTTGCACAGCTTTACCTGTTTTAATTTCTACTTTCTTTCGTACTATCCATATAATATGGAGCTAACTGTGCGTACTAATCGCCAAACATCAGGTTAGTCGAGTAGTTCGAAGCCCAGCATGTACCCGCGTTTTCAATTTCATTTGAGAATTGCCTGTGTAGATAAAACTCAAGGGATCAGAGAAGTTTGGTATTAATTTTATTTGAGAATTTCTCTGCATAAATAAGTAAAATGTAAGGGTTAAAAAAACAGTGAAAATGCCCCCCCCCCCAACACACACACAACGTTGGCACGCCACGTGTGCCTGGGATACGGCCGGATACGATAGAAAGCACCATATATGAACGAGAGGACAAGTTAGATGATCAGAAATACATATTTTACGAGTTTATGCACCAAACTGAACGTCCTGTGCAAGTTCTATGACTCCCGGTGTATTTACCTCTAATATATATATCTTCATTTATTACTTGGTCGAATCATTTTACATTGGGAATCGCTATGTGATGGTAACATAATATGTTATACTATTTGCCTCCTCCTTATTAATTGCTTGACACATCATCATTTTTCCCTATGTACTCCCTCCTTTCCGGTTTATAGGGCTCATCTTAAAATTTTAGTTTTTTCATTTTATAAGGCTCAATTTGGTTGTTCCCCATCACATGTTCAGATTCCAAGGTGCATTAAATCATTGCATGCAAGTATTAAGAGAAAATTGACCAATTAATGTAATTTATGCATGCATGTGTTGCAATTAATGCATTGGTAAACATACTTTTTTAAGGAAAACAAGAGCATTAATTGGGTGCTTTTGCAAACTATAAAAAGTATTCCACCACTCATCATCTACCTTGCTTGGTGAAATTTTTGAATTGAGCCTTATAAACCGAAAAGGAGGGAGTAGCATCTTTGTTACTACCTATATTACTCCCATTATGACCAGCCTAAAAATACTATAGTGGGAGTAGCATAAGTGGTAGCATCATATATATCTAGGCAAAATATATGATGTGGCAAGTAATTAATAAGGAAAGAGAATCATGTGGTAACATAGTATGTTATTCACACTATGAGTAACGTCACACATATCAAGGCAAGATGAGTCTACAACCTAATAAATAAAATGTTGCATGACAACACACATATGTTACTCTTCACCGTAGGGAAAGAAACATTGACTAGTAACATGCTCCCTCCGTCCGTGAATAAGTGTACATCTAATTTTTGTTTTAAGTCAAAGCTTTAAAATTTTGATCAAATTTATAGAAAAGAGTAATAGCATCTATGACATCAAATTGGTATATTATAAAAGTACATTTCAAAACGAATCTAGGGATACTAATTTGGTGCCATAAATGCTGCTAGTTTTTCCTATAAAGTTGGTCAAAGTTTTAAAACTTTGACTTAATACAAAAGTTAGATGTACACTTATTCGTGGACGGAGGGAGTATGCATGTTACTATTTACTCCCTCCTTTCCGGTTTATAGGGCTCATCTCAAAATTTTAGTTTTACCATTTTATAAGGCTCAATTTGGTTGTTTCCCATCACATGTTCAGATTCCAAGGTGCATTAAATCATTGCATGCAAGTATTAAGAGAAAATTGACCAATGAATGTAATTTATGCATGCATGCATTGCAATTAATGCATTGGTAAACATACTTTTTTGAGGAAAACAAGAGTATTAATTGGGTGCTTTTGCAAACTATAAAAAGTATTTCATCACTCATCATCTACATTGGTTGGTGAGATTTTTGAATTGAACCTTATAAAACGAAAAGGAGGGAGTAAGTTACTATGGGCATCGGCGCATCGCAATCTAGGAGATTAGGCTAGATGAAAAATAACATTAATCTCTCCACCCCAATAAATGAATTCTCCCGCGCCAGTGCATGAAGGTTTTCTTGTTCATTAATTGGACCATGCATGTGTGTAGTATCGTAGAAACCGAACAAACACCTCCACCAGTGCATGGGGGGCAGTCGTTTCACGTGCATTAATCATGAAAATTAAGGCGGTACTAGCTTCTTGTCCCGTCGCTTGTGTTTTTTATTTATTTATTGGGCTTGTTGAGTTGTGCCATCAGACTTGCCACAATGGGGAGTAACTTAGACTAGTAACATAGGTATGTTACTAGTCTATGTTACTACATCTATAGTGAGGAGTAACATATGTGTGGTAACATGCAACACTTCATTTATTAGGCTACAGACTCATCTTGCCTTGATGTGTGCGATGTTACTCATACTACAAGTAACTAGCTATGTTACCACATGTCTCTCTTTCTTCATTTATTGTTTGCCACATCATCTATTTTATCTAGATATGTGTGATGTTACTAACTATGTTACTTTCACTGTGGATAGTCTCAGCAAAATCTTTTCATACCTTGTATTGTGCTACCTTGTGTGCGGCGTTGTTGCGTGTGTTTGCTTGGTGGTTTGCTTTATAAATAAAGCAGGGCGAAACTCTTTTTCAATAAGGCGGTACTAATTACATAGGTGAAATTATTGCTCAGGGCAAACGAGATGCATCTTTAAAAATGCATCGTGACTTGTTATTGGATTATACTCCCTCTTATTTGGTTTATAGGGCTCATCTTAAAAAGTTTGTTTTTCCATTTTATAAGTCTCAATTCTACTACTTATCATCACATGTTTAAATTTTGATGTGTATTAAATCACTGCATTTAAGGATGAAGAAAAAACTCACCAATGCATGTAGAAGTTCTTGGTCATTAAGTGATCATGCATGCATGTGGTATAATTAATGCATTGATATATAATTTTTTGAGAAAAATTAGAGTACAAATTAAGTACTTTTGCAAACTATGGAATTAATTCCACCATTCATCATCTACCTTGTTGAAGAGATTTTTAAATTAAGCCTTATAAACCGGAAAGGAAGGAGTATAATTTTAGTTAGACAACCCACAATGGAAATAACATAGATAGTAACATCACACATATCTAGATAAAATAGATGATGTGGCAAGCAATAAATGAAAAAGAGAGAGAAAAGTGGTCATTCATGCATATCATGTTTTACTGCATTTTTGCTTTGCGATCCTCGAAATTCTAAGCAACTCAAGGACCCACGGAGAGAGTTGGGGATTTCACGTTTTTCATATTTGAACTTTATCAAATATCGAAACAAGGATCACTTTGGTTTTAATTATGTTTCTCTCCGAAAATATTTCATACTAAAATATATGAGAGGAGATAATATGACTTCTCCAAAATAAAGGGAATATTGCAGGAAAAATATTAAAATCAAATAAATAATTCTTTTGGACTTTTATTGCTATTTTATTTGAATTAGGAAAAATATGCATTTTTCAAAATTGCATTGGAGGCCCAAATAAATGTTCAATTTGTCCGCAATATTATTAGAGGACCGTGAGAATTTATTTCAGGATTTTTGGACACCATTTAGTATTTCTTTTATTTGTTTTTCCGCGTCAGGATTATTTTAAAAAAAATGCACCGACCTAACCGGGCCGTGCCCGATCCGGACACTGCCCGGCCAGGCTTTATAAGCCGCGGCCCGACCCCGCCGCCAGCCCAGCCGCCCCAAAACCTAGCCAGCGCCTTCTCGATCCACGCAGCCCGCCGTCGCCACCCCCTCGCCCGCCGCGCCGACCGCCCCTCTCATTGCGGAGCCGCCGCCGAGGTAGCCGCCGCCGCCGTCCGGTTTTTCTCGGGAAAAACTGATCGTTGTTTTAAGTAAACCCTAGTTTCGTTTTTTTAGATTTCGGTTTGGCTTGGTTTTTCGTCGGTTTATTATTTAGCGGACGTTCGTCCGTACGTTCGTTTTAACGAACGTTGTTCGTCAGTTAGCCGCAGACAGCGAACGTTCGTTCGTTAGCCTGTTCGTCTCGTTTTATTTTCCAGGGTTTTTCCGCGATTATTTTCGATCGCGATTTCTGCCCTGATCTTCGTTTTAGTTTATCTTTTCGCTCGTTTATCCAAATCAGGTGAAACAAGCGCCTAGATCTTCGTCTTGAAGCCCTCTTTCTGTTTAACCAAGTTGAATAAGGTTTTGTTACTAGAAAATTTGACTTTAGTACAGATTAGTAAACGGATCTTGTTTCTTTCGTAGTTTGAGTTTTGTTGCTCCGTTTGATTTGATTCTTTTTGCAAATCGAATCTCTTTTGTTGAGTTTTCAGATTTGATCTTCTTATTTGAGTTTTACCCGTGCATCTTTGCTTGATTGCTTATGTATGCTATTGTTTGTTACGATAGAATTCCCGGAGTGCTGGCGTGCTACTACGAGTCTTTAGGATTTGCAGATCGTCAGCAAGGCAATTAACACATTGATCATACTCTTTTCATACCCAATTTTGTGTGTATGTTGTTATTAATCTTGTTCTATTTAAGAAAACTACGCGGGTAATAGAAATTTATGCACATTATCACGGGGAGAGTCGAATCATTCTGTTTGAGCGATCAATTTTTTTCAAATATAAAATTGTTAAAATTTTAAAATTCTTTTGGACAATTCAGCTGAACTATATTTCATTTATGTAGATTTTCAACCTTAAAATTATTCGTATTCGGAAAACCCCCCCGCTAATTTGCATGAAAGAAATTCGTGTACATTTATTTTGCAATATATCTTCATTTATCTAGATTTTTTAATTTTTAATTATTCGAATTCAGAAGAAATAGTGTCCAAAGAAATTTACGTACAAGCATTCTGACCTATATTTTCCTTTATCTAGATTTTAAAAATAAAATTTATTTGAATTATAACACAATTTCCGTCTATTTGTCCCAAAAATGCGTGCATTCATTCTGCACTAGATTGTTTAAGTGAAAATTAATCAAATTTAAACAAAAATGTAATTTGTTTGTCTAAAAAAATTATGTATATTCATTCTGCACTATATTTCTTCTATCTAGATTTTTCAAATTTAATATTATGCGAATTCAAACAAAAGTTTAATGATTTTTTTGGCAGGGAAAAGTTTAATGATTTGTCCGAAAAGTTTATCTAGAATATAAGTTATTTTCTTACATAGAAAAAAGAAAGAATACAAAAGATAAATTGTGTATATCTGTTTAATTGCACATGCGGCGAGCTAGCGAGGAGATCATAGGTTTGAACCGGGGCTATCCCTTTTTTGCACAGCTTTTCCTGTTTTAATTTGTACTTTCTTTCGTACTATCCATATAATATGGAGCTAACTGTGCGTACTAATCGCCAAACATCAGGTTAGTCGAGTAGTTCGAAGCCCAGCATGTACCCGCGTTTTCAATTTCATTTGAGAATTGCCTGTGTAGATAAACTCAAGGGATCAGAGAAGTTTGGTTTTAATTTTATTTGAGAATTTTTCTGCATAAATAAGTAAAATGTAAGGGCTAAAAAAACAGTGAAAATGCCCCCCCCCCAACACACACACAACGTTGGCACGCCACGTGTGCCTGGGATACGGCCGGATACGATAGAAAGCACCATATATGAACGAGAGGACAAGTTAGATGACCAGAAACACATATTTTATGAGTTTATGCACCAAACTGAACGTCCTGTGCAAGTTCTATGACTCCCGGTGTATTTACCTCTAATATATATATCTTCATTTATTACTTGGTAGAATCATTTTACATTGGAAATCGCTATGTGATGGTAACATAATATGTTACACTATTTGCCTTCTACTTATTAATTGCTTGACACATCATCATTTTTCTCTATGTAAAGCATCTTTGTTACTACCTATATTACTCCCATTATGACCAGCCTAAAAATACTATAGTGGGAGTAGCATAAGTGGTTGCATCATATATATCTAGGCAAAATATATGATGTGGCAAGTAATTTATAAGGAAAGAGAGTCATGTGGTAACATAGTATGTTATTCACACTATGAGTAACGTCACACATATCAAGACAAGATGAGTCTACAACCTAATAAATAAAATGTTGTATGACATCACACATATGTTACTCTTCACCGT
Source organism: Aegilops bicornis (assembly GCA_021605145.1). Taxonomy (NCBI): domain Eukaryota; kingdom Viridiplantae; phylum Streptophyta; class Magnoliopsida; order Poales; family Poaceae; genus Aegilops; species Aegilops bicornis. Next base: position 375,872,235 of record CM038675.1, on the reverse strand, counting down.
AGGGAAAGTAACATTGACTAGTAACATGCTCCCTCCGTCCGTGAATAAGTGTACATCTAATTTTTATTTTAAGTCAAAGTTTTAAAATTTTGATCAAATTTATAGAAAAGAGTAATAGCATATATGACATCAAATTGGTATATTATAAAAGTACATTTCAAAACAAATCTAGGGATACTAATTTGGTGCCATAAATGCTGCTAGTTTTTCTTATAAAGTTGGTCAAAGTTTTAAAACTTTGACTTAATACAAAAGCTAGATGTACACTTATTCGTGGACGGAGGGAGTACGCATGTTACTATTTAAGTTACTATGGGCATCCGCGCATCGCAATCTAGGAGATTGGGCTAGATGATAAATAACATTAATCTCTTCACCCCAATAAATGAATTCTCCCGCGCCAGTGCATGAAGGTTTTCTTGTTCATTAATTGGACCATGCATGTGTGTAGTATCCTGGAAATCGAACAAACACCTCCACCAGTGCATGGGGCGCAGTCGTTTCACGTGCATTAATCATGAAAATTAAGGCGGTACTAGCTTCTTGTCCCGCCGCTTGTGTTTTTTATTTATTTATTGGGCTTGTTGAGTTGTGCCATCAGACTTGCCACAATGGGGAGTAACTTAGACTAGTAACATAGGTATGTTACTAGTCTATGTTACTACATCTATAGTGAGGAGTAACATATGTGTGGTAACATGCAACACTTCATTTATTAGGCTACAGACTCATCTTGCCTTGATGTGTGCGATGTTACTCATACTACAAGTAACTAGCTATGTTACCACATGTCTCCCTTTCTTCATTTATTGTTTGCCATATCATCTATTTTATCTAGATATGTGTGATGTTACTAACTATGTTACTTTCACTGTGGATAGTCTCAGCAAAATCTTTTCATACCTTGTATTGTGCTACCTTGTGTGCGGCGTTGTTGCGTGTGTTTGCTTGGTCGTTTGCTTTATAAATAAAGCAGGGCGAAACTCTTTTCCAATAAGGCGGTACTAATTACATAATTAAGGGGGTTTTGTTGGATTTTGATTGGCTATCTTTCATAGGTGAAATTATTGCTCAGGGCAAACGAGATGCATCTTTAAAAATGCATCGTGACTTATTATTGGATTATACTCCCTCTTATTTGGTTTATAGGGCTCATCTTAAAAAGTTTGTTTTTCCGTTTTATAAGTCTCAATTCTACTACTTATCATCACATGTTCAAATTTCGATGTGTATTAAATCACTGCATTTAAGGATGAAGAAAAAACTCACCAATGCATGTAGAAGTTCTTGGTCATTAAGTGATCATGCATCCATGTGGTATAATTAATGCATTGATATATATAATTTTTTGAGAAAAATTAGAGTACAAATTAAGTACTTTTGCAAACTATGGAATTAATTCCACCATTCATCCTCTACCTTGTTGAAGAGATTTTTAAATTAAGCCTTATAAACCAGAAAGGAAGGAGTATAATTTTAGTTAGACTACCCACAATGGAAATAACATAGATAGTAACATCACACATATCTAGATAAAATAGATGATGTGGCAAGCAATAAATGAAAAGAAAAAAGTGGTCATTCATGCATATCATGTTTTACTGCAATTTTGCTTTAGGATCCTCGAAATTCTAAGCAACTCAAGGACCCACGGAGAGAGTTGGGGATTTCACGTTTTTCATATTTGAACTTTATCAAATATCGAAACAAGGATCACTTTGGTTTTTATTATTTTTCTCTTCGAAAATATTTCATACTAAAATATATGAGAGGAAATAATATGACTTCTCCAAAATAAAGGGAATATTGCAGGAAAAATATTAAAATCAAATAAATAATTCTTTTGGACTTTTATTGCTATTTTATTTGAATTAGGAAAAATATGCATTTTTCAAAATTGCATTGGAAGCCCAAATAAATGTTCACTTTGTCCGCAATATTATTAGTGGACCGTGAGAATTTATTTCAGGCTTTTTGGACACTGTTTAGTATTTCTTTTATTTGTTTTTCCGCGTCAGGATTATTTTAAAAAAAATGCACCGACCTAACCGGGCCGTGCCTGATCCGGACACTGCCCGACCAGGCTTTATAAGCCGCGGCCTGACCTCGCCGCCAGCCCCGCCGCCCCAAACCCTAGCCGCCGCGCCGCCGCCTCGATCCATGAGCGCCGTCGCCGCCATCCGCCGTCGCCACCCCTCGCTTCGCCGCCGCCGACCGCCGCTTGAGCCGCGCCCGAGGTAGCCGCCGTCCGGTTTTTCTCAAGAAAAACGGATCGGTTTTTTTAGTAAACCCTAGATTCGTTTTTTAAAGATTTCGGTTCGGTTCGGTTTTTCGTCGGCTTATTATTTAGCGGACGTTCATCCGTATGTTCGTTTTAACGAACGTTGTTCGTCAGCTAGCCGCAGACAGCAAACGTTTGTTCGTTAGCCTGTTCGTCTCGTTTTATTTTCCAGGGTTTTTCCGCGATTATTTTCGATTGTGATTTCTGCCCTAATCTTCGTTTTAGTTTATCTTTTCGCTCGTTTATCCAAATCAGGTGAAACAAGCGCCTAGATCTTCGTCTTGAAGCCCACTTTCTGTTTAACCAACTTGAATAAGATTTTGGTACTATAAAATTTGACTTTAGTCCAGATTAGTAAACGGATCTTGTTTCTTTCGTAGTTTGAGTTTTGTTGCTCCATTTGATTTGATTCTTTTTGCAAATCGAATCTCTTTTGTTGAGTTTTCAGATTTGATCTTCTTATTTCAGTTTTACCCATGCATCTTTGCTTGATTGCTTATGTATGCTATTGTTTGTTTGTGATAGAATTCCCAGAGTGCGAAGCGTGCTACTACGAGTCTTTAGGATTTGCAGATCGTCAGCAAGGCAATTAACACATTGATCATACTTTTTTCATACCCAATTTTGTGTGTATGTTGTTATTAATCTTGTTCTATTTAAGAAAACTACGTGGGTAATAGAAATTTATGCACATTATCACGGGGAGAGTTGAATCATTCTGTTTGAGCGATCAATTTTTTTCAAATATAAAATTGTTCAAATTTTAAAATTCTTTTGGACAATTCAGCTGAACTATATTTCATTTATGTAGATTTTCAACTTTAAAATTATTCGTATTCGGAAAACCCCCCCGCTAATTTGCCTGAAAGAAATTCGTGTACATTTATTTTGCAATATATCTTCGTTTATCTAGACTTTTTAATTTTTAATTATTCGAATTCAGAAGAAATAGTGTCCGAAAAATTTTACATACAAGCATTCTGACCTATATTTTCCTTTATCTAGATTTTAAAAATTAAATTTATTTGAATTATAACACAATTTCCGTCTATTTGTCCAAAAAATGCGTGCATTCATTCCGCACTAGATTGTTTAAGTGAAAATTATTCGAATTTAAACAACAATGTAATTTGTTTGTCTAAAAAAATTATGTACATTCATTCTGCACTATATTTCTTCTATCTAGATTTTTCAAATTTAATATTATGCGAATACAAACAAAAGTTTAATGATTTTTTTGGCGGGGAAAAGTTTAATGATTTGTCCGAAAAGTTTATCTAGAATATAAGTTATTTTCTTACATAGAAAAAAGAAAGAATACAAAAGATAAATTGTGTATATCTGTTTAATTGCACATGCGGCGAGCTAGCCAGGAGGTCATAGGTTTGAACCGGGGCTATCCCTCTTTTGCACAGCTTTTCCTGTTTTAATTTCTACTTTCTTTCGTACTATCCATATAATATGGAGCTAACTGTGCGTACTAATCGCCAAACATCAGGTTAGTCGAGTAGTTCGAAGCCCAGCATGTACCCGCATTTTCAATTTCATTTGAGAATTGCCTGTGTAGATAAAACTCAAGGGATCAGAGAAGTTTGGTTTTAATTTTATTTGAGAATTTTTCTGCATAAATAAGTAAAATGTAAGAATGCCCCCCCCCCCAACACACACACAATGTTGGCACGCCACGTGTGCCTGGGATACGGCCGGATACGATATAAAGCACCATATATGAACGAGAGAACAAGTTAGATGACCAGAAACACATATTTTACGAGTTTATGCACCAAACTGAACGTCCCGTGTAAGTTCTATGACTCCCGGTGTATTTACCTCTAATATATATATCTTCATTTACTACTTGGTAGAATCATTTTACATTGGGAATCGCTATGTGATGGTAACATAATATGTTACACTATTTGCCTCCTCCTTATTAATTGCTTGACACATCATCATTTTTCCCTATGTAAAGCATCTTTGTTACTACCTATATTACTCCCATTATGACCAGTCTAAAAATACTATAGTGGGAGTAGCATAAGTGGTAGCATCATATATATCTAGGCAAAATATATGATGTGGCAAGTAATTAATAAGGAAAGAGAGTCATGTGGTAACATAGTATGTTATTCACACTATGAGTAACGTCACACATATCAAGGCAAAATGAGTCTACAACCTAATAAATAAAATGTTGCATGACATCACACATATGTTACTCTTCACCGTAGGGAAAGTAACATTGACTAGTAACATGCTCCCTCCGTCCGTGAATAAGTGTACATCTAATTTTTGTTTTAAGTCAAAGTTTTAAAATTTTTGATCAAATTTATAGAAAAGAGTAATAGCATATATGACATCAAATTGGTATATTACAAAAGTACATTTCAAAACGAATCTAGGGATACTAATTTGGTGCCATAAATGCTGCTGATTTTTCCTATAAAGTTGGTCAAAGTTTTAAAACTTTGACTTAATGCAAAAGCTAGATGTACACTTATTCATGGACGGAGGGAGTATGCATGTTACTATTTAAGTTACTATGGGCATCCGCGCATCGCAATCTAGGAGATTGGGCTAGATGATAAATAACATTAATCTCTCCACCCCAATAAATGAATTCTCCCGCGCCAGTGCATGAAGGTTTTCTTGTTCATTAATTGGACCATGCATGTGTGTAGTATCCTGGAAACCGAACAAACACCTCCACCAATGCATGGGGGGCAGTCGTTTCACGTGCATTAATCATGAAAATTAAGGCGGTACTAGCTTCTTGTCCCGCCGCTTGTGTTTCTTATTTATTTATTGGGCTTGTTGAGTTGTGCCATCAGACTTGCCACAATGGGGAGTAACTTAGACTAGTAACATAGGCATGTTACTAGTCTATGTTACTACATCTATAGTGAGGAGTAACATATGTGTGGTAACATGCAACACTTTATTTATTAGGCTACAGACTCATCTTGCCTTGATGTGTGCGATGTTACTCATACTACAAGTAACTAGCTATGTTACCAAATGTCTCTCTTTCTTCATTTATTATTTGCCACATCATCTATTTTATCTAGATATGTGTGATGTTACTACCTATGTTACTTTCACTGTGGATAGTCTCAGCAAAATCTTTTCATACCTTGTATTGTGCTACCTTGTGTGCGGCATTGTTGCGTGTGTTTGCTTGGTGGTTTACTTTATAAATAAAGCAGGGCGAAACTCTTTTTCAATAAGGCGGTACTAATTACATAATTAAGGGGGTTTTGTTGGATTTTGATTGGCTATCTTTCATAGGTGAAATTATTGCTCAGGGCAAACGAGATGCATCTTTAAAAATGCATCGTGACTTATTATTGGATTATACTCCCTCTTATTTGGTTTATAGGGCTCATCTTAAAAAGTTTGTTTTCCGTTTTATAAGTCTCAGTTCTACTACTTATCATCACATGTTCAAATTTCGATGTGTATTAAATCACTGTATTTAAGGATGAAGAAAAAACTCACCAATGCATGTAGAAGTTATTGGTCATTAAGTGATCATGCATGCATGTGGTATAATTAATGCATTGATATATATAATTTTTTGAGAAAAATTAGAGTACAAATTAAGTACTTTTGCAAACTATGGAATTAATTCCACCATTCATCCTCTACCTTGTTGAAGAGATTTTTAAATTAAGCCTTATAAACCGGAAAGGAGGGAGTATAATTTTAGTTAGACTACCCACAATGGAAATAACATAGATAGTAACATCACACATATCTAGATAAAATAGATGATGTGGCAAGCAATAAATGAAAAAAAAGAGAGAAAAGTGGTAACATAGCTAGTTACTACTACATCCGTCCTAGTTTATTAGTCCTCTTTAGATTTTGTGCCAAATTTTGACCTTAAATTTAACTAACAAAATATTAATGCATGTCATAAAAAATAATATAATTATAAACTATGTTCAAATATGAATTCAACGATATAAATTTTTGTGGCATGCATTAATATTTTGTTAGTTAAATCTTTAGTCAAAATTTGACACAAAATACAAAATGGACTAATAAACCAGGACGGAGGTAGTAATAGTATGAGTACCATCACACATATCAAGGTAAGATGAGTCTATATTCTAATAAATAAAGTGTTGCATGTTATCACACATATGTTACTCCCCATTATAGAGGTAGTAACATAGACCAGTAACATATGCATGTTACTGGTCTATGTTACTACCCATTGTGGCTAGTCTTAGGTGCCCTATGCACCTTGACGGAGGGAGTACTAATTAGGTACTTTAGCAAACTATGAAATTTATTTCACCACTCATCACCTATCTTGATCGAAGAGATTTTCAAATTGAACCATGTACGGCCACTTCCAATGTAAAGATGCTTAGATGGGGTGCTAAGTGCATTAAATAGCTTAATAACTCAACTCCCTAATGCATAGGTGATTAACTTGTTGTTGCTAAGCTCATTTTATTTAATGATTTAGCACATAAACTCTTTCATGCATTGATACGTTTCTTCCATTTAAGTGGTTTGACTAGGTTCACGGACTTCATTGGTTCTTCTGAGGTCATCAAAATGCTCTCCTCATTAATTATTGTGTCATTTTTCTTTGCTTATGTAATATGCTTAGCAACTATACACCGCAAAGAATTGGGAAGGACCTACTAAACCGCATAGGAGGGAGTAGAAATAGTAGTTTCGCATTCGATATCGCGTGCTGATTTTCCTGTGGTCATCTGCAGTTCAATTACTAGGGAGAATATCTGGTGCACCGGTGCTTGTGGTGCTACCGGTGCACCGAACTCAAGTTGCACATTTGAAATGTTTATAAAATTCTAGAAAAAAAATGTAGCACATTCAGACAACATTAATGTAGATTGTCACAAAATTTCAAGTCAAAATTTGAAACACAGCTCCTAACACAAAAACAACAAATTCAACACTAAATAGTACATAGCATAAGGTGGGCTTTAGATTTGGCCCATTATAACACTGATGTCAATTTTGTCGTTTTTGTATCTTAAAAAATATTTTAAATTTTGATACAAAATTTTGTGATGACATACATTGATGTTGTGTCATTGTGGTAGAATTTTTTCAGATTTTTTAAATATTGTACAGCATCCGGTGCACTGGTAACACCACAAGTATGGATACAAGTATGGATACACCGGATACGTTCCCTCAATTACTACTACTACCTAACTAGGTCGACACTTCTTCGTCCTGTAGCTTTCAGTTGCAGATCATACGTCCATGCGTCATAGGCTCATAGGGGACACTAGCTAATGCTTACCCCTAGTTCCTATGGAGTTGGCTATAGACGACTTTATTTTTGTAAAACTTACTGCTGGCATGTACCTTTTTCTTTGTCAGATACTACTTTTTGTGCTAATCACGCTACATCCAAAAGCCAAGCCTGCAATTAATGGATCCAATGATCTGGAGACGTACATGGATTGGTGAACCGAGGATGGATAGCTCTGGCTCTCGCGACTCAGCCCGCGGCGGCCGTCGCGCCCGGCACGTCCCGACCTCTCGACGGCGCCCCCGCCACCCCCGCCATCGCTGGTCTTGCCTCCCCTGCTCCGGCCGTGGTCCCTCCTACCGTCCCGGCTCGGTTTCGGTGGGCGCATTTGGCCGAGGACGACGTTGACTCCCCCCTCCCCTTCCTTTCAACCCCTCTGCCGATCGTCCTCCCGCCCCTTCCCGGCCCCTCGGCGAGCCATGCCGCCCTGCGTGGCCTGTAGCTCAGCCTCCCCCGTGCGAGGCTCTGCTGCTGGCTCGCGGCGGCCGCTGCATTCCGCCTCGGCGCCCGGGCCGCAAGGCTCGACCTTGCGGGGAGCCGGTGCTCGACGCCGCCGCCAGCGCTCCTGGGGCGTGGTTGGCCGCTCGGAGGTGGGTAGGGCCAGGGCTTCGTGGCATCGGTCCCCGGCCGGTTCTTCTCCCTCGCCGGCGCCGCCCCCGCCGATGGTTCGTCGCGCCGATGACCTCGTCGTGCCCATCGTGCTCTCCTCCCCCTTCCGCCCCTTCTTTGTGACCTTCGGCTCATCCTCGCTCCGTTTCCAGTCACTTCAGCATCTCAGTCGGCCCTGGCTGGCCATGTCCAGCGGCTGCGTGCCGGCAGCGGTGGTCGCCCTTGGAGGGGAAACCCTTCGGGTGGCTACCCCCTGGGCCCTGCCGATCGGGGCCGTGGCCTGGCGGCCCCTAGCTCTTGTTGGGCCGCCTCCTCGCGGACTGGGCCAGCCCAGCCACGCCGGGCCTCGCCCCAGGGATTTGACCCCCTACGGTCTCCTGCACGCACCGACGCCCCTCCCAGCCGCCATCGGCTCGCAGGTCTTCGCTTCCCCGAGTGCTCCGCCTGCCGCGTCGTCCCAGCCGCCTGCCCCGCCGCCCTGCGCCCCGCCCCTCCCCCTCCTTCCTCCCCACTCCCCTCGGTGCGGCCGGCCATGCCGCGGGAATGGGATGATGGGGAGGCCCGTCGCAAGCGACGCTACGACGACAGACCCCGACCTTCCCCGAACGCGGTCCGCCGTGAAGAGGAGCTCCGGCGGGAGCTTCGTGAGCTCCGTGACGGCCATTGGGAGGATCACCATTCCCCGGGTCGTTTCGACCGTCGCGGCCGATCCGCTTCGCCTCGGGTCTGCGGCCGATTAAGCGATCGGCGCCGCTCGCCCTCCCCGGCCCCGCGTCGCGGCAGCTCCCCTTTGCCTTCGCGCGCTCCCCGCCTCCCGTCCCCTCGACCCCAAGCCCCTCCGCCTCCCGCCGCGGCCCGGAAATACGTCCCTCCTCACGCAGCTGTCGCGGCTACTCCGGCTTCCGCGGCTGTTGCGGGTGGTGCTCCGGCCCGTGGCCGCCAAGGCTCGAACAAGAAGAAGAAGCGTCGCGGTCAGGGCCGCGGCATCTTGGCTGCTCCTGCCCCGCCTGCCTCGGGCTCTTCGACCGCCCCGGGGCTGGTGTCCGGTCTCCCCCGCCCTCCGTGCTCCAATTGCGGTGTGGCGGGCCATTCTCAAGTCAGCTGCGTCAACCCGCAGTGCTGCTACATCTGCAAGGACCCGGGACACCCCGCCCTTCTATGCCCGGATTGTCCCGTGCCGGCTGAGCTCATGATGTACGGTCACGGCATCGAGGGGTTGGGGTTCTTCCACCTTGAGGTCCCCGACATCCCTCCACCCACCCCCTTGCTCCAGGCGATTGTCACGGTGGTGGACGGGGTGGCCTCCCTGGAGATGATCGAGGCCGAGCTCAACCACCTCTACCGGCGCCAGTGGGACTGGGTGGTCACCCCTTCTGCCAGCAACGTCTTCACCGTGATCTTCCTCGATGCCATCAGTTACGGCTATGCCACTCACAATGGTCGATCACCTCGCCTCCACCCATTTCGTTGTCGCCATCACTGAGCCGGTCCTCGACCCGAAGGCGATGGCCGTCCTGGACACGGCATGGATCCTTGTGGGTGGCCTCCCAGACATTGCTCGGTCTGAGGTCGTCATCCGATAGATGTCCCGGATCCTGGGCAAGGTGGTGGTGGTGGACGAGCTCTCCCTCCGCAAAGAGGAGGATGTCCGAGTCAATGTCAAGTGCCTGGACTCCTCCAAGTTGCGTGCCACCATCCGGGTGTTCTTCAACGACCAGGGCTTTGACCTCCGGATCGCCCCTGAGCCCCCCAACCACGTGGGCCGCCCTCGCTTCTCCAATGATGGGCCTCCCGGTGGCAACCACGGGACCGACGGAGACTACCACGGTCGTCACCACCACCGCTCCCACCGTTCCCACCTCTCTGATGATGACGTGGGCTCCGACGACTCGTGCTCCCGCTCTCCTTCGCCTGCTGCTGGGACCCAGGGCCGCCAGGCGGCGCTTGCCCCCTTCCCGCCTCTCCGCTGCCCCGGGGCGACTCCCCGGACCAGGGCGGCGAGACCGTGGAGGGGAGCGACGCGTCGAGCGTCGGCCTGTTGGTTTTCCCGGCTTCCTCGTCGCGCTCCCCTGCCGGCCTCTCCATCGACTTGCCGGTCATGGGGGAGGCACCACCCCCTCCCCTGGATGTCCTGGGCCCCTCCGCTGACGACCACACCCAGGCCGTGGTTGGCCCCATGGGCGACGCCGTGGACCAGGGGCTGACCCGACAGCCGTCGGCCCCCTCCTCCTCGGCCCCATCGCCACGCCCGAGTCGGGCTCGCTGGCTCCTCCTGACGGCTCGCCCGCGTCACTGGATCTGTCTGCACCGGCCCCTCACCACCAGCCCCTCTCTGGCGACGTCCCCTCCGACTCCTGCTACGCTCTGGCTCTTCAACCCTCGTCCCCGACGGCTTCGCCCCCGACTCCTTCGCTCCTCGGCTGCGCTGGGCCAGCTCTCCAGCTCATCCCCGTGGCGGTCCCCGACGCGGACGGGGAGACCCGGGTGACCACCCCTGTGGCCTCCCAGCCTCCCCCTCCGCGGTCCACGGCCTACTCCCGCCGCGGTCGGTCTGCTTCCTCCCCGGTGACGGCCTCCCACCGGAGCGCTCGGCTCGACGCGACCCGAGTGCAGTCCGGTTCTGCCCATCCCCGCGCGGGCGGAGCTCTGGCTGCGGCCCAAAACCTGGATCCAGGTACCCCTGCTCCCCCCTCCCCCCCTCTGCCTTTACTTGCTCGTTTTCTGCTCTCGAGTCGGCTCCGCTTGGTCACCTTGCGAAGGTTGCGACTAACTCTGCGATCATCTTCAGGGGGGAGGCTGCTCCCCCCTTAGTCCAGATCGAGGCCATCAGGGCCTGCGAGATTCTCGACCGTAGGCTAGTGGAAGCCCGTGCGGCTCTGCTCACGCCTCCCGCTCCCCCGCCGTCTGCACTGGACGCCACCTCGGCGCAGCCTAGGCGTGCCGGTGGCCTTCTTCCACTCGCTGCGGTCGAGCCCTGTGGTCGCACGCGTTCTCGTACTGCCGCCCTCCGCGCCCAAAGCGCGTCTCGTGTCCTGGGGTCAAGCAGCCCCCCAATGGCTCCTTAATGTGTGCCCTCTTATGGAACATCCGCGGCTTCGGCCATGATGGTCATCGCCGCCAACTCATTGAGTACATGCGACATGAACACATTGACATTGTTGCCATCCAAGAAACCATGCGCACGGAATTCTCTCTTCCGGAGCTCGACCGTCTAAGCTCCCACCTCTTTGCTTGGCATTGGCTCCCTTCTAGTGGGAGCACCGGCCATTCGGGTGGCATACTTTTAGGTGTGAAGGATGCCACCTTCGAGGTGGGTAGCATGGACCGGGGCCAGTTCTTTGTTAGCATGGAAGTCTACGAACGGGCACTTAACTTCAAGTGGGAGGTCATCATCGTCTACGGCCCGGCAGACCATAGTAGGTCTGCCTCCTTCCTCGAGGAGCTCCACCGGAAGATCTCGGCTGCCTCTCTTCCGGTGGTGGTTGGAGGCGATTTTAACCTCCTCCGATTCACGGAAGACAAGAACAATGCGAATGTCAACTTTGCGCGGATGCAAATGTTTAATGACTGCATTGCTGACCTTGGTCTCCGCGAGATAGATAGGATTGGTGCCAGGTTTACCTGGACCAATCGTCGGACATCCCCGACCCAGTATGTCCTGGACAGGGTCCTAGTCTCCCCGGAATGGGACCTCTGCTGCCCCCTAGCTTCCCTTCGGGCCATCACCCGGATTGGCTCTGATCACGTGCCCCTCCTCCTGTCCTCCGCCAACGAGCGGCCGCCGATCCCCCCCATTCCGGTTTGAGACATTCTGGTTGTCCCAAACTAGTTTCGTGGCGGCAGTCGGCGCTCGCTGGGTGGAGGCTCGTGCGCACCCCCATCCCCGCCCTCCCTCGTCCATCGACTCGTGGCAATTATGTGCCAAGGTGGCCGGCAGTTCATGAAGGGATGGGGTGCCAACCTGGGGCGTGACCTCCGCGAACGCAAGAAGGCCCTGTTGACTGCCATCCAGGCCCTGGACCTGCGTGCGGACGCGACCGGCCTCTCTCCTAACGAGTGGCTCTCTCGATACGACTTGGAAGACCAACTCTCCGTCATCTACACCGATGAGGAGGCCTACTGGTGTCTTTGTGGTGCCCAGAAATGGGTTTTGAAGGGTGACGCGAACACGGCCTGCTTTCAGGCCATCGCGAATGGCCGCCGTACACGCAACACCATCCCCCTCCTCTGGGATGGCGCGACCCTCCTGCAGGCCCCCTGTGACATTCGGGCCCATGTCGACGGGTTCTATAGGTCCCTGTTCTCCGCCACTCCTAGGAGCGGCCTTTCTCTGGCCCGTGATTGCTGGACCGGCCTCCAGCTAGTCTCCGATGCGGAGAACGCAGCACTTACAGCCCCCTTCTCCAAGGGAGAGGTCTGGGCTGCCATTAGAGCCATGAACCCTACCTCGGCTCCGGGTCCGGATGGCCTCCTGGTTAAATTCTTCCAGACCTTCTGGAACATGATCAAGCCTGAGATCATGGCCATCTTCGACGAGTTCTACGTTGGGTCCATCAACCTCGGGCGCCTCAACTATGGGATCATTTCGCTCATCCCCAAGGTGAAGGAAATATGCCCTAGAGGCAATAATAAAGTTATTATTTATTTCCTTATTTCATGATAAATATTTATTATTCATGCTAGAATTGTATTAACCGAAAACATAATACATGTGTGAATATATAGACAAACAGAGTGTCGCTAGTATGCCTCTACTAGACTATCTCGTTGATCAAAGATGGTTATGTTTCCTAGCCATAGACATGGGTTGTCATTTGATTAACGGGATCACATCATTAGGAGAATGATGTGATTGACATGACCCATTCCGTTAGCTTAGCACTTGATCGTTTAGTATGTTGCTATTGCTTTCTTCATGACTTATACATGTTCCTATGACTATAAGATTATGCAACTCCTGCCATCGGAGGAACACTTTGTGTGCTACCAAACGTCACAACGTAATCGGGTGATTATAAAGGAGCTCTACAGGTGTCTCCAAAGGTACATGTTGGGTTGGCGTATTTCGAGATTAGGATTTGTCACTCCGATTGTCGAAGAGGTATCTCTGGGCCCTCTCGGTAATGCACATCACTATAAGCCTTGCAAACAATGTGATTAATGAGTTAGTTGCGGAATGATGCATTACATAATGAGTAAAGAGACTTGCCGGTAACGAGATTGAACTAGGTATTGAGATACCGACGATCGAATCTCGGGCAAGTAACATACCGATGACAAAGGGAACAACGTATGTTGTTATGCGGTTTGATCGATAAAGATCTTCAGAGAATATGTAGGAGCCAATATGAGCATCCAGGTTCCGCTATTGGTTATTGACCGAGAATAGTTCTAGGTCATGTCTACATATTCTCGAACCCGTAGGGTCCGCACGCTTAACGTTACGATGACAATTTTATTATGAGTTTATAAGTTTTGATGTACCGAAGATTATTCGGAGTCCCAGATGTGATCACGGACATGACGGGGAGTCTCGAAATGGTCGAGACATAAAGATTGATATATTGGAAGCCTATATTTGGATATCGGAATGGTTCCGGGTGAAATCGGGATTTTACCGAACACCGGGGTTACCGGAACCCTCCCGGGGTTAATGGGCCTTAGTGGGCCATGAGGGAGAAGAGGAGGGCCGCCAGGCAGGTCGCGCGCCTCCCCTGGTCCGAATAGGACAAGGAAGGGGGGCGGCGCCCCATTCCTCTTTCCCTCCCCTTCCTTCTCCACCAAGGCAGAGGGGAGTCCTACTCCCGGTGGGAGTAGGACTCCTCCAGCGCACCCCTAGGGGCCGGCCGCACCTCCCCTCCCTCCTTTATATACAGGCGGGGGGCACCCTAGAACACACAAGTTGATCTTCGTGATCGTTCCTTAGCTGCAGCGGTGCCCCTCCACCATATTCCACCTCGGTCATATCGTCATGAGTTTAGGCGAAGCCTCGCGCCGTAGAACATCATCATCGTCACCACACCGTCGTCTTGACGGAACTCATCCCCGACACTTTGCTTTGGATCGGAGTCCGGGATCGCCATCGAGTGAACGTGTGCTGAACTCGGAGGTGTCGTGACGTTCGGTACTTGGATCGGTCGGATCGTGAAGACGACTACATCATCAACCGCGTTGTCATAACGCTTCCGCTTACGGTCTACGAGGGTACGTGGTCAATACTCTCCCCTCTCGTTGCTATGCATCACCATGATCTTGCGTGTGCGTAGGAAAATTTTTGAAATTACTACGTTCCCCAACAATGGTATCAGAGCCTGGTTTTATGCGTTGATGTTATTTGCACGAGTAGAACACAAGTGAGTTGTGGGCGATACAAGTCATACTGCTTACCAGCATGTCATACTTTGGCTCAGCGGTATTGTGAGATGAAGCGGCCCGGGCCGACATTACGCGTACGCTTACGCGAGACTGGTTTCACCGTTACGAGCACTCGTGCTTAAAGGTGACTGGCGGGTGTCTGTGTCTCTCACTTTAGCTGAATCGAGTATGGCTACGCCCGGTCCTTGCAAAGGTTAAAACAGCACCAACTTGACAAACTATCGTTGTGGTTTTGATGCGTAGGTAAGAACGGTTCTTGCTCAGCCCATAGCAGCCACGTAAAATTTGCAACAACAAAGTAGAGGACGTCTAACTTGTTTTTGCAGGCATGTTGTGATGTGATATGGTCAAGACGTGATGCTATATTTTATTGTATGAGATGATCATGTTTTGTAACCGGAAGTTATCGGGAACCTGGTAGGAGCCATATGGTTGTCGCTTTATTGTATGAAATGCAAACGCCTCGTAATTGCTTTACTTTATCACTAAGCGGTAGCGATAGTCGAGAAGCAATAGATGGCGAACGACAACGATGCTACGATGGAGATCAAGGTGTCGCTACCGGTGACGATGGTGATCACGACGGTGCTTCGGAGATGGAGATCACAAGCACAAGATGATGATGGCCAAATCATATCACTTATATTGATTGCATGTGATGTTTATCCTTTATGCATCTTATCTTGCTTTGATTGACGGTAGCATTTTAAGATGATCTCTCACTAAAATTATCAAGAAGTGGTCTCCCTGAGTATGCACCGCTATGCGAAAGCTCTTCATCTTTGAGACACCACGTGATGATCGGGTGTGATAGGCTCTACGTTCAAATACAACGGGTGCAAAACAGTTGCACACGCGTAATACTCAGGTTAAACTTGACGAGCCTAGCATATAACAGATATGGCCTCGGAACACGGAGACCGAAAGGTCGAGCGTGGATCATATAGTAGATATGATCAACATATTGATGTTCAGCGTTGAAACTACTCCATCTCACGTGACGATCGGACATGGTGTAGTTAATATGGATCACGTAAGTGGGAGTTCTTAAGTAATATGATTAATTGAACTTAAATTTATCATGAACTTAGTCCTGGTAGTATTTTGCAAATTAGGTTGTAGATCAATAGCTCGCGTTGTTGCTTTTATATGTTTATTTTGATATGTTCCTAAAGAAAACTGTGTTGAAAGATGTTAGTAGCAATGATGCGGATTGGATCCGTGATCCGAGGTTTATCCTCATTGCCGCACGTAAGAATTATGTCCTTGATGCACCGCTAGGTGACAGACCTATTGCAAGAGCAAGATGCATACGTTATGAACGTTTGGCTAGCTCAATATGATGACTACTTGGTAGTTTAGTGCATCATGCTTAACGGCTTAGAATCGGGACTTCAAAGACGTTTTGAACGTCATGGACCATATGAGATGTTCCAAGAGTTGAAGTTAATATTTCAGCAAATACCCGAGTTGAGAGATATGAAGTCTCCAACAAGTTCTATAGCTAAAAGATGGAGGAGAATCGCTCAACTAGTGAGCATGTGCTCGATTGTCCGGGTACTTCAATCGCTTGAATCAAGTGGGAGTTAATCTTCCAGATAAGATAGTGATTGACAGAATTCTCTAGTCACCATCACTAAGTTACTAGAACTTCGTGATGAACTATAATATGCAAGGGATGACGAAAACAATTCCCGAGCTCTTCGTGATGTTGAAATCGACGAAGGAAGAAATCAAGAAAGAACATCAAGTGTTGATAATTGACAAGACCACTAGTTTCAAGAAAATGGCAAAGGGAAAGAAAGGGAAACTTCAAATAGAATGACAAGCAAGTTGTCACTCCCGCGAAGAAGCCCAATGCAGGACCAAAGCCTGAAACTAAGTGCTTACACTACAAAGGAAATGGTCACTGGAAGCAGAAATACCCTGAATATTTGGTGGATAAGAAGGATGGCAAAGTGAACAAGGGTATATTTGATATACATGTTATTGATGTGTGCCTTACTAGTGTTTATAGTAGCCCCTGAGTATTTGATACTTGTTCGGTTGCTAAGATTAGTAACTCGAAACAGGAGTTACAGAATAAACAGAGACTAGTTGAAGGGGAAATGACGATGAGTGTTGGAAGTAGTTCCAAGATTGATATGATCATCACACACTCCCTATACCTTCGGGATTAGTGTTAAACCTAAGTAAATGTTATTTGGCGTTTGCGTTGAGCATGAATATGATTTGATCATGTTTATTGCAATACGGTTATTCATTTAAAGTCAGAGAATAATTGTTGTTCTGTTTACATGAATAAAACCTTCAATGGTCATACACCCAATGAAAATAGTTTATTGGATCTCGATCGTAGTGATACACATATTCATAATATTGATGCCAAAAGATGTAAAGTTAATAATGATAGTGCAACTTATTTGTGGCAATCGCCGTTTGGGTCATATCGGTGTAAAGCGCATGAAGAAACTCCATAAAGATGGATTTTCGGAATCACTTGATTATGAATCATTTGATGCTTGCGAACCGTGCCTTTTGGGCAAGATGATTAAAACTCCGTTCTTCGGAACAATGGAACGAGCAACAAACTTGTTGGAAATAATACATACTGATGTATGCAGACCAATGAGTGTTAAGGCTCGTGGCGGGTATCGTTATTTTCTGACCTTCACGGATGATTTGAGCAGATATGGGTATATCTAATTGATAAAACATAAGTCTGAAATAGTTGAAAGGTTCAAAGAATTCCAGAGTGAAGTGAAAATCATCGTAACAAGAAAATAAAGTTTCTGCGATCTGATCGTGGAGATGAATATTTCGATTCTGAGTTTGGTCTTCAATTAAAACAATGTGGAATAGTTTCACAGCTCACGCCACCTGGAACACCACAACGTTATGGTGTGTCCGAACATCGTAACCGCACTTTATTTGATATGGTGCGATCAATGATGTCTCTTACTGATTTACCAATATCATTTTGGGGTTATGCATTAGAGACAGCTGCATTCACGTTTAATAGGGCACCATCTAAATCCTGAGACGACATCGTATGAACTATGGTTTAGAAGTAAACCTAAGCTGTCGTTTCTTAAAGTTTGGGGCTGCGAAGCTTATGTGAAGAAACTTCAACCAGATAAGCTCGAACCCAAATCGGAGAAATGTGTCTTCATAGGATACCCAAAAGATACTATTGGGTACACCTTCTATCACAGATCTGAGGGCAAGATTTTTGTTGCTAAATTCGGATCCTTTCTAGAGAAGGAGTTTGTCTCGAAAGAAGTGAGTGGGAGGAAAGTAGAACTTGATGAGGTAATTGTACCTACTCCCTTATTGGAAAGTAGTTCATCACGTAACTGTTCCTGTGATTCCTACACCAATTAGTGAGGAAGCTAATGATGATGATCATGTAACTTCAAATCAAGTTACTACCGAACCTCGTAGTTCAACCAGAGTAAGATCCGCACCAGAGTTGTACGGTAATCCTATTCTGGAGGTCATGTTACTTGACCATGGCAAACCTACGAACTATGAGGAAGCGATGATGGGCCCAGATTCCGAGAAATGGCTTAAGGCCATGAAATCTGAGATGGGATCCATGTATGAGAACAAAGTGTGAACTTTGATTGACTTGCCCGATGATCGGCAAGCCATAGAAAATAAATGGATCTTCAAGAGGAAGACGGACGCTGATAGTAGTGTTACTATCTACAAAGCTAGACTTGTCGAAAAAGGTTTTTGACAAAGTTCAAAGTGTTGAATACAATGAGATTTTCTCACTCGTATTGATGCTTAAAAGTCTATCCGAATCACGTTAGCAATTGCCACATTTATGAAATTTGGCAAATGGATGTCAAAACTGCATTCCTTAATGGATTTATTAAAGAAGAGTTGTATATGATGCAACCATAAGGTTTTGTCAATCCTAAAGGTGCTAACAAAATGTGCAAGCTCCAGTGATCCATCTATGGACTGGTGCAAGCATCTCGGAGTTGGAATATATGCTTGATGAGTTGATCAAAGCATATGGTTTTATCTGCACTTTTGGAGAAGCCTCAGATTTACAAGAAAGTGAGTGGGAGCACTATAACATTTCGATAAGTATATGTGGATGACATATTGTTGATCGGAAATAATGTAGAATTATTCGCAAAGCATAAAGGAGTATTTGAAAGGAGTTTTTCAAAGAAGGACCTCGGTGAAGCTGCTTACATATTGAGCATCAAGATCTATAGAGATAGATCAAGACACTTGATAAGTTTTTCAATAAGCACATACCTTGACAAGATTTTGAAGTAGTTCAAAATGAAACAGTCAAAGAAAGAGTTTCTTGCCTGTGTTACAAGGTGTGAAATTGAGTAAGACTCAAAGCCCGACCACGGCAGAAAATAGAAAGAGAATGAAAAGTCATTCCCTATGCCTCGATCATAGGTTCTATAAAGTATGCTATCTTGTGAACTGCACCTATTGTATACCTTTGCTCGAAGTTTGGCAAAGGAATACAATTTTGATCTAATAGTAGATCATCGGACAATGTTCAAGAATATCCTTAATGAGGACTAAGGAAATATTTCTCGATTATGGAGGTGATAAAAGAGCCCGTCAGAAAGAGTTACAACAAGGTGCAAGCTTTTACACCAATCCAGATGACTATAAGTCTCAACTGGATACATATTGAAAGTGGGAGCAATTAGCTATATTAGCTCAAATGCGAGCATTGTAGACATAGAATATTTGCAAAATACATACGGTTACGAATATGACAGACTGTTGACTAAGCTTCTCTCACGAGCAAAACATGATCACACCTTAGTACTCTTTGGGTGTTAATCACATAGCGATGTGAACTAGATTATTGACTCTAGTAAACCCTTTGGGTGTTGGTCACATGAGATGTGAACTATGGGTGTTAATCATATCTGAGATATGAATATTGGTGTTAAATCACATGGCGATGTGAACTAGATTATTGACTCTAGTGCAAGTGGGAGATCAAGGAAATATGCCCTAGAGGCAATAATAAAGTTATTATTTATTTCCTTATTTCATGATAAATGTTTATTATTCATGCTAGAATTGTATTAACCGGAAACATAATACATGTGTGAATATATAGACAAACAGAGTGTCACTAGTATGCCTCTACTAGACTAGCTCGTTGATCAAAGATGGTTATGTTTCCTAGCCATAGACATGGGTTGTCATTTGATTAATGGGATCACATCATTAGGAGAATGATGTGATTGACATGACCCGTTCCGTTAGCTTAGCACTTGATCATTTAGTATGTTGCTATTGCTTTCTTCATGACTTATACATGTTCCTATGACTATGAGATTATGCAACTCCCGTTTACCGGAGGAACACTTTGTGTGCTACCAAACGTCACAACGAATCGGGTGATTATAAAGGAGCTCTACAGGTGTCTCCAAAGGTACATGTTGGGTTAGCGATTTCGAGATTAGGATTTGTCACTCCGATTGTCGGAGAGGTATCTCTGGGCCCTCTCGGTAATGCACATCACTATAAGCCTTGCAAGCAATGTGACTAATGAGTTAGTTGCGGGATGATGCATTACAGAACGAGTAAAGAGACTTGCCGGTAACGAGATTGAACCAGGTACTGAGATACCGACGATCGAATCTTCGGCAAGTAACATACCGATGACAAAGGGAACAACGTATGTTGTTATGCGGTTTGACTGATAAAGATCTTCGTAGAATATGTAGGAGCCAATATGAGCATCCAGGTTCCGCTATTGGTTATTGACCGAGAATAGTTCTAGGTCATGTCTACATAGTTCTCGAACCCGTAGGGTCCGCACGCTTAACGTTACGATGACAGTTTTATTATGAGTTTATAAGTTTTGATGTACCGAAGATTGTTCGGAGTCCTGGATGTGATCACGGACATGACGAGGAGTCTCGAAATGGTCGAGATATAAAGATTGATATATTGGAAGCCTATATTTGGATATCAGAATGGTTCCGGTGAAATCAGGATTTTACCTAACACCGGGGTTACTGAACGCGCTCCGGGGTTAATGGGCCTTAGTGGGCCATGAGGGAGAAGAGGAGGGCGGCAGGGCAGGCCACACGCCTCCCCTAGTCCGAATAGGACAAGGAAGGGCGGCGCCTTTCCTCTTCCCCCCCCTTTCCTTCTCCACCAAGGCAAGAGGGGGGAGTCCTACTCCCGGTAGGAGTAGGACTCCTCCAGGCGCACCCCTAGGGGGCCGGCGGCACCTCCCCCCTCCCTCCTTTATGTACGGGGGCAGGGGGGCACCCTAGAACACACAAGTTTATCTTCATGATCGTTCCTTAGCCGTGTGCGGTGCCCCCCTCCACCATATTCCACCTCGGTCATATCATCGCGGAGTTTAGGCGAAGCCCTGCGCCGGTAGAACATCATCATCGTCACCACGCCGTCGTGCTGACGGAACTCATCCCCGACACTTTGCTGGATCGGAGTCCGGGGATCGTCATCGAGCTGAACGTGTGCTGAACTCGGAGGTGCCATACGTTCGGTACTTGGATCGGTCGGATCGTGAAGACGTACGACTACATCAACCGCGTTATCATAACGCTTCCGCTTACGGTCTACGAGGGTACGTGGACAATACTCTCCCCTCTTGTTGCTATGCATCACCATGATCTTGCGTGTGCGTAGGAAATTTTTTGAAATTACTACGTTCCCCAACACAAGGTGCCTGGGGCTTCCGACATCTGCCAGTTTCGACCGATCACAGTCATCAATGTGCTTTTCCGGATTCTGGCGAAAGGGTACGCCAATAGGGTGACCCTGCTTGCTGATCACATTACCCACCCCAACCAATCCGCCTTCATTCAAGGGCGGTATATCCTAGATGGGGTGCTAGTTCTTCATGAAGTCCTCCATGAGGTCCGGTCTAAACACCTCAGGGCGGTTTTTCTGAAGATCGATTTCCATAAGGCGTACGACACTGTTAATTGGTCCTTCCTTCGGGAAGTTCTGCTCCGGAAGGGCTTTGACGACCGGTGGATCACCAGAGTGATGCAGATGGTTTCCTGCGGTCGCACTGCTGTGAACATCAATGGGGAGATCGACCCTTACTTCCCCACCCTTTGTGGGGTTAGACAAGGCGACCCCTTCTCCCCCTTCATGTTCAATATGGTGGTGGACGTGCTTGCTACCATCTTGGATAAGGCTAAGGCTGTTGGCCATATTCGTGGGATCACCCCCCACCTGGCCGACGGCTCCGGGTTCTCCCTTCTCTAGTACGCCGACGACACCATCATCATGGTCGAAGGCTCGGAGGCAGACATCTCTAATCTTAAGTTCCTTCTCCTCTGCTTCCAACAAATGGCTGGCCTTAAGATCAACTTCGACAAGAGTGATGTGGTGGTGATGGGCTACTCTCTGGCTGAGTGCCTGAACATTGCCAACCGGCTCAAATGCCGCCTGGGCTCCTTCCCCACGACTTACTTGGGAACGCCCATTAGCGACTCCCGGCTTACCGTCGCGGACTTGCGTCCAACCGTGGCCAAGCTGCAAACGCACGTAGAGCCATGGCAGGGTAGGTGGTTGTCAAAGACGGCTTGGACGATTCTCGTCAACTCCTCCCTCTCCAGCCTCCTCTTGTTCCTCATGAGCTTCTACAGCCTTCACGAGACTCTGCACCATGAGATCGCCAAAGTCCAATCTCGTTTCTATTGGGCAGGTGACAACAATAAGCAGAAATACCATATGGTCAGCTGGCCTGACATTTGCAAGCCTCAGGAACAAGGAGGCCTCAGTATCATGTGCTCTAAGTGTAACATCCCAAATTTTCAATTTGGAATGTTATACATAGGTCATTCATGCATATCATGTTTTACTGCATTTTTGCTTTGCGATCCTCGAAATTCTAAGCAACTCAAGGACCCACGGAGAGAGTTGGGGATTTCACGTTTTTCATATTTGAACTTTATCAAATATCAAAACAAGGATCACTTTGGTTTTAATTATTTTTCTCTCCGAAAATATTTCATACTAAAATATATGAGAGGAGATAATATGACTTCTCCAAAATAAAGGGAATATTGCAGGAAAAATATTAAAATCAAATAAATAATTCTTTTGGACTTTTATTGCTATTTTATTTGAATTAGGAAAAATACGCATTTTTCAAAATTGCATTGGAGGCCCAAATAAATGTTCACTTTGTCTGCAATATTATTAGAGGACCGTGAGAATTTATTTCAGGATTTTTGGACACCGTTTAGTATTTCTTTTATTTGTTTTTCCGCGTCAGGACTATTTTAAAAAGATGCACCGACCTAATCGGGTTGTGCCCGGTCCGGACACTGCCCGGCCAGGCTTTATAAGCCGCGGCCTGACCTCGCCGCCAGCCCAGCCGCCCCAAACCCTAGCCGTCGCCTCGATCCACGCGCCGCCATCGCCGTCGCCTCATTGCCGCCACCTCGCCCGCCGCCGCCCGATCCGCTGCCGAGCCGCCAGTCACGAGGTAGCCGCTGCCGTCCGGTTTTTCTCGAGAAAAACTGATCGTTTTTTTAGTAAACCCTAGATTCGTTTTTTAAAGATTTCGGTTCGGTTCGGTTTTTCGTCGGTTTATTATTTAGCGGACGTTCATCCGTATGTTTGTTTTAACGAACGATGTTCGTCAGTTAGCCGCAGACAGCAAACGTTTGTTCGTTAGCCTGTTCGTCTCGTTTTATTTTCCAGGGTTTTTTCGCGATTATTTTCGATTGCGATTTCTGCCCTAATCTTCGTTTTAGTTTATCTTTTCGCTCGTTTATCCAAATCAGGTGAAACAAGCGCCTAGATCTTCGTCTTGAAGCCCTCTTTCTGTTTAACCAACTTGAATAAGATTTTGGTACTATAAAATTTGACTTTAGTCCAGATTAGTAAACGGATCTTATTTCTTTCGTAGTTTGAGTTTTGTTGCTCCGTTTGATTTGATTCTTTTTGCAAATCGAATCTCTTCTGTTGAGTTTTCAGATTTGATCTTCTTATTTGAGTTTTACCCGTGCATCTTTGCTTGATTGCTTATGTATGCTATTGTTTGTTTGCGATAGAATTCCCAGAGTGCGAAGCGTGCTACTACGAGTCTTTAGGATTTGCAGATCGTCAGCAAGGCAAGTAACACATTGATCATACTCTTTTCATACCCAATTTTTATGCATTAGTTACAATCCTCAAACACTGCATGATTAGGATGTGATTAACTTGTGGGTTTTGGGAAGTAGTTGATGAGGTAGAACCTATTGCCCTGTTTATTATCAAACCCTGGGAGTTACTTCTACGTTATGCTTATATTGACATGCTATGCTCGTAGACGTGGATTGGGTTTGAGTGTATCCATGAAAGATGTGAGTTTGTTAAATTAATGGTTCAACTTAAGGTGGCAACTTTAATACACTTCTGAGTGGATTGCTTGTGGGCACCTGGAGAATCCAGTGTTGTCCTAGGATATCCCGGAGTACCCATGTGATCATCCTACGGTCCGCCACCCAGGCTCAAAGGCATCATAAGATTATTCATGCTAGAAACTTCCGTGTGCGGCCACATGCCATTATGGGCTCTGGCATAGTTGAGTATGTTGCGTGACCTTTTTTAGTGGTAGGCTAGCAGATGTAGGGGAAAGTAGGTGTAACTGTCTACCCAGAGTAAAGATTTAATGCTTCTGAAAGACTGTGTCTCGGTCATCCGTTTCTCAAACACCTTGTAGTGCGAGAAATCCAACGGAGGAGATCGAGTCTTCTAAGGAAAAGTGTGCAAACCTTTGCAGAGTGTACAAACTAATCATGGTTAGCCGTGTCCCCGGTTATGGACATCTTGAGTATCTGGTACTTGAATTATTGATTTGATCTCATCACTCTAAATTAATTTGTCGGGTTGTAAATGATTACCTTATTTGTGGATTGAGTTGGAGGAACCTTCTGAATGATGTTTCAACCACCATAATAGTTAAATAAAAAATTCCTTTGTTGTAGGGAAAAATTGGCTTTTTGCAAAAACATTATAACCATAGAGCCTCCTCCAGCCATATATGCATGTAGTGATAGCATTTATTTGTTCATTGCTCTACTGTGTTATTTTGCGAGCATATTCCATGTGCTGACCCGTTTCGGGCTGCAACATATCATGTTGCAGACTTTTCAGACGAAGAGTAAGGTGCGTTAGGCCATTGTCATGCACTCAGCTATGCTGTTGGAGTTGATGGACTCACTTTATCTTCCAAGCCTTCCGATGTTATCTTATTTAGATGGCCTTAAGCCATATTTATTGTAATAAGCTCTCTTTTGAGACATTCTATGTAATAAGTGTGTGGTTGCTACTCTGTTATAAATCCATTCAATTATTGTGTGTGTGTCAGCATTACCGATCCAGGGATGACACTGAACACAGAGATTTGACCGTCTGAGGTCGGATCGCTACAAGATGGTATCAAAGCACACGCTGAATGTAGGACACAACCACTAAGATGAGCCATAGGTCACTCTTCTCTACTCATTTCTGACTCCTCTCCATTTTCTACTCTATAGGATGGCGGACTCAAGGAACAACTTTGCACAACCGGATGAAGACACACCTTTTTGACGACACTTGAAGGAAGTCACTAGGTACCTGAACATCGGAATACCAAGCTTCACCGGGACCTACACCGCCACTTTACCAGAAGAGGAGCGTTGGATGATTCGAGTTCAAGTTCCAGGAAGGACATTCACGCCAGTTACTGAGCCCATAGAGTTTTCCTTTGATGCACCAACCTGGAGTCTAGGAAAGAGCATGGCAGCCCACATCGCCATGGGACGCATTGGCGAAGTTTATCACAAGGAGCTTAAGGACATCATCTATCAGATATGTGGGCGCCGAGATGAGCAATGGGAGATAGTCAGCACCAGGAGGGACAGGTCCATTGCAGCTTTCATCCAGGAGCTAAACCAGCACATTCGTCGATAGGAGAATCAGATGTGCGCAAGCATGATAGATTTGAAGAAGGCATTAACCAGGAACATGGAGCTAGAAGAGGAACTCAAGTCTACACGCGACGGATACGAGGAGGAAATCACAATACTAGTGGAGAAGAATGACGACCTGACAAGGAAGCTATGAGTATTCATGGGAGACCCCGCGCCAGGAGGAGAAGACGACGAACCCAAGGAGATTCGTTCCAAAGACTACATCATCATCGACGACACCGACTCCGACCCCGACGATAGTGATGATGATTACGAAGACGAAGCTGGAGCGGATATCATGGAGTCTTCCACCGATCAAAATTTCTAGTAGACCACCATATGATCAGTAGTATTTCCCCCACGTATATATTAGTAGTCTGAGCACTGTAACGATAGTTAGATCGATTGTATGCCCTTGTTTGAATTGATTTGGTGTGATATGATTGTGTTTGTCTCATGTGCATATGGGTAGTGATTTTCCCCTTAGACCTCATTCTATTCTAATCTCTCCCCTCTAAACCCATCAGATGCCTCCGAGACGTGATACCGGATTTGTCTTCCCACCGGAGATCACCCAGTTGATCCAGCAGTAGAATGCCTTGATGCAGATATTAGCCCAGAACCAAGGCAGCAACAACAACAACAACAACCCGCCACCACCACCGCCAGTTGACAACTTAGCCAGTTTTCTGAGGTTGCAGCCGCCGGTGTTTTCCAGTAGCACCGAGCCAATAGTTGCTGATGCCTGGCTACGTAGGATTGGAAGGGAGTTGACCACCGCAGGTTGCACCGATGTTGAGAAGGTGCGTTTCGCCGCACATCAATTGGATGGACCAGCAGCTTCATGGTGGGAGAATTACACGACCACTTTCCCTATAGCCAATATCACTTGGGATCAGTTTCAGCAAGCATTCCGCACAGCCATGTCTCAACCTATGAGCATGAAGAAGCGCGAGTTTCGCAACTTGCGCCAGGGAAATCGTACTGTGGCTCAGTACGTAGATGAATTTAGTAAGCTATCTCGTTATGCCCCTGATGATGTGGCCACAGATGCCGCGAAGCAGGAGAAGTTTATGGAAGGGCTGAATGATGAGATGAGCATGCAGTTGATGGTGGCAACGTTTAACAACTACCAAGAGCTGGTAGACAAGGCTCTTATGATTGAAGGGAATCAGCAGTAGATTGAGAGTCGCAAGAGGAAGTATGGGCAAGGAAAGTACAATTCAGGAGCACAGCAGAAGCCTCGTTTTACCCTAAACTCGGGAGGATATACCCATAACCATGGAGGCCACACTCACAATGGAGGAAGTTCCCATAACCACAATGGCCCCAAGAATGGGAATGGGAATGGAGCAAACAGTAATCAGAACCGCTCCAATCCAGCCACACCCGCCAAGAAGGACCTAAGTCACATTACTTGTTTCAAGTGCGGGAAGACTGGGCACTATGCCATTGAGTGCCCTGAAGCGAAGAATGGAAATGGCAATGGAAGCTCTGGGAAGAAGCCCAACCCTTTCAACAGGGGACAAGTGAACCACGTGAACGTGGAGGAGGTTGAAGAGCAGCCTGATGTAGTTGTCGGTAAGTTTTTGGTTAAGTCATTTACTGCAATTGTTCTTTTTGATACTGGTGCATTGCATTCATACATTTCAAGGGGATTTGTGGATAAACATAAGTTGCCCACTAAAATATTTAGGACACCTATGTTAGTAAGCTCACCAGGAGCGGAGTATATGGCAAGTCAAGGATGTTTTCAGATGCCATTGACCATTGGAAGCCATGTTTTCCCCTCAGACCTGATAATTTTTGAGTCACAAGGATTGGATGTGATACTAGGCATGGATTGGCTATCGATGTATGGGGGAAACATCGATTGCGCGAGTAAGTCGATTTTACTCACCACCCCAGAGGGAAAAAGGATCGAGTATGTACCTAGGCATGCGCCTAGGAGGACTCAAGTAAATTCTCTCTCGGGAGTTGTTCAGGAGGAAGTGCCTGTAGTGAAGGATTACCCAGATGTATTTCCAGAGGAGCTACCAGGCATGCCGCCAGATCGAGACATCGAGTTTTTGATAGAACTATTGCCAGGCACCGGACCGATATCAAAGAGACCATACCGGATGCCCGCAAATGATCTGGAAGAGATCAAGAAGCAGATTAAGGAGTTAGTGGAGAAAGGTTACATTCGACGAAGTTCATCACCATGGGGAGCCCCAGTGCTCTTGGTTGAGAAGAAGGATGGATCGTTAAGAATGGTAGTTGATTATTGTGCGTTGAATGAAGTGACGATCAAGAACAAGTACCCGCTGCCGATGATCAATGATTTGTTTGACCAGTTGCAACGAGCTAAAGTGTTTTCAAAGATCGATCTGCGATCGGGATATCACCGGCTGAAGATACGAGAAAAGGATATACCAAAAACAGCTTTCACCACAAGGTACGGGTTATATGAGTATACGTTTATGTCTTTTGGACTGACTAACGCCCCTGCCTATTTCATGAGTATGATGAACAAGGTGTTTATGGAGTTCCTGGATAAGTTTGTCGTGGTGTTCATTGATGATATCTTGGTATACTCGAAGAATGAGGAGGAACACAAGGAGCATTTGCGTTTGGTTCTTGAGAAGCTCAGGGAACATCAGTTATATGCCAAGTTTAGCAAATGTGAGTTTTGGTTGAAGGAAGTTGGATTTCTTGGACATGTTATATCAGGAGATGGTATAGCAGTGGATCCTACCAAGGTTCAGTCAGTCACTGAGTGGTTGGCACCCACCTCAGTTGGAGAGATCCGTAGTTTTCTTGGACTCACGGGATATTACCGGAGATTCGTTGAGAATTTTTCTAAGATTGCGAAGCCCATGACGGCGTTGTTGAAGAAGAACACCAAGTTCCATTGGACTGAAGAATGTGAAGCAAGTTTCCAGGAGTTGAAGAAACGTCTGACTACAGCCCCAGTGCTGATTCTGCCGGATATACGCAAGGAGTTCCAAGTGTATTGTGACGCCTCTCGCTTAGGAATTGGAGGAGTACTTATGCAAGACGGAAGAGTTGTTTCGTATGCCTCACGTCAACTTCGACCGCATGAGTTGAATTATGCCACCCATGATTTGGAGTTAGCAGCTGTAGTGCATGCGCTCAAGACCTGGAGACATTTTCTTATTGGAAACCGTTGTGATGTGTACACGGATCACAAGAGTTTGAAGTGCATTTTTACTCAGAAGGAGCTGAACCTCGGGCAGAGGAGATGGTTGGAGCTCATAAAGGATTACGATATGAAGTTGCACTATCATCCAGGCAAGGCCAATGTCGTAGCAGACGCTTTGAGCCGGAAGAGTTATCTCAATACCCTCGTAAGCAAAGGATTGTCAAAGGAGTTAGCAGAAGACCTCAGGGAGCTCCGTTTGGAGATAGTTCCTAGAGGTTTTGTTGAAGCACTGGATGTTCAGTCAACATTATTGGAAAAGATTCGAGAGGCGCAGAAGGATGACAAAGAAATTGCCGAGATAAAGGAGAAGATGAGTGAAGGAAAAGCCAAAGGTTTTTGTGAGGATGAGCACGACACCTTGTGGTTTGAGGACGTGTATATGTGCCCAGTAATGTCGAGATCAGGAAGTTGATACTACAGGAAGCACATGACTCGCCATACTCGATACACCCCGGAAACACCAAGATGTATTTGGATTTGAAGGAGCATTTCTGGTGGACTGGAATAAAGAAGGACATTGCCGAGTATGTAGCCATATGTGATGTATGTCAGAGAGTGAAGGCAGAACATCAGAAGCCAGCAAGATTACTGCAGCCTATGCCGATACCCGAATGGAAGTGGGACAAGCTTGGCATGGATTTTATCCCGGATTACCCAGGACCTGATCGGGATATGATTCTATCTGGGTAGTAGTGGATCGCTTGACCAAAGTAACTCACTTTATCCCAGTGAAAACCACCTATACCAGTGCAAAGTTGGCCAAGATATATATGACCAGGATCGTATGTCTGCATGGAGTTCCGAGGACCATCGTATCAGATAGAGGAACACGGTTTACTTCAAAGTTTTGGCACCAAATGCACTGCACTTTGGGAACCGGGCTAGAGTTCAAGATCTGACCTTTCATCCGTAGACAGATGGACAGGCCGAGAGAGTCAATCAAATTCTGGAAGACATGCTGAGAGCTTGTGCGCTAGATTATGGATCTAGTTGGGATGACAACTTGCCCTACGCGGAGTTCTCATACAACAACAGCTACCAGGCCAGTTTGAAGATGGCACCGTCCGAAGCCCTGTATGGAAGAAGATGCAGAACACCGTTGATGTGGGATGAAGTTGGAGACCGCCAGTTGTTTGGACCGGATTTGATTAAGGAGTCCGAAGAGAAGGTTAAGCTGATTCGAGATAGACTGAAGGTAGCTCAGTCCCGAAGAGCTATGCAGACTCAAAACGCAAGGAGGTAGTCTATGAAATCGGAGACAGAGCATATCTGTTGAGGATATAGCTACTAAGTATAAACCGGCCAGGAGGGCCCGGTTCACCTTAGACTGTGCTGAAGCCCATGAAGGTCTTGAAGATGGCGTTCAACTAGTGAAGCTTGGAAGCCCACGGCCCAAAGGCGGATTAGGGCCCGTAGTGGTAAACCGCCATGATTATGTAAACTTGTAATATAAGTTAGAAAGGAGAGGAGACCGAGCCGGACACTTTGTATAGGTCGGCTCGGGACTCTGTAGACCAGCCAAGGCCAACCTATGTATATAAAGGGACGACCCGGCGGTGGTTCAAGACAGACAACAACAACTCGAGGCCTAGGCGAAGCTTATTCGCTCCCTAGTCATCGAAACCACATCAATCCCATCACAACTAGACGTAGGCTTTTACCTTCATCGAAGGGGCCGAACTAGTATAAACTCTTGTGTCTTTGCGTCCCTTTAACCCCTTCAAGTTAACCCGCAGCGATGGTTCCACGACTAAGTCCTTTTCACGAGGACATCTGCCGTGACAAAACCACGCTTAGGCGCCCACCGTGGGGCTATCGCACGATGGTTTGATGATCTTGGAGGGCAAGTTCAAGGACTCGAAGGCTATGTTGTGGGCGGATGACCAAGAGTCGTTCGGCAAGCTCTACATCGACGATGTAATTTGGGGCCCGAGGCCGGCTCGATTGAGTCTGGTACCGGGTCCCCTTTGGTGGCATACATGTCTTCATTGGCAAGATCGGTGAACCGGGCCTCGAGTTGGACACCGCACCGACCTCGCCGAGACATTTCGGCGGCGTGATCTGCCCAGGTCAAACCGCCGTGAAGCGTGCCTTTGTGGGAGTCATCCACGGAGGAAGTTATGAGGACGGATCAGAATCTGGTAGCGAGACCGTCGTCTACTCGGCGATTTAGTCGTCAACCGGAGAAACGAATCTATGTCGATTCTGAGGATGGACGGATTGGGGGCTGTTACGATGGTGACAATATTCGGACCCTCCGATCTTCCCAACGGGTTGGAATATTCATGGCGGTACACAAGCAGCGCTTTTACTCTTCGACCGCCGCGGCAATGATCTCCGGTTCAACGGCGACGGCCAGGCCGGGCAGAGGCCTTGCGCCTACCGCTCAAGTTTTATCAGATCTGTTCGATGCGTTGGCTGCGCTCATGGCAGAGGCTAACCCGGCGGATCAGGACGCTCATAACGCAAAGATTGCGAATGTGAAGGAACAAATCACTCAGGCTAAAGTGGATCTAGCAGCTGCAGACGCCAGGATGACGGCAGAGCGGGCCGCTTTAGATGCGCAGGCTTATAGGCTCATGTTGGATCAGAACGCGTCACATGAAGTCATGAAGAGGAAATACAGATCCCGTTTGCCTTGATTTTGAAGCGAGACCTCTTCAACACCCCCGAGCGGGAACCAGTAATCCGCCGGTGGTAAACCGGGCGGAAGCACCTGGGACGGGCGCGCCGGTCCAGCCCCACTTAATAGATCTACCTCGCCATAACGCCAGTGTGCCTCAGGCCGCGCAAACACCCCCGGGTCACTACTCCAACCCGATGGATAACCTTGTTGCAGCTGCGGCACGGCTGGAGGCTATTCCAATTGAAGGTGACTCACCACAGGCGATAGAGACGCGCCGGATTAAGGAGCTCCTTAGGACAGCTTTGGTCCAATAGGAAGCGTATTCAGACAACATGATCGGATCCACTCTACCCCCGCCCAAGCCGGAGCTATAGCAGAGCACATGGATGAACCGCCGTATCAAGTAATGCACGGCGTGGTGCGCCTGTGGCAACAACCCGGCAGGTGGTGTCGATAACGCCAGGAGGTGGTGGACCGGCCCGAGCGCCAGGGAGGCCGAGTTAGCAACACAAAGACGAGGCGTCGACTGCGCGATTCGCCCCACCACCTCGGTCGAGCCAGGGTCGCTTCTAGCTTGGGGTGCCTGTTTGATCCCCGCTTTACGCATAGCGTGCGCTTGCCCAAAGACTTCAAGGGTCCGCACAAGGTGCCAAGTTACACTGCTGATTTACCTCCAGAAGCATGGGTAGAGAGCTATGAGATGGCCATGGAGATGCTAGATGTGGATGAGGCCGTGTGTCCAAAGTATTTTACCATGATGCTTGAAGGACGGCCCGCATTTGGTTAAAGAGCTTGCCGCCCAATTCTATCAGTTCATGGGCCCGATTCATAACCCGGGTTATCCAGAATTTCAAAGATACCTGTAAGCAGCCCATGTCCGTAGTGGACTTGGCGGCTTGTGTCCAGGGGGAAGGGGAGTCAACAACCCATTGGGTACGCCGCGTCTCGGAAATCTTACACTCGTCAGACCGGATCAACGCTGACTCTGCGATCTTAACCCTGGAGGGCAACTGCCGGTTTAAGCCTTTAAAGTTGAAGTTGGTGTGTATGAAGCGATTTTGTAACGACATGGGAACTCTCATGGGTGCTTTAGTGAAGTATGCTGATTCTGATAGTACCAAGGACCCCGAATCTGAGGATGACGAAGCAGGGAAGGGAAAGAAGAACAGCAACTCCAGGGGGCATCAACACAAACCGGCAGGCCATGGGAACGGAGGCAAACGTAAAGCGGATGGAAGCATGGACTCTGTGGCTAATACTAATGCGCAGGACAAGGGTCAGCGACGCAGAGGTAAAGCGGCGAATCGTGGTGGGGCTCCGAATCCTAACCCGGATTGCTTAAATTATTTATTGAATCAGCCCTGTCCAAAGCACGGGACGAAGGAGATGCCGGCCAACCACCTTTGGAAGGACTGTTACATTATGCAGGAGTTCAAAAACTCTAATGCTTTCCGTTATGATCATGGGTCCGGTGGTGGCTCAGGATCCGGTTTCCATGGGCCGGGTCACGATGGAGGAGCTTCCGGTTCAGGCTTCAGTGGAAATCAGGGCGGACATAACAATCAGAATAGTCAGAATAACCAAGGTGGTTACAACCAGCAGCAGCAGCAGTCGGGTTATCAGAGCCATCCGAAACAGTTGAACAGTGGGCAGTATCACGTTTTCACAACTAGCTTGGATAAGCGGGACCGGAAACTTCACAAGCGAGCGGTGAATTCTGTTGAACCGGTCGTACCACGTTATTTACGCTGGTCGGAACAGCCAATCGTGTGGAGCAGGGAGGATCACCCTCTTCGGGTTGACAATCCGGGCCGGTGGCATTGGTGGTAGCCCTCGGTGGGAGGTTATAAGTTCACCAAAGTGCTCATGGACAGAGGGAGCGATATTAACATCCTGTACTATGAGACATTCCGCCGCATGGGGTTAACAGATAAAAATCTCAAACCGTCTAATACGGTGTTCCATGGTGTGGTGCCTGCAAGTCAAAGATACCACGCCGGCAAGATAGCTCGAAGTGGCTTTTGGGGACGATCACGATTCCCGATCAGAGACACTAACATTTGAGGTGGTGAAAATCCGGAGCCCATATCACGCCCTATTTGGGTGGCCGGCTTATGCCAAGTTCATGGCATGGCCTTGTTATATCTATTTGCAGCTCAAGATGCCGGGTCACAAGGGGACAATAACGGTTCATGGGAGTCGCAAGATCACTTTGGAATGTGAGGAAGGTGATGCGGCCTATGCAGAGTCGGTTTGCGCTACGGAGGAGTTGAAATATTACAAGGACAACGTTGATCCGTGGACATGACCCTTTGAAGAAGCCGACTACGTAACATGATCCGGACCTGAAATTCAAATCGGCGGTGAGACTAAGCTTGTTGACTTCGTGCTGGCGATTCGTCCAAGCGATTCAAAGCATCGTACCAACTTGGATCCGAAATAGGAAAGCGCGCCATCGAGTTCATCCGTGAGAATCGGGACATTTTGCATGGAAGCCTTCGACATGGCGGGTGTACCGAGCCAACTCGAAAGCACACTCTTAATGTTGATCCCAAGTACAAACCGGTGAAGCAGTTTCTCGCCGGTTTAACGAAGAAAGGTGCAAGGCCATTGGAGAGGAGGTGGCTGTGCTCTTAGCAGCTGGTTTTATTGTTGAAGTCTTCCATCCAGAGTGGCTTGCTAATCCGGTCTGGTTCTTAAGAAAAACGGCACTTGGCGCATGTGTGTGGATTACACAGATCTTAACAAGGCTTGTCCAGCAGATCCTTTTGCCCTCCCCCGCATTGACCAGATTATTGATGCTACGGGGGTTGTGAGCGTTTGAGATTTTTGGGTGCATATTCTGGGTATCATCAGATCAAGATGGCAGTTAAGGACCAGGAGAAAACAGCGTTTATCACTCCCTTTGGAGCCTTCTGCTATGTATCTATGCCTTTTGGGCTCAAGAGCGCCCAAGCAACTTATCAATGCTGTGTACATAATTGCCTGCATAAACAGATCGGCCGTAATGTGCATGCCTATGTTGATGATATTGTGGTCAAGTCAAGGGAGAAGGAGACACTGATTGACGATTTGAAGGAAACCTTTGACAACCTCAAGGGTTTACAAGATGATGCTCAACCCGCCAAATGTGTCTTTGGTGTTCCGGCAGCAAGTTATTGGGTTTTCGTGTCCAACAGGGAATTGAAGCTAATCCGGAGAAGATTACGGCTATTACCTCCTGGCTAAAAGGAAGTGTATTAACGATGTCCAGCGTTTGGCGGGCGGATTGTCACAATGAGCCGGTTTATCGGCCGCCTCGGAGAGAAGGCCATCCTTTGTACCGAATCTTTGAAAAAAGATAGATCAGTTTATGCGAGTCCAGCCGATGAAGCGTTGGATGACTTAAAGCGGCGATTAGCCAATCCACCCGTTCTTGCAGCTCCAATCGACAAAGAACCGTTATTACTATACGTAGCGGCTAATGCTCGCGCGATCGGTATTGGCTATTGTGGTAGAGCGCAAAGAGGCAGGCAAGGAATATCCGGTTCAACGGCCGGTTTACTATATTAGCGAGGTGCTTATTGAATCCAAGCAACGGTACCCGCATTGGCAAAAGCTAGTCTATGGAGTTTTTATGGCGAGCCAGAAGCTTAAGCAATACTTCCAGGGCCATCCGATCACAGTGGTCAGCTCGGCTCCTTTGGGCGATATAATTCAGAACAGGAAGCGGCGGCGGATTGCTAAGTGGGCTATAGAGCTTGGGCCGCACGGGTTAGAGTATGTGCCTCGAACGGCGATCAAATCTCA
The DNA here is from genome assembly GCA_021605145.1 of Aegilops bicornis. NCBI lineage: Eukaryota > Viridiplantae > Streptophyta > Magnoliopsida > Poales > Poaceae > Aegilops > Aegilops bicornis. The sequence continues at coordinate 375,837,105 of CM038675.1, read as the reverse complement.
AGCGCTTGTGGATTTCATCAATGATTGGACGGAGTTGCTGAGCACTGAAGAGAAGCCGGATCACACCTATTGGACGATTCATTTTGATGGGTCCAGTAATTGGAGGGCTCGGGGGCTGGAGTCGTATTAACTTCCCCACGAGGTGACAAATTCCGTTACGTTCTCCGCTTGATGTTCCCTTGTACTAACAATGCAGCTGTGTATGAAGCTTTACTCCATGGTCTTCGGATGGCGAAAGAGATGAATCTCAGCCGGGTTAAGTGCTTCAGTGACTCGGACCTGGTGGCTCAACAGGTGTCTGGCACTTGGGATTCCAAGGATCCCCTCATGGCAGCCTATCGACGTGAGGTGGACATTGTTGCAGGTCACTTTAAGGGTTATCAGGTGGATCATGTGGACAGACGGAAGAATGAAGCGTCGGACGCTTTAAGCCGGCTGGGCTCTCAGCGTAAACCGGTCCCGCCTAATGTCTTTTAGATGTTTTGCATAACCCGTCCGTCAAGCTCCCTGGTGAAGCGGATTTGACTATTCCTGATCCGGAGGCGCAGTTGGTGGCAGCCCTGCATGTTATACCGGATTGGATAGTTCCTTATCTTGCGTACATGAACCGGGGCGAGTTGCCAGAGGATGAGACTCTGGCCAGGCAGATAGTCCGGCGATCCAAGTCCATGACCATTGTCAATGGCGAATTGCATCATTGCAGTGTGTCAGGCACGTTCCAACGCTGTGTGTCCCCTGAGGAAGGTTGTGAAATTTTACGCGAAATCCACAAAGGGGATTGTGGTCACCATGCCGGTTCAAAGTCTCTGGTGGCTAAGGCGTTTCGTCACGGGTTCTACTGGTTGACAGCTCATCGCGTCACGGAGAACCTAGTTAGGCGATGTGATGGCTGTCGAAATTTTCACGGCGTGCTCATGTGTCGGCTCAAGAATTGAGGATGATTCCAATTACTTGGCCGCTTATGCGACTTGGGGGCTGGATATGGTCGGACCTTTTAAAAGGTCCAAGGACAAAAAGACCCACCTCTTGGTGGCGGTTGACAAGTTTACCAAGTGGGTTGAAGCGGAGCCCGTTAGCAAGTGTGATGCAGCTACAGCGGTTAAGTTCATTAAAAAGGTGATTTTCCGGTTTGGCTTTCCACGGTATCATTATCGACAATGGTACCAACTTGTCCAAGGGCGCTTATGAAGGAGTTACGTGAGCGTGAGCACATCCGCTTGACGATCGTCGATAGCTCACCCCAGTCCAATGGGCAAGCGTAACGGGCTAATCAAGAGATCTTGCGAGGCATCAAACCCCGGCTTATGGTTCCTTTGCAGAGAACACCGGGTTGTTGGATAGAAGAGCTACCATCTGTGTTATGGAGTATCAACACTACGCCCAACAGATCCACAGGATACACACCGTTCTTTATGGTCTATGGAGCGGAGGCGGTTCTCCCCAGTGACATCCGTCATGACTCACCTCGTGTGGCAGCTTATGTTGAAGCGGACAACAGACGGCACGGCAAGACGCTTTGGACCTGTTGGATGAGGAGCGTGACATAGCGGCTGCCCGCTCGGCGATTTACCAACAGGATCTTCGTCGTTACCATAGTCGTCGGGCAGAACCAGAACTTTTCAAGAAGGAGATTTGGTGCTTCGGCTCATCCAAGACCAGACTGATATGCACAAGTTATCCCCGCCTTGGGAGGGACCTTTCGTGGTCAGCAGGAATCTGCACAATGGGTCATACTATCTGATCGATATTCGAGAGCATAAAGACTCACGCATACGTCGGAGGAGGAGACCAACAGCCGTGGAACATAGCTCATCTTCGGCCTTATTATACCGAGCCATCGGCTCTACTCATGTACATATTATGACAGTGTATATATTATGAATAAAGTAATAAACCGAGCCTCGGCTAAAAGCGGGGTATCTGTTACATTACATCATGCGTGGTTACAAGGAGTTGTTACATTTTAAAGCGGCCTCCGGTTTACCCCCGAGTTTGCTTTTCAAAAGCTTTATGATATCACTTGGGGGCTTGGTCGTGTCCAAACCAATGCAACACCTTTTGATAGGCGAAATCCACCCGGATCACTTGGGGACATGGTCAAGTCTGAACCAACCACGCCTCTTGATCGGCCTAAGGCCATAGAGTCACTTGGGGCTTGGTCGAACCCGAACCATTGCCATGCCACTTGATCGGCATAATGCCACGGTTTCAGCTTGGGGACCTGGCTGACTTGAACCATGGCTACACCTTATTGGGAGCTTGGTCGTGTCCGACCATGGTAACACCATCTGATCGGCTCAGTAAAGCCTCTTTTTGCAAACGGTTTTATCATTGCCTTTGCTTCCATATTTTTTTCATAACTGTTATTTGATTTTTGTTGCGTTTTTTAAACCGATAACATTTTTTAAACCGGTTCAAGCTGTCAATTGATGGAATTCGGTCCATTTTTAATCCGGAGATAATTTTTCCGGTTTGACTTTTTCTGTTAAACATCCCATTATGGAGTAACAGGGGGCTTGTCATGACCCGACACGGTTTACATGGTAAACCGGCATTATAAACACAGGAGTTGTTTTCTCCTTTGACGGTAATGGTTCATACAACCTCCGCTTCAAGATTGGCTAAGCCAACTTCATGCCCAGCGATGGCAGGTATTTTGTATCACAAATTTTGATCATATACCTCAATATTTCATTGCATATATGTATGAACGTCACAAGCCAATTTGGCGGCACAAACCGCCGTGGCGCTTTAAGATTTTCATTGCGGTAATAGTTTATCATTGGCAAATCAAAAGGAGGCATAATTTGCAGAACGTATGCACGAAGGCATATAAACGCCAAAGGTGGCAGCTAGTTTTATTACAAGGCATTCAGAGGCCCAAAATTTGGAGTTGCTTCATAACGGGCGATTTCGACGTATCAACCGACTTGACGGATTAAGCTTCATTGTCGGGTTGACGTGAAGTAGATGGGTCGTCTGGCGTCGGTTCAACTTCTTCCTCCTCACCATCCAATGGCGGAAGTCATTGGTGGTCGATCAATCCGGGTTAAAGCACGAAAGACAGCCTCTTCACTTATAAGCTCGGTAGGATCAACGCCAAGGGCGTAAGTGTGCTTACGGGTTGGTGGAACAAGGTTACGCACTTCGGAATAACAACTTCAACCCGTGCATTGTTCGCGTCGTGAGAAGGAGCGGTGAACCGTCAGGTTGGCCTCTTCTCGCCAGCTTGACTCGCCAGAGGACGATCTCCCTTGTTACCCGCTTGAGAGCATCATTATCAAATACTTCGCCATTTTCTTGAGCACCGGGGAAGCCTTTGGCTATGTCGGTAGGATCAAGGTCGACTATCCATGCTTTGGCGCGAGTTAGTGCCAATAAGGTGCCACCGGCAACGGATCGTTTCAAATCTTCTATCCGTGGCCGGTATCATAGATAGCCGGTCCAAAGGTGTCCTTGATCGATGTCGGAGCTGCATTATCATAAGAAGTGGCACAAATAACTTCATGGGTGCCGGTATACATTGTTCAATTAAGCGATACGCGGCCTTGAGTTTCTTCCGCATGTCGAGCCGGATGAGCAATGCGCCTACCTATATCGGTTTAAGAAAGTTCGTGTTAAACCGAGGAAATTTCAAAATGGAATATTCATCACAACCTTGGTGAAACGTTGCTTACCAAATATGGCAGAGGTCATGGCATTGATTTGGCGCTTTAATCCGCTGAGCTCTTCCGTCAGCCGGTTTAAGAGCCGCTTGACATCTTCGCCTGCTTTAGCAAGCCCACCTTTTCAAAGATCCCACCTGGCCCGCTTCAGACTTAAACCACTCCTTGAGCTGCTCCATGGTAGTCAAGGCGGTTTCAACTCATCCTTGGCCTTGGAGGTTTCTTCTTGTTGAGATTTCAGTGTTTTCTTGAAGATCATTGATTTGTGAGACTTGTTGGCGTATCTCACTCTGCAACAAAAAGGGAGCATGTTGATATCTTCATTAGAAGTCCCAAGCGCATAACCAGTCATACACTTGGCACTTGGGGGCTAATGCGTGTTTGATCAGAAATATTGAAGCCCCATGGATTAATACAAGTGTTAATCATGGCACTTGGGGGCTAATGCGTGTTTGATCAGAAATATACAAGACAAAGTACTATGGATTATGCAAAGTCCGGGTTTGCCCTTGGGGGCTACTATGCAATGAAGGTACAAGAGAAGGGCACAACTATTTACCTCATAGCGCTCCTTCATAAGATTTACTAAACCGGCTTCATAATCACGGCTTGTGTAGAGCCGGTTCAGGAAGCCAGAGTGAAGGTCTTGGGCAGAGAGATTGTTATAAGCTGACAGATCAGTTTTCTCCTTCCCTTTGCTCATGGCAATAAATTCGTCCTTGGCAAAGTGTGCTTTGATAGAGCAACCGGATTGCTGTGGGCGGTATATGCGGTGCCCGTAATCACGACATCATCATCTTTGGTCGGATGGCCGGATTAGCATTTTCAATGTGGCTTGGCGCTTTCATACCCGGGCTTGGCGGATCAGCAGTTGAGTCCCGTTGTTCTATTGTAGGACTCAGAGGAGCAGGAGGATGTGAAGTCTCAACTTGGACATCCGGTTCAACCTCTAGCGGATTAGCATTGGCATCTTGATTTTTCCCAGCAGAGTTGTCTTTAGCAACTTCGGGATTTTCACCATGATGCTCTGGAGTCTTCTCCGGATCAACATCCACAGAGGGTCAAGGGTCTTGGCCTTTTTACTAAGTCGAGCCTTGGTGCTACAACATCAAGGGTTAGAATATGATAAACCGACAAATACAAGGAACAAATTAAGGAGTAATATACTTACCCAGCTGACAACTTTGAGAGGAGGCAATCGAGTGGTTGATGAACCGCTGACGAGTTGGAAGAAGCCTGGTAATTCGGGTCGCATTTAATTGAGAGGGCATCGGAAGAAACCTTTCAAAGGATAACGCTTTTCAGGAGAACAAGTCACCTCGACGACGACGTTTCCGGGTTGGTGTGTCACTAAACCGGACGATGTAATTTGTTGACCGCTATCTTGGGTCGTGACGGTGTTCTTCGGTTCTTTGTGTCTTCAAAGAAAATTTTGGATCCAAATGAGCATAGGAGTGAGATTGTTTCACTTTCCGGACTGTCGCGAATTCTTTTTAACCGTACAAGATCGTAATCAAGAAAGAAGGATTACCTCAACAGGTTACGCATGGCTGACCTCGGCGTCATCTGGGAATTGTAACTGTCAATAAAATGAATGAAAAAGAACCAAGTGAGTCAAGCTCTACCTCAAAGATCTCGATTCTTCATCTTCCGGCGGTTCGAAGACTCGGCGGTTTTCCTCTTGCCAGTTTTCTTGGTGGTCTTGGTCTTGCGCGAGGAACCCGGCCGGTTTAGTTTGTTTCAAAAGGAGCTGTTAGCCTGAAAATTGTCTGAGAGGATTAATACAATCAATATGGAATCAAGGTTAGTAGAGTAATGAGAGGAACCTTATCGCGGGCGGTTTGTTGGAGATGCAGAACGGAGCCAACCCGGTTTGACTGCATGCGGAGATCGGTTCATCGAGCATTTTCTTCACTATTTCGGTAACTTCAAGCTCAGCTATTGATAGTTCGTGATGTCGTTGAGGATCTTTGACGTCACCAGTATATTCGTGCATCAATCCGGGGCGGCGGCTTAATGGCAAGATGCCCCAAGAAACCCAAAGAGCGGACAAGGTCAATACCGCTTAAACCGTTGGCCATCGAGCCCGGAGCTTGGTAATTTGAGGTGCAAAATTCTTCCGATTCTGCGGCGGTCAAGCGCGAGGCAATGGGTGGTACATTGCTAAGCCGGTGAGGGCGATAACCCGGCAAGGGATTTTCTCCGTTAGGAGCAAAGTGTTCCGCAATAGAACCAGGTTTGATTCCAGTCTTTAGGATGGCTATGATGTTTGGCGTGAGGGAAGTCCACTTCCTTCCTTTTACGGATTGAAACGCCGCCAAGTTACGTGTTAGGACCGTCCGAGAATTACAGACGGCGGTTCAAATGAAAGAAATCTCGAAATAACTCCACGGTTGGTTCTTCTTGAAGATAGACTTCGCGGAATACTTGAAAGTTGCATATATTGGACACAGAGTTCGGACCAATATCTTGTGGATGGAGTTGGAAGCTTGCGAGGACATCCCGGAAAAAAATTTATCCGGGCGGGCTGAATCCCCGGTCTAGGTGTTGCATAAAAACAATCACCTCTCCTTCTTGAGGTTCAGGTGGACATTCCGATTCCGGAACTCGCCAGTGGAGAACATTTTTTGAGGCTAAAACGCCAGTGGTGACGTAGCCGTTGAGTTGTGTTTCCGTGATCCGGGACGGAACCCAATTGCAAGCAGAAAATTGTTTCGCCATTCCGGAAGGGGGGAGCTGAAAGAACATCAAACAAAAGCGGTTTATCATCTCACGGTTTGTAAGTGAAAAATTCAGTGTTAAACCGGTGAAAATACAATGCAAGGTCCAGTTGGCGATTTAAGAGAGGGCTAATGACATATGGCGGATTGGCCATCAAGGATTAAACCGCCCATAGGCAGAAAGGCCAAGATTCAAAATTTACGCTAAGTGTTGATGTAAATAGGTTTTACACAATGTTCAAATCTATTTGGATCTACCGCACATCTATAAAGCAGTTTTACCGCGTTCTTTAAAAAGCGTTCAAGTAGAACAGAGAAGGATGCATACTTTACAAGAAGAAAAGGAAGGGCTGCTAGTATTAAAAACAGATGCGGAATGACTACCGCAGGAGATCTATACCGTTTTTGGATCAAAACTACCGCGGCAGAAGGTAGGATGAAGAGGAAAAATGGAGATCTGTGCGGATGAGCTTGCAAAAACCTAATGCAGATCTAAGGATGAAGAATGAAGAAGTTTACCGCTGCAGATTACGGCGGAGGGCGATGAGCTCGATCTAACTCAAAGTTGATGCGCGGCCTTGGTTGGTGCAAGCTCAAGGTCGCGGACGTGGCGGAGCTTCAGAGTGAGGCGCCGCAAGGAAGAAGAAGATGCAGAAGAGGAAGAGAAAAAGGATCCCTCGGGCTTTATTTATAAGGGAAAGAGTAAATGGCAGGCGCGAGAATCAAGGCGTCCGAAGCGGCCGAGTGGGCGCGCCTGTCGCCTCGATTTTCGAGATAATCATTAATGAGAAGGGAATTTTCTTAATCCTTTTATGCAGAGATGATGTCATGACGGACCGTTGCGGTGCTCCGAAGATGACGTCACGGCGGTTTACAAAAATTCACAGGAGAAGTCAATATGGCGGTTTACGAAAATACAAGAGGATGTTTACAAGATATTTTTAGTGTTGAAGATTGACATGAATAAATTCAAATCAATCCGGGGCCTAATGTTGAGGATATAGCTACTAAGTATAAACCGCCGGGAGGGCCGGTTCACCTTAGACTATCTTTGAAGCCCATGAAGGTCTTGAAGATGGCGTTCAACTAGTGAAGCTTGGAAGCCCACGGCCCAAAGGCGGATTAGGGCCCGTAGTGGTAAATCGCCATGATTATGTAAACTTGTAATATAAGTTAGAAAGGAGAGAGACCGAGCCGGACACTTTGTATAGGTCGGCTCGGGACTCAGAGACCAGCCAAGGCCAACTGTGTATATAAAGGGACGACCCGGCCGGTTCAAGACAGAACAACAACAACTCGAGGCGAGGCGAAGCTTATTCGCTCCTAGTCATCGAAACCACATCGATCCCATCACAACTAGACGTAGGCTTTTACCTTCATCGAAGGGGCCGAACTAGTATAAACTCTTGTGTCTTTGCGTCCCCTTTAACCCCTTCAAGTTAACCCGCAGCGATGGTTCCACGACTAAGTCCTTTCATGAGGACATCTGCCGTGACAAAACCACGACAATATCTCCGTGTCACCACTGCGAGGAGTTAAACGTTTTGGGGTTAAGGGAAAGTTAGCCGCGAGATTTGTAGGACTGTACCGTGTTTTGGAACGCATGGGAGAGGTTGCCTACAAGTTGGAGTTATTCAAGGGACTGTCAGGAGTTCATGATGTGTTTCACGTTTCCCAGTTGAAGAAGTGCCATGCAAAGATGGCCGATATTCCTCTGAGAGATACAGTGCCCCTGGAAGCAATTCGGTTGGATAGTGATTTGACCTACGAGGAGAAACCAGTGAAGATTCTCGAGTTTGCCAGCCGAGTTACACGCAGCAAGGTTATCAAGTTTTGCAAAGTTCAGTGGAGCCACCATACCGAGGATGAAACCACCTAGGAACGAGAGGATTATCTACACAAAGACCACCAATACCTATTTTCTAGCCAACCCGAATCTCGAGGACGAGATTCATTTTAAGGGGGCAGGTTTGTAACATCCCAAATTTTCATGCATATCATACTTTACTGCATTTTTGCTTTGTGATCCTTGAAATTCTAAGCAACTCAAGGACCCGCGGAGAGAGTTGGGGATTTCACGTTTTTCATATTTGAACTTTATCAAATATCGAAACAATGATCACTTTGGTTTTAATTATTTTTCTCTCCGAAAATATTTCATATTAAAATATATGAGAGGAGATAATATGACTTCTCCAAAATAAAGGGAATATTGGAGGAAAATATTAAAATCAAATAAATAATTCTTTTGGACTTTTATTGCTATTTTATTTGAATTAGGAAAAATATGGGTTATTCAAAATTGCATTAGAGGCCCAAATAAATGTTCACTTTGTCCGCAATATTATTAGAGGACCGTGAAAATTTATTTTAGGACTTTTGGACTCCGTTTAGTATTTCTTTTATTTGTTTTCCCGCGTCAGGATTATTTTAAAAAAATGCACCGACCTAACCTGGCCGTGCCCGATCCGGACACTGCCCGGCCAGGCTTTATAAGCCGTGGCCCGACCCCGCCGGCCAAATTTGCCAGCCCGCCGCCTAAACCCTAGCCGTCGCGCTTGATCCGCTGCCGTTGCATGACGCCGCCGCGCCACCGTCGTCATCGCCACCCTTATCATTTCCCTAGCCGACCGCCCGCCATTGTCGGAGCCGCCGATCCCGCCCCGCCGCCGAGGTAGCCGTCGGCGCTGCCGTCTGGTTTTTCTCGAGAAAAACCGATCGGTTTTTTTAGTAAACCCTAGATTCGTTTTTTTATATTTCGGTTCGATTCGGTTTTTCGTCGGTTTATTATTTAGCGGACGTTCGTCCGTACGTTTGTTTTAACGAACGTTGTTCTTCAGTTAGCCGCAGACAGCGAACGTTCATTCGTTAACCTGTTCGTCTCATTTTATTTTCCAGGGTTTTTCCGCGGTTATTTTCGATCGCGATTTCTACCCTAATCTTCGTTTTAGTTTATCTTTTCGCTCGTTTATCCAAATCAGGTGAAATAAGCGCCTAGATCTTCGTCTCGAATCCCTCTTTCTGTTTAACCAACTTGAACAAGATTTTGGTACTGTAAAATTTGACTTTAATCCAGATAAGTAAACGGATCTTGTTTCTTTCGTAGTTTGAGTTTCGTTGCTCCGTTTGATTTGATTCTTTTGCAAATCGAATCTCTTGTGTTGAGTTTTCAGATTCGATCTTCTTATTTGAGTTTTACCCATGCATCTTTGCTTAATTGCTTATGTATGCTATTGTTTGTTTGCGATAGAATTTCCGGAGTGCGAAGCGTGCTACTACGAGTCTTTAGGATTTGCAGATCGTCAGCAAGGCAAGTAACACATTGATCATACTCTTTTCATACCCAGTTTTTATGCATTAGTTACAATCCTCAAACACTGCATGATTAGGATGTGATTAACTTGTGGGTTTTGGGAAGTAGTTGATGAGGTAGAACCTATTGCCCTGTTTATTATCAAACCCTGGGAGTTACTTCTACGTTATGCTTATATTGCCATGCTATGCTCGTAGACGTGGATTGGATTTGAGTGTATCCATGCCAGATGTGAGTTTGTTAAATTAATGGTTCAACTTAAGGTGGCAACTTTAATACACATCTGGGTGGATTGCTTGTGGGCACCTGGAGAATCCAGTGTTGTCCTAGGATATCCCGGAGTACCCGTGTGATCATCCTACGGTCCGCCACCCAGGCTCAAAGGGATCATAAGATTATTCATGCTAGAAACTTCCGTGTGCGGCCACAAGCCATTATGGGCTCTGGCATAGTTGAGTATGTTGCGTGACCTTTTTCGGTGGTAGGCTAGCAGATGTAGGGGAAAGTAGGTGTAACTATCTACCCAGAGTAAAGAGTTAATGCTTCTGAAAGACTGTGTCTTGGTCATCCGTTTCTCAAACACCTTGTAGTGCGAGAAATCCAACGGAGGAGATTGAGTCTTGTGGGGAAAAGTGCGCAAACCTCTGCAGAGTGTGCAAACTAATCATGGTTAGCCGTGTCCCCGATTATGGACATCTTGAGTATCTGGTACTTGAATTATTTATTTGATCTCATAACTCTAAATTAATTTGTCGGGTTGTAAATGATTACCTTATTTGGGGATTAAGTTGGAGGAACCTTCTCAATGATGTTTCAACCACCATGATAGTTAAATAAAAAAATATTCCTTTGTTGTAGGGAAAAATTGGCTTTTTGCAAAAACATTATAACCATAGAGCCTCCACCAGCCATATATGCATGTAGTGATAGCATTTATCTGTTCATTGCTCTACTGTGTTATTTTGCCAGCATATTCCATGTGCTGACCCGTTTCGGGCTGCAACATATCATATTGCAGACTTTTCAGACGAAGAGTAAGGTGCGTTAGGCCGTTGTCATGCACTCAGTTATGCCTTTGGAGTTGATGGACTCATTTTATCTTCCAAGCCTTCCGCTGTTATCTTATTTAGATGGCCTTAAGCCATATTTATTGTAATAAGTTCTCTTTTAAGACATTCGATGTAATAAGTGTGTGGTTGCTACTCTGCTATAAACCCATTCAAGTATTGTGTGTGTCAGCATTACCGATCCAGGGATGACACTGAACACAGAGATTTGACCGTCTGAGGTCGGATCGCTACACTAAGCGCATGAATATCGCTCTCTTATCCCGGTGGCTCTGGCGCATCTTGCAAGGTCATGATGGCCTCTGGCTAGGCATCATCCGGAACTAGTACCTACGTGGGCAACCCCTAGCCTTCTGTCAGAGATCTGGCGGTTCCCATTTCTAGCAGTCGGTCGTCCAACTTCTCCCAGTCCTCCGCATTGGGACCTCCATCTCGGTTGGATTTGGGGCTGCGACTCTGTTCTGGTTTGACCGGTGGGCCGAAGACACCCCCTTCGCTGCGCGCTTTGCCGACCTCTTCTCCATCGCTGTCGGCCCTTCGATCTCAGTAGAGAGGGCCCTTATTGACTTAGGGTGCCTCGCATTCCGGAGGCCATTTGGGCCTCCGGATTCCGCCGCCTGGCGTGAGTTACTTGATTGCGTCGCTCTCCACGAGCCGGTTGTGCACGCTGGCCCGGATCAGGTGAGATGGCGCCTTGAGCCGTCAGGCCAATTCTCCACCAAGTCCCTCCACCAGGCCATCGCCCCCTCCACCGCCCCTCCCCCCTTGCGACGCTGTGGTCCATCCACCTGCCTTTGAAAATCCGGATCTTCATGTGGCAATGGATCCGCGGACGGACCCCGTCTGGGGTCGAGGTCTGCAAGCGCAATGGCCCGGGCACTGGCCTCTGCCCGCTTTGCGGTGTCCCCGAAGACTCGAACCACATCTTCTTCTCTTGTGTGTTCGCTCAATTTGTGTGGAGCTGCTTTAGAGAGGTGGTGGGCGGAAATTGGTGCCACACCAACTTCCCCGACCTATTTGCCGAACTCCAGAACTCCCCTGCCTTCTCGCCACATTAGGTGGCTTGAGATTGGGGCCATCACTTGGACCCTCTGGACGATCCGTAATAAACTTGTGATCCAACGTACTCCTCTTCGACGGGCTACTGACGCTCTCTTCAAACTGTCTGGTTACTTGCAGATTTGGCGGCCGCTTAGCCGCCCACAGGACCGGGACGCCATCTCCGCCTTCATCGCCGACATTTTCTCGATGGCCGCCGACTGTCGCCGCCGCCCCCTCCGCCTCCTCCGGAGCCAGACTAGGCGCTTGACATGTTCTTTGGCGCTCTTTTTCCTTTTGTTTGGGCTTGTTGAGTGCCCTCAGCAAAACATTTTGTACTTCCTATTGTGAGACTTGGATGCGTGTGTTTGAACTAGTCCTTGTATGTGCGCTTTCTGGTGGTTTGCTTTATTTATAAAGCGGGGCGAAAGCCTTTTTCGGTAATGATCTGGAGAAGCTAACGCCGCCATTCCTCTTTATGTGTGTGTCTATATATATATATATATATATATATATATATATATATATAGAGAGAGAGAGAGAGAGAGAGAGATTCATCCAAAGAGAATGCGCGAGCCTATTTCTGATCTAGTGCTCCTTTTTCAAAGCTAACCATTGTTCCCTCTCTGATATTATGGATGGTTGAAACAATCCTCTATCCTGCAGCCAACAAAACACACTGGAATCAAGGGAAATGCATGCTGAAGCAACCATTTTGGACAAACGTCGAAGAGGCTAAGACCATCTTCAACCCAACCCCCTACTCCCCCATCTTTCTAGGCAATAGCCGGGACACGGCCCGGACAGAAAATCGCCACACAACTGGACCCTCCAAACCTAGCCTATATGTTGGACTCTGCTCTGGTCCGCTCCCCGGCCCCTCCTCTTTGGTCATCTTCGGTCATCTCTGGCATGGTGGGCAGCAGATCTGAGTCTGCCCGGTCCCGGTCCAAGGACGATGTTGACTGGGAGCTCGTCGCCTATTTGGGGGCAACGAAGAGATAGCCGTCTAGCTTGCGCTCCGTCGTTCTTGGGTCGAGACTCGAGCTCCGTCGTCGGAGGCATAGTTTCAGTAGTCAGGCGCCTTATCTGCCACTCCGGCCTGAGTCCAGCTGTGGTGTTGCGTCCGATTGAAGCTCGCGCACATGTCCGCTCGATCTTTGCAGCAGGGCTAACAAAGACTTACTAATGGAGAAGCCGTTGGCGAAGTCATAAGCCCTCTACTTTTTATTATAAATCTAGTAATGGAAAAGATGGATTGTTTTGCAAAAGAATATTTTGACCCATAGAAAGCGGGATTTCCGCTTGTGGCAATTCCCGACAAGTGAAGCTAAAAAAGAAGACAAAATATTTTGCCAAAAATGCGGGGTAGAATTTGTGGATTCTCGCATTACGAAGATATCAAATGGGATACATCAAACTTGCATATCTCGCGACTGATGTGTGGTATTTGAAATGTCTTCCTAGTTATATTGTGAGGTGGTGAGAGCGGATCCGCGACGTCGGAGCCAACCTAGCAGGGTGCTTGTCCCCGCAACGTCGGCCTCGAAGTCTGGGGCCAACGACAACAACGATGATACGGATGCGACGGCTATGGTAGCTATTACGGCTACTTTGTGGTCCAGGCACGGCATGCCTACCGTGAGAGGGTTTAGGCGCGCCATGGCTCCTGCTCGTTTGTCATGTCAGTTGCGGGTGCCGGTGTCATCTGAATCTGATGGCACGGTCCCTATCCTCCAAGGAGTCGGACATGCTCGACCGCCAACAGATCAACACCAAGACATTGAGAAGCATTGAGGAGCCGCGCCATGCCTCGGATAAGAAGGATGCCCAAGCCCAGATCTGGTGAAGCGGCAAGCCGGACCGCCCCTGTCCTCACGATGGAGCAACCCGGGTTGTCCGTGTCCCCGTCGACCTACCCCTGAAATCGTTTGAGAACATGTCCGGTGCCTCCTCCGACTCATCCAACTCCGAAGCAAGCAGATCCGTCTCCACCTACGTCGCTTCGAGTGCAACTTCCGTGACAAAGAAAACAAGGGCAAAGGCAAGGACGGCCACCCATGAACTTCCCCCATGTAAGTCCTAGTTTAATTATGCAATCGAACTATCTATTCTTAGTTAAATGTCGTCTTACGCTATCAAACTATCTAGTCTTAGTTAAATGTTGCCTTCATTATCCTATGATGTTCGTTGTTTGGACTATGTCCTATGTATGCTATTTACGTATTGCTTATATGGATTTGAGGGTTCGGGTACGAGAAAACAGCTATGAGGGTGAATAATTAGAGGTTGATCCTGTTGGAGTTGTGTCGAATATAGTGTACAAGGTAGGTTACAGTTGGACTTGTAGTTGTATCGTGTTTACATAGGATGTGGAGTCGTGTCCTATTAGGACACTTGTATCCTAGACCTCTTATATAAGCGGGGTAGACAGCGATGTAACCTATGCCAACATAATAGCACAGGCTCGCAAGGGGGAGCCGGCTTTGTGCCGGCGCCGGTGGCGGCAGTGTCGTGTATGTGACGGTGTCACGGGGAGGAGCCTGTAGTCATGCGGGGATGTAGCCATATCGGTGAACCTCGTTAACAAATCTCGGTGTCGTGCCTCGTGTGATTGCTTGGTCCTCGGATGATCAACGATATGCCTCGAATTTATTCTAACAAGTGGTATCATGAGCAAGGTTACGAGGAAGCTGCGGATTGTTGATCTAGAGGAAGTATCGAGTTTGAGACGAAGCCGACTGCGGGGTGGTTCTCGGCGAGATTGAGAAAAGCGATCAGATGTACATCATAGCGTGCAGCAGGCTGAAGTCACATGGCATGCAGGTAAGCAGCAGATCGATTCGATGAGCGCTGCTGTGGCCTTCGGATCGAGGCCGGCCGGGCGGCTGGTGCGTGTACGCAACAGTCAGTAGATCGGATTGATAATGATCGGAAGCAACTCGGCGGCTGGCGGCATACCCTACGTGCGGACATGTAGCTTCGTTGCCCTGCGTGGCAGGCTGGCTGGTGCGGCTTGGTGGAGCCGTGGCTTGAGGGCCAGAACGTGACGCGTACATGATGTACAAGGAGCTGCGGGAGATTTGTTTGGACAAAAAGGAGATCGAATCTCCACGTGACACGGTGATAGGCAGATCAATTTGGCGATGAAAAATATCTATCACGTTGGCATCCATTGGATTTAGCAGGAGACATTGACATGCATGCAGCACTGCAGCATTGGAATTAGTGCTAAGGGAGCTACTACCACGTGAAGGCCAAGTAATTCTTGATTGGAATTTGCTATGAGTACATCTTGGTGTACCTGGGCATTACGTGAGGAGAGCTTGGTTAATTTTTCATGGGTCAGTCGTACAAAGAACCAGAGCGCCAATGGGTACTAGGTTTGAGGTGGAGAAGTTCACGAATCGGAAACCTTGGGTTATAATGAACCACAGATGAAAAATTTGTTGGCACAACAGAGATGCTTGAAGGCGTTGCGGGAAGTCATGTCAGCTAAGATGGAATTATCATGTGATGGATGGAAATTCACGGAAGACGATTTGGGAGCCTCGAGCGTGTCATGCAGTCGGAGAAGTTCGGCTGGGTCGGACTAGATAGTCTGACGGATCGACGTGAGTCGGTTGATGCGTAAGGCGGTGGTGGGATCGGCGGCGGCGACATAGGAGCGTGATGCCGATGGTGACCGACTTACGGGCGTGGAAACACGTGGGCGCATGCCCGAGGCTTGTGTGGCTTCGACAAGACTATGGCGCGGGATTGATTCAAGGTGGTGTATACACGGAGCTTGAAGTCGACGGGGCGCGGGGGTGGACTGATCATCTACCATGGAGTCATGTTGAAGGTGGAGCTGGAGTCTGGAGGACTTCACTCGGTGCTGGTTGAGGGGCTACGGCGTAAGTGCATAGAGAGTCGAAGCCTATTCGGTGAAAAGCGAGTGACATGCAGTTGGATGGAGCCCGGTGGTCCGATGGAAGCGTGAAACTTCGCCATCTGGCCGGTGATGATCGGTGGTACTGCGGTGGGGGTTGAGTGGTGTGGTTTCACGACCCTTGAGACTCGGCCGACGGCGGAGGCTCGATGCGGTAATAGCGGCGAGGCGTGCGATACGCACGGGACATGGAGACGGGCTGAGGCTCTGGTGGTCATACATGTGGTGAGACAAGCTGCGAATTTGACTCGGGATGACTACAAGCAACGGTGAAATTCCTTCATGTTTGAGACAGACGGCCAAGAAAGGAGCGGTGATGTTGAGTTCGTGTAACTCTTATGTGTGACACCCAATATGTGAGTTGTTCACTTTCACGCATGGTCGTGATCGGTGTGTGATGGCGTTGGACCTGATACTCTGGAAGTTGGGAGTGCAAACTAGAGTAATGTGGAACTTAATTTCGCTCAAGTATTGACTGTGTGATCAAGAAAAGAAGGGACTACAAATTGCAGGTGGAGTCAAATGGAGTCTTTCGAGTAGCAGCGGTGCTCATGGGATAAACTCAAGTCCAATGTACATGGAAGTTTGACGCATGGACAAATCCAGGGTGATGGAGTATATTAAGCCAAGGTGGAGTTTGTTGGAGTTGTGTCGAATATAGTGTACAAGGTAGGTTACAGTTGGACTTGTAGTTGTATCGTGTTTACATAGGATGTGGAGTCGTGTCCTATTAGGACACTTGTATCCTAGACCTCTCTTATATAGCGGGGGTAGACACACGATGTAACCTATGCCAACATAATATACCAGGCTGTAAAGAGAGGAGCGGCGGCTTGTCTTGGCGCCGGAGTGGCCGGTGTCGGTATTGTAATGACGGTGTCACGGGGAGGGCGCCTGGAGTCATGCCCCGGGGATGTAGCCATATCGGTGAACCTCGTTAACAAATCTCGGTGTCGTGCCTCGTGTGATTGCTTGGTCCTCGGATGATCAACGATATACCTCGAATTTATTCTAACAGATCCCCTCCTGTCCGCCGATATATGAGAGATGAAATTTGTTTACTAGCTCGACCCACATGCAGCTAGCGTCATCCTCGTCTCGCTCTCACGTGTTCACATCACTTGGCTTGAGGTGTGCATTCTATTCTAGCACACTATTCCTGTACTTCACCTGAACGTGGAGGGCTGGCTCGCTCCATCTCTCTCGCTTTTGCCCTCTCTTTCTTACTTTGTCAGCCAAGAGCCTATTTTCTCGAGAGTGGATTTTTGGAACCCGGGCGTATTGGAAGACCTGATTTTAAATACTTTAAAAATTACATTTAAGGTTTCAAAAAATTCTGAAAAAAATTCTACATATGATGTATATTAGACATGTGTAAAGTTTGATGATGAAATAAGTAAATATGCGACCTATACAAAAATGATAAAATGGTGATTTCCAAATAGTGAATAATGCATGCACTGTTCATCTTTTCAAAATTACAATTTTGTCATTTTTGTGTAACCACATGGTTACTTATTTCATCATCAAAACTTACACGTGTAATATACATTCATATAAACATGTTAATTTGTTTTCAGAATTTTTTAGAACTTCAAAATAGCATTTTGGCACAGTTAAAAAAATAGGGCTCCAGTGCACCTTGGTTCCAAAGTGACTTTTTGCTACTTCCTCTTACTTTTGTCAGCCAAGAGCCTACTTCCTCTGCAGGATCTCATCTTAGTCTGCAGGCTGCTTGTTGAGCTGAGCTGAACAATTGAGAGTGACATATAGGACTCGAGCACCCGTCCACAGTGGAGCATTGGTTGTGCCCTCAGGAACAAAGTAAAGATGTGTTTCTACTGTAAGGCCCCATTTGGTTGCGAGGGATCCTGTGGGATACCTGCCTTTTCCCTGGTTGGGCAAACCACGTGTTGAGTTCGCCCTGGGCAAGCAAACAGCGCCGTTGGTTTCAAGGCGAGGGAGGAAGAACCACGACCTTTCCACGGCCCATCCCCGGTAGATCTCCTCAGACGACCGGTCGGGGAGAAAACCCTCTCCTCGTTCGCTCGCTCAGCCTCAGTCTCCGTGCTTCACGCTGCTGAATTGAAAGCGATGCCCCCGCCCCGCCCCCGACCTCCCCTCTGGCATCTCGTCCAAACTGGGATGGTGGTCTCCCCGTGGTCGGAGAGGGGATCCCCCAAAACCATGTAAATCTCCCCGAGGTGGATTTTTTTTTTGAAACAAGGCAAAAGACTTGCCATTTTCATTGAATAAGAAGAAGGTTTTAAAGTTGAGGCCAGCGGCCGAGTTACAATCCTCACTCTCGCGGCATTACATTACACAAATATTTTGCCCTAAGACGGCACCACCATGAGGCTTCCTCTTTGATTCGAGCAACAAGCACACCTTTGGAATTGCGTTGTTACGGAACACACGTGCATTTCGCTTCTTTCCATATTTCCCAAGAAGTCGGTAGCATGATGGAAGTCGGCGCCCTTCGTGGTCGTGAGGTCCCGAAGCATTGGCGCGCCACCACTCTTTGATCAAGTCAAACCACCCCGATTCATTGGGTGTACATCTTGTAAACCGAGCCAAGATTTAATCATTCCCCACACACGGATGGTGTAGCGGCATTGGAAAAGAAGGTGTGCCGCCCGATTAGGAGTTTGCTTGCAAAGAGGACAAAGATTACAATTTGGCCAACCCCTTCAACAAGCTTTGTCACCGGCCCAAACTCTGTTGTTGATGACCAACCAAGCAAAAAAATTGCATTTGGGAGGAGCCCAGTTACGCCACACTAACAAAGGCATGTCCGTGTCCACTAGCCCAAGGAATTGTGTATTATGTCGACGCCCGCTGAATATTGGCCATCATTGGTGAGCTTCCACGTAATTGAATCGGTCTCCTCCGGGTTGAGATTGACCAGTGAGAGCTTTCCCAGAGAGATTGACGAACTTCGGATATGTGGCTAACGGTGAGGTTCCCACCAATATCCACCTTAGAAACCCAGACGTTATTGTGCAAGGCCTTCTTCACAGAGCAGTTTTTTCTTGTAGAAAGTTCAAAGATCTTGGACGCGATATCCTTGGGTCTCATACCATCCAGCCAGAAGAGTCCCAAAATGATGCTCGACGACCGTCTCCAACAACAACCTTTGTGGCGGGCGAAAATATCTTTGTCCTTTTGTACACAAGGGTTTCCCAAGTTGACCCAAGGTTTGGCCGGATCCGTCCAAGCAGCCCACAACCAACGAATTCGGAGGGCCGCTGCAAATTTTTTTCAGATTTAGAATTCCCAACCCACAATGCACTTTCGATTTGCACACCTGGTCCCAATTGATCTTGCATTTGCCACCTGTGACCTTGTCACAACCTGCCCAAAGATAGGCACGCCTAAGGGAGTCAATCTTCTTAATAACCCGAAAGGTAGGTCTAACGCCGTCAAGTAGTAAATGGCAATTGTTGTGATGACCGACTTGACCAACACAGCCCGGCCCCGGCCAAGAACATGCTTGCCCATCCAAGGGGTAAGTTGAGCAGCAATCTTATCTTCGAGAGGCTGAAAATGGATTGTTTTAAGCCTCTTGGTTGACAACGGCAGCCCAAGATATTTCATTGGGAAGGAGGTGCGGTTGGCGGGGAAGGAGCTGAGTATATCATCAAGATCCAAGGAGTCACATCGAATGGGGGCAACAAGACTTTTAGAGCAGTTCGTTGTTAGCCCCATCACTTCCCCAAACTGTGCAAGCGTATCCGCAAAAAACTTGACCTCGGTTTTGATGGGCGCAAGGAAAAACCGCCGCGTCATCCGCGTAGAGGGAGGCTCGGATAGGCATGGCATTGCCACCAAGAGGGTGCAACTTTCCTTGAGCAGTGGCTTTCTTGAGAATGTGATGTAGTGGGTCGATGGCCAACACAAAAAGGAGTGGGGATAAAGGATCTCCTTGTCTCAGACCCTTCCCAAGCTTGATAGGAGTGCCAGGAACCCCATTGAGCGTAACTCATGACGAAGCCGAGGAGAGGAGAGTTGAGATCCATCCTCGAAAGCGTGGAGGAAAACCAAGGTGTCAAGAAGGTCAAGAAGATAGTCCCAACGAATAGAGTCGAAGGCTTTCTTGATATCTAGCTTGAAGAAGCAAAGGTGCGGGGTTTTCTTGCGGTGGAAACGTCTCGCAAGATTGCGCACATACATGAAATTATCATGGATACATCTCCGTTTGATGAACGCACTCTGGGCCTGGGAGACCAAGTCGTTCATGTGGGGGGCTAACTGGTTGGACATCACTTTTGCAATAATCTTCGCAATAGCATGAATAAGACTGATGGGGCGAAAGTCAGCAATATCCTTGGCACCATCTTTCTTGGGGATGAGAGCACCATCCGCAGAATTTAGCCAGTGGAAATGGGCGGTATGTAGGTCAGAGAAACGATGAATAGCCGACATGAGATCTCCCTTTATTGTGCTCCAGCATGCTTTAAAAAAGCACCAGTGAAGCCATCCGGTCCTGGAGCTTTGTCATTTGGCATAGCAAAACTGCAGCCTTCACCTCCTCTTCCGTGATAGCCTCATCCAAATCACGAAGGTCACAATTGGGGGCGGAATGATTCCCCAATTGATGTCAATGCTTGAAGGACCCTTCTTAGCAATGCTTTCAAAATGATGGTGTATGACCTGCTCCTTCAAATTGTGTTACGTAATCCAACCATTGTTATGCTTGAGACGATGGATAAAGTTCTTCCTCCTTCGGTGGTTAACACGAAGGTGAAAGTAGCGGGTGTTAGCATCGTCGTCCTTCAAATTGGTGATTCTTGAGTTTTGCCTCTTTCTAGACTTCTCAAGCACAGCCCATGTGATAATCTTCCTCTTGAGCCGTTTCCGAAGATCAATTTCTTGTTGAGATAACTCTCTTTGTTCCTGGGCCATATCAAGACGGAGAATAACTTCAAGGGCCATATGCAACTGGACCTTAGATTTAGCGAAGAGTGTTTTGCTCCAGGAACGTAATCGTCGACTAGTAGATTTCAGCTTGTGAAAAAGTCTCTGGTAGGGATCTTGGTGACTCGAATTTTTCGTTCCAAGCGTCACGACCGCCTTTTGGAATCTCGCATCTTGGTCCAATGGTTCTCAAACCTAAAGGACTGGTTTCTTGGGGCCGTCCCGCAAGCGAGCAACAACGGACAATGATCCGAGAGCGAGGAGGACAAGGCATGAAGTATGTGGTTGGCGAATTCGATGTCCCAATCCTCATTGCAAAAAACATCAAGTTTACTAAGCGTCGGATTGTTTCTCTCGTTACTCGGGTAAACTTCGGTTCGGAGGGATCTCCTTGAGCTCACAGGAGGTAAGAGTGTTGCGGAAGCGAACTAATCTGCTACGATCAACATTGGAGCGGTTTTTATCTCTGGCCCGGTAAATCTGGTTGAGGTCCCCATTAACCAGCCATTTTGTCCCTGGCGACGGTTTCTGGGAGGATAGCTCGAGAAAAAATGCGTCTTCGTGAATGCTTCTAGTTGGCCCATATACAGTGGTAAGCTTGAAGTTATTGCTCTCAGTATAATTCTGGACAGCAACATCGAATTAAAGAAAATATGATACAATCTGGACATTGGAAATGTTCACCACATTATCATCCCATAGGAGTAATATGCCTCCTTTAGTTCCATCAGCAGGTTTGTAAGCGAAATTCTTCAATCGGTAACCACCAAGGTATGTAGCGATGAAACTGTCAATGACCTGAAGCTTTGTTTCCTGTAGGCAAACAAGATGGCAGGAGGATGTAGCAATTGTTTCATGGACCGTGGCTCTACGGTCTGGGCAGTTCAAGCCACGCACATTCCAACACAGTATTGAGATGTTTTGCTCTAGCATTGATTCACCAAGGGTACATCAGCAGAATTACAAAGGGGCAACATGGATTGAAACAAGCATAGCAGTAGAGGTCTCGCCAGGACCAGGGGCAGTAGCAATCTACAGCAGCTACAAACAGGCGTACAACTGACATTGTTTTGGTGTACAATCATAAGGAACTAGAGTACATCAGATAACTGGCAGCAGGTTCAAGTGGTTGCAGATGCAGCCTCATCCAGGTCCGGTCCACCTTCTCCACCATGCTGCACCAGAGCCTCTTCAACCGCCGACGAGAGATCACAATCAAGTTGAAATAGTGCACGAAGGGCAGCCACAGCAAGATCTGGAAGCTGGCCATGAAACATCTGAGTGAACTTTGCAATCGCAGCTTCTGTTACTTGCTCACCTTCAGCGACGATGTTCATACGTCGACAGAGCAGCTGCTCTGCAAGCTTGGCAATGGGCACATTCCTCTTTTTTGCCCGGAGACGCGGACTCTGCCTAGGAAGCTGGAAGCCAGTTACTCCAGCAAGTGTCTTACGTCGAGCTGTAGGCCGCCTGGATTAGTGCCCTGGGAAACTTCACCTTTCCAACCAAATTAGGCCTAAGCAACATCTTTTTCCCTTGCTGCTAGCTTGTGGTAGCACTTGCATGCAAGTGACAGACACAAAGACAGGCCATCGTCCCAGGCATGCAGGGATGCACGCATGCTCCTACGCAATCACCTGGCGGCCTTGCTGCAGTTAGGTGCCTCCATTATTTCACTGGGGCCTTGGGAATTGATTCAGGTATCTCAAGGACCAGTCCCAGTCCCACACCATCGATCGATCAATATGATGCATGCTGCCGTCGCAAGAGGCAAATGGACAAACTGGGGGGCCGGACACTTCCATCGACTTGTCTTGCTCCGTCCATCGGCTTATTATCACTCGTGTTATCTTATCTATCTATCTATCTATCTATCTATCTATCTATCTATATGATCCATCCCATAGGTTGGAATTATTCAGATACTAGTACCACCTAACGTGGCTAGCCTGGTCGCCTGGTCGGTGGGAAACCAAGGCAAGCCGGCAATATATAACTGTACTAATGAGTTTCAACTACTACAACGGACTAGTCACAACCACACAACGTAGCCCCTACGTTACTGAATTTAAACTGTACAAGATCCGACTTCCAAAAGAGCAATAATCGATCTCATAGGAGTATTTGGTTACTTAGCCTCGACGGTGACCAAGTAAAGTGCACTCGCCTTCGTTTGCCTCATTCGTATCCAAATGGCAGTAAGAAGATGAGTGGCTCGTGTGTCAAACCTGGGATTCAGATGTTTCACAGGTGGGGAAGAAGGCCAGATCCAGGCGCTGGAACAGCAGCACACGCCACTTGTTTTTCCTTTCCCCCCTTTGCCACCGAGGCATAAGATGCTGGATCATATCAGCCCTCGCGAAAACGACCTTGCACTGATCAAGCATAGACGCCCTGTCAATGAGGCGAAGAGGGCGGTTGAGATTAACCAAGATAATGCAAAGACTTGAAAGAGCATCAGATTGATTAGTTGTCATCTCTCTTCACAAGATTTGCTCTTGTTATGCAAGTAGAGAAAGGGGGCAAATGATAGCTGCTGGCTGGAAAGGTGATTTCTTTTTTTCTTTTCTTTTTTTGAGAAAACGCAAAGGTTACAGCCCTCCTAAGAGGTTACAAACAAGGAGCAAGAATAATGCACGTCCCACGGTCCCAGGGTGTCGGTGGGGCAGTTCTAAGCCCGGTGGCACCTGCCCTAGCCCAAAGCCTGGCCTCATCTTTGATTCTACCGACGAGGGTGTCAATAGAAGGCCGGCTAGAAAGGTGATGTAACTCCTCAAACACTGATTTGAACAATAAAGCTTGCTAGGGTTCATCTGTTTGCCTTAGGGTGAGGAGTGAAACTTCATTCTTCCCCAAAACAAGAGCGGAAGCATTTCTACTCATGTCCAAACTTTTTGTGTCTCCAACCTAATACTCCCTCCGTCCGAAAAAACTTGTCATTAAAATGAACAAAAAGGGGTGTATCTAGAACTAAGATACATCTAGATACATCCCCTTTTATTCATTTTGATGACAAGTATTTCCGGACGGAGGGAGTACTATTTAAGCATGCTCACACTATTCCCCTCCATATCTTTCATGCCGCTTGCTGTCCTCGCTATGTTACTGAAACAGAATTGGCGCTGGCAATTCGGAACATATTAGCCAGCCCCATTAGTTGACAGATGGCTTCAGAATGGCAAAGCACCGTCAGTGTTACTGAAAAATGTTCGATGCACATATTAGTATTTTTTGGTCAATCTTCGATATATAGAGTAAATTTGCGATTCATTTGCGATTGCAATAGTAAGGAAAACAACACAACCAATTCAGTTGTGATTCTAGTTCCAGAAGGCCATTGTACTTTCGGCCACAGGAAGTCTGATCGGATAATAATTATAAAGCAAGAAGTAACTGTTGAGCAAAGTACCCCCAAAACGCGACTAGTCATTTAGCTTGGCGTCACCAGTTGACGCCGTGATTTCAACATCACAACTAGAAATGAAGCAACACATCAAGAGTAACAGACAACAGCGCCCACTGCACGGCACATGCAATGGTCTTACACTCTCTTAGTTAAGAAAAGTACTCTACCCTTTTAAAGCAGATACAGCATGATCTTGTATACCTTTGAATATGACACCAAGGGTACAGGAGTAAGAAGCTTTGCCTCTTTTTGTAGAGCATCTAGATAATAAATAGAAGATCAGGTTGTATGATTTATTTTCTTTCTATAGTTTGAAACTAAAAACTGTATTTGCAAGTCTCTCAAGAATAGAAGACAAGAAATGCAAGGCAACGGTGTGAAGTGAAAGGTACCACAGTTATAAAGATTTATGAATCAAACACTGCCAATGTTAGATCCATCCATAGATTCTGAAGTTTATTATAGACTAGTATCCGCATATCTAAGTCTAATTAGAACAATTAATCATACGTACTTGGTTATAGCAAACTGGTTTGCAGTAAATACACACTCACAAGATGAAATAACTAAACATTCTTTGGTTATGTCTTGGTTCTGGCTGTTCAGTGGCGAACAGATGTTACAGAATGCCAGCTTTCTGGACAATCTTTCTGTAGGTAAGCATCCTGAAATTGATATGCAGAACATGATATATTATGAATATGTGAGTAAAGGGCAATGGAACAATATGTGCTTACAGAATAACAGCAAAACAATAGATTCAGTAGCTAATTTCTGGAGTAAAAACAAACTGTAAACAGGTCAATCAAATAACTTGTGAGTAATACATTTTCAAGTCTGAGGCTGGAAGTGATCAGCACAGGAGTTTGGAAAAGACATCCAGGTCCAGCTTTCCCTGGTGAGCAGCAGGAGCCACCTCCCTCGCCAACCTTCCGACCACTCGCTCAATGTACACTACATACAGCCCATTTATGTTTTCTACGACTTCCAGGTCTTTGCGTGCCTTCAGAATAGATCTGACCCATTCTTCAAATATTTCTGGATAACAGTTTGTAAAGTTTGATCAAACTCTCTGCAATGAATTGCCGGGAAGATATAGCATAGTATGATGCAATGAAGCTCTATTAGCAGTGTGTTATTTGGATATACATTTCAGTATTTATCAATTCAAATTTGTAATTAAAGATGCACATCTATATAATAAAAAGCTCTCAACTGTGGCTGCCAACTAAAACATAGTATCTATATTTAGATATTTGATACGACGCAATTTCTTTAAATCAAGTGATGCGACCCTGATATTTTTCACACTGTCGTGTTTAATGTTGATAATGTCAAGAGAGGTTGAGCTACACCAAACCTGACATGGGAGGAGTCCATAAAGAGAGACCTGAAGAACTGAAATATCACCAAGGACTAGCCATAGACAGGGGTGCGTGGAAGTTAGCTATCCACATGCCAGAACCATGACTAGGTTTCGAGATCTTATGGGTTTCAACTCTAGCCTACCCCAACTTGTTCGGGACTGAAAGACTCCGTTGTTGTTTGAAGGGTTGAATGCAAACACAATTCAGAAAACTTAATAGATAGGGAAAGGATGGCCAGGGGTAAGAAAACACTAACTTTTATCAAATTGCTCGCAACATAGCCAAATTTTCATGTAATCAGATATGAGGAACTCGATTAATTGAATCCTGCAACACACGAATAGGATGACCACACGCAACATTTAGTTATACAGTCAGAATCAAGGTAACAAAAAAAAATCTCATACGAACTATAGAAACGGCATTCCATACATGAGCACACATCGCATTCTTAATATGTAACTTTGACCGTTATTTTGTGTGTCAATATGTTACTATTTAAGAGCATGTTGTGAAAATATTTTCCATCACAAATCTAATGATAAAGTTCCAGGTAGCCAACCGAAATAGTTTCTTATATGTTACTTGTCTGACAAATTTGAAAATACATTTTCGACACCATCATCTATTTCTGAAACTGTTGCAGGAAGTAGCAACTGTTGTATATCCCCCTTCAAATGTTCAGTTAATTCTACACATATCCAACCATACAGTCTGTGAAGATCAATAAGACAAAGGAATAAATTTGGACCAATGAAGAATAACATAGTTGATGCACATGCAGGATGCTAAAAGTTAATGAGCAATCCCGCAAAATAAAAAACTAAATGGGCTGTAGGCTGTCAATTAACCAGATTTGACAGCCAATGAAAGCTCAAACCCGTTAACTAATCTCTGTGTATCCTAATTGCGACACTTTGGGCCAGCGCTAAATTAATGGGCAACTGATTGGCTATTCAAAGCATTTTTTTACTATACTGCTAAAGTGATAATGGTAGCCTCTTCAAACTATTCTTCATCCAATAATTCAAGACTAAATGACTATGAACTACTGCACATGTAGGAATAGCTGCCCTGTGCAAACTGCTGGTATAGTTTTTCATCCAGATTTCAATGCTACAGGTCAAAACGTCTGTTATAAACTAGTGAATTAAAATGGGTACACTGGAGAACAGGGAATCATGAGTGCCTTTGGATAAGTTAAAATTCTTTGACTGTAATATAAACTAGAATGAAAAGAAGATCAGCTTAAGCTTACATAATGAACATATTGCCATGCATATCAGGGAAGGAATCATCAAACGGATCTAAGAGAAGCAAGCTTTCTGATACATTTGAGATCTTTTGAGAAACTGCAAGGATTATCCGCTGACCAATGAATTCTTCATTTCCTAACTTGCGGAACAAGTGCTGCACATTGAATTGGGCATCTGAGTAGTCAACTGGCCCTGCAAACTTGAACAAAATGGAAGGCGACAATCAATGTACTATTGGTTGATATTAGGAGCACAGACACATGAATGCCAAAATTCATAGTTTATGTCATTGCGATTACTCTGCACTGAAATGACCAAAACTAACTAAAAGAAACTACAGACGTGACTACTCAGCAGATCTATTCAGAATAAAACATGATTCAAAGTGATCATGTAAAAGAATATGTTGATATGATTTGCCTATAAGAAAGAACGTAAAACAAACACCATGAAGCCTATAACTAATCTATCATACTTGGTGGGACTCCACACGTACTACAAGTTCAATTTTGGTACGCAGGAAGTATTTCACGTTATTTTGTGGACCCATATAAATATATAAAGTAAACATACATTTGTTATCTCTAGTTGGGATTGAAAATTTGTTTGACAATAAGTTGGGATGGAGGCTGCAAGCTAGAATGCTACCTAGTGTACTGTAAACCGAAATAATAAGGAAAGCATAATTTATTTCACATTGAATATCTCCCAGAGCATATCATAGATGATTTTACAGCATAACGTAGGGCTGACCTCAAGAAAGCCATGACCCTGAGTAAAATACTACCAGATCGTTGGAGCATAAAGCAACTTGTGCTATATTGATGTATTGCAAAAGAGCCTGGGATTGTGGTCGCAGTAAATATTTACAAATTTGAAAACACTCTATGAACTAACTAGAGTAACTTGCATGCCAGAAATCTGTATCAGGAGTAAGGTTGCATTGCATGTTTCTGTCAGACCATCACCTTGTGTGTACTGTTCTGAAAGAATATAGACAAAACATCCAAAGTACTTGAAGAGTATATCAAATAAGTATCACCTGAATCTGAAGTACCAGCATTTTCAGGAATGGTGCACATCCTTTTCATCAAACGTGTCACTAAACCATCAATTATCTCCTCAACCAGTTCCTTTTCCCTTTTCGACAATAGAATGTTCTTCAGTAAAGCTGAAAGAAAACATATTTTACAAATTGGTAAAAGACTGTTGTCTCAACCAAATATGGATTGAACAGATAAGATAAACAGAAAATTTAATCATTAACATAATGGTAATTTTGTCTGCACTGTATTTTGAACATGCATGTTTTGGTCTGACATTGCAGATTTAAGAACTCGAAAAGATTCTGGATCACCTACAGTGGTGTACGTCTATAGTAAACAGTAAATAGCAACCCACTAAGACAACAGAAAATAAGGCTGGAAGCTGGAAGTGAATTTGTAAGTCGTATTCTGCAAAATATGGCAATGTTGATTTGTTGCCTAGATTCCATGCCATTGGTCTGGAAACGGCCTCTTGCAGAAATGCAGGGAAAGGCTGCATACAGAAGACCCAAAGTGGTCGGACCCTTCCCCGGACCCGCTACGTGCACCGGGCTGCCTTTTTTTTATTCCATGCCATTGGTTTGCCATGTCAACACACTGAAAATTATGAGCACCATGATTTATTATGTACATGTAAGGTGTGCCTGCGTGTCTATTCTATCCTGCTTGAATTGATAAGTGGTAACTAATAGGGTACTAGTCTTCTATATTATACAATCTGGAAAGAGAAATCTAAAATTAGCCTTTGTGTCACATAAATTTCATTATTTCAAACAACCACATCATATCCTGCATTCTTTGAGCATGTAAATGTACATATGGACCAAATGGTGATAGTTCAGCACAAATGAAATGTAGAAGGCTGAATTTGTAGTGTAGATAAGTTTGTGTTTTTTTCCGTCAAATATTATACCCATGAAAATACTAAAACTTGACTGTACAGTAATTATTTCGGGTCAATACACACCAAGGCGGAATGTCGTGTTCATCATAGTCAGTACTTTCTTAATATCTCACTGGATTACACATCACACTATGCATAGCTTAGATTATCGGTCAGATTCAACGATGATATTATAGCAGAATTCTGACTTACACAAAATGAAGTCTACTGCTTGGTGAGAGAATGTAGCAAATGTGGAGCAAGATTCTCTCTGCACAAGATAATCCAACGTTAGAAACATAGAAGAAACAAAATATGGGAATCTCAGTTACAATGAGAGGATACAATTATACTTTCACAAAAATCCCATCTGATAGCTCCACCAGGAAGTTAGTTGACAAGCTAAGCTGTTGTATCTCATCCTCGCTATTGAACTCTGCACAATCAAATGATTCAAACGAAGGTTTAAGCAGATAAAATTTTGCTGCAGTAACCTGAAATAGAGAGTTGTAAGAGGGGAACGATCCAAACTTCCAAATGGCGCACAGTTCATACACACTCGTGGAGCAAAAAATGAAAAGTTAAAGCATAAGGATATGTTCTGAGTAGCACCCACCCATCAAACTAGTGACGGGAAGAGATCGATCCAGTCTCCGTCGCTTCTCCTTCCACCGCGCTGTTGCGATTAAATTACAAAACACGATTGTTAAATTTTGGGGGGTTGCATAGTGGCCAATTAATTTCATCTCGACCGCAGACTCTAAAACTGTACCCAATCTGAGGAACCTCCTCCGCAGCACCTCGTCGACCCAATGCTCTCCTCCACCCGTTGGCGGCGGCGGCTGCAGGTCGCTGCACCCGTCGAAGAAGTGGCAGCGGCATGACGCAACCGGCGGCTCCATCGCCTCCCGCGCACCCCATCTGATCGACAACACATCTAAGTCACACCAACTGGGCGCCGGAAACTGAACGAACGCGGGCGCGCGCACTTACCTTGGAGGAGCTTGAGCTCTTCGCGGAGGCGGAGGATCTCGCGCTTCCGCTCCTTAGCCTGGGTCGGTGAAGAGGATGAAGTGAGATGAAGGTGGAATTAGAGGTTTGTGGTAAGGAGGGGAGGGGGGATTGTGTATGAGACCTTGCGCTTCCAGTGGATAAGAGGCGGGAGGAGGTGCCCGCGGAGGCGGCGGTTGTCGAGGGAGGCGTTTGTAGTGGATGAGAGCCATTGCGAGGGCTGCCTTCAGCGATGGCGAGTCTATCCGGGACGAGGATGCGGCCAGCGGCGTCGCCGTCGGCGGGCGGGAGGCGGGAGCCATGGCGATTTCGGCGACGAGCAGGAGGGAGAGAGCGAAAGCCCAAATGAGAAACGGAAGCACAAGAGAGGGCAATTTGAAATTCGTAACTAAAAAAACTCCCCTATACCACCTATATAACCAAATGAACTCCCAATACAAGTGTTGTCAAAAACGTTCTTATACTATATTATGAGACGAAAGAATTATAAAGCAACAACAGGACGAACAAAGTATACGATAATATGTCTCCATCATATCGTATAATTTTTTATTGCTTTATATTATTATAGTATCAGTCTTGAATGTTTTATATGTCATTATATGCATATATCATTTTTTGGACTAATCTATTAACTTAGTGCCCAGTGTCAGTTACTGTTTTTTGCATGTTTTTGATTTTCTAAAACATTAATATCAAACGAAGTCCAAACAAAGAAAAAAAATAGATTAATCTTTTCTGGACCAGAAAAGACCCTAGAAGGTTCGGGAGGAGGCAGAAGAACCACGAGGGAGCGACAAGCCCTAGGGGTGCGGGCTTGTGTGCCCCTCGTGACATATCAAACCCCTAATTCCACCTCTATAAATACTCAAATATTCCCCTGATATCAGAGAGACACCCGAAATACTTTTTTCGCCGCCGCAAGTTCCAGAACCACGAGATCCCATCTGGATGCCTTCTCCGGCACTCTGCCGGAGAGGGTATCGATCACAGAGGGGCTCTACATCAACCTTGCTGCCCTTCCGATGATGCGTGAATAGTTTACCACAGACTTACGGGTCCATAGTTAGTAGCTAGATGGCTTCTTCTCTCTCTTTGATATTCAATACAATGTTCTCCTCGATGTTCTTAGAGATCTATTCGATGTAACGACTTTTTGAGGTGTGTCTATTGGGATCCAATGAATTGTGAGTTTATGATCAGATCTATCCATGAATATTATTTGAGTTTTCTCTGAATTTTTTTATGCATGATTGTTATAACTTCGTATTTATTCTCCAATCTATTGTTTTTGTTTAACCAACTAGATTGATTTATCTTGCCATGGGAAGAGGTGCTTTGTAATGGGTTCGATCTTACGGTGCTCAATCCCAAAGGATGAAGGGACATGACACGTATGTATAGTTGCTATAAGGGTGGGTTTATTCATACGTGAGTTTATTTTGTCTACATCATGTATTCTTTGCTTAAGTTGTTACTACGTTTTTCCATGAACTTAATACACTAGATGCATGCTGGATAGCGGTCGATGTGTGGAGTAATACTAGTAGATGCAGAATCGTTTCGATCTACTTATCTTGAACGTGATGCCTATATATGATCATTGTCTTGGATGTCGTCATAATAATTTGTTTTTCTATCAATTGCCCAACAGTAATTTGTTTACCCACTGTATACTATTTTCAAGAGAGAAGCCTCTGATGAAAACCAAAAATAACTTGCTGCGTTTTTCTTTTATTTATTTTATTTTGTATTTTTGTTCGATCTATCTATCAAAAACTATATAGTTAATCTTGCTCGTAGCCGTCAAGGGACTGACAACCCCTTGTTCACGTTGGATTGCAATGATTTGTTGTTTGTGACTTTGTGTGTAGGTGCTGCTAACGAGTTGTTGCCTGGTTCTCTTACTGAATTGATAAACTTGGTTCTTAACTAAGGGAAATATTTCTCTCTACTGTACTGCATCATCCTCTTCTCTTCGGAGAAATCCCAACACAGATCACAAGTAGCATAAGGCCAAACGATACAAGGTGGGGAAGTAACTCTCTTACAAAGCCGATCGTAGGATAATCGATATACGCACACCGCAAGCGACTACGCTATCGAAATATAAGACAAGAGGAACCGAGTACAACGACATGCCACGCCCTAGTAAACCTAATCTCCATAACAACGCCCTCGGGAGGGAAACCGGCGTAACACGTCGCTGCTACCGGGTCCACAATGGACAAAAAGTTTTCACCCGGAACCCGTACACAAAGGGGAGCACCACGACGACATCTTCAAGAAGAGAGTGGCTTCCACGAGCGTCACCGTCGTCGGCACCAGAGCATAGAGCTTTCGCCCAGTAGCTCCCGCGTGCCACCACGAGATCTTCAGGAGGAACACGACAAGATCAGAACCCCAAATCTGGATTGGGGCACCTCCACTGCCAAAGATAGAGAGCGCTCGCGAGCCACTCTCCGCCATGCCTCTCGCCGCCCACACAACCAAGAGGCACCACCCCGCCACCATGGAGCTCACCGGAGAGATCGCCGGAGAGCCAACCATGTGAACCGCCTTCAGGGCCATCCCCCTAGATCCAAGCCACGAGACATAGCCAACCGCCCGCTTCATAGTGCACAGACCGCGACCAGAGAAACCTAGCCCCTGAGCCAGGGTCGGTGCCACCACCGTAGGGGCACCAACGCCTGAATTCCACTCCAATCCCGATGGACAAGGAGGGACATGACCCAAAGGTTGTCGACTGCCATCGCTGAGCCCACAGCTCAGACGATGCCAAGTCCATGACCATCAACACTAGCTCGACTGTCGGCTTAGCTATATCACGACCACCACCGCCACGGACCTTCACCGATGCCATAACGTGAAGACGCCCTCCAATCAAACCACAAGCTCCCACATTGCCCAAGCCGGACAAGACCTAGAGTCGAGCACCGATTCCGTGGCTTAAGCCGCCGGACCTTATGCAAGGAGCAACGAACCCTAGGCGGGAGGACCGATAACCCACAAGTATAGGGGATCGCAATAATTTTCGAGGGTAGAGTATTCAGCCCAAATTTATAGATTCGACACAAGGGGAGCCAAAAAATATTTGTAAGTATTAGCAGTTGAGTTGTCAATTCAACCACACCTGGAGATTAAATATCTGCAGCAAAGTGATCAGTAGCACACTAATATGGTAGTCTGATAGCAGTGGTAACAGTAGCAATGGTAACGGTAACAGCAGTATCAGTTTTGTAGCAGTTGTAATAGTAGCAATATCAATAGTAACTTTAGCAAGAGCAATATCTGGAAAACTCATAGGCATTGGATCGATGAATTCGCTGGATGATATTCATCATATAACAGTCATAATCTAGGGCGGCACAGAACTAGCTCCCGTTCATAAATTAATGTAGGCATGTATTCCATAAATAGTCATACGTGCTTATGGAAAAGAACTTGCATGCCATCTTTTGTCCTACCCTCCCGTGGCAGCGGGGTCCATAAGGACACTAAGGGATATTAAGGCCTCCTTTTAATATAGAACTGGAACAAAGCATTAACACATAGTGAATACATGAACTCCTCAAACTACGGTCATCACCGGAAAGTATGCCAATTACTGTCACCCTAGGGTTTACGGATCATAACACATAATAGGTGCATATGACTTGCAAGATCGGATCTAGAACATAGACATAATGATGAAAACATAAATTGTTCAGATGTAAAATCATGGCACTCGGGCCCTAGTGACTGATACGTCTCCAATGTATCTATAATTTTTTATTGTTCCATGCTGTTATATTATCATTCTTGGATGTTTTATAGTAATTTTATATTTAATTTATATCATTTTTTGGTACTAACCTATTGACATGGTGCCAAGTGACAGCTGCTATTTTTTGCATTTTTTTATATCGCAGTAAATCAATACCAAACGGAGTCCAAACGCAACGAAACTTTTTGTGGATTTTTTTGGGCCGGAAGACATCCAGTGGGCCAGAGAAGCGCCTAGGGGGTGCTCCGAGGGGAGCACAACCCACCAGGGCACGCCTGGAGGTCCAAGCGCGCTCTGGTGGGTTGTGCCCACCTCAGGTGCCCCCCGGACCGCCTCTTTGCTCTATAAATACCCCAATATTCTAAAAACCCTAGGGGAGTCAACGGAAATCAATTCCAGCCGCCGCGAGTTCCAGAAACCACATATCCAATCTAGACACCATCACGGAGGGGTGCATCATGTCCATTGGTGCTTCTCTGATGATGCGTGAGTAGTTCTTCGTAGACCTACGGGTCCGTAGTTAGTAGCTAGTGGCTTCCTCTCTCTCGTTTGATTCTCAATACAATGGTCTCTTGGAGATCCATATGATGTAACTCTTTTTGCGGTGTGTTTGTTGGGATCCGGTGAACTTTGAGTTTATGATCAAATCTATCTTTTTATCCATGAAAGTTATTTGAGTCTTCTTTGATCTCTTATATGCATGATTGCTTATAGCCTCGTATTTCTTCTCCGATATTTGGGTTTTGTTTGGCCAACTTGATCTATTTATCTTGCAATGGCAAGAGGTGCTTTGTAGTGGGTTCGATCTTACGATTGCTTGATCCCGATGTGAGAAGGGGAACTGACACGTATGTATCGTTGCTACTAAAGATAAAACGATGGGGTTTATTTCTACATAAATAGATCTTGTCTACATCATGTCATCGTTCTTATTGCATTACTCCGTTTTTCCATGAACTTAATACACTAGATGCATGCTGGATAGCGTTGATGTGTGGAGTAATAGTAGTAGATGCACGCAGGAGTCGGTCTACTAATCTTGGACGTAATGCCTATATAATGATCATTGCCTGGATATCATCATGATTATTTGAAGTTCTATCAATTTCCCAACAGTAATTTGTTCACCCAACTTTTGCTATTTTTCTTGAGAGAAGCCACTAGTGAAATCTATGGCCCCCGAGTCTCTTCTTTATTATATTTGCCTTTGCGATATATTTTCCTTTGCTTTTATTTTCAGGTCTATTAAACCAAAAATACATTGCTGCAATTTATTTTATTTGGCGTTTGATCTATCAATCTATTACAACTTTCTCCCGTCCGTTTGCCTATTTCTGGCGCTGTTGCCCGAAAGGGATTGACAACCTCTTTAACACGTCGGGTTGCGAGTATTTGTTATTTGTGCGCAGGTGTTGTTTATGTAGTGTTGCTTGGTTCTTCTACTGGTTCGATAACCTTGGTCTCATAATTGAGGGAAATACCTACAGCACGTCGGGTTGCGAGTATTTGTTATTTGTGCGCAGGTGTTGTTTATGTAGTGTTGCTTGGTTCTTCTACTGGTTCGATAACCTTGGTCTCATCATTGAGGGAAATACCTACCGCTGTTTTGCTGCATCATCCCTTCCTCTTTGGGGAAATACCGATGTAGCCCCAAGCCGCATCAGTGACAAGCATTAAGCATAGCAAAGTCATAGCAACATCAATCTCAGAACATAGTGGATACTAGGGTTCAAGCCCTAACAAAACTAACTCGATTACATGATGAATCTCATCCAATTCCTCACCAACCAGCGAGCCTACGAAGGAACTACTCACTCCCGGTGGGGAGCATCATGGAATTTGTGATGGAGGAGGGTTGGTGATGACGAAGACCGAAGATTCCCCTCTTCGGAGCCCCGAACGGGCTCCAGATCTGGCCTCCCGATGAAGAACAGGAGATGATTCCCCTATTTTTTCTGGAAAAAATATGATTTTATGGCGTAGGAAT
Organism: Aegilops bicornis; assembly: GCA_021605145.1. Lineage (NCBI taxonomy): Eukaryota > Viridiplantae > Streptophyta > Magnoliopsida > Poales > Poaceae > Aegilops > Aegilops bicornis. The sequence goes on along the minus strand of CM038675.1, from coordinate 375,801,732 downwards.
TAGGGTCAGCGGGGCCACGAGGGCCGCACCACCCACCAGGACGCGCCAGAGGAGGGTGGCGCGCCCTGGTGTCTTGTGGGCGGCCAGGGCCCCCCTCCAGTGGGTCTTGGTTCCAATATTTTTTATTTGTTCCAAAATAATATTCCAAAAAGTTTCGTCCAAATCCGAGAACTTTTATTTCTGCACAAAAACAACACCATGTTAGTTGTGCTGAAAACAGCGTCAGTCCGGGTTAGTTTCATCCAAATCATACAAATTAGAGTCCAAAACAAGAGCAAAAGCATTATGAAAAGTAGATACGATGGAGATGTATCAACTCCCCCAAGCTTAACACACTGCTTGTCCTCAAGCAATTCAGTTGACAATCTGAAAGTGATAAACAAAAAAAATTTATGAACTCTTTTGTTCTTGTTTACATATATATGCTTAAATAGCGCCCATGTTTTGAACAAAGATCATGACTAACCATGCAAGCAATAACTCTTAGAAATTATATGAGCTCATATCAATGGCATAATAAACTAGCGAGCAATAATAAGATAGTTCAAATGCCAACACTTTGTCAAAACAATCATGATATAATATGACAACAATGGCATCTCGCTATCCCTTTCTGAGACCACAAAACATAAATGCAGAGCACCTTAAAAGTTCAAGCAGCGACTAAACATTGTAATTCATGGTAGAAGAGATCCAGTCATGATGCATTCAACATTAACTATACACAGTGCATGAGGATGACAATAGTGCTCTCAGGTCTGGTGCTTGTTTGAGAAGGTGATGACTCAACATAAAAGTAAAATAACATAAAAGTAAATAGATAGCCCCTTCGCATAGGGAAGTAGGGATTTGTAGCGGCGCGAGAGCTCAAAGCTTAAATCAGAGATAAAAACAATTTTGGGAGGTGCACCCTTCCTGTCAACGTTACGACCAAGAGTTATCAATATCTTCCATGCTAAACACATTAGCGGTGGTTCCCAAGCGGTAAAAGTAAAGGTTTACCCCCCTCCACCAACAAACACAAGCCATGGCTAGCCGAATCTACGGGTGTCGTCCATAGCAACAACATTCCCGGGGGAGTTTTATTTAATTATTTGCATTTTTTGATTTTGGGACTGGGCATCCCTAGTACCGGCCCCTCTCGTGCAAGGATGAGTGAATAAACACTCATCATGAGAATAACCTGCTTAGCATGGAAGATATTGACCGCCCCCTGTCGCTCCATGAGCGGTCCAGGCACACAAAACAGATGTTCATTTGAATTTTAGAGGTGGCACATGCAAATTTACTTGAAACGGCAGGGTAATACCGCATATAGGTAGATATAGTGGATTCATCTGGAATAACTTTGGTTTAAGGATTTTGATGCACAAGCAGTATTTTCGCTTAGTACAGGCGTAGGCTAGCAAATAGGTTGAGAAGCGACCAGCTAGAGAGTGAAAACGGTCATGAACATGCTTTATGACTAATCAACATTGAATACTAGCAAGAATAGGATACCAACACCATGAACATAAATATCATGAAGGCTATGTTTTTTTATTCAACTACATGTGTGAACATGTGCCAAGTCAAACCACTTGAAACATTCGGAGGAGGATACCATATCATCATACTACATCACAATCATTTTAATGCATGTTGACATCCAAGATAAATCATTATCCACTCCAAGCTACTTAGCATTAGCAACTATAATCTCTAATTGTCATTGCAAACGTGTTTGATCATAATATGTTGAATCATGGATACTGAGTTAAACATATTTACAAAAAAAAACAAGTTGAGTTCATACCCGCTTTTCTCTGCCACAGTCACTTCATCAAATATCGTCATTATTGCCTTTCACTTGCACGACCGAATGATATGAAAATAATAATAGTGCAAGAGTGGCGTGGACTAAGATAGAATCTGCAACATTTTATTCAAAGGAGAAGAGGTGACGCGTGACTTGCCCAACGTCGCCACGGCCAGTGCCCCGCCGCCGCGTAGTGTAGCCACCACCACCGCTGTCGTCGCTCCCGTCGCCTCTGGTGCATCCACACTCTCGCCGCCACCACCTGCGCCAGGGCTTGGCCGCCAGACCGGTCGCCAGCGTGAGACTCGACTCCCCCAGGTACGCGTCCCCGTGTCTCGGTTGTCCCCCGTCCAGGCTTCCTCTTCCATGCCGAAATCCTATGCACCATGGGGCATGGGGTCGCCCCCCGCCCCGTCGCCAGCCCCGCACCATCGTCTCCCGACGTCGTCTGGGTTACTCCACCGCGGGATGCTCCGTGTTTCAACGCCACCACCGCTTCTTGCCTTATGTCGGTCTTCTTCTGTGGTAGAGCCGAAAACCTCTACGCGTCCGAGCATGAGCCCCTCGTCTTCTCTCTTCCCGCGGCGACCCCGGCATTGGCCCAGGCTGTGGTCGCCGTCGGCGTGCCCTCTGGCGCCTCCATCAAACTCGCCCTCCATGTTTCCCTGGGCGACGTCCGTCTAGCTGCTCGTGCCATCCCACCCACCGCCCCTCCCGTCATTACTGCGAGGCGTAGCCGCGTGGGCTGGCGTAGCCTTTCAACGCGTCGACGCCCCATCCCTCCTTCATCCCTGCTGCCTCCCCTGCTCCCCTTAACTACTGATGGGATTGTTCCTGACGGTGACCCGCGGACAGGGCGCATGCCTGCTCCCCCTGTCGACATCGAGAGAGCTCCCAGCTGTCTCCAGCCAGACGAGACATGGCGCATTGATGACCCCTCTTCTCCTCGCCGCCTCTAACCCACTGCCCGCGCCTTCCTCCAAGCCCTCTTAGCCCCTCCCCCCGCTCGCCTCTCTGTCCCCCAACCCCCTCCTCTCCCGCTCGATGGGTGTTTCCGGTGCCTGTGGAGAGTAATAAAATTTATATGCTTATGAATCATGGAAATAGTGCTTTATGTGATAGTTATATTGTTGAATTCATTCATGATGCTACTGAAAATTATTATGAGGCAGGAAGTTATGCTTTTACATATTGCAATAATATCAAGTTTCCTCTCTATGTGTTGAAAGTTTTGAAGTTATGCTTGTTTTGCCTTCCTATGCTAGTTAATTCTTGCTCCCATAAGTTGTTTGCTCACAAAATCCCTATAAATAGGAAGTGTGTTAGACTTAAATGTGCTAATCATATGCTTCATGATGCTCTCTTCATGTTTCAATTCTTATTTTCTACGTGAGCATCATTGAAATCATCATGCCTAGCTTAAAAGGCATAAAAGAAAAGACCTTGTTGGGAGACAACCCAACACTTTCACCTACTGTTTTTGTGTGTTCACATGATTATGCTACTGTATTAATCATGTTTTATAGCTTTTTTCAATAAAGTGCCAAGTAAAGCCTTTGGGATAGTGTGGATGATAGTTGACTTGATTCTGTGCAAAAACAGAAACTTTTGCTTCCAGATACAGAATTGTATAAATTCACTGGAACGTGATAAAATTCTGAATTTTTTACATATGATTGATATACAAATTGTCTACACTGTACTGATTTTTCAGAATTTTTGGAGTAGTAGATGTACGGTTGTTTTCCAGATCATTACAGTCTGTTCTATTTTTGACAGATTCTGTTTTCAATGCATATTTTGCTTGTTTTCTAGTTTCTATGGCTTATATTTCTCAATAGAAATTGTGGAAATGATATGGTACAGTAAGCATTGTGTGAGAACAATTATGAATCTTGTCTTTGACAGTACCAAAAGTGAATGGTTTGCTCTGTATCATACTAACCCATCTCACAAAGTTCCGTTAAGTTTTGTCTGATTGAAGTTTTCAAGTTTTGAGTGAGATATCGATATGAGGAGAATAAGGAGTGACAAGACACTAAGCTTGGGGATTCCCAAGGCATCCCAAAGTTACTATTCAAGGAATATCCAAGCAACTAAGCTTGGGGATGCCTCGGAAGGCATCCCTCTTTCGTCTCCAACAATATCGGTAACCTTACTTGAGGCTATATTTTTTTCGTCACATGATATGAGTTTTGCCTGGAGCGTCATTTTATTTTGTTAGTAATTGCTTGTTGTTATTTATATAATGTTTTGCATCTTTCATTTCAATAAAAATGTCAAGGATAGCCTTTACCATGCTTATTTTGCAAGTATATGAGTTGTTGTTTCAAAACAGAAAGTTTATTGATGTTGCAAAAATTCCCGAGAAAATTCAGAATGTGATAAAATGTTGAAACTTTTTGCACAGTAAGCTCTGATAAATTTTCTACAGTGTGGTAAATTTTATAATGTTTGGAGTAAGTATTGATACTCTTGCATTCTTTGCAGACTGTACTGTTTTGGCAGATTGCTGTTGTGTTTGCATATGTTTGCTTGTTTAATGGTTCTATTTGAGGATAGGAGTGTTAAATATGCAGAGGCATTTAGTATGCAATGTTGAATAATAATTTTGGTGATTTGCTACAGTAGATAATGATAAGGTTTTTGCATTGGTTTATACTAACTTATCTCACGAGTTTTTGTTGAGTTTTGTGTGGATGAAGTTTTTTAAGATTTAGGGAAACCGTCATATAAAAGGAATTAAGGAGACACAAAAGCTCAAGCTTGGGGATGACCAAGGCACCCCAAGATAATATTCCAAGAAGTCTCAATTATCTAAGCTTGGGCATGCCCAGGTAGGCATCCCACCTTTCTTCATCAACAATTATCGGTTAGTATCGGTTGAGCCTAAGTTTTTGTTCTTCACATGATGTGTGCTATCCTTGCACTGGTACGCGTTGCTGCTATACAAACTGTTTTTAACCCCTTTCCGCGATGGCATTTGGAAACGCCTCCAAGTGAGTGTGGGCGATACGGGGGTCCTTCCCACACGACCCAGAAACCGTCGAGGATAGGGTGCCTTGATGCATACAGTTGTCCCTATATAACCGTTTCCGATATCTTGAATATCCCAAACGCTTCATCCTTGCTGCTCGTTTGTACTCGCATTGCCATCGCAGTTGGAGTTTTGTAGTTTTACCTAAAACCAGGCAGATTCCAGGCACATGAGTTTTCTAGGCACGTACCAAACTGGCTCTACGTTTACGATGCCTAGCACATCACAAACAGTTCATGATTATAAACCGTGTACGATAGGTAGACGTTCACACACATTTAGTTTTCCCGCACCGTATCTGATAGTGTCTGACATCACACACGCTTTGCAAACGGCAACTGTGTACATTGTTACACATGTTTCCTCTCCGTAAACCATGTCGGATTATGATGTATATCACACATGATGTGCTTTATTAACCGTGTGCGCCGTAATGACCTGCACACCGTACTTTCGCCCTAATTTAAATGCCTCTATTTAAAATTGTACCTAATTTAAACTTGAAAGTAGGCTATAGCTTTATTCATATCCATCAGGTTGAAATAAGCAATGCATTATTCGATTCATGGGTACATTTGTTTAAGAGTTACATAAGCACCAAATAAAGAATGATGAACCAAGGTTCTATACTTGTACTATTACAGATGGAAAAGAAAGAGGCGACAGACATTCTGGTTGCTGAACAAGGTGAAGCGGAATGGCCCTATTGTGCTTTCTGCTTTGGATCACGAGAATGCATATACGACTCTAGTCCAACCCCTTGTGATGGTCGACCGCCAATCATGTAGTTCGAGAGGTAATCTTGAGTAAACTGCTTCAGGATCCACTGCAAACGAAAAAAGATTCAGACATTGTCATCTAACGCAACTCATTACGGGCAGTAAAAAGAAGGCTACATGTTTCTTACTTACCATCCTGCAGTTCACTGTTGTCTTGCATAAAGTGTATACAAATAGTTCGATTGACATCTTTTGACCCATTTTAATAACAATCTTTATCACTTTCCTCACTTGATGTTGGTTCATGAATATCTCATTGCCCCATACACAGAAAGGGTCGAAGTGTGGATCTTTGGCAATGACATATGTACCTAAAAGCACCAAGTTAATATTAGAAGCTAAACAACAATTGCAAAATGATGTAGTACAACACTCCCTCCATCCCATTATATAAGATTTTATTACATGTATATCTAGACATCATCAGAACATTAAGGTAACACTCTTCCTTGTTGCTATGTGATGACCCACAAGTATAGGGGATCTATCGTAGTCCTTTCAGTAAGTAAAACTGTCGAACCCAACGAGGAGCAGAAGGAAATGATAAGCGGTTTTCAGTAAGGTATTCTCTACAAGCACTGAAATTATCGGTAACAGATAGTTTTGTGATAAGGTAATTTGTCGCGGGCAACAAGTAATGAAAGTAAATAAGGTGCAGCAAGATGGCCCAATCCTTTTTGTAGCAAAGGACAAGCCTAGACAAACTCTTATGTAGAGAAAAGCACTCCCGAGGACACATGGGAATTATCGTCAAGCTAGTTTTCATCACGCTCATATGATTCACGTTCGTTACTTTGATAATTTGGTATGTGGGTGGACCGGTGCTTCGGTGCTGTCTTTTCTTGGGCAAGCATCCCAATTATGATTAACCCCTATTGCAAGCATCCGCAACTACAAAAGAAGTATTAAGGTAAACCTAACCATAGCATGAAACATATGGATCCAAATCAGCCCCTTACGAAGCAACGCATAAACTAGAGTTTAAGCACATCACTCTAGCAACCCATCATCTACTTATCACTTCCCAATGCCTTCCTCTAGGCCCAAACAATGGTGAAGTGTCATGTAGTCGATGTTCACATAACACCACTAGAGGGAAGACAACATACATCTCATCAAAATATCGAACGAATACCAAATTCACATGACTACTTATAGCAAGACTTCTCCCATGTCCTCAGGAACAAACGTAACTACTCACAAATCATATTCATGTTCATAATAAGATGATTTTTTATATTCTTATATGATCTGAACATATGATCTTAGACCAAATAAACCAACTTGGATAAACTACATGGAGTTATCAACACTTCTAGCAACCCACGGTACCAATCCGAGCCTTTGGGACAAAGATTGGATACAAGAGATGAACTAGGGTTTTAGAGGAGATGGTGCTGGTGAAGATGTTGATGGAGATTGACCCCTCCTGATGAGAGGATCGTTGGTGATGACGATGGCGATGATTTCCTCCTCCCGGAGGGAAGTTTCCCCAGCAGAACAGCTCCACCGGAGCCCTAGATTGGTTCCGCCTCGTGGCGGCGGAGTTTCGTCCCGAAAGCTTGCTTATGATTTTTTCCATGATAAAAGACTTCATATAGAAGAAGATGGGCACCGGAGGCCTGCCAGGGGGCCCACGAGGCAGGGGGCGCGCCCCCCACCCTCGTGGCCAGGGTGTGGGCCCCCTCTGGTAGATTCTTTTGCCACTATTTTTTATTAATTCCAAAACGTGCCTCCGTGAAGTTTCGGGACTTTTGGAGCTGTGCAGAATAGGTCTCTAATATTTGCTCCTTTTCCAGAATTCCAAATTTGCCCGGCATTCTCCCTCTTCATGTAAACCTTGTAAAAAAAGAGAGAATAGGCATAAGTATTGTGACATTACATGTAATAACAGCCCATAATGCAATAAATATCGATATAAAAGCATGATGCAAAATGGACGTATCAACTCCCCCAAGCTTAGACCTCGTTTGTCCTCAAGCGGAAGCCGATAACGATAAATATGTCCACATGTTTAGAGATAGAGGTGTCGATAAAATAAAATACAGACATGAGGGCATCATGATCATTCTTATAACAACAACATATATATATATATATATATATATATATATATATTGTCATTTGATTTCTTATGCTCAAGTAATAATCTATTCACAATGTCAAGTATGAATCAGAAACTTCATTGAGAACTAACAAACTATGATCTCGGTCATTGAAGCAATTGCAATTTATCATAACATCGGAAAGAGTCAAATAAGAGCTTTTCAGCAAGTCCACATACTCAACTATCATTTAGTCTTTCATAATTGCTAACACTCACGCAATACTTATGGGTCTGGAGTTTTAATCGGACCTGAGAGAAAGATAGGGGCTTATAGTGTTGCCTCCCAACCTTTTACCTCAAGGGTAATGTCAACAATAATAGTTCATGGTGACTTACATCCAATTGGATATATATATATATATATATATATATATATATATATATATATATATATATATATTCCAACACAAGGTGCTTGCCAAAGGATAAAATGTAAAAGGAAAGGTGAAGATCACCATGACTCTTGCATAAGGTATAAGACAAAAGTAAAATATGGGCCCTTCGCAGAGGGAAGCAGAGGTTGTCATGTGCTTTTACGGTTGGATGGCCAAAATCTTAATGCAAAAGAACGTCACTTTATATTGCCACTTGTGATATGGACCTTTATTATGCAGTCCGTCGCTTTTATTTCTTCCACATCACAAGATCGTATAAAGCTTATTTTCTCCACACTAATAAATCATACATATTTAGGGAGCAATTTTTATTGCATGCACCAATGACAACTTACTGGAAGGATCTTACTCAATCCATAGGTAGATATAGTGGACTCTCATGGCAAAAGTGGGTTTAAGGATATTTGGAAGCACAAGTAGTATCTCTACTTGGTGCAAAGAGTTTGGCTAGCATGAGGGGGAAAAGGCAAGCTCAACATGTTGGATAATCCATGACAATATACTTTACTTTGGATATAAGGAAACATAACCCATTACGTTGTCTTCCTTGCCCAACGTCAACTCCTTAGCATGTCATATTTTATCTATGCACCATGGGGCATGGGGTCGCCCCATACGCTTTGCCGCCGCACCATCGTCTCCCGGCGTCGTCAGGTTACTCCGCCGCGGGGTGCTCTGTGTTTCAACGCCACCACCGCTTCTTGCCTTATGTCGATCTTCTTCTGTGGTAGAGCCGAAAAGCTCTACGCGTCAGAGCATGAGCCCCTCGTCTTGTCTCTTCCCACGGCGACCCTGGCGTTGGCCCAGGCTGTGGTCGCCGCCGGCATGCCCTCTGGCGCCTCCGTCAAACTCGCCCTCCATGTTTCCCTGGGCGACGCCCGTCTAGCCGCTCGTGCCATCCCACCCACCGCCCCTCCCGTCATTACTGCGAGTCGTAGCCGCGTGGGCTGGCGTAGCCTTTCAGCGTGTCGACGCCGCATCCCTCCTTCATCCCTGCTGCCTCCCCTGCTCCCCTTAACTACCGATGGGATTGTTCCTGATGGTGACCTGCGGACAGGGTGCATGCCTGCTCCCCCCCCCCCCATGTCGACATCAGAGGGAGCTCCCCGCTGTCTCCGACGGACGAGTCCGCGCGCATTGATGACCCCTCTTCTCCTGGCGTCGCCCTCTCACCCACTGCCCCGCGCCCCTTCCTCCAAGCCCTCTTAACTCCTCCCGCCCCGCTTCGCCCGCCTCTGTCCCCCACCCCCCTCCTCTCTCGCTCGATGGGTGTTTCCGGTGCCTGTGGAGAGTAATAAAATTTATATGCTTATGAATCATGGAAATAGTGCTTTATGTGATAGTTATATTGTTGAATTCATTCATGATGCTACTGAAAATTATTATGAGGCAGGAAGTTATGCTTTTACATATTGCAATAATATCAAGTTTCCTCTCTATGTGTTGAAAGTTTTGAAGTTATGCTTGTTTTGCCTTCCTATGCTAGTTAATTCTTGCTCCCATAAGTTGTTTGCTCACAAAATCCCTATGCATAGGAAGTGTGTTAGACTTAAATGTGCTAATCATATGCTTCATGATGCTGTCTTCGTGTTTCAATTCTTATTTTCTACGTGAGCATCATTGAAATCATCATGCCTAGCTTAAAAGGCATAAAAGAAAAGCGCTTGTTGGGAGACAACCCAACACTTTCACCTACTGTTTTTGTGTGTTCACATGATTGTGCTACTGTATTAATCATGTTTTGTAGCCTTTTTGAATGAAGTGCCAAGTAAAGCCTTTGGGATAGTGTGGATGATAGTTGACTTCATTCTGTGCAAAAACAGAAACTTTTGCTTCCAGTTACAGAATTGAATAAATTCACTGGAACGTGATAAAATTCTGATTTTTTTACAGATGATTGATATACAAATTGTCTACACTGTACTAATTTTTCAGAATTTTTGGAGTAGTAGATGTACGGTTGTTTTCCAGATCATTACAGTCTGTTCTGTTTTTGACAGATTATGTTCTCAATGCATATTTTGCTTGTTTTCTAGTTTCTATGGCTTATATTTCTCAATAGAAATTGTGGAAATGATATGGTACAATAAGAGTTGTGTGAAAACAATTATGAATCTTGTCTTTGACAGTACCAAAAGTGAATGGTTTGCTCTGTATCATACTAACCCATCTCACAAAGTTCCGTTAAGTTTTGTCTGATTGAAGTTTTCAAGTTTTGAGTGAGATATCGATATGAGGAGAATAAGGAGTGACAAGACACTAAGCTTGGGGATTCCCAAGGCACCCCGAAGTTACTATTCAAGGAATATCCAAGCAACTAAGCTTGGGGATGCCCCGGAAGGCATCCCTCTTTCGTCTCCAACAATATCGGTAACCTTACTTGAGGCTATATTTTTATTTGTCACATGATATGAGTTATGCTTGGAGCGTCATTTTATTTTGTTAGGAATTGCTTGTTGTTATTTATATAATGTTTTTCATCTTTCATTTCAATAAAAATGTCAAGGATAGCCTTTACCATGCTTATTTTGCAAGTATATGAGTTGTTGTTTCAAAACAGAAAGTTTATTGATGTTGCAAAAATTCCCGAGAAAATTCAGAATGTGATAAAATGTTGAAACTTTTTGCACAGTAAGCTCTGATAAATTTTCTACAGTGTCGTAAATTTTATAATGTTTGGAGTAGGTATTGATACTCTTGCATTCTTTGCAGACTGTACTGTTTTGGCAGATTGCTGTTGTGTTTGCATATGTTTGCTTGTTTAATGGTTCTATTTGAGGATAGGAGTGTTAAATATGCAGAGGCATTTAGTATGCAATGTTGAATAATAATTTTGGTGATTTGCTACAGTAGATAATGATAAGGTTTTTGCATTGGTTTATACTAACTTATCTCACGAGTTTTTGTTGAGTTTTTTGTGGATGAAGTTTTTTAAGATTTAGGGAAACTGTGATATAAAAGGAATTAAGGAGACACAAAAGCTCAAGCTTGGGGATGACCAAGGCACCCGAAGATAATATTACAAGAAGTCTCAATTATCTAAGCTTGGGCATGCCCAGGTAGGCATCCCACCTTTCTTCATCAACAATTATCGGTTAGTATCGGTTGAGCCTAAGTTTTTGCTTCTTCACATGATGTGTGCTATCCTTGCACTGGTACGCGTCGCTACTATACAAACTGTTTTTAACCCCTTTCCGCGATGGCATTTGGAAACGTCGCCAAGTGAGTGTGGGCGATACGGGGGTCCTTCCCACATGACCCAGAAACCGTCGGGGATAGGGTGCCTTGATGCATACAGTTGTCCCTATATAACCGTTTCCGATATCTTGAATATCCCAAACGCTTCATCCTTCCTGCTCGTTTGTACTCGCATTGCCATCGCAGTCGGAGTTTTGTGGGTTTACCTAAAACCAGGCAGATTCCAGGCACGGGAGTTTTCCAGGCACGTACCAAACTGGCTCTACGTTTACGATGCCTGGCACATCACAAACAGTTCATGATTATAAACCGTGTACGATAGGTAGACAATCACACACATTTAGTTTTCCCGCACCGTATGTGATAGTGTCTGACATCACACACGCTTTGCAAACGGCAACTGTGTGCATTGTTACACATGTTTCCTCTCCGTGAACCATGTCGGATTATGATGTATATCGCACATGATGTGCTTTATTAACCGTGTGCGCCGTAATGACCTGCACACCGTACTTTTGCCCTAATTTAAATGCTGCTATTTAAAATTGTACCTAATTTAAACTTGAAAGTAGGCTATAGCTTTATTCATATCCATCAGGTTGAAACAAGCAATGCATTATTCAATTAATGGGTACATTTGTTTAAGAGTTACATAAGCACCAAATAAAGAATGATGAACCAGGGTTCTATACTTGTACTATTACAGATGGAAAAGAAAGAGGCGACAAACATTCTGGTTGCTGTACAAGGTGAAGCGGAATGGCCCTATTGTGCTCTCCTGGATGCAGAAGGCACGCACGACTCTAGTCCAACCCCTTGTGATGGTCGGCCACCAATCATGTAGTTCGAGAGGTAATCTTGAGTAAACTGCTTCAGGATCCACTGCAAAGGAAAAAAGATTCAGAAATTGTAATCTAACACAACTCATTACAGGCAGTAAAAAGAAGGCTACATGTTTCTTACTTACCATCCTGCAGTTCACTGTTGTCTTGCATAAAGTGTAAACAAATAGTTCGATTGACATCTTTTGACCCATTTTAATAACAATCTTTATCAGTTTCCTCACTTGATGCTGGTTCATGAATATCTCATTGCCCCATACACAGAAAGGGTCGAAGTGTGGATCTTTGGCAATGACATATGTACCTAAAAGCACCAAGTTAATATTAGAAGCTAAACAACAATTGCAAAATGATGTAGTACAACACTCCCTCCATCCCATTATATAAGATTTTATTACATGTATATCTAGACATCATCAGAACATTAAGGTAACACTCTTCCTTGTTGCTATGTGATGACCCACAAGTATAGGGGATCTATCGTAGTCCTTTCAATAAGTAAGAGTGTCGAACCCAACGAGGAGCAGAAGGAAATGATAAGCGGTTTTCAGTAAGGTATTCTCTACAAGCACTGAAATTATCGCTAACAGATAGTTTTGTGATAAGGTAATTTATAGCGGGCAACAAGTAATGAAAGTAAATAAGGTGCAACAAGATGGCCCAATCCTTTTTGTAGCAAAGGACAAGCCTGGACAAACTCTTATGTAGAGAAAAGCGCTCCCGAGGACACATGGGAATTATCATCAAGCTAGTTCTCTTCATGCTCATATGATTCGTGATCGTTACTTTGATAATTTGGTATGTGGGTGGACCGGTGCTTGGATGCTGTCCTTTCTTGGGCAAGCATCCCAATTATGATTAACCCCTATTGCAAGCATCCGCAACTACAAAAGAAGTATTAAGGTAAACCTAACCATAGCATGAAACATATGGATCCAAATCAGCCCCTTACGAAGCAACGCATAAACTAGAGTTTAAGCTTATGTCACTCTAGCAACCCATCATCTACTTATCACTTCCCAATGCCTTCCTCTAGGCCCAAACAATGGTGAAGTGTCATGTAGTCGATGTTCACATAACACCACTAGAGGGAACACAACATACATCTCATCAAAATATCGAACGAATACCAAATTCACATGACTACTTATAGCAAGACTTCTCCCATGTCCTCAGGAACAAACGTAACTACTCACAAATCATATTCATGTTCATAATAAGAGGGGTATTAATATGCATAAAGGATCTGAACATATGATCTTCCACCAAATAAACCAACTAGCATCAACTACAAGGAGTAATCAACACTACTAGCAACCCACAGGTACCAATCCGAGCCTTTGGGACAAAGATTGGATACAAGAGATGAACTAGGGTTTTAGAGGAGATGGCGCTGGTGAAGATGTTGATGGAGATTGACCCCCTCCCGATGAGAGGATTGTTGGTGATGACGATGGCGGTGATTTCCCCCTCCCGGAGGAAAGTTTCCCCAGCAGAACAGCTCCACCGGAGCCCTAGATTGGTTCCGCCTCGTGGCGGCGGAGTTTCGTCCCGAAAGCTTGCTTATGATTTTTTCCATGATAAAAGACTTCATATAGAAGAAGATGGGCACCGGAGGCCTGCCAGGGGGCCCACGAGGCAGGGGGCGCGCCCCCCACCCTCGTGGCCAGGGTGTGGGCCCCCTCTGGTAGATTCTTTTGCCACTATTTTTTATTAATTCCAAAACGTGCCTCCGTGAAGTTTCGGGACTTTTGGAGCTGTGCAGAATAGGTCTCTAATATTTGCTCCTTTTCCAAATTCCAATTGCGGCATTCTCCCTCTTCATGTAAACCTTGTAAAAAAAGAGAGAATAGGCATAAGTATTGTGACATTACATGTAATAACAGCCCATAATGCAATAAATATCGATATAAAAGCATGATGCAAAATGGACGTATCAACTCCCCCAAGCTTAGACCTCGTTTGTCCTCAAGCGGAAGCCGATAACGATAAATATGTCCACATGTTTAGAGATAGAGGTGTCGATAAAATAAAATACAGACATGAGGGCATCATGATCATTCTTATAACAACAACATATATATATATATATATATATATATATATATTGTCATTTGATTTCTTATGCTCAAGTAATAATCTATTCACAATGTCAAGTATGAATCAGAAACTTCATTGAGAACTAACAAACTATGATCTCGGTCATTGAAGCAATTGCAATTTATCATAACATCGGAAAGAGTCAAATAAGAGCTTTTCAGCAAGTCCACATACTCAACTATCATTTAGTCTTTCATAATTGCTAACACTCACGCAATACTTATGGGTATGGAGTTTTAATCGGACACAGAGAAAGATAGGGGCTTATAGTGTTGCCTCCCAACCTTTTACCTCAAGGGTAATGTCAACAATAATAGTTCATGGTGACTTACATCCAATTGGATATATATATATATATATATATATATATATATATATATATATTCCAACACAAGGTGCTTGCCAAAGGATAAAATGTAAAAAGGAAAGGTGAAGATCACCATGACTCTTGCATAAGGTATAAGACAAAAGTAAAATATGGGCCCTTCGCAGAGGGAAGCAGAGGTTGTCACGTGCTTTTACGGTTGGATGGCCAAAATCTTAATGCAAAAGAACGTCACTTCATATTGCCACTTGTGATATGGACCTTTATTATGTAGTCCGTCGCTTTTATTTCTTCCACATCACAAGATCGTATAAAGCTTATTTTCTCCACACTAATAAATCATACATATTTAGGGAGAAATTTTTATTGCATGCAACAATGACAACTTACTGGAAGGATCTTACTCAATCCATAGGTAGATATAGTGGACTCTCATGGCAAAAGTGGGTTTAAGGATATTTGGAAGCACAAGTAGTATCTATACTTGGTGCAAAGAGTTTGGCTAGCATGAGGGGGAAAAGGCAAGCTCAACTTGTTGGATAATCCATGACAATATACTTTAATTCGGATATAAGGAAACATAACCCATTACGTTGTCTTCCTTGTCCAACGTCAACTCCTTAGCATGTCATATTTTATCTATGCACCATGGGGCATGGGGTCGCCCCCCGCCCCGTCGCCTGCCCTGCACCATCGTCTCCCGACGTCGTCTGGGTTACTCCGCCGCGGGATGCTCCATGTTTCAACGCCACCACCGCTTCTTGCCTTATGTCGGTCTTCTTCTGTGGTAGAGCCGAAAAGCTCTACGCGTCAGAGCATGAGCCCCTCGTCTTCTCTATTCCCGCGGCGACCCCGGCTTTGGCCCAGGCTATGGTCGCCGTCGGCGTGCCCTCTGGCGCCTCCATCAAACTCGCCCTCCATGTTTCCCTGGGCGACGCCCGTCTAGCCGCTCGTGCCATCCCACCCACCGCCCCTCCCGTCATTACTGCGAGGCGTAGCCGCGTGGGCTGGCGTATCCTTTCAGCGCGTCGATGCCCCATCCCTCCTTCATCCCTGCTGCCTCCCCTGCTCCCCTTAATTACCGATGGGATTGTTCCTTATGGTGACCCGCGGACAGGGCGCATGCCTGCTCCCCCCCCCCCATGTCGACATCAGAGGGAGCTCCCCGCTGTCTCCGACGGACGAGACCGCGCGCATTGATGACCCCTCTTCTCCTCGCGTCGCCCTCTCACCCACTTCCCCATGCCCCTTCCTCCAAGTCCTCTTAACCCCTCCCCCGCCCCCCCCGCTCGCCCCGCCTCTGTCCCCCAACCCCCTCCTCTCCCGCTCGATGGGTGTTTCCGGTGCCTGTGGAGAGTAATAAAATTTCTATGCTTATGAATCATGGAAATAGTGCTTTATGTGATAGTTATATTGTTGAATTCATTCATGATGCTACTGAAAATTATTATGAGGGAGGAAATTATGCTTTTACATATTGCAATAATATCAAGTTTCCTCTCTATGTGTTGAAAGTTTTGAAGTTATGCTTGTTTTGCCTTCCTATGCTAGTTAATTCTTGCTCCCATAAGTTGTTTGCTCACAAAATCCCTATGCATAGGAAGTGTGTTAGACTTAAATGTGCTAATCATATGCTTCATGATGCTTTCTTCATGTTTCAATTCTTATTTTCTACGTGAGCATCATTGAAATCATCATGCCTAGCTTAAAAGGCATAAAAGAAAAGCGCTTGTTGGGAGACAACCCAACACTTTTACCTACTGTTTTTGTGTGTTCACATGATTATGCTACTGTATTAATCATGTTTTATAGCTTTTTTCAATAAAGTGCCAAGTAAAGCCTTTGGGATAGTGTGGATGATAGTTGACTTGATTCTGTACAAAAAACTGAAACTTTTGCTTCCAGTCACAGAATTGTATAAATTCACTGGAACATGCTAAAATTCTGAATTTTTTACAGATGATTGATATACAAATTGTCTACACAGTAATGATTTTTCAGAATTTTTGGAGTAGTAGAAGTACGGTTGTTTTCCAGATCATTCTGATCTGTTACTGCTTTTGATGATTCTGTTTTGAATGCATATTTTGCTTGTTTTCTAGTTTCTATGGCTTATATTTCTCAATAGAAATTGTGGAAATGATATGGTAAAGTAAGCATTGTGTGAGAACAATTATGAATCTTGTCTTTGACAGTACCAAAAGTGAATGGTTTGCTCTGTATCATACTAACCCATCTCACAAAGTTCCGTTAAGTTTTGTCTGATTGAAGTTTTCAAGTTTTGAGTGAGATATCGATATGAGGAGAATAAGGAGTGACAAGACACTAAGCTTGGGGATTCCCAAAGCACCCCAAAGTTACTATTCAAGGAATATCCAAGCAACTAATCTTGGGGATACCCCGGAAGGCATCCCTCTTTCGTCTCCAACAATATCGGTAACCTTACTTGAGGCTATATTTTTATTCGTCACATGATATGAGTTTTGCTTGGAGCGTCATTTTATTTTGTTAGGAATTGCTTGTTGTTATTTATATAATGTTTTGCATCTTTCGTTTCAATAAAAATGTCAAGGATAGCCTTTACCATGCTTATTTTGCAAGTATATGAGTTGTTGTTTCAAAACAGAAAGTTAATTGATGTTGCAAAAATTTCCGAGAAAATTCAGAATGTGATAAAATGTTGAAACTTTTTGCACAGTAAGCTCTGATAAATTTTCTACAGTGTGGTAAATTTTATAATGTTTGGAGTAAGTATTGATACTCTTGCATTCTTTGCGGTTGTCTCGCTTTTGGCAGATTCTTTGTTGTGTTTGCATATGTTTGCTTGTTTAATGGTTCTATTTGAGGATAGGAGTGTTAAATATGCAGAGGCATTTAGTATGCAATGTTGAATAATAATTTTGGTGATTTGCTACAGTAGATAATGATAAGGTTTTTGCATTGGTTTATACTAACTTATCTCACGAGT
Source organism: Aegilops bicornis (assembly GCA_021605145.1). Taxonomy (NCBI): domain Eukaryota; kingdom Viridiplantae; phylum Streptophyta; class Magnoliopsida; order Poales; family Poaceae; genus Aegilops; species Aegilops bicornis. The sequence goes on along the minus strand of CM038675.1, from coordinate 375,784,183 downwards.
TTTTGTTGAGTTTTGTGTGGATGAAGTTTTTTAAGATTTAGGGAAACCGTGATATAAAAGGAATTAAGGAGACACAAAAGCTCAAGCTTGGGGATGACCAAGGCACCCCAAGATAATATTCCAAGAAGTCTCAATTATCTAAGCTTGGGCATGCCCAGGTAGGCATCCCACCTTTCTTCATCAACAATTATCGGTTAGTATCGGTTGAGCCTAAGTTTTTGCTTCTTCACATGATGTGTGCTATCCTTGCCTTTGATGCGCATCGCTGCTATACAAACTGTTTTAACCCCTTTCCGCGATGGCATTTGGAAACGTCGCCAAGTGAGTGTGGGTGATACGGGGTCCTTACCACACGACCCAGAAACCGTCGGGGATAGGGTGCCTTGATGCATCTGATTGTCCCTATATAACCGTTTCCGATATCTCGAATATCCCAAACGCTTCATCCTTGCTGCTCGTTTGAACTAACAAACTATGATCTCGGTCATTGAAGCAATTGCAATTTATCATAACATCGGAAAGAGTCAAATAAGAGCTTTTCAGCAAGTCCACATACTCAACTATCATTTAGTCTTTCATAATTGCTAACACTCACGCAATACTTATGGGTATGGAGTTTTAATCGAACACAGAGAAAGATAGGGGCTTATAGTGTTACCTCCCAACCTTTTACCTCAAGGGTAATGTCAACAATAATAGTTCATGGTGACTTACATCCAATTGGATATATATATATATATATATATATATATATATATATATATATCAGGATCTTTCCAACACAAGGTGCTTGCCAAAGGATAAAATGTAAAAAGGAGGTGAAGATCACCATGACTCTTGCATATGGTATAAGACAAAAGTAAAAGATAGGCCCTTCACAGAGGGAAGCAGAGGTTGTCATGTGTTCTTCCGGTTGGATGCACAAAATCTTAATGCAAAAGAACGTCACTTTATATTGCCACTTGTGATATGGACCTTTATTATGCAGTCCGTCGCTTTTATTTCTTCCACATCACGAGATCGTATAAGCTTAGTTTCTCCACACTAATAAATCATACATATTTAGGGAGCAATTTTTATTGCATGCAACAATGACAATTTACTTGAAGGATCTTACTCAATCCATAGGTAGATATAGTGGACTCTCATGGAAAAAGTGGGTTTAAGGATATTTGGAAGCACAAGTAGTATCTCTACTTGGTGCAAAGAGTTTGGCTAGCATGAGGGGGAAAAGTCAAGCTCAACATGTTGGATAATCCATGACAATATACTTTATTTCGGATATAAGGAAACATAACCCATTACGTTGTCTTCCTTGTCCAACGTCAACTCCTTAGCATGTCATATTTTAATGAGTCCTCACAATCATAAAAGATGTCCAAGATAGTATATTTATATGTGAAAACCTCTCTTTCTTTATTACTTCCTATTAATTGCAACGATGAACAAAACTATGTTTATCAACTCTCAACAACTATTATTCATCATACTCTTTAGATGTGAAGTCATTACTCTCCATAAGATCAATATGATCTCTTTACTTCTTTTTATTCTTTCTCTTTTCTCTCAAGATCATACCAAGATAATCAAGCCCTTGACTCAACACTAATCTTTATTATATAGCTCACGGACTCGATTACATAGAAGGATCATAAGGCAAAGCTCAGAACTAAATCATACTAAACTTTATTCTACTAGATCAAGATATTACTAAAAGGATCGAACTAAGAAAAAGGGTAAAGATAGGAGTGTGATGGTGATACGACAGGGGAACCTCCCCAAGCTTGGCAGGTTGCCAAGGGAGTGCCCATACCCATGTGATTATGTCTCCTTCCTCGGAAGTGGTGGTGATGGGGTTGTTGATGATGTAGGTTTGTAGTCCATCTTCCAAGGCATAGGCTCACCATCATAGAAGGATGATCGAGTCTCCGGAATACTTAAATCTGCAGCCAAACTCATCCTCTTGAATCTATATTCATACTCACGGTTTTGGTTTTGCAGGTCATAGATCTGGGCTTGGAGGTGCTCGATTTTCTCGTGAAGCTTGAAGATGGCCTTCCCAATGTCCTTGGCATCCAGCTTGTGGTTGTTGGTGAACTCCGTGATCATTATGTGATTGGTGTCGAGTCCACGCTCCACCATCTCCCGACACTTGAAAACTTGTTGCTCCATTGCTTCAAGCCTTGTCTCCACGCTTACGGTCCTCCTTGGTCCCTCGACATCGCGGTTGTGCAGCAACCCCTCACGCATCTCAATGGTTTGAGGATGTTGCAGCACTTTCGCGAGGTAGGGGTTGATGACCTTCTCGAAGAACTTGTCCTTGGGGGCACTTGGAGACGTCATGGTGATCTAGATCTGTCAGAGAAACAGCTCAAAACAAAAACAAAGGATATTTGCGTGATACGGTGGTCAAATCCTTCGGGAGATTATATAATGAATTTTTACCGACCAAAAGAAGTATCGTGCAAGAAAACGGAGTCTGGAGAGCACACGAGGTGCCCACGAGGCAGGGGGCGCGCCCTCCACCCTCTGGACGCCTCGTGTCCTTCTTGGACTACTTCTTATTTTCCTATTTTCTTAAATATTCCAAAACGGTGAAAAATTGCCATTAGAACTGGTTTGGAGTCGGTTTACTTACCGTACGACATACCTATTCCTTTTCGGAGTCTGAAGCGTTCTGGAAAGTGTCCCTTATATATTCCTCCGGGGTTACGGTTTCAATAACATTAGTTTCAACATTTATAGGATTACCTGAGATATAATGTTTGATTCTTTGACCATTCACCACCTTCGGATTTGTGCCTCCGAAGTTGTTGATTTCTATGGCACCGGAACGATAGACCTCCTCGATAACGTAAGGACCTTCCCATTTAGAGAGAAGTTTTCCTGCAAAAAGATCTTAAACGAGAGTTCAATAGCAACACATAGTCACCTACATTAAACTCACGCTTTTGTATCCTTTTGTCATGCCATCTTTTAACTTTTTCTTTAAACAGTTTGGCATTCTCATAGACCTGGGTTCTCCATTCATCAAGTGAGCTAATGTCAATAACCTCTTCTCACCGGCAAGTTTGAAATCATAATTGATCTCTTTAATGGCCCAATATGCTTTATGTTCTAGTTTGAGAGGTAAGTGACATGCTTTTCCATAAACCATTTTATACAGAGACATGCCCATAGGATTTTTATATGCAGTTCTATAGGCCCATAATGCATCATCAAGTTTCTTGGACCAATTCTTTCTAGATCTATTAACAGTCTTTTGCAAAATTAATTTGAGTTCTCTATTACTCAATTCCACTTGACCACTAGATTGCGGGTGATACGGGGATGCAATTCTATGATTAACATCATACTTAGCAAGCATTTTACGAAAAGCACCATGAATAAAATGTGAACCACCATCAGCCATTAAATATCTAGGGACTCCAAACCTCGCAAAAATAACTTCTTTAAGCATCTTAATAGAGGTGTTATGATCAACACTACTAGTTGGAATAGCTTCACCCACTTAGTAACGTAGTCAACATCAACTAAAATATGTGTATACCCATTAGAGGAATGGAATGGTCCCATATAATCAAAGCCCCAAACATCAAATGGTTCAATAATGAGTGAATAATTCATAAGCATTTCTTGACATCTACTAATATTACCAATTCTTTGACATTCATCACAAGATAAGACAAACTTACGGGCATCTTTGAAGAGAGTAGGCCAATAAAAACCGGATTGCAATACCTTATGCGCAGTTCTATCTCCAGCGTGGTGTCCTCCATAAGATTCGGAGTGGCACTTGCGTAGGATCTGTTCCTGTTCATGCTCAGGTATACAATGTCTAATAACACCATCTACTCCTTCTTTATAAAGGTGTGGATCATCCCAGAAGTAATGTCTTAAATCATAGAAAAACTATTTCCTTTGCTGGTATGTGAAACTAGGTGGTATAAATTTAGCAACAATATAATTATCATACCATGGAGCAGTACGAGAAGCATTTATGACAGCTAATTGTTCATCAGGAAAGCTATCATCAATAGGTAGTGGGTCATCAAGAACACTCTCTAACCTAGACAAGTTATGCTGAACGGGGTTCTCAGCTCCCTTTCTATCAATAATATGCAAATCAAATTCTTGTAGCAAGAGAACCCATCTAATAAGTCTAGGTTTAGCATCTTTCTTTTCCATAAGGTATTTAATAGCAGCATGATCGGTGTGAACAGTTACTTTAGAATCAACAATATAAGGTCTGAACTTATCACAAGCAAATACAACTGCTAAAAATTCTTTTTCAGTAGTAGCATAATTTCTCCGGGCATTGTATAGAGTTTTACTAGCATATTGAGTAACATTTATTTCTTATCAACTCTTTGTCCTAGAACAGCACCTACAACATAATCACTAGCATCGCACATAACTTTAAAGGTTAAATTCCAATCGGGTGGCTGAACAATAGATGCAGAAATCAATGCTTTCTTAAGTATTTCAAATGCTTCTACACAATCATCATCAAAGATAAAAGAAACATATTTTTGTAAGAGGTTAGTCAGAGGCCTAGAAATTTTTGAGAAGTCCTTAATGAACCTCCTATAAAAACCGGCATGACCTAGGAAACTTCTTATACCTTTGATGTCCTTGGGACATGGCATCTTTTCAATAGCATCAACTTTGCTTTGTCAACTTCAATACCTCTTTTAAAAATTTATGCCCCAAGACAATACCTTCATTAACCATAAAGTGGCACTTTTCCCAATTCAAGACAAGACTAGTTTCTTCACATCTCTGCAAAACTCGATCAAGGTTGCTCAAGCAATCATCAAAAGAAGTTCCATATATCGTCCATGAAAACCTCAACAATCTTTTCACAAAAGTCAGAGAATATAGCCATCATGCGTCTTTGAAAGGTACCAGGTGCATTATATAAACCAAAAGGCATACTTCTATAAGCAAAGGTACCGAAAGGGAAAGTAAAAGTGGTCTTTTCTTGATCCTCTTTTGACACAAGTATTTGAGAGAAACCGGAATAACCATCTAGAAAGCAAAAATGTGTATGTTTGGATAATCTTTCTAGCATTTGATCAATAAAAGGTAAAGGGTAATGATCCTTTTTAGTAGCTTTATTTAATTTGTGGAAATCAGTTACCATTCTATAACATGTAATAATTCTTTGTGGGATCAGTTCATCTTTATCATTAGGAACAACAGTAATACCTCCCTTCTTAGGGACACAATGGACAGGACTTACCCACTGACTATCAGCAGAGGGATAAATTATACCTGCCTCCAGAAGCTTTAGTATTTCTTTTCTTACCACTTCTTTCATCTCAGGATTTAACCATCGTTGGTGATCAACGACCGGTTTAGCGTCTTTCTCCAATTTTATTTTGTGTTGGCATAGAGTGGGACTAATGCCCTTAAGATCATCAAGAGTATATCCAATAGCAGACGGTTGCTTCTTGAGTTTTCAATAATTTATTTTCTTCATGCTCAAAGGTTAGCACTAATAATAACAGGATATATCTTTCTCTCATCAAGATAAGCATATTTAAGAGTATCAAGAGTATCAAGTAATGGTTTAAGCTCAAACACGGAATCACCCTTGGGTGGAGGAGTTCAACAGGCAAGTTGTGTTTCAAAATAGGTCCCTGTTTAAAGAATACTTCATCTATTTCCCTTCTTTCATTCATAAACATATCATTTTCATGGTCTAGCAAATATTGTTCTAAAGGGTCATTAGGAGGCACGGCAATAGAAGCAAGACCAATAATTTCATCTTTACTAGGCAATTCCTCGTCACGGGTTTTCTACGAAGTTTAGTAAAATTAAAATCATGAGACATATCCCCTAAACCAACAGTAACAATATCCTTTTCGCAGTCTATCCTAGCATCAACAGTATTCAAGAAGGGTCTACTAAATATGATGGGACAAAAGCTATCTTGTGGGGAACCAAGAACAAGAAAATCAGCAGGATATTTAACTTTCCCCCACAAGACTTCAACATCTCTAACAATCCCAACTGGTGAACTAGTGTCTCTATGGGCAAGCTTAATTGTAACATGAATTTACTCTAACTTGGCAGGTGCAATATCATGCATAATTTCTTTGTATAAGGAATGAGGTATTGCACTTGCACTAGCACCCATATCACACAAGCCATGATAACAATGATCTCCTATTTTAACAGAAATAATGAGCATGCCTACCACAGGTCTATGTTTATTTTTAGCATCAGGCCTAGCAATTCTAGCGACTTCATTCTGAAGTAAATAACATGCCCATCAATATTATCAGCCAAGAGATCTTTAACCATAGCAATACTAAGTTCAACTTTAATTTGCTCAGGGGGTTTGGGTGTCTTAATATTACTTTTGTTGACCATAGTTGAAGCTTTAGCATGATCCTTTATTCTAACAGGGAAAGGCGGTTTCTCAATATAAGCAGTAGGAACGACAGGATCATTATAAGTGATAGTCTTTTCTTCAACATTAATAGGTGCGACTACTTCTTCTTAAATGGGAGGATTATATTTAAACCACTTCTCCTTAGGGAGATCACCATGAGTAGCAAAGGATTCACAGAAAGAAGCTACTATCTCAGAGTCAAGTCCATATTTAGTGCTAAATTCACGGAAAACATCGGTATCCATAAAAGATTTAACACAATCAAACTTAGGTGTTATACCTGACTCCTTACCTTCGTCGAGATCCCAATCTTCAGAGTTGTGTTTAATTCTTTCCAATAAATCCCATTTAAATTCAATAGTCTTCATCATAAAAGAGCCAGTACAAGAAGTATCGAGCATGGAGCGATTATTGAGAGAAAGCCGAGCATAAAAATTTGAATAATCATTTATCTTGAGAGCTCATGATTGGGGCATGAATATAACATTGACTTAAGCCTCCCCCAAGATTGAGCGATGCTTTCTCCTTCTTGAGGCCAAAAATAATATATATAATTACGATCACGATGAACAAGATGCATAGGATAAAACTTCTGATGAAATTCCAATTTCAATCGGTTGTAGTTCCATGATCCCATATCATCACATAGCCTAAACCATGTCAATGCCTCTCCCTTAAAAGATGAAGGGAAGACCTTCTTCTTGATAACATCCTTGGGCATGCCTGCAAGCTTAAATAATCCACAAACTTCATCCACATAGATTAGGCGCAAATCGGGATGTAATGTTCCATCACCTGTGAAAGGATTAGCTGGCGGTTTCTCTATCATACCCGAAGGAATTTCAAAGTAAACATTTTCAATAGGTTCAGTAGGTTGAGGAGCAACTCTTTGCTCTACTGGTCGGGGTGAAGATAACCCGAACAAGCCCCTCAAAGGATTATGTTCCATAGTAACAAGTGACAGTAAATTTCAGCACACTACATAAATTTTTCCTTACCAAATTCCACCTACCGAAGGCGCTTCACTCCCTGGCAACGGTGCCAGAAAAGAGTCTTTATGACCCACAAGTATAGGGGATCTATCGTAGTCCTTTCAATAAGTAAGAGTGCCGAACCCAACGAGGAGCATAAGGAAATGATAAGCGGTTTTCAGTAAGGTATTCTCTACAAGCACTGAAATTATCGGTAACAGATAGTTTTGTGATAAGGTAATTTGTAGCGGGCAACAAGTAATGAAAGTAAATAAGGTGCAGCAAGATGGCCCAATCCTTTTTGTAGCAAAGGACAAGCCTGGACAAACTCTTATGTAGAGAAAAGCGCTCCCGAGGACACATGGGAATTATCGTCAAGCTAGTTTTCATCACGCTCATATGATTCGCGTTCGTTACTTTGATAATTTGGTATGTGGGTGGACCGGTGCTTGGGTGCTGTCTTTTCTTGGGCAAGCATTCCACTTATGATTAACCCCTATTGCAAGCATCCGCAACTACAAAAGAAGTATTAAGGTAAACCTAACCATAGCATGAAACATATGGATCCAAATTAGCCCCTTACGAAGCAACGCATAAACTAGAGTTTAAGCTTCCGTCACTCTAGCAACCCATCATCTACTTATCACTTCCCAATGCCTTCCTCTAGGCCCAAACAATGGTGAAGTGTCATGTAGTCGATGTTCACATAACACCACTAGAGGGAAGACAACATACATCTCATCAAAATATCGAACGAATACCAAATTCACATGACTACTTATAGCAAGACTTCTCCCATGTCCTCGGGAACAAACGTAACTACTCACAAATCATATTCATGTTCATAATAAGAGGGGTATTAATATGCATAAAGGATCTGAACATATGATCTTCCACGAAATAAACCAACTAGCATCAACTACAAGGAGTAATCAACACTACTAGCAACCCACAGGTACCAATCCGAGCCTTTGGGACAAAGATTGGATACAAGAGATGAACTAGGGTTTTAGAGGAGATGGCGCTGGTGAAGATGTTGATGGATATTGACCCCCTCCCGATGAGAGGATCGTTGGTGATGACAATGGCGGTGATTTCCCCCTCCCGGAGGGAAGTTTCCCCTAACGAGCAGCTCATGGGAGCCCTAGATTGGGTCCGCCTCGTGGCGGCGGAGTTTCGTCCCGAAAGCTTGCTTATGATTTTTTTTATGATAAAAGACTTCATATAGAAGAAGATGGGCACCGGAGGCCTGCCAGGGGGCCCACGAGGCAGGGCGCAGACCCACCCTCGTGGCCAGGGTGTGGGCCCCCTCTGGTAGATTCTTTTGCCACTATTTTTTATTAATTCCAAAACGTGCCTCCGTGAAGTTTCGGGACTTTTGGAGCTGTGCAGAATAGGTCTCTAATATTTGCTCCTTTTCCAGCCTAGAACTCCAGCTGTCGGCATTCTCCCTCTTCATGTAAACCTTGTAAGAAAAGAGAGAATAGGCATAAGTATTGTGACATAACATGTAATAAGAGCCCATAATGCAATAAATATCGATATAAAAGCATGATGCAAAATGGACGTATCAACTCCCCCAAGCTTAGACCTCGTTTGTCCTCAAGCGGAAGCCGATAACGATAAATATGTCCACATGTTTAGAGATAGAGGTGTCGATAAAATAAAATACAGACATGAGGGCATCATGATCATTCTTATAACAACAACATATATATATATTGTCATTTGATTTCTTATGCTCAAGTAATAATCTATTCACAATGTCAAGTATGAATCAGAAACTTCATTGAGAACTAACAAACTATGATCTCGGTCATTGAAGCAATTGCAATTTATCATAACATCGGAAAGAGTCAAATAAGAGCTTTTCAGCAAGTCCACATACTCAACTATCATTTAGTATTTCATAATTGCTAACACTCACGCAATACTTATGGGTATGGAGTTTTAATCGGACACAGAGAAAGATAGGGGCTTATAGTGTTGCCTCCCAACCTTTTACCTCAAGGGTAATGTCAACAATAATAGTTCATGGTGACTTACATCCAATTGGATATATATATATATATATATATATATATATATATTCCAACACAAGGTGCTTGCCAAAGGATAAAATGTAAAAAGGAAAGGTGAAGATCACCATGACTCTTGCATAAGGTATAAGACAAAAGTAAAATATGGGCCCTTCGCAGAGGGAAGCAGAGGTTGTCATGTGCTTTTACGGTTGGATGGCCAAAATCTTAATGCAAAAGAACGTCACTTTATATTGCCACTTGTGATATGGACCTTTATTATGCAGTCCGTCGCTTTTATTTCTTCCACATCACAAGATCGTATAAAGCTTATTTTCTCCACACTAATAAATCATACATATTTAGGGAGCAATTTTTAGTGCATGCAACAATGACAACTTACTGGAAGGATCTTACTCAATCCATAGGTAGATATAGTGGACTCTCATGGCAAAAGTGGGTTTAAGGATATTTGGAAGCACAAGTAGTATCTCTACTTGGTGCAAAGAGTTTGGCTAGCATGAGGGGGAAAAGGCAAGCTCAACATGTTGGATAATCCATGACAATATACTTTACTTTGGATATAAGGAAACATAACCCATTACGTTGTCTTCCTTGCCCAACGTCGACTCCTTAGCATGTCATATTTTATCTATGCACCATGGGGCATGGGGTCGCCCCCCGCCCTGTCGCCTGCCCCGCACCATCGTCTCCCGACGTCGTCTGGGTTACTCCGCCGCGGGGTGCTCTGTGTTTCAACGCCACCACCGCTTCTTGCCTTATGTCGGTCTTCTTCTGTGGTAGAGCCGAAAAGCTCTACGCGTCAGAGCATGAGCCCCTCGTCTTCTCTCTTCCCGCGGCGACCCTGGCGTTGGCCCAGGCTGTGGTCGCCACCGGCGTGCCCTCTGGCGCCTCCGTCAAACTCGCCCTCCATGTTTCCCTGGGCGACGCCCGTCTAGCCGCTCGTGCCATCCCACCCACCGCCCCTCCCGTCATTACTGCGAGGCGTAGCCGCGTGGGCTGGCGTAGCCTTTCAGCGTGTCGACGCCGCATCCCTCCTTCATCCCTGCTGCCTCCCCTGCTCCCCTTAACTACCGATAGGATTGTTCCTTATGGTGACCCGCGGACAGGGCGCATGCCTGCTCCCCCCCCCCATGTCGACATCGGAGGAGCTCCCGGTCTCCGACGAGCGAGACCATGGCGCATTGATGACCCCTCTTCTCCTCGCGTCGCCTCTCACCCACTTCCCCATGCCCCTTCCTCCAAGTCCTCTTAACCCTCCCCGCCCCACTTCGCCCGCCTCTGTCCCCCAACCCCTCCTCTCTCGCTCGATGGGTGTTTCCGGTGCCTGTGGAGAGTAATAAAATTTCTATGCTTATGAATCATGGAAATAGTGCTTTATGAGATAGTTATATTGTTGAATTCATTCATGATTCTACTGAAAATTATTATGAGGGAGGAAATTATGCTTTTACATATTGCAATAATATCAAGTTTCCTCTCTATGTGTTGAAAGTTTTGAAGTTATGCTTGTTTTGCCTTCCTATGCTAGTTAATTCTTGCTCCCATAAGTTGTTTGCTCACAAAATCCCTATGCATAGGAAGTGTGTTAGACTTAAATGTGCTAATCATATGCTTCATGATGCTTTCTTCGTGTTTCAATTCTTATTTTCTACGTGAGCATCATTGAAATCATCATGCCTAGCTTAAAAGGCATAAAAGAAAAGCGCTTGTTGGGAGACAACCCAACACTTTTACCTACTGTTTTTGTGTGTTCACATGATTATGCTACTGTATTAATCATGTTTTATAGATTTTTTTCAATAAAGTGCCAAGTAAAGCCTTTGGGATAGTGTGGATGATAGTTGACTTAATTCTGTACAAAAAACAGAAACTTTTGCTTCCAGTCACAGAATTGTATAAATTCACTGGAACGTGCTAAAATTCTGAATTTTTTACAGATGATTGATATACAAATTGTCTACACAGTAATGATTTTACAGAATTTTTGGAGTAGTAGATGTACGGTTGTTTTCCAGATCATTACAGTCTGTTCTGTTTTTGACAGATTCTGTTTTGAATGCATATTTTGCTTGTTTTCTAGTTTCTATGGCTTATATTTCTCAATAGAAATTGTGGAAATGATATGGTAAAGTAAGCATTGTGTGAGAACAATTATGAATCTTGTCTTTGACAGTACCAAAAGTGAATGGTTTGCTCAGTATCATACTAACCCATCTCACAAAGTTCCGTTAAGTTTTGTCTGATTGAAGTTTTCAAGTTTTGAGTGAGATATCGATATGAGGAGAATAAGGAGTGACAAGACACTAAGCTTGGGGATTACCAAAGCACCCCAAAGTTACTATTCAAGGAATATCCAAGCAACTAATCTTGGGGATGCCCCGGAAGGCATCCCTCTTTCGTCTCCAACAATATCGGTAACCTTACTTGAGGCTATATTTTTATTCGTCACATGATATGAGTTTTGCTTGGAGCGTCATTTTATTTTGTTAGGAATTTCTTGTTGTTATTTATATAATGTTTTGCATCTTTCATTTCAATAAAAATGTCAAGGATAGCCTTTACCATGCTTATTTTGCAAGTATATGAGTTGTTGTTTCAAAACAGAAAGTTTATTGATGTTGCAAAAATTCCCGAGAAAATTCAGAATGTGATAAAATGTTGAAACTTTTTGCACAAGAAGCTCTGATAAATTTTCTACAGTGTGGTAAATTTTATAATGTTTGGAGTAAGTATTGATACTCTTGCATTCTTTGCGCAGTATCTTTGTTTTGGCAGATTCTTTGTTGTGTTTGCATATGTTTGCTAGTTTAATGGTTCTATTTGAGGATAGGAGTGTTAAATATGCAGAGGCATTTAGTATGCAATGTTGAATAATAATTTTGGTGATTTGCTACAGTAGATAATGATAAGGTTTTTGCATTGGTTTATACTAACTTATCTCACGAGTTTTTGTTGAGTTTTGTGTGGATGAAGTTTTTAAGATTTAGGAAACCGTCATATAAAAGGAATTAAGGAGACACAAAAGCTCAAGCTTGGGGATGACCAAGGCACCCCAAGATAATATTCCAAGAAGTCTCAATTATCTAAGCTTGGGCATGCCCAGGTAGGCATCCCACCTTTCTTCATCAACAATTATCGGTTAGTATCGGTTGAGCCTAAGTTTTTGCTTCTTCACATGATGTGTGCTATCCTTGCACTGGTACGCATCGCTGCTATACAAACTGTTTTTAACCCCTTTCCGCGATGGCATTTGGAAACGTCGCCAAGTGAGTGTGGGTGATACGGGGTCCTTACCACACGACCCAGAAACCGTCGGGGATAGGGTGCCTTGATGCATACAGTTGTCCCTATATAACCGTTTCCGATATCTCGAATATCCCAAACGCTTCATCCTTGCTGCTCGTTTGAACTAACAAACTATGATCTCGGTCATTGAAGCAATTGCAATTTATCATAACATCGGAAAGAGTCAAATAAGAGCTTTTCAGCAAGTCCACATACTCAACTATCATTTAGTCTTTCATAATTGCTAACACTCACGCAATACTTATGGGTATGGAGTTTTAATCGAACATGAGAAAGATAGGGGCTTATAGTGTTACCTCCCAACCTTTTACCTCAAGGGTAATGTCAACAATAATAGTTCATGGTGACTTACATCCAATTGGATATATATATATATATATATATATATATATATATATATATATATATATATATATATATATCAGGATCTTTCCAACACAAGGTGCTTGCCAAAGGATAAAATGTAAAAAGGAGGTGAAGATCACCATGACTCTTGCATAAGGTATAAGACAAAAGTAAAAGATAGGCCCTTCACAGAGGGAAGCAGAGGTTGTCATGTGTTTTTACGGTTGGATGCACAAAATCTTAATGCAAAAGAACGTCACTTTATATTGCCACTTGTGATATGGACCTTTATTATGCAGTCCGTCGCTTTTATTTCTTCCACATCACGAGATCGTATAAAGCTTATTTTCTCCACACTAATAAATCATACATATTTAGGGAGCAATTTTTATTGCATGCAACAATGACAATTTACTTGAAGGATCTTACTCAATCCATAGGTATATATAGTGGACTCTCATGGCAAAAGTGGGTTTAAGGATATTTGGAAGCACAAGTAGTATCTCTACTTGGTGCAAAGAGTTTGGCTAGCATGAGGGGGAAAAGGCAAGCTCAACATGTTGGATAATCCATGACAATATACTTTATTTCGGATATAAGGAAACATAACCCATTACGTTGTCTTCCTTGTCCAACGTCAACTCCTTAGCATGTCATATTTTAATGAGTGCTCACAAGCATAAAAGATGTCCAAGATAGTATATTTATATGTGAAAACCTCTCTTTCTTTATTACTTCCTATTAATTGCAACGATGAATAAAACTATGTTTATCAACTCTCAACAACTATTATTCATCATACTCTTTAGATGTGAAGTCATTACTCTCCATAAGATCAATATGATCTCTTTACTTCTTTTTATTCTTTCTCTTTTCTCTCAAGATCATACCAAGATAATCAAGCCCTTGACTCAACACTAATCTTTATTATATAGCTCACGGACTCGATTACATAGAAGGATCATAAGGCAAAGCTCAGAACTAAATCATACTAAACTTTATTCTACTAGATCAAGATATTACTAAAAGGATCGAACTAAGAAAAAGGGTAAAGATAGGAGTGTGATGGTGATACGACACCGGGGAACCTCCCCCAAGCTTGGCAGTTGCCAAGGGGAGTGCCCATACCCATGTGATTATGTCTCCTTCCTCGGAAGTGGTGGTGATGGGGTTGTTGATGATGTAGGTTTGTAGTCCATCTTCCAAGGCATAGGCTCACCATCATAGAAGGATGATCGAGTCTGGAATACTTAAATCTGCAGCCAAACTCATCCTCTTGAATCTATATTCATACTCACGGTTTTGGTTTTGCAGGTCATAGATCTGGGCTTGGAGGTGCTCGATTTTCTCGTGAAGCTTGAAGATGGCCTTCCCAATGTCCTTGGCATCCAGCTTGTGGTTGTTGGTGAACTCCGTGATCATTATGTGATTGGTGTCGAGTCCACGCTCCACCATCTCCGACACTTGAAAACTTGTTGCTCCATTGCTTCAAGCCTTGTCTCCACGCTTACGGTCCTCCTTGGTCCCTCGACATCGCGGTTGTGCAGCAACCCCTCACGCATCTCAATGGTTTGAGGATGTTGCAGCACTTACGCGAGGTAGGGGTTGATGACCTTCTCGAAGAACTTGTCCTTGGGGGCACTTGGAGACGTCATGGTGATCTAGATCTGTCAGAAAAACAGCTGGAAACAAAAACAAAGGATATTTGCGTGATACGGTGGTCAAATCCTTCGGGAGATTATATAATGAATTTTTACCGACCAAAAGAAGTATCGTGCAAGAAAAAGGAGTCTGGAGAGCACACGAGGTGCCCACGAGGCAGGGGGCGCGCCCTCCACCCTCTGGATGCCTCGTGTCCTTCTCGGACTACTTCTTATTTTCCTATTTTCTTAAATATTCCAAAACGGTGAAAAATTGCCATTAGAACTGTTTTGGAGTCGGTTTACTTACCGTACGACATACCTATTCCTTTTCGGAGTCTGAAGCGTTCTGGAAAGTGTCCCTTATATATTCCTCCGGGGTTACGGTTTCAATAACATTAGTTTCAACATTTATAGGATTACCTGAGATATAATGTTTGATTCTTTGACCATTCACCACCTTTGGATTTGTGCCTCCGAAGTTGTTGATTTCTATGGCACCGGAACGATAGACCTCCTCGATAACGTAAGGACCTTCCCATTTAGAGAGAAGTTTTCCTGCAAAAAGATCTTAAACGAGAGTTCAATAGCAACACATAGTCACCTACATTAAACTCACGCTTTTGTATCCTTTTGTCATGCCATCTTTAACTTTTTCTTTAAACAGTTTGGCATTCTCATAGACCTGGGTTCTCCATTCATCAAGTGAGCTAATGTCAATAACCTCTTCTCACCGGCAAGTTTGAAATCATAATTGATCTCTTTAATGGCCCAATATGCTTTATGTTCTAGTTTGAGAGGTAAGTGACATGCTTTTCCATAAACCATTTTATACAGAGACATGCCCATAGGATTTTTATATGCAGTTCTATAGGCCCATAATGCATCATCAAGTTTCTTGGACCAATTCTTTCTAGATCTATTAATGTCTTTTGCAAAATTAATTTGAGTTCTCTATTACTCAATTCCACTTGACCACTAGATTGCGGGTGATACGGGATGCAATTCTATGATTAACATCATACTTAGCAAGCATTTTACTTAAAAGCACCATGAATAAAATGTGAACCACCATCAGCCATTAAATATCTAGGGACTCCAAACCTCGCAAAAATAACTTCTTTAAGCATCTTAATAGAGGTGTTATGATCAACACTACTAGTTGGAATAGCTTCACCCACTTAGTAACGTAGTCAACATCAACTAAAATATGTGTATACCCATTAGAGGAATGGAATGGTCCCATATAATCAAAGCCCCAAACATCAAATGGTTCAATAATGAGTGAATAATTCATAAGCATTTCTTGACATCTACTAATATTACCAATTCTTTGACATTCATCACAAGATAAGACAAACTTACGGGCATCTTTGAAGAGAGTAGGCCAATAAAAACCGGATTGCAATACCTTATGCGCAGTTCTATCTCCAGCGTGGTGTCCTCCATAAGATTCGGAGTGGCACTTGCGTAGGATACATTCTGTTCATGCTCAGGTATACAATGTCTAATAACACCATCTACTCCTTCTTTATAAAGGTGTGGATCATCCCGTAATGTCTTAAATCATAGAAAAACTATTTCCTTTGCTGGTATGTGAAACTAGGTGGTATAAATTTAGCAACAATATAATTATCATACCATGGAGCAGTATGAGAAGCATTTATGACAGCTAATTGTTCATCAGGAAAGCTATCATCAATAGGTAGTGGGTCATCAAGAACACTCTCTAACCTAGACAAGTTGTCTGGAACGGGGTTCTCAGCTCCCTTTCTATCAATAATATGCAAATCAAATTCTTGTAGCAAGAGAACCCATCTAATAAGTCTAGGTTTAGCATCTTTCTTTTCCATAAGGTATTTAATAGCAGCATGATCAGTGTGAACAGTTACTTTAGAATCAACAATATAAGGTCTGAACTTATCACAAGCAAATACAACTGCTAAAAATTCTTTTTCAGTAGTAGCATAATTTCTCCGGGCATTGTATAGAGTTTTACTAGCATATGAATAACATTTATTTCTTATCAACTCTTTGTCCTAGAACAGCACCTACAACATAATCACTAGCATCGCACATAATTTTAAAGGTTAAATTCCAATCAGGTGGCTGAACAATAGATGCAGAAATCAATGCTTTCTTAAGTATTTCAAATGCTTCTACACAATCATCATCAAAGATAAAAGGAACATATTTTTGTAAGAGGTTAGTCAGAGGCCTAGAAATTTTTGAGAAGTCCTTAATGAACCTCCTATAAAAACCGGCATGACCTAGGAAACTTCTTATACCTTTGATGTCCTTGGGACATGGCATCTTTTCAATAGCATCAACTTTGCTTTGTCAACTTCAATACCTCTTTTAAAAATTTATGCCCCAAGACAATACCTTCATTAACCATAAAGTGGCACTTTTCCCAATTCAAGACAAGACTAGTTTCTTCACATCTCTGCAAAACTCGATCAAGGTTGCTCAAGCAATCATCAAAAGAAGTTCCATATATCGTCCATGAAAACCTCAACAATCTTTTCACAAAAGTCAGAGAATATAGCCATCATGCGTCTTTGAAAGGTACCAGGTGCATTATATAAACCAAAAGGCATACTTCTATAAGCAAAGGTACCGAAAGGGAAAGTAAAAGTGGTCTTTTCTTGATCCTCTTTTGACACAAGTATTTGAGAGAAACCGGAATAACCATCTAGAAAGCAAAAATGTGTATGTTTGGATAATCTTTCTAGCATTTGATCAATAAAAGGTAAAGGGTAATGATCCTTTTTAGTAGCTTTATTTAATTTGTGGAAATCAGTTACCATTCTATAACATGTAATAATTCTTTGTGGGATCAGTTCATCTTTATCATTAGGAACAACAGTAATACATCCCTTCTTAGGGACACAATGGATGTGACTTACCCACTGACTATCAGCAGAGGGATAAATTATACCTGCCTCCAGAAGCTTTAGTATTTCTTTTCTTACCACTTCTTTCATCTCAGGATTTAACCATCGTTGGTGATCAACGACCGGTTTAGCGTCTTTCTCCAATTTTATTTTGTGTTGGCATAGAGTGGGACTAATGCCCTTAAGATCATCAAGAGTATATCCAATAGCAGCACGGTGCTTCTTCAGAGTTTTCAATAATTTATTTTCTTCATGCTCTGAAAGGTTAGCACTAATAATAACAGGATATATCTTTCTCTCATCAAGATAAGCATATTTAAGAGTATCAAGAGTATCAAGTAATGGTTTAAGCTCAAACACGGAATCACCCTTGGGTGGAGGAGTTCAACAGGCAAGTTGTGTTTCAAAATAGGTCCCTGTTTAAAGAATACTTCATCTATTTCCTTCTTTCATTCATAAACATATCATTTTCATGGTCTAGCAAATATTGTTCTAAAGGGTCATTAGGAGGCACGGCAATAGAAGCAAGACCAATAATTTCATCTTTACTAGGCAATTCCTCGTCACGGGGTTTTCTACGAAGTTTAGTAAAATTAAAATCATGAGACATATCCCCTAAACCAACAGTAACAATATCCTTTTCGCAGTCTATCCTAGCATCAACAGTATTCAAGAAGGGTCTACCAAATATGATGGGACAAAAGCTATCTTGTGGGGAACCAAGAACAAGAAAATCAGCAGGATATTTAACTTTCCCCCACAATACTTCAACATCTCTAACAATCCCAACTGGTGAAATAGTGTCTCTATTGGCAAGCTTAATTGTAACATGAATTTCCTCTAACTTGGCAGGTGCAATATCATGCATAATTTCTTTGTATAAGGAATGAGGTATTGCACTTGCACTAGCACCCATATCACACAAGCCATGATAACAATGATCTCCTATTTTAACAGAAATAACAGGCATGCCTACCACAGGTCTATGTTTATTTTTAGCATCAGGCCTAGCAATTCTAGCAGCTTCATTACAGAAGTAAATAACATGCCCATCAATATTATCAGCCAAGAGATCTTTAACCATAGCAATACTAAGTTCAACTTTAATTTGCTCAGGGGGTTTGGGTGTCTTAATATTACTTTTGTTGACCATAGTTGAAGCTTTAGCATGATCCTTTATTCTAACAGGGAAAGGCGGTTTCTCAATATAAGCAGTAGGAACGACAGGATCATTATAAGTGATAGTCTTTTCTTCAACATTAATAGGTGCGACTACTTCTTCTTAAATGGGAGGATTATATTTAAACCACTTCTCCTTAGGGAGATCACCATGAGTAGCAAAGGATTCACAGAAAGAAGCTACTATCTCCGAGTCAAGTCCATATTTAGTGCTAAATTCACGGAAAACATCGGTATCCATAAAAGATTTAACACAATCAAACTTAGGTGTTATACCTGACTCCTTACCTTCGTCGAGATCCCAATCTTCAGAGTTGTGTTTAATTCTTTCCAATAAATCCCATTTAAATTCAATAGTCTTCATCATAAAAGAGCCGATTACAAGAAGTATCGAGCATGGAGCGATTATTGAGAGAAAGCCGAGCATAAAAAATTTGAATAATCATTTATCTTGAGAGCTCATGATTGGGGCATGAATATAACATTGACTTAAGCCTCCCCCAAGATTGAGCGATGCTTTCTCCTTTGCGAGGCCAAAAATTATATATATAATTACGATCACGATGAACAAGATGCATAGGATAAAACTTCTGATGAAATTCCAATTTCAATCGGTTGTAGTTCCATGATCCCATATCATCACATAGCCTAAACCATGTCAATGCCTCTCCCTTAAAAGATGAAGGGAAGACCTTCTTCTTGATAACATCCTTGGGCATACCTGCAAGCTTAAATAATCCACAAACTTCATCCACATAGATTAGGTGCAAATCGGGATGTAATGTTCCATTACCTGTGAAAGGATTAGCTGGCGGTTTCTCTATCATACCCGAAGGAATTTCAAAGTAAACATTTTCAGTAGGTTCAGTAGGTTGAGGAGCAACTCTTTGCTCTACTGGTCGGGGTGAAGATAACCCGAACAAGCCCCTCAAAGGATTACTTTCCATAGTAACAAGTGACGATGAAATTTCAGCACACTACATAAATTTTTCCTTACCAAATTCCACCTACCAAGGCGCTTCACTCCACGGCAACGGTGCGGAAAGAGTCTTTATGACCCACAAGTATAGGGGATCTATCGTAGTCCTTTCAATAAGTAAGAGTGCCGAACCCAACGAGGAGCATAAGGAAATGATAAGCGGTTTTCAAGAAGGTATTCTCTGCAAACCTTTGAAATTATCGGTAACAGATAGTTTTGTGATAAGGTAATTTGTAGCGGGCAACAAGTAATGAAAGTAAATAAGGTGCAGCAAGATGGCCCAATCCTTTTTGTAGCAAAGGACAAGCCTGGACAAACTCTTATGTAGAGAAAAGCGCTCCCGAGGACACATGGGAATTATCGTCAAGCTAGTTTTCATCACGCTCATATGATTCGCGTTCGTTACTTTGATAATTTGGTATGTGGGTGGACCGGTGCTTGGGTGCTGTCCTTTCTTGGGCAAGCATTCCACTTATGATTAACCCCTATTTCAAGCATCCGAAACTACAGAAGAAGTATTAAGGTAAACCTAACCGTAGCATGAAACATATGGATCCAAATCAGCCCCTTACGAAGCAACGCATAAACTAGGGTTTAAGCTTCTATCACTCTAGCAACCCATCATCTACTTATTACTTCCCAATGCCTTTCTCTAGGCCCAAACAATGGTGAAGTGTCATGTAGTCGACGTTCACATAACACCACTAGAGGGAAGACAACATACATCTCATCAAAATATCGAACGAATACCAAATTCACATGACTACTTATAGCAAGACTTCTCCCATGTCCTCAGGAACAAACGTAACTACTCACAAATCATATTCATGTTCATAATAAGAGGGGTATTAATATGCATAAAGGATCTGAACATATGATCTTCCACCAAATAAACCAACTAGCATCAACTACAAGGAGTAATCAACACTACTAGCAACCCACAGGTACCAATTTGAGGCTTTGGGACAAATATTGGATACAAGAGATGAACTAGGGTTTTAGAGGAGATGGTGCTGGTGAAGATGTTGATGGAGATTGACCCCCTCTAGATGAGAGGATCGTTGGTGATGACGATGGCGACGATTTCCCCCTCCCGGAGGGAAGTTTCCCCGGCAGAAGAGCTCTGCCGGAGCCCTAGATTGGTTCCGCCAAGGTTCCGCCTCGTGGTGGCGGAGTTTAAATCAAAGCTTGCTTATGATTTTTCGAGGTAAAAGACTTCATATAGTAGAAGATGGGAACTGGAGGCCTGCTAGGGGGCCCACGAGGCAGGTGGCGCGCCCCCCACCCTCGTGGCCAGGGTGTGGGCCCCCTCTGGTAGATTCTTTCACCAGTATTTTTTATTAATTCCAAAATGTGCCTCCGTGAAGTTTTAGGGCTTTTGGAGCTATGCAGAATAGGTCTCTAATATTTGCTCCTTTTCCAGCCCAGAATTCCAGCTGCCGGCATTCTCCCTCTTCATGTAAACCTTGTAAAATAAGAGAGAATAGGCATAAGTATTGCGACATAACGTGTAATAACAGCCCATAATGCAATAAATATTGATACAAAAGCATGATGCAAAATGGACGTATCACTATGTAGCCTGGGATTGCATATTTAGTCATTCAGTACAATGCATGTTGCTATGTAGCTTCAGTGTGCAGGCTTAAGCACGCTAGTTAAGCAAAACAAGAAGTGGAAAGGTGTTTTAACTGCATCAGGCATAACATTTAGAAACAAGCAAATAGTAATTCAAACTGGTATTGTGATGGTCTAAAGTACACTAGTTATTGTTAAAAGACGAAAAGGCATGTTAAATGCAATATCCTTAACAGCAACCAAATATCGTAATTCATAATGGTATTGTTGAAACTGTTATTGATGAAATTGAACTGCATGGCAAATAGTTGCACATTAGAGCATCACATTGTGAAGAACTGAAATAAACAAGTCATAAGGCCATCTCTAGCCGATCCTTTAAAAGTTAAAGGCCTAAACCCTTAGTGGATATATATATATACTCCAGCAATTTTTGGCCTTTTCTAGTCGACCCCCTAAGCTTAACGTTGTAAACTTCAATTTGATCAAGTTGAAAGCAGGTTCAACCAAAAGTAGCATGCATTCAAACATAAACGTAGATAGTTTTGCATAACCGAACATAAAACATTAATTTCAACTAAGCTAAACTACATTCGGTCGAAGTAGAGGTCGAGCCAATCCTTCCTCGTCATGTACGGTGTGCCGCGAGCCGGTCCCGGGCCGGCGCCATCATCGGGGTCGTTGGGGAAGGCACTCCTCCACTCGTTGATGTCGATCTCCTCATCCTCAGGGCCCACCTCGACGCCCTCCACGCCACCGTCCTCGTCACCTTCGACCTCGTCATCGGAGGAGAGCGCGATAACCGCACCGCCGTCCTCGCCGCCTTCAACCTCATCATTGAAGCAGAGCACGATAACCTCGCCGCCCTCTGCACCGGCAAAGATCGCCCGCTCTGCCTCCACGAGCTCCGGGTGCTGCCGGTGGATCTCTTGCATGTAGGCCTCATCGGTGGCCTCGGCCTCGAGGCGCTCCCACGGCTCGCGGTCCTCCCGTGCCATAGCTGAGCTCACCACCCCTGGCTCCGGCGTAACGAGGTCGACCGGACATGTGCCGAAGGGGAAATTGAGCCTAGCCGCCGCGCCGTGGTAGCAGACCTGCCAGCAGTCGTACTCCATGGCCGTGAGCTCGGCCGTGTGGAAGCTACCGAGCCACCGGCGGGTGTGGGTCTCCCGATCTGTAATCTTGGCGACCCACGTCCCCCACCGCCGCTACCGGACCCTGAGGTAGGACCTCGTCAGCTTCCGGGTCCGAGGGAGGATGGGGAAGTCCTCGAACCGGCGTAGGGGCGCGGCAGCGGGCGGATCAGGGGACCGGCGACAGCGAATCAAGCCCACGGAGGATGATGGGGACACCTCGGCGGCCACCTCACCAGCGGCGGGCGAAAAGGCCGCGATAATCCTCTTTTTGGCCATTGGCTCCTCGAGCTTCCCGGCACACAAGCAGAGGTTGAGGATGGAGGCGGCGACGATGGCGGCGACCTACCAATGGTTTTGGGGGTGGTGTGTGTCTACGTGAGCGGAGGTTTTGGGGAGTGTGTGGTGTGTGTGGAGGGGGGGGGGCAAGGTGGTGTTTGAGGAAATACTGCAACAACTAAAAATTTTAATAGGCGGGAGTAATAAGGCAGGGCTATTGAAAATTTGGATCAAGGGCGAGCAGATATTTTTTAGATTGCGAGGGATGCAGAGGCGGGAGTAAAATGCCGGGGCTACTAAAAATTTGAATCAAGTGACTGAAGCAGAGCGGGAGTAACAGACATCGCACACGGTCCGCACATACTAATCGTTTGCTATCAAACATTAAAACCTTCTAGACGGTATATATTTTCGAGATTACGAGGCAATAATATTTTTGAGATTGCGAGGGATGCAGAGGCGAGAGTATTTGGAGAGCGAGCTAGTGTGCTTGACACGCCGGCTGTGGACTGTAGCCGACGCACCTTCTCGCGTAAGCCATAGGCATACAATACACCGACGGTGCTCCGAGATATTTTGTACTGCATCTCACATGGTTGGTGATAATAAACTGTGTGGGATCTACTTGATTTTTCATCTTGATTTGAATTACATAATGGGGTCATAGCGGCAATGGACGGTGTTTTTGAATTGCTAGAACTTTTATCTGCAGTGAACATGCAACTATATGTGTGTTGTAAAAGAATTGGGATTATTCAGGATTCGTTTGGATATTTTATACATTAAATTGGTTTTCTAGCCATTTCAGGTGCACAATTCAAAATTAAACTACATGCACATGCTTCGGTGCACCAACATGGGTTGTAAAATCATATATCTGTCCATGGGTTTATGCTTATGTCACATGCAAGAAATGGGGATGAATTTCAAACACCACGGCATCGTGGCTCTCCGGCAAACGTCGACGTACTTGCTTTTGTAATTCTAGTAAATCCAAAAGTCGTCCGAAATTCATGAAACTTGGCATGCTATCATGGAGCGGCATCAACATGTCGTGGTAATTTTTTGTCCCATTTGGGGCAGGTTTGGGTATAAGCTTCTCACAAACCAGAGCTTCTCACAACAAGTGTGATGGTGTCGGTAGGGAACCTTTCACCTTTCTGGACGAAATGATATCTGTTGCCTCTTCTTGACTTCAATTTTTTCCTAGTGTCAACATAGAACAACAGGAGTGTTGTGTTAACTTTTGGAATTTTTCAGGGTTCGTTTGGACATTTTTATACATTAATTGAGTTTTCAATGCATTTATGTGCATAATTCAAATTTGAACTACATGCACATGCTCTAATGCATCTAAAGTGGTTGAAAATTCAAATCCGTGTCCTTGCTTGCATGCTTAGGTCTCATGCAAGAAATGGGGATAAATTTCGAACACCACGGCACTGTGGCTCTCCGGCAAACGTTGACATACCTGCTTTTGTAAAAAAACAGTGCATAGAAGCTCCCACATAAGGTGGGGTCTGGGGAGGGATTATAGGAACCTAGTCTTACCCCTACAAAGTGCAATGCAGAGAGGCTGGTTCGAACCCAGAACCTCTTGGCACAAGTGGGGAGGACTTCACCACTGCGCCAGTCCTGCCCTCTTGACGTACTTGCTTTTGTAATTCTAGTAAATCCAAAGTCGTCCGAAATTCATGAAACTTGGCATGCTATCATGGAGCGGCATCAACATGCCATGGTAAATTTTTTGTCCCATTTGGGGCAGGTTTGGGTATAAGCTTCTCACAAACCAGAGCTTCTCACAACAAGCCTGATGGTTTCGGTAGGGAACGTGCCACCTTTGGGGACGAAACGATATCCGTTGCCTCTTATTGCTTTCAAAAAATTTCTAGTGTCAACATAGAACAACATGAGTGTTGTGTTAAGTTTTGGAATTTTTCGGGGTTCGTTTGGACATTTTTATACATTAACTGGGTTTTCTAGGCATTTTATGTGCATAATTCAAATTTGAAATACATGCACATGCTCCAGTGCATATAAATTAGTTGAAAATGAAATCTATGTCCTTGGGTGCATGCTTAGGTCCCATGCAAGAAATGGGAATGAAATTCAAACATCTGGGCGTCGTGGCTCGGCCGGAAAGATTGAGAAAATTGGTTTTAATTATCAGAATCCAAAACACGCGTGAAAATCATGAAACTTGGCATGGTGTCATGACATGGCACCAACATGTTGTGGTAAATTTTCTGTCCGATTTGCGAAGGTGCACACATTAACAATCAACAAAGTCATTTTGGAACAAGTGTTGTCACGTTACAAATCGGAAACACAACTATTATTGAAACGGTGTGCTTTCTACTTACCAATTATGTGCCGCCACGTGTCCCCTTTTTATTGGCTAGGAGGTGCTGTGCGGGGTAGCTATTTGAGTAAGGGAGGCGTGCGATCAGACCCCTGCGCGTGCTCATCGGGAGGAGAGCCCTTTGACCTCTATCCGCCGCGCACCTCCCTTCCAACGTCTCCATTAATGGCGCCCGAGCCCCTGTTTCACAGCGTGGCTATGTCTCACTAAACTGAGATTTAAGAGAGAACAATGAAAATCTGAAAAGAAAGTTTTGCACGGATCTTGATGTAAGATCCGACGGACCTATATAGCATCAACTCCGACTTATAGAAAGCATGATGAATATAAGGATGATGACAGTGGATAATAATTGTCTTACATATTTAGGAACATAATTTAAAAAAGCCACATGCGGCAACGCCTGAAATACATAAGGGCAAAAGAAGACGGAAGATAACGATCTGGCTCGTTGATCTCTACTTTCTTGATGCGTTGCTGCAGGCCGCGGGAACTAGTCTCCACGGCGAGCGGCGATGAGCTCTTTCGTGTCTTCAAGATGCTGCTTGAGAGCATCCACGGATTTCTCCACCATCCTTTTGCGCTTGGTGCGCAGCATGGCATTCTCGTCCATAAGTTTCTCGATGATGACGCCGGTCCTCTTCAACAAGGCAGTGGTCTCCTCCTGCTGCTCCGCACTTCCGACGATCTTTGCCCTCAGCAGGTCGCACTTGGCCCGGAGCTTCGCATTGCTCTCATTTAGTTGCCGGATGACGCCGGTACCCTGTTCAAATGAGGCTTTCATGTCATCCTGCAACCTCACCCAGCCGGAGATCTGATCCATCTAGCTAAGGACAATGGCATGCATGCGCCTGTAAGAGTCCTCACCTGCTCACGAGACATTTTCCCAGGCCGCCGCTACACGGGAGGACATCTCTTTTGCATTCGCGGCGTGGCGGGACATCTCTTCTGCTTCCGTGGTGCGGCCGGACCAGTATGCTGCATCGACGGTGCGGCGGGACCTCCGTGCTGCTTTGGCTGTGCGGCGGGACCTCGGTGATGCTACGGCCGCACGGCAGGGACATGCCGGCTGCTTTCGCGGTGAGGCAGGAAATCTCTCGTGCTTCTGCTTCCATGCTCACCTCTCCCTGGTGGCAATCTCTCGACCCAGAACTCATGCTGGCCATGGCAGACGCAAGGCAACTATGACGAATGACTTGTTTGTTTTTGTGGATGAGGAGTTGAGGAGGAATGTGCAGTCATCTTGGAGTAGTAGTATTTATACCGAGTACTAATACGCTCCTATGTGGAAAACTGTTTAGGTTTTGATCGTTGTGAACAGGTTTGCAATTTGGAATGTGACGGGACACATGCTCAAAATTTATTAACGGTTCTATAATTTCTAAGTGCGGCACTATTCCCGGACGGGGTAACGTGGGCACGCCTCCGCCGCGTACGTGGCGTTAGCACCATAGGGTGCACCGAAATAGGCAATGTCAGCACACGTCTTGTTCCAAGAATCATGCGTGCTCGTTATTACCATCGCGCACGCTTCTTTTAATTAGAATGTGTGCCCGTCTAGCGCACACACGTTGATCTGTCTAACTGTTTCTGTTCGTTGTGGCTAATCGCAAACAGTTCATCCATGTGAAGTGTATGCGATCAATCACAGACACTTTGATCTGGCTGACCGTTTCTGTTCGATTGCCTAATCGCAAATAGTTAATCCTTCTGAAGCGTATGCCCTCAATCGCACACACCTTTATGTAGCTGCCCGTTTCTGTTGTTCCGCCTCATCACAAACAGTTAATTCGAGTGAACTGTATGCCGTATATCGCACACGACTTCATCTGGCTGCCCGTTTCCGTTCTTCTTCCTCATCGCAAACATTTCATTGAACTGAACTGTATGCCCTGCATTGCACACTCAACAAAATTTTGAACTGTGTTTGATGCATCCGTCATCGAAACGTTTTGCACCTTTTTTGACGATTTTTTTACACCACCGTTTGCGATTATTGCATCGCACACAGTTTTGCCGAAGGGTCTCTAATCATAGTGTCGCGTTAGCAGCATCGTGCAGCAGTGCTGGAATGTCATTTTATTTTCTTTTGCTTGCTATTTGAATAAAATGCTTAGATATTAAAGTTTTAAATAGGAGAGAGTCCTCACATAGCTACCCATTTACTTAACTACTGATACGTCTCCAATGTATACGTAATTTTTATTGTTCCATGCTATTTTATTATCAATCTTGGATGTTTTATAATCATTTTATAGTCATTTTATATCATTTTTTGGTACTAACCTAT
Organism: Aegilops bicornis; assembly: GCA_021605145.1. Classification (NCBI taxonomy): domain Eukaryota; kingdom Viridiplantae; phylum Streptophyta; class Magnoliopsida; order Poales; family Poaceae; genus Aegilops; species Aegilops bicornis. The sequence goes on along the minus strand of CM038675.1, from coordinate 375,756,779 downwards.
TGAAATAGTGCCAAGTGCAAGTTGCTGTTTTTTACATCGCAGGAAATCAATATCAAACAGAGTCCAAATGCCTCAAAACTTTACGGAGAATTTTTATGGCCAGAAGGAACACAACGGGCCCTGGTTGCACCTGGGGGGAGTCCTGAGGAGGGGACAACTCACCAGGGCGCGCCAAGAGGCCTAGGCGCGCCCTGGTGGGTTGTGCCCACCTCGGGTGCCCCTCGGACCGCCTCTTTGCTATATAAATACCCCAATATTCCAGAAACCCTAGAGACGTCGACGAAATATTCATCCACCCGCCGCAGAGTCCAGAACCACCAGATCCAATCTAGACACCATCTCGGATGGGGTTCACAACCTCCATTGGTGCCTCTACGATGATGCGTGAGTAGTTGTTTGTAGACCTTCGAGTCCGTAGTTAGTAGCTATATGGCTTTGTCTCTCTCTCTCTCTCTGAATTCTCAATACAATGGTCTCTTGGAGATCCATATGATGTAACTCTTTTTGCGGTGTGTTTGTTGGGATTTGATGAACTTTGAGTTTATGATCAGTCATATCTTTTTATATCCATGAAAGTTATTTGAGTTTCTTTGATCTCTTATATGCATGATTGCTTATAGCCTCTTATTTCTTCTCTGATACTTGGGTTTTGTTTGGCCAACTTGATCTATTTATCTTGCAATGGGAAGAGGTGCCCGATAGTGGGTTCGATCTTACGGTGCTTGATCCCAGTGATAGAAAGGGAAACGACACATATGTATCATTGCTACTAAGGATAAAATGATGGGGTTTATCTCTACATAGATAGATCTTGTCTACATCATGTCATCGTTCTTATTGCATTACTCCGTTTTTCCATGAACCCAATACACTAGATGCATGCTGGATAGCGGTCAATGTGTGGAGTAATAGTAGTAGATGCAGGCAGGAGTCAGTCTACTAATCTTGGACGTGATGCCTATGTAATGATCATTGCTTGGATATCTTCATAATTATTTGAGGTTCTATCAATTGCCCAACAGTAATTTGTTTACCCACCGTTTGCTATCTTTCTCGAGAGAAGCCACTAGTGAAATCTACGGCCCCCGGGTCTTCTTTCTCATATATTTGCTTTGCGATATATTTTATTTGCTCATTTCATTCAGATCTATTAAACCAAAAATACAAAAATACTTTGCTGCACTTTGTTTTATTTGCGAACTATTATTTCAATCTATTACAACTTTCTCCCGTCAACACGCAATTTCTGGCGCCGTTACCCGAAAGGGATTGACAACCCCTTTAACACGTCGGGTTGCGAGGTGTTGTTATTTGTGTGCAGGGGTTGTTTATGTTGTGTTGCTTGGTTCTCCTAGTGGTTTGATAACCTTGGTTTCATATCTGAGGGAAATACCTACCGCCGTTGTGCTGCATCATCCCTTCCTCTTTGGGGAAATACCGACGTAGCTTCAAGCGACATCAAAAGGAATTTCTGGCGCCGTTGCCGGGGAGGATCTTCAACATATACCAGGTTCCTGATCACAAATCTCATCTCCGCGTAATTTAAATTATTTTCCATTTACCTCTCTTTTTCCTCTCCCCCACTTCACAAAAATTTGCCGTTTTATTCGCCCCTCTTTTCCATTCGCAGTTTTCTCATCAGATCTCATGTTTGCTTTTGTTGCCATGTGTCTTATATTTGCTTGCATCTTTGCTTGCTAAAAATCAATTGATATGGATCCTCATCCACTTGCTAATCTTTTCAAGAGATCCAATTATGATGAACACAGTGCTAGTGAATTGAGTTCACTAGATTATCTTTATGAAGTTTTTCTTGAGATTCGTGAATCTGAAAATTATGATGAAGAAATGTATGAAGTGATTCATCATAGCTCTTTGAATGAAAAGCATGATTGCAGTGCTTTTACTATAAATTCTATTAATGAAAATTGTGCTAATAATATGCAAAACCCCAAGTTTGGGGATGCTAATTTTGCTATGTCCACTACTTGTTGCAATGATCATGCTTGGGGTGATAATGATTCTTATGATCTTGAAAATTTATTTAAGCCTCATGATGAATATATTGGTGATAATATTGAAAGTGGGTTTGGAAGAGCATCAACTTTAAGTAAAAATAATCCCACATATTTGGAGAGTGTTCAATCCTATGATTTTTTTGATGAAAGTGGGTTTGGAGAGGTCATGACTTTAGTTGATGATAATCCCACTATATTGGAAGAGTGTCAACTTTGTATGCATGTGGATCATGAAAATAAAATTTTATATGATTGTTATATTGTTGAATTTGAGTAAGATCCTACATGTAATTATTATGAGAGAGTAAAATATGGTTGTAGAAATTTTCAAGTTACTAAATTACCTCTTGTTATGTTGAGATTGCAATTGTGTGTTTCTTGTTCCTTGTGTATGCTAGTGTTTGCTTGCCTTGATAATTTGTTTGCTTATAAAATTCCTAAGCATAGGAAGTAAGTTAGACTTAAACTTGTTTTTCACATGCTACATGATGCTCTCTTCATGTTTCAATTTCTATCTTTCATGTGAGAATCATAGAAATCTCAATGCCTAGCTAAGGGCGTAAAACTATAGCGTTTGTTGGGAGACAACCCAGTGAATAAATTTTATTTTTGCTTTTTCCTTTCTGTTCTTGAGTGTTTGCACAATTATGCTACTGGTATGATTGTGTTTTTTGTGTTTTAATTAGTGTTTGTGCCAAGTAAAGCCTATAGGATCTTCTTGGGTGATAGTTGTTTGATCTTGCTGTAAAACAAAAACATATGCAGTCACGAAAACAATTGTTAAAAATCACCAGAACGTGATAAAATGCCAATTATTTCTGCAGAAGATCAATATACAAATTACCCTGGTCGTCCTATTTTTTTAGAATTTTTGGAGTTACAGAAGTATTCGAAATAGTCAGATTGCTACACACTATTCTGTTTTGACAGATTCTGTTTTCTTTGTGTTGTGTGCTTATTTTGATGGCTCTATGGTTTTATTTGATGAGTTTTTGCCATAGAAAAGTTGGAATACAGCAGATATAATACAAAAACAAAATATGAATTGGTTTGATTTAGTACTTATAGTAGTGGTTTGGTTTCTTATACTAATGGATCTCATGAAGGTTTTGTTGAGTTTTGTGTGATTGAAGTTTTCAAGTTTTGGGTTATCTTACGATGGATGAAAGAAGGATAGAAGATCCTAAGCCTGGGCATGCCCCGTCATCCCAAGCTATTATCCAAGAATGAGCAACCAACCAAGCTTGGGGATGCCCCGAGTGGCATCCCCTCTTTCTTCTAACGACCATCGGTATTTTACTCGAAGCTATATTTTTATTCGTCACATGATATGTGTTTTGCTTGGAGCGTCTTGTATGATATGAGTATTTGCTTGTTTTATTTTGTGTTTTAAGTCATCAATCCTTGCTGGACACACCTATTTGAGAGAGCCAAAATTATTTCATGAATTGTTAGAATTGCTCTGTGCTTCACTTAAATCTTTTATGAGCTAGGACTTGCTCTAGTGCTTCACTTATATCTTTTTGAGCACGGTGTGCTTAGTATTTTTGAATAAATGCTCTCTTGCTTCACTTAGATTTGTTTGGGAGTTAGTAAAAATATTTTGAAGAAATTCTCTCTTGCTTCACTTAAATTATTTTGAGAGAAAGAAAAATTTTATGCTCATGATCTTCACTTATATTTGTTTAAGCTTATGAAAAGCAACACATGAAAATTAGTTACAAAGTGATAGATATCCAAGAAGGATAAAGTAAAAAAAATGTCATGAAGATCATTGGATAAAATAAACTTGATTCTAACTAATAGTTTTGAGATATGATGATGTGATGTGTGAGTTATGTTGATGAGTAATTATGCTTTCGTAAGAATATTGGTGTTAAGGTTTGTGATTCCCTATGCAAGTATGAAAGTCAATAGTCATGCAATGAAAATTATATCCTACTTGTGGTGCATTATTCGGTGTTAATTATGCTTAATGCTTGCTTATGAGATTATTTGTTTCTTGGTTGGTCGCTTCTCAATCTTTTTGCTAGCCTTCACTTTGCACCAAGTATGATCTCTACTTGTGCATCCAAAATCCTTTAAACTAGTTTTGCCACATGAGTCCACTATATCTACCTATATGCGGCATTCTTTTTCCGTTCTAAGCAAATTTGCATCTGCCATCTCTAATTTTCAAAATAAACTTCTCTTTTGTGTGTTTATTTCGCTCGCGAAACGATAACGGGTGGCTAATATTTCCATGCTGGATGTGTTATTCTCACGATGAGTGTTTATTCACTTGTCATTGCACGAGAGTAAGGCAAAGGTTTTAGGGATGCCCAGTCCCGAAATGCAAAAATGAATTTACTTTATGTTGTCCAATAATAAATTCCTTGGAAAGAGTTGGTATGGAGGGCAACCGTGGATACGGCTAGCCATGGAAAGTGAAAGTATGGTGGAAAAAGGAATAAAATTTATTTCTTGTTTGGGAACCGCCCATGGCATATCTAGCATGGGAAGTGTTCGAAACTCTAAGTCGTTTTCATTGGTGGGATGGGTAAACCTCCCAAAATATTTTTATCTCTATATTTTTCGCTTTGAGCTCCGACACCTCTACAAATCCCTACTTCCCTCTACGAAGGGCATTTCTTTTACTTTATGCAATTCTTATTTTTGAATTTGAGTCTCCATCTTCTCTCATAAAATCACCAACTAAGAGGCAATATGATCATGCTTAAGTATTGGGTGTAGCTAATATTCGAGTGTTTTTCATGAATGGATCAATGTTTGAGCATGATGGGCCAGGGATAACTTATTTTAGCGTTGATATTTTGAAAGACACGGTTGCTTGTTGATATGCTTGAGTATCTAAATTATTATGTCAAAACTAGACTATTGCTTTGAATCACATAAAAGTCCAAATGTCCATGCTATAAAGAAAAGAATACTATATGACTTAATAAACAACACCCCACATCAAAAATTCTGTTTTTATCACTTACCTACTCGAGGACAAGCATGAGTTAAGCTTGGGGATGCTGATACATCTCCAACGTATCTACAATTTTTGATTGTTCCATGTTGTTTTATTATCAATCTTGGATCTTTTATAATCATTTTATAGTCATTTTATATCATTTTTTGGTACTAACCTATTGACATAGTGCCAAGTGCCAGTTGATGTTTTTTCCCATGTTTTTTCATCGCGGGAAATCAATACCAAACGGAGTCCAAATGCCCCGAAACTTTATGGAGAATTTTATGGGCCAGAAGGAACACAACGGGCCCTAGTTGCACCTGGGGGGAGTCTCGAGGAGGGGACAACCCACCAGGGCCCGCCAGGAGGCCTAGGCGTGCCCTGGTGGGTTGTGCCCACCTTGGGTGCCCCCCGGACCGCCTCTTTGCTATATAAATACCCCAATATTCCAGAAACCCTAGAGCGTCAATGAAATATTCATCCAGCCGCCGGGGAGTCCAGAACCACCAAATCCAATCTAGACACCATCTCGGACGGGGTTCACCACCTCCATTGGTGCCTCTCCTATGATGCGTGAGTAGTTCTTTGTAGACCTTCGGGTCTGTAGTTAGTAGCTAGATGGCTTTCTCTCTCTCTCTCTCTCCCTCTCTCTCTCTCTCTCTCTCTCTCTGAATTCTCAATACGATGGTCTCTTGAAGATCCATATGATGTAACTCTTTTTGCGGTGTGTTTGTTGGGATCTGATGAACTTTGAGTTTATGATCAGTCAGATCTTTTTATATCCATGAAAGTTATTTGAGTTTCTTTGATCTCTTATATGCATGATTTCTTATAGCCTCGTATTTCTTCTCCGATATTTGGGTTTTGTTTGGCCGACTTGATCTATTTATCTTGCAATGGGAAGAGGTGCCCGGTAGTGGGTTCGCTCTTACGGTGCTTGATCCCAGTGACAGAAAGGGAAACGACACGTATGTATCATTGCTACTAAGGATAAAATGATGGGGTTTATCTCTACATAGATAGATCTTGTCTACATCATGTCATCATTCTTATTGCATTACTTCGTTTTTTCATGAACCCAATACACTAGATGCATGCTGGATAGCGGTCGATGTGTGGAGTAATAGTAGTAGATGCAGGCAGGAGTCGGTCTACTAATCTTATACATGATGCCTATGTAATGATCATTGCCTGGATATCGTCATAATTATTTGAGGTTCTATCAATTGCCCAACAGTAATTTGTTTACCCCCCGTTTGCTATCTTTCTCGAGAGAAGCCACTAGTGAAATCTACGGCCCCCGGGTCTTCTTTCTCATATATTTGCTTTGCGATATATTTTATTTGCTCTTTTTATTCAGATCTATTAAACCAAAATACAAAAATACTTTGCTGCACTTTATTTTATTTGCGATCTATTATTTCGATCTATTACAACTTTCTCCCGCCAACACGCAATTTCTGGCGCCGTTACCCGAAAGGGGTTGGTAACCCCTTTAACACGTCGGGTTGCGAGGTGTTGTTATTTGTGTGCAGGGGTTGTTTATGTTGTGTTGCTTGGTTCTCCTAGTGGTTTGATAACCTTGGTTTCATATCTGAGGGGAATACCTACCGCCGCTGTGCTGCATCATCCCTTCCTCTTTGGGGAAATACCGACGTAGCTTCAAGCGACATCAACTACTCAGTTGAACTTCACTTATATCTTCTTGGAGTAGTTTGTCATTTGCTCTAGTGCTTGACATATATGTTTTTGAGCATGGTGTGCTTTAATTTTTTTGAAGAAATTCTCTCATGCTTCACTTATATTATTTTGAAAGAAGAAATTTGTATGCTCATGTTCTTCACTTAAATTTGCTTGAGCTTGTAGAAAACAATTGCAACTTATCAAATTAGTTCCAAAGTGATAGATATTCAAGAGGGATATAATAAAAACTTCCATGAAGATCACTGGACAAAATAAACTTCATTCCTTGTAATAGTTTTGCGATATGGTGATATAATATGTGAGTCATGTTGATGAGTAATTATGCTTTAGTAAGAATATTGAAGTTAAGGTTTGTGATTCCCTATGCAAGCATGAAAGTCAATAGTTATGCAATGAAATTACATCCTACTTGTGGTGCATTATTTGGTGTTAGTTATGCTTAATTCTCTCTTATGAGATTTTTAATTTCTTAGTTGGATGCTTCTCAATCTTTTGCTAGCCTTCATTTGCACTAAGTATGATCACTACTTGTGCATAAAAAATCCTTAAACCTAGTTTTGCCATATGAGTCCACTATACCTACCTATATGCGGTATTCCCGTGACGTTCTAAGAAAATTTGTATGTGCCATCTCTAAAATTTCAAAATAATTTCCTTTTTGTGTGCTCGTACCGCTCATGAAGCGGCAGGGGTAGCCAATGTTTCCATGCTAGATGTGTTATTCTCAAGATGAGTGTTTATTCACTTGTCATTGCACGAGAGTACAGGCAAAGGTATTAGGGATGCCCAGTCCCGAAATGAAAAATGAATTTACTTTATGTTGTCAAATAATAAATTCCTTGGAAAGTGCTGGTATGGAGGGCACCTGTGGATACGGCTAGCCGTGGAATGTGAAAGTATGGTGGAAAAAGGAATAAACTTTATTTTCTGTTTGGGAACCGCCTATGATATATCTAGCATGGAAAGTATTGGGAACTACTCGATCATTTTCGTTGACAGGAAAAGCATGCCACCAAATTGTTTTTATCTCTATCTTTTTCACTTTGAGCTTTGGCACCTCTACATATCCCTACTTCCCTCAGCGAAGGGACTTATTTGCATTATGCAATTTTTATTTTTATTTGAGTCTCCATCTTCTCTTATAAGCACCAACTAAGGGGCACTATGATCGTACTTGAGCATTGGATGTAGCTAAAATGTGAGTGTGTTTCATGAATGGATCAATGGTTGAGCATGATGGGCTAGGGATAACTTGCTTTAGTGTTGATATTTTGAAAGACATGGTTGCTTGTTGATATGCTTGAGTATTGAAATCTTCATGTAAAAACTAGACTATTGCCTTGAACCATATAAAAGTCCATTTGTCCATGCTACACAAGAAAAGAATGTGATGAACATGATAGGCAGCATTCCACATCAAAAATTCTGTTTTTATTATTCACCTACTTGAGGACGAGCGGGAATTAAGCTTGGTGATGCTGATACATCTCCAACGTATCTATAATTTTTGATTGTTTCTTGTTGTTATATTATCATTCTTGGATGTTTTACAATCATTTCATAGCAACTTTATATCTTTTTTTGGGACTAACCTATTGACTTAGTGCCCAGTGCCAGTTGTTGTTTTTTGCTTGTTTTTTACTTCGCAGGAAATCAATATGAAACGGAGTCCAAACACCGCGAAACTTTTTGGAGAATTTTTATGTACCAGAACACCCAAGATGGGGCAGAGAAGTACGGAGGGTGCCCGAGGGGCACAACCCACACTGGCGGCGCACAGGGGCCCAGGGCGCCACAGTGGGTTGTGCCCACCTTGGTGGCCTCCCGCCTCTTCACCCTATAAATTGCCAAATATTCCAAAAACCCTGGGGGTAACCCTAGATCAGAAGTTCCACCATCGCAAGCCTTTGTAGCCACGAGAAATCAATCTAGACCCCGTTTCGGCACCCTGCCGGAGGGGGGAATCATCACCGGTGGCCATCTTCATCATCCCGGTGGCCACCATGCATGATGAAGAGGGAGTAGTCCACCCTCGGGGCTGAGGGTTTGTACCAGTAGCTATGTGTTTTATCTCTTTCTCTCTCTCTCTCTATTTCTCTCTCTCTCGTGTTCTTGAGATTTCACGATCTTGATGTATCACGGGCTTTGTTAATATAGTCAGATCATATGGTGTTTTCCCCTCTCTATCTTGTTGTGAATTGAGTTTTCCCTTTGAGATTTCATTTTATCGGATTGAATACTTTTATGGACTTGAGAACACTTTATGTATGTCTTGCTATGAATACCCGTGGTGACAATGGGGTATCGTATTGATTCACTTGATATTTGTTTTGGCACTCAACTCGCGGATTCCCGAGGTGACATTGGGGTAATCTATGCATAGGGGTTGATGCACGTTCTTGTCTTTTTTTCTCTGGTAGAAATCTTGGGGCACTCTTTGAGGTTCTTTGTGTTGGATTGAGTATTATGAATCTGAAATTATTTGGTGTTATTTTAGTACGAACTCTTGGATAGATCGATCGGAAAGAATAGCTTCGAGGTGGTTTCGTACCCTACAAACAATTTCTTCTTATGTTCTCCGCTAGATAGGAACTTTGGAGTGATTCTTCATCGCACTTTGAGGGATGGTTATATGAACCAATTATATTAGCATTGTTGCGAGATTGCACTAGTGAACGGACCCTAGGCCTCATTTTCAAGCATTGCAATACTGTTCGTGCTCCGTTTTATCAATTGCTACCTTGCTGTTTTTTATTGTTCCTACTACAAAAACCAATATCTACTATCCATATTACACTTGTATCACCATCTCTTCGCCGAACTAGTGCACCTATGCAAATTACCATTGTATTTGGTGTGTTGGGGACACAAGAGACTCTTTGTTAATTGGTTGCAGTGTTGTTTGAGAGAGACCATCTTTATCCTACACCTCCCACGGATTGATAAACCTTAGGTCATCCACTTGAGGGAAAATTGCTACTGTCCTACAAAACTCTGCGCTTGGAGGCCCAACACGAGTCTACAAGAATAAAGTTGCATAGTAGACATCAGCCGCCTGGTTGACGGTCGGGCGAGACGTTTGCCGTATGTTCGACGACTTGCATGCCGGTGTCGCTCCCCTCGATGGAATCAACCGCGCCTACATTGCTCTGCTCCCGAAGGGCACCGGGGTGCCCACACTGGGCGCTTTTCCGCCCGTCTCTCTCCACAACACGGATGTAAAAACTCTCTGTCGAGGGCTCACCACTCGGCTGCAGTGGCAAATCAGTGCAACTATCGATGAAGATCAGTCCGGGTTCATCCCCAGGCACAACATTGCTGAGAATTTCATCTATGCTTCAGAGATGGTTCAATGCTGCTTCAAGAGAAAAGCCCCCACGTTGGTCTTCAAGATCGAGTTCTCCAAGGCCTTCGACTGCATCAACTGGGCGATTTTGCGCATGATCATGCTAGCTCGGGGGTTTCCGGTGCTGTGGTGTGATTCAATGGATGCGATCCTCCGGTCCTCCCGCTTTGCTGTGCTTCTCAATGGCGTCCCTGGGAGGTGGTTCCCCCTTTGATGCGGGATTCGCTAGGGGGACAAGGTCTCCCCCTACCTCTTCCTCCTGGTCGCGGGCGTGCTCCAGTGGCTCATTCGCGCCGATGATCTGATGAGCCACCCCCTGGTGGACGGGGCGCCCCCTGGTGTTACAGTACGTGGACGACACGCTCATCATCATGTGTGCGTGTGCCCGTGTTGCGACCCGTCTATGAGCTACCCTCAATGCCTTTGTTGACGCCACCGGGGCTCGTCATCAACTTCGCCAAGAGCCTGCTCGTCCCCATGCACGTTGACGCCTCCACTCTCACGGGGGTGGTCAACTCGGTGGGCTGCAGGGTGGAGAGCTTCCCCCAGACCTATCTAGGGCTCTCGCTGTCGTGCTTCAAGCTTGTGTTCGCCGACTTTCACTTCATCATCGACAAGGTCGATCAGTATCTGGCTGGCTGGCGTGCCCTTCTCCTCTCCCCCGCAGGGCGCATGGTCCTCATCAACGATGTCCTTGATGCCATCCCTTTTTATGCCATGGGCGCGCTCAAACTGCCACCCAAGGTGGTCCGAGCTCTGGACTCCCTCCGACGTGCCTTCCTTTGGAACACCGTGGAGTGCGCGTCGGGGGCGCAGTGCCTCGTTGCTTGGGCTTGCGTGTGCCGTGCTAAGGAAGAGGGCTGGCTTGGGGTTCTGGACCTTGCTACGCAAAACGATGTTGTGCTGCTGAAGATTCTCCACCGTCTACACTCGGCTACCCCGTCTAGGTGGACTGCCTGGGTTTGGGGCACCCTGGACGGGCGGCTCCTCCTCGACTCACTGGGCTCCATGCGACGAGCACTGGGCATGCCTCCGTGGCCTTATGCCGCTCTACGCTCTCTTTCCCGGGTTGTGGTGGGAGATGGGAGAACGACGGCCTTCTCGGAGGATAACTGGCTCCCTTGCGGCCCTCTCTGGCTTGCCTTCCCCACCCTTGCCAGCTACACCACCTGCCCTGAGGTGTCGGTCTTTGTGGTGCATGCCCGGGGCCTCGACGCGGTCTTGGTCCTGCGTCTCTCCTCTGTTGCCACTCATGACCGTCTTCTGCTGCTACCGATGGTTGGCACGACAGCTATGGCTGTCCCGGACGCCTGAACCCTACCTCTGTGTGAAAAGAAGGGCGGCGGGCTTGCCTCCTCTGATGTGTACAAGCTGTCACGGCTCGGCGGCGAGGCGGTGGCGAACGTGGCCTTCCTGTGGGGGTCCTAGTGCCGTCCTGGGTCAAGTTTTTCGCCTGACTTCTCTCCATGGGCAGAATCCACACCCGTGATGCCTTGCTGAAGAAGCATATCATCGAGCTGTGCGGCGCCGGATGCCTAGAGTGCGAGGCGCGGTTGGAGACGCCGGACCACCTCATCTTTACCTGCCCGTTCGCGTGCGCCTTCTGGGCTGTGCTCGGGGTGGACACGACTGGCTGCTCTACTCGAGATCTCCACCTCTTCGACGCCTCTGTTGCGGTCGGGCATGCGTCCCTCTACGCCTTCTCTCTGCTCTGCTGTTGGCACCTATGGAAAAGACGAAACACGGTGGTGTTTCGACGGGAGTCCCCTTCCCTTGCCGCGACACTAAAAGCCTGTCGGTTTCGCTCCAGTGAACAAGATCACGTCGATGCCTGGCTGCGAGTGCTCCGCTTGTAGTCTACACCCTCCCCCCATGTATTGTTGTTGCCCTAACGGTGTTCACGCAACTCTACCGTTGTTCATGATATATCAATAGATTCAGGTGGGGGTTTCCCCCCCCCCCCCCCCGGTGAAAATTAATAAATAAATAAATAATATGGGCTCTTTATTAGATCAACAATAATGCATATGAGAGCCACTCCACATTTTCATCGTGGTCTTTCCCTTGGTATGACTCAATGAAAGAAAAGGAAAAGAAATTCAGATAAACACACTGAAATATTTTTGGAGTTTTTAGTTTTTCTTGAAGAAAACAAATTAAAGAAGGAAAAACAAAAACGAGAAAAACTATTTACACGAGACAGCTCCCAGCCAACAAAGGCATTTTGAAAAAATAGCTGCCACTTTAATATCTCAAACGTTTGTATAATTCAAATCGTGTGCGTTATGTTAACCATTCACGTGATGCCACGTGTCTTTGTTTTTAATGGCTATAGGAGGTGCCGTGCGGACAGCTGCTTGACTGAATGGGAGGCGTGCGAGCGCAGTCCGGTGCATAGGCTAATCGAGAGGATTGCAAGTTGTCCTCCAATGCGCATGCTCACCGGGAAGCGTGCAAGTTGTACACCGCGCAGGCTCACTAGTAAGTGAGCCCTTTGACTTCCATGGCCGCCTGCCTTCCTCTCCATTAATGGCGCCCGAGCCGCTGTTTAATATGGGCGGCCTTACTGTTCACCTCCCATTCCCCTCCCTCCGGCAGACCTCCACCAATGTCATGGCGCAGAAGGATCATCTGCCACTAGTCTTCAAGTTTGGTGAAGTCGACTCCGAGGCGAAGGAGATAGAAAATAAGGAGGAATGGGGCCTCATGGACATGGCCCTGAACGAGCTGGCTGCGGCGGTTGCTGCCCCCACTCCCGTCCCAGCTCCCATCCTCACGCTCAAGGCCAAATACCATCCCTCAGAGTATCGACGGGTTGAGCCGATGATACGTCTTCAACGTATCTATAATTTTTTATTGTTCCATGCTATTATATTATCTGTTTTGGAATTTCAATGGGCTTTATTATACACTTTTATATTATTTTTGGGACTAACCTATTAACTGGAGGCCCAGCCCAAATTGTTGTTTCTTTTGCCTATTTCAGTGTTTCGAAGGAAAGGAATATCAAACGGAGTCCAAACGGAATGAAACCTTCGGGAACGTGATTTTCTGAACAAACATGATCCAAAGGACTTGGAGTGGACGTCAAGCAATCAACGAGGAGGCCACGAGGCAGGGGGGCGACCTCCACCCTCGTGGGCCCCTCGTAGCTCCACCGACCTACTTCTTCCTCGTATATATACCTACGTACCCCGAAAACATCAGAGGAGGAGCAAAAACCCTATTTCCACCGCCGCAACCTTCTGTACCCGTGAGATCCCATCTTGGGGCCTTTTGCGGCGCTCCGCGGGAAGGGGCATTGATCACGGAGGGCTTCTACATCAACACCATAGCCTCTCCGATGATGTGTGATTAGTTTACCTCAGACCTTCGGGTCCATAGTTATTAGCTAGATGATTTCTTCTCTCTCTTTGGATCTCAATACAAAGTTCTCCTCGATTCTCTTGGAGATCTATTCAATGTAATCTTCTTTTGCAGTGTGTTTGTCGAGATCTGATGAATTGTGGGTTTATGATCAAGATTATCTATGAACAATATTTGAATCTCCTCTGAATTCTTTTATGTATGATTGGTTATCTTTGCAAGTCTCTTCCAATTATCAGTTTGGTTTGGCCTACTAGATTGATCTTTCTTGCAATGGGAGAAGTGCTTAGCTTTGGGTTCAATCTTGCGGTGCTCGATCCCAAAGGATGTTAGGGAAACGACACGTATTGTATTGTTGCCATCGAGGATAAAAAGATGTGGTTTATATCATATTGCATGAGTTTATCCCTCTACATCATGTCATCTTGCTTAAAGCGTTACTCCATTCTTATGAACTTAATACTCTAGATGCATGCTGGATAGCGGTCGATGTGTGGAGTAATAGTAGTAGATGCAGGCAGGAGTCGGTCTACTTGTCACGGATGTGATGCCTATATACATGATCATACCTATATATTCTCATAACTATGCTCAATTCTATCAACTGCTCGACAGTAATTTGTTCACCCACCGTAATACTGATGCTCTTGAGAGAAGCCACTAGTGAAACCTATGGCCCCCGGGTCTATTCTCTATCATATTAATCTACCGTTATTTCTATTACCGTTTATTTTGTTTTCTTTACTTTTAGTCTTTATCATAAAAATACCAAAAAAATTATCTTATCATCTCTATCAGATCTCACTTTTGCAAGTGGTCGTGAAGGGATTGACAACCCCTTTATCGCGTTGGTTGCAAGGTTCTTATTTGTTTGTGTAGGTGCGTGGGACTTGAGCGTGGTCTCCTACTGGATTGATACCTTGGTTCTCAAAAACTAAGGGAAATACTTACGCTACTTTACTGCATCACCCTTTCCTCTTCAAGGGGAAACCAACGCAGTGCTCAAGAGGTAGCAAGAAGGATTTCTAGCGCCCTTGCCGGGGAGTCTACGCACAAGTCAAGACATACCAAGTACCCATCACAAACTCTTATCCCTCGCATTACATTATTTGCCATTTGCCTCTCGTTTTCCTCTCCCCCACTTCACCCTTGCCGTTTTATTCGCCCTCTCTTTCTGCCCGCCTCTTTTTGGCTTGGTTCTTGTTTGTTGTGTGTTGGATTGCTTGCTTGTCACGATGGCTCAAGACAATACTAAATTGTGTGACTTTGCCAATACCAACAACAATGATTTTCTTAGCACTCCGATTGCTCCTCTTACCAAAGCTGAATCTTGTGAAATTAATGCTTGCTTTCTTTGAATCTTGTCATGAAAGATCGATTCGCCGACCTTCCTAGTGAAGATGCCGCTACCCATCTAAATAGCTTTGTTGATTTGTGTGATATGCAAAAGAAGAAAGATGTGGATAATGATATTGTTAAATTAAAGCTATTTCCGTTTTCTCTTAGAGATCATGCTAAAACTTGGTTTTCATCTTTGCCTAAAAATAGTATTGATTCTTGGAATAAGTGCAAAGATGCTTTTATCTCTAATTATTTTCCTCCCGCTAAGATCATCTCTTTTAGAAACAATATTATGAATTTTAAGCAACTTGATCATGAACATGTTGAACAAGCTTGGGAGAGGATGAAATTAATGATACATAATTGCCCTACTAATGGTTTCAATTTGTGGATGATTATACAAAAAATTTATGTCGGATTGAATTTTGCTTCTAGAAACATTTTAGATTCGGCCGCGGGAGGCACTTTTATGGAAAACACTTTAGGAGAAGCTACTATACTCCTAGATAATATTATGGTTAATTATTCTCAATGGCCACTGAAAGATCTACTAGTAAAAAGGTTCATGCGATTGAAGAAATTAATGTTTTGAGTGGAAAGATGGATGAACTTATGAAATTGTTTGCTAATAAGAGTGTTTCTTCTGATCCTAATGATATGCCTTTATCTACTTTGATTGAGAATAATAATGAATCTATGGATGTGAATTTTGTTGGTAGGAATAATTTTGGTAACAACGCGTATAGAGGAAACTTTAATCCTAGGCCGTTCCCTAGTAATTCCTCTAATAATTATGGTAATTCCTACAACAATCCTTATGGAAATTTTAATAAGTTGCCCTCTGATTTTGAGACTAGTGTTAAAGAGTTTATGAGTTCACAAAAGAATTTCAATACTTTGCTTGAAGAAAAATTGCTTAAGGTTGACGAATATGCTAGGAACGTGGATAGAATTTCTCTTGATGTTGATTCTTTGAAGCTTATATCTATTCCACCTAAGCATGATATCAATGAGTCTCTCAAAGCCACGAGAATTTATTGATGAGTGCAAAGAAAGAACTACTAGGATACGTGCTAAGAAAGATTGCTTTGTGAAGGCATGTTCTTCTAGTTTTTATGAGAATAAAGATGAAGATATAAAAGTTATTGATGTGTCTCCTATTAAATCTTTGTTTTGCAATATGAATCTTGATAATGATGGGACTGGAGATGAGTCAACTTTAGTTAAAAGGCGTTCCAAAAATTCGGAGTTTTTAGATCTTGATGCAAAAATTGGTAAAAGTGGGATTGAAGAGGTTAAAACTTTAGATAGCAATGAACCCACTATTTTGGATTTCAAGGAATTTAATTATGATAATTGCTCTTTGATAGATTGTATTTCCTTGTTGCAATCCGTGCTAAATTCTCCTCATGCTTATAGCCAAAATAAAGCCTTTACTAAACATATCGTTGATGCTTTGATGCAATCTTACGAAGAAAAACTTGAGTTGGAAGTTTCTATCCCTATAAAACTTTATGATGAGTGGGAACCTACAATCAAAATTAAAATTAAATATCATGAATGCTATGCTTTGTGTGATTTGGGTGCTAGTGTTTCCACGATCCCAAAAACTTTGTGTGATTTGCTAGGTTTCCGTGAATTTGATGATTGTTCTTTAAACCTGCATTTGCGGATTCTACTATCAAGAAACCCATGGGAAGAATTAATGATGTTCTTATTGTTGCAAACAGGAACTATGTGCCCGTAGATTTTATTGTTCCTTATATAGATTGCAATCCTTCATGTCCTATTATTCTTGGTAAACCTTTCCTTAGAACGATTGGTGCAATTATTGATATGAAGGAAGGGAATATTAGATTCCAATTTCCGTTAAGGAAAGGCATGGAACACTTCCCTAGAAATAATATTAAATTACCTTATGAATCTATTATGAGATCCACTTATGGATTGCCTACCAAAGATGGCAATACCTAGATCTATCCTTGCTTTTATGCCTAGCAGGGGCGTTAAACGATAGCGCTTGTTGGGAGGCAACCCAATTTTATTTTAATTTTCTTGATTTTTATTTCTGTTTAGTAATAAACCTTTGATCTAGCCTCTTGTTATATGTGTTTTTATGTTTTAATTAGTGTTTGTGCCAAGTGAAACCTATAGGATCTTCTTGAATGATAGTTATTTGATCTTGCTGAAAATTCCAGAAACTTTCTGTTCACGAAAAAAATTGTTTAAAATCACCATAACGTGATAAAATACTGATTAAAATTGCAGTAGATCAATAAACAAATTATCTAGGTCATCCTATTTTGGTAGATTTTTCTGAGTTCCGAAAGTTTGCGTTTGATACAGATTACTACAGACTGTTCTGTTTTTGACAGATTCTGTTTTTCATGTGTTGTTTGCTTATTTTGATAAATCTATGGCTAGTAAAAGAGTTTATAAACCATAGAGAAGTTGGAATACAGTAGGTTTAACACCAATATAAATAAATAGTGAGTTCATTACAATACCTTGAAGTGGTGTTTTGTTTTCTTTCACTAACGGAGCTCACGAGATTTTCTGTTAAGTTTTGTCTTGTGATGTTTTCAAGTTTTGGGTAAAGATTTGATGGATTATGGAACAAGGATTGGCAAGAGCCTAAGCTTGGGGATGCCCAAGGAAATCCAAGGTAAAAATTCAAGTACAACCAAAAGCCTAAGCTTGGGGATGCCCCGAAAGGCATCCCCTCTTTCGACTTCGTCTATCGGTAACTTTACTTGGGGCTATATTTTTATTCACCACATGATATGTGTTTTGCTTGGAGCGTATTGTATGATTTGAGTCTTTGATTTTTAGTTTACCACAATCATACTTGCTGTACACACCTTTTGAGAGAGACACACATGATTCGGAATTTGTTAGAATACTCTATGTGCTTCACTTATATCTTTTGAGCTATATAGTTTTTGCTCTAGTGCTTCACTTATATCTTTTAGAGCACGGTGGTGGTTTTATTTTATAGAGATTATTGATCTCTCATGCCTCACTTGTATTATTTTGAGAGTCTTAAACAGCATGGTAATTTGCTTTAATTGTGAAATTAATCCAAATGTGATAGGCATCCAAGATGAGCATAATAAAAACTTCCATATTGAGTTCATTGAATATCATGACAAGTTTCATACTTGATAAGTGTTTTGAGATATAAAGGTGGTAATATTATAGTGTGCTAGTTGAGTAATTGTGAAATTGATAAATACTTGTGTTAAGGTTGGCAAGTCCCGTAGCATGCACGTATGGTAAAAGCTGTGTGACAATTTTGACACATAAGGTGTTCTTTTATTGCTTTCCTTATGAGTGGCGGTCGGGGACGAGCGATGGTCTTTTCCTACCAATCTATCCCTCTAGGGGCATGCATAGTAGTACTTTGCTTAGAGGGCTAATAAACTTTTGCAATAAGTATATGAGTTCTTTATGACTAATGTGAGTCCATGGATTATACGCACTCTCAACCTTCCACAATTTTCTAGCCTCTATGGTACCGTGCATTGCCCTTTCTTGCCTTGATAGTTGGTGCAAACTTCGCCGGTGCATCCAAACCCCGTGATATGATACGCTCTATCACACATAAACCTCCTTATATCTTCCTCAAAACATCCACCATACCTACCTATCATGGCATTTCCATAGCCATTCCAAGATATAATGCCATGCAACTTACCACCGTTCCGTTTATTATGACACGCTCCATCATTGTCATATTGCTTTGCATGATCATGTAGTTGACATCGTATTTGTGGCAAAGCCACCTTTCATAATTTTTCATACATGTCACTCTTGATTCATTGCATATCCCAGTACACCACCAGAGGCATTCACATAGAGTCATATTTTGTTCTAAGTATTGACTTGTAATTCTTGAGCTGTAAGTAATAAAAGTGTGATGATCATCATTATTAGAGCATTGTCCCATGTGAGGAAAGGATGATGGATACTATGATTCCCCCACAAGTCGGGATGAGATTCCGGACTAAAAAAAAGAGGCCAAAGAAAAAAAGAGAAGGCCCAACAAAAAAAGAAAAGAAAATGAGAGAAAAAAAGAGAAGGGACAATGTTACTATCCTTTTTCCACACTTGTGCTTCAAAGTAGCACCATGATCTTCATGATACAGAGTCTCCTATGTTGTCACTTTCATATACTAGTGGGAATTTTTCATTATAGAACTTGGCTTGTATATTCCAATGATGGGCTTCGTCAAAATGCCCTAGGTCTTCGTGAGCAAGCAAGTTGGATGCACACCCACTTAGTTTCTTTTGTTGAGCTTTCATATATTTATAGCTCTAGTCCATCCGCTGCATGGCAATCCCTACTCCTCTCATTGACATCAATTGATGGGCATCTCCATAGCCTATTGATTAGCCGCATCAGTGTGAGACTTTCTACCTTTTTGTCTTCTCACATAACCCCCATCATTATACTTTATTCCACCCATAGTGCTATATCCATGGCTTGCGCTCATGTATTGCGTAAGGGTTGAAAAGGCTGAAGCGCGTTAAAAAGTATGAACCAAATGCTCGGCTTGTCATCGGGTTTATGCATGATGAGAACGTTTTGTGTGACGAAATTGAAGCATGGCCTAACTATATGATTTTGTAGGGATGAGCTTTCTTTGGCTATGTTATTTTGATAAGACATAATGCTTGGTTAGCATGTTTGAAGTATTATTGTTTTATGTCAACATTAAAATTTTATCTTGAATCTTTCGGATCTTAATATTCATGCCACAATAAAAAGAATTACATTGGAAATTTTGCTAAGAAGCATTCCACATCAAAAATTCTGTTTTTATCATTTACCTACTCGGGGACGAGCAGGAATTAAGCTTGGGGATGCTTGATACGTCTCCAACGTATCTATAATTTTTATTGTTCCATGCTATTATATTATCTGTTTTGGATGTTCAATGGGCTTTATTATACACTTATATATTATTTTTGGGACTAACCTATTAACCGGAGGCCCAGCTCAAATTGCTGTTTTTTTGCCTATTTCAGTGTTTCGAAGGAAAGGAATATCAAACGGAGTCCAAACGGAATGAAACCTTCGGGAACGTGATTTTATGAAGAAACGTGATCCACAGGACTTGGAGTGGACGTCAAGCAATCAACGAGGAGGCCACGAGGCAGGGAGGCGCGCCCTCCACCCTCGTGGGCCCCTGATATGTCTCCAACGTATCTACAATTTATGAAGTATTCATGCTATTATATATTCTGTTTTGGATGTTTAATGGGCTTTATTATACACTTTTATATTATTTTTGGGACTAACCTATTAACCGGAGGCCCATCCCAAATTGTTGTTTTCTTGTCTATTTCAGTGTTTCGAAGAAAAGGAATAACAAACGGAGTCCAATGGGAATGAAACCTTCGGGAGAGTTATTTTTGGAATGGAAGCAATCCAGGAGACTTGGAGTAGACGTCAGGGAAGCTTCAAGGAAGCCACGAGGCAGGGAGGCGCGCCCTACCCCCTGGGCGCGCCCCCACCCTCGTGGGCCCCTCGTGGCTCCCCTGACCGACTTCTTTCGCCTATATATGTCCATATACCCTAAAAACATCGGGGAACACAATAGATCGGGAGTTCCGCCGCCGTAAGGCTCTGTAGCCACCAAAAACCAATCGGGACCCTGTTTCGGCACCCTGCTGGAGGGAGGATCCCTCACCGATGGCCATCTTCATCATCCCGACGCTCTCCATGACGAGGAGGGAGTAGTTCACCCTCGGGGCTAAGGGTATGTACCAATAGCTATGTGTTTGATCTCTCTCTCTCTCTCTCCCTCTCCCTCTCTCTCTGTTCCTGAGGTGGTACGATCTTGATGTATCGCGAGCTTTGCTATTATAGTTGGATCTTATGATGTTTCTCCCCTCTACTCTCTTGTAATGGATTGAGTTTTCCCTTTGAAGTTATCTTATCAGATTGAGTCTTTAAGGACTTGAGAACACTTGATGTATGTCTTGCATGTGCTTATCTGTGGTGACAATGGGATATCACGTGATCTACTTGATGTATGTTTTGGTGATCAACTTGCGGGTTCGGTGACCTTGTGAACTTATGCATAGGGGTTGTGTCGGTGTACTAGAGTAGGGGTACCCTAGTATCCCGTGCAGTGCCTGAGACGGTTCTTGACACCATGCAGCAAAGTTTTGCCTCGTCACCGCCACTCTTCCTCCGTGGCTCCCTTTGGAGCCATTCAAGAACAAAGTATTAGATTGAGAAGACAAGGCCCCGACAAGAGGAGCTTGTCGGAAGGCCACCTCGAGCACGCAGAGAAGACAAGGCCCGGCAAGAGGAGCTTGCCGGGAAGGCCCGGGCGCGACAAGTCTCCGGGCGCGACAAGGATCCGGCCATGCAAGGCGCTTACGCTGCATGCAGCTCCTCTCCGTCTTCGCTCCAGCTCACCCAATGACGTGTCGCCACGGACCGTTCCATGGGCGCGTGTCGAGCAGTGCAGCCAGCGGAGAGCAGCGATGAGCGGCGCCGACAGTTTCGCCATCGTGGCGGCGGAGGCGCACTGACGGTCTCTGTTACCTGCTTGGGCGACAATGACAGACATTTATTGCTTTTGTCCCTTGCCGTCGAGTTAGGTATTTTTGCACTGCATAATCGTTCAAGTAGGTGTACCAACTCCTATTTTTACATTTGTACCCTCGCCTATGTTGCCACCGCCGGAGACCCTTGAGCATATAAAAGGAGGCCCGAGTGCAACGTAGAGGGGGGTTGGCCAGGGTTCGGTTCGCGTCTTTCGCAAGGTTCAGTTCGTTCGACTGGCCATAGACTAGATATACTCGCGCTAGGTTTTGTAGCTCGCATTGCTCCCTAGCAAGAACACAATAGATCAAACAGCAGCAAGAGGAGTTTTATCTCTCCGAGAGCTCAAGCCGGGTAAACCGCCGTGTGCATCGCCTCGATCCGCTCTTCATGCGACCTCCGCCCCCTCCGAACCACAAAGGGACCCGCCCGCCGGGCCCCATAGGTGTCTGTGGGTACGATCAGCCTCCCCGACATCTCTGGCGCGCCAGGTAGGGGGCGTCGAGGCCGTGTGAATCCGATTCCGGCGTTCACGCGGGCAGCGTCATCAACATCTTCCTCAACATGCCGCCGAAGAAGAAGGCTTCGACGGCAGCAGAGCCGTCCGCGTCGTACCCACCCTCACCGCAGCAAACGGGTGGTGGTGCAGACGCTGGCGGAGGAACGGGCGCCGACGGCGCGCTCGCGACGCTGTTAAGTCCAAGGACAAGGCACCGCAGACCTCGGCGTCCGGGCATCCCCCGCGTCTGTCTCAGGAGACCCGGGGCCAACAATGTCCTGGCGTTCACAACGCCATACGTTCGTTGGATCGAGACCCTCAAGACCAGCATGCGCGCCAACATGCTGGCGCTAGTGAGATCTGATGCGCCGGACGAGGCGCTGCTCCTTCTAACACAGTTAGAAGTCCGGCGTGTCCCGCCTCGCGCCGTTCTCCAATGCCGCCTACTACTCTAGCGAAGCTGGCGAGAGCTCAACTGCTCTCGACTACCCTCCAACGGCCGACAAGGTCGACGAGTGGAGGGCCACTATCGAGCCTCTTCGGCTTTGCTAACGGCGACGCTCGCGGCAACCAACGCCATCGTTGCCGCGGGCGAGACGACAAGGCACGAGCCGGTGGCGGCAGGCTGTCGGGGTGCAACCACCGTGCACTCTCCGCCAAGAAGGCCAAGATCGCCGACTCACCGGATCCACCTCGACGGCGACTCCACTGCGTTGCCGGATCCGCGAACTCGCCGCGATCAGCGCCAAGTTCTTCATGAGCGACAACAAGAGGACGCCGAACTGCGCATCGAGCGTCGAAGAGAAGCGCGACGTCAATCCGACAAGCTGCCGCTGGGCCTTCTGTTGACATGCACGCGCCCGGAGGGGCCAGCGACTTGTCAGACGCGGTAGGTTGCCCTGCGTTCACTCGTGAGCTGCGGCAAGTCCAGCGGGCCCAGCCGAAGAACTTCAAACCAGACGCGTGCGAGAAGTACGATGGCGGGACGCATCCGTCGGAGTTCCTCGGCATCTACACCATCGCGGTGCAGGCTGCGGGGACGGACGACAAGATCCTCGCCAACTACTTCCCGCCGTTCTCAAGCCCAACGCCGAGATCTTGGCTCATGCACTTGCCGACAGCTCCATATCCTCTTGGCAGACTGTGCCATCGGTTTGTTGGCGCCTTCACGGTGGCCACAAACCTCATGGCCAAGAGAGTGACCTTCACTTGCTCGCCTGAAGGAAGGAGAGTCCCCGCGCAAGTTCATTCAGAGATTCAGCCGTGCACTACAACATCCCGTGACGTCCACCCCGCCGCGGTGATCGGCGCATTTCATCGAATGTGCGGAACCGCAGGATGAGGGAGGAGATGGCGATGAGCAAAGTCAAGGACGTCGGAGCTGTACGCCTTGGCCGACAAGTGTGCATCGCTGAGGAAGGAGGAGACTCCTGGAGAGGATGCGAAGCAGGATCTCGACAAGTGATGACACCGCCCGGCGAAGAAGGGCCGTGGCGAGGCAACAGGAAGAAGAAAAGCGAGAGGTGCTAGCTGTCGAAAGGTCTGGCAATGGAGGTGGCGACAAGAACGCCAAGGCTGGTGTCTCCGGTAAGGAGGTTGCCGCTGACGCCAACCACCAGTCGGTGGCGGCCGCCGACAAGCAGGACAGCTCCGGCAAGCAGTACTGCAAGATCCACCGCAACCCACCAAGGGTCACGATCTCCAGAGCTGCAAGAAGGTCGAGCAGCTTGTCGAGCAGCAGAGAGCTGAGTACGAGCGGCGCGACAAGGAGAGGGCCCAGGAAGGTGCTGGGGGAGCGAGCAAGAAACGTCCCGGCCGGGGAGGACGCCGCGGCAAAGTCAAGAAGCGACAAGGAGATCGGCCTCCCCGCGGCCGCGACAAGGATGAAGATGATGACGACGACGAAGATATGGAGGACGACGACGACGCCGGCGAGCAGGGGTTTCAGAAAGCCACAGAGGTTCTCTGCGTTGACGGAGGTGCTTCCCTGCATACCTCCCACCGCCAACTCAAGCAATGGATGCGGGAGGTCAATGCAGCGGAACCATCCATAGAGTCACGCAGGCCTCTGAAGTGGTCCAGCACGCCTATCATTTTTGATATTGAGGACCACCACGATCGCATAATCGCGGTCGGGTGCTTGCCGATGTTGGTCTCTCCAACCATCCGCAACCTCAAGGTCACAAAATGTTAGTTGACGGCGGGGCGGCTTGAATCTGATCTCCTCCGCGGTGCTCCGTAAGCTTCAAATCCTCGACAATGAGCTCGAAGAGACCGGAACCTTCCAAGGAATCAATCCGGGAAGGAGCAAGTCAAGGGGAAGATTACGTTGCGGTCACATTTGGCGATGAGCTAAACTTCGTGGATCGAGAGGGTTACATTTGACGTTGCCGATTTCCCATTGCCTTACAATGGGATACTTGGCCGTCCGGCACTCGCCAAGTTCATGGCGGCCTCTCACTACGCCTACAACCTTCTCAAGATGCCAGGCCCGATAAGCGTCATCTCTGTCCATGGCGACAAGAAGGATGCCCTTATCTATGCCGACAAGATCTTCCGGGACGCAGCAGCCGCAACAGATTGCCAGACACTTGCCGCTGAAGCTCCCGGGGGGAAGAAGACCAAGTCCAAGTCCGGCAAGGGCTCTGATGCTCACTCCAAAGAAGCGCACCTCTTGAGTGCTGCGCTACCGTCGAGGACGCACCATCGAGCTCCACCGACAAGTGCAAGAAGATGGTGGCTCCGCCAAGACCAAGAAGGTGCCCGCCAAGGAGGACGGCGCTGGTGGTACCTTCACCATCGCTGCCTCTCTCGACCCCAAATAGGAAGGCGCGCTTGCCGCTTTCCTGCGGGCGAATGTCGACGTGTTTGCATGGCAACCATCCGATATCCCGGTGTTCCTGTGAAAGTGATTGAGCACCGCTGGCTGTTTGTCCTCATGCGCGCCCGTCAAGCAAAGAGTCGGGAAGCAAGCAAAGGAGCGCCAAGAATTCATAGTGAAGAGATCAAGAACTGGAAGCAGCAGGCCTTGTCGAGGAGTACTCCATCCCACGTGGTTGGCCAATCCGTAGTCGCGCCAAAGCAAATGGGAAATGGAGGCTTTGTATTGACTTCACGGATGTTAATAAAGCTTGTCCCAAAGATCCATTTCCCTTGCCGCGCATTGACCAGATTGTTGACTCCACGGCGGATGTGATTTGCTTTCGCTTCTTGATGCCTACTCAGATACCACCAGATCTTCATGGCTGAAGAAGATGAGGAGAAGACCGCATTCATCACACCATGTGGCACATCTTGTTTCATACGGATGCCTTTCGGTTTGAAGAATGCTGGTTCAACATTTGCAAGGGTAGTCCATGACGCTTTTGAGCCGCAAATGCACGAAATGTAGAAGCCTACATGGATGACATAGTGGTCAAGAGCGGGGACAAAGCAACTCGTTCAAGATCTAGACGAGACCTTTGCAAATCTGCGAAGATAAACCTCAAGCTCAACCCCGAGAAGTGCGTGTTTGGAGTCCCTTCCGCAAGCTTCTCGGGTTCTTCGTGTCTCGAGGGATTGAGGCAAATCCCGACAAGATCAAGGCCATTGAGCAGATTGAAGCACCAAAGCGCGTCAAGGATGTACAAAGACTTGCGGTTGCGTGGCTGCTCTCAGCAGGTTTATTTCTAGGTCTCATTGAGCGCCTCGCCATTTTTCAAGATTTTGAAAAAGGCGGGTCGATAGAAATGGACTCTGAAGCGGAGGCTGCTGTTGTAGAACTTAAAGAGATACTGTCCTCTACTCCAACACTTGTCGCACCTAGGCCACAAGAGAAGTTGTCGCTATATATAGCGGCAACCAATCAAGTGGTTAGCGCTGCGTTAGTGGCGAGAGGGAGGCGGATGACAAGCCAACAACCGCGGCAAGCACATCCAAATGACAAGCGGGGGCTTCACGACAAGCTCTGGTCCCGACAAGGACGAGTCCGCGAAGACACAAGAACAGACATGTAAAAGGATGGTGCGGCGCCAGTTTACTTTGTCGATTCCCTCCTGCAGGGGGCTAGGTCAAGGTACTACGGTGTGCAAAACTGCTTTTCGGCCTCCTCATGGCCTCGAGAAAGCTGCGCCATTACTTCCAAGCACATGAGATCACGATTGTCACTCGCTTTCCTCGAAGAGGATCTGCGAGAATCCGTGGCAGGCGGGATTGTCGAGTGGGCACCGGAGCTATCAAGCTTTGGTCTTGATTTGAAAGCACATCAACTATCCAAAGCGAGTCTTGGCGAGTTCATAGCGTAATGGACGCCAACGCCAGATGAAGAGATTCGGAGACGAGCATTCCCGTCAAAGAAGCAAGCAAAGAGTGGCTGATGTACTTTGATGGTGCCTTCGCCGCAAGGCGCCCGGTGCGGCGTGCTGCTTATCGCACCCACCGGAGAGCACCTCAAACGTCGTCCGGATGCACTTTCCCAAGGAGCAAAGCGACAAACAATACTGCAGAGTATGAAGGTTTGCTTGCCGGTCTCAGAATCGCCGTGGACCTTGGGATCAAGAAGCTTATTGTCAGGAGTGACTCGCAACTCGTCGTCCGCCAAGTCAACAAAGATTACCAGAGTCCGTTGATGGAAGCCTATGTTGATGAAGTGAGGAAGCTAGAAGAGCACTTTGACGGCCTGCAAATGGAACATGTTCCAAGAGCTCAGAATGATATTGCTGACGGCCTGTCAAAGTGCGCTGCGCTTAAGTTACCTGTGGAACTAGGGACTTTTCGTGCTCAAGCTGACTCAGCCAACCGTAACACCATCGGCGGACAAAGCAAGAAGAGGAAGTTGGCCTCTGGTGACTACTTTCCACGAGCTTCCCGAAGCCGCTGCTGCAAAGGTCCCCAAGATCAACACCAACGGCCGAGGAGCGATCTGCTCCGGCTGCACCCTGTGGTTTGTTTCGTTGAAGCAAAAGCTCCCGACAAGTCTTGCTCCGGCAAGCTTGTCGGGGAGCATCTAGCTCCGGCAGAGCCACAGGCTCTTGCCGTAGAAGCTGATGTTCCCGCAGCAGCAGATGAGCCTTTAGTCCTTGTTGTCGAGCCACAAGCTCCAGCATGGGCGCAGCGGATTGTCCAATTCCTTCAGACAGGAGAACTTCCCGAAGAGCAGGAAGAAGCGGAAAGAGTAGCCCGGTAGTCAAGTATGTACCACTTTGTCGACATCATACTGTACAGAAGAAGACTCAACGGTGTGAAATTGAAGTGTATTCCCAGGGAAGATGGACAGAAGCTGTTGGCAGAGATACATGGAGGCATATGTGGTCACCACATTGGCAAGAAGAGCACTTGCCGCAAAGCTTTCCAAGCAAGGTTTCTTCCGCCGACAGCCCTTCGTGATGCAACCGCACAAGTAACCAAGTGTGAAGCGTGCGGTTCCATTCCAAGCAGATACACCGCCACTCAAGCTCTCAGACGATCCCTTTATCCACGGCCATTTTCGTCCGGGGCTCGACATCCTCGGCCCCTTCCCCGAAGTTGTCGGGGCTTTGAGTACTTGTACGTCGCCATCGACAAGTTCACAAAGTGGCCGGAAGTGGAAGCGATGAGGAAGGTGACAAGACGATCAGAGTCAAGTTCTTCAGTCGATTGTTTGCCGCTTCGTAATCCCTAACAGGATCATTACCGACAACGGCACACAATTCAAGAGTCGCACCTTCATGCAAGATCGTCCAAGACCTTGGCGCCAAGGTTCCGCCGCTTCCGGTGCTCACCCGAGAAGCAATGGTCAAGCGAAAGCGGCGAACGCTGAAGTGCTGCGCGGACTCAAGACCGTAACTTTCGACAGGCTGCACAAGTGCGGAAGAAATGGATCGAGGAGCTGCCGGTGGTTCTTTGGTCGATCGAGCGACACCAAATCGAGCCACCGGCGTGCACCCTTTTGCTCTAGTCTACGGAGCAGAGGCGCTTCTCCCCACGGAACTTCAGATACGGGTCGCCTCGAGTGCTCGCTTATGATGAGCTCGAGCAAGAGCAGCTGCGACAAGATGACGCTACGCTCCTTGAGGAGGATCGTCTTCAGTCTTTGTCAGGCGAGCCGCTCGCTACCAACAAGCTCTGCGTCGCTACCATGGCCGCAGGGTTAATGCCGAAGTCTCGAGGAAGGCGACCTTGTTCTTCGGGCGCTGCTCAGTCCGCCAAGAATTCAAACAAGTTGACGCCCGAAGTGGGAAGGCCCTTATCGGGTGAAACGGGTCACTAGGCTCGGCGCTGTCCGCCTTTGAGACCGAAGATGGCATTCTAGTGAGCAACTCTGGAACATTGAGCATCTTCGTAAGTTTTACCCATAAGGCGCGGTTGTCGGAACCCGTTAAGCAACCACCTTTTGTACAAGTCTTGCCGCTGTTGCATGTAATCCTTTTCAGACAAAGCCGGGCGCAGAATTCTGCATCAAGAAAGCCCATGTGTTGCGCACAACCCGTCAAGTTCATGCTTTCATCAAGTTATTGCATGTTTTGGCTAACACTTTGTGCAAAGAACCACACTGGTAAGCGTAATCGAGCCACCGGGCTCTATAACGTTATTTCCTCTTCTTTCTCTTGTCGCAAAGAAAGGGAGGCTCTCGCGCACAAGTTAACCAGGGGGAGGAGGAGATAATACTATGGACCAGTGCACCGCCGAGGAAGTTTCGCCTCATCGGGAAGCAAGAAACAGAAAAGCTAAGTTGCCAAAGTTTGAGCAATCAATTTTAAAATTTTCGTTATCTTCCTCGAACGATAGTACTTTGTATGGAAAACCTGCGGCGCAGAGGAACCGAACCGTGGATCGATCGCGCCTTACTTTGTTTCGAGTCCGCTCAACAACTTAAGTGAGCTGCGGCTAGTCCGCGACAAGGTTGCTTTGTCCAGAAGCGACCCCGCCAAAGAAGCTGTCAAGTTCCGCGACTCGGCCGGCAAGGGTGCTCGCACCGACAAGTTTCCCTAAATGCGCAGGCGTAAACGCACAAAGGAAGAAATCAAGTAGAGGAAATAACATTGTATCGATCGATTCACCTAAGATAGAGTATATTAGAGAATAACTTGTCGCTGATCTAACAAAGTTTTACGAACATGATCGGCAATGACAAGGGAAAGATAAGGTTGGCGGCCTAGTCCACGCGGGTCGCCCTCAATCCTCTTGATCTTGTTCACTTTGTCCACGATGGGTGCGACAAGGGCTTTGAGCTCCTCCACATTGGCTTCGCCGGCAAGGATCCGAGGACGCCATTAAGGTTGAGGCCCGGTTGCGGAAGGCCACCTTCATCACCACCTTCTCGAGGGCCCTCGCAGATCTGGCGTGATTCCTCGGCCATTTGCCGGGACCTCTTCTCGAGTCGCCGGAGACCCGTCACCACGCCTTTGAAGAACAGGCTGAGCTTGACGCTGGGTTGAGATGCTCGTCGGAGGAGTACGCGAGGTCCCCATCTCCAGCTTCATCACTTTGTTGTGGATGTCGGCGGCGGTGTCCACAAGACCTTCGGTCCAAAGGCTCCACGCTCTCCCTCAAGGTGTTCTGACGGAGACAGCATCCGCCAGCAGCCTCCTTGGCCGTGATCGCCTCTAACAAGCCCGCCTCCGCCTCTCTGGCACCATCCAACGTCTGCGTCGAGTGGTCGGGCCAGCCCAGATATGCCTTGGAGTCCTTGACGGCGTCGAGCTCCTTGGCCCTGTCAGCGAGACGGGCCTGCAGCTCGCCCAGCGCGTAGGCACCCTTCTCGCGCTCATGCTTGAGCACGGCAAGCTCTTCGCCGCTCTTCGTGAGGGTGGCCTCCAGCTGTGCCACCTTCGCCTTGACTCTTCCTTGGCGGCCTCGGCGGCTGCGGCAGCGTCGCCGCCTCTGGCGCCCGCCAAGCGTCTCCTCACGCTGCAAGGTCCTCCTCGTGGCTGTCCAAGTTGACCTTCGCTGCGCCAACTCGCTTCTCACGGCGAAGCTTCTGGCAGCCGGCCGCTCCTCATCACCGCGGCCTTCTCAAGGATGAAGGCCGTGCGCTCTTCTACGAAGGCGCGCTCGCCACGTCGCGGAGCGCTTTTGTTGGCGCCCGGAGCTCCTTGGCGCTTCTCTATGTCCGCTCCGCCCTCGCGACAAGGACTTCCGGGTCTCCAACTTGGCTCGACGGAGCGATAGAGGGATGCAGCTTCTTCAGTTGCTCCTCCTCGGACTTCGCTGGCTGCTGCTTGGCGCGCGTCCACCAGCGTCAACCCACGGACGCGAGTAGCTCATTGTCGAAGGTCTCGCCGATCGGGCGCCTGAGCTCGGCTCCTGGGAGCTTAATGAAGACGCCGGCCTTGGTAGGCACTGGCTGGGGCTCCTCGGAGCTTGGCGCCAGCGGCCTTGGGTGAAGTCATTTGTCGGTGAAGCGCTTCGCCGCTCCTGCGGCCTCAGGCCCGTCGTCGACCGTCTGACCCCTCGCCCGGCCTCTGCGTCGGCAGCCTCGGTGGCCTCCTCGCAGGCTCGTCGGCGGCGGCCTCTTCTTCCACGACGATGACCTCTTCTTCCTCGACGGGCGGCCTCGACCTCCATCGGGTCTGCGTCCGACGAAGAAGGGCGATCAGCAGATATCCAAAAAGAGAAACAAAAGAAAGCAAGCCCAAGGGAGATTTTCGCGTAAGGGAGTTACCTACAACGGGATCTGCAGCCATGGCCTCGACCACTGGAGGGTCGCTGGCGCCGCCCCTTGCCGGGGTAGCCTCCCTTGCCGGAGTGGCCTCCCTTGCCGGGGTGGCCTCCCTTGCCGGGTGGCCTCCTTGTCGGAGGAGCTCCTCACGGGGAGTCCTCCCTCGGCGGGCGTAGTGGCAGCAGGTGATCTCGGAGGCGGCTTCCGAGCCCTCCCGATGAGACTGCTGCTCCCCGCACAAGCACAGTCGATATCAACAAAGAAGGGCACTTCAAGACGCCTAACGGCAAGAAGAAAACTGCACACTTACTGCGGGGGCCGTGGCCGGGGCTGCCTGGGAAGGATTCTGGTCCGGCAAAGGCGGCCTCGGACGCGTCCCCCGTCGCCACGGAGAATCGCCCTCAATGACGACCGTCGGATCTTGGCCCTCTTCGCCGCTCCGGGACAGCGCCCGAAAAGGAAAGAGTCCAGAACGAAGCAAATCAGATTCAAGATGAAGCAATAAAATTAAAGATGTGCAAGCACAATCTCGAAGCTTACTCTTCGCTTTCCTCCTCGGAGCCGAGCGCGGAGAAGTCAAACTCCAGCCCGCCTCCGGTGCGATGAGGCGGGGAGTGGGCTCTCTTGGCCGCTTGGCGGGCGCCGGGCGGCCGAGAAGATTCCGCCCAGCTTGTCGCCAGTTTGCGGGCGCTCCTGCTGCAACCTCGCTTGCCGCGGTGGAGCACGCCGAGCGGCGCTGCAGCTGTGGGCCGACCTGTCGCCCTGGCTCGTCCCAGCCTCGGAGACGCCTCCTCGGCGGAGCCGGGGCTCCCGGTGGCAAGTCGCTTGGCGGCGGGGAAGAAGCGCCCTCGGCGGGCCCACTCGTTCGGCCTCGAGCTCGACAAGCTCGTCCTCGCCGGCGACCTCGCTCGCCAGCGCTTGCCGCTTCGCCGCGTCCGCCTCCTCCACGGTGAACCCGAAGACTCCAGCGGCGGCCGCTGCCGCCTCCTCCGCCTCTGGTGGCGATCCACGCCATCTCCTCGCCGGTGGTGTCCCGGTGAGCCCTTCGCTGTCGGAGCGGATCGACACCTCTTGCAAGTTGTCGAAGAATTGCCGCACGACCTCGTCGGGGCTCTCGCCAGTCGGGACGATCCCGTGGGAGTCGCGACAGTGGCATCATGGCGCGGATGCGGTCGAGCGCCGAAGTTGTTGCCAGACAGTGGGGCGACCCCTCGCGCAACCTGAACCATTCGGGTGTTCGGGTCGTTCTTGAACAGCTCGAGCAAAGACCGAATCCAGCTCCATGACGGTGAAGTTCCAATTCAGGCCCGGCGCACCTCATGATGTCCGCCGCGTGCGGAACTCCCAAGCAGGCCTCCTCCTTTCCGCAAGGGAAGCGCTGGCGGCGAATGAAGTTCGCGCGCTAACCGCGCCTAATAGTTAATCCGGCAAGCCCGAGGCGCAGAATCCGGTCACGGCTATCTTCACCTCGCATCCGCCGGCGCCAAGTTACTCAATCCTTGCCGCACGCAATTGGGGTTTGGCGACGGCGGTGAAGGGCTGTGGGTCCTCCTCACGACTCCAGCACCAGTTGGCTCTCCACTCCTCCCACTTGTTACGGAACTCCCCTCTAGGTAGGCCTCTTTCTTGCCGATCCTAGAGACCTGTGCTATCCCTCCGGCAAGGGGCTCTCCTCTCTCGGCTGGGGACAAAGAAATGGCGGAAGAGTGCCACGTTCGGGTGGATCATGACAAAGTTTTCACACAAATGTGCGAAACGGCCATGGTCAAGATGGCGTTGGGGGTGAAATCAAGGAGGTGGAGGCCAAGGTGTTCATTATGTCGCAAAAGAACTTCGAATACTGGCGGGCAAAGGCTGCAAAAGAAGAAAAGGGCGAAGAAAGGGTACCTGTTGGGGCGGATCAGCGGCGGGCGGGGAGCACCCTCGTCGGCGGATGCGCCCGAGTCTCCGTCGACCAGAAAAGATAGTAGACGCCCGCAGCTCCGTGCGCCCGAGCTGCGAGGGGAAGACGGCTCGCTCCTTCTTGGCGGCCATGAGCCGCTGCGCCTCGGCCGACTTGATGCTCTTCTCCTTATCGGCCTTCGGGGCCATTGCGAGGGGGGGGGGGGGCGGAGGAGGTCGACGGCGGTGAGTGCGCTTGTGGCGAAAGGGGGCGGGGTGTTGCTCTCTTCGCACCGGAGAAGACGAGGGGAGCGGCGGTGGTTTCTTGACAAGACGGCAATGGCAGGAGTGGTCGGCCCGCCTCTGTTTCCTCCGCTTATAAAGGGGAGGAGGGGGCGGACGTTCCGCTTATATTAATAAAGAACCCCCCACGACCGCGCCCACGATCTTCGCACGACGCCACGTCCGGTGCGTGCCGTTAGTGGGGATCGTGGTGGGTCCGGGCGGGTTGCGGCGTGGTCGAGGCCGCCGTGTCCATGCACGATTCGGCCTGGCCCGACAAGCGCCGGCACTGCACGGCCCAGCCCGGCTCTGCCGATGTACTAGAGTAGGGGTACCCTAGTATCCCATACTGCGTGCACGGACGGTTGCAAGACCTCGCTGCAAAGTTTTGCCTCGTCACCGCCACTCTCCTCCGTGGCTCCCTTGGAGCCATTCAAGAACAAAGTATTAGATTGAGAAGACAAGGCCCCGACAAGAGGAGCTTGTCGGGAAGGCCACTACAGGCACGCAGAAGACAAGGACCCGGCAAGAGGAGCTTGCCGGGAAGGCCCGGAGCGCGACAAGTCTCCGGGCGCGACAAGGATCCGGCCGCGGCAAGTCGCTGTCGCTGCATGCAGCCTTCCTCTCCGCCTCCGCTTCCAGCTCACCCAGCGACGTGTCGCCACGGGACCGCTCCATGGGCGGCGTGTCGAGCAGCCTGTCAGGCAGCGGAGAGCAGCGATGAGCGGCGCTGACAAAGCTCGCCATCGTGGCGAAGCGGAGGCGCACTGACGGTCTCTGTTACACTCGTTTGGGCAACAACGACAGCATTTATTGCTTTTGTCCCTTGCCGCCGAGTTAGGTATTTTTGCACCTTTGCATAATCGCTCAAGTAGGTGTACCAACTCCTGTTTTACATTTGTACCTCGCCTATGTTGCCAATCGCCGGAGACCCTTGAGCATATAAAAGGAGGCCCGAGTGCAACGTGAAGGGGGTTGGCCAGGGTTCGGTTGGCGTCTTTCGCAAGGTTCAGTTCGTTCGACTGGCCATAGACTAGATATACTCGCTCTAGGTTTTGTAGCTCGCATTGCTCCCTAGCAAGTACACAATAGATCAAACTGGCAGCAGTGATGGGAGTTTTATCTCTCCGGAGAGCTCCGAAGCTGGGTAAACCGCCCATGTGCATCGCCTCGATCTGCTCTTCGTGCGACCTCCGCCCCCCTCCAAACCACAAAGGGACCCGCTCCACCGGGCCCCATAGGTGTCCGTGGGTACGATCAGCCTCCCCGACAGGTTGGCACACGTTTTCGTCTTGACTCTCCAGTAGAAACTTTGGGGCACTCTTTGAAGTTCTTTGTGTTGGTTGAATAGATGAATCTGAGATTGTGTGATGCATATCGTATAATCATACCCACGGATACTTGAGGTGACATTGGAGTATCTAGGTGACATTAGGGTTTTGGTTGATTTGTGTCTTAAGGTGTTATTCTAGTACGAACTCTTGAATAGATCGATCCGAAAGAATAACTTTGAGGTGTTATCGTGCCCTACAATAATCTCTTCGCTTGTTCTCCGTTATTAGTGACTTTGGAGTGACTCTTTGTTGCATGTTGAGGGATAGTTATATGATCCAATTATGTTATTATTGTTGAGAGAACTTGCACTAGTGAAAGTATGAACCCTAGGCCTTGTTTCCTATCATTGCAATATCGTTTGTGCTCACTTTTATCATTAGTTACCTTGCTGTTTTTATATTTTCAGATTACAAAAACCTATATCTACCATCCATATTGCAGTTGTATCACCATCTCTTCGCGAACTAGTGCACCTATACAATTTACCATTGTATTGGGTGTGTTGGGGACACAAGAGACTCTTTGTTATTTGGTTGCAGGGTTGTTTGAGAGAGACCATCTTCAACCTAAGCCTCCCACGGATTGATAAACCTTAGGTCATCCACTTGAGGGAAATTTTCTACTCTCCGACAAACCTCTGCACTTGGAGGCCCAACAACGTCTACAAGAAGAAGGTTGGGTAGTAGACATCAAGCTCTTTTCAAGTATGTTGCGGGGAGGTGAGTGCTTGAAGGTATATCTTTAGATCTTGTAATCGAATCTTTTAGTTTCTTGTTTTATCACTAGTTTATTCTATAAAAGGAAACAAAAAAATGGAATTGAGTTTGCCTCATACGCTTCATCTTTTTAATATCTTTCGTGAGAATGATGGAAAGGAAAATTGTGCTCAAGTGCTAGAAGAAGAAGTCTATAAAATGTTTGGCACTAAATCTTTGAATGATGAGCATGATTGCAATGTTGTTAGTATGAACTCTTTGAATATCCATGGTACTAATGATGATTGCACTAGTCATGATAAAAATGTCTCTTATAAGCATGTCAATTTTTGTGGAGTGCATAGAGTTTGCAAGTACACACCAAATAGGGAAGATAGATTTTGCAAGAGGCATAAGTATTTAGAAACCATATGGTTGCAAGAAAGGCTAGATGTTTGTGCTGAAAATTTAAAAAATCTTTGCCACACTTGTGAACTTTGCAATGAACATGGTCATTTAAATCTCCAATGCAAATTGTTTCATGATCGAATCGTGTCCAAAAATTGTGATGACTTGATTTCCCTTGCACATCATAATGAACTTAGTTTGCTTTTGGGTTATGAAGAAATGAAACATATAACTAAGCATATTCCAGAATATAACCTTGAAAAATTCCTTGATATCGATCTAGAGGAAATTTATATGTATTGTGCGGTGAATTGCATTGAAAATCCTTACATTGCCAATAACATAAAGAAAATAAAGCAAATAGAAGATGAAGAGAATACTAATGAAAGGGAAGAGACTTCCCAATATGTTCCTATTATTTCTTATGATGAATCAGGTAACGAGGAGGAGCTTTCTATTCAACAAATCTCATTAATAAGGAGCTCAAAAAAGAGGGTTATACCCACACATGATGTGAAGAAGAAAAAGAAAAGACGGAGAAGCAAAGGTAAAAAGGTATCTGATACGTCTCCAACGTATCTATAATTTATGAAGTATTCATGCTATTATATTATCCATCTTGGATGTTTTATGGGCTTTACTATGCACTTTTATATTATTTTTGGGACTAACCTATTAACCCAGAGCTCAGTGCCAGTTTCTGTTTTTTCCCTTGTTTCAGTGTTTCGAAGAAAAGGAATATCAAACGGAGTCGAAACGGAATGAAACCTTTTGGAGAAGTTCTTTTTGGAAAGAAAGCAACCCGATAGACTTGGAGTGCACGTCAGGAAAGAAACGAGAGAGGCACGAGGCAGGGGGGCGCGCCCACCCCCTTGGGCGCGCCCTCCACTCTTGTGGGCCCCTCGTGGCTCCCCTGACGTATTTCTTCCGCCTATATATATCCATATACCGTAAAACCTTCGGGGAACAGAATAGATCGGGAGTTCCGCCGCCGCAAGCCTCTGTAGCCACCAAAAACCAATCGGGACCTGCTCCAAGACTCACGGAGGGGGGAACCTCACCGTGGCCATCTTCATCATCCGGCGCTCTCCATGACGAGGAGGGAGTAGTTCACCCTCGGGCTGAGGGTATGTACCAGTAGCTATGTGTTTGATCTCTCTCTCTCTCTCTCTCTCTCTCGTGTTCTTGAGGTGATACGATCTTGATGTATTGCAAGCTTTGCTATTGTAGTTGGATTTTATGATGTTTCTCCCCCTCTACTCTCTTGTAATGGATTGAGTTTTCCCTTTGAAGTAATCTTATCGGATTGAGTCTTTAATGATTTGAGAACACTTGATGTATGTCTTGCCGTGCGTATCTGTGGTGACAATGGGATATCACGTGATTCACTTGATGTATGTTTTGGTGATCAACTTGCAGGTTCCGCCCACGAACCCATGCATAGGGGTTGGCACACGTTTTCGTCTTGACTCTCCGGTAGAAACTTTTGGGCACTCTTTGAGGTTCTATGTGTTGGTTGAATAGATGAATTTGAGATTGTGTGATGCATATCATATAATCATACCCACGGATACTTGAGGTGACATTGGACTATCTAGGTGACATTAGGGTTTTGGTTGATGTGTGTCTTAAGGTGTTATTTTACTACGAACTCTAGGGCTGTTTGTGACACTTATAGGAATAGCCCAATGGATTGATCAGAAAGAATAACTTTGAGGTGGTTTCGTACCCTACCGTCGGTGTCAAAACCGGTGGATCTCGGGTAGGGGGTCCCGAACTATGCGTCTAGGCGGATGGTAACAGGAGACAAGGGACACGATGTTTTTACCTAGGTTCGGGACCTCTCGATGGAGGTAAGACCCTACTCCTGCTTGATTAATATTGATGATATGGGTAGTACAAGAGTGGATCTACCACAAGATCAGAGAGGCTAAACCCTAGAAGCTAGCCTATGGTATGATTGCTGTTCGTCCTACGGACTAAAACCCTCCGGTTTATATAGACACCGGATTGGGTTAGGGTTACACAGAGTCGGTTATAACGGTAGGAGATCTACATATCCGTATCGCCAAGCTTGCCTTCCACGCCAAGGAAAGTCCCATCCGGACACGGGACGAAGTCTTCAATCTTGTATCTTCATAGTCCAGGAGTCCGGCCAACGGTGATAGTTCGGCTATCCGGACACCCCCTAATCCAGGACTCCCTCAGTAGCCCCTGAACCAGGCTTCAATGATGACGAGTCCGGCGCGCATATTGTCTTCGGCATTGCAAGGCGGGTGTCGGTGTCAAAACCGGCGGATCTCGGGTAGGGGGTCCCGAACTGTGCGTCTAGGCGGATGGTAACAGGAGACAAGGGACACGATGTTTTACCCAGGTTCGGGCCCTCTTGATGGAGGTAAAACCCTACGTCCCGCTAGATTAATATTGATGATGTGTGTTACAAGAGTGGATCTACCACGAGATCAAAGAGGCTAAACCCTAGAAGCTAGCCTATGGTATGATTGTTGTTCGTCCTACGGACTAAAAACCTCCGGTTTATATAGACACCGGATAGGGTTAGGGTTACACAGAGTCGGTTACAATGGTAGGAGATCTACATATCCGTATCGCCAAGCTTGCCTTCCGCGCCAAGGAAAGTCCCATCCGGACACGGGACGAAGTCTTCAATCTTGTATCTTCTTAGTCTTGGAGTCCGGCCGATGATGATAGTTCGGCTACCCGGACACCCCCTAGTCCGGAACTCCCTCAGTAGCCCCTGAACCAGGCTTCAATGACGATGAGTCTGGTGCGCATGTTGTCTTCGGCATTGCAAGGCGGGTTCTCCTTCAGTCTTCATGTTCCCGTCGAATAGTGTCCGACTTCTTTATAAATGTTGCGCTCCTTGGCTTCTACGCCCAATAATGGCCTTCTTCCACGTGTTGTACGAATGCGAAAGGCTCGGATATTTTTACATTTTACCCCCTAGCCGTGCGAACGAGCCGCCTACAAGAGAGGCGAGGATCTAGATCCAGCTCACACCATCCTCCATCCGCAAGTTCTCATCGAAGCACCTCTGAAAAAAATCCATTCCATCATGGATAGCTGACGCGGCTCCTCCTCTCGCGCTCCCAGCCCTAAGCCAGGAGATTGGGGGAGATGCTCGGCCCACACAAATGAAGCTAGTGGTGCTTCAAACCGAGGGATATCTTCCCCAGCTTTCATGGTTCCGGTTCGAGCCGGACTGGCCACCTACAAGGGTGGGAAGCAGTGGAGAGCGCCCCCAACCCTTCCAAAGGGAGCGGGTATGCTTTGTCCCCTATCTAATAAGGGGACTCGGATTTCCCATACATCCGCTTTCTCCGGGCTCCTAGAGTTCTATGGACTCCAACTTCACCACCTCACGCCCGCCTCCATTTTGCACATCATGAAGCTTCAGAGATTTTTATGAGCTGTTCTTGGGCATCGAGCCCCATTTTGCCATGTGGAAGAGATTGTTTTGTCTCGCACCTGCTTCTCATGAGGGGTCGATATACCAAGTGGGCGGAGCCGAAATATGGCGCATCGCCGGACCGGATATCTATCCGCACCCGAAGAAGGCGTCCAAGACCGGCATTCTAATGGTTCTACATGGAGGACGCCCCTCTGCCGGATCCAGTCCGGATCGGCCTCCCGGAGTTCAACAATGGTCCCTTGAAGAAACGCTGAGTTGGCGCCATGAGCCCTCAACGGGAAGATGACAGAGCGTCCATTATCTCGATGGGCCGGATTAGGTTATCGCCCATTCCGGATTGACCATGATTGGAGTCATGGCCACGTGCATTATGCGAGGGGTGCAGCCAATCCAATATAGGGGCCACCCTATGTGGGATTTCAACGGGGAAGATGACGCCACCCGTCATGGCCACAAAGGGCTAGGCTCGGCACCGATCCGCAAAGATCCTGTCCGGCTTGTACAAGGGAGAGGAGGAGGACTTCCTCCGCAAGAATCCGTTGAATGGATTTTCTATGCATAACCCTCGGAGCTGGGTAAGCGGATGTTCATCTACCCGATCCATACCTTTTTTTAAAGTCAAGTATCTTACTCTGTGATTTCGACGCAGGAGCTGCGCCGGGACGTGGAGGGCATACGAAGCCTAGCTCCACAGCCCGAGGATCCGGAACGATCCCTTGATCCGGCCTCCGAAGAGGATCCGGACATAAAGGTGGAGCTGATTGACGGGTATTCCACCAACGTAGCATAGACAATGCCCTAGTCGCCATTACTACCGACTACCCCGGGTTTGTTTTCAGCCTCCCGGTGACTACGACCGAGGTCTTGACACCATCGCTTGATCCGCGCTCAATTGACCATCCCATGCCGATGGTGTATCGCAGGATGTGCCTTTAAGGCGGGAAGCTGAACCCGCGGCGGCCGACCAACAAGGATCAGTCCGACCCGGTAGGAGGAAGAGGAGTGCGGCGCGAACCGAGACGTCGCCGCAACGGTACGGAGCACCACTATTTTTAAGGGAAGGATCCCCAGAAGGTATATTAATGCTCATAACTTTTCCAGAAAGAGCACTCGCCGGACATTGTCCGGAGAGGTTGCCAATCAAGCCTCCGCGGCCATGCTCCAACGCATGGTCCGGGAGGGGAGGTGAATACAAGGCGTAAACCGGACGCCGTCTGACGGAGGATGCCGACAGGCTGTCCGCCACCCGGTCCGAGGTGGAGAGCGCCATGAATCACAAAGGCCGCCAGACAGTTCGTGACGCTGCGTGTTTCTCCTGAGGCGTTAAATGCCTTTAAAGCGGAACGCGCACCTCCGTGCCGCTCAAGATGGGTTAACCAGAGCTACGGAGCAAAGTATGTGAAAGACATACGGGTAAGTAATTTTAATAGTTATATATGCCAAGAGTCTCGAGACTTAAAATAGTTGAAATAACTGATTTAAGGATCAATTATTATGCAGGTCTTATGGAGAAGAATACCCAGCTGTCCCAGAGCTCCAAGGGTGCAAGGCCCAACTTGAAGTCAAGATCGCCGCCACTGTGGGGAGCCACAGACCCTCACTGGTAAGACGTACTTTGAAAAGATAATTATTTAGCAAAGTGTGGCGTGAATCGACAATAATATTGCAGAGGGCGCCGGACTAGATCCGGACAAGCAACACTCATCTGCGCTGCCTAAAGGCCACGAGAGGGTGCTTATGAAGGTGCAGCAGAGAGAAACAAGCTCCAAGATGCCCACACCCAAAGAAGGAGAAGAGCTGAAAGGTGTTCGGCCCACCGTATGCTGCTCCGTGAAGGAGAACCACCGCTTGCTATGCATTTATAGTAGTGCTTGAACGAATTCCTTTGAAAAGAAGAATTCGGCGAGGAAGACGATTGATGTAAATATGTCTTTAGGTGTGCTCACTGTGTCGCCTCATGGAGGAAATGCCCGAGTCAACGGGTGACCAACTTCCCGAAGCTAGTGCAATTGCTCGAACGTGTTCGGCAGCGATGAGTGGCGTCGTTCATGCTTTATGGCCATTCGTCTCCCTACCCGAGGGCCTTGGTGAGCTTGCCGAGAAGCTTCAGGAGCACGACGACGCCCGCTTGTGGAAGATATCACCGCCGTCGTGGCGCCAGGAGGCCTAGGCCATGGTGAAGACATCGCTATTCAAGTCCACCCAAACCACATGGCCGAGGTCGGACTGCGGGGCCCGATGGGAAGGAGATCCTGTGAGCTTGATGTACGGCCAAGTAGAATCGTCATGAATATTCCCAACAGGATCAGAATTAGACAGCCTGTTAGATGGGATTGAAGAGGAGTACAATCACCGATTTGACGATGTAATTTGAAATGACATGTAAAATGCCTTCTAGCCGGATTGTAGATCGCTTTGTCTTTGCGGACTGCTTTCGCTTCAACCTCGGGACCCAACAGTCCGAGTGTGTCCGAATACCCTTACGGTTATAAAAGAATCGGGCATGCATGGAGACAAGGCGTCGGGGTCATAATTGCTTTATCGGACAAGTGCCCAACTAGTTATGTTATATTACATGGTTAGTAAGAAACATCTTCCAGGAGAATAGTTCCGTTAAGGGTTCCTTTTCTCGGGAGGCATGCCCTAAAGTGCAATGCCGGATCAAGTAAAATAGCGTAAAAAGCATCCGGGGCAGATAAATAAGTAAGTAATAAATCATTTTTCAAGTCACCGACCGAATATTCTCTTAAGAACGCTTAGCTTTCGCTTCACCCACCGAGGTACACATCCGCCGACCCGGCAAGAATAATCACAGAGTGCTCCTTTACCTCCTAGCCGAACAATCGGGAACGAGGGGTAAGCACAGAGCCAGCAGCCCAGCTTGGCCAAAACTTAAGTCATATCGATGCATATAATGGTGAATAAAAGGTACATGCGGAAGTATGACACATGTATTGGGCATGAAGCCCGTATGAATAAGCTTCATAAAGAAGCCCCTGTGTATAATGAGTGCCAGGCACATCAAGTGTGTGCTAAAAAGCGCAAATCAGCCCATAAAAGGTAAAAAATGGTGGGAAGAAGGAGGAGGAGGAGAGACAAGAAAACAAGGAGTGGACGGGGAGTGAGACGAACCCG
Source organism: Aegilops bicornis (assembly GCA_021605145.1). Taxonomy (NCBI): domain Eukaryota; kingdom Viridiplantae; phylum Streptophyta; class Magnoliopsida; order Poales; family Poaceae; genus Aegilops; species Aegilops bicornis. The sequence continues at coordinate 375,715,201 of CM038675.1, read as the reverse complement.
AGTCCGGGCGTTAGGCGAGAATCTTCGGAGACGAGCTGCGTTCCATGGGTTCGGCTCAAGTCGGTTGTCCGATGCATTACGAGACGGTACGCTCCGCGGTCAGGACTTGGTCGATGATGAAGGGACCTTCCCACTTGGGCTTGAGTTTGTCCTTTTTCTTGTCCGGCAGCGAGAACAAGTTCGCCAACATTGTAAGTTTTGGCCCGCATTTCTCGCTTTGATATCTTCGAGCTCGCTGGCGATAAAATGCGAACGAGCCTTTGCCACGCCCGCGCCTCCTCTAAGGCGCCCAGGCTGTCCCGCTGATCTAGCTCGGCTTCTCTTTCTTCGTACATGCGCACACGAGGTGAGTCATAAATTATATCGCAGGCAGGACTGCCTCGCTACCGTATACCATGAAAAATGGTGTGAATCCGGTAGTTCGGTTTGGCGTGGTCCGCAGCCCCCAGTACGGAGTCGAGCTCCTCTACCCAAAGGCGTGTTAGATTCCTTGAGGGACCGCACTAGTCTGGGTTTGATGCCGCTCATGATTAGACCATTTGCTCGCTCAACTTGACCGTTAGTTTGGGGTGATAGATCGAGCGTAATCGATCTTAATGCCCATGTTTTTGCACGAGTTTAACCTCGTCGGCCGTGAAGTTCGTGCCGTTGTCGGTGATGATGTTGTGGGGACACCAAAACGGTGTACTACCCCGGATATGAAGTCTATCACCGGTCCGGATTCTCGCTGCTTTTAACCGCTTGGCCTCAATCCATTTGGTGAATTTGTCCACCATGACCAATAAGTATTTGTGCTTGTGGGTTCCCCCTTTGAGGGGTCCGACCATGTCAAGCCCCCAGACCGCAAACGGCCAGGTAATGGGTATAGTTTTGAGGGCGGTGGGTGGCATATGGCTTTGATTAGCGAAGAGCTGGCAACCGACGCATCGTTGGACTAAATCCTGACCATCTCGCCCGGCCGTCGGCCAATAAAATCTCAGACGGAAGGCCTTGCCTACAAGGGCTCGGGCTGCAACGTGGTGCCCGCCGAGTCCGCGTGAATTTCAGCCAGAGATTTCACCCTTCCTCTTCGGAGATACACCTTTGAAGGACTCGGTTGTGCTTTTCTTATAAAGCTCTCCTCATGGACCTTGTAGGCTTTAGATCGCGAACTATGCAAAGGGCCTCATTTTGGTCTTCGGAAGTTCTCGCCGCATTAAGTAGGCTAGGAATGGTTCTGCCCACGGGCAATGACCGCCATTATTTCGTGAGCTGAAGGTGTTATTTCGCTGCCTAAGCCGCCGATTGTGTCGTAATGGTCTCGAGTTAGGTGATGCAGCCGGCTCGGATTGTTATTTCCGGACTCCTCTTCCCATAATACGGATGGCTTAAAGAGCTGTTCCGTGAAGATGTTAGGAGGGATGGCGCCTCGTTTCGCCGATGCGTGCTAACACGTCTGCTGCCCGGTTATTATCCCGGCTACATGATGGAATTCTAGTCCTTCGAACCGAGCTGACATTTTTAGGACGGCGTTGCGGTAAGCTGCCATTTTTGGATCTTTGGCGTCGAAGTCTCCATTTACTTGGGATATTGCGAGGTTTGAATCCCCACGCACCTCTAGGCGTTGAATGCCCATGGAGATTGCCATCCGGAGGCCATGTAGAAGGGCCTCGTGATTCGCCGCGTTGTTGGAGTCCATGTACATTATTTGAAGTACGTATTGGATTGTGTCTCCCGTTGGGGACGCCAAGACGACGCCACTTTCAAGCCAGCCAACGCTTTTGGATCCGTCTAAATGCATGATCCAGTTGAGTACGCGCCTGCATTTTTAGGGAGTTCGGCTTCGTCCATTCGGCGATGAAGTCCGCCGTAACTCCGCGATTTTATAGCTCGCCGTGGTTTGTAGGTTATGTCAAATGGTAAGAGCTCGATAGCCCATTTTGCAATCCTGCCTGCTAAGGCCGCGATTGTTTATAATATCGTTGAGAGGTACTTCGGAGGCCACCGTTGTTGAACACTCTTGAAAGTAGTGACGCAGCTTCCGTGATGCCATGAACACCGCATACGCTATCTTTTGATAATGTGGGTACCGGGATTTGCATGGAGTTAGAACAGTGGATACGTAGTACACTGGTTTTTGAAGAGGGAATTTGTGCCCTTCTGTTTCTTGTTCAACGACGAGTACCGCGCTAACAACTTTGATGTGTTGCTGCGATATATAATAACATAGGCTCGCCTGTGTTGGGCGCCGCCGTAACCGGATTTGTTGCCGTGATGGCCTTTAATTCTTGAGTCCATCTCAGGGCAGCATCCGTCCATTTGAAATGTTCGTGCGCCGAGGAGGCGGTAGAGGGCAGAGCCTTTTCTCCCAAACGGGAGATGAAGCGACTTAAGGCCGCCACGCATCCGGTTAGTTTTTGTATCCGCTTGAGGTCTTTTGGAATATCCAATTGTGACAGAGCTCGGATTTTGGCCGGTTTGCTTCAATTCCTCGACCGGATACGATGAAGCCCAAGAGCTTTCCGCTGGTACGCCAAGACGCATTTTTCCGGATTGAGCTTAATGTCATATGCTCGGAGGTTGTCGAATGTCACCCTCAAGTCTTCTACTAGAGTTCCGACGTGTTTGGTCTTGACGACCACATCGCTCACGTATGCCTCTACCGCTTTTGCCTATCCGGGTAGCCAAACATGTTTGAATCATGCTACCGATATGTTGCGCCGGCGTTTTTGAGTCTCAAGGGCATTGTGTTGAAGCAGAATGGCCCATATGGAGTAATGAATGCCGCTATGGCCTGGTCTTTCTCCGCCATCTTGATTTGATGGTATCCGGAGTATGCGTCGAGGAAGCACAATGAATCGTGTTCGCGGTAGCATCGATGATTTGGTCGATGCGAGGGAGGGAAAAGGTCCTTTGGACAGGCCTTGTTAAGGTCTTTAAAATCGACGCAGAGGCGCCAGTGATTTGTCCTTTTTGGTACCATTACTAGATTGGCTAGCCAGTCCGGATGCTTTATATCTCCGATGAATCCGGCTTCTAAGAGTTTGGCTAGCTCTTCTCCCATTGCCTGTCTTTTGGGCTCGGAAAATCGCCAAGAGCTTGTTTGATCGGCTTGAATCCTTTTAGGATATTTAGGCTGTGCTCGCCAAACTGCGTGGATTCTGGCATGTCCGAAGGATGCCAGGCAAAATGTCCCAATTTTCCCGGCGAATTCTCGAAAGGCGGCTTCTCGACATCAGGACTTAATTGTGCCCCAATGGAGGCCGTCTTTGTGGGGTCCGTTGGATGGACCTGAAATTTGACTATCTCGTCTCGCTGGTTTAAAAGAGGTGGATTTGGACCTCTTATTGAGTATCACATCGTCCCTATCCACCGTGGAGCGCAGCGTAGCTAGTTCCTCTGCCGCTAGGGCTTCGGACAATGCCTCTAGGGCGGTGCGGCTGTCTTATTTTCAGCGCCGAGTGCCAGATCTCGGATCATCGGCGAGAGTGATTATCCCATTGGGTCCGGCATTTTGAGCTTCATGTACCCGTAGTGGGGTATAGCTTGGAAGATTGTGAATGCCTCTCGCCTAACAAAGCGTGATATCCGGCTGCCGAATGGGGCCACTTGAAGCGTGACCTCCTCGGACTGTAATTGTCCGGTGAGCGAACACTACATCTAGTGTGATTTTTCCCGCATACGCATGCTTGTCGATAGGGATTATCCTCTCAAGGTTGTGCTGCTTCGCTCAATGCGGCTCCATCAATTTCCGTTTTTGAAGGGTTTCCTCATAGATGAGGTTTAATCCGCTGCCACCATCCATGAGTACCTTAGTAAGACGAAAACCGCCCACTATCGGATCGAGGACCAATGCGGCTGGTGCTCTAGCTGTTCGAATTTAGGTTCGTCACCGGCGTTGAAGGTGATAGCCGTGTCGCTCCATGGATTTGTTGTTGCTACTTGGTAGACTTCGGCGAGGCTGCGGATTGTTCGTTTCTCGCATGTTATTTGATGCGAAATTCTCAAGACCGTTAATTCCGTCTTGACTGCTGGCTGGGTTGGTTGCGGGGCTAAAAAGCCTCACGCCACTTTTGGCCACCGTCAGATATCCAACACGCTCGAAGGTCGTGTGTTGGAGTGGCGCCCGCGTCCGTGTGGATTTTGCAGGTCCGTTGAGCCAACCCTCCAAAGACGGTTCCGCACTTTTAGGGGGTTTTGGTTTTGGTATTCAACCCGGTGCTTGATAATGATGCACCCTTTTGTTTCGGTCTAGGGATGTATTCAGGGCCGGATTATCCCAAAATTTACTTTCGGTTTTCCATGCGCTCTCCATCGCACAGTACTTTTGTACTATGGTCGCCAAGTCAAGAAAAGCGTGTAATTTCGCTGACGACTTATGGCGTTTAGGATTCCCTTGTCCATGCAATTATTGCAGAAAATTGGGATTGCGCCCTCCTCTCGGCAGTCATTTATCCCGTTCTTAACCAGGAGGAATCGCCCAAAGAATGATGTATCGCTTCATTGGCTCTTGCCGAATTCGAGAGAGATCGCTAATGTTTGGGTGGGCGGTGGAACTAGATCCGAACCCTGTCCAATTCAGGACTTAAGGGCCGAGAAGTTTCCGAACTTGGAAGTTTGGATTTTTGAGTGTTATCCAATGAGTCCAACCCGCCGCCTGACTTTAAGTTCAGGGCTTGGTCGACGTCCATCCCTCTGCGGGAATCCGGCATGGAGGAATCGAGAATCCGGACGCAACTAGTCTTTAAGATACAAGAAGAATCGCCGCATTGCTGCTCTATCACAGCAACATGATGGGTAGCCTGGGGAGAGTTGATCTCTCTCAGATCGGTTTTAGGCCCGATCCGATCGTAGTCTGTGGCATCTCCCAGGGCAGCGATGCGATCCAAGAGCTCGTTTATGGAGGAGAGCTCGATTGGATCTAACTATTCGGCAAGTTCCGAACTAACCTGGAGATTGGTTTCAATGACTCGAGAAGTCATCGTCGGCGCGGCGGCCGGACTGGCGATCATAAGAAAACCACCTAGCCGAAGAGTCTGGCCAGCGGCCAAGGCTCTTTTGGTGATAGTGTCGTCTCTAAAGATGAGATGAGGCATCCTACCTGACGGCGACGGCACATAGGAACTCTCAATGAAAGCACCAATGTCGGTGTCAAAACCGGCGGATCTCGGGTAGGGGGTCCCGAACTGTGCGTCTAGGCGGATGGTAATAGGAGACAAGGGACATGATGTTTTACCCAGGTTCGGGCCCTCTTGATGGAGGTAAAACCTCACGTCCTGCTAGATTAATATTGATGATGTGTGTTACAAGAGTGGATCTACCACGAGATCAAAGAGGCTAAACCCTAGAAGCTAGCCTATGGTATGATTGTTGTTCGTCCCCACGGACTAAAACCCTCCGGTTTATATAGACACCGGATAGGGTTAGGGTTACACAGAGTCGGTTACAATGGTAGGAGATCTACATACCCGTATCGCCAAGCTTGCCTTCCACGCCAAGGAAAGTCTCATCCGGACACGGGACGGAGTCTTCAATCTTGTATCTTCTTAGTCTTGGAGTCCGGCCGATGATGATAGTTCGGCTATCCGGACACCCCCTAGTCCGGAACTCCCTCAGCGGGTTCCTCCTCCCAATACTTCATAGAAGATTTTGAAAACAAGGATTGTGTCCGGCTCTGCAAAACAAGTTCCACATACCACCGTAGAGAGAATAACCTTTGCACAGATTTGCTGACGTATTCCGCAGCATGACATCACACCACGGCCAGGCCTTTATACGAATCATTTTTACTGTTCCACCTCGGTAGCGTTTAGCGAGGCGGTTTCCTTGGCACGCCTTATCGAGCGGAGATCGTGCCCCTTATTCCGGGATTCCCATCAATACGGACGTGGTAACCCAACCACGCCATTGATTACGGCGCTTGGGAGATAAGCGAGTTTTACCAGGCTGGCGGGGGACGCATAGCTTTGTCCGTCCATATAAGGGGATAAGGATCCACCTTTTAATCTACGCCTTCTTCCTCCTTTGCTCATCCATTTCACAAGACTCGAGCTCCAGCGCCCAAGTCCGCACATCCCACCTCAACCTTCTCCAACCATGTCCGGAGCGGGAGGCAAGTGGATGGCCTCCTCCGTCACGGAGGGGCACATCAAAAAGCTGCGGAAAGCCGGATACTTGTCCGGCGACATCGCGTGTCGGCTCCCCGACAAGGGGCAGCTCATTCCCACCCGAGGCCCCATGAGAGGGTGGTGTTCCTCCCCACTTCCTTCGCGGACTAGGGTTTCCACTTCACCCATTCGTCCGGGGCTCATGTTCTACTACGGCCTAGATTTCCATGATCGGCCCTCAATTTCATCCTCAACATCTCGGGCGTTTATCGTTGTGTGAGGCCTTCCTTCAGATCCAGCCCCACTTCGCTTATGGTCAAGACCTTCAATGTCAAGCCGAAGGTAGTGGGCGGCTGCCAAGAGGAGTGTGGAGGTGCCATGCTGGGCAGGATGGCCAACGTCCTATGGCTCGAGGGCTCCTTTGTGGAGACCATAAAGGGGTGGCAATCGGGGTGGTTCTACATCACCGAGCCGCACGACTCTCAATGGGCGGCGGCCCCCGAATTCCGATCTGGCTTCCCCACACGGCTCACATCATGGAAAGAGATGGGCCTGACGTGGGGTGATTCGGAAGAGCTGTCCGGACTCCAAACCTGCGTCCGAAACACGGTGGACAAGAATCTCAAGCTTGTCAACGTAATCCGGTGATGCTCATCCACGGATTCTCCCATGCCAAAGAACGGGCCTTCAATTTGTGGGAGTTTGATCCGCACAACACCGAATTTGAGTCGGCTCTTCGACACTCACGCACGAAGATGCCCGGAAGGTGTTGTTCAAGGGCGCCGAAGCTCCGCATCCGCCATCGGAGATCGCGGATTCAGCTTTCGCAGCCAAGCCGCCGAGGTAAGTTATTTTACCCTTTATGGGACTCTTTTTTCATAGTTTGACTCTATGCGGGATCTAAAACTCCCTAACCTTTTGACAGATCGGTCAAGACGCCCCGGACAGATTGACCGGCCGCCCTTGCCGAAGACTCCAGCGGACGCCCGATTGACGGGTTGGCTGGCACCTCACGTGGTGCCGGAGAAGAAGGCCAAGAAGAAGGCCACGGGACTCGAAGGAGCTCCGGCGCCAGTCTTGTCGCCGGACTCATCGTCCGACGACTCGAGGCGGAATCCTCCCCGAGGACGAGGAGGAGGAAAGAAGCCTCTCCCCGGGGAGAGAAGAAAAGGAAGGCCGCCTGACCGGGAGGCCGGAGGGTCCAAGAAAGGAAGGACCCTTCCTCCGGACTTCTCCACCAACGCCGACAACGACGAGGAGGAGTGGCCACCAAGGGCCAAGCCCTGGCGAGATCGTAAGTGTCCGGACTCGAATAGCTCATGACTTTTTATTTGTCGCATAGTGTCTTCTAACGCCGAATATAACCATGTAGCCTGCCCAAGGACGAGCTCGCCGCTTCGTCGAGCGGCTCCCTGGATTCGTCGGATGTGAATAGCACTTCCCTTCCGACCACCTCCTCTCCTCGTGACGCTGACGACACCGCGGCGGAGTCCCAAAAGGGGCCCAGCCAGGAGGAGGTGGTCCTGGAGGCGCCGCAAGGCGACCTCCCGGACCTGTGTGCAAAGGGGAGAAACCCCGAGGGCTTCTAAGTCCGCCCTGTGACGGACTCCGCATCGAACCTTGATGGTTCGAAGTCCGGCAAGCGGCCCCTTCGTAAGAAGGGCAAGATCATGACGCCGGTGACCTCCGGCCCATCCGGAGGCACCGGATAGCTTCTTTGGAGGTGCTTAACGGCGCCTCCATCGACGAGGAGCACCACATCGTTATGAGTGTGGTGATCCAGAAAGTTCAGTCCGCCAAGAGCGGGCTGATCGAAGTTCGTACCAGCCTTCTAAGGGCTTTGAGGTAAGTTTAGAACATGTAAAAATATTACCGCATAGACAAGAGCCCTCGATGCTTAGTTCGGTGTTCGCAAGAAAAGCCGGACCGAGGATCTAAAAGATATACGCAGGAGTCTAACATAAGTATGTCAATATGGGAATGCAGGTTGCGCTGCTGACCTCTGCCGCACTGACTGTGGAGGTCAATGCATTGAAGCAGAGCCTCGAGCGGTCCGAGAACGAGCTCGGCCTTGCCAAGAAGCAGCTCGAGGACAAGGAAGGTAAGTAATACCTTATTAAAGTAATACCTTATAGAAAGGATTTGGTTGCAAAAATGACAGGACTAACGTGGGTATTGTAGGGGCCACGAACAAGGTGGCGAATTTCGAAGGAAGCGGTGTCCACGGCCGAAAGCAAAGCGGCCATGAGCGCACTCAAGCGAGAGAAGCAGGAGGTGCGGGTGGCGGAGGTGCGGCAAGAGCTCTGTGCTCTCGTGGAAAAACACGAGAGTTTGGAGCATGACTCAAGACTCGAGAGTCCGAGCTCGCCTCGGCTCTTGAGAGTGCCAAAGCCGCTAAGGCCGAAGTCCAAAAAGCCCTCCAGGAAATTGAATCATTAAAGAAGATAGCGGCGGGTAAGGCATTCTTTATGCAAAGCAAGTATGTGAAAGTGAATTATCTATTACTGGTCTTAGTATGCTGAGGCCGGACATCTGGTGCCCCTGAGCGACCAGATGAAGCAGATGGTCGAGCTCCACAAGGTCGCTGAACAGGCCATGAAGGGCCTCATAGTTCGACTGTGGCCTACGGAAGCCATGCCTGGGAGCTACTTCGGGCTAGTGCGGCGGCCGGTGGGCCTTTGTCCATGGATTGAAGTCATCAAGCGCTCCATCTGCATTGAAGGTGCCTGTCGGCCCTTGCCCGTGCTAAAGTGCACTTTGGGGCAAGATGGATGCCGAGAAGCTTGTGACGGACGGGCCACCGCCAGCAAGGCATCGCAAGCCCGAAAATGTACTATGAGGGCATCTGAAGGGTGCCCGCTTTATAGCGGGTGAATGCTCCAAAGATGTAATTTTTAATAGACTCGCATTTGTTATCCTGTATGCGAAAACTTGTTCATGTGCGCTAAGCAACGCTTGTGAATTTAAAATATTACCTTCGTGCGGCCGTTTATCAAATTTGAGAGATGGCAAGTCGTTGGCTTCAGCCCCATGCCACAGTCTTTGGGGTGTTCGGGATAAACTTGAGCGCTCTTGTTCCCATTCTTGGGTCCTTCGAGGGAGGCGCTCAATGCAACGAACAAGGCAACCGGACTATAGTGCTTGAACACTCTCACTTAGCCATAGAATTCTATAATTTTAAATTTCGTGAAGCCCCTAGTATTCGGAAGACCGAGTTCGGGCGCTATCCACGCCTTGGCCGGACAATGCCGACTCCTCGCTCTAAGCGGCATAAGTCTTTAGGGACCCAAAAACCTCTCGAACAGCGATCGCTCTCGCCCTATCATGACGGTCAGTTTTAGCTTTCTCCACCGAGGTGCTCAACCCAGCTCAATCGGGCACAATCGCAGTGGTTCTCCCGCGCTACCTTAGCCGATATAATGGAACGTAAGGTACCAAAACATGGGAGCCGGGCAAACCCAACTATTGACCCAAGACATGATTCGGAACCGATGCATATAATGCTATAAGTTCGGGGTGCCGCACTTGTGAAAGTGTTCGGACTTATCACACCATATTTTTGGGGTACTTAAGCCCCTGGTGTATTGGCCATACCAAAGTGTACGGGTGCAACGTGTCATGAATGAACATATGTATAGATAAAGAAAGGAGTGCAATAATAGGCAAGAGCTATGTATTGTTTATTCAAAAAGGCACTGCAATGAAAGTAGAACGATACAAATAGTATGCTAAGCAAGGGATGGGACTATTTAACATGTCCCCCTCCAGGGGTAAGCTGCGGGATGGTATGTAAAACATGTATAATGCTCGTAGTAGAGACCACCTGGACACTCGACGTAGCTTTCGCTTCCTGGCTGTTGCATCGTGAGTTCGGCAATTCTAGTGCCGGACTGGGCTTCGGAAAACGGAGTCCCGAAAGTAAGAGAAAAGAAGAAAGAAAAGAATGACACAATCGGAGCCCCAGTGCGGTTGAGCCGCATTCTAGGCGTGCCGTGGTCATGCCCTCCCCTTATGCCCATGGTATCTCCAGAGCGTAGTTATGTACGCCAGTAATCGCTTCGCAATTTCGCGAGGGCCGGGTTGGGGCCGGATTGCTACGCTGTGCTTGGATCGTGCCAGCGGTCTTGTTGTAGGTTACTCGGGCGCTTTGACGGTGTCCGGACGTTTAGTAGCCGGACTCGATAATTGCCGTGAGAGGCTGCTTTGCACCTCCGCCGCGAGGGCCGCCAGATGCTCCTCCGCTCGGAGAGAGCATTCGTGTTTCCATTGACCGTGATTACTCCTCGAGGGTCCGCATCTTGAGCTTGAGGTATGCGTAGTGCGGCACCGCATTGAACTTTGCAAATGCGGTTCGTCCAAGCAAAGGCGTGATAGCCGCCGCGAACGGGACTATGTCGAAGATTAACTCTTCGCCGGAAGTTATCCGGGATCCGAAGACCACTTCGAGTGTAACCGAGCCTGCATAATTGGCCTCTACACCTGGTTTGACGCCTTTAAAGGTCGTCTTTGTGGGTTTAATCCTTGAGGGTCTATGCCCATTTTGCGCGATCAGATCCTCGATAGAGCAGTTCAGGCTGCTACCGCCCATCGGGACTCTAGTGAGGTGAAATCCGTCGATGATTGGGTCAAGAACCACGCGGCGAATCCGCCGTGGCGGATGCTAGTGGGTGGTCCTTCGATCAAAGGTGATCGGGCAGGAGGACCATGGGTTGAACTTTGGGGCGTGGCTCCATCGCATATACGTCCCTTAGTGCACGCTTCCGCTCCCTTTTGGGTATGTGGGTTGCGTATATCATGTTCACCGTCTGCACTTGTGGGGGGAAGCCCTTATGTCCTCTATTGTTCGGCGGCCGGGGCTCCTACTCGTCATGTATTTGGGTTCGGCATTTAACTTGCCTGCCTGTTTGAAGACCCAACAATCCCTGTTGGTGTGGTTGGCTGGTTTTTTGGGGGTGCCATGTATTTGGCACGAGCGATCGAGTATTCGGTCCAGATTGGACGGGCCCTGAGTATTTCTTTTGAACGGCTTTTTCCGCTGATCGGGTTTAGAGCCTCTGAATCCGGCATTGACTTCCGTATCTTCAGCATTATCGTAATGCGGCGCTTGTGCTTGTTGCGACGCGACCTGCCATTACTGTCCTTGGTATCTGAACTACCAGGGTTTTTGGTCAAGTTGTTACTACGAGCTAGCCAGCTGTCCTCTCCCGCGCAAAAGCGGGTCATGAGTGTTGTGAGGGCTGCCATGGATTTTGGCTTTTCCTGTCCTAGGTGTCGGGCAAGCCACTCGTCGCGGATGTTATGTTTGAAGGCTGCAAGGGCCTCTGCATCCGATACCAACGATTTGATTTTTCTTGGTTAGGAACCGTGTACATAATTGTTCCGGCCGATTCTTCTAGCCGCTGAATTATGTGGCCGAGGTCATCGGCATCCGGTGGTCGCACATATGTGCCACTGGAAGTTATCAAGGAATGCGGCTTCCAGGTCCTCCCAACAACCAATTGATTCTGCTGGCAAGCTGTTAAGCCAATCCCGAGCTGGTCCTTTAAGCTTGAGTGGGAGGTATTTGATGGCGTGTAGATCATCACCGCAGGCCATGTGGATGTGGAGGAGGTAGTCCTCGATCCAAACTGCAGGATCTGTTGTGCCATCGTATGATTCGATGTTTACGGGTTTGAAACCCTCGGGGATTTGATGATCCATCACTTCGCCCGTGAAGCATAGTGGGTGTGCGGCGCCTGGTATTGAGCTATATCACGAAGCACAAATGAGCTTTGTCTCATCGTGTTCGCCCGCCGTAATTGTTGTATCCAGCGTGACGGTTATCATCGCGTGTCGTGGGGCGCCCACGCGATCCGTAGATCGATCTTGTTTGCCTTGCCTTGTCCTCCAATATGTTTTGCAGGTCTGGCGTGTTTCCTTGTGCCTTGGTACTTTTCGAGCGATGCCAGGGTGAGGCTTGAATGGAGGGCCTAGAGGCCTTCTTCGTCATGACCACGGGGGTGGCGGTCGGCCGCATCATGCAATCGGTGATGTAGGTTTGGGTGCTTCCTCCTCTAATTGGGGTAGCAGCCTGCGTTTTGGGTATCTCTTGGAGGGGCGCTCGAAGTTCGTACTCTTGGCTGCAAGGACTTGATCCATCCGTCGACTAGCAAGTCTTGGTCGACTCTAAGTCTGCTGCTTTTTCTTGAGGCTGCTTGCCGTGGCCATAAGCCTGCGTTTGAAACGCTCCTGTTCGGCGGGATCCTCAGGCACAACAAATTCGTCGTCGTCGAGGCTTGCCTCATCTTCGGAGGGGGGCATATAATTATCGTCCTCCACCTCCCTGTCTGCCGCTCTATCATGAGGGCTGGCTTCTCCCTCCTCCTGTGTTGAATCCTGCTGGAGGAGGTTGTCTTCGCAACTGTCTGGGTGTTATTATCTCCGTGCGGAATCACCGCTTTTGTTGTGGCGGGATTTAGAGCGCGCCACGACGCCGACACTTGGGCTGTTTCTTGAGGGGTCATCCTCCATTGTTCCATCGTTGTTCCCATCTTTTGGGATGTCCACCATGTATATGTCGTATGACGAGGTGGCATTCCAAAGGCCCTGAGGCGCTGGTTCTTGGTCGCTCTCCAAAGATCGTCGTCCATACCGTCGATGTCTTGGAGTCAAGTCGAGCATGTCGGTTAAATCATAGACAAGTGGCTACAAAGTGGGTGGTGGGTGGGCGTTGAATTTCTTCGCCGTCTGCATCCCAACCTTCCCGACCGTAGCTGTGGCTCTCCTGATAAAGAGACAGACTTTAGTGAATTCAGGATGTCGCCAAAGGGCGAGTGCCAAAAGATGTCCGCGGCAGTGAACTCCATAACCGGCGCCCAATTGGATTCGATTGGCAGGGGCGCGGAGGGTTCGGAGTCCGGAGAGGAGTCCGGCACCTTGGAGTCACGGTCTTCACAAGGACAGGGATGGAGTTCGGCTCAATCGCCATAGAGATCGTAGCCCCCCAGGCGGTGTCCAGCCACTCGTCCTCGATCGGCGGAGTCGGCTCCGAGCTAAGGGTCAGAGCGGACGCTGGTGCGGCCTCCGTGGCAATCGCTCGATTTACGAGCTAGATCATGCCCATCGAGACAAAGGCGGCGTGCTTGGCTGTGGCTCGAATCTGCTGAAGATCAAGTCTCCGCGAATGTCGGCCGTGTAGTTCAAACTCCCAAATCTGACTCGATGGCGGGGCGTAGCTTTCGATCTGCTCCAGATGGCCAAGTGAATTGCCCGCGGTAAAGCCGCCGGATCTGAAGATCTGTCCGGGAGAAAAGTCTCACCGGACAGCGTCGTTGTTGATGATCGAAGGAGCCATCGGGCCTAAGGATGAAGACACAGAGGAACTCTCAATGAAAGCACCAATGTCGGTGTCAAACCGGGCGGATCTCGGTAGGGGGTCCCGAACTATGCGTCTAGGCGGATGGTAACAGGAGACAAGGGACACGATGTTTTACCTGTGTTCGGGACCTCTCGATGGAGGTAAAACCCTACTCCCGCTTGATTAATATTGATGATATGGGTAGTACAAGAGTGGATCTACCACGAGATCGTAGAGGCTAAACCCTAGAAGCTAGCCTATGGTATGATTGTTGTTCGTCCCACGGAATAAAACCCTCCGGTTTATATAGACACCGGATAGGGTTAGGGTTACACAGTAGTCGGTTACAACGGTAGGAGATCTACATATCCGTATCGCCAAGCTTGCCTTCCACGCCAAGGAAAGTCCCATCCGGACACGGGACGAAGTCTTCAATCTTGTATCTTCATAGTCTAGGAGTCCGGCCAACGGTGATAGTTCGGCTATCCGGACACCCCCTAATACAGGACTCCCTCACCTACCATAATCTCTTTGTTTGTTCTCCGCTATTAGTGACTTTGGAATGACTCTTTGTTGCATGTTGAGGGATAGTTATATGATCCAATTATGTTATTATTGTTGAGAGAACTTGCACTAGTGAAAGTATGAACCCTAGGCCTTGTTTCCAAGCATTGCAATACCGTTTACGCTCACTTTTATTATTTATTATCTTGCTGTTTTTATATTTTCAGATTACAAAAACCTATATCTACCATCCATATTGCACTTGTATCACCATCTCTTCGCCGAACTAGTGCACCTATACAATTTACCATTGTATTGGGTGTGTTGGGGACACAGGAGACTCTTCGTTATTTGGTTGCAGGGTTGTTTGAGAGAGACCATCTTCATCCTACGCCTCCCACGGATTGATAAACCTTAGGTCATCCACTTGAGGGAAATTTGCTACTGTCCTACAAACCTCTGCACTTGGAGGCCCAACAACGTCTACAAGATGAAGGTTGTGTAGTAGACATCAGTATCCCTCCCAAATGATGTTGCTCCTACTACTCATTGTGATGATGATAATTGCTATGCTATTGGTGCTATCCATACGATTAATGATGAGAGTGATTATGCTTATGATATGAAAAGGCCCAAGCTTGGGGATGCTATGTTTGATGAGAATGACATGTTTGAGAATATATTTGCTGCAATTAATGTTTGTCCCAAGCTTGGGGATGCTATGTTTAATGAATATGATATTTTTAGCCTCCCAAGTTTTGATGAGCAAATTTAATATGATGATAGCATGCCTCCTATTTATGATGGTTATATTGATGAAAGCGGGTTTGGAAGAGTGTCAACTTTAGGAAGTAATGATCCCACTATTTTGGAGGGTGTTGAATCTTATAATATTTATGAAAGTGGATTTGGAGAGGTCATGACTTATTTAGTGATGAATCCACTATTTTGGAAGAGGTTTCAATTGATTATGATGAGAACAAAGTTGCTACTTATGATGATTATTCTGATGAAACTTATGCTATAAAAATTAGTGATGATTATATTTATAAAACTTGCCATGATTATGATTATCCTTTTTCTGAACATTACTCTTTTAATGTGGAAACAATTTATAGTATTCAAGTCTCTTATGATACTCTCACTATTCCGAATGAGAAGAATTTTGCTTATGTAGAGAGTAGTAAAAATTTTATGCTTGTAGATCATGAAAAGAATGATTTAGGTGCTGGTTATATTGTTGAATTCATTCATGATGGTACTGAAAATTATTATGAGGGAGGAATATATGCTTGTAGGAATTGCAATAATATCAAGTTTCCTATCTATGTGCTTAAAGTTTTGAAGTTATGCTTGTTTTGCCTTCCTACGCTAGTTGATTATTGTTCCCATAAGTTGTTTACTCACAAAACCCCTATGCATATGAAGTGGGTTAGACTTAAATGTGCTTGCCATGTGTTTCATGATACTCAATTTATGTTTCAATTCTTATCTTCTATGTGAGCATCATTGAAATCATCATGCCTAGCTAGGGGCGTTAAACGTTAGCGCTTGTTGGGAGGCAACCCAATTTTATTTTTGTTCCTTGCTTTTTGTTCCTGTTTACTAATAAATAAATCATCTAGCCTCTGGTTAGATGTGGTTTTATGTTTTAATTAGTGTTTGTGCCAAGTAAAACCTATAGGATCTTCTTGGATGATAATTATTTGATCCTGCTGAAAAAGACAGAAACTTTCTGCTCACAAAAATAATTGTTAAAAATCACCAGAAAGTGATAAAATAATGATTCCAATTGCAGTAGATTAATAATCAAATTATCTAGGTCTTACTATTTTGGCAGATTTTTATGGGTTCCATAAGTTTGCATTTGATACAGATTACTACATACTGTTCTGTTTTTGACAGATTCTGTTTTTCGTGTGTTGTTTGCTTATTTTGATGAATCTATGAGTAGTATCGGAGGGTAT
Source organism: Aegilops bicornis (assembly GCA_021605145.1). Taxonomy (NCBI): domain Eukaryota; kingdom Viridiplantae; phylum Streptophyta; class Magnoliopsida; order Poales; family Poaceae; genus Aegilops; species Aegilops bicornis. The sequence continues at coordinate 375,699,308 of CM038675.1, read as the reverse complement.
GAACCATAGATAAGTTGTAATACATTAGATATTACACCAATATGAATTTATAATGAGTTCACAGCAGTACCTAAGTGGTGATTTATTTTCTTATACTAACGGAGCTTACGAGTTTTCTGTTAAGTTTTGTGTTGTGAAGTTTTCAAGTTTTGGGTAAAGATTCGATGGACTATGGAATAAGGAGTGGCAAGAGCATAAGCTTGGGGATTCCCAAGGCACCCCAAGGTAATATTCAAGGACAACCAAGAGCCTAAGCTTGGGGATGCCCCGGATGGCATCCCCTCTTTCGTCTTCGTTCATCGGTAACTTTACTTGGAGCTATATTTTTATTCACCACATGATATGTGATATGTGTTTTGCTTGGAGCGTCATTTTATTTTGTTAGTATTTTCTTGCTGTTATTTAGAATAATGTTTTTCATCTCTTTTCAATAAAAATGTCAAGGATAACCTTTACCATGCTTATTTTGCAAGTGTACATGTTGCTGTTTCAAAACAGAAAGTTTATCGCTGTTGCAAAAATTTCCTAGAAAATCCAGAATATGATAAAATGTTGGAAATTTTTGCATAATAAGCTCTGATAAATTTTCTACAGTGTGGTAGAATTTCATAATGTTTGGATTTAGGGAAGTATGATGAATCTTGCATTCTTCTGATCAGACTGCTTTTGGCGATTGCTGTTATGTTTGCATATGTTTGCTTGTTTAATGATTCTATTTGAGGATAGGAGTATTAAATATGCAGAGGCATTTAGTATGCAATGTTGAATAATAATTTTAGTGATTTCTTACAGTAGAAAATGATAAGTTTTTTTGCATTGGTTTATACTAACTTATCTCACGAGTTCTTGTTGAGTTTGGTGTGGATGAAGCTTTCGAGATTTAGGAAACCGTGATATGAGAGGAACTAAGGAGACACAAAAGCTCAAGCTTGGGGATGCCCAAGGCACCCCAAGATAATATTTCAAGAAGTCTCAAGCGTCTAAGCTTGGGGATGCCCCGGTTGGCATCCCACCTTTCTTCTTCAACAATTATCGGTTAGTATCGGTTGATCCTAAGTTTTTGCTTCTTCACATGATGAGTGCTATCCTTGAAGTGTCGTTTTATTTTGTTTTGCTTGCTGTTTGATTAATATCCCAAGATCTAAAATTCTTAAATGAGAGATAGTCTTCACATAGCTACATAATTATTTAACTACTCATTGATCTTCACTTATATCTTTTTGGAGTAGTTTGTCATTTACTCGTGTGCTTCACTTATATCCTATGAGTAAATGGTTGAATGATTTGAATGTCATAAATCTGAAATTATATATGTTTCATATGCTTATCCTATGGGGAGCAATGACTTCACATATAAGAAGTAGAGGTGGTAAATTTATTGAAAGTTAGCAAACATTGTATTGGTCACTTGAACAATTCATGAAAGAATATTGAGGGAAGAGAGAGTTCACATATAAATATACTATCTTGGACACCTTTGGTAATTGTGAGCACTCGTTAAAATATGACATGCTAAAAGGTTGATGTTGGACAAGGAAGACAACGTAATGGGTTATGTTTTCTTATATCCGAAATAAAGTATATTATCATGGATCATTCAACATGCTGAACTTGCCTTTCCCCCTCATGCTAGCCAAATTCTTTGCACCAAGTAGAGATACTACTTGTGCTTCCAAATATCCCTTAAACTAGTTTTGCCATGAGAGTTCACCATACATACCTATGGATTGAGTAAGATACTTCAAGTAAGTTGTCATCGGTGCATGCAATAAAAATTGCTCTCTAAATATGTATGATCTATTAGTGCGGAGAAAATAAGCTTTATACGATCTTTCGCATTAAGATTTTGTGCATCCAACTATAAAAGCGATGGCCTGCATAATAAAGGTCCCTATCACAAGTGGCAATTTAAAGTGACGTTCTTTCGCATTAAGATTTTGTGCATCCAACTATAAAAGCGCATGAAAAACTCTGCTTCCCTCTGCGAAGGGCCTATCTTTTATTCTTGTCTTATACCTTATGCAAGAGTCATGGTGATCTTCACCTTTCCTTTTTACATTTTATCCTTTGGCAAGCACATTGTGTTGAAAAAATCCTGATATATATATATATATATATATATATATATATATATATATATATATATATATCCAATTGGGTGTAAGGCATCATGAACTATTATTGTTGACATTACCCTTGAGGTAAAAGGTTGGGAGGCGAACTATAAGCCCCTATCTTTCTCTGTGTCTGATTAAAACTTTGAACCCATAAATATCACATGAGTGTTAGCAATTGTGAAAGACTAAATGATAGTTGAGTATGTGAAGTTTTCTGAATCAAATCTCTCACATAGACTCTTCCTGAAAATAAGATGAATTGTAATTGTTTGTTGACTAATAATACGGTTTGTTAGTTTTCAAGAAAATTTATGATCTGTACTTTAACATGTGAATAGCTTGTTAATTGATCATGAGAAGCTTTATGATATGAGCTACTGTTATGATATATAATGATGCTAGAAAAAGTGATTGGAACTCTCATTGATCAAACTTATGCACTTTCTAGCATTCACACTTCATAAATTTATTTCTTTTATCATTTAACTACTCGAGGACGAACAGGAATGAAGCTTGGGGATGCTGATACGTCTCCAACGTATCTATAATTTATGAAGTATTCATGCTATTATATATTCTGTTTTGGATGTTTAATGGGATTTATTATACACTTTTATATTATTTTTGGGACTAACCTATTAACCGGAGGCCCAACCCAAATTGTTGTTTTCTTGTCTATTTTAGTGTTTCGAAGAAAAGGAATATCAAACGGAGTCCAAACGGAATGAAACCTTCGGGAGAGTTATTTTTGGAACGGAAGCAATCCACGAGACTTGGAGTAGACGTCACGGAAGCTTTGAGGAAGCCACGAGGAAGGGAAGCGCGCCCTACCCCCCTGGGCGCGCCCCCACCCTCATGGGCCCCTCGTGGCTCCCCTGGCCGACTTCTTTCGCCTATATATGTCCATATACCCTAAAAACATCGGGGAACACAATAGATCAGGAGTTCCGCCGCCGCAAGCCTCTGTAGCTACCAAAACCAAGCTGGGACCCTGCTCCGCACCTGCCGGAGGGGATCCCTCAACGGTGGCCATCTTCATCATCCCGACGCTCTCCATGACGAGGAGGGAGTAGTTCACCCTTGGGGCTGATGGTATGTACCAATATCTATGTGTTTGATCTCTCTCTCTCTCTCTCTCTCTCTCTCTCTCTCTCGTGTTCTTGAGGTGGTACGATCTTGATGTATCGCGAGCTTTGCTATTATAGTTGGATCTTATGATGTTTCTCCCCCTCTACTCTCTTGTAATGGATTGAGTTTTCCCTTTGAAGTTATCTTATCATATTGAGTCTTTAAGGACTTGAGAACATTTCATGTATGTCTTGCATGTGCTTATCTGTGGTGACAATGGGATATCACGTGATCTACTTGATGTATGTTTTGGTGATCAACTTGCGGGTTCAGTGACCTCGTGAACTTATGCATAGGGGTTGGCACACATTTTCGTCTTGACTCTCTGGTAGAAACTTTGGTGCACTCTTTGAAGTTCGTTGTGTTGGTTGAATAGATGAATCTGAGATTGTGTGATGCATATCATATAATCATACCCACTGATACTTGAGGTGACATTGGAGTATCTAGGTGACATTAGGGTTTTGGTTGATTTGTGTCATAAGGTGTTATCCTAGTACGAACTCTTGAATAGATCGATCCGAAAGAATAACTTTGAGGTGGTTTCGTACCCTACAATAATCTCTTCATTTGTTCTCCGCTATTAGTGACTTTGGAGTGACTCTTTGTTGCATGTTGAGGGATAGTTATATGATCCAATTATGTTATTATTGTTGAGAGAACTTGCTCTAGTGAAAATATGAACCCTAGGCCTTGTTTCCTATCATTGCAATATCGTTTGTGCTCACTTTTATCATTAGTTACCTTGCTGTTTTTATATTTTCAGATTACAAAAACCCATATCTACCATCCATATTGCACGTGTATCACCATCTCTTCGCCGAACTAGTGCACCTATACAATTTACCATTGTATTGGGTGTGTTGGGGACACAAGAGACTCTTTGCTATTTGGTTGCAGGGTTGTTTGAGAGAGACCATCTTCAACCTACGCCTCCCACGGATTGATAAACCTTAGGTCATCCACTTGAGGGAAATTTGCTACTGTCCTACAAACCTCTGCACTTGGAGGCCCAACAACGTCTACAAGAAGAAGGTTGTGTTGTAGACATCAGCCCCTCATAGCTCCACCGACCTACTTTTTCCTCCTATATATACCTACGTACCCCGAAAACATCAGAGGAGGAGCAAAAAACCTAGTTCCACCGCCGCAACCTTCTGTACCCGTGAGATCCAATCTTGGGGCCTTTTCCGGCGCTCTGCCGGAAGGGGCATTGATCACGAAGGGCTTCTACATCAACACCATAACCTCTCCGATGATGTGTGAGTAGTTTACCTCAGACCTTCGGGTCCATAGTTATTAGCTAGATGGCTTCTTCTCTCTCTTTGGATCTCAATACAAAGTTCACCTCGATTCTCTTAGAGATCTATTCGATGTAATCTTCTTTTGCGGTGTGTTTGTCGAGATCGGATGAATCGTGGGTTTATGATCAAGATTATCTATGAACAATATTTGAATCTCCTCTGAATTCTTTTATGTATGATTGGTTATTTTTGCAAGTCTCTTTGAATTATCCGTTTGGTTTGGCCTACTAGATTGATCTTTCTTGCAATGGGAGAAGTGCTTAGCTTTGGGTTCAATCGTACGGTGCTCGATCCCAGTGACAGTAGGGGGAAACGACACGTATTGTATTGTTGCCATCGAGGATAAAAAGATGGGGTTTATATCATATTGCATGAGTTTATCCCTCTACATCATGTCATCTTGCTTAAAGCGTTACTCTGTTCTTATGAACTTAATACTCTAGATGCATGCTTTGGATAGCGGTCGATGTGTGGAGTAATAGTAGTAGATGCGGTGAGTCGGTCTACTTGTCACGGACGTGATGCCTATATACATGATCATACCTAGATATTCTCATAACTATGCTCAATTCTATCAATTGCTCGACAGTAATTCGTTTACCCACCGTAATACTTATGCTCTTGAGAGAAGCCACTAGTGACTATTCTCTATCATATTAATCTACCATTATTTCTATTACCATTTATTTTGCTTTCTTTACTTTTAGTCTTTATCATAAAAATACCAAAAATATTATCTTATCATCTCTATCAGATCTCACTTTTGCAAGTGGCCGTGAAGGGATTGACAACCCCTTTATCGCGTTGGTTGCAAGGTTCTTATTTGTTTGTGTAGGTGCGTGGGACTTGAACGTGGTCTCCGACTGGATTGATACCTTGGTTCTCAAAAACTGAGGGAAATACTTACGCTACTTTACTACATCACCCTTACCTCTTCAAGGGAAAACCAACGCAGTGTTCAAGAGGTAGCAGCCGAGCACTATCATAGAGCTGGAAGCCGCGGGCGTCAGCGAGGTCTCCGCGGACCCGTGCGTGCTCGTGTACATGCCAGCACCAGCGCCCGTGCCCGTGTCCGTGCACACCCCTCCACCCACCGCGGTGCCGGTCCCCGTGCGTTTGGCTTCACCCGCCGTGCCCATGCCCGTGCGCGCCCCCCCTCAGCGGCATGGGACGCCGCCGTCGACCGCTACCTCTCAGCGCCGCCAGTTGCTGTACTCCCGCGCCCCGCCCGTCGATCAGGCGACGACATGATGTTTGATTTACAAGTGAAGAAATTTTTTGTGCTGCCTTGAAGACTTCAACAACGGCATTTCGGAGGATGACAACGACAACGGCGGCGCGGCACACCGCCTCCACCGTCGCCGGAAATAGTTTTTTTTGGGGTTTAATATTGTATCTTGATCATATGAATATAAATTCGCAGTGTGCCTGAATGAAAGATATGGTTTGAACGAACTTGTGTTTTTCTCTCGTACTGTACAAACTTATCAAACGATTTTCTTTTGAAAAAAACGTCAATGGTTTTTAAATATAAAACACTCATCGCAAATGTTTTAGTTAGAACACCCGTATGCAAACCGACAGCTTTCGCAGGAAGCAAAGGGAAAATGTGCCGAGCGGGATTTGTGCAGCTCTTGATCGCAAACATTTTAGATAGAACACCCTTATGCAAAGTGAGAGCTATGGTCTTCCCCCTTAAGTCAAGGGAAAATTCGCAGCGCAGGGTTTGTGCATCTCTTCAATGCAAACGGTTCAGATTGAATACGGTATGCAAATCTAGACTTCGGCGCTAAGCCAAGAGAAAATGTGCCGAGCAGGATTTGTGCATCCCTTCAACGCAAACAGTTGTTTTGGATGACCCATGTGCAACCACATACAAACAATTTGGTAAGATTTGCATCTGTCATATTGGGTATGTTGCCATTTGTCAAACTAGAAAGATTGACATTTGTTGATCAAGTAACATTGCCATTTGTCAACCTTGTAACACTGCGATTTGTCAAAATATGCAGCTAAAAATCACTAGCACTATCTAATTTTTGCATCTAAAATTCAGTAATTAAGCATAGATTTCATTCATAGATTAAGCAGTCGTTCTTTATACAAACAGTTCAACTCGACAGCTGAACTGACCAAACTTTTCCCCAATTATTGACAACCATGTACTGAAATAACTAGTTCAACTATATATACTAGCTAATTTTAAGTATGGTGTATAGTTCCACCACATCTATAGTCAGATGAACTGAGCAAAATAGCCCCTAAATACTACTAGTACTACGGAGGGGCTTTGTACTACTTCCGGCAGCCTCTCCTCTGCCGAGCGTGCTCAGTAAGAGGTAGAGGAGGAGGAGCCAATCAATGAGTTGGACAACTGCAATACGGTGCCTGCCGCTGCTACACCTTCAGCGACGCTCACCTCGAACGCCCTCTACCGCTCCAGAAGACCCCTCTCGAAGCGGTGGTTCTCCTCGTAGATCTCCTGATTCCTTGCCTCTGAGGCGGCGTGTGCCCCGGCCATGGCGGTGGTAAGGATCTTTGCATGCTCGACGAGGCGCTCCTCCTCTTCCCGCAGGAACTCGGTGTAGCGCGTGATACCTCTTGAGCACTGCGTTGGTTTTCCCTTGAAGAGTGCCGTGGTTTTGTCACGGCAGATGTCCTAGAAAAAGGACTTAGTCGTGGAGCCATCGCTACGGGCTAACTTAAAGGGGTTAAAGCGGACAAGGGACGCAGGAGAGTTTGTACTGGTTCGGCCCCTTGCGGTGAAGGTAAAAGCCTACGATCCCGTTGTTGTGGGATTGCTTGGGTTTCGATGACCAGGGAGCGAATACGCTTTGCCTGAGTCTCGAGTTGTTTTCTGTCCTTCTTGAACTGCCGCCGGGTCGTCCCCTTATATACATGGGTTGACGCCCCTCATCCGGAATCCCGAGGCCGGCTCATAAACGTGTCCGGCTCGGTCTCTGCTCTTTCTATCTTACAACACAAGTTTACATATCAATACCGATTTATGTCTACAGGCCTTAAATCGGCTTTGGGCCCTGGGCCATCATAAAGCGTCACCGTCTGTCTTCATGGGCTTCAGATATAATGAACTACTTATGGGGTTAACCCGGCCTCTCCTGGCCGGTTTAGCCTAGTGGTAATATCCCCAACATTAGGCCCCAGATTGATTTGAACTGGTTCACGTCAATCCTCAATACTTAAGAAAATTTCTTCTTCAACATCTTCACATAATCGTGTAAACCGCCGTGACGTCACCTTCCGTGACCATGGTAAACCGCCATGACGCTATCTCGTTATTTAAAATCGTGAATAACCCGTCTTCATTAATGGGCTTCTGAAGATCGAGGCAACAGAGCTGTCACACACCCCATTTTTGGGCTCCTCGATTCTCGCGCCTGCCTTTTATCCATTCATCTTATAAATAAGGCCGAGGGGTCACTTTCACTTGTCCCCCTCGTGCCTCTCTTCGTCGTTGCCGTCTTCCTCGCTACCGACCGACCCCGAAGCTTTGTCATTGCCGCCCTTCGTCTCAGCCTCAACGACGACCGCTGCATCAACCTGACTGTACCAGAAAAATGCGGCAATCCTTCGCTGCTTCCTCGGCACCAGTACGTTCCTCCTTTCTTACTCCAGATCGACCATTAGGGTTCGTCGTTCTTCGTAGTTCTTCGAAGTTCTTGAATCTGTTTGTTTCTCTTTAGTAGTACCAATGGCTAGTTTAGATCTGCTTTTTCCAAAGCCCTTGTACTTTAAACTCCTGCTTCCTTGTTAGAACATCTGCCTTGTATAAAACTCATCTCAACTTGGTGAACTCTTAACACGCTGGAAATTAGGTCAGAATATATTTTGTTTTTCCAACGTGCGGTAGATCTGAAATTACCATGGCAAGATGTGAAACTTGTTTCTTCCTTCACTTATACACCTTTAGACTTATACCTTTAATACTAGATTAGGCGGTTTAACTTCATAGAAAAAATGATGACCCAGTAGATACCACTAGTCCTCTGTTGAACTGCCAATGCATTCATCCTTGTACTATTTTCATTGTCAGCCTCCGGTTTACGAATAACCAACTCCGGTTTAACAATATGCTTACATCCTTATACCTTTGTATAGTTGTCCACTGTAAATCTTAAACCGGCAATAATTATGTTTCAGATTGTCATTGCCATGGCCAAGCAAGTTTATGAATGCAATTGGGCTCCTTCTCGAGTAACCGAAGAGCAGTTAAACAATTGTGTTAAACGGGCGCTTTAGCCAAGAAAGATGTCATCCATTGGAGGGTCCCTGGCCCGGAAAATCCTCCTATACCCAAGGATGGAGAGGTAGTTGTGTTTGCTGATCACCTGAGTGAGGTTTTAGCCCTCCCGGTTCAAAAAATTTCTGGGATGTACTGGCCAATTTTCAACTGCGCCCTCAAGACATCGGTCCAAATTCTGTGACCAACATCTGCCACTTCCAAGTCTTCTGTGAGGCTTATCTACAGGAGGAACCTACAGTCGAATTGTTTAGGGACTTCTTTCACTTAAACTGTCGCACAGAATTCACAGATGGACCCAATACGGAATTGGGTGGAATGGCGGTTCAGAAAAGGAAGGAAGTCACTTTCCCTCATCCCAAGCTCCACAGTCACCCCAAAGAGTGGAACCAGACCTAGTTTTATTGCAAGGATACATCTCCACCGATGAAAACCCCTGCCGGGTTACCGCCTCAACGCCTTTAGCAACACACATCCTTTTCCTCAGAGGTCGATCGCAAAAGGGAGGGCCAACTATGCTCCTCAACTATCAAAGCTTAGAGCCTTCATGGCTTAACGGTATGTCGAGTTGATCTTGCTCGTTGTTGGATAAGCCGGAGTATTCTGCCTTAAGCCGCTGGCCCGGTTTGATGTGTGAGTACACGGGAGTTTGAAGGATGCTCAACGACACATTGACATTCAGCTTACGATGCGGAAGTTACTAAGGTCAGAAGAAGATCTTTGAATCTAATCGGAGGTCAGTTCGTGCTCAAACCGGACTACTCCCTTTCTGCATCTTCAACAAACCGCCCGTTGTAAGAATCATATAATGTTTTCACCTTAATTTTCTTCTGTCCAATTGTTTTATGAAAGTGTGATTACTTTTTGACAGGGTAATGATCCGTTCTGGAACAACAAAACCTCAAGAAAAACCGGCAAAGCCGCAAGACAAAACGGCCAAGCCACTTCGCCCAAAGACCAAGGTTATTAAGAAACCTGCCAAGAAAAGGACCACTGCATCCTCCGAGCTACCAGCTGATGAAAATGTGGGTAACCCGGAATCAGAGGTAGAACTTGACTCTCTTGGTTCATTTTTCGTACACCTCATTAACAATGATTATTATCAGGACGACGCTGAAGGCAGTCATGCTGATGACGTAGAGGTAATCACTCTTTCCTCCGATTCAGATCCTCTGCCAACATCAAAAATCCGTCAAGCAAAACGGAAAGTAAAATTTTCTCACCACCTTGCTTACTTGGACCCAAACTTTCTTTTGAAGACACAAAGAAGACCTGAAGCTTCGCCAAGACAACCCGCAAGACAATGCCGTGTAGTTACCTCCGCCGGTTTACCGAACACTCCGGTTCGGAAACACCGATCAGATGTCTCTTATCCCCTTGACACTTCATGCCCCAAAGCGGGTTGTTGCCATCAGCCTCTTAACCCGTCTGATTCAAATTATCAGGGTACTTCTCACTCATCTTCTGGCGAGTCGTCAGCCACAAAGCTTCCACCCCTCAAAACAGTTCTTGGGTGAGCCATATAATTATTTTTATCCTTGATATGTTATTTTAATATATACCGCATCGATCCTCATGTTTATCTTTGTTCCGCGCCAAGCCTGCACTCCAAAGAAAAGGCTCGGTTGACTAAACCGGCTGATGAGAACGTGGTTGTTGAACCGGAGAAGACTCTAGATCCTGAAGCGACCGATGCTGATGCCATACTTAATGACCCACCACCTCAAGATCATGACTTCGTTGCTGAGCAGGTAGAAGTTGACACCACAAACCATGCTGACCAGCCAACCAGCCCTGTCCGAACTGATGACAAACCGGCAAGTTCGGTTAAAAATACTGACAAACCGCCAACCCCAGTAACGACTGCTGATGACAAAGATGATGATATTATGATTACTGGCACTGGCCATATCGCTCCTGGCAATCCTGTCGCTTTGTCAAAGCATACTGCCAAAGACGAGCTCTCTGCAATTGGCAAAGGCAAATGGAACGCCGATTTGTCAAATTATGCCCATCTGAATGCTCAAGACCTTCACTCCGGCTTCTTCAACCGTCTGTACACCAGCCGTGACTAAGAAGCCGGTTTGGTAAATTTGATGAAGGAGCGATATGAGGTAACTCCATAAGTGTTCCTCTCTTATATTCAATTGCAGCTTATCAATTTCCAGTAGCCCCCAAGTGACGGTTTAGGATACCAATCTAAACCGGGACTTTAGTAACAATTTCATGTTCGCAACAATGCATCTTAACTTCACTGATGTAGCCCCCAAGGGCCGGTTTAACTTTATAAAGATGAACCGGCACTTTGTAGAAGAATTCCCATATCAGCAATTATGAGCAAACACACATTAGCCCCCAAGTGCCAAGTTTAATACTTGTATTGTGCTTGGGACTTGTAGAAATTTCTGATAAAGAGCAAATATGCATTAGCCACCAAGTACCAAGGGCATAACTTGTTATGTGCTTGGTACTTCAAATATGTAATCAACTCATTATATATCTGTCTCTTTATAGGCTGAACTGAGCAAGAAAGAAAGCCAAACCGCTGATCTGCAGGAGAACCTCAAATCCCAGCAAGCCGAAACCTCCAAAGCCAAGGAAGAGTTGACCAGCGCTCTAGGCGCTATGGAGAAACTTAAAGAGGGCTTCAACAAGGAGCGGGTGGATTGGGAGGTTGAAAAATCCGCTTTGATAAAAAGGGTCGAGAACGCAGAAGCAGCTCTTAAACCGGTGGTTGATGAACTGGCCAGTGTAAAGCGGCAAGTACATGCTATGACCGCTGTTGTGTTTGGTAAGCATCCTTGCTTTATACTTTCAACATATCTTCCCATGTGTTGCTGGTTTACTGATGTTTATAATAATGCAGGAACTCGTATTAGCCATTTGGGCTCGGATGTACAGAAGAAATTGAAAGCGGCCTATACTCTGATAGAGCAGCTGTATACCGGCGCGCAGCAGATCATCTGCACCGCTTCACACAATAAACATCCTCCAACATTGATCAAGGACACCTTAGAAAGGCTATCCATGTTGCCTGCCTAGTTTGAAGAACTAAAGAAAGCTGTGGCAAGGGCCGGAGCTCTGACCGCTCTAACCCGGGCAAAGGCGTGGGTGCCTGATCTTGATCCGGTGGACGTGGCTAAAGGCTTCCCAAGCTTAAAAGAAGGCGGGTCAGAATTTGGCCAGGAGGATCTCCGCACCATAAACCGGGAAGTACGTCCACTGGCTTGTCAATTGGCTGAACAAGCTGATCTATCGTACTATCAGGCAAGTTATGATGACAAGAACAGACGGGTTGCTGCACCAATTTCGGAAGCGCAAAATCTGATCCCTCCAATCCGTAAGCACACTTATGCCCCTGATATTGAACTGTCCACCCTTATAAGCGAGGAAGTTGTGTTCCAAGCGTTAACTGGAATCGACTGGACAACTATTGACTTCCAACCGCTGGGTAGAGACGAAGAGGATGAACCATTTGCAAGCTGATCCGCAGCCGTCAGGTCAAGCTGATGACCAATCATAATCCGGAGGCCGGTTCAACCCTCTACATGCTGCAACACTTATTTGAGAAAACAATTATCCTTTTGGGCACTGAAACGCCTTGTAATAGGCTAGTTAAAACACTTGGTCTATTATGCGTTCATGCATATTTATCTGCAACTGATGCTTGCTTAATCCAACATGCTTAAGATATGATGTTCATAATCCATAGCCATTTATGCAAGCTGTTCCTGCAGATAAGAAGCTTAAAGCGCCCTGGCGGTCTACCATCGGGCGGGTCATGATACCCAAATACATATATATGACCAAGGTTTATAACCAAGGTTGTAAAGATAACCAAATATGGAAATATATGATACTTGTGACCTTTAGGCATAATGTTGGCTGACCAACTTTGTAGTGAGTGTCATAACCCTAATCTGGAGTATAAACACCGGTTTATTCTATACTGGTGACTTTGAGTCAAAACCAGACCGGGCTGATAGTCTCCGGATTATAACTTGATCATGTAATCGACAACTTGTAGTTGACAAAGATAACCGGGTTGGTAAACACCGTTTGAAAACATCACAAATCTTATCAAAAGAAAGAAAAACTTAGCAAAAGGCAAATAAAACCGTTAGTAGTCAAGGCTTTTCACGGCCGCCGGGCCCCAAATTCGAGGCTTTTCATGGGCTACCAGGCCATTGAGTTAAACCATTTTTGCAAAGCCTTTTAAGATGGTCCTCAATCATTAACCAATCATCGTTTTAACTTGACAATTTCAGGGTCTTCATTTTAGAGTAACTTGTCCAAGTTCGAAGGGTCATACCAGGTTTACCTGGGCGGAGTGACTTACTTAAATAGGCAGGTTAACCCAGGGTTTGAAGCTTCCAAGCCATGGCTTGATAGCCTATTACAAGTGTAGATTCTTTGTTCATTTCGACAGCAAAGAATCCCCAAGTAACATTTTGAGCTATACTCAGTGGGTGCCTATGTTTGAGTTGTTGTTTTACAACACTCTCTTTGGCCCCGGATTGATTTGGCTTTGAGCCGATCAAAAGGTGTGACTATGGTCCGGATACGACCAAGCCACCAAGTGATGCTGTGGCATTGCACCGATCAAGAGTTGTAGCTATGGTTCGGATATGACCAAGCCCCAAGTGATGTATCATAAAGCTTTGAGAAGCTAAATCAAGGGGTAAACCGGACGTCGCTTTATAAACAGAAGCTCCATGTAACCACACATGATGTAAGAAAAACAACAGATACCCCGCTTTAGTTGAGGTTCCGGTTTATTATATTGATCATAATATATACATTGTCATAATATGTACATAAGCAGAGCCTATGGCTCAAGTATAGTAAGGCCGAAGATGAGTAATATTCCATGGCCGGTTGGTCTCCTCCTCCGATTTACGTGAGTGTTTGCGCTCTCGAACATCAATTAGGTAGTACGACCCATTGTGTAGATTCTTGCTGACCACAAAGGGTCCTTCCCAAGGGGGGATAGCTTGTGCATATCCGTCTGATCCTGGATGAGTCGAAGCACCAAATCTCCTTCTTGAAAGGTTCTGGTTCTAACCCGGCGGCTATGATAATGACGCAGATCTTGCTGACAAATCGCCGAACGGGCTGCCGCCATGTCACGCTCCTCATCTAACAGGTCGAGAGCTTCCTGCCGTGCCTTCTCATTGTCAGCTTCAACATATGCCGCTACACGAGGTGAGTCATGACAGATGTCACTAGGAAGAACCGCTTGCTCCATAAACCATGAAGAACGGCGTGTATCATGTCGATCTGTTGGGTGTGGTATTGATGCTCCATAACACAGAAGGTAACTCCTCAACCCAACAACCCGGTGTCCGTTGCAATGGAACCATAAGCCGGGGTTTGATGCCTCTCAAGATCTCTTGATTGGCCCTCTCCGCTTGACCATTGGACTGGGGGTGAGCCACTGATGACACGTCAAGCCGGATGTGCTCACGTTGATAGAACTCCTTCATGGCACCCTTTGACAGATTGGTACAATTGTATGTTATAATGCTGTGTGGAAAGCCAAACCGGAAGATCACCTTTTTGATGAATTGAACCGCCGTAGCTGCATCACACTTACTAACTGGCTCTGCCTCCACCTACTTTGTGAACTTATCAACCGCCACCAAAAGGTGGGTCTTCTTGTCCTTGGATCTCTTGAAAGGCCCAACCATATCCAACCCCCAAGTTGCAAACGGCCAGGTGATTGGAATCATCCTCAATTCTTGAGCCGGTACATGAGCGCCGCCGAGAATTTCTCGACAGCCATCACATCTTTTGACTAAGTCCTCGGCATCGCATGAGCTGTCAACCAATAGAAACCGTGATTTAAACGCCTTGGCCACCAAAGACTACGAACCGCGTGGTGACCACAATCTCCTTCGTGGATCTCACGCAAAATTTCCCGCCTTCTTCAGAGACACACAGCGTTGAAACGCCTCACACCGCAATGATGTAACTCTCCATTGATAATAGTCATGGACTTGGACCGCCGGATTATCCGTCTTCGCCAAAGTTTCATCCTCTGGTAACTCGCCCCGGTTCATATACGCCAGATATGGAACCGTCCAATCCGGGATAACATGAACAACCGCCACCAACTGAGCTTCCGGATCAGGAATAGCCAAATCCTCTTCATCAGGGAGCTTGACAGACGGATTATGCAGAACATCCAGGAAGACATTAGGTGGAACCGGTTTACGTTGGGAACCCAGGCGGCTTAAAGCGTCCGCCGCTTCATTCTTCTGCCGGTCCACATGATCCACCTGATAACCTTTAAAGTGACCTGCAACAATATCCACCTCATGATGATATGTTTCCATGAGTGGGTCCTTGGAATCCCAAGTGCCAGACCCTTGTTGAGCCACCAGATCCGAGTCACCGAAGCACTTAACTCGGCTTAGGTTCATCTCCTTAGCCATCTGAAGACCATGGAGTAAAGCCTCATATTCAGATGCATTGTTAGTGCAAGGGAACATTAAACGGAGAACATAACAAAACTTATCACCTCGTGGGGAAGTTAATACGATTCCACTTCGAGCCTCCAATTGCTGGACCCATCAAAATGAATAGTCCAATAAGTATGATCCGGCTTCTCCTCTGGCGCTTGTAGTTCTGTCCAATCATTGATGAAATCCACAAGTGCCTGAGATTTGATCGCCGTTCGGGGTATGTATTTCAACCCGTGAGGCCCGATCTTGATAGCCCACTTAGCAGTCCGGCCAGTTGCTTCCCTGTTCTGGATTAGATCCCCCAAAGGAGCAGAACTGACCACCGTGATGGGATGACCTTGGAAATATTGTTTAAGCTTACGGCTTGCCATGAAAACCCCATACACCAATTTTTGCCAATGTTGGTACCTCTGCTTGGACTCAATAAGTACCTCACTGATATAGTAAACCGGCCGCTGAACCGGATATTCCTTTCCTGCCTCCTTGCGCTCTACCACAATAGCCACACTAACAGCCCGAGCGTTAGCTTCCACATATAGCAACAATGGCTCTTTGTCAACCGAAGCAGCAAGAATCGGCGGATTAGCCAGCTGCCGCTTTAAATCCTCAAATGCTTCGTTAGCGGCATCACTCCAGACGAAGTTATCCGTTTTCTTCAGCATCTGATATAAAGGGATGGCCTTCTCGCCAAGGCGATCGATAAACCGCTCAATGCGCAATCGCTCGCCAGCGTTGAACATCATTGATACACTTCGGTTTGGCCAAGGAGGTGATGGCTTTGATCTTCTCTGGATTAGCTTCAATACCCCTGTTAGACACCAAAAATCCTAAGAGCTTGCCTGCAGGTACACCAAAGACGCACTTGGCCGGATTAAGCATCATTTTATAAACCTACAGATTATCAAAGGTTTCTTTCAAGTCATCAATCAATGTCTCCTTATTCCTTGATTTCACCACAGTATCATCCACATAGGGGTGAACATTGTGGCCGATCTGTTTATGAAGACAATTCTGCACACACAGTTGGTAAGTCGCCTGGGCACTCTTGATCCCAAAGGGCATGGACACATAGCAGAAGGCTCCAAAGGGAGTTATAAAGGTTGTCTTATCCTGGTCCTTAACTGCCATTTTGATCTAATGATAACCAGAATATGCATCCAAAAAGCTTAAACACTCGCAACCCGCTGTAGCATCAATAATTTGATCAATACAAGGGAGGGCAAAAGGATCTGCTGGACAAGCTTTGTTGAGATCTGTGTAGTCCACACACATACGCCAAGTGCCGTTCTTCTTAAGGACCAGCATCGGATTAGCCAACCACTCAGGGTGAAATACTACAACGATAAATCCAGCCGCCAAGAGCCTGGCTACTTCTTCTCCAATAGCCTTGCGTCTTTCTTCATTGAACCGGTGGAGAAACTGCTTGACCAGTTTATACTTGGGATCAACATTGAGAGTGTGCTCAGCAAGTTCTCTCGGTACTCCTGGCATGTCAGAAGGCTTCCACGCAAAGATGTCCTGATTCTATCAGATGAACTCGATGAGCGCGCTTTCCTATTTCGGATCCAAGTTAGCGTTGATGCTAAACTGCTTGGATGAATCGCCAGGCACGAAGTCAACAAGCTTAGTCTCATCAGCCGATTTAAACTTCGTAATGGATGATGCTCTGTAGTTGGTTTCTTTAATGAAGTCATATCTGCCGGATCAACATTGTCTTTGTAAAATTTCAACTCTTTTGTTGCATAAACAGACTCAGCATAAGCCGCATCGCCTTCTTCACACTCCAGAGCGATCTTGCGGCTCCCATGCACTTTTATAGTTCCCTTGTGACCCGGCATCTTGAGCTGCAGATAGACATAACAAGGTCGTGCCATAAACTTAGCATAGGCTAGCCGTCCAAACAGGGCATGATACAGGCTTTTGATTTCCACCGCTTCAAAGGTCAAAGTTTCTGATCTCGAGTCATGCTCATATCCAAAAGCCACCTCCAGAGCTATTTTACCAACAGGATATGCCGATTTACCAGACACCATGCCATGGAACACCGTATTGGACGGTTTAAGATTTTTATCGGTTAACCCCATGCGATGGAAAGTTTCATAATAAAGAATATTGATACTACTCCCTCCGTCCATGAGTACCTTGGTGAACTTATAACCTCCCACACCTGAGGTGCCACCACCAACGCCAGATGATCTGGATTATCAACCCGGGGCGGATGATCCTCTCGACTCCACACAATAGGTTGTTCAGACCAATGTAAGTACCGGGGAACCGCCGGTTCAACGGAATTCACTGCCCTCTTATGAAGCTTCTGATCGTGCTTGTCCAGGCTAGTGGTGAAGACATGATACTGTCCGCTATTCAACTGCTTCGGGTTGCTCTGGTAACCCGACTGCCTTCTTCATTGCTAATTCCCCTGATTGTTATAACCACCTTGGTTGCCCTGATTGCCTTGATTGCCATGTCCGCTCTGGTTACCGTGAAAACCTGAACCGGAACTGCCTCCACCATAACCCGGCCCATGAGACCCGGGGCCCGAACCGCCACCCGGTCCATGATCATACCGGAAAGAATCAGAATTTTTGAACTCTTGCATGATGTAACAATCTTTCCAGAGGTGCGTGGACGGATTCTCCTTCGTCCCATGTTTCGGGCAAGGTTGGTTCAACAGATAAGACAGGCGGTCCGGGTTAGGACTTGGCCCTCCAGCGCGCTGGGGCGGTTTACCCTTACGCCGCTGGCCCTTGTCCTGCGTGCTAGTATTAGCCACAAAGTCTAAGCCGTGGTCCGCTTTACGCTTGCCGCCGTTTCCATGACCCGCCGGGTTGTGGTGTCGCTTCTTAGCGTTGCCGCTCCTTTTTCCCTTCCCTGTCTTATCATCGTCAGACTCGGGATCCTTGGTACTATCAGAGTCGGCATACTTCACCAGAGCAGCCATGAGAGTTCCCATGTCATTACAATGACGTTTGAGCCGTCCCAACTTCAGAGGTTCAAACCGGCAATTGCCTTCTAATGTTAAAACTGCGGTATCAGCGTTGATGCGGTCCGATGAATGCAAAATCTGTGAAACCCGACGCACCCAACGGGTTGTTGATTCTCCTTCCTCCTGGAAACAGGCAGCTAAGTCCACAATTGACATGGGTTTCTTGCATGTATCCTTGAAATTCTGGATAAACCGGGCTCTCAACTCGGCCCATGACCTGATAGAATTAGCCGGTAAGCTGTTCAGCCAAGTGCGGGCCGTCCCCTCTAGCATCATGGTGAGGTATTTCGCACACGCCGCATCGTCCACATCCAGCATCTCCATGGCCATCTCATAGCTTTCGACCCATGTCTCAGGGGATAAGTCGGTGGTGTAATTCGACACCTTGTGCGGGCCTTTGAAATCCTTGGGCAGGCGCACATTGCACAACGCTGGGACGAGACACGGCACTCCCAAAGAACTAGAAGTAACTCCTGATTCCACCGACGTGGTTGGACGAACCGGAGTAAGCTGACGGGCTTCATGCTGTGCCGCTAACTCGGCCTCTCTACGTGCCCGAGCCCGGTCCACCACCTCCTGAGCATCACCAAAGACCACCACGGGTTATTGCCATGTATGGATCACGGTTCTGTGCGTTGCTTGACACTACCGGTTCATCCATACGCCTGATGTAACTCCGGCTTGGGTGGGGAGTGGAATGAATCCGATCGCGACTATATGAATAAACCTCCTGTTGAACCAAGGCTGTCTGAAGAAGCTCCCTAACCCGACGCGTCTCGACCACCGCCGGAGACTCGCCTTCGATCGGGATGGCCGCCAACCGTGAAGCGGTAGCGACAATGTTGTCCATCGGGTTAGAGTAATGACCTGGTGGTGTTGGGACATGCGGTGTTACAATGTTATTCTGACGAGGTGGATCCACCAAATGTGGCTGAATCGACGCTCCCGCTCCAGTGCCTCGCCCGCTTTACCACCGTGATTACCGGTCCTCGCTCTGGGTGTTAAAGAGGTTTCTAGCGCCATAAACCGGCGGCAAAGCGGATCGGTACCTCCTCTTCAGGACTTTGTTCGACGACACTAATCCAAAGATAATCCGTAAGCATGTGCATCCAGCGGCCCGCTCGCTGCCATCCTGGTATCCTCAGCTGCCAAGTCGGACTTGGCCTGGGTGATCTGATCTTTCACCTTCGCGATTTCCGCATTGTGTGCATCCTGATCCGCCGGGTTAACCTCCGCCATCAGTGTAGCCAACGCGTCAAACAAATCAGATAGAACCTGAGCCAACGGTCGCACAGGGCATCCTGCCCCGGCCGCTGTCGCTGCTGCCGATCCGGAAATCATCCCGCTGCGATCGAAGAGTGGAGCGCTGGTTGCATACCGGCCATGAAGATCGCCACCCGGTTTGGCAGATCAAAGGGGTCCGGAATACTATCGCCATCAGAACAACCCCCAATCCGGCCATCTTGCAACTGATATAACGACTTGGTCTCTCCGGTCGATGACTCGTCGCCAGAATAAACGATGGTTTCACCACCAGATTCTGATCTATCCTCAGATTCCCCTCCGTGGATGACTCTCACGAAGACATGCTTCATGACCGGCTTGACCCGGGCAGATCTCGCACGCTGAGCCGTCTCGACGAGGTCGGTGCAGATGTCCGGCTCAGGGCCCGGTTCGCCGATCTTGCCAATGAAAAATTGTATGCCACCAAAGGGGACCCGGTACCCGTACTCGATCGAGCCGACCTCGGGGCCCCAGCCTGCATCGTCGATGTAGAGCTTGCCGTGATGACTCTTGGTCATCCGGCCCACAGCATAACCCTTGAGTCCTTCGAAGCTGCCCTCTAAGAATTTGAAACCATCGTGCGGTAGCCCCACGGTGGGCGCCAACTGTCGTGGTTTTGTCAGGGCAGATGTCCTAGAGAAAGGACTTAGTCGTGGAGCCATCGCTACTGGTTAACTTAAAGGGGTTAAAGCGGACAAGGGACGCAGGAGAGTTTATACTAGTTCGGCCCCTTGCGGTGAAGGTAAAAGCCTACGATCCAGTAGTTGTGGGATTGCTTGGGTTTCAATTACCAGGGAGCGAATACGCTTTGCTTGAGTCTCGAGTTGTTTTCTGTCCTTGTTGAACCGCCGTCTGGTCGTCCCCTTATATACATGGGTTGACGCCCGTCGGTTTCCAGAATCCCGAGGCCGGCTCATAAACGTGTCCAGCTCGGTCTCTGCTCTTTCTATCTTACAACACAAGTTTACATATCAATACCGGTTTATGTCTACAGGCCTTAAACCGGCTTTGGGCCCTGGGCCTTCATAAAGCGTCACCGTCTGTCTTCATGGGCTTCAGATATAATGAACTACTTATGGGGTTAACCCGGCCTCTCCTGGCCGGTTTACGCCCAGTGGTAATATCCCCAACAAAGAGGAAAGGGTGATGCAGTAAAGTAGCGTAAGTATTTCCCTTTAGTTTTGAGAACCAAGGTATCAATCCAAAGAGGAGGCCACGCGCGAGTCCCACGCACCTACACAAACAAATAAGAACCTTGCAACCAACGCGATAAAGGGGTTGTCAATCCCTTCCCGGTCACTTACGAGAGTGAGATCTGATAGAGATGATAAGATAATATTTTTGGTATTTTTATGATAAAGACTAAAAGTAAAGAAAGCAAAATAAACGGAGATAGAAATAGCTTGTTGTTGGGAGATTAATATGATGGAAAATAGACCCGGGGGCCATAGGTTTCACTAGTGGCTTCTCTCAAGATAGCATAAGTATTACGGTGGGTAAAAGAATTACTGTCGAGCAATCGATAGAATTGAGCATAGTTATGAGAATATCTAGGTATGATCATGTATATAGGCATCATGTCCGTGACAAGTAGACCGAAACGATTCTGCATCTACTACTATTACTCCACACATCGACCGCTATCCAAAGATGCATCTAGAATATTATGTTCATAAGAATGTAGTAACGCTTTAAGTAAGATGACATGATGTAGAGGGATAAACTCATGCAATATGATATAAACCCCATCTTTTATCCTCGATGGCAACAATACAATACGCTTCGCTTCCCCATCATCACTAGGATCGAGCACCGCAAGATTGAACCCAAGGCTAAGCACTTCTCCCATTGCAAGAAGATCAATTTAGTAGGCCAAACCAAACTGATAATTCGAAGAGACTTGCAAAGATAACCAATCATACATAAAATAATTCATAGGAGATTCAAATATTGTTCATAGATAATCTTGATCATAAACCCACAATTCATCGGATCTCGACAAACACACCACAAAAAGAAGAGTTACATCAAATAGATCCCCAAGAGAATCGAGGAGAACTTTGTATTGATATCCAAAGAGAGAGAAGAAGCCATCTAGCTAATAACTATGGACCCGAAGGTCTGAGGTAAACTACTCACACATCATCGGAGAGGCTATGGTGTTGATGTAGAAGCCCTCCATGATCAATGCCCTCTCCGGCAGGACGCCGAAAAAGGCCCCAAGATGGGATCTCACGGGTACAAAAGGTTGCGGCGGTGGAATTAGGTTTTCATGGTGCCCTTCGATGGTTTGGGGGTACGTAGGTATATATAGGAGGAAGAAGTAGGTGGGTGGAGCCACGAGGGGCCCACGAAGGTGGAGGGCGCGCCTGGGGGGGGGGGGGGGTAGGCGCGCCCCCCTACCTCGTGGCTTCCTCATCTGTTGCTTGACGTCCACTCCAAGTCCTTTGGATCACGTTTGTTACGAAAATCACGTTCCCGAAGGTTTCATTCCGTTTGGACTCCATTTGATATTCTTTTTCTGCGAAACACTAAAATAAGCAAAAAAAAACAACAATTTGGGATGGGCCTCCGGTTAATAGGTTAGTCCCAAAAATAATATAAAAGTGTATAATAAAGCCCATTAAACATCCAAAGAAGAATATAATATAGCATGGAACAATAAAAAATTATAGATACGTTGGAGACGTATCAGCGTGCAAGGTCGCTGACGCACGTGCGGGCCTCCACCTCCGTCTCTCGCCTTCGGGCAGCGGTGGCGGAGCGGGTGATGACCCCGGCGATCGACGGTGGGCTGGCGGCCACGGCGGTCGACGATGGGGTGGCGGCCATGACCACCACCTCCAGCCTTCGGGCCGCGGTGGCGGAGCGGGTGATGGCCACAATGGCCGGCTATGGGGTGGCGGCCACGACGGCCACCTCCCGCCTTCCGGCCGCGGGTGGAGCGGCGATGGCCCTGGCTTTCGACGGTGGTGTTGCAGCAATGGCATCCGGCAATAGCTGCCAACAGGCAGCGGCGGCAGAGCGTGTGGTGGGTGTTCCGCGCACACCCAATAGGGATGCCACACGCACTACACTACGTCGGGGACTGCGCCGCCGCCATGGTGTAGCCTCCCAGCTAGAGCTGTCCCCTGATGACGACGGAGTGGCTGAGCGACGATGACGGACTGGTGCCATTGGCGATTGTGGGAGAAGCAGACGAGATAAGCTACAGGGAGGGAGGGGAAACTGCGACGCATGACTCTCTGGCCGTTAGAGTTTATATAGCAGGCAGACAAGAATTGGGATTTTGGTGGATTTCACCGAGTCGGGCGGGAATGTGCGGGAACCTGCGAGGTTGCGCGGGAACAGGCTCACAGATGATTCATTGGTTCCACTTCAACCCACCATTTGGCCAAAAGAACGCCCCCGCGCGCTGCGCAAGCTTGCGTTGTAAGCCATCTGCGGCAGCAGGATGACAAGACGTGTGAGAGGAGGACGAAAGGCCACGTACACATACAGTTAATAAAAAACGTTTGCAATTTAATTACCTACTATACCCCTGTCCTGGTTTATAAGTAGGATTTAACTAATAAAATATGAATGCATGTTGTGAAAGATTATATAGTTGGATTTGTATTTGAACATAGTTTCCAATTATATAATTTTTATAACATGCATTAACATTTTGTTGGTTAAATTTAAGGGCAAAGTATGGCACGGAATATAAAGGGGACTATAGAACAAGACGGAGGTAGTAGCACACGGTCGCTCTCTACGCAGCGACGCAACTGTCGGCCGGCTTGTAGGCGACCATTTCCTGCGTGTTCAACTGCTCTATGCGTGTGGCTGCTTGCGGTTGAGGCGGCTGCGCGCTACTTCGCCAAGGCCCCGCCGCAGGCGCTCGTTCTTGCGTCCCACCGGGTGCTCCGCCCTCGTCCCTCCGCGCGCGCTGCCAGTGTTTGCGGCCGACGCACAATCACGCACGTTCGTGTGCATGCGGTTGCATCGGGCGCGGCGCGACGATGCAGTTACCCGCTACAAAAACTGCCATGCAGACGTGCCGAGAATCCAGGCCGCTGATGTCGCTTGAAGCTACGTCAGTATTTCCCCAAAGAGGAAGGGATGATGCAGCACAACGGCAGTAGGTATTTCCCTTAGATATGAAACCAAGGTTATGGAACCAGTAGGAGAACCAAGCAACACAATGTAAACAGCCCATGCACACAAATAACAACACCTCGCAACCCGACGTGTTAAAGGGGTTGTCAATCCCTTTCGGGTACGGTGCCTCAAACGGTGCATGAACGGGAAATAAATTGTAATAGATTGAATAATAGATCACAAATAAAATAAAATGCAGCAAGGTATTTTTGTATTTTTGGTTTAATAGATCTGAAAATAAATGCAAAAGAAAAGTAGACCGCAAAGGCAAATATATGAGAAAGAAGACCCGGGGGCCGTAGGTTTCACTAGTGGCTTCTCTCGATAAAAATAGCAAACGGTGGGTAAACAAATTACTGTTGGGCAATTGATAGAACTTCGAATAATCATGACAATATCCAAGCAATGATCATTATATAGGCATCACGTCCAAGATTGACCGATTCCTGCCTGCATCTACTACTATTACTCCACACATCGACCGCTATCCAGCATGCATCTAGTGTATTAAGTTCATGGAAAAATGGAGTAATGCAATAAGAATGATGACATGATGTAGACAAGATCTATCTATGTAGAGATAGACCCGCTGCTTTATCCTCAAGAGCAATGATACATACGTGTCGGTTCCCCTATACATCCGGGATCAAGCACCGTAAGATCGAACCCACTACAAAGCACATCTTCCCATTGCAAGATAAATAGATCAAGTTGGCCAAACAAAACCCAAATATCAGAGAAGAAATACGAGGCTATAAGAGATCAAATAAACCCAAATAACTTTCATGGATATAAAAAGATATAAATGATCATAAACTCAAAGTTCATCAGATCCCAACAAACACACCGCAAAAGAGTTACATTATACGGATCTCCAAGAGACCTTTGTATTGAGAATTCAGCGAGGGGGAGGAAGCCATCTAGCTACTAACTACGGACCCGAAGGTCTACAAAGAACTACTCACACATCATCAGAGAGGCACCAACGGAGGTGGTGAACCCCATCCGAGATGGTGTCTAGATTGGATCCGGTGGTTCTGGACTCTGCGGCGGCTGGATGAATATTTCGTCGACTCCTCTAGGGTTTTGGGAATATTTGGGTATTTATAGGGCAAAGGCGCAGCCAGGGCCCATTATGTTCCTTCTGGTCCAAAAAAATCTTCGTGAAGTTTCGTTGCATTTGGACTCCGTCTGATATCGATTTCCTGCGATGTAAAAAACATGCAGAAAACAGCAACTGGCACTTGGCACTATGTCAATAGGTTAGTACCAAAAAATGATATAAAATGACTATAAAATGATTATAAAACATCCAAGATTGATAATATAACAACATGGAACAATAAAAAATTGTAGATACAATGGAGACGTATCAGCATCCCCAAGCTTAACTCCTACTCGTCCTCGAGTACGTAACTGATAAAAACAGAATTTTTGATGTGGAATGCTGCCTAACATGTCATGTCATATTCTTTTCTTTACAGCATGGACAACTGAACTTTTATGTAATTCAAAGCAATAGTCTAGTTTTGACATAATAATTTAGATACTCAAGCATATCAACAAGCAACCATGTCTTTCAAAATATCAACGCTAAAATAAGTTATCCCTAGCCCGTCATGCTCAATGATTGATCCATTCATGAAACACACTCGAACATTAGCTACACCCAATACTTAAGTACGATCATATTGCCTCCTAGTTGGTGCTTTTATAAGAGAAGATGGAGACTCAAATTCAAAATAAAAATTGCATAAAGTAAAAAAAAGGCCCTTCGCAGAAGGAAGTAGGGATTTGTAGAGGTGCCAGAGCTCAAAGCGAAAAATTAGAGATAAAAACATTTTGGGAGGTGTATCCATCCCACCAATGAAAACGACTTAGAGTTCCCAACACTTTCCATGCTAGATATATCATAGGCGGTTCCCAAACAGAAAATAAAGTTTATTCCTTTTTCCACCGTACTTTCACTTTCCATGGCTAGCCTTATCCACGATTGCCCTCCATACCAACACTTTCCAAGGAATTTATTATTTGACAACATAAAGTAAATTCATTTTTGCATTTCGGGACTGGGCATCCCTAAAACCTTTGCCTTACTCTCGTGCAATGACAAGTGAATAAACACTCATCGTGAGAATAACACATCCGGCATGGAAAATATTAGCCACCCCTCACCGCTCCGCGAGCAAAACAAACACACAAAAGAGAAGTTTATTTTGAAAACTAGAGATGGCACATGCAAATTTTCTTAGAACGGAAAAAGAATATCGCATATAGGTAGATATAGTGGACTCATGTGGCAAAACTGGTTTAATGGATTTTGGATGCACAAGTAGAGATCATACTTATTGCGAAATGAAGGCTAGCAAAAGATTGAGAAGCGACCAATCAAGAAACGAATAATCACATAAGCAAGCATTAAGCATAATTAACACTGAATAATGCACCACAAGTAGGATATAATTTCATTGCATGACTATTGACTTTCGTGCTTTCATAGGGAATCACAGACCTTAACACCAATATTCTTACTAAAACATAATTACTCATCAACACAACTCAAATATCACATCATCATATCTCAAAACTGTTACTAAGAACCAAGTTTATTTTGTCCAATGATCTTCATGAAAGTTTTTATTATATCCTTCTTGGATATCTATCACTTTGTGACTAACTTTCATGTGTTGCTTTTCATAAGCTAAAACAAATATAAGTGAAGATCATGAGCATAATTTTTTTCTTTCTCTCAAAATAATTTAAGTGAAGCAAGAGAGAATTTCTTGAAAATTTTACTAACTCTCAAAGAAATCTAAGTGAAGCAAGAGAGCATTTCTTCAAAAATACTAAAGCACACCATGCTCAAAAAGATATAAGTGAAGCACTAGAGCAAGTCCATAGCTCATAAAAAATTAAGTGAAGCATAGAGAGCAATTCTAACAAGTCACGAAATAATTTTGACTCTCTCAAATAGGTGTGTCTAGCAAGGATTGATGACTTAAAACACAAAATAAAACAAGCAAAGACTCATATAATACAAGACTCTCCAAGCAAAACACATAGTATGTGACAAATAAAAATATAGCTTCGAGTAAAATACCGATGGTCATTAGAAGAAAGAGGGGATGCCACTCGGGGGCATCCCCAAGCTTAGTTGGTTGCTCATTTTTGGATAATAGCTTGGGATGTCAGGGCATCCCCAAGCTTAGGCTCTTCTATCCTTCCTTCATCCATCGTAGGATAACCCAAAACTTGAAAACTTCAATCACACAAAACTCAACAAAACCTTCCTGAGATCCGTTAGTATACGAAAGCAAACCACTACTATAAGTATTGTATCAAACCAATTCATATTTTGTTTTTGCATTATATCTACTGTATTCAAACTTTTCTATGGCAAAAACTCATCAAAGAAAACCATAGAACCATCAAAATAAGCACACAACGCAAAGAAAACAGAATCTATCAAAACAGAACAATATGTAGCAATCTGACTATCTTGAATACTTCCATAACTCGAAAAATTCTGAAAATTTAGGAAGACCTCGATAATTTGTATATTAATATTATTCAAAAATAATTGGCATTTTATCATGTTCTGGTGATTTTTAACAATTTTTTTCATGAGTGCACAAGTTTCTGTTTTTCAGCAAGATCAAACAACTATCACCCAAGAAGATCCTAAAGGCTTTACTTGGCACAAACACTAATTAAAACACAAAAAACACAATCATACCATTAGAATAATTGTGCAAACACACAAGAACAGAAAGCAAAAAAGCACAAAAAATTTCATCTTGAGATTTTCCACATCATGAACAATTCTATCAACACTTCTAGACAAATAACCAATCCTATTCAACTTTTCTTCTATGGAAGTGTTGACAACTTTTTGAGTATTGATAAATTCTTTAATATTGTTCTCAATATCAGAGGTGTTCCTATTATTATTATAAGATTGATTTCCATAGGAATTACCATAATTATTAGAGGAATTACTAGGAAAAGGCCTAGGATTAAAATTACCTCTATAAGCTTTGTTATTGAAATTATTTCGAGAGATAAAATTCACATCTATGGCATCACTATTTTGCTCAATCAAAGTAGACAAAGGTATATCATTAAAATCAATAGGAGCACTTTTACTAGCAACCAATTTCATAAGAGCATCAACTTTTTCACTCAAAGAGAAATTTCTTCAAGCGAATTAACTTTTTTACTAGTAGGAGCTCTTTCGGTATGCCATTGTGGATAATTTGCCATGATATTATCAAGCAATTTGGTGGCTTCACCCAAAGTAATTCCCATAAAAGTACCACCCGCGGCGGAGTCTAAAAGATTACGAGAAACAAAATTCAACCCCGCATAAAAAATTTGTATGATCATCCAAAGATTCAACCCATGAGTTGGGCAATTCCTTAGCATCATTTTCATCCTTTCCCAAGATTGTGCAACATGCTCATGTTCAACTTGCTTGAAATTCATGATCTGGTTTCTAAGGGAAATAATTTTTGCAGGCGGAAAACTTACTTACTGATAAAAGCATCTTTGCACTTATTCAAGAATCGATACTATTGCGAGGCGAATAAGAGAACCAAATTTTTGCAGAATCATGCAAAGAAAGCAGAAAAAAATTCATCTTCACCACATCATTGTCCACATATTTTTTCTTTTGCATATCGCATAATTCCACGAAGGTATTAAGATGGGACGGGGCATCCTCATTAGGAGTACCGGAAAATTGATCTTTCATAACAAGATTCAAGAAAGCAAGATTAATATCACAAGACTCTGCACTAGTGGCGGGAGGAGCAATCGGAGTGCCAATAAAATCCTTGTTGTTGGTATTTGAGAAATCACATAACTTGGTGTTCTCTTGATTCATGATGACTGCACAACAAGATTGCACTCAAAAACAGATCCAGCAAGAAAACGGCGAGCGGAAAAAGAGAGCGAATAAAACGGCAAATTTTTGTGAAGTGGGGGAGAGGAAAACGAGAGGCAAATGGAAAATAATGTAAATTGCAAGGAGATGAGATTTGTGATTGGGAACCTGGTATATGTTGAAGATCCTCCCCGGCAACGGCGCCAGAAATTCCTTTTCATGTCGCTTGAAGCTACGTCGGTATTTCCCCAAAGAGGAAGGGATGATGCAAAGACAAATGACGGTAGGTATTTCCCTCAGATATGAAACCAAGGTTATCGAACTAGTAGGAGAACCAAGCAACACAACGTAAACAGCCCTTTCACGCAAATAACAACACCTCACAACCCGACGTGTTAAAGGGGTTGCCAATCACTTTCGGGTACGGCGCCTCAAACGGTGTGTGGACGGGAAATAAATTGTAATAGATTGAATAATAGATCACAAATAAAATAAAATGCAGCAAGGTATTTTTGTATTTTTGGTTTAATAGATCTGAAAATAAATGCAAAAGAAAAGTAGACCGCAAAGGCAAATATATGAGAAAGAAGACCCGTGGGCCGTAGGTTTCACTAGTGGCTTCTCTCGAGAAAAATAGTAAACGGTGGGTAAAAAAATTACTGTTGGGCAATTGATAGAACTTCGAATAATCATGACGATATCCAGGCAATGATCATTATATAGGCATCACGTCCAAGATTAGTAGACCGACTCCTCATCTACTACTATTACTCCACACATCGACCGCTATCCAGCATGCATCTAGTGTATTAAGTTCATGGAAAAAACAGAGTAATGCAATAAGAACAATGACATGATGTAGACAAGATCTATCTATATAGAGATAGACCCCATCGTTTTATCCTTAGTAGCAACAATACATATGTGTCGGTTCCCCTTTTGTCACTGGGATCAAGCACCGTAAAGTCGAACCCACTACAAAGCACCTCTTCCCGTTGCAAGATAAATAGATCAAGTTGGCCAAAAAAAACCCAATATCGGAGAAGAAATACAAGGCTATAAGAGATCATGCATATAAGAGATCAAAGAAACTCAAATAACTTTTATGGATATAAAAAGATATAACTGATCATAAACTCAAAGTTCATCAGATCCCAACAAACACATCGCAAAGGAGTTACATCATATGGATCTCCAAGAGAACATTGTATTGAGAATTCAGCGAGAGAGAGGAAGCCATCTAGCTACTAACTATGGACCCGAAGGTCTACAAAGAACTACTCACGCATCATCGGAGAGGCACCAATGGAGGTGGTGAACCCCATCCGAGATGGTGTCTAGATTGGATCTGGTGGTTCTAGACTCTGCGGCGGCTGGATGAATATTTCGTCGACTCTCCTTGGGTTTTGGGAATATTGGGGTATTTATAGAGCAGAGAGGCGGTCCGGGGGGGCACGAGGTGGGCACAACCCACCAGGGCGCGCCTGGGCCTCCTGGCGCGCCCTGGTGGGTTGTGCCCTCCTCGGGACACCCTCCGGGCGCCCATTATGTTCCTTCTGTTCCAAAAAATCTGCGTGAAGTTTCGTTGCATTTGGACTCCGTCTGTTATTGATTTCCTGCGATGTAAAAAACATGCAGAAAACAGCAACTGGCACTTGGCACTATGTCAATAGGTTAGTACCAAAAATGATATAAAATGACTAGAAAATGATTATGAAACATCCAAGATTGATAATATAACAACATGGAACAATCAATAATTATAGATACAATGGAGACGTATCAGCCGCCCGGCCCCCATTTATTCCTACGACCATTTACCTTCATCTCTCGCGTCACACGACACAATAAGCACCCCCACGACGACAGATACAGAGAGGACATCCAGACATTCCAATGGCGCTCCCCGTGGCTCCAATGGTGCTCCCAGCGTCCGACGACGACAATGGCGGGCAATTCACCACGCATCACATAGTGGACACCCATGTGAGGGGGAAGGCCCTCTCGGTGGTGTACCCGAACAATCCGGTCACGGTGGAGAGGTGCATCCAAACTATGGAGCAGTTCCTTGCCGAGGACGAGTACCAAGTTGTCGGCTTCGACCTCGAGTACACCATCGGTTGTGCTGGGCATGATCAGAAGGTTGTCGTCGGCTAGTTGTGCGTGCGACATGACGTCCTCATCTACCACTACCACCTGGCCACAAGGCCTTGCTAGCATTTCTCCAGGTTTATCAATAGCTCCGACTACAGTTTTGCTACGATGGACACCACCAACAATCTAAAAGCGCTCAAGGTTTCGGGCTTGCAATGCCAGAATCTTGTCAACATCCAGGACCACTACAAGGTCTGGGGCAGCAACAACAACAAAATGGACTCCCTGGTTGACCTCGCCACGGCCATCATCTACCCCTACTACATGAAGATGAAGGATGAGAGAAAGAAGGACAAGAACGCCTGGCACAGTGTTTGGCATGAGAGACTGGATGAACAACATGTCAAGTACGCACATGTTATTCTTCTGTAGACCAGAGCAAATCACACGACTTATTAGCAGCAATCGTCTGTGTTATTATTGGTCTTCACACACATTTCTGATTACGGACCTGTTTGCCGTGTATCACACACATCTTGTTCAGTTGAACCGTTTCATTGTGTTGCCTAATCACACACAGTTCATCCTAGTGAACTGTATGCCGTATATCGCACACACCCTCATCTGGCTACCCGTTTCTGTTGTCCTGCATCATCACAAATAGTTCTTCTGGATTAACCGTTTGCCACTCACCGCACACGCAAATCTAATATGAACCATGTTTGATGTCGCCGCCATCGCAAATGTTTTGAATATTTTTTGATGGTTTTATTACATCACCATTTGTGATTGATGCATCGCACACCGTTTCATCGAAGGGCCTCTGATTTGACTGTCGTGTTTGGACCATCCTGCAGTAGTGATAAATCATGAAACTAGCACTCGAAAATAGATCATACTAGACTTTTATTCAACTAAATCACGAAATAGCTAAGGATTGAATTAAGATAGGAAAAGGTAATAAGAGTGAAGGTGCTACGATACCGGGGCATCTCCCCCAAGCTTGGCATAAGCCAAGGGGAGTGCCCATACCCGTTCACTCAAATCTCCTTCTTTGGTGATGAAGATGGTGGTGGAGATGAGGCAGTATCTTTTTCCAGCTTGCATTTGAGGCTAAAATTTTCCTCGCTTAGATCATCATTCTCTAATTCAAGCCTTAATACCCTTTTAAATAATGCCGCCTTGCTCTCCTGCAGAAAACGAAATGGGATAAATTGGATCTTACATTTGTTTACTTTGTTAGGGAGGCTTGACTTCTTGAATTCCACGTGCATATCTCCAGGTTGAGGTAGTGGATCTTCATCTTCACCAGAGCTATCATCTCTTGTTTTCTCCATGTCAACATCTTCCTCCTCATCCGTGGTCCAACCATAATGATCCTCCTCCTCATAGACCTTAGGGTTTGTGATACAATCAGCGACATAGCTCTCTCCCTCCGAATCTTGAGACGACATGCTTTCAGATCTGCCAGAGAGACCGCACGAAACAAGAACAGAGGATTTCTCCTTGATGTGGTGGTCTAATCATCTGGGGGCATATATAAGGATTTTTATCTTGGGAAACAAGTATATGGAAGGAAAACAGAGTCGGGAAGGTGCCCGAGGGGCCCACTACCCACCAGGGTGCGCCAAGTGGGGGAGGCGCGCCCTGGTGCCTTGTGGGCACCTCGGTTGCCTTCCCGGTTGTTTCTTATCTTCCTATTTTTTTCTAATATTCCAAAACTGACGGAAAATATTTTTGCGGATTTTTTGGAGTCCGTTTACTTACCGTATCACGTACCTTTTCCTTTTCAGGGTTCTGGAGTGTTCTGGAAGGTTTCTTTTATGTGTTCCTCTGGTGTCATGGTTTGGATAATGTTAGTTTCAACATTAGTGGGTGTACCTGAAATATAATGTTTAATTCTTTGCCCAATTACCACCTTCGGATTGGTACCTTCGGCATTATTAATCTTGATTGCTCCAGAGCGATAAACTTCTTCAATGATATACCGTCCTTTCCATTTGGAAAGAAGTTTTCCTGCAAAAAATCTAAAACGGGAATTGTACAATAGAACATGTTCACCAACTTTGAATTCCCGCTTTTGGATTCTTTTGTCATGCCATATTTTAACTTCTTCTTTAAATAGTTTGGCATTTTCATAAGCTTGGGTTCTCCATTCATCTAGTGAGCTAATATCAAACAACCTCTTTTCAGCAGCAAGTTTGAAATCATAATTGAGTTCTTTAATTGCCCAAAGATGCTTTATGTTCTAACTCAAGAGGCAAATGACAAGCTTTTCCATAAACCATTTTATATGGAGACATACCCATAGGATTTTTATAAGCTATTCTATAGGCCCAAAGTGCATCATCAAGTTTGTTAGACCAATTCTTTCGGGACCTATTGACAGTTTTTTGTAATATTAATTTTATTTCTCTATTGCTAAATTCAACTTGACCACTAGATTGAGGATGATAGGGTGATGCAATTCTATGGTTAACATCATATTTATCAAGCATCTTTCGGAAAGCACCATGAATAAAGTGTGAACCACCATCAATCATTAAATATCTAGGGACTCCAAACCTTGGGAAAATAACTTACTTAAGCATTTTAATGGAGGTGTTATGATCATCACTGCTAGTTGGAATAGCTTCTACCCACTTAGTGACATAATCAACATCAACCAAAATATGTGCATACCCATTAGAGGAAGGAAAAGGTCCCATATAATCAAAGCCCCAAACATCAAAACGTTCAACAAGTGAATAATTCATAGGGATTTCCTGACGCTTACCAATATTACCAATTCTTTGACATTCATCACAAGACAAGACAAATTTATAGGCATCCTTGAAAAGAGTAGGCCAATAAAAACAAGAATATAATACCTTATGCGTTGTTACTATCTCCCGCATCATGTCCTTCGTAGGCTTCGGAGTGACACTTCCGTAGGATTTGTTCCCGATCATGCTCAGGTGCACAACATCTAATAATAACATCTACTCCCTCTTTATAAAGATGTGGTCATCCCAAAAGTAATGTCTTAAGTCATAGAAGATTTTTTTTATTTTGTTGGTATGGGAAACTAGGTGGTATAAATTTAGCAACAATATAATTAGCATAATCAGTATACCAAGGAGTATTATGAGAAACATTTATGGCAGCTAGTTGTTCATTAGGGAAGCTATCATCAATAGGTAATGGGTGATCAAGAATATTTTCTAACCTAGACAAGTTATCCGCTACGGGGTTCTCAGCTCCTTTCCTATCAATAATATGCAAGTCAAATTCTTGTAGCAAGAGAACCCACCAAATGAGTCTAGGTGTAGCATCTTTCTTTTTCATAAGATATTTAATAGCAGCATGATCGGTGTGAACAATTACTTTGGAATCAACAATGTAAGATCTGAATTTATCACAAGCAAACACAACTGCTAAAAATTCTTTCTCAGTAGTAGCATAATTTCTTTCGGCACTATTAGTTTTACTACTCCCTCCATCTCAGTTTACAAGTCTTGCATGTGTACCTCGGTCGTTAATTTGACCAACTTAATAAGAGGCATACATTACAAAAAATGTATCATTAGAAACTTTAGATATTGTATTTTCTAATGATATAATATTTATGTTAAGCAATTTATTTTATATAAGTTAAATTGACGACCTAGATACACGTGCAAGACTTATAAACTGAGATGGAGGGAGTAGCATGATGGATAACATTTAATTTCTAATCAACTCTTTGTCCTAGAACACCACCAACAGCACAATCACTAGCATCACACATAATTTCTAAAGGCAAGTTCTAGTCAGGTGGTTGAACAATAGGTGCAGAAGTTAAGGCTTTCTTAAGTGTTTCAAAGGCTTCTACACAATCATCATCAAAAACAAATGGAACATCCTTTTGTAAAAGATTAGTAAGATGCCTAGAAATTTTAGAGAAGTCTTTAATGAACCTCCTATAGAAACCAGCATGACCGAGGAAACTACGAATACCTTTAATATCTTTAGGACATGGCATTTTCTCAATTGCATCAACTTTAGCTTTATCCACCTCAATAACTCGCTCGGAAATTTTATGCCCCAAGACAATGCCTTCATTAACCACAAAGTGGCACTTCTCCCAATTCAAGACAAGATTAGTTTATTCACATCTCTGCAAAACTCGATCAAGGTTGCTTAAGCAATCATCAAAAGAAGTTCCGTAAACAGAAAAACCATCCATGAGAACCTCGACAATCTTTTCACAAAAATCAGAGAATATAGCTGTCATACATCTTTTAAAGGTAGTGATGACCCACAAGTATAGGGGATCTATCGTAGTCCTTTCGATAAGTAAGAGTGTCAAACCCAACGAGGAGCAGAAGGAAATGATAAGCGGTCTTCAGCAAGGTACTCTCTGCAAGCACTGAAATAATAGGTAACAGATAGTTTTGTGATAAGATAAATTTTAACGAGCAACAAGTAACAAAAGTAAATAAAGTGCAGCAAGGTGGCCCAATCCTTTTTGTAGCAAAGGACAAGCCTGGACAAACTCTTATATAGAGAAAAGCGCTCCCGAGGACACATGGGAATTATCGTCAAGCTAGTTTACATCACGTAAATATGATTCGCGTTCGGTACTTTGATAATTTGATATGTGGGTGGACCGGTGCTTGGGTGATGTCCTTACTTGGACAAGCATCCCACTTATGATTAACCCCTATTTCAAGCATCCGCAACTACAAAAGAAGTATTAAGGTAAACCAAACCATAGCATGAAACATGTGGATCCAAATCAGCCCTTTAAGCAACGCATAAACTAGGGTTTAAGCTCATCACTCTAGCAACCCATCATCTACTTATTACTTCCCAATGCCTTCCTCTAGGCCCAAATAATGGTGAAGTGTCATGTAGTCGACGTTCAGATAACACCACTAGAGGATAGACAACATACATCTCATCAAAATATTGAACGAATACCAAATTCACATGACTACTAATAGCAAGACTTCTCCCATGTCCTCAGGAACAAACGTAACTACTCACAAAGCATATTCATGTTCATAATCAGAGGAGTATTAATATGCATAAAGGATCTGAACATATGATCTTCCACCAAATAAACCAACTAGCATCAACTACAAGGAGTAATCAACACTACTAGCAACCTCACGGTACCAATCCTGTGCTTAGAGACAAGAATTGGATACAAGAGATGAACTAGGGTTTGAGAGGAGATGGTGCTGGTGAAGATGTCGATGGAGATTGCCCTCTCCTGATGAGAGGAGCGTTGGTGATGACGATGGTGATGATTTCCCCCCTCCCGGAGGGAAGTGTTCCCGACAGAACAGCGCTGCTGGAGCCCTAGATTGGTTCCGCCAAGGTTCCGCCTCGTGGCAAGTGAGTCTGGTCCCTAATGCTTTCTTATGATTTTTATTCGGACGAAAGACTTCATATAGCAGAAGATGGCCACCGAAGGGCCAACAGGGGGCCCACGAGGTAGGGGGCGCGCCCAGGGGGGTAGGGCGCGCCCCCCCACCCTCGTGGACAGGTGGGGGCCCCCTGACGTGGATTCTTCTTCCAATATTTTTTATTATTTCCAAAAATAACTTTCGTGGAGTTTCAGGACTTTTGGAGTTGTGCAGAATAGGTCTCTAATATTTGCTCCTTTTCCAAATTGATTCCAGCCACGCATTCTCCCTCCTTATGTAAACCTTGTAAAATAAGAGAGCATAGGCATAAGTATTGTGACATAATGTGTAATAACAGCCCATAATGCAATAAATATTGATATAAAAGCATGATGCAAAATGGACGTATCAACTCCCCAAGCTTAGACCTCACTTGTCCTCAAGCGGAAGCCGATAACGATAAATATGTCCACATGTTTAGAGGTAGAGGTGTCGATAAAATAAAATACGAACATGAGGGCTTCATGATTGTTCTCATAACAACAACATATATGGATATTGTCATATGATTTCTTATGCTCAAGTTATAATCTATTCACAATGCAAAGTATGAATCAGAAACTTTATTGAGAACTAACAAACTATAATCTCAGTCATTGAGGCAATTGCAATTTATCATAAGATCAGAAAGAGCCTATGTCAGAACTTTCTAGCAAGTCCACATACTCAACTAGCATTTAGTCTTTCATAATTGCTAACACTCACGCAATACTTGTGGTTACGTTTTAACCGGACACAGAGAAAGATAGGGGCTTATAGTTTCGCCTCCCAACCTTTTACCTCAAGGGTAATGTCAAAAATAATAATTCATGCTAACCCACATCCAATTAGATATATATATATATTAGGATCTTTCCAACATCATGTGCTTGCCAAAGGATAAAATGTAAAAAGGAAAGGTGAAGATCACCATGACTCTTGCATAAGGTAGAAGATAATAATAAAAGATAGGCCCTTCGCAGAGGCAAGCAGAGGTTGCCATGCGCTTTCAGGGTTGGATGCACAAAATCTTAATGCGAAATAACATCACTTTATATTGCCACTTGTGATATGAACCTTTATTATGCAGTCCGTCGCTTTTATTTCTTTCACATCACAAGATCGTACAAAGATTATTTCCTCCACACCAATCAATCATACATTTTTAGAGAGCATTTTTTATTGCTTGCACCGATGACAACTTACTGGAAGGATCTTACTCAATCCATAGGTAGATATGGTGGACTCTCATGGCAAAACTGGTTTAAGGGTTTTTGGAAGCACAAGTAGTATCTCTACTTGGTGCAAAGAATTTGGCTAGCATGAGGGGGAAAGGCAAGCTCAACATGTTGGACGATCCATGACAAAATACTTTATCTCAGATATAAGAAAACATAACCCATTACGTTGTCTTCCTTGTCCAACATCAACTCTTTAGCATGTCTTATTTTAATGAGTGCTCCCAATCATAAAAGATGTCCAAGATGGTATTTTTATATGTGAAGTCATTACTATCCAACATCAACAATTTTTAATCATCATACTCTTTCTATGTGAAGTCATTACTATCCACAAGATCAATATGATCTCTTTGTTTCTTTTTGTTCTTTTCTCTTTTCTTTTATTCCCTCAAGATCATGGCAAAATAATCAAGCCCTTGACTCAACACTAATCTTTATTATATAGCTCACGGGCTCGATTACATAGAGAGATCATAAAGCAAAACTCAAAACTAGATCATACCAAAACTTTAGAAAGAAGTTTTCCTGCAAAAAATCTTAAACGAGAGTTGTACAACAATACATAATCACCTACATTAAACTCACGCTTTTGTATCCTTTTGTCATGCCATCTTTTAACTTTTTCTTTAAACAACTTGGCATTCTCATAAGCTTGGGTTCTCCATTCATCAATTGAGCTAATGTCAAATAACCTCTTCTCACCGGCAAGTTTGAAATCATAGTTGAGCTCTTTAATGGCCCAATATGCCTTGTGTTCTAGTTCTAGAGGTAAGTGACATGCTTTTCCATAAACCATTTTATACGCAGACATACCCATAGGATTTTTATATGCAGTTCTATAAGCCCATAATGTGTCATCAAGTTTCTTGGACCAATTCTTTCTAGATCTATTAACAGTCTTTTGCAAAATTAATTTGAGCTCTCTATTACTCAATTCTACTTGACCACTAGACTGTGGGTGATAAGGAGATGCAATTCTACGATTAACATCATACTTAGAAAGCATTTTACGAAAAGCACCATGAATAAAATGTGAAGCACCATCAGTCATTAAACATCTAGGGACTCCAAACCTCGGGAAAATAACTTCGAACGTGAATCATATACTTGGGTTAAACTTGACGAGCCTAGCATGTACAGACATGGCCTCGGAACACTGGAGACCAAAAGTTCGAACGTGAATCATATAGTAGATATGATCAACATAGAGATGTTCACCATTGATGACTACCCCATCTCACGTGATGATCGGACATGGGTTAGTTGATTTGGATCACGTATCACTTAGATGACTTGAGGGATGTCTATTTAAGTGGGAGTTCTTAAGTAATTTGATTAATTGAACTTAATTTATCATGAACTTAGTCTTGATAGTATTTGCATATCTATGTTGTAGATCAATGGCACATGCTACCGTTTCCCTGAATTTTAATGTGTTCCTAGAGAAAGCTAAGTTGAAAGATGATGGTAGCAACTACAGGACTGGGTCCATAACTTGAGGATTATCCTCATTGCTGCACAGAAGAATTATGCCCTTGATGCACCGCTAGGTGAAAGGCCTGCTGCAGGAGCAGATGCTGATGTTTTGAGCGTATGGCAAGCTCAATCTGATGACTACTCGATAGTTCAGTGTGCCATGCTTTACGGCTTAGAATCGGGACTTCAAATACGTTTTGAACGTCATGGAGCATATGAGATGTTCCAGGAGTTGAAGTTAATATTTCAAGCAAATGCTCGGGTTGAGAGATATGAAGTCTCCAACAAGTTCTATAGCTGCAAGACGGAGGAGAACAATTATGTCAGTGAACACATACTGAAAATGTCTGGGTATCATAATCGCTTGACTCAGCTGGGAGTTAATCTTCCAGATGATAGTGTTATTGATAGAGTTCTTCAATCACTGCCACCAAGCTACAAAGGCTTCGTGATGAACTATAATATGCAAGGGATGGACAAGACAATTCCCGAGCTCTTCGCAATGCTCAAAGCTGCGGAGGTAGAAATCAAGAAGGAGCATCAAGTGTTGATGGTTAACAAGACCACTAGTTTCACGAAAAAAGGGAAGGGAAAGAAGGGGAACTTCAAGAAGAATGACAAGCAAGTTGCCACTCCCGCAAGAAGCCCGCTCGACCCAAGCCTGCAACTGAGTGCTTCTACTGCAAAGGTACTGGTCACTAGAAGCGGAACTGCCCCAAGTATTTGGTGGATAAGAAGGATGGCAAAGTGAACAAATGTATATTTGATATACATGTTATTAATGTGTACCTTACTAATGCTCGTAGTAGCGCTTGGGTATTTGATACTGGTTCGGTTGCTCATATTTGTAACTCGAAACAGGAGCTACAGATTAAACGAAGATTGGCTAAGGACGAGGTGACGATGCGCGTCGGAAATGGTTCCAAGGTCGATGTGATCGTTGTCGGCACGCTACCTCTACATCTACCTTTGGATTAGTTTTAGACCTGAATAATTGTTAATTGGTGCCAGCATTGAGCATGAACATTATATCTGGATCTTGTTTAGTGCGAGACGGTTATTCATTTAAATCAGAGAATAATGGTTGTTCTATTTATATGAGTAATATCTTTTATGGTCACGCACCCTTGAAGAGTGGTCTATTTTTGTTGAATCTCGATTGTAGTGATACACATATTCATAATATTGATGCCAAAAGATGCAAAGTTGATAATGATAGTGCAACATATTTGTTGCACTGCCGTTTAGGTCATATTGGTGTAAAGCGCATGAAGAAACTCCATGCATATCGGATTTTGGAATCACTTGATTATGAATCATTTGATACTTGCGAATCATGCTTCATGGGAAAGATGACTAAAACTCCGTTCTCCGGGACAATGGGGCGAGCCAATGATTTATTGGAAATAATACATACTGATGTATGCGGTCCAATGAGTGTTGAGGCACGCGGCGGGTATCGTTATTTTCTGACCTTCATAGATGATTTGAGCAGATGTGGGTATATCTACTTAATGAAACACAAGTCTAAAACATTTGAAAAGTTCAAAGAATTTCAGAGTGAAGTGGAGAATCATCGTAATAAGAAAATAAAGTTTCTACGATCTGATCGTGGAGGCGAATATTTGAGTTACGAGTTTGCCCTTCATTTAAAACAATGTGGAATAGTTTCACAACTCACGCCACGTGTAACACCACAGCATAATGGTGTGTCTGAATGTCGTAACCGTACTTTATTAGATATGGTGCGATGTATGATGTCTCTTACCGATTTATTACCGATTTACCACTATCGTTTTGGGGATATGCATTAGAGACAACTGCATTCACGTTGAATAGGGCACCATCTAAATCTGTTGAGACGACACCGTATGAATTGTGGTTTGGCAAGAAACCTAAGTTGTCGTTTCTTAAAGTTTGGGGTTGTGACACTTATGTCAAAAGGCTTTAGCCTGATAAGCTCGAACCTAAATTGGAGAAGTGCGTATTCATAGGATACCCTAAGGAAACAATTGGGTACACCTTCTACCACAGCTCCGAAGGCAAGATCTTTGTTTCCAGGATGGAACATTTCTAGAGAAGGAGTTTCTCTCGAAAGAAGTGAGTGGGTGGAAAGTAGAACTTGGTGAGGTAATTGTACCTTCTCTCAATTTGGAAAGTAGTACATCAGAGAAATCCATTCCCATGATGCCTACACCAACTATCTAGAGAGGAAGCTAATGATAACGATCATGAAACTTTGGATGAAGTTACTACTGGACCTCGTAGGTCGAACAGAGCACGTTCCACAACAGAGTGGTACGGTAATCCTTTCCTGGAAGTCATGTTACTAGACCATGACGAACCTACGAACTATGAAGAAGCAATGATGAGCCCACATTCCGACAGATCGCTTGAGGCCATGAAATCTGAGATAGGATCCATGTAGGAGAACAAAGTATGGACTTTGGTGGACTTGCCCGATGATCGGCAAGCCATAGAGAATAAATGGATCTTCAAGAAGAAGACTGACGCTGACAGTAATGTTACTGTCTACAAAGCTCGACTTGTCGCAAAAGGTTTTTGACAAGTTCAAGGGGTTGACTATGATGAGACTTTCTCACCAGAGCGATGCTTAAGTTCGTCTCGAATCATGTTAGCAATTGCCGCATTTTATGATTATGAAATCTCACAAATGGACGTCAAAACTGCATTCCTAAATGGATTTCTTAAAGAAGAGTTGTATATGATGCAACCAGAAGGTTTTGTCGATCCTAAAGGTGCTAACAAAGTGTGCAAACTCCAGCGATCCATCTATGGAGTGGTGCAAGCATCTCGGAGTTGGAATATACGCTTTGATGAGGTGATCAAAGCATATGGTTTTATACAGACTTTCGGTGAAGCCTGTATTTACAAGAAAGTGAGTGGGAGCTCTGTAGCATTTTTGATATTATATGTAGATGACATATTTTGTTGATTGGAAATGATGTAGAATTTCTACATACCATAAAAGGATACTTGAATAAGAGTTTTTCAATGAAAGACCTCGGTGAAGCTGCTTATATATTGGGCATCAAGATCTATAGAGATAGATCAAGACGTTTAGTAGGACTTTCACAAAGCACAGTGATACGTCTCCAACGTATCTACTTTTCCTAACGCTTTTCCTCTTGTTTTGGACTCTAATTTGCAAGATTTGAATGAAACTAACCCGGACTGATGAA
The DNA here is from genome assembly GCA_021605145.1 of Aegilops bicornis. NCBI lineage: Eukaryota > Viridiplantae > Streptophyta > Magnoliopsida > Poales > Poaceae > Aegilops > Aegilops bicornis. The sequence goes on along the minus strand of CM038675.1, from coordinate 375,657,305 downwards.
TTTTTCAGCAGAACTACCATGTTGTTGTTTTTTGTGCAGAAATAAAAGTTCTCGTAACGGAATGAAACTTTGCGAGGATTTTTTATACAATAAAAGAGAATTTCTGGAGCCGAGAACCACCGGAGGGGGCACCTGGGTGGGCACAACCCACCAGCCCCCCTCCAAGCGTGCCCAGGTGGGTTGTCCCCACGTGGTGGCCCTGCAGACCCTGAAACCAACGCTATAAAATCACACTATTCCAAAAAAATCAAGGAGAAAGAATTATCGCGTTCCATGAGATAGAGCTGTCGTCACCTCATGTTCTTCATTGGGAGGCCAGATCTGGAGTCTGTTTGGGGCTCCGGAGAGGGGATCTTCGATCTTCGTCATCACCAACCCTTCTCCATCGCCAATTCCATGATGCTCCACACCGGAAGTGAGTAATTCCTTTGTAGGCTTGTTGGTCGGTGAGGAGTTGGATGAGATTCATCATGTAATCTAGTTAGTTTTGTTAGGGCTTGATCCCAGTACCCACTATGTTCTGAGATTGATGTTGCTATGACTTTGCTATGCTTAATTCTTGTCACTTTGGGCCCGGGTGGCATGATTTCAGATCTGAACCGTTTATGTTATCACCATTATATCTATGTTCTAGATCCGATCTTGTAAGTTATAGTCACCCACTACGTGTTATGATCCGGCAACCCCGGAGTGACAATAGTCGGGACCACTCCCGGTGATGACCGTAGTTTGAGGAGTTCATGTATTCGCCGTGTGTTAATGCTTTGTTACGGCTCTCTATTAAAAAGATGCCTTAATATCCCTTAGTTTTCGATAGGACCCCACTGCCATGGGAGTGTAGGACAAAAGATGTCATGCAAGTTCTTTCCATAAGCACGTATGACTAATTATGGAATACATGCCTACATTATATTTATGAACTGGAGCTACTGCCATATCGCCTTAGGTTATGACTATCACATGATGAATATCGTCCAACAAATCACCGATCCAATGCCTATGAATTTATCTTATATTGTTTCTGCTAAGTTACTACTGCTACTATTACTGTTACACTTGCTACAAAATTACTGCTATCACCGTTACCGTTACTATTGCTGCTGCTACTATTGTCAAAACTATCATACTACTTTGCTACTGATACTTTATTGCAGATAATTAATCTTTTGGTGTGGTTGAATTGAGAACTCAGCTGCTAATACTTACAAATATTCTTTGGCTCCCCTTGTGTCAAATCTATAAATTTGGGTTGAATACTCTACCCTCGAAAACTATCGCGATCCCCTATACTTGTGGGTTATCAAGACCTTTTTCTAGCGCCGTTGCCGGGGAGCATATCTATGTTTCTTGAGTCACTTGGGATTATTATCAATTTATCACTATGAAGAATCTCAAGGATGCTAAGACTAAGATTTTTCCCTCTAAGACGAGGGGAGGTAAGGAACTGCCATCTAGCTCTGTTTTAGATTCATCTTCTGTTATAAGTAAACTTGCAACACCACCACATGTTATCAATCCTGATATGTCACAAGTTATTGATGATGCTACTTCTGCTATGAATGATGCTTATGATGATGCTAGTACCTTGCTTGATGATAATGTGCCACTAGGTGAATTTCTTGATGAACAAATTGCTAGAGTAGGACAACATGATATTGTTGAAACTGGTGATGAGCTTGAAACTAAAAATCTTGAAACACCTACTAGAACTAGCCCTCCTAGATATGAATTGCTAAAGGTACCGGAAGGTTATGTTATGGGTGAGGAGGCAATTAGAGATATTCTTGCTTGTAAGGATAGAGATGATCTAGAGAAATTATTATGCAAGTATAAAGAAAAATCTCTGAATACTAAAATGAAATATGATCCTAAGTTTGCTACTTCACCTATCTTTATTGATGATAAGGATTATGAATTCTCTGTCGACCCAGAGTTAATTACTTTGGTTGAATCTGATCCTTTCCATGGTTATGAAACTGAGACCGTTGTGGCACATCTTACTAAGTTGAATGACATAGCCACCTTTTTGCTCATGATGAGAAAATTAGGTATTACTATATTATCAAATTATTTTCATTCTCATTAAAGGGTGATGCTAAAGTTTGGTACAATACTCTTGCTCCTGGTTGTGTGCGTAGTCCCCAGGATATGATTTATTAGTTCTCTGAAAAATATGTTCCTGCTCATAAGAAACAAGCTGCATTACAGGAGATATTTAACTGTGTAAATTGAAGAAGAGAGTCTCCCACAAGCTTGGGGGAGGCTTCTCCAATTGCTTAATGATTTGCCTGATCATCCTCTTAAGAAAAATGAAATACTTGATATCTTCTATAATGGACTGGCCGATGCTTCTAGGGATTTCCTAGATAGTTGTGCTGGTTGTGTTTTCAGGGAACGAACTATTGGGCAAGCTGAAGAATTATTGAATAACATGTTGAAAAATTATGATGATTGGACTCTTCCTGGATCACCTACTAAACCCACTCCGAAGAAGAGGGGTATTTTATATCTCAGTCCTGAAGATATGCAAGAGGCAAAGAAATCTATGAAGGAAAAAGGTATTAAAGCTGAGGATGTTAAAAATTTACCTCCTATTGAAGAAATACATGGGCTTGATACACCACCACTGTCTAAGGTGGTAGAGGTAAATTCTCTAATGAAATTCAATGATAATGATAATCCTCACAATATGCACCCTAGCCAATGCCTTTATGAGTTTGAAAATTATATGAGAAAGCAAGATCACTTCAATGCAAATGTTATGAAACAATTGAAATACAATTCTGATATGATTGCTCGCTTGAGTGACTTGTTATTTAGAATATCAAATAATGTTAGAGGTGTGGGAAAGCATGCTTCTATGGTCCAAACTTAGTTAGAACAAGTTGCTAAATCTCAAAGAAAATTGCTTGATGAAATGAACAATAATATACATGATCATGTTGTTGAGTAATGACTAGAGGAGGTAGGATGACTCAGGAACCACTTTGTCCTGAGGGACACCCAAAAATAATTGAACAAGACTCTCAAAGGGTTAACACTGATGCACGTAATACGCTAAAACAAAAAGAAGAAGAAAAATGATAGGACTTTGCATGCCTCTAGTGAACACAAGTAGAAAAACCTCCACGATGATGAAGTTTCTATCTCGGATCTTGAAACTCAACCTGGTAGTGAACACTCACCTTCTGATAATGAAAAAGATAATGATGAGGTTCATGAAGACACTCAAACAAATAATAAAGAACCAGACAATGATGTTGAGATAGAACTAGCAGTTGATCTTGATAACCCACAACCCAAGAATAAAAGATATGATAAACGATAATTTGTTGCTAGAAAACATGGTAAGGAAAGAGAACGTGGGTTCAAAAACCTATGCCCTTTCCACCTAAGTCAACTAAAAAGAAAGATGATGAAGAATTTGAACGCTTTGCTAAAATGCCGAGGCCAGTCTTTTTGCCTACTAAACTTGGTGATATCCTGAAAATGCCTCCTTATGCAAAGTACATGAAAGACATCATCACCAATAAGAGAAAAATACCGAAAGCTGAAATCTCCATCATGCTTGCTAATTATACTTTTAAAGATGGAGTACCTAAAAACTTGGAGATCCGGGAATACCAACTATACCATGCTCTATCAAAACAAATTATGTGAAAACTGCCCTTTGTGATTTGGGAGCTGGTGTTAGTGTTATGCCTTTCTCTTTATATAAAATACTTGATTTGAATAAACTCACACCTACTAAAATATCTTTGCAAATGGCTGAAAAATAAACAGCCATACCTATCGGTATCTGTGAGGATGTGCCCGTTGTTGTTGCTAATGTTACTATTTTGACTGACTTTGTTATACTTGAGATGGCCGAGGACGACAAAATGTCGATTATTGTTGGTAGACCCTTCTTGAATACTACAGGGGATGTTATTGATTGCAATAAAAGCATGGTCACTTTTCATATCAATGGTAATGAGCATACGGTGTACTTTCAGAAGAAACAATTCCAAGTGAATGGTATTAATGTTATTGAAAAATCTCCGACAATCACTATTGGAAGTTTTCAACTACCTCTATCTACTGTTAAAAAGAAATATGAAATGCTTATTTTTGGGGACATTCATATCCCCGTCGAGGTAACTTAGTGATTTACGAAAGTTCTTCGGTTTCATGCTAATCTAAAGTGGTTGTTAATAAGACTTGATCAACCTTATTAATGGATCATTTTTTAGAGGTATGAAGTTGATGAATTTAGTGAGCACTACCTTCTGTCCCAACCTTTTTTTTTTCTGTTTTTATTAGTTAAATAAAATAAAATGCCATGTTTTGTCTGTTTTCTGATTTTCCCATGGAATAAAAAATGACCCAAAAATAAAAGTTCTCAGAATGCTCTGAATATTTAAGAATTTTTCCTGCAAATAATATCAGAGGGAGGTGCACCAGGTGGGCACAACCCACCTGGGCACGCCAGGAACCCCAGGCGCGCCCTGGTGGGTTGTGGTCCCCACGTGGGCCCCCTCACTTATCTCTTCATCCCACATCATCACCTACCTCCAAAAAAAATCACCATTTCTCTCTCTCTCTCTCTCTCTCTCTCTCTCTCTCTCTCTTGTTCTTGCTCTCAAATGCGCGGATTTTGATCTCTTTGCTCGAAGCTTCGTTTCCGAAACTGGTTTGGGGAATTGTTGCTTGGTATGTGACTCCTCCGTTTGTCCAATTAGTTTTTGCTTTAGTGGTTTATATTTTGAATAATTAGCTACTCTTGGTGCTGCTGTAGATGAGCTTGCATGTTGAATTCTTAGAGTTCTAAGTAGTTTGAATGCTTGCTATGGCCTTTATACATCACTATGAGTAGTTTCTACCAATCTTGTAAAGTTTTGTTGAGAAAATTATATGGACTAAAAATTTCAGAATTTTTGTTCATATGAAAAACATGAGTATCTTTAGGAAGTTTTCTTCCAAGAAGAACTCTAAGGGTGTGTTTGGTTTCTGTCATCAGATGGAATGTAATGGGTCAGTTCCATCCCTAGGACTCGTTCCCGTGTTTAGTTAGTCAAAGGAATTGGAACCCACTAGTTCCATGAAACAACATATTCGCTGATAATGCCGAACCGAGGAGTTACTCGAAAACGAGCAGACCACGCGGAACCACCTCTCTCGCGTGTCTCTTCCCCTCAGCGTCGCGTCCCTCCCGCACCTCTCCCTCTCTCTATCTGAGCAGTTGCCGCCCAAAACACCTCTCTTGCTCTCCAGCGTCGGTTGTACCTCGCGTCCTAGTCGTCTATCCTCTCCCATGGCGTGCAGCAACAGCTTGGAGGCGATCTAGCAGCAGGCGGCAGGCTAGTAACTAGCGGAGCAACATAAACAGAGAGCAGGACGTGGTTGCCTGTTCCTATCGTCGTGGGTGGCCGCCGCATCGTCCTGACGAACTGGTGGGTCTTCTTTTCCCGCGCCTTGTTCCAGTCGTCGTTGTTGTTGGTGCCTGTTGCCACAATGAGCAAAGCAGAGCACGAGCAGGACGAAAGCGCATCGCCGCTATTGGTGCCTGACATCGCTCGGTTGGAGTGATTTTCCTGACTTCAGATTGATTTCCGGGAGCACCTACCTTGATACTAGTTGATACATTTGAATTGATTCCCGTGAGCAGCAATCTTCATACTACTTGATACTTCTGAATTTGACGGCGAGTGCAGCAATCTTCACCTGGTCGACGACGGAAGAAATCTATTTCCCTTCCACCCTGGTTGATATTACTAGTTGATGCGCTGCTATTGATGCTCAGTACCAGTACTAATTGATATGTATTTAATCACCGTACTAGCACTTGGAGAAAATAATTCTTCGTGACCTGCATCTTATCCTATTCCTCTAACCAAACACTGAGACGGAACCATTCCGTTCCATCTCATTAGCTCTACTGAACACTAAGACGGAACCATTCCGTTCCGGTGGAATGGAACCATTCCATTCCATTCCACTTGGTTCTACAACTAAACACACCCTAAGGGAGTGATTGGGGAGTCATCTGACGGTGATCTCCGCACCCGGAGATTGGCGGAGCTACGGCCATGCGAATGGTCGCATACTGATACGTCTCCAACGTATCTATAATTTTTTATTGTTCCATGCTATTATATTATCTGTTTTGGATATTCAATGGGCTTTATTATACACTTCTATATTATTTTTGGGACTAACCTATTAACCGGAGGCCCAGTCCAAATTGCTGTTTTTTGCCTATTTCAGTGTTTCGAAGGAAAGGAATATCAAACGTAGTCCAAACGGAATGAAACCTTCGGGAACGTGATTTTCTGAACAAACATGATCCAGAGGACTTGGAGTGGACGTCAAGCAATCAACGAGGAGGCCACGAGGCAGGGTGTGCGCCTACCCCCCCTGGGCGCGCCCTCCACCCTTGTGGGCCCCTCGTAGCTCCACCGACCTACTTCTTCCTCCTATATATACCTACGTACCCCGAAAACTTCAGAGGAGGAGCCGAAACCCTATTTTCACCGCCGCAACCTTCTGTACTCGTGAGATCCCATCTTGGGGCCTTTTGCGGTGATCCGCCGGAGGGGGCATTGATCACGGAGGGCTTCTACATCAACACCATAGCCTCTCCGATGATGTGTGAGTAGTTTACCTCAGCCTTCGGGTCCAAAGTTATTAGCTAGATGGCTTCTTATCTCTCTTTGGATCTCAATACAAAGTTCTCCTCGATTCTCTTGGAGATCTATTTCGATGTAATCTTCTTTTGCGGTGTGTTTGTCGAGATCCGATGAATTGTGGGTTTATGATCAAGATTATCTATGAACAATATTTGAATCATCTCTGAATTCTTTTATGTATGATTGGTTATCTTTGCAAGTCTCTTCGAATTATCAGTTTGGTTTGGCCTACTAGATTGATCTTTCTTGCAATGGGAGAAGTGCTTAGCTTTGGGTTCAATCTTGCGGTGCTCGATCCCGATGTGATGGGGAAACGACACGTATTGTATTGTTGCCATCGAGGATAAAAAGATGGGGTTTATATCATATTGCATGAGTTTATCCCTCTACATCATGTTATCTTGCTTAAAGCGTTACTCTGTTCTTATGAACTTAATACTCTAGATGCATGATGGATAGCGGTCGATGTGGGGAGTAATAGTAGTAGATGCAGGCAGGAGTCGGTCTACTTGTCATGGACGTGATGCCTATATACATGATCATACCTAGATATTCTCATAACTATGCTCAATTCTATATCTCGACAGTAATTTGTTTACCCACCGTAATATTTATGCTCTTAAGAGAAGCAACTAGTGAAACCTATGGCCCCCGGGTCTATTCTCTATCATACTAATCTACCGTTATTTCTATTACCATTTATTTTGCTTTCTTTACTTTTAGTCTTTATCATAAAAATACCAAAAATATTATCTTATCATCTCTATCAGATCTCACTTTTGCAAGTGGCCGTGAAGGGATTGACAACCCCTTTATCGCGTTGGTTGCAAGGTTCTTATTTGTTTGTGTAGGTGTGTGGGACTGGAGCGTGGTCTCCTACTAGATTGATACCTTGGTTCTCAAAAACTGAGGGAAATACTTACGCTACTTTACTGCATCACCCTTTCCTCTTCAAGGGTAAACCAACGTAGTGCTCAAGAGGTAGCAAGAAGGATTTCTGGCGCTGTTGCAGGGGAGTCTACGCACAAGTCAAGACATACCAAGTAACCATCACAAACTCTTATCCCTCGCATTACATTATTTGCCATTTGCCTCTCGTTTTCCTCTCCCCCACTTCACCCTTGCCGTTTTATTCGCCCTCTTTTCCGTTCGCCTCTTTTTCGCTTGCTTCGTCGTTATGGCTAGTCCTTTATCTACTCCTTTGTGAGTTCGAAGTTCTTCACTTCAAACAAAAACAAGGAGAAAATCTAAAAGATGCTTGGTATAGGATGATTGAATCCTATCGTGGTTGCACTATAGAGGGAGATTTCAAGATTTTACTTCGCAATTTTTATGTTCGCTAACCGTATCCCATAGACAACTCCTTGATTTTGCCGCCAAAGGGAATTTTATTGAAACTGATCCTAGTTTTGCTTATGAAATTATAGAGGGGATAGTAGGAATAATTCCCCAACAAAAGGGATTAACTCTTACTCAAGAGGGAACCCAAATCTTAGAAAAACTATGCGAATTGAAAAAATCTCTTGAACCTCTTAAAAATGTTGGAGGAAACCTTAATCGCATGAATACCTTGATTACACTTTGCAACAAACGGTTGGATGCTCTAGATCTAAGAATCTTCGAGTATGAAGGGAAACGTAAGGAACCTCCCGGATTCGAGTATAACTCCACTAAAAAGATAAATACCAAAGATGGCAATACCTAGATCTATCCTTGCTTTTATGCCTAGCTAGGGGCGTTAAACGATAGCCTTGTTGGGTGGAAACCCAATTTTATTTTATTTTCTTGCTTTTTATTTCTGTTTAGTAATAAATCTTTGATCTAGCCTCTGGTTAGATGTGTTTTTATGTTTTAATTAGTGTTTGTGCCAAGTGAAACCTATAGGATCTTCTTGGATGATAGTTATTTGATCTTGCTGAAAATTTCAGAAACTTTCTGTTCACGAAAACAATTATTTAAAATCACCAGAACATGATAAAATACTGATTCCAATTGCAGTAGATCAATAAACAAATTATCTAGGTCGTCCTATGTTCGTAGATTTTTCTGAGTTCCAGAAGTTTGCGTTTGATACAGATTTCTACAGACTGTTCTGCTTTTGACAGATTTTGTTTTTCGTGTGTTGTTTGCTTATTTTGATAAATATATGGCTAGTAAAAGAGTTTATAAACCATAGAGAAGTTGGAATACAGTAGGTTTAATATCAATATAAATAAATAATGAGTTCATTACAGTACCTTGAAGTGGTGTTTTGTTTTCTTTCGCTAACGGAGCTCACGAGATTATGCATTAAGTTTTGTGTTGTGAAGTTTTCAAGTTTTGGGTAAAGATTTAATGGATTATGGAACAAGGATTGGAAAGAGCCTAAGCTTGGGTATGCCCAAGGCACCCCAAGGTAAAATTCAAGGACAACCAAAAGCCTAAGCTTGGGGATGCCCCGGAAGGCATCCCTTCTTTAAATCTTCGCTTCATCGGTAACTTTACTTGGGGCTATATTTTTATTCACCACATGATATGTGTTTTGCTTGGAGCGTCTTGTATGATTTGAGTCTTTGCTTTTTAGTTTACCACAATCATCCTTGCTGTACATACCTTTTGAGAGAGACACACTGTGACGCCCCCGATTCAATCGTACACTAATCATACACGCAAACGTGTACGATCAAGATCAGGGACTCACGGGAAGATATCACAACACAACTCTAAAATAAAATAAGTCATACAAGCATCATAATACAAGCCAGGGGCCTCGAGGGCTCGAATACAAGTGCTCGATCATAGACGAAGTCGGAAGCAACAATATCTCGAGTACAGACATAAGTTAAACAAGTTTGCCTTAAGAAGGCTAGCACAAACCGGGATACAGATCGAAGAGGCGCAGGCCTCCTGCCAGGATCCTCCTAACTACTCACAGTGGTCGTCGTGGGCTGCATGTAGTGAGAGGCACCTCCGGGGTAGTAGTCGTCATCGACGGTGGCGTCGCTCTGGGCTCCATCGTGCAGTCGCAGCAACCGGTAAAGAAAGGGGAAAAGGGGAACAAGGCAACCGTGAGTACTCATCCAAAGTACTCGCAAGCAAGGAGCTACACTACATATGCATGGGTATATGTGTAAAGGGCCGTATCAGTGGACTGAACTGCAGAATGTCAGAATAAGAGGGGGATATCTAATCCTGTCGAAGACTACGCTTCTGGCAGCCTCCGCCTTGCAACATGTAGAAGAGAGCAGACTGAAGTCCTCCATGTAGCATCACATAGCAATAATCCTACCCGGCGATCCCCTCCTCGTAACCCTGAGAGAGAGCGACCACCGGGTTGTATCTGGCACTTGGAAGGGTGTGTTTTATTAAGTATCCGGTTCTAGTTGTCATAAGGTCAAGGTACAACTCCAAGTCGTCATGTTACCGAAGATCACGGCTATTCGAATAGATTAAACTTCCCTGTAGGGGTGCACCACATAACCCAACACGCTTGATCCCATTTGGCCGGACACACTTTTCTGGGTCATGCCCGGCCGCGGAAGATCAACACGTCGCAGCCCCACCTAGGCACAACAGAGAGGCCAGCACGCCGGTCTAAACCTAAGCTCACAGGGTCCGGCCCATCGCCCATAGCACACACGCTATGCGAGGGCGGTCGGAAGCAGCACCTAGCCTAGCGGCGTTCCAGTCCAATCCGGCGCGCCGCCCATTTGGCGTCACGAAGTGCCGGATGATACCACGACGTCGGGATACCCATAACTACTCCCACGTAGATGGTTAGTGCGTATAGACCAAATGGCCAGACTCAGATCAAATACCCAGATCTCGTAAAACGTGTTAAGTATCCACGAATGCCGACCAGGGCTAGGCCCACCTCTCTCCTAGGTGGTCTCAACCTGCCTGCTGCTCCGCAAGAAAGTAACGATGGGGCCGTCGGGAACCCAGGCCCACCTCTCTGGGATGGAGCCACCTGTCCTTTCGGCCCCATCTCCTAACAAGATCACATGTAATGTAATAGTGTGAAGTATATAGTATATGCCCGTGATCACCTCCAAGTGATCACGGCCCAAGAGTATAGCATGGCGACGGACAAGAGTGTAGGGTCACTGATGGAACACTAGCATCCTATACTAAGCAGTAGGATAGCAGGTAAAGGTAACAACAGTAGTAGCAAGGACAGGCTATGCAGCAGTTTAGGATTAACTGAAAGCATTAACATGCTACACTACTCTAATTCAAGCAGTATAGAGAAGAGTACGCGATATCTGGTGATCAAAGGGGGGGCTTGCCTGGTTGCTCTCGCAAGAGAGAGGGGTCGTCAACTCCGTAGTCGAACTGGGGCATCAGCATCGCCCACGGGTCTACCGAAGAGAAGAGGGGGGAGAAACAGTAAATACATAGCAAGCAAGTGCATAACAGGATAACAGGCAGAGCTAGACGTGTTCTAACGCGGTATGAGGTGATACCGGTGAAGGGGGAAACATCCGGGAAAATATCCCCGGTGTTTCGTGTTTTCGGACAGATGAACCAGAGGTGAAATGTTGCAGGTTCACTATGCTAGGGATGCGTGGCGGATGAACGGGCTGCGTATCCGGATTCGTCTCGTCGTTCTGAGCAACTTTCATGTTGAAAATATTTTAATCCGAGTTACGGATTAAAAGATATGATTTTCTAAAGATTTTATTAATTTCTGGAATTTAATTAATTATTTAATTAATTCGAAAATGATTTAATGACATCAGCATGATGTCATGCTGACATCAGCAGTCAACATAGTTGACTGGGTCAAACTGACACGTGGGTCCCGGTTGTCATTGTCTAAGACTAACTAATCAGGTTTAGTTAGTCTAACTAAAAACGATTAGGTTTATTAACTACAATTAATTAGGTTAACTAATCAGGATTAGTTAAGCTAATTAATTCTTTAATTAATTAATTAATGTTTTAATTATTTTAATGAATTGTTTATTTATTTATTATTATTTAAATCTTTTTTAAATCCCGCTCAAGGCGGGGCCCCTAGTCAGTGGCAGGGGGCCTAGCGGTTGTTACGGGCGCCTGAAAGTGGGCGCTAAGCTGCGGGCGCCCACCCAGAGAAGGGCAGCAGCGAGAGGCGCGGCCGCTGGTCGACGGCAGCGCTGGCAGTCACCGGAGTGGGACGCCGGCGGAAGGGCAGCAGCGGGCACGGGCCGACGAGAGGGTGCGCGCGGGCGCACACGCGGTCGAGCGGGAACGACCGTGGCCGGTGATGGCGAGTGCGGGGCGGTCGGCGTCGGAGGGGTGACTGGGTGAGTAACAGCGCGCGGCGCGGGCGCGCCGAACGGGACAGAGAGGAGGGAGGCAAGCGCGCTCACGGGGGGGTGTAGGGTTCGTGGCAGCGGGGCGTGAGGAGGAGGACGGAGACGGCGCGCGACGGGGAGGCAGTCCGGCGACGAGGTCCGTTGAGGAGGAGGGCGGCGAGGCGGCGTTCCGGCCGACGGGATCCGGGGGCGACGGGGTCGGGCCTCTCCCCGATCCAGATGGGACCGAGAGGAGAGGTGGGGGCGGGAAGTGGAGGAAGGCGAGGCGTCCGGCGATGGAGAGGCGGGGCGGGGTCGAGGCGGAACCAGGCGGCGGCGTACGGCGTCGGGGCCTCCTCTGGTTCCTGCCCCTGATTCAGATCGGGGGGAGAGGGAGGAGAGTGGGGATCAGAAGGTTGCCCGATCTAGATCGGGAAGGACGAGGGAGGAGTGGACGAGGGAGAGGGAGTGGGTGCGAGTGGGGGCGAGGGAGGGACCGCTAGGGTTCGATCGGGGGTTCGTTGGCTCCGGCGCCGGGGTGGGCCGGCAGGCCGCTCGGCCTCATGGCCAACTGGGCCTAGGCCCAGTCGGGAGGGGGGTTGTTTTCCTTTTATTTGTTTTCTTACTTTCTTTTCATTTTAGTAATTTTGCTTTACTGTTTTATCTTTATGCTCATTTAATTTTGTTTTACAAAATACATATATAAGCCCTAAATTAGTGTGACTAGTTTTACCCCTCGCCACAAAAGTTCACACCTAATTAAAATAGTTTAATATTTTATAAATTATAAAAGGCCTTTATTTAATTGTCTAAGCTACTGTTTTATTTATTTTATAGTTATTTAAACATTTTATAAAAGTATGGTTCCTTCACCATAGTTACCTACGCGTTATTTGGCACAACCCGAACATTTTAGTTTTAATTTTTCAAAACGTTTATTGTTTGCTTGAATTTGAATTTGAATTCGAACCGGTTTCGAACTAACGCGAGATTCGCAACAGTAATCGAGGTGACATGGCATCATTAGCAGAGGGTTACCGTAGCTTGATTACCCGGGCGTCACACACACATGATTCGGAATTTGTTAGAATACTCTATGTGCTTCACTTATATCTTTTGAGCTATATAGTTTTTGCTCTAGTGCTTCACCTATATCTTTTAGAGCATGGTGGTGGTTTTATTTTATAGAAATTATTGATATCTCATGCTTCACTTATATTATTTTGAGAGTCTTAAACAACATGGTAATTTGCTTTAATTTTGAAATTAATCCGAATGTGATAGGCATCCAAGATGAGCATAATAAAAACTTCCATATTGAGTTCATTGAATATCATGAGAAGTTTGATACTTGATAAGTGTTTTGAGATATAAAGGTGGTAATATTAGAGTGTGCTAGTTGAGTAATTGTGAAATTGAGAAATACTTATGTTAAGGTTGGCAAGTCCCGTCGCATGCACGTATGGTAAAAGTTGTGTGACAATTTTGACACATAAGGTGTCTTTTATTGTTTTCCTTATGAGTGGCGGTCGGGGACGAGCGATGGTCTTTTCCTACCAATCTACCCCTCTAGGGGCATGCGTAGTAGTACTTTGCTTCGAGGGCTAATAAACTTTTGCAATAAGTATATGAGTTATTTATGACTAATGTGAGTCCATGGATTATACGTACTCTCAACCTTCCACAATTTTCTAGCCTCTACGGTACCGTGCATTGCCCTTTCTCGCCTTGAGAGTTGGTGCAAACTTCGCCGGTGCATCCAAACCCCGTGATATGATACGCCCTATCACACATAAACCTCCTTATAACTTCCTCAAAACAGCCACCATACCTACCTATCATGGCATTTCCATAGCCATTCCGAGATATATTGCCATGCAACTTACCACCATTCTGTTTATTATGACACGCTCCATCATTGTCATATTGCTTTGCATGATCATGTAGTTGACATCGTATTTGTGGCAAAGCCACCTTTCATAATTTTTCATACATGTCACTCTTGATTCATTGCATATCCCGGTACACCGCCGGAGGCATTCACATAGAGTCATATTTTGTTCTAAGTATTGAGTTGTAATTCTTGAGTTGTAAGTAATAAAGGTGTGATGATCATCATTATTAGAGCATTGTCCCATGTGAGGAAAGGATGATGGAGACTATGATTCCCCCATAAGTCGGGATGAGATTCCGGACTAAATAAAAAAAGAGGCCAAAGAAAAAAAGAGAAGGCCCAACAAAAAAAAGAGAAAGAAAAAAATGAGAGAAAAAAGAGAGAAGGGACAATGTTACTATCCTTTTTCCACACTTGTGCTTCAAAGTAGCACTGTGATCTTCATGATAGAGAGTCTCCTATGTTGTCACTTTCATATACTAGTGGGAATTTTTCATTATAGAACTTGGCTTGTATATTCCAATGATGGGCTTCCTCAAAATGCCCTAGGTCTTCATGAGCAAGCAAGTTGGATGCACACCCACTTAGTTTCTTTTGTTGAGCTTTCATATATTTATAGCTCTAGTGCATCTGTTGCATGGCAATCCCTACTCCTCTCATTGACATCAATTGATGGGCATCTCCATAGCCAATTGATTAGTCGGCACAAGTGTGAGACTTTCTACCTTTTTGTCTTCTCACATAACCCCCATCATTATACTTTATTCCACCCAAAGTGCTATATCCATGGCTTGCGCTCATGTATTGCGTAAGGGTTGAAAAGGCTGAAGCGCGTTAAAAAGTATGAACCAATTGCTCAGCTTGTCATCAGGGTTATGGATGATGAGAACATTTTGTGTGACGAAATTGAAGCATGGCCTAACTATATGATTTTGTAGGGATGAGCTCTCTTTGGCTATGTTATTTTGATAAGACATAATTGCTTGGTTAGCATGTTTGAAGTATTATTGTTTTTATGTCAACATTAAACTTTTATCTTGAATCTTTCGGATCTTAATATTCATGCTACAATGAAAAGAATTACATTTAAAATTATGCTAAGAAGCATTCCACATCAAAAATTCTGTTTTTATCATTTACCTACTCTAGGACGAGCAGGAATTAAGCTTGGGGATGCTTGATACGTCTCCAACGTATGTATAATTTTTGATTGTTCCATGCTATTATAATAATTGTTTTGGATGTTCAATGGGCTTTATTATACACTTTTATATTATTTTTGGGACTAACCTATTAACCGGAGGCCCAACCCAAATTGCTGTTTTTTTTTGCCTGTTTGAGTGTTTCGAAGGAAAGGAATATCAAACAGAGTCCAAATGGAATGAAACCTTCGGGAACGTGATTTTCTAAACAAACGTGATCCAGAGGACTTGGAGTGGACGTCAAGCAATCAACGAGGAGGCCACGAGGCAGGGGGGGCGCCTACCCCCCTGGGCGCGCCCTCCACCCTCATGGGCCCCTCGTAGCTCCACCGACCTACTTCTTCCTCCTATATATACCTACATACCTCGAAAACATCAGAGGAGGAGCCGAAACCCTATTTCCACCACCGCAACCTTCTGTACCCGTGAGATCACATCTTGGGGCCTTTTCCAGCGCTCCGCCGGAGGGGGCATTGATCACGGAGGGCTTCTACATAGACACCATAGCCTCTCCGATGATGTGTGAGTAGTTTACCTCAGACCTTCGGGTCCATAGTTATTAGCTAGATGGCTTCTTCTCTCTCTTTGGATCTCAATACAAAGTTCTCCTCGATTCTATTGGAGATATATTCGATGTAATCTTCTTTTACGGTGTGTTTGTCGAGATCCGATGAATTGTGGGTTTATGATCAAGATTATCTATGAACAATATTTGAATCTCCTCTGAATTCTTTTATGTGTGATTGGTTATCTTTGCAAGTCTCTTTGAATTATCAGTTTGGTTTGGCCTACTAGATTGATCTTTCTTGCAATGGGAGAAGTGCTTAGCTTTGGGTTCAATCTTGCGGTGCTCGATCTCAGTGATAGTAGAGGAAACGACACATATTGTATTGTTGCCATCGAGGATAAAAAGATGGGGTTTATATCATATTGCATGAGTTTATCCCTCTACATCATGTCATCTTGCTTAAAGCGTTACTCCGTTCTTATGAACTTAATACTCTAGATGCATGCTGGATAGCGGTCGATGTGTGGAGTAATAGTAGTAGATGCAGGCAGGAGTCGGTCTACTTGTCACGGACGTGATGCCTCTATACATGATAATACCTAGATATTCTCATAACTATGCTCAATTCTATCAATTGCTCGACAGTAATTTGTTTACCCACTGTAATATTTATGCTCTTGAGAGAAGCCACTAGTGAAACCTATGGCCCCCGGGTCTATTCTCTATCATATTGATCTACCGTTATTTCTATTATCGTTTATTTTGCTTTCTTTACTTTTATTCTTTATCATAAAAACACCAAAAATATTATCTTATCATCTCTATCAGATCTCACTTTTGCAAGTGGCCGTGAAGGGATTGACAACCCCTTCATCGCGTTGGTTGCAAGGTTCTTATTTGTTTGTGTAGGTGCGTGGGACTTGAGCGTGGTCTCCTACTGGATTGATACCTTGGTTCTCAAAAACTGAGGGAAATACTTACGCTACTTTATTGCATCACCTTTCTTCTTCAAGGGAAAACCAACGCAGTGCTCAAGAGGTAGCACATACCCCATTCATGGAAGGGGTCGGAATCCTCCAAGAGTTCGCACAATATGCTGCTAATGCCGGCCTCACCAACTTCATCACAACTGAATGTGAACAGTATCATCTCCTCACAAATTCCTTCGTGCAAAGTTTTAATTTCCTTCCTAGGAATGATCCCCCTGAAGTGCAGTTTAATATACGCTGAACCCCATCATATACCACTTACTGAATTCTGTGAAATATGCTTGCTACCTTATGATGGTAGTTTGTTAGAGCCTAGGCCTGCAGAGTTTGAAGGCTTTTATCGTACTCTGTCTGTGGGGGATGAGAGAGGAGTATCGAGTGTCACCGCCACTAGCTTGCACTTTCCTGTTGTTCATTATTTTGCTATTTTCATTACAAAGTGCTTGCTTGTTAGAGAGAAGGTGGGTGCACTCAGTGCCCCAAACTTTGTTGTTTTACGTCATGCACTTGAAGGCGACAACACTTATAGCTTGGGAGCTATTGTGGCACGTCGCCTCCACATTAATAAATCCAAGGGTAAAATACATGGTGGTATTTACGCTACTCGCTTGGCAGCCCGCTTTAACATTCAAATACGCCAACATGATTACCCTTTTCCCAAGGTTCACCTAGATCGCGCTGCTATGGAATACCACAAGTTTATTGCTGCCGATTACCTAGTGTGAAAACTCGTGATATTATGCCACTGCCTGCACCTGCTTTGTTTGATCCTATTGCCAGGGATGGATACAGGATTATGCCTGCGGACATCATCGCCTACCGGAACAACCTAGTTGCAGCACAGGCGGAGCCTCATCAGTCGGATCCACAGGCACCCGCTCCACAACATTTCGACGTGGGACCCCATGGTTTCTTCGACTACTGATTGATTACCAAGTTAGGCCAAAAGCCTAAGCTTGGGGGAGTACGTGTTTCCACTGACATTACATTCATGTTCACACAATTCATTGTATTATCCATGCTTAATTTATTTTCTTGCTTTCTTTTTGTGTGTTTTAAAAACTTTGAGAAAATCCAAAAGTATTTCCTGCTTCTTTTTGCTTTTTCTTTCTGGAGTAGTTAGCTATAGCACTAAAAAGAAAACCTAAAAAGATTTCCTTGTTTTTCTTTTGCTTGTTGGGAGCTTTCCCGTGTAGATAGTTTTCTTGTTTTTTGTTTTTCCCTTTTATTTGCTTCTTTCAGATAAAACCAAAAACTCCAAAAACATTTCAGTGTGTTTCTATGAATTTCTTTTCTCTTTATTGAGTCGTACCGAGGAGAAGACCATGATGAAAATGTTGAGTGGCTCTCATTTGCATTATTGTTGATCTAACAAAGAGCCCATTTTACCTTGTCTTCTCCTGTTGAATAAAATGTTTGCAGATTCCAGCTTAGTCCACGTCACTCTTGCACTATTATTATTTTCATATCGTTCGGTCGTGCAAGTGAAAGGCAATAATGATGACATTTGATGAACTAGCCGTGGCAGAGAGAAACGGGTATGAACTCGACTTGTTCTGTTTTTGTAAATATGTTTAACCTAGTATCCATGATTCGGTCCATTATGATTAAACATGTTTGCAATGATAATTATATATTATAGTTTATCATGCCATGCATAAGTAGCTGGGAGTGGATAATGATTTATCTTGGATATCAACATTGCGTTAAAATGATTGTGATGTAGTATGATGATATGATATCCTCCTCTGAATGTTCGAGTGTCTTGACTTGGCACATGTTCATGCATGTATTTGAATCAAAACCAACATAGCCTCTATGATATTTATGTTCATGGTCTTCATATCCTACTCATGCTAGTGTCCAATGTTACTTATGCATAATGCATGTTCATGACCGTTGTTGCTCTCTAGCTGGCCGCTTCTCAACCTAATTGCTACCTTCACCTGTACTAAGTGGGAATTCTGCTTGTACATAAAAAACCTTGAACCCAAGTCATTCCAAATGAGTCCACCATACCTACCTATATGAGGTATTACCCCGCCGTCCTAAGTAAATTTGCATGTGCCATCTCTAAAAACTTCAAAGAAATATCCTTTTTGTGTGCCTGGATCGTTAATGGAACGACAAGAGGTAGTTGGTATCTTCCATGCTAAGCGGATTATTCTCAGTCGAGTGTTTATTCACTCGCCATTGCACGAGAAAAGGGTGGTAATAGGGATGCCTAGTCCCAAACTGCAAACAGAAAAGAGCTTACAAATAATTAAAAAAAACTCCTACGGAGTCATAACCTTTACTTATCGCTTGGGAACCGCTACTAATGTGTTTAGCATGGAAGATATTGATAACTGATGGTCGTGAAGTAAACAAGAAGGGTGCATCTCTCAAAATTTCATCTACCTCTATTTTAAAAACTTGAGCTCTAGCACCTCTGCAAATCACTTCTTCCCTCTGCGAAGGGACCATCTATTTACTTTTATGTTGTATCATCACCCTCTGAAATAAGCGCCAGAACCTGAGAGCACTGTTGTCATGCTTATGCATTGTGTGTAGCTAATGTTGGGTGCATAAAGACTGGATCTTTTCTACCATGAATTACAATGTTTAGTCGTTGCTTGAACTTTGGAGGTGCTCTGCATTTATGTTTTGCGGTCTCAGAAAGGGCTAGCGAGATACCAATATTGCCATATTATATCATGGTTGTTTTGATAATGTGTTGTTGTTTGAGATATCTTATTATTGCTCGCTAGTTGATTATGTCATTGATATGGTTTAATATAATTTTTAAGAGTTATTGTCGACATGCTTAGTTATAATGCTCGCTGAAAACCTGGGTGATGTTTAAGCTTATTTATGCAAACAAGAGCAAAAGAGTTCGTAAAAGTTTTTCTTTTTCACGTTCAGTTTATCAACTGAATTGCTTGAGGACAAGCAAAGGTTTAAGCTTGGGGGAGTTGATACGTCTCCAACGTATCTAATTTTCCTAATGCTTTTCCTCTTGTTTTGGACTCTAATTTGCATGATCTGAATGAAACTAACCCGGACTGACGATGTTTTCAGCAGAACTACCATGGTGTTGTTTTTTGTGCAGAAATAAAAGTTCTCGCAATGGAACAAAACTTTGTGAGGATTTTTATACAATAAAAGATAATTTCTGGAACCAAGAACCACCGGAGGGGGGGATCTGGATGGGCACAACCCACTAGGGCCCCCCTCCAAGCACGCCCAGGTGGGTTGTCCCCACCTGGTGGCCCTGCAGACCCTGAAACCGATGCTATAAAATCACATTATTCCAGAAAAAAGTCGATGAGAAAGAATTATCGCGTTCCACGAGACAGAGCCGCCGACACCTCCTGTTTTTCATCGGGAGGCCAGATCCGGAGTCCGTTTTGGGCTCCGGAGAGGGGGGTCTTCGATCTTCATCATCACCAACCCTTCTCCATCGACAATTCCATGATGCTCCCCACCGAGAGTGAGTAATTCCTTCGTAGGCTCGCTGATCGGTGAGGAGTTGGATGAGATTCATCATGTAATCTAATTAGTTTTGTTAGGGCTTGATCCCTAGTATCCACTATGTTATGAGATTGATGTTGTTATGACTTTGTTATGCTTAATGCTTGTCACTTTGGGCCCGGGTGCCATGATTTTAGATCTGAACCGTTTATGTTATCACCATTATATCTATGTTCTAGATCCGATCTTGCAAGTTATAGTCACCTACTACGTGTTATGATCCGGCAACCCTGGAGTGACAATAGTCGGGACCACTCCCGATGACGACCGTAGTTTCAGGAGTTCATGTATTCACCGTGTGTTAATGTTTTGTTCCGGTTCTCTATTAAAAGGAGGCCTTAATATCCCTTAGTTTTCGATAGGACCCCACTGCCACGGGAGGGTAGGACAAAATATGGCATGCAAGTTCTTTCCATAAGCACGTATGACTATTTACGGAATACATGCCTACATTATATTTGTGAACTAGAGCTAGTGCAGTATCGCCCTAGGTTATGACTGTCACATGATGAATATCATCCAACAAATCACCGATCCAATGCCTACGAATTTATCTTATATTGTTTCTGCTAAGTTACTACTGCTACTGTTACCGTTGCACTTGCTACAAAATTACTGCTATCACCATTACCGTTACTATTGCTGTTGCTACTATTATCAAAACTATCATACTACTTTGCTACTGATCACTTTGCTACAGATAATTAATCTCCATGTGTGGTTGAATTGACAACTCAGCTGCTAATACTTACAAATATTCTATGGCTCCCCTTGTGTCGAATCTATAAATTTGGGTTGAATACTCTACCCTCGAAATCTGTTGCGATCCCCTATACTTGTGGGTTATCACACATACCTTGACAAAGTTTTGAAGAAGTTCAAAATGGATCAGTCAAAGAAAGGGTTCTTGCCTGTGTTGCAAGGTATGAAGTTGAGTTAGACTCAAAGCCTGACCACTGCAGAAGATAGAGAGAAAATGAAAATCATTCTCTATGCCTCAGCCATAGGTTCTATCATGTATGATATGCTGTGTACCAAACGTGGTGTGTGCCTTGCCATAAGTCTGGCAGGGAGGTATCAATGTAATCCAGGAGTGGATCACTGGACAGCGGTCAAGAACATCTTGAAGTACCTGAAAAGGACAAGGATATGTTTCTCATTTATGGAGGTGACAAAGAGCTCGTCGTAAATGGTTAATCGATGCTAGATTTGACACTGATTCGGATGACTCTAAGTCACAAACCGGATACGTATTTATATTGAATGGTGGAGCTATCAGTTGGTGCAGTTCCAAGCAGAGCGTCATGGTAGGATCTACGTGTGAAGCGGAGTACATAGCTGCTTCAGAAGCAGCAAATGAAGGAGTCTGGATGAAGGAGTTCATATCCGATATAGGTGTAATACCTAGTGCATCGGGTCCCATGAAAATCTTTTGTGACAATACTGGAGTGATTGCCTTGGCAAAAGAATCTAGATTTCGCAAGAGAACCAAACATATCAAGAGACGCGTCAACTCCATCCGTGAACAAGTCAAGGAGGGAGACATAGAGATTTGCAAAATACATATAGATCTGAATGTAGCAGACCCGTTGACTAAGCCTCTTCCGCGAGCAAAACATGATCAGCACCAAGACTCCATGGGTGTTAGATTAATTACTATCTAATCTAGATTATTGACTCTAGTGCAAGTGGGAGACTGAAGGAAATATGCCCTAGAGGCAATAATAAAGTTGTTATTTTATATTTCCTTATTCATGATAAAAGTTTATTATTCATGCTAGAATTTTATTGATCAGAAACCTAGATACATGCGTGAATACATAAACAAACACTGTGTCCCTAGTGAGCCTCTACTAGACTAGCTCATTGATCAAAGATGGTTAAGGTTTCCTAACCATTGACATGAGTTGTCATTTGATAATGGGATCACATCATTAGGAGAATGATGTAATGGACAAGACCCATCCGTTAGCTTAGCATTATGATCGTTCAGTTTTATTGCTATTGCTTTCATCATGTCAAATACATTTTCCTTCGGCTATGAGATTATGCAACTCCCGGATACCAGAGGAATGCCTTATGTGCTATCAAACGTCAGAACATAACTAGGTGATTATAAAGATGCTCTACAGGTATCTCCGAAGGTGTTTGTTGAGTTGGCATAGATTGAGATTAGGATTTGTCACTCCGAGTATCGGAGAGGTATCTCTGGGCCCTCTCGATAATACACATCATAAGCTTGCAAGCAAACGACTAAAGAGTTAGTCACGAGGTAATGTATTACGGAACGAGTAAAGAGACTTGTCGGGTATAGAGATACGGACGATCGAATCTAGGGCAAGTAACATACCGATGGACAAAGGGAATTACGTATGTTGTCATAACGGTTCGACCGATAAAGATCTTCGTAGAATATGTAGGAGCCAATATGGGCATCTAGGTTTCGCTATTGGTTATTGACTGGAGAGGTGTCTCGGTCATGTCTACATAGTTCGCGAACCCGTAGGGTTTGCACGCTTAACATTCGTTGATGATATAGTATTATATGAGTTATGTGATTTGGTGACTGAACGTTGCTCGGAGTCTCGGATGAGATCACAAAAATGACGGGGAGTCTTTAAATGGTTGAGAGGTGAAGATTGATATATAGGACGGTGGTATTCGGACACCGGAAGTGTTCCGGAGAGTACCGGGTACATATTGGATCACCAAAAGGGGTTCCGGGCACCCCCAGCAAAAGATATGGGCCTTATGGGCCAAGAGGGGGAAATGCACCAGCCACAAGGGGCTGGTGCGCCCCCCATATGGTCCGGCCAAGGTGGAGAAGGGGAAGGAGGAAAGGAAAGAAAAGAAAGGGAATAGTATTCCTCCTTCCTTCCCCCTTCCCCCTCTTTCCTTCCCCCTTCCCCCTCTTTCCTTCCCCCTCTAATATATATGGCAGGGGGCGCGGCTTGGGAGGAGCCCAAGTAGGATTCGGTCCTACTTGGGGGCCTCCTGGACTCTCCCCCTCCCACCTATATATATATATATATATATATATATATATATATATATATATACATATATATATATATATATATATATATGGGGGGCTAGCACAGCCTGCATAATTGTTTAGCCGCAGCGGCGCCTCCACCGTTTACAACCCCGGTCATATTTTCGTAGTGCTTAGGCGAAGCCCTGCGAGGATCACTTCACCATCACCGTCACCATGCCGTCGTGCTGACGAAACTCATCTACTACCTCGACGTCTTTCTGGATCAAGAAGGCGAGGGACGTCACCGAGCTGAACGTGTGCAGAATGCGGAGGTGTCGTGCGTTCGGTACTTGATCGATTGAAGCACGAAGAAGTTCGACTACATCAACCGCGTTGAGAAACGCTTCCGCTTACGGTCTACGAGGGTACGTAGACACACTCTCCCCCTCGTTGCTATGCATCTCCATGGATAGATCATTGTGTGTGCATAGAATTTTTTTGTTTTCCATGCAACGATTCCCAACAACTAGATGGTGTTGTTGAAGATGTTGATGAAGATTGGCCTCCCAAAGATGAGAGGGTTGTTGGTGATGACGATGGCTTCGATTTCCCTCTCTGGGAGGGAAGTTCCCCCGGCAGAACCACTCGGCCAGAGGGCAAAAGTGCTCTTGCCCAAGTTCCGCCTCGAGACAGCAGCGCTCCATCCCAAAAGTGCTCCCCTTATTTTCTCTAGGTCAAAAGACCTTATATACCAGAAGATGGGCACCGGAGGTGGGCTAGGGTGCCCTACCCACCAGGGCACGCCTGGAGGGTCTGGCGCGCCCTGGTGTCTTGTGGCCACCTGGCTGCCCCCCTTTGGTAGTTCTTCTCTCCAATATTTATTATATATTCCAAAATAATTCTCTGTAAAATTTCAGCTCATTTGGAGATGTGCAGAATAGGTATCTCTGACATAGCTTTTTCAGGTCCAGAATTCTGGCTGCTGGCATTCTCCCTCTTTGTGTAAACCTTGCATATTATGAGAGAAAAGGCATTAGAATTACTCCACAAAGTGTAATAGAGCATAAAAACTCTATATACAACAGTAGGAAAACATGATGCAAAATGGACGTATCAGTCGTCACAAGATTCAGATGGAGAAAGCTATGTTTCCCACCATACTCCAGATCCAAACATCTTTAAGGAGACCTATCCCTACGTATGGGCCACGGATGAGGAGGAAGACACCGATATGGAGGACACAAGGGATGACAACTCGGATGAAGATGAAGTCCCACTACCTCAACCTGGATATATGCACGTGGAATTTAAAAAGTCAAGCCTCCTGAATGGATCAAGCAAATATAAGGTTCAATTTATCACGTACCGTTTTCTGCATGAAAGCAAGGCTGCATTATGCAGAAATGAATTGAAGCTTGAGCAAGAAAACGATGACTTGAGGGAGGAAAATTTTATCCTCAAGCGTAAGCTAGAGAAGAAGAATGATACTACCTCAACACCACCACCAACATCATCATCACCAAAGAAGGAGATTTGAGCACACGGGTATGGGCACTCCCCTTGGATTGTGCCAAGCTTGGGGGAGATACCCCGGTATCGTATCACCATCTTTTATTACCTTTACCTATCTTAGTTTGATCCTCAGTTATTTCATGATTTAGTTGAATAAAGTTTAGTATGATCTATTTTCGAGTGCTAGTTTCATGATCTATCTAACTATGTAATCGAGTGAGAGTTATATAATAAGATTAGTTTGAGTTTTTGCTTCTTTACTTTCTTCAATAAAAATAAAGGAAACAATGAAAAAGATCATATGCTAATCTTATGGTAAGTAATGACATTACATAAGGAAAAGTATAAGTGGTAAAATTTATTGAAAGTTGAACAACATACCATTGGTCGATGATGCAATTCATGAAAGAATTAATAAGGGAAGAGAAGATTCACATGCAAATATACCATCTTGGACATCTTTAATGATTGTAAGCCCCCATTAAATATTTTATGCCAAATTTTTGACGTTGGACAAGGAAGACAACGTAATGATTTATGTTTGTTCATATTCACATGGAAGTTATATTGTAATGGATCCCCTAACATGTGGTACTTGCTCAATATCTTTGCTAGCCAAAAATCCACACTAAGTAGAGATACTACTTGTGCATCCAAAACCCTTGAACCCAGATCCATGTTTTGAGAGTCCACCATACCTATGTATGGATTGAGTAAGATCCTTCGTGTAAGTTGTCATCGGTGCATAAGGCAATAAAAATTGCTTCCAAAAGAGTTTGATCTTTTAGTGTAAGGGAAAATAAGCATTGTACGAACTTGTGATGGCAAAGTAATACAAGTGACGGACAACATAATAAAGGTTGCTATCATAAGGGGCAATATAACGTGATATTCTTTTGCATTAATAGATTGTGCATACAAAACTAAAAAGCGCATGACAACCTCTGCTTCCCTGTGCGAAGGGCCTATCTTTTACTTCTATGTATTTACTTTTTATGCAAGAGTCAAAGTGTTCTCCTCTATTCCTTTTTATTTTTCTGTTTTGTAAGCATCATGTGGTGGGGAAAGATCTAGGCACATATATCCAGTTGGATATGAGTGATCATGAATTATTATTGTTGACATCACCCTTGAGGTGAATAAGTTGGGAGGCGAAACTATAAGCCCCTATCTTTCTGTGTGTCCGGTTGAAACTTTTTGCTCATATATATGTTGTGAGTGTTAGCAATCATAGAAGACTAAATGATGGTTGAGTATGTGGACTTGTGAAAAGGCTCCGATACGAGACCCTTCCTAAAAATATGATGAATTGAAATTGCAAAGTTGACTCAGAACATAGTTTGCTAGTTTTCAATAAGATTTATGCTTTATACTTTGATGTTGTGATGAATTGTTACTTATTCATGAGAAGTTATATGATCAAGTTTGTTGCTGTTATCATACTAAGCATGATGCTACTATGGCCATATTTTGTTTTTATCGACACCTCTCTCTCTCTCTCAACATGTGGACATGATTTTCGATATCGGCTTTCGCTTGAGGACAAGCGAGGTCTAAGCTTGGGGGAGTTGATACGTCCATTTTGCATCATGTTTTCCTACTGTTGTTTATAGTGTTTTTATGCAATGTAAAACTTTGTGGAGTAATTCTAATGCCTTTTCTCTCATAATATGCAAGGTTTACACAAAAAGGGAGAATACCGGCAGCTGGAATTCTGGACCTGAAAAAGCTATGTCAGAGATACCTATTCTGCACATCTCCAAACGAGTTGAAATTTTATGGAGACTTATTTCGGACTTTATAATAAATATTAGAGAGAAGAACTACAAGATGGGGCCACCCAGGTACCCACAAGGCACCAGGGCGCACCATCCCCAGTCCTGGCGCGCCCTAGTGGGTAGTGGGCTCCTCGGCCCACCTCCGGTGCCCATCTTCTGGTACATAAGGTCTTTTGACCTAGAAAAAAATAAGGAGAGGACTTTCGGGACGGAGCGCCACCGTCTCAAGGTGAAACTTGGGCGGGAGCACTTTTGCCCTCCGGCAGAGCGATTCCATCGAGGGACTCCCGGAGGGGAAAATCGAAGCCATCGTCATCACCAACAAGGCTCTCATCTTTGGGAGGCTAATATTCATCAACAACTTCAACAACACCATCTCATCTCAAACCCTAGTTCATCTCTTGTGTTCAATCTTTGTATCAAAACCTTAGATTGGTACCTGTTGGTGACTAGTAGTGTTGATTACATCTTGTAGTTGATACTAGCTGGTTTATTTGGTGGAAGATTATATGTTCAAATCCATTATGATATTTATTACTCCTATGATCTTGAGCAAGAATATTATTCGTGAGTAGTTGCCTTTGTTCTTGAGGCCATGGCAGAAGTCATGTTGCAAGTAATCATGTGAATTTGATATTCGTTCGACATTTTGATGATGTGTATGTTATGATTCCCTTAGTGGTGTTATGTGAATGTCGACTACATGGCACTTCACCATATTTGGCCTAAGGGAATGTGTTGCGGAAGTAGTTATTAGATGATGGGTTACTTGAGTGATAGAAGCTTAAACCCTAGTTTATGCGCTATTTCGTAAGGGGCTGATTTGGATTCATATGTTTAATGCTATGGTTAGATTTTATCTTAATTCTTCTTTCATAGTTGCGGATGCTTGCGAGGGGTGTAAGGGCATATTTATCCCTAAGGTGTTTTGGTGATTGATGACAATGCTTTTGCGGACTAATCGTGTGCCTTGAGTTTCTCAGACGTTTCATCGCTAGGCACAAGACGGTTTGGTGCCCCTCGAAGACTATTGAAGACGGCATTTTTGTATGTTTCTTTTTGGTGGATTTGAGTCGTAGGGAAGCCGTACTATTAAGAGGGGGTCCGCGTTGGAAAGGTTCGGGTGGAATCATCATGTACACGTTTTCTTCCTTGTCTCCACCTTTCCCCTGCGCTTTGGAGCACCTATGTTTGTCCTCTATGCATTGTCCTGGTTGCTGATGTTGGGCTTGCGGTAGTACTGCTCCCTCGAGCGGTAGTACCGCAGGCACCATGATAGTACCGTGCTTTGGCGCGGTAGTACCGCAGAGCCTGATAGTACCGCTCCTCCGAGCCAGAGTACCGTGGCCCCTGTGCCAAGTGCCACTTTGCATCGCGGTAGTATGGGCGGATGTAAATTTTTACATCCGCGCCTCATGATAATCCGCGCCGTCTTGGCGCGATAGTACCGCGCGTGGCCTGGTTCAGCTGCCATGCGGTAGTACCGCTCCTCAAGCGGTAGTACCGTGTCGGATTTTTGCATCGTTTGTTTTCCAGCGGAAGTAGGCACGGATGTATTTTTATTCATCCGCGCTCTTCCCAGGATAGGACTTTCCTGCCTTGCGGTAGTACCGCAAGGGGGAGCGGTAGTACCGCGCTTGCGGAAGTACCGTTCTTAGCCTCTGTGCTTCGGGTTTGTTCTAGTTCCTGCCGTTTCAGCGGTAGTACCACGGTCCCTCACGGTAGTACCGCATGGCCTTGCGGTAGTACCGCTTGTCAGGGGCGGTAGTACCGCAAGTCGCGGGCTAGTTAGGTGGATAACGGCTGGATTTTGTCCACAGCTATAAAAGGGGTGTCTTCTTCCTCTAGTTGACCACCTCTTCCACCCCTAAGCTCCATTGTTGCTCTAAGCTCCATTTTCGCCCGATCTCACTCCCTAGCAAATCAAACTTGTTGATTTGCTCGGGAGTGGTTGAGAAGGCCCAGATCTACACTGCCCCCAAGACACATTTGCTGCCCACACTAATCCCGAGCGGATCTTGTTACTCTAGGGTGTTTGAGCACCCTAGACGGTTGAGGTCACCATGAGCCATAGTCCATTGTGGTGAAGCTTCGTGGTGTCGTTGGGAGCCTCCAATTAAGTTGTGGAGATTGCCCCAACCTTGTTTGTAAAGGTTTGGTCGCCGCCTCCAAGGGAACCAATAGTGGAATCACGGCATCTCGCATTGTGTGAGGGCGTGAGGAGAATAGGTGGCCCTAGTGGCTTCTTGGGGAGCATTGTGCCTCCACACCGCTCCAACGGAGACGTACTTCCCCTCAAAGGGAAGGAACTTCGGTAACACATCCTCGTCTTCACCGGCTCCATTCTTGGTTATCTCGCGCCTTTACTTGTGCAAGCTTATTTGTGTTATATCTCTTGCTTGCGTGCATGCTTATTGTTGTTGCATCATATAGGTTGCTCACCTAGTTGCATATCTAGACAACCTAGTCGAGTGGGGTGATACCTCGTCTTCTAAGGTATTGGGACTCGGCAAGGTTGTCATTTCTCATGATCTCACGATCGAGAAGGTCATGCTTGTAGAGTCCCTTGCATACAATTTACTTTCCGTTCGTCAACTTGCAATCATGGGCTTTGCCACTTTCTTTGATATTGATACCGTGGCCCTCTTGTGGAGCAAGACTCTTAAAGTAGCCTTTGTTGGGCATGTCGAGAACGGTCTATATGTGATTAACTTTTCAGAGCGACCCACTAAGACCGCGACATGCCTAATGGCTAAAGTTGACGTGGGATGGCTTTGGCATCGCCGTTTAGCCCATGTCAATATGAGATCTTTGCAAAGTCTTCTCAAGGGGGACCATGTCTGTGGACTAACGAATGTTAGTTTTGCTAAAGATCGTGCTTGCAATGCCTGTATCGAAGGAAAGCTACATGAGAAGGCTCACCCTCCCACGACTATAATTTACTCGAAGAGGCCTTTGGAGCTCCTTCATTTGGATCTCTTTGGGCCTCCATCCTTTGATAGTCTTGGGGTAGGAAGTATTGCTTGGTGATTGTGGATGACTATTCAAGATACACTTGGGTGTATTTCTTCAAGAGGAAGAGCGAGACCCAACAAACCGTCATTGACTTTGCAAATGAAGCCCAACGTCAACACAGTGCAAAGATGACAATAAGAAGTGACAACGGCACCGAGTTCAAGAACTACACCTTGGATGAGTTCCTTAGTGATGAGGGGATCAAGCATCAATATTCCGCACCTTACACCCCTCAACAAAACGGTGTTGCGGAGAGGAAGAACCGGACGTTGATGGATGCGGCAAGGACCATGATGGCGGAGTTCAAGTCTCCATACAACTTTTGGGCCGAAGCCATCAACACCGCATGTCATGCATCCAATCGGCTCTACCTCCGCAAGGGCTTGAACAAGACTCCATATGAGATACTCACCGGTAACAAGCCCAACCTCAAGTTCTTTCGGGTGTTCGGGTGTAAGTGTTTCATTCTCAAGAAAGGTGTTCGGTTGTCTAAATTTGAGGCTAGAGCTTATGCGGGCATATTTGTTGGTTATGCTACAAACTCTCATGCTTACCGTGTCTTCAATAAATCCACAGGACTTATTGAGGAGACGTGTAACGTGGAGTTTGATGAGAATAACGGCTCCCAAGTGGAGCAAAGTGGCACTTGGGATGTAGGTGATGAAATTCCTCCTCAAGCCATAAGAAGAATGGGTGTTGGTTTTATCCTACCCATTGAGGAATCCCTTGTGACCGAAGTAGAAGGACAATGCTCCACTCAAGTGGAGCCATCACCAACCCAAGGCCCACACGCTTCCGAAGAACAAAGTGAAGGCCCTCAACCTCATGAACAAGACCAAGGGCAAGATCATGCTCAAGAAGGTGTTGACACACCAAGTGATGCCCAAGGTCAAGTTCTCTCCCCCGAGCAAGTTCTAGATCAAGAACAAGCTCAAGACGGCGCTCAAGATGATCTAGTGACCGCTCCTCAACTCACAACCGAGGAGGAATAAGAGCGTCGTGCCGCCAAGATTGCATCCAAGCTCTCCACCAAGGGTCATCTCATGAAGAATGTGCTTGGAAGCATTCAAAAGGGGGTAAGCACTCGTAGACAATTGGCAAACTATTGTGAACATCACGCGTTTGTCTCTTGCGTTGAACCCCAAAAGGTATATGAAGCACTCGAAGATCTGGATTGGCTTAATGCCATGCATGAAGAACTCAAAAACTTCGAGTACAACAAGGTGTGGAGATTGGTGCCAAGGCCAACGGGGAACCACAATGTCATTGGAACCAAGTGGATATTCAAGAACAAGAAAGATGCTCATGGGACCATCATTCGCAACAAGGCAAGATTGGTGGCACAAGGCTACTCCCAAGTCGAGGGTATCGACTACGGTGAAACCTTTGCTCCCGTTGCTCGCCTTGAATCCATTTGTTTGTTGATTGCTTACGCTTCTCATCACAACTTTAAGTTGCAACAAATGGATGTGAAGAGTGCTTTTCTTAATGGTCCTATTAATGAGTTGGTTTACGTCAAGCAACCCCCCGGGTTCGAGGATCCCTACCTTCCCCATCATGTGTATCAGCTCGATAAGGCACTCTATGGCCTTAAACAAGCCCCACGTGTGTGGTATGACCACCTTACCGAGTTGTTACAAGATCACGGGTTTGAAATTGGGCTAATTGATCCCACTCTTTTTACTAAGAAGGTCAAAGGGGAGTTGTTTGTGTGCCAACTATATGTTGATGACATTATCTTTGGTTCCCCTAACAAAGCTTTCAATGAGGAATTTGCCGCACTAATGACCTCAAAGTTCAAGATGTCTTCCATGGGAGAGTTGAAGTTCTTTCTTGGTTTCGAAGTGAAGCAAAGAAGAGAAGGAACCTTCATCAACCAAGACAAATACACTCAAGACATGCTCAAGAGATTCAAGTTAAGTGATGTCAAGCTGACCTCCACTCCAATGCCCACCAAGTGCCAACTTGACATTGATCCCAATGGTAAAGCGGTGGATCAAAAGGTATATCGTTCCATGATTGGATCCTTGCTTTACCTTTTTGTGCATCTAGACCGGATATCATGTTGAGTGTGGGAATTTGTGCACGGTTTCAAGTCGCACCTAAGGAAAGCCACTTTGTGGCGGTCAAGCGAATCTTTCGATATTTGGCTCATACCCCAAACTTTGGCTTGTGGTACCCAAGAGGAGCAAACTTCAAGCTTGTAGGATATTCGGACTCTGATTGGGTGGGAGACAAAGTGGATAGGAAGTCCACTTCCGGAGGGTGCCAATTCCTTGGGTGCTCTTTGGTAAGTTGGTCTTCTAAAAAGCAAAGTTGTGTGTCTCTCTCGTCCACCGAAGCGGAGTATGTGGTGGCCGATAGTTGTGCACAACTCTTATGGATGAGGCAAACTTTAAAGGATTACGGTGTCATTTGTGACAAAGTGCCTCTTTGGTGTGACAATGAAAGTGCCATCAAGATTTCTCTCAACCCGGTGCAACACTTCAAGACGAAGCATATTGAGATTCGGTATCACTTCATCCGGGATCACATTAGGCGAGGGGAGATTGAGCTCAACTACGTCAACACTCATGATAACCTTGCGGATATTTTCACGAAGCCGTTGGATGAAGCAAGATTTCGCGAGTTAAGGCATGAGCTAAATATCATTGATTCGAGCAATGTTGCTTGAACCCCTGCACACCCCATCATACTCAACATGTTGTCTTGTTTAGGTGTAGGCATGGACATAGGGGGAGTGTTGTTCTCTCAATGAACTCTCCCTCCCCCCATTATGCATAAATTGATCAACTCTTTCACATTAGCCATTTTTTATGGTACTTGTGCTTCAAAGACGAGTTTTGGTCATGGGCCCAAGGATAATTCTTCGCGGTGCCATACCAATTGACTCAAACATAGGTGGCTCCGGCCACCGCCCTCTCTTTGGAGAGGTGGTGTCTCGTGGTTGCCTCTTGTTGTCATTTTGCCCCTTTTCTCTTCATGTTGAGCGTGTTTTTGTGGTGTCTTGTTTGCTTGAAGTTTCCATGTGAAGACCTCTCTTTTCTTGTGTTTGAAACCTGCATTTTCTTGAGCTCAAGGTACTCATCACCCTGCCACGGTACTACTGCAGTGTGGAGAGTGCGGTACTACCGCCCAACAGTGGCAGTAATTTTTACTACCGCACCGAGAGCGGTACTACCACTTTGTCTTGATACTTCCGCCCAAATGGTAGTATCTTGATGAAGCTGTGATACTACATAGCGACAAGTGTGCATGGGGGTTATGACTCAGGCAGGGGAGTTCCAAGTCCCCATACCCATTCACTTGTTTCTCTCCCCGCTGCCTCTCTCTCTCTCTCTCTCTCTCTCTCGCTCAAGAACGGCGCCGGAGATCCTCGCCGGATCTCCATCTCCGGCCACTCTCCTCGGATTCCGACCGGTGGGATCGTTCCCCACCACCTCCTCTTGCCATGGAACAAGGTTTCTCCCCAAATCCCTCTCTCTTTTGGTTGTTCTTTTTCTTCTAGGTTTTTGGGGAGATACATGTGTTCTTGAGATTTTAGGCCAAATCTATGCAAGAGTAGGATGTAGAAGAGTAGTGCTACGTAGAAATTATACTTGATATGTTGTCCCGTGGCAGATTTGATCAACCATAGTACCGCCATGTTTTCGCAGTTTTTCTCATATTCAAAGTGATTTGAATCTGCCGTCGTGCGGTACTACCGCATCTAGTATGCGGTACTACCGCCTATCAGGTGCGGTACTACCGCACGAGCTGTGGCACTAAGATCCTACTACCGCTCCAAGCCCCGGTACTACCATGCCGTCACACGGTACTACCGCGACTAGGAGCGGTACTAAAATTTTAGTACCGCACGACCTGGCAGTACTACCGTTGGTGTCCAATCTTTCTATTGGCAACTACCACGTATGCTTTCTACTTGTTTCTCTTGTCTTGCTAAGGTCATTGCATTGATTCTTCTCGCTCTTTGTGTGTGCTTTTTCTTGTATCTTAGGTGGTGGCTCTCGCTGTTCCAATCCCAGTCGTGACACTAGCTCCAAGCGACTGCGCAATCAAGATGAAGCACCAGAGGGCTCCAGTGCCCCCAAGCGCAATGTCAAGACCTCCGCTAGCAAGTAAAGGAACCCGCTAAGGGCATGGACGAGATTCCCCTCGCTGAGTTCATCCATCGCAGGCAGATCAACCCTTATGTGAATGCTCGTGCTACCTTCAGAGGCAATGACTTGTTTTGGACCAAGCAGCAGACTCTCATTTATCTGGATGTGATCAAGGCCAAGCAAAATACCTACGTGTATGTCAAGTGGATTGACATGAATCACCTGCGGAAGGATAAGTTTCATGAGTACTTTGGAGAAGCTCTGGATTTGGTGGAGCAGTTTGGTATTGAACATGTGATCTCTTTCCACCTGGACTATGACCCCGAGCTTATCTGTCAGTTCTTTGCCTCTATTCACTTTCATCCTGGGGAGGAGCGGAGGATGACTTGGATGTCCAATGGCCATCAGTTAACTGCTACCTGGAAGGAGTTCATGGACCTGCTACATGTTCCTGATGACGGGCTCACCACACCCGTTGGTGTTCGCCCCCATGCCAATCCTGAGTCCGCTAGCAAGAACAAGATCCAGCAGTACTATGTTGAGAAGGTGCTTCCCAGTGGCAAGTCGACATGGGTGCTGAACCCCTTTCTGGATATCATGTATTGCATCTTCCGCAACTCTCTGTTTCCTCGCATTGGCGACAAGGACAAGGTTCATGCCTATCTGGTGGATATGATGCTCCTGTGCGAGGAGGCACGTGTGTCTCAGACTCAACCACTTGATGTCTCACACATAATGTGGTGTGAGCTTCGGTTTGCGGTGTTCAACCGCAAGGTACCTATCTATGGACCATACCTGTTTCTGTTGATCTCCAAGACTTGGGAGAAGCTGTTCCCTGGTGATGAGTTCCTTGCTCCATTGGATTCGGCATGAGTCCATCGGTCTCCGTGTCAAGCCCAAGTGGGCCAACACTACTACTCGTCTTTGAGGCATCTGCTGCTAGGAGGGCTGTTGATGAGGAGGAGGCTGGAGGCGGAGGATGTTCTTGAGGACCGTGGTCCGGGCATACCCATCGTTCCTCCGAGCCCTCGTGGGCTAAGAAGCTGAAGGACAAGATGAAGACTCTGTTCTGCATGCAGGCAAAGGGGCAGTACAGGACTCACGTTGCCTCCAAGGAGGCTCGCCGCCATGACAAGAGGATCATGAAGGTCTTTGGTGAGGCAGAATCTAGCGGGTCAAAGAGGCACATCACTCCGGAGGCCGAATGGATGGCGAAGCAAGGCTACAAGTGGACTGATTCTGAGGAGGACATCAAGGAGACCGTCCCCGCCGCCGAGTCTGACGAGGAGCGTTGGGATGATTTCTCTGCCTCAGCCACCCCTGTGTGTAGGTGTCCTCTCTGCCTTTTTGGCGTCTCGATGCCAAAGGGGGAGAGAGTGTAGGGATTTGCGTTCTTGCGAGTCGTGTGTCGTGCTCGGGGTGTTTGCTTTCTTGTTTGAACCTCGTTTGCTTTGGTTTGGTTTGCGCCCTTGAGACTTATCCTTCATATGGTGTAAGACATATGCACTCTATCCTATCTTAGTGAGCTTATGACATATTGTGCTACTTATGTTTTGCTCTTGTCTAATGTTAGCCTTATTATTGCCAATTGCAAGATATGCCTTGTCTCTAAAATATAGGGGGAGTGTTGATCCTAGTTTGTGTGCTGTGCAGTCCAAAGCATCCATCTAGATTGCACACATCTAGGGGGAGCCCGTCTATATTTTAGAGAGGAGGGGTTTGCGTTTGCTCAATATTATTTCCCTTTGTGCAAATCCCGTATTGTCATCAATCCACCAAAAAGGGGGAGATTGTAAGGGCATATTTATCCCTAAGGTGTTTTGGTGATTGATGACAATGCTTTTGCGGACTAATCATGTGCCTTGAGTTTCTCAGACGTTTCATCGCTAGGCACAAGATGGTTTGGTGCCCCTCGAAGACTATTGAAGACGGTGTTTCTCTACGTTTCTTTTTGGTGGATTTGAGTCGTAGGAAAGTCGTACTATTAAGAGGGGTCCGCGTCGGAAAGGTTCGGGTGGAATCATCACATACACGTTTTCTTCCTTGTCTCCACCTTCCCCCTGCGCTTTGGAGCATCCTCTGTTTGTCCTCTATGCATTGTCCTGGTTGCTGATGTTGGGCTTGCGATAGTACTACTCCCTGGAGCGGTAGTACCTTGAGCACTGCGGTAGTACTGCATTGCCAGGTAGTAATAGCAGAGCCCACGGTAGTACCGCCTCCGAGTCAGAGTACCGCGGGCCCCAGCCAAGTGCCGCTTGCATCGCAGTAGTAGGGGCGGATGTAATTTTTACATCCGCCTCATGATAATACCGCACTTCGTGCGCGGTAGTACCACGCGCGGCCTGGTTCAGCTGCCATGCGGTAGTACCACTCCTCAAGCGGTAGTACCATGTCGGATTTTTGCATCGTTTGTTTTCCAGCAGAAGTAGGCACAAATGTATTTTTATTCATCCGCGCTCTTCCCAGGCTAGGACTTTCCTGCCTTGTGGTAGTACCGCAAAGGGGGAGCGGTAGTACCGTGCTTGCGGAAGTACCGTTCTCAACTTCTGTGCTTCGGGTTTTTTCTAGTTCTTGCCGTTTCAGCGGTTGTACCGCGGTCCCTCGCGGTAGTACCGCATGGCCTTGCGGTAGTACCGCTTGTCAGGGGCGGTAGTACCGCAAGTTGCGGGCTAGTTAGGTGGATAACGGTTGGATTTTGTCCACGACTATAAAAGGGGTGTCTTCTTCCTCTAGTTGACCACCTCTTCCACCCCTAAGCTCCATTGTTGCTCTAAGCTCCATTTTCGCCCGATCTCACTCCCTAGCCAATCAAACTTGTTGATTTGCTCGGGAGTGGTTGAGAAGGCCCCGATCTACACTTCCACCAAGAGAAATTTGATTCCCCACACTAATCCCTTGCGGATCTTGTTACTCTTGGGTGTTTGAGCACCCTAGACGGTTGAGGTCACCATGAGCCATAGTCCATTGTGGTGAAGCTTCGTGGTGTCGTTGGGAGCCTCCAATTAAGTTGTGGAGATTGCCCCAACCTTGTTTGTAAAGGTTTGGTCGCCGCCTCCAAGGGAACCAATAGTGGAATCACGGCATCTCGCATTGTGTGAGGGCGTGAGGAGAATAGGTGGCCCTAGTGGCTTCTTGGGGAGCATTGTGCCTCCACACCGCTCCAACGGAGACGTACTTCCCCTCAAAGGGAAGGAACTTCGGTAACACATCCTCGTCTTCACCGGCTCCATTCTTGGTTATCTCGCGCCTTTACTTGTGCAAGCTTATTTGTGTTATATCTCTTGCTTGCGTGCATGCTTATTGTTGTTGCATCATATAGGTTGCTCACCTAGTTGCATATCTAGACAACCTACTTCGATACAAAGTTTAAATTTGTAAAGAAAAGCTAAAAACTGTTAGTTGCCTATTCACCCCCCCCTCTAGTCAACTATATCGATCCTTTCAGGGGGGTTATTCATAAGTGGGAGGCTTGTTCAAGTAAGAACAACACCCAAGCACCGGTCCACCCACATATCAAATTATCAAAGTAGCGAACGCGAATCAAACCAACATGACGAAAGTGACTAGATGAAATTCCCGTGTGTCCTCAAGAATGCTTTGCTTATTATAAGAGACCATTTCGGCCTGTCCTTTGCAACAAAAAGGATTGGGCTACCTTTCTGCACTTTTGTTACCATTACCGTTACTTGCTCGTTACAAATTATCTTGCTATCAAACTACCTGTTACCGACAATTTCAGTGCTTGCAGAAATTACCTTGCTGAAAACCGCTTGTCATTTCCTTCTGCTCCTCGTTGGGTTCGACACTCTTACTTATCGAAAGGATTACGATTGATCCCCTATACTTGCGGGTCATCATTCGGCGTCTCAGGTATTGCATTATTTGAATCGTTTCTGAATTATGTCTTGGGCCAATAGTTGGGTTTCCGGCTCCTGTGCTTACCACCTTACGTTCCAC
Source organism: Aegilops bicornis (assembly GCA_021605145.1). Taxonomy (NCBI): domain Eukaryota; kingdom Viridiplantae; phylum Streptophyta; class Magnoliopsida; order Poales; family Poaceae; genus Aegilops; species Aegilops bicornis. Next base: position 375,619,934 of record CM038675.1, on the reverse strand, counting down.
ACGTTCAGTTAAGAAGGTAAAGGGAGAACCACTGTGATTGTACTTATGGCTAGCCCGGTTAAGTACCTCAGTGGAGAAAGCTGAAAACCGACTGTCATAATAAGCGAGAACTGGTCGGTGATCCGATGACAAGTGTCAAACTAAAAATTGATGGCGATTACTTTGTGTTATACGATGGGTTTGCCTTTGCACAAACCACGTGATAAAGTTATATACCTCGGATCTCCCGAACATCACACCGGGGGCTAGTCACTAGCCCCCGAAGTAAAGCTCCTATGGCTAAGTGAAGGTAATAAAACCGCATAGTCGGATTGCCTTGTTTCCCTCACGCACTATCGTCTTTGGGCACCGAGACGTCGGCTAAGGGTCACAGTGTGAAGGATGAAACACCCCAAGTAGCATCTACATGGGGGTTGAAGCCGACGACTGGTAGCTTTAAGATTAAAAACTGTAGCATAGGAGTCAAAATAAAATCAAAAAATATACAGGTATGATAAACCATACAGCATAGCCAAACTATGAAGCAAAAGGCCCAATTGTCATTTAACACATGATAGTACATTCATTCAAGGATTACATCTTTGGGACACTCGTCCTCTATCGCCCAAGCACCATCCATCACGATGGGGAAATACTGCTTAGGGCGTCGGTGCTCTTTTCCAGTAGGCGGGGGACCGGTGGCCATCTCAACTGGCTTGATTATGGGCCAGTGCACCATGGTCTTTGCGAAGGCCATCCGAGCTCCCTCGACGCACACGGAGCGCTTAACGGCGTCAACCCAAGAGGCAGCATCACACAACTTCTGCCTAGGCCGAAGTAACTGCTCGATATTGGCTCTGCAGGCCATAGCCGGACACGAAGGTCCTTCATGGCTGGCTCCGCCATCCGATGCGGCTCCATCAGCTGCTTCATTTGGTTGCTCAGGAGAGGAGGGTGTTTCGGGCGCCTGAAACTGCACCCAGAACAGCTTGTGTTCGGTATCACCCTCCCGAGCTGCATAGTGCCTTGCCGCATTCGCCGCTCTCCTCGGGAGCTCTGCAAATGCGCCTGAGGAACGCCAGGCTCGTGTGAGCAATGCGAACCTGTGGCCGGCAAAGACACTTTGCAGTAAGTACGACTTACCATAGGCAATTTGGTTCACTTGACGGAGCTCCTCTCGGGTGCCCCGCATCTCCGTCCTTGCCTCCTGGATCTCCAGCTTCACCTTGGACAGCTCGGTGGCTTGACCCTTATTCTTCTGCTCAAGGTCCTCACATTTAGTGACGGCATCCTTGAGCTCCTGCTACACTTCGGCTACTTTGGCCTCATGCTTCTCACTGACGGTTTTCACCGTCTTGAGTTCGACGGCCGCTAGCTCGGCCGCCGCCCTCTGTTCGTCCGCCTCTTCCTTGGCCTTCTTCAGTTCGGCCTTGAGGCCCTCGACCTCCGCAGCGACAACTGCAATTATAATTAAGCACTTCTTGCTTAGGGCTAACCCCGAATACCTTACTCGACAAGAAAAATACAAATTATTAAGTCTCGACCGGACTAACCTTGCACTTCGTCAAACCGCTTGTTGACAAGGTCGAGCTCCTCATCAGAGCTTTTGAGCTTCCGATTCATATCGTCTAGCGCCACAGCATTGGCAGCCGTTGTCAAGGACAAGGCCTACAAAAATAAAAAGATCACATAATTAGACTCCCGATTTCATGATTTTCGATCTTCTGCCAGGTTTTTCAATCATGACAGAGTCTCGGGGGCTGCTATATACAAGGATTGCGCAACTTTATTCACAAAATCCGCTTTATGGAAGGAAATTACATGGCTTACCTCGAAACCCGTCAGAAGGCCACCGAAGGCTTCCTTCAGTCTGCTGTTAACAGATTGAATACTTTGCAACACCACGTCCATCAGGGCGCGATGCTCCGCAACGACGTAGGAGCTATTCAAGGCCTACTACATCACATCCGGCCACCCAGCCACAACCTGATCGTCAGTGTTCGGCGCAGGTGGCGGGCCCCCGGCTCCTCCTTTGGTGGAAGGCGGAATCGACGCCTCCGGGGGCCTTGGGGGCTCCGAAGCCGTCTTTCGGGAGGGCTTGGATTGACCGAGCTCCCCCTCCTTGTTCATAAGGAGGGATCCCCCCTCCTTGTTCACCAGGAGGGATCCCCCCTCCTGGTCTTCGGTGAACGAGGTGTTAACCTCTGCCATGATGTCGTCGTCACCACCTCCCATGTCCGGGCCGGGAGGGGTCCTTCGGGATAGCACCTCTCCGGTCTCCCCAATGACCGAAGGAGGCGTAGAACGTAACATAGTCCCACTCTCCTCTAGTACGGTTGGCAGAGAAGTCCCCTCTGAGACTTGATAAGTGGGGTGGTCGCGCGGTGGGCTGTAGCATGAGATGCACATATGCCATCAGTAATAGACTAACAAAACGAGCGCTTGGGGAATCTTCGAATCCGTACCTTTCGGAAGGGGACTTGACCCTGGGGTTCCTCTTGGGAACCTTCTCGGACGCTGCGGACTCCTCATCGGAATCCAGCTGTCATCAGGCATGACCAACTTGGGCATGCACTGCTTTTTTGGGGAGTGGGGAGGCTGCTCCTCCTCGGCGTTGTCTGACGCCGCCCTCTTCCTCATGTGGGAGGAATCACCCTCCTCCTCATCCTCTTCCTGCTCCTCCTCATGAGCGGAGGGGGCTTGGGTGTCCCCGGACTTGGTGTCCGGATGTACTCTTGAGAGGAGGCCTTCCTTGACCTCCCTTGTCTCGTTCTTCTTATTCTTCTCTTTCTTCTCTGGCGCCACGCCCAGCATCTCCTCTATCAGGGCCGAGCCGGGGTCTTTGGGTAGCGGGGTCGGACCGTCAATCCACGCGGCCTTTTCGAGCCAGCCCTGTGAATGTAGGAAAGTAAGAGTCAGATCCCTTGTTAAAAGATAAATATCCGAACATAAAAGGACGAAACTTCGTCACCTCTCTAGGAGGATGCGTGGTGTCGAGGCTGATGTCCTCCTCCTTGGCCGACCACCCCTTCTAAGGCTTGAACAACACCTTCCACAGCCTGTCGTGGGTGGTGCCGTAGAAGGGGAGCATGGCGATGGGGTCTTTGGGCTTGTAAACCCACATGGGGAGTCACGTTGCTAGCAAGGGAGGAGGCGGCGGCAGAGCATCACTTGAATCACGTTGGCCAACTTGGCGCCCACCTTTTTTCATGCCGACAATGCGCTTCTGTAGTAACTCCATCTCCGTGGGTGACCCCCAGTCAAGACCCTTTTTGGTCCATGAGGTTAGCCTCGTCGGGGGCTCGGGTCTGAATTTGGGAGACGCCGCCCAGGCCGCATCACGTGGCTTTGTGATGTAGAACCACTCCTTCTGCCAAACTTTGATGGTGTTTATGAATGTGCCCTCCGGCCACTCGACCCGGCGAGCTTGCTGACGATCACTCCCCCGCAATCCGCCTGCTGGCCGTCGACGATCTTCAGCTTGACGTTGAAGACTTTCAGCTGCAAGCCGAAGTGTGGCTGGATCCGAAAAAGGCCTCGCAAATGATGATGAAGGCCGAAATGTGAAGAAAGGAATTCAGGGCTAGATCATGAAAGTCTAGACCGCAGAAGAACATCAATCCCCTCACGAAGGGGTGGAGTGGGAAGCTTAGTCCCTGGACAAAGTGGGGGACGAACACCACCCTCTCGTCGGGCCGGGGTGTAGGGATGGCTTGCCCTCCTCTGGAGCCCGATGGGCGACGCCGGCCCGAAGGTAACCGGCGTGCTTCAGGTCCTTGATGTCGTCGTTGGTGACGATGGAGGCCTCCCACTTGCCCTTAGCACCAGATCAGGCCATGACCGGATTGGGTAAGTGGACTGGAAGAAGTGCCTGAGGAGAGGTGGTTTGTGGCGCCAGAGCTCTGTAGATTGGGAAAGTGATGGCGAGAGGAAGGAGAAGGCATACACCGATAGCAGTGGTCGTTTCCCTTTTATAAGCGACCAAAATACCAAAGGTACTTTTACTGCGTCACAGGCCTCGCCACTTCTCGATATACTCGTGACATTATGCACAAGTGGGACAATCGAAATCATTGATCATATCCCTTGAAAGGTGGGGCACGATCTCCACCTTGATGAGACGTGCCAATGAAGGAGATGCCTCGAACCACGCATCAACTGCTCACAACGGTTCGACGTTTGTGACCGGCCATGACCTTTCGTCGAAAGTTGTCAAACAAAGGCACTATTCACACTCGAGCAGTTGGCCTTCAAGGCTAAGTAAAACCAATAATCCAGATTACGGATACAACCTAATTGAGCACATGGCCGAACTTAGTCGAGTAGCTTTTAGAGGCTCGACCAAGGGAGATTGCTCCGAACACACACGAGGAAAGGAACTCGCACCGCAAGCCGGAGACTTCAGGTACACTAAGAACTCTGGAAGTGATAGGACACCGACGTTGGAGGCTAGTTCGGGGGCTACTGAGGGAGTCTTGGACTAAGGGATCCTCGGGTGGCGGGCCTATCTCTCATGGGCCAGACAGGTGGACCGCAACTGCTAGAAAGACAGACTACAAGGTGACTCCGTATCCGGGCAGGAGATCTTCGACACCTTGGTGTGTCCTCCAAGTCAAGATGAGAAGAATCAGCATGTTTATCCATTCCTTGTAACCGACCATGTGTAACCCTAATACCCCTGGTGTCTATATGAACCAGAGGGTTTAGTCCGTAGGGGCTAGAATGATAACCGCCATCCTACTAGCCCAGGGTTTAGTTCATTTGATCTCGTGGTGGATCGATTCTGTAACCATCCTATACACTTCAATATAATCAAGCATGACGTATGGTTTTACCTCTTGGAGAGGGCCCGAACCTGGGTAAACATCGTTTCCTTCGTCCCTTGTTCCTCATTGATCCAAGATCTACAACTTGGGACCCCCTACCCGAGATCTACCGGTTTTGACACCGGCAACAGTCACAAGAGAAAAATATTCACCAATGGTAAAACCAAGGGTACGTGCTTGGATATGGCTTCCAATATTTGATGGTGGCAGTCTAAATTGGGAGTGAATAGGAAGATCTTGTTTTCTGACCGTGTTTGTGACAATACCGTAGGTCAATAATGGAGGTGCAAGTATAACTTTTGTTACTCAAGGAATGCCAGTAATAGGTACAATACTTTGTAAATCAAATGCATCATGAAGATTCCTGGTGATTTGAGGAACAATATACATGAAAATATCAGATATAGTAGTATGGGATGAAGAGAGAGGTATGGGTATGCCGACACACAAAGGAACGATTCTCTGTGGAGTAACTGCCTCGGACTTCTAAACATTTGGTGTGGTATTCAACATAATTAACTTTAGTTTTTTTGAATCTCAACATTCATATCAGACATTTTTTTGTTCAAACTTAGGCATAGTAACAATCTCGGATCTCATGTGATTCACTTTGATATGCAAGTCCTTGAGCTCAAATAGCTTAGCCCATAGTTTAGACACCTCTCCTTCTAATCTATCCACTGTGATATGAACTTTGGTGCATGTGTCCACCATCACAGATCAGATCGGTGCGAGAGACAAGCTATCAATCTCGTCCCAAATACTTCGATTTGGACCCATCTCCCTTGAGAACGAGTATAAGCAACATGAATTCTAAAGTAAAGCTCAACCTGCTCGGACGAAATCAACGCCACCAATAACACGCAGATCAACGTCAGAGACACATGAATCTTACCTTAGGGAGAGTATATCCAAGCAACCTTCTCAGAATCGTCGATTTGTGCCCGAATGATTTGCCGCCACCGATTCCGTTGCCATCTTGTACTCCATCGCTGCCGCTAACAGGGAAGGGAGGGATTGTAGAAGAACCAAAAACCTCGTCCTTTGTTGTCTGATTTTGTTGTCGGTATGCCGCCACCGAGGATCAATTGACGCTCCAAGACCTTTGTGAGGATTGATTCTAGGGAAATCCATCGATCCGCACTAAAATCAACAAGAACAAGCGATTTGGGGAAGAAATTAAGGCTTTCAATTAAGGAAATCACTCATAGATACCCCATCTTGCAAGGGAGGTAGGTAGCTCTACTCTAGATAGGGGCATAGTGAATTACAACTTAGGGTTTCCCGAATGGGGTCAAGCTATAAGTTTATTTTTTAGAAATGGAGGAGGACCCCCGGCCTCTGCATCTGGACCATGCATGCAACCACTTATTAATTATTCACATAAGACCTTACAAAGTTATACAACAGTAAGACTAAAGCCACCGTCTAGGCAACACCTGTCGCTACTCCTATCCAGTTGATGTAGGGATGCTGATAGTCTGGGTCTAATACCAAACAGACCTTGCAGCCAAACCTAACATCTAAGACCTGAGGTCCCAACCAGGACGCCTGCCGGTATGGGGCACCCACCGGTCCGGCGCACTCCTCAACCAGGACGCCTGCCGGGTATGAGGCCGCCGCAGCCACCTGCCACCAATCCATCTTCAGAGCTGTACTGTTGCATCTACCGCGCCAGGTCTCTTCGCCATCGACACCACCATGACGCCAGACAACGTCGTCCTCCTGCGCGAGTCCATCCACACGTGCCCGTCGCCGAAACTTCGCAGCGCCATGCCGCTGGGATCCGTCGTCGGCCTTGCGGTAGATGAAACACCGCTCATCCTCGTCCCCTCCAGCCAGCTCCTATTCCAAAACGATGCCCACATGAGGGAGCACGCCATCAAAGGCGCTGTCATCTCCGATCCGGTAGACCCAGATCTAGGGTTTCCCCGGAACATCCCGATCATGTTGACGCAATTTGCAACGACGATGCCTCAACAGGGGGCGTCAGAGGCGCTGTCATCGTCCTCCATGACCGAAGTCAGCGTGATTTTCACCGGAAGTAGCGCCACCACGATCTCGCCGACTGGATCCGAGCACACCCTCGCCATGTAGACGTATGGTGTCATCGAAAAGCCGGTTGAGGACCTCCGGCCGCCTCACCCCGGCCCCATCACGCGTCGCCGGGCGGCCATAGCCGAACCACGATGGATCTGGCCGGGACGCCAGATCAGCAACAACCGCCGCCACCCAACACCTGGCCAGGCAAGCCAACGACTCAACCCACTGGACATGGGGGAAACGGCTGCCGCCGCACGCCAGGGTCGCCGCCTTGACCGCGCCGGCTGAAGACGAAGGCGCCAACGCGAGACCGATCCAGACGACCTGAATCCCTCGCGCGCGTCTCGGTCAGCCACGCAGAACCTCCTCGCCGCGCTGACAAGAGGTTCACCGCCGGATCCACTGTGCCGGCTTCCGCCGCCACGCCGCAAGCGGGCCACGCCGTCCAGGGCAATGCGCCGCCGCGAGGAGAAGAGTGCCCTGCCGCTGCTGTCCTCCAAGGCGGGCTTCGCCCGTCGGCCTCCTCCGGCAGCGGTCTGGCCGCGGGCTGCAGATGCGAGGGACGGGGCGTCGGCGGCTAGGGTCAAGCTATAAGTAGCCGAACCAGAATTACGACGGTAAAACAACTAGCAGTAATAAACAGTGACTTGGTTTAAACAGAAAGGTAACCGACAGCGAGGTCCATCGAAGACGTGCAATTCCACTTGTGAGTCATTCGTCGATCTGAGCCGTACGTTAACTGAAACGTTCTCTTCAGCAATTCGACGGTGGTTTCAGCCTTCGATGTCTCTTTGGTTTGGGTCCTGACTCCTGACATTGTGTCTGCTCCGATGATTGCAGTTTAGGCCAACTCCACCGCGCGACCCTATCCTGTCCGCCCCCGTCCGTTTGGGGTAAAAGGGACAAAAGAGGCGGCCCAGCGCGCGGCCTCAAACGGACAAATGTCCGCTTTGTGTCCGCTTTCGACCCATCCGCGGCCCAAACTTGCGCTCTGTTTGGGGTGAAAAGGACGCGCACGGACGGGCGGACGCTGCGGCGCTTGTCCTCCCCGCCCGCCTTTGTCGGTGGGAGAAACCAACCCCACGCCCATTTGGCGCCATTTGCCCCAAACCCTCCCACGCCCCTCCTGCCGCCGCCTCTCTCCCCGTCCATGGCCGACGCCCATTGGTTCCGGCGGCTGGCCGCCCGCCCGCAAAGGTGAAGAAGAAGGCGCCAAGGAAGACGCGGTCGGAGTGCACGCCGGAGGAGATCGCCAAGTTGACGCGGAATCGACGAGGAGGAGGGAACCGAGAGCGGTCGTCAAGGTCAATGCCGCATGCAAGTTCGCCGCCAGCGAGGAGCTGGAGGCCGCGGCCTCAAGGCCGCCGACGAAGGAGGACCTCGTCAACAAAGCGCACGCCATCCTCATGCTTGGCATGGGCCGTCCCGCCGGGTTCCCTGCGGCCGCCGGTCCGGCGAGCACAGGCTCGCTCGCCGCCTGCCTACGCCGATCGCCGCCGACGTCGCGCAGATCGCGCCCATGTCGCCTGCTTCCCTCCGCCAATGCACGACGGCCAGACCGCTTTCGGGTCACGGACGTGGGCTTGTTCGCGCCACACCGCGCCCGGGCCGCCATCGACCTCAACATCACGCGTGGGTCCGGCAGCGGCGGCGGCCGTCCGTTGAGATGCTAAGAAAGCGAGCACGGCACCGTTCACGGGCACCATGCCGGCCCCAGCGTCTTGTTTGACGAAATGCCAACCCTAACGCCCGGTCGATGACCCTTCTACAACCGCTACATGGAGGACGTGATCTTCGACGGTGGGCATGGCTGCGTTTACGACCCGATGAGACCCAATGTCGATGGCCTCCCGAGTACGTCCCGATGAAGGGGCGACGACCGTGTCGCTTACGACCATGGTGACTCGTGGCATGAAGACGATGACATCTATGTCGAAGGTGATGAAGAAGAAGAAGGCAATGCCTTTGATATTAGTGGTGCGCCATTGTTCATCGACCTCACCCAAAGAGCGGAGGCACAAAAGAAGAGGAAGAGCATTCGCACGGGTTCATATACACAAGATGAGGACAAGTTGATTTGCCAAGCTTGGATGGAGATTAGCCAAGATCCGAGGACCGACGCGCAACAAAAGGGCATTGTTTTTTGGACGAGAGTCCACAAAACATTCCACGAAAGGAAGATGTTCGAGCCCTTCCAAATTACAAGCAACCGTGGCATCGGCTCGATTCAAAAAAGATGGTTGTTCATCCAACAAGAGTGCAATAAGTATTGCGCCGCATTTGAGAGCGTTCAAGCACGGCCCGTAAGTGGTCTCGGCGTTGGGGACATGGTATGATCTCCTCTTTCTAGCCCTTTCCTTGCTACGGCCATGAGACTTCGGCCGTGTATATGTTTGCATGTTCACTTGTTGTTGATCATGTTGTGTAGGCATTCCAATCTTTGGAGGCATTCAAGGCCCGACGCAATGACAAGCCATTCACTCTTACGCATTGTTGGACGCTCATCAACATGTGCCCTAAGTTCAAGGACCAATATCGTGAACTACAAAGGAAGAGAGGACTGAAGACGGCCAAGTTCGCCAGAGGTGGAGATGGCGAGGCGTTGAAGAGGCCGAGGGGCAAGACCAACTCCAAGGTGGAAGACATACGTGACGCCTCATCCATGGCCTTGCATGAGACTTTGCATGGCATGATGTCTCAAAAGGACGTGAGGGACGAGAAGAAGCAGCAAAGCAAGGACGAGCAAATAAAGCAATACCTAGACCTTCAAAGACAGAAGCTTGAGATGGAGGAGGCGGCCAAGAGGAGGAAGATCGACATGAAGGAGACATCCGGCAAAGGCTTTCGACATGGAGGAGGCGGCCCGGCAAAGGCAGCTCGACATCGAGGCCGACAACGTCAAGGCTGTGCAGAGGCAGCTCGACATCGAGGCCACCAATGCCGCCACCAAAGCGAAGGAGGTGGCCCTTGCGATCATGAGCGTGGACTTGTCGAAGATGAGCGACAAGGCGAAGGCTGGTTCGAGGCGAGCGGAAGGAGATGCTCGGCAGCGAAGGCTGAACTAGGTCGTCCGATCGGCGTGGCCGTTCTTTTTAGGCATGGGTGCCGCGCGCCATCGGGATTGGTAGTGTCTTGCGAGAAAACATTCATTTTGGAAGGGGTCGTGTTGCGGCCATTGGTATTACGGCGAGGACAACTATTCATTTTGGAGGTGGGTTTGTTGCCGGCAGCTCTGCGGCGATGGACGTGTAGGTCACCGGCTCTGTTGCCGGCGTGATGAATCGGGGCCGTTGGCCTAAACTAGGGCTTGGCTTTGAAATGTTGCTTTTAGTTTTTAAAGTGTCTGTGAGACAGGGATGGGGCGAATGAATGCGACGGCTGACGGCCTGACCCGCATCACGAGACCGCGACAAATTCCTACCCAAACGGACAGAATCTGGACAAAACGGACGTCCGTTTGGGGTCGCGCGGTGGAGTTGGCCTTAAGCATTTGAAACATCTTCTTCTCAAGTCAAAAAAGTCAACACGCAGCGTAGGAGCTTCGTGGAGAAGCAATCCCTCCCTCCCTCCGGAGCCGTGTCCTCAACTCAAAGACGGACCTAATTTCCAGGGTGCCCAGCGCAAAAAATGAGGGACGAAGCGAACCCAGTTTCGTAGCTTTTTCCAACTCCCCTCCGACCGTTGCCCACCTTCCCCGTTAACTCCCCGCTCTCCTCGCCGCCGGTGACCGCTCCTTCGCCGCAGCGCCCACCTCCACCGCCCCCTGCGCTTCGTCCAACCTGGTAAGCTTCCAGCGATCGCGCCCCGCTGCCGCCCGAACCGCCCCTGCTCCCCACGCTCAGCCTCGGATCCAGATCCACGCCCGCCAGCCCCCTGCTCCGCCGCTGCTCGGGACTGCTTCAGCGTCTACTCTAAAACCTAGATCTCACGGCACCAACTTTGTTGTGCGTGGCTGCAGCTTCCTCGGATGGAGAATGGGGAGATCGAGGCCGCGGAGGATGGGCTGCCGGTGCCAGCGCCGCCCAACGGGCGACGGTACCGACCAGTGGGCTCGGACGACAGCGCCGTCATCCAGATGACCTCCATGGAGCCCAGCCCCGGCTCAACCTCTATCACAAGCCATGACGCCGTAACACCCCAGCCGCCTAGGTGAGGCATACTTCGTCTCATATGCGTGGGTTTCCTCAGCATTTTGTTTTTGTCTGATACACAATCAGTAAAAGGGTTTCGGATTTAGTACATGTCACACTTCTGCGGGAATCACCAGCTAGCATAGTTGCTGCGAATATCTGTGCATTGTCTTGACAGTGAGTTATTTAGCCAAACCAGGTGTTCAACTGGACAGTTTTATTCGGATGATAGTCTTCGTGAGCAGTACAGACACATGGGACGTTGATATGAAGTTTTTAACTACATACTGGCTGTGGACTGTTTGAGACTACAAATCTTAGGCTTTTAATAGCCTTTTCGAGTTGCTTCCTTCATTTAGAGCTCAGTGCATTATGAGCAGGGTTGTGAAATTCACATTAGTTCTGTTTGTTTGTAGACTGCCTTCAATGTGAGGCCATGACCTCGACTTCTGAAATTTGGTTATCGTTTTATATATTGTAATCTACTTGGGTTTGATATATTTGAATGACTGTAGTGGGATTTTCCTTTTGGCATATGATATTTTGTGTGTACTCACATATCGATAATCGTTGTCGAGCTTCTATTGGTATATATCCATGGTTTAGAGTTCTGTAGTTAGAATGTTAGTCAATGCGTGCCACACCTGTCACTACTTGAGAGGTTAATGTTTCCCTTTTAATATCAGTTCTTGTTATTGATCTTTGTAGTTTGCTTGGGATATTACTTGACACTACTTTACTTATTCGCACCATGCATATATATTCTTTTGTTGTACCTACTGGCTTCCCTTCTCGATTTTCTATTTTGATCGCATATTCCATGCCACATTATCAGGCATAATTTCTGCAGATTTCATTCCATCTGTTTCTTTCAATGGTCATTATAATTAGCAAGATGATTTAGATGACACAAACTGTCAAGTTGCGAATTTATGCAGTCAACAAGCTTTCTTTTATGTATATCATAGGAATCTCAAGCCTGGTGGTGCTAATCTAACTATTGATCCAAGCATGCAAGGAGGTTCTGGCGATCATGCTACATCCAGTGGATCTCAAAGGGATTCAAAGCTAGAGCTTTTTGGGTTTGATTCACTTGTAAATATTTTGGGCCTCAAGAGGTACGGTCCATCTTTGTATTATTTTATTTAGTTTGTCTGAAAACTTGAGATATATCTCCTTCAATTAAGCACACATAGTTTTGACTAATATATTAAGCATGTGCTCTCCAAAGAAATAGCTTGAACTAGTGATTTTACTTTATGACATAAGTATCTGATTGAATCTGAACAGCATGACAGGAGAAGAGGTCCCAGCTCCTTCGAGTCCTAGGGAGGGAGAGGATGTAGCAATTACCATTGGACGGCCGAAGGTTGTCTCCAGTTCCAAAATTTAGGATGCGTTCCATCTGTTTGATACTTCATCACACTTTTCCTAGTTAAACGTGAATAACTAGGAGTTACTATATTTGTATTTAGTTAACAGGAAAGAGTAGTGCTTGGGCTCAATTATTTGCTGATACTGTCACCTATTGTGTTTGACGGTTTGCTACATCTCTAAATATATTTAGTCAACAATAGTTGCTGATTTGTACATTTGCGTTTTCATGCCGGATCTCCAAAGTTTCTTCATTGTTTCATTGATTTTCATCGACCTGTTTGTTTCTGTTTATTTGGTTTATGTCATTTGGATATATGGATAGTTAGAAAAACTGTATTACTTATTCCATTGCTTTCATTTGGTTAGCAGGAAGCTGGACCTAAGTTTGGTACAATGATGGGTGTCTTTGTACCATGCTTGCAGAATATCTTGGGGATCATTTATTATATCCGTTTTACCTGGTAAGTATTGCCATCATGTGCACTTGTTTTTGCTACTGCGTGTCAGTGTTTTGATCTTATTTGTTTTTTCGCAAAATAAATTTGCTATGCTGCCATGCTGGTCACCGTGTTATCATTCTCTGGCAGAGGGCCACCTGTAATATTTCAGTTCCTAGTTGTATGAGATTTTCCCATGGTAGAACCAAGTAAAAGTAACTGCAAAGTCTGTAAAGGTATTGTTATCCAGTGTGGGCGCATTTGACTAATCTTGCAGTATTAATGCCTTTCGTACTGGACACTTTTATACCCTTGTTGGAAGTGGTATTTCAGAAAATGTGATGCATGTACACCTTTTTCAGCTAAAAAATTCTTTTTGGGTTATTCAACACTAGCTAATATTTTTTTTCCTTTCTGTAGGATTGTAGGTATGGCAGGCATATGGCAGTCGCTTGTTTTAGTCTCGTTCTGTGGTGCTTGTACATTTTTAACTGGCTTATCGTTAAGTGCCATTGCAACAAATGGGGCAATGAAGGTATGCTGGACATTTTGCTACTGGTGGTGAGTTCATGTAATAGGGTTGATACCTGATATGCCTTAGTTTTGCTGGTCTATTGTCTTCATTTCGTTTGTTGAACCTGGTGCGTGATATGGTTAAATTCGACGATGGTTAAATTCGACGATCTAGATTTATTGCTGGGAATACAGAATACTTCTAGAACTTTCTTGATGTGTGATGCTGCTACCTTGATAAACTTAAATGTGTACGTTAGCTGATGTGCATTTTGTATGATCCATAGGGTGGTGGACCATATTATCTCATTGGCCGTGCGCTTGGTCCTGAAGTTGGAGTTAGTATTGGATTGTGTTTCTTTCTTGGAAATGCAGTTGCTGGGTCCATGTAAGTATACACCGCAATAGCCAAGCACTAGTTTGCCTTCCAAATTTCATTTATCTTTGTTTGCTTGTGGACCGAGTTATGAGGATATTATTATTTCTGCATCTGCTGCTTGGAAGCTGGCATCATATTAGTTCTTCAAGTTAGTATGAGATGAGTGGAATTTATAGTAGAATGTGAAGTAGTGAAATTGAAGGGTTTTGTGCTATATTTTGATGTTTGTTGGCCTTGACTGCTACCAATGAATGATTGGTTTGCAGAGGTTCCAAAGGTTGGTTATTTATAAAGTAATGTACACTTAGACCATTATGCTCGAAAGAAAAATGTCTGGATTTTCAATAATGATAGAACACAGCTGAATTAGTAATATAAACTCTTAGCTCTTTGTCCCATTGGAATTTCAGATGGTTCGATTTTTAATTTGTTTTGTTAGTTTGACATGTACTCATGCTAACTTACCACTCATTGCAGGTATGTTCTGGGTGCTGTAGAAACCTTTTTGGATGCCATTCCTTCTGCAGGATTGTTTCAAGGTAATTTACAAGTGATACTAGTCAGTAAGTTCTTTTGTATTTGTGATTGCCGAGTCGAAATGTTGAATTATTTACAAGTGACTCTTGTACTTCAAACTTTTGTTAGGGCATAGAGAATGCCCGCATTTTATTTTATTTGCATTGCTAACTTGGTTCATGTTTTGTGAGAAATCGAGAAAAGGAAGTAGAGCTACACTACACAATACTTACTTTTTTCTTAACTTGTAATGTCAATTTCGATTTCTATTTGACTAACTCATAGTTTTTTAATAATGCAGAGAGTGTAACAGTGGTGAACAATACATTGTTAAAAGGTACAGCAACAGCTGGCACGGCGACTATATCGACACCCAGCTTGCATGACCTTCAAGTATATGGTGTTATTGTGACCATACTGCTCTGTTTTATTGTATTCGGTGGTGTCAAAATCATCAACAAGGTTGCACCTGCCTTCTTAATACCAGTACTCTTTTCACTGTTGTGCATATATCTTGGTGTCTTCATTGCACCAAGACACAATGCTCCAAGTAAGTACCATGTGGCCTATATTTTGGATAATCATCATTATGCATTTATGCATTCAATTGTAATGCTGGCTTTCCTACTTAGAGGGGATCACTGGGTTGAGTCTAACCTCACTCAGAGACAACTGGGGTTCAGAATATCAACGTACAAACAATGCAGGAGTTCCTGATCCAAATGGTTCTATATATTGGGATTTCAAGTAAGCTTCTAACATCTCTAAAAACATGAAAATTCTCTGTCATTCCATGTATATCTATGTTGAATCTCAAGCATACACTAGTCATTTTACACAATTTTCATTTGACCCTATGAACTTGTACAATCATGGCGTCAATCTACTCCCATTATATGTTAATAGGGTCCTCACATGCATGTTCATTCTTTAGTCAGAATTGCAATGTGCCCTGAAGTTTATAGAGTAAATTACACTTTGTACCAGGTTTTGCAAGAGTTTTCACTTTGCACTAGGTCTGCATAATAATGTTGCAATTTGCATCAGGTTTTGTAGAATTTTTTTGATGAAAATTCATGCATGTATGATGTATATTATGGGGCGAAATATATACTTAGAGATTTCAGTTAAAAATATTATTGTGCTGGACCCAGTGCAATTTCTTTTTTGGCGAAATCTGGTGCAAAGTGAAATAAGTGGCAATCTACCTGGTGCAAAGTGCGATTTAGTCATATAAATATTTCATTTAAGTTATTAAACTTCCAGGATATTTGATTGGCTGCAAGTTGGTCTAACTGACCGAGTTACTTGATATCAACCGCAACTTCTGTTAACAGGGTCACATGGTAAACATACATAATTTGCCCCATCCGTAAACACATAACCTGATGGGTGCATTAACATGGACTGTAATACCATTATTTAACCTAGTTCAGACAAACCCAAGCAGCAAATTTCATATTTATTTCATGGGATAGTCTCTAGCCAGAGAAAGGGCATCAGTGCCCCCGCCCATCTTCGATGGAACAATGAAACCAACCCCCTGCCTCCACATCAGAAACCTCCGTTAACTCACAGCTTTTGGTACATTCTCCTCCGTTTCTAAATATAAGACCTTTTAGTGATTTCAATACGGGCTACATATGGATGTATATAGACGTATTTTAGAGTGTAGATTCACTCATTTTGCTCCATATGTAGTCCGCATTGGAATCTCTAAAAAGCATTATATTTAGGAACGGAGGGAATATTTGACTAAGGACGACAAGTTTAGGGACTTTCCAGACTTATAAGGGCCTATGTAAAACTTCTGTATGAGTTTAGGGACCTGTTGTCTAACCTTGCGAGGTTGAAGGCTGGAGATGAATCAAACTCTATTATTGAATTCATGCAAAAAAAAACTCTATTATTGAAAACAAAGTTTACGGGCCTGCAAGACTTCTTTGTCTGTGCAAATGCAACTTGCTGACACATTTTTGTATACTTTTCAGTGCTTTGGTAGGTCTCTTTTTCCCAGCAGTCACTGGAATTATGGCTGGCTCAAATCGATCTGCTTCACTGAAAGATACACAACGTTCAATACCAATTGGAACGTTATGTGCAACTCTCACAACAACTGCTATGTACTTGTTTTCTGTGCTGCTATTTGGAGCCTTGTCCACAAGAGAAGAGCTTCTAACTGATAGGTATGTGCTTTTCAGTGCTGCAAGTTATCATTGATCCCACTTTAGAATTTAGGTAATGTGTTCTCTAGGGCATGGAATATTTTGTATGCTAGAGTTCTGCATTTTTACTGTCGTCAGAGTGTGGTTATTTGCTCTATAAGTAGAGAAAATCTCACTGCCACAGCTGTTCTTCTCGCTGTTATGGGCATCGGGCACATAAAGTTATTTTGGGTAGGTCCTGTTTGAGGGCACATACCCCATGCTTTCAGTCAGAATGATTTTGTTTCTTTTTTACCCATCTTTAGCTAACAAGAAAGTTCTGTCGACTAATCTACTTTACACGGTCAATATTCATGCTTTATATATAACACACATATTTGTTGAACCTGTTTTTGTCTATATTCTTTTATCGAACAACTACGTTCTGATAGCATGGCTGCAGGCTGCAGTTCTGTCTTAAGTCCCATCAGCTGCTACGTTACTGCGTTATTGTGTGGTTAGCTCATAAATATCCTTAATACTTGCAGGCTTCTTACTGCTACAGTGGCATGGCCTGCTCCAGTAGTGATTTACATTGGTATTATCCTGTCCACTTTAGGTGCAGCACTGCAGAGTTTGACAGGGGCTCCAAGGTTACTAGCAGCAATAGCAAATGACGACATCCTTCCAGTCCTTAATTACTTTAAGGTTTCTGAAGGAGCCGAACCTCACGCAGCAACTTTATTCACAGCATTAATCTGTATTGGATGTGTGATTATTGGGAACTTGGATCTGATTACACCCACTATCACTATGTTCTTTCTGTTGTGCTATGCTGGTGTGAACTTGTCGTGCTTTCTGCTTGACTTACTTGATGCTCCTAGTTGGCGCCCTCGATGGAAACTTCACCACTGGAGTCTTTCACTTGTTGGTGCATTACTTTATGCTGGTACGCCCATTTGACTCTTCACTGTTTTATTTCGTCATCCATGATATTCATCCTGAGCTGCCTGTAATACTTTTACTGAATGTTATTTTATGTACTTGAAAATGTATACTGACTTAGGCATTATTGTGAATTTGACTGAAGAGTTCTATTCACATGTATGATTTTCAATCCTATTTGCTTACCTCACATTTCTTGTGGTCCACAGCTAGTTAAAATGCACCCTCATGTTGTGTTTATAGTTGTGCTTTCCACTTAATAATCTTTCTCTCAAATTTCAGTCATCATGTTTTTGATCTCTTGGTCTTTCACTGTTATCTCCCTTGCCCTTGCAAGCCTCATCTATTACTATGTGAGCTTAAAAGGGAAGGCTGGAGATTGGGGAGATGGGTTCAAGAGTGCATATTTTCAGTTGGCATTGAGGAGTCTCAGGTCGCTAGGAGGTATTACTTTCTGCATGACAAAGAAATAGTCATTGGTAATCTATGCAAACTCATTATTCTAACACTCGCCCCACTGTTCTTCTCACAGCAAACCAAGTTCATCCTAAGAATTGGTACCCCATTCCTCTGATATTATGCCGCCCTTGGGGTAAACTTCCAGAAAATGTCCCTTGTCATCCAAAACTTGCTGATTTTGCCAATTGTATGAAGAAGAAGGGCCGTGGTATGTCAATATTTGTCTCGACAATTGACGGTGATTATCATGAACTGGCTGAGGATGCTAAGACTGCCTGTCATCAGCTGGAGGCCTACATTGAGTACAAACGCTGTGAGGGTGTTGCAGAGATAATTGTAGCACCTTCGATGTCTGAGGGCTTCCGTAGCATTGTTCAGACGATGGGCCTTGGTAATTTGAAGCCTAATATTGTTGTGGTGCGGTACCCTGAGATTTGGCGCCGTGAGAATCTGACAGAGATACCATCAACCTTTGTCAGTATAATAAATGATTGCATCATTGCTAACAAGGCAGTTGTTATTGTGAAGGGTCTTGATGAGTGGCCTAATGAGTTCCAGAGACAGTATGGTACTATTGACCTCTACTGGATTGTGAGAGATGGAGGATTGATGCTTCTTCTGTCTCAGCTCCTGCTCACAAAAGCGACTTTCGAAAGCTGCAAGATCCAAGTCTTCTGCATAGCTGAAGAGGACACTGATGCTGAAGAGCTAAAGACTGATGTCAAAAAGTTCTTGTATGATCTTAGGATGCACGCCGAGGTCATTGTTGTGACTATGAAGTCATGGGAATCTCATGTGGAGAGCAGCAGCAGTGGTGCTCAGCCAGATGATTCCCAAGAGGCTTACACAAGTGCACAGCGCAGGATCAGCACATACCTTTCTGAGATGAAGGAAACGGCACAAAGAGAAGGACGGCCGCAAATGGTGGATGGGAAGCAAGTTGTGGTGAACGAGCAAAAGGTCGATAAATTCCTCTATACAATGTTGAAGTTGAACTCTACGATACTCAGGTACTCCAGAATGGCAGCTGTGGTGCTAGTGAGCCTCCCTCCGCCACCGCTGAATCACCCTGCATACTTCTACATGGAGTACATGGATCTGCTTGTAGAGAACGTCCCACGCATGTTGATAGTTAGGGGATACAGAAGAGATGTTGTCACGTTTTTTACCTGATCAAATACATACAGCCTGAGCTCCATTCAGTCGTTGTGCCATTGTAGCAGAATGGATACACAGATGTGTGCAGATTCCACTGCTGAAGTTGGAAGCCCTCACCTTGACGGCTACCTTAGATGGGATGCACTGGGTTGTTATTGCCATATTAGGTACGTAAACTATAGTATCTTCATTCCTTTCCTGGACACAACAGATGAATACTTGGTCATTTACAAATTTTGTAGCCCCATTCTCCAAATCAACTGTAGAAACTTGCATTTTTTCCCACCGAAACAGTAGCAATAGTGTCCCTGTTTTTGCTATTTTCCGTGATCTGTATACGGCTGAGAGACTGCAACCAGTTGTTGGAAGGAGCAATACCACTGCTATAATTAGAGAATATTCTGTTAACGCCTGATGTTAATGCATCTGTGGATCGTCGGCGGATATGATGCGTGATGTTTAACATTTTTTTTTGAAACGGAGGCAAAAGCTTTGCCTCATCCATTAATTAAGATAGAAAAGAGTTTTTTACAGGACACCCAACAAACACAACATGCGGATTATTCGCGTGAAATAAAAGACCCTAGCTTCTTTGCCCCGGCGATGACCCAAAGGTTGGCGTCGGCAGAGATGGAGGAGAGCAAGATTGGCAGTGGAGCACTCTTATGCTTAAACACTCTTGCATTACGCTCGTTCCAAATCGTCCATGAGACGAGCATAGTGAGGGAGGCCTTGGCTTGGCGGTTCGGCGTACCATCGGCGCAGGTGCTTGCCTACCATTCGTCCACCGAGTCGAACAGGGGCCAAGCGGAAGTGTCGAGCTCGTGCATGAGGAATTTCTCAATGACCAAAGACCAAAGATGCCGGGTGTAGCGGCACTTGTAGAAGAGGTGAGGTCCGCATTCTTGCACCGTCCTGCAAAGAGGGCAGAGATCGCAATTTGGCCACCCACGCTTTGCCAATCTATCCGCCGTCCAAACTCTTGTGTTGATATACTATAAAGTCTCACCATGTATTGCACCGCTGTAGCCCTTTGTGCACAGGGTCACTACTGAGTACTCCCTCCGTTTCCAAATAATTGTCTTTCTAGCCATCTCAAATGGACTACAACATACGGATGTATGTAGACATTTTTAGAGTGTAGATTCACTCATTTTGCTCCGTATGTAGTCACCTGTTGAAATCTCTAGAAAGACAATTATTTAGGAACGGAGGGAGTATTTTGTTGGTGTGAGTTTTTAGTGGGGTACATGGGATTTCCCCCTCTTCAGTTATTACACGTATTTTCTGTGGTGCTGCAGTACGATCCCAGCATGAATATCTCTTGTTACAGTTGTTACTGGTCTAAATGTCTAGCCTTAGCCATGGTCCAGATGGTAAATTGTTCTGCCGTTTAATTTGATCTAGAGGCATTATGACTGTGTTGATATTGCTTTCCAGAGTGACGGTCAGTTTCCCAGCCATATGCGTACTGACTAGACGATTATATGCTTTTAAGTTCTTCATTCTGTGCTTTTTTTTTCAACATTTGATCCTGCGGTTTATGGATTTTAAGCATTAAAATATCAATCCCGCAAATCCTCCTTGCTCTACATATTATCTGCAAAAAATAGTGGAATGTTTGAATGGAAGTTGACTCCCAAGATGAAAACCGGCAATGGGTAGAAGCTTGCAAATGCTACACTAGAAATACCTTTTGTCCAAACTTGGAAACTATTACAATGAATTTGTTCCAAGGGGTCATTACTAGCGTTTGTTCTTCCAAGATCTCGGGACCAATGAATTTCTGTTCTTCCGAGATCTTGGGACCAATGAATTTCTGTAGTGTTGGTTGTCCAATAAATTTGTCTATCCAAATCATGTGACAAGTGTGGCAAATATGAGAACTAGTACACGTACGATACAATTGGTACAATCTTCGTCCAATACGTGATCGCAGCCATCCATGTCAATACAACATATCTGGGGCCACAACCAATGAATCGTGCTGACACATGTCGCCGATTTATGCATGACGTTCAAGATAGAACCATACGTGCATAGGGCTGAAGAGTTGACCGTCGCTGGATTGTTTTTTCGTACACAAGGATCGGTCCATAATTATCGTGTGTGGAGCAGTTTTTTTGTATAACAATCGAACCGAAAGCATCATATTTGGTGTTGGTTTGTCACTCTTGGCACAAAAATGTAACAAAGGTGTAACTAGATTTTTAACTTCATTGGGCAACTTGAGTACAGGTGAAGTGAGAAAGTGGTAACCAACGGAACAAACAATTAAGGGAGCGCCGTCAGGTTTTAGTACCTGAAAATTTCATCTATGAGTCAGCCACTACTCAGAACCACTGGATCTTCATCCAACGATCAAAAATATATCACATATTGTTCATCTTCCTCCTTCCTTTTTTTCTTCCTCCTGCAGCCGCCCCTCCAACCCAGCCCTAGCTGTCTGCATCCAACCCCCACGGCCAACAGGCGCTGCCGTCCGCTGCCTTGTCCTCCCCTCAATCTCCCTCGGCAATCTCTCTAAGCCCCACCCCAATGAACAGCTCCAACGACGACCCCCAACCCGCACTCGTGAAGTTTCAAATTCTCTCCCGGCAGCTACCGCCGACTCCTGCTTCTCCACGGCCTGGCCGCCGCTCCTCATGCCGTCTCCGCCTTCGGTATCGCACATAGCAAGAAGTGAATGACACAAAAAAATATTCAAGTACTTGATGTTTAGCAAACCCGAACAATTGATGTCCACTCGTATTCATATGGAAAATGAAAACCATGCATTTCTCATATAGACATTTCATGTTCCAGAGGGCCCCTATTTGTAAACATCTTTGATAGTGTACAACATCAACGATCAGATATTGATCATACATCCAGAGAGTACACATATACTCTTGAGAAGTCGATTTTTATGTGTTTACTTGCCGGGCACAAAGTTGGTGGCAAAGGCCCACGCGTTGTTGTTGACGGGGTCGGCGAGGTGGTCAGCGAGGTTCTCCAGCGGACCCTTACCGGTGACGATGGCCTGCACAAAGTATCCAAACATGGAGAACATTGCAAGGCGGCCGTTCTTGATCTCCTTCACCTTGAGTTCAGCAAATGCTTCGGGGTCGTCAGCTAGGCCAAGGGGGTCGAAGCTGCCACCGGGGTAGAGTGGGTCGACGATCTCTCCGAGCGGGCCACCGGCAACGCGGTACCCCTCGACAGCGCCCATGAGCACGACCTGGCAAGCCCAGATGGCAAGGATGCTCTGCGCGTGGACCAAGCTAGGGTTCCCGAGGTAGTCGAGGCCGCCCTCGCTGAAGATCTGGGAGCCCGCCTTGAACCAGACGGCCTCGCCGAACTTGACGCCGTTGCGAGCGAGCAGCTCGGGGAAGACGCAGCCAAGCGCGCCGAGCATGGCCCAGCGGCAGTGAATCACCTCGAGCTCGCGGTTCTTGGCGAAGGTCTCCGGGTCGGCGGAGAGGCCCGCGGTGTCCCACCCGTAGTCGCCCGGGAACTCGCCGCTGAGGTAGCTCGGGGGGTCGCCGGAGAGCGGGCCGAGGTAGAGCACGCGGTCGGGGCCGTACCACGGGCTGTTGGAGGCGGCGGCCTTGGGCGCGGCCTTGCGCATGGTGATGCGGCCGCCGCCGAGGGCGTAGGAGGCTCCGGCGAGCTTGATCGCGGGGGATGGGAGCGCCATGGTTGTGGTGGCCGCCATTGCTGCCGGATGGAACAGAGCAAGCTGCTGATGTGCGGCTGCCGCTGCTACTGATGGGTGGCTGCGTGAGGAAGGGAGGAGCAAGGGAGGGAGGTTAAATACCAGGCCGCGCGCGCCAATGGAGGGGGCCACGTCCTTATCTCGGAAATCACGATCTGCGGCGCG
Organism: Aegilops bicornis; assembly: GCA_021605145.1. Classification (NCBI taxonomy): domain Eukaryota; kingdom Viridiplantae; phylum Streptophyta; class Magnoliopsida; order Poales; family Poaceae; genus Aegilops; species Aegilops bicornis. Next base: position 375,597,166 of record CM038675.1, on the reverse strand, counting down.
ATTGGCCTGCGGGTTGGGGCAGGGTGGATGGGGTGGCTGTTGTGGCGCGCACGGGGCCGGACACCTGGACCCGGACGACCTGGAACGGCCTTCTCTACGGCTAGGACGATCGGCGCGCATGTAGCCGAGGAATGTCGTCGAGTTGCATACTTGCATTCATGTCTCCCTCCGCACCAGGAAGAGCACAACCAAAAGTAGAATCATTCATTTATCCTGGATTGTGCTCCTACTATACGGCTACTAGGAAACTTCAGTGCTACCTGTGGTGAGATTTTGGCATTACAACACCAAAACACTTTCTTCCCAAAAACCACTACGGTAGTATAACAGAGTTTGTATAGTAGATAGGAGGGACGAGAGTGAGTAATCCGCATATGGATTCTTTAGGGCTCTAGCAGCCGTAGGGTTGTACTAACAACAATGACCTTTTTTTCTGGCCACTTTTTTTATCTATGATCCTGATGCGTCAACCTTGACACATCCCTTGAAAAGTAAAACAGAGTTGAGAACACAAAGGCATATATGCTAGCTGGAACAAACACCTCAGTCTGTAGGTAGCAAGCAAGTCACATGTGTAGTAGAAACAAGGAGAGCGTATAGGTAGATCATGCCTGAAGTATTAATTACTACCTCCAATCCATAATAATTGTCGCAATTTTGAAGTAACACCAGTTCAAAACCTCGGCACTTATTTTGGGTGGGAGGGAGTAGCAGATGGATGCTCTGCGATCATACAGTACATTACAGCTGTACTAGCTAGCTAGGTGTCACATATACAAATACAATACGGCTAAGGTAGGCTAATTAATCAATTAGGTTTTGGGCTTGAGTTCGCGGCAGGCACAACACAGGGTCCTTCCAGACGCAGGTAGTCGTACATGACCCCCTGGAACGGGCTCTGGTTCCTGGGCTGCTTCAGATAGAGGGTGTTGATCCCCCGGACAAGCCAGCCGCCCCTCACGTCCACGCTGAAGAGCCAGTAGAGGCCATGGATCCCGTGCCTCGCGATCGCGTTGTCGCGCCCGATGAGCCCCGTGGTGAAGTGAGGCACCGCCCGTGCCTCGTCGTTGAAGCGGACCTGGAAATGCATGCAACAGGACGACGACGATGATGATGATCAGAAAGAGAGGACCCAAAGCAACCAACCAACATGAGCATCAGCAAAACGAAACGTTGGGGTTGGTTCTGAAGATTCAGAAACCTGCAGTTCAGCGTTGGCTGAAGACGCGAGCGCCACCCGCAACTTGTACGTGCTGTTGGGAGGGACGGCGTCGAGGCTGAACCTTATCTGCCATGTGGTCGGCTGGTACGTATCCCCATCACTTCTTCTGCAGTTCAGTTCAGCTTAGTGCTTTCGTCTCGTGCAAACAACACTTGTATGAACAACACACACACACACAGACAGACAGACAGGCAGGCGTCACCTGGTAACTTGAGCGTAGAACCAGTCAGTGGCGTAGTTGCTTTCACCGATGGTGTACACCAGATCACGGTCCGGATACAGCTCTGCGTATCTCTCCCAAAGCCCATACTGCCTGAACCTGTATGCAACACCCGGGACAACCGTGTGATTAGAAACAACTTGACGATTAACTGCTGGACGCAAAGGTTTCTTTCACCTGTCAGGATGGTTGATGAACAGTCTATTCACATAGTTGGGGTTGGGGTCTGGAACGTAGAACTCGGCAGCAGACCTATCGGGTATTCCGATCTCCCACATGGTCGGGCCGTCTCTCGGTGGCTCAAACACGAGGTCACCCAGATAAATATCGTCCCCTAAACACCATTGCTCAGCAATCTCTTGTCAGGACACCAATCATTCAGGTTAGAGGCAGGCTGCAACTAGTACTACTAGGCTAACCTGAAGATATTGTTAGTGTGGCGTCGAATCTGTAGTCCCCGATGAAACCCGGAACCCACGCATATAGATTGTAGTTGCCAGTTACAATGTTCTTTATGTAGAAGCTACCATCTGCATCTGCTTGACACCAGAATTGGTATCCCTGCAAGTCAGGGAAAAACTTCATCATCCACAATAATTCCAGATCATATAAACATGTGGTCATGTTATACTGTACTCGTAGCTTATAAGCATGTGGTACGTACCTTGCACTCTCTTTGCCACGATCCAGCCTCTCCTGGTAATGCTAAGCCTACATAGGCTGATGCGGCATAAAGATCCTCATCCTCTATAATATACCTGATCATATATATGGTAGTAAGATATGCATATGTATGGTGCTTGAACTAGATCTAGGGTAATTGAAAATTCAAGTTACTGTGAACCTTATCTAGTTGTACATAACTGGGAGATTATGTACTACCTGTCTCTTACAAGCAATCTACCAGAGATACGGCCTCTTTGCTCAGTCTTCTGGAAATCCTCTGAAAGTGCAAAATCATAGGGCCAGCTCTGTTTCTCCATCATCACCTGATTTTCCAAGGCAAACATTAAAGATGACATCAAGTACCGACCGAGTTACTTGTGTACTGCTCATAACAATATACAAAATACTCCCTCTGTAAACTAATATAAGAGCATTTAGATCACTAAAATAGTAATCTAAACGCTCTTATATTAGTTTATGGAGGGGGTATAAGCCAGTCACTCTGCCATAATTGCTGTCATTTGATAAATTATACTAACTTATGGAGTGCTCTCTTGTTGTGTGAAAATTGAATTGTACCCTAAAGTACTACTTATTTGCTGAACTATAATCACCTGAACTTTTGCATCCTCCCATAGTAGACTTGGGTCAGATCCGTCCTGACTGGAGTTAAGGTACATGAACACCGGTCCATGAACCTTTTTCCAATATTCTCCATTCATGAACTTGGGCGAAAGGTCATCCCCAGCATAATGAGCGCTAAGAAACATCTAAGACCAGATAAAAAGACCTTTCAGAACTTCGTTGCATATTAGTATCCAATAATCTGAGCTCAGTTTTAGCCTGTTAAATTCCAGATCATTGTTATAATTTTTTATTTTTTTGAAGTAGCCACAACATGCTACTCACACAAATAAAAACAGTAAGGCCCCGTTCGGTCCGCAGGAAAAACAAAGGAAATCTGCATGTTTGAAAACCTGTAGTTTTTTTTACCTCTGAACCGTTCGCCTCGTAGGAAAGTGCTACAGAAATTTGAAGGAAATACTGTCTTGGAGGGCTCATTCCAGAGGATTGCAAAAATCCAGTAGAACCTCATTTCTGGGCGGATGCCCGAGGCAAGGCAACATCACTCAAATAAAAAATTGAACTGTACCAGCCATGCATGAGGAAAGAGACAATCTGAGAGAGTACATGCGGATAAAAAATAGCATAGGATCTGCCATGGCCTACACAGTCTTGGCCAGTAACAAAGTTTTTCTTCAAAAATGCTAAACTTACGGACTCCATCTACGGAAACAACTTACGGACTCCATCTCCACTAATCAGCTCCCCCCCTGATTTTCCAGTGGGCCTCCTCCCTCCCCTTGATTTCCAATCATATGTTGCCCCATCAGCCTGTAGGCTTGAATCCGTAGAAACCTGCCCGTAAGTGTAGCATAGTTGGTTTTTCTTACACCCATGCTTCGAACACCCTGCAGGCTTCCCTTCCTTCGCTTTTTAACCCTATGGTCTGCTACTGTACAACCAATCATATTCCTTTGCAGTTTTTTGGTCCCGTGTTTTCTATACCTGTAAACCGAACGCAGCCTAAGGGCTTATTCGGTTTGGAGGATTTATATAGGATTTCTTTCCTATGAGCATTCGTTTCATAGGAATATAAGTGCTAGCTTCCTAAGGATTGTGCCTATATTGGCCTAATTCCTAAGGATTCTTAGCATTAGGTGAGGTCTCATAGAAAATTCCTAAGGATTCTTAGCATTAGGTGAGACCTCATGGAAAATTCCTAAGGATTGGAGTAGATTTGACATTTCAATGCTTTACTTTTCATATTCGTATGATTTGGGAATCCTGTAAAAACGAATGAGCCCTAATACAGGGTAAATATTATTTTGTCAAGGTCTGAACATACGGCGAGCATAGTGGGCCCGACATGAGATGTTAAGTTCTGCTTCAAAGGTCCTCCGGTACGGAACTCGTCGCTCGGCGTGATTTGCCAGAAGCCAATCGGAGGATCAGATGACACCCATCCATGGACACTATTGTATCGGTCTTCACACGAGTATTGGTACTTGTCATCAACCTTGATAAACATATCAGAAATGTCGAGCTTATTCAGAATGAAGTCAAATATTTATCATGGATAATCTTGTTGTATCTCTATTAGCTTACCTCCCCTCTGAGTTTAGGATTAATTGGGTCCACAAGGAGGACAGCCTCAGGGTACGCTAATTGCTGCCCGCGGGGAGGCAACCGGTCATCAGGCATCGGCATTATTCTCTGCCTGTTGTCAGCCATTGCCATGTAATGGAACCTGCATTCCACCAACACGTAGTTTCAGTGGGAAGAAAAATAAATAAGTGAAGAGCAAAAATTATTTCTTAAAGTGGAGAACCAACTTGTCTTTTCTAAGTTTGAAGGCCACCCTGGTCTCCCCAATGCCAAAATCAGGCCACCCTTCCTTGTGTTCATAGATTCCATATGTGTAGAATCCCGAGGAGCCATGAAGCACGATGAACCTGTATTTATACATACAGAGATAAACATGATTTTCCCAGAGTGGAGTGGTGAGAAGAGCTCCAAATTCATACTAGTACCTCTTGTCGATGATGAGCGGAACAGCTTTCCCTTCCTGAGAAGGATCCCATGATCTAGTGAAGGAGACCTCAGCCTGGTTTTCATCATGATGTATGATGCGGAACTCTGTGCCTTTGATCCTGCGTGCAAGCGTTCACTTTCAACCTCCTTTTCGAAAGAAAAGAATAAACAAGAAGAAGAAGAAAAAAATAGAGGGGAAATGAATGAAGTCTGAATTATGAGCTCCTCTTATCTTACACATCAAATATTCCAGTTCGCTGTCCTGGTGGATTCCAAACAATGTCCCAGTACCTGACACAAGATGAAGATGCATGGCTTAACTCACCTCGCCTCGGATAGTACAAGACAAACCGACAGATATAGCAAAACCACCACACCTATAAGCTGAAGCTCTAACTAGAAACTATAGATGCAGAGTAAGATTGGTACCCTCGGTTGTCTTCTTTGTTAAGAATCTCCATAAGATTGTCCACACCGTTGTAGCGCACGCCAGTTACAATACCGTCGGGGTTGGACAGCGTCAGCTCGAATATGTCATTTTTAATTATAACCTGCACATACACAGCACACACCAAACATGCATGTTATTGTTGGCACGCGCCAACCATATAAACATCGCCAGGAAGCAGGAGCCAGGAGGCACTTACGTATCTGCTGGTGACCTTGAGCTTAACACCGTCCATGGCGTCGCCGGCTTCCCCTTCCCGTGTAGGGACCAAACAGCAGCGCACCAGGCTCCTGCAGCTGGTCCAGAGAGACGAGGAAGCAGCATTACGTACGTATATATATAGAAACTCACTTAGTGGAGCGAAGCACAGGAGCAAGCAAAGATTAATGGCAGTGCACCCGTGGCCATGCATGCAGTGGAAGAAGCAGAAGTAGTACCTAAGTTTCGGCATGGGGTGAGAGGACGACGGATTCCCTCCTCCACTGATCGATCCTTGTGCGTGCCTGGAGAATAATGTGGTGTGGTGTGTGGTGGCGATGTTTAGATGGATGGGCGGCCAATTATCCCTTGGTTTGGAAAGCAAGCATGCATGTGTGCCGTGCGTGGAGTTGAAGCCAAGGAGGAGGAGGAGGAGGTGCGGCAATGGCGTGGTCCGCCCCGCCTCTCTTCAATTCGTTTGGGGGTTGTTGGCCGGTAACAGTTGGCGCGCCTCTCTCAAGTGCGGCCGGCAGCCGAGGAGAGGAGACGATGGAATATCTACATGTCCACAGCGGCCTGTAGCAACAGAGACATGTATGTCATTGTCAAAAAGATGCCCACTAATCGATCATCCGTCTTTTGAGTGATATAATACAGTATAAGTAATAGTAGATGTTTTGCGAGTATCGAGCAGCTCCTTCAGTTAATTAATTTTTTTGCGAGAGAGCTCCTTCAATTAATGAAGGGATGTTTATGTTACCTGCTACTTATAACAATGGCAAAAGCTAATTTCCTGCCGACTGGTCGTTTACGATAGATCCGGACGACTCGGATGCCGTTGGATATGAATTGCGCGGTTACAGTTTGTCTCGCACTGAGCGGCTCGTGATCCGCTTCTGCCCGGCAGATTTTTTTTCTCCCACGATCGTTCTCCACGATCTGCTTTCCTCGGGCGGGAATTTTCTCCTCGTGCGCGGGCAGATATTTTCCGCCAGTCAGCTCCATCCAGGCGGGATCTTTTCTGGTCGCGCTCCTCCTCTTTTAGCCAAAAATATACGAAAACACTAACGCCCACACGTGTGAACGTTACCCAACTCGCCCACACGATATCGTCGTCCAGTGCCTTTTGCACGAATCTTGGCACAAAAAGGTTAATTTTGTGTGCCACGTAGGACGGAGCTGGTGTGTGGGCGTTGGAGAGTTTGCCCACACGCTAGCACCATGCTGTTTGTTTTGCCGTGTGGGCTAACTAATTCTGCCAGCCACCCACCTATTTCTTGCGCGTGGGGGCTAAATTTTTTTCCCCCACACGACACTCCTACGTTGTGGATGGCAACTGCAGTTAGACGAACGTGGTAACTAGGTAAACACACATGGCAACTGTGATTTTTTGCTAGACGGCAACTGCAGTTGCGCGTACATGGCAACCAGATAAACACACGTGGCAAGTATGGTTGGACCATACATGGCAACTACTGTTTGATCATATGTGGCAAGTAGTTAATCACACACGTCAACTATGGTTGGACCACACGTGGCAACTAGGTAAACACACATGGCAACTACTGTTTGACCATATGTGGCAAGTAGTTAATCACACACGGCAACTACGATTTGATTACACGCGGCAACTACCATAAATTAGACATGGAAACTATAATTAATCAAAACAGATAGAGTTGCCATGCTTTTACAACTACACTTGCCATCCTAGATAACTACATCTGCCAACCAGAATGGCAACTAAATCGTCATCCCGCGGTGTACCTAACGTAGTTGCGCCAGGAAGTGTGGGCATTTTTGCTTCGTGCCACACGCGCGGGATGGAGATGAGTAGTACTTGTTGGTGTGTGGCACGAAGTAGCCGCGCCCACATGTGTGGGCAATTCTAATATCTGCCCACACACAGTCCGTGTGGGCTGCCTCCTGCTCACACCGCACACGGTGTGTGGGCACATGTCGAATATACCACACGTGTGGCAGTTATCGGCGTTCAAAATATACCATCAAAGGCGGGACTCGGACTCAGGCCCCTAGGTTACACAAGCAAGTGAGGGAACCAACTGGCCTAGGCTAGTATTGGTGTCAAGTTATGCGTAGTTATCTTTTCTATACCACACTAAACTATTTCTTCTCTACAACATCTACCATTCCAATCAAGAATTTTTGTGCTGGACTCTTGTTGACCTTGATTTTGCTGCTGAGCTGCACTTGTTCCTAGTGATTCGACATGGTGCAGCACAACGAATATACATACAATCTAGTATGGGCCAACATAAATATACCCGGTAGCTTATTTTTTCTAATAGCATGGTAATATAAACACTGCATACCTAATAACCTATATAAAAACACCATGATAAGTTTTGTCTTGGGATTTTTTTGGTTGAAAACATACCCGGTAAATTATGTGTAAATAACGTAATAATATAATACAGCAGACCCGATAACTTACGCACAAATACTATGATAACTTTTGACCGGAGAAAAAAAGTTGTTGAAAACATGATAATTTTTGACCCGGTAATTTATGTGTGAATATCTTGATAATTTACGCACCGCAAACATGATAACTTTTCCCTCCGCTGGAGGGAGGGGTTTTGATGAAATATACTCTCGATAACTTCTGTGTAAATATGATGATAATTTACGCATCACTGTCCTGGTAACTTCTATGTAAATAACATGATAACTCATACATCGTAGACATGATAAATTATGTACCCAGTCCTGGTAACTTTGTCGGCGGGGGTAGGGGTGGGGGGAGTCGTTGAAACATACCACGATAACTTCTATGCAAATAACATGATAAATCACACATCGTAGACATGATAAATTATGCACCCAGTCCTGGTAACTTTGTCGGTGGGTGTAGGGATGGGAGGAGTTGTTGAACCATACCACGATAACTCTTATGCAAATAACATGATAACTCACACATCACAGACTTGATAACTTATGTACCTGATCCTGGTAAATATGGCGACTGTGGCGAGGGGAGGGGGGGGGGGGGTTGATGCCCCGCTAATTTCTGTGTAAATAGCATGGTAATAGAAACATACAAAATTGATAACTCCCATACAACGCCACTGTAACTTTTGACCTGAAACTTTTTTGTTGAAAAACATACACCCGATAATTTCTGTGTAAATAACATGATGATGTATCATCACAGACTTGATAACTAATATCTTATGTTTAAATATCATGGTGTCTTTCATCCAAGGGAAAAAAGTTTTTGAAACATTTCACCGGTAATTTCTATGTTAAATTACCATACTTCCCCATGCTTTTAACCTTCTCGCATCTGTAGTTACCAGCCTTATCATGGTATAGTTATCATGTTGCTCAGACCATAGTTATCACGCTGGTCATTGCCAAAGTTACCAAGCCAAACTTTATTTTTTCTTCTGATATGGCAGAAATAAGAAATGTTCAAATAACATTGTCATTCTACAATAGACAACAACAAAAGGTGGCTTAGTTGGTTATTAGGCTCGATAGGTATTATATAGACTTGGGTTCGAATCCTATTTCAAGCACTTTTATTTTCTTTTCATATTATGCAGCAAAAAACAAAAAAAAAACCACTAGCAGTTTACTATGGTTTTTGAGAGAAAAAAAAATCAGTGGAAGCGAGCGTGGGATGATAACGATCACGTACGGATCTGTCGCTAGCGACCAGTCGACTGGTCGTTAGCACAGTGCTATAACAATTAATACTAGAACATAATTTATACAGTTTTCAGACGCCTAATTTTTTGTGTGGCTGTCAGTCATCTAACGTTGCACATCACTTGGACAAAGTACATACATTACTAAAAATGTGCAATTTTAGCAGACGTAACGGCAATTTCTGATCTTTAATTCTTCCAAGGAAGGTTTGATCTTTAAGTTATCTATAGGATAGTTAGATATTGATACAAGGACTTTAGAAATGCTAGTAACCAACTGAAGAAGTAGCTAGCAGGATTTGTCCTTGTTTGTATAGCATTTCAAGCACGTAACGTGCCTAACCTAACCATACTATCACAAATGAAGTCGTTAGCAGTGGCCGGACTGTGAAGCACTGGCTTGGCAGGACGCGCGTACTGATGTGGACCGCCATGGCTGCCGCGCCACGCTCAAACTGGAGATGGATGGACACCTCGCACGCACCCCCAAGTCACAACTGCCGTAAGATAACAATGATTGAAGGAAGGTTTTGTTTCCTGAAACAACAGGAAGAACACCATGGATCGATGCATACAGCGTTGGAAACTTGAGATGGGGCACGGGAACTGCAGGCAGTAGCGGAGTAACAGTGATCATGTCATGTGATCCGATTCCAAGCCCATACTACATACATAGACTTTCCCTGAGCTGCTCCCGCTCACGGGGTGCAAAGAGACCGACCTGTGATCCATGCCAAAAGCCTTGTGGCTTTGGAGCTTGGAACTTGAGTAGGAGGTAGATACAATAGGTAAGGACAAAGAGGAGCAAGAATCTCCCAGGAAGCTACAAGCGTCCTACATGGATAGATAGATCACAGGAGAATAGTGTAGTGCTACCTTGGACATGGAGATTGTAAAGGGCTGCATGGTCATTTTGTTAATTTGGTTCATGCATACATCTCATCTCCCTCATTCTCTGTTCTCATTAATGGCCGGCCCTCTCCTAAATTTAAGAGTTTCAGAGGAATACGACAAGGCTGTCCCATGTCTCCTTACTTGTTTGTTCTTGCAATTAATGAACTTTCCATCTTGCTTAATGAAGCTTTGCAGGCCAACCAATTGCATGGAATTTCTCTTGGACCAAACTGCCCCTCTGTCCATTCTCTTCTATTTGCAGATGATCTTCTGGTGTGTGGGCAGGCTACTTATCAGGAAGCTCAGACGATGGCTAGTCTTATTCAACACTTTTGTGCTCTTTCTGGTCAAACTCCTAACTGGAATAAATCTACCATTCTCTTTAGCAATCATGTTTCTCATAATATTATTAATGATATTAAGCAAGTCTTTCCTGTTGCTAATCTTGATGCTAATTTCACTCATCTTGGTCATCCTCTAATTCTGCCTGCTAAGAATAGGGGTGCTGCTTATCACTTTGTTTTGGATAAATTTTTAAATAAGCTCCCCTCTTACAAAGCTAACATGCTATCTCATGTTGCCCGTCTTGAACTTATTCGTTTTGTCTTTTCTGCTATCCCTGTTTACTATATGGCAAACATTTTGTTTTCAAAAAAATTTATTGCCAAGCTCACTTCTATCATTAGGAATTTTTGGTGGACAGGGATTAGAGAAACAGATTCTAAGAGGAGTCTTTGTCTCAGAGCATGGAAGGATATTACCAACTCCAAGTCTGAAGGTGGTCTTGGAATCAGAAATCTAAAAGCCATCAATGAGAGTCTTATTCTTGCTGCGGCTTGGAGGTTGGCTAAACACCCCTCCTCCCAATTATATTGTGTTCTTCAAGCAAAATATTTTTCTACCTCTTCTATTTGGAAAGCTACTAATAATCCACCTAAATCTGCCTTTTGGTCTTCCATTTTAAAAATGCTTCCTAAACTTAAAGAGCATGCCTTCTATCAACTCACCCAAGGTAATGTTTCTATTTGGAGCATGCCTTGGTGCAATCTTGGAACTCTATTCATGATTTTCTCATTCCTCAACCATCGTGCTTTATTTATCCCTCCTTGGTTAGGGATCTTTGGCAGCTGGCAAAGGCAATGGAACCGTCACTCATTTTCTCTCTTTTCAAAGAACCTTTGGCTACTCAGATTATCAACATTGATATTCTTGATGATGATAATGCTGATATTCTTTGTTGGCCTTTGGCTCCCAATGGTATTTGCTCTTCCAAAGCTGCTTATAAACTTTGCTTACAAGACATTCATACTAATCCTAGAACTGCTCCTCTGGATGTTCCATTGGATTTGAAAGCTTTTCTTAAAACTATTTGGAAGGTAAAAGATTTATTGCCCAAGGTTAAAACTTTTGCTTGGAGGATGCTTAGCAAAGCTTTGCCCACAGTGAATGAGAGCAGGCCGCTTTTTCTATTCACATTTCGCAGAATTGTTGTAGATGTGCTCAAGAAGAAGATGAGTTTCACCTTTTCTTTCTTTGTGACTTTGCTAGAGCGGCCTGGTTCTCTGCTCCTTGGTTTCTTAGATCCGACATCCTTGTGCAAGGTCACTCTTCAATGCATTCCCTTCGATTCACTTTGCTTCTATGGACCATCCTTATGCATCTTTGCAAAATATTTTCAATTTTATGTGGTGCATTTCAAGGTTAGAAATGATTTCCTCTTTGAGAGGAAATTTTCTTCCCTACCAAATTAAAATTGCTGCTACTAGTTTGAATAATATTCTCCAAGAGGAGATTCTGCCTTCTACTAATATTCAGTCTTTGCAGGCTTCTCAACCCGATAATTCTCCTCTTCCTAAGCAAGGCAATACTCTCAAATCAGACCTTCTCATTAATGGTGCTAAAGTGTTTTCTCGATGTCGCTTCGAACTTCTAGAGTTCCAGGATTTCAACAAGGTCAATTGCGCACAGGTGTGGGAGTTTACTTTTGTCTTCCTTCTTATAATAGGGAAATAAATATTCAGGTTCAAGCTTCAGGCCCTCCGACGGACACTCCTCTTCAAGCTGAAGCAATTGCTCTTGCTTGTGCAGCTCAATTGGCGGCTTGCCTTAACATTCAAGCTCCTACTTTTTTAACTGATTCTCTTACTCTTGCCATCGTTGCTGCCAGTGAATATTGCTCACTCTTCCACTCCTTCGAATATTAGAAAAGAAGTGGCTTCTTTTGTAAATTCTACTTCTAATCTTAATTCCCAAGTTTTTCATATTTCTAGGAATTTGAATGGGGTGGCTCACAATTTAGCTCATCAAGTTTCAAATGGCTGGAGGACCTACACTCAATTTCTCTTATCACTCTCATGTCACTGAATCATGTCCTGTAGCTGCCTCTCTTGTTGATTTTAATTTTGCAGGAATTCAGCTTCATAAGGTGTATTGCTTTTAGGAGAAAGTTGATAGCTCTGGGAAGTTCCTCATCTCGACATGATCTGATGGTCTATGCTCGGTTGTTGGAAAGGAAGAGATTGCTGTCAAAGCTGGAATTTTCTTTTCCCGTACTCTTCCTTTGTTTCTTAGGACATGTGTTCTTCAAAGAATGATCTTGTTCCTTGCTCTCTCATATGTCTTTATTCAGCTCCTCTTTCTTTACATCTGCAGTTCTTCTTTCTCTTTATTCTAGCAGATGGTGTAATCTTGACTGTAAAATGTTCTGTGAGCTGAATATATTGGTACCTTCGGGTGCCTTTCTCTGTTTAAAAAAAAAAGAGAACGCAATCCAGGCTGCTCTAAAGATTTTTTTAGGAGAAAATACTCGTCGGAGCTGAAATGTTTCAGGGCTTGGGCGAGGTGGGCGAGCGCGAGAGTAGCTTAGTTTCTATTATACCGGTGGAGTCGGGTTTCATGTACTCCCTCCGTCCAATAATAATCGTTTTTTAAGCTAACATAGCTGGAAAAAAAATGATCTTATACTGTGGAACGGAAGCGAAGAATTCATCGCTAGGATAAGGCTCCAAACGTCGGGGGAGTAGTATCTTGCTGCTGGCTGGAGCAGAGCAAGGACGCCATTTGGCACGTGATTGGGCTGTCAAAAGAACGCACCATATTTCATCGGCTGCAATCAGGCTGTTTATTTCTATGCGTGTATGTGCGTGGCATTTGTAGAACCTCCGTCGGAGGCCGACAAGAATTCTAGAACCAATTTTTGAAGGGGGGTGATAGATTGAGATATTGGAGAAGTAATTGTTGTATTGATTGGGGCCTCAAGGGCTGTTTATATAGATTACAAAGCTTGGGCTCCAAGACTAGACTAATAGAGATAGATTACAATACGAATAGACTTTATACTCTAAGATCCCCGCAGTCTCAACGTCAGTGAAACAATGTTGAGACTGGAGCGTATGTCGGTGAACGATGCAATCGGGAGTCCTTTGGTAAAAATGTCAAGAAATTGGGCACTTGTAGGAACATGAAGAACGCGAACCTCGCCAAGAGCCACCTTTTCACGAACAAAGTGAATGTCAATCTCAATGTGCTTTGTGCGACGATGTTGAATCGGATTGGAAGCCATGTATACCGCAGAGATGTTATCACAAGAAACAATGGTAGCACGTGGGAGCGGACGATGAAGTTCAACGAGAAGCTGCCGTAGCCACACCGCCGCCACAGCTGCGTGAGCAACCGCCCTATACTCAGCCTCAGCAGAAGACACGAAACTGTTAAGCCTTTTAGAACACCAAGAAACAAGATTATCACCCAAATAAACGCAAAATCCGGATGTAGATCGTCGAGTATCCGGACAACCTGCCCACCTGCATCGTAATAAACCTGTCAAGCTTGTAGGTGAAGAAGAATTAATAAGGAGACCGTGATCAAGAGTGCCTTTTAAATAGCGGAGAATGCGTCGACATGAGCGGATGAGGAGCACGAGGATCATGCATAAAGAGACAAGCTTGCTGAACTGAATAGGAGATTTCGTGACGAGTAAGAGTGGCATATTGAAGAGCGCCAAAGTGATGCTACGATATAAAGTAGGATCGAAAGAGGATCACCATCACCGACAGTTTAGCACCAACGCCGGCCGAGTACGAGAGGGTTGACAATCAGACATACCGTAACGAGAAAGCAAGTCCAAAATGTATGACCGTTGAGAAAGAAAGAGGGAAGATTTTAAAGTAGAAACATGAATACCTAGAAAATGATGAAGAGGACCAAGATCAGTCATGGAAAACTCCCGATTGAGAGAAGAGATGGTATGTTGAAGAAAAGAATCGTAACTAGCCGTGAGAATGATATCATCAACATAAAGCAAGAGGTAGGCAAAGGTGAGTAGAAGACCGATAAAAAAGAGAGAAGAATCGGATTTGGAGGAATAAAGCCTATGGTTTGAATAAAAGTAGCAAAGCATTGAAACCATGCACGAGGAGCTTGTTTAAGGCCATAAAGAGATTTGTTGAGGAGACAAACAAAATTTGGAGATGAGGGATTCTCAAAACCAGAGGGTTGCTGACAATAAACAGTTTCATTGAGAGTGCCATGAAGAAAAGCATTTTTAACATCAAGTTGATGAATGGCCAAGAAGAGGAAACAGCAAGACTAAGAACAACACGAATAGTGCTTGGTTTAACAACAGAAGAAAAAGTCTCATCAAAGTCAATACCAGTTGTTGGGAGAAACCACGACACACCCAACGAGCTTTGTAACGAAAGCGAGAGTGCCATCGGAATGAAATTTATGACGAAAACCCATTTGCCGTAAACAATGTTAACACCAGGGAGGTTTGGGAACAAGAGTCCATGTATTATTTTGTCAAGAGCTTCAAATTCATCGCGCATAGCGTAAAGCCGTAGAGGGTCAAGAAGAGCTCGCTTATAACTGGTTGGAATAGGAGAGATGGTTGGGGTGGCGGTAGGATTGAGACGTTTGGTGGGGAGAAGAAATCCTCGTTCTCCACGGGTGCACATGACATGATCATTGGTGAGCGGTGGTATAAGAACGGCATTGGGTGGCGATGGGTTTTCGGTTGAAGAGGATGGTGAGGAAGAAGAATCAGAGGTGGTGGGCGCCGAGGGGTTGCCGTGGTAGGATGTGGTGAGGGAAAGACGGCTGGGTAGAGGATGCGATTCAGGAGAGGTGGGGGTTGGGCGGAAGGGTGGCTAACGTTGGGCGATTCCGGCCGAGAGGCGGAACAAGATTCCATGGCAGCAGAGATGACCGAAGGCGAACTAGGGAAGGGGTTTTGGTGGTGGCGGATTGTGGTGGAATTGGTGTTGTGGTTGTAGTGATGTAAAAGGAAAAGTATTTTCATCGAATGTGACATGACGAGAGAGAATGATACGACCGTAAGATGGTTCAAACAACGATATCCTTTGTGATCATCGAAAGACCAAGGTGAATGCAAGGTAGTGAGCGTGGTTCTAGTTTGTTGGAGGCGAGAGGCGATGTTGGGAAAGCATAGACAGCCAAAACACGCAGAAAAGAATAGTCGTGGGTGGGGAGAAAAAGAGATTGGAAAGGCGAATAAAGAGGGCAAGTTTTAGTTGGTCGAATATTAAGGAGTGTGGCGGTGCGAAGGGCTTCAACCCAAAAAACGGGAAGGAAGAGAGGCTTGTAAAAACAATGTGCGAAGAACATCATTAATAAAGCGAAGACAGCGTTCAGCTTTACCATTTTGAGAAGATGTATAAGGGCATGAAAAGCGAAGAAGAATGCCTTGGGAGAGAAAGAAGGTGCGGTTTTGGGTGTTATCAAATTCACGACCGTTATCACATTGAATAAATCGAATTGGCAAGCCAAAGTGTGTGATTACATATTGTCGAAAGTTGAGAAAGATTGCAGGTACTTCAGATTTAGCGGAGAGGAAAGATCCAAGTATAGTGAGAATAATCATCCAAGATCACAAGATAATATTTATAACCGTAAACACTAGGGACCTGGGAGGTCCATAAATCACAGTGAAGTAACTCAAAAGGAAAAGTACTAATGGTAGTAGAGGTTCCAAAAGGTAATCTAACATGTTTGCCGCATTGACATGCATTACAGAGAGAGGGATTATGGGGACTGCTAGAACTAGGGATACAAAATTTTTGGAGTAAAGACGTCAAAGTGTTTTTGCTGGGATGACCGATGCGACGATGCCATAGATCAACGGATGCGAGCATGGCACGAGGGGTGAATGTGGGCGCGCCATGAAGAGGATAAAGATCGCCCGTGCTATTGTACCGAGTGAGGACCGCCCCCGTTGTCAGATTCTTCACAGACAAACCAAAAGGGTCAAAGGCCAGGATAACTTTGTTGTCAATGCAAAATTGTCTAATGAAATAAGATTTTTGATGATGGAAGGAACCACAAGAATATTGCGGAGAAGAAAATTGACATGAGAGGAAGGGATGTAAGAGTGACGGTGCATGAAACAGGGATGGTGGAGCCATCGCCAATGGTGATAGTGGAAAAGCGTAAGGAAAACAAGTCGACAACAAATTCATATTTGAAGACATATGCATTGATGCACCGTAATCGAAAATCCAATCCAGACTGCGTCGTTGAGGACAAAATTGTTCATGGCGTTGATGAAGGCGGCTTGGTCCCAAGCCGCTGTTGGGGAGGAGCAGAGGGCCGTGGAGCTTGCATGTTGACGTAGGGGATAGCGGATGGGTAGTATGCGATTGGGGCTGCATGTTGCCGTAGAAGACCGGCATGGTGTTGGAGGGCGACGGCGGTCCCGGGCGTCCGGTAGGCGGAGTGGGAGTGGCGGTGTAGACGCGCGCCGGCTGCCCGGGTCCAAGGAGTCCGGAGAGCCGGTGGATTTGGGACGAAGACCGGGGCTCCACGTGCCCGTGTACACAGGAAGGCACCATACGGTGAGGGGGCCGACCAAGGCATCGACCAAGCCTGGACGAGGCCAGTCCAAGGATCATGCTGAGGAGGCCATGACAACGGAGCTGGTGGCGCGGGAGCGGTGAATGACGGGTTTGTGGGGGGAGATGTTTGGGTAGTTGTAGAGGAAGAGGTAGGGGATGGGGCGCCGGCGGCGCGGAACTCGGTCATAGAGAAGAGGGGCCGAATCGGCCGGGGCGGCGGCGCGGGTGGCGGAGCTATACCAGGTGCGGAAAACCTAGGCGTCAGATACCATGATAGATTGAAATATTGGAAAAGTAATTGTTGCATTGATTGAGGCCTCAAGGGCTGTTTATATAAATTACAAAGCTTGGGCTCCAAGACTAGACTAATAAAGATAGATTACAATACGAATAATACGAATAGACTTTATACTCTAAGAGGGGGAGTTCATAAACAAGTTGATCGGACAGAAGGTATCTTGACCTGGCAGTTTTGCTGAAATGCAGACTCCGCGGGCGTGCTGCTCAAATGCCCATGCTGCAAAAATAAGCCAGAGATGTGCATCTTAGACACCACCAGAGAGAGTTACAGATAAGTGAATAAAACACAAACAAGCGCATGCTACAGCATACCACACACATTACAAACTCGACGAGATGAGCGCACAGCCGCTATGATACCGGACTAATGAAAGCCGAGGATACACTACAAGCTAACTAGAGTAGAAAGGGGGGTGGGTTATTTTACACAGCACACAAAATATGTACACTTAAAAGGGGCAAAAATCCATCAGCTGCTCACCAAAACTCTGCCGGCTGGTTAGCATCTACCTACGGCCTGGGTAACTTGTCTAATCTGAAAGAACCTCCTCCAGCTCAGGATCATCTGGTCTCACCAACGCATCATCCTCCGCTTCCGGGTCAGCTATCTCCTCTTTCTCTTCACTAGTGTCATCTTCTTTCTCCGCACTAGTGTCGTCTTCTTTCTCCACGCTAGTGTCGTCTTCTTCCGCACTGGATCCTCCCAACTCCTTGTTGGTATGATTAGCAACTGTGGGCTCGGTAATGGCTTTCCTACCCTCGGTGCCATTAATCAATCCTTGCTCGCTTCGAGGGTTAGGTTTGGTCGGTGTTTTGGGATCAGTGTTTTCACATATACATGTCGTGGGGTTCTCGTGGAACTCCCCCCTTCCTGGCCTCAGCTCTTTGGGCTCCCCCATAAATCCTTTCTGGGCCATGTGCACTTTGGAGGAGAATGCATCCCAGGACATGTTTCCTCTGCTCAAGAATAACGAGTAGAGCTTTCTCGCATTTGGTCGGATCGTTCTCTTATGCCCAAGATATCTCCTGCCACGGCCACCAATGCATAGTCAGAACTAACATTAGATTCGAATACAAGGAAAACCATGATGACAACCAAGGGATATCAGCAGAATAAGGTTATACCTTCGCCCAGCCAAAATTTTGGCCATATTACCATTGTTGTTAGTCACAAAAGCATCACTTCCATCACAGACAATGAAATCAAGTGCGGCCATGCGAGATGAGTACTTTGAGAACGGAGCCAGCTCGTCTTTGCTTGTTACTGTTTCTTTGGTATGAAGATTGGGGAATAGCGCTTTCAGGGGTGCTAACGTCTTTGCCCCACCATATATATCTCCAGAGGCAACATAAATATGAACATTCTTTCTGTAGCCCAGTGCCCTCAACATCAACCCCACCTCTTCAGGAGTTAGTGGGCACCTACCGTGCCTTCTTTCTTTCTCTGGATTGCTAGCCTGAAATGCAAAATAGCAAAGGTTGCATTCATAATATTTACATGTGACTTCATGACTAAGTACCTAACAATACATTATGATATCATACACACATGCAAGGTTTTCCATCTCTTCCGTATCACACCAAGTTCTCTCTTCTCCTTTTCTCCACCACCGTAGTAGCACCCAGAAAAGGCAAGCATATCCGGTTCAAATCTGGCATCACAAAACATTGACACCATTAAAACTAAATATCCCCGCGCAAAAAGGAGTGCACAGCAATTAGGATAAACATTTTTGTAGCTTTGATAGTGCATTTTTGTTTTGAGAAGTAGGGCCAAAAATCACATTTGCTGATGGAGACATAGACGGTTTACTTCACTAGCCAAGTGTGCAATTAATCCTACGAATGTAGCAGCCAAATATACAGAGGACCATACTTAATTGTTTTTTCATAATGATTTTAGTTGTCAGAAAACCAGGCGGACGATTTTTCCTTAAGTGAGGAGCAGCAGGGGTTTTTTATGGGAGCAGCAGCCGGATCATTTTCAATTTATTTTTCTCCTTCGAGCGAACAGCAGAGAGGAAGAGCGCACAAAGAGAAGCGTGCGAGCACTGACAGGCTGGCCCACCAAGCGTTTTAGCAACTACTGACCTGGGGTAGATTCTCACCTGAAGGGGCTTGCATCTCCACTAAATGGGCTGTCAGCCCAGCCTAACGATCAGAGCCAGAGGCGTTTGGCGGTCGAACGCTTTCTAGCGATCAAAATGCATCCAGAACGGACCTGAGGACGTTGAACCGTTTTCCCATCACTTATAGGTGGCATGATGGGTAATTTTTATTAATTTCGAGGGTAGTTCTGATGACGGACCAACAACCAAGAAAGCTTCCTCCCTATAATATTATTATTAGGTAGAGAGTGTTGACCAGCAACTTATAGACATCTCCCTTCACTGCATTGTACATCCCCCCTGTAGACTATGCTGAATTAGGATGTTCCTGGTACACAAGGCATCATGCTCATAATATCAATAACATCCTTGCTAAGAAGCTGGTATTATGCTCAACCCCAGCCCGGTTGACCGATCCTTGTGCTCTAAACTGCTTTGACTCATATCAAACTATGCTCTTCACAGCACAGAATGAGATAACTGTTAAGCTTCATGCACTAGCCAACGCAACCAAAAATCCGAACTGATGGAAAGGGCTAGGCAATCCACATATACACTTCAACACCCCCTCTCACGTGTGACGCGGAAAGTCAACACATGGATAGACTCAGAGGTATGGCTCAAGAGGCCTATACGTGGACAAAGGTGGGCAGCAGCAATTTTTTGGATAAATTGCGAAAGCCGGGACTTGAACTCAAGACCATGGGCTCTGATACCGTGTTAAGCTTCATGCACTACTCAACGCAACCAAAAATCCGAACTGATGGAAAGGGCTAGGCAATCCACATATACACTTCAACAATAACCTAATACTCCCTCCGTTCCAAAAATATAGTTTATAATTTTTTTGAAAAATCAAACTTCTCTATGTTTGACCAACTTTATAGAACAAAATTTGAAAATCTACAATACCAAATCAGTAGGTCGTATATCAGTAAGCTTTCTCTCACTTGGCATCAAAGAAAAATGTGAGCTGAATCGTGAGAATTTGAAGTGTGAGCACCTTAAATGAAGAGCAATAAAATACGTGCTCCTCTCCCGCATTCTCTGTATTATCTTTTCACCCATTTCTTGTATTGGGTCAGTAAATCTCAATGCATGGTAGTTAACTCTGCATCTCAGCTTTTGCAGATCAGAATCCAACCTGTTTGCTAGCCTATAATCAAATTTTGTTAGTCGAACAACCTGCATCAGGTGAAAGAAGAGATATAAGCTACCCTAGTAATTTAATCAAAGAAGTCAAGTCTCTTACATTGTCACAAAAAAAACTTCTAATAGGGGGCTACAGCTTCGGAAAATGCTAACAAAATGAAGTAGTAACATTTTCTTTACCAAAAAGAGTTCTTAACAGTTCCCCAGCAGAAGTCATTTTGAAAAATAATATGATCACGCATGTTGTTGTCTAAATTCAGGTTTAAGTATAGCTCCATAACCTATTGTCCTACTGCTCCACAGCGTGGAGTCTACAAATGCCTTGTACATACTCCACTTTTATGTACATACTCCTCTTTTAATATAAACATGCATATGTACTATTGGGGCCCTTCGTATACTTGCATATGAAATGCCTCTATTTCACAGTTCATACCATCCAAATGAGGATGCATAGTAGGCTAATGCAAGTGATAAACAGCACATCAAATAATTTATGTCAGTAACAAACATTGCTATCTACAATACTTACATGTTTCTTAATAAGTGCAGGCAACACACGGTTCAAGTAACATCGCTGAGTGCATTTGCGGGGCACACGCATTCTATGAGGAGCCCACAGTTTACCTCCTATCTTTGGAAGCTCTTTCACAATCCTTACATCCTTCGATAGAAATGAGATGAACCAGTCGGCGTTAAAAATTTCAGCAAAGTCACTGCAGAGTGCAGAGAAATGGTATAAACACAAACAACACATTTCAGTCTTCTTAAAAACATGAGCAGACCTAGAAGTCTAGGATGAGAGATTGGTGGTACTCGAAAAACCTTGCATCTTTCCAGAAGGAGGTTTGGTCCAATTTGGGAACGACGAGTGTTGCATTTAAAATACGCGCAGCAACAACAGCATCAATTATCTGAGAAGAAGCACACATTAATCAGGATAACGGGCATAGTTAGAAAATAGCACAGGAAAAATGAGCAGTGAAAAGAAACATCCAGAGTGCCCGTATTTTGGAGCAGATAGAGTAAATGAGATAATAATATTACCAAAGCAAATTCAAGCTCTAGCACTAAGAGAATGAGAGTGTATTAAGACAGTAGGCTTTCTTCATATACATATTTAAACTGGTTGTTTACATGTTTTGCCATACACATCTACATGCATCATAATATTCAAGCAGGAACAAGTTGCACATGTCTTACCCCTGTTCTCTGTTGATTGAGGCCTCCACTTGTAACAATCATCAAATAACGGTCTGGATGCGTCATAACACCTGAATCTGCACAATTTGAAACACTTCAGGCGGCGGCGGGGGGAGGGGGGGGGGGGGGCGGAGACTAGCCCAGCACAGCAAAGAAAAGGCACCGCTACCACCAACACCATTTCAACCATTTCCAGGATATGCATTGTAAGATTGTAGAACAAGTCTAATATCTGAAATAGCGTATGTGGGTACCGCAAATTCTAATCAACCATCATGGCAAAAAATATTGCGCACCAAGAAACTTGCTGCTTGAGTTGCTGCACCCATAGAATTTGCTAGCGAGCTTCGAACCCCAGAGGCCATCTGTCGCAATCCAACCACCTTTCTGCAGTTTGAGAAATTGAAACTAACTAAGCAATCCTGAAAACAAAGTTCTATTTTAACATACTTTAGCCAGAAAAAAAAAGGTTTACCAAAAGGGGGAAAGGTCTAGACTGAAAATAATCTGCAGCGGCACAGAAAAACAAAAATCCATTTTAACTCACACCTCTACAAACCCATGGAAACAAGTTCAGAAATACGCTGGAGCATGCAAATATAGGTCCTTCTGAAATAAGATAGAAAGGGAGCTCAGCCAAATAGCTTACCACCAACTAATTTAGTTACAATGGCACACTAAATTGAACCTAGTTCACTTATATCTCCCATTTAAAGCAATAACCACATAAACTGAAGGATTGGCTACAAAGATAGGAGCAATGCAGCGTACTCAAGTCAGCAAGTCAATACTCCACCAAACAGAACACAATAATCATGTGCAATTGATTTGGTTATCTCAAAGCTAAATCGATTGGGTGAATACTGAACACAATGAGGAACTAGCTCGCTTAATCTAAGCGAGGAAGCACATGCTTACTGGAACGCGGGAAATCTCGCGGCGCCCCGGCTCCACTAGGCTGCCGCTGCCAGAGCTGTTCAGCTGCGAAAGCACACGCGTGGAACGCCACGAGTTAGATCGAGAGACGTGAAGGAACAGGTAGAAGCAAGTAGGGGTACCAGTAGAGTACCAGAGCATGCGGGGAGCGGCGGCGGGAGTAGGCGAGGGCCGGGTGGTCGGACAGAGGCGGCGGAGAGACGTAGAGCAGCGTGACGGCGGCGAGGAGGAAGAGCAGCAGTAGCGCCGCCGCCGGCAGAACGGCGCGGCGCGGGCACGGGCACGGGCACGGGTGGTGGTTGTGGCCGCCGCGCCGGCGCGGCAGGACCATATCGGCTCCGGCGACCGGAGATCTCAGGGCAGGGAGAGAGCGCCGCGGCGACGGCGGCGGAGAAGTAGTCGCCGAGACAGCGGCGACATGGGAGCCCTACGGATCAGTAGTGTGTTCGAACTTTCGAGATGGAGTACTATACAAGCGTACGGCGAGTGTTTAAGCTGGATCGCGGTTTTGATCTTCTTTTCTGCCACCTCGTGTCCGTAGGCCGCATTCGACGGTACAAGATGCAAAATCATCGATCAACCGTGTCCGTAGTTTATCACACACTACCAAATATGTCCGTGCATTGCAACAGGAAAAAACAATCAAACTATGTCAGGATAAAATAAGGATTTTTAAAATGTCATTTCATAAACTATTTGTGAAACATGTCACGATGAGGTAAGGGACTTTTAAGAAGTCATTTCAAAAACGAAAAGTGTGATGGTCTCATCACAACTTGATTTCCTAAGGTGCCATAATAAAATATTCCTTGGCTAAGCAAGTTGCAATGATGAACCCTAACTCAGCTAGATTGATGAATGATGTGTTTCACCTTGACCTGCATCGCGGTGTTTTTTATGACCAATACAACTATAGTACTAGAATAAACATAGTTGTATATGAAGGCAAATTAGACATTTAGTTATATTCATATAGCTTACAGAAACTAAACCATAGGAAGTTGTGTCAATTTATTTGGGGCCAAGCGTTCTATAGAACACAAAACCCCTCTTTTTAACTGATGCACGATGGATTAAACAAAATCATAAAACAACCTCTATGTATTCCCTAAAAGAGCTCTATCTAATTGATGTTTCGTTTGTTCGTTATTTACGTATCTGTTTGAATTTTATGAACATTTTCTAAAATTTTATGGACATTAATTTCAAATTATTGAATATGTTTTGAATTCATGACCACTTTTTAAAAATCATGAAAATTTGTTTTGAAATTGTGATTTATATAATATGCAAACAGTTTTTAAAAATCTTGAACATTTTATGATTTCCCTACCATTTTTTGAATTCATGAACATTTTATGATTTAAAAAAAAAGTCTTCAACTCGCATCTTTCTGAAATTTGCATATTTTGGAAATACTGAATTAATTTAAAAAAGGAAAAACAGAAACAAAAAAAACAAAAGAAAAAGCAAAAAAAGGATGTGAAAACGGCAGGGGGACATCATGCCCGTACATGGGCCGACCCATGAAGGAAATATGCCCTAGAGGCAATAATAAGGTTGTTATTTATTTCCTTATTTCATGACAAATGTTTTTATTCATGCTAAAATTGTACTAACCGGAAACTTAGTACATCTGTGAATACATAGACAAACAGAGTGTCACTAGTATGCCTCTACTTGACTAGCTCGTTGAAACAAAGATGGCTATGTTTCCGAACCATAGACATGGGTTGTCATTTGATTAACGGGATCACATCATTAGAGAATGATGTGATTGACTTGACCCATTCCGTTAGCTTAGCATTTGATCGTTTAGTATATTGCTATTGCTTTCTTCATGACTTATACATGTTCCTATGACTATGAGATTATGCAACTCCCGAATACCGGAGGAACATTTTGTGTGCTACCAAACGTCACAACGTAACTGGGTGATTATAAAGGTGATCTATAGGTGTCTCCGATGGTACTTGTTGAGTTGGCATAGATCAAGATTAGGATTTGTCACTCCGATTGTCGGTGAGGTATCTATGGGCCCTCTCGGTAATGCACGTCAGTATAAGCCTTGCAAGCAATGTGACTAATGAGTTAATTGCGGGATGATGCATTACGGAACGAGTAAATAGACTTGCCGGTAACGAGATTGAACTAGGTATTGAGATACCGACGATCGAATCTCGGGCAAGTAACATACCGATGACAAAGGGAACAACGTACGTTGTTGTGCGGTTTGACCGATAAAGATCTTCGTAGAATATGTAGGATCCAATATGGGCATCCAGGTTCCGCTATTGGTTATTCACCGGAGACGTGTCTCGGTCATGTCTACATAGTTCTCGAACCTGTAGGGTCCGCACGCTTAACATTCGGTGACGATTTGTATTATGAGTTTATGTGTTTTGATGTACCGAAGGTAGTTCGGAGTCCCGAATGAGATCGGGGACATGACGAGGAGTCTCGAAATGGTCAAAACGTAAAGATCGATATATTGGACGACTATGCTCGGACACGGAAAGTGTTTCGGGAGGTTTCAGACATATACCGGAGTACCGGGGGGTTACCGGAACCCCCCGGGGAGTGTAATGGGCCTATTGGGCCTTAGTGGAGAAGAGGAGGGGCGGCCAGGGCAGGCCGCGCGCCCCCTCCCCCTCTAGTCCAAATTGGACAAGGAGGAGGGGCGGCGCCCCCTTTCCTTTCTTCTCTCTCCTTCTCTTCCCCCTTCTCCTACTCCTACTAGGAAAGGAGGAGTCCTACTCCTGGTGGGAGTAGGACTCCCCCCTTGGTGCGCCCTCCTCCTTGGTCGGCCGCCTCCCCCCTAGATCCTTTATATACGGGGGCAGGGGGCACCCCATAGACACAACAATTGATCATTGATCTCTTAGCCATGTGCGGTGCCCCCCTCCACCATAATCCACCTCGGTCATATCATAGCGGTGCTTAGGTGAAGCCCTGCGTCGGTAGCATCATCATCACCGTCACCACGCCGTCATGCTGACGAAGCTCTTCCCGGAAGCTCTACTAGATCGTGAGTTCGCGGGACGTCACCGAGCTGAACGTGTGCTGAACGCGGAGGTGTCGTACGTTCGATGCTGAGGATCGATCAATCGTGAAGACGTACGACTACATCAACCGCGTTGTTATTACGCTTCCGCTTACGGTCTACGAGGGTACATAGACGATACTCTCCCCTCTCGTTGCTATGCATCACCATGATCTTGCGTGTGCGTATATTTTTTTGAAATTACTGCGTTCCCCAATAGTGGCATCCGAGCCAGGTTTATGCGTAGATGTTATATGCACGAGTAGAACACAAGTGAGTTGTGGGCGATACAAGTCATACCGCTTACCAAAGATGTCATACTTTGGTTCAGCGGTATTGTTGGATGAAGCAGCCCGGACCGACATTACGCGTACGCTTACGCGAGACTGATTCTACCGACGTGCTTTGCACACAGGTGGCTGGCGGGTGTCAGTTTCTCCAACTTTAATTGAACCGAGTGTGGCTACGCCCGATCCTTGTGAAGGTTAAAACAACACTAACTTGACGAAATATTGTTGTGGTTTTGATGCGTAGGTAAGAACGGTTCCTGCTCAGCCCGTAGCAGCCACGTAAAACTTGCAACAACACAATAGAGGACGTCTAACTTGTTTTTGCAGGGCATGTTGTGATGTGATATGGTCAAGGTATGATGATATATTTACTGTATGAGATGATCATGTTTTGTAACGGAATTATCGGCAACTGGCAGGAGCCATATGGTTGTCGCTTTATTGTATGCAATGCAATCGCCCTGTAATTGCTTTACTTTATCACTAATCGGTAGCGATAGTCGTAGAAGCAATAGTTGGCGAGATGACAACGATGCTACGATGGAGATCAAGGTGTCACGCCGGTGACAATGGTGATCATGACGGTGCTTTGGAGATGGAGATCAAAGGCAGAAGATGATGATGGCCATATCATATCACTTATATTGATTGCATGTGATATTTATCCTTTATGCATCTTATTCCGCTTTGTTTGACGGTAGCATTATAAGATGATCTCTCACTAAATTTCAAGGTAAAAGTGTTCTCCCTGAGTATGCACCGTTGCCAGAGTTCGTCGTGCCGAGACACCACGTGATGATCGGGTGTGATAAGCTCAACGTTCATCTAGAACGGGTGTAAGACAGTTTTGCACACGCAGAATACTTGGGTTAAACTTGACGAGCCTAGCATATGCAGATATCGCCTCGGAACACTGAGACCGAAAGGTCGAGCGTGAATTATATAGTAGATATGATCAACATAGTGATGTTCACCATTGAAAACTACTCCATCTCACGTGATGATCGGTTATGGTTTAGTTGATATGGATCACGTGATCACTTAAATGATTAGTGGGATGTCTATCTAAGTGGGAGTTCTTAAGTAATATGATTAATTGAACTTTAAATTTATCATGAACTTAGTCCTGGTAATATTAGCATATCTATGTTGCAGATCAATAGCTCGCGTTTAGCTCCCCTGTTTTACTTTTGATATGTTCCTAGAGAAAACTAAGTTGAAAGATGTTAGTAGCAATGATGCGGATTGGATCCGTGATCTGAGGATTATCCTCATTGCTGCATAGAAGAATTATGTCCTTGATGCACCGCTAGGTGACAGACCAATTGCAGGAGCAAATGTAGACGTTATGAACGTTTGGCAAGCTCAATATGATGAATACTTGATAGTTTAGTGCACCATGCTTTACGGCTTAGAATCGGGACTTCAAAGACGTTTTTGAAACGCCACGGAGCATATGAGATGTTCCAAGAGTTGAAATTAGTATTTCAGACTCATGCCCATGTCGAAAGGTATGAGACCTTTGACAAGTACTTTGCCTACAAAATGGAGGAGAATTGCTCAGCTAGTGAGCATGTGCTCAGAATGTCTGAGTACTACAATCACTTGAATCAAGTGGGAGTTAATCTTCCAGATAAGATAGTGATTGATAGAGTTCTCTAGTCACTATCACCAAGTTACTAGAACTTCGTGATGAACTATAATATGCTAGGGATAACGGAAACGATTCCCAAGCTCTTCGTGATGCTGAAATCGACGAAGGTAGAAATCAAGAAAAGCATCAAGTGTTGATGGTTAACAAGACCACTAGTTTCAAGAAAAGGGCAAAGGAATAGAAAGGGATCTTCAGGAAAGAATGACAAGCAAGTTGCCACTCCCATGAAGAAGCCCAAAGCTAGACCCAAGCCTGAAACTAAGTGCTTCTACTGCAAAGGAAATGGTCACTAGAAGTGGAACTGCCCTAGATACTTGGCGGATAAGAAGGATGGCAAAGTGAACAAAGGTATATTTGATATATATGTTATTGATGTGTACTTTACTAGTGTTTATAGCAAACCCTTGGTATTTGATACTGGTTCAGTTACTAAAGAGTAGTAACTCGAAACGGGAGTTGCAAAATGAACAGAAACTAGTTGAGGGCGAAGTGATGATGTATGTTGGAAGTGATTCCAAGGTTGATAAGATCATCATCACACACTCCCTATACCTTCGGGATTGGTGTTGGACCTAAACAAATGTTATTTGGTGTTTGTGTTGAGCATGAATATGATTTGATCATGTTTATTGCGATACGGTTATTCATTTAAGTTAGAGAATAATTGTTGTTCTGTTTACACGAATAAAACCTTCTATGGTCATACACCCAATAAAAATGTTTTGTTGTATCTCGATCGTAGTGATACACATATTAATAATATTGAAGCCAAAAGATGCAAAGTTAATAATGATAGTGCAACTTATTTGTGGCGCTGTCGTTTAGGTCATATTTGTGTAAAGCGCATGAAGAAACTCCATGCTGATGGACTTTTGGAATCACTTGATGCTTGCGAACCATGCCTCATGGGCAAGATGACTAAGACTCCGTTCTCCGGAACAATGGAGCGAGCAACAGACTTATTGGAAATAATACATACTGATGTATGCAGTCCGATGAGTGTTAAGGCTCATGCAAGTATCGTTATTTTCTGACCTTCACAGATGTTTTGAGCAGATATGGGTATATCTACTTGATTAAACACAAGTCTGAAACATTTGAAAACTTTAAAGAATTTCAGAGTGAAGTGGAGAATCATCGTAACAAGAAAATAAAAGTTTCTACGATATGATCGCAGAGTTAAAATATTTGAGTTACGAGTTTGTCCTTCAGTTAAAACAATGTGAAATAGTTTCACTACTCACGCCACCTGGAATACCATAGTGTAATGGTGTGTCCGAACGTCGTAACGTACTTTATTAGATATGGTGCGATCTATGATGTCTCTTACCGGTCTACCACTATTGTTTTGGGGTTATGCATTAGAGACAGCTACATTCACATTAAATAGGGCACCATCTAAATCCGTGGAGATGACACTGTATGAGCTGTGGTTTGGCAAGAAACCAAAGTTGTCGTTTCTTAAAATTTGGGGTTGCGATGCTTATGTGAAAAAGTTTCATCCTGAGAAGCTCAAACCCAGATCGGAGAAATGTGTCTTCATAGGATACCCAAAGGAGACAGGTGGGTACACCTTCTATCACAGATACGAAGGCAAGACATTTGTTGCTAAGAATGGATCCTTTCTAGAGAAGGAGTTTCTCTCGAAAGAAGTGAGTGGGAGGAAAGTAGAACTTGATGAGGTAACTGTACCTGCTCCCTTATTGGAAAGTAGATCATCACAGGAATCTGTTCTTGTGACTCCCACACCAATTAGTGAGGAAGCTAATGATGATGATCATGTAACTTTAGATCAAGTTACTACCGAATCTCATAGGTCAACCAGAGTAAGATCCGCACCAGAGTGGTACAGTAATCCTGTTCTGGAAGTCATGTTACTTGACCATGGCGAACCTACGAACTATGAGGAAGCGATGATGAGCCCAGATTCCGCGAAATGGCTTGAGGCCATGAAATCTGAGATGGGATCCATGTATGAGAACAAAGTGTGGACTTTGGTTGACTTGCCCGATGATCGACAAGCCATAGAAAATAAATGGATCTTTAAGAGGAAGACGGACGCTGATAGTAGTGTTACTATCTACAAAGCTAGACTTGTCGAAAAAAAGTTTTGACAAAGTTCAAGGTGTTGACTATGATGAGATTTTTCACTCGTAGCGATGCTTAAGTCTGTCCAAATCATGTTAGCAAATTGCCACATTTTATGAAATCTGGCAAATGGACGTCAAAACTACATTCCTTAATGGATTTCTTAAAGAAGAGTTGTATATGATGCAACCAGAAGGTTTTGTCGATCCTAAAGGTGCTAACAAAATGTGCAAGCTCCAGCGATCCATCTATGGACTGGTGCAAGCATCTCAAAGTTGGAATATACGCTTTGATGAGTTGATCAAAGCATATAGTTTCATACAGACTTGCGGTGAAGCCTGTATTTAGAAGAAAGTGAGTGGGAGCACTACAACATTTCTGATAAG
Organism: Aegilops bicornis; assembly: GCA_021605145.1. Classification (NCBI taxonomy): domain Eukaryota; kingdom Viridiplantae; phylum Streptophyta; class Magnoliopsida; order Poales; family Poaceae; genus Aegilops; species Aegilops bicornis. The sequence continues at coordinate 375,567,238 of CM038675.1, read as the reverse complement.
TATATGTGAATGACATATTGTTGATCGGAAATAATGCTGAATTTTCTGAAAAGCATAAAGGAGTATTTGAAAGGAGTTTTTCAAAGAAAGACCTCGGTGAAGCTGCTTACATATTGAGCATCAAGATCTATTGAGATAGATCAAGATGCTTGATAAGTTTTTTCAATGAGTACATACCTTGACAAGATTTTGAAGTAGTTCAAAATGGAATAGTCAAAGAAAGAATTTTTCCCTATGTTGCAAGGTGTGAAATTGAGTAAGACTCAAAGCCCGACCACGACAGAAGATAGAAAGAGAATGAAAGTCATTCCCTATGCCTCAGCCATAGGTTCTATAAAGTTTGCCATGCTGTGTAGCAGATCTATTGTATACCCTACAATCGAAGTTTGGCAAGGGAGTACAATAGTGATCTAGGAGTATATCATCGACAGCGTCAAAATTATCCTTAGTGGAATAAGGAAATATTTCTCGGTTATGGAGGTGATAAAGAGTTCGTCAGAAAGAGTTACGTCAATGCAAGCTTTGACACCGATCTGGATGACTCGAGTCTCGATCTGGATACATATTGAAAGTGGGAGCATTTAGCTAGAGTAGCTCCGCAAGAGCATTGTAGACATAAAATATTTGCAAAATACATACGACTCACGAATGTGGCAGTCTGCTGACTAAACTACTCTCACAAGCAAAACATGATCACACCTTAGTACTCTATGGGTGTTAATCACATAGCAATGTGAACTAGATTATTGACTCTAGTAAACCCTTTGGGTATTGGTCACATGACGATGTGAACTATGGGTGTTAAATCACATGGTGATGTGAACTATTGGTGTTAAATCACATGGCGATGTGAACTAGATTATTGACTCTAGTGCAAGTGGGAGACTGAAGGAAATATGACCTAGAGGCAATAATAAAGTTATTATTTATTTCCTTATTTCATGATAAATGTTTATTATTCATGCTAGAATTGTACTAACCGGAAACTTAGTACATGTGTGAATACATAGACAAACAGAGTGTCACTAGTATGCCTCTACTTGACTAGCTCGTTGAATCAAAGATGGTTATGTTTCCTAAACATAGACATGGGTTGTCATTTGATTAACGGGATCACATCATTAGAGAATGATGTGATTGACTTGACCCATTCCGTTAGCTTAGCACTTGATCGTTTAGTATATTGCTATTGCTTTCTTCATGACTTATACATGTTCCTATGACTATGCGATTATGCAACTCCCGAATACCGGAGGAACACTTTGTGTGCTACCAAAAGTCACAACATAACTGGGTGATTATAAAGGTGCTCTACATGTGTCTCCGATGGTACTTGTTGAGTTGTCATAGATCAAGATTAGGATTTGTCACTCCAATTGTCGGTGAGGTATCTATGGGCCCTCTCGGTAATGCACGTCACTATAAGCCTTGCAAGAAATGTGACTAATGAGTTAGTTGCAGGATGATGCATTACAGAACGAGTAAAGAGACTTGCCGGTAACGAGATTAAACTAAGTATGATGATACCAACAATCGAATCTCGGGCAAGTAACATACCGATGACAAAGGGAATAACGTATGTTGTTATGCGGTTTGACCGATAAAGATCTTCGTAGAATATGTAGGAGCCAATATGAGCATCCAGGTTCCGCTATTGGTTATTGACCGGACACATGTCTCGGTCATGTCTATATAGTTCTCGAACCCGTAGGGTCCGCACGCTTAACGTTCGGTGATGATTTGTATTATGAGTTTATGTGTTTTGATGTACCGAAGGTAGTTTGGAGTCCCGGATGAGATTGGGGACATGACGAGGAGTCTCGAAATGGTCGAGACGTAAAGATCGATATATTGGACGACTATGTTCGGACACCGGAAGTGTTTCGGGAGGTTTCGCATATATCCGAGATGTGGGGTTACGGAACCCCCAAGGGAGTGTAATGGGCCTATTGGGCCTTAGTGGAGAAGAGGAGGGCGGCCAGGCAGGCCGCGCCTCCCCTCTAGTTCGAATTGGACAAGGAGGGGGGCGCCCCCCCTTTCCTTCCTTCTCTCTCCTTCCCTTCCCCCTTCTCCTACTCCTACTAGGAAAGGAGGAGTCCTACTCCCGGTGGGAGTAGGACTCCCCCCTTGGCGCGCCCTCCTCCTTGGCCGGCTGCCTCCCCCTAGCTCCTTTATATACGGGGGCAGGGCGGCACCCCATAGACACAACAATTGATCATTGATCTCTTAGCCGTGTGCGGTGCCCCCCTCCACCATAATCCACCTCGGTCATATATAGCGGTGCTTAGGCGAAGCCGTGCGTCGGTAGAATCATCATCACCGTCGCCACGCCGTCGTGCTGACAAAGCTCTTCCCGGAAGCTCTACTGGATCGTGAGTTCACGGGACGTCACCGAGCTGAACGTGTGCTGAACGCGGAGGTGCCGTACGTTCGGTGCTGAGGACCGGTCGATCGTGAAGACATACGACTACATCAACCGCGTTGTTATAATGCTTCCGCTCACGGTCTACGAGGGTACGTAGACGATACTCTCCCCTCTCGTTGTTATGCATCACCATGATCTTGCGTGTGCTAGGAATTTTTTTGAAATTACTACATTCCCCAACAACCCATACACATTTGGGAGGAGGAGCCCTTGCAGAAAAAGAAGAGAAAAAGGGTGATCCGGGGATCAAACCCGGGTCTCCCAGGTGAAGTACCAAAGCATTTACCACTACGACAGTTCTCTGCTTATGCTGTATGAGGGTAATATCGTATAAGAATGAAGCCCCACAACGACTAAAAAAACAGAATTGTTTTTTTTCACTTATAGGTGGCATAGTGGGTAATTTATGATAATTTCGGGGGTAATTTAAATGACGGACGGGGAGAAGCAATAACCCCTTTAGTATCAGGTAAAGATAAATATTAGACTCACTACATAATCTTAATGAGTTTGTATACAATCATTGTGCTTTATCTGTATTTTATTGTTTTTATAACTAGACTAGACTAGATAATACCCCGCGCGTTGTTGTGGATGTTTCTATTTTCCATGAAGAAAAGCGTGTATTGCTAAGCTGGGTAGGGGCAACTTATTCCAGCTTATTCTAAAAGCCAGCAAAAGAACCGGCCCTTACAACCATTGGATGCAGTTGCCCAGCATTTTTACCCTGCCCGATTCAAGTGTTGATAGAGGTGAGGGTGTCCCAGTGTTTCGATGAGAAGTAGTGAAGAAAATATGCCCTAGAGGCAATAATAAAGTTGTTATTTATATTTCCTTATATCATGATAAATGTTATTATTCATTCTAGAGTTGTATTAACCAGAAACTTGATACATGTGTGAATACATAGACAAAACACAGTGTCCCTAGTATGCCTCTACTAGACTAGCTCGTTAATCAAAGATGGTTAAGTTTCCTGACCATAGACATGTGTTGTCATTTGATGAACGGGATCACATCATTAGGAGAATGATGTGATGGACAAGACCCATCCGTTAGCTTAGCATAATGATCGTTAAGTTTTATTGCTATTGCTTTCTTCACGACTTATGCATATTCCATTGACTATGAGATTATGCAACTCCCGAATACCGGAGGAATACCTTGTGTGCTATCAAATGCCACAACATAACTGGGTGATCATAAAGATGCTCTACATGTATCTCCGAAGGTGTTTGTTGGGTTGGGATAGATCGAGTTTAGGATTTTTCACTCTGAGTATCGGAGAGGTATCTCTCGGCCCTCTCGGTAATACATATCATGATAAGCCTTGCAAGCAATGTAACTAATGAGTTATGTGTTTTGGTGAACGAAGAATGTTTGGAGTCCCGGATGAGATCACGGACATGACGAGGAGTCTCGAAATGGCCGAGAGGTAAAGATTGATATATTGGATGATAGTATTCAGACACTGGAAGTGTTTCAGCATGTATCGGGTACGTATCGGAGTACTCGGGGGGTTACTGGAACCCCCCTGGGGGAAGATATGGGCCATATGGACCATAGGAGGGAGGCAACGCAGCCCACAAGGGGGTGGTGCCCCCCCATGGGGAGTCCGAATTGGACTAGGGGAGGGGGCGTGGCCCCCCTTTCCTTCTCCTTCTCCCTCTCCTTCTCCTTCTCCCTCTCCTTCCCCCTTTCCCCCTCTGATAAAAGGAATGGGGTGAATTGGACTAGGAGTCCAAGTGGGGCTCCCCCCACTTGGCGCGCCCCTAGGCCGGCCTCCTCCCCTCTCCCTCGTTTATATATAGGGGCGGGGGGGCACCTCTAAGGCACATCAATTGTTCTTACACTACAAAAAAAGACACATCCGTGACATTTTGGGCCGAACAAAATTTTGTTCTGTCATACATATGACACTTCTATGACGATAATTGCGACAGAACCCGGTATCATCATAGATGTGGTGGGCTCCTACTTCTATGACAAAAAATCATGACAGAAAATGGGCTTTTCGTCCTGGGCGGGCCGGAGACGCAGCTGCATGACATTCTTTGGGCCGCCCATGACGGAAAAACCATGGTAGAAGCGAGGGGTAGGAAAATTTCGAGGAGTTGCTTGCTACGGTGGGAGGTCGGGGCCGAGCGATGCCTGCTTTCTCAGACACGCACGCTGCAGTGTGCGAGGCATTGGTTCTAATCAACACGAAGCGAGGCGTTGGGCTCTAATCGAACCCGGCGATTGCACCGCAGACTACGCTAAGCATCGAACCCGAGCGATCGATCGATGGATGTTAATCAACCCGATGGAGTGATTCTTCGCCATCGCCGCTAATCAAGCCGATCGATTGGATGAACAAAGGAGCGCTATGGGAGGGGGGGTTGGATGAACAGGAGCGGTGGCGTTGCCTCCGGATGAACAGGACCCGTGGTGTGGAGGGTCGGATGAACAGAGAGACGGTGGAGGGGTGGTTGAACAGACCCCGTGGTGTGGAGGGTTGGATGAACAGAGACGGTGGAGGGTGGTTGAACAAGAGAGCCGGTGGAGAAGCGCGGTGGAGGCCGGATGAACAGAGCCCGTGGAGGCCGGAGGAGGTCGACGGTAGCCCGTGGAGGCCGGAGGAGGTCGACGGTGGAGATGAACAAGATCCCGTGGAGTCCTGCTTTTGGCGGTAAGCCACACCTCCCGGCGAACAGGACCCTGCTTTGACCGTAGGGAGGTCCGCTTCTCCGTTTTGCGGTACGCCACACCCCTCCCGATCAACAAGACCCCCATTTCGACCGTAGGAGGTCTGTTTCCTCCGTTTTGCGGTACGCCGCACCCCTCCCGATCAACAGGACCCCGTTCCGAATGTGGCCGGTCGAACACAAGGCCGTTTCCTCCGTTCTGCGGTATGCTAGGCCTCGTTTCCATCACCTGTTCCATCCAAGCCGGTTGGCTCCCATGCATTCCGTTGCCTCCCGATGAACACGACGCATTCCGTTGCCTCCCCATGAATACGACGCATTCCGTTGCCTCCCCATGAACACGACGCATTCTGTTGTCTCCCCATGAACACGAGCCCTCGCCGTACGTATGCGCGACTAGGCGTTCGAGACCCCGCCCGTATGTACACATACGTAGCCGTATTTTCTTTCTTGCACCCTGGTCGCTGTACGTACATGTACATGCTACGTGCGTGCCTCTACTACGACACGTGCGCGCCTCTACATCGACCAAGATGTACGCATTACACGTCAGCGACTGTGATGATGACAATGCTACGACGCTTCGACCGTGTGGGTCCCGACCGCCGTGCACTTCCTTGCTCGCGAAGATGTAGCCGGTGGGTCCCAGCGGTGGGGCGAATCGCTTTGTGTTTTTGCCCGACGCACTTCCTTGCGTGTGAAGGTGTAGTTGCTGGGTCCCAGCAGTCAGGGGGGTGAATCATTTTTTGGCCCGGACGCACTTCCTTGCGTGCGAAGGTGTAGCTGCTGGGTCCCAGCAGTCAGGGGGGAGAATCGTTTTTTTGCCCGAACGCACTTCCTTGCATGCGAAGGTGTAGCTGGTGGGTCCCAACAGTCGGGGGGCGAATCGTTTTTTTCCTGACGCACTTCCTTGCGTGCGAAGATGTAGCTGGTGGGTCCCAGTAGTCAGGGGGGCGAATCGTTTTTTTCCGGACACACTTCCTTGCGTGCGAAGATGTAGCTCGTGGGTCCCAGCAGTCAGGGGGCGAATCATTTTTTTCATGAAATACGGTGGCCCGTCCGGTGGGTCCCCGCTGTCAGGTGGAGGAATAATTATTTTGCGCGTAATAAGGAGGCACTTCCTTGCGGCTGTCGTGGACCCAGCTATCAGCCTTTCCACGTACAGTCCACGTCCGATGGAAGTCATTCCTTGACCACGTTGACCACGCCGCGCCGAGAGCACCACGGCGATGGACGACGGCGAGGCCTAGGAAGGGGACGACGCGGAGACGGGGAAGACACGACATTGGATGCACACACGGAGAGGAGTACGAGGGTTCATCGTTCGGCGCGGCCGCCACCGCAGAATAACAGGGGTGTGGGTGAGTGAAGGGATGGCCTGGCCAGCGGTGGGAGTAGTAGGGGCGGCGAGGCTCATGCAAGACAAACCGCCACGGGAGGCGTGAGCAAAGCGGCAGGATCAAGGCCGCTTTGGGCGGCTGGAGCAAGAAGACCATAGGTTGAAGAAGCACGACGGCCATTGGATGGACATCATACGGTCACTGCAGCTAGAATCGTTTATATTGACTAAGTTGACAAAGCCCTTGGTACGTCAACATAGTAGGCCCACAGGTCAGCTTCCGAAACGGTGCGCCCCATATGTCAGGGGGAGGAACCATTTTTTGGGCGGGTGAAGCTAGAATATCCGAGATTGAAGAAGAAGCACGGCATCCGTTGGATGGACATCCTGTTGGAAATATGCCCTAGAGGCAATAATAAATTAGTTATTATTATATTTCCTTGTTCATGATAATCGTTTATTATCCATGCTATAATTGTATTGATAGGAAACTCAGATACATGTGTGGGTACATAGACAACACCATGTCCCTAGTAAGCCTCTAGTTGACTAGCTCGTTGATCAATAGATGGTTACAGCTTTCGACCATGGACATTGGATGTCGTTGATAACGGGATCACATCATTAGCGTAATGATGTGATGGACAAGACCCAATCCTAAGCCTAGCACAAAGATCGTGTAGTTCAGATGCTAAAGCTTTTCTAATGTCAAGTATCTTTTCCTTAGACCATGAGATTGTGCAACTCCCGGATACCGTTGGAATGCTTTGGGTGTACCAAACGTCACAACGTAACTGGGTGGCTATAAAGGTGCACTGTAGGTATCTCCGAAAGTGTCTGTTGGGTTGGCACGAATCGAGACTGGGATTTGTCACTCAGTGTGACGGAGAGTTATCTCTGGGCCCACTCGGTAGGACATCATCATTATGTGCAGAATGTGACCAAGGGGTTGATCACAGGATGATGTGTTATGGAACGAGTAAAGAGACTTGCCGGTAACGAGATTGAACAAGGTATCGAGATACCGACGATCAAATCTCGGGCAAGTACAATACCGCTAGACAAAGGGAATTGCATACGGGATTGATTGAGTCCTTGACATCGTGGTTCATCCGATGAGATCATCGTGGAACATGTGGGAGCCAACATGGGTATCCAGATCCCGCTAATGGTTATTGACCGGAGAACATCTCGGTCATGTCTGCATGGTTCCCGAACCCGTAGGGTCTACACACTTAAGGTTCGATGACGCTAGGGTTATAGGGAATAGATATACGTGGTTATCGAATGTTGTTCGGAGTCCCGGATGAGATCCCGGACGTCACGAGGAGTTCCGGAATGGTCCGGAGGTAAAGATTTATATATGGAAAGTTGTTGTTCGGGTTCCGGGAAAAGTACGGGTTTTTCCGGTATTGTACCGGAAGCTTCCGGAAGGTTCCGGAGGATTCGGAGGGGTCCGGAGGTCCGGAAATTGTTCCACCACGTCCAATACAGCAGCATGGGCTATAAGGGGCGCCTAGCCTTAATGGGCCAGGGGCACTAGCCCCCCAAGGCCCATGCGCATGGGAGAGGGAAACCCTAAGGGGAGGGCCTCCACTTGACTTGGGAGGCACTCCTCCCCTTGGCCGCCCCTAGATGGGATCTAGGGCTGGCACGCCCCTAGGGGTGGAACCCTAGGTGGGGCGCCCCCCTCTCCCCCTATATATAGTGGAGGCAAAGGGGCAGCCCAACACACGAAGTTCTTCTCATGTTGGCGCAGGCCTACCTCTCTTTCTCCTCATATCTCGCGGTGCTTGGTGAAGCCCTGCTAGATCACCACGCTCCTCCACCACCACCACGCCGTTGTGCTGCTGCTGGATGGAGTCTTCCCCAACCTCTCCCTCTCTCCTTGCTGGATCAAGGCATGGGAGACGTCACCGGGCTGTACGTGTGTTGAACGCGGAGGTGCCGTCCGTTTGGCACTAGGATCTCCGGTGATTTGGATCACGAAAAGTACGACTCCTTCAACCCCTTTCTCTTGAATGCTTCCGCTTAGCGATCTACAAGGGTATGTAGAGGCACTCTCCTTCCCCTCGTTGTTGGTTTCTTCATAGATAGATCTTGGTGACACGTAGGAAAATTTTCAATTTCTGCTACGTTCCCCAACAGTGGCATCATGAGCTAGGTCTATTGCGTAGATTCTTTGCACGAGTAGAACACAAAGTAGTTGTGGGCGTTGATTTTATTCAATATGCTTACCGTTACTAGTCCAATCTTGTTTCGACGGTATTGTGGGATGAAGCGCCCGGACCGACCTTACACGTACACTTACGTGAGACAGTGTTCCACCGACCGACATGCACTTGGTGCATAAGGTGGCTAGCGGGTGCCGCCTCCCACTTTAGTCGGAACGGATTCGATGAAAAGGGTCCTTATGAAGGGTAAATAGCAATTGGCATATCACGTTGTGGTTTTATGCAGTAAGAAACGTTCTTGCTAGAAACCCATAGCAGCCACGTAAAACATGCAAACAACAATTAGAGGACGCCTAACTTGTTTTTGCAGGTATGCTATGTGATGTGATATGGCCAAGAAGAATGTGATGAATGATATGTGATGTATGAGATTGATCATGTTCTTGTAATAGGAATCACGACTTGCATGTCGATGAGTATGACAACCGGCAGGAGCCATAGGAGTTGTCTTAATTTATTGTATGACTTGCATGTCATTGAACAAACGCCATGTAATTACTTTACTTTATTGCTAACCGGTAGCCATAGTAGTAGAAGTAATAAGTTGGCGAGACAACTTCATGGAGACACGATGATGGAGATCATGGTGTCATGCCGGTGACGATGATGGTCATGGAGCCCCGAAGATGGAGATCAAAAGAGCAAAATGATATTGGCCATATCATGTCACTATTTGATTGCATGTGATGTTTATCATGTTTATGCATCTTATTTGCTTAGAACGACGGTAGTAAATAAGATGATCCCTCATTAAAATTTCAAGAAAGTGTTCCCCTAACTGCGTGCACCGCTATGTAAAGTTCGTCGCTTCAAGCACCACGTGATGATCGGGTGTGATAGATTCTTACGTTCACATACAACGGGTGTAAGCCAGATTTACACACGCCAAACACTTAGGTTAACTTGACGAGCCTAGCATGTATGCACATGGCCTCGGAACACAAGAGACCGAAAGGTCGAGCATGAGTCGTATGGAGGATACGATCAACATGAAGATGTTCACCGATGATGACTAGTCCGTCTCACGTGATGATCGGACACGGCCTAGTTGACTCGGGTTATGTAATCACTTAGATGACTAGAGGGATGTCTATCTGAGTGGGAGTTCATGAGATGAACTTAATTATCCTGAACATAGTCAAAAGATCTTTGCAAATTATGTCGTAAGCTCGCACTTTAGTTCTACTATTTTAGATATGTTCCTAGAGAAAATATAGTTGAAAGTTGACAGTAGCGAGTATACGGATGTAAGAAAGCTTATGTCCTTAATGCACCGCCACAGTGCTGAACCCCAAACATCGCTTGTGGATGTTGCGTAACATCGGACATACACGCTTTTGATAATCGCGTGATAGTTCGCTTAAACGGTTTAGAGTTGAGGCACCAAAGACGTCAAACGTCATGAACATATGAGATGTTTCAAGGCTGAAATTGGGATTTCGTGCTCGTGCTCACGTCAAGAGGTATAAGACCTCCGATGATTTTCTTAGCCTGCAAACTAAGGGAGAAAAGCTCAATCGTTGAGCTTGTGCTCAGATTATCTGAGTGCAACAATCACTTGAATCGAGTGGGAGTTGATCTTCCTTATGAGATAGTGATGTTTCTCCAAAGTCATTACCACCAAGCTGCTAGAGCTTCGTGATGAACTATAACATATCAGGGATAGATGATCCTTGAAATATTCGTGATGTTTGACACCGCGAAAGTAGAAGTCAAGAAGGAGCATCAATTGTTGATGGTTAATGAAACCACTTGTTTCAAGAAGGGCAAGGGCAAGAAGGGATACTTCATGAAACGGCAAATCGCTTGTCGCTCTAGTGAAGAAACCCAAGGTTAAACCCAAACCCGAGACTAAGTGCTTACGTAATAAGGGGAACAGCCACTTAGAGCGTAATTACCCTAGATACTTGGTAGATGAGAAGGTGGCAAGGTCGATACAAGTATATTGTATATACATTATGTTAATGTGTACTTTACTAGTACTCCTAGTAGCAATTGTGGTATTAGATACCGTTCGGTTGCTAAGTGTTAGTAACTCGAAATAAAAGCTACGGAATAAACCAAGACTAGCTAAAGGTGAGTGACGATATGTGTTGGAAGTGTTTCCAAGGTTGATGTGATCAAGCATCGCACGCTCCCTCTACCATCGAGATTGGTGTTAAACCTAAATAATTGTTATTTGGTGTTTATGCTGAGCATAGACATGATTGGATTATGTCTATTGCAATACGGTTATTCATTTAAGGAGAATAATGGTTACTCTGTTTATTTGAATAATACCTTCAATGGTCTTGCGCCTAAAAGAATAGTTTATTGAATCTCGATCGTAGTGATACACATTTTCATGCCAAAAGATACAAGATAGTAATGATAGTACCACTTACTTGTGGCACTGCCATGTAAGTCATATCGGTGTAGAACGCATGAAGAAGCTCCATGTTGATGGATCTTTGGACTCACTCGTTTTTGAAAAGTTTGAGACATGCGAACCATGTCTATTGGTGTATACGCATGAAGAAACTCCATGCAGATGGATCGCTTTGGACTCACTTGATTTTGAATCACTTGAGATATGCAAATCATACCACATGGGCAAGATGACCTAAAAGCCTCGGTTTCAAAGAAGATGGGACAAGATAGCAACTTGTTGGAAGTAACACATTTTGATGTGTGCAGTCAAATGAGTGCTGAGGCATGCAGTGAATATCGTTATGTTCTTACTTCACGGATGATTTAAGTAAATACTGAGTGTATTTACTTGATGAAACACAAGTCTGAATTATTGAATGGTTCAAGCAATTTCAGAGTAAAGTTAAAGATCATCGTGACAAGAGGATAAAATGTCTATGATATGATCATAGAGATGAGTATCTGAGTTACGAGCTTTGGCACGATATTAAGACATTGTGGAAATTGTTTCACAATTAATACCGCTGGAACACCATAGTGTGATGGTGTGTCCGAACATCATAGTTGCACCCTATTAGATATGGTGCGCACCATGATGTCTCTTATCGAATTACCACTATCGCTCATGGGTTAGGCATTAGAGACACCGCACTCACTTTAATAGGGCACCACGTAATTCCGTTGAGACGACACTGTTTGAACTATGGTTTGGAGAAACCTAAGTTGTCGTTTCTTAAAAGTTTGGGGCTGCGATGCTTATGTGAAAAAGTTTCATCGTGATCAGCTCGAACCCAAAACGGATAAATGCATCTTCATGGGATACCCAAAATGGTTGGGTATACCTCCTAATTCAGATCCGGAAGCAAAAGTGATTGTTTCTAGAAACGGGTCCTTTCTCGAGGAAAAGTTTCTCTCGAAAGAATTGAGTGGGAGGATGGTGGAGACTTGATGAGGTTATTGAACCGTCACTTCAACAAGTGTGTAGCAGGCACATGAAGTTGTTCTGTGGCGCCTACACCAATTGAAGTAGAAGCTTATGATAGTGATCATGAAGTTTTGGATCAAGTCACTACCATACCTCGTAGGGGGACAAGGATGCGTACTACTTCAGAGTGGTACAATAATCCTGTCTTGAAGGTCATGTTGCTAGACAACAATGAACCTATGAGCTATGGAGAAGCGATGGTGGGCTCATATAGACAAATGGTTAGAAGCCATGAAATCCGAGATAGGATCCATGTATCGTAACAAAGCATGGATTTTGGTGGACTTGCCCGATGATCGGCAAGCCATTGAGATAAATGGATCTTTAAGAAGAAGATGACATGGACGGTAATGTCACCGCCTATGAAGCTCGACTTGTGGCGAAGAGTTTTTCACAAGTTCAAGGAGTTGACTACGATGAGATTTTCTCATCCGTAGCGATGCTTAAGTCCATCGGAATCATGTTAGCATTAGCTGCATTTATGAAATCTGGCAGATGGATGTCAAAACGAGTTTCCTTACCAGTCCTCGTAAGGAAAGGTTGTATGTGATACAATCGTAAAAGTTTTGTTGATCCTAAGGATGCTAAAAGGTATGCTTGGCTCCAGCGATCCTTCTAAGGACCGGAGTAAGCATCTCGGAGTTGGAATGTGCGCTTTGATGAGATGATCAAAGATTTTGGGTTTATACAAAGTTTATGAGAAACTTGTATTTCCAAAGAAGTGAGTGGGAGCACTATAGAATTTCCGATGAGTATATGTTGTTGACATATTGTTGATTAGAAATGATGTAGAATTTCCGAAAGCATATAGGGTTGTTTGAAAAGTGTTTTTCAATGGAAAACCTGGATTAGGCTACTTGAACAATAAGCATCAAGATCTATAAGATAGATCAAAATGTTTAATAATACTTTCAAATGAGCACATACCTTGACATAATCTTGAAGGTGTTTAAGATGGATCACCAAAGAAGGGTTCTTGCCTGAGTTGTAAGGTATGAAGTTAAGAGTTAAAGCTCGACCACGGCAGAAAAGAGAGAAAGGACGAAGGTCGTCCCCTATGCCTTAGACGTAGGCTCTATAGTATGCTATGCTGTGTACCGCACCTGATGTGTGCCTTGCTATATATCTGGCAAGAGGGTACAAAGGTGATCAAGGAGTGGATCACCAGATAACGGTCAAAATTATCCTTGGAGGAATAAGGATATGTTTCTCGGTTATGGAGGTGATAAAGAGTTCGACGTAAAGAGTTGCGTCGATGAAAGCTTAACACCTATCCGGATAGCTCTGAGTAGAGATACAGGATACGTATAATGGAGCAACAATTTGGAATAGCTCAAAGTGGAACATGGTAGCAGCATCTACGATATGACATAAAGTTTTGCGAAATACATAGGGATCTGAATATTGCAGACCCGTTGACTATAACCTCTCTCACAAGCATAAACATGATCAAACCCAGAACTCATTGAGTGTTGATCACATAGTGATGTGAACTAGATTATTGATTCTAGTAAACTCTTTGGATGTTGGTCACATGGCGATGTGACCTGTGAGTGTTAATCACATGGCGATGTGAACTAGATTATTGACTCTAGTGCAAGTGGGAGACTGTTGGAAATATGCCCTAGAGGCAATAATAAATTAGTTATTATTATATTTCCTTGTTCATGATAATCGCTTATTATCCATGCTATAATTGTATTGATAGGAAACTTAGATACATGTGTGGGTACATAGACAACACCATGTCCCTAGTAAGCCTCTAGTTGACTAGCTCGTTGATCAATAGATGGTTACAATTTCGACCATGGACATTGGATGTCGTTGATAACGGGATCACATCATTAGCATAATGATGTGATGGACAAGACCCAATCCTAAGCCTAGCACAAAGATCGTGTAGTTCGTATGCTAAAGCTTTTCTAATGTCAAGTATATTTTCCTTAGACCATGAGATTATGCAACTCCCGGATACCGTAGGAATGCTTTGGGTGTACCAAACGTCACAACGTAATTGGGTGGCTATAAAGGTGCACTACATGTATCTCCGAAAGTGTCTGTTGGGTTGGCACGAATCGAGACTGGGATTTGTCACTCCGTGTGATGGAGAGGTATCTCTAGGCCCACTCGGTAGGACATCATCATTATGTGCACAATGTGACCAAGGGGTTGATCACGGGATGACGTGTTACAGAACGAGTAAAGAGACTTGCCGGTAACGAGATTGAACAAGGTATCGGGATACGAACGATCGAATCTCGGACAAGTACAATACTGCTAGACAAAGGGAATTGCATACGGGATTGATTGAGTCCTTGACATCGTGGTTCATCCGATGAGATCATCGTGGAACATGTGGGAGCCAACATGGGTATCCAGATCCCGCTGTTGGTTATTGACCGGAGAACGTCTCGGTCATGTCTGCATGGTTCCCGAACCCGTAGGGTCTACACACTTAAGGTTCGATGACGCTAGGGTTGTAGGGAATAGATATACGTGGTTATCGAATGTTGTTCGGAGTCCCGGATGAGATCCCGGACGTCACGAGGAGTTCCGGAATGGTCCGGAGGTAAAGATTTATATATGGAAAGTTGTTGTTCGGGTTCCGGGAAAAGTTCGGGTTTTTCTGGTATTGTACCGGGAAGCTTCCAGAAGGTTCCGGAGGATTCCGGAGGTCCGGAAATTGTTCCACCACGTCCAATACAGCAGCATGGGCTGTAAGGGGGCGCCCTAGCCTTAATGGGCCAGGGGCACCAGCCCCCCCCCCAAGGCCCATGCGCATGGGAGAGGGGAAACCCTAAGGGGGAGGGCCTCCACTTGACTTGGGAGGCACTCCTTCCCCTCGTCAGCCCCCCTAGATGGGATCTAGGGCTGGCCGCCGCCCTAGGGGTGGAACCCTAGGTGGGGCGCGCCCCCTCTCCCCTATATATAGTGGAGGCAAGGGCAGCCCAACACACGAAGTTCTTCTCATGTTGGCGCAGGCCTACCTCTCTTTCTCCTCATATCTCGCGGTGCTTGGTGAAGCCTCGCTAGATCACCACGCCTCCACCACCACCACGCCTGCTGCTGCCGGATGGAGTCTTCCCCAACCTCTCCCTCTCTCCTTGCTGGATCAAGGCATGGGAGACGCCACTGGCTGTACGTGTGTTGAACGCGGAGGTGTCGTCCGTTCGGCACTAGGATCTCCGGTGATTTGGATCACGACGAGTACGACTCCTTCAACCCCATTCTCTTGAACGCTTCCGCTTAGCGATCTACAAGGGTATGTAGAGGCACTCTCCTTCCCCTCGTTGCTGGTTTCTCCATAGATAGATCTTAGTGACACGTAGGAAAATTTTGAATTTCTGCTACGTTCCCCAACACATCCAACGACCACTGTTGCTAGAACCATGTGTTGACTATAAGTTGACAAAGCCTTGCATACACGTCAACTCTGTTTTTTTAGGGGACGCGTCAACTTAGTAAGGCCAGAAGTGTGTGGCAGAGAACTTATAGCCCATTTGAGATTTGTAAGAATGTGTAGCCCATTTTTGAATTCTAATGGAATTTACTACAACCCATTTACAGTTTGTTAAAAGTACAACCCATTTCAACCAACCGCTCAAAACAGTAATTCAATAAAATTTCCCACATTTTGATGGGATCTCAATATTTTTATCCCAAAATTTCTAGTCGATTAAATACAATTTCAATATAAATTTATATTACGTAAAAATCCAACTAAACATTGCGCCGCAACAATTAATGAAATTAAAATTTTCAATATTCCAAAAATAATATTTTATAAAGTAATCACTGTTTGGTGCATTTTTTATAGTTACTACCAGCTTTTTATAATTACATCCCATTTATTATTTCTTAAAGCCCATTTTTTTGTTAAGCCTAATGCATCCCTCCTAGGATAGATTTGCAGCCAATGAGCGGAGAATAACAACTTGACCTTTATGGGGTATTCCTAAAAAAAGTATAGTTGGGCTAGCCATTTTCAGCTTGAAAAAATTAATATCCGGGTTGGATATCCGGTTCGGGCTAGACGGGCCACAAATTACCAGCTTAATACCGCAGCAATGTTTTCGTTGTTGTTCAGAGGAGAGAAATTAATATCTGGGTAAACATCGAAAAACTCGCAAGGTTTCACACCTCAAAAACACAAATACCGCCGAGCTGCTTGGTCCCAAATTGCCGCCGCTTCTTGTGCAATTCTCTCGCTTATTGACTACTCCCTCCTTTCCGTTTATAATGCTCAATTCAAAAATCTCACCAATCAAGGCAGATGGCGAGTGGTGGAATACTTTTGTAGTTTTGCAAAAGCACCTAATTAATGCTCTTGTTATCCTCAAAAAATTATGTTTATCAATGCATTAATTGCAATGCATGCATGCATAAAGTACATGCATCGGTCAATTTTCTCTTAATACTTGCATGCAATGATTTAATGCACCTTGGAATCTGAACATGTGATGGAAAACAACCAAATTGAGCCTTATAAAATGGAAAAAACTAAAATTTTGAGATAAGCCCTATAAACCGGAAAGGAGGGAGTACATAGGTTGACAATGGTGTGGTACCGTGATGTCAGGAAACCAGGAGGAAGCCATTGCTGCTGACTATAATTTATTTTGCTTCCCGATTATAGTTTTATAAACCAGGAGATGGCAGCCATTGCTGCCGACTGGCTGGCCGGCAGGCAGCCGGAGGATGATGACGTCCCAATGGAGAACATGGTAGTCGACGATCCGGTGCCAACCTCCTCCTCCGCGCCATCCTCGCCGGTGCATTGCACCATGACCATCGGCAAGGCCCGTGCCCAATATATGGACAGGGTGAGGCCGGCGCGTGAGGAGCAGTTCCGGAGGCGCAGCGCCGCCATAACCACCATCTACTCTGTGAGCACCTACAAAGCGGAGGAGCAGATCTTCCGCGAGCGGGCGGAGCAGAGGCGCCGCCGACTGCATCCGCCCGCCCGCAAGGGCCGCCTTTGAGCGCCGGGCGGTACCGCATGCGGGTGGCAGAGGCGGCCGCCTACAAAGAGGCTAGCAAAGAGGGCGACGAAGCGGGCGAGGCGCTGTTTGGCGAGACCGAGGACGAGGCAGAGGACAATGCCGGCTCCGACGAGTCCCCGCTCCGCTGGCGTCGACGACGCCCTGCTCCGCCGAGGCCCCGCGACGCCAACAACGTGGCAGAGGACACCGCCGGCTCTGCCGAGGCACCGTGGCGCCAACAACGAGGCAGAGGACACCGCCGGCTCCGCTGAGGCCCCGCCCCGCCAACAACGAGGCAGAGGACATCGCTGGCTCAGCCGAGGCCCCACCCTGCTGGCAACGTGGGGGAGGATTTCCACCACTCCGCTGAGGCGCCGTCCGTCGGCAACAAGACAGAGGACATCTCCGGCTCCGCCGAGGCCCCACCCCGCTACCAACGAGGCCGCGCCACACAGAAAACGAGGAAGAGTAGAACACGGTAGGTCGCCGCCACTCGGGTCCAAGTAAGGCCACCGCTGCTACCCTCCGGTTGAAGCCAAGCTAGGCGGGTTGACCATTGATGGCCGGTTAGCTTCTTGGCGACGACGTGGAGTTGGAGAGCTGCGCCGAGAAGAACGCCGCTTCTACTTATCGCCGGTGCAGCTATCGATCGACACGTGGGCCCAACAGGCCACATGTCAATTACGCAATCGCACATGTAGTTAAGTCATCAAGCTTTCTGCTCGCCTGGCCACATGTGGGTAGCTTCGTTAATTAATTATACCTCCAGTACCGCACTTTTTAGTTTTTTTAGAAAAGGAGGATGACCCCCGGCCTCTGCATCTGGGAGATGCATGTGGCCACAAACACCCCTTTTTAGTTGAAGAATGTATGAGATGTAATGAAATCCGACATGTTTATATGAAATCCGACCGTGTATGAATGAATTTATTTCGATTAGTTCGAATTCCTGTATCACTGGCATTGGATGAACATGCAAAACAATACGTACTAGCATTATTCCTGTGGTGATCACCACGCTTGCAAAGAAGTTTCACATGTACTCCTCCGTCCTTTCTAGTCTGCATACAAGTTTTATGCGTAGTCAAAGTATCTCTACTTTGACCAATCTTATACAAAAAAGTATGCACTTTCACAATGTGCTAAGTAAAAAGGAATGTATGAGTACAAAGAGTTTGAGCAGCTTTTAGCTTTCAGACATTGCAATCAAACACACAGGTCTGGCAATTCATAGAGAACATTCAAAACAATCGATGATTATGCATCTCAGCGACTCACATGTTAGAGGAAATATTTACTTCACAACTAAAGAATAAAGAAAAATTGATCGCCACGCCGACAAAGAAAGGGCGTCCCATTCAAAAATATCAAACGCATATCTTGCTAAAATCAATGAGCAAAATTTGACAAGGTTGTCCCATTCCAAAATATGAAATGCCTACGATTGTGGAATGGGCAGGGTTTGCCATCAGTTCGGACATAGACATGGCACATGGTGCTAAATAAACCAGCTATTCTTTTTGTGCAGTTCCACCAAAATCAACCAAATTCGCGCGTAGCTTGTATGATTTCGCCCTTATATGTTGCAATGCCTTGAACTTATGGGCACCTTCTTTCTTGTGGTGGAAATGAATGATTCGATGTATTCATGAACATTTTGTGCAGCCCTGCTGAAATCAAGCTGAGCACCCATGTTTGCACAAATACAAAAAAGTGATTAGTATAAAGCAAACTGTACTATGAATTGACAGTTTCAACAGGCACATAGATGGTCCATGTAGAGCACACTTTTAGAAAAATGGAACTCACCAGAAAGAATCCTAGAGCAACAATGTACTCAAGCATCACAAAGAAAAAATGGAGATTTGTCACCCTTCCGAGCTGAAGTTAGTTTGGTCTTGTGGGGAGTAATGTAACCATCCTTCAACTGCTCCTTCTGATGAGAAGATAGACAGGGCTTCTTCATCCTGGCATAATCGGAACTAGTCACTTCACGTACTCCACATTCTTCTTCTTCAGAAGATGATCCATGTTTGCTCGAAAAAAAGGAAAGGAAATATTTAAAATAGTACAGATGAAGCACTTCTCAAGGACAATACCACTTTTTCATGACAGTATCTAAACAGTAGCACAACACCAATAGAGATGACAAAGCTCAATCATATGGATGAAATCAGTGGGTGAGAACCAACATTTGTCGAGGCTGATTGTGTAGAGCATACAGATGAAACACTTCTCCGGAACCATCTGTTGCTATCTACGGGGTGGCCATGCTTACTATATACTCCTCGATTAGTTTAATGTTTCCAACATCTTCTTGTGCAGTTCCACTAAAATATATGGTATCTTCAAAGAAGATCCTTGTTTGCACAAGTAGAAATAATTACGTATGGCATCAAATCAGTGGCAAAACAATTGCTCGTTCCAGCCATAGCAATAAATTAAGATGCAAAACTATATCATTACTTGTGTCATCACAGTTCCGGTGCTTCATTACAACACCGGAGTTGATTTTGTTTTTCTTTCGCTTGTTCTTCCCCTTCATCACTTGGTTCAATAATGCATAAGCTTCGCCTTCAATGTAAGATTTGGCATGTCAATTAGGGAGCACAAGTATAGTACTAAACTTAATTTTCTCGATGAAAGTGGCAAAATCAGGCCGCCAGTTAGCCAGAAATATCCTTATGTTACCTCAATGGGATCTTATAGTGCACATACAGATTGGAAGTCTTGTCTCCATTTGTGCAGTTCACTAAAATCAAGCAACATTATCGTACAAGTAACACAACATATGAAAGCACACTGCAAAATCATGTGAAAGAAGGCTAGTACTGACATCTCATGATGCGAATTCAAACAACTCACAAGAAGAAGATCTGAACCAAATTCGCTTTAACGGATAGGAAGTAAGATCTCCTCTTGTGCAGTTCCACTAAGATCAAGCAATCAAGCAACATTGTCGGTGTGACATTTTGGTTGAACTGCACAAAACACTCTTAAACAAAAGTGTTTTGTGCAAAGGCAACAAAAGGTCACAATGGCAACGAGGTGAAGTAGATAACCCCTGTTTACACAGAGGTGCAAAGGAAACAATTAGTGGTCAAGAACGGTGGATGACATGAAGCCAACAAAAGAAGCATCTACCTTATCTAAATGGGAAAGAAAGCAAGACGGTAGCATTTCTCAAACGGTGGCATTGATTAATATTAACATAGAGATTATATTAACAATAAAATTCGTTAAACATGTAATTTGCTTTTAAGCGTGGCATTGCATCAATTTTCCAAATGGCATTATTAGAGGGTGTTTGTTTACAGGGACATTTTGGTGTAGGGACTAAAAAAACTCCGTGTCAGTCACATCTAAACCAAACAAGAGGGACTTTTCGGGACTAAAAGTGGGCATTTGGCACTAAAGAAAGAAGACCCCGAGGGAGTATTTTTGGGACTTTTTCCAACAGTTGTCCCTGCCACGCATCGCACCTTGTTTCTGTTAGTTCATTACTAGGGGTAACATGGTCTTTTATCATGTCATTTAATAACCTCTAGTCCATGTTTAGTCCCTGGAACCAAGCAGGTAGGGACTAGGGAGTTTTTAACCAAACAGGCCATAGATTAACAACAGCTAATGAGTTGCATGGGGCGGTGGGCCTTTTGACACCATGTGCATCTACCGATGTACGATGGTCATGCACAGTCTGTTGCAACAAAGAACAAACAACCAAGGAGCATATTTGTGTTGGTCCTAGTTTTGTTATCTTTAGACACCTTTTCCTATGTGAGCGCAGCAAATCTAGTCCTGCTCAAACTCTACAGCCTTGTCCCTTCCTTTCCTTTTTGAACTAGTACTTTCGCCCCTTCCTTTCCTCTTTGAACCACGTCCTAGATTTATGCGATACAACTTACCCCACAACTTTCCCCCAAACCTTTCATCTTTGAACCACGCCCTAGATTCATGCTATACAACTTTCCCCTTCATTTCCTCTTTGAACCACGCCCTAGATTCATGCTATATACAACTTTTTCCCACTACTTTCCCCCACTCCTTTCCTCTTTGAACCACGCCCTAGATTCATGGTATACATGCAGCTAGAGCAATGCATGTGGAGTAAGTAAAATATACCTTAAGGTTCTTGGGGCGTGGTTCGGTGGGCTGACAGGACGGTCAAGAAGAAGAAGGGGTCGGAGGCCCTCCGCTTTCTTTGGGTGGAAAGTGAACAACAGCCAGCACGGATTCCCTCCTCACCGACGGCGATAGTGTTAAGCCTCCTTCCCTTCCCATGACGGATCCTGCCGGCTCTTTGAGCAGCGGTGAGGGGAGAGAGAGGCCAACGAAGTCTTGTTTAGATCTCGAGAGGGCGAGAGAGTGTGAAGAGAGCAACAACAAGTGTTGAGGCTCCAGCGGGAGAGGGCGAGAGAGTGTGAAGAGAGCAACTACAAGCGCTGAGGCTCCAGCGTGTATATATATACTGGAGAGAGAGAGTGAAGCGTGCAAACCCTAGAAATATTTTGACCAGTCAAAGAATCCTCCTGGCAAAAATTATGCTCAAGTGTAGTTATCGAACCCGAGACCTCAAGTTTGATGAGCGAACAGGCTAACTAGCTACACAACCCTCCCGTTATGTTCAATGAGAGGAAAATAACCTTTTATACATTCCTACATTCGTGTGATAGGCATGCCGTGTTTTTTTTGTGTGTGTGGGAGTCATTAGGATTTCAATCATAATCGTGTCATGTGGCTTTGGTGGTAAGACTATCCACAGTGGTGCAGAAATAATGCAGCCTTAGTCACCTTACCTCTCTCCACATAGTACGTTGGGTCCCACTAGTCAGAGGGTGAAACAAACAAATTAATAAGAAAAATTAAAAGCGCCAGCGGTGTATCTTACTACCTCACACATTTCGTTACTACTCGGGAACACTGTCCAATTGATCCCTCTGTTTCGCTCAATGCACTATTTTAAGTGAATCCTTATTATAACATGCACACAAATTTTGGGCACTTGTATTCGACTTAAGTCAAGGTGCCACCAGATCTCAGATACTTACTACTCCCTCCGTCTAGGTGTAATAAGTCACAGTAGAAGGTGCAACGGGACTAAGGTGCGTGCGTGTGCGTGTGTGTGTTTAACAACATGTGTGTGTTAGAGAGTGCGACAGATCGACCTACTCCTACAGAGATATGGTGTCTAGTGCACGATTTTAGCCGCGAGAGTCAGTGCATCCTCTCTTTTCTGGGCGTGTCCGGTAGGGACATGCGGACAGCTGCCACGCCCGCTTCCCTCGACCAGCCTGGCCCACCCAAAGCCCTCCATCGCTCGCAGACGCGCTTCCCGCCTCGAAACGGTCAGCGCCGCTCCAAAGAACCGTGTCGCATTCATGCCCGGGCAGAAGCGGCGCGACCTCTCACCGCGCAAGAGTGATGGTTGCTTCGTCCGTCCAACTTATCGCTGGGTCTATGTGATTTGACGGCTCATTGGTCTTTATTATCGAGGTGGTAGGACTGCTGGATGTCCCACGCCGGGCGAAAGGAGGTAGTAGATTACAATTTTCTCCATTCTTACAAAGAGGAGTGCAAGAGCCGGTGAAAACACGCAGGCTCGGTGATTACATGGCCCACCTCACACTATCACCGTGCGACACCTAACTCTTTACATAGTACTCCCTCTGCTCCTAAATATTACTAGATGAGTCCGCTGCGTTGTCATGAACAATGTATATCTCTCTCACAAGAAAATTATCGATCTCATAGAACTAAAAAATCTATAACTGCATGACAAATGTGGTAGCCAAACTAAATAAACTCCCATCATCATTTAGATCATCCCACGTAAGGAAAAAAGATCAGCCAACTCCTACTGCATAATGGGATTATATTTTTCTTTTTGACATGTTAATGGGACATAAAAGCTCACTTACATGCATGCTACCGGTGCATGCTTGCATGCAGATAGGTTGATGTGATTTAAAACCCACTCACATGCATGTGCCACGGTATTTCTACAGGCTTGCATGTGGCTTAGTGCGGAGCCTCTCAACGTCTAGATCAGAAGGCTATTATGATTGATTTACTTCATCTAACGGCTACGTCAATTTTGATGATGTGGCTCAAGGAGAGGATAGAGAATTCCTAGTTGTAACATCCCAAATTTTCAATTTGGAATGTTATACATTAAGTCATCATGCATTACATATTTTCTTGCATTTTTCCGATCCTAGAAATTTCACGCAACTCAAGGACCCTCGGAGAGAGTTGGAGATTTCGTTATTTTCATATTTGAGTTTTCTCAAATTTTGAAAATAGGATCATTTGATTTTTATTTATTTTATCTTCAATTATTTCTACTATCAAAATATGAGAGAGGGAATAAAATGACTTTCCCAAAATAAAGAAATAATGAAGATTCAATAAAAAATCAAATAAGATTTTTATTTGGAGTTTTTCACTATTATTTGCCTTAGGGAAAAATGCGTGTTTTCAAAAATTGCATTTTAGGCCCCGTAAAAGTTCATTTTGTCGACTCAATTTTAGGAGTCGGTAAAAATTTACTTTGTAATTTTTGTAGTTCGTTTAGTTTTTATTTTATTCGTTTTTCTGCACGCTATATATTTTGAAAAAAAAATCATGGCGCCCGCTTTGGGCCAAAGGCCCACCGCCTCCCTCAAGGCGCCTAGCCGCCCGCCGCCGACCCGAGGAGGACTCCTCCTCCTCCTCCTCTTGCTTGCCCCTCCCCAAGCCACCTCCCCTTTAAATACCCCTCACCCCTCTCCTCCCCAACCGCAGCCGTTGCCGCCCCTTGCGTCGCTGCCGCCTTTGCGCGCCACCGCCGCCCGTGGCCGTCGCCCGCCGCCTAGCCGCCCCATCGAGCCCGCCTCGTCGAGGTAGCAGCCACGCCACCCTCCCTCGCTCGGTTTTTTATAAAAACCGCTCCGGTTCTTTTTCCGTTGTTCGGTTTTATTTGAAACCCTAGATCGGTTTTATTTTTTTCGGTTTTGTTGTTTAGCGAAGCGTCATGCTGCTTCGTCTTAACGAACGTGATCACCGGTTATTCTCGTTAACGAACGTCCGCTCGCTTAACCGTCGTAGTTTTTCTTTTAATCGGATTTATTCCGCTATTTTTCTCGATCACGATTTCAGATCCGATCTTCGTTCTAGTTTATCTTCCCGCCGCTTATCGGAATCGGTGATTCAAGCGCTGGAGTTTCGCTTTGAAACCGCCGTTCGACTAATCAACTTAAACAAGGTTTTGCTACTGTAAAATTTGACCTAGTTTCAACTTGCTAGAACCGAGCTGTTTTCTTTACGGTTGTTTTCCGTTGTTTTGTTTGATTCGCTTTCTTTTGCAACTGTGGTTCTTAAGTTGAAATTTCTGGTCGATCTTTTATTCGAGTTTTACCCGTGCATTAGATGAGTACTTATTGTATGCTTGTTGTTGTCTGCGATAGATCACCGAGTGCGCCGCTTGTTACTCGAATCTCTAGGTTTCATGGATCATCGCTAAGAAGGCAAGTAACACTTGATCATATTTTTTCTACTACCCAGCTTTTATGCATTAGATCTATTCCTCAAACACTTGCATGATTAGGATCTAATTAAATTGTGGGATGGGAAGTAGTTGAGGTAGTACCTATTACCTGCTTTATTATCAAACCTTTGGGAGTTACTTCTACGTTTGCTTATTATGCCATGCTATGCTAGTAGACGTGGATTGGGTGAGTGTATCCATGACAGATGTGAGGTTGTTATTTAATGGTTTATTTAAGGTGGCAACTTAAACACAGATCTGGGTGGATTGAGGCACCTGGTTTCTATCAGGACTTGCTTGTATTTCTTCGGACCGCCACCCAAGCTCAAAGGGATCATAAGATCATTCATGCTAGTAACTTCCGTGTGCAGCCACAAGCCATTATGGGCTCTGGCATAGTTGATTAAGTTGTGCGAACTCTTACGGGTAGACTAGCAGATGTAGGGGAAAGTAGGTGTATCGGTCTACCCTATGTAAGGTGCTAGCGCTTCCGAAAGACTATGTCTCGGTCATCCGTTTCTCAAACATCATGTAGTGCGAGAAATCCAACGGAGGCGATCGAGTCTTGTGGGGAAAAGTGCGCAAACCTCTGCAGAGTGTATAAACTAATCGTGATTAGCCGTGTCCCAGTTATGGACATCTTGAGTATCTAGTACTTGAATATCATGTGAATCTCAACATGTTACTCTAAATAATATTGTTGGGTTTTTAATGAGTACTTTTAATTGGGATTGAGGATGTCAACCATTCTCAATGTTTAACAACCACCATGATAGTTAAACAAATTTATTCCTTTGCAAGAGGGAAAAACTGGCTTTATGGAAAATCAGAATCAGAGAGCTTTTCCACCAGCCACATATGCATGTAGTACAGGCTTATCATTCATTATTCTCTATGTGTTACATTGCCAAAGATATTCCATGTCTTGACCGTTTTCGGGCTGCAACTTTCATGTTGCAGACTTTTCGAACGACAGTAGGGTGCTTTAGGTCGTGGTTCTATACTCGTGATGTCACCGGAGTTGATGGACTCACTTATCTTCCAAGTCTTCCGCTGTTATCGTTATTAGATGGCCTTAAGCCATATTTATTGTAATAAGTCCTCTTTTGGGGAAACGATGTAATAACTGTGTGATTGCTACTCTATTATAAATCCTTCAATCTTGTGTGGTGTCAAGACATCGATCCAGGGATGACGCCTTTGAGCACGTAGACTTGATCCATTCGGTCGGGTCGATGACGCCAAGGAGGAAGGACTGTTGGCACAAGATGTGGATGATTTTAGTAAGTTAGCACGTTATGCCCCGGATGACGTTACTCTGAGATGCAGCTAAGCAGGAGAAGTTTCGGAAGGACTGAATGATGAGTTAAGCATGCAGCTGATGGTAGCAAGTTTCAATAACTACCAGGAGTTGGTAGACCGTGCCCTCATGATTGAAGGAAAGCAAAGACAAATTGAGAATCGCAAGAGGAAGTATGGGCAAGTGGAAGTATAACTCGGAGCCCAATGAAGCCCCTGTTATACCCCTAAACAGGAGTTCGGGCCAAAGATACCCATGGAGGAGGTAGTTCGCACAACCATAATGGCCACAAAATGGTAATGGGAATGGAGGAAGCAATGGCGAACCGGACCACACCATCAACCCCAACCAAGAAAGACCTCGAGCCATGTCACCTGTTACAAGTGTTCCAAGACCGGACATTATGCAAATGATCTGTCCCGAAGGCCAAGGTGGAAATGGAAGCTCGAAAGAAGCCAAACCCTTTCAACCGGGGATGTGAACCACATTGATGTGGAGGAGGTTGAAGATCAGCCCGATGCAGTAATCGGTAAGTTTTTGGTGAAGTCATTTACTGCACTAGTTCTTTTCGATACCGGTGCAACGCATTCATACATATCAAGGGGATTTGTAGAAAAGTATAGCCAGTTTCGCAATTTACGCCAAGGAGGAAGGACTGTTGGCCAGTATGTGGATGATTTTAGTAAGTTAGCACGTTATGCCCCAGATGACGTTGCTACAGATGCGCCTAAGGTGAGAAGTTTCTGGAAGGACTGAATGATGAGTTAAGCATGCAATTCATGGTAGCAAGTTTCAATAACTACCAGGAGTTGGTAGACCGTGCCCTCATGATTGAAGGAAAGCAAAGAAGAAATTGAGAATCGCAAGAGGAAGTATGGGCAGGGAAGTATAACTCGAGCCCAAAGAAGCCGTTATACCCCTAAACAGGGAGTTCGGCCAAAGATACCCATGGAGGAGGTAGTTCACACAACCATAATGGCCACAAAAATGGTAATGGGAATGGAGGAAGCAACAGCTGAACCGGACCACACCATCAACCCCAACCAAGAAAGACCTGAGCCATGTCACCGTTACAAGTGTTCCAAGACCAGACATTATGCAAATGATCGTCCCAAGGCCAAGGTGGAAATGGAAGCTCGAAAGAAGCCAAACCCTTTCAACTGGGGACAGGTGAACCACATTGATGTGGAGGAGGTTGAAGATCATCCCGATGCAGAATTGGTAAGTTTTGGTTAAGTCATTTACTGCACTAGTTCTTTTCGATACCGTGCAACGCATTCATACATATCAAGGGATTTGTAGAAAAGTATAGCCTGCCTACCCAGATTCTTAAAACCCCTATGCTAGTAAGCTCACCAGGAGCGGAATATATGGCCAGACAAGGATGTTTCCAAGTACCATTAAGTATAGGAAGGCATGTGTTCCCGACGGATTTAATCATTCTGGAATCCCAAGGATTGGAGGTGATTCTCGGTATGGATTGGCTGTCGATGTATGGGGGAAACATCGATTGCGCTAGTAAGACGATTTTGCTCACAACACCAAAAGGAAGAAGGATTAGGTATGTATCGCGGCATGGACCAAATAGGAATCAAGTAAATTCCTTATCAGGAGTTGTGCAGGAAGAGGTGCCAGTGGTGAAGGATTTCCACGATGTATTTCGAGGAATTGCCGTGAATGCCACGGATAGAGACATTGAGTTTTTGATTGAGCTTTTGCAGTGCACGGCCCAATATCGAAGCGACCATACAGGATGCCCGCATGTGATTTGGCGGAAATCAAGAAGCAGATTAAGGAGCTATTGGATAAAGGTTATACGCCCAAGTTCTTCGCCTTGGGGATCACCCGTACTTTTAGTAGAGAAGAAGGACGGATCGTTAAGGATGGTTGTTGACTATCGTGGTTTAAATGAAGTAACAATCAAGAACAAGTACCCACTACCAATGATAAATGATCTGTTTGATCGCTTGCAAGGAGCTAAAGTGTTTTCCAAGATCGATTTGCGACTGTGGTACCATCGCTTGAAGATTCGAGAGCGGGACATACCTAAGACATCATTTACCACGAGATATGGATTGTATGAATATACTTGTTATGTCATTTGACCGACTAACGCGCCGCCTATTTCATGAACCCGATGAACAAAGTGTTTATGGAGTTTTTGGATAAGTTCGCCGTGGTGTTCATAGATGATATTTTGGTTTTCTCAAGAATGAAGAAGAACATAAGGAACATTTGCGATTGGTTTTGGAGAAACTAAGGGAACATCGCCTATATGCCAAGTTCAAAGAAATGTGAGTTTTGGCTAAAGGAAATTGGATTTCTTGGACATGTTATATCCGGAGAAGGGATAGCAGTTGACCCCACAAAGGTTGAGACCAGAATCAAATTGGAAGCACCAACGACAGTTGGAGAGATCCGGAGTTTCCTTGGACTCGCAGGATACTACCAAGATTCATTGAGAATTTCTCAAGGATTGCAAAGCCTATGACGGAATTGCTGAAAAAGGATACCAAGTTCATATGGACTGAGGATTGTGAGGCAAGTTTTCAGGAGTTGAAGGAAAGATTGGTTACCTCACCAGTGTTAATTTTGCCATATCAGACCAAGGATTATGAGGTGTTTTGCGACGCTTCTCGTCGAGGACTTGGAGCAGTGCTTATGCAGGAAGGAAGAGTTGTTTCGTATGCTTCACTACAGCTTAAGCCTCATGAGATGAATTATGCCACCCATGATTTGGAGTTAGCAGCCATTGTGCATGCATTGAAGACCCGAGACATTTTCTCATTGGAAATCATTGTGAGGTGTACACGGATCACAAGAGTTTGAAGTACATCTTCACGCAGAAGGAATTAAATCTCAGACAGAGGAGATGGTTGGAGCTTATTAAGGATTATGATATGAGATTGCATTATCACCCCGGGAAGGCTAACGTTGTAGCAGACGCATTGAGCCGTAAGAGCCACGTCAATACACTAATGATCGGAGGAATACCCAAGGAGTTAACCGAGGACCTTCGAGAGCTTTGTTTGGAAATAGTTCCGAGAGGCTATGTAGCAGCATTGGAGATTCGGTCTACGTTGATGGACAAAATCAGAGAAGCTCAAAAGGCAGATAAGGAAGTTGCCTCTATAAAGGAGAAAATGAGCGAAGGAAAAGCTAAGGGATTTCGTGAGGATGAACACGATACCCTGTAGTTTGAGGACCGTGTTTATGTGCCAAATGACCCGGAGATCGTGAAGTTGATTCTCGCAAGAGGCACATGATTCGCCCTACTCGATTCACCCAGAAATACCAAGATGTATTTAGATTTGAAGGAAACGCTCGGTGGACCGGAATGAAGAAGGATATTGCAGAGTATGTAGCAGTTTGTGATGTATGTCAAAGGGTGAAGGCGTAACATCGGCCAAAGCAGGATTGTTGCAACCATTGCCGATACCGAATGGAAGTGGGATAAACTAGGCATGGATTTCATCACAGGTTTGCCAAAGACTCGCTCAAAGCTATGACTCAATTTGGGTTATAGTCGACCGCTTGACGAAGGTAGCTCATTTCATTCCGTCAAGACTACCTATAGCAAGTGCTAAGTTGGCAAAGATATACATGACCAGAATTTTGTGTTTACACGGAGTTCCGAGGAGTATCAGACGAGATAGAGGAACCCAATTCACCTCAAAGTTTTGGAATCGGTTGCACGAAACATTGGGAACCAGGCTGGAATTCAAGATGACTTTCCACCCACAGACCGATGGATGACCGAGAGAGTCAATCAGATTTTGGAAGATATGTCGAGAGCTTGTGCACTAGATTATGGATCTAGTTGGGATGATAACTTGCCGTATGCAGAGTTTTCTTATAACAACAGCTACCAAACCAGCTTGAAGATGGCACCTTCGAGGCTTTGTACGGAAGGAGGTGAGGACACCGTTATCATGGGACTAAGCCGAGACCGCCGCTTGTTTGGACCAGATTTGATTAAGGAGTCCGAACAGAAGGTTAAGTTGATTCGCGATAGGCTCAAGGTAGCCCAGTCCACATAGAAAAGCTATGCGGATTCAAAACGCAAGGCGATAGAATATGAAGTTGGAGACAGAGTTTATCTTAGAGTATCCCCACTTCGAGGAGTTAAGCGTTTTGGAGTTAAAGGAAAATTGGCACCACGTTTCGTTGGACCGTATAGCATCTTGCAACGCATGGGAGAAGTTGCTTATAAGCTGGAATTGCCAGAGGGACTGTCAGGAGTTCATGATGTATTCCATGTTTCTCAGCTGAAGAAATGTCACTCGAGATAGCGAGTAGATACTGCTAAGAGATACAAAGTGCCACTTGAAGCAGTTCGGTTGAAGGATGATTTGACATATGAGGAGAAACCGGTCAAGATTCTCGATTATGCCGGCAGAGTTACTCGTAGCAAGGTTATCAAGTTTTGCAAGGTTCAAAGGAGCCACCACACCGAGGATGAAGCCACCGGGAAAGAGAAGAAGATTTGCTCAAGGACCACCCTCACCTATTTTCTAGCCAACCCGAATCTCGAAAAGTAGATTCATCTTAAGGGGGGTAGGTTTGTAACATCCTAAATTTTCAATTTGGAATGTTATACATTAAGTCATCATGCATTACATATTTTCTTGCATTTTTCCGATCCTAGAAATTTCACGCAACTCAAGGACCCTCGGAGAGAGTTGGAGATTTCGTTGTTTTCATATTTGAGTTTTCTCGAATTTTGAAAATAGGATCATTTGATTTTTATTTATTTTATCTTCAATTATTTCTACTATCAAAATATGAGAGAGGGAATAAAATGACTTCCCCAAAATAAAGAAATAATGAAGATTCAATAAAAAATCAAATAAGATTTTTATTTGGAGTTTTTCACTATTTATTTGCCTTAGGGAAAAATGCGTGTTTTCAAAAATTGCATTTTAGGCCCCGTGTAAAAGTTCATTTTGTCCGACTCATTTTAGGAGTCGGGAAAAATTACTTTGTAAATTTTGGAGTTCGTTTAGATTTTATTTTATTCGCTTTTTCGCATGCTATATATTTAAAAAATGCTGGCGCCTTTCGGGCCAAAGGCCCAGCCGCCTCCCTCAAGGCCAGCCTGGGCCGCCAAGCCGACTCGAGGAGGACTCCTCCTCCTCCTCCTCTTGCTTGCCGCCTCCCAAGCCACCTCCCCCTTTAAATACCCTCACCCCTCTCTCCTCCCCAACCGCAGCCGCCGCCTTTGCTGCCACCGCCGCCGTGACGCTGCCGCCCGCCGCCTAGCCGTCCGCCGGAGCCCTCATTGCCGAGGTAGCCGCGCCGCGCCACCCTCCCCTCGTTCGGTTTTTTTATAAAAACCGTTCCGGTTTTCTTTTTCCGTTGTTTGGTTTTTTTTTTTCGAAACCCTAGATCGGTTTTATTTTTTTTCGGTTTTGTTGTTTAGCGAAGCGTCACGGACCGCTCGCCTTAACGAACGTGATCACCGGTTATTCCTCGTTAACGAACGTCCGCTCGCTTAACCGCTCGTAGTTTTTCTTTTAATCGGATTTATTCCGCTATTTTTCCGATCACGCTTTCAGATCCGATCTTCGTTCTAGTTTATCTTCCCGCCGCTTATCGGAATCAGGTGATTCAAGCGCTGGAGTTTCGCTTTCAAACCGCCGTTCCGACTAATCAACTTAAACAAGGTTTTGCTCTTGTAAAATTTGACCTAGTTTCAACTTGCTAGAACCGAGCTGTTTTCTTCCACCGGTTGTTTTCCGTTGTTTTGTTTGTTTCGCTTTTCTTTTGCAACCAGGGTTCTTAAGTTGAAATTTCTGGTCAGATCTTTTATTCGAGTTTTACCCGTGCATTAGATGAGTACTTATGTATGCTTGTTGTTGTCTGCGATAGATCACCCGGAGTGCGCCGCTTGTTAGTTCGAATCTCTAGGTTTCGCGGATCATCAGCAAGGCAAGTAACACTTGATCATATTTTTTTCTACTACCCAGTTTTATGCATTAGATCTATTCCTCAAACACTTGCATGATTAGGATCTAATTAAATTGTAGGATGGGAAGTAGATGAGGTAGTACCTATTACCTGTTTTTATTATCAAACCTTTGGGAGTTACTTCTACATTTGCTTATTATGCCATGCTATGCTAGTAGACGTGGATTGGGTGAGTGTATCCATGACAGATGTGAGGTTGTTATTTAATGGTTTATTTAAGGTGGCAACTTAAACACACATCTGGGTGGATTGAGGCACCTGGTTTCTATCAGGACTTGCTCAGTATTTCTTGGACCGCCACCTGTGCTCAAAGGGATCATAAGATCATTCATGCTAGTAACTTCCGTGCAGCCACAAGCCATTATGGGCTCGCATAGTTGATTAAGTTGTGCGAACTCTTACGGGTAGACTAGCAGATGTAGGGGAAAGTAGGTGTACCGGTCTACCCTATGTAAGGTGCTAGCGCTTCCGAAAGACTATGTCTCGGTCATCCGTTTCTCAAACATCATGTAGTGCGAGAAATCCAACGGAGGATCGAGTCTTGTGGGGAAAAGTGCGCAAACCTCTACAGAGTGTATAAACTAATCATGATTAGCCGTGTCCCCGGTTATGGACATCTTGAGTATCTAGTACTTGAATATCATGTGAATCTCAACATGTTACTCTAAATAATATTGTTGGGTTTTTAATGAGTACTTTTAATTGGGATTGAGGATGCTGTCAACCATTCTCAATGTTTAACAACCACCATGATAGTTAAACAAATTTATTCCTTTGCAAGAGGGAAAACTGGCTTTATGCAAAACTCAGAATCAGAGAGCTTTTTCCACCAGCCACATATGCATGTAGTACAGTGCTTATCATTCATTATTCTCTATGTGTTACATTGCCAGCATATTCCATGTGTCGACCCGTTTCGGGCTGCAACTTTCATGTTGCAGACTTTTTAAGACGACGAGTAAGGTGCTTTAGGTCGTGGTTCTATACTCATGATGTTACTGGAGTTGATGGACTCACTTATCTTCCAAGTCTTCCGCTGTTATCGTTATTAGATGGCCTTAAGCCATATTTATTGTAATAAGTCCTCTTTTGGGGCAACGATGTAATAAGTGTGTGATTGCTACTCTGTTATAAATCCTTCGAAGTACTGTGTGGTGTTAGCATTACTGATCCAGGGATGACGCCTGAGCACAGAGACTTGATCCATTCGGGTCGGGTCGCTACACTAGTAGTGGGGGCTAGCTATTACTACTAGATAAGTCTTTGTAGAGATTCCACTAGGTGAACTACATACGGAACAAAATGAATGAATCTACACTTAAAATGCATCTATATACATCCGCATGTGGTTAATGGTGAAATCTCTACAAAGACTTATATTTAGGAACGGAGGAAGTACTAGTATAGTACTAGTATGGACTGTAATTTATCAATGAGATAAATTTGTACAATGCTATGAAGCTTCCAGCCTCGTTACATGTATCTTAAGTCCAAGGTTTCCCGTTGCAACATTTCATCAAATACAAAGGAGACTAACATGCATGCTATTGCATCTCAATGATTGACAGATCATAGCAAATATGTACTCCCTCCATTCCAAAATAAGTGTCTCAACTTTTTGCAAACTTTAGTACAAAGTTGTACTACTACTAAAGTTGACACTTATTTTGGAACAGAGGCAGCTAAAGAAAAAAACGATCCATGCAGTCCCTAGCCCTTGAACCATGAACCCCGACTGTGCTTCAATTTGTCGGCAACGCTCGAAGCTTCCTAATAAATGAAGTTTGCAACCTTTTGACCATCGGATCATTTTGTGCGCTTCACCAAAATCGAGATGAGCATCCCCGTGGCAAAGAAATTGAAGAAGCGTGATTAGAATAAGATTACTAGGACTAGTTGATGAGACATAAACTCATCACAAATACATTACGAGAAGCCAAGAGAGGTATCGTGTATGTGCGGGGCAAAGAAGTAGAGAAATATCCACAGTGGAGTGATGTGGGCAGCTGGAGCAATGGTGCAAGCCAATCAGAAGGGAGTTGTACCGAGGGACGTAGCTCAACCTTGAGGAGGTCGGCAGGAGGCAAAGAATCGCCCACGTCATGGCAAAGTGAGCAAGGGATGAAGGCAACCTCACCGGCTTTGTGAGAGAGAACGGTGGGGACCCCTCGATCGGACGTGCCGGTGGGTTTTCACCGTCGGTGACGACCACCGCATCTACACTAAGCATCCACCCCTTCCCCAAGCGGACGTGATCCGCCGGGATGTTAGAGATGTGGCCACGATGCTTTGTGCGAGAGAGTGTGAAGAGAGCAACCCCAGCAAGCAGCCGTGTAGGCTGGCCCGTCCTGACTATGTATATAGTGGAACGGTTTCCTTTTCTCTCCATATGAACCTATCATATTGCGTCCGTGCCTCTGAAGAAAAAAAATATTTATAAATGACGCGGCACCTACTACACGCTCTCTTATAACCTTGCGCTTGGCATCTCCAAAATATTAACCTTGCGATTTGCTCTTCGCCTCTTCGGGAAGTCGAGCAATAATGGTAGTGCAGTATATATCGTTCTGGCTATATGAGACCGAATGAATTGATGCACGTCCACCACGTGGGCAGGGTCGAGGGGCGAGGGAGAGTGCTACTACATACGGAGCAAAATGAGTGAATGTACACTCTAAAATACGCCTATATACATCAGTGTTTGGAGTCTGTACTAGTAGTTCATATTGAAATCTACTAAAGGACATATATATTCCAAACAATATGATATAATCTCTATAACCAAGGTAGTAGGGACGAGGAGTAAACGGAGGGAGTAGTAAATTTTTCTCCTTGTCCTGCGAGCCACCGCGCGCATGGGCGAGGGAGGAGCAAGCTTCACCTCATCCTGCGAGCCACCGCGCCCGTGGGCGGGGGAGACGGCATACTAAGCAAGCTTCTCCTCGCTCATGAGTTGACGGACACATCAAAAGTACTCCAAAGTGTATAGAGCCTTGCCTCTAAGGTAGGCCCCACATGGTTTGCCTCTTTTTTAATTTAACATAACGTGTCAAGTCGCAATTTGTTTGTTCACCCGTGGTAGACGATCCTCCCCGCACCAAGTGGACAACCAAGACACGTGCCAAATTACCATGTGGGCTGCCTTTTTCAGACAGAAATGAGCTCCACCATGTACCCGCTGGTGTGGTTGGGAAAGAGACGGAGTACGTGCGCCTTGCTTGCACCTCTTCTCTACCAGCTTGTCCCCCCCCTACGTGTGTGTGGGTCTGAGATACAACCCGCGTTCGTGTGTGTTTTTTGTTTTGTGGTTGGGGTGTGGGTGGGGGGGGGGGTTGATTTCGTGAATTATTTGTGGGAATATGGGTCGATGACATCTCAAACAAAATTTTGCATGCAATGTGTGTGAAATGGAGGCCTATCCATATCATACATAGAGGGTCGGGTAATCCACGAGAAGAGAGGGAGGGGTCATAGCTATCGATAGAGTCAAAGAGAGGATCAAGTGGGTGGGTGCAAGATCGATGAAGAGAGCCATCGAAATTGTGTGTGTGTGTGTGTGTGTGCAAGTCAAAGATATAGGGCGATCGGCCTACTGTAACGTTAGAGGGCACATGACAAGTTTGTGGGTGGCTGGGAGACATGACTCGAGCGCTTTATTTATCGGTGTGTGGGGGGGGGCGGGGCGGTGTAGGCAGAGGCCTAACTATAGAGGTAGAACGACTCGTATATGTGTTGAGAAGGAGAGACCCAGCTATGTCTTGAGGGAGATCGGTCGACATCCATACATAACTGAAGGACGGGAAATATGATGGGACAGAGAGAGAGAGAGAGAGAGGAGAGAGAGAGAGAGAGATGGAGGGAGAGGGAGGGAGAGGGGTAGAGTGCTGGATGGGTGATGGAGTTGCTTCTTGGAGATGTTGTGAGAGGCTTACTAGACAAACTGAGGGTGGAACTGCAATGTTATCAATAAGAGTGGGGATGTGTTTCTGTGTGTGCCTGTGCGTGATAGATCTGTCGGGACACATCCATGGATGATGAAGGGGAACCATGTGTTTGGTAAGCAAACCTAACTAGATCGGTAGATCAATTGTTGTTTGTCGGAGGAAGGGAGAGACACAACTAATGAGGTAGATCGATCAATGTGTGGGTAAAAACGAGTTATAAGGACCTAGCTGGCTATATGTATAGCGAGAGATCGGTCGGTGTACGTCCATTTGTTAGAGGAAAATAAGGCCCAGCGAGACGGATAGACAGAGAGAATGGATCTAGGAGGTGGTGCGAGAGGCCCAACTACTAGCTAGATAGGAGGACGAGTGTGCGGTTGTGAGATCGATGAAAATAGGGGCGAGAGTTTACACGTGTGTCTGACCATATGAGAGACACGAGGCAAGGACACATAAATGAGGAGATTGAAGCTGTGTGTGTGTGTAGTGGCAAGCATCGCTGGAGAGGTTTATCGATCGGTGTGTGTCGGAAAGGAGTTGTGGAGACTCTGGGAGAACGACCTAAAGAAAAAAATGAATGTGCCCGGTGGATAGAATGCCGAGGGAGGGGGAGGGCGAGGAGGGCGTGTGCATGCACGAGAGGAAGTTAGTGGTAGTTACAAAGGTTAGAGGATTGTGTGGGTGTAAGAGACTAACAAAGATCATAATTTGATATGAAAGCGGATTCATATATTTTGAATAGGAGATCATAGTGTTTTAAACATTGCATGCATGAATATAGCGGTGATACACGTGCTGTGCACATGTTATACCATAATGTGATAATGCATGGCGTTTGCAACTCACAGCTAAATGTCGAACAATCTAAACCATACTATACATCAAACAATCTCACATTTTATTTGAATTTGTGATAATGTGCGGTGTTTGCAGCTTACAACTAAATATCGAGCAATCTAAACAATACTATATATCGAACATTCTCACATTTTATTTGAATTTGTGGTAATGTGTGGTGTTTGCAACTCACATCTAAATACTTGTAGGCGTAGGGGGCGGGGCACCATACATGTGATAAACACATTATACATATGAGACATGGTTTAGATTATGAAGATCTAGCTAGAGCTAGAAATGTAATGTGATTTGAAATCAAAATAAAGTGGATTCAAAATCTAGTTCGAGTTCATATAGTACACATAGTTCATATGTAACTCGAGACTAATCCTGTGGTGTGTGAAGATAATACACAAACGATGGTTTAACTTGACAATAATGATGATTGTAGATCTTATTAAAACAGAGAAACGAATTCAAATGCTTTGACTTCACAACAATTATTACTGTAGATCTTATTCAAATTTAGTTCATATTAAAGCGGTAGTATATACGTTTGGAATGCACTAAAACATTCATTTGAGAAGTAGGTTGCATGCATTATACACGTAGCGAAATATTTTAATTGAACATAACATGAATTCAAAGTTTTGAATGACATTTGTAGTGCGCGTTGATTTGGTGCACATTACACGTTAGGGCTTGTCTAGAAATTTCAACCCGCCGCCTTGTTAGCCCGAAATATTTAAGATATATCTTTGTCTCGTTGTGCTCGACAACTCCCTCCATCTCAACCTGCGCCTTGCTATTCGAAATTACAACGCTGTGAAAACTCCCACCTCCGTGAAATCCCGACACGCAAAAATGCCCGTGGTACCCTGAACCGAAAGAACTGCCTCAAGTCGGTGGGGGTACTTTCATAACTTACCCCACATTTCGGACAAGCGCGTCTCTAAGCCATGGTTCCCCACTGCCATCCCATCCACCCACCCATTCGTACACCGAGGCCGCGAGAACCCGCGACGAAACCCCACACCCTGCTCCGTCCGCCACCCAGCCAGAGCCTTCTTCCCGACGACGACGTCATCCACAACAACACCTCGACGTCCCTCATCCACCGTGCCGGATGAGGATCCGTCGTCGATCTCATCGTCCCGCCGGTTCAGCCCACCCCTGCCCCTCCACCTCCAAGGAGCTGCCCCGACGTTCCTCGCCTTTTCGCTTCCACCTCCATTCCCACACCGCCGTCTTCACCGCACCAGCGGAAGAGCATCATCATCACCATTTCCTCGGATGAAGTTGCGCCTAATCAGCGCCACCAAAGAGGTTGTACACTAATCGCCGCATTTTTCTTCTTGATTCGATCTCATGGTGCTGCCGGCGCCGGTCTCGAGCCGACATCGCGCTGCTCCATCCACGGCGGCATCGCCGCCACTTCCTCCACGGCGTCCCTCCCTCGGGGCGACGTCCACATCGTAGGAGCTGCTGCCGCTGCTTTAGCTTCGCCGCGCTGCTGCTTTCTGCTCTTGCTCTCGGTCCCCGCCTGGTCTGCTCTTGCTATTGCTCTTGCTTTCGCTTGCTCTCGCTCTTGCTCTTGCTTGTGACGCTGCTCCGATTTGGCTACACTTGATCGATCGAATCGACTTTTTGGGTCATCGATTTTCAAGGGGTGGGCTCACGGGGTGAAGGAAGAACCAGCCGCAGCGGGGAGGGAGCTTCACGGAGAGGTACCCCACTATCTATCTTAGGGTTCAGGATGGGGCGGTGGTCGCGGTGTTGGCGGGCATTGGCGGACGGTGGCGTGGGGATCACGGAGAAAAGCTCGACACATGGGGGCCTAGAGGGATGGCCGGGCGGCGGCGGACCGGCGGTGGGGAGTGTTTTGGCGGCGGACGGCGCACCGCCGTCACGGGGCGGCGGGGGGCTGCTGTTTGGCCGGTGGTGGCTGGCGGCTCAGCGGGGTGGAGGTTGAAGATGAACCGCAGGCCCTTGATTTCGTATCCAACGGCTGCAAAATCGACTAACCAGAGATGAAAAAGTCAGTCGACCGACGTGTAGCCTCACCTTGCTAGTGCGTTCAGCCGACAAAAATTCAGTTTCGACAAAGAAAATTCAGTTTCGGCGCTTAGGTTCAGCTTTTAGCTTTAGTTCGGGCCGACCGTTAGGTTCAGAGATGAGCGGCTGATGTATTTTACATCTAGCACTTTGTGGTTATGTATTTTACGTCATGTATTGGAGATGCTATTAGAATTCCACTCCAGTTAACGTTGTTCGTTGTCTCTCTTGTCCTGCTTCACCTCGGCGTCGTACAACTCACCGGAGCTGCTCCAACGACGAAACCCTCCATCACAAA
Organism: Aegilops bicornis; assembly: GCA_021605145.1. Lineage (NCBI taxonomy): Eukaryota > Viridiplantae > Streptophyta > Magnoliopsida > Poales > Poaceae > Aegilops > Aegilops bicornis. The sequence continues at coordinate 375,528,248 of CM038675.1, read as the reverse complement.
TGAGCAAAGACCTCGGGCTCCATCTCTAGACACCTAAGATCTTCTTCCTCCTCCAACAAAGAAAGTCAGCCGGAGTATGCTCACCGCCAACCCAATCACGCCGAGATCGACATGGCTTCGCCAAAGAGGTTGTACACTTGTTGCATCTCTTTTTACTCTACATGTTATATATATTGTCCACTGAGCACACAGATTTGTTCCTTTAGTGTCTCCTTGAAAGAAAAAATGTAGGAATTTTAATTTTCACTTGTCCTCCTTTTCAAATTCCTATTCATGAAGCACAAGACTAAGAGATAGTAGCATAATAGCATTATAACCGTACATTTTCTTGTGGTTTGACTTAATCTCACCATGCTTCTTTGCATCCTGTGACCTTCCAATTGTTGTGAATCAAACACCCAGATTGGCAGAAATCCTGTGTTTTTAAATTCTCTGTTTTGCACGTGCATTCCTATCCTATTCCTCTCTATTTCCTATCCATGCATTGTTGGAATCCTCCAATTCAAACGAGCCCTTACAGAATTACTTCTCTTACAGATAGTTGTCAAAGAAAACCTTGCATGGTTTGTCCCGGCCTCGCTACGCCGTCGTCCACCCCAAATTTCACCGCTCCAATGATGAAGGGTCCAAAGACAGCAGGATCCGGCCTCCATCTTGTCTTTCGCCGCCTCGAGATCTTCTTCCACGCTACCGGCAACCATGAAAACTGCATTACCATCATCAACCGAGCAGATGACCTCGAGGACTACACGGGTCCGCAAGAGAGGTCGCACTCTTTCGTGGTTCCGCCACGTTATGCATCGCCTAATATTACATGCTACTTTATCGCCCTGCTGACCGATTAGGCTCGAGTCACTCCAAACTAATGGTCAAACTTGAGTTTTTAAATGGTTGTGGGGTACATATCGAGGCCGCTATCAATAGTATCTATCTACTATCTGGTTAATCTCCGGTGTCTACTACGAGTTTCATGTTGGGTGGGAAACAAACAGTAGAGAAGCTATTATCTGTATTTATTAACTGAAGCCATTATCTGCCTGTTATTATTGGTTTTGGGTCTATCCACAGGTTGCTACCATCACTCTAGATTTCTGCATGCACTCCTTACATAATCTCACTATGTTTTATTCCTATGCATGATGCTTATTGTAAACAATGGAACTGAACATGTAGAGCAAAAGAGACGAGCCTTGTGTGGCAATATAATTTCATGCAGACGCCGCTCCATGGTAGGCGCAAAAGGCAGCCCCCTCCACGCATTTCGGAATGTAATCGAGAGGAAGATATTCTGCTCGAGGGGGATTCATAAGGAGAAGATAACTCCTATTTACCCCGAGGTCTTCGCTCTAACTTGGCATGCTGATGTTGGTTATATCATGCATATGGTGTCTTGCATTGCTTACTTTATACATCAAATATGTCATCTGCTTAGTTTAGACATCCTTTGCGCGAATGTCATCTGCTTAGTTTATTCATCATTTATGTGAATTATGCAACGCCACCTTGTTTAGCCAGGCATCATATATGTGAATTTTGCAATGCCATCCTGCTTAGCCAGTCGTCTTATATGTAAATTATATCAGGCCATCCTTTTTTTCCGTTACATATTACATTTGTCAACAAAGTGTTAGTACATTCAACTTCTCTTCGTGGTGCATCAGCCATTTGAAACGGTGATGGCAAATTACGGAGTGAAAACAAGGTCTTCGAGCAGACTATGCTATCTCGACGAAGCGCATATCTCGCTGGTTACGGATAGCTCCTCGTGAGGAGGATTCAGAGACAGATGACCAGTCCTATTCCCCCCCCCCCGAGGGGTATGGTCTAACTTGGCAGGGTTATGTTGCTCATATCGTGTGTATGGTGTCTCGCATTGCTATGTCATTTGATTAGTTTAGACATGCTTTGTGTGAATGCCACATGTTTAGTGTCTAATTACCATATATGTGAATTATGCATTGCCATCTTGTTGCAAGACATTATATATGTGAATTATACAATGCTATCTTGTTGCAAAGGCATTATATATGTGAATTATGCAATGCCATGATGTTTAGCCAATCATCATGTATGTGAATTATATCATGCTATCATTTTTTGTATTACGTGTTCCATTTGTCGACAACGTTTGTGTATTCAACTACTCTTCCTGTGCATCAGCTATTTGAAGCGGTGATGGAAGTATCTGGAGTGAAAACAAGGTATTCAGAGCGTATAATGCTACTGCTGAAGCGGACATCTTGTCGGGTTACAGAGAGCTCCTCAAAGGAGGATTCAGAGACTGATGACCAGTCCTATTTCCCCCCTGAGGTCTATGCTCAAACTTGGCAGGGTATATTACCCATGTCATGCATGTTGTCTTGCATTGCTTAGTTTTTACATCATATATAGATTGCCATCTGCTTACTTGCTTACTATATAAATCATATATTTGAATTATATCATGCCATCATGTTTACATAGTACATACACATCATCTATCTGAATTATGGCATGGCAACCCATTTAATAAAGACATCATATAGTTATATCATCTCATCCTCGCTTAGTGTTTACAGTCATCATATTTAGAATTATGGCATTCTATCCATGAATGTATGTGAATTATGGCATGCCAACCTATTTAATAAACACATTATATAGTTATGTCATGTCATCCTGTTTACATAGTCTCATATTTTGAACTATGTCTTTCCATCTGTTTTAGTTAGCCATCATAATGCGACATTGTGTCATGCTATCCTGTTTAGTTAGCCATCATATATGTGAAATTGTGTCATGCTACCCTGTTTGGTTAGACAACATAAATATGAATTATTTCATGCCCTCTTTTATTCCCCACTATCCATTGCACTGCTTCTATCATACAATGTCTATACTTTCAATTACTTTTCTTGTTTATCACCCATTTGAATTGGAGAGCGTGATGGCAAGATCTAAAGGGAGTAACAACACGGTCTTCGTAAAAGATAGTGCTACCATTGATGCAGATAGGACCACGGTTGTACTTGCCCAAGGACCAGATCCACCACACATAACCTGCACTCGCAGAGATTGTACCCCTACCCAGTTGGACAGAGAACCAGCTACACCCCTTCTAACCCCAACCCCGGTAGATAGTAACCCAGTTCCAGTTGACACATCACCATCTCCACCACAGAGCACCCAAACATGAGCGGTTAGTAAGGGAACTGCAGTGCCCAAAGCACGAGGACCACCACTCCGAATCCCAACTCAGCGCTTAAAGGAGAAGAAGATTTGTTCTCGTGTCAGTTCAGAGCTATGGTTCATACTCCTTTGCTCTTTGCATTATCTGTATTTACTCATACCAACTATTTTCAAATTTGAAGGATGGAATTGAAACTCCAATGGCGCATAATGTATGTTTTAAACCTGTTTCTTTAATCGGTTTGCTTTGTTGTAACCTGCTCTATGTTGATTTCGGTTTCAATTGAATAAACAGTTATGTTCTCATGTCATGCACATTACAAGTGTTGCTATTGCTCTATAGTTACCCACACTTATATTCTGTCTATTCTCGCTTTGTCTTGAACAAATATTATTTGAACTGTGTCTCTATCTTGATTTGGCAACAAAAACTAGAATGATATAGACCATAAAGTGACCATGGTACATAGATATATGTTTGTTTCATGTTGTTATCCTGTCCACTTTACTACTGAACTCATTTACCAAAATGTGTTTCATATACAACATGGTAAACATGTGATGTGTCTGCTTGTTTCTCTTTTAGAATGTGGACAAAATATTGGAGAATAGTACCGCGTTATCCAGTGGTAAAGGAAGTAATGCAGATAAGGTTCAAGATAGTGAGACATCCCTGTTGGTCTCCAAGAAAGCTGATAAAAACTATCTTGACGACAGTGAGGGAACCCAAAAGTCCTGTCTTGATGTAGTGTTCGAGTTATCGCCACTATCACCGCCGGCACAAGCTCTTCGAACTCGATGCCCTAATCAGTTCGTCTTCTTGAGTCTCAACTTCAAGTTGAAAGACATCGATCGATGTGTTATGACAGAAGTCAAGGACCGAGGAAGTCCCCGCAGAATTTAGATGCATATTTTCCGGTGCAACAAAGAAGTTACTGGAGGATTTAAGCGCCAAACAAGAGAAAGTTAATAAGCTTGCTAAGCATCTTGCCAACATTATGGGTACCGGGATATTGTTTCTTGAGATCTTCAAGTGGTTTGATTCTGGATTTGTTTTGTCTTGGCGTTTATTTGCGTTGGTCGCCAACTTTGAGAACCGATGTATATGATATGTCGCTTTGTTCCCTATATTTGCACCGGTGGCGAACTTTGATGCCCAAAGGATGTAATATGTGTAATGTGATAGCCTAGCCTAGTATAAGTTGCTTGCTTATTTATTTCCTTGTCGCCTTGTTTATTTGTTTGCTTGTAGTCGCGCAGTTCTTTTTAAAACTAGGCCACAATAACCATGGGCTAATATTTCTTGTAGTGACCGGGCCTCCTACGGGTCAGAAACAGTGGGCCTTCTACGGGCCGTGAAAAGCGATGAGACCTTCTACGGGCCATAGAAACAATGGGCCTTCTACGGGCCGTAGAAACAATGGGCCTTCTACGCGCCGTAGAAACAATGGGCCTTCTACGGGCCGTATCATCAATGGGCCTTATACGGGCCGTATGACCATAACGGGCCATCATTAATAGGCCTTATTTGATGATGCTATGAAAACGGACCAACGTATTAACGGACCACAAACGGGCCGATGTAACCATGGGCTGAATTTTGCCCACAAGCAGAAAATGACAGTAACGGGCCGTAAGTAAACGAATGCTGGAAATGAGCCCAAGAATAAATGGGCTCTGAGAAGGCTGAAAGATAACATTTGCTGAAACGGCCCAACTGAATAACGGGCCCTTAATGGGTATAAAGTGATATATTGTTCATTACGGGCCAGTTTCACCACGGGTCGTTAATGGGTGTAAAGTGATACCTTTGTTCATTGCGGGCGATTTCACCACGGGCCGTTAATAAGCCAAGAGTTACATAGGGCCTCATATGGGCCGAAGACGCGTCATGGGCCATACATGGGCCGTAAGTGAAACGGGCTGGAATCATATTGGATGGCCCAGATGACGCCATCGGGCCTAATTCGGATAGGGCGAACGGGCCTTGGGCTAGCGGGTCGTAAATGGGCTATATGCGTAACAGTGCCGCTAACAAAGCTTTCCATGGGCGGCCCGCCACCTTGACCAAGTCAAACGGGCCGCCTTTTCACGTGAATGGGCCTCTGTTGTCGTGCCACGTGTCGACGTATCATAGGCGTATACATCCAATGAGTGGATGCCATCCGTCCCAACGATGAGTCAACACATGTTTCCTGCAGCCAATGATGATTTTACACGTGGAAAATCCCCATTGGTCGGGGCTGTTAACGGGTTATCGGATCCAAAATCCGGCCCGATAGCTTAATGGCGTTCTGTTATGGTGGATGCCACGTGTCGATCACCCTTGATGAAACCACTTCTGTGACGCGCGATTTATCGTCATGGAAGTGGACACTTCCGTGATGATAATTTTGGTAATGTCATGGAACACTTCTACGACAGCCCAGGTATGACTATCTTGATTCTGTCATAAATTTTTCATGGATGTACATGCATGACAAAAAACGCGACCTACTGTGACAAACATGTATCATCACGGAAGTGTATTTTTTTGTAGTGTTAGCCGTGTGCGGTGCCCCCCCACCGTTTACTCCTCCGGTCATATTGTCGTAGTGCCTAGGCGAAGCCCTGCGCCAATCACATCACCATCACCGTCACCACGCCGTCATGCTGACGAAACTCTCCCTCGACACTTTGCTGGATCAAGAGTTCGAGGGACATCATCGAGCTGAACATGTGCAGAACTCGGAGGTGTCGTACGTCGGTGCTTGATGGTTGAATCAAGAAGACGTTCGACTACATCAACCGCGTTAAGCTTCCGCTTCCGCTTTTGGTCTAGGAGGATACGTGGACACACTCTCCCACTCTCATTGCTATGCATCTCCTAGATAGATCTTGCGTGATCGTAGGAATTTTTTTGAAATTGCATGCTACGTTCCCCAACAGTGGTATCCGAGCCAGGTCTATGTGTAGATGATATGCACGAGTAGAACACAAAGAGTTGTGGGTGATCATCATCATATTGCTTACCACCAACGTCTTATTTTGATTCGGCGGTATTGTTGGATGAAGCGGCCCGGACCAACCTTACATGACCATGTTCATGAGACTGGTTCCACCGACAGACATGCAACTTTTTTTGCATAAAGGTGGCTGGCGGGTGTCTGTTTTTCCAACTTTAGTTGAATCGAATTTGACTACGACCGGTCCTTGTTGAAGGTTAAAACAACAAACTTGATGAAACATCATTGTGGTTTTGATGCGTAGGTAAGAACGGTTCTTACTAGAAGCTCGTAGCAGCCACGTAAAACTTGCAACAACAAAGTAGAGGACGTATAACTTGTTTTTGCACAGCATGTTGTGATGTGATATGGTCAAGACATGATGTGATATACGTTGTTGTATGAGATTATCATGTTTTGTAGAAGTTATCGACAACTGGTAGGAGCCTTATGATTGTCGCTTTACTGTATGAAATGCAATCGCCATGTAAATGCTTTACTTTATCACTATGTGTTAGCGATAGTTGTAGAAGCCAGTGACGATGGAGATCATGACGGTGCTTTGGAGATGGAGATCAAAGGCACAAGATGATGATGGCCATATCATGTCACATATTTTGATTGCATGTGATGTTTATCTTTTATGCATCTTATTTTGCTTAGTACGGCGGTAGCATTATAAGATGATCCCTCACTAAAATTTCAAGATATAAGTGTTCTCCCTGAGTATGCACCGTTGCGACAGTTTGTCGTGCCGAGACACCACGTGATGATCAGGTGTGATAAGCTCTATGTTCACATACAACGTGTCGGGGAGGCTGATCGTGCCCACGGACACCTATGGGGCCGGCGGACCGGGCCCCTTTGTGGTTCGGAGGGGGGCGGAGGTCGCACGAAGAGCGGATCGAGGCGATGCACACGAGCGGTTTACCCAGCCGGAGCTCTCCGAGAGATAAAACTCCTCATGCTGCTTGTCCGATCTCGTGTTCTTGCTAGGGAGCAATGCGAGCTACAAAACCTAGCGTGAGTGTATCTAGTCTATGGCCAGTCGAATGAACTCAACCTTGCGAAAGACGCGAACCGAACCCTTTCTACGTTGCACTCGGGCCTCCTTTTATATGCTCAAGGGGTCTCCGACAGGTGGCAACATAGGCGGGGGTACGAATGTAAAAACAGGAGTTGGTACACCTACTTGAACAAAGGTATGCGGTGCAAAAATACCTAACTCGACGGCAAGGGACAAAAGCAATAAATGCCTGCCGTTGTCGCCCAAACAAAGGTAACAGAGACCGTCAGTGCGCCTCCGCCGCCACGATGGCGAGCAGCCGCCGCTCATCGCTGCTCTCCGCTGGTTGCACAGCTGCTCGACACGTGCCCATGGAACGGTCCCATGGCGACACGTCGCTGGGTGAGCTGGAGCGGAGACGGAGAGAAGTTGCATGCCGCGGCAAGCGCTTTGCCGCGGCCGAATCCTTGTCGCGCCCGGAGACTTGTCGCGCCCCGAGCCTTCCCGGCAAGCTCCTCTTGCCGGGGCCTTGTCTTCTGCGTGCCTGGAGTGGCCTTCCCGACAAACTCTTCTTGTCGGGGCCTCGTCTGCCTAGGGAGGCCTTCCCGACAAGCTCCTCTTGTCGGGGTCTTGCCTTCAGAATGGCCGCGGAGGGTCTTGGCGGACGCCCGGCGAGGCTTGCCGCGGGACGCTCTGTTGCCCGTGCAGACAAGTTCGGGTACTTAGGTACCCCTACTTTAGTACACCGACAGGCGCCGCCGGGGCTGGGCCATACACGGTGCCGAGCGCTGTTGGGCCAGGCCCAAAACCGGGCACAGGCACGCGCGGCCTGGGTCCAAACCAAACCCACTCCAGATCACCAGATCCGCATCCGTGAACGGCACGCAGCCGATTGCGGCGCCATGGGGAAGTGGGCGGCGGCGGGTCGCTCCACCCCTCGCCTCGTTCTGCATCCCCGCCACGTGGTTCCCATGCTCTTGGGGTCCTGGACGGTGGAAGTGGGAAGCGGGCCGTTATGAGCAGAGGCAGCAGGTCGGCCCCGATTCCCTGCTCTTCCTATGCCCTGATTTGTCGAGCGGGGCGGTTGAGCCCCCACCTTGCTTCCTTAAAAAGAGCGGAAGGGGAGCGCAGAAGGCCGCACTCTCCCACCTCCTCCTTTCCTCAGTTTCTGCTCCCCTTTCTCTCATTCGCCATGGAGAAAAAGAGCCTTGGTTCTTCATCGGTGGCGGCGAGGGTCGCTGCTAGGCAGCGCTCCCCTCCCAACCCCACGCCCGGGGCGGCAGAGCCAGCCCCAAGAGGAAGAGGGAGGGGGCGAGGTCGTGGACGAGGTCGAGGCGCTCGGGGAAGAGGTGGACGGGGCGGTGCGCCGTCTCCGCCTCCGCCGGCGGTTCCCCTCCCCGCGGCGGTCCATACCGGGGACGACCCTTGCGAGTTCTTCGTCAGGCTGCGTCGGGCGCCTCGTCGCCGCCTCCGGCTTCCAGCTCCGTTATGGCGCGATGGAGTCGGATCCGCCGAGACACCGAGATTGCACATGAGGGCTGTGGAATCAGCGGCATGCGAGTCCGTGTTGTATTCCCAGCCCCTAATGAGATGTATCTCGACCGTGGGTGGAAGACGCGTTCACCCGCATCCACACTGAGGCGGGGTTTACCCTCCATTTTAAGTTAATGGAGGGTGATCTCCTCTCCGTCAAGGTCTTCGGGATCTTGGCACTTTCGGGCGAAGTGCTGCGTGGACAGCTCCTCCGACAAATAAGATTCCCTCGAAAGCGAGAGTGACGAGGAGGGGAGCGACAGCTGACGACGAGGTTGGCGGGCCCGATTAGTTGTCGGGCGCCGCTTCGGCGGCCACCGACGACCCCATCATCCGTGGTCGCCCGGCCCCTGGACTCCCGGTCGTCTCCTTGGGCGATCGGGCGAGGGAGGCTGCGGAAGGGGAAGAGGGATGGCAACAAGGCCGTTAAGTCGAGTACGAGGGCGTAGTGCCTCGACAAGGCCGACGCCCCTGCCGCCCGTCTTGAACCACCCGCCGGCGCCGCCATCTCCGTCAAGCCCTCGGGAGCTCGGGATGTTCTCTTGGTGTCTTCGGCACCCGTAGCCTGCCTAGGGCGTTTCTTTTGCCCTTCCGCCTCCTTGACCTACCTCCCGGAAAGAGGGACAGGAAAAGGATTACGGGCATCTTATCTTTTAATTTGTAAGCCTTTGGGCCTTATCCGCATTTAAAGCTTGTAATCCTCTCTTTCATGTTTTTCATTCCCCACGGATTGTATCTCGAGTAGAATGTTTTAATGAAAAAGGGATGCTTGAAAAAGGACGAAGGGCTTATCTGATTTCTCAGCCCGGCAACTCACGGCTTGCCGCAGCTCCCTAAGCAACTCGGCTTGCCGCAGCCCCAACAACTCGGCTTGCCGGGGTTTGGGTACCAACGCCTTCTTCTCCTCTTCGCTGTTATTTCAGTTCTGAGAACGATTTAGCCAGTGCCGCGATAAGTTATTTTTGTAGCATAACTTTATTCTGGGCAACATCTGCTACGTTACTTCCTTTACTCGACCCTTGGCTTTGTATGTTATTGCCCTACGCTTTTCAGGGAAACTTGCCGGTGCAGGCACCCTTGCCGCGAGCGCCGAGTGCGGAACTTCAGCAGCCTGCTGGCGGGGTCGCTACCGACAAGCAACCTTGTCGCGGACTAGCCGCAGCTCGCTTAAGTTGTTGAGCGGACTCGAAACAAAGTAAGGGCGCGACCAGTCACGATTTGGTTCCTCCGCGCACGGGTTTTTTATACAAAGCGCGGTCGTTCAAGGAAGATAACTTTACAAATTTATTACTGATCTGAATCGATCGATGCAATGTTATTTCCTCTATTTGATCTCTTCCTTTGTATGTTTACGCTTTACGCATTCAGTGGAAACTTGCGGTGCGAGCACCCTTGCCGCGAGCGCCGAGTGCGGAACTTCGACTTCTTTGGCCGGCAGGGTCGCCGACAAGCAACCTTGTCGCGGACTAGCCGCAGCTCACTTAAGTTGTTGAGCGGACTCGAAACAAAGTAAGGGCGCGACCGATCACGATTTGGTTCCTCTGCGCATGTGTTTTCCATACAAAGTACTATCGCTCGAGGAAGATAACTTAAAATTTAAAAATTGATTGCTCAAACTTTGGCAACTTAGCTTTTACATTTCTTGCTTCCCAATGAGGTGAGACTTCCTCGGCGGTGCCTGGTCCACAATATTATCTCCTCCTCCCCCTGGTTAACTTGTGCGCGAGGGAGCCCGCCTTTCTTTGCGACAAGAGAAAGAAGAGGAAATAACGTTATGGAGCCCGGTGGCTCGATTACGCTTACCGGGTGTGGTTGCTGCACAAAGTGTTAGCCAAAACATGCAATAAATTGATGAAAGCATGAACTTGACGGGTCGTGGCGCAACACATGGGCTTTATCGATGCACGGGTCTGCGCCCGGCTTTGTACAAAGGATCACATGCAACCGGGAAGACTTGTACAAAAGGTGCTTGCCGGAACGGGTTCCGACAACCGCGCTTATGGGTAAAACTTCTGAAGATGCTCAATGTTCCAGAGTTGCTCACCGAATGCCATCTTCGGTCTCAAAGCGGACAGCGCCGAGCCTAGTGACTCATTTCACCCGATAAGGGCCTTCCCACTTCAGCGTCAACTTGTTTGAATTCTTGGCGGACTGAACGCAGCCAAGAACAAGGTCGCCTTCCTCAAGACTTCGGCATTAACCTGCGGCCATGGTAGCGACGCAGGGCCTGCTGGTAACGAGCGGCTCGTGACAAAGACACGAAGACGATCCTCCTCAAGCGGTAGCGTCATCTTGTCGCAGTTGCTCTTGCTCAAACTCATCATAAGCGAGCACTCGAGGCGACCCGTATCACGAAGTTCCGTGGGGAGAACCGCCTCTGCTCCATAGACTAGAGCAAAGGGTGCTCGGCGGTGGCTCGATTTGGCGTCGTCTGATCGACCAAAGAACCACCGGCAGCTCCTCGATCCATTTCTTCCGCACTTGTGCAGCCTGTCGAAAGTTACGGTCTTGAGCCCGCGCAGCACTTCAAAGATTTGCCCTTCGCTGACCGCTGCTTCTCGGGTGAGCAACGGAAGGCAGAACCTTGGCGCCAAGGTCTTGGACGTCGCATGAAGGTGCGATCAGTAAATTGTGTGCCGTTGTCGGTGATGATCCTGTTAGGGATTCCAAACGGCAAACAATCGACCAAGAACTTGATCGCCGACCGTGTTGTCACCTTCCTCATCGCTTCCACTTCCGGCCACTTTGTGAACTTGTCGATGGCGATGTACAAGTACTCAAAGCCCCCGACAGCTCGGGGGAAAGGGCCGAGGATGTCGAGCCCCCAGACCGAAAATGGCCAGGATAAAGGGATCGTCTAGAGAGCTTGAGCTAGCTGGTGTATCTGTTTGGAATGGAATCGCACGCTTCACACTTGGTTACTTGTGCGATTGCATCCCGGAGAGCTGTCGGCAGAAGAAACCTTGCCGGAAAGCTTTGCGGCAAGTGCTCTTGCGCCAATGTGGTGACCACATATGCCTCCATGTATCTTCGCCAACAACACATCCATCTTCCCCGGGAATACACTTCAATTTCACACCGTTGAGTCTTCTTACATGCAGTATCTTGTCGACAAACTGGTACATACTTGACCGCCGGGCTACTCTTTCCGCTTCTTCCCGCTTCTTGAGGAAGTTCTCTGTCTGAAGGAAATGGACAATCTCTGCGCCCATCTTTGGAGCTTGCGGCTCGACAACAAGGACTAAAGGCACATCTGCTGCTGCGGGAACATCAGCTTCTACGGCAAGAGCCTGCGGCCTTGCCGGAGCTTGATGCTCCCTGACAAGCTTGCCGGAGCAAGACTTGTCGGGAGCGCTTGCTTCAACGAAACAAACCTCGGGTCTGCAGCAGAGGCTGCTCCTCAAGATCTTGTTGTTGTTGATCTTGGGGACCTTTGCAACGACGGCTTCGGGAAGCTCTGTGGGGAAGTAGTCACCAGAGGCCAACTTCCTCTTCTTGCTCTGTCCAGTCGATGGTGTTACGGTTGACTGAGTCAGCTTGAGCACGAAAATTCCTGGTTCCACAGGTAACTTAAGCGCAGCGCACTTTGACAGGCCGTCAGCAATATCATTATGAGCTCTTGGAACATGTTCCATTTGCAGGACGTCAAAGTGCTCTTCTAGCTTCCTCACTTCATCAACGTAGGCTTCCATCAACGGACTCTGGTAATCTTTGTTCACTTGTCGGACGACAAGTTGCGAGTCACCCCTGACAATAAGCTTCTTGATCCCAAGGTCCACTGCGATCCTGAGACCGGCAAGCAAGCCTTCATACTCTGCAGTATTGTTTGTCGCTTGCTCCTTGGGAAAGTGCATCTGGACGACGTACTTGAGGTGCTCTCCGGTGGAGTGCGATAAGCAAGACGCCAAAGACCGGGCGCCTTTGCAGCGAGAAGGCACCATCAAAGTACATCAGCCACTCTTTGCTTGCTTCTTTGACGGGATGCTCGTCTCGGAATCTCTTCATCCGGCGTTGGCGTCCATTACGCTATGAATTTCGCCAAGGCTCGCTTTGGATAGTTGATGTGCTTTCAAACTTGAGACAAAAGCTTGACAGCTCGGTGCCCACTCGACAATCATGCCCGCCGCTCGGATTCTCGCATCATCCTCTTCGTGGGAAAGCGAGTGACAAGCGTGATCTCATGTGCTTGGAAGTAATGGCGCAGCTTTCTCGAGGCCATGAGGAGGCCGAAAAGCAGTTTTGCACACCGTAGTACCTTGACCTAGCCTCGCAAGAGGGAATCGACAAAGTAAACTGGGCGCCGCACCATCCTTTTCTCAGACATTCTTGTGTCTTCGCGGACTCGTCCTTGTCGGGACCAGAGCTTGTCGGAGAAGCCCCGCTTGTCATTTGGATGTGCTTGCCGTGGTTGCTGGATCGTCACCCGCCTCCCTCTCCGCTACTAACGCAGCACTAACCACTTGATTGGTTGCCGCTATGTACAGCAGCAACTTCTCTTGTGGCTTAGGTGCGACAAGTGTTGGAGTAGAGGACAGGTATCTCTTCAAGTCCTGCGCAGCCGCAGCCTCCGCTTCGAGTCCATTTCTTTGGACCTGCCTTTTTCAAAATCTTGAAAACGGCATGCGCGCCAGCAGAACCTAGAAATAAACCTGCCGAGAGCAGCCACGCAACCGGTAAGTCTTCGTACATCCTTGACGCGCTTTGGTGCTTCAATCTGCTCAATGGCCTTGATCTTGTCGGATTTGCCTCAATCCTCGCCGAGACCACGAAGAACCCGAGAAGCTTGCGGAAGGGACTCCAAACACGCACTTCTCGGGGTTGAGCTTGAGGTTGATCTTGCGGAGATTTGCAAAGGTCTCGCCCAAATCTTGAACCAAAGTTGCTTTGTCCTTGCTCTTGACCACTATGTCATCCATGTAGGCTTCTACATTTCGTGCATTTGCGGCTCAAAAGCGTCATGGACTACCCTTGCAAATGTTGAACCAAAGCATTCTTCAAACCGAAAGGCATCCGTATGAAACAGTATGTGCCACATGGTGTGATGAATGTGGTCTTCTCCTCATCTTCTTCAGCCATGAAGATCCGATGGTATCTCGAGTAGGCATCAAGAAACGAAAGCAAATCACATCCGCCGTGGAGTCAACAATCTGGTCAATGCGCGGCAAGGAAATGGATCTTTGGGACAAGCTTTATTAACATCCGTGAAGTCAATACAAAGTCTCCATTTCCCATTTGCCTTGGCGCATTTACTACTGGATTGGCCAACCACGAGGGATGGAGCACTCCTCGACAAGGCCTGCTTCCGGTTTCTTGATCTCTTCGGCTATGAATTCTTGGCGCTCCACCGCTTGCTTCGACTCTTTGCTTGACGGGCGCGCATGAGGACAAACGGCAGGCGGTGCTCAATCACTTTCACAGGAACACCGGGGATATCGACGGTTGCCATGCAAACACGTCGACATTCGCCCGCAGGAAAGCAACGAGCACGCCTTCCTATTTGGGGTCGAGAGAGGCACTGATGGTGAAGGTGCCACCAGCGCCGTCCTCCTTGGCGAGCACCATCTTGGTCTTCGGCGGAGCCACCATCTTCTTGCACTTGCCGGTGGAGCTCGATGGTGCGTCCTCGACGGTAGCGCAGCACTCCGAAGAGGCGTGCTTGCCGTAGTGAGCATCAGAGCCCTTGTCGGACTTGGACTTGGTCTTCTTCCCCCCGGGAGCTTCAGCGGCAAGTGTCTGGCGATCTGCCGCGCTGCTGCGCATCCTGGAAGATCTTGTCGGCACAGATCAGGGCATCCTTCTTGTCGCCATGGACAGTGATGACGCTTATCGGGCCCGGCATCTTGAGTCGGTTGTAGGCGTAGTGAGAGGCTGCCATGAACTTGGCGGCTTTGGGCGGCCAAGTATCCCATTGTAAGGTAATGGGAAATCGGCGACGTCAAACGTAACCCTCTCGATTCGAAGTTCAGCTCACGCCAAATGTGACCGCAACGTAATCTTCCCTTCGCTTGCTCCTTCCCGGATTGATTCCTTGGAAGGTTCCGGTCTCTTCGAGCTTCATTGTCGAGGATTTGAAGCTTCGGAGCACCGCGGAGGAGATCAGATTCAAGCCGGCCCGCCGTCAACTAACATTTTGTGACCTTGAGGTTGCGGATGGTTGGTGAGACCAACATCGGCAAGCACCCGACCGCGATTATCTGATCAGGGTGGTCCTCGATATCAAAAATGATAGGCGTGCTGGACCACTTCAGAGGCTCGCGTGACTCTATGGATGGTTCCACTGCATTGACCTCCCGCATCCATTGCTTGAGTTGGCGGTGGGAGGTATGCAGGGAAGCACCTCCGTCAACGCAGAGAACCTCTGTGGCTTTCTGAAACTCCTGCTCATCAGCGTCGTCGTCCTCCATATCTTCGTCGTCATCATCATCTTCATCCTTGTCGTGGCCGCGGGGAGGTCGATCTCCTTGTCGCTGCTTGGCCTTGTCGCGGCGTCCTCCCAGGCCGGGACGTTTCTTGCTTGCTCCCAAGCACTTTCTCGGCCTTCTCCTTGTCTCGCCGCTCGTACTCAGCTCTCTGTTGCTCGACGAGCTGCTCAACCTTCTTGCAGCTCTAGAGATCGTGGGCCCTTGGTGCGGTGGATCTTGCGATATTACTGCCGGAGCCGCCACCGCTTGTCATGGGTCGCCACCGACTGGTGGTTGGCGTCAGCGGCAACCTCCTTGCCGGAGCCGCCAGCCTTGGCGTTCTTGTCGCCGCCTCCGTTGCCGGACTGCTCGACAGCTAGCACCTCTCTGCTTTTCTTCTTCCTGTTGCCTCGCCGCCGGCCCTTCTTTGCCAGGGCGGTGTCATCCGCCGAGATCCTGCTTACGCATTCTCTCCTGAGGAGTCTCCTCCTTCCTCGGTAGCGTGCACACTTGTCGGCCAAGGCGTACAGCTCATCGACGTCCTTGACTTTGCTCATCGCCATCTCCTCCCTCATCCTGCGGTTCCGCACATTCGATGAAATGCGCCGATCACCGCGGCGGTGGATATGCAGGGATGTTGTAGTGCACGCGGCTGAATCTCTGGATGAACTTGCGCAGGACTCTCCTTCCTTCGGGCGAGCAAGTGAAGGTCGCTCTCTTGGCCATGAGGTTTGTGGCCACCGTGAAGGCGCCAACAAACCGATGGCACAGATCTGCCCAAGAGGATATGGAGCTGTCCGGCAAGTGCATGAGCCAAGATCCGACGTTGGGCTTGAGCACGAGCGGAAGTAGTTGGCGAGGATCTTGTCGCCCCGCCCCCGCAGCCTGCACCGCGATGGTGTAGATGCTTGAGGAACTCCGACGGGTGCGCCCCGCCATCATACTTCTCCGCACGCCTGGGTTTGAAGTTTTTACGGCTGGGCCTTTGGACTTGCCGCAGCTCACGAAGTGAACGCAGGGCAACCTACCGCTGCACGGCAGGTCGCCTGGCCCTCCGGGCGTGCATGTCAACAGAAGGCCCAACGCGCTTTGTCGGATTGACGTCGCGCTTCTCTTCGGGCGCCGATGCGAGTTCGAAAGCGCCCTCTTGTTGTCGCTCATGAAGAACTTGGCGCTGATCGCGGCGAGTTCGCGGGTCCGACGACGCAGTGGAGTCGCTGTCGAGGTGGATCCGGTGAGTCGGCGATATTGGCCTTCTTGGCGGAGAGTGCACGGTGGTTGCACCCCCGACAGTCTCGTCGCCACCGGCTCGTGCCTTGTCGTCTCGCCGCGGCAACGATGGCGTTGGTTGCCGTGGAGCGTCGCCGTTGGCAAAGCCGATGAGGCTTTGGATAGTGGCCCTCCACTCGTCGACCTTTGTCGGCCGTTGAGGGTAGTCGAGGAGCGATTGAGCTCTCGCCGAGCTTCGCTGGAGTAGTAGGCGGCATTGGAGAACGGTGCGAGGAGCAGACACGCCGGACTTCTAACTACGTTAGAAGGAGCAGCGCCCGTCCGGCGCATCAGTATCTCACTAAGCGCCAGATGTTGGCGCGCATGTTGGTCTTGAGGGTCTCGATCCAGCGAACGTATGGCGCCAGAACGCCATGACGTTGTTGGTCTCAAGGCCTCCCGAGATGGATGCGGGGATGCACGGACGCCGAGGTCTGCGGTGCCTTGTCCTTGGACTTGGCAACGCCGCAAGCACCTTCGTCGGCGCCGTTCCTCCGCCGGCGTCGCACCACCACCCGCTTGCTGCGGTGAGGGTGGGTACGACGCGACGGTTTCGCTGCCGCCAAGCCTTCTTCTTCGGTGGCATGTTGAGGAAGATGTTGATGACGCCGCCGCGTGAACGCCGGATCGGATTCACACGGCCTCGACGCTTCTACCGGGCGCGCCAGAGATGTCGGGAGGCTGATCGTGCCCACGGACACCTATGGGGCGGTGGACCGGGCCCCTTTGTGGTTCGGAGGGGGGGCGGAGGTCGCACGAAGAGCGGATCGAGGCGATGCACACGAGCGGTTTACCCAGCTTCGGAGCTCTCCGGAGAGATAAAACTCCTACCGCTGCTTGTCCGATCTATTGTGTTCTTGCTAGGGAGCAATGCGAGCTACAAAACCTAAGCGTGAGTGTATCTAGTCTATGGCGGTCGAATGAACTCAACCTTGCGAATACGCGAACCGAACCCTTTCACGTTGCACTCGCCTCCTTTTATATGCTCAAGGGTCTCCGGCAGGTGGCAACATAGGCGGGGTACGAATGTAAAAACAGGAGTTGGTACACCTACTTGAACAAAGGTACAGGTGCAAAAATACCTAACTCGACGGCAAGGGACAAAAGCAATAAATGCCTGTCGTTGTCGCCCAAACAAAGGTAACAGAGACCGCTGGCGCGCCCGCCGCCACGATGGCGAGCCTGTCAGCGCCGCTCATCGCTGCTCTCCGCTGGTTGCACAGCTGCTCGACACGCGCCCATGGAACGGTCCCATGGCGACACGTCGCTGGTTGAGCTGGAGCAGAGACGGAGAGAAGTTGCATGCCGCGGCAAGCGCTTTGCCGCGGCCAAATCCTTGTCGCGCCCGGAGACTTGTCGCGCCCCGAGCCTTCCCGGCAAGCTCCTCTTGCCGGGGCCTTGTCTTCTGCGTGTTCGAGTGGCCTTCCGACAAACTCTTCTTGTCGGGGCCTCGCCTCGCCTAGGGAGGCCTTCCCGACAAGCTCCTCTTGTCGGGGTCTTGCCTTCAGAATGGCCGCGGAGGGTCTTGGCGGACGCCCGGCGAGGCTTGCCGCGGGGACGCTGCGACTGCCCGTGCACAAGTTCGGGGTACTTAGGTACCCCTACTTTATTTCACCGACACAACGGGTGCAAGACAGTTTTGCACGTGCGGAATACTCAGGTTAAACTTGGCGAGCCTAGCATGTACAGACATGGCCTCGGAACACTGAGACCGAAAGGTCGAATGTGAATCATATAGTAGATATGATCAACATAGAGATGTTCACCATTGGAAACTACTCCATCTCACGTGATGATCGGACATGGTTTAGTTGATATGGATTACGTGATCATTTAGATGACTCGAGGGATGTCTATCTAAGTGGGAGTTCTTAAGTAATATGATTAATTGAACTTAATTTATCATGAACGTAGTCCTGATAGTTTTTGCATATCTATGTTGTAGATCAATGGCACGTGCTACCATTCGTTTGAATTTTAATGCGTTCCTAGATAAAGCTAAGTTGAAAGATGATGGTAGCAACTACACATACTGGGTCCGTACACTACTAGGGAAAAGCTTGTAGCCAGACGCTTACTAGTAGCGCGTTATATTGCCCCGCGCTACTGCTACTTACTAGTAGCATGCTATATTGACCGCTCTACTACTAATATTTACTGGTAGCGCGTGGCCAAAAAAACACGCTACAAGTAAATATCTCCAACCGTGCCCCGCGAACAAACCATAGTAGTAGCGCAGATTCTAAAACCGGCGCTACTACTATCTGGATAGTTGTAGCGTAGGTGAGGCTCCCGCGCTACTAGTATACTCCCACCCCTACCCCACCCCACCAACCGTCCCACTCCATCGTCCACCCGCCCACATTTATCTAAAAAAAGTTCCACCCAAGCCACGATCCAAATCCCCTCCACGACCGGCCTCCTTCCACCTCCTCTCCTTTCCCAATCCACGAGTGGTGTGCAGCCCCGAGCGCTGCAGCCGGCCGGCCAGGCCTCCGCACGACCGCCGCCACCGCCACCCTCGCCCTCCCCTCACCATGGTCGAGGGCTTGGACCTGGAGCTCCACATCCATGGCCGAGGGCTAGGACCTGGAGCTCCACCTCCATGGCGTTGGCTGCATTTCCCCAATCGGGAGCTTGCGTGCCTGGACATGACCTCCGTTTGTTCGTCTGCTTCCGCTCTGCTCGGCCGACGACGCCATGGCCGCCAAGGTACTCTCTCGACGCCATGACGCGCGACATGGCTTGTCGGCCTGTTCATGTAATGAGTTGTTGCTTGCCATAGCATATAGATCACTTATAAATGAAATAGGTCGATTTAACTCAGTTCAGTCCATTTTAACTCAGTTTATGTAATGTGTTTATTTTATCTTAATTCGGCATAGCATATAGAGGTTTATGTCTAGCCTGTTCATGTAATGTGTTTATTTTAACTCAGTTCAGTCCATTTTATTTGTTGCAGATAACGGATTGTAAACAATTTTGAGTTGCGCACAAGAGAAATAGAGGTTTGGAGTGAGAATTGAAGCCAACACAAACTAAAACTACCACAGGTTGCATGTGAAAATCCACCTTATGTATATAATCATTTATCTTTTAATTTACTATTAAGAAAAACTCCAATATGAAAAATCCACCTTGAAAGGATCGATATAGTTGACTAGAGGGGGGGGGGGGGTGAATAGGCAACTAACAATTTTTAGCTTTTCTTTACCAATTTAAACTTTGCATCAAAGTAGAATGTCTAGATATGCAAATAGGTGAGCAACCTATATGATGCAACAACAACAAGCACACAAGCAAGCAAGGGATATAACACAAATAATCTTGCACAAGTAAATGCACGAGATAACCAAGAGTGGAGCCGGTGAAGACGAGGATGTGTTACCGAAGTTCCTTCCTTTTGAGGGGAAGTACGTCTCCATTGGAGCGGTGTGGAGGCACAATGCTCCCCAAGAAGCCACTAGGGCCACCGTATTCTCCTCACGCCCTCACACAATGCGAGATGCCGTTATTCTACTATTGGTGCCCTTGGAGGCGGCGACCGAACCTTTACAAACAAGGTTGGGCAATCTCCACAACTTAATTGGAGGCTCCCAACGACACCACGAAGCTTCACCACAATGGACTATGGCTCCGCGGTGACCTCAACCATCTAGGGTGCTCAAACACCCAAGAGTAACATGATCCGCAAGGGATTAGTGGGGGGAATCAAATTTATCTTGGTGGAAGTGTAGCTCGGGGCCTTCTCAACCAATCCCGAGCAAATCAACAAGTTTGATTGGCTAGGGAGAGAGATCGGGCGAAAATGGAGCTTGGAGCAACAATGGAGCTTAGAGTTGGAAGAGGTAGTCAACTAGAGAAAGAAGACACCCCTTATATAGTGGAGAGAAAAATCCAACCATTATTCACTTAACCAGCCCACGACCTGCGGTACTACCGCTCCAGACAAGCGGTACTACCGCAAGGCCTCACGGTACTACCGCGATGGACCTTGGTACTACCGCTGTTATGGCAGGAGCTAGCCCAGGCCTGAAGCGCAAAGGCCGAGGGCGGTACTGCCGCTGGTGCGGTACAACCACTCGCCCTTGCGGTACTACCGCAAGGCAGGATAGGACTGGCCTGGGAAGGGCACGGATGAATAAAAATACATCCGTGCCAACTTCCGCTGAAAAACAACCGATGCAAAATCCGACACGGTACTACCGCACAGGGAGCAGATGTAAAAAATTACATCCGCCCCTACTTCCGCTCATGTTGCTGTGCCAGACCAGGATTCACGGTACTATCAAGACGCTGCGGGGCGGTATTATCACAGAGGGCGCGGATGTAAAAATTACATTCGCCCTATAGCCGCACGAGCGGCCGAAGTTCGATCGAGGCCAGCATACTACAGCTCCTTGGGAGCGGTACTACTGTGGGCGCCTACGGTACTACCGCAAGGGCTTGCGGTACTACCGCAGGGGCCTGTGGTACTACCGCTCCGAAGAGCAGTACTACCGCATGCCCCAGAACAGCAACACTAGGAATCCTTCTCTTTGCATAAAAATGAGGAAAACGGAGGATGCTCCAAAGCGCAAGGGGAAAGGCGGTGCAGAGGAAGAAAATGTGTACGTGATGATTCCACCCGAACCTTTCCAAAGTGGACCCCCTCTTAATAGTACGACTTTCCTACGACTCAAATCCACCGAAAAGAAACATAGAAAAACGCCGTATTCACTAGTCTTCGAGGGGCACCGAACCATCTTGTGCTTAGTGACGAAACGTCTGAAACACTCAAGGCACACGATTAGTCCGCAAAAGCATTGTCATCAATCACCAAAACACCTTAGGGATAAATATGCCCTTACAATCTCCCCCTTTTTGGTGGATTGATGACAATACGGGATTTGCACAAAGGGAAATAATATAGAACATAAGCAAACTCGACATCTCTAAAATATAGATGGGCTCCCCCTAGATGCCTGCTATCTAGATAAGTGCTTTGGACTGCACGACACGTATACTAAGATCAACACTCCCCTTATATTTTATAGACAAGGCATATCTTGCAACAATAAGGCTAACACTAAGCAAGATAGTAAACATGAGCATAACATAAATAGCACAATATATCAAAAGCTCAGTAAGGTACGATAGAGTGCATATGTCTTACACCATATGAAAGATAAGTCTCACGAGCAAACCAAACCAAAGCACGCAAGGTTCAACGGAACAAACGCAAGCAAAGCAAACACAAGACTCGCAAATCCCTACACTCTCCACCCCTTTGGCATCGAGACGCCAAAAAGGCAGAGAGGACACCTACAACACAAGTGGTGGCTCAAGCGGAGTAATCACTCGCACGCTCCTCGTCAGACTCAGCAGCGGGGATGGTCTCCTCATTGTCCTCCTTAGAATCAGTCCACTTGAAGCCTTGTTTTGCCATCCACTCAGCCTCTGGAGTGATGATCTCCTCAGAACCGCCAGAAACTTCCTCTCCAAAGACCCTCATGATCTTCTTGTCGCGGCGGCGACTCTCCTTGGAGGCAACGTGAGTCCTGTACTGCCCCTTTGCCTGCATGCAGAACAGAGTCTTCATCTTGTCCTTCAGCTTCTTGGCCCACGAGGGCTCAGAGGAGTGAGGGGCATACCCAGCAGCGCGGTCCTCATCAGCATCCTCCGCCTCACTCTCCTCCCCATTAACAGCCCTCTTAGCAGCCGTCGCCTCAGCACGAGTAGTAGTGTTGGCCCACTTCGGCTTGACACGGAGCCTGATGGACTCATGACGAATCCAGTCCGGAGCAAGGAACTCATCACCGGAAAATAGCTTCTCCCAAGTCTTGGAGATCAACAGAAACAAGTACGGTCCATAGATGGGTACCTTGCGGTTGAACACCGTGAACCGAAGCTCACACCACATGATATGTGAGACATCAAGTGGTTGAGACTGAGACACACGCGCCTCCTCACACAGGAGCATCATATCCACCAGATAGGCATTGATAACCCACAAGTGTAGGGAATCGCAACAGCTTTCGAGGGTAAAGTATTCAACCCAAATTTATTGATTCGACACAAGGGGAGCCAAAGAATATTCTCAAGTATTAGCAACTGAGTTGTCAATTCAGCCACACCTGGATAACTTAATATCTGCAGCAAAGGATTTAGTAGCAAAGTAGTATGATAGTAGTGGTAACGGTAACAAAAGAGTAACGGAAGCAAAAGTAATATTTTTGGTGTTTTGTAGTGATTGTAACAATAGCAACGGGAAAGTAAATAAGCGTAAACCAAAGATATGGAAAGCTCGTGAGGCACCGGATCGGTGATGGATAATTATGTCGGATGCGGTTCATCATGTAAATACCATAACATAGGGTGACACGTAACTAGCTCTAATTCATCAATGTAATGTAGGCATGTATTTCGAATATAGTCATACGTGCTTATGGAAAAGAACTTGCATGACATCTTTTGTCCTACCCTCCCGTGGCAGCGGGGTCCTAATGGAAACTAAGGGATATTAAGGCCTCTTTTTAATAGAGAACCGGAACAAAACATTAGCACATAGTGAATACATGAACTCCTCAAACTATGGTCATCACCGAGAAGTATCCTGATTATTGTCACTTCGGGGTTGTCGGATCATAACACATAATAGGTGACTATAGACTTGCAAGATAGGATCAAGAACACACATATATTCATGAAAACATAATAGGTTCAGATCTGAAATCATGGCACTCGGGCCCTAGTGACAAGCATTAAGCATAGCAACATCAATCTCAGAACATAGTGGATACTAGGGATCAAACCCTAACAAAACTAACTCGATTACATGATAGATCTCATCCAACCCATCACCGTCCAGCAAGCCTACGATGGAATTACTCACGCACGGCGGTGAACATCATGAAATTGGTGATGGAGGATGGTTGGTGATGACGATGGCGACGAATCCCCCTCCCCGGAGCCCCGAACGGACTCCAGATCAGCCCTCCCGAGAGGTTTTAGGGCTTGGCGGCGGCTCCGTATCGTAAAACGCGATGATTTCTTCTCCCTGATTTTTCTCTCTCCGAAAGCAAATATATAGAGTTGGAGTTGGCGTCAGAGGAGCTCCAGGGGGCCCACGAGGTAGGGGCACGCCCTAGAGGGGGGGGGCGCCCCCACCCTCGTGGACAGGGTGTGGGCCCCCTGGTCTTCATCTTTGGCGAGGATTTTTTATTATTTTTTCTAAGATGTTCCGTGGAGTTTCAGGTCATTCCGAGAACTTTTGTTTTCTGCATAAAACAACATCATGGCAATTCTCAAAACAAATACAATTCCAAGTTAGTTCCATTCAAATCATACAAGTTAGAGTCCAAAACAAGGGCAAAAGTGTTTGGAAAAGTAGATACGACGAAGACGTATCAACTCCCCCAAGCTTAAACCCTTGCTTGTCCTCAAGCAATTCAGTTGAAAAACTGAAAGAGAAAAAGAAAAACTTTTACAAACTCTGTTTGCTCTTGTTGTTAAAATACGTCAAGTCGGCATTCAAGTTTTCAGCAAAGATTATAACTAACCACATTTGCAATAATTCTCAGGTCTCATGTTTACTCATATCAATGGCATAATCAACTAGCGAGTCATAATAATAAATCTCGGATGACAACACTTTCTCGAAACAATCATAATATGATATAACAAGATGGTATCTCACTAGCCCTTTCTGAGACCGCAAAACATAAATGCAGAGCACCTTTAAAGATCAAGGACTGACTAGACATTGTAATTCATGGTAAAAGAGATCCAGTCATAGTCTTACCCAATATGAATTAATAGTAATGAATGCAAATGACAGAGGTGCTCTCCAGCTAGTGCTTTTTAATAAGAGGGTGATGACTCAACATAAAAATAAATAGATAGGCCCTTCGCAGAGGGAAGCAGGGATTTGTAGAGGTGCCAGAGCTCGATTTTGAAATAGAGATAAATAATATTTTGAGCGGCATACTTTCATTGTCAACATAAAAACTAAGAGATGGCGATATCTTGCATGTCACACACATTATAGGCGGTTCCCAAACAGAATGGTAAAGTTTATACTCCTCCACCAACAAGCATCAATCCACGGCTTGCTCGAAACAACGAGTGCCTCCAACATACATCAGGTCCCAGGGGGAGTTTTGTTTGCAATTAATTTTGATTTAGTTTGCATAAAGCATTGGACTGGGCATCCCGGTGACCAACCATGTTCTCGTGAGTGAGGAGCGGAGTCCACTCCTCCTGAGAATAACCGCCTAACATGGAAGATAAGGACAACCATAGTTGATACATGAGCTATTCGAGCATACAAAATAGAATGTTTATTTGAAGGTTTAGAGTTTGGCACATACAAATTTACTTGGAACGCGGTGTAAATACCGTATATAGGAAGGTATGGTGGACTCATATGGAATAACTTTGGGGTTTAAGGGATTGGATGCACAAGCAGTATTCCCACTTAGTACAAGTGAAGGCTAGCAAAAGACTGGGAAGCGACCAACTAGAGAGCGACAACAGTCATGAACATGCACTAAAATTAATAAACATTGGATGCAAGCATGAGTAGGATATAATCCACCATGAACATAAATATCGTGAAGGATATGTTGATTTGTTTCAACTACATGTGTGAACATGTGCCAAGTCAAGTCACTTAAATCATTCAAAGGAGGATACCACCCCATCATACCACATCACAACCATTTTAATAGCATGTTGGCACGCAAGGTAAACCATTATAACTCATAGCTAATCAAGCATGGCATAAGCAACTATGATCTCTAATTGTCATTGCAAATAGGTTTATTCATAATAGGCTGAATCAAGAACGATGAACTCATCATATTTACAAAAACAAGAGAGGTCGAGTTCATACCAGCTTTTCCCATCTCAGTCAGTCCATCATATATCATCATAATTGCCTTTCACTTGCACGACCGAACGATGTGAATGATAATAAGAGTGCACGTGCATTGGACTAAGCTGGAACCTGCGAGCATTCAATAAACAGGAGAAGACAAGGCAATATGGGCTCTTGGTTTAATCAACAATAATGCATATAAGAGCCACTTCAACAATTTAATCATAGTCTTCTCCTATCGACCCCCAAAGAAAAGAAAAGAAATAAAACTATTTACACGGAAAAGCTCCCAACAAGCAAAAGAAGAACATGAAATCTTTTTGGGTTTTCTTTTTAATTATTACTACTACAACAGGAAAAGTAAACTAACTAGAAGTTACTACTATTTTTTTGTTTTTCTTAAAGTTTATTAAACACACAAGAAGAAAGCAAGAAAAAGAAAATAAACTAGCATGGATATTACAGTGAAAGTGTATGAGCACCTACATCTAGCAATGAGTGTGTGTGAACATAAATGTAATGTCGGTGAGAAATACGTACTCCCCCAAGCTTAGGCTTTTGGCCTAAGTTGGTTCATTGCCGAGGATGGCTGGCGGATACCCGTAGGTGTAGCTGGGGTCGATCTTTGCGATGAAGAGGACTCGACTACCACTGGCCGGGCAACCGCCTCGGATCCCAAGAATAAACCGACCGGGCGTGGAGGCTCAGACAGGTTCCGGCTCCGAGGCTGGTGCAGGATTCCGATAGGCTTGAACGGCCGCCCACGGAACAAGGTGAGAACATGTAGACAAGTTAAACAAAGAAGGAGCAGTCAAAGTAATAGTCTCAGGGTGATGTTTATCAAAGTACAATTTATATTTAAGCTCCCCTTCACGACTCTTAACAATAAAATCATGTGCTAGCATACTCTTATAATCTAGAAAAGCACTAGGCAGCAATTTTTCTTCTTTCTCAAAATGCCTAATAGGTATGTTAAAGTATTCGTCTAGGCGTGAAGCATAAATGCCTCCAAAGATGGGGCCCTTAGTGCAGTTCGAGACTTAACCGTCTAGCAACAATTCCACCCATACTAACAGAGTTATTGAGGTGTAATCCATGGAACAAAATGATAATATCAGGAACACTAAGGTTTCCACAGTTTCCGCGACCAATCAAGCAATGACTAACAAATAAGGCAAAGTGGCGTAAGACAGGAAAATGTATGCTAGTGATTCTTGCATCAGAAACCTTCCTGGTTTCTCCCACAGTGATAGTATTAATAAATGCTTCCACTTCATTACGATGTGGTTCATCTAAGGTACCCTCAAAGTGTATTTTGCAAACCTCGCAAAATTCAGCTAATGGCATCTTCTTAACAATGTCATATAAATGAAACTCTGCTGATGGAGGTGATTCCTTAGGAAAATAGTAGAAGTTTTGCACAAAAGTATTTGTGAGTAAGAGATACTGATGACGTTGGTCGCGGAGGAAGTCGGTGAGGCCAGCATTCTCAATCAATAAATAAAAATCCTCATAAATTATGGCTTGTCTCAAGAAGTCATCGGAAGGCCATTCACACGTAGGACCTCCATGTGTGAGGCAAATTATATTTGGGCTTGTGCTTCTTCCTTTTGTTTTTCCTTCGAGCTTATTTCGACGAGCCCCTCAAAAGTCTCTTTATTATTTTCTGAAATAATCTGAAATTTTTAGTAACTTCAAACAAAAGTGAACCAACTTCAATAAAATTGATAGCAACTACCCCTACAAGTGCCTAGAGCTTTTATCATGCATTAGAACTACTTGGAACCATATAAAATTGACATGCAAGCTCAAGAACATGGTCACCTATGCAGCACAAATTTGCAATGAATAAAGCACTAGAACAAAAACTGATTAGACCAATGGAGGAGTCACATACCAAGGAACAATCTCCCCAAGCAGTTTTGTGAGAGGTGCTTTGAGCAAAGAGATCGAAAATCACAAAGAATCTGGGCTGGAACTCGTGTTTGAGCCAGATATTTGTGTTTGTGGGAGGAAGAAGAAGAGGATGGGTGCAGGAATAAGTGGAGGAGGGCCACCGTGGGCCCACGAGGCGGGGGGCGCGCCCAGGGGGGTAGGGCGCGCCCACCCTCGTGGGCTGTGTGGCAGCCTCGCGGTAATTTTTGCACTAAAAATCCTCAAATATTCCCAAAAAATCATATTAAATTGGCATGGCATTCGAGGACTTTTATTTTCGGGATATTTTTATATTGCATGATAAATCAGAAATGAAGGAAAAATACTATTTTTACTTTATTTCAACTAAGTAACAGAAAGTATAAAGAGGGTATGAAGGTTGTGCCTTCTAGTTTCATCCGTCTCATGATCATCAAAAGGAATCCACTAACAAGGTTGATCAAGTCTTGTTAACAAACTCATTCGAATAACATGGAACCGGAGAAATTTGAATAACACTATGTTACCTCAACGGGATATGCACATCCCCAATAATAAGAATATCATATTTCTTCTTGACAGTAGGAAGAGGAAATTCAAAACCTCCAAAAATAATCGATGGAACTTTTCCAATAGAATTGATACTATAAACTTGAGGTTGTTTCCTCGGAAAGTGTACCGTATGCTCATTACCATTAACATGAAAAGTGACATTGCCTTTGGTGCAGTCAATAACAGCCCCTACAGTATTCAGAAAAGGTCTTCCAAGAATAATAGACATACTATCGTCATCGGGAATATCGAGAATAACAAAGTCCGTTAAAATAGTAACGTTTGCAACCACAACAGGCACATCCTCACAAATACCGACAGGTATAGCAGTTGATTTATCAGCCATTTTTAAAGATATTTTGGTAGTTGTCAACTTATTCAAATCAAGTCTACGATATAAAGAGAGAGGCATAACACTAACACCGGCTCCAAGATCACATAAAGCAGTTTTAACATAATTACTTTTAATGGAGCATGGTATAGTAGGTACTCCTGGATCTCCAAGTTTCTTTGGTACTCCACCCTTAAAAGTATAATTAGCAAGCATGGTGGAAATTTCAGCTTCCGGTATCTTTCTCTTATTGGTAATGATATCCTTCATATACTTAGCATAAGGATTTGTTTTGAGCACATCAGTTAATCGCATACGCAAAAAAATAGGTCTAATCATTTTAGCAAAGCGCTCAAAATCCTCATCATCCTTTTTCTTGGATGGTTTAGGAGGAAAAGGCATGGGTTTCTAAACCCATGGTTCTCTTTCTTTACCATGTTTCCTAGCAACAAAGTCTCTCTTATCATATCGTTGATTCTTTGATTGTGGGTTATCAAGATCAACAGCAGGTTCAACTTCTACATCATTATCATTACTAGGTTGAGCATCATCATGAACATTATCATTATTATTTTCGCTAGGTTCATGTTCATTACCAGATTGTGTTTCAGCATCAGACATAGATATATCATTTGGATTCTCAGGTGGTTCAGCAATAGGTTCACTAGAAGTTTGCAAAGTCCTATCATTTTTCTTTTTGTTCCTTTTAGAAGAACTAGGCACATCAGTATTATTTCTCTGAGAAACTTGCTCAATTCTCTTAGGGTGGCCTTCAGGATACAAAGGTTCCTGAGTCATTCTACCAATTCTAGTAGCCACTCTAACAGCATAATCATTTTTCTTACTATTCATTTCATTGAGCAAATCATTTTGAGCCTTAAGTACTTGTTCTACTTGAGTGGTAACCATAGAAGCATGTTTGCTAATGAGTTTAAGTTCACATCTAACATTATCCATATAATCACCCAAGTGTTCAATCATATAGGTATTTTGTTTTAATTGTCTACCAAAATAAGCATTAAAATTTTCTTGTTTGACAATAAAATTATCAAACTCATCCAAGCATTGTCTAGCAGACTTATAGTGAGTAATATCACCTTCATCAAATCTATAGAGAGAATTTACCTTTACTACCTTTGTCGGTTTATCGGGATCAGGAGGTTCTTCAATAGGTAATGGATCAAGATCATATGTTTCTTCAACAGGCGGTAAATTAAGACCATGTATTTCTTCAATAGGAGGTAAATTCTTAACATCTTCAGCTTTAATACATTTTTCTTTCATAGATTTCTTTGCTTCTTGCATATCTTCAGGACTGAGAAATAGAACACCTCTCTTCTTCGGAGTTGGTTTAGGAATAGGCTCAGTAATTGGCTCTGGAGCTGGCTCAGGAGCTGGCTCGGGAAGTGCCAAATTATTTTCATTTGTCAACATATTATTCAATAGAATTTCAGCTTCATCTGGTGTTCTTTCCCTGAAAAGAGAACCAGCACAACTATCCAGGTAATCTCTGGAAGCATCGGTTAGTCCATTATAAAAGATATCAAGTATTTCATTTTTCTTAAGAGGATGATCAGGCAAAGCATTAAGTAACTTGAGAAGCCTCCCCCAAGCTTGTGGGAGACTCTCTTCTTCAATTTGCACAAAGTTTTATATTTCCTTTAAAGCAGCTTGTTTCTTATGAGCAGGGAAATATTTCGCAGAGAAGTAATAAATCATATCCTGGGGACTACGCACACAACCAGGATCTAGAGAATTAAACCATATCTTAGCATCACCCTTTAATGAGAACGGAAATATTTTAAGGATATAAAAGTAGCGAGATCTCTCATCATTAGTGAACAGGGTGGCTATATCATTTAATTTAGTAAGATGCGCCACAACAGTTTCAGATTCATAACCATGAAAAGGATCAGATTCAACCAAGGTAATTATATCAGGATCAACAGAGAATTCATAATCCTTATCGGGAACACAAATAGGTGAAGTACCAAAAGCAGGGTCAGGTTTCATTCTGTCTCTAAGAGATTCTTTACTCCATTTAACTAACAGCCTCTTAAGTTCATTTCTATCTTTGCGGGCAAAAATAGCTGCAGAAGATTCCATATCAAAAACATAACCCTCAGGAATAGCAGGCATATCCTCATCATCACTTTCATCAATATTATCAGTTTCAATAGTTTCTTTCTCTTTAGCTCTAGAAATTTGTTCATCAAGAAATTCACCAAGGGGCACAGTAGTATCAAGCATAGAAGTAGTTTCATCATAATTATCATGCATAGCAGAAGTGGTATCATCAATAACATGCGACATATTGGAACGAATAGCAGAAGCAGGTTTAGGTGTCGCAAGCTTACTCATAACAGAAGGTGAATCAAGTGCAGAGCTAGATGGAAGTTCCTTACCTCCCCTTGTAGTTGAGGGATAAATTTTTGTCTTAGCGTCTTTCAAATTCTTCATAGTGTCCAGCAGATATAAATCCCAAGTAACTCAAAGAATAGAGTTATGCTCCCCGGCAACGGCGCCAGAAATTAGTCTTGATAACCCACAAGTGTAGGGAATCACAACAGCTTTCGAGGTTAAAGTATTCAACCCAAATTTATTGATGCGACACAAGGGGAGCCAAAGAATATTCTCAAGTATTAGCAACTGAGTTGTCAATTCAGCCACACCTGGATAACTTAATATCTGCAGCAAAGTATTTAGTAGAAAAGTAGTATGATAGTAGTGGTAACGGTAACAAAAGAGTAACAGAAGCAAAAGTAATATTTTTGGTGTTTTGTAGTGATTGTAACAATAGCAACGGGAAAGTAAATAAGCATAAACCAAAGATATGGAAAGCTCAGAGGCATTGGATCGGTGATGGATAATTATGTCGGATGCGGTTCATCATGTATGATCATAACATAGGGTGACACAGAACTAGCTCCAATTCATTAATGTAATGTAGGCATGTATTCGAATATAGTCATACGTGCTTATGGAAAAGAACTTGCATGACATCTTTTGTCCTACCCTCCCGTGGCAGCGGGTCCTAATGGAAACTAAGGGATATTAAGGCCTCCTTTTAATAGAGAACGGAACAAAGCAATAGCACATAGTGAATACATGAACTCCTCAAACTATGGTCATCACCGAGAAGTATCCCGATTATTGTCACTTCGGGGTTGTCGGATCAAAACACATAATAGGTGACTATAGACTTGCAAGATAGGATCAGGAACACACATATATTCATGAAATCATAATAGGTTCAGATCTGAAATCATGGCACCCGGGCCCTAGTGACAAGCATTAAGCATAGCAAAGTCATAGCAACATCAATCTCAGAACATAGTGGATACTAGGGATCAAACCCTAACAAAACTAACTCGATTACATGATAGATCTCATCCAACCCATCACCGTCCGGCAAGCCTACGATGGAATTACTCACGCATCGGCTGGTGAGGATCATGAAATTGGTGATGGAGGATGGTTGGTGATGACGACGGTGATGAATCCCCTCTCCTGAGCCCCGAACGCATTCCAGATCAGCCTCCCGAGAGGTTTTAGGGCTTGGCGGCGGCTCCATATCGTAAAACGCGATGGTTTCTTCTCCTTGATTTTTTCTCTCCGAAAGCAAATATATAGAGTTGGAGTTGGCGTCGAAGGAGCTCCAGGGGGCCCACGAGGTAGGGGCACGCCCTAGGGGGAGGGCGCGCCCCCCACCCTCGTGGACAGGGTGGGCCCCTGGTCTTCATCTTTGGCGAGAATTTTTATTATTTTTCTAAGATGTTCCGTGGAGTTTCAGGTCATTCCGAGAACTTTTGTTTTCTGCACATAAAACAACATCATGGCAATTCTGCTAAAAACGGCGTCAGTCCCGGTTAGTTCCATTCAAATCATACAAGTTAGAGTCCAAAACAAGGGCAAAAGTGTTTGGAAAAATAGATACGACGGAGACGTATCAGGCATGCACCTTGTCCTTGTCACCAATGTGAGGAAAGAGGGAGTTGCGGAAGATGTGATACATGATGTCCAGAAAGGGGTTCAGCACCCACGCCTTCTTGCCACTGGGAAGCTACTTCTCAACATAATACTGCTGGAGCCTGTTCTTGTTAGCTGACTCGGGGTTGGCATGAGGGCGAACACCAACGGGCGTGGTGAGCCCCTCATCAGGTACGTGGAGCAAATCCATGAAATCCTTCCAGGTAGCAGACAACTGACGTCCATTGGTCATCCAGGTCATCCTTCGGTCCTCCCCAGTGTGAAAGTGAATTGAGGCAAAGAACTGGGCAATGATTTCAGGGTCATAGTCCAGGTGGAAAGAGATCACATGTTCAATGCCAAACTGCTCCACCAGGTCCAGAGCCTCACCAAAGTAAGTACGGTATTTGTCCTGCCTCATGTGATGCATGTCAATCCAGTGCACATCCACATAGGTGTTTTGCTTGGCCTTGATCACATCCAGATAAATGAGAGTTTGCTGCTTGGTCCAAAACAAGTCATTCCCTCTGAAGACAGCACGGGCATTCACATACGGGTTGATCTGCCTGCGAGAGATAAACTCAGCAAGGGGAATCTCATCCATGCCCTTGGCGGGTTCCTTATACTTGCTAGCAGAGGTCTTGACATTGCGCTTGGGGGCATTGGAGCCCTCTTGAGCTTCGTCTTGATTGCGTAGACGCTTCGAGCCAGTGTCACGACTGGGATTGGAACGACGAGCAGAAGCACCGGAGCCACCACCTAAGGCACAAACCACAACACACGCACGAGAAGAGAGAAGGACCAATGCAAAGACCTCAGCAAACAAGGGGAACAAGTAGAAAGCATACTTGGTAATTGCCAAGAAGAAGATTGGACAACAACGGTAGTACTGCTAGTTCGCGCGGTACTAAAATTTTAGTACCGCTCCTAGTCGCGGTAGTACCGCGTGGAGGCACGGTAGTACCGGGGCTCGGAGCGGTAGTAGGACTTTAGTACCACGGCTCGCGCGGTAGTACCGCACCTGAGGGGCGGTAGTACCATACCAGCGGTAGTACAGCACCTGAGATGCGGTAGTACCGCACGGCGTCAGATCTGAACCAATTGAATCTAAGAACAACCGCGAAAACGAGTGTAGCGACCAGACCCGAATGGATCTAGTGCTCTGTGCTCAGTGTCATCCCTGGATCAGTAATGCTGACACCACACAGTACTTCGAAGGATTTATAGCAGAGTAGCAATCACACACTTATTACATCGTTGTCCACAAGGGAACTTAATACAATAATATGGCTTAAGGCCATCTAATAATAACAATGGAAGGCTTGGAAGAATAGTGAGTCCATCAACTCCATCGGCATCACCGAGTATAGAACCACGACCTAACACCTTACTCGTCATGCGAAAAGTGCAGAACGTGAAAAGTTGCAGCCAAAACGGGTCAACACATGGAATATCGGCAATGTAACACATAGAGAACAATGAAGCAACAAGCCTATACTACATGCATATATGGCTGGTGGTAAGGCTCTCTGATTACATTTTTGCATAAAGTCGGGTTTTCCCTACATCAAAGGAATAATTTTATTTAACTATCATGGTGGTTGTTAAACATTGAGAATGGTTGACAAAGATCCTCAATCCCAATTAAAAGTACTCATTAAAACCCAATAATTTTATTATTAGAAGTAACATGTTGAGATTCACATGATATTCAAGTACTAGATACTCAAGATGTCCATAACCGGGGACACGGCTAATCATGATCAGTTTATACACTCTGCAGAGGTTTGCGCACTTTTCCCCACAAGACTCGATCGCCTCCGCTTGGTTCTCGCACTGCATGGTGTTTGAGAAACGGATGACCGAGACATAGTCTTTCGTAAGCGCTTAGCACCTTACATGTGGGTAGACCGTACCAACCTAAATCCCCTACATCGCCTAGCCTACCCGTAAGAGTTCGCACAACTTAGTCAACTACGCCATGAGCCCATAATTGGCTTGTGGCTGCACACGGAAGTTTCTAGTTTGAAAAATCTTATGATCCCTTAGAGCCCGGGTGGTGGTCCAAGAAATACAGGCAAGTCCTCGATAGAAACCAGGTGCCTCAATCCACCCAGATGTGTGTTTAGGTTGCCACCTTAGATAAACCATTAAATTAACAATCTCACATCTGTCATGGATATTCACTCACCCAATCCATGTCTACTAGCATAGCATGGCATAATAAAGCAAACGTAGAAGTAACTCCCAAGGTTTCATAAGTAAAACAGGTAATAGGTACTACCTCAATCTACTTCCCATCCCACAATTTAATTAGATCCTAAACATGCAAGTGTTTGAGGGTTTGATCTAATGCATTAAAACCGGGTAGTAGAAAAGGTATGATCAAGTGTTACTTGCCTTGCCGATGATCCGCGAGTCCTAGAGATTCAAGTAACAAGCGGCGACTCCGGGTGATCTAACGCAGACAAACAACAAGCATACAATAAGTACTCATCTAATGCACGGGGAAATTTCGAATAAAAGACCTAACCAGATAGTTCAACTTAAGAACCCTGGTTGCAAAAGAATCGAATCAAATAAAGCATCGAAAGTCGGAACTCGAGAGAGAACGACTCGGTTTAGCAATCTGAAACTAGGTCAAAATTTTACAGTAGCAAATCTCCGTGTAAGTAGGTTAGTCGGAACGGCGGTTTCAGAATTTAAACTCCAGCGCTTGAATCACCGATTCCGATAAACGAGCAAGAAATAAAACAGATTTGAAAATCGGATCGTAGATCGAATCAAAAATAACGGATTAAATCCGATTAAAAAAAGCATTTAACGGATTAAATAACGGAAGTTCGTTAACAGAACTAATCCAACGAACACATTCATTGAAACGAACGGTTCGGTGAACGTTCGTTAATTAAGAAAACCGAAAAAAAAACCATCTAGGGTTTTGAAAAAAAACCGAACATCTCAAAAAAAACGGATCGGGTTTTTCTAAAAACCGGATCGGGCGGCGGCGGCTACCTTCCGGCTGCTCACGGGCGGGCTCGGCTGGGCTCGGGTCCCAAGGGTCGGCGGGTCGGGAGGGCGGCGAGGGCGGCGGGTTCGGCGAGGAACGGCGGCGGCGTCTTGGCGGGCGGGCGGCGGGCTCGGCTTGGGGGCGGGCGGCAAGGGATGAGAGAGAGGGGGGGGTATAAATAGAAGGGGGGCTGGCTTGGGAAGGGAGGCGGCGGCGTCGTGTCCCACCCGGACAGGCGGCGGCGGGCGTGGCGTGGCGGGCGGCGGGCTCACAAGGGCGGCATGAGGGAGAGAGGGAGGTGGGCCGGGCGGTTGGACTGCCGGGCCTCGCCTGTGGGGCGCAGTTTTTTTTTAAACAAAACAAAATGGATTAAAAAAAATATCAAACGAACTCCGATTTTAATAAAAATAATTTTCCCCGACTCCTAAAAATGAGTCGAACAAAATGAACTTTAAAAACGGCAAACATGCATATATTTTTTTAAATGCTCATTTTTGCCTAAGCAAAACAAATCTTCCAAAAACCAAATTTGATTTATTTATAATATCTTCATTTTTCCTAAATATTGGGAAAGTCATATTATTCCCTCTCTTAAGTTTTTATAGGAAAAACTTTATGAAGATAATTAAATAAATCCAATGATCCTATTTTCAAAATTTGAGAAATCCCAAATATGAAAATAATGAAACTTCGAACTCTCTCCGAGGGTCCTTGAGTTGCGTGAAATTTTCTAGGATCGGAAAAATGCGAGAAAATATGATATGCATGATGACCTATTGTATAACATACCAAATTGAAAATTTGGGATGTTACAAACCTACTCCCTTAAGATGAATCTCGCCCTCGAGATTCGGGTTGGCTAGAAAATAGGTGAGGGTGGTCCTTGAGCAAAACTTCCTCTCTTTCCTGTGGCTTCATCCTCGGTGTGGTGGCTCCACTAAACTTTGCAAAACTTGATAACCTTGCTGCGGGTAACTCTGCGGGCATAATCGAGAATCTTAACCGTTTTTCCTCATATGTCAAGTCATCCTTCAACTGAATTGCTTCCGGTGTACTTGTGTCTCTTAACGGTACCTCTGCTATCTCGGGTGACATTTCTTCAATCGAGAAACATGGAATACATCATGAACTCCCCGACAGTCCTTCCGTAATTCCAACTTATAAGCAACTTCTCCCATGCGTTGCAAAATCTTATACGGTCCAATGAAACGGGTGCTAACTTTCCTTTAACTCCAAAACGCTTAACTCCTCAAGCGGGGATACTCGAGATATACTGTCTCCAACTTCATACTCAATCGCTGGCGCTTTGAATCGGCATAGCTCTTTTGTCTAGACTGGGCTACCTTGAGCCTGTCTCGAATCAACTTAACTCTCTGCTCGGACTCCTTAATCAAATCTGGTCCAAACAACCGACGATCTCCGGCCATTCCCCATAACAACGGTGTGTCCTGCACCTTCTTCCATCTGAGCCTCGAAGGTGCCATCTTCAAGCTGGTTTGGTAACTGTTGTTGTAGGAAAATTCTGCATACGGCAAATTATCATCCCAGCTAGATCCATAATCTAGGGCACAAGCTCTCAAAGATGTCCTCCAAAATCTGATTGACTCTCTCGGTCTCATCCATCGGTCCGTGGGTGGAAAGTCTGATCTTTGAATTCCAATCGGGTTCCCAATGTTTCGTGCAACCTGGGTTCCAAAATTTCGAGGTAAACCGGGTTCCTCTATCTCGACACGATGCTCCTCGGAACTCCGTGTAAGCACGCAAGTCTGGTCATGTATATCTTTGCCAACTTAGCACCGCTATAGGTGGTCTTGATCGGAATGAAATGAGCTACCTTTGTTAAACGGTCGACTATAACCCAAATCGAGTCATATCCTCGAACGAGTCTTTGGCAATCCTGTGATAAAATCCATGCCTAGTTTATCCCACTTCCATTCGGTATCGGCAATGGTTGTAACAATCCTGGCTTCGATGTTCTGCCTTTACTTTCTCGACATACATCGCAAATCGCTACATACTCCATAATATCCTTCATTCCGTCCACCGAAAGTATTCTTCAAATCCAAATACATCTTGGTATTTCCTGGGTGAATCGAATAGGGTGAATCATGAGCTTCTTGTAAAATCAACTTCACGATCTACGGGTCATTGGGCACATAAACACGGTCCTCAAACCATAGGGTATCGTGCTCATCCTCACGAAATCCTTTAGCTTTTCCTTTGCTCATTTTTTCCTTTATAGAGGCAACTTCCTTATCTCGCCTTTTGGGCTTCTCCGATTTTGTCCATCAGCGTTATCGAATCTCCAATGCTGCTACATAGCCTCTCGGAACTATTTCCAAACATAGTTCTCGAAGGTCCTCGGCTAACTCATTGGGTATTCCTCCCATCATTAGAGTATTGACGTGGCTCTTACGGCTCAATGCGTCAGCTACGACATTAGCCTTTCCGGGGTGATAATGCAATCTCATGTCATAATCCTTGATAAGCTCTAACCATCTCCTTTGTCCGAGATTCAATTCCTTCTGTGTGAAAATGTACTTCAAACTCTTGTGATCCGTATATACTTCACAATGATTTCCAATGAGAAAATGTCTCCACGTCTTCAAGGCATGCACAACGGCTGCTAACTCCAAATCATGAGTGGCATAATTCAACTCATGGGGCTTAAGTTGTCGTGAAGCATACTGAAACAACTCTTCCTTCCTGCATAAGCACCGCTCCAAGTCCTCGACGTGAAGCGCCGCAATACACCTCATAATCCTTAGTCCGATCCGGCAATATCAAGACTAGTGAGGTAACCAATCTTTTCTTCAACTCACGAAAACTTGCCTCACAGGTCCTCGGTCCATATGAATTTGTTTTCCTTCTTCAACAATTCAGTCATAGGCTTAGCAATCCTTGAGAAATTCTCAATGAATCTTCGGTAGTATCCTGCGAGTCCAAGGATACTCCGAATCTCTCCAACTATCGTTGGTGCTTCCCATTTGGTTACGGTCTCAACTTTTGTGGGGTCAACTGCTATTCCTTCTCCGGATATAACATGTCCGAGAAATCCAACTTCCTTTAGCCAAAACTCACACTTCTTTGAACTTGGCATACAAGCTGGTGTTCCCTCGGTTTCTCCAAAACCAATCGCAAATGTTCCTTATGTTCCTCTTCATTCTTCGAGAAAATCAAAATGTCATCAATGAACACCACGATTTAACTTATCCAAAAATTCCATAAACACTTTGTTCATCGTGTTCATGAAATAGGCTGGTGCGTTAGTCAGTCCAAATGACATAACGGTATACTCGCATGATCCATATCTCGTGGTAAATGTTGTCTTGGGTATGTCCTGCTCCCGAATCTTCACCTGATGGTACCCCGATCGCAAGTCGATCTTGGAAAACACCTTGGCTCCTTGCAAGCGATCAAACAGATCATTTATCATAGGTAGTGGGTACTTGTTCTTGATTGTTACTTCATTCAATCCACGATAATCAACAACCATTCTTAACGATCCATCCTTCTTCTCCACTAGCAAAGCGGGTGATCCCCAAGGTGAAGAACTTGGGCGTATAAAACCTTTATCCAATAGTTCCTTAATCGCTTCTTGATTTCCGCCAAATCCTGGCCGGCATCCCAGACGGCCGCCGATATCGGGCCTGTTCTCGGCAACAGCTCGATCAAAAACTCAATGTCTCTATCCGTGGCATTCACGCAACTCTTCCGGAAATACATCAGAAAATCCTTCACCATCGGTACTTCTTCCCGCACCACTCCCCGATAAGCAATTAACTTGCGCTCTTCTCGCTCGTGCCGTGATACATACTTAATCCTTCTTCCTTCCGTGTGGTGAGCAAAATTGACTTTGTGGTGCAATCTATGTTTCCTCCATACCTTGATAACCAATCCATACCTAATATCACATCCAATCCTTGGGATTCCGTAACTATTAGGTGCGAGGGGAAAACATAGTGTCCAATCCTTAATGGCGGTCGATCACACCATTTACTAGCCATGTATTCTCGCCTCCGGTGAGGTTACTAGCATGGGTGACCTAAAGGCTTGGGTCGGTAACTTGTACTTATCCACAAATCCCTTGATATGTATGAATGCGATGCACCAAAGATCGAAAAGAACAACCGCAGTAAATGACTTAACCAAAACTTACCGACATCGTGCATCGGGCTGATCTTCAACCTCCTCCACATCAATGTGGTTCACATCCCCTATTGAAAGGGTTGGGCTTCTTTCGAGCTTCCATTGCCATTTCCATTACGCCTTACAGGCAGTCATTGGCATAATGCCCAGTCTTGCGGCACTTAAAGCAAGTAATATGACTCAGGTCTACTTTGGATGGTGTTGACGGGTTGGTGCGATTCTGTCCATTGCTTCCTCCATTTCCGTTCCCATTCTTGGTGCTATTATGGTTATGCGAATTACCTCCTCCATGGGTATGCTGAAACTGAATTCCTGACTTAGGGGTATAACGAGGTTTCTGCTGAGCTCCAGAGTTATACTTCCCTTGCCCATACTTCCGCTTACGGTTCTCAATTTCTTTCAGCCGCTTTCCTTCAATCATGAGGGCTCGGTCTACTAACTCCCGGTAGTTATTGAAACTGGCTACCATCAACGACATGTCAACTCATCATTCAGTCCTTCTAGAAACTTCTCTGCTTAGCTGCATCGGTAGCAACGTCATCCGGGGCATAACGTGCTAATTTACTAAAGTCATCCACGATCTTGGCCAACAGTCCTTCCTCCTTGGCGAGGGTTGCTAAACTCACGCTTCTTCATGGCCATAGCTCCTGCTGAAACATGGGCAAGGCGGAAAGCTTGCTGAAATTGATCCCATGTGGCGGTGTTCACAGTGGTAAGTGGCTGTGAAATTCTCCCACCATCTTGCTACGGGTCCTTCAAGCTGATGTGCCGCAAACTTCACTCTTTCTCCATCATGCATCCTGCAGTGGTCAGCTCCTTCCTATCTTGCGAGCCACCATCTGCTACAATTGGCTCGGTTACTCTTGGAATACACCGGCGGTTTAGTCTAAGGAAACGAGTCGATGATCCGCAGTGGTGGTGGTGGTGGGTTGTTGTTGTTGCCGGTTCTCGCACCAATGTTTGAATCAGGGTGATATTCTCTTTGGATCGGTTGGGTGATCTCGAGGGAAAAGCGAATCGGGTCGCGTCTAGGAGGCATCGATGGGTTTAGAAAAGATGAGAATTTAGAATAGAATGAGGTCTAAGAATCACTACCCAAATGCACATGAGCAAATACACACAAAATCACTTCATTCAATCAAACAAGGGCTTACAACGATCTAACTATCGCAAAAGTGTGTGTACTATAATGTTTACATGGGAAATACTACTAATATGTGGGGGACTTCTACTAATTTGAACCGGTGGAAGACTCCATAATGTCTCGCTTCCACCGTCTTCAAAGTCGGGTTCACTTGGATCCGAATCGGTGTCGTCGATGTTGATGTAGTCGCTTGGGCAATCGACATACCGGTCTTCATTCCTGAGCGCCAACTTCTTCTTGAGTTCTTCAATCTCGTACTTAAGATCGTTATTGTGTCTTGCTAGAGCTACGATCTCGTCCATATAGTCCTTGCGAGTTGTCTTTAGTTCTTCTTCAAGTTCGATGATCCTTCCCTTTGCATTTTGCAACTCCAACATATCATTGCACATCCGATTCTCCGGCGCCGAATGTGCTGGTTTAACTCTGGATGAATGCTGCAATGGATCTATCCTTCTTGGTGCTGACGACGTCCCATTTGTCATCTCGGCGTCCGCAAATCTGGTAGATAGTGTCCTTGAGGTCTTCTTGATAAACTTCTCCAATGCGTCCCATGGTGATGTGAGCTGCCATGCTCTTTCCTAGACTCCAAGTTGGTGCAATTTGAAAACACTATCTATAGGCTTGGTGATTGGGGCGAATGTCCTTCTGAACGTGAGCTTGAATCTTCCAGTAGCTCCTCTTGATGAGTGGCGTTGAAAGTCCGGTGAAGCTTGGTAGTCCAATGTTCGTGTACTTGGTAACTTCCTTCAAGTGAAATCCAAAAGGTGTGCCTTCATCCGTTGGGTGTACTTGATCTTTCGTCCTTCATCCTAAAGAGAGTAGAAAAGATGAGGAGTTAGAAAATGGGAAGAGAGTAGTGATCTATGGCTTTATCTTAGTGGTCGTGTCCTACAACAACAGGTGCTCGATACCATTCTCTGTAGCGACCGGACCGAATGGATCTAGTGCTCGTGCTCAGTGTCATCCTCGGATCAAGAATGCCGACACCACACAAGATTTCAAGGATTTATAGCAGAGTAGCAATCACACACTTATTACATCGTTGTCCACAAGGGAACTTAATACAATAATATGGCTTAAGGCCATCTAATAATAACAATGGAAGGCTTGGAAGAATAGTGAGTCCATCAAC
The DNA here is from genome assembly GCA_021605145.1 of Aegilops bicornis. Classification (NCBI taxonomy): domain Eukaryota; kingdom Viridiplantae; phylum Streptophyta; class Magnoliopsida; order Poales; family Poaceae; genus Aegilops; species Aegilops bicornis. The sequence continues at coordinate 375,486,826 of CM038675.1, read as the reverse complement.
TCCATCGGCATCATCGAGTATAGAACCACGACCTAACACCTTACTAAATGCGTGAAAAGTGCATAGCGTGAAAAGTTGCAGCCAAAACGGTCAAGACATGGAATATGCCGGCAATGTAACACATAGAGAACAATGAAGCAACAAGCCTATACTACATGCATATATGGCTGGTGGTAAGGCTCTACGTTACATTTTTGCATAAAGCTGGTTTTTCCCTACATCAAAGGAATAATTTTATTTAACTATCATGGTGGTTGTTAAACATTGAGAATGGTTGATGACATCCTCAATCCCAATTAAAAGTACTCATTAAAACCCAATAATTTTATTATTAGAAGTAACATGTTGAGATTCACATGATATTCAAGTACTAGATACTCAAGATGTCCATAACCGGGGACACGGCTAATCATGATCGGTTTATACACTCTGCAGAGGTTTAGCACTTTTCCCCACAAGACTCGATCGCCTCCGCTTGGTTCTCGCACTACATGGTGTTTGAGAAGCGGATGACCGAGACATAGTCTTTCGTAAGCGCTTAGCACCTTACATGTGGGTAGACCGTACCAACCTAAATCCCCTACATCAGCTAGCCTACCCGTAAGAGTTCGCACAACTTAGTCAACTACGCCAGAGCCCATAATTGGCTTGTGGCTGCACACGGAAGTTTCTAGTTTGAAAAATCTTATGATCCCTTAGAGCCTGGGTGGTGGTCCGAAGAAATACAGGCAAGTCCTGATAGAAACCAGGTGCCTCAATCCACCCAGATGTGTGTTTAGGTTGCCACCTTAGATAAACCATTAAATTAACAATCTCACATCTGTCATGGATATTCACTCACCCAATCCACGTCTACTAGCATAGCATGGCATAAAAAGCAAACGAGAAGTAACTCCCAAGGTTTCATAAGTAAAACAGGTAATAGGTACTACCTCAATCTACTTCCCATCCCACAATTTAATTAGATCCTAAACATGCAAGTGTTTGAGGGTTTGATCTAATGCAATAAAACTGGGTAGTAGAAAAGGTATGATCAAGTGTTACTTGCCTTGCTGATGATCCGCGAGTCCTAGAGATTCGAAGTAACAAGCGGCGCACTCCGGGTGATCTAACGCAGACAAACAACAAGCATACAATAAGTACTCATCTAATGCACGGGAAATTTGAATAAAAGATCTAACCAGATAGTTCAACATAAGAATCCGGGTTGCAAAAGAATCGAATCAAATAAAGCATCGAAAGTCGGAACTCGAGAGAGAACGACTCGGTTTAGCAATCTGAAACTAGGTCAAAATTTTACAGTAGCAAATCTCCGTAAGTAGGTTAGTCGAACGGTGGTTTCAGAACGAAACTCGGTGCGCTTGAATCACCTGATTCGATAAACGAGCAAGAAATAAAACAGATTTGAAAATCGGATCGTAGATCGAATCAAAAATAACGGATTAAATCCGATTAAAAACGCATTTAACGGATTAAATAACGGACGTTCGTTAACAGAACTAATCCAACGAACACATTCATTGAAACGAACGGTTCGGTGAACGCTCGTTAATTAAGAAAACCGAAAAACCATCTAGGGTTTTGAAAAAACCGAACATCTAAAAACGGATCGGGTTTTCTAAAAAAACAGATCGGGCGGGCGGCGGCGGCTACCTCCGGCTCGCCGGGCTGGCCCGGGGTCCGGGTCGGCGGGTCGGAGGGCGGCGAGGGGCGGCGAGGGCGGCGGGTTCGGCCGGCGAGGAACGGCGGCGGCAAGGCGTCCTTGGCGGCGGCGGGCTCGGCTTGGGGGCGGGCGGCGGCAAGGATGAGAGAGAGGGGGGCGGCCGGGTATAAATAGAAGGGGCTGGCCGGCTTGGGAAGGGGCCAGGGCGGCGGGCGTCGTGTCCGACCCGGGACACGGGCGGCGGGCGGCGTGGCGGCGGGGCTCACATGGCGTGGCGCGCGAGGGAGAGAGGGAGGTGGGCCGGGGCGGCTGGGCCGGCTGGGCCTCGGCCCAGGGGAGGGCGCGCAGTGTTTTTTTTTTAAACAAAACAAAACGGATTAAAAAAATATCAAACGAACTCCGATTTTAATAAAAATAATTTTCCCCGACTCCTAAAAATGAGTCGAACAAAATGAACTTTAAAAACGGCAAACATGCATATTTTTTTTTTAAATGCTCATTTTTGCCTAAGCAAAACAAATCTTCCAAAAACCAAATTTGATTTATTTATAATATCTTCATTTTTCCTAAATATTGGGAAAGTCATATTATTCCCTCTCTTAAGTTTTTATAGGAAAAACTTTATGAAGATAATTAAATAAATCCAATGATCCTATTTTCAAAATTTGAGAAATCCCAAATATGAAAATAATGAAACTTCCAACTCTCTCCGAGGGTCCTTGAGTTGCGTGAAATTTTCTAGGATCGGAAAAATGCGAGAAAATATGATATGCATGATGACCTATTGTATAACATACCAAATTGAAAATTTGGGATGTTACAACGAGGCGGTACTACGGTTGATCAAATCTACCATGGGACAACATATCAAGTACAATTTCTACGCAACACTACTCTCCTACATCCTACTCTTGCACAGATTTGGCCTAAAATCTCAAGAACAACATGCAACTCCCCAAAAACCTAGAAGCACAAGAACGAACAAGAAAGAGAGGGATTTGGGGAGAAACCTTGTTCCATGGCAAGAGGAAGTGGTGGGGAACGATCCCACCGGTCGGAATCCAAGGAGAGCGGCCGGAGATGGAGATCCGACGAGGGTCTCCGGCACCGTTCTTGAGCAGGAGAGAGAGGCGGCGGGGAGAGAAATAGACGAATGGGTATGGGGGAGTTGGAACTCCCCTGCCCGGGTCTTAACCCCCACGCGCCCTCGGCAGCGTGGTAGTACCACACCTCATCGCGGTAGTACCGCTCGGGCGGAAGTACCGCACTGAAGCGATAGTACCGCTCCCCCAGGCGGCAGTAAAAAATTACTGCTGCGCTTGGTGCGGAAGTACCATGCGCTCCACATGCGGTAGTACCGTGGCAGGCCGCAGTAGTACCGTGAGCTCAAGAAGATGCAAGTTTCAAACGAAAGAGAAAGGGTCTTCGCAAGGAAACTTCAAGCGAACAAGACACCACAAGAACACGCTCAGCACGAAGAAAGAAAGGCAAGAGACAACAAGGACCAACCACGAGACACAATCTCTCCAAGGAGAGGGCGATGGCCGGCGCCACCTATGTTTGAGTCAATTGGTATGGCCCCGTGAAGAATTATCCTTGGGCCCATGACCAAAACTCGTCTTTGAAGCACAAGTACCATAAAAAATGGCTAATGTGAAAGATTTGATCAATTTATGCATAATGGGGGGAGGGAGAGTTCATCGAGAGAACAACACTCCCCCTATGTCCATGCCTACATCTAAACTAGACAACAAGTTGAGTGTGGTGGGGTGCACAAGGGTTCAAGTCACATTGCTCGAATCAATGATATTTAGCTCATGCCTTAACTCATGAAATCTTGCTTCATCCAAGGGCTTCGTGAAAATATCTGCAAGGTTGTCATGGGTGTTGACATAGTTGAGCTCGATCTCCCCTCGCCTAATATGATCCAGGATGAAGTGATACCGAATCTCAATATGCTTCGTCTTGAAGTGTTGCACCGGGTTGAGAGAAATCTTGATGGCACTTTCATTGTCACACCAAAGAGGCACTTTGTCACAAATGACACCGTAATCCTTTAAAGTTTGCCTCATCCATAAGATTTGTGCACAACAACTACCGGCCGCCACATACTCCGCTTCGGTGGACAAGAGAGACACACAACTTTGCTTCTTGGAAGACCAATTCACTAAAGAGCAACCAAGAAATTGGCACCCTCCGAAAGTGGACTTCCTATCCACTTTGTCTCCCGCCCAATTGGAGTCCGAATATCCTACAAGCTTGAAGTTTGCTCCTCTTGGGTACCATAGGCCAAAGTTTGGGGTATGAGCCAAATATCAAAAGATTCACTTGACCACCACAAAGTGGCTTTCCTTAGGTGCGGCTTGAAACCGTGCACAAATTCCCACACTCAACATGATATCCGGTCTAGATGCACAAATGTAAAGCAAGGAGCCAATCATGGAGCGATATACCTTTTGATCCACCGCTTTACCATTGGGATAAATGTCAAGTTGGCACTTGGTGGGCATTGGAGTGGAAGCCGGCTTGACATCACTTAGCTTGAATCTCCTGAGCATGTCTTGAGTGTATTTGGCTTGGTTGATGAAGGTTCCTTCTCTTCTTTGCTTCACTTTGAACCCGAGAAAGAACTTCAACTCTCCCATGGAAGACATCTTGAACTTTGAGGTCATGAGAGCAGCAAATTCCTCATTGAAAGCTTTGTTAGGGGAACCAAAGATAATATCATCAACATATAGTTGGCACACAAACAACTCCCCTTTGACTTTCTTAGTAAAAAGAGTGGGGTCGATTAGCCCAACTTCAAATCCACGGTCTTGTAACAACTCGGTAAGGTGGTCATACCATGCATGTGGGGCTTGTTTAAGGCCATATAGTGCCTTATCGAGTTGATACACATGATCGGGAAAGTAGGGATCCTCGAACCCGGGGGGTTGCTTGACGTATACCAACTCATTAATAGGACCATTAAGAAAAGCACTTTTCACATCCATTTGTTGCAACTTAAAGTTGTGATGAGAAGCATAAGCAATCAACAAAAGAATGGATTCAAGGCGAGCAATGGGAGCAAAGGTTTCACCGTAGTTGATACCCTCGACTTGGGAGTAACCTTGTGCCACCAATCTTGCCTTGTTGCGAATGATGGTCCCATGAGCATCTTGCTTGTTCTTGAATATCCACTTGGTTCCAATGACATTGTGGTTCCCCGTTGGCCTTGGCACCAATCTCCACACCTTGTTGTACTCGAAGTTGTTGAGTTCTTCATGCATGGCACTAAGCCAATCCGGATCTTCGAGCGCCTCATATACCTTTTGGGGTTCAACACAAGAGACAAACGTGTGATGTTCACAATAGTTTGCCAATTGTCTATGAGTGCTTACCCCCTTTTGGATGCTTCCAAGCACATTCTTCATGAGATGACCCTTGGTGGAGAGCTTGGAAGCAATCTTGGCGGCACGACGCTCCAATTCCTCCTCGGGGGTGAGTCGAGGAGCGGTCACTTGATCATCTTGAGCGACGTATTGAGCTTGTTCTTGATCTTGAACTTGCTCGGAGGAGATAACTTGACCTTGGGCATCACTTGGTGTTTCAACACCGTCTTGAGCTTGATCTTGCCCTTGGTCTTGCTCATGAGATTGAGGGCCTTCACTTTGTTCTTCGGAAGCATGTGGGCCTTGGGTTGGTGATGGCTCCACTTGAGTGGAGCATTGTCCTTCTCCTTTGGCCACAAGGGGTTCCTCAATGGGTAGGATAAAACCAACTCCCGTTCTTCTTATGGCTTGGGGAGGAATTTCATCACCTACATCACAAGTGCCACTTTGCTCCACTTGGGAGCCGTTATTCTCATCAAACTCCACGTTACACGTCTCCTCAATAAGACCCATGGACTTATTGAGGACACGGTAAGCATGAGAGTTTGTAGCATAACCAACAAATATGCCCTCATAAGCTCTAGCCTCAAATTTAGACAAACGAACACCTTTCTTGAGAATGAAACACTTGCACCCGAACACCCGAAAGTACTTGAGGTTGGGCTTGTTGCCGGTGAGTATGTCATATGGAGTCTTGTTCAAGCCTTTGTGGAGATAGAGCCGATTTGATGCATGACACGCGGTGTTGATGGCTTCGGCCCAAAAGTTGTATGGAGACTTGAACTCCGCCATCATGGTCCTTGCCACATCCATCAACGTCCGGTTCTTCCTCTCCGCTACACCATTTTGTTGAGGGGTGTATGGTGCGGAATATTGATGCTTGATCCCCTCATCACTAAGAAACTCATCCAAGGTGTAGTTATTGAACTCGGTGTCGTTGTCACTTCTTATAGTCAATATCTTTGCATTGTGTTGACGTTGGGCTTCATTTGCAAAGTCAATTACGGTTTGTTGGGTCTCGCTCTTCCTCTTTAAGAAATATACCCAAGTGTATCTTGTATAGTCATCCACAATCACCAAGCAATACTTTCTACCCCCAAGACTATCAAAGGATGGAGGTCCAAAGAGATCCATGTGAATGAGCTCCAAAGGCCTCTTTGAGTAAATGATAGTCGTGGGAGGGTGAGCCTTCTCATGTAGCTTCCCTTCGATACAAGCACTGCAAGCACGATCTTTAGCAAAACTAACATTTGTTAGTCCACGGGCATGGTCCCCCTTGAGAAGACTTTGCAAAGATCTCATATTGACATGGGCTAGGTGGCGATGCCAAAGCCATCCCACGTCAACTTTAGCCATTAGGCATGTCACGGTCTTAGTGGGTCGCTCCGAAAAGTTAATCACATAGAGACCATTCTCAACATGCCCAACAAAGGCTACTTTAAGAGTCTTGCTCCACAAGAGGGCCACGGTATCAATATCAAAGAATGTGGCAAAACCCATGAGTTTAAGTTGACGAACGGAAAGTAAATTGTATGCAAGGGACTCAACAAGCATGACCTTCTCGATCGTGAGATCATGAGAAATTACAACCTTGTCGAGTGCCAATACCTTAGAAGACGAGGCATCCCCCCACTCGACATTGGTGGGCATAGATGGAATCTTGTGCACGTCCACCACCGAGTCCTTGCTTCAGGTCATATGATTTGTAGCTCCACTATAGAGCAACCATGATCCCCCACCGGAAGCAAACACCTACAAGAGATCAATGCTTGGTTTTAGGTACCCATTTGGTAATGGGTCCTTTGATGTTAGTGACAAGGGTCTTAGGAACCCAAATAGACCATTCAATATACTCATGAGGAGAACCAACAAATTTGGCATAAACATGCCCATCACTAGCACGACACAACACATAAGAAGGGTTAAAGTTGCCGGCTTTGTTGGAAGGGGTGGCATTGCCTTTCTTGACACCACCACCCTTCACATTGTTCTTCTTCTCCTTGGAAGCACCCGCTCCCTCCTTCACAAAGGTTTTCTTGAGAGGGGGAGGTCGTTTGGTCTTGTCATTCTTCTTCTTGTTCTTGGGAATGGGTGCGAACCCAATCCCTTCCTTGGCCACAACTTCCTTTTGATTGCTCAAAAGGTCGTTGAGGTTCTTCTCACCTTGAATGCACGACACAAGGCCTTCGAAGTTGCTCCTTCAACTTAGCATTTTCTCAACAAGATGCACATGCTCACAACAAGGGTTAGTAGCATTTGCATTATCAATTAACACCATATGAGGAAAGGTGGCTTTCTCCTTGGTTAGCTTCACTTGGAGTTGATCATGAGACTCCTTGAGGCTAGCATGAACACCTTTCAAGGCCTTGTGAGCCTTGTCAAGTATATAAAACTCCTCCTTGAGTCTAGCAAGATCAACCCCAAGTTTGGCCTTCTCGGAATTTAGCACACGAGATACAACCAGAGCATGATCAAGATCTTTCTTTAATTAGCATGATCATCGTTGTGTGAATCCTCAAGAGCCAAACGAAGACCACGCTCTTCTTCAAGAGCATTGGAAATATCCGAGATCTCATCGGCATAGTCACGACTATGCCCCTCCATCTTAGAGATGGTACCTTCGTGAGCCTCGATCATGTCATTGGCTTCACCAAGTTGTTCCAAGAGAGCAACGAAGTGCTTCTTGGGTTTACCTTTGAGTTTGTTCATAAAAGACTCAAACTCATTATCCTCCACACTAGACCCCTCATGTTCATCAATGCAATCTGTCAAAGCAGGATTATTAATGATGGTAGTTTTGATGTTGGGGGTTACCTTGTTGGTGGCTTTAGCCATGAGGCACTTGGCGGTGATGTTCTCATTAGGTGAGTCAAAGAGAGAAGCCCGTGGAGTTGTTGCAATGGCAACGGAGGCCATGGCAACCGACTCACCATCTTCATCATCATCATCATCCTCATTGTACTCTTCTTGTACCACCAACACCTTGGGAGGAGTCTTCTTGGTGAAGTTGCTCTTGTTATAGAAGGACTTGGCCTTGTCCTTTCGGATGAGCTTGCCACCATTTTTTCCCTTTTCTCATATGGGCATTTCGCAACAAAATGGCTCACATTGCCACAATTATAGCAAGTCCTCACACGTTGCTTGACCTTCGTACCACTTGAGTTGCTCTTGTTGAAGTTGGGCCTTGTGTTCTTCTTGCTCCAAAATTGCCTTGAAGCAAGAGCCATGTGTTCATGATAAGCATACTTTGTATCTTCGGGGTTGCTTTCCTCTTCTTCCTCTTCTTCTTCTTCTTCAACACAAACCTTGGCCTTCAATGCAAGGTTGGGATTCTTTGCCCTTTGAGAGTGAAGCACCGCATTGTCGGCGGTCTTGTCCCAGATGCTCATAGCCACAAACTCATCCAACACTTCACTTGAGGACAAAGTGTGGAAGTCCGGCCTTTGACGAATGACGGAGGACATGGCCTTGTGGTAAGGCATCATTGCCTTGAGGAATTTGCGGTTGATCCAATTGTCATCCGTGTCCTTGCTTCCATGATCACGGAGTGAAACCGCGAGTTTGGTTACTCTCCGATAAAGCTGACGAGGTTCTTCATCCTCTTTCATTGCAAACTAGCCGACTTCATCTTGCACCACTTCATAGTTGGAGCGTTGAATGCTTGCGCTTCCCCGGTAGAGGGAAACAACTTGGTGCCAGCATCTTTGGCCATGGCGTAGGGCCGGAGGTGAGGAAGATCTTCGGGTGGAATTGCATCTTGGATGATGAAGAGAGCATTCTCATTGAATTGATTATCAGCGGCTTCTATAGGAGTGAAGTTGCTTCGGTCATGCGGATAGAAACCTTCTTCAAGATTCTCTAAAGATTAGTATTCACATGATTTAAATGACGCTTAAACCGATAGACCCAAGAATCAGAGTCCTCAACTTCCACAATCTTAGGGGGAGGACTGGCATGATTCAAATGAGTAGAAGGAATCGGTCCACCATAAACAAGTGGAGGTTCCACATGGGCAAAGATGCCGGTGCCATTCTTACCACTAGAAGAAGGAGCCTTTTCACTAGTAGCTTCCCCCTTGTCGGAGGTAGCATCCGTTACCTTGTTAGTGGGATCACCCACATTCAACGGTGCGGTAGATAGTTTGAGCCCTTCAATGAATTTATTAAACATGCTTTGAACCTCGGTCGTCATGGAGGTTTTCAATGTGTCCAAAGCCGCATTGAATTCCTCATGAGAGACCGAGGTTCCCCCATCGCGCGTAGACGAGACCAGATTCACACCGGAGTGCTCCTCCACACAGTATACGGTGTCAACCATACTCTTCGGACGGCAAAGTCCTTAATAAAGAGATGAGGCTCTGATACCAATTGAAAGGATTGATATAGTTGACTAGAGGGGGGGTGAATAGGCAACTAACAATTTTTAGCTTTTCTTACCAATTTAAACTTTGCATCAAAGTAGGATGTCTAGATATGCAACTAGGTGAGAAACCTATATGATGCAACAACAACAAGCACACAAGCAATCAAGGGATATAACACAAATAATCTTGCACAAGTAAAGGCACGAGATAACCAAGAGTGGAGCCGGTGAAGACGAGGATGTGTTACCGAAGTTCCTTCCTTTTGAGGGGAAGTAAGTCTTCGTTGGAGCGGTGTGGAGGCACAATGCTCCCCAAGAAGCCACTAGGGCCACCGTATTCTCCTCACGCCCTCACACAATGCGAGATGCCGTGATTCCACTATTGGTGCCCTTGGAGGCGGCGACTAAACCTTTACAAACAAGGTTGGGGCAATCTCCACAACTTAATTGGAGGCTCCCAACGACACCACGAAGCTTCACCACAATGGACTATGGCTCCGCGGTGACCTCAACCGTCTAGGGTGCTCAAACACACAAGAGTAACAAGATCCACAATGGATTAGTGGGGGGAATCAAATTTCTCTTGGTGGAAGTGTAGATCGGGGCCTTCTCAACCAATCCCGAGCAAATCAATAAGTTTGATTGGCTAGGGAGAGAGATCGGGCGAAAATGGAGCTTGGAGCAACAATGGAGCTTAGAGTTGGAAGAGGTAGTCAACTAGAGGAAGAAGACACCCCATATATAGTGGAGAGACAAATCAAACCGTTATCCACTTAACCAGCCCGCGACCTGCGGTACTACCGCCTGCATAAAGCGGTACTACCAAGAAGGCCTCCTGATTACTACCGCGACGGGTCATGGGTACTACTGTTGCTCCGGCAGGAGCTAGCCCAGGCCTGAAGCGCAAAGGCTGAGGGTGGTACTACCGCTCGCCCTTGCGATACTACCGCAAGGCAGGATAGGACTGGCCTGGGAAGGGCGCGGATGAATAAAAATACATCTGTGCCAACTTCCGCTGAAAAACAACCGATGCAAAAATCCGACACGCATTATCAAGACATGGCATGTGGTACTACCGCGCAGGGAGCGGATGTAAAAAATTACATCTGCCCCTACTTCCGCTCATGTTGCTGTGCCAGACCAGGATTCACGATACTACCGCGCGCGTGGGGTGGTACTATCGTGTAGGGCGCGGATGTAAAAAATTACATCCGCCCCTGCAGCCGCACGAGCGGCTGAGTCTGGACTGAGGCCACGGTACTACAGCTCCTTGCGAGCGGTACTACCATGGGCGCCTACGGTACTACCGCAAGGGCTTGCGGTACTACCGTAGGGGTCTGCGGTACTACCGCTCCAAAGAGCAGTACTACCGCATGCCCCAGAATAGCAACACTAGGAATCCTTCTCTTTGCATAAAAATGAGGAAAACGGAGGATGCTCCAAAGCGCAAGGAGAAAGGCGGTGTAGAGGAAGAAAATGTGTACGAGATGATTCCACCCGAACCTTTCCAAAGCGGACCCCCTCTTAATAGTACGGCTTTCCTACGACTCAAATCACCGAAAAGAAACGTAGAAAAACGCCGTCTTCACTAGTCTTCGAGGGGCATCGAACCGTCTTGTGCCTAGTGACGAAACGTCTGAAATACTCAAGGCGCACGATTAGTCTGCAAAATCATTGTCATCAATCACCAAAACACCTTAGGGATAAATATGCCCTTACACACCTTCATTTTAATATCATGCACAATATTGGATCATAGTTCACTCGTCATTTTATAGTTGTTTGCTTCGTGCTATTTAAATTACATATTGTAGTAAACTGAAAGATGCTCTTGTATGGTCCTTGAATAAAATTCCACTAGGCCTATGCGCCGTTGGACGGGGGTCATCCTCCTGTTCTAAAACAAATGCGCAGTTGGACTAGGTTTCTTTTTGTTCAGTTAGAATCTTGATATTTTGTTTCCCCTATAAGTTAGCTAACTTCCTTTTCTTGATGAAATTGTTAGGAGTGATGCTTTCTTCATATGTAATTCTGTCAGAGATATGTTGGATATTCATGGAGAGCCATTGACCATTCTATTCTCCGTGACCCCGGCGACGGAGGCTGCCAGGACGGAGCCGGTGGCTCTGGCCAGCGAAGGGAAGGCAGATGGCGAGTGGGTCACTGTATTCGGGTAAGGAAACCATGATGCTCTTCTTTACTTGTTTTTTGAGGAAGCTGTAGCCTCCCGCATGCGCATGGTAGATTCAGTTGTGCAAGTGGGTAGTATCTTGATTTCCACTGGACATGTTGCCATGGAGCTGAAAACAATTGATGCTTTGCATAGGTTCGTGGCCCTGCCATGTGCTTGCTCCTATCAATGTCCATGAGCAATAGCAAAATCAATCATTTAGTAGCATATCATTCTTAGACCTTAGTACTTTCCCTAGCAACTGGATATACCGGACTCTATAGTGCTAGTGCACTTTCATTTTTGTTAAGTTTGTACACCCTCCCTAAGAAAGCAGTAGCCGTCACTTAGCTTTTTGTTGGGTGCCTTATAGAGGATGCACTTCCTCTGTTGCCGGACGGCATCCACTAGGTTGATGATCCTAAAGAGCCTGGGAGAGTGAATGCTTCAATGCTCATCACATACGTGTATGTAGAGTCTGGACTACTTCATAATATGTTTTCAACATTAGTACTACTAGATAAGTAGTAATTCTGAACATCTTTGTAGCTTGCAAAAACCAGATTGCAAGTAATTTTGAACATCTTTGTAGCTTTCAAGAACACACTTGAAATCAGTTGACACATGACCCCCGTGGCAGAAGGCACTGATTAATTCTAATGATTTAGTAACTACAAATTTTCTTTGCCTTGTCTCGCCCAGCAATGTATTCTATTTGTCTGCGAAGACTGAACTTGGTGCCAAACATTGAGGCATGAAGTAAACACATCACCCTGCCTGATGTGGTACTACATATAGCGAATAACCTAACAAGAAATCTGCTAACACACAAAGTAATTTAGTTCACATATGCATTTCTGTGTTTCTTTTGGACCTTATGTTTTTCTATGCATTTGCCAAATCTATATATTTAGTTTGAATAGGCAGTGAGGAATTAAGTATATATTTTTGGCATGAGCCCCTTTAAATTGCTACTCCCTCCGTTCCAAATTACTCGTCGTGGTTTTAATTCAAATTTGAACTAAAACCACGACGAATAATTTGGAACGGAGGGAGTAGATGAGAAGGAATCTTAACTTAATGGGTCTTGTGAATTGTAATATACTATTTAGTTTAACTGATGCAATTTGCGTACTAACAAGTTTTCACTTTCCCGACGTGGGTGCATGGGTGATCTACGCTGACTAGCGCGGCCCGGTGGGCGTTGTGCTCTTCAACCACTTGGAGGCAGACTTTGCCATGAAGCCGGGTGGCCACGTCGAACACATGATCGTCCAGGTGATTTTGACACCGAAGGTCTCCGAGGTGGAGGTCCTCGACGCCACCGTCCGGGGAAGGGAGGATTCAGGTACATTGACGTCTGAACTCGGAGCCTTAGTAGATACATCTAGAGAAGTGATCTGTTTAGGTTGGTGGTGGACCACTAGGGGAGGTACTTCGATGATGGTTGTGTGTCTGATGTTAAATGGAATCTTGAGATAGTTCTGTGAAGTTGGTTTGGTTTGTAGTGGACGTATTACCATTCATGAATACTACATCTAACTTTTATTTTTTTATTCCTAAATTGTTAGTAGCAGGGTGGGGTAAAAGTGAGCGCTACTATTAGTTAGGTTAGTAGTAGCGTGGGTGTTAGGTTAGTAGTAGCGCGGGTGCACCGGCGCTACTACTAATCATTTAGTGGTAGCGCGGGTGCACCCGCGCTACTACTAACCATTTAGCTGTAGCGCGATACTAGTAGCGTGGGTACCCGCGCTACTAGTAGCCAATTTACCCGCGCTACTAGTAGCCTTTTTCCTAGCAGTGGTAACTTGAGGATTATCGTCATTGCTGCACAGAAGAATTATAGCCTTGATGCACCGCTAGGTGAAAGGCCTGGTGCAGGAGCAAATGCCGATGTTATGAACCTCTGGCAAGCTCAATGTGATGACTACTCGATAGTTCAGTGTGCCATGCTTTACGACTTAGAATCGGTACTTCAAAGACGTTTTGAATGTCATGGTGAAGGAAATATGCCCTAGAGGCAATAATAAAGTTGTTATTTATATTTCCTTATATCATGATGAATGTTTATTATTCATGCTAGAATTGTATTAACCGGAAACTTAGTACATGTCTGAATACATAGACAAAATAGAGTGTCCCTAGTATGCCTCTACTTGACTAGCTCGTTAATCAAAGATGGTTACGTTTCCTGACCATAGATATGTGTTGTCATTTGATGAATGGGATAACATCATTAGAGAATGATGTGATGGACAAGACCCATCCGTTAGCTTAGCATTATGATCGTTGAGTTCTATTGCTATTGATTTCTTCATGACTTATACATGTTCCTCTAACTATGAGATTATGCAACTCCAGAATACCGGAGGAACACCTTGTGTGCTATCAAACGTCACAACGTAACAGGGTGATCATAAAGATGCTCTACAGGTGTCTCCGAAGGTGTTTGTTGGGTTGGCATAGATCAAGATTAGGATTTGTCACTCCGTGTACCAGAGAGGTATCTCTGGGCCCTCTCGGTAATGCACATCACTATAAGCCTTGCAAGCAATATGACTAATGAGTTAGTTACGGAATGATGCATTACGGAGCGAGTAAAGAGACTTTCCGGTAACGAGATTGAACTAGGTATGATGATACCAACAATCGAATCTCGGGCAAGTAACATACCGATGACAAAGGGAATAACGTATGTTCTTATGCGGTTTGACCGATAAAGATCTCCGTAGAATATGTAGGAGCCAATATGAGCATCCAGGTTCCGCTATTGGTTAGTGACCGGAGATGTGTCTCGGTCATGTCTACATAAATCTCGAACCCATAGGGTTCGCATGCTTAATGTTCGATGACGATTTGTATTATGAGTTATTTGATTTGATGACTGAAGTTTGTTCGGAGTCCCGGATGAGATCACGGACATGACGAGGAGTCTTAAAATGGTCGAGAGGTAAAGATTCATATATTGGAATGTTGCATTCGGACATCGGAATGGTTCCGAGTGATTCGGGCATTTTTCCGGAGTACCGGGAGGTTACAGGAACCCCCCGAGGAAAGATATGGGCCTTATGGGCCATAGGAGGGAGGCTAACCAGCCCACAAGGGCTGGTGCGCCTGCAAGGGGAGGAGGCCGAATTGGACTTGGGAAGGGGGCGCCACCCCCCTTTCCTTCTCCTACTCCCTCTCCTTCCCCTTTCCCCCTCCGAAAGAAGGAAAAAGGGTGTGGCCGAATCCTACTAGGACTGGAGTCCTAGTAGGACTCCCCTCTCCCTGGTGCGCCCCTTGTTGGTCGGCCTCCTCCTCCCCTCCTTTATATAAGGGGGGAGGGGGGCACCCCAAAGACACAGAAGTTGATCTTTAGCCGTGTGCGGTGCCCCCCTCCACAGTTTTCCACCTCGGTCATATGTCGTAGTGCTTAGGCGAAGCCCTGCGTCAATAACTTCATCATCACCGTCACCACACCATCATGCTGACGAAACTCTCCCTCGGCTTCAGCTGGAACTAGAGTTCGAGGGACGTCACCGAGCTGAACGTGTGCAGATCGCGGAGGTGCCGTGCGTTCGGTACTTGATCGGTTGGATCGCGAAGACGTTCGACTACATCAACCGTGTTACTAAACGCTTCTGCTTTCGGTCTACGAGGGTACGTGGACACACTCTCCCCGCTCGTTGCTATGCTTCTCCTAGATAGATCTTGCGTGATCGTAGGAAAATTTTGAAATACTACGTTCCCCAACAGTGGCATCCGAGCCAGGTCTATGCGTAGATGTTATATGCACGAGTAGAACACAAAGATGTGTGGGCGATAATAGTCATACTGCTTACTAGCATGTCATACTTTGATTTGGTGGTATTGTTGGATGAAGCGGCCCAGACCGACATTACATGACCGCGTTCATGAGACTGGTTCTACCTTCGTGCTTCGCACACAGGTGGCTAGTGGGTGTCTGTTTCTCCAACTTTAGTTGAATCGAGTGTGACTACGCCCGATCCTTGTTGAAGGTTAAAACAGCACACTTGACGAAAAATCGTTGTGGTTTTGATGCGTAGGTAAGATCGGTTCGTGCTAAGCCCGTAGTAGCCACGTAAAACATGCAACAAGAAAGTAGAGGATGTCTAACCTGTTTTTGCAGGGCATGTTGTGATGTGATCTGGTCAAGACATGATGATATAAATTGTTGTATGAGATGATCATGTTTTGTAACAGAGTTATCGGCAACTGGCAGGAGCCATATGGTTGTCGCTTTATTGTATGCAATGCAATCGCCATGTAATTGCTTTACTTTATCACTAAGCGGTAGCGATAGTCATAGTAGCAATAGTTGGTGAGACGACAACGATGCTTCGATGGAGGTCAAGGTGTCAAGCCGGCGACAATGGTGATCATAACGTTGCTTTGGAGATGGAGATCAAAGGCACAAGATTATGATGGCCATATCATATCACTTATATTGATTGCATGTGATGTTTATCCTTTATGCATCTTATTTTGCTTAATTCAGCGGTAGCATTATAAGATGACCCCTTACTAAATTTCAAGGTATAAGTGTTCTCCGTGAGTATGCACCGTTGCAACAGTTCGTCGTGCCGAGACACCACGTGATGATCGGGTGTGATAAGCTCTACATTCAAATACAACGGGTGCAAGCCAATTTTGCACACGCAGAATACTCGGGTTAAACTTGACGAGCCCAGCATATGCAGATATGGCCTTGGAACACTGAGACCGAAAGGTCGAGTGTGAATCATATAGTAGACATGATCAACATAGTGATGTTCACCATTGAAAACTACTCCATCTCACATGATGATCGGACATGGTTTAGTTGGTATGGATCACGTGATCATTTAGATGACTAGAGGGATGTCTATCTAAGTGGGAGTTCTTAAGTAATATGATTAATTGAACTTTAATTTATCATGAACTTAGTCCTGATAGTATTTGCATATCTATGTTGTAGATCAATAGCTCGTGTATAGCTCCCTTGTTTTATTTTTTATGTTCCTAGAGAAAACTAAGTTGAAAGATGATAGTAGCAATGATGCGGACAAGGTCCATGATCTGAGGATTATCCTCATTGTTGCACAGAAGAATTATGTCCTTGATGCACCGCTAGGTGACAGAACTATTGCAGGAGCAGATGCAGACATTATGAACGTTTGACAAGCTCGGTATGATGACTACTTGATAGTTTAGTGCACCATTCTTTACGGCTTAGAACCGGGACTTCAGAAATGTTTTGAAATGTCACAGAGCATATGAGATGTTCCAAGAGCTGAAATTGGTATTTCAGACTCATGCCCGAGTCGAGAGGCATGAGACCTCCGACAAGTACTTTGCCTACAAGATGAAGGAGAATAGCTCAACCAGTGAGCATGTGCTCAGAATGTCTGAGTACTACAATCGCTTGAATCAAGTGGGAGTTAATCTTCCAGATAAGATAGTGATTGACAGAGTTCTCTAGTCGCTATCACCAAGTTATTGGAACTTCTTGATGAACTATAATATGCAAGGGATGACGAAAACGATTCCCCGAGCTCTTCACGATGCTGAAATCGCCGAAGGTAGAAATCAAGAAAAGCATCAAGTGTTGATGGTTGACAAGACCACTAGTTTCAAGTAAAAGGGCAAGGGAAAGAAAGGGAACTTCAAGAAGAATGGCAAGCAAGTTGCCACTCTCATGAAGAAGCCCAAAGCTAGACCCAAGCCTGAAACTGAGTGCTTCTACTGCGAAGGAAATGGTCACTGGAAGCGGAACTGCCCCAAATACTTGGCGGATAAGAAGGATGGCAAAGTGAACAAAAGTATATATATGATATACATGTTATTGATGTGTACTTTACTAGTGTTCATAGTAGCCCCTGGGTATTTGATACTTGTTCAGTTGCTATTATTAGTAACTCGAAATAGGAGTTACAAAATGAACAAAGACTAGTTGAGGACGAGGTGACGATGTGTGTTGGAAATGATTCCAAAGGTTGATAAGATCACCATCGCACACTCACTTTACCTTCGGGATTAGTGTTGAACCTAAAATAAATGTTATTTGGTGTTTGCGTTGTGCATAATATGATTGGATCATGTTTATTGCAATACGGCTATTCATTTAAGTCAAAGAATAATTGTTATTCTGTTTACATGAATAAAACCTTCTGTGGTCGTACACCCAAGGTGAATGGTTTATTGAATCTCGATCGTAGTAATTCACATATTCATGATATTGATGCCAAAAGATGCAAAGTTGATAATGATAGTGCAACATACTAGTGGCACTGCCGTTTAGGTCATATTGGTGTAAAGCGCGTGAAGAAACTCCATGCGGATGGACTTTTGGAATCACTTGATTATGAATCAGTTGATACTTGCGAACCATGCCTCATGGGCAAGATGACTAAGACTCCGTTCTCCGGAACAATGGAGCGAGCCACTGACTTATTGGAAATAATACATACCGATGTATGCGGTCCGATGAGTGTTGAGGCTCACGACAGGTATCATTGTTTTCTGACCTTCACAGATGATTTGAGCAGATATGGGTATATCTACTTGATGAAACATAAAGTCTGAAACATTTTGAGAAGTTCAAAGAATTTCAGAGTATAGTGGAGAATCATCGTAACAAGAAAATAAAGGTTCTACGATCTGATCACAGAAGCGAATATTTGAGTTACGAGTTTGGCCTTCAATTAAAACAATGTGGAATAGTTTCACAACTCACGCCACTTGGAACACCACAGCGTAATGGTGTGTCCGAACGTCATAACCGTACTATATTGGATATGGTGCGATCTATGATGTATCTTACCAATTTACCATTATCGTTTTGGGGTTATGCATTAGAGATAGCTGCATTCACGTTAAATAGGGCACGATCTAAATCCATTGAGACGACACCATATGAACTGTGGTTTAGCAAGAAACCTAAGCTGTCATTTCTTAAAGTTTGGGGTTGCGATGCTTATGTGAAAAAGCTTCAGCCTGATAAGCTCGAACCCAAATCGGAGAAGTGCGTCTTCATAGGATACCCAAAAGAAACTGTTGGGTACACCTTCTATCACAGATCCGAAGGCAAGATCTTTGTTGCTAAGAATGGATCCTTTCTAGAGAAGGAGTTTCTCTCGAAAGAAGTGAGTGGGAGGAAAGTAGAACTTGATGAGGTAATTGTACCTTCTCCTGAATTGGAAAGTAGTTCATCACAGAAATCAGTTCCAGTGATTCCTACACCAATCAGTGAGGAAGCCAATGATGATGATCATGAAACTTCAGATCAAGTTACTATTGAACCTCGTAGGTCAACCAGAGTAAGATCCTACCAGAGTGGTACGGTAATCTTGTTCTGAAAGTCATGTTACTAGAGCATGACGAACCTACGAACTATGAGGAAGCGATGATGAGCCCAGATTCCGCAAAATGGTTTGAGGCCATGAAATCTAAGATGGGATCCATGTATGAGAACAAAGTATGGACTTTGGTTGACTTGCTCGATGATCAGCAAGCCATTGAGAATAAATGGATCTTCAAGAGGAAGACGGACGCTGATAGTGGTGTTACTATCTACAAAGCTTGAATTGTCGCAAAAGGTCTTCGACAAGTTCAAGGTGTTGACTACGATGAGATTTTCTCACTCGTATCGATGCTTAAAGTCTATCCGAATCATGTTAGCAATTGCCGCATTTTATGATGATGAAATTTGGCAAATGGATGTCAAAACTGTATATGATGCAATCAAAAGATTTTGTCGATCCTAAAGGTGCTAACAAAATGTGCAAGCTCCAGTGATCCAGTTATGGACTGGTGCAAGCATCTCGGAGTAGGAATATACGCTTTGATAGTGTGATCAAAGCATATAGTTTTATATAGACTTTTGGAGAAGCCTGTATTTACAAGAAAGTGAGTGGGAGCACTACAACCTTTCTGATAAGTATATGTGAATGACATATCGTTGATCGGAAATGATGTAGAATTTTCCAAAAAGCATAAAGGAGTATTGAAAGGAGTTTTTTCAAAGGAAGACCTCGATGAAGCTGCTTACATATTGAGCATCAAGATCTATAGAGATAGATCAAGACGCTTGATAAGATTTTTTTCAATGAGTATATACCTTGACAAGATTTTGATGTAGCTCAAAATTGAATAGTCAAAGAAGAAGTTCTTGCCTGTGTTGCAAGGTGTGAAGTTGAGTAAGACTCAAAACCCGACCACGGCAGAAAATAGAAAGAGAATGAAAGTCATTCCCTATGCCTCAGCCATAGGTTCTATAAAGTATGTTGTGTTGTGTACCAAAACTTCTGTGTACCTTGCCATAAGTCTGGCAAGGGGGTACGATATTGATCCAGGAGTAGATCACTTGACAGCGGTCAAAATTATCCATAGAAAACTAAGGAGCTATTTCTCGGTTATGGATGTGATAAAGAGTTCATCGTAAAGAGTTACGCCGATGCAAGCTTTTACACCGATCCGGATGACTCTGAGTCTCAATCTGGATACATATTGAAAGTGGGAGCAATTAGCTAGAGTAGCTCCATGCAGATCATTGTAGACATAGAAAATTTGCAAAATACATACGGCTCCGAATGTGTCAGACCCATTGACTAAGCGTCTCTCACAAGCAAAACATGATCACACCTTAGTACTCTTTGGGTGTTAATCACATAGCGATGTGAACTAGATTATTGACTCTAGTAAAACCCTTTGGGTATTAGTCACATGGCGATGTGAACTAATCACATGGTGATGTGAACTATTGGAGTTAAATCACATGGCGATGTGAACTAGATTATTGACTCTAGTGCAAGTGGGAGACTGAAGGAAATATGCCCTAGAGGCAATAATAAAGTTATTATTTATATTTCCTTATATCATGATGAATGTTTATTATTCATGCTATAATTGTATTAACCAGAAACTTAGTACATGTGTTAATACATAGACAAAAAAGAGTGTAACTAGTATGCCTCTACTTGACTAGCTCGTTAATCAAAGATGGTTATGTTTCCTGACCATAGACATGTGTTGTCGTTTGATGAACAGGATCACATCATTAGAGAATGATGTGATGGACAAGACCCATCCGTTAGCTTAGCATTATGATTGTTGAGTTTTATTGCTATTCATTTCTTCATGACTTATACATGTTCCTCTGACTATGAGATTATGCAACTCCTGAATACCGTAGGAACACCTTGTGTGCTATCAAACGTCACAACGTAACTGGATGATTATAAAGATGCTCTACAGGTGTCTCCGAAGGTGTTTGTTGGGTTGGCATAGATAAAGATTAGGATTTGTCACTCCATGTATCAGAGAGGTATCTCTGGGCCCTCTCGGTAATGCACATCACTATAAGCCTTGCAAGCAATGTGACTAATGAGTTAGTTACGGATGATGCATTATGGAATGAGTAAAGAGACTTGCCGGTAACGAGATTAAACTAGGTATGATGATACCAACAATCGAATCTCGGGCAAGTAACATACCGATGACAAAGGGAATAACGTATGTTCTTATGCGGTTTGACCGATAAAGATCTTCGTAGAATATGTAGGAGCCAATATGAGCATCCAAGTTTCGCTATTGGTTATTGACCGGAGATGTGTCTCGGTCATGTCTACATAGTTCTCGAACCCGTAGGGTCCGCACGCTTTAACGTTCCATGACGATTTGTATTATGAGTTATTTGATTTGATGACCGAAGTTTGTTCGTAGTCCTAGATGAGATCACGGACATTACGAGGAGTCTCGAAATGGTCGAGAGGTAAAGATTCATATATTGGAAGGTTGCATTCGGACATCGGAATGGTTCCGAGTGATTCAGGCATTTTTCCGGAGTACCGGGAGGTTACCGAAACCCCCCGGGGAAAGATATTGGCCTTATGGGCCATAGGAGGGAGGCTAACCAGCCCACAAGGGGCTGGTGCGCCCCCCCCCCCCCCACAAGGGAGGAGGCCGAATTGGACTTGGGAAGGGGGCGCCACCCCCCCCCCCTTCCTTCTCCTACTCCCTCTCCTTCCCCTTTTCCCCCTCCGGTAGAAGGAAAAAGGGTGGGGCTGAATCCTACTTGGACTGGAGTCCTAGTAGGACTCCCGTCTCCCTGGCGCGCCCCTTGTTGGCCGGCCTCCTCCTCCCCTCCTTTATACACGGGGCAGGGGGCACCCCAAAGACACACAAGTTGATCTTTAGCCGTGTGCGGTGCCCCCCTCCACAATTTTCCACCTCGGTCATATTGTCGTAGTGCTTAGGCGAAGCTCTGCGTCGATAACTTCATCATCACCGTCACCACGCCATCGTGCTGACGAAACTCTTCCTCGGCCTCAGCTGGATCTAGAGTTCGAGGGACGTCACCGAGCTGAACGTGTGCAGATCGCGGAGGTGTCGTGTGTTCGGTACTTGATCGGTTGGATCACGAAGACGTTCGACTACATGAACCGTGTTACTAAACAATTCGCTTTTGGTCTATGAGGGTACGTGGACACACTCTCCCCACTCGTTGCTATGCTTCTCCTAGATAGATCTTGCGTGATTGTAGGAAAATTTTGAAATACTACGTTCCCCAACATATGGACCATATGAGATGTTCCAGGAGTTGAAGTTAATATTTCAAGAAAATGCCCAAGTTGAGAGAGATGAAGTCTCCAACAAGTTCTATAGCTGCAAGATGGAGGAGAATAGTTATGTCAGTGAACACATACTAAGAATGTCTGGGTACCATAACCACTTGACTCAGCTCGGAGTTAATCTTCCGGATGATAGTGTTATTGACAGAGTTCTTCAATCACTGCCACCAAGCTACAAAAGCTTTGTGATGAACTATAATATGCAAGGAATGGAAAAGACTATTCCCGAGCTCTTCGCAATGCTCAAAGCTGCGGAGGTAGAAATCAAGAAGGAGCATCAAGTGTTGATGGTTAAGAAAACCACTAGTTTCAAGAAAAAGGGCAAAGGAAAGAAGGGGAACTTCAAGAAGAATGGTAAGCAAGTTGCTACTCCCGGAAAGAAGCCCAAGTCTGGACCTAAGCCTGAAACTGAGTGCTTCTACTGCAAAGGGACTGGACACTGGAAGCAGAACTGCCCCAAGTATTTGGCGGATAAGAAGGATCGCAAAGTGAACAAAGGTATATTTGATATACATGTTATTGATGTGTACCTTACTAATGTTCGTAGTAGCGCATGGGTATTTGATACTAGTTCTGTTGCTCATATTTGCAACTCGAAAAAGGGGCTACGGATTAAACTAAGATTGGCTACGGACGAGGTGATGATGCGCGTCGAGAACGGTTCCAAGGTCGATGTGATCGCCGTCGCCACGCTACCTCTATATCTACCTTTGGGATTAGTTTTAGACTTGAATAACTGTTATTTGGTGTCAGCGTAGAGCATGAACATTATATCTGGATCTTGCTCGATGTGAGACGGTTATTGATTTAAATCAGAGAATAATGGTTGTTCTATTTATATGATTAATATATTTTATGGTCATGCACCCTTGAAGAGTGGTCTATTTTTGTTGAATCCCGATCGTGGTGATACACATATTCATAATATTGATGCCAAAAGATGCAAAGTTGATAATGACAGTGCAACATATTTGTGGCACTGCCGTTTAGGTCATATTGGTGTAAAGTGCATGAAGAAACTCCATGCGGATGGACTTTTGGATTCACTTGATTATGAATCCTTTGATGCTGGTGAACCATGCCTCATGGGCAAGATGACTAAGACTCCGTTCTCCGGAACAATGGAGCGAGCCACTGACTTATTGGAAATAATACATACCGATGTATGTGGTCCGATGAGTATTGAGGCTCGCGGCGGGTATTATTTTCTGACCTTCACAGATGATTTGAGCAGATATAGGTATATCTACTTAATGAAACACAAGTCTAAAACATTTAAAAAGTTCAAAGAATTTCAGAGTGAAGTGGAAAATCATCGTAACAAGAAAATAAAGTTTCTACGATCTGATCGCGGAGACGAATATTTGAGTTACGAGTTTGGCCTTCATTTAAAACAATGTGGAATAGTTTCACAACTCACGCCACCTGGAACACCACAACGTAATGGTGTGTCCGAACGTTGTAACCGTGCTTTATTAGATATGGTGCGATATATGATGTCTCTTACCGATTTACCACTATCGTTTTGGGGTTATGCATTAGGAACAACTGCATTCACGTTAAATAGGGCACCATCTAAATCCGTTGAGACGACACCATATGAACTGTGGTTTGGCAAGAAACCTAAGCTGTCATTTCTTAAAGTTTGGGGTTGCGATGCTTATGTGAAAAAAACTTCAGCCTGATAAGCTCAAACCCAAATCGGAGAAGTGCGTCTTCATAGGATACCCAAAGAAACTGTTGGGTACACCTTCTATCACAGATCCGAAGGCAAGATATTTGTTGCTAAGAATGGATCTTTTCTAGAGAAGGAGTTTTTCTCGAAAGAAGTGAGTGGGATGAAATTAGAACTTGATGAGGTAATTGTACCTTCTCTTGAATTGGAGAGTAGTTCATCACAGAAAACCGTTCCCGTGATGCCTACACCAATTAATGAGGAAGCTAATGATAATGATCATGAAACTTCAGATCAAGTTACTACGGAACCTCGTAGGTCAACCAGAGTACGTTATGCACCAGAGTGGTACGGTAATCCTGTTCTGGAAGCCATGTTATTAGACCATGATGAACCTACAAACTATGAGGAAGCGATGATGAGCCCAGATTCCGCGAAATGGCTTGAAGCCATGAAATCTGAGATGGGATCCATGTTTGAGAACAAAGTATGGACTTTGGTTGACTTGCACGATGATCGGCAAGCCATAGAGAATAAATGGATCTTCAAGAAGAAGACTGACGCTGATGGTAATGTTACTGTCTACAAAGCTTGACTTATTGCGTAAGGTTTTTGACAAATTCAAGGAGTTGACTACGATGAGACCTTCCCACCCGTAGTGATGCTTAAGTCTCTCCGAATCAAGTTAGCAATTGCTGCATTTTATGATTATGAAATATGGCAAATGGACGTCAAAACTGCATTTCTTAATGGAATTCTTAAAGAAGGGTTGTATATGATGCAACCAGAAGGTTTTGTCGATCCTAAAGGCGCTAACAAAGTGTGCAAGCTCCGGCGATCCAATTATGGTCTGTGCAAGCATCTCGGAGTTGGAATAGACGCTTTGTAGTGTGGTCGATTTTATATAGACTTTCGGAGAAGCCTGTATTTACAAGAAAGTGAGTGGGAGCTCTGTAGCATTTCTAATATTATATGTGGATGACATATTGTTGATTGGAAATGATATAGAATTTCTGGATAGAATAAAAGGATACTTGAATAAGAATTTTTTCAGTGAAAGACCTCGGTAAAGCTGCTTATATATTGGGCATCAAGATCTATAGAGATAGATCAAGACGCTTAATTGGACTTTCACAAAGCACGTACCTTGATAAAGTTTTGAAGAAGTTCAAAATGAACTAGTCAAAGAAAGGGTTCTTGCATGTGTTACAATGTGTGAAATTGAGTCGGATTCAATGCCCGACCACTGCAGAAGATAGAGAGAAAATGAAAATCGTTCTCTATGCCTTAGCCGTAGGTTTTATCATGTATGCAATGTTGTGTACCAGACCTGATGTGTGCCTTGCTATAAGTTCAGCAGGGAGGTTGAAGGAAATATGCCCTAGAGGCAATAATAAAGTTATTATTTATTTCCTTATATCATGATAAATGTCTATTATTCATGCTAGAATTGTATTAACCGGAAACATAATACATGTGTGAATACATAGACAAACAGAGTGTCACTAGTATGCCTCTACTAGACTAGCTCGTTGATCAAATATGGTTATGTTTCCTAGCCATAGACATGAGTTGTCATTTGATTAATGGGATCACATCATTAGGAGAATGATGTGATTGACTTGACCCATTCCGTTAGCTTAGCACCCGATCATTTAGTATGTTGCTATTGCTTTCTTCATGACTTATACATGTTTCCATGACTATGAGATTATGCAACTCCCGTTTACCGGAGGAACACTTTGTGTGCTACCAAACGTCACAACGTAACCGGGTGATTATAAAGGAGCTCTACAGGTGTCTCCAAAGGTACATGTTGGGTTGGCGTATTTCGAGATTAGGATTTGTCACTCCGATTGTCGGAGAGGTATCTCTGGGCCCTCTCGGTAATGCACATCACTTAAGCCTTGCAAGCATTGCAACTAATGAGTTAGTTGTGAGATGATGTATTACGGAACGAGTAAAGAGACTTGCCCGTAACGAGATTGAACTAGGTATTGAGATACCGACGATCGAATCTCGGGCAAGTAACATACTAATGACAAAGGGAACAACGTATGTTGTTATGCGGTTTGACCGATAAAGATCTTTGTAGAATATGTGGGAGCCAATATGAGCATCCAGGTTCCGCTATTGGTTATTGACCGGAGACGTGTCTCGGTCATGTCTACATTGTTCTCGAACCCGTAGGGTCCGCACGCTTTAGGTTTCGATGACAGTTATATTATGAGTTTATGAGTTTTGATGTACCGAAGGAGTTCGGAGTCCCGGATAAGATCGGGGACATGACGAGGAGTCTCGAAATGGTCGAGACGTAAAGATCGATATATTGGACGACTATATTCGGACATCGGAAAGGTTCAGTGATTCGGGTATTTTTCGAGTATCGGAGAGTTACGGGAATACGTATTGGGCCTTATTGGGCCATACGGGAAAGAAGGAAAAGGGCCTCAAGGGTGGCCGCACCCCTCCCCTTGGTCTGGTCCGAATTGGACTAGGGAAGGGGGGCGCCCCCTTCCTTCCTTCTCCTTTTCCTTCCTCTTTTCCTGTTCCATATAGGAGGTGGAATCCTACTAGGACTAGGGAGTCCTAGTAGGACTCCACACTTGGCGCGCCCCCTCCTAGGGTCGGCCTCCTCCTCCCTTGCTCCTTTATATACAGGGGCAGGGGGCACCCCATAGACACAACAACAATTGATCCTTGAGATCTCTTAGCCGTGTGCGGTGCCCCCCTCCATCATAGTTCTCCTCGATAATATTGTAGCGGTGCTTAGGCGAAGCCACTGTGTGATAGAACATCAAGATCGTCACCACGCCGCCGTCGTCGATGTAACTCTTCCCTGACACTTTGCTGGATCGGAGTCCGGGGAACGTCATCGAGCTGAACGTGTGCTAGAACTCGGAGGTGTTGTAGTTTCGGTGCTTGATCGGTCGTGCCGTGAAGACGTATGACTACATCAACCGCGTTGTTATAACGCTTCCGCTTTCTGTCTACGAGGGTACATGGACAACACTCTCCCCTCTCGTTGCTATGCATCACCATGATCTTGCGTGTGCGTAGAAATTTTTTTGAAATTACTACGTTCCCCAACAGTGGTATCAGAGCCAAGTTTTATGCGTAGATGTTATATGCACGAGTAGAACACAAGTGAGTTGTGGGCGATACAAGTCATACTGCTTACCAGCATGTCTCACTGGTTCGGCGGTATTGTTGGATAAACCGGCCCGGACCGACATTACGCGTACGCTTACGCGAGACTGGTTCTACCGACGTGCTTTGCACACAGGTGGCTGGCGGGTGTCTGTTTCTCCAACTTTAGTTGAACCGAGTGTGGCTACGCCCGGTCCTTGCGAAGGTTAAAACAGCACTAACTTAAAGAACTATCGTTGTGGTTTTGATGCGTAGGTAAGAACGGTTCTTGCTCAGCCCATAGCAGCCACGTAAAACTTGCAACAACAAAGTAGAGGACGTCTAACTTATTTTTGCAGGGCATGTTGTGATGTGATATGGTCAAGACGTGATGCTATATTTTATTGTATGAGATGATCATGTTTTGTAACCGAAGTTATCGGCGGTGGCAGGAGCCATATGGTTGTCGCTTTATTGTATGAAATGCAACGCATCTGTAATGCATTACTTTATCACTAAGCGGTAGTGATAGTCGTATAAGCATAAGATTGGCGAGACGACAACGATGCTACGATGGAGATCAAGGTGTCGCGCCGGTGACGATGGTGATCACGACGGTGCTTCGGAGATGGAGATCACAAGCACAAGATGATGATGGTCATATCATATCACTTATATTGATTGCATGTGATGTTTATCCTTTATGCATCTTATCTTGCTTTGATTGACGGTAGCATTTTAAGATGATCTCTCACTAATTATCAAGAAGTGTTCTCCTGAGTATGCACCGCTATGAAAGTTCTTCGTCTGAGACACCACGTGATGATTGGGTGTGATAGGCTCTACGTTCAAATACAACGGGTGCAAAACAGTTGCACACGCGGAATACTCAGGTTAAACTTGACGAGCCTAGCATATACAGATATGGCCTCGGATCACGGAGACCGAAAGGTCGAGCGTGAATCATATAGTATATATGATCAACATAGTGATGTTCACCATTGAAACTACTCCATCTCACGTGATGATCGAACATGGTTTAGTTGATTTGGATCACGTGATCACTTAGATGACTAGAGAGATGTCTGTCTAAGTGGGAGTTCTTAAGTAATATGATTAAATTGAACTATAATTTATCATGAACTTAGTCCTGGTAGTATTAGCATATCTATGTTGTAGATCAATAGCTCGCGTTGTTGCTTTCATATGTTTGTTTTGATATGTTCCTAGAGAAAATTGTGTTGAAAGATGTTAGTAGCAATGATGCGGATTGGATCCGTGATCTGAGGTTTATCCTCATTCTTTGCCTACGTAAGAATTATGTCCTTGATGCACCGCTAGGTGACAGACCTATTGCAGGAGCAGTATGCAGACGTTATGAACGTTTGGCTAGCTCAATATGATGACTACTTGATAGTTTAGTGCACCATGCTTAACGGCTTAGAATCGGGACTTCAAAAACGTTTTGAACGTCATGGACCATATGAGATGATCCAGGAATTGAAGTTAATATTTCAAGCAAATACCCTAGTTGAGAGATATGAAGTCTCCAACAAGTTCTATAGCTAAAAGATGGAGGAGAATCGCTCAACTAGTGAGCATGTGCTTAGATTGTCTGGGTACTACAATCGCTTGAATCAAGTGGGAGTTAATCTTCTAGATAAAATAGTGATTGACAGAATTCTCTAGTCACCATCACCAAGTTAGTAGAACTTCATGATGAACTATAATATGCAAGGGATGACGAAAGTAATTCCCGAGCTCTTCGCGATGCTTTGAAATCGACGAAGGTAGAAATCAAGAAAAACATCAAGTGTTGATGGTTAACAAGACCAGTAGTTTCAAGAAAAGGGCAAAGGGATAGAAGGGGAACTTCAAGAAGAACGGCAAGCAAGTTTCTGCTCAAGTGAAGAAGCCCAAGTCTGGACCTAAGCCTGAGACTAAGTTCTTATATTGCAAAGGGACTGGTCACTAGAAGCGGAACCACCCCAAGTATTTGGCGGATAAGAAGGATGGCAAAGTGAACAAAGGTATATTGGATATACATGTTATTGATGTGTACTTTACTAGTGTTTATAGCAACCCCTCAGCATTTGATACTGGTTCAGTTGCTAAGAGTAGTAACTCGAAACGGGAGTTGCAGAATAAACAAAGTCTAGTTGAGGGTGAGGTGACGATGTGTGTTGGAAGTAATTCCAAGATTGATATGGTCATCATCGCACACTCCCTATACTTTTGGGATTAGTGTTGAACCTAAATAAGTGTTATTTGGTGTTTGCGTTGAGCATGAATATGATTTGATCATGTTTATTGCAATACGGTTATTCATGTAAGTTAGAGAATAATTGTTGTTCTGTTTACATGAATAAAACCTTCTATGGTCATACACCCAATGAAAATGGTTTGTTGGATCTCGATCGTGTGATACACATATTCATAATATTTAAGCCAAAAGATGCAAAGTTAATAATGATAGTGCAACTTATTTGTGGCACTGCCGTTTAGGTCATATTGGTGTAAAGCGCATGAAGAAACTCCATGTTAATGGACTTTTGGAATCACTTGATTATGAATCACTTGATTCTTGCAAACCGTGCCTTTTGGGCAAGATGACTAAAACTCCGTTCCTTGGAACAATGGAACGAGCTACTGACTTATTGGAAATAATACATACCGATGTATGCGATCTGGTGAGTGTTAAGGCTCGCGGCGTTTATCGTTATTTTCTGACCTTCACAGATGATTTGAGAAGATATGGGTATATCTACTTGATGAAACATAAAGTCTGAAACATTTGAAAAGTTCAAAGAATTTCAGAGTGAAGTGGAAAATCATCGTAACAAGAAAAATAAAGTTTCTACGATCTAATCGTGGAGATGAATATTTGAGTTACGAGTTTGGTCTTCATTTGAAACAATGTGAAATAGTTTCAACTCACGCCACCGGAACACCACAATGTAATGGTGTGTCCGAACGTCAGAATCGTACTTTACTAGATATGGTGCGATCTATGATGTCTCTTATCGCTACCACTATCGTTTTGGGGTTATGCATTAGAGACAGTTGCATTCACGTTTAAATAGGGCACCATCTAAATCCGTTGAGACGACACCGTATGAACTATGGTTTAGCAGTAAACCTAAGCTGTCGTTTCTTAAAGTTTGGAGTTGCGATGCTTATATGAAAAAGGTTTTCAACCTGATAAGCTTGAAGCCAAATCGGAGAAATGCGTCTTCATAGAATACCCAAAGGAAACTGTTGGGTACACCTTCTATCACAGATCCGAAGGCAAAACATTCGTTGCTAAGAATGGATCCTTTCTAGAGAAGGAGTTTCTCTCGAAAGAAGTGAGTGGGAGGAAAGTAGAACTTGATGAGGTAATTGTACCTTCTCCCAAATTGGAAAGTAGTTCATCATAGAAATCAGTTCCTGTGATTCCTACACCAATTAGTGAGGAAGCTATCATGAAACTTCAGATCAAGTTACTACAAAACCTCGTAGATCTTCCAAAGTACAGTCAGCACCAGAGTGGTATAGTAATCTTGTTCTGGAAGTCATGTTACTAGACCATGATTAACCTACGAACTATGAGGAAGCGATGATGAGCCCAGATTCCACGAAATGGCTTGAGGCCATGAAATCTGAGATGGGATCCATGTATGAGAACAAAGTGTGGACTTTGGTGGAGTTGCTTGATGATCGGCAAGCCATATTGTGTAAATGGATCTTCAAGAGGAAGACAGATACTGATGGTAATGTTACTATCTACAAAGCTCGACTTTTCACAAAAAGGTTTTCGACAAGTTTAAGGTGTTGACTACAATGAGATTTTCTCAACTGTAGCGATGCTTAAGTCTGTCTGAATCATGTTAGCAATTGCCACATTTTATGAAATCGGCAAATGGATGTCAAAACTGCATTCCTTAATGGATTTATTAAAGAAGAGTTGTATATGATGCAACCAGAAGGTTTTGTCAATCCTAAAGATGCTAACAAAGTGTGCAAGCTCGACAATCCATCAATGGACTGGTGCAAGCATCTCGGAGTTGGAATATACGCTTTGATGAGTTGATCAAAGCATATGGTTTTATGCAGACCTTTGGAAAGTCCTATATTTACAATAAAGTGAGTGGGAGCACTACCGCCTTTCTGATAAATATATGTGACTAACATATTGTTGATCAGAAATGATGTAGAATTTTTTCTGGAAAGCATAAAGGAGTATTTGAAAGGAGTTCTTTAAAAGAAAGACCTCAAGAAAGCTACTTACATATTGAGCATCAAGATCTATTGAGATAGATCAAGACGCTTGATAAGTTTTTTCAATAAGTACATACCTTGTCAAGATTTTGAAGTAGTTCAAAATGGAACAGTCAAAGAAAAAGTTCTTGTCTGTGTTGCAAAGGTGTGAAATTGAGTAAGACTCAAATCCCGACCACGGCAGAAAATAGAAAAGAGGATAAAAGTCATTCCCTATGCCTCAGTCATAGGTTCTATAAAGTATGCTATGCTATGTACCAGACCTATTGTATACCTTGCTCTGTATTTGGCAAGGAGGCAGTAGTGATCTAGGAGTAGATCTTTGGACATTGGTCAAGAACATCCTTAGTGAGGACTAAGGAAATATTTCTCGATTAAGGAGGTGATAAAAGAGCCCGTCGTAAAGAGTTACATCGATGCAAGCTTTTTACACCGATCCAGATGACTCTAAGTCTCAATCTGGATACATATTGAAAGTGGGAGCAATTAGCTAGATTAGCTCCGTGCAGAGCATTGTAGACATAGAATATTTGCAAAATACATACGGCTCTGAATGTGACAGACCCGTTGACTAAGCTTCTCTCACGAGCAAAACATGATCACACCTTAGTACTCTTTGGGTGTTAATCACATTGCAATGTGAACTAGATTATTGACTCTAGTAAACCCTTTGGTTGTTGGTCACATGACGATGTGAACTATGGGTGTTAATCATATACAGATATGAATATTGGTGTTAAATCACATGGCGATGTGAACTAGATTATTGACTTTAGTGCAAGTGGGAGACTGAAGGAAATATGCCCTAGAGGCAATAATAAAGTTATTATTTATTTCCTTATATCATGATAAATGTTTATTATTCATGCTAGAATTATATTAACCGGAAACATAATACATGTGTGAATACATAGACAAACAGAGTGTCACTAGTATGCCTCTACTAGACTAGCTCGTTGATCAAATATGGTTATGTTTCCTAGCCATAGACATGAGTTGTCATTTGATTAATGGGATCACATCATTAGGAGAATGATGTGGTTGACTTGACCCATTCCGTTAGCTTAGCACCCGATCATTTA
Organism: Aegilops bicornis; assembly: GCA_021605145.1. NCBI lineage: Eukaryota > Viridiplantae > Streptophyta > Magnoliopsida > Poales > Poaceae > Aegilops > Aegilops bicornis. The sequence continues at coordinate 375,454,501 of CM038675.1, read as the reverse complement.
GTATGTTTCTATTGCTTTCTTCATGACTTATACATGTTCCTATGACTATGAGATTATGCAACTCCCGTTTACCGGAGGAACACTTTGTGTGCTACCAAACGTCACAACGTAACTGGGTGATTATATAGGAGCTCTACAGGTGTCTCCAAAGGTACATGTTGGGTTGGCGTATTTCGAGATTAGGATTTGTCACTCCGATTGTCGAAGAGGTATCTCTGGGCCCTCTCGGTAATGCACATCACTTAAGCCTTGCAAGCATTGCAACTAATGAGTTAGTTGTGAGATGATGTATTACGGAACGAGTAAAGAGACTTGCCCGTAACGAGATTGAACTAGGTATTGAGATACCGACGATCGAATCTTCGGCAAGTAACATACCGATGACAAAGGGAACAACGTATGTTGTTATGCGGTTTGACCGATAAAGATCTTCGTAGAATATGTGGGAGCCAATATGAGCATCCAGGTTCCGCTATTGGTTATTGACCGGAGACGTGTCTCGGTCATGTCTACATTGTTCTCGAACCCGTAGGGTCCGCATGCTTAAGGTTTCGATGACAGTTATATTATGAGTTTATGAGTTTTGATGTACCGAAGGAGTTCGGAGTCCCGGATAAGATCGGGGACATGACGAGGAGTCTCGAAATGGTCGAGACGTAAAGATCGATATATTGGACGACTATATTCGGACATCGGAAAGGTTCCGAGTGATTCGGGTATTTTTCGAATCTGGAGAGTTACGGGAATACGTATTGGGCCTTATTGGGCCATACGGGAAAGAAAGAAAAGGGCCTCAAGGGTGGCCGCACCTCCCTTGGTCTGGTCCGAATTGGACTAGGGAAGGGGCGCCCTTCCTTCCTTCTCCTTTTCCCTTCCTCTTTTCCTATTCCATATGGGAGGTGGAATCCTACTAGGACTAGGGAGTCCTAGTAGGACTCCACACTTGGCGCGCCCCCTCCAAGGGCCGGCCTCCTCCTCCCTTGCTCCTTTATATACAGGGGCAGGGGGGCACCCCATAGACACAACAACAATTGATCCTTGAGACCTCTTAGCCATGTGCGGTGCCCCCCTCCACCATAGTTCTCCTCGATAATATTGTAGCGGTGCTTAGGCGAAGCCCTGCGACGGTAGAACATCAAGATCGTCACCACACCGTCGTGCTGACAGAACTCTTCCCTGACACTTTGCTGGATCGAAGTCCGGGGAACGTCATCGAGCTGAACGTGTGCTACAACACCCAGGTGCCGTAGTTTCGGTGCTTGATCGGTCGGGCCGTGAAGACGTACGACTACATTAACCGCGTTGTTATAACGCTTCCGCTTTCGGTCTACGAGGGTACATGGACAACACTCTCCTCTCTTGTTGCTATGCATCACCATGATCTTGTGTGTGCGTAGGAATTTTTTTGAAATTACTACGTTCCCCAACAGAGGTACCAAAGTAATCCAGGAGTGGATCACTGGACAGCGGTCAAGAACATCCTGAAGTACCTGAAGAGGACTAAGGATATGTTTCTCGTTTATGGAGGTGACAAAGAGCACGTCGTAAATGGTTACATCGATGCTAGCTTTGACACTGATCCAGATGACTCTAAGTCACAAACTGGATACGTATTTATATTGAATGGTGGAGCTGTCAGTTGGTGCAGTTCCAAGCAAAACGTCGTGGCGGGATCTACGTGTGAAGTGGAGTACGTAGCTGCTTCGGAAGCAGCAAATGGAGGAGTCGGATGAAGGAGTTCATATCCGATCTAGGTGTAATACCTAGTGCATCGGGTCCAATGAAAATCTTTTGTGACAATACTGGAGCATTTTTCTTAGCGAAGGAATCCAGATTTCACAAGAGAATCAAACACACCAAGCGACGCTTCAACTCCATCTGTGATCAAGTCAAGGAGGGAGACATAGAGATTTGCAAAATACATACGGATCTGAATGTTGCAGACCGGTTGACTAAGCCTCTTCCACGAGCAAAACATGATCAGCACCAAGACTCCATGGGTGTTAGAATCATTACAATGTAATCTAGATTATTGACTCTAGTGCAAGTGGGAGACTGAAGTAAATATGCCCTAGAGGCAATAATAAAGTTGTTATTTGTATTTCCTAATATCATGATAAATGTTTATTATTCATGCTAGAATTGTATTAATCGGAAACTTGATACATGTGTGAATACATAGACAAAACAAGTGTCCCTAGTATGCCTCTACTAGACTAGCTCGTTAATCGAAGATGGTTAAGTTTCCTGACCATAGACATGTGTTGTCATTTGATGAACGGGATCACATCATTAGGAGAATGATGTGATGGACAAGACCCATCCGTTAGCTTAGCATAATGATCGTTAAGTTTTATTGCTATTGCTTTCTTCATGACTTATACATATTCCTTTGACTATGAGATTATGCAACTACCGAATACTGGAGGAATACCTTGTGTGCTATCAAACGTCACAACGTTACTGGGTGATTATAAAGATGCTCTACAGGTATCTCCAAAGGTGTTTGTTGGGTTGGCATAGATCGAGATTAGGATTTGTCACTCCGAGTATCAGAGAGGTATCTCTGGGCCCTCTCAGTAATACACATCATGATAAGTCTTGCAAGCAATGTAACTGATGAGTTTGCGAGATGATGTATTACGGAACGAGTAAAGAGACTTGCCGGTAACGAGATTGAACTAGGTATGAAGATACCGATGATCGAATCTCGGGCAAGTAACATACCGATGACAAAGGGAATGACGTATGTTGTCACTGCGGTTTGACCGATAAAGATCTTCATAGAATATGTAGGAACCAATATGAGCATCCAGGTTCCGATGTTGGTTATTGGCCGGAGATATGTCTCGGTCATGTCTACATAGTTCTCGAACCCGTAGGGTCCGCACGCTTAACGTTCGATGACGATTTGTATTATGAGTTAAGTGTTTTGGTGCGAAGATTGTTCGGAGTCCCGGATGAGATCACGGACATGACAAGGAGTCTCGAAATGGTCAAGAGGTAAAGATTGATATATTGGATGATAGTATTCGGACACCGGAAGTGTTTCGGAATGTATCAGGTACGTATATGAGTACCGGGGGGTTACCAGAACTCCCCGGAGGAAGATTTGGGCCATATGGGCCATAGGAGGGACGCAAGGCAGCCCACAAGGGGGTGGCGCACGCCCCACTATGGGGAGTCCGAATTGGCCTAGGGGAGGGGGCGCGGCCCCCCTTTCCTTCTCCTTCTCCCTCTCATTCCCCCTTTCCCCCTCCGATAAAAGGAAGGGGGGCGAATTGGACTAGGAAAAGTGGGACTCCCCCCACTAGGCGCGCCCCTAGGTTGGCCTCCTCCCCTCTCCCTCCTTTATATGCGGGGGCCGGGGGCACCTCTAAGGCACATCAATTGTTCTTAGCCGTGTGCGGTGCCCCCCTCCACCGTTTACTCCTCCGGTCATATTGTCGTAGTGCTTAGGCGAAGCCCTGCGCAGATCACATCACCATCACCGTCACCACGCCGTCGTGCTGACGAAACTCTCCCTCGACACTTTGCTGGATCAAGAGTTCGAGGGACGTCATCGAGCTGAACGTGCGCAGAACTCGGAGGTGCCGTACGTTCGGTGCTTGATCGGTTGAACCGAGAAGATGTTTGACTACATCAACCGCGTTAAGCTAACGTTTCCGCTTTCGGTCTACGAGGGTACGTGGACACACTCTCCCCCTCTCGTTATTATGCATCTCCTAGATAGATCTTGTGTGATCATAGGATTTTTTTTTTTTTGAAATTGCATGCTATGTTCCCCAACAGGTAGATATCGCTTTCGGTGAAAGTCGACTTTGACGATCCGACTACGAACGTGCCAAGACGCCGCGCCATGGCAATCGCTAAACCAACTCCGAGAGGTTATTAGCCAGAGCACGATCAACCTAACTACAAGGGTCTATTTCCTACCCAGAAATGAAGAACATGTAAGAAAATGAGATTGCATTCTGAATATTGCGAATTTAAGAGGAAAGCTTTACTAATCAAGTGGCGTTTTGTGACATCTTGGTCTGGTCGTTGAATACAAACGAAGGACGCGAGTTGTAGCTATGGTGAACTTCAATCTACACAAAAATCAAGTCTAACGGTTGTCTTAAGGGCGGTATTTATATAGGGAAAAAGAGAGGCAATTTCGTCCACCCTTACAAGGTGGGACTAAAACACCTTCTGAGTCGTTTTCTCTAAAATGCGGACTCTAGAAATAGCCTACGAAGTATTATTTGGAAATTACGTGGGTCTGACACAAAAATAAGGTGGCGAAGCACCTATAATAAGCTATGGACGAAATTTATGAAAGATATTTTGTATATTTTACATATGTCCTTGTATGTTATCATGGTGACTTCAAACTGTTTAAAACTCCACTGGAAACTTCGTTTTCGTTCCTCTTGCACGCGCCATCGTCTCCATGCTTGATCATGCTTCAATGGTCATCCTTCTTCTTCATGTTGGACCCTTCATTAAGCAACACAAATATACCCAATTTAGACAACATCATATTCTCATGAATATTAGAATCGTCACTAAAAAACAAAAATACCTAATAATTTAATTAGCATGACTAGTAATTGGTCCAATATATGTAGTAGCGGAGTCATTTTGCCGAGTTCCTTCGACATGGTTCTCTCGACGTTTGTGGGTGTAACTACATACGTCCTCACTAAGTGAAGTGTCGTGCACATATCCGCCGGGAATCGTCGTTTGCACATCAGTTTTGTTGTTGCAAAGACATAAGCATGCGATCCTTCCCGGGTGGTAGGTTGTTCATGCGCACAATTGGAGCCACAAGTTTCACATTAATTAGAATTAGTAATAGGAAATCAGAGATTAGTCTTCAGTTGACTTGCAAGCCGCAGCACTATTAGCATCTACTCCCTCCAACTCCTAAATATAAATACAAGTCTTTTTAGAGATTCCACAATAGACTGTATAGGAAGCAAAATGAGTGAAACTATGCTCTAAAAGGCGTCTATATACATCTGAATGTAGTCTCTATAGTGAAACCTCTAAAAAGACTTATATTTAGGAATGGAGAGAGTATTTGGAGTACAATTCAACTCAGGCGAAAAACTCTCAAGACACAAATATACTAGACCTAGACTAAGCCATTTTGTAAGATACAGATGGAATATTGCAATCTGTTGTAGAAAAGCATCCTACAAGAATATTAAGAATTGACCGGTAAACAGAAAAATCCATTGATATTGTAAATCACAACACTAGTACAAACTTCAGCTCAGTTATACTTCATCACATCATGCCAACCAGGCTCATCGGATATCAGAATTCTAATAAGCCCAGAAGCAGCAATTAACTACCACTACCGATATCCACAGTTTCCCCAGAAATCCAAAATGAAAAACTAGTGACAAAATTTGAAGATATAGGAGAACTGTTGAAATCTCAGCTGCGCTATATTCTTTTCAACTGTGACTACATCATTTTTTTCTCCAGCAACCATCCTGGACTTCCGTCGCCGTGATTATTGAGATATGAATGGCTTGCTATTGCACCAGGGTTATAGCCGAACACACAATGGCAAGAACGAAGCTCTACAACACCAATTATATGCACAACAAACAAGCCTGCCTGTGGGAGAAAAGAACATTTTATTAGAACAAGAGATACCATCGGAAATCTTAAAGAACAGGTATAGTGAGAGCTAAGACAAGTATTTCATATACATACACATGAAGTGGAGAAAATAGACCAACAAGCTTCATTTTCTCTGCAGGTGGGGCTTGACAGATTCTAAAACAACCTGACCATCAGAGGATTTCTCAACAGTCAAGACAAAATGTAACATTAGAAAACACAAATCAACATTTACAATAAATTAACAAAAAGGTTGCAGGTACTCACCCTTCCATCATAAGACAAAGAAGCAAACAACGATGGATCATGGGAGCTCCATGCAATTCCTACAATTTCAGTCAGCTCTGTGATTCTTTGTCAAAATTTCAATGTACATACAAGTCGGGAGGTTCAACGGTACCATAGATGCTATCTTCGTAGTCAGTATACAAGTGCAGTAATGGTTCTTCTTGCCTAGTGGGCGAACCAGAAGGGCTGCGAAAATAAGATTGGGGGCATCAAAATTACAACCTCAAACAAACTAATCAAATCTGTGAGTAACAGAAACCTTTCGGGTCCAGAGTCATCAGTGCCAACTTTAGCCAACCATAAATTGACAGCTGAATCCGTTCCAGCACTCTATACAGAAGTTCCAATAGTCAGTTACAATTTAAATTTTATATATATATATATATATATATATATATATAAATTACTACACGCGCGCGAGAGAGCGAGGGCGGGAGGGGGAGGGGGAGAGAGAGACCAGAATCAGCTCATCATACTCAGGATTGTGCCGAACAGCCCATGTCCTGCAAAAATCATTATATCGAGGTCAATTAACTTGATCGCTGGAGTAAGAAATCACAAAAGCAAATTAGTAACCATATATATTAAATTGGTGAGTTGACAGCATCATCCCATATAGGTGGTAAAGTGCTACGACACCAGACCAATAAAAAGTAACAACAATGTTGACATGGGACGAAAATGCACTCATATGAAGGATTTCAAGCATCAAGGAGCACACATTCACATCAAATATGCATTGAACAAATGGTGCAGGTTTAGAACATTTCATCAACTAAATACAGGAAAAACGGATTTTCATTTGAGTTTACTATAAGATACACCAACATACCAATGTGAATGTCCAGGGAGATCCTTCAGAGGATGCTTAAGCATTCTGAGATCCCATAAGCGAATTCCGAATTCGTCCTCTGCTGTTGCCTGCACCGCAAAAGGGAACCTCAAGCAGCATAAACAAACGAAGCTGAATGAAAGAAATTTGCAAACTGTTACTCCGACATGGATACTAGAATCCGACTCAGCAAAAATTTACAAAATAAGATTTGAGGTTCCAATGGACTAAATTAACCTTATTATAAAAGATAATGATAAATTTCAAACCTGCTGCCAAACACATCAACACAAAGAATTTGATCAAACAATAACTAAGTAAGAAGTAGTGGCAAATCCAGATTAAATATTAACTATGTTACTTACACAAGTGCAAGAAAAAGAAACTCTGCAAAGACGGCTTCTTTGGATCACAGGATTTGTAAAACAAAGGAATAGGAAAAATGAAGGAATTGGTTGCCATGACATAGCCAATCCTATGGAATTTTTCAAGAGGTCGGACCTCATGTGTAAATTCCTCTGGAATCAGCACCTTGGCAACCAAAACCTAAGGAATTTTAATGACCCAATCCTACGATCCAAATGCGTTCCATAGGAAACAATCCTGAGGATTGATATCCCGTGAGAATCCTGTGAAAATCCTCCAATCCAAAGAAGGTATGAAAGGTAACGGAGAAAAAGAAACTAATAAAAAAATACCCATTTTCAGGGTTACCACACAAAAAAGGCAACTCATAAACCTGCTGTTCTTCTGATAGAAGAAATAAAATAGTTTTTATCCGAAGAACAAGATGCACCAAACTCACAATTATGTTTTGCTTCTTGGGGTTATAATCCACATCCCGGATATGAGCATGTTCAATTGCATTTGATCTCCTAAGAACAATTAGTTCATGCACATAGATGTAAGTACAGCATTTGAAAATCCAAACATAAGTATAAAACTCAGATAATCTGATGTGGTCAAGATTGTCAAAGTACTAACTTCATAGAACGGAGATCCCAGAAGTGGAGTGACGAATCAGTTATTGTAGCAACTGCGTTGTGATTGTGTGGATCCCAAGCTCCACCACGCAAATTGGGAAGCATGTCAGCAGATCCCTGTGATATCACCTGCAATTTCGGTACTCAAATTAGGACCATGATGAAGTACTAAACTGATGCTAATAGAGATATTGATGTTTCAGATTTTATATACTCATATTAGGCATATAAATAATGAAAAGAATTTGTAATGTATGTTAAACAAAAGGATGATCGACACACCTTGGCTGATTTATTTGATGGATCTATGTTCCAGAGAAAAATGTTTCTGTCATCGATGCTAATTAGCTTATCATGCTTCCCCAGTGGCCACCAGAGAACACTGCAAAACAAACTAGCTAATAAAGATCATATGCATGAGAGATATTGTCTCACTACAGATCCTCCACAAAATATCAAGATATGCAAAGCTAACCAATATTATATGGATAACATGGGAAACTTACAAAACCATGACGGAGATCAGATTTTTTTAAAAAAAAAAACAGTAACTCAGAATAATTGTGTAATTAAAAAAAATCATCTATTGTGTGTTGTGATACGAGTGAACTATATTCTGCCTAATTGATATGTACAGTGTAGTGTACCCGTCTTACTAAAACCCTCTCATATCAGTGCATGCTGCATGTAAGCATTGCCACGGCCACAGCCAGAGCATTATAATTTGCCAATTTGAACTTTGCAAATACCCACCAGCACAGACACATTAAACAACAAACGCATTCTCCGACTGGACTCTGTTTACATCTAGTCTAAAACTCAAGAAGACAACAAGCACAAACACACCCTGTATGGCAAAAAGATTAAGTAGCTCTAGAGTAAGCACAGAACTTCAAGGCAAACAAGAGTGCACCATCTTATTTTGTCCGTGTGGTCATCGAGCGTGAAGAGCTGCTCAAGCTGCGGTGAGTTGGACTGCCCATACAGCTCCGGGATCTTCCAAACGGACGCGCCATAACCCTCACCTGTCATTCACATTGTAACACATGGAAACGCTTTAGAATTGCATCTCAAAATGCTCAATGCATCAAAAAAAAAAGAAGAGGGGAATTCGGAAAAGAGTGGAGCATTTCTACCAGAGGTGTAGACCGTGGAGAATAGCCTGTGGTCGAAGGGGCAGGACTTGAGGTCCCAGATCTCGTTGGGATGGTAGAACAGCCCGTCGCACACGAGCTCGTTCTCCCCCGGCAGCAGCCGGATCAGGTGCACCTATTCTTGGACACGAGGAATTCGAGATCCAATCACGCACCATTCTCAACCACCCAAAGAAGAGATCACTGCTCCAATTGCCACAGTGCAGGGCAGAGTCCCCCGCAAGAAACGTACCTCGGTCTCCTCCTTGAGGCTGAGGGTTCCGGCGAGGAAGGTGGTGGAACCGGCGTCCGCGCGCACGTCGGTGATGCACCGCGCCTGGAAGAGGGGAAAAAGAAGGTGAGGAGGAGACGGAAGAGGGGCGCTACGGGAGAGTGCTCTAGAAGCTTCGAGAAGGTGATGTTGCTTGCCTGGTACTTGAGGCCGCCGTAGACGATGCCGCTGGATCCGCCCTGCATTCTCGCTGACGCCGGCGAAACGATCGGAGATGCAAACGGAGATCGCTGAATGGGGGTACCGCGGGTAGTCGCCTCCCACACTCCTTACCAAGATTGAAGTCCGCTTTGCCACACAGGAAACGTATTTGGGAGCTACTCCAACGCGCCGATCAAACGGATGTGAATTTTGTTCTTTTTTATTCATTTTGATCGGCTGAGTGGATCGGATTGTCCATCTTTTTCTTTGGGTTGGCCAGGTTGTCCACCTAAAAAATAATTTTAAAAAAGCATCTAAATTAAAATAATCAAAGTCCACTTAAACATTAATAAAAATAAAAAATAAAGAAAATATGTTTCCCAGCCACCCAGCACGCTGCCTTAGGCGTCATCATTGTTGCAGTCATCGCCGGTGAGGTCGACGAAGGCTGGCCCGGAGGAATTGCTGCATGGCGTGCGCGCGCTCCTCCTGCTGCTGCTCCCGGCGCACTTCCTCCTCGCGCTCGGCATGCATCTGGTGCTCGTCGTCGTCGTGCTCCTCCGACAGGTGGAGTTGTTGCCAGGGCTCCATGTAGGGCTTCTTTTGCTTCGGCGTCGCGCCCAGCACGCGATGGCCGGCGTTCACCCGCTCGTGGAGGATGCCGGTCCACGCGTACATCTCCAGCTCGGGCTCCGTGGGCGGTGTGGGCGTGGGCGTGTGCTCGGGCTTGGGCTTGGGCTCATGCAGCGGCAGTGGGTAGACGCAGTCCCCCACCGCCGACAGCGCGAGGGCCTCCTCCAAGTCATCCCAGTGCGCGTCCTCCTCGTGTTGGCTCTCCTCGACGGTGCACTGGAGTGCCGCCTCCAATGCGGACTGGTAGGCCGCCTACTACTCCTCCGGCTCCACCTCCCAATTGGGGGAGTCTGCCACGTACGCCGGGTTGCGTTGTTGCTCCGGGCCTCCGGCAATAGGAGGGCGCAACGCTTGCGCACCTCCTCCGTGTGCGCTGCGCCGACCACAGCACCGCCGACACTGGGATGCGGTGAGGGTCAAGGTGCCACCCAAGGGGGTGGTTCACGTCCGGCCACGGCAGCGGCTGGCTGTAGTACCAGTGGTACTGCGCGCGGTGCATGGGGATGTAGAGTCAGTCCCATGGCGGGCGACACCTTGCCACATGTGGCACCAACGCATACGCGCCCTCTGGCGGTGGAGGCGGGAGCAGGGCGCAGGACAAGCTGGCGCCGGGTCGAGCTTGCCCTTGCCCTTGTTAGAGAAACCCATGGCGAGCTCGCTAGGTTTGCTGTCGTCGGCGAGGGAGTGAGGGGGCAGAGGCGCGTCCATCTCGTGTCCGCGTGCACGCAAATCAGGCGCAAATATGGGTCGCAAATGCATCCAGACAGACAGGGAACGGACGACTTTTAGGTTTGGGTCAGCGTGTTGGGCCGATGTTTTCATCTGTTTTTTTAGCAACATACAGTGGGGAAGGCACCCACTGTAACTCATTTTCTAATAATATAATGGGTAGTTACATGGATTCACAATGAGTTCAAACCAAGGAAGTCCACAAATAGTCTAGCCAGGATTGCATCCCCTCTTTCAACCTAGGCCTAACTTTTTTTATAATCATGTCACAGTGCTTCTTGAAGCTAGCAATACATTGATTGATATTCCTGGTCTGGTGGTCAAATATGATGCCATTTTCTGTGTTTCCAAATACTCCAGCATCCTGCAATTAGGCATTCATTGAAGTAGCATATGTTGTTATTCTTCTTTCCTTCCACAAGCATCTCCATGAGAAAGATCGGTGTTCCATTGAAATCGAATAGATAACCAGAATTTGTGGCTAAAGTCACATCTGAAAAATAAGTGGATGAATTGCTCATTGGGTTCATCATCACATAGGATACATCTGCTGCTCTCAATGTGGAAACTTTTCCTCATAAGGAGATCTCTGGTGTTGAGTCTGTCTTGTAGTAGCAACCAAAAGAAAAAAATTGTTTAGGGAGGGAGCAAGATTTTCAGGTCCATTGAAAAGGCTTGGGAGCATCAGGTGGATTACCAATATATTCCAGATAAATCCTTTTATTGGAGTACTTTGTGCCACCCCAGTAGAATTTCCATATGTCAGCAGATTGAAATCTAGCTCTGTTATTAATCAACTCTCTTAAAACATTGCTCTGTTAGACAGCAATAGAAGACATAGGGAGATAGAACATATCATAGAAACTATCCATATCCAAATTAGTAGCTTGAACAAGAGTAACTTGCTTGTTCTTAGCATAAGAGTGAAGGTGAGGCATAGTGTTTTCATCTGTTTTGGATGCAAACGGACACGCACGAACAATTTGGGTCGGCGCGTTGGAGTTTCTCTTACGTTCAGCAAGTGTCCTTTAACCTAATGTATTAGGGCATCTTGAATGTTGAGCCGTAAATTTGCTCCGGCATCTGTCCGCGAACACGAATGCGAGAAGCGGTAAGCCAACATTGTCTGCATACATTTCAAGACGGGTTTCGACTAATGGGACTAAACTCATGCAAACACGACGGATTTCATCAAAGTTCGGATAGAAAATAGCACAAATCATTCATAATACAAAAAAGTCTAGTACAACACTAGTTCAACTCAACGAGATTAATCATTTGTTCAACAAGTTTTCATGAACGGATCAATCGTCCCACACATACTACCCCTTCAGCTTCATCCAACAGTGTATGTACCTAAATGGTATGTCCCTCTATTCTGCGGTACATCACGGCAGCGCATACAAGCTACACAATGTGTAGAGCAGAGGCAAAACTTACGATCTCTTCGGCTGCCGCGTGTAGTGGCCACCTTGCCTCCAGCATATTAACCCCGCCACAAAACTTGGTAACGTTTGTCTGGATGGTGTACCATCGATACAATAACGACCTCACATTGTCGCCATGGATGATGTGCATGTTATAGGGCGCAATGTACTTTCACACGTGAAACTAATCATGCACGCGCTGCGAAAATGGCCCCTCTCCGGTCCTGCCTACATAATCCGCGGATACGGCCAACCACGCATCTCACGACAACTCATCCTCCATGGTCGAGTACCCCGTCCATCCTTCGTACTCGCAAAAAACGACATAGCTTTCAAAAAGAAGCTCAATGGCATTTGACCGAACACCTACCGAGCGTGGTGACCTCCATGGACGACGTCGACAGGGGGCTGGAGTGTACCTGCCTACGGGCGGGTCCCGAGTTGACGATGACATCATAAAAGGCGAGCGGACATGTCGGTGCTAATTGCGAAGGTCTGAGAATGACCGTGAGCCCGCCGGAGAGGTACAGCGACGGCGGCGGAGGAGGAGGGTGCGAATGCAAAGCAAGGGGAGAGAAGGGGTGGATTGGACGAAAATGAGACCGGAAGGGGGACTTTAGTGGCCGGGGTGCCGAAATCCTACGTGGTTGTAGCCCGGACTCCAGCAAAGCCCCCTGATACGTCACTGTCGTATCTACTTTTCCAAACACTTTTGCCCTTGTTTTGGACTCTAACTTGCATGATTTGAATGGAACTAATCCCGGACTGACGCTGTTTTCAGCAGACTTTCCATGGTGTTATTTATATGCAGAAACAAAAGTTCTCGGAATAACCTGAAACTCCACGGATCGTCTAGTTCAAAATAATAAAAAATCCTCGCCAAATATGAAGACCAGGGGGCCCACACCCTGTCCACGAGGGTGGCGCCCCCAGTGCGCCCCCTACCTCGTGGGCCCCGGAGCTCCTCCGACGCCAACTCCAACTCTATATATTTGCTTTGGAGAGAAAAAAATCAAGGAGAAGAAATCATCGTGTTTCACGACACGGAGCCGCCGCCAAGCCCTAAAACCTCTCGGGAGGCTGATCTGGAGTCCGTTCGGGGCTCCGGAGAGGGGGATTCGTCGCCGTCGTCATCATCAACCATCCTCCATCACCAATTTCATGATGCTCATCGTCGTGCGTGAGTAATTCCATCGTAGGCTTGTGTAGGACCTTGAAGTATGTCTAGAGGGGGGGTGATTAGACTACTTGACCAATTAAAAACATAACCTTTTCCCAATTTTAGACTTTGGCGGATTTTAGCTATCTTTGCACAAGTCAAGCAATCTTCACAGAATTCAAGCAAGCATGCAAAGAGTATATGAGCAGCGGAATTTAAAGCATGCAACTTGTAAGAATGTAAAGGGAAGGGTTTGGAGGATTCAAACGCAATTGAAGACACGGATGTTTTTGTCGTGGTTCCGATAGGTGGTGCTATCGTACATCCACGTTGATGGAGACTTCAACCCACGAAGGGTAGCAGTTGCAGCGAGTCCACGGAGGCTCCACCCACGAAGGGTCCACGAAGAAGCAACCTTGTCTATCCCACCATGGTCGTAAGCCCACGAAGGACTTGCCTCACTAGCGGTAGATCTTCACGAAGTAGGCGATCTCCTTGCCCTTACAAACTCCTTGGTTCAACTCCACAATCTTGTCGGAGGCTCCCAAGTGACACCTAGCCAATCTAGGAGACACCACTCTCCAAGAAGTAACAAATGGTGTGTTGATGATGAACTCCTTGCTCTTGTGCTTCAAATGATAGTCTCCCCAACACTCAACTCTCTCTCACAGGATTTGGATTTGGTGGAAAGAAGATTTGAGTGGAAAGCAACTTGGGGAAGGCTAGAGATCAAGATTCATATGGTAGGAATGGAATATCTTGGCCTCAACACATGAGTAGGTGGTTATCTCTCGAGGCGGCAAGTTGGAAGTGTAGGTTTGTTACGATGGCTCTCTTCACGAATGAAGAGGAGGTGGAGGGGTATATATAGCCTCCACACAAAATCTAACCGTTACACACAATTTACCAAACTCGGTGGGACCGAATCAACAAACTCGGTCGGACCGATTCATTAAACCTAGTGACCGTTAGGGTTTTCGGTGGGACCGACATGCAACTCGGTAGGACCGATATGGTTAGGGTTAGGGCATAACGTAATCTCGGTGAGACCGATTACACAAACTCGTTGAGACCGATTTTGGTAATTAGCTAACGGAGAGTTGGTCGGAGTAAACTCGGTGGGACCGCTTCACTCTTTTCGGTGAGACCGAAATGTTACGAAGGAAACACAGAGTTTACATTGCAATCTCGATGGGACCGATCGCTCACTTGGTTAGACCGAAGCGTTACGAAGGGAAACAGAGAGATTACAATCCCATCTCGGTGAGACCGAGATCCCTACCGTTGAAACCGATTTGCCTAGGGTTTGTGGCGGTGGCTATGACATTTGAACTTCGGTGGCGCCGGATAGAAAGAATCGGTAGGACCGATTTTGACTTTAGGTTTAGGTCATATGTGGATGTGAGAAAGTAGTTGAGGGTTTTTGGAGCATATCACTAAGCACATGAAGCAATAGGCTCATTAAGCAACACCTCATCCCTCCTTGATAGTATTAGCTTTTCCTATAGACTCAATGTGATCTTGGATCACTAAAATGTAAAATGTAGATTCTTGAGCTTTTGAGCTTGAGCCAATCCTTTGTCCTTAATATTTTGAGGGATCCACTTTCATCATCCATGCCGTGCCATTCATTGAGCTTTCCTGAAATGTTTGTCTTGGAATAGTATTAGCTCACTGAGCTATATGTTGTTATGAATTACCAATACCACCTAGAGATAGTTGCACTTTCAATCTCCCCCTTTTTGGTAATTGATGACAACATATAGATCAAAGCTTCGACAAATGATAATAAGATTGAAAAACATCGTCGCTTTGAGAAGTATGTGATAAGCAAGAGCTCCCCCTAAATTTGTGCATATTTTAAGATTTGCTTTGGACTGCAAATGCACAAGGAATTAGGCTCATGGGTTACTCTTCCATGTCACATACATCTTGGTGGAGCGCTCAAAGTAATAAAGATTGAATGCATGCACTCATCACCAAGCAAAGTGAATGATCATATAAGGATAAGTAAGATAATATCATCTAACAAGCATAAGTGTAGCTTATGCTCAAACACATGATCATCAATGTCTCACAGATAATAGCATAGTATCTTAAGCAATCAAAAGCAAACAAAGTTCAACCAAGAAGACAAGAGAGAACAAAAGCAAACTCTCTCTCTCTCTTTCTCGAAGCCTATGATCTATACATTTTCTCCCCCTTTGGCAACAAGTTACCAAAAAGTTTCGAGAAAATGCATAGTACTATATCGTCTCTCAGGCTTGGTCTTCAGTTGGTGGCATAGAGATGGCTCCTTGGACGAAGACTTCAGTTGATGTGGAAGGAGTGAAGGAGTTAGTCTTTGGAGCTGGTTGCACTTTGGAGTTGTAGCTGGAGCAGATGAAGTGACTCACGGTGTATGCATTCTTGGCTCTGCGGCTGATCTCCGAGCTCGAGGCACTCGCAAATGCATCGATGGTTGTCCTGCCCTTCCTCTCACGCATGTCATCCTGTAGCTGCTCCTGGCCAGTGAATCTCAGTTACTTTGACATCAAGATCATAGAATTTTTGTTCCATGATTCTTTCCAGGCTCTCCTGGTTTTGAGTTAGGGTGGCCAACCCTTTCTCAATCCTTAGAGTTGATGCTATCAAGTAACTAAGCTGGTCCTACTTGCTCTTCAAAAAGTACTCAGATGCCTCCTCTTGTGTTGGCATCTTGGCAGCCTTCTCTTTCTTTGCTTTCTCCTTCTTCTCTTGAGCTTGTACTGATAATGGTTCATTCTCATTCATCACAACTTGATTGTCCTCAAAGTCAGGATAGAGAACAAAGTGTTCCTTATCCAACAGATACTTTCCTGTGCCCATCTTTGAGTTAATCAACTTACGAATTTGTGGGGCATATCCACAACTTC
The DNA here is from genome assembly GCA_021605145.1 of Aegilops bicornis. Classification (NCBI taxonomy): domain Eukaryota; kingdom Viridiplantae; phylum Streptophyta; class Magnoliopsida; order Poales; family Poaceae; genus Aegilops; species Aegilops bicornis. The sequence continues at coordinate 375,438,368 of CM038675.1, read as the reverse complement.
TCTTTTGGTCTCTTCTTTGTCCTCTTGATAGTCTCAACCATGAGCCTCATGACCTTGAATTTCTGTGGCACATCAAATATGTGTAGCAAATTAATTGCATGCCCTCTGATCATGTTGTGGTCACCTGATTTGGGCAAAAGAGTGTGCCTTAGGATCCAGTTGATCGTTGGCAGCCCTGATAGAAGAAAATGGACTGACCCAAGCTTGAAAGTCTCAAGAGCTTTGTCTCGGATCTCCTTGTACATCTATGACATAGAGTTGTGAAAGCACAAGTGCTCCCTAGGTGGTTTTGGTAATTAATGTCAACATATCTCTTGTTGGACTAACACTTTTATCTAGTATGTTTCAGATAAGTTCAACAATGGTGTGGCATGGACTAAAGGATGTGGAAACTCCTTCAAGATGCTAAGGACAAAGGATTGGCTCAAGCTTCAAGCTCAAGACTCTTCATTTTACATTTTAGTGATCCAAGATCACATTGAGTCTATAGGAAAAGCCAATACTATCAAGGAGGGATGAGGTGTTGCTTAATGAGCCTCTTGCTTCATGTGCTTAATGATATGCTCCAAAACCCTCCACTACTATCCCACTTCCACACATATGACCTAAACCTTAAGTCAAACTCGGCCCTTCCGATTCTTTCTATCCGGCGCCACCGAGTTCAGATGTCATAGCCACTGCCACAAACCCTAGGCAAATCGGTTTCACCGATAGGGATCTCGGTCTCACCGAGATGGGATTGTAATCTCTCTATGTATGTCCATTACCAAAATCGGTCTCACCGAGTTTGTGTAATCGGTACTACCGAGATGACAATGCAAACTCTCCGTTAACTTATTACCAAAATTGGTCCCACCGATTTTGAGTAATCGGTCCCACCGAAGTTTGCACGACCAACTCTCTGGTTAGCTAATTACCAAAATCGGTCTCACCGAGTTTGTATGTCGGTCTCACCGAGATTACGTTATGCCCTAACCCTAACCATATCGGTCCTATCGAGTTGCATATCGGTCCCACAGAAACCCTAACGGTCACTAGGTTTACTAAATCGGTCCGACCGAGTTTGATGATTCGGTCCCACCGAGTTTGGTAAATTGTGTGTAACGGTTAGATTTTGCGTGGAGGCTATATATACTCCTCCACCTCCTCTTCATTCGGAGAGAGAGCCATCAGAACAAGCCTACACTTCCAGCATCCTATTTCTGAGAGAGAACTACCTACTCATGTGTTGAGGCCAAGATACTCCATTCCAACCACATAAATCTTGATCTCTAGCCTTCCCCAAGTTGCTTTCCACTCAAATCTTCTTTCCACCAAATCCAAATCCTGTGAGAGAGAGTTGAGTGTTGGGGAGACTATCATTTGAAGCACAAGAGCAAGGAGTTCATCATCAACACACCATTTGTTACTTCTTGGAGAGTGGTGTCTCCTAGATTGGCTAGGTGTCACTTGGGAGCCTCAGAGCAAGATTGTGGAGTTGAACCAAGGAGTTTGTAAGGGCAAGGAGATCGCCTACTTTGTGAAGATCTACCGCTAGTGAGGCAAGTCCTTCATGGGCGACGGCCATGGTGGGATAGACAAGGTTGCTTCTTCGTGGACCCTTCGTGGGTGGAGCCCTCCGTGGACTCAAGAACTGCTACTCCTTCAGAGGTTGAAGTCTCCATGAACGTGGATGTACGATAGCACCACCTATCGGAATCACGACAAAAACATCCGTGTCTCCAATTGCGTTTGAATACTCCAAACCCTTCCCTTTACATTCTTGCAAGTTGCATGCTTTACTTTCCGCTGCTCATATACTCTTTGCATGCTTGCTTGTTATGTATTGTGAATGTTAAACTTGTGCCTAAACTCCACTTAAACCTAAAGAAGTTAAAAACTGCAACTTTGGTACTTAGTGTCTAATCACCCCCTCTAGACACCTCTTCTCAAGATCCTACAAGTGGTATCAGAGCATTGGTCTCCATTGCCTTGGTTTAATCACCATTGGAGGAAGATGGATGAGTCTACTTTGGGGAGTCTTAGACATAGAGTGCCTATTCTTGATGGAGAGTATTTTCATGAGTGGAAAAATGAGATGCTTGTAATTTTCAATCAATATCATTTGAACAAGTACATTGCTAGCCCTTGTGCACCTCATGTTGATCCTATGCATCCTACCCTTGATGAATCAATTGACATGACTAGAAATCTTAGAACTGTTAATCTCATCACTAGAGGCTTGCCTAGAAACTTAATTAGAAACTTGCCTACTCTTGAGTGTGCCTACACTATATGGAAATTTCTTGAGGAACGCTTTCCAAATTATTCCTTGAAAAATCTAGATGAGATTCTCTATAAGTCTATTGCCTTGAGTAAGATGAATACTAGTGATCCTATGTTTGGTGATCGTCTATTTGAACTTACAAACCTTATGCGTGCCAAAGGAGATGTTGGAATTATTGGTGATATTATTTCCGAAGCTATAAGAATTCATAAGCAAGATCATTGTCAAACTCACTCTAACGAATTACCCTCTCTAGGACTTGATCCACCACATGACGATGTTGAACATGGATACTATGATGAGGATGATGATAGTGACTTGATCTTGATGATGCAATGAGACATTTTGGTCTTATGGCAAATCTTGAGGATATGTCGGGAGGAAAGGAATGGGTTCTTGACAGTGGTTGTACCGATCACATGACCGGAGATAAAGACATGTTTCGTGAGCTTGCTGAAAATGATAGTCCTCGAAAGTATGTCACTTTCGGTGACAACTCAAAGGGTAAGGTGGTTGGCCTCGGTAAGGTGGCCATCTCACATGATAGCTCCATTCGAATGTCATGCTCGTTGAATCTATTGGCTACAACTTACTTTCGGTATCTAGACTTGCTGATTTCGGTTTCAATGTCCTATTCTTCAAGTAGATTGCCAAGTGTTTCGTCGATACAATCATAAAATGGTCTTTACCGATATCGTAGAGGTGATCTTTACATTGTTGATTTCTCTAAAAGGCACAACCTAAAACTTGCTTCATTGCTAAATCTTCAAAAGGTTGGTTATGGCATAGACGACTAGGTCATGTTGGCATGAGAAACCTTGACAAGCTTATTAAAGGAAATCATATCCTTGGAGTTAACGATGTCATATTTGATAAGGATAGACTATGCGTGCTTGTCGAGGCGGGTAAACAGGTTGGAGGAAGGCATCCGTGAAGAACATCATGACCACAAGGAGGCCACTTGAGCTACTTCACATGGATCTCTTTGGTCCCAACGCTTACAAAAGTCTCAGTGGAAATTCTTTTGGTCTAGTTATAGTTGATGATTTTTCAAGATTTACGTGGGTATTCTTTCTCAATGATAAATCGCAGGTCCAAAAGATCTTCAAAAACTTCGCTAGGCAGGCCCAAAATCAATTTGAAGTGAAGATCAAGAAGGTTCGCAGCGACAACGGAATGGAGTTCAAGAACGCAAATGTGGACACCTTTCTTGACGAAGAAGGGATTTCACACGAGTTCTCGGCTACGTACACACCTCAACAAAATTGAGTTGTTGAGAGGAAGAACCGGACGCTCATCGAAATGGCGAGAACGATGCTTGATGAGTACAAGACGTCGAAGCACTTTTGGGCAGAAGCGGTTGAGACAGCTTGTCATGCAACAAATCGCTTGTATCTTCACAAGCTACTCGGCAAGACGACATACGAGCTCCTCACCGGTAACAAACCCCAAGTTGGATACTTTTGAGTATTCGGCTCAAAGTGCTACATTCTTGATAAGCATCGTCGTTCAAAATTTGCTCCTAAGTTTCATGAAGGTTTCCTACTTGGTTATGGCTCAAACTCTCACACATACCGTGTCTACAACAATTTCACCCGAAAGGTTGAGGAGACGGCACTACTAGAAAAAGGGCTATAGATGGGATTGACACTAATGGCGCACCAGACAAGCGGTGCGCCATTAGTATATACTAATGGCGCACCACCTTACGTCGCCATTAGAGTTGAAACTACTAATGGCGCTTTGGCCGAAGTGCGCCATTAGCATCAATTTTTTTGAACTAGTGCTTTGTCCAAACATACTAATGGCGCATTCAGACACGATCGCCATTACTAGTTGTAACTAGTAATGGCACACCTGTCGGAAAGTGCGCCACTAATGTTGTTTTTTAATTATATTTTTATTCCTTTTTTTGCAAAACTACTAATGGCGCACTGTTCCACTGTGCGCCATTACTAGTTTAAACTAGTAATGGCGCACTGTTGAACAGTGCGCCATTAGTATGTTTTTTTTTTGCAAAACGACTAATGGCGCACCACCAGAAGGTGCGCCATTAGTAACCTACATTACTAATGGCGCATTTAGGGTTGGTGCGCCATTAGTAAGTGGGCAGCTCCTGGATCCAACGGCCCGCACCTCACCCTCTCACTCCTCTCTCTCCCAGCCAATAACCCTAGCGCCCCGATCCAGATCCCTCCCTCGCCGCCACCCACCCTCCCTCCCCACCACAGATCCTCGCGCCGCCACCCACCTCTCCCTCCCACCTCAGATCCCTCCTCGCCTCCGCCCACCCCTCCGGCCGTGGACTGATCGCCACCGCCGGGACTGGTTGCCTCCTCCGATCCAGATCGACACGCCGCTTCCGTCACCCGCCGTCGCCGCCCTTCCTCCCCAGCCCGACCACCCCTTCCGCCACCCCGCCCCTCCACCTAATCCAACATCGCCCCGAAGCCATGGCGGACACCGATAATGTGACAACCGCTGCTTTCGCCGACTTCTTCTTCTTGCCCTTCGACTGTCGTGCCTGTGCAGCTCTCTGTCTCTTCCATTCCCTCCCGATTCATGCCCATCCCATCCTGGCGCCGCCGCCAAAGCACCCCCACCCGGCGACCTCCCCACCGTGAGCCCCTACATCCGTCGCGTGCACCTTCTCTCCAGTCCCAGATCGACCCGGCCAGGACCCACGCTGGCGACGGAGATCGGCTGCGTCGCCCGCTACCGCCTCCTTCCTTCCTCCCTCGGGCGCTCGAAGACCCCGTGCTCGCTGCGCCTCCTCTGCTCCGACCTTCTCCAAGCCATCCATGGAGCTCCATCATCAAGGTGCCTGATTCGTTTTGATTTCGATTTTCTTCTGCTTTTGTTTGTTGCTCAGTTCTGTACTGTTGGTGATGCCATGGTCCTCCCTTTCCATTGCTGTAGGAGAAGAAGAAAAAACCCGAGCAGGCAGGGAGGAAGCAAGGAAGGTCACCATGGACCTCACCCAACTCCCACCCTGCAGCTGCAGGTAACCCCCTCCTACTCCCTGCCTTGTTAGACCTGAAGATGCAGTGTCTGAGATATTGATGAACTGTGGATGCCGCCTCTCCATCTCTCCTAGCGCTGAAACCATCCTCCCTTGCCTTCTTCTTGTTTGTTTTGTTATTATCTCTGCATCTGATTTGTGCAGTTTGTGCACATCTTATGCAGTTGTCTGCAGGAATGGGGCGATCTTTGCATGCAGTTCAGGAGAATAAGCCATGGATGAGGAAGACTAAGGAGGAGCGGAGGGAGATGGACGAGTCCTTCGTCGACACTTAACGCCCATATTTTTCCCTCTCGCCTTAGTTATAGTTTTGAATTTTGTGTGTGTAGGCGTGTACAATCTAATTAACATGCTCATTCTTACGATTGTTGGTGCTAAAATGAAGTTGCTAGTAGGATTTACTTCACACGTTTATTGTATTTCTTTCTTGGTGCCCTCTGTTTGTTATTAGGATTTATTTAGTTCACATGCTTTTGCGGTTGTTGGTAGTTTGTTTTGCAACCCTTTGCAGAAAGTTTGCATTGCAAGCCTACTTCTCTAGCACATTGTTTCTTAGAATCATGATGCAACCTATATGTTCTATGATTTTGATGTTTTTTGCAGCGTGATCTAGACTATGATTATCCGGTGTTCTTATTTTTGCAATTTGGTCTATATGATTGAATGCAATGTTGAGAAAGTGTGTCTTCCTCTTGAGCATCATTTTGAGCAAATGTTTTATATAGAAGTTGCATACGGGTTCAATTTGTTTCGATTTGGCTGGGTATGAGTCCCTTGTTGCAAGGTGACGACTTGTCTCTCCCTTTGTTCATTTCGCTCTGGCCACCGTCAAGTGGTTGATTGGAGAATACGCGAGGAGAATATGTCATGTATTTCATTAGAAAAATAATACTGCCTATATTTGTAACATCCCAAAATTCTAAATTTTGGAATGTTATATTAGATAAATAACTATGCTTGTTGTTTGATTGTTTGTTTGATTGATTGAGTGAAATTGAGTGGAATTTGAAACTTTTGAAAGTTGGATGAGAGGGAATAAAATGACTTTCCCAAAACTATCCCCTTTGCCCTTTTTGGATCTCAATGAATTCAATTCCATTCCAACACCAAAACCCTAGAGTGAAGATGAAATGACTTCTTCCATTTGAAATGAGAAGGGTTTTGAAAAGATTTGAATTTCATTTGAGAATATTTCAAAGCTTTATGCAACTCAATGATTTTCATGAGGGAAGACAAAATGACTTCTTCAATTATATGAAATATGAGTTGGAAGTTAAAAAGAATCAAATTGAAAATCATTTGAAAGTGCCTTGAAAACCCCTTTCAAATTTGAGTTTTATTTGAATTTTGAAAAAAATGAATTTTTATAAAGTCTGGATTTTGCCCCTGGAAAAATTCAAATGATAGGGAATATTCCCCTGATCATTTTGATATATATATGTCCTATATAAAATATTTATATTATATATATATTTTCTCTGTTTTATTTTCAAAAAAGGAAAGAAACCGGGCACCGGCCGAACCAGCCAGCCAGCCCGGCTGACCCGGCCCAGCCAGGGCCCGAGCCGACCGACCGACCGACCCGGCCAACCCGAACCCCTAGGCCTCGGTCGCCCGACCGATCCCCTCTCCCCTCTCGACACCGGGCCCCACCCGTCGTCTTCCCCTCGCCAAGCCACGCAGCCAGCGCTCTCGCCGGATCTCATGAGATCCGGGATCCCGAGATCCTCGCGCGGTTGCCCCTCGTCCAAGTCGACGCCCCTATATATACCCCCTCGCCCGTTCCCCCCTCGCCCCCCTCACCCGACGCCCTCCTCCTCACGCGCTTTCATGGGAGACCGAGCATGCCGCCACCGCCATTGCCACCGTCCCGACCCACCCGGCCACCCCGAGCTCGCTTGAGCCCCACCCGGACTCCTCGCCCGCGCCCGCACCGGGAGGTCCCGACGGACGCCTCGACCACCGAGTCGCCGGAACCATCGCCGCCCGAACCGCCGTCGCCGTCGCCGCCTCGGTACGTCGCCGGAATACCTCGCCGCCGTTGGATCTAAACCCAACGGTTTAGATTAGATCCCCCCCGAAGGGGTATGTTATTTAAATAAAACCGGTTTTGTCCCGGTTAGTTCCGGTTTATTTCAGTTAGGGTTTTTTTAGTTGAACCGGCCCGACTCCGTTTAACCACTAGGGCCCCATGGAGTTATATTACGCCCATGGCGCTAGATAGGCCCATTAGCCCGTTTTTCTTTTTAGTAATAATTTTTCGTTTTTGTTTTTAAACAGAATAGTTTCAGATTTGAAAAATTCATATCTTTTAATCTACTTAATATTTTTGAGTGATTCTTTTTTTTGTTTGTTTGCAAATTTCTTATAGTTTCTATAGAAAATATAATTAGTCATGTTAAAATTAGTTAAAATAACTTTATTTTAGATTTAGACAGAATAGTAATTCTGCTATAAAATGAGTTAGGAATATTATTTTTAAATGATTCTTTTTGTCACAACTTTGTTTTGACATTGCCAAACCTTAGGAATTTATTTGGGCATTTTAGGATTAATAAAAATTAGTTTTAATCAGAATCATGTTATTCTTAATTAATTAACTAGCTCTTTGTTTTCCTATTGTTTTAGTTAGCAAATAAATTTATTTTTCATATGTGATAGATTATTCTAGGTTAGTTTCTGTCACTTTAGAGCATGAAATTTTATTTATAATAAATAAAACTTTTATTTTATTTTTCTTATTAGAAATTGCTTTAGGCCTAATAGGAGTTTTATAATAGCTTTTACGGTGATTCTTTTTGCTACTAGTTGCTTGGTGAATCCTTTTACATTAGGTAGCATAAACCCATGCTTAGGTTCTGTTAAGAAAATTTTTGTTATGTAAAACTATTTTAGTTGTTGCTTGAAGTAGGAAAGCATTGAGTTGAATTTCTTCGAGTTTTCCTTTGGGTTTTGATTCGTTTGTTTGGTGTGTTATGTTAGCATGCTATTATGTTAAGTGATCATATGCTATATGCTTATTATGATTGTTCTTTGCCTCGGTAGAATTTCCGGAGTGCGAAGCTTGCTACCACGAGTCCCTAGTTTTCGAAGATCGTCAGCAAGGCAAGTTCACTTTGACCATGTTTTTTTTCATACCTATGTGTTTTATTGCATCTAGTGTCATCTTCGCAACAATCCCTCCAGTAGTGACATTGAATTCTTGTAGTTGAGTAGTATGCATGAGGTAGGAACCCATCACCCTGTTACCAAGCTCGGGACGTCATTTATTTTTATGCTACGCTATAGTAGACGGGGTTGGTATGAGTGCTCGAGAGTGGTGTGAAGAAGGAGGACTCTACGTCAATGACGACAACTCCATGATGGCATCTGCAAGGATCTGCATCTTCAAGGCCTCAAGACTTCAAGACTCGAGACAAGAATTCAATACACACTCTTTGGGTGAAGGATGGTTGACGGGCACCTGGAGAAACCGGTGGTTGGCGGGATGCATGGAGAAGCGCCATGACATCTTGCGGAAAGCTTCACCCAGACTCAAAGAGGCGGAAGAATACTTCATGCCGGAAGCTTACATGCAACCGCAAGTCAATATGGGCTCTGGCTTGGTTGACCTTAGTTGTGACTCTGGCTGGGGCGGTGCTAGCAGATGTAGAACTACGGTAGGGTTGGATGAGCACCGGACGGTGGTCGGAGGAACTCTTGGAAGACCATGTTTGGTCATCTTGTTCTCAAACACCACGAAGTGCGAGAACGTAAAGAGAGGATCGAATCTTGCGGGTAAAGTGTACAAACCTCTGCGGAGGGTTTAAACCTAATCGATTAGCCGTGTCCCGATTACGGACAATTTGAGCCTCTGGACTTGGATCTATCTCGGAACTCTCAACACCGGATTGATAACTTAATTGTGGGCAACTTATGATGATTTTGGGTTATGAGACATCGGTTGGCGGAACCATGTCATGATAGAAAATTCCATAGTACAGACTTCATTTATTCCTTTGATGTAGGGAAAATAAATCCGCTTTTACGCATAAACAAAACTCGAATCTGAGCCACAAAGCCATATTGCATATAGTATAGTTTTATCATCTGTTTTCTCATGTTGTGATCTTGCCGGTACATTCAATGTCTTGACCTACGGCAGTACTGCAACGTATCATGTTGCAGATATTTACTTCAAGCAGTAAGATGCAGTGCAGGGTTACGGTCTACACTCAACTTTGCCGATGGCGTTGATGGGACTCCACACCCGATTACTTGTTTCATTGAGACTTATGAGGTATATATCGGTTTTACGTTAATTATACATGTGATTGCACTTTGATATATACATTGATGTCCGTGTGTGCCAAAGACATCTTGATCCGAGGATGGCATGACAACATGCAGGCTTGACCGTCTGGGGTCGGGTCGCTACAATATTTGCATGCTTGCAGGAATGTGTCAAATACTTGTTATGTACATGTAGTGGCACGAGAGTCAATATTTACTAGTGCTTGCCTTCTTGTGTTATCTGGACACATTGGTTAATCTACTTTTCTTGTGATTTCCCAATTCAATATCTAAGAAATGAATCTATAGACTTTAATGAATTCAATGTATGATCACGATGAGAATTATATGATATCTACTGTTTTTATCCTTGACCGGTATCAATTGTGGTAGCTCTTAAGCGACACATACTTTTCTCGCTCAGAGTTCCTAAGCATGGTATTATATTTTTGTTAGCTAGAACATACACTCTTTGAATTTCACGAACATTAGTAGCTAACTAAGTTGTGCCCCATTGATGTCTCAATTGTTACATTACATCTAAAGCAGTTAGCCTCAACTAAGCTGTGAAATTTAGCATGTTCAAATTCAGATCTTAAGTTCTCAAAGCTGGACCGGCTTTGGGACTTATATATACACAAATCGATCTTGAAGTAGGTTTGTATGATCTCCTGTTAGTAAAATTACAGCATAAATAACTTCCATGTGATTTCAGGTTGTGTTCCATAGACTGCTATTCTTTCTTTGGTTGTGTTCCCCGACCGAGTCCCCAAGTTGTTCTTCTTTGGTTGTTTTCCCCGACCATGTCCCCAAGCTGCATCCTGCTGCCCCTGCCCGTCGTCCTCAACTTTGCTCATGGACAGCTCATGTAGGTGATCCAATTGCCTCCATATGTGGCTACTACTTGTTGTAGTTTGGTTGTAGATGCAACTGTTGTAGCTCGGGTGAAATCTTAGTTTGCACCTTGAGATAATGAGATGGATATAGCGCATAACATTGCTTGACATTTGCAATGCATCTCTTAATTTAACATACATGGTTGGAGTAATTACATTGTGTTAAGTAGAAATATTGAAGTGCCACTAGGGCGAAGCCGAATCTAGATACGCCCGCTATCTAGCGGGAGAGGGAGGGCGTTGGAGGCTGGATGATTTAAATATCGACTTGTAATGTGAAGACAAACTCGCTACTCGCGGTCTCGAGACTTGTAATATAATGTTCTATCTTTGTTCGGTCTTTTCAATTCGGAGACTAATATGATGAATTGTATTCGGAGCTAATATGAAGAATTGTATTCAGAGACTAATCTTCTATTGTATTCGATGAATCTGTTGTTGATGTGTGCTGTCTATATTTTGTCCAATTATACATTTTGTAACCCGTGCAAAAACAGAAAATAAAAAATAAAAAAACCTAATATTCATACTAATGGCGCATCACATAACGATGCGCCATTAGTATGCCAAAGGATACTAATGGCGCATCATTAAGCGATGCGCCATTAGTATGCCAAGTTACTAATAAGCGCATCTTGTTGTTGTGCGCCATTAGTATATAAAGCACACTGGTATACATGGCCCCACAGGAGTATACTAATGGCGCCTTTGTTGTATATACTAATGGCGCATCGAGGTGCGCCATTAGTATACTGAATACTAATGGCGCACCTGTGGTGCGCCATTAGTAAAATATACTAATGGCATGGCACTAATGGCGCACCACTAATGCGCCATTAATGGCCAAATTAGGTGCGCCATTAGTAGGCCTTTTTCTAGTAGTGCGGTAGATGTGAAGTTTGATGAATCTAACGGCTCGCAAGTAGAGCAATTGCCAATTGATGTAGGAGATAAAGATCCTTCGGAAGCAATCCAAGACTTGTCTATTGGCAAGGTCCGTCCAACGGAGGTGAAGGAGAATACCTCGTCATCCAAGTGGAAGCTTCTACTTCACGACAAGGTGAACCAAGAGTTGATACGGAAGCATCCACAAGTGGAACACACCAAGATGAAGAAAACGAGGAAGAACATCACGAACGTCAACAACCTCCTTCTCCACGACGACAAGAAAACGACAACGCCAACAATGAAGAAGATAAAGAAGAAGAAGAAGAAGAACAAGATGAAGAAGATGTTCAACCAAAACCCAAGTAAAAGCTTTCACGAGTTCGAGCAAGAATTGCTAAAGACCATCCCGTCGAGCAAATCTACAATGATATTCAAACCGGGAGAATCACTCGCTCTAAAACTCGTTTAGCTAACTTTTGTGAAAACTATTCTTTCATCTCTAGCATTGAACCTATGAAGGTCGAAGAAGCATTGGAAGATCCGGATTGGATAAATGCTATGCATGAAGAGCTACACAACTTTGAGAGAAACCAAGTTTGGACATTGGTTGAGAAGCCCGACAACAACCACAACATCATCGGTACCAAATGGGTGTTTCACAACAAGCAAGATGAAGATGGACAAGTAGTTCGCAACAAAGCACGTCTAAATGCGCCCAAGGCTACACAAAGTCGAAGGTATGGACTATGGTGAGACTTATGCTCCCATTGCTAGACTTGAGTCCATTCGCATCTTACTTGCCTATACTAATCACCATGATATCACCTTGTACCAAATGGACATTAAAAGTGCTTTTCTAAATGGTGAAATAGAGGAGGAAGTTTATGTTAAACAACCTCCGGCTTTGTCAATCCTAAGAAACCAAATCATGTTTAAAAACTTCACAAAGCCCTTTATGGTCTTAAACAAGCTCCTAGAGCTTGGTATAAATCTTGACCAAGTTTCTTCTTGAAAAGGGATTTGAAATTGGGAAAATTGATTCCACACTTTTTACTAAAAGGGTTAATGGAGAATTATTTGTATGCCAAATTTATGTTGATGATATCATATTTGGATCAACTAACCCTCATTTTAGTGAGAAGTTTGGAAAGCTAATGTCGAAAAAGTTTGAGATGTCAATGATGAGTGAACTCAAATTCTTTCTTGGGTTGCAAATCAAGCAAACTAAGGAAGGTACTTTTGTTTCTCAAACGAAGTACACTAAGGACTTATTCAAGAAGTTCAATATGCAAGAGTGCAAAGGTATGTCTACACCCATGCCTACTAGTGGACATCTTGATTTGACCAAAGATGGTAAACCAGTTGACCAAAAGGTTTATCGCTCTATGATTGGTTCATTGTTATACCTATGTGCTTCACGTCCTGATATTATGCTAAGTGTGTGCATGTGTGCAAGATATCAAGATGCTCCTAAAGAATGTCATCTTAAGGCCGTAAATAGGATAGTGAGATACTTAATTCATACACCAAATTTTGGCATTTGGTATCCTAAGAGGGCCTCTTCGATCTTGTTGGCTACTCCGACTCGAGACTATGCCGGAGACAAGGTTGATAGAAAGTCCACTTGGTACTTGTCAATTTCTTGGTAGATCTCTTGTGTCTTGGTCCTCCAAGAAACAAAACTCGGTATCCTTATCTACCGCCAAAGCGGAGTACATTGCCGCTGGTTCATGTTGTGCTTAATTACTTTGGATGACCCAAACTCTTAAAGATTATGGGATATATGTGAAACATGTTCCATGTTCCATTGCTTTGTGACAATGAAAGTGCTATCAAAATTGGTCATAATCCCGTACAACATTCTCGAACAAAGCATATTGAAGTTCGTCGTCATTTCATTCGAGATCATGTTGCTAAGGGTGACATTAAACTTAAGCATGTTCGCACCGAAAAGCAATTAGCAGATATATTCATTAAACCCCTTGATGAGAAAGTGTTTTGTAGGTTGAGAGGAGAATTGAACATCATTGATGCTTCAAACTTGGAGTAGAAACTCCATTGGATACATGCAAGACATGAGCTTATGACTAATCCATGATATCTCTCTTATGATGAAAATATTATATCTTGGATATATTTGCATCTTGCATGCTATCTAACCCATGTAGGTACTTGGTTGAATCAAATTCCATGAAACTGAAATCTACTCACATCTTGAGCAATCTCTACATCACCAAGTCTCTACACTATGGTGGTTGAGGACAAGGAAGCACGAAATCATTCAAACATATCCTTTGACAAACTCTATGATTGAGCTTCATGATTAATTTTTTTTTGTTTTTTTTCACAAGTGCTACTCCTTGCAAGAACTAACCCATGTAGGTAGATGGACTCAAATTCCAGGTGGTGATCTCAACTCTTGATGAGCTACATCAACCTTGAGCAACCCACACAAGTTCAACTACATGATCAACACCACCAACCAAGGTATGTTATTCCATCTTAGAGAAGCTTTACTCCTAGTCATGAGCTAAAGCAACTCGACAAGATGTGAATACATCAAGATACTTAAACGAAAAATGGTAACCCCATTTTGAGCTTAAACAATGAGTATGACCTATGATCAAGTGATCTCACTTGACTCCTAAGTCAATATACTCTAACATAGGTGACTTTGTCGCCGACCATCTCTAGATGAAGTTCTCTCGTGTTCCCTTCTGTGTTTGTCTCATGCATATTTGTTTCCCCTTTCAAAAAAAACTTCATCTAGATTTCCTTTCTTTTCTTTCTTTTCTTTTCAGCTGCTCTGCATTTCCTGCATCCAATTCATTGCATATCATTCAGTAAATTCCTTGCAAATCTTTGTGAGATCTTACTAGTCTAGTGAGCTGAGGTGACAAGTGTTTTCTGTGATGAACTCGGTTTCACCGATTTGTTGTTTTCGGTCCAGCCGAATCCTTTCGGTACAACCGAAGCATACCACTCGATGCCACCGATTTCACAACAGGAAAAACAGTTTGCCACTTATTCTGTATCTCTTCTGATCCAGCTCCACTCAATGAATCTTGTCCTCTACAAGCATTACAATTTTATCCAGTGCTTTGTGTTGTGACTCAAGGACCAAACCCATTCACAACAAATTCCAGAAGATCCTTCTTGGAAATTGATGTCAAAGGGGGATAGAGAGATATCACATGAAAGCTTATCACTTCCAAAAGGGATAGAGAGAGAGAGAAATCTCCAGGGGGCAAGGTCAAAAAAAATCTCCAGGGGGAGAGAATACTCAAGTAGAAAGTATTTCTCAAGGATCCCAGATGCTTGATGTTCAAGAGGAGAGATGCCACATGTCTTCTAGGGGGAAAGACATGTTCATATGTGCTTAGTTGCATTTGCTCTGTTCTTTATATCTTTCAGCTTTGATTTTCTGTTCCCTATCTTCTCCCAATATCCCATGCTAGATTCAGGGGGAGCAAGACATCTAAGGGAAAGAAATCATTTAAATTCATTGCATATCTTTACTCTTGGGGACATGTCTAATCCAATGCGGTACTTAGTACTCACTCTCTACATGTCATCCCAGTCTTGGTGTTCTTGTGGTTTCTTACATTTTGCTCGGCTAATAGATGTACCTGTGTTATCTAACCTTGTTTACGCAGGTTCATTCCATCCTAAGCCAACTCAAGACCACAAGGTAAGTATATGCATCACACTCATGTGTATGAGGAATTCTTGCTAATGTACATACTGTTTGCAAGAAGGACTCATGAGCATGAAGGTATTTTCTTTAATATTCTTTGCTCGATGCATATGGCCAAGATACATGTAACACATTGCCTACTCTATCATGGTTATGCTCTCACATGCTTCTATATTCCATATTCACATGATTGCATACATATAGGGGGAGCCTATGCTTGTTACATGTCTTTCTGAAGCTTTACTTGCTATTCTTTATATCTTTATCTAAAGCTTTGATGTATGTTGTCATCAATTACCAAAAAGGGGGAGATTGAAAGCACAAGTGCTCCCTAGGTGGTTTTGGTAATTAATGTCAACATATCTCTTGTTGGACTAACACTTTTATCTAGTATGTTTCAAATAAGTTCAACAATGGAGTGGCATGGACTAAAGGATGTGGGAACTCCTTCAAGATGCTAAGGACAAAGGATTGGCTCAAGCTTCAAGCTCAAGACTCTTCATTTTACATTTTAGTGATCCAAGATCACATTGAGTCTATAGGAAAAGCCAATACTATCAAGGAGGGATGAGGTGTTGCTTAATGAGCCTCTTGCTTCATGTGCTTAATGATATGCTCCAAACCCTCCACTACTTTCCCACTTCCACACATATGACCTAAACCTTAAGTCAAACTCGGCCCTACCGATTCTTTCTATCCGGCGCCACCGAGTTCAGATGTCATAGCCACTGCCACAAACCCTAGGCAAATCGGTTTCATCGATAGGGATCTCGGTCTCACCGAGATGGGATTGTAATCTCTCTATGTATGTCCATTACCAAAATCGGTCTCACCGAGTTTGTATGTCAGTACTCTAGAGATTACAATGCAAACTCTCCGTTAACTTATTACCAAAATCGGTCCCACCGAGTTTGCACGACCAACTCTACGGTTAGCTAATTACCAAAATCGGTCTCACCGAGTTTGTATGTCGGTCTCACCGAGATTACGTTATGCCCTAACCCTAACCATATCGGTCCTACCGAGTTGCATATCGGTCCCAAGAAACCCTAACGGTCACTAGGTTTACTAAATCGGTCTGACCGAGTTTGATGATTCGGTCCCACCGAGTTTGGTAAATTGTGTGTAACGGTTAGATTTTGTGTGGAGGCTATATATACCCCTCCACCTCCTCTTCATTCGGAGAGAGAGCCATCCGAACAAGCCTACACTTCCAGCATCCTATTTCTGAGAGAGAACTACGTACTCATGTGTTGAGGCCAAGATATTCCATTCCAACCACATAAATCTTGATCTCTAGCCTTCCCCAAGTTGCTTTCCACTCAAATATTCTTTCCACCAAATCCAAATCCTGTGAGAGAGAGTTGAGTGTTGGGGAGACTATCATTTGAAGCACAAGAGCAAGGAGTTCATCATCAACACACCATTTGTGACTTCTTGGAGAGTGGTGTCTCCTAGATTGGCTAGGTGTCACTTGGGAGCCTCCGACAAGATTGTGGAGTTGAACCAAGGAGTTTGTAAGGGCAAGGAGATCGCCTACTTCGTGAAGATCTACCGCTAGTGAGGCAAGTCCTTCGTGGGCGACGGCCATGGTGGGATAGACAAGGTTGCTTCTTCGTGGACCCTTCGTGGGTGGAGCCCTCCGTGGACTCGCGCAACCGTTACCCTTCGTGGGTTGAAGTCTCTATCAACGTGGATGTACGATAGCACCACCTATCGGAACCACGACAAAAACATCCGTGTCTCCAATTGCGTTTGAATCCTCCAAACCCTTCCCTTTACATTCTTGCAAGTTGCATGCTTTACTTTCCGCTGCTCATATACTCTTTGCATGCCTGCTTGTTATGTATTGTGAATGTTAAACTTGTGCCTAAACTCCACTTAAACCTAAAGAAGTTAAAAACTACAACTTTGGTACTTAGTGTCTAATCACCCCCCCCCCTCTAGACACCTCTTCTCAAGATCCTACAAGTTGTGATCCATCTTTTTCTTGGCATAAACGTCCAAGTCATCTTCACTCTCCTTTGGGGCATTGATCTGACTTGCCCATTCCTCAATAGTTGATTGGTATCTCGTTCCTTCAGACATCCAAACTATCCTGCCATCTGGATAAAAATGTGATGTGGAGTAGAATTGCATAATGAGCTCATGATTCCAGTTTGTGAGCTTCTGCCCAACAAAGTCTGCAACTCCACATGCACTGAAGCTGTCATACACTCCAGGATAATGTTCTTCATTCTCCTTTATGTAGGTCCAGTCGACCCACCTCATATCACACACTATGGGCTTCTTGTCCAACAAGATTGTCTCATAGAAATCCTGTTGTTCCTTTGTGTGGAATCTGTAATCAACAGCAGTCCTTCTCCTCGTGGCATATGGATATGACTCTCTCCATAGCCTCAACCCTAAGTCTCTCCTGATCTTCATGTTCTCAGCCACAGGATGAGCATCATTGTGGTCTAGAATCTTGGGTTTAATCTTCCTTACGACTTGTCCTTCATCATCTTCCTCAGCAGCAACATCAGGCACTGGGGCCTTGTTCTTTTCAGCAGCAGATATGTTCCTGGTATTCCTCTTAGGTGCAGTCTTGGGCTTGGAGGCAGCTTTGGGTGCTTCTTTGGGCTTTGATGTTGCAGCCCCTGACTTTATAGCATCACCCATCAGCTTTTGTACCTTGGGTGCTGGTGCAGCAACCTCTTCTTCTTCTTCTTCTTCTTCCATCATGGAAGGCTTTCCAATCACTCTGGCCATGGTCTTCTTGACCCTTTCCTTCCTTTTCTTTCCTTCTGCAGCAGGCTCTTTGGGTTGGGATTCCAAAGATGCTTGAGTGGAGACTCTGGCTTTAGACATTGGTTGTATTCCTGCTGGCCTTTTGATCTTCATCCACGGCTTTACTGCGGTTGAGCTATACTCCTTCTTGAGCACTTTCTTCTTTGAAATGGCCTCATCTTCTATTGCCACATAATCCTCATCCTCAGATTACGAGGTTCTCTTCTTCCTTGTCTGGTGGCATCTTTGGGAAAATTGCTTTGGGAGTGCTTCGCTTCCATCATCTGAGCTGCTAGAGGGACTAGTGCCCTCACTCATCTGTATCTGCTCCTCGACTTGTTACGGCTGTCACTTTGGTGCGACATCTTTGCACTTATTCTTGACCCTGTGAATAGTTATAGATGAGATAGAGTGGATGAGCATCACAAAATGCAGAGATTTTTGCAAAAGAATGATTCAAAAAACTTAGTTTTAGTTTTCCACAGAAAGCATTTCGGATCAACCGATTTTTAAACTCGGTGATACTGAAGCAGTTTTGGAACCTAAATTAGTGAACTCGGTCAGACCAAGTCACAGTTCGGTGGCACCGAGACTGCTAGGGTTTCACAAAGTTCTAAAATCGGTCACACCGATTAGCAATTCTCAGTCAGACCGAGAGTTACTAGTGCAATGGCGTTAGCCGAATCAATGGGACCGAGTTTTTCAACTCGGTGGGTCCGAGATGGTTTCGGCGGAAACCTAATCCTAAATTTTCGAATCGCATCTATTCTAAGGATTGTTTTGACTGGATAGAGGTGTTTCAATCGTGGCAAGAATCATAATGAACACAATGTGCTGAGGAATCAGGCGAGCATAGCACTATGATCGAGTTCATACCCTAGTTCGGCGATGAACTCGCTACGACAGCAAGGCGGAGATGAAATCCGTTGACGGCGGCGGAGACCAGCGATAGGAGGCGGCTGGCAACGAAGTCGACGATCCGGAGACCTAGAAGGCAGAGCGAGCTATGCGCGGGCGAAGAGGTTTGGAGAAAGTTTCCAAAATTTTGCCCGTGTGAATATATAGCCCGACACTGTCGGTGTGACCGAGTGGAACAAATCGGTGGCACCGAGATGCATAACTGTTGACAATTATAGCAACTCGGTGTGACCGAAAAGTTCAAATCGGTTGCACCGAGATGAAAACCTAGATCGACTTAGTGATCTCGGTATGACCGAAATGTAGGAATCGGTCAGACCGAGAAGCACAAAGAAGTTTTGGAAGTTTAAGTCTATGACGAATCGGGGACTCAAGTGCTCCTCACACAGAGTGGTTCGAATCGACTTGATCAAATTTTGTGATGTAGCATGAATATAGTTTGAGACGAGTAAAGCATAGATAGCTAGAGAAGGTTCTTAGGCATTCTTGTCCATCCACTTGGCCAAAGAAAAAGAAGCCAATCAATCAAAACAACAAGTGGATGTCCTCGAATGAGCAAAATATGCAACCAACATGCTCACACAATAAAATGACAAATGAAATATGTGACAAAGCATGCACAAACAATTCTAGCATCTATCAAACAATTGGCGATGACTAGGTCATCTATATATGAGTATATTGACTTAGGAGTCAAATGAGAACATTTGATCATAGGTCATACTCATCATTTAAGATCAAGTGGGGTTACCACTTTTACATAAAGCATTTATGTGTTCACATCATTAGAGTTGCTTTGACTCAATTCTTAGAGTTAAGCTCCCCCTAGATGTGAGATCCCCCTTAGAGGATTAGCTAACCTTGGGTTTTGTCGATGATGACTTCATGTAGGTGTTGAAGATGTGGATGCTCAATGTTGATGTAGATCTTTTGGAGAAATCCTTTGGAGTGAGTTGCACTTTCAATACCTACATGGGTTAGTCCCACAAGGAACAAACAAGAATATCCATAGACATAGAGTGATGCACACACAAGATGATGTCCATGAAAACATTAGGTTACCTTGTCCCTTGCCTTACCAACATGAGGGTTTGTGACTCCTTGAACTAGTGCAAGATATGGAAGATGATTGCACTTGTCCTTGCCATAATGATATGAGTGAAGAATGTTGGCGGAGTCACCCTCAAGAACACTCTAGTTCTTCTTCTTTGGGATCCACATCATCTTGATGGGAATCCTTGGTGTTGTAGTTGTACTTGATGAAGTAGAACTTGACATAGTCTTGGGGACCCACTTGACCAAGGCCTTAGGTGCTTCTTCAAATGCATCAATCTCCTCTTGAAGCTTGTCCTTGCCTTTGTTCTTGTGGTCTTGTGGTGGAAGATCATCTTGTGCTTGTGTTCCCTTGAAGGAAGTAGGATCATACTTCTCTTGTTGAGGAACAAACTTCGTCTTGGGGTATTGATCTTCTTCCCACTCAACTCCATTGGCATTGAACTTTCGTTCAAAACCAATACCTTGATTCTTCCGGTGCCTTCCTTGCTTGCGTACAATTTCCTCGAATTGCTTACTCCGCAAGGCTCTTGTATACACCTTTCTCTATAATTCCCTTCAATAAGTTGTTTTCTTGCTCAAGTGTAACTTGGCTAAGAGAATCATTAGTGGAATCAAGAGAACTACTAGAAGCAACAATATTGGATTTAGCATTGTTATTGTTACTACTAGAGGAAGAATCTTTCTTGTTCTTGTTACTAGACTTGACTTGAGGCATGTAAGTAGATAAGAGTAAACGCTTGGCAATGTAAGAAGAACTTTTCTTATGGAGATCATCATTGATTGCCTTTAGGAACTCATGCTCTTGCTCAAGATTGAGCTTTTCAAAGCGTAACTTCTCATGAGCCCTTAAAAGTTCTCGATGATCTTCGAAGATAGTTTCATGAGCTAACTTAAGAGTGTTTAGTTCTTTAGTTAGAAGCTCAATCTTCTCCTTATCATTTTCATTTGTTTCATCTTGATTAGCATGATTAATTGACGTTTCATCATAGTATTCATCACTAGAGTTGTCAATAAGTAAATCATCATCACCTAACAAGTCATCTTCATCACTATTAAAATCAACATACTGGGTGTGTTACCTTAGGACCTTTGGCCATGAAGCATCTTCCAATTCCTTCATTTGGTGAATCAAATATGTCGTAGGAGTTGGTTGACACAAGTGCTAGACCGGCAACACCTTCATCTTGAGTATATTGGTCGGAGTGATAGCTTCTCTCGGAGTGATTGTCAGAGTCGGAGCCGGATACCCATTCACCAACATGAGCTTGATGTCTTTGTTTTGTGTAGCTCTTTGATGACTTTTCCTTCCTTTCCGAATCCTTGCTTCTCCATGAGTGCCTTCGTTCATAACGATCATCTCTACTCCTTCTCTCTCTTGGTGGTAATTCTTCTCTTCTACCTCTTCTTTTTGGAGAATCTTCTCTTCTTTTGTAGGGTGCCGTACACTCATTGGAATAGTGTCCGGGTCTCCCACAATTGTAGCAATTGCGCTCTCGACTAGAAGATCTTTTGTCATTGTAGGACCTTGACTTAGAGCTTCTTTCTTTGCTTCTATTCTTATAGAATTTGTTGAAGTTCTTCACCATTAAGCTCAATTCTTCATTGAAGGTTTGTTTCTCACTTGATGATGTGGGGGCTTCACATGAGGCTTTGTAAGCACCACTTGACTTGTTGTGAAGTTCCTCCTTATCCTTGAGTGACATCTCATGAGCAACAATTCTTCCAATGACTTCCGTTGGCTTGAGATCTTTGTAATTGGGCATCATTTGGATCAATGTGCACACGGTATCATATTTTCCATCCAATGCTCTTAGGATCTTCTTGATGATGAATCATCGGTCATCTCTTCACTTCCTAAGCCGGCAATCTCATTTTGTGATAAGAGCAAGCCTAGAGTACATTTCAAATGACACCTTCACCATCCTTCATTTTGAACTTGTCAAGCTGACTTTGGAGCACATCCAACTTGGATTCCTTGACGGAGTCGGTACCTTCATGCATATCAATCAAAGTATCCCAAATTTCCTTTGCATTCTCAAGACGGCTGATTTTGTTGAATTCTTCGGGGCACAAGCCATTGAAGAGGATATCACAAGCTTGAGCGTTGTATTGCGGCATCTTCAATTCCTCCGCACTAGCTTCACAGTTCGGTTCTCTCCCATCAAAGAATTCACCTTGGAAGCAAATACACACAATAGCCCAAGCAGCGGTTATGTCCGAGAATATGCATTTTCATCTTATGCTTCCAACTAGCAAAATTAGTGCCATCAAAGTAAGGACCTCACGGTGATAATTTCCCTTGCTAGATGCCATACTCTCCTAGGTTGTGAAACCAAGGCTATGACCACCAAAAGCTATGGAAATCAAAGCAAATGGAGGCCAAAGCTCTGATACCACTTGTAGGACCTTGAAGTATGTCTGGAGGGGGGGGGTGATTAGACTACTTGACCAATTAAAAACTTAACCTTTTCCCAATTTTAGACTTTGGTAGATTTTAGCTATCTTTGCACAAGTCAAGAAATCTTCACACAATTCAAGCAAGCATGCAAAGAGTATATGAGCAGCGGAATTTAAAGCATGCAACTTGCAATAATGTAAAGGGCAGGGTTTGGAGGATTCAAATGGAATTGGAGACACGGGATGTTTTTGTCGTGGTTCCGATAGGTGGTGCTACCGTACATCCACGCTCATGGAGTTTTCAACCCACGAAGGGTAACGGTTGCGCGAGTCCACGTAGGGCTCCACCCACAAAGGGTCCACGAAGAAGCAACCTTGTCTATCCCACCATGGCCGTCGCCCACGAAGGACTTGCCTCACTAGCGGTAGATCTTCATGAAGTAGGCGATCTCCTTGCCCTTACAAACTCCTTGGTTCAACTCCACAATCTTGTCGGAGGCTCCCAAGTGACACCTAGCCAATCTAGGAGACACCACTCTCCAAGAAGTAACAAATGGTGTGTTGATGATGAACTCCTTGCTCTTGTGCTTCAAATGATAGTCTCCCCAACACTCAACTCTCTCTCATAGGATTTGGATTTGGTGGAAAGAAGATTTGAGTGGAAAGCAACTTGGGGAAGGCTAGAGATCAAGATTCATATGGTAGGAATGGAATATCTTGGCCTCAACACATGAGTAGGTGGTTCTCTCTCGAGGCGGCAAGTTGGAAGTGTAGGTTTGTTCTGATGGCTCTCTCCACGAATAAAGATGAGGTGTAGGGGTATATATAGCCTCCACACAAAATCTAACCGTTACACACAATTTACCAAACTCGGTGGGACCGAATCAACAAACTCGGTCGGACCGATTCTGTAAACCTAGTGACCGTTAGGGTTTTCGGTGGGACCGACATGCAACTCGGTAGGACCGATATGGTTAGGGTTAGGGCATAACGTAATCTCGGTGAGACCGATTACACAAACTCAGTGAGACCGATTTTGGTAATTAGCTAACCAAAGAGTTGGTCAGGTAAACTCGGTGGGACCGATTCGCTCTTTTCGGTGAGACCGAAATGTTATGAAAGGAAAACAGAGAGTTTACATTGCAATCTCGGTGGGACCGATCGGTCACTTCGGTTAGACCGAAACGTTACGAAGGGAAACTGAGATATTACAATCCCATCTCGGTGAGACCGAGATCCCTATCGGTGAAACCGATTTTCCTAGAGTTTGTGGCAGTGGCTATGACATTTGAACTCGGTGGCGCCGGATAGAAAGAATCGGTAGGACCGATTTTGACTTTAGGTTTAGGTCATATGTGGATGTGAGAAAGTAGTTGAGGGTTTTTGGAGCATATCACTAAGCACATGAAGCAAGAGGCTCATTAAGCAACACCTCATCCCTCCTTGATAGTATTGGCTTTTCCTATAGACTCAATGTGATCTTGGATCACTAAAATGTAAAATGTAGAGTCTTGAGCTTTTGAGCTTGAGCCAATCCTTTGTCCTTAATATTTTGAGGATCCACTTTCATCATCCATGCCATGCCATTCATTGAGCTTTCCTGAAATGTTTGTCTTGGAATAGTATTAGCTCAATGAGCTATATGTTGTTATGAATTACCAAAACCACCTAGGGATAGTTGCACTTTCAGCTTGCTGGAAGTGATGGGTTGGATGAGATCTATCATGTAATCGAGTTAGTTTTGTTAGGGTTTGATCCCTAGTATCCACTATGTTCTGAGATTGATGTTGCTATGACTTTGCTATGCTTAATGCTTGTCACTAGGGCCCGAGTGCCATGATTTCAGATCTAAACCTATTATGTTTTCATGAATATATGTGTGTTCTTGATCCTATCTTGCAAGTCTATAGTCACCTACTATGTGTTATGATCCGGCAACCGAAGTGACAATAATCGGGACCACTCCTGGTGATGACCATAGTTTGAGGAGTTCATGTATTCACTATGTGCTAATGCTTTGTTCCGGTTCTCTATTAAAAGGAGGCCTTAATATCCCTTAGTTTCCATTAGGACCCCGCTGCCACGGGAGGGTAGGACAAAATATGTCATGCAAGTTCTTTTCCATAAGCACGTATGACTATATTCGGAATACATGCCTACATTACATTGATGAATTGGAGCTAGTTATGTGTCACCCTATGTTATGACTGAGGAGAAGCTCACGATCAGTCATCACTCCTGGAGCAGTGGCTTGAGGATTTGGCTTTGAAGCATTAGCGGCAGAGTCATGAGTGGCAATGTCATCATTGGTGGAGTAGGATGCTGCTTTGCGAAACTGTCCATCCAATGGACGTATGCCTTCATCAATAACAGTGGCTTTACCCTTCTCATCAGCTGAGGAAATGGTCCGTTTGAGGACTTCAATAGGGGGCAAGTAGCTGCCATGGTTAAGAGTATCAGCCTTGTAGTTGATTGAAGACCTTGATCTGATGAATCTCATGATCCAGGGAGCATAAGGTTTCAATTCAAATGGTGAAAGAGCAACACTGGCCATAGTCCTCATGAAGAAATCATGGTAGTTGACAGGAACACCATGAATGATGTTGAATAGCATATTCTTCATGATGCCAACGACCTCTTCTTCGTTAGAGTCGTGGCCTTTGATTGGACTAAGGGTCAAAATTCAGTATACAGTCCTTAGCACATAGAGCAATTCCTTCACGGGGAATTTGGTTCGTGGGGCTTGGCCAGGCTTCAGATGCTTCATCAACACTTGCATGAAATGATCGGATAGCTCAGGTTCATGGTAGATGAGTCTTGCACCTTCAAGGGGAGGGCTGACAGGTAGGCATGAAGCAATTCAGAGGCTGGTGCTTTGTAGTGTGTGTTCTCTGTTATCCAGTCCAACACCCAAGAGTTCACATCTTCAGTGTTGCCGGTGATGTGCAACATAGCGTAGAACTGAAGAAATAGCTCTTCATTCTAGTCACAGATGTTGGTGCAGAAATTTAGCAGCCTAGCATCATGAAGAACACTGAGGACTGGAGTGAAGCAGGGCAGCGACTCCATATCCACATGAGGAATATGCTCATGGTCAAAGATTTTGTCTTTATCGAATAGCAGTGAAGAGTAGAAATTCATCTGACTTGCGGTCCAGAAGCGCTTCCTTCAAAGACAAGCAGAGTCATAAGGGTTGTAATCAGTGAAGAATACATGTTCATGAAAGAAGTCATCAGTTTTGAACTTCTGTTTCTTTGAGAAGGGATTCTTCGGCTTGGGCTGAGGAGTATCAGCCAATGTCTTCACAACCTTTGGAATCACAGTCTTAGGAGCCACAGGCTGAGGAATTTCAGTTTCAACATCTTCAGTAGCAACATGGGTCTCCATTTCTTCAGCAGCATGTACATCAGAACTAATGGATGGAATGTCTTCAGGGATGGTAAGAAGAGAAGCTTGAGGTTCATCAGAGCCCATATGAATTTCTTCAATTTGGACTGGGGACTGAGGAATCTGTTGCAGATGGGTGACCATTAGTGAATTGGGGTGATGACTTTCCCAATAGTCACCATTCAGTATTGGAGTGGTGCACCCAATGTCCACGTCTTCATCTTCTTCATCTATTTCCTGAACGTTTGCCTCTTCAGCTGTAAACTGAGGCATGGGCGATGATACCAATGGAGTGGACATGATGTTGTCCACTTCAATTTCCTCATCCATCTGCTCTGACGAAGCAGCAAAAGGATCTTCTTCATCTAATCCACTTGGGATTTCATAGTCCCCACCAAAGGGAACAATCTCCTTTGTTGGCATGCTGGAAACAGGAACAACATCTATTGGATTTTCAAAAGAGCTCGTCAAAGTCTTCACTTTCTTTGGTCTTTGAAGACTACGAGGCGTGAGATGCTTTCCTTTCCTTCACCGCTGCTTGCTCATGACTTTGGTTTTCTTAAACCGATGCAAAAGGAAGAATAGGACTTGGCGTTGGTGCAGGAGGAGCAGAGGAAATTGGTGTAGTTTCCTCAGGCGCAACTGATACGGTTGCCCTGGCTTGTTCAATGTCTCCAGGCTCAACAGCAGATGCTTCAGCTGGCCTGTCTTGATCTTTAGGCGTAACACTAGTGGTTGCCCTGGCAATTTCATCAGCGGCTGGAATTTCCAGCAGCCCTGGTGCTTTCATTTTCTTCAGCAGCCTGATTTTCATCAGCGGTGCTGGCATGTTCTTCAGTTGGCTATGCAGAAGCTTAAGCCTGAGGAGATTCATGTTGCGTTGGGGCTGCAACATTTGAGGTGAATCCCTTTGCCATATTGACGAATCTGACTTTGGCTCCCAGCCAGTCTGCACGGTAGGCATCAAATTCATCACTGAGGTTTTTGATCTCAGCTTGTGCAGCCACAAGTTCAGCAGTTGTCATTTTTACAACATTCTTCTTCAGAAAACGCTCCTTCTTGTACTGAGCTTTCTTCAGCTGCCTAGCCTTCACAAATTTCCATTTTTCTTCGCCTATGAAGGCGGTGAACATGTGACATTGGCTAGGGGTGAGCTTGAAGTCAGGTATAGGAGTGTTGGGGTCCTTGTGCCAGAGATCAATAAAGTCCAGGATCGGCTTGGGATCCAACAAAAGAGGCACATCTATGCCTTTGGCTCTAGCGGCCCGTTGTTGTCTGTCTCTGATGATTTCAGCGAGTTCTTCATCATCAGCTTCGTCTTCACTGGATGGCACATGAAAGGCAACCTGCTTCTTGTGAGGACTTGGTCTGGAGCCTCGTCCAGCAGTAGCCTTGGTCTTCAGCATTGTGGGGCTTGACTGAGCAGGAGTTGAAGAACTTGCAGAGGATCCTGAGGCAATTGAGATGCCTTTGGTCCTTTGGCAAGATGCAAGATGCACAGGTGTCGAGGACTTTGCCGGAGGAGCTGAGGGCTCCGCAATTGAAGGAACTGGAGCAGCTTGAGGAATTTGCCGTGAGGACATAGATGAGCTTGGCCGTGAGGGCATTGCTGAGGAACTTGGTGGTTTGCGAGCTGGCTTCTTAGGCATAGCCTTCTTGGGCTTGCTATCAAAGGCAGTAGCAGAGTCTTCGTTGAATTTCCTCACTGCTTCCTTAGCCAATTTGGCCAGTTTTGCTTGCCACTTGGCCCATTCATCAGGATGGTCCTCACCACGCTTGAGGCTGGTGGGATCAGCTTCTTTGCCAGGTGCCAGTGGAGGTCTTGGGCAAGGAGGATGTAGAGCGAATTTATTCATGTACTTAGGAGTAACATATCGGTATTCCCTCCATTCCCGTGCCCATCTTCTCTCAGTCCTCTGAATGCGCATGTTGCGCTCATTTTTCATTTCCTTTCCATGAGTTGCCTCATCAGGAGTGCAATACCCTACATAGATGTCATGAGGGATTTCAAAGGCAGTGTTTACTTCCAGTTTCTTGCCTCCCTTCTGAGGTTTCTTGCTGAAAGTGCGTTAAGTCGACTAGAGGGGGGTGAATAGGCAATTTTTATGAATTCTTCATTAAGGAATTTCAGAGTGAGGAATTTCCTAAGCGAAGAACTACTTGCAGCGGAATAAGTACTCAGATGCAGACATAACATAACATAAGCACAATCATCTTGATGAAATGAAAACAAACACAGAGTACAGAAAGCGTAAGCACAGGATAAGCAGGCTCAAGACAAACTGACTGAAGAATTTGAACTGAGGAAATTGAGAAAGTCTTCCTAAGCGAAGAACTACTTGCAGCGTAGTAAGTACTCAGATGCAGACATAACATAACATAAGCACAATCATCTTGATGAAATGAAAACAAAGACATAGTACAGAAATCGTAAGCACAGGATAAGCAGGTTGAAGACAAACTGACTGAAGAAATTGAACAGAGGAAATTGAGAAAGCCTTCAGTCAAAGTCTTCAAACAGTAACGATTAAGTACAAATCACAGTAATGAGGAAATGGAAGGTTTGAGGAAATATAACCAGTTGGCTCGGTGAAGATAGTGATTTGGTAGACCAGTTCCAACTGCTGTGACAGTTGTACGTCTGGTTGGAGCGGCTAGGTATTTAAATCTGAGGACACACAGTCCTCACCGTATTCTCCTTGAGCTAAGGTCACACAGACCTAGCCCAATCACTCGTGATAAGTCCTCAGGTGACTTCCAAACCTTCACAAACTCGGTCACTCGACGATCCAAAATTTCCTCTTGGATGCTCTAGACCATGACTCCTAACCATCTGGAAGATGCACAGTCTTCAAAGGTAACAAGCGTCGGAGCCACACAGGAACAATCTCTTCAGTGATGCTCAATCACTTTGGGTTTGTAGGTGTTTGGGTTTGGGTTTTCCTCACTTGATGATTTTCGCTCAAAGTCCTCGGAGGATGGGATGCTCTCAATGGCAGGTGTCAGTTTCTCTCGGAGCAGCCAACCAGTGATATGTCCATTTTCCATCATGCTTTTATATCAATATTTATTGCATTATGGGCTGTTATTACACATTATATCTCAATACTTATGGCTATTCTCTCTTATTTTACAAGGTTTACCATGAAGAGGGAATCTTACAGATGGAATTCAGGTGGAAAAGGGCAAACGTTGGAAACCTATTACGCACAACTCCAAAAGTCCCAAACTCCACGAAACAACCTTTTGGATTTTATAAGAATTTATGAGCAAAAGAAATAGGCCAGGCCCACACCTGTCCGAGGAGGCAGGCGCCCCACAGAGGCGCGGTCCCCTATCTCCTGGGCCCCCTGGTGGGCCTCTGGCGTCTATCTTCGCTATATCATCACTTTTACCTGGAAAAATCGGGGCAAGCTTACGGGGCGAAACTCCGCCGCCACGAAAGAACCTTGGCGAGAATCAATCTAGGGCTCTGGCGGAGCTGTTACTGCACGGGGACACTGCCTCCCGGAGGGGGGAAATCATCACCAACGTCATCACCAACGATCCTCTCATCGAGAGGGGTCAATCTCCATCAACATCTTCACCAGCACCATCTCCTCTCAAAACCCTAGTTCATCTCTTGTATCCAATCTTGTATCAAAACCACAAATTGGTACCTGTGGGTTGCTAGTAGTGTTAATTACTCCTTGTAGTTGATGCTAGTTGGTTTACTTGGTGGAAGATCATATGTTCAGATCCTTTATGCATATTATTACTCCTCTGATTATGAACATGAATATGCTTTGTGAGTAGTTACGTTTGTTCACGAGGACATGGGTGAAGTCTTGCTATTAGTAGTCATGTGAATTTGGTATTCGATTCGATATTTTGATGAGATGTATGTTGTCTTTCCTCTAGTGGTGTTATGTGAGCGTCGACTACATGATACTTCACCATTATTTGGGCCTAGAGGAAGGCATAGGGAAGTAATAAGTAGATGATGGGTTGCTAGAGTGATGTAAGCTTAAACCCTAGTTTATCGTTGCCGTTAGGGGCTGATATGGACCCATATGTTTAATGTTGTGGTTAGGTTTACCTTAATACTCCTTTTTGTAGTTGCGGATGCTTGCAATAGGGGTTAATCATAAGTGGGATGCTTGTCCAAGTTAGGACAGTACCCAAGTACCGGTCCACCCACATATCAAATTATCAAAGTACCGAACGCGAATCTTATGAACGTGATGAAAACTAGCTTGACGATAATTCCCAATGTGTCCTCGGGAGCTCCTTCTTCATTAGTAGAGTTTGTCTAGGCTTATTATTTGCTACATAAAGGATTGGGCCACCTTGCTGCACTTTATTTACTTCATTTACTTTTTGCTCGTTACTATTTATCTTATCACAAAACTATCTATCACCTACTATTTCAAAGCTTGCAGAGAAAACCTTCTTGAAAAACCGCTTATCATTTCCTACGCTCCTCGTTGGGTTCGACACTCTTACTTATCAAAAGGACAACGATAGATCCCCTATACTTGTGGGTCATCAAGACTCTTTTAAAGCGCCGTTGCCGGTGTAGCGCTTTTGGTGAGTGGAACTTGGTAAGGAAACATTTATATAGTGTGCTGAAATTTTACATCACTTGTCACTATGGAAACTAATCCTTTGAGGGGCCTGTTTGGGGTATCTTTGCCCCAACCGGAAGAGCAAAGAGATGCTCCTCAACCTACTGAACTTTATGAAAATATTCACTTTGAGATTCCTTGGGTATGATAGAAAAACTGCTAGCTAATCCTTTTGCAGGAGACGGAACATTGCATCCCGACTTACACCTTATCTTTGTGGATGAAGTTTGTGGATTATTTAAGCTTGCAGGTATTCCCGATGATGTTGTTAAAAGTAAGGTCTTCCCTTTATCCTTGAAGGGAGATGCATTGACATGGTATAGGCTATGTGATGATACGGGATCTTGGAATTATAAGCGATTGAAGTTGGAATTTCACCAGAAGTTCTATCCTATGCATCTTGTTCATCGTGATCGTAATTACATATATAATTTCTGGCCTCATGAAGGAGAAAGCATCGCTCAAGCTTGGGGAGGCTTAAGTCAATGTTATATTCATGCCCCAATCATGAGCTCTCTCGGAAATGATTATTCAGAATTTTTATGCTCGGCTTTCTCTTGATAATCGCAACCTGCTCGATACTTCTGTCTTTGGTTCTTATATGCTGAATACTATTGATTTCAAATGGGACTTATTGGAAAGAATTAAACGCAAATCTGAAGATTGGGGTTCCGACGATGGTAAGGAGTCAGGTATGACACCTAAGTTCGATTGTGTAAAATCTTTTATGGATACCGATGCTTTTCGTGGATTTAGCGCTAAGTATGGGCTTGACTCTGAGATAGTAGCTACTTTTGTGAATCTTTTGCTATTCACGTTGATCTACCTAAAGAGAAGTGGTTTAAATATAATCCTCCTGTTGAAGTTAAAGTAGTTGCACCTATTAAAGTGGAATAAAAGACTATTACCTATAGTGATCCTATTGTTCCTACTGCTTATGTTGAAAAGCCTCCTTTTCCTATTAGGATAAAAGATCATGGTAAAGCTTCGACTGTTGTTCGTAAGAGTAATACTAGGACTTATACACCTCCTGAGCAAATTAATGTTGAACCTAGAATTGCTATGGTTAAAGATCTCTTGGATGAGAACTTAGATGGGCATGTTATTTCTTTCTTGGGTGAGACTGCTAATATTGCTAGACCCGATACTAAGACACGTAGACCTGTCGTAGGCATGTCTGTTATTTCTGTTAAAATAGGAGATCATTGTTATTATGGCTTATGTGATATGGGTGCTAGTGCTAGTGCGATGCCTTATGATCTTTATAAAGAAATTATGCATGATATTGCACCTATGAATTAGAAGACATTGATGTTACTATTAATCTTGCTAATAGGGACACCATTAAACCTATTGGAATTATTAGAGATGTTGAAGTCTTGTGTGGGAAGATTAAATACCCTGCTGATTTTCTTGTTCTTGCTTCCCCACAAGATGATTTTTGTCCCATTATTTTTGGTAGACCTTTCTTGAATACTGCTAGTGCTAAGATTAATTGTAAAAGGAAGGTAGTCACTGTTGGCATAGATGGTATATCTCATGAGTTCAATTTTGCTAAGTTTAGTAGACAACCTCGTGAAAGGGAACCACCTAGTAAGGATGAGATTATTGGTCTTGCTTCCATTGCTGTTCCTCCAACTGATCCATTAGAACAATATTTGCTAGACCATGACAACGATATGTTTATGACGGAAAGGGAAGAAATAGATGAAGTGTTCCTTAAACAAGAACCTATCTTTGAAACATAACCTTCCCGTTGAAATTCTTGGGGATCCCTCCACCCAAGGGTGATCCGTGTTTGAACTCAAACCTTTAACTGATAATATTAAGTATGCTTTTCTTGTTGAAAAAGAAATATCTCCTGTTATTATTAGTGCTAACCATTCAGAGAAAGAAGAATAAAGATTATTGATAATTCTGAAGAAGCTCCGAGCTGCTATTGGATATACTACGACGATCTTAAGGGCATTAGTCCCACATTATGTCAACACAAAATTTCAGTGGAGAAAGATGCCAAACCAGTTAGAGATCCTCAAAGACGATTAAATCCCAAAATGAAGGAAGTGGTAAGAAAGGAGATTCTAAAGCTCCTTGAGGCAGGTATTATTTATCCCGTTGCTGATAGTGAATGGGTAAGCCCTGTCCATTGTGTCGCTAAAAAGGGAGGTATTACCGTTGTTCCTAATGATAAAGATGAATTGATCCCGCAAAGAATTATTATAGGTTATAGGATGGTAATTGATTTTCATAAGTTAAATAAAGCTACTAAGAAAGATCATTACCCTTTACCTTTTATTGATCAAATGCTAGAAAGGCTATCCAAACACACACATTTTTGCTTTCTAGATGGTTATTCGCTTCTCTCAAATACCGTGTCAAAGGATCAATCTAAAACTACTTTTACTTGCCCTTTTGGTACTTTTGCTTATAGACGTATGCCTTTTGGTTTATGTAATGCACCTGCTACCTTTCAAAGATACATGATGGCTATATTCTCTGATTTCTGTGAAAAGATTTATGAAGTATTCATGGATGACTTCTCTGTCTATGGATCCTCTTTTGATGATTGTTTGAGCAACCTTGATCGAGTTTTGCAGAGATGCGAAGACACTAGTCTCATCCTGAATTGGGAAAAGTGTCACTTTATGGTTAATGAAGGCGTTGTCTTGGGGCACAAGATCTCCGAGAGAGGTATTGAAGTTGATAAGGCCAAAGTTGATGCTATTTAAAAGATGCCATGTCGCAAGGACATAAAAGGTATAAGAAGTTTCCTCGGTCATGCCGGCTTTTATAGGAGGTTCATTAAGGACTTTTCTAAAATCTCTAGGCCTCTGACTAATTTATTGCAAAAATATATTCCTTTTGTCTTTGATGATGATTGTTTGGAAGCATTTGAAACACTTAAGAAAGCCTTGATCACTGCACCTATTGTTCAGCCACCTGATTGGAATTTACCTTTTGAAATTATGTGCGATGCTAGTGATTATGCTGTAGGTGTTGTTTTTAGGGCAAAGAGTCGATCTGAAATTGAGCGTTATCCAGGTATGCTAGTAAGACTCTTGATCTTGCCGGAGAAATTATACTACTACTGAAAAAGAGTTCTTAGCAGTTGTGTTTGCATGTGATAAGTTTAGACCATATATTGTTGATTCCAAAGTTACTATTCACACTGATCATGCTGCTATTAAATATCTTATGGAAAGATGCTAAGCCTAGACTCATTAGATGGGTCCTCTTGCTTCAAGAATTTGATTTGCATATTATTGATAGAAAGGGAGCTGAGAACCCGTTATGCATACTTGTCCAGTTAGAGAATGTTCTTGATGACCCACTGCCTATAAATGATAGTTTTCACGATGAACAATTAGCGGTTGTCAATGCTTCTCGTCTTTGCTCCTTGGTATGCTGATTATGCTAATTACATTGTTGCTAAATATATACCGCCTAGTTTCACATACCAGCAAAAGAAAAATTTCTTTTATGATTTAAGACATTACTTATGGGATGATCCACACCTTTATAAAGAAGGAGTAGATGGTATTATTAGACGTTGTGTGCCCGAGCATGAACAAGAACAAATCCTACATAAGTGTCACTCTGAATCCTATGGGGGACACCATCTTTGGAGATAGAACTGCACACAAGGTACTACAATCTGGTTTTTATTGGCCTACTCTTTTCAAAGATGCTCGTAAGTTTGTCTTATCTTGTGATGAATGTCAAAGAATAGGTAATATTAGTAGATGTCAAGAAATGCCTATGAATTATTCTCTTATTATTGAACCGTTTGATGTTTGGGGCTTTGATTATATGGGACCTTTTCCTGCCTCCAATGGTTATACACATATTTTAGTTCTTTGTTGATTACATTACTAAGTGGGTAGAAGCTATTCCAACTAGTAGTGCTGATCATAACACTTCTATTAAAATGCTTAAAGAAGTTATTTTTCCGAGGTTTGGAGTCCCTAGATATCTTATGACTGATGGTGGTTCACACTTTATTCATGGTGCTTTCCGTAAGATGCTTACTAAGTATGATGTCAATCATAGAATCGCATCTCCTTATCACCCATGATCTAGTGGTCAAGTAGAGTTGAGCAATAGAGAGCTCAAATTAATTTTGCAAAAGGCGTGAATAGATCTAGAAAGAATTGGTCCAAAAAACTTGATGATGCATTATGGGCCTATAGAACTGCATACAAAAATCCTATGGGTATGTCTCCATATAAGATGGTTTATGGAAAAGCATGTCATTTACCTCTTGAACTTGAACATAAAGCATATTGGGCTATTAAAGAGCTCAATTATGACTTCAAACTTGCGGTGAGAAGAGGTTGTTTGATATTAGCTCACTTGATGAATGGAGAACCCAAGCATATGAGAATGCCAAGCTTTTCAAAGAAAAAGTCAAGCGGCATGATAAGAGGATACAAAAGCGTGAGTTTAACGTAGGAGATTATGTGTTATTGTTCAACTCTAGTTTAAGATTTTGCAGGAAAACTTCTCTCAAAATGGGAAGGTCCCTACGTTATCGAAGAGGTCTATCGCTCGGGCGCTATAAAATCAACAACTTCAAGGCACAAATCCGAGGGTGGTAAACGGTCAAAGAATTAAACATTATATTTCAGGTAATCCTATCCATGTTGAAACTAATATTATTGAAACCATAACCCCGAGGAATACATAAGAGACACTTTCGAACGTTCCGGACTCGAAAAGGTATAGGTAGTGCATTAGTGCACGTAAACCGACTCCAAAACAACTCTAATGGCAATTTTTATAAGTTTTGGATTATTTAAGAATTTTAGGAAGAAAGAAGTAGTCCGAAGGGGACACGAGGCTCCCACGAGAGAGGAGGGCGCGCCCCCCCTGTAGGACGCGCCCCCTGTCTTGTGGGCACCTCGTGTGCCTGGTGGACTACGTTTTCTTGTATGTTACGTATTGTGGTCGGTAAAAATTCATTATATATATACTCCCGAAGGTTTTGACCACCGTATCACGCAAATATCCTCTGTTTTCGTTTCGAGCTATTTCTGTTTCAGATCTAGAGCATCATGTCGTCTCCAAGCGCTCCCAAGGACAAGTTTTTCGAGAGAGTTATCAACCCCTATCCTGCGGAGGTGCTGCATCATCCTCAAACCATTGAGGTGCGTGAGGGGGTGCTGCACATCCACGATGTGGAGGGACCAAGGTGTACCGGGAGCGTGGAGACAAAGCTCGAAGCTGTGGAGCAAGAAGTTTTCAAGTGCCAAGGGATGGTGGAGCGTGGACTCAACGCCAACCAGATGATGATCACGGAGTTCACCAACAACCACAAGATGGATGACAAAGCCATTGGGGAAACCATCTTCAAACTTCAAGAGAAAATCGAGCACCTCCAAGCCCAGATCTATGACCTGCAAAACCATAACTGTGAGTATGAATATAGATTCAAGCGAATGAGTTTGGCTGCAGAGTTAAGGATCCCGGAGACTCGATCATCCTTTTATGATGGAGAGCCGATGCCCTGGAAGACAGACGACAAGCCTACATCATCAACAACTCCTACTTCACCACCTCCGAAGAAATAATCACATGGGTATGGGCACTCCCCTTGGCAACTGCCAAGCTTGGTGGAGGTGCCCCGGTATCGTATCACCATCACACTCTTATCTTTACCGCTTTATTTAGTTCGATCCTTTTAGTAGTATGTTAATCTAGTAGATTGAAGTTTTGATATCAAGTAGTTTTGAGTTTTGCTTTGTGATCTCTTTATGTAAGCGAGTCCGTGTGCTATATATAATAAAGATCAGTGTTGAGTCAAGGGCTTTGCTATGTTGCTATGATCTTGAGAAGGTAGAAAGAATAAAAGAGTTCATATTGATCTTATGGATAGTGATAACTTCACACATAGAAAGTATGAGGCATAAAAATTGTTGAGAGTTGATGAACGTAGCCTTGGTCATCGTTGCAATTAATAGGAAGTGATAAGGAAAGAGGGGTTCACATATAAATATATTATCTTGGACATCTTTTATTATTGTGAAGCACTCATTAAGTATGACATGCTAAAAGAGTTGACGTTGGACAAGGAAGACAACGTAATGGTTTATGTTTTCCGACATCTCAGTTAAAGTATATTGTCATTGACCTTCCAAACATGTTGAGCTTGCCTTTCCCCCTCATGCTAGCCAAATTCCTTGCACCAAGTAGAGATACTACTTGTGCTTCCAAATATCCTTAAACCCAGTTTTGCCATGAGATTCCACCATACCTACCTATGGATTGAATAAGATCCTGCAAGTAAGTTGTCATCGGCGCAAGCAATAAAACTTGCTCTCTAAATATGTATGACTTATTAGTGCAGAGAAAATAAACTTTGTACGAACTTGTTGTGGAAGTAATAAAAGCGACGGACTGCATAATAAAGGTCCACATACAAGGGGCATTATAAAGTGACGTTCTTTTGCACTAAGACTTTATGCATCAACCCTAAACGCGCATGACAACCTATGCTTCCCTCTGTGAAGGGCCTATCTTTTACTTTATGTTTTACTTTATGCTTGAGTCAAGGTGATGCTCACCTTTCCCTTTTTATTTTTATCCTTTGGCAAGCTCCTCGTGTTTGAAAGATCATGATACATATATCCAATTGGATGTAAGTTGGCATAGGCTATTATTGTTGACATCACCTAAAGGTGAATACATTGGGAGGCAACACAATAAGCCCCTATCTTTCTCAAAGTGTCCATTTGAAACTCTATAACCACAAGTATTGCGTGAGTGTTAATAATTATAGGGGACTACGAGATAGTTGAGTATGTGAGCTTCTTTGAAAAGCTCTATTATTGACTCTTTCCGATGTTACGATAAATTGCATTTGCTTGATGATCGAGATTATAGTTTGTTAGTTCCCAATGAAGTTTTTGAACCATACTTGACATTGTGAATTGCTTATTACTTGAGCATAGGAAATCATATGACAAAATCCATATATGTTGTTGTTATTAGAATGATCATGATGCCCTCATGTCCGTATTTTATTTTTATCGACACCTCTATCTCTAAACATGTGGGCATATTTTTCGATTTCAGCTTCCGCTTGAGGACAAGCGAGGTCTAAGCTTGGGGGAGTTGATACGTCCATTTTGCATCATGCTTTTATATCAATATTTATTGCATTATGGGCTGTTATTACACATTATATCTCAATACTTATGGCTATTCTCTCTTATTTTACAAGGTTTACCATGAAGAGGGGGAATCTTAGAATGGAATTCTGGCCGGAAAAGGAGCAAACGTTGAAACCTATTCTCGCACAACTCCAAAAGTCACGAAACTCCACGAAACAACTTTTGGATTTTATAAGAATTTATGAGCAAAAGAAATAGGCCAGGGGCCCACACACCTGTCCAGAGATGTGAGGGCGCCCCATGTAGGGCGCGGCCCTATCTCACAGCCCCCTGGTGGGCCTCCGGCGTCCATCTTCTGCTATATCATCACTTTTACCTGGAAAAAATTGGGGGCAAGCTTACGGGATTTAAAGTCCGCCGCCACGCGGAACCTTGGCGTAATCAATCTAGGCTCTAGCGGAGCTGTTCTGCCGGGGACACCGCTTCTTCGGAGGGGGGAAATCATCACCAACGTCATCACCAACGATCCTCTCATCGAGAAGGGGTCAATCTCCATCAACATCTTCACCAGCACCATCTCCTCTCAAAACCCTAGTTCATCTCTTGTATCCAATCTTGTATCAAAACCACAAATTGGTACCTGTGGGTTGCTAGTAGTGTTGATTACTCCTTGTAGTTGATGCTAGTTGGTTTACTTGGTGGAAGATCGTATGTTCAGATCCTTTATGCATATTATTACTCCTCTGATTATGAACATGAATATTCTTTGTGAGTAGTTACGTTTGTTCACGAGGACATGGGTGAAGTCTTGCTATTAGTAGTCATGTGAATTTGGTATTAGATTCGATATTTTGATGAGATGTATGTTGTCTTTCCTCTAGTGGTGTTATGTGAACGTCGACTACATGACACTTCACCATTATTTGGGCCTAGAGGAAGGCATAGGGAAGTAATAAGTAGATGATGGGTTGCTAGAGTGACAGAAGCTTAAACCCTAGTTTATGTGTTGCTTCGTTAGGGGCTGATATGGACCCATATGTTTAATGATGTGGTTAGGTTTACGTTAATACTCCTTTTTGTAGTTGCGGATGCTTGCAATAGTGGTTAATCATATGTGGGATGCTTGTCCAAGTTAGGACAGTACCCAAGTACCGGTCCACCCACATATCAAATTATCAAAGTACCGAACGCGAATCTTATGAACGTGATGAAAACTAGCTTGACGATAATTCCCAATGTGTCCTCGGGAGCTCCTTCTTCATTATTAGAATTTGTCCAGGCTTATCCTTTGCTACATAAAGGATTGGGCCACCTTGCTGCACTTTATTTACTTTATTTACTTTTTGCTCGTTACTATTTATCTTATCACAAAACTATCTATCACCTACTATTTCAATTGCTTGCAGAGAAAACCTTACTGAAAACCGCTTATCAGTTCCTTCTGCTCCTCGTTGGGTTCGACACTCTTACTTATCGAAAGGACTACGATAGATCCCCTATACTTGTGGGTCATCAACCAGCTAGTGGTTGTAGGGGGCGGCTATTTACAGCCTAGGGAGCATCCCGACATGATAAGACATAAATGCCCTTCAATGATATGACTGTTAGGTGGGAAGATATTTTGGGACAGGTGGCGCATAGCATAACAACGGTCGGAAATTTGAGTATCAAAATCCTCAGGGCTATCATGTTCCTCACTTGTAGGCAATCCGCACTAGCGAATTCCTAACTCCTTAGTCAGAACAAATTCCTCAAAGACCTGAAGAACTTTGTCTCTGTCACTGAAGAAATTGACTGAACTGCATGAGATTTCCAATGGCTTCACTCGAAAGGATTGGTAGGTGTAGGATTTTGAGATGAGAATCACTTGGAAACTTTTCCTTAGTTTTTCCTCGACCCCCTTTAACAGTACGTTGTTTCCTATGACTCAAGAAAGAGAAAATGAAACTACGAAAACAAAAGTCTTCACGCTTCATATTCCTCGCATGAATATCAAGTCTTCATGGTCACACCAATTTCTTCACTTTCAAAGTCTTCAAAAAGTCTTCAGAAATCCAAAGTCTTCAATTGAAGACACTCATTTTTAGGGGTCGACTTTCTCTGTAAATATCAAACTCCTCATAGACTTATAGACCTGTGTACACTCACAAACGCATCACCCCTTAACTGTAAGTCTTCAATACACCAAAATCACTAAGGGCACTAGATGCACTTACAATCTCCTCCTTTTGGTGATTGATGACAATATAGGTTAAGTTTTCAACCGGGATAAACATATGAAGTGTAAATACTAATATTGAGGAATTTGATTGCAAGATATAGAAGAACTCCCCATGAAGATGTGCAGTGAGGAATTTGCTTTTGAATAAATGCACATTTGAAGAGTAGAATCATGGAGATATCCCCCTATATCTTGTAATTCATACACGCATTTAACATATGGTATGAAGAATTTGAAATGCATGATGAAATATGGTGACTGATGTAATTCAGCATGCGTGCATTAACATATATGAGGAAATAGCATGCAGAAAGCATAGCAAGAGTATCATACCACCATTGGGTTTAAGTTTACAACTCGATCCAACAAAATCTTCAAAAGAATGAGAGTTGTAACTTAGCAAAAAAAGGCCCTATAGAGAGACCCGTTTGAAGACTAACTCAAATTTCTCCCCTTTGTCATGAAATGACCAAAAGGGACGAAAAATGAGGGCTAGCGCCCCTGAAGAATATCACGAAGATGATGGAGGAGCGCCAGCGTTGTTGGGGTCGGTTGTTGAAGTAGGGCCTGCCGCAGTGTCGTCCAAATCTTCATGCTCATCAATGTCGCGCGATGAAGAATAGGAGCTGGCCATCAAGGAAGGAAATTTGACTTTCTTCAACGGTAGCTGAGACCAGTCAAAGTCCTGCTTGAAGCCCATCTGTTTAAGATCTTCTTCACCATAAAGATGAGACAGAACAGCCCAGGTGCGATCGAATACTTCATGGAGGTAGTAATGGTTCTTCTACACTGAATTGTGTGTAGTAGTCATGTTGTGAAGAATTGAACCAAACTTACGCTTGACCCATTTGTGGTTGCGATCGACCTTCTGACGACTGAGAAGAAGCTCACGATCAGTCATCACCCTTGGAGCTATGCCTTGAGGATTTTGCTTTGAAGCATTTGCGGCAGAGTCATGAGTGGCAGAGTCATCATTGGTGGAGTAAGATGCAGCTTTGCGGGCCCGACCATCCAATGGACGAATGCCTTCATCAATAATGATCGCCTTGCCCTTCTCATCAGCTGAGGAAAATGTCCGCTTGAGGACTTCAATGGGGGGCAAGCAGCTGCCATGGTTGAGTGTGTCAGCCTTGTAATTGATTGAAGATCTTGATCTGAGGAATCTCATAATCCAGGGAGCGTAAGGCTTCAATTCAAAAGGTGACAATGCAACATTGGCCAGAGTCCTCATGAAGAAATCATGGTAGTTGACAGGAACTCCATGGATGATGTTGAAAAGCAGATTCTTCATGATGCCAACGACCTCTTCTTCATTCGAGTCGTGGCCTTTGATTGGACTCAGTGTCTTGGTCAGAATGCGATAGACAGTCCGTGGCACATACAACAATTCCTTCACGAGGAATTTGGTTCTTGGGGCTTGAACAGGCTTCAGCGGTTTCATCAATACTTGCATGTAATGGTCTGATA
The DNA here is from genome assembly GCA_021605145.1 of Aegilops bicornis. Classification (NCBI taxonomy): domain Eukaryota; kingdom Viridiplantae; phylum Streptophyta; class Magnoliopsida; order Poales; family Poaceae; genus Aegilops; species Aegilops bicornis. The sequence continues at coordinate 375,397,393 of CM038675.1, read as the reverse complement.
GCCTAGGTTCATGGTAGATGAGCTGCGCACCTTCAAGGGGAGGACTGACAGGCAGGGCATGAAACAATTCAGAGGCCGGTGCTTTATAGTGCATGTTCTCTGTCATCCAATCCAGCACCCATGAGTTCACATCTTCAGCATTGCCGGTGATGTGCAGTGTGGCATAGAACTGAAGAATTAGTTCTTCATTCCAGTCAACGATATCGGTGCAGAAGTTTAGCAACCCAGCATCATGAAGAACACTGAGGACTGGTGAGAAGCAAGGCGGCGATTCCATGTCCACATGAGGAATATGCTCATGGTCAAAGATCTTGTCCTTATCAAAAAGCAGTGAAGAGTAGAAGTTGGCTTGGCTGGCTGTCCAGAAGCGCTTCCTTCGAAGATGAGCAGAGTCATATGGGTTGTATTCAGTGAAGAACACATGCTCATGAAAGAAGTCATCTGCCTTGAATTTTTGCTTCTTGGAGAAGGGATTCTTCGGCTTAGGCTGAGGAGTATCAGTCAATGCCTTCACAACTTCAGGAATCACAATCTCAGGAACCATAGGCTGAGGAATTTCAGTTTCTGCATCAGTAGCAGCCTACGTCTTCAACTCTTCGGCAACATTAACATCAGCACTAGTGGATAGAATTTCTTCAGGAATGGAAGAAGTGGCTTGAGGTTAACTGGGGACTGAGGAATTTGTTGCAGTGGCATGAACATGGGAGAGTTGGGACGATGACTTTCCCAATAGTCATCATTCAGCACAGGAGTGGTGCTCCCAATGTCCACGTCTTCATCTTCTTCATTCAGTTCTTCAACGCCTGCCTCTTCAGCTGTGAACTGAGGCATGGGCGATGAGACAACTGGGATTGAAGGGATATTATCCACTTCAATTTCTTCGTCCAACTGCTCTGAAGAAGCAGCAGAAGGAACATCTTCATCAGATCCACTTGGGATCTCATAATCTTCACCAAAAGGAATGGTTTCCTTTGATGGCATACTTGAGACAGGAATAGCATCAATGGGTTTCTCAAAAGAGCTTGTCAGTGTCTTCATCTTCTTCGGTGCTGAAGACTCTGATGAAGCAGATGCTTTCCTCTTCTTCACTGCTGCTCGCTCCGCGGCCTTGGTTTTCTTCACTTCTGATGTAGAAGGAAGAATGGGACTTGGCGTTGGTGCAGGAGGAGCAGAGGAAATTGGTTCATTTTCTCCAGGCACAACTGATGCAGTTGCCCTGGTTGGTTCAGTTTCTTTAGGCACAATGACAAATGCTTCAGCTGGCCTGGCTTGTTCTTCAGGCGCAACACTAGTGGTTGCCCTGGCAATGTCATCAGTGGCTGGAATAGCTTCATCAGCCCTGGTACTTCCAGTTTCATTAGCAGCCTAATTTTCATCAGCGGTGCTGGCATGTTCTTCAGTGGGCTGAGCTGATGCTTCACCCTGAGGAGATTCGTGTTGCGATGATGCAACAACATTTGAAGTGAATTTCTCCGCCAATTTCACAAATCTGACTTTGGCTCCAAGCCAATCGGTGCAGTAGATGTTGAATTCATCATTGAGGCCTTTGATCTCAGTTTGTATAGCAACAAGTTCATCAGTTGTCATGTTGACAACGTTCTTCTTCAGAAAGCGCTCTTTCTTGTATTGAGCTTTCTTTAGCTGTCTGACCTTCTCAAACTTCCATTTTTCTTCGCCAATGAAGGCGGTCAGCATGTGACTTTGGCCAGGAGTGAGCTTGAAGTCAGGCACAGGTGTGTTGGGGTCCTTGTGCCAGAGATCAATGTACTCAAGGATCAGCTTGGGATCCAGCAGGAGAGGAACTTCACTTCCTTTGGCTCTAGCGGCCCTTTGTTGTCTATCTCTGATGATTTTGGTGAGTTCTTCATCATCAGCTTCGTCATCACTGGACGGTACATGAAAGGCAACCTGCTTCTTGTGAGGACTTGGTCTAGAGCCTCGTCCAGCAGTGGCCTTGGTCTTCATCAGAGTGGGGCCTGTTGAGGAATGCGGAGGAACTGAAGAACTTGCGGAGGCTCTCGAGGCAGTTGATTTGCTTGTGGTCCTTTGACACGAGGCGAGATGCACAGGTGCTGAGGACTTTGCCGGAGGAGCTAAGGGCTTTGGAGGAGCTGGAGCAGCATGAGGAATTTGCTGTGAGGGCTTTGCAGAGCTGGGCCGTGAGGGCATTTGCTGAGGTGCTTGGCCGCGAGGGCATTGAAGCAGAGGCACTGGGCTTGTGTGCGGGCTTCTTGGGCATGGCCTTATTAGGCTTGCTAGTAGAGGCCTCAGCAGTGGCAGCAGCAGAGTCTTCATTGAATTTCTTCACTGCCTCTTTTGCCATTTTGGCCAGTTTGGCTTGACGCTTGGCCCATTCCTTGGGAAATCCTCACCTCTTCTGATGCTAGAGGGATCAGAAACTTGGCCTGGTGCCAATGGAGGTCTTGGGCATGGAGGGTGTACTGCGAATTTCTTCATGTACTTGGGAGTCACATATTTTTACTCCCTCCATTCTCTGTCCCATCTCCTCTCTATCCTCTGAATGCGCACTTTGCGCTCATTCTTCATTTCATGAGGAGGTGTGCAGTACCCTGCATAGATGTCTTCAGGTATTTCAAAAGCATTGTTGACTTCCAATTTCTTCCCTCCCTTTTGAGGTTTCTTGCCGTCAGCCATTTTCTTCAGCTAAGGATTTTGAACGATTGAGTTCTGTGACGAGGTATGCAACTTTTCTTCGAGGAACGCTGCAAATGAGTTAACTTGATGAGAACCTAGTGATTCAGCAACGGACATGTGTACCTATGAACAGAGTATATGTGCGAAGAATTTTGAGAGGTCATATGCGTTCTCAGAAGTTTTTGCAAAAAGAACAAGTTTGAGGAATTTGACCACATGTGTCTTGAATAATTTCACTAAGCGTTCTTTGACTTAGGTTCCCGAGTTGTGTAGATTGAAAATCCACACAATTGAGGAATCTTGAAGAAAAATGTTGCTTAGAGAAACAGATCAAGAACAGATGTTTGTGTGAGGTGTTTAGAGTGTGAAGATTGAAGAATAAACACCTTTTGAAGATTTTATGGAAATCATCAGAATCAACAAGGGCAGTAAAAGTAACTTTTAATTACCCTTGACGAAGAACACAACGAACTGAGAGGTGTAGATTAAGAAGTTCATCTGTCTAGATCTTCCACGCCCTAACTTGGCAGAGGAAGACGGCTACGGCGGCGGCGGAGTGAAGATTTCCGCAGCCGGCGCGAGTACGATGGCGACGAGGTCGAGGCAGCGAAGCTCTTCCTCACCGACGATGATGGAAGTAGCGGCGACACTAGGTTTTGAGAGCTCGAGCGAGGGAGTGAGGTCGAGCGAAGTAAAAACAATATGAGGAGGGTGAGGGGTATATATAGCCGAGGTGAAAAACCGCTCGCCTGAGGAATATGGACGAACATGCCCTTGACCCTTCTCATCCTTGTGACATGTGTCACCTACGTACAGAGAGGTGGAGATCGTGGGTGAATAAGATAATCATATCATGGAATGTGGAATGGTTTGAGCGGCAAAAGCCAAAAAATTCAAATAAGAAAATTTTAATGTTTCATTCGCAAATTCTTCAGCTGACAAGGACACAGTGAAGATTTTGAACGGGTTTCAAATAGAACGCACATGAAGAATTTGTGAACAGACTGGGTTGAGTTTAGCATAGAGGGGGAAGGGTCCGATCACATTCACTTAGCAAAAAAAGCAACTTGAAGAAATAGCAATAAGTCAATGAAGAACAACGACGAAAACAATGAAGATAATGCAAAGTTGAAGAAATTGAACAACTGAGGAATTTCAAAATGAAAAAAAAACTCAAATTGAAGATTTTCAACTTTTGTTGGTGGCGTGACCCACCGTATAAGAATGATGATTTTAGATGCCGCGTACAATTGTCGTAGGGCTCTGAGAATCAAATTCTTCGTTAATTTCTTCACACTTAGATTGTTAGTCTTCATTGATTGAAGAAAAACATTACTTCGTGCGTTGCACATCTAAGTCATCAATTTAGCATAACTGTTAGGATGTGTGTCCTTTTCAAAGAACATTCGAAGATTCTTAAGATATTTAGCTCACATCGCAACTTGCTAAATCTCTTCTCATCCAAGGGCTTTGTGAAGATATCGGATAGTTGTTCTTCAGTCTTCACGTGCTCGATGGAGATGACGCCCTTCAACATATGATCACAAAGAAAATGATGACGAATCTGAATGTGCTTTGTCTTCGAGTGTTGAACTGGGTTATGAGCAATCTTGATGGCACTCTCATTGTCACAGTAGAGAGGCACATTCTTCATGCTGATGCCGCAGTCCTTGAGGGTTTGCTTCATCCATAGCAATTGAGCACAACACGAACCAGCAGCAATGTACTCAACTTCAGCAGTAGAAAGTGATACACAGTTCTGTTTCTTCGAGGACCAACAGACCAAGGATCGTCCGAGGAAATGGCATGTGCCTGATGTTGACTTGCGGTCCACATGATCACCAACATAGTCAGAGTCAGAATATCCAATGAGATCAAAAACCGATCCCTTGGGATACCATAATCCAAGTGTTGGTGTGTGAGCTAGATATCGAAGAATATGCTTCACAGCCTTATGGTGTGATTCCTTCGGTGTAGCTTGAAATCGGGCACACATGCAAACACTAAGCATAATGTCTGGCCTAGATGCACATAGATACAATAAAGATCCAATCATGGAGCGGTATACCTTTTGATCGAAGTCTATACCATTTTCATCAGTGCATAGATGGCCATTTGTGGGCATAGGGATTTTGACGCCTTTGCAATCTTGCATGCCGAATTTCCTCAATACATCCATGAGGTATTTCTCCTGAGATATGAAGATGTCGTTGCGCTGTTGACGAATTTGAAGACCTGAGAAGAATTTCAATTCTCCCATCATAGACATTTCATATTCCTCCCTGATCATATAACCAAATTCGTCAGTGTAACGTTGGTCAGTGCAGCCAAAGGTAATATCATCAACATATATTTGGCACACAAATAATTCACCATCGTAAGTTTTGGTGAAAAGAGTTGGGTCAAGTGAACCGGGTTCGAAGCCTTTCTTCATGAGGAATTCCTTCAAAGTATCATACCACGCCCGAGGGGCCTGCTTGAGGCCATAGAGGGCCTTATTGAGTCTGTAGACTTGGTCAGGATGCTTTGGACCTTCAAAACCTGGGGGTTGAGCAACATATACTTCTTCCTCAAGCTTACCATTGAGGAATGCACTTTTCACATCCATTTGATATAATATGATGTCATGATGGTTAGCATAAGCAAGTAATATGCGAATAGCCTCAAGTCTAGCAACAGGTGCAAAAGTTTCACCGAAATCAATTCCTTCAACCTGTGTGTAGCCTTGAGCTACAAGCTGTGCCTTATTCCTCACCACAAGGCCATTTTCATCTTGCATGTTGCTGTAGATACACTTTGTGGCGATGATATTGTGCTTGCGAGGGTCTGGTCGCTTGACAAGTTCCCAGACATTGTTGAGTTCGAACTGATGCAATTCCTCTTGCATAGCTTGAATCGACTCAGGCTCCATAAATGCTTCATCTACCTTAGTGGGCTCTGTGATAGAGACGAAAGCAAAGTGCCCACAAAAGTTATACAAATGTGAAGCTTTTGAGCGTGTGAGAGGACCTGGTGCATTGATGTCGCTGATGATTTTCTCAATCTGCACTTCATTCGCAACGCGAGGATGAGCGGGTTGGCGACGAGGAATTTGATCAACATTTTCTTCAGAGCCATTTTCTTCAGGTGCACCATCATGATGTTCTTCACGATCTGGAATGACTTCTTCAGCAGATTCTTCGGTAGGAATGACATCCCCAGTAGCCTTGAACTTGACGGTTTCCTCAGGTGACTTTTCATCTAGCACAGGAGATAGGTGCTCTCTTTGCGAGCCATAAATTTCATCGAACCGCACATCTACAGTTTCAACAACCTTGTGGTGAACGTTGTTGAAGGATCTGTACGTGTGCGAGTCCTTTCCGTAACCAAGCATAAAACCTTCATGTGCTTTCGGTGCAAATTTCGAATTGTGATGAGGATCTCTAATCCAGCATTTAGCACCGAAGACTTTGAAATAACTCACATTGGGTTTCTTGTCAGTGAGGAGTTCATATGCAGTCTTCTTGAAGAATTTGTCAAGATATACCATGTTGATGATGTGGCACGCAGTATCAATTGCCTCAATCCAGAAATGACGAGGCGTCTTGTATTCATCAAGCATAGTGCGAGCCATCTCTACAAGAGTCCTGTTCTTGCGCTGCACGACGCCATTCTGCTGAGGAGTATAACGAGCAGATAACTCAAGAGTAATATCAAGTTCATCAAGATAGTCATCAAGACCAGTATTCTTGAACTCAGTTCCATTGTCACTTCTGATGTGCTTGATCTTCACACCAAAGTTGGTTGAAGCCCTCGAGGAAAATCGTTTGAAGACTTCTTGCACTTCACGTTTGTAAGTGACAATATGCACCCATGTGTAACGAGAGTAATCATCAACAATAACAAAGCCGTATAGCGATGCTTCATTGGTGAATGCAGAATAACGGTTAGGACCAAAGAGATCCATGTGAAGCAATTCAAATGGTCGAGTGGTAGTCATGATAGTCTTCACGGGATGCTTGGCCTTGGTAATCTTTCTAGCTTCACCGGCTTCGCATAAATGATCCTTGAGGAATTTGACATTCTCAATGCCAATGACGTGCCTCTTCTTCATGAGCGTGTGCAAGTTCCTCATGCCAGCATGACCGAGTCATTGATGCCATAGCCAGCCTTCTGAAACTTTTGCAAGTAGACATATAGCAGGCTGTGGTCCTGTAGAGAAATCAACAATATACAGATCTCCTCCCCTAAAGCCTTCGAAGACTTTGGAATTGTCATTTTCCATGATCACAACACAATGATACTTGCCAAAGATAACAACCATGTCAAGATCACAAAGCATTGAGACTGACATGAGGTTGAATCATAAGGACTCGACAAGCATGACTTTGTCCAGGTGTCGATCCTTTGAGATCGCAACCTTACCTAGACCCAATACCTTGCTTTTGCTTTTGTCAGCGTAGGCGATATGCTTCAGATATGATGGAGATAAGGGAGCGTCCATCAATAAGCTCTTGTCACCAGTCATGTGATTTGTACATCCACTATCGAGGACCCACTCAGTGGCTTTGGGTTGATCATCCTGCAGATGAATTAGTGCAACTTACGGACTCATATACTTCATCAGTGAAGAATATGACATTAATTTCACCAGACCAATTTCATCAAGCAACAAAACAGATAAAGCAGTATGAGAACATGAGAAATGAAAATTCATTTCTTCATGATTAGCTTGCATCCTTTCAAGCATATTCAGGTCTCCAGCAAAATCTTCAGACGTTTAAGTTCGTCTGGAGACCTGACCCTGCATAAGAGATTAGTTCTTTTTCTTCACCACACACATCTGAAGGGGTGGCAAAGAGTTCATCATTCTGCGGGCTCCATAAGAGAAAGGTGTCATAGAAGCCAGTCCACTTCGTTTCACATAAGAGGAGTTAGGGTAAGCATATGAATAAGCAGAGAAATTCTTCGAGGACTTATGAACATAATGGTTTGAAGAATAATGCACATATTCATAGCCCTTAGATCTTCCCTGCGAAACAGAAGTGTTAGCACGATGATGTTCATATGAGGACTTTGATCCTTTTCAGGAATTTGATCCACGCGAGGAATTTGGTCCGTATGAGGACTTGGATCCATATGAAGAATTTGGTCCATATGAAGAATTTGATCTGGGTTCCTATTCTTCATAGGTGGTGTCATGATGACATTCACCTGAAGACTTTCAAGGCACCTTTTGGGAACCCAAATTTTCTTCATAGGGGAACCATTCCTGCAGCTAGTGCCAACATATCTAGCAAATACTTCACCATTCTGATTTTTGAACAGCTTATAGTTGGAGTCAAATGACTCATCAGAAGAATGAGGAGATTCACATGTAAAGCCAGATAGAGTAGATGGATCTACTGGAGGTCCCTTTGCAGCAACCCATGAGGTTTTGGGATACTACTCAGGCTTCCAGTATGTTCCATCAGCATTGAGTTTCCTCTCAAAGGCAATACCCTCTTTCCTAGGGTTCCTGTTGAGGATCTGCTTTTTAAGCACATCACAAAGTCCCTGATGCCCTTTGAGGCTTTTGTACATGACTGTCGTATACAATTCCTTCATCCCTGCATTGTCATTGATACTAGCAACATCCTCAGATGAGGAATTAGTGATAGCAGAGACAGGTAAAGAATTTGTAGCAGTAGAAGCATTTGAACTTTCAAGTGAAGAATTAGCAGATTCACGTTCAATGCACTTCAAACATGGAGGAATAAATTCTTCCTGAGCAGCGCTGATTTGTTGAGCAAGTAATGAATCATGCTCCTTCTGAAGATCTTCATAACTCTCCCTAAGCTTCTCAAGATCTTGCTTTCTTTGAAGAAATTCATAAGAAAGCTTCTCATGATCAGATAAGAGAGTGTTATGATGACTCTAAAGATTGTCAAACTTGGACTGAAGTCTCTGAAGATTTCTAGTCAAAGTTTTGGTGCGATCCATTTCTGCACCCAACATATCATCGCTCTTGTCTAGCATGTTTTGAACCTTTTCAAAAGCCTTTTGTTGTTTCACAGCAATCTTAGCAAGTTTAGAGTAGCTAGGCTTGAGGTTTTCATCAGATTCATCCTCACTTGATTCAGAGGAGGGGTATTTGAGTACCTTGGCACCCTTTGCCATGAAGCAATAGGTGGGAGTGTAGTCATCATCATCGTCATCAGCCTTGTTGTGGAGGCCATTTTCCTCAGAGTTGAAGATGGACTTGCTGACGAACGCAGTAGCGAGGGCTAGGCTCGCCACACCAGATTCTGACTCCACAGATGCCTCCTCTTCCTCATGTTCCTTAGATTCAGCTTCAGAGTCCATTTCCTTGCTATTAAATGCCCGAGCCTTCTTGGAGCTACTCTTCTTGTGAGATGAAGACTTCGAGGATTTTGATGATGAAGACTCTGAAGATTTCTTCTTCTTCTTTGAGTCATCAGAATTGTAATCCTTGTATTTCTTCTTATTTGATTCCTTTTTCCCACTGAGGACAATCTTGAATGTAGTGACCGGGTTTCTTGCATTTGTGGCACGGTCTCTTCTTGTAGTCACGGGATGAGGAATCAGATCTTACGTCATCACTTCTTGATGATTTTCCAAAGCGACCACGCCTTGAGAACTTCTGGAATTTCCTCACGAGCATTGCTAGCTCCTGGCTCAGTTCTTCAGGATCACCAAGGCTGCTACCAGAATCTTCACCTTCAGATTCAGACACTGCCTTGGCCTTCAGAGCGCGTGATCTGCCATAGCTCGGTCCATAGAGATCTCTCTTCTCAGCAAGCTGGAACTCATGAGTGTTTAGTGATACATCTCCAACGTATCTATAATTTTTTATTGTTCCATGCTATATTATATTCTATTTTGGATGTTTAATGGGCTTTATTATACACTTTTATATTATTTTTTGGGACTAACCTATTAACCGGAGGCCCAGCCCAAATTGTTGTTTTTTTGCCTATTTCAGTGTTTCGAAGAAAAAGAATATCAAACGGAATGAAACCTTCGGGCACGTGATTTTCAGAACAAACGTGATCCAGAGGACTTGGAGTCTACGTAAAGAAATCAACGAGGAGAGCACGAGGCAGGGGGGCGCGCCTACCCCCCAGGCGCGCCCTCCACCCTTGTGGGGCCCATGTTGCTCCACCGACGTACTTCTTCCTCCGATATATACCTACGTACCCCCAAACCATCAGAGGCATCCATGAAAACCTAATTCCACCGCCGCAACCTTCATGCCCGTGAGATCCCATCTTGGGGCCTTTTAGGTGCTCATTGGAGGGGGCATTGAACACGGAGGGCTTCTACATCAACACCATAGCCTCTCCGATGATGTGTGAGTAGTTTACCTCACACCTTCGGGTCCATAGTTATTAGCTAGATGGCTTCTTCTCTCTCTTTGGGTCTCAATAGAAAGTTCTCCTCGATTCTTTTGGAGATCTATTCAATGTAATCTTCTTTTGCTTTATGTTTGTCGAGACCGATGAATTGTGGGTTTATGATCAAGTTTATCTATGAAGAATATTTGAATCTCCTCTGAATTCTTTTATGTATGATTGGTTATCTTTGCAAGTCTCTTCGAATTATCAGTTTGGTTTGGCCTACTAGATTGGTTTTTCTTGCGGTGCTCGATCCCAGTGACAGAAAGGGAAACGACACGTATTGTATTGTTGCCATCGAGGATAAAAATATGGGGTTTATATCATATTGCATGAGTTTATCCCTCTACATCATGTCATCTTGCTTAAAGCGTTACTCCATTCTTATGAACTTAATACTCTAGATGCATGTTGGATAGCGGTCGACGTGTGGAGTAATAGTAGTAGATGCAGAATCGTTTCGGTCTACTTGTCACGGACGTGATGCCTATATACATGATCATACCTAGATATTCTCATAACTATGCTCAATTCTATCAATTGCTCAACAGTAATTTGTTTACCCACCGTAATACTTATGCTCTTGAGAGAAGCCACTAGTAAAACCTATGGCCCTCGGGTCTATTTTCCATCATATTAATCTTCCAACACTTCATCGGAGAATATTCTGTGCATATTCTTATGAGTACTACACTCCTCCTGTGAAGAGAAATGCATATTCTTCAATGCCTAAGTTCTCTATCAATGATTTGCGTTACGTTGCTTCTTGCTACCTCTTGAGCACTGCGTTGGATTTCCTTGAAGAGGAAAGGGTGATGCAGCAAAGTAGAGTAAGTATTTCCCTCAGTTTTTGAGAACCAAGATATCAATCCAGTAGGAGGCTACGCGAGAGTCCCTCGTACCTACACAAAACAAATAGCTCCACGCAACCAACGCGATTAGGCGTTGTCAATCCCTTCACGGTCACTTACGAGAGTGAGATCTGATAGAGATGATAGATAATATTTTTGGTATTTTTGGTATAAATATGCAAAGTAAAATAAAAACAAAGTAAAAAGTAAAAGCAATAATAAAGTGTTGGGAGATTAATATGATAAAGATAGACCCGGGGGCCATAGGTTTCAATAGTGGCTTCTCTCAAGAGCATAAGTATTTTACGGTGGGTGAACGAATTACTGTTGAGCAGTTGGTAGAATTGAGCATAGTTATGAGAATATCTAGGTATGATCATGCATATAGGCATCACGTCCGAGACAAGTAGACCGACTCCTGCCTGCATCTACTACTATTACTCCACTCATCGACCGCTATCCAAAGATGCATCTAGAGTATTAAGTTCAAGAAAACAGAGTAACGCCTTAAGCAAGATGACATGATGTAGAGGGATAAATTCATGCAATATGATAAAAACCCCATCTTGTTATCCTCTATGGCAACAAAGACAATACGTGCCTTGCTGCCCCTCACACCGGGAAAGGACACCGCAAGATTGAACCCAAAGCTAAGCACTTCTCCCATTGCAAGAAAAACCAATCTAGTAGGCCAAACCAAACTGATAATCGAAGAGACTTGCAAAAGATAGCCAATCATACATAAAAGAATTCAGAGAAGATTCAAATATTGTTCATAGATAGACTTGATCATAAACCCACAATTCATCGATCTCAACAAACACACCGCAAAAAGAAGATTACATCGAATAGATCTCCACGAGAGAGGGAGAACATTGTATTGAGATCCAAAAGAGAGAAGAAGCCATCTAGCTACTAACTATGGACCCGAAGGTCTGAGGTAAACTACTCACACTTCATCGGAGGGGCTATGGTGATGATGTAGAAGCCCTCCGTGGTGGATTCCCTTCCCATGGAGCTCTAATGTGCCCCAAGATGGGATCTCGTGGGTACAGAAGGTTGTGGCAGTGGAATTAGGTTTTTGGCTCCGTATCTGATCGTTTGGGGTTACATAGGTATATATAGGAGGAAGGAGTACATCGGTGGAGCTTCGAGGGGCCCATGAGGCAGGGGGCGTGCCCTAGGGGGGGGGCGCCCTCCACCCTCGTGACCGCCTCGTGACTTTCTTGATGGAGAGTCCATGTCTCCTGGATCTTATCTGATGAGAAAATCACGTTCCCGAAGGTTTCATTCCGTTTGGACTCCGTTTGATATTCCGTTTCTTCGAAACACTGAAATAGGCAAAAAAACAACAAATCTGGGCTGGGCCTCCGGTTAATAGGTTAGTCCCAAAAGTAATATAAAAGTGGAAAATAAAGCCCAATATGGTCCAAAACAGTAAATAATATAGCATGGAGCAATCAAAATTATAGATACGTTGGAGACGACGGACATCCCCAAGCCTAATTCCTGCTCGTCCTCGAGTAGGTAAATGATAAAAGAGAATTTTTGATGCGGAGTGCTACTTGGCATAATTTCAATGTAATTCTTCTTAATTGTGGTATGAATATTCAGATCCAAAAGATTCAAGACAAAAGTTCATATTGACATAGAAATAATAATACTTCAAGCATACTAACTAAGCAATTATGTCTTCTCAAAATAACATGGCCAAAGAAAGTTCATCCCTACAAAATCATATAGTTTAGTCATGCTCCATTTTGTCACACAAGAATGCTCTCATCATGCACAACCCCGATGACAAGCCAAGCAATTGTTTCGTACTTTAATAATGTCAAACTTTATAAACCTTCACGCAATACATGAGCGTGAGCCATAGATATAGCACTATGGGTGGAATAGAATATGATGATGGGGGTTATGTGGAGAAGACAAAAAAGGAGAAGATCTCACATCAACGAGGCTGATCAATAGTCTATGGAGATGCCCATCGATTGATGTTAATGCAAGGAGTAGGGATTGCCATGCAACGGATGCACTAGAGCTATAAATGTATGAAATCTCAACAAAAGGAAACTAAGTGGGTGTGCATCCAACTTGCTTACTCACGAAGACCTAGGGCATTTGAGGAAGCCCATTGTTGGAATATACAAGCCAAGTTCTATAATGAAATATTCCCACTAGTCTATGAAAATGACAAAACAAGAGACTCTCTATCAAGAAGATTATGGTGCTACTTTGAAGCACAAGTGTGGAAAAAAAAGGATAGTAGCATTGCCCCTTTTTATTTTCTTTTCTTTTCCTTTTTTTGGGCCTTCTTTTTTTTTCCTTTGGCCTTTCTCCTTTTTTTTGGGAGAATGCTCTATTGAATGATGATCATCACACTTCTATTTATTTACAACTCAATGATTACAACTCGATACTAGAACAATGTATGACTCTATATGTATGCCTCCGGCGGTGTACCGGGATATGCAATGAACCAAGAGTGACATGTATGAAAGAATTATGAACGGTGGGTTTGCCACAAATGCTATGTTAACTACATGATCATGCTAAGCAATATGACAATGACAAATGTGTCATGATGAACAGAATGGTGGAAAGTTGCATGGCAATATATCTCGGAATGGCTATGGAAATGCCATAATAGGTAGGTATGGTGTCTGTTTTGAGGAAGATATAAGGAGGTTTATGTGTGAAAGAGCGTATCATATCACGGGGTTTGGATGCACCGTGAAGTTTGCACCAACTCTCAATGTGAGAAAGGGCAATGCATGCATCAAGAGGCTAGCAATGATGGAAGGGTGAGAGTGCGATAATCCATGGACTCAACATTAGTCATAAAGAACTCATATACTTATTGAAAAAATCTACAGGCCATCAAAAACCAAAGCACTACGCGCATGCTCCTAGGGGGATAGATTGGTAGGAAAAGACCATCGCTCATCCCCGACCGCCACTCATAAGGAGGACAATCAAATAACACCTCATGTTTCAAATTTGTTACATAACGTTTACCATATGTGCATGCTACGGGACTTGCAAACTTCAACACAAGCATTTGTCAAATTCACAACTACTCAACTAGCACGACTTTGATATTATCACCTCCATATCTCAAAACAATTATCAAGCATCAAACTTTTCTTAGTATTCAACGCACTCAAAAGAAAGCTTTACAAATCTTGAATACCAAGCATATTATTATTATTAAGCAAATTACCATGCTATTTAAGACTCTCAAAATAATCTAAGTGAAGCATGAGAGATCAATAGTTTCTATAAAACAAATCCACCACCATGCTCTAAAAGATCTAAGCGAAGCACTAGAGCAAAACTATAAAGCTCAAAAGATATAAGTGAAGCACATAGAGCAAAACTATAAAGCTCAAAAGATATAAGTGAAGCACATAGAGTATTCTATCAAATTCCAATTCATGTATGGCTCTCTCAAAAGGTGTGTACAGCAAGGATGATTGTGGTAAACTAAAAAGCAAAGACTCAAATCATACAAGACGATCCAAGCAAAACACATATCATGTTGGTGAATAAAAATATAGCTCCAAGTAAAGTTACCGATGGAAGTAGACGAAATAGGGGATGCCTTCCGGGGCATCCCCAAGCTTTGACTTTTTGGTGTCCTTGGATTATCTTGGGGGTGCCATGGGCATACCCAAGCTTAGGCTCTTGCCACTCCTTGTTCCATAATCCATCAAAAAATTCACCCAAAACTTGAAAACTTCACAACACAAAACTCAACAGAAATCTAAGTAAGCTCCGTTAGCGAAAGAAAACAAAAGACCACTTCAAGGTACTGTAATGAACTCATTCTTTATTTATATTGGTATTAAACCTACTGTATCCCAACTTCTCTATGGATTATAAACTATTTTACTAGCCATAGATTGATCAAAATAAGCAAACAACACACGAAAAACAGAATCTGCCAAAAACAGAACAGCCTGTAGTAATCTATAACTAACGCAAACTTATGGAACTCCAAAAAATCAGCCAAAATAGGACGACCTAGGAAATTTGTTTATTGATCAGCATAAATTAGAATCACTATTTTATCACGTTCTGGTGATTTTTAACAATTGTTTTCGTGAACCAAAAGTTTCTGGAAATTACAGCAAGATCAAATAACTATCATCCAAGAAGATCCTATAGGTTTAACTTGGCACAAACACTAATTAAAAGATAAAACCACATCTAAACAGAAGGTAGATGGATTATTTATTCCTAAACAGAAATAAAAGCAAAAAACTAAAATAAAATTGGGTTGCCTCCCAACAAGCGCTATCGTTTAACACCCCTAGCTAGGCATAAAAGCAAGGATAGATCTAGGTAGTGCCGTAGTAATAAGATAGATCGGTGAAACTCATTTCATACTCCCTACGTTCAGCAGCAAGTTTTCTTTGAGGCAAGCAAAAGTAATCAAAAGGGCTAAATTTAATAGGGCAAAAATCCCCAAGATTAATTTTAGGAGGTATAGGTTCCTCTTCGCCCTTCAGTATTGCACAACCAGTTCATCATTATAAGCATTCTTTTGACAGAACCTTGTGAGCCTATACTCAAGAGAGTATCCTAGCTCATTATTTTGAATAGCCAAATCATCATTAAGTTCAGAGATTCTATCAATTAAAATATTGGTAGGCACCTTTTTTCTAAGATTTTCATTGAAAGCAACATAGTCAATAGATTGAAAACGCATTATTTCTTCTTGATCAAAGAGGATAGATTCTATGGGAGGACGGCTAGCGTCCACCCTATAATGCACACAGATTTCTTTGGCCTCTTTTATTATAAATATGAATTCATGAGCCAAAAATATTGTAGCGGCACGCTTAACAGAGGAATGCTCGGTATTAGAAAATTCTAGGAAAATCCTTTGTATGGAAGGATGCATATGCATAAATTGCCTTTCAAGTTCAACGATAAACATGGCAATAGCATCCGCGAGACTACTAGTTCTATGGAGAATAGAACTACCCATAGAAGGCAAAGCACCGACACAAGTAAAGAAATCTTGAATAACTCCTTTTCCAATAATATTACCACTACCAATTCGAAATCTCTTTGTATGCAAGGTAGGGGGTTTTGGAATACAGCTTTGTTGTCCTTTTGAAGATATATAAAACACATAGAACGATTTATAAATATTCATATAGGAATACAAAATGGATTCGAATTTAGTTGCCAGGGTAAACGTGGATGCTTATTGTCCCAAAATTCGAAAGAAGCTGCAAAATGTCCACTCCCACGTCGGCTGCCTGAAGCCAAGTGTTTGGGAGATGGAAATTACTGTCTGCCCATTACACGGACAATCCATCGGCCCGATTTCCACTGCTCTAAATAGGGGTAGGTTAGTAACTTCAATTAGACGTGACACGACCGCCTCTGAGCCCATTCCGACACGGTGGGCGTCAAACATGGGCGACAAAATACATTTGATTCAAGCTCGTCCGAAAGACCTCTGTTTCTCCCTCCATTCCCCACTCATACATGGTGGGCGGCAAAACAAACTCGACTCGGCCGAAATCGATGTAGGCAAATATTTTCAATAGGCGGGTTTGTAACTTCACTCAGGGCGTGACACAACCGCCCTACTGTCAGCCCCATTCATACACCGTGGGCGCCAGACCATGGGCGCCAACCACCCTCTCCTCGCCGAAATCGCCTGGGCAAATATTGGCGAGATGCAAGATTACCATCCTATCCCCAACCGACGAGACGTCCAAATTTTAAACGGGGCTAAGTTCAGAACTTTCCCATATTTAGACAGGCGTGTCCCAAAAACATGGTTCCCGTACCTCTCCCTCCATTTTCCCATTCATACACCGTCAAGCGCTAGAACACCCCATCCCCGCACCAGCCTCCGTCCGCCACCCCATCCATCACCGCCGTCCTCCACCACATCCATCGCCACCGTCCTCCACCATGCCGGAGCGCCTACCAAGACCGCGTCGTCCACTGCTAGAGATGGACGTTTCTCATCCACGGCGACGGACCAATAGCCTTGCATCGCGTCCTCTCGCTTCATCAGCGCCGTCGTCCTCTTTGCCGGGGCCGCTCACACGACCTTCTCTTCCACCGCAACGGGACTTATCCCCCGATGCACCCGTCTACCATCACAGATCTGCTTCAACGCCACCGACAGCCATCGCACCTCCGATGCCTACACGGCGCCGCAAGAGAGGTGGTACTTCATATCTCCTCAACCTTTTGATCTCAACGGAAAATAGATCTTAACTTGGTTACTCTACTTTCTTTTCAGCTCTTAGAATTTAGTTCTTAGTTCAAGCAAACAATGGATGCTAAATATCATTTCTCCGGTTTGCGACTTCAAATCTGCCATGGCACAGCCATAATCTGGTTTAATTGATCATGCTTAGGGTTTAATTGATCATGTTGGTTCCGTGGTGGTTTCTTTAATAGAAATCGGAGGGAAAACCCTCTTTTGCTAAAAAATATGCTTAGAGTTTCCCCCTTTTATGATCACTATACGATCAGAATACGTGCTTCGTGTCATAATAACACTGCTCCACGCATCAAGCTAAACAAGCTTAGATGTTCAAATATGAATCTGATATTATTAAAACAGAGTTGTTTAATTGGTCAGCTAAATGTTCCTAAATTAGTTTCGAAAATGCATGTTCGCCGCTCGGGTGTGTATCTCTACAGGGTGCCCACGGTGGGCCGGCCCACCCTGGGATTTTGGGTCGTCCCAGGCCCCGATTCCCCTCTGTTCTGCTGTGCGCTTCCGATCTCTACTCGCCCCCAGCCGCCTCATGGGCGACTTGTCAATCCCCGGACGGCATGACTCTAGGAGGAGATGTCGGACTAACAGGAGGGCAGGAGCCGCTCGCCCAACAGCGTCACCGCTGCCCGGGCGCGCCGCCGTGCCTACCTTCCCAGTCCATTCAGGGCTCAGGCATGCAGCACCCACCAAGCCAACCCGATTTATCCTGAGATACGTCCTCAACACTCAGCAGCCACTCCTCATCACCCATTTTCTAATTGATTCATTACTCATTAGGCAGGACTGTCATTAGGGTTTGTTGTGTGCTTAGTGCTACCTACACTTAATGGTTCAGATGTATTTTGGTAATCTTTAGTACCTCTAAAGTTCACAGGGTTTTCAAAATTCCGGCCCTCGGAACAGAAACTAGTCATTTTGGATTGTTGGTCGTAGTGACATTGACCCAGATTACTACTGCAAGCCAGGTTTGTTGACAATTTTACTTGTCTTTCTTACTCATTCGATATAATATCCAATTATTCACGTCGATTAGTTGCAAATAATAAGTGCTAGACAAACTTCTTCATTCAGATTTTGGATGGTCTCTTACTGCAGTTACAATTCTGCATACTTGTCCTAATAAGCTCACAAGTAAATGATTGATTCACTACATCTATGCTTGCCTTGTCATATTTGTTGTCAATATTCTTTTAGGGTGGACCACCCTGTTTCTAAATCTTTGGAACCGTAGACCTGAGTGAATAGTATTTCTCCATGTGATCTCTTCCATCATGTGTGGGTAACGAACGCATTGTATAGAAAGAAAGTGTCATTTCCAGCTTTTACATAGGTTTCGATCTTTTACATGGAATACAATCGCCTACTTGCTTTTGTGTCGCACTACCAACACTCCACCCTTGAAGCTAAACATTACGCCACTCATAATTGCTTAGTTTATTTGTTGAAATACGAATTTCATATGATTCTAATGTTCCTACTTCAGTTTTGAAATGTGTGCCTGCCTGTTATAGAGACTTGAGGGGTTTGTATTTATGTGTGTGGTGCAGTCAAGACGGTTGGGGAGGTGAACTTTGCATATGCAGGGGTTTATAGGGAGACACTCTCCAAGTTGAATCCATAATGCATTCCATAGATAATCGACTACTTTTTATGTTTTCATGAATCTCGGATTAGAACGAACATCATAATGATTATGAGCTTGCGGCATGAAAAGAATAAAAGCGAGAACAATGCCATGGCTGTCAAACTTGGCATTAAGGGACTGAAATCAAGTCTGGATGCAATGCAATGCAAACGCTCTCCACCTGCTGATTCATGCTCAGAATATGATCCTAACTTGGTGATTTTGAGCTAGAGGGAGACCTAAGTCAATATAGCTCCTGGTGAAGGAGTCGAGGAAGATGCCCTATCTTATTCACCCATCAAGGTACTTGCTCTAACTTTCCAAGGTTACATTGCTCGCACATATCTTGCAACTGATGCTTTGCATTGCTTCTACTTTGTTGAACTGCCATTAGCTTAGTTTACACATCGTGTATGTGAATGCGCCCTGCCTATCCATTTTCAGTACATATTCCATCTGTCATCATACCATATTTATCCATTCAAATGCTGTTCTTGTGAATCAGACGTTCAAAAGGAAGAGGGCGATTGCTGATCGTGGAGGAGCACAAGCAAAGTATTTGGAAAAGGTAGTGGCACCTGATAAATCAAATAGCCCATTAGGTGTAGTTGCAATATCACGACCCACAAAATACCCCAACTCTAGCAGACTCTAGCCCTACTACCTTTGGTCATTTCGATGCCCCAACTCAGCAAACCCCAAGCTGCAGCAAAGCAGTATGATTATGCGATTGACATAGCACCAAATTGTCTGACATAAAACCCCCATTCCGACAAAGAGTACACCAAATCCAGTTGCCAAATCCTTTTTCGAACCGAGAGAGCCCCAATTGCAGCAAATAGGACCCATGCTCCATTTCTTCCCAGTTTAGAAGACGAAGCTTATGTTGTTGTCGGGAACTTTGTGCGCATCTTTCCTTCATGGAAAGATTATACCGCAGCATACGAACAATTTCAGTCTTCCTCCACAACTTACGCGTAAGTAATGTACTAATGTTATTCATGGTCATTATCGCATATGTTTCTGTGACGGAAGACACAAGATTTCATTCTTTTAAATAGGCGAGGAGCAAAGCTGGATTGTGATGACGAGCAAGAGTTGGTTGCGCTTTTCAAGCACTTTCGTTGATGAAGTATCGTTCCTACCGAGGCAAGCGCACTTTGATGGCAAGCCTCTGAACGAAATTTCTGTAAAGTCTCCGGTGCTACATTTATCCGACGGTGACTGGAATAATCTTGTTACACATTGGTCTCATTTGCGGCGTAAAGTACCATCTATGATATCACATCACAATTTGAACTACATTCCTGCATTTGCCTTAATGTCTCACTTGTCTGGAAAACTGTTAGCGTAAGAACATTCATTCTCAAGGGACCACAGAATCTCGCAACTATACTGCACACTACATTGCTCTCGTGAGTACCTCTTGCCCTGTATGACCATACTTACTTTCATAGCTGTTTGATTATGTAGCATCACTGCACATGTTAGCCTCGTAATCACCCATTTGGTGGACATTATAAGATCTGTATGGACTCTTACACAAATTTAGAATCAACCCAATGCTTTTGAAGAGGTTTAGCTCTGCAGTCCTCTTGTAAGGATTGAACATGGTCTATCACTGTACTTACATTAACAGCTACTCCCTCCGTCCCATAATATAAGAATGTTTTGTATAGTACACCAGTGTTCAAAACACTCTTGTATTATGGGAAGAGGGATTGGTTCATTTTATAGCATTCGCATCTTATCTCCTCGCCCACCATTTACTAAAAAGATCAGATCTATATTTAATCTTACCAACAAGTAGAATACACGAGACAATGCCGGTAAGTGTAGCCCATTGCTCTTGTCAAGACATTTTGTCTGTAACGCTTGTACTTCCGAGGATTGGTAGTTGATTATGTAGCATCAATCTGCATCTTATCTTCATTATCCTCTATCCCTTCGGTATTATCATATCTATAGTTACTCTCTACAAAATGTAGAGTACAGGCAATGCTTATGAAGAAGATTCGTGCTGAAATTCTTGAGTTATCCTTCCCTTGACATGGAGAAGGGCATTATAAAGCCTGTGTTAGCTGTTAATGTAAGTCGATCCTTCTAAAGCCTTTATCCTCAAGCTGTTGTTTAATTTGCTCATACTCCCTATCGTTTACTCTTTGTTTAGTTTGCTGTTTCTACCAAAATGCATGTTCGTAAGAACTGTAAGTTCTAAGTTTTACTTGTAAAACCAAATTTCTTATCCATACCATGCACGTTACTTAATACTCCCTATATGTATGCTTGGTTTTGTGGATCTATAATCCAGTGTGTGGTGAAGCAGCCCATGTTTGCACCTTGTCATCTCCTGTTTTATCTTACTGATGTGGCTGATGATATGAACAAGATGCCATGCACATTATCCAAAATAGATACAATGATTTTCTTTGCCCTTCATCTATGCTTTTTATGTTGACATGGTAATCCAGTAGTGTGGTGAAGCTCCCCGCATAATGAACAATGCCAAATTATGCTATTGATATTTGAACTTACTCTTTATTTTCTAATTTGAAATTGGATAGAATTAATGAACAATTATCATCTTTGTTTATACACGTGCAAAACTGTCATCTCTCGCTTTGTTTCAGGTGATATGCACGATGGCATGCACAAGTCTCTTGAAGGCTGTGAGACAAACCCAACATATATTGCAGCAAAGAAGGAAAAACATCTTGAAGATAGCGAGACAACCCCAAAGTCTTGTCTTGATGCGGTGTTCAAGTTACTTGAGACTAACGATCGAGACAAGCTCACGTAATTCGTTATGCGAATCGGTTCGACTTCTTCAGTCCCAAGTTCTAGCGAGAAGGCATTACGCAACTCAACTTCGACTTGAAGTCCTATCTCTAAGAAAGATTGCGGAGAACACCAATGAGAACCTCATCGCTAAACAGCTACACCTAGAAGCTATGACCGACATGCTAGGCGGTCTCACGGCCTTCTTTCGGACTTAGCATAGCAGTTCCCCACAAGGCTAACCTTTCTTGAACTGTCTTGGAAGTGGTCTCGGTTCGATATTATTTTGTTCTGCTGCAATGGTGCCTAGTTTTTGTAATCTGCTTCTTCGTTAAGCTTTATGATCACTGGTGGCGAACTTCGATGCCCAGTGGATGTAATATACCTTAAATCCTTTATTGTATAGTGTAGGTTTATTCTTAGTTACTATGCCGTAATTTATTTATTGTGTAGAGTAGGTTTGTTCTTAATTCCTACTAGTTACTGCCATCATTCGCTATATGAAAAAAATCAGATGTAGTCGACCGGGCTGAAACATTCGATAACGGGCCAGGTTTTTAGAGGGCCACAATTGGGCCGGCATGCGTCTTTCTTGGGCCCGAATGATTGGGGCCTTCACACATTGCGCTAGGCCCAAACTTACACCGGCCTGTATTTTAGTTGGGCCTTTTGTCGACCCAGCGCTTAGTTCGGCCCAGGTAGCGTTGGGCCATTAACAGGCTGAATATTGTCTTGGCTTTATTACGGCCGAGATGAAACCACGGGCCTTTAGCAGCCAAAATGCATGTTGGGCCTCAATTTTCACTAGTCGTCGACGGGCCTTGACGAGCGAAATGTAAGTCGGGCCGTTATGGGCCCGATTAGCTCACGGGCGTTACCAGGCGAAACATATCTCGGGCCTTAGTTGGCCCAATCGATATCATGGGCCTTTAAGAGGGCTTAAAGCTTAGATGTGCATCAACAGGCGAATTACGTGACAGGCCTTTAACAGGCCCAAAGTCACGTTGGGCTTAACTGTTGCCACCTTTAGCACTGGCCGTTAGTGGGCCCGATGTCCCGTCGGACCATATATGGCCCATGGGCAGCACGGGCCGTTCCCAGGCCGAAAGTCACACCGGGCTGAAATGGGCCCATATCTACATCAGGCCTCTAACAGACCGAAAGTCATCGGTTCAGTAGTTGGCCCGAATATTGGCGAACAATTAACGGGCCAGATCGGCTTCGCCGCAAATGGGCCCAAATATTGGGTGAACAATTAACAGGCCAGATCTGGCTTCGAGCCGTAAATGGGCCCAAATATTGGGCGAACAATTAACAGGCCAGATCTGGTTTCGGGATGTAAATGGGCCTTTATTAAGCAGGCTGTTATTGGGCTGGCTCACTAGTACCTGATTAAGTTCTACTGACCTTTGATCGGCGGCCTTTTTAACCTATATGGGCCTCTGTTGGGCCCGACCACGTCAACGTACCATAGGCATGTCTCCTCCGGGACGGGCGACATCCGCCCACTTACGAGCCGACGAGTTTTCCTTGACCAATTAGAATTTTACACATGGAAATTTCCCATTGGTCGGGGCTGTTAACGGGTTATCGGATCGAAAACCCGACCCGATAGCTTAACGGCGTTCCGTTACGGTGGATGCCACATGTCGGTCACCCTTGACGAAAGCACTTTTGTGACCTGCGATTTATCGTCATGGAAGTGGACACTTCCGTGATGATAATTTTGGTAATGTCATGGAACACTTCTACGACAGCACAGGTATGACTATCTTGATTCTGTCATAAATTTGTCATGGATGTACATGCATGAAAAAAAATGCGACCTACTGTGACAAACACGTATCATCACGGAAGTGTATTTTTTTTGTAGTGAATTCTTGATACTACTGTGCCACTAGGTGAATTTCTTGATGAACAACTTGCTAGGGCTAGAGAGAATGAGATTATTGAAAACGATGAAAGTGATGATGAGGATTCTCCCCCTAGATATGAATTGCCTGTTGTGCCTGAGGGTTATGTTATGGATGAAGAAACTGATAGAGATTTTCTTGCTTGCAATGATAGATACGATTTTAAGAAATTATTAGCTAAGCTGAAAGAAAAATCTTTGAATGCTAGAATGAAATATGACCCTGCTTTTGCTACTTCACCTATTTGTATTTCCGATAAGGATTATGATTTCTCTGTCGACCCTGAGATAATTACTTTGGTTGAATCTGATCCTTTTTATGGCTATGAATCTGAAACTGTTGTGGCGCATCTTACTAAATTAAATGATATAGCCACCCTATTCACTAATGATGAGAAAACTCGCTACTACTATATCCTTAAGCTATTTCTGTTCTCATTAAAGGGTGATGCTAAAACATGGTTTAATTCTCTTTATCCTGGTTGTGTGCGTAGTCCCCAGGATATGATTTATTACTTCTCGCTAAATATTTCCTGCTCATAAGAAACAAGCTGCTTTAAGGAAATATATAATTTTGTGCAAATTGAAGAAGAGAGTCTCCCACAAGCTTGTGGAGGCTTCTCCAATTACTTAATGCTTTGCTGATCATCCTCTCAAGAAAAATGAAACACTTGATATCTTTTATAATGGACTAACCGATGCTTCCAGAGACCACAGGTAGTTGTCTTTGGTTGTGTTTTTAGGGAAAGAACTGTTGATCAAGCTGAATTGCTATTGAATAATATGTTGACTAATGAAAATAATTGGAAACTTCCTGAACCAACTCCTAAGCCAACTCCGAAGAAAAGGGGTATTCTATTTCTCAGTCCTGAAGATACGCAAGAGGCAAACAAATCTATGAAATAAAAGGGTATTAAAGCTGAAGATGTTAAGAATTTACCACCTATTGAAGAAATACATGGTCTTGATAACCCGACACAGGTAGTAAAGTTAAGTTCTCTCTATAGATTTGATGAAGGTGATATTCCTCGTTATAAGTCTTCTAGCCAATGCTTAGATGAGTTTGATAATTTTATTGTTAAAGTAGAAAACTTCAATGCTTATGTTGGTAGACAATTGAAACATAATGCTTATATGATTGAGCACTTGAGTGATTATATGTCTAGAGTTAAAGGTGAACTTAAACTCATTAGTAAACATGCTTCTATGGTTACCACTCAAGTAGAACAAGTGCTTAAAGCTCAGAATGATTTGCTCAGTGTATTAAATAATAAGAAAAATGATAATGCTATTAGAGTTGTGACTAGAGGAGGTAAAATGAGCCAGGAACCTTTGTATCCCGAGGGCCATCCTAAGAGAATTGAGCTAGATTCTCAGAGAACTAATGTTGATGCACCTAGTCCTTCTAAGAGGAAGAGAAAGAAAAATGATAGGACTTTGCATGCTTCTAATGAACCTGTTGTTGACACACCTGAGAATCCAATAATATTTCTATTTTTAATGCTGAAACACAATTTGGTGATGAACATGAACCTAGTGATAATGTTAATGATAATGTTCATGTTGATGCTCAACCTAGCAATAACAATGATGTAGAAATTGAACTCTTTGTTGATCTTGATAACCCACAATCAAAGAATCAACGTTATGATAAGAGAGACTTCATTGCTAGGAAGCATGGTAAAGAAAGAGAACCATGGGTTCGTAAACCCATGCCCTTTCCTCCTAAACCATCCAAGAAAAAGGATGATGAGGATTTTGAGCACTTTGCTGAAATGATTAGACCTATCTTTTTGCGTATGCGTTTGCCTGATATGCTTAAAATGAATCCTTATGCTAAGTATATGAAAGAAACTGTTACAAACAAAAGAAAGATAACGGAAGCTGAAATTTCCACCATGCTTGCTAATTATACTTTTAAGGGTGGAATACCAAAGAAACTTGGAGATCCAGGAGTACCAACTATACCATGCTCCATTAAAAGAAACTATGTTAAAACTGCTTTTTGTGATCTTGGAGCCGGTGTTAGTGTTATGCCTCTGTCACGCCCAATATGCGATACTATCCTAAAGAGACTCGAAGGTCCCACCAAGGATAGAACCGCATATTCATACGCTTTTGCAAGGTGGATATCATTACATCAACATTACATAATAGTGGGGATACATACATTACATACAATGTCACATGAATACAACAATACAACATACAAGATCAACATCCGACTACGGATGAATCATAAACGTAAACTCAAACAATATCCACCTCGCTAGCCCAGGCTGCCGACTGGAACCTATCCCCGATCAAAGAAGAAGCGGAAGGAGAACTCCAAAACAAGCAAACATCGCTCTCGCGTCATGATCATCGCATAACCTGTACCTGCAACTTGTTGTAGTAATCATGAGCCACGAGGACTCGGCAATCCCATTACCATGGGTGTCAAGACTAGCAAAGCTTAATGGGAAAGGAAGGGGTAAAGTGGTGAGGTTGCAGCAATGACTAAGCATATATGGTGGCTAACATACGCAAATGAGAGCGAGAAGAGAAACAAAGGAACGGTCGTCAACTAGTAATGATCAAGAAGTGATCACGAACACCTACTTACGTCGGACATAACCCGAAACCGTGTTCTCCTCTTGATCAACCCGAAAAGAGACACTCACGGTTACACACGGTTGGTGTATTTTAGAAGAGTTTACTTCAAGTTTACTACAATCGGACATTAACAAATTCCCATCGCCATATAACCGCGGGCACGACTTTCGAAAGTTCAAACCTGCAGGGTGTCCCAACTTAGCCCATGATAAGCTCTCGCGATCAACGAAGGATATTCCTTCTCCCAGAAGACCCGATCAGTCTCGGAATCCGGCTACAAGACATTTCGACGGTAATAAAACAAGACCCGGCAAAGCCGCCCGATGTGCCGACAAATCCCGATAGGAGCTGCACATATCTCGTTCTCAGGGCAACACCGGATGAGACTAGCTACGAGTAAAACCAAGCCTCAAGTTTCCCCAAGGTGGCCCCGCAGGCAGCTCGGTTCGAACCAACACTTAGAGAAGCATTGGCCCGGGGGGCTAAATAAAGATGACCCTCGAGAGAGCGACTCCCAAGGGAAAAGTAGGTGGTGGTGAGGCAAATGGTAAAACCAAGGTTGGGCCTTCTTTGGAGGAGTTTTATTCAAAGCGAACTGTCAAGGGGTCCCATAAATCACCCAACCGCGTTAGGGACGCAAAATCCGGGAACATAATACCGATATGACGGAAACTAGGGCGGCAAGAGTGGAACAAAACACCGGGCATAAGGCCGAGCCTTCCACCCTTTACCAAGTATATAGATGCATTAATAATATAAGAGATATTGTGATATCCCAACATAAACATAATCCAACATGGAGCAATCTTCATCTTCATACGCAACTAGCAACGCTATAAGAGGGGCTGAGCAAAAGCGGTAACATAGCCAAACAACGGTTTGCTAGGAAGGGTGGCAAAGGTTAGAGGTTCATGGCAATTTGGGAGGCTTGATAAGCAAGTGGTAGGTAACGCAGCGTAGCTATGGAACGAAGCAACTAGCATAGCAATGATAGTAATGAGATCCAAGGTGACGGTCATCTTGCCTGAAATCCCGCAAGGAAGAAGAACGAGTCCATGAAGAAGACAACCGGGAGTAGTCGAACGAATCCTCACAACTCCGAACGAAACCGAAGCTAACGAGAGAAGCAAACCGGAAAGAAGCAAACAACATAGTAAACAACCATCACATAATCATGGCATGTTGCACAACCAAGTATGATGCATGTCCGGTTTAATGAGGCATGGCATGGCAAAGTGCAACAAACAATACTTCAAGTTAAGTGGGGCTCAATATGCAACGAGTTGCATATCAGCGAAACACCACATGCAATTATTTAGTTTGATCTCGTTATAAGCTACTCAATAATATTAAATGTTGTTAAACATGACAAGAGGTGAGGCATAAGTAAACTAACTATTTAGGCAAGTTTAAATGAGGCCGGAAACAATAAACAACAAATTCCGGAAAATCCTCATGCATATTTCGAATTTGGTACTGTTCTGCCCTAATCACAATTCTAATGTTGTTAAACAGCAAAATAAAGTGCACCATGTTAAACTAGGCATTTTTTCACCCCATTTACATATAAAGTTTATTAAAATTGGAGCTACGGTTATTTAGTTATGAAATAAATCATTTTAACATATTATTTGAGCAAAATTAAACAAACAACATTTTAAGCATTTTAAACATGGATGAAAGTGGCATATCATGAAACTAGACAGAAATCTAAGCATTTTACATGTATAAATTATTTACATATGATGCACCACTTGTGAGTTATTAAATGCATGAACTCTAGGGGTTTTTCTGCAATCAGTAAAACTACGGATAATTAGGAAATTCAGAACCAAAAAAAAAACATAAACGGGCCGAATGCTGCGCACTGTGGAAACCCAGCAGCAGATCTGGCTCGAAGCGGATGTGGGTGTGCGCGTGCAACAGTGCAGGAAAAAGAGAGCTAAAAAAATTGGGGCAGCTAGGACTTGATCCCACGACCTCCTGTATAGAGGAGCAAAGCCCGGACCAGTGTGCTGCTGCTACTTATTTGTGCAAAACAAGGGCGTTACCGAAGTTGAACCGAAGCAAAGCCAGGCCTTCTTCTTCGTGGATCACAGAGGAACTGGGTGCCGATGCCAGCAAGCAAGACGCCGACCGTCGCGACCACAGGCCGATGGTGGGGGTGCGGAAATAGGTGGAGGTGTGGTGCGGCGTCTTGAGTGAGTGAGCGAGACCTCGAGCTCAAGCGCTTCCTTGGCTCGGGGCCATGGCGAAATCTGGCGGAGGCACTAGGTGGGCATGCAAGCAATCGTGACGGATGATTCAATTGTGAGGAAAAGGTATGAGGAAGCATGGCTGCTCACGTAGGGGCTTGGGGAAGTCGATCGAGCCGGGGACGAGGAGATGCAACGAAGGAAGGCGCTGACCAGCGCTGTCCCTAAAGTAGCAGGAAGCAGGGGAGGAAGACGACGACGGGGAGGTAGCCGGACTTGGCGATCCTTGGGCGCGGGAAGATGGATCCGGCCGGTCTTAAGGAAGATCGAGGCGCGGGACTCATCTGCAGGTGGTTCTCGTCGGCGGAGGGAGCTCCGGTGGCGCTGCGGAACTTGCGGGCGAACGGGGCGAGGCAGAGGAGATGCAGACAGGCAGCGGCGCAGCTGCACAGGGCTCCGGCGACGCGGAGGCTTGGCGCTGGACTTGGCGAGGCGGGGGCGAGGGAGGCCGTCCTGTTCTCTTGTGCGCCAGACGATGAGCGAGGATGCGGGAAGTGGTCAGTCCTGCGGGTCGATTCTGCAGACGACGAGGGCTACGATGGCGGCGAGGTTGGTGGCGAGGTGCTCGGAGAGGAGCCGACGTGCGCTGGTTCGGGAGCGAACTCTCCACGCTCGGGCTCCGATCCAGGCGAGCAGGGAGGCGAGAGGAGGCCCTCATGGCTGTTGGATGGATGGATCGGGAGGGATGCCTTTGGTTGGGTGGCGGCGGAAATCAAGGGAGATGGTCAGACGCTGGTTGGATCTGGCGGAGAGGAAAATGAGGAGGGAGGTGGATGCAGGAGGATCCCGATGGGGATTTTGTGGAGTGGCGGCGGCGGTGGCTGGGAGGATGGGACATCTCTCCTCAATTTTAGGGTTGGACAATATATATCTGATGGGTGGATTAGGTTAGGGGCTACCTCATCCCTACGATCGTGTCAGACGATCGCGAATAAAATAGTTAGGGAGCCCAATTGACAAAATGGAGATGTTTTGTAGGCGTTAGGGGATGATCCGGACACAACAGTAACGACTGCCGGGTCGGGTTCCGGGAGTTCTTGTGTGTGAGGTCAATACCTTTGTGCATGGAGGGGCTAGATGGTTTGACAAGAGGGAATCGAAAACCTGGTTGGACTCGGATCGGTCAACGAAGGCGAGGGGGAACGCGACAACTACAAACGGATGCAAGCTTTATGAAAACATGCAGATGCAATGTGCATGATGCTATGAGATGAGATGCAAGACATGAACAAAATGCAAAACAAAAGACAAAAACCCAACCACGAAGGAAATAACATATCACATAGCCAGAAATTGCAAGAGTTGGAGTTACTAATATGGAAAGTTGTATCCGGGGCGTTACAATACTCCACCACTACAAGAGGATCTCGTCCCGAGATCTAGGATGGCACCAGAGGGAAACGAAAGAGGAAGAGAAGAGGTAAAACAAGTTGCTTCTTCGACCAATGAGTGAAACCAAAGAACCTTGAGAGGTTGAACAAATTGAAAGAAACAAAACAACGGAGATGACCAAGATTGCAAACAATTCGTTGGACAAGAGGAACAAGGAATATGATGAGAACCAAGAGGTTTAGTGATAAGATAGATATTGAAACCACTCCGGTTAAAACTAGATAGAGAAGGAATGAGATTGATATAATTTGGGCAGCACTCGACTAAAAGAAGAAGGAAAAACTAGAAAAGATGATAAGAACTTGAAGAGATGACACAACACTCCGGTTAAATGGATAAGCAAGGAAAAGAACACGATCCTCACAATTCGAGATGATGAGTGAAGAGAGCAACATCACCATGCCTCCGGAAGAAAGAATAGAAGATAGATCATTGAAATAAAAGAATGGAGAAGAAAATGCCAACTTCTACCACAATTGAATTTGGAAGGCATCCTTGCAAGAAGGTTAGAATATAGTTGTTTGAAAACCAACAACGAAGCGAATAAGCTTGTAGTGGGCTTATGGAAACATCTCAAGACTATGAGGTGACAACCGGCCACTAATGGAAACCATTGATTTGATTGAGAGCACCAAAGAGATGAAAAACTTCTTCACCGAGATGATAAAGAGATAACTTGGATCATAGACAAGCACCACAAATAGCAACATTCCCAATGGAAGGATTTTAGGTGAAATCTATATCAAGATACTCCAACGAAGAAATTATGATGGGTTGAAACAACTCATGATCAAAGAGAAAATGATGGTTTTAAAATATCTCCTTCTTGACAACTTGTGAATCATGAAACATGAAGAGAAATTGTCGAGGATGACATAACACCATCTCAAAAGATAAAGTAGAAAGAATTGCACTTGAATGCAAGATGAAGAATGCTTGAACTCCTCAAAACAAAACATGTGTTGAGCACCATGTTTATTTTTAGAGTATAGCTTGGCGGGTCATAACTTGAGAGAAATCTTGAAGAACAATTGAATAATTAAAAGAATCCTTGACGAACCACCATGTAGAACCTCCATGAAGAACTCCGGTAATACAAGGATGATAGAAAGAAAGAGAAGTTGAAAACACAAGGTGAAGTCTACGCAATGATTTAGATGGAGCTTAGCGACGAGATAATCTGGAAAACATGGAACTCCGGAAAGAAAGATGAACAAATGAAATCAAGAATTTTGATGAACCTCCGAATAAGGAATCGAATTTACTCGATGAAACAAGAATAAGAATTACATTATGCTCATCCTTCACCACTTAAATTGATGACAAGCAATGGATTTGGCCTACTACTTATTCTTTTGCAAGGATTGAAGAGTGATATAGTGCAAACTTGAGAAGCTATTGATGGAATCACCGGTGGGATTTGGAAACAACGAATGAATTGATATGATAACAAAGGAAGTGAAATCTTGAACGAACCACCGTAAGGATTGAAAATGAACGTAGCAAAGGCACAATTCACGGGAAGAATTGGAAATCGAATGAAGATGCTTGAGAGAATTTAGATACAAGAGAATGAAGAGATCTTGAACTGATTAGATAATACTTGAATGATGCACCGGTATGATTTGGAGAACGAGAGCTGAAAGCTGAGAATGAGGAATTATGACATGATGGCCTATGGAGGAAAGAAATGGGAACAACTCATGAAATGCTCCGGATGGGTAAAAAGAATACTCACAGTCGAAAACAATTATGAGAGGATGGCATCAAGCTAGAACCATGAATCTTGAAGTGAATGGAGCAAGATTTAAGAGAAACTCTTCTTCGGTCTTCAAATGCTGAGAATGACGAGGAGAAACACCACCAAATTGTTGAGAAACTCCGGAAGGATTAAAAGAGGAAAGGTTGAGCCAAAGATGAAAAGAGTTTGAAAGCGACCTTGGAGAAGGCATGTGACTGATGAAAATTCATTCTTACGTCACACTTGAAAGAATTTGGGAATCGCTCAGGATAAATTAGAAGAGTCAGGTAAGATCCTGGGAAAAGACCTTTGGATTAGGGCCCACTCAAAGAAAACACCGTTGAAGGATTGCTTGAAATAAAGATTGCACCGGAAGAATTAAATGGCTTGAATGGGATAACAACCTTGAAATATCTTGAACGGATTTGGAATGGCAAGACGCGCCTTCTGAGATATCTTCAACACTCCAGAACAAATGAATAGCGAGAAGTGAATGATTAAGAGGTGCATCGGCATGAGAAAGCATTAGAAACGAGGAAATGAATATGATGAATATCGAAAGCTTGAATTGGATCCACCGGAGAAGAAACAACAATGAAGGATGATGAACTTGAAACTGTTGAGCATCTTCATGGGAAATCACGGATAAGAACATTGAAAGAAAAGAATGAAGATACTTCCCACAAATAAAAGGAT
This sequence comes from Aegilops bicornis, assembly GCA_021605145.1. Classification (NCBI taxonomy): domain Eukaryota; kingdom Viridiplantae; phylum Streptophyta; class Magnoliopsida; order Poales; family Poaceae; genus Aegilops; species Aegilops bicornis. Next base: position 375,365,253 of record CM038675.1, on the reverse strand, counting down.
ACATGATTAAGAAATCTGAGTCCTTGAAGAAAAAAGGTGGGAGGGCGGGAAAACAAAACAACTTGGGACGAATGAAACAAACATCGTTGAGAAAAATTAGAATTGATCTTGCAAACGTTGAAATGACCGGATCCACTTGAAGAGAAGCACGCCGGTTGGGAAAAGAATTAACATGACATCAAGAAGGATTAGTATTCACATAGCAATATGAGAACACCGTTTAGGGAAGGTATGGATTCAACATTTGACTTCGAAGCAACTCAAATACCACAAATAAAACAAAACAAAGGATTTGGCTTGCAGAATAAGCCAGAACAAATACATATGAGAGAGATTTACCCAATCTCATATCATGCATCTGTCGGAAAGATATTCTAGGAGCTACTTGAATTCCCACCTATAAACTCCCGAAACTTTCTGGTTATGCAATCTGGTGTTGGGGATACAGGGGACACAAAATATATCACCCAAACTAACAATACCTAGATCCAGCTGTATCCATCCTTCAACACATAACCAAGAAAACTCCGAAAATCGTGTACCTCAACCTTCGAAAAGCATCCGTTATACGAGCTATGGCAATACTCCCGAACTCCCCAGTACTGGGTGGCGTCGAGGTTATCTCACCAACAACTGCATAAAAGAGATTTTCGATGTCGGCAAAACTCAGGTATTCCAGAACTGCAACGATAAAATTGTGACGACAACACCTCGCAGCTTAACTCCCCGGGACACTGCCACAACCCCTAAATGTCAGGAGGCACCAAGAACAATGTTCTCGTCACAAGACTATTGGAACGATTCCAAGATACCCGCGTGATCCAAATTTTTTTTTCGTGAAATTTGAGGAGAGGAAAGACAAAACATCTACGTCAGGAGGCCTCACCAGAGCGACGAAGGGACTGAGGAGTAAAAAGAATCCTACTCTCCGATATATATAATCCTAAAACTCAAAATGGTTTTCTTCTAGACTCAACAATGGCCAACAAGCAAGGGGGCTCCTATGGTCGGTCGAGGCTCTGATACCAACTTGTCACGCCCAATATGCCATACTATCCTAAAGAGACTCGAAGGTCCCACCAAGGATAGAACCACATATTGATACGCTTTTGCAAGGTGGATATCATTACATCAACATTACATAATAGTGGGGATACATACATTACATACAATGTCACATGAATACAACAATACAACATACAAGATCAACATCCGACTACGGATGAATCATAAACAGAAACTCAAACGATATCCACCACCTTTAGCCCAGTGCCGACTGGAACCTATCCCCGATCGAAGAAGAAGCGGAAGGAGAACTCCAAAACAAGCAAACATCGCTCTTGCGTCATGATCATCGCATAACCTGTACACGCAACTATTGTTGTAGTAATCATGAGCCATGAGGACTCAGCAATCCCATTACCATGGGTGTCAAGACTAGCAAAGCTTAATGGGAAAGGAAGGGGGTAAAGTGGCGAGGTTGCAGCAGCGGCTAAGCATATATGGTGGCTAACATACGCAAATGAGAGCGAAAAGAGAAACAAAGGAACAGTCGTCAACTAGTAATGATCAAGAAGTGATCCTGAACTCCTACTTACGTCAGACATAACCCAGAAACCGTGTTCTCCTCTCGATCAACCCCGAAAAGAGACACTCACGGTTACACACACGGTTGGTGTATTTTAGAAGAGTTTACTTCAAGTTTACTACAACCGGACATTAACAAATTCCCATCTGCCACATAACCGCGGGCACGGCTTTCGAAAGTTCAAACCCTGCAGGGGTGTCCCAACTTAGCCCATGATAAGCTCTCGCGATCAACGAAGGATATTCCTTCTCCCCGGATGACCCGATCTGTCTCGGAATCCGGCTACAAGACATTTCGACGGTAATAAAACAAGACCAGCAAAGCCGCCCGATGTGCCGACAAATCCCGATAGGAGCTGCACATATCTCGTTCTCGTGGCAACACCGGATGAGACTAGCTACGAGTAAAACCAAGCCTCAAGTTTCCCCAAGGTGGCCCCTCAGTAGCTCGGGTTCGAACCAGCACTTAGAGAAGCACCGGCCGGGGCTAAATAAAGATGACCCTCAAGAGCGCGACTCCCAAGGGAAAAGTAGGTGGTGGTGAGGCAAATGGTAAAACCAAGTTTGGGCCTTGCTGGAGGAGTTTTATTCAAAGCGAACTGTCAAGGGGTCCCATAAATCACCCAACCGCATAAGCGACGCAAAATCCGGGAAAATAATACCGATATGAAGGAACCTACAGCTGCAAGAGTGGAACAACACAAAATGCATAAGGACTAGCCTTCCACCCTTTACCAAGTATATAGATGCATTAATAATATAAGAGATATTGTGATATCCCAACATAAACATAATCCAACATGGAGCAATCTTCATCTTCATACGCAACTAGCAACGCTATAAGAGGGGCTGAGCAAAAGCGGTAACATAGCCAAACAACGGTTTGCTAGGAAGGGTGACAAAGGTTAGAGGTTCATGGCAATTTGGGAGGCTTGATAAGCACGTGGTAGGTAACGCAGCATAGCTATAGAACGAAGCAACTAGCATAGCAATGATAGTAATGAGATCCAAGGTGACGGTCATCTTGCCTGAAATCCCGCAAAGAAGAAGAACGCGTCCATGAAGAAGACAACCGAGAGTAGTCGAACGAATCCTCACAACTCCGGAACGAAACCGAAGCTAACGAGAGAAGCAAACCGGAAAGAAGCAAACAACATAGTAAACAACCATCACATAATCATGGCATGTTGCACAACCAAGTATGATGCATGTCCGGTTTAATGAGGCATGGCATGGCAAAGTGCAACAAACAATACTTCAAGGTAAGTGGGGCTCAATATGCAACGAGTTGCATATCAGTGGCACCACATGCAATTATTTAGTTTGATCTCGTTATAAGCTACTCAACAATATTAAATGTTGTTAAACATGACAAAAGGTGAGGCATAAGTAAACTAACTATTTAGGCAAGTTTAAATAAGGCTAGAAATAATAAACAACAAATTCCGGAAAATCCTCATGCATATTTCGAATTTGGTACTGTTCTGCCCTAAACACAATTTTAATGTTGTTAAACAGCAAAATAAAGTGCACCATGTTAAACTAGGCATTTTTCCACCCCATTTACATATAAAGTTTATTAAAATTGGAGCTACGGTTATTTAGTTATGAAATAAATCATTTTAACATATTATTTGAGCAAAATTAAACAAACAACATTTTAAGCATTTTAAACATGGATGAAAGTGGCATATTATGAAACTAGACAGAAATCTAAACATTTTACATGTATAAATTATTTACATATGATGCACCACTTGTGAGTTATTAAATGCATGAACTCTAGGGGTTTTACGCACTCAGAAAACTCTGGATAATTAGGAAATTCGCAGAACCAAAAAAAAACATAAACGGGCCGAATGCTGCGCACTGTGGAAACCCAGCAGCAGATCTGGCTCGAAGCGGATAATGGTGTCTTGGCGTGCAATGATGCAGGAAAAAGAGAGCTAAAAATTGGGGCAGCTAGGACTTGATCCCACGACCTCCACATATCTGAGGAGCAAAGCCCCGGACAAAGGTGTCTTTGCTGCTACTTATTTGTGCAAAACAAGGGCGTTACTGAAGTTGAACCGAAGCAAAGCCAGGCCTTCTTCTTCGTGGATCACAGAGGAACTGGGTGCCGATGCCGGCAAGCAAGACGCCGACCGTCGCGACCACAGGCCGATGGCGGGGGTGCGGAAATAGGTGGAGGTGTGGTGCGCGGCGTGCGGAGTGAGGCGGAAGCAGAGACCTCGAGCTCAAGCGCTTCCTTGGCTCGGGGCCATGGCGAGGTACGGCGGAGGCACTAGGTGGGCATGCAAGCAATCGGCGACGGATGATTCAATTGACGGGGAAAGGTATGAGGAAGCATGGCTGCTCACGTAGAGGGGCTTGGGGAAGCGATCGAGCCCGGGGACGAGGAGATGCAACGAAGGAAGGCGCTGACCAGCGCTGTCCCTAAAGTAGCAGGAAGCAGGGGAGGAAGACGACGACGGGGAGGTAGCCGGACTTGGCGATCCTTGGGCGCGGGAAGATTGAGGCGCGGGACTCATCTGCGGGTGGTTCTCGTCGGCGGAGGGGGCTCCGGTGGCGCTGCAGAACTTGCGGGCGAATGGGACGGGGCAGAGGAGATGCAGACAGGCAGGCGCTTGTTACCACAGAACTCCGGCGATCACGGAGGCTTGGCGGGACTTGGCGAAGGCGGGGCGAGGGAGGCCGGCCTGTTCTGGCTGGTGCGCTACCGGGATGACGAGGACGCTGGGAAGCGGTCAGTCCTGTGGGTCGATTATGGACGACGAGGGCTACGATGGCCGGGCGAGGGTTGGTGGCGAGGTGCTCGGAGAGGAGCCGCGAAAAGGCGCTTGGTTCGGGAGCGAACTGTCCCTGCTGGGGCTCCGATCCTGGCCGATCGGGGCGGCCGTGGAGGCCCTCATGGCTGTTGGATGGATGGATCGGGAGGGATGCCTTTGGTTGGGTGGCGGCGGAAATCAAGGGAGATGGTCGGGGCGCTGGTTGGATCTGGCAGGAGAGGAAAATGAGGAGGGAGGTGGATGCAGGAGGATCCCGATGGGGATTTCGTGGAGTGGCGGCGGCGGTGGTGGGAGGATGGGACATCATCCTCAATTTTAGGGTTGGACAATATATATCTGATGGGTGGATTAGGTTAGGGGCTACCTCATCCCTACGATCGTAATTGGACGATCGCGAATAAAATAGTTAGGGAGCCCAATTGACAAAACGGAGATGTTTTGTAGACATTAGGGGATGATCCGGACACAACGGTAACGACTGCCCAGGTCGGGTTCCGGGGAGTTTCTGACGCGCACGAGGGGTCAATGCACTGTGCATGGAGGGGCTAGGTGGTTTGACAAGAGGGGATCGAAAACCCGGTTGGACTCGGATCGGTCAACGAAGGCGAGGTGGAACGCGGCAACTACAAACAGATGCAAGCTTTATGAAAACATGCAGATGCAATGCGCATTATGCTATGAGCTGAGATGCAAGACATGAACGAAATGCAAAACAAAAGACAAAAACCCAACCACGAAGGAAATAACATATCACATAGCCGGAAATGGCAAGAGTTGGAGTTACTAATATGGAAAGTTGTATCCGGGGCGTTACAACCTCTCTCTTTATATCGTAGACTTGATTTGAATAAGTTGACACCTACTGAAACATCTTAGCAAATGGTCGATAAATCAACTGCTATACCAGTCGGTATTTGTGACGATGTGCCTGTTGTGGTTGCAAACGTTACTATTTTAACGAACTTTGTTATTCTTGATATTCCCTAGGATGATAGTATGTCTATTATTCTTGATAGACCCTTTTTGAATACTGCAGGGGCTGTTATTATTTGCAACAAAGGCAATGTCATTTCATGTCAATGGTAATGAGCATACGGTACACTTTCCGAGGAAACAACCTCAAGTCCACAGTATCAATTCTATTGGAAAAATTCCAACGATTAATATTGGAGGTTTTGAGTTTCCTCTTCCTACTGTCAAGAAGAAATATGTTATTCTTATTATTGGGGACGTGCATATCCCCGTTGAGGTAACCTAGTGGTATTCGAAAATTCTCCGATTTCATGCGATTCGGAATGAGTTTGTTAACAAGACTTGATCAACCTTGTTAGTGGATTCCTTATGATGAGCATGAGATGGATGAAGTTAGAAAGCACAACCTACATACCCTCCTTTTACTTTACATTATTTAGATTAAGTAAAGCAAAAATAGTATTTTCTGTCTGTTTTCTGAATTATCCGTGCAATAAAAAATACCCCGAAAATAAAAGTTCTCCAAATGTCCCCGAAAATGAAATATGATTTTTTCTAGAATATTTAAGAATTATTGGCACTAATAACACACGGGGGGGGGGGGGAGCCAGCACCTAGTCACGAGGGTCCAAGGTGCTCCCCCTACCTTGTGGGCCCCTGGTGGCCCCTCTCCACTTATTCCAGCACCCACACACTCCTTCTTCCTCCAGAAAAAATCACCAACCAGCTCAAGCACAAGTTCTAGCTCATCTTGCTGCCATTTTCGATCTCCTTGCTCAAAGCTCCACTCACAAAACTGCTTTGGGGGATTGTTCTTCGGTATGTGACTCCTCCAATGGTCCAATTAGTTTTTGTTCTAGTGCTTTATTCATTGCAATTTGTTCTGCTTAGGTGACCATGTTTTTGAGCTTGCATGTCAAATTTATATGATCCCAAGTAGTTCTAATGCATGATATAGTCTCTAGGCAGTTGCGGGAGTAGTTGCTATCAATTATTGTTGAGTTTGGTTCACTTTTATTTTGAGTTACTAAAAATTTCAGAAATTTTCAGAAAATGATGAAGAGATTATTGAGGGGCTCTTCGAGTCAAAGCTCGAAGGATAAGCAAAGTGAAGAAGATAAGAAGCCCAAATATAATCTCCCTCGCACCGCTGAGGTTCGACCGTGTGAATGGCCTTGTGATGAGTTCTTGAGAGCAGCCGGGATTCATGATGATTTTTATTATTTGGCTGAGAATGCAAGCCTCACCGACTTCCTCCACGATCAGCTCGATCAGTATCTCCTACTCACTAATATTTTTGTGCAAAATTTTCATTTCCATGCTAGGCGATCACCACCTTCGGTGGATTTTTATTTATATGTTGAGTATAAGGAGATGTCACTTTATGACTTTTGTTGGGTTTGCAAGTTTCCCTTCGAGGGCAGCATAGAGGAACCACATCGTAACGATGTGGAAGGGTTTATTGATATGATCGCTGTAGGGGAGACGAGGAAGGTTTCCGATGCAAGAATTACTAGCATACACTTTCTGTTCTCGTTACTTTGCAATATTTGCTAGTAGATGCTTAATTGGTCATGAGGCTGTGGAAATCTTAGTGCCCCTGATATTGTTATTCTGCGCCACGCTTTGTTTCCTGATACCACTTTTAGTTTAGGCGCTATTGTTGCTAAGCGGTTAAATCTGAACCGTACGAAGGGTCCCATCTTTGGAGGTACCTTTGCTTCGCGTCTTGCTAAATATTTTGAGATACCTATTAGACACTATGAGAAATAAGAAAAGTTGCTACCTCCTATTTTTCTAGACTATAAGAGTATGGTAGCACATGATTTTATTGTTAAGAATAAGAAAAAGGTGCTTAACTATAGACTGATATTTGATAAAAATTACTTTGAGACTATTACCTTGCCTGCTCCTTCTTTGTTCAACATATCTTCAGGCATGTACCTTGTCCTGCCGGAGGCCATTCATGCCTACCGGAGCCAGACACCAGCTCCAGAGCCCGAGCTGGAGCCACCACTTGATCCTCACCGTCAGTCTGTTTATCAGTGGGATCCGGAGGAGATCGCCAACCAGTGGCACCTTGAGGATCCTCCTCAATACACCGGAGAGAGTAGCTTTGATCCGTGGGCATAGACCAACTTAGGCCAAAAGCCTAAGCTTGGGGGAGTATGTATTTCTCACCGACATTACATTCATGTTCACACACTCATGCTAGTTGTCGGTGCTCATACTTTTTCATTGTACTATGCATGCTAGTTTATTTTCCCTTTTCTCGCTTTCTTCTTGTGTGTTTGAAAAACCTTAAGAAAAACCAAAAAAATAGTTGTAGCTTTTAGTTAGTTTACTCCTGTAGTAGTAGTAATTAAAAGAAAACCCAAAAAGATTTCTTGTTCTTCTTTTACTTGTTGGGAGCTTTCCCGTGTAAATAGTTTTATTTCTTTTCATGTTCTTTGGGGGTCAAGAGGAGAAGACCATAATGAAAATGTCGAAGTGGCCCTTATATGCATTATTGTTGATTTAACCAAGAGCTCATATTACCTTATCTTCTCCCTTGTATTGAATGCTTGCAGATTCCAGCTTAGTCCAATGCACGTGCACTATTATTATTATCCACACCGTTCGGTCGTGCAAGTGAAAGGCAATAATGACGATATATGATGGACTGATTGAGATGAGAAAAGCTGGTATGAACTCGACCTCTCTTGTTTTTGTAAATATGATTAGTTCATTGTCCTTGATTCAGCCTATTATGAATGAAACATGTTTGCAATGACAATTAGAGATTATAGTTGCTTATGCCATGCTTAATTAGCTAGAGTTTATAATGGTTTACCTTGCGTGCCAACATGCTATTAAAATGGTTGTGATGTGGTATGATAGGGTGGTATCCTCCTTTGAATGATTCAAGTGGCTCGACTTGGCACATGTTCACGCATGTAGTTGAAACAAAATCAACATAGCCTCCACGATATTTATGTTCATGGTGGATTATATCCTACTCAATATCTCCTACCTCTTGAGCATGCGTTGGTTTTCCCTAGAAGAGGAAAGGGTGATGCAGCAAAGTAGCATAAGTATTTCCCTCAGTTTTTGAGAACCAAGGTATCAATCCAGTTGGAGGGCACACGCAAGTCCCTCGTACCTATACAAACAAATAAGAACCTTGCAACCAACGCGATAAAGGGGTTGTCAATCCCTTCACGGCCACTTGCAAAACTGAGATATGATAGAGATGATAATATTTTTGGTATTTTTATAATAAAGATTGAAAGTAAAGATTGCGAAGTAAAAATAGATTGAAAACTTATATGATGGAAAATAGACCCGGGGGCCATAGGTTTCACTAGTGGCTTCTCTCAATATAGCATAAGTATTACGGTGGGTGAAAAATTACTGTCGAGCAATTGATAGAAAAGTGCATAATTATGAGAATATCTAGGCATGATCATGTACATAGGCATCACGTCCGTGACAAGTAGACCGACTCCTGCTGCATCTACTACTATTACTCCACACATCGACCGCTATCCAGCATGCATCTAGAGTATTAAGTTCATAAGAACGAGTAACGCATTAGGTAAGATGACATGATGTAGAGGGATAAACTCAAGCAATATGATATAAACCCCATCTTTTATCCTCGATGGCAACAATACAATACGTGTCGTTTCCCCTCACATCCTTTGGGATCGAGCAACGCAAGATTGAACCCAAAGCTAAGCACTTCTCCCATTGCAAGAAAGATCAATCTAGTAGGCCAAACCAAACTGCTAATTCGAAGAGACTTGTAAAGATAACCAATCATGCATAAAAGAATTCAGAGAAGATTCAAATATTGTTCATAGATAATCTTGATCATAAACCCACAATTCATCGGATCTCGACAAACACACCGCAAAAAGAGTTACATCGAATAGATCTCCAAGAAGATCGAGGAGAACTTTGTATTGAGATCCAAGGAGAGAGAAGAAGCCATCTAGCTAATAACTATGGACCCGAAGGTCTGTGGTAAACTACTCACACATCATCTGAGAGGCTATGGTATTGATGTAGAAGCCCTTCGTGATCGATTCCCCCTACGGTGGAGCATCAGAAAAGGCCCCAAGATGGGATCTCACGGATACAGAAGGTTGCGGTGGTGGAAATAGGGTTTCGTGGTGCTCCTCGATGGTTTTGGGGTACGTAGGTATATATAGGAGGAAGAAGTAGGTTGGTGGAGCCACGAGGGGCCCACGTGGGTGGAGGGTGCACCCAGGGGGGTAGGCGTGCCCCCCTGCCTCGTGGCCTCCTTGTTCGTTTCTTGACATCCACTCCAAGTCCTTTGGATCACGTTTGTCCCAAAAATCACGCTCTCGAAGGTTTCATTCCATTTGGACTCCGTTTGATATTCTTTTTCTGCGAAACACTCAAATAGGCAAAAAAAACAGCAATTTGCACTGGGCCTTGGGTGAATAGGTTAGTCCCAAAAATAATATGAAAGTGTATAAATAAGCCCATTAAACATCCAAAACAGAATATATAATAGCATGGAACAATCAAAAAATATAGATACGTTGGAGACGTATCAAGCATCCCCACGCTTAATTCCTGCTCGTCCTTGAGTAGGTAAATGATAAAAAAAGAATTTTTGATGTGGAATGCTACTTAGCATATTTCTCAATGTAATTTTCTTTATTGTGGCATGAATGTTCAGATCCGAAAGATTCAGGATAAAAGTTTAATATTAGCATAAAAATAATAATACTTCAAGCATACTAACCAAGCAATTATGTCTTATCAAAATAACATAGCCAAAGAAAGCTTATCCCTACAAAATCATATAGTTTGGCCTTGCTTCATTTTTGTCACACAAGAATGCTCTCATCTTGCACAACCCTAATGAGAAGCCAAGCAATTGTTTCATACTTTAGTAATCTCAAACTTTTTCAACTTTCACGCAATACATGAGCGTGAGCCATGGATATAGCACTATGGGTGGAATAGAATATAATGATGGGGGTTGTGTGGAGAAAAAAAAAGAGAAAGTCTCACATTGATGCGGCTAATCAACGAGCTAGGGAGATGCCCTTCAATTGATGTCAATGCAAGGAGTAGGGATTGCCATGCAACGGATGTACTAGAGCTATAAATGTATGAAAGCTCAACAAAATAAACTAAGTGGGTGTGCATCCAACTTGCTTGCTCACGAAGACCTAGGGCATTTGAGGAAGCCCATTGTTGGAATATACAAGCCAAGTTCTATAATGAAAATTTTCCACTACTATATGAAAGTGAGAAAATAAGAGACTCTCTATCATAAAGATCATGGTGCTACTTTGAAGCACAAGTGTGGAAAAAAAGGATAGTAGCATTGTCCATTTTTTTCTTTTTTCTTTTTTTCCCTTTTTTGGGCCTTTTTTTGGCCTTTTTCTTTTTTTTTTGTTTGGGACAATGCCCTATTAGTGATGATCATCACACTTCTATTTATTTACAACTCAATGATTACAACTCGATACTTAGAACAAAATATGACTCTATATGAATGCCTCCGGCGGTGTACCGGGATGGGCAATGAATCAAGAGTGACATGTACGAAATAATATGCATGGTGGCTTTGCCACAAATACGATGTCAACTGCATGATCATGCAAGGCAATATGACAATGATGAAACATGTCATAATAAAGATAGCGTTGGAAAGTTGCATGCAAATATATCTCGGAATGGCTATGGAAATGCCCTAATAGGTAGGTATGGTGGCTGTTTTGAGGAAGATATAAGGAGGTTTATGTGTGATAGAGCGTATCATATCACGGGGTTTGGATGCACCTAAGTTTGCACCAACTCTCAAGGTGAGAAAGGGCGATCTGCAGTACCGAAGAGGCTAGCAATGATGGAAGGGTGAGAGTGTGTATAATCCATGGACTCAACATTAGTCATAAAGAACTCACATACTTATTGCAAAAATCTACAAGTCAAAAACCAAGCATTACGCGCATGCTCCTAGGGGGATAGATTGGTAGGAAAAGACCATCGCTCGTCCCCGACCACCACTCATAAGGATGACAATCAAAGAACACCTCATGTTTCAAATTTGTTACACAACGTTTACCATACGTGCATGCTACGGGAATTGCAAACTTCAACACAAGTATTTCTCAAATTCACAACTACTCAACTAGCACAACTTTAATATCACTATCTCCATATCTCAAAACAATCATCAAGTATCAAACTTCTCCTAGTATTCAATGCACTTATATGGAAGTTCTTATTATATCCATCTAGGATGCTTATCATATTAGGATCAATTTTATAACCAAAGAAAATTACCATGCTGTTCTAAAAGACTCTCAAAATAATATAAGTGAAGCATGAGAGATCAATAATTTCTATAAAATAAAACCACCACCGTGCTCTAAAAGATATAAGTGAAGCTTTAGAGCAAAATTATCTAGCCCAAAAGATATAAGTGAAGCACATAGAGTATTCTAATAAATTCCGATTAATGTGTGTCTCTCTCAAAAGGGTGTGTACAGCAAGGATGATTGTGGTGAACTAGAAAGCAAAGACTCAAATCATACAAGACGCTCCAAGCAAAACACATATCATGTGGTGAATAAAAATATAGCTCCATGTAAAGTTACCAATGGACGAAGACAAAAGAGGGGATGCCTTCCGGGGCATCCCCAAGCTTAGTCTTTTGGTTGTCCTTGGATTTTACCTTGGGGTGCCTTGGGCATCCCCAAGCTTAGGCTCTTTCCACTCCTTGTTCCATAATCCATCAAATCTTTACCCAAAACTTGAAAACTTCACAACACAAAACTTAACAGAAATTCTCATGAGCTCCGTTAGCGAAAGAAAACAAAACACCACTTCAAGGTACTGTAATTAAATCATTCTTTATTTATATTGGTGTTAAACCTACTGTATTCCAACTTCTATATGGTTCATAAACTCCATTACTAGCCATAGATTCATCAAAATAAGCAAACAACACACGAAAAACAGAATCTGTCAAAAACAGAACAGTCTGTAGTAATCTGTATCAAACGCAAACTTATGGAACTCTAAAAATTCTAAAATAAATTGCTGGACGTGAGTAATTTATCTATTAATCATCTTAAAAAAGAATCAACTAGAACTCTCCAGTAAAAAGTTGTAGCTAATCTCGTGAGCGCTAAAGTTTCTGCTTTTTACAGCAAGATCGCAAAGACTTTTCCCAAGTCTTCTCAAAGGTTCTACTTGACACAAACACTAATTAAAACACAAAACCACATCTAAACAGAAGCTAGATGGATTATTTATTACTAAACAGAACCAAAAAGCAAAAAACAAAAATAAAGTTGGGTTGCCTCCCAACAAGCGCTATCGTTTAACACCCCTAGCTAGGCATAAAGGCAAGGATAGATCTAGGTATTGTCATCTTTGGCATGCAATCCATAAGTGGCTCTCATAATGGATTCATAAAGTAATTTTATTTTATTTCTAGGAAAGTGTTCCATGCCTTTCCTTAACGGAAATTGGAATCTAATATTCCCTTTTTTTCATATCAATAATTGCACCAATCGTTCTAAGGAAAGGTCTACCAAGAATAATAGGACATGAAGGATTGCAATCTATATCAAGAAAAATGAAATCTACGGGCACATAATTCCTATTTGCAACAATAAGAACATCATTAGTTCTTCCCATAGGTTTCTTAATGGTGGAATCCGCAAGGTGCAAGTTTAAGGAACAATCATCAAATTCACGGAAACCTAGCAAATCACACAAAGTTTTTGGAATTGTGGAAACACTAGCACCCAAATCACACAAAGCATAACATTCATGATCTTTAATTTTAATTTTAATAGTATGTTCCCACTAATCATAAAGTTTTCTAGGGATAGAAACTTCCAATTCAAGCTTTTCTTCATAAGATTGCATTAAAGCATCAATGATATGTTTAGTAAAAGCTTTATTTTGACTATAAGCATGTGGAGAATTTAGCACGGATTGCAACAAGGAAATACAATCTATTAAAAAACAATTATAATAATTAAATTCCTTAAAATCCAAAATAGTGGGTTCATTGCTATCAAAAGTTTTGACCTCTTCCATCCCACTTTTACCAAATTTTTCATCAAGATCTAAACACTCTGAATCATTGGGACGCCTTTTAACTAAAGTTGACTCATCTCCAGTCCCATCATTATCAAGATTCATATTGCAAAACAAAGATTTAATAGGGGACACGTCAATTAGTTTTAGATCTTCATCCTTATTATAATGAAAACTAGAAGAACACGCTTTTACAAAGCAATATTTCTTAGCACGCATCCTAGCGGTTCTTTCTTTGCACTCATCAATGGAAATTCTCATGGCTTTGAGAGACTCATTGATATCATGCTTAGGTGGAATAGATCTAAGTTTCAAAGAATCAACATCAAGAGAAATTCTATCCACGTTCGTAGCCAACTCATCAATCTTAGGCAATTTTTCTTCAAGCAAAGCATTGAAATTGTTTTGAGAAATCATAAATTTTTTAACACTAATCTCAAAATCAGAGGGCATCTTATTAAAATTTCCATAAGATTTGTTGTAGGAATTACCATAATTATTAGAGGAATTACTAGGATACGGCCTAGGATTAAAGTTTCCTCTATAAGCGTTGTTACCAAAATTGTTCCTACCAACAAAATTCACATCCATATATTCATTATTATTCTCAATCAAAGTAGACAAAGGCATATCATTGGGGTCGGAAGAAACGTTAACACTCTTATTAGCAAACAATTTCATAAGTTCATCCATCTTTCCATTCAAAACATTAATCTCCTCTATTGCATGAACCTTTTTACTAGTAGATCTTTTAGTGTGCCATTGAGAATAATTAACCATAATATTATCTAGGAGTTTAGTAGCTTCTCCTAAAGTGATCTCCATAAAAGTACCTCCCGCGGCCGAATCTAAAAGATTTTTAGAAGAAAAATTCAATCCGGCATAATTTTTTTGTATAATCATCCATAAGTTCAAACCATGTCTAGGGAAATTACATATCATTAATTTCATCCTCTCCCAAGCTTGTGCAACATGTTCATCATCAAGTTGCTTAAAATTTATAATATCGTTTCTAAGAGAGATGATCTTAGCGGGAGGAAAATATTTAGAGATAAAAGCATCTTTGCACTTATTCCAAGAATCAATACTATTTTTAGGCAAAGGCGAAAACCAAGTTTTAGCACGATCTCTAAGCGAAAACGGGAATGACTTCAGTTTGACAATATCATTGTCCACATCTTTCTTCTTTTGCAGATCACACAAATCAACAAAGCTATTTAGATGGGTAGCGGCATCTTCACTAGGAAGGCCGGAGAATTGATATTTCATGACAAGATTCAGCAAAGCAGCATTGATTTCACAAGATTCAGCATTAGTAAGAGGAGCAATCGGAGTGCTAAGAAAATCATTGTTGTTGGTATTGGCAAAGTCACACAATTTAGTATTATCTTGAGCCATCGTGACAAGGAAGCAATCCAACACACAAGCAAACAAGAAGCAAGCGAAAAAGAGGCGAACGGAAAAAGAGGGCGAATAAAACGGCAAAGGTGAAGTGGGGGAGAGGAAAACGAGAGGCAAATGGAAAATAATGTAATGCGAGGGATAAGAGTTTGTGATGGGTACTTGGTATGTCTTAACTTGTGCGTAGACTCCCCGGCAACGGTGCCAGAAATCCTTTTTGCTACCTCTTGAGCATGTGTTGGTTTTCCCTTGAAGAGGAAAGGATGATGCAGCAAAGTAGCGTAAGTATTTCCCTCAGTTTTTGAGAACCAAGGTATCAATCCAGTAGGAGGCCACACGCAAGTCCCTCGTACCTACACAAACAAATAAGAACCTTGCAACCAACGTGATAAAGGGGTTGTCAATCCCTTCACGGCCACTTGCAAAAGTGAGATATGATAGAGATGATAATATTTTTTGGTATTTTTATGATAAAGATTGAAAGTAAAGATTGCAAAGTAAAAATAGATTGAAAACTTATATGATGGAAAATAGACCCGGGGGCCATAGGTTTCACTAGTGGATTCTC
This sequence comes from Aegilops bicornis, assembly GCA_021605145.1. NCBI lineage: Eukaryota > Viridiplantae > Streptophyta > Magnoliopsida > Poales > Poaceae > Aegilops > Aegilops bicornis. The sequence continues at coordinate 375,349,854 of CM038675.1, read as the reverse complement.
TCAAGATAGCATAAGTATTACGGTGGGTGAACAAATTACTGTCGAGCAATTGATAGAAAAGTGCATAATTATGTGAATATCTAGGCATGATCATGTATATAGGCATCACGTCCGTGACAAGTAGACCGACTACTGCTGCATCTACTCTTTGTTACTCCACACATCGACCGCTATCCAGCATGCATCTAGAGTATAAAGTTCATAAGAACAGAGTAACGCATTAGGCAAGATGACATGATGTAGAGGGATAAACTCAATCAATATGATATAAACCCCATCTTTTTATCCTCGATGTCAACAATATAATACGTGTCGTTTCCCCTCACACTGGGATCGAGCAACGCAAGATTGAACCCAAAGCTAAGCACTTCTCCCATTGCAAGAAAGATCAATCTAGTAGGCCAAACCAAACTGATAATTCAAAGAGACTTGCGAAGATAACCAATCATACATAAAAGAATTCAGAGAAGATTCAAATATTGTTCATAGATAATCTTGATCATAAACCCACAATTCATCGGATCTCGACAAACACACCGCAAAAAGATTTACATCGAATAGATCTCCAAGAAGATCAAGGAGAACTTTGTATTGAGATCCAAGGAGAGAGAAGAAGCCATCTAGCTAATAACTATGGACCCGAAGGTCTGTGGTAAACTACTCACACATCATCGGAGAGGCTATGGTGTTGATGTAGAAGCCCTCCGTGATCGATTCCCCCTCCGGCGGAGCGCCGGAAAAGGCCCCAATATGGGATATCACGGGTACAGAAGGTTGCGGCGGTGGAAATAGGGTTTCATGGTGCTCCTCAATGGTTTTGGGGTACGTAGGTATATATGGGAGGAAGAAGTAGGTCGGTGGAGCCACGAGGGGCCCACAAAGGTGGAGGGCGCGTCCCCTGCCTCGTGGCCTCCTCATTCGTTTCTTGACGTCCACTCCAAGTCCTCTGGATCACGTTTGTTCCAAAAATCACGCTCCTGAAGGTTTCATTCTGTTTGGACTCCGTTTGATGTTCTTTTTCTGCGAAACACTGAAATAGGCAAAAAAAACAGCAATTTGCACTGGGCCTTGGGTTAATAGGTTAGTCCCAAAATAATATGAAAGTGTATAAATAAGCCCATTAAACATCCAAAACAGAAAATATAAAAGCATGGAACAATCAAAAATTATATATACGTTGAGACATATCATCCAACTCTATATATTCACGTTCGGGGAGAAAAAAATCAGTGAGAAGGATTCATCGCGTTTTACGATACGGAGCCGCCGCCAAGCCCTAATCTCTCTCGGGAGGGCTGATCTAGAGTCCGTTCGGGGCTCCGAAGAGGGGAATCCTTCGTCGTCGTCATCATCAACCTTCCTCCATCACCAATTTCATGATGCTCATGGCCGTGAGTGAGTAATTCCATCGTAGGCTTGCTGGACGGTGATGGGTTGGATGAGATTTACCATGTAATCGAGTTAGTTTTGTTAGCGTTTGATCCCTAGTATCTACTATGTTCTGAGATTGATGTTGCTATGACTTTGCTATGCTTAATGCTTGTCACTAGGGCCCGAGTGCCATGATTTCAGATCTGAACCTATTATGTTTTCATGAATATATGTGAGTTCTTGATCCTATCTTGCAAGTCAATAGTCACCTACTATGTGTTATGATCCGGTAACTTGAGTGACAATAATCGGGACCACTCCCGATGATGACCGTAGTTTGAGGAGTTCATGTAATCACTAAGTGTTAATGCTTTGGTCCCGTACTCTATTAAAAGGAGGCCTTAATATCCCTTAGTTTCCAATAGGACCTCGCTGCCACGGGAGGGTAGGACAAAAGATGTCATGCAAGTTCTTTCCATAAGCACGTATGACTATATTCAGAATACATGCCTACATTACATTGATGAACTAGAGCTAGTTCTGTGTCACCCTAGGTTATAACTGTTGCATGAGGAATCGCATCCGACATAATTATCCATCACTGATCCAATGCCTGTGAGCTTTTCACATATTGATCTCTGCTTAGTTACTTTTCCGTTGCCACTGTTACAATTACTACAAAACTGCTACTGTTACCTTTGCCACCATTACCCCCACTTCCATACTACTTTGCTACTAAATACTTTGCTGTAGATATTAAGTTATCCAGGTGTGGTTGAATTGACAACTTAACTGCTAATACCTGAGAATATTCTTTGGCTCCCCTTGTGTCGAATCAATAAATTTGGGTTGAATATTCTACCCTCGAAAACTGTCGCGATCCCCTATACTTGTGGGTTATCAATGACGAGCCACTGCTCGTCCACGACATCACTCGGGAAGAGCTGGCATACATTGTCGCCAGGGCAGAGGAGGCGGCACTCGCCAAGGAGGCCGGCAGTGTCAGCACCATGGAGGACGAGGCCAACACGGTCGCGGAAGAGAAAGAGCTCGCCGAATGGGCGGGGTCTGCCGGGGAGGCCAGCGGTGCCGGCGCCCCCCTTATCGAAGACTTGGCCAAGGAGTTGGCCGAAGAGGAGACCGAGGCGGATGACTCCTCGGCCCCGGGGAGGAAACGTGTCCTATGGCGGGCTAGCTTGGCGAGCCGGTACGGCCCGGAAGGACCATGTAGCGGCAACAGGCCCAGGCGCAGCCCGTGCGCCAGATGAGGGCCACGGCAGCGAAGAAGAAGGCAGCGGCTACCGCCTCTTCCTCGTCCAAGCGGCGCAGGACCCCATCCCCTTCTCCTTCTCCTTCGGATGGCACCCCGGAGGCAGATTTCGACCTCGGGTCCTTCAACCCGAAGAGGAAGAGGAGGCCAGAGGAGGAGGACGAGTAAGCACCTTGCCCTTTATCATCTTCGGGTTCCCCATCTCTCACATTATCCTTCCCTAACTTGATCTTGCTTTCTCAGGGACACGGAGACGCTGGCCCAGAGGGCGGCAAAGAGGGCCAAGGCTTCAATGGGCGACAAGCTCCTGGCGAGCACTCCGCGCACACCGGTGGTGGTGGAGATCAGCCCGGACAACATCCCTCAACGCAGCCCCCGCTTCAGCCCCCAGCATGAGTTCATTACTCACTCCTCATTGATGGGCGTTGGGGCATGAATCCTTGGTGCTGACCTTATCGGGTTTGCAGGAGGAGAATGGCAGCAGGAGGAGCCGCCCCAACACACCGCCCCCATCAACCACGCCACCCGGAGGGGCGTCCCCGGCAAGGGCATCTACCACTGAGCCCATGTGCAGAGAGGAAGAGGAGGCGGGCTTGGGTGCTAGGGGATCCATCCCAGCCACGAACGTTGGCGGGGAGGGAAACACTTCTTCTCAACTTGGCATGGGTAAGCGGCCTGCCTCCCGTCCCTGTCTTTGCCACGCTATGCTTTCACTTTGCTTTGTTCTGAACCTTGACCTTGGCCTCGTTTCATTCTCCCCTCTTGTTTCCAGACCCTCCCTCGATGGACCAGGAGGATATTGACACCATCATCGAGGAGGTCGCCAAGGATGCCGAAGCCGAGGCCACCAAGATCGCAGCAGGCGAAGCTGCCAAGTCTGCCGCCGAGGAGGCCGCCAAGGGGCTTGCCGGGGAGACCGGCAAGGCCGCTGCCGGGGAGGCCGGCAAGGGGCCTGCCGGGGAGTTCGGTGAGGCCGATGCCGAGGAGGCCGCCAATGAGCCCACCGAGGAGGATGTGGCCAACGGCCAACCTTCCTCCCCCGCAGCTCCCGCCCCGGGCTAGTACCTGAAGGTGGGCGACGACCTGTTCGTCCGCCTCCCAGGGACGGCGATCACCAGAGTGCCAGCCGAAGGGGAGGTGTTTGATGACGAGGCGCTCGCCACCGCCGGGCTCCAGGTTGTTGATGAACCGAGCGTCGGCGGCAACCGTTCCCAAGAGGAGCAGCTTCTCCGAGTCATGAGCGCCAACTTCCAGAAGCTCCAGGCACTCCACCGTGCCCGCCAAGACAAAGTGAAATCCAGGATGGCGGCGGTGGACAAGGCGGAGGCAAATTTTGAGGAGCACGCCGCTCAGACGCAGGTCTGGTTTGCGAGACCCGGGAGGAGCTGAGGACTGCCTAGGGTGAGCTGGATGAGCGTAAGCGAGAGCTCATCCTGAAGCAGGCCGATATCGAGAAGGCCCAGGAGGCGGCGAACAATCAGGCCGCCAAGGACGAGGCTGCCCGGCTGCAGCAGCAAGCTCTGTTGAACAACCAGGAAGAAGACCTCGTTGCCCGCGAGCAGGCGCTTGTCGCCACTCTCCACGGCAAGGACGAGGAAATCGGGAAGATCGTCGCGCAGCGGACCTAGGAGCTGGAGCAGAAGCACAAGGGCGCACTTGATGCTCTGGCCCTGGATTACGCCGGCAAGGTGGAGAAGCTGGAGCTGGAGCGGGATGGGCTGAAAAAGGATTCGCAAGTTGCCATCCCCGACAAGGCCAAGCTGCTCTCCGAGGCCAACGACTCCGTCAGCGATCTGAAGCTGAAACTGGACGGCTTGGAGGGGACGCTTTTGGAGGTCAGGGCTCATGAGGAGACCCTGACCAAGGCCCTGGAGGTCGAGAGGCAGCTGCGGAGCGATGACACCACCGCCCACGAGGACTACGTGAAGAGTGTAAACCTCTGGATGGGCTGCCTCGTCGTCGTCACGGGGAAGCTCACCATCCAGCTAGCCGTCATGGGCATGCCGGACGTCAGGTTCTCCGAGGAGGTGAATGTAAGCCAACGCCAGGCTGACCTTGTTCTTCGAGCGCATCCTCGACGCCCTGGAATAGCTTCACTCCAATCGAGTAGCTTATCTGGCCAACGAGGCCCGGAAGCTTCGTCGGGGCGCCCTGACCAAGGTGCTCACCAAGGTGGCATTCTGGAACCCCAACGTCGACTTCGCCAACGCGCTGAAGAGCTTGCCGGAGGATGCAGACCTCACGGCGCTCGAAGAGCGTATCGAGCCCATCATCAGCTGCGTTGACGGAGTCACGAGGGTGGAGGGCCAGCGCTGGGACTAGGCACCCCATTTCTCATCGCCGCTGCGAGTTCATGACCAAGACAATTTTATCTTAAGTTAGAACCGCAACAACTGTTGATGTAATATAACTCTGCAGTACTTTGAAATGAAGCATGCTATCTTCCTGTTCGGTCTTCCTTGTATGTACACACCCTACGCCTAGTTGGATAGGTTTGCCAGCGCGTAAACCAATGCTATGGCGCTTTGAAGGACGGATCCTTAGTAGCCTGCCGGGCAAGCCACCTTGTCGTTCTCAGCGCGGCCGCTTGAACTGTTGAGTGGACTCGAAACAGAACAAGGGCGTTGCTAATAGCGGAAGGGTTCCATTGCGTACAGGTTTTCCATACAAGGGGCAAGATTTTTCGAGGAGAATCACCTTATAGAAAGAAGAAATTGCTCAAGGTTTTACGTGACTTAGCTTTTCCGTCGTCACGCGGCGGGTTGTTGCGGCTGCAGACAGCACCACGTCGCCTAGCTGATGGCACGAGAGCGTGGCTGATCAACGTCACCTTCTTCTCTCGAGCCATCGCGACGAAGGAGCCGATGAGTTGACTTCAAAACCAGATTTCACAGCTTGCGCCCCCCTACCTAGCGTGCCAAAGATGTCGGGGGAGACGACACCTATGGGATCACAGGGAATCCCTACTACGGTTGGCGGGGCGCGGAGCTGCGCAAAGAGCGGGTCTAGAAGATCAACGCGGGGGAATTTACCCAGGTTCGGGCCGCGAACTACGCGTAATACCCTAGTCCTTCTTTGGTGTATATTTGGTGTTCTTGGGTTCTTGAACTAGCTGTAGTGCATGCTCATACGTCTCCGTCGTATCTACTTTTGCAAACACTTTTGCCCTTGTTTTGGACTCCAACTTGTATGATTTGAATGGAACTAACCCAAAGCGTATTTGTTTTGTAGAATTGCCATGATGTTGTTTTATGCGAAAACAAAAGTTCTCGGAATGACACGAAACTCCACGGAATATCTTAGAATAAATAATAAAAATCCTCGCCAAAGATGAAGACCGGGGGCCACACCTGTCCCACGAGGGTGGGCGCGCCTCCCTGGGCGCGCCCCTACCTCGTGGGCCCCCAGACACCCTCCGGCGCCAACTCCAACTCTATTTATTGGTTTTCGGGGAGAAAAAAAATAAGAGAGAAGAAATCATCACGTTTTACGATACGGAGCCGCCGCCAAGCCCTAATCTCTCTCGGGAGGGCTGATCTGGAGTCTGTTTGGGGCTCCGGAGAGGGGGATTCGCCGCCATCGTCATCATCAACCATCCTCCATCACCAATTTCATGATGCTCACCGCCGTGGGTGAGTAATTCCATCATAGGCTTGCTGGACGGTGATGGGTTGGATGAGATTTATCATGTGATCGAGTTAGTTTTGTTAGGGTTTGATCCTAGTATCCACTATGTTACGAGATTGATGTTGCTATGACTTTGCTATGCTTAATGCTTGTCACTAGGGCCCGGGTGCCATGATTTCAGATCTGAACCTATTATGTTTTCATGAATATATCACGAGTTCTTGATCCTATCTTGCAAGTCTATAGTCACCTACTATGTGTTATGATCCGCAACCCAAGTGACAATAATCGGGACCACTCCGGTGATGACCATAGTTTGAGGAGTTCATGTATTCACTATGTGCTAATGCTTTGTTCCGGTTCTCCATTAAAAGGAGGCCTTAATATCCCTTAATTTCCAATAGGACCCCGCTGCCACGGGAGGGTAGGACAAAACATGTCATGCAAGTTCTTTTCCATAAGCACGTATGACTATATACGGAATACATGCCTACATTATATTGATGAATTGGAGCTAGTTACATGTCACCCTATGTTATGATCATTACATGACGAACCGCATCCGGCATAATTATCCATCGCTAATCCGGTGCCTACAAGTTTTCCATATACTGGTCTTCGCTTATTTACTTTTCCGTTGTTACTGTTACAATCACTACAAAATACCAAAAACATTACTTTTGCTATGTTTACTTTTGTTACCGTTACCACCACTATCATATTACTTTGCTACTAAACACTTTGCTGCAGATACTAAGTTTCCAGGTGTGGTTGAATTGACAACTCAGCTGCTAATACTTGAGAATATTCTTTGGGTCCCCTTGTGTCGAATCAATAAATTTGGGTTGAATACTCTACCCTCGAAAACTGTTGCGATCCCCTATACTTGTGGGTTATCAAGAACCTTTTTCTGGCGCCTTTGCCGGGGAGCATAGCTCTATTCTCTGAGTTACTTGGGATTTATATCTGCTGGACACTATGAAGAACTTGAGAGACCCTAAGACAAAAATTTATCCCTCAACTACGAGGGGAGGTAAGGAAGCGCCATCTAGCTCGCACTTGATTCACCTTACATTATGAGTAAGCTAGCGACACCTAAACCCTTACGCTATTAGATTACGATATGTCGCATGTTATTGATGATGCCACTTCTGCTATGCATGATACTTATGATGGAACTACTTCTATGCTTGATACTACTGTGTCCCGAGCCTTGGTTCTAATGTTGTCGATGGTGTCGGAACTCTTAGGCTCAAGGGTAGCGGCCTTGTTGGTGTTGGGTTACCGCCCTCTGCCCCTTCGCTTCAGGGCTAGTTTAGATTCTGCTGCATGGGCGGTACTACCGCACTGCCTTGCGGTAGTACCATGTGCCCTTGGGGTAGTACCGCGTCCCCGACGCGGTAGTACCATGCTTCGCAGGCTGAGTAGGTGGATAACGGTTGGATTTGTTCTTCCACTATATAAGGGGTGTCTTCTTCTCCGAGTTGACTACCTCTTCCATCCCCAAACTCCATTGTTGCTCCAAGCTCCATTTTCGCCCGATCTCTCTCCCTAGCCAATCAAACTTGTTGATTTTCTAGGGATTGGTTGAGAAGGCCCTGATCTACACTTCCACCAAGAGAAATTTGATTCCCCCCACTAATCCCTTGCGGATCTTGTTACTCTTGGGTGTTTGAGCACCCTAGACGGTAGAGGTCACCGCGGAGCCATATTCCATTTTGGTGAAGCTTTGTGGTGTCATTGGGAGCCTCCAATTAAGTTGCGGAGATTGCCCCAACCTTGTTTGTAAAGGTCCGGTCGCCGCCTCCAAGGGCACCAATAGTGGAATCACGGCATCTCGCATTGTGTGAGGGCGTGAGGAGAATACGGTGGCCCTAGTGGCTTCTTGGGGATCATTGTGCCTCCACGCCACTCCAACGGAGACGTACTTCCCCTCAAAAGGAAGGAACTTCGGTAACACATCCTCGTCTTCACCGGCTCCACTCTTGGTTATCTCATGCCTTTACTTCTGCAAGCTTATTTGTGTTATATCCTTTGCTTGCTTGTGTGCTTGTTGTTGTTGCATCATATAGGTCGCTCACCTAGTTGCATATCCAGACAACCTACTTTGATGCAAAGGTTAAATTGGTAAAGAAAAGCTAAAAATTGTTAGTTGCCTATTCACCCCCCTCTAGTTAACAATATTGATCCTTTCAATTGGTATCAGAGCCTCGTCTCTTTATTAAGGACTTTACCGTCCAAAGAGTATGGTTGACACCGTAGACGGTGGTGAGGAGCACTCCGGTGTGAATCCAATCTCGTCTACGGCCGATGGGGGAACCGCGATCTCTCGTGAGGAATTCAATGTGGCTTTGGACACATTGAAAACCTCCCTGACGACCGAGGTTGAAAGCATTTTTAATAAATTCTTAGAAGGGCTTAAACTATCTACCGCACCGATGAAAGTGGGTGATCCCACTAACAAGGTGACGGATGCGAACTCCGACAAGGGGGAAGCTACTAGTGAAAAGGCTCCTTCTTCTAGTGGTAAAAATGACAACGACATCTTTGCCCATGTGGAACCTCCACTTACTTATGGTGGACCGATTCCTTCCACTCATTTGAATCATGCCGGTCCTTCCCCTAAGATTGTGAAAAATGAGGACTTTGATTCTTGGGTTTATTGTTTTAAGCATCATTTGAACCATGTTAATACTAACCTTTGGAGAATCATTGAAGAAGGTTTTTATCCGCATGACCGAAGCAACTTCACACCTAGAGAAGCCGCGAACAATCAATTCAATGAGAATGCTCTCTTCATCATCCAAGATGCAATTCCACCCGAAGATCTTTCTCACCTCCGGCCATTCACCATGGCCAAGGATGCATGGCACCATGTTGTGTACCTCTATAGGGGAAGCGCAAGCATTCAACGCTCCAACTATGAAGTGGTGCAAGATGAAGCCGATGAGTTTGCAATGAAAGAAGATGAAGAACCTCGTGAACTTTATCGGAGATTAACTACTCTCGCGGTTTCACTCCGAGATCATGGGAGCAAGGATACAGATGACAATTGGATCAAGCATAAATTCCTCAAGGCCATGATGCCTTACCACAAGGCCATGTCCTCCGTCATTCGTCAAAGGCCGGACTTCCACACCTTGTCCTCAAGTGAAGTGTTGGATGAGTTTGTGGCTATGAGCATCTTGGACAAGACTGCCGACAATGCGGTGTTACGCTCTCAAAGAGCAAAGAAGCCCAACCTTGCCTTGAAGGCCAAGGTTATTGTGGAAGAAGAGGAGGAAGAGGAAGAAGAGTAGAGCAATCCCGAAGATACAAAGTATGCTTATCATGAACACATGGCTCTTGCTTCAAGGAAATTTTGGAGCAAGAAGAACACAATGCCCAACTTCAACAAGAACAACTCAAGTGGCGCGAAGGTCAAGCAATGAGTGAGGACTTGCTATAATTGTGGCAATGTGAGCCACTTTGTTGCGGAATGTCCTTATGATAAGAGGGAAGACAATGGTGGCAAGCTCATCCGAAAGGACAAGGCCAAGTCTTTCCCCAACAAGAGCAACTTCACCAAGAAGACTCCTCCCAAGGGGTTGGTAGCACAAGAAGAGTACAATGAGGATGATGATGATGATGAAGACAGTGAGTTGGTTGCCGTGGCCTCCATTTCCATTGCGACAACTCCACGGGTGTCTCTCTTCGACTCACCCAATGAGAACATCACCGCCAAGTGCCCCATGGCTAAAGCCACCAACAAGGTAACCCCCAACATCAAAACTAACATCATTAATAATCCTTCTTTGACGGATTGCATTGATGAACATGAGGGGTCTAATGTGGAGGAGAATGAATTTGAATCTTTTATGAGTAAGCTCAAGGGTAAATCCAAGAAGCACTTCGTTTCTCTCTTGGAACAACTTGGTGAAGCCAATGACATGATCGAGGCTCACGAAGATACCATCTCTAAGATGGAGGGGCATAGTCGTGACTATGCCGATGATATTTTGGATCTTTCCAATGCTCTTGAGGAAGAGCGAGGTCTTTGTTTGGCTCTTGAGGAGTCATACAACAATGACCATGCTAAATTAAAGAAATATCTTGATCATGCTCTTGTTGTATCTCGTGTGCTAAAATCCGAGAAGGCCAAGCTTGGGGTTGATCTTGCTAGACTCAAAGAGGAGTTTGATTTACTTGACAGGGCTCACAAGGTCTTGAAGGGTGCTCATGCTAGCCTCAAAGAGTCTCATGATCAACTCCAAGTAAAGCTAACCAAGGAAAAAGCCACCTTTCCTCATATGGTCTTAATTGATAATGCAAATGCTACTAACCCATGTTGTGAGCATGTGCATCTTGTTGAGGAGAATGCAAAGTTGAAGAAGCAACTTAGAAAGGCCTGTCGTGCATACAAGGTGAGAAGAACCTCAACGACCTTTTGAGCAATCAAAAGGAAGTTGCGGCCAAGGAAGGAATTGGGTTCACACCCAAGTCCAAGAACAAGAAGAAGGATGACAAGGCCAAACATCCTCCCCCTCTCAAGCAAACTTTTGTGAAGTTGGGAGAGGGTGCTTATAATAATAAGAAGAAGAAGAACAATGTGAAGGGTAGTGATGCTAAGAAGGGTAATGCTACCCCTCCCAACAAATCCGGCGACTTTAACCCATCTTATGTGTTATGTCGTGCTAGTGATGGACATGTTTATGCCAAATTTCTTGGTTCTTCTTATGAGTACATTGACTGGTCTATTTGGGTTCCTAAGACCCTTGTTACTAACATCAAAGGACCCATTACAAAATGGGTACCTAAAACCAAGCATTGATTTCTTGTAGGTGTTTGCTTCCGGTGGGGGATCATGGTTGCTCGATAGTGGAGCCACTAATCACATGACCGGAAGCAATGACTTGGTGGTGGACGTTACAAGATTCCATCTATGCCCACCAATGTCGAGTGGGGTGATGCCTCCTAAGGTATTGGGACTTGGCAAGGTTGTCATTTCGCATGATCTCACGATCGAGAAGGTCATGCTTGTTGAGTCCCTTGCATACAATTTACTTTCCGTTCGTCAACTTGCACTCATGGGCTTTGCCACTTTATTTGATGTTGATACCGTGGCCCTATTGTTGGGCATGTCGAGAATGGTCTCTATGTGGTTAACTTTTCGGAGTGACCCACTAAGACCGCGACATGCCTAATGGCTAAAGTTGACGTGGGATGGCTTTGGCATCGCCATTTAGTCCATGTCAATATGAGACCTTTGCAAAGTATTCTCAAGGGGACCATGTCCATGGACTAATTTTTTTTAGTTTTGCTAAAGATCGTGCTTGCAGTGCTTGTATCGAAGGAAAGCTACATGAAAAGGCTCACCCTCCCACGACTATCATTTTCTCGAAGAGGCCTTTGGAGCTCCTTCACTTGGATCTCTTTGGGCCTCCATCCTTTGATAGCCTTGGGCGTAGAAAGTATTGCTTGGTGATTGTGGATGATTATTCAAGATACACTTGGGTATATTTCTTCAAGAGGAAGAGCGAGACCCAACAAACCATCATTGACTTTGCAAATGAAGCCCAACGTCAACATAATGCAAAGATCTTGACAATAAGAAGTGACAACGGCACCGAGTTCAAGAACTACACCTTGGGTGAGTTTCTTAGTGATGAGGGGTTCAAGCATCAATATTCCGCACCATACACCCCTCAACAAAATGGTGTAGCGGAGAGGAAGAACCGGACATTGATGGATGCGGCAAGGACCATGATGGCGGAGTTCAAGTCTCCATACAACTTTTGGGCCGAAGCCATCAACACCGCGTGTCATGCATCAAATCAGCTTTATCTCCGCAAAGGCTTGAACAAGACTCCATATGAGATACTCACCGGTAACAAGCCCAACCTCAAGTACTTTCGGGTGTTCATGTGTAAGTGTTTCATTCTCAAGAAAGGTGTTAGTTTGTCTAAATTTGAGGCAAGAGCTCAAGAGGGCATATTTGTTGGTTATGCTACAAACTCTCATGCTTACCGTGTCCTCAATAAATCCACGGGACTTATTGAGGAGACATGTAACATGGAGTTTGATGAGAATAACGACTCCCAAGTGGAGCAAAGTGGCACTTGTGATGTAGGTGATGAAATTCCTCCCCAAGCCATAAGAAGAATGTGAGTTGGCTTTATCCTACCCATGGAGGACCCCTTGTGGCCTAAGGAGAAGGACAATTCTCCACTCAAGTGGAGCCATCACCAACCCAAGGCCCACACGCTTCCGAAGAACAAAGTGAAGGCCCTCAACATCATGAACAAGACCAAGGGCAAGATCAATCTCAATACGGTGTCGAATCACCAAGTGATGCCCAAGGTCAAGTTCTCTACTCTGAGCAAGTTTAAGATCAAGAGCAATCTCAAGATCAAGAACAAGCTCAAGATGACGCTCAAGATGATCAAGTGACCGCTCCTCAACTCACCCCCGAGGAGGAATTGGAGTGTCGTGCCGCCAAGATTGCATCCAAGCTCTCTACCAAGGGTCATCTCATGAAGAATGTGCTTGGAAGCATTCAAAAGGGGGTTAGCACTCGTAGACAATTGGCAAACTATTGTGAACATCACGCGTTTGTCTCTTGTGTTGAACCCCAAAAGGTCTATGAGGCGCTCGAAGATCCGAATTGGCTCAATGCCATGCATGAAGAACTCAACAACTTTGAGTACAACAAAGTGTGGAGATTGGTGCCAAGGCCAACGGGGAACCACAATGTTATTGGAACCAAGTGGATATTCAAGAACAAACAAGATGCACATGGGACCATCGTTCGCAACAAGGCAAGATTGGTAGCACAAGGCTACTCCCAAGTCGAGGGTATCGACTACGGTGAAACATTTGCTCCTGTTGCTCGCCTTGAATCCATTCGTTTGTTGATTGCTTATGCTTGTCATCATAACTTTAAGTTGCAACAAATGGATGTGAAGAGTGCTTTTCTTAATGGTCCTATTAATGAGTTGGTGTATGTCAAACAACCCCCCGGGTTCAAGGATCCCTACTTCCCCGATCATGTGTATCAACTCGATAAGGCACTCTATGGACTTAAACAAGCCCCACGTGCATGGTATGACCACCTTACCGAGTTGTTGCAAGATCGTGGATTTGAAGTTGGGAAAATCGACCCCACTCTTTTTACTAAGAAGGTCAAAGGGGAGTTGTTTTTGTGCCAACTATATGTTGATGATATTATCTTTGGTTCCCCTAACAAAGCCTTCAACGAGGAATTTGCCGCTCTCATGTCCTCGAAGTTCAAGATGTCTTCGATGGGATAGTTGAAGTTCTTTCTCGGGTTCGAAGTCAAGCAAAGAAGAGAAGGAACCTTCATCAACCAAGCCAAATATACTCAAGACATGCTCAAGAGATTCAAGCTAAGTGATGTCAAGCCGGCTTCCACTCCAATGCCCGTCAAATGCCAACTTGGCATAGATCCCAATGGTAAAGCGGTGGATCGAAATGTATATCGCTCCATGATTGGCTCCTTGCTTTACCTTTGTGCATCTAGACCGAATATCATGTTGAGTGTGGGAATTTGTGCACGGTTTCAAGCCGCACCTAAGGAAAGCCACTTTGTGGCGGTCAAGCGAATCTTTTGATATTTGGCTCATACCCCAAACTTTGGCTTATGGTACCCAAGAGGAGCAAACTTCAAGCTTGGAGGATATTCAGACTCGGATTGGGCGGGAGACAAAGTGGATAGGAAGTCCACTTCCGGAGGGTGCCAATTCCTTGGTTGCTCTTTGGTAAGTTGGTCTTCTAAGAAGCAAAGTTGTGTGTCTCTCTCGTCCATCGAAGCGGAGTATGTGGCGGCCGGTAGTTGTTGTGCAAAACTTCTATGGATGAGGCAAACTTTAAAGGATTACGGTGTCATTTGTGACAAAGTGCCTCTTTGGTGTGACAATGAAAGTGCCATCAAGATTTCTCTCAACCCGGTGCAACACTTCAAGATGAATCATATTGAGATTCGGTATCACTTCATCCGGGATCACATTAGGCGAGGGGAGATCGAGCTCAACTACGTCAACACTCATGATAACCTTGCAGATATTTTCACGAAGACCTTGGATGAAGCAAGATTTCGCGAGTTAAGGCATGAGCTAAATATCATTGATTCGAGCAATGTTGCTTGAACCCTTGCACACCACACCATACTCAACTTTTTATCTTGTTTAGGTGCAGGCATGGACATAGGGGGAGTGTTGTTCTCTCAATGAACTCTCCCTCCCCCCATTATGCATAAATTGATCAACTCTTTCACATTAGCCATTATTGATGGTACTTGTGGTTCAAAGACGAGTTTTGGTCATGGGCCCAAGGATAATTCTTCGCGGTGCCATACCAATTGACTCAAACATAGGTGGCTCTGGCCACCGCCCTCTCTTTGGAGAGGTTGCGTTGCGTGTTTAGTCCTTATTGCCTCTTGCTTCCCTTTCTTTGTGCCTTGCTTGAGTGTGTTGTCTCGTGGGTTAGCTCTTTGGTGTGTCCGTTCGCTGGAAGGTTGCTTTGCAAGGCCCTTTTCTTCTCTGCTTTCGAAACATGCATTTTCTTGGTTCTACGGTACTACCGTGGCCTACCACGGTACTACAGCCCGAGCTGCGCACGGTACTACCGCACCCAGCACGGCAGTAATTTTTTACTGCCGCAGGGGGAGCGGTACTACTGCCCTCGGTGCGGTACTTCCGCCCAGGCGGTACTACCGTGGTGGACCTTGTGATACTACCGCCTGATCAAGAGCGTGGGGGTTAAGAGCGGGCAGAGGGAGTTCCAACTCCCCCATACCCATTCAACTCCTTTTCCCCACGCCGTCTCTCTCTCCTACCGAAGAACGGCGCCGGAGACCCTCACCGGATCTCCGACTCCGGTCGCTCTCCTCGTATTCCGACCGGTGGGATCGTTCCCCACCACTTCCTCTTTCCGTGGAACAAGGTTTCTCCCCAAGTCCCTCTCTCTTTGGTTCGTTCTTTCGTTTCTAGGTTTTTGGGGAGATGCATGTTGTTCTTGAGATTTTAGGCCAAATATTTGCAAGAGTAGGATGTAGGAGAGTAGCAATGCATAGAGATGGTACTTGGTATGTTGCCCCGTGGTAGATTTGATCAATCGTAGTACCACTCCGTTGTCACGGTTCTGCTCAGATCCGTTGGTGATTCGGATCTGGACCCGTGCGGTACTACTACTCGTATGGTACTTCCGCTCCTCAGGAGCGGTACTACCGCGCGAGGCGTGGCACTAAAATTTTACTTCCGCTCCAAGGCACGGTACTATCGTGCCACCCTGGCGCGGTACTACCGTGACTAGGAGCGGTACTAAAATTTTAGTTCTGTGCATCCCATTCGGCACTACAGTTGGTGTCAAATCTCCCCCGTGGCAATTACGCAATGCTAGTTCTACTTGTTTCACCTATTTTGCTGTGGTCTTTGCATTGATCCTTCTCGTTTATCTTGCGTGTTTTGTGTTGTTTGTGTAATAGGTGGTGGCTCCCGTGCCCATGCATGCCGTTCCAATCCCAGCCGTGACACGGGCTCCAAGCGTCTGCGCAACCAAGATGAAGCTCCAGAGGGCTCCAATGCCCCCCAACGCAGGACCAAGACCACCGCCACCAAGAACAAGGAGCCCTCCATGGGCATGGATGAGATACCCCTTGCTGATTTTGTCACTCGAAGGAAGATCAACCCCTATGTGAATCCTCGTGCCAACTTCAGAGGGAATGACCTGTTCTAGACCAAGCAGCAGAATCTCATTTATCTGGATGTGATCAAGGCCAAGCAGAACATCTATGTGGTTGTGCACTGGATTGACATGAACCATATGCGACAGGATAAGCATCGTGCCTACTTTGGTGAGGCTTTGGATCTGGTGGAGCAGTTTGGCATTGAGGATGTGATCTCTTTCCACCTGGACTTTGATCCTGAGATTGTGGCCCAGTTCTTTGCCTCGGTCCACTTTCATACTGATGAGGAACGAAAGATGACCTGGATGACCAATGGACATCGGATGTCTGCTACATGGAAGGACTTCATGGATTTGCTTCAGGTTCCTGATGAGGGGCTCAACATGCCCGTTGGTGTTAGCCCTCATGCCAATTCCGAGTCAGCCAACGAGAACAAGCTTCAGCCCTACTATGTTGAGAAGTTGCTTCCCAGTGGCAAGAAGGCGTGGGTGCTGAACTCCTTCCTTGACATCATGTATCGCATCTTCCGCAACTCCCTCTTTCCGTGCATTGGTGACAAGGACAAGGTGCATGCCTATCTTGTAGATATGATGCTCATTTGTGAGGAGGCGCGCCTTTCTCAGATGCAACCACTTGATGTCTCACATATCATGTGGTGCGAGCTTCGGTTTGCAGTGTTCAACCGTAAGGTACCCATCTATGGACCTTACCTATTTCTATTGATCTCAAAGACTTGGGAGAAGCTGTATCCCGATGATGAGTTTCTTGCTCCTGACTGGACTCGTCATGAGCCCATCAAGCTCCGTGTCAAGACACAGTGGGCCAACACTACTACTCGTGCTGAGGCTAAGGCTGCTAGGATGGATGTTGATGAGGAGGAGATTGAGAAGGAGGGGCCTTGAGATGAGGACAACTCTGCTGGGTATACTCCTCCTTCTTACGAGCCCTCATGGGCTAAGAAGTGAAGGCCAAGATGAAGGCCTTGTTACGCATGCAAGCAAAGGCGATCTGGGACTCATGTTGCCTGAGTCGCCGCTGTGACAAGAGGATCTTGAGGACTTTTGGAGAGGACATTTCCGGGGGATCCGAGAAGCACATCACTCCAGAGGCTGAATGGATGGCAAAGCAGGGGTTTCAGTGCACGGAGTCTGAGGAGGATCCTATCCCCGCTGCCGACTCTGACAAGGAGCGTGACGAGTGATCACTTTAGCTTGAGCCACCACTTGTGTCGTAGGTGTCCTCTCTGCCTTTTTGGTGTCTTGATGCCAAAGGGGGAGAGAGTGTAGGATTTGCGAGTCGTGTGTCATGTGTTTCGTCTTGTCGCTTTGCTTTCGTGTCGTTGAACTTCGTTTGCTTTGGTTTGGTGTGTGCTTGTGAGACCTTTCTATCATAAATACATATGCACTCTAGCTTACCTTGTTGATCCTATGCTATCTTATGATCTGTACTTTATGCTCTTAGTTATTATCTTGCCTAGTGTTAGCTTTAATGTTGCAAGATATGCCTTGTCTAAATATAGGGGGAGTGTTGATGCTAGTTTGTGTGCCGTGCAGTCCAAAGCACTTCTCTAGATAGCACACATCTAGGGAGAGCCCGTCTATATTTTAGAGATGTGGGGTTTGCTCATGTTCTATGTTATCTCCCTTTGTGCAAATCCCGTATTGTCATCAATCCACCAAAAAGGGGGAGATTGTAAGGGCATATTTATCCCTTAGTTGTTTGGTGATTGATGACAATGCTTTTGCGGACCAATCGTGTGCATTGAGTATTTCAGACATATCATGACTAGGCACAAGACGATTTGGTGCCCCACGAAGACTATTGAAGACGCCGTTTCTCTGCGTTTCTTTTCGGTGGATTTGAGTCGTAGGAAAGCCGTACTATTAAGAGGGCGTCCGCTTTGGAAAGGTTTGGGTGGAATCATCACTTACATTTCTAGCACCATCTTTCCTTTGGCTCTTTGGAGCGTCCTCCGTCTTTCCTTCTCTATGCAAAATGGCGTGTTCTTTGAATCGGGGCATGCGGTAATCTTGCTCCTCGAGCGATAGTACCGTGAGCCCTCTTGATAGTACCGGCCCCTAGCGCGTTAGTACTGCAAGTGCCCAAGGTAGTACCGCACCCTTGGTGTGGTAGTACTATGGCCTCGAGGCAGTCTTTCTTGCTTTGCGGTAGTAGGCGGATGTAATTTTTACATCCGCGCCCTCTGTGATAATCTTCGCCAGTGGTAGTACCATCGGTCTGGTCAGCTCAATGACATCTTGTGTAGTAGGGGAAGATGTAAATTTTTTACATCCGCGCCCCACGCGGTAGTACCGCTCCTGGCTTGTAGTACTACCGTGTCGGATTTTTGCATAGATCCCAACTCAGCGGAAGTTGCCATGGATGTATTTTTATATATCCGTGCCTTCCCAAGTCTAGTCTATCCCTGCTTGTGGTAGTATCGTGCCAGCGGTTATACCGCCCTCTGCCCCTTCGCTTCAGGGCTAGTTTAGATTCTGCTGCATGGGCGGTACTACCACAGTGCCTTGCGGTAGTACCATGTGCCCTTGCGGTAGTACCGCATCCCCGGCGTGGTAGTACCGTGCTTCGCAGGCTGAGTTGGTGGATAACGATTGCATTTGTTCTTCCACTATATAAGGGGTGTCTTCTTCTCCGAGTTGACTACCTCTTCCATCCCCAAGCTCCATTGTTGCTCCAAGCTCCATTTTCGCTCGATCTCTCTCCCTAGCCAATCAAACTTGTTGATTTTCTAGGGATTGGTAGAGAAGGCCGATCTACACTTCCACCAAGAGAAATTTGATTCCCCCACTAATCCCTTGCGGATCTTGTTACTCTTGGGTGTTTGAGCACCCTAGACGGTTGAGGTCACCATGAGCCATATTCCATTGTGGTGAAGCTTTGTGGTGTCGTTGGGAGCCTCCAATTAAGTTGTGGAGATTGCCCCAACCTTGTTTGTAAAGGTCCAGTCGCCTCCTCCAAGGGCACAAATAGTCGAATCACGGCATCTCGCATTGTGCGAGGGCGTGAGGAGAATATTCTTGGGGAGCATTGTGCCTCCACACCGCTCCAACAGAGGTGTACTTCCCCTCAAAAGGAAGGAACTTCGGTAACACATCCTCGTCTTCACCGGCTCCACTCTTGGTTATCTCGTGCCTTTACTTGTGCAAGCTTATTTGTGTTATATCCTTTGCTTGCTTGTGTGCTTGTTGTTGTTGCATCATATAGGTTGCTCACCTAGTTGCATATCTAGACAACCTACTTTGATGCAAAGTTTAAATTGGTAAAGAAAAGCTAAAAAATGTTAGTTGCCTATTCACCCCCCCTCTAGTCAACTATATCGATCCTTTCACTGTGTACACTCACAAACGCATCAGTCCCTTAACCTATAAGTCTTCAATACACCAAAATCACTAAGGGGCACTAGATGCACTTACACTTGCCATCTGCCATTTTCTTCAACTGAGGATTATGAACAATTGAGTCCTCTGAAGAGGTATGCAATTTTTCTTCGAGGAACACTGCAAATGAGTTAAGTTAAGGAGAACCTAGAGATTCAGCAGTGGACATGTGTACCTGTGAACAGAGTATAGGTGCGAAGAATTTGGAGAGGTCATATGCGTTCTCAGAAGTTTTTGCAAAATGAACAAGTTTGAGGAATTTGACCAATGGTGTCTTGTGGAATTTCACTAAGTGTTCTTTCACTTAGGTGCCAGAGTTGTATAGATTGAAAATCCACACAATTGAGGAATCTTGAAGAAAAACATTGCTTAGAGAAACAAATCAAGAACAGATGCTTGTGTGAGGTGTTTAAAGTGTGGAAGTTGAAGAATAAACACCTTTTGAAGTTTTTGTGGAAATCATTAGAATCAACAAGGGCAGTAAAAGTAAATTTTAATTACCCTTGACGAAGAATACGACGAACTGGGAGTTGTAGATTGGAAGTTCGTCAGTCCAGATCTTCCACACCCTAACTTGGCAGAGGAAGACAGCTACGGCGGCGGCGAAGTGAAGATATCCGCGGCCGGCGCGAGTACGACGGCGACGAGGTCGAGACAGTGAAGCTCTTACTCACCGGTGACAATGGAAGTAGCGGCGGTGCTAGGCCTTGAGAGCTCGAGAGAGGGGAGTGAGGTCGAGCAGGGTAAATGCAGTCTGAAGAGGGTGAGGGGTATATATAGCTGAGGTGAAAAACCGCTCGCCCGAGGAAAATGGACGAACATGCCCCTGACTCTTCTCATCCTAGCGACATGTGTCACCCACATACAGAGCGGTGGCGATCGCGTGAGATCATGGGTGAATAGATAAATCCTATTGTGCGATGTGGAACGGTTTGAGTGGCAAAAGCCGAAAATTCAGATAAGAATATTTTAACATTTCGTTCACAAATTCTTTAGCTGACAAGGATACAGTGAAGATTTTGAACAAGTTTAAAATAGAACGCACATGAAGAACTTGTGAACAGATGGGGTTGAGTTTAGCATAGAGGGGGAAGGGTCCGATCACATTCACTTAGTAGAAAAGAAACTTGAAGAATTAGCAATAAGTGAATGTTGTAGAGGACTAAAAACTCAAATATATATAGTCAATGAAGAACAACGACGGAAAGAGTGAGGACAGTGCAAAGTTGAAGAAATTGAAGAACTGAGGAAATTCAAAAATAGAAGAAGAACTCAAATTGGAGAATTTCAACTTTTGTTGGTGGCATGACCCACCGTATAAGAATGATGATTTCATACGCCGCGTACAATTGTCATAGGGCTCTGAGAATCAAATTCTTCGTTAATTTCTTCACACTTAGAGGGTTAGTCTTCATTGATTGAAGAAAAAACGTTACTTCGTGTGTTGCACATCTAAGTCATCAATTTTTCATAAGTGTTAGGATGTCTGTCCTTTTCAAAGGACATTCAAAGATTCTAAGATATTTAGCTCACACCGCAACTTGCTAAATCTTTTCTCATCCAAGGGCTTTCTGAAGATATCTGTAACATCCCAAATTTTCAATTTGGAATGTTATACATAGGTCATCATATGCATATCATGTTTTATTTGCATTTCGTTTGCGATCGTAGAAAATCCTAAGCAACTCAAGGACCCACGGAGAGAGTTGGGGATTTCATTATTTTCATATTTGATTTTTTCTCAAATATGAAAAGAGGATCATTTTGGTTTTAATATTCTTCTCTCCGAAATATTTTCTACATAAAAATAAAAGAGAGGAGATAAAATGACTTCTCCAAACTAAAAGAAATATTGGAGGAAAAATGTTAAAATCAAATAAATATTTTATTTGAATTTTATTCGAGATTTTATTTGAATTAGAAAATATATGCATTTTTCTATGTTGCATTTTTAGGCGAGAAAAATGTTCACTTTGTTCTAAATATTTTATTTAGACGACGAAAATTGTTTTTCGCATTTTTAGATTTTTTTATTTATTTATTAGGATTTTCTTCGGCGGAATTTATTTTATAAAAAATACGCGTTGCCCAACTGGGCCAACGGCCACCAGCGGCCAAGCCTGTGGCGCGCCGCTCTGCTCGGACCGGACTCGAGCGACGCCAAGATGTCGCGGACACGCCTCCCGAGGCCGTGCCCCTTTCCCAAGACCACTTTATAACCTGCGCCGCCGCTTCATGCGTTTAGAACTGCCGCCGCTAGCCACCACCGCCTCAGCGCCGCGCCACCCACGCCCAAGACGCCGCCCGCCTCGCCGGATCACGCCGCCGCACGCCGCCCCGCCTGCCGGATCTCGCCGCCGGTCTTTTTCGGTTAAACGGTATAAAATCGTTGAGTTTTTTTGGTAAACCCTATATCGGTTTTTTTCTAGATCGGGTTTTTCTCGGTTTTCTTCGGTTAGTTTTATTCTACGAACGTTCGTCCGTTTGGTTCGTATAATGAACGAATTCGCTCGTTTGCCTCTGTTAGCGGACGTTCGCGCCGTAGTCTTTTTCTTTTTATTTTATTTTCAGCCAGGGACCGATCCGCGATTATTTTTATCGCAGATTAGCCCCTGATCTTCAAACCCTCGCAACTTTTTAACCATTTGTCCAAATCCAGTGAAACCAACGCCAAAATCTTCGTGTCGAACCCATCTTTCCAGTTAATCAACTTGAACAAGGTTTTGATAACTTAAATTTTGGTTTCAAGCAGATTTTAATTCGAACTTCTTTTGACCGTAGTTTGAGTTTCGTAGCTCCGATTTGATTGATTCTTTTTGCAAATCGAAGCACTTCAGTTGAACTTTCAGCTTGGATCTCTTTATTTGAGTTTTACCCTTTCATATATGCTTGAGTGCTTATGTATGCTATTGTTTGTTTGCGATAGAATTTCCGGAGTCGGAGCGTGCTACTACGAGTCCCTAGGGTTTGCAGATCGTCAGCAAGGCAAGTAACACTTTGACCATACCCTTATTACCCAGTTTTTTATGCATTAGTTTCAACCCCAGACATTGCATGAGTAGGATCTGTTTAACATGTGGGTTTTGGGAGTAGATGATGAGGTAGAACCTATTGTCCTTTATTATCAAACCCTGGGAGTTACTTCTACTTTATGCTTATACTGCTATGCTATGCTCGTAAACGTGGTTTGGTTGAGTGATTCATGACCGCTGTGAGATTATTTATAAATTAAGGGTTTATTTAAGGTGGCTACTTTAATACACATCTGGGTGGATTGTTGGTGGGCACCTGGGGAATCCAGTGTTGTCCAAGGAGATCCCGGGGCATCCGTGTGATCATCCTATGGTTCGCCACCCAGGCTCAAAGGGACCATAAGATTATTCATGCTAGAAACTTCCGTGTGCAGCCACAAGCCATTATGGGCTCTGGCATAGTTGAGTATGTCGTGTGACCTCTTTCAGTGGTAAACTAGCAGATGTAGGGGATGTAGGTGGTACGATTTACCCGTCGAAAGAGTTAATGCTTCTGAAAGACTGTGTCTCGGTCATTCGTTTCTCAAACATCATGTAGTGCGAGAAATCCAACAGAGGAGATCGAGTCTTGTGGGGAAAAGTGTGCAAACCTCTGCAGAGTGTACAAACTAATCATGGTTAGCCGTGTCTCGGTTATGGACATCTTGAGTATCTGGTTCTTGAATTATCATGTTGATCTCATCACTGTAAATTAATTTGTTGGGTTATTAATACTGTTTAATTGGGATTGAGATGGGGTTACCATTCTCAATGTTTAACAACTACCATGATAGTTAAACAAAATATATTCCTTTGTTGTAGGAAAAAATTGGCTTTTCGCAAAAACTTGTTAACCGTAGAGCCTCCACCAGCCATATATGCATGTGGATATAGCTGTTATCTTGTTCATTGCTCTACTGTGTTATATTGCCAGCATATTCCATGTGCTGACCCGTTTCGGTCTGCAACGTATTATGTTGCAGACTTTTCAGACGAAGAGTAAGGTGCGCTAGGTCGTTGTCGTGCACTCAGCTATGCCGTTGGAGTTGATGGACTCATTTACCTTTCGATGCTTCTGCAGCTATCTTATTTAGATGGCCTTAAGCCATATTATTGTAATAAGTTCTATTTTGAGACATTCAATGTAATAAGTCTGTGATTGCACTCTGTTATAAATCCTTCAAGTACTTTGTGTGTCAGCATTACCGATCCAGGGATGACACTTATGCACAGAGATTTGACCGTCTGAGGTCGGATCTCTACAATATTGGCTAGCTGTTCTTAAGTCTTCACATGCTCGAGACAGATGTCGCCCTTCAACACATGATCACAAAGAAAATGATGACGAATCTGAATGTGCTTTGTCTTCGAGTGCTGAACTGGGTTATGAGCAATCTTGATGGCACTCTCATTATCACAGTAGAGAGGCATATTCTTCACGTTGATGCCATGGTCCTTGAGAGTTTGCTTCATCCATAGCAATTGGGCACAACACGAACCAGCAGCAATGTACTCAGCTTCAGCATTAGAAAGTGATACACAGTTCTGTTTCTTCAAGGACCAACATACCAAGGAACGTCCGAGGAAATGGCATGTGCATGATGTTGACTTGCGGTCCACACGATCACCGGCATAGAGTCTGAATATCCAATGAGATCAAAAGTCGAGCCCTTGGGATACCATAATCCAAGTGTTGGTGTGTGAGCTAGATATCGAAGAATATGCTTCACAACCTTATGTTGTGATTCCTTCGGTGTAGCTTGAAATCGGGCACACATGCAAACACTAAGCATAATGTCTGGCCTAGATGCACATAGATACAATAAAGAGCCAATCATGGAGTGGTATACCTTTTGATCGAAGTCTATACCATTTTCATCAGTGCATAGATGGCCATTTGTGGGCATAGGGATTTTGACGCCTTTGCAATCTTGCATGCCGAATTTCCTCAATACATCCTTGAGGTATTTTTCCTGAGATATGAAGATGTCGTTGCGCTGTTGACGAATTGAAGACCTAAGAAGAATTTCAATTCTCCCATCACAGACATTTCATATTCCTCCCTGATCATATAACCAAATTCGTCAGTGTAACTTTGGTCAGTACAGCCAAAGATGATATCATCATAATATATTTGGCACACAAATAATTCATCATCATAGGCTTTGGTGAAAAGAGTTGGGTCAAGTGAACCGGGTTTGAAGCCTTTCTTCATGAGGAATTCCTTAAAAGTATCATACCACGCCCGAGGGGCCTGCTTGGGGCCATAGAGGGCCTTATTGAGTCTGAAGACTTTTTCAGGATGCTTTGGGTCTTCAAAACCTAGGGGTTGAGCAACATATACTCTTCCTCAAGCTTACCATTGAGGAATGCACTTTTCACATCCATTTCATATAAGATGATGTTATGATGGTTAGCATATGCAAGCAACACTACTGCATGATGCTGCTAACGCGAAACTACGATCAGAGACCCTTCGACGAAACTGTGTGCGATGCAATAATCGCAAACCGTGGTGTAAAAGAACTGTCAAAAAAGGTGCAAAACATTTGCGATGGCGGAGCCATCAAACACGGTTCAGATTTTAGTTGCGTGTGCGATCCAGGGCATACGGTTCAGTCCAATGAACTGTTTCCAATGATGCAAAACAAAATAAACGGGCAGCCTGATGAAGGCGTGTGCGATATAGAGCATACGGTTCACTCGGATGAACTGTTTGTGATTAGGCAACACAAAAGAAACGGTCAGCCAGATCAAGGTGTGTGTGATTGAGGGCATACGCTTGGAAGGATTAACTGCTTATGCGATTAGGCAGCGAGCGTAAACGGGTCAGCCAAATCAAAGTGTCTGTGATTGATGGCATACACTTCACATGGATGAACTGTTTGCGATTAGCCACAACAAACTGAAACAGTTAGATAGATCAAAGTGTGTGCGCTAGACGGGCACACACATTCTAATTAAAAGAAGCGTGCGTGATGGTAATAACGAGCGCGCACGGTTGTTGGAACAAGACGTGTGCTGACATTGCTTATTGCGATCCACCCTATGGTGCAAACGCCACGTACGTGGCCGATAAGGCGTGCGTGCCCACGTTACGCCTTCCGGGAATAGTGCCACACTTATAACCGTCAGTAAATTTTGAGCACGCGTCCCGTCACAATTTTTTTTAGAAGAACAGGGAGTCCGCGTCCCGTCACATTCCAAATTGCAAACCTGTTCACACTAATCAAAACCTAAACGGTTTCCCACTTATGAGTGTATTACTACTCAGTTATAAATTGTACAACTCCAAGATGACTGCACATTCCTCCTCAACTCCCCATCCACAAAAACAAACAAAGTCATTCATCATCGTTCCTTAAATACGCCATGGCGGCGTGAGTTACGGTCGAGAGATTGCCACCAGTGAGAGGTGAGCCTGGAAGCGGAAGCACGAGAGATGTCTCGCCTCGCTGTGAAAGCAGCCAACATGTCCTGCCGCGCGGCCATAGCAGCAGAGAGGTCCCGCCGTGCCTCCGAAGCATCACGGAGGTCCCACCGCGCTGCCGACGCAGCAGACTGGTCCGGCCGCGCCGCGAAAGCAGGAGAGATGTCCCGCCGTGCCGCGAATGCAGCAGAGATGTCCTCCCGCACCGCGGCAACCTGGGAAAATGTCTCGCGGGTAGGCGAGGACTCTTACAGGCGCATGCGTGCCCTTGTCCTTAGGCAGATGGATTAGATATCCAGGTGGGCGAGGTTGCAGGATGACCTGATAGCCTCGTTTGAATAGTCTACCGGCGTCATCCGGCAACTAAATGAGAGCAATGCGAAGCTCCAAGCCGAGCACGACCTGCTGAGGGCGAAGATCGTCGGAAGTGCGGAGCAGCAGGAGCAGACCACTGCCTTGTTGAAGAGAACCGGCGTCATCGTCGAGAAACTTATGGACGAGAAAGACATGTTGCGCATCGAGCGCAGAAGGCTGGTGGAGGAATCCGTGGATGCTCTCAAGCAGCATCTTGAGGACAAGAAAGAGCTCATCGCCGCTCGCCGCGGAGAGTAGTTCCTGATACGTCTCCAACGTATCTATAATTTTTGATTGTTCCATGCTATTATATTATCTATTTTGGATGTTTAATGGGCTTTATTATGCTCCTTTATATTGTTTTTGGGACTAACCTATTAACCGAAGGCCCAGTGCAAATTGCTATTTTTTTGCCTATTTCAGTGTTTCGCGGAAAAGGAATATCAAACGGAATCCAAACGGAACAAAACCTTCACGAGGATCTTTTTTGGAACAAACACAATCCAGGAGACTTGGAGTGGAAGTCAAGGAAGAAACGAGGGAGCCACGAGGTAGGAGGGCGCGCTCCCCACCCTCGTGGGCCCCTCGTAGCTCCACCAACCTACTTCTTTCGCCTATATATACTCTTATACCCTGAAAACATCCAGGGGAGCCACGAAACGACTTTTCCACCGCCGCAACCTTCTGTATCCGTGAGATCCCATCTTGGGTCCTTTTCCGGCGATCTGCCGGAGGGGGATTCGATCATGGAGGGCTTCTACATCAACACCATAGCCTCTCCGATGATGTGTGAGTAGTTTACCACAGACCTTCGCGTCCATAGTTATTAGCTAGATGGCTTCTTCTCTCTCTTTGGATCTCAATACAAAGTTCTCCTCGATGTTCTTGGAGATCTATTCGATGTAATACTCTTTCACGGTGTGTTTGCCGAGATCCGATGAATTGTGGGTTTATGAACTTGATTATCTATGAATATTATTTGGTTCTTCTCTGAATTCTTATATGCATCATTTGATATCTTTGCAAGTCTCTTTGAATTATCGGTTTAGTTTGGCCTACTAGATTGATCTTTCTTGCAATGGGAGAAGTGCTTAGCTTTGGGTTCAATCTTGTGGTGCTCGATCCCAGTGACAGAAAGGGAAACGACACGTATTGTATTATTGCCATTGAGGATAAAAAGATGGGGTTTATATCATATTGCTTGAGTTTATCCCTCTACATCAAGTCATCTTGCCTAATGTGTTAATCTGTTCTTATGAATTTAATACTCTAGTTGCATGCTGGATAGCGGTCGATGTGTGGAGTAATAGTAGTATATGCAGAATCGTTTCGGTCTACTTGACACGAACGTGATGCCTATATTCATGATCATTGCCTTAGATATCATCATAACTATGCACTTTTCTATCAATTGCTCGGCAGTAATTTGTTCACCCACCATAATATATGCTATCTTGAGAGAAGCCACTAGTGAAATCTATGGCCCCGGGGTCTATTTTACACCATATTAGTTTCCCGTCAAGTAGCTATTTCTATCACGTTTATTTTGCAATCTTTATTTTCCAATCTATACAACAAAAATAGCAGAAATATTTATCTTATTATCTTTATCAGATCTCACTTTTTCAAGTGGCCGTGAAGGGATTGACAACCCCTTTATCCAGTTGTTTGCAAGGTTCTTGATTGTTTGTGCAGGTACTAGGCGATTTGCTTGTAGTCTCCTGCTGGATTGATACCTTGGTTCTCAAAAACTGAGGGAAATACTTACGCTACTTTGCTGCATCACCCTTTCCTCTTCAAGGGAAAACCAACGCATGCTCAAGAAGTAGCAAGAAGGATTTCTGGCGCCATTGTTGGGAAGGTTTACGCCAAGTCAAGTCAAGATTTGATCTCCTGCCAACCTGTGGATTTCTGGCGCCGTAGCCGGGGAGATCTACGCGAGGTCAAGACATACCAAGTACCCATCACAAACTCTTATCCCTCGCATTACATTATTTGCCATTTGCCTCTCGTTTTCCTCTCCTCCACTTCACCTTTGCCATTTTATTCGCCCCCTTTTTCCATTTGTCTCTTTTCGCTTGCTTCTTCTATGCTTGTGTGTTGGATTGATTGTTTGTCACGATGGCTCAAGACAATACTAAATTGTGTGACTTTTCCAATACCAACAACAATGATTTTATTAGCACTCCGATTGCTCCTATTACCGATGCTGAATCTTGTGAAATTAATGCTGCTTTGTTGAATCTTGTCATGAAAGATCAATTTTCTGGCCTTCCTGGTGAAGATGTCGCTACCCATCTAAACAACTTTATTGATTTGTGTGATATGCAAAAGAAGAAAGATGTGGATAATGATATTGTTAAATTTAAGCTATTTCCGTTTTCGCTTAGAGATCGTGCTAAAACTTGGTTCTCTTCTTTGCCTAAAAATAGTATTGATTCATGGAATAATTGCAAAGCTGCTTTTATCTCTAAGTATTTTCCTCCCGCTGGGGTCATCTCTCTTAGGAACGATATCATGAATTTTAAGCAACTTGATCATGAGCATGTTGCACAAGCTTGGGAGAGGATGAAATTAATGATACATAATTTCCCTACACATGGTTTGAATTTATTGGATGATTATACAAAAAAATTATGCCGGATTGAATTTTTCTTCTAGAAATCTTTTAGATTCGGCCGCAGGAGGCACTTATATGGAAATCACTTTAGGAGAAGCTACTAAACTCCTAGATAATATTATGGTTAATTATTCTCAATGGCACAATCAAAAGATCTACTAGTAAAAAGGTTCATGTGATTGAAGAGATTAATGTTTTGAGTGGAAAGATGGATGAACTTATGAAATTGTTTGCTAATAAGAGTGTTTCTTCTGATTCTAATGATATGCCTTTGTCCACTTTGATTGAGAATAATAATGAATCTATGGATGTGAATTTTATTGGTAGGAACAATTTTGGTAATAAGGCGTATAGAGGAAACTTTAATTCTAGGCTGTTCCCTAGTAATTTCTCTAATAATTATGGTAATTCCTACAACAACTCTTATAGAAATTTCAATAAGATGCCCTCTGATT
Source organism: Aegilops bicornis (assembly GCA_021605145.1). NCBI lineage: Eukaryota > Viridiplantae > Streptophyta > Magnoliopsida > Poales > Poaceae > Aegilops > Aegilops bicornis. The sequence goes on along the minus strand of CM038675.1, from coordinate 375,320,636 downwards.
TTGAGACTAGTGTTAAAGAATTTATGAATTCACAAAAGAATTTCAATGCTTTGCTTGAAGAAAAATTGCCTAAGATTGATGAGTTGGCTAGGAACATGGATAGAATTTCTCTTGATGTTGATTCTTTGAAACTTAGATCTATTCCACCTAAGCATGATATCAATGAGTCTCTCAAAGCCATGAGAATTTCCATTAATGAGTGCAAAGAAAGAACTGTTAGGATGCGTGCTAAAAAAGATTGCTTTATGAAAGCGTGTTCATCTAGTTTTCATGATAATAATGATGAAGATCTAAAAGTGATTAATGTGTCTCCTATTAAATCTTTGTTTTCCAATATGAATCTTGATAAATATGGTACTGGAGATGAGTCAACTTTAGTTAAAAGGCGTCCCAGTGATTCGTAGTTTTTAGATCTTGATGCAAAAATTGGTAAAAGTGGGATTGAAGAGGTCAAAACTTTACATAGCAATGAACCCACTATTTTGGATTTCAAGGAATTTAATTATGATAATTTTTCTTTGATAGATTGTATTTCCTTGTTGCAATCTGTGTTAAATTCTCCTCATGCTTATGATCAAAATAAAGCTTTTACTAAACACATCGTTGATGCTTTAATGCAATCCTATGAATAAAAACTTGGATTAGAAGTTTCTATCCCTAGAAAACTTTATGATGAGTGGGAACCTACTATTAAAATTAAGATTAAAAATCATGAATTCTATGCTTTATGTGATTTGGGTGCTAGTGTTTCCACGATTCCAAAAACTTTGTGTGATGTGCTAGGTTTCCGTGAATTTGATGATTGTTCTTTAAACTTGCATCTCGCGGATTCCACCATTAAGAAACCTATGGGAAGGATTAATGATGTTCTTATTGTTGCAAATAGGAATTATGTGCCCGTAGATTTCATTGTTGTTGCTATAGATTGCATTCCTACATGTCCTATTATTCTTGGTAGACCTTTCCTTAGAACGATTGGTGCAATTATTGATATGAAAGAAGGAAATATTAGATTCCAATTTCCATTAAGGAAAGGCATGGAAAACTTTCCTAGGAAGATAATTAAATTACCTTATGAGTCTATTATGAGAGCCACTTATGGATTGCATACCAAAGATGACAATACCTAGATCTATTCTTGTTTTTATGCCTAGCTAGGGGCATTAAACGATAGCGCTTGTTGGGAGACAACCCAATTTTATTTTTGTTCCTTGCTTTTTGTTTATGTTTAGTAATAAATAATTCATCTAGCCTATGTTTAGATGTGGTTTTATGTTTTAATTAGTGTTTGTGCCAAGTAGAACCTTTGGGAAGACTGGGGTGAAGTCTTTGTGATCTTGCTGTAAAAAACAGAAACTTTGGCGCTCACGAGATTAACTGACATTTTTTTACTAGAGAGTGATTTTAGGTTGATTATTTTTTAACATGATTAATAGATAAATTCCTCATGTCCAATAATTTATTTCATAATTTTTGGAGTTACAGAAGTATACGTTTGATACATATTGCTACAGACTGTTCTGTTTTTGACAAATTCTGTTTTTCGTGTGTTGTTTGCTTATTTTGATGAATCTATGGCTAGTATCGGGGGGTATGAACCATAGAGAAGTTGGAATACAGTAGGTTTAACACAAATATAAATAAAGAATTAGTTCATTACAGTACCTTAAAGTGGTGATTTGTATTCTTATACTAACGGAGCTCATGAGATTTTCTGTTTGAGTTTTGTGTTGTGAAGTTTTCAAGTTTTTGGGTAAAGATTTGATGGATTTTGGAACAAGGAGTGGCAAAAGCCTAAGCTTGGGGATGCCCAAGGCACCCCAAGGTAAAATTCAGGGACAACCAAAAGCCTAAGCTTGGGGGTGCCCCGGAAGGCATCCCCTCTTTCGTCTTCGTCTATCGGTAACTTTACTCGAGGCTATATTTTTATTCACCATATGATATGTGTTTTGCTTGGAGCGTCTTGTATGATTTGGGTATTTGCTTTTTAGTTTACCACAATCATCCTTGCTCTACACAACTTTTGGGAGAGACACACATGAATCGGAATTTATTAGAATACTCTATGTGCTTCACTTATATCTTTTCAGCTAGATTATTTTGCTCTAGTGCTTCACTTATACCTTTTTAGAGAACGGTGGTGGTTTTATTTTATAGAAATTATTGATCTCTCATGCTTCACTTATATTATTTTGAGAGTCTTTTAGAACAGCATGGTAATTTTCTTTGGCTATAAAATTAGTCCTAATATGATAGGCATCCAAGATGGGTATAATAAAAACTTCCATATAGAGTGCATTAAATACTATGATAAATTTGATACTTGATAGTTGTTTTGAGATCTAAAGGTGGTAATATTAGAGTCATCCTAGTTGGGTAATTGTGGAATTGAGAAATACTTGTGTTGAGGTTTGCAAGTCCCGTAGCATGCACGTATGGTAAACGTTGTGTGACAAATTTGAAGCATGGGGTGTTCTTTGATTGCTTTCCTCATGGGTGGTGGTCGGGGACGAGCGAGGGTCTTTTCCTACCAACCTATCCCTCTAGGAGCATACACGTAGTGCTTAGTTTTGATGACTTGTAGATTTTTGCAATAAGTATGTGAGTTCTTTATGACTAATGTGGAGTCCATGGATTATACACACCCTCACCCTTCCATCGTTGCTAGCCTCTTAGGTACCGTGCATTGCCCTTTCTCACCTTGAGAGTTGGTGCAAACTTTGCCGGTGCATCCAAATCCCTTGATACGATGTGCTCTATCACACATAAGCCTCTTTATATCTTCCTCAAAGCAGCCACCATACCTACCTATTATGGCATTTCCATAGCCATTCCGAGATATATTGCCATGCAACTTACCACCGTTCCGTTTATTATGACACGCTCCATCATTGTCATATTGCTTTGCATGATCATGTAGTTGACATTGTATTTGTGGCAAAGCCACCTTCATAATTCTTTCATACATGTCGCTATTGATTCATTGCATATTCCGGTACACCGCCGGACGCATTCACATAGAGTCATATTTTTTTATAAGTATCGAGTTGTAAGTAAATAAAAGTGTGATGATTTTCATTATTAGAGCATTGTCCCATGTGAGGAAAGGATGATGGAGACTATGATTCCCCCACAAGTTGGGATGAGAGTCCGGATGAAAAAAAAGAGGCCAAAGAAGCCCAAAGAAAAAAAGAAAAAAAGGAGGCCATAAAAAAAGAAGAAGGCCCAAATAAAAAATAATAATGAGAGAAAAAGAGAGAAGGGACAATGTTACTATCCTTTTTCCACACTTGTGCTTCAAAATAGCACCATGACCTTCATGATAGAGAGTTTCTTATTTTGTCACTTTCATATACTAGTGGGAATTTTTCATTATAGAACTTGGCTTGTATATTCCAATGATGGGCTTCCTCAAAATGCCCTAGGTCTTCGTGAGCAAGCAAGTTGGATGCACACCCACTTAGTTTCTTTTGATGAGCTTTCATATATTTATAGCTCTAGTGCATCCATTGCATGGCAATCCCTACTCCTCGCATTGACATCAATTGATGGGCATCTCCATAGCCCGTTGATTAGCCGCGTCAATGTGAGACTTTCTCCTTTTTTGTCTTCTCACATAACGCCGATCATCATATGCTATTCCACCCATAGTGCTATGTCCATGGCTTGCGCTCATATATTGCATAAAAGTTGAAAGAGTTTGAAAAGGCTAAGTATGAAACAATTGTTTGGCTTGTCATCGGGGTTGTGCATGATGGGAGCATTTTGTGTGACGAAAATGAAGCATGGCCAAACTATATGATTTTGTAGGGATAAGCTTTCTTTGGCTATGTTATTTTGATAAGACATAATTGCTTGGTTAGCATGCTTGTAGTATTGCTATTTTTATGTAAATTTTAAAGAACTTTGTCTAGAATCTTTTGGTCTAAACATTCATGCCACAATAAAGATAATTACATTGAAAAATTATGTTAGGTAGCATTCCACATCAAAAAATTTGTTTTATCATTTACCTACTCGAGGACGAGGAGGAATTAAGCCTGGGGATGCTTGATACGTCTCCAACGTATCTATAATTTTTTATTGTTCCGTGCTATTATATTATCTGTTTTGGATGTTTAATGGGCTTTATTATGATCCTTTATATTGTTTTTGGGACTAACCTATTAACCAAAGGCCCATTGCAAATTGCTGTTTTTTGCCTATTTCAGTTTTTCGCAGAAAAGGAATATCAAACGGAACGAAACCTTCGGGAGGATCTTTTTTGGAGCAAACGCAGTCCAGGAGACTTGGAGTTGAAGTCAAGGAAGCAACGAGGCAGCCACGAGGCAGGAGGGCGCGCCCCCCACCCTCGTGGGCCCCTCGTAGCTCCACCGACCTACTTCTTTCGCCTATATATACTCTAATACCCTGAAAACATCCAGGGGAGCCACGAAACCACTTTTCCACCGTCGCAACCTTATGCACCCGTGAGATCCCATCTTGGGGCCTTTTCTAGCGATCTGCCGGAGGGGGATTCGATCATGGAGGGCTTCTACATCAACACCATAGCCTCTCCGATGATGTGTGAGTAGTTTACCACAGACCTTCGGGTCCATAGTTATTAGCTAGATGGCTTCTTGTCTCTCTTTGGATCTCAATACAAAGTTCTCCTTGATGTTCTTGGAGATCTATTCGATGTAATACTCTTTTGCGGTGTGTTTGCCGAGATCCGACGAATTGTGGGTTTATGAACTTGATTATCTATGAATATTTTTTTTTATTCTCTGAATTCTTATATGCGTGATTAGATATATTTGCAAGTCTCTTCGAATTATCGGTTTAGTTTGGCCTACTAGATTGATCTTTCTTGCAATGGGAGCAGTGCTTAGCTTTGGGTTCAATCTTGCGGTGCTCGATCCCAAAGTGATGTAAAGGGAAACGACACGTATGGTATTGTTGCCATCGAGGATAAACAGATGGGGTTTATATCATATTGCTTGAGTGTATCCCTCTACTTCCTGTCATCTTGCCTAATGCGTTACATTCGTTCTTATGAACTTAATACTCTAGATGCATCCGGATAGCGGTCGATGTGTGGAGTAATAGTAGTAGATCCGTAATCGCTTTGGTCTACTTGACACGGACGTGATGCCTATATTCATGATCATTGCCTTAGATATCATCATAACTATGCACATTTCTATCAATTGCTCGGCAGTAATTTGTTCACCCACCGTAATATATGCTATCTTGAGAGAAGCCACTAGTGAAACCTATGGCCCCCGGGTCTATTTTACATCATATTAGTTTCCCGTCAACTAGCTATTTCTGACATTGTTTATGCAATCTTTATTTTCCAATCTATACAACAAAAATACCAAAAATATTTATCTTATTATCTTTATCAGATCTCACTTTTGCAAGTGGTCGTGAAGGGATTGACAACCCCTTTATCGCGTTGGTTGCAAGGTTCTTGATTGTTTGTGCAGGTACTAGGCGATTTGCATGTAGTCTCCTACTAGATTAATACCTTGGTTCTCAAAAACTGAGGGAAATACTTACGCTACTTTGATGCATCACCCTTTCCTCTTCAAGGGAAAACCAACGATGCTCAAGAGGTAGCAGTTCCCGCGGCCTGCAACAACACATCAACAAAGTAGAGATCAGCGAGCCAGATTGTTGTCTTCCTTCTGCTTTTGCCGTTGCATATTTCGGGCGTTGCCACATGTGGCTTTTTTAAATTATGTTCCTAAATATGTAAGACAATTATTATCCACTGTCATCGTCCTTATATTCATCATTCTTGCTATAAGTCGCAGTCGGTGCTATATAGGTCCGTTGGATCTTACATCAAGATCCGTGCAAAACTTTCTTTTCAGATTTTCATTTTTCTCTCTTAAATCTCAGTCCAGTGAGACATATAGCCATGCCGTAGAACAGGTGCTCGAGCGCCATAAATGGGGATGTTGGGAGGGAGGTGCGCGGCGGGTAGCGGTCAAAGGGGTCTCCTCCCAATGAGCACGCCCAGGGGTCTGATCGCACGCCTCCCGTACTCAAATAGCTACCCCGCATGGCACCTCCTAGCCAATAAAAAAGGGGACGCGTATGCACGTAATTGGTAAGCGTAACGCCCACGGTTTCAATAATACTTGTGTTTCCGATTTGTAACGTGACAAAGACTTGTTCCAAAATGACTTTGTTGATTGTTAATGTAGCGCCTTTGGCAAACCGGACAGAAAAATTACCACAGCATGTTGGTGCCATGTCATGACACCATGCCAAGTTTCATGATTTTCAGGCGTGTTTTGGATTTACAGGAATTAAAAAAACCAAGTTTCTCAAACTTTCCGGCCGAGCCACAACGCCCAGATGTTTTAATTTCATTCGCATTTCTTGCATAGGACCTAGAAATTCATCCAAGGACACACATGTGGTTTTTCAAACAACTTTGGTGCATTGGAGCCTGTGCTTGTAGTTCAAATTTCAATTATGCACATTAAATGCGCATAAACTCAATTAATGTACAAAAAATGCCAAACAAACCCAGAATAATTCCAAAATTTAGCACAATACTTCTATTTGGTCTAATCTGCCTGTGTAAAAAATTAAATGGGGAAGGCGGTGTCACGATGTCGCTTTGCACACAGAGATGGCATGTTCCCTCTCGGAACCACGAGCCTTCTTGACGGAAGCTCCGGTTTGCAAGAAGCTTACACCAAAGCTTGTCCCAATTCAGCCAAAAAAATTACCGCAGCATGTTGGTGCCATGTCATGACACCATGCCAAGTTTCATGATTTTCACGCGTGTTTTGGATTTACAGGAATTAAAAACCAAGTTTCTCAATCTTTCCGGCCAAGCCATGACGCCCAGATGTTTGAATTTCATTCCCATTTCTTGCATAGGACCTAGAAATTCACCGAAGGACACACATGTGGTTTTTCAAACAACTTTGGTGCACTGGAGCCTGTGCTTATAGTTCAAATTTGAATTATGCACATTAAATGCGCAGAAACTCAATTAATGTATAAAAAAGGCCAAACGAACCCGGAATAAGTGCAAATTTTAGCACGATACTTCTATTTAGTCTAATCTGCCTATGTAAAAAAATTAAGGCGGGAGAAAGCAGTGTACGTATGTCGTTTCGCACACGGAGGTGGCACGTTCCCTCTCGGAACCACAAGCCTTCTTGAGGGAAGCTCCGGTTTGCAAGAAGCTTACACCAAAGCTTGTCCCAATTCGCCAAAAAATTACATGACATGTTGGTGAATTGTCATGACACCATGCAAAGTTTCATGCTTTTCAGCGTGTTTTGGATTTACTGAATTAAAAACCAAGTTTCTCAATCTTTCCGGCCGAGCCACGACGCCTAGATGTTTGAATTTCATTCCCATCTCTTGCATAGGACCTAGAAATTCACCCAAAGACACACATGTGATTTTTCAAACAACTTTGGTGCACTCGAGCCTGTGCTTGTAGTTCAAATTTGAATTATGCATATTAAATGCGTAGAAACTCAATTAGTATATAAAAAGGCCAAACGAACCCGGAATAATTCCAAAATTTAGCACAATACTTCTATTTGGTCTAATCTGCCTATGTAAAAAAATTAAGGCGGGAGAAGGCGATTATCGTATGTCATTTCAAGACACGGAGGTGGCACGTTCCTCTCGGAACAACAAGCCTTCTTGAGGGAACCTCCGCTTTGCGTGAAGCTTACACCAAAGCTTGTCCCAATTCGCCAAAAACTATCAAGACATGTTGGTGCCATGTGATGACACCATGCCAAGTTTCATGATTTTCAGCGTGTTTTGGATTTACAGGAATTAAAAACCAAGTTTCTCAATCTTTCCGGCCGAGCCACGACGCCCAAATGTTTGAATTTCACTCCCATCTCTTGCATGGGACCTAGAAATTCACCCAAGGACACACATGTGATTTTTCAAACAATTTTGGTGCACTGGAGCCCGTGCTTGTAGTTCAAATTTGAATTATGCACATTGAATGCGCAGAAACTTAATTAATGTATAAAAAGGCCAAACAAACCCGGAATAATTCCAAATTTTAGCACGATACTTCTATTTTGTCTAATCTGCCTGTGTAAATAAATTAAGGCGGGAGAAGGCAGTATACGTATCTCATTTCGCACACGGAGGTGACACGTTCCCTCTTGGAACCACGAGCCTTTTTGAGGGAAGCTCCGGTTTGCAAGAAGCTTACACAAAGCTTGTCCCAATTCGGCCAAAAAAATGACTGAAGCATGTTGGTGCCATGTCATGACACCATGCCAAGTTTAATGATTTTCAGGCGTGTTTTGGATTTACACGAATTAAAAACCAAGTTTCTCAATCTTTCCGGGCGAGCCATGATGCCCAAATGTTTGAATTTCATTCTCATCTCTTTCATGGGACCTATAAATTCACCCAAGGACACACATGTGATTTTTCAAATAACTTTGGTGCACTGGAGCATGTGATTGTAGTTCAAATTTGAATTATGCACATTAAATGCCCAGAAACTCAATTAATGGATAAAAATGCCAAATGAACCGGGAATAATTCCAAAATTTAGCACGATACTTCTATTTGGTCTAATCTGCCTGTGTAAAAAAATGAAGGCGGGAGAAGGCAGTATACGTATCTTGTTTCGCACACAGAAGTGACACGTTCCCTCTCGAAACCACGAGCCTTCTTGAGGGAAGCTCCGGTTTGCAAGAAGCTTACACCAAAGCTTGTCCCAATTCGGCCAAAAAAATTACCGAAGCATGTTGGTGCCATGTCATGACACCATGCCAAGTTTCATTATTTTCAAGCGTGTTTTGGATTTACAGGAATTAAAAAACCAAGTTTCTAAATCTTTCTGGCCGAGCCACGAGCCCAGATGTTTAATTTCATTCCCATTTCTTGCATGGGACCTATAAATTCACCCAAAGACACACATGTGATTTTTCAAACAACTTTGGTGCATTGGAGCATGTGCTTGTAGTTCAAATTTGAATTATGCACATTAAATGCCCAGAAACTCAATTAATGTATACAAAAGGCCAAACGAAGCCGGACTAATTCCAAAATTTAGCATGATACTTCTATTTGGTCTAATATGCATGTGTAAAAAAATTAAGGCGGGAGAAGGCAGTGTAAGTATGTCATTTCGCACACGGAGGTGACACGTTCCCTCTTGGAACCAAGAGCCTTCTTGAGGGAAGCTCCGGTTTGCAAGAAGCTTACACCAAAGCTTGTCCCAATTCGGCCAAAAAATTTACTCAAACATGTTGGTGCCATGTCATGACACCATGCCAAGTTTCATGATTTTCAGCCATGTTTTGGATTTACATGAATTAAAAAACCAAGTTTCTCAATCATTTCGGCTGAGCCTCGACGCTCAGATGTTTGAATTTCATTCCCATTTCTTGCATGGGACCTATAAATTCACCCAAAGACACACATGTGATTTTCAACAAACTTTGGTGCATTGGAGCATGTGCTTGTAGTTCAAATTTGAATTATGCACATTAAATGCCCAAAAACTCAATTAATGCATAAAAATGCCAAACGAACCCGGAATAATTCCAAATTTAAACACGACACTCATGTACTAGTTGCATGTTCACTGTACGTAAATGTTCTAGCAATTCAAACACCATCCTTTCCCTCCGTAACACCATTTTGTCTTTCAAAACATAATGAAAAATCAGGTATACCACAAACAGTTTACTAGAAAGAATCGTGTGGGATGCGATATAAAATATCTTGGCGCATCGTCTTGTTTGGCTTACGCAGGAAGCTTCGTCGTCTACAGTCCATCGCCCCTGCTTGAACCATACTTGCGTGCCAGTTTCTCGCGTCAACGAGCAAATTTTTTTTTGCCACCGCAGAAATATCTATCTCCCCGCCCCCTCCCTCCTACCAAAAGCCACATTTCCACTGTTCCTCCTTGCTTTCCAAGTTCAAACCTTCATCGCTTCTTGGCGGCTCGGCCTCCTCATGGCGACCCTTCTTCTTCTTGTTGCCTCCTCTCGGCTACCCTTTTTCTTGCAGCACCGCCTCCTCGCGGGCGACCCTTCTTCTTGCTGCGCGGCCTCCTCATTGCCGACCCTTCTTCTTGCTGCGCGGCCTCGTCGATATGGTCAGGTGTAACACCCATGATGCGGCTATATCTCCCACGTGTCGAGGCACGACTTGGAGGCATAACCGCATGGTGGTTTTGTCGCAAGAAGGGTCATCTTCACACAATCCCATGTAATGAACAAGAATGGGATAAAGAGTTGGCTTACAATCGCCACTACACACAAATAACAAGTTAAGCATACATCATCCAGAGTACAATCAAGGTCCGACTACGGAACCAAAATAAAAGAAGACAACCCCAAATGCTAGATCCCGGATCGTCCTAACTGGGCTCCACTACTGATCATCAGGAAACGAAACATAGAAACGATCAAAGGTCCTCATCGAACTCCCACTTGAGCTCGGTTGCATAAACTGCACTAGTATCGTCGGCACCTGCAACTAACAACGCTATAAGAGGGGCTGGGCCAAAGCGGTAACATAGCCAAACTATGGTTTGCTAGGAAAGGATGGTTAGAGGCTTGACATGGCAATATGGGAGGCATGATATAGCAAGTGGTAGGTAGCGTGGCATAGAAATAGAGCGAACAACTAGCAAGAAAATATAGAAGTGATTTCGAGGGTATGGTCATCTTGCCTGAAATCCGGCAAGGAAGAAGAACGAGTCCATGAAGAAGACAAACAGACGTAGTCGAATGAATCCTCACAATCGCAACATAACCGGAACTATCAAGGAGAAGCGCAACCGGAAAGAAGCAAGCAACATAGTAAACAATCATCACATAAACATGGCATGATGCACAATCAAGTATGATGCATGTCCGATTTAATGAGCATGGCATGGCAAAGTGCAACAAACAACACTACAAATTAAGTGGAGCTCAATATGCAACGAGTTGCATATTGACGAGACACCACATCAATTATTTAGTTCTCTCTCGGTTATGTACCCAACAATATTAAATGTTATTAAACATGGCAAGGGGTGAAGCATAAGTAAACTAACTATTTAGGCAAGTTTAAATGAGGCCGGAACCACAAACAACAGTTCCGGAAAAATCCCCATATGCATATCTTGGTCTTGGTACTGTTATGCACTAAACCATATTTTAAAGTTGTTAAACATCAAAATAAAGTGAACCAAGTTATTCTATGCATTTTTCCACCCCATTTACATATAAAGTGTATTAAATTTGGAGCTGCGGTTATTTAGTTATGAAATAAATCATTTTAACATGGCATTCGAGCAAAATAATAGCAAACAACAAGTTACACATTTTAAACATGCATGAAAGTTGAATATTATGAAACTAGACAAAATTCTAAGCATTTTACATATTAAGTTTGTTCAATTTGGATGCACGGTTGGTGAGATATTAAATGCATGATGTCCAAGGGTTTTTTTGTAAAATGCATAACTCTGGATAATTGATAAAATCGCAGGAAGGGAAAAAAACATGCATCGGCTGAATCTGGTTGGGCCAACAAAGGTCTGTGAGAGTGGTCGGAGGGGCTGCTCACCCATGGGCTTCGGCCCGATCGGTGGAAGAGGCGCTGGCCTTGGCGAGAGGAGGCGGTGGCGCGATCAGCGGCCGCTGAGCTAGGCTTCAGCGTGAGGCGAAGGATGCATTTGGCGATACTGTGAGTGGCGCTGGAGGTGGCTGGAGGAAGCGGATCCGGCGGCGGTAGTAGACCGGCGGCGGCTAGCTGCCGAAGGGATTAAGCGGTGTGGTCCTCCTTGCTCGATCTGAGGCCGGCATGGGACTAGAAGCAATGCATTTAATAGGGGCGACGACAGGACTTGCAACATGGGTCTTGGGGCTCCCAGCCGAGGAGGTCTGCAATGACGGGATGGCGGAACTCCAACGGATCCGAGGCAGGCGGCGCATCAGATGGAGACGAGACGGGCAGCGCTTGAAGCTTCGGCCATGGCTCCTGTGAAGGTTCAGAGAGAGGGAGGGAACTGCGTGAGAGGGAGAAAAACAGAGGGAGGAAGGAGAAAAAGGGGAGGTGTGGTCTGGCCTGACGGAGGTGGAGGCGCACGGGAGGCTCAGGCAGAGGCTGTCTGATGGGAGCCGAGGAGCTCGGACCCAAGGCGTCTGCTCGATCTGGAGGTGGCACCGGGAGGCGTGAGCTTGAAGGCCATGGCGGGGCTGGTCTCGGGAGGGGCTCGTCTCCTGCGCTAGGCGAATCTGACGGAGGCAGCGAGTAGGAGAGGTGAAATTTGGACTCGTCGGTTCGGGTGATGGGCAGTGGAGCCTGAGGATTGGGCGTCGATGGAAAACATGGAAGGTGGTCGGGGAGATTGGATCGGAGGAGATCCCGAGGAGATGCGAGAGGGTGGCGGCAGTGGCTGCGGGAATGGATGTATGGGACGGCTAGGTTCTAGGGTTAGGTAGGTTTGCACTGATTATATAGCAGGTGGGTTTTTGTTAGGGGCTAATCTGGTCCGTCCGATCGTAATCGGGCGGTCGAGAATAGATTGGTTAGGGGGTCCAAATAAGAAAACGGAGATGTTTTATAGATGTTTGGGGATGATCCTGACCCAACGGTAACAACAGCCTGAGTCGGGTTCGGGGGAGTTTTGGACGCTCACGCGAGGGGGCCGCGGGCTGTCGAGAGAGGTTAGGTGGTTTGACAAGAGGGAACCAAAAACACGGTTGGTCTTGGAATGGCTAACGAAGGCAAGGGGGGATGCGGCAACTACGAACGGGTGCAAGTTTTAAAAACAATGACGGCAACGAGTGCCGATGCAATGGGTATGATGCCATGATGAATGCAACAAACAAACGAAAAACATGGAAGCCGTCTGGAGCGTCGGTCTCGGGGCGTTACAACACTCCACCACTACAAGAGATCTCGTCCCGAGATCTAAGGACGGCACCGGAGAAAAGCGGAAGAGGAAGAGAAGAGGTAAAGCTAAGTTGCTTCTTTGACAAATGAGTGAAACCACGAACGAGATTGAACGAACTAAAAGAGAGAATACAAGGGAGATGAACGAGATTGAAAATACTCCGTTAGACAAGAGGAACAAGCAACATTATGAGAACCTTGTAGGTTGAAAGACATGAAACAAGATCTCAACGAACCAAAAGAATATGGAGCCACACCGGTATAATGAGATAGCCAAGGAACAAGAATGACATAATTTTGACAGCACTCCGGTTCAACATGGAATGAATAGAACAATAACTTGACAAGATGGGAAGATACTTGACGAGAGCAACAACACAATGCCTCCGGAACAAAAAAATGGAATGAAAAGAAGGGAGAAGACAATAACGTCTTCTACCTCAAATGAATTTGATATAGCATCCTTAAAAAGAAGGATAGAACAGAGTTGTTGGAAAACCAACAACGAAAAGAATAAACTTGTAATGGGCTTATGGAAAACATCTCAAAACTTGAGGTGAAATTCTGCCACTACGGGAACAACTAATATAATTGATAACACCAACGAGATGGAAAATTTCTTTCACCAAGAGGATAAATGAAGAACTTGGGCCGTTTATAAGCACCATAAATAGCAACAATCCTTAGGGAAAGCTTTAGGTGAAATGTAACCCAAGATAACTCCAACAAAGAGATTGATTGGTTGAAAAGATCTCTTGAGCGAAGAGAAAATTATGGATCTAAATATGTCACTCTTGAAAACTTGTGAATCATGAAACACGAAGGTAAATTATCAACAATGACATAACACCACCTCAAAAGATGAGATAGGAAGGGGCGCACTTGAAATGCAAGACGAGGAATACTTGAACTCCTCAAAACAAAACATGTGTTGAGCACCATGTTTAATTTTGAGTATAACTCAGCGGATCATAACTTCGAGAGAAATGTTGAAGAACAATTGAAGAATCAAAAGAATCCTTGACGAACCACCATGTAGATCCTCCATGAAAAACTCCGGTAATAAAAGGATGATAAAAAGAAAGAGAAGTTGGAAACACAAGGTGAAGCCTTGCGATGATTTAGATGGAGCTTCGTGACAAGATAATGCGGAAAACTTGGAACTCCGAAAAAGAAAAGATGAAGCATCTCAAACCGAGAATGTGACATGATGAACAACTCTGGAAAGAAGAAACTAGATCACTTGGATGAAACAATAATAAGAATTACGTTATGCGTATCCTTCACCAATTAAAATTGATGATAAGCAACGGATTTGGCACACTACTTATTCTTTTTCAAGGATTGAAGAGAGATCTAGCGCCAACTTGAAGAAGTCTTCGACGAATCACCGGTAGGATTTGGGAAGAACGAGTGAATTGATACGGTAACAAAGGAAGAGGAATCTCGAACGAACCACCGTAAGAACTGAAAACGATCGAAGAAAAGAGCACAATTCACCGGGAAGAATTATAAAATGAATAAAGATACTTGGGGAAATTTAGATACAAGTGAACGGAGAGATCACGAGCTGATTAGAGAATACTTGAACGAGGCACCAGTAAGATTTGGAGAATGAGGTTTGAAAGCTGAGAATGAATAATACTGAGATGATGGCTCTGTAGAGTCAAACTGAAAAGACTCCTGAATTGCTCCGGATGGGTGAAAATAATTCTCACAATCGAAAACAATTATGAGAGGATGGCATCAAGCTTGAACTACGCATCTTCGGAAGAACGGGTAAGGATTTTTGAGGAACTCCTCTTCGGTCTTCAAAATCCGAGAATGAAGACGTGAAACACCACCATGAATTGTTGAGAGACTCCGGAATAATGAATAAAGAAAGGTTGAGCGAAGGATGAAAAGAATTTGAAAGATCTTGGAGAAAGACATGACTGATGAAAATTCATTCTTACGTCAAACTTTGAAAGAATTTGGGGATCGCTCCGGATAAATGAGAGTCAGGTAAGATCCTGGAAAAGACCTGTGGGTTAGGGCCCACTCAAAAGAAAATACCGTTGAACGATTTAAAAGATAGATTGTGCCGGTTGAATTAAATGGCTTGAATAAAGTAAGACCTCGAAATTGCTTGAAAGGATTACGAATAGAAACTTGAATCTTTTGGGATATCTTCAGCACTCCAGATAAACATGAATAGCAAGAGGTGGATGATTAAGAGGTGCAACGGCATGAGAAAACATTTCAAACGAGGAAAATGATATGATCAACACCGAAAGATTGCATTGAAACCACCGGGGAAGATAAGAGAACAAAGAATGATAAACTTGAAGCTTCCTTTAGCATCTTCATGAGAATCACCGGATAAGAACATTGAAGCAAAATAATGAAGAGACTTCACAACAATAAAATGGATGCTTGATTAAGAAATCTGAGTCCTTGAAGAAAAAGGGTGGGAGGGCGAGAAAACAAAGGCAACTTGGGGCAGATGGAATAAACACCGTTGAGAACACTTAGAATTGATCTCGCGAATGTTGGAATGATCAGATGCACTTGAAGAGAAGCACGCCGATTGGAAAAGAATTGACATGACAAGCTCGATAGACACGAAGGATTAGCGTCCACATAGAAATATGAGAACACCGCTTAGAAAAGGTATGGAATCCACATTTGACTTTGATGCAACTCGAATACCACAAATAAAACAAAACAAAGGATTGGCTTGCAGAATAAGCCGGAAACAAACATATGATAGATCCCATATCGTATCATGTGTGCATTGGAAAGATATCCTACGAGATACTTGAATTCCCACTTATAAACTCCCGAAACTTTCTGGTTATGCAATCTGGTGTTGGGGATACAGGGGACGCAATATATCTCACCCAAACTAACAATCTCTAGATCCGGCTGTATCCATCCGTCAACACATACCCAAGAAAACTCCGGAAATCATGTACCTCAATGAGGGAGTCCTGGACTAGGGGGTGTCCGGATAGCCGAACTATCATCTTTGGCCGGACTCCTAGACTATGAAGATACAAGATTGAAGACTTCGTCCCGTGTCCGGATGGGACTTTCCTTGGCGTGGAAGGCAAGCTTGGCGATACGGATATGTAGATCTCCTACCATTGTAACCGACTGTGTAACCCTAACCTATGGGTGTCTATATAAACCGGAGGGTTTTAGTCCCAGGGGCGAACAACAATCATACCATAGGCTAGCTTCTAGGGTTTAGCCTCTCCGATCTCGTGGTAGATCTACTCTTGTACTACCCATATCATCAATATTAATCAAGCGGGAGTAGGGTATTACCTCCATCGAGAGGGCCCGAACACAGGTAAAAACATCGTGTCCCTTGTCTCCTGTTACCATCCGCCTAGACGCACAGTTCGGGACCCCCTACCCGAGATCCACCGGTTTGACACCGACATTGGTGCTTTCATTGAGAGTTCCTACGTATGCCGTGACCTATAGGCCCGATGGCTCCTTCGATCATCAACAACGACGCGGTCCAGAGTGAGACTTTTCTCCCGGACAGATCTTCAGATTCGGCGGTTTTGCATCGCGGGCCAATTCACTTGGCCATCCGGAAGCAGATCGAAAGCTACGCCCGGCCATCGGTCGATTTGGAAGTTTAAACTACACGGCCGACATCCGTGGAGACTTGATCTTCGACGGATTCGAGCCGCAGCCAAGCGCGCCGCACTATCTCGATGGGCATGATCTAACTACGCCACGAACACCGCCCCGGAGGTCAAGATTAGTGTCCGCTCGAACATTGATTCGAGCCGATCTCGCCGATCGAGGATGGTTGGTTGGACACCACCTCGGGGCTGAAATCTCTGGCGATTGAGCGAACACAATCCGTCGCTGCGAAGACCGGTGACTCTAAGGTGCCGGACTCCAAACCCTCCGCGCCCGCCAATCGAATCCGATTGGCGCCGGTCATGGAGTTCACTATCGCGGACATCTTTTCAAAGACTTGCCCTTTGGCGACATCTGAATTCACTAAAGTCTCTCTCTTTATCCAGAGAGCCTGGCCGGACTACGGTTAGGAAGGTTGGGATGCGACTGACGAAGAAATCCAACGCCCACCCACCACCCACTTTGTAGCCGCCGAAAAGCTTACACGACGTGCTCGATTTCGACTCAAGACATCGACGGTATGGACGGCGATGTAGGAGACAACCATGAACCGTAACCTATAGGATCTCGGACAACCACCTCATCCCATGATGTATACATGGTGGATACACCTAAAGGAAGTGACGACGAGGAACAACGGACGCCGAAGGATAAATCCCTTGAAAAGCGGCCAAAGCAAGAACGTAAACGCCGCACCGAGTTGCGCCTCAACAAAGACCCAGCCATAGAGCAGGCGATAACGGTGGACGCATTTAACATTTTATCGAGCAACCGTGCGAACAGACAACTTGGACAAACAACCCGTCCCGTGAAGCTAACGGTCCGGATGATCTCACGCCGACAAATTGTTGGAGCAGAATAACCTCCACAAAAGGCTCGCCGCCATCATACAGAAGCCCTAAAAAGCGTAAGCTTAAGCTCAAAACAGCGGAAGATGCACTCGTAATCGATGGAGCAAAGTATTCAACATCAAGAGACAAATACGGCGATACAAACAACAAAGAGCTACCCAAAGAGAAAACTATCGCCTGAATTTGACGAGGAGGCCGTAGAGCCCCCACAATCAAAAAGTAAGAAGGCCACCGGTCGGATGGACGACCCACGGCAAAAAGAGAGCGGCAAATGGCGCCGCACACAAGCCCCAGACGCGATCCACATAAGGATTCACATCAAAAGGATGGCCCGATTAGGTCCATCTATGGGCCAAGAAAGCAAGCTCTTCAAAGCAATGCAACACGCCAAATCTCCAAACATCACGGCACACCCAAATACAGTGGGCGCACATCCCCTATGTTTCACCGATGAGGTGTCGGATCATGAATTTCCAACGGATTCAAACCCGTAAACATAGAGGCATCTGACGGAACAACAGACCACTGGAGTGCGGATTGAGGATTACATCCTCCACATACACATGGCTAGAGGAGATGATCTCCACGCCATAAAATACTTACCCTCAAACTCAAAGGGCCCATTTCGGCATTGGCTTAAGAGCCTTCCCAAAAATACCATTGGAAGTCGGGAAGAGCTCGAGGTTGCGTTTGAGCAACAAATTTCGGGGACCTATGTCCGCCCTCAGGATCTGAGCGATCTAAGTCACATAACTCAACAAAATGGGAGAGTCACCAGAATGCAGAGCAGGTTCCTTACTAAAAGAACCAAATAGTTGATTGTCCAGGACGCCTAAGCCTTAGTGACCTTCAAACACAACGTCTGAGACGAATGGCTTCGCCAGACACCTCGCCAAGAAAAGCCAAGAACAATGGCCGCATTAACAAGCCTCATGACCCGCTTTTGCTAGGAGAGGATAGTGGCTAGCAAGATGCAAAGACCAATGACCCAAGTACATCCAAGTCGAGGGATGGAAATGGGAAACCGAGACGCAACAAGGACGATCTTTGGATTAAGGGAAACGGTCCAAAGAGCGCCGATAACGCCGGATTCAAAAGCTCACGCAGAACAATAAAAATCGCCCTTAAGGACAATAGCGATGAGCTATCCAACTTAAACAAAATCTTGGACAAGACATGTCAAATCCACATTACTCCCGGGAAGCCCGCAAACCATACCCACAGAGATTGTTGGGTCTTTCAAGCGATCCCCAGACTCAACGCCGAACACAAGGGGCTCGACACACCAAGTGAGGATGATGACGAACCCCACAAGCGAGCAGGAAAACAAAAGAATTTCCCACAAGAGGTTAAAACAAGAAACTCACTTCACGTGATAAAAGGAAAAGCAGAGGCGCCTATTAAGAGGCGCCGCACATACTACCCTAACGGAGTACCAACACTTTGGTTGTCAAAACCAATCACCTTCGACCATCGGGACTACTCACGAAAGTATCCTAACGCAGGATGGATCGCCTTTGATATTGGATCCCATAATCGACGGATTCCAATTTACACAAGTCCTCATGGATGGCAAGATGACATAAACACGATATATCGAGGACACAATCCACGTGATGGGGATAGAGCCAACCAAAATTCGCCACAGCAACACCTCCTTCAAAGGGGTAATGCCAGGCCTGTATGCCCATTGTAGGGGCTCCCTACTGCTAGAAGTTGTGTTCGGCTCATCCGACAACTTCCGCCGTGAAAATTTAATCTTCCACATCGCCCCATTCTAAAGTAGCTATCAAGCACTACTGGGGCGTGAAGCTTTCGCCCGCTTTAACGCAATACCGCATTATGCATCTCTTACACTTAAAATGCCCTACCCACGGCATCATCTCATTAAAAGGAGTATTAAGTGTTACTCGAAAGCACGGAAGAATGCGAGGCTGCCTTGATGACCCCACACCAATCCGGCTCCGCTAACTAAAGCACTGAATAGGTAATTCAACCCGGACACGGCTACACAAGTCCGGCGCCTACTAGCGGCATGCCCCCGTACAAGGGGCTGCACGCATGTACAACAAGAGACAATAAAGCTCAATTTTATTCACTTCTCGAATCGTACTCTGTTTATTTAATATAAATTACATTTTTTGCATGATCTTGTTTTTATTTTCAACTAAGTTCCTCTCTTTTACAGATGAACAACGTGCTACACCCGTCCAGGAAACGACACAACGGAGACACGGTATGAGACATGCAAGAGGGGACCGTTGCAAGGATTCTTTTCGATTAAGACCTGCGTAAACCTTTTTATTGTCTCTTGTTGATACACATCCCTGGTTTCTAGTTATAACCGAGGAGGAGGTGGCGTTTTGGCATCGGCCGCGTCGAAATTTTGCACGATACTGGACACCAGGGGCTTATTACCAAGGGCATTCTTACCGCTTTATAAAAGACCGAATACCTTAGGGAGTGTTCGGCGTCTCGAGTTAGGCCTTATATGCATCGACTCCGAATCATGTCTTTGGTCAAATGTTGGGTTTGCGGCTCTGTGTTGTCTTGCCTTACGTTTCGTTCTATCGGCTAACGCGGCACTGTGGAGAACTATCGCGATTGTGTGCCACGGGCGAAAGCACCTCGAGAGAAAGCCGAAAATTGATCATGATATAGCGAGAGACCGTCAACCACTCGATGACTCACCGGAATGTTTAGAATTCCTCGCATTAACGAAGGACCGTTTTTGATCAGGCACATACGCACCCCGAATTCGGGAGAGTGCGGTGCCTGTGGGCTATATAGTAGCCCCACCCTCGAACTCCTATGGCTAAGTGAAAGTGATAAAGCATTATAGTCCGGTTGCCCTAGTTTCCTACGCTACCACCTCCTTAATAGGACCAAGACGTTGGATTAAGTGTGAAAAACGCCTTCTTTGCAAACACCCCGCACTATGTGCGTGAAGTCAAGATCGCCATCTTTCGAAGTTATATATACATATACATCAACGGCCGCACAGGGAGTAGTTTACTACTTGAACGCACAAGTATAAAAAGCTCTCATATTATATTGAAACATTGTTTTCACAAATCATACATGTCATTTAAACATAATATCCTTCGAGCATTGCGTCTCTATTAAACGAGCGCTCGCAGACTTCCACAAAATAGTGCTCGGCGGTACTAAACTACATGTCCGAATCTTGGGATGCAACGTCGGTGGCCTTCATCTCCGCCAAAGATGTCTTGACACGCAGGCGAAGAGCCATCCGCGCTCCCTCTATGCACGCCGACCGCTTCATTGCGTCGACACGCTGTACCGCACCAAGGAAATCACGCACTAAGCCAAAATAGCTCTTCTACCGGGTCCGCTGGCAACAAATGAGTCACGACATGCTTCATGGCAAGTCCGGATAATCGATTCATTTCGGCCCATTCGGCCAACCGATCGGTCAGCGGAAGAGGGCGCTCGGACTATGGAATTGCGACCAATATAGCTCTTCCCTTTTGTGCCCCTTCGGCCTTGGAAGTGCTCCATCGCGTCCATGGCCTTCGCCGCTAAATCCAGATAAGCATCCTCCGAACTCCACAACTTGTCCAATTGAGCATACCGGATCCGTGAACTTCCTCCGCAGCACGAAAAGGCTTTCCAAAGAAGCAACATCCACGACCGACGCAGCTCCTCCTTCTGACTCTCATTATGAGCGGCATCCTTGGCTTCGGCGGTGGCCTTTTTCAGTCCTCTTGCTCCGCAGACGTTCTTTTTCAAGAACCCCGCGTGATCGGTAGCATTCTTCAACTTTATGGCCATATCGGTCATTTCCTCTTTGCCGGCGATGAAGCGGCCGTTCGGCTTTTAGCTCTTCTACCGCCTTAAAGCGGCCGCATTACTATTTCGCTTGCTCTTTCGCTCGGGCGAAGTTCTCGCATGACTCCTCCACAGAGCGGCACCGTCGCATCAGCGAACAAGTAGTAAGGCATGGGCGCTCAAGCTCCTTACTAGGTGTCATGCGGAGAAGTCGCATACCTTGTGACTCGTCAAACCGCTTTATTGACGGTAGCGATGTCGCATCCGCCTCGCCAAGTCAGCCGCTTTAGTTAAGCAAATTCATCGGTCATTGGCCACCGGACGCCCGCCTGTTTAGGAGCGGCGATATGTTATAATCGAGATTATGATCCTCGACGCTTGTCATTTTGACAACATGCCGAGTTTAAAACTACTATCTATATAGGGCGCATTCTATATGCATAATCGCTATAAGGCACATCATTTTGCGTACCTCAAACCTCGATAAACTTGGCGGCTTCATGCAATCCGCTCTCGGCGGATGCAATTCTTTCAATCACCGTACCCATTAGAGCACGGTGATCTTACGAGATAACCGCTTCGCCCGGCAGATCCTTGACTCCTCCGATCAAGACGCCGATTGGCGCCGGACCTTCCGGCCGGACTCAGAAACCCTCCGCGACGACACCTCGGGCGTCGCCTCACATGAAGGCGCTTGGCGGTGGAGGCGTTCGCTCTCCATCATCTCGAGAAGAAGATCCTCAAGACGAGCTCTGCTGAGAAGAAATTTGAGATCCGAACTACAAGGTACAATTTCGGTTATCTTGAGAAATAAATGCGAGGATGTTCCTTATTTACAAGACCCTTCTTTTTACTTACGGCTCATTGGAGGGCTGATCCCTTTGGGGAAATAGTGCTTGGTGGGTTACTTCCTCACGGACTCTCTGACGAAGATTTCTTT
The DNA here is from genome assembly GCA_021605145.1 of Aegilops bicornis. Lineage (NCBI taxonomy): Eukaryota > Viridiplantae > Streptophyta > Magnoliopsida > Poales > Poaceae > Aegilops > Aegilops bicornis. The sequence goes on along the minus strand of CM038675.1, from coordinate 375,298,508 downwards.
CCCTCTTTGAGGCCTTGACCTCCGGGATCTTGAAGCGGTCCTCTTCTCTCCCTCGGAAGGTGGGACTTTTAATCCCTCCTTCCTTGATAGCCTCCTTCATAGAGGCGGTTGCTTCCGCTCTCCCTCCGCCTTCTTCAAAAGGCGCGGCCTTCAACATCTTGGTGACATGGGATCCGGCGTGGTCTCTGGGAGGGAGCCGGACACCTTATTAACTTTGCCTTGGCTATCCACTCCTGTTCAAGAAACGGCTCCTTTAAAGGGCATATATATATGATAAATGAATGAACAGCTGTCGATTCTGGGACTACTTACTTGAGTATCTGGCGATTGCAACTTAGTCATGCATCCTCGGTCAGTCAGGACACTTCTCTTGTGATCAGAAGAACAGTTTATACATCTCCACGGTGTCGTACCCATAAAATGATGGAGAGATCGTGGTCCCTCGGATTGAATTCCCACAGACGGAGGCGGCGTTCTTGAGGCGAAGCGCCGAATCAACATAACCTGCGCCATCGCGACTGTGATTGATCTCTCTTTCTTGGAGGTCTCGAATACGGCCTCGCAACAGAGGAACGATCCTTGGGCGGCCCCCTGGCCGAGCCCCTTGTTGACCCATGACGCCACCGTTGTGGTGGACTGGCCGGAAGGCGGAAGCGCCACCCATTTGGTGCCCACAGGAGGCGGTAATGTAAAACCACTTAGTTGCCACAAACCAAGCTCCTCTTGAAAAGAGCCCTCGGGCCACGGAGCATCAAGACACTTGCTTATGACCGCCCTCAGACTCTGCTTGTTGCCCTCGATCATCTTGGCTCCACCTTGAAGGTCTTGAGCCACAATCCAAAGTGAGGGGTAATATGGAGGAAGGACTCACATCTGACAATGAATGACGAGATATGGAGGATGGACTCGGATTCAAGTCATGGAAATCCAAATATAATAAAACATGAGCCCCCGCACAAAGGGATCCGTCGGGAAGCCTAAACCCAAGGAAGTGTGACACGAACACCACGCTCTCCGGGCTCGGAGTGGGAATGACTCGCCTCGAGGCGACCTATGCGAGATCTCACGGTTAGATACGGTGTCTCATGACTTTAGCACATCTTCTTCTGTGACGGAAGAAGACATCCATCGGCCAATTTGGTCGAATGGGACATCGTCGAAGGTCCGAAGCGCCTAAATCAAGCTTTGGGTGTTAGAACTCGGCGCAAGGCGAACTCGATGGAGGTGTAAAAAGAAGAGGCCCCGGTCTCATTATAAAGAGGTTGAATACCAAGAGCCCTCACGTGGTCGATTAGGACTTCGCCGATAGAGGAGGCGTGCCAACCGAGCATGGTTGGGTTACCCACGTCCGTATTGATGGAAATCCGGAATAAGGGGCACGATCTATGCTTTGATAAGGCGTGCCAAGGAAACCGCCTTCGCTAATCGCTACCGAGGTGGAACAGGTAAAACGATTCATATAAAGGCTGGCCGTGGTGGTGTGATGTCACGCATGGAATATGTCGGCGACTCTGTGCAAAAGTTATTCTCTCTACGGTAGTATGTGGAACTTGTTTTGCAGTGGACACTATCCTTGTGTTCAAAACCTTCTATGAAGAATTCGGAGGAGGAACCCGCCTTTGCAATGCCGAAGACAATATGCGTCTTGGGACTAAATCGTCATTGAAGCACAGGTTCAGAGCTCTTGAGGAGTCTGGACTAGGGGTGTCCGGGATAGCCGAACTATCATCTTTGGCGGACTCCTAGACTATGAAGATACAAGATTGAAGACTTCGTCCGTGTCAGGATGGGACTTTCCTTGGCGTGGAAGGCAAGCTTGGCGTCTGGATATGTAGATCTCCTACCATTGTAACCGACTACTGTGTAACCCTAACCTATCAGGTCTATATAAACAGGAGGGTTTTAGTCCAGAGACGAACAACAATCATACCATAGGCTAGCTTCTAGGGTTTAGCCTCTACGATCTCGTGGTAGATCTACTCTTGTACTACCCATATCATCAATATTAATCAAGTAGGAGTAGGGTATTACCTCCATCGAGAGGGCCCAACACAGGTAAAACATCGTGTCCCTTGTCTCCTGTTACCATCCGCCTAGACGCACGATTCGGGACCCCCTACCCGAGATCCGCCCGGTTTGACACCGACACTCAACCTTGAAAAACATACATTATCTGAGTTATGGCAATACTCGAACTCCCGCCCAAAGATTAGGTGGCGTCGAGGTGATCTCACCAACAACTGCATAAAAGAGATTTTCAATGTCGGCGAGACTCAAGTATTCCAGAACTGCAATGATAAAATTGTGACGACAACACCTCGGAGCTCAACTCTTCGGGACGGTGGCACAACCCCTAAATGTCAGGAGGCACCAAGAGCAGCGTTCTCATCACAAAACCATCGGAACGATTTCAAGATACCCGTGTGATCCTAAAAAAAGAAATTTAGTGAAATTTGAGGAGAGTAAAGTCAAAACATCTACGTCAGGAGGCCTCACCAGAGCGACGAAGGGACTAAGGAGTGAAAAGAATCCTACTCTCCGATATATATAATCCTAAGGCTCGATTTTTTTTTGTTCTAGACTCAATAACGTCAACGATTCGATCAAGCAGGGGGCTCCTAAGTCGGGGATGGCTCTGATTACCAACTTGTAACACCCTTGATGCGGCTATATATCCCACGTGTCGAGGCACGACTTGTAGGCATAACCGCATGGTGGTTTTGTCGCAAGAAGGGTCATCTTCACACAATCCCATGTAATGAACAAGAATGGGATAAAGAGTTGGCTTACGATCGCCACTTCACACAAATAACAAGTTAAGCATACATCATCCAGAGTACAATCAAGGTCAGACTACAGAACCAAAATAAAAGAAGACAACCCCAAATGCTAGATCCCCGATCGTCCCAACTGGGCTCCACTACTGATCATCAGGAAACGAAACATAGAAATGATCAAAGGTCCTCATCAAACTCCCACTTGAGCTCGGTTGCGTCAACTGCAGTGGTATCGTCGGCACCTACAACTAACAACGCTATAAGAGGGGCTGAGCCAAAGCGGTAACATAGCCAAACTACGGTTTGCTAGGAAAGGATGGTTAGAGGCTTCACATGGCAATATGGGAGGCATGATATAGCAAGTGGTAGGTAGCGCGGCATAGCAATAGAGCGAACAACTAGCAAGCAAAGATAGAAGTGATTTCGAGGGTATGGTCATCTTGCACGAAATCCCGCAAGGAAGAAGAACGAGTCCATGAAGAAGACAAACGGACATAGTCGAGCGAATCCTCACAATCGCAACGTAACCAGAACTATCAAGGAGAAGCGCAACCGGAAAGAAGCAAGCAACATAGTAAACAATCATCACATAAACATGGCATGATGCACAATCAAGTATGATGCATGTCCGATTTAAACGAGTTGCATATTGACGAGACACCACATCAATTATTTAGTTCTCTCTCGGTTATGTACCCAACAATATTAAATGTTATTAAACATGGCAAGGGGTGAAGCATAAGTAAACTAACTATTTAGGCAAGTTTAAATGAGGCCGGAACCACAAACAACAATTCCGGAAAAATCCCCATATGCATATCTTGGTTATGGTACTGTTCTGCCCTAAACCATATTTTAAAGTTGTTAAACATCAAAATAAAGTGAACCAAGTTATTCTATGCATTTTTTCACCCCATTTACATATAAAGTTTATTAAATTTGGAGCTGCGGTTATTTAGTTATGAAATAAATCATTTTAACATGGCATTTTAGCAAAATAATAGCAAACAGCAAGTTACACATTTTAAACATGCATGAAAGTTGAATATTATGAAACTAGACAAAATTCTAAGCATTTTACATATTAAGTTTGTTCAATTTGGATGCACGGTTGGTGAGATATTAAATGCATGATGTCCAAGGGTTTTTCTGTAAAACAGACAACTCTGGATAATTGATAAAATCGCAGGAAGGGAAAAAACATGCACTGGGCTGAATCTGGTTGGGCCAACAGTGTACAGGAGAGTGGCTGGAGGGGCTGCTCACCCATGGGCTTCGGCCCAGTCGGTGGAAGAGGCGCTGGGCCTTGGCGAGAGGAGGCAGGGCGCGGTCAACGGGCGCTGCTGGAGCTGGGCTTCGCGCGAGGCAGAGGAGGGGTCAACGCGCGGCAGCGGTTTCCTCGTTCGATGCAGGGGTAGCAGGGCGATGGCGAGGCAGAGGACGCCGGCTGGCGATGCACTGGTGGCGCTGGAGGTGGCCGGAGGAAGCGGATCCGGGCGGCGAGGTAGAAGACCGGCGGCGACGGCTGCTGCCGAAGGGGATCAAGGCGGCGTGGTCCTCCCCTGCTCGATGCAGAGGCTGGCGCGGGACTAGAAGCAGCAGACGAACAGTGGCGCGGCGACGGGACTTGCAGCGGTGGGTCTTGGGGCTCCGGCGAGCTGAGGAGGTCCGGCAACGACGGGGATGGCCGGAACCCAACGGATCAGAGGCCAGGGCGGCGGCATCGGATGGAGACGAGATGGGCAGCGCTTGATGCTTCGGCCATGGCTCTTGTGAAGGTTCAGAGAGAGGGAGAGAACTGCATGAGAGGGAGAAAACAGAGGGAGGAAGGAGAAAAAGGGGAAGCGTGGTCTGGCCTGACGGAGGTGGAGGCGCACGGGAGGCTCATGCAGAGGCTGGCTGATGGGAGCCGAGGAGCTCGGAATCGGGCGTCCTGCTCGATCTGGAGGGTGGCACCAGGAGGCAGCGAGCTTGAAGGCCATGGCGGGGCTGGTCTCGGGAGGGGCTCGTCTCCCTGCGCTAGACGAATACGGCACGGAGGCAGCGAGCGGGAGAGGCTGGGGCTGGACTCTGGTCAGCTCGGGCGATGGGCAGTGGAGCCTGAGGATTGGGCGTCGACGGAAAACAAGGAAGGTGGTCGGGGAGATTGGATCGGGAGGAGATCCCGAGGAGATGCGAGAGGGTGGCGGCGGTGGCTGCGGGAATGGATGGATGGGACGGCTAGGTTCTAGGGTTAGGTAGGTTTGCACTGATTATATAGCAGGTGGGTTTTTGTTAGGGGCTAATCTAGTCCGTCCAATCATAATCAGGCGGTCGAGAATAGATAGGTTAGGGGGTCCTAATAAGAAAACGGAGATGTTTTATAGATATTTGGGGATGATCCTGACCCAACGATAACAACGACTGAGTCGGGTTGAGGAGTTTGGACGCCACGCGAGGCCGCAATGACGAGAGAGGTTAGGTGGTTTGACAAGAGGAACCGAAAACACGGTTGGTCTCGGAGCGGCTACTTGAAGGCAAGGGGACGCGGCAACTACGAACGGGTGCAAGTTTTAAAAACAATGACGGCAACGAGTGCCGATGCAATGGGGATGATGCCATGATGAATGCAACAAACAAACGAAACACATGACAATGACGAAAAACATGGAAGCCGTCTGGAGCGTCGGTCTCGGGGCGTTACATCAGGTAATCCACACCCCACCCACACCATCCTCCTCCTTTCCCGTCCCACATGCCCCGACCGACGGAGCGACACCTTCCACCGACATCACTACCCCCTCCTCCAATTTAGCGCCGCCCACAACCATTCTGCATGCAGTATAACATGGAGCTAGGTAGCATGCGGCCGCACGCGCGAACGAGGTCGCTATGGCTGCCATGCTTGTCGACCGCCATATCTCTGAGGAGCACCTCGTCTTCGAGGCCACCGTCGACACCGCCACGCGGTTGTCTACTTTAAAATACAGTTCGTGATGTTTTCTCGAGGCCACAGCCAGTGCCTTCTAGTGATTTGTCCTCTGTAATGTTAATATGCAATCTGATGTTCAGTTATCAGTTTGGTCCTCTGAAATGTAATGTTCAGTTAACACTTTGGTCCAACAATTGCTACATTTCGTAGAACTGTTCTCAAGCATTCTTTGTTTTGTTAACTATCTCATCTTCTAGTACATGTTTCTACTCTGCAATGTCGTGCTCAGTTAACTATTTTGGTTCATTTGGTCTGCTATCCATTTAACTGTTTGGTTTAGTTACGCAATTTGATTTTCATTTCTTTGTGGGTACAATTTTGTATTGTTATGCATGTGACACCAATCAATTTGGTACATACTCAATACCTATTCTCTTGATAGTATGGCAACTCTCGATTAACCCGATCAAGATCTTTCTTATGTGTGTTGCAGGAAACAATGGGAGACAATGATTTACCATCGAGGTTTGTTCAAGCGAGGTCCTTTGGCTAATAGCACATTATTGTGCGATTGGTGAATCATTCTAATATTTAGGTTTACTATAATTTGGTCTTGCACATGTAGGTCCTGCTGTCAGAGGCTTAGACCCACTGTTCGACCCATTTTGCATATGGGGAAATGAGATGTCCATGAATATCAGTCAAGTCAAGAAACTTAGAAAGATTGTTAGGATGAAGAAACTTGTGATGAATAATAGCAAGATCTTTGTTTGCACAATGAAGAAGACATCAGTCAACTATAGGATGGTACCAACTCTTTTACCTTGTTTTTATCCCATGCGCCATTTCAAAATTTACAACAGCGATTTATGCATAGCTTTGTTTTCAGTACTTTTCAAAGCAGTTCACCAATGATTACCTCTCAAACCACCTGCATGGTCAAGAGGCGAGGAAGATATTCATTAAACACCCACGGTACAATATTGAAGTCTTCTTTGAAGAGGACGAAGGTTGGGCGGCAATTATCCATAGCCACCGGCCTAAAGTTGCAAGGACATTCAACATCACGAAGGCTCAATATTTGCCTTCCGCTTCATAGCTTCCCAGATGAGATTCATCTGTCTATTTACCAGCGTATGATGCTACTTTCCAACGGTTTTGATCTTTGCATGTGAAATTTGGTCTTTGTTGTGTAATGGCGTAATGGCGAGTCTGAAGCTATTTGATGTAATTTGATTATGAAATCCTGGTTGCTTTTATACGGATATGAAATATCTGGCGTGTTTTATAAGAAATATCAGTTTGATTAGTACATGGGTTATCAATAATAGGCTAATTACCCTACTTATTGGGGTTTTCTACTGCAAACGGTTACCCAGACAACACCGTGGGCGATGAACTCAAACAACCCGCACGGTTTCTAGAAAGTAGGCGTGTTCGATCAATTAACAATCACACACGGCTTCCGGCAGCGAACTGTTTGCATTAGGCCACCTTGCCCAAACGTTTCCACACAAAGAACTGTGTGTGATATACATACCTACGGAAATGTTTTTCTAGGATTCACCGTGTGGGATGTACATACCTACGGAAATAATTTTCTGGGATTCACCGTGTGGGGTGTACATACCTACGGAAATGATTTTCTGGGATTCTGTAGGACCTTGAAGTATGTCTAGAGGGGGGTGATTAGACTACTTGACCAATTAAAAACTTAGCCTTTTCCCAGTTTTAGAGTTTGGCAGATTTTAGCTATCGTAGGACAAATCAAGCAATCATCACACAATTCAAGCAAGCATGCAAAGAGTATATTGGCAGTGGAAATTAAAGCATGCAACTTGCAAGAAAGTAAAGGGAAGGGTTTGGAGGATTCAAACGCAATTGGAGACACGTATGTTTTTGGCGTGGTTCCGATAGGTGGTGCTATCGTACCTCCACGTTGATGTATACTTCAACCCATGAAGGGTAACGGTTGCGCGAGTCCACGGAGGGCTTCACCCACGAAGGGTCCACGAAGTAGCAACCTTGTCTATCCCACCATGGCCGTCGCCCACGAAGGACTTGCCTCACTAGCGGTAGATCTTCACGAAGTAGGCGATCTCCTTGCCCTTACAAACTCCTTGGTTCAACTCCACAATCTTGTCGGAGGCTCCCAAGTGACACCTAGCCAATCTAGGAGACACCACTCTCCAAGAAGTAACAAATGGTGTGTTGCTGATGAACTCCCTGCTCTTGTGCTTCAAATGATAGTCTCCGCAACACTCAACTCTCTCTCATAGGATTTGAATCTGGTGGAAAGAAGATTTGAGTGGAAAGCAACTTCGGGAAGGCTAGAGATCAAGATTCATATGGTAGGAATGGAATATCTTGGCCTCAACACATGAGTAGGTGGTTCTCTCTCGTAAATAGTAAGTTGGAAGTGTAGGTTTAGTCTGATGGCTCTCTCCACGAATGAAGAGGAGGTGGAGGGTATATATAGCCTCCACACAAAATCTAACCAATTACACACAATTTACCAATCTCGGTGGGACCGAATCAACAAACTCGGTCAGACCGATTTTAGTAAACCTAGTGACCGTTAGGGTTTTGATTGGATCGGCATGCATCTCGGTAGGACCGATATGATTAGGGTTAGGGCATAACGTAATCTCGGTGAGACCGATTACACAAACTCGGTGAGACCGAGTTTGATAATTATCTAACTAGAGAGTTGGTCAGGTAAACTCGGTGGGACCGATTCGCTCATTTGGTGAGACCGAAACATTACAAAAGGGAAACAGAGAGTTTACATTGCAATCTCGGTGGGACCGATCCGCTCTTTCGGTGAGACCGAAAAGTTCTGAAAGGGAAACAGAGAGACTACAATCCCATCTCGGTGAGACTGAGATCGCTATCAGTAGAACCGATTTTCCTAGGGTTTGTGGCGGTGGCTATGACATATGGAATCGGTGTGGCGCGGATAGGAAGAATCGGTGAGACCGATTTTGGCTTTAGGTTTAGGTCATATGTGGATGTGAGAAAGTAGTGAGGGTTTTGGAGCATATCACTAAGCACATGAAGCAAGAGGCTCATTAAGCAACACCTCATCCCTCCTTGATAGTATTGGCTTTTCCTACAGACTCAATGTGATCTTGAATCACTAAAATATAAAATGAAGAGTCTTGAGCTTTTGAGCTTGAGCCAATCCTTTGTCTATAGCATTTTGAGGGATCCACTTTCATCATCCATGCCATGCCATTCATTGAGCTTTCCTGACATGTTCATCTTGGAATAGCATTAGCTCAGTGAGCTATATGTTGTTATGAATTACCAAAACCACCTAGGGATAGTTGCACTTTCAATCTCCCCCTTTTTGGTAATTGATGACAACATATAGATCAAAGCTTTGACAAATGATAATAAGATTGAAAAACATCGTAAGCTTTGAGAAGTATGCGATAAGCAAGAGCTCCCCTAAATTTGTGCATAGATTATGATTTGCTTTGGACTGCAAATGCACAAGGAATTAGGCTCATGGGTTACTCTTCCATGTCACATACATCTTGGTGGAGCGCTCAAAATGATACAGAATGAATACATGCACTCATCACCAAGCATAGTGAATGATCACATAGGATAGATAAGATAATATCATCAAACATGCATAAATGTAGCTTATGATCAAACACATGATCATCAATGTCTCACAAACATAGTGTATCAAGCAACCAAAAGCAACACACTCTCTCTCGAAGCCTATGATCTATACATTTTTCTCCCCCTTTGGCAACAAGTTACCAAAAAGTTCATAGAAAATGCATAGTGCTAGATCGACTCTCAGGCTTGATCTTGTGTGGTGGAGTCCGGATAACGCCGAGGACTAAAGCTTCAGTTGAAGTAGATGGAGCTGGAGCTGATGTAGGTGCTTTGGAACTGGTGGCACTGAGGTCATGGGCTGGTGGTGCAGATGAAGTTGCTCTTGTGTCGAGAACTAGCACAGCAGATGACCTCTGGGCTCTAGGCACTCCGCAAATGCATCGTTGTTGTTTTGCCCTTCCTCTCCTCGCATGTCATCTTGTAGTTCCTCCACTTGTAGACTGAATCTCAGTTACTTTCACATCTAAGTTATAGAACTTTTGTTCTATGATTCTCTCCAAGCTCTCTGATTTTGAGTGAGGGTGGCCAATCCCTTCTCAATCCTCAGGGTTGATGTTATTAAGTATCCGAGCTGCTCCTGCTTGTTCTTCAAGAAATAATCAGATGCCTCCTCTTGAGTTGGCATCCTGGTAGCTTTCTCCTTCCTTGCCTTCTCCTTCTTCTCTTGTGCTTGAACTGACGATGGATCATTCTCATTCATGACAACCTCATTGTCCTCAAAGTCTGGATAAATTGGAAAATGTTCCTTATCCAATAGATATTTGCCTGTGCCCATCTTTGAGTTAATTAACTCCACGGATCCGAGGGGCATATCCACAACTTCTTTTACGATCACCGCAGTCCTCTTAATGGTTTCAACCATAAGGCTCATGACTTTGAATTTACGTGGCACATCAAACAAATGCAACATGTTGATTGCATGCCCTCCGATCATGTTGTGGTCACCGGACTTTGGCGAGGGTATGCCTTAAGATGGTATTGATAGTAGGCAGCCCGAGTAAGAAAGTGGACTGATCCAAAAGAGAAAGTCTCTAGGGCTTCGTCTGGGATCTCCTTGTACATGTGTGTCATGGTATTGTGTCCCATTTTCTTCTTTGCATATACATCCAGGTGATCTTCATTCTCCTTTGGGGCATTTATCAGCTTTGCCCACTCCTCAACAGTTGGATCGGTACCTTGTACCTTGAGACATCCACACTATCCTCGCCATCCGGATAAAAGTGTGCTGTGGAGTAGAACTGCATGATAAGTTCATCGTTCCAGTTGGTGAGCTTTTGCCAACAAAGTCTGCAACTCCAACAAAGAATAAAACTGTCTTGCACTCTAGGATAGTGCTCTACATTTTCCTTCATGTAGGTCCAGTCGACCCACCTCATATCACACACTATGGGCTTCTTATCTAGCAGAACAGTCTCATAAAAGTCCTGCTGTTCCTTGGTGTGGAACCTGTAGTCCACAGCAGTTCTTCTTCTTGTGGCATATGGATCTGTCATCCTCCATAGTCTCAGCCCATTGTCTCTTCTGCTCTTCATATCCTCAGCCACAGGATGGGCATCATTGTGGTCTGGTATATTTGGCTTGAGCTTCCTCAGAACTTGTCCTTCTTCATCTCCTTCTTCAAAGAACCTCGAGCCTTTGGGGCCTTGTTCTTCTCGAGTTGGAATACTCCTGGTATTCCTCTTTGGTGCAGAACTTGGCCTTGGGGCAGCTTTGGGTGCTTCCTTGGGCTTAGATGTGGCAGCCCACGATCTTATAGCATCACCCATAAGCTTGGGTGCCTTTGGTCTTTGGTGCAGCAATCTCTTCTTCCTCTTTCATCATGGAAGGCTTCCCAATAACTCTGTTGTGGTCTTATTGACCCTCTCTTTCCTTTTCTTCCCTTCAAGAAGAAATTGGCTCTTTGGGATCAGGCTTATCAGAATTTGAGTTGATGCTCGACTTTTGGCATAGGTGTCCTCTTGGCAGGAACCTTCTTATTGAGTCCAGGCTTTGAGCTATGTGCTGAGCCATACTCCTTTTTGAGCACAACCTTCTTGGAGGTTGCTTCTTCCTCTTCTGCCCTATAATCCTCATCTTATATCTGAGGTTTTCTTCTTCCTTTGCCTGGTGGCAGCTTTAGGCAGATTGCTTGGGGTGCTCCTGCTGCCTTCATCTGAAGAGCTGGAGGGACTAGTGCCCTCACTCATGTTCACCTGTTCCTCTGACCTGTTACATTTGTCACTCTGATGCGACATGCCGATCTTGACCACTGTGAAGAGTTATAGATGAGGTAGAGTGGATGAGCATCACAAAATGCAGAGATTTTTGCAAAAAGAATGACTCAAAAATTCAATTTTAGTTTTCCACAGAAAGCATTTCGGATCAACCGATTTTCAAACTCAGTGATACCGAAGCAGTTTTGGAACCTAAACTGATGAACTCGGTTGGACCGAGTCACGATTCGGTGGCACCGAGACTGCTAGGGTTTCTAAAGTCCTAAAATCGGTCGCACCGATTAGTAATTCTCGGTCGGCCGAGTCACACTAGTGCAATGGCATAAGCCAAATCGGTGAGACCGAGTTTTTCAACTCGGTGGGTCCGAGATGGTTTCGTGAAACCTAACCTAAATTTTCAAATCAAAACTATTCTAAGGATTGCATTGATTGGATAGGAGTGTTTCAATCGTGGCAAGAATCAATAAGAACACAATGTGCTGAGAATCGGACAAGGAAAGCACAGTGATCGAGTCCATACCCTAGTTCGGCGAAGACTCGCTACGGCGGCAACGACGGGGTTGAATTCCGTTGACGGCAGCGGATACCAGCGACAGGGGGCGGCTGGCGACGAGGAGACGATCCGGAGACCACGGAGGCAGAGCGAGCTATTGCGCGGGCGAAGAGGTTCGGAGAAATTTCCAAATTTTTGCCCGTGACTATATATAGCCCGACCCTGTCGGTGTGACCGAGTGGAACAACTCGGTGACACCGAGATGCAAAATTGTGTACAGTTATTGCAACTCGGTGTGACCGAAAAGTTCAAATCGGTTGCACCGAGATTGAAAACCTAGATCGACTAAGTGATCTCGGTAAGACCGAAATGGAGGAATCGGTCAGACCGAAAATCACAAAGAAGTTTTGGAAGTTTAAGTCTATGACAAATCGGGGACTCCGAGTGCTCCTCACACAGAGTGGTTCGAATCTGACTTGATCAAATTTTGTGATGTAGCATGAACAGAGTTTGAGATGAGAAAAGCATAGATAGCTAAAGAAGGTTCTTAGGAATTCTTGTCCATCCACTTGGCCAAAGAAAAAGCAATCAATCAAAACAACAAGTGGATGTCCTCGAATGAGTAAAGTATGCAACCAACATGCTCACACAATAAGATGGCAAAAGTAATATGTGGCTAAGCATGCACAACCAATTCTAGCATCTATCAAGCAATTGGTGATGACTAGGTCATCTATATATGAGTATATTGACTTAGGAGTCAAATGAGAACATTTGATCATAGGTCATACTCATCGTTTAAGCTCAAGTGGGGTTTCCACTTTTACATAAAGCATTTATGTGTTCACATCATTAGAGTTGCTTTGACTCAAATCTTAGAGTTAAGCTCCCCTAGATGTGAGATCCCCCCTTAGAGGGATGAACTAACCTTGGGTTTTGTCGATGATGACTTCATGTAGGTGTTGAAGATGTGGATGCTCAATGTTGATGTAGATCTTTTTGGAGCAATCCTTTGGAGTGAGTTGCACTTTCAATACCTACATGGGTTAGTCCCACAAGTAACAGACAAGTATATCCATAGACATAGAGTGATTTACACACAAAATGATGTCCATGAAATCATTAGGTTACCTTGTCCCTTGCCTTACCAACATGAGGGTTTGTGACTCCTTGAACTAGTGCAAGATATGGAAGTTGATTGCACTTGTCCTTGCCATAATGATATGAGTGAAATATGTTGGCGGAGTCACCCTCAAGAACTCTCTAGTTCTTCTTCTTACGGATCCACATCATCTTGATGGGAATCCTTGGAGTTGTAGTTGTACTTGATGAGGTAGAACTTGACGTAGTCTTGGGAATCCAATTGACCGAGACCTTAGGTGCTTCTTCAAATGCATCAATCTCTTCTTGAAGCTTGTCCTTGCCTTTGTTCTTGTGGTCTTGTGGTGGAAGATCATCTTGTGCTTGTGTTCCCTTGAAGGAAGTAGGATCATACTTCACTTGTTGAGGAACAAACTTCGCCTTGGGGTATTGATCTTCTTCCCACTCAACTCCATTGGCATTGAACTTTCGCTCAAAACCAACACCTTGATTCTTAGGTGCCTTCCTTGCTTGCGTACAATTTCCTCAAATTGCTTACTCCCGGCAAGGCTCTTCTATACACCTTTCTCTATAATTCCCTTCAATAAGCTATTTTCTTGCTCAAGTGTAACTTGGCTAAGAGAATCATTAGTGGAATCAAGAGAACTACTAGAAGCAACAATATTGGATTTAGCATTGTTATTGTTACTACTAGAAGAAGAATCTTTCTTGTTCTTGTTACTAGACTTGACTTGAGGCATGTAAGTAGATAAGAGTAAACGCTTCGGCAATGTAAGAAGAACTTTTCTTACGGAGATCATCATTGATAGCTTTTAAGAACTCATGCTCTTGCTCAAGATTGAGCTTTTCAAAGCGTAACTTCTCATGAGCCCTTAAAAGTTCTCGATGATCTTCAAAGATAGTTTCGTGAGCTAACTTAAGAGTGTTTAGTTCTTTAGTTAGACGCTCAATTTTCTCCTTATCATTGTCATTCGTTTCACCTTGATTAGCATGATTAATTGACGTTTCATCATAGTATTCATCACTAGAGTTGTCAACAAGTAAATCATCATCACCTAGCAAGTCATCTTCATCAACATCAAAATCAACATACTGGGTGTGTTACCTTAGGACCTTTGGCCATGAAGCATCTTCCAATTCCTTCATTTGGTGATTCAAATATGTCGTAGGAATTGGTTGACACAAGTGCTAGACCGGCAACACCTTCATCTTGAGTATATTCGGAGTCGGAGTGATAGCTTCTCTCGGAGTGATTAGCCGGAGTCGGAGCGGATACCCATTCACCAACATGAGCTTGATGTCTTCGTTTTGTGTAGCTCTTTGATGACTTGTCCTTCCTTTCCGAATCCTTGCTTCTCCGTGAGGGCCTTCGTTCATAACGATCGTCTCTACTCCTTCTCTCTCTTGGTGGTAATTCTTCTCTTCTACCTCTTCTTTTTGGATAATCTTCTCTTCTTTTGTAGGGTGTCGTACACTCATTGGAATAGTGTCCGGGTCTCCCACAATTGTAGCAATTGCGCTCTCGACTAGAAGATCTTTTGTCATTGTAGGACCTTGACTTAGAGCTTCTTTCTTTGCTTCTACTCTTGTAGAATTTGTTGAAGTTCTTCACCATTAATCTCAATTCTTCATTGAAAGTTTGTTTCTCACTTGATGATGTGGGGGCTTCACATGAGGCTTTGTAAGCACCACTTGACTTGTTGTGAAGTTCCTCCTTATCCTTGAGTGACATCTCATGAGCAACAATTCTTCCAATGACTTCCGTTATTTGAGATCTTTGTAGTTTGGCATCATTTGAATCAATGTGCACACGGTATCATACTTTCCATCCAATGCTCTTAGTATCTTCTTGATGATGAATCTGTCGGTCATCTCTTCACTCCCTAAGCCGGCAATTTCATTTGTTATAAGTGCAAGCCTAGAGTACATTTCAGCGACACCTTCACCATCCTTTATTTTGAACTTGTCAAGCTGACTTTGGAGCACATCCAATTTGGATTCCTTGACGGATTCGGTACCTTCATGCATATCAATCAAAGTATCCCAAATTTCCTTTGCATTCTCAAGACGGCTGATTTTGTTGAATTCTTCGGGGCACAATCCATTGAAGATGATATCACAAGCTTGAGCGTTGTATTGCAACATCTTCAATTCTTCCGCATTAGCTTCACGGTTCGGCTCTCTCCCATCAAAGGATTCACCTTGCAAGCCAATACAAATAATTGCCCAAACGGCCGGGTTATGTCCGAGAATATGCATTTTCATCTGATGCTTCCAACTAGCAAAATTAGTACCATCAAAGTAAGGACCTCTACGGTGATAATTTCCCTCGCTAGACGCCATACTCTCCTAGGTTATGAAACCAAGGCTATGACCACCAAAAGCTATGGAAATCAAAGCAAATGGAGACCAAGGCTTTGATACCACTTGTAGGACCTTGAAGTATGTCTAGAGGGGGGGTGATTAGACTACTTGACCAATTAAAAACTAAGCCTTTTCCCAGTTTTAGAGTTTGGCAGATTTTAGCTATCTTAGGACAAGTCAAGCAATCATCACACAATTCAAGCAAGCATGCCAAGAGTATATTGGCAGCGGAAATTAAAGCATGCAACTTGCAAGAAAGTAAAGAGAAGGGTTTGGAGGATTCAAACGCAATTGGAGACACGGATGTTTTTGGCGTGGTTAGATAGGTGGTGCTATCGTACCTCCACGTTGATGGAGACTTCAACCCAGAAGGGTAGTAGCAGTTCTTGTGAGTCCACGGAGGGCTTCACCCATGAAAGGTCCACGAAGTAGCAACCTTGTCTATCCCACCATGGTCGTCGCCCACGAAGGACTTGCCTCACTAGCGGTAGATCTTCACGAAGTAGGCGATCTCCTTGCCCTTACAAACTCCTTGGTTCAACTCCACAATCTTGTCGGAGGCTCCCAAGTGACACCTAGCCAATCTAGGAGACACCACTCTCCAAGAAGTAACAAATGGTGTGTTGATGATGAACTCCTTGCTCTTGTGCTTCAAATGATAGTCTCCCCAACACTCAACTCTCTCTCATAGGATTTGAATCTGGTGGAAAGAAGATTTGAGTGGAAAGCAACTTGGGGAAGGCTAGAGATCAAGATTCATATGGTAGGAATGGAATATCTTGGCCTCAACACATGAGTAGGTGGTTCTCTCTCAAAAATGGTAAGATGGAAGTGTAGGTTCAGTCCGATGGCTCTCTCCACGAATGAAGAGGAGGTGGAGGGGTATATATAGCCTCCACACAAAATCTAACCGTTACACACAATTTACCAATCTCGGTGGGACCGAATCAACAAACTCGGTCAGACCGATTTTAGTAAACCTAGTGACCGTAGGGTTTTTGGTGGGACTGACATGCATCTCGGTAGGACCGATATGATTAGGTTTAGGGCATAACGTAATCTCGGTGAGACCGATTACACAAACTCGGTGAGACCGATTTTGGTAATTAGCTAACCAGAGAGTTGGTCAGGTAAACTCGGTGGGACCGATTTGCTCTTTTTGGTGAGACCGAAATGTTACAAAAGGGAAACAAAGAGTTTACATTGCAATCTCGGTGGGACCGATCCACTCTTTCGGTGAGACCGAAAAGTTACGAATGGGAAACAAAGAGATTACAATCCCATCTCAGTGAGACCGAGATCCCTATCAGTAGAACCGATTTGCCTAGGGTTTGTGGCAGTGGCTATGACATATGGAATCGGTGGTGCCGGATAGGAAGAATCGGTGAGACCGATTTTGGCTTTAGGTTTAGGTCATATGTGGATGTGAGAAAGTAGCTGAGGGTTTTGGAGCATATCACTAAGCACATGAAGCAAGAGGCTCATTAAGCAACACCTCATCCCTCCTTGATAGTATTGGCTTTTCCTATAGACTCAATGTGATCTTGAATCACTAAAATATAAAATGAAGAGTCTTGAGCTTTTGAGCTTGAGTCAATCCTTTGTCAATAGCATTTTGAGGGATCCACTTTCATCATCCATGCCATGCCATTCATTGAGCTTTCCTGAAATGTTCATCTCGGAATAGCATTAGCTCAATGAGCTATATGTTGTTATGAATTACCAAAACCACCTAGGGATAGTTGCACTTTCAGATTCACCGTGTGGGATGTACATACCTACAGAAATGATTTTCTCGGATTACCCTGTGGGATGTACATACCTACGGAAATGATTGGGTTTCGATGCCTCGCCCTATCACACACGGCCCTAGCCTCGGTCCCAGGAGGGCCTATCCCCGACGATTTCTGGGTCGTGTGGGAAGGACCCACCTATCGCCCACACTCACTTGGCGACGGTTCCAAATGCCGTTGCGGAAAGGGGTTAAAAACCCATTGTTTAGCACGTCGTTGTACCACTGCAATATGCGAATAGCCTCAAGTCTAGCAACAGGTGCAAAAGTTTCATCAAAATCAATTCCTTCAACCTGTGTGTAGCCTTGAGCTACAAGTCGTGCCTTATTCCTCACCACAAGGCCATTTTCATCTTGCTTGTTGCGGTACATCCATTTGGTGCCGATGATATTGTGCTTACATGGGTCTGGTCACTTGACAAGTTCCCACACATTGTTGAGCTCGAACTGATGTAATTCCTCTTGCATCACTTGAATCCACTCAGGCTCCAGAAATGCCTCATCTACTTTGGTGGGCTCTGTGATAGAGAAAAGCAAAGTTCCCACAAAAGTTAGACAAATGTGAAGCCTTTGAGCATGTGAGAGGACCTAGTGCGTTGATGTCGCTGATGATTTTCTCGATCTGCACTTCATTTGCAATGCGAGGATGAGCAGGTTGGCGACGTTGAGTTGGCTCATCATTTTCTTCAGAGCCATTTTCTTCAGGTGCGCCAGCTTGCTGTTCTTCACGTTCTTGAATGACTTCTTCAGCAGATTCTTCAATAGGAATGACATCCTCAGTAGCCTTGAACTTGATGGTTTCCTCAGGTGACTTTTCATCTAGCACAGGAGGTAGGTGCTCTCTTTGCGAGCCATTAGTTTCATCGAACCGCACATCTACAGTTTCAACCACCTTGTGGTGGAAGGAGTTGAAGACTCTGTAGGTGTGCGAGTCCTTTCTGTAACCAAGCATAAAACCTTCATGTGCTTTCGGTGCAAATTTAGAATTGTGATGAGGATCTCTAATCCAACATTTAGCACCGAAGACTTTGAAATAACTCACATTGGGTTTCTTGTCAGTGAGGAGTTCATATGAGGTCTTTTTGAAGAATTTGTGAAGATATACCTTGTTGATGATGTGGAACGTAGTATCAATTGCCTCAATCCTGAAGTGACGAGGCGTCTTGTATTCATCAAGCATAGTGCAAGCCATCTCAACAAGAGTCATGTTCTTGTGCTCCACGACGCCATTCTGCTGAGGAGTATAAGGAGCAGATAACTCATGAGTAATACCAAGTTCATCAAGATAGTCATCAAGACCAATATTCTTGAACTCAGTCCCATTGTCACTTCTGATGTGCTTGATCTTCACACCAAAGTTGGTTGAAGCCCTTGAGTAAAATCGTTTGAAGACTTCCTACACTTCACGTTTGTAAGTGACGGTATGCACCCATGTATAACGAGAATAGTCATCAAAAATAACAAAGTCATATAAAGATGCTTCATTGGTGAATGAGGAATAGTGATTGGGGCCAAAGAGATCCATGTGAAGCAATTCAAATGGACGAGTGGTAGTCATGATAGTCTTTGATGGATGCTTGGCCTTGGTCATCCTTCCAGCTTCACAAGCTCCACACAGGTGATCCTTGAGGAATTTGACATCCTCGATGCCAATGACATGCTTCTTCTTCGCGAGAGTGTGCAAGTTCCTCAGCCAAGATGACCCAAATCGTCGATGCCATAGCCACCTTATACGAAGCTTTTGCAAGTAGGCATGTAGTAGGTTGTGGTCCTGTAGAGAAATCAACAATATACAGATCTCCTCTCCTAAAGCCTTCGAAGACTTTGGAATGGTCAGCTTCAATGATCACAACACAACGATACTTGCCAAAGATCACTACCATATCAAGATCACAAAGCATTGAGACAGACATGAGGTTGAATCCTAAGGTCTCGACAAGCATGATTTTATCCATGTGTCGATCCTTTGAGATCGCAACCTTACCTAGACCCAATACCTTGCTTTTGCCTTTGTCAGCGTAGGTGATATGCTTTAGATGCGATGGAGATAAGGCAGTTTCCATCAATAAGTTCTTGTCCCCGGTCATGTGATTTGTACATCCACTGTCGAAGACCCACCCAGTGGCTTTGGGTTGATCATCCTGCAGATGAATTAGTGCAGCTTACGAACTCATATACTTCATCAGTGAAGAATATGATATCAAATTCATCAGATCAATTTCATCAAACAGTAGAACAGATAGCAGTATGAGGACGTGAGAAATGAAAATTCATTTCTTCATGATTAACTTGCGTCCTATGAAGCATATTCAGGTCTCCAACAAATTCATCAGACGTTTAAGTTCGTCTGGAGACCTGACCCTGCATAAGAGATTAGTTCTTTTTCTTCACCACCCACATCTGGAGGGGTGGCAGAGAGTTCATCATTCTGCGAGCTCCATAAGAGAAAGGTGGCATAGATGCCAGTCCACTTTGTTTCACATAAGAGTGGTTAGGGTAAGCATATTAATAAGTAGAGAAATTCTTCAAGGACTTATGAACATAATGATTTGAAGAATAATGCACATATTCATAACCCTTAGTCTTTCCTGCGAAACATAAGTGTTAGCACGATGATGTTCATATGAGGACTTTGATCCATATGAAGACTTTGGTCCATATGAAGAATTTGATCTGGGGTTCCTATTCTTCACAGATGGTGTCATGATGACATTCACCTGAAGACTTTCAATGCACCTTTTGGGAACCTAGATTTTCTTCATAGGGGGGTCGTTCCTGCAGTTAGTGCCAACATATCTAGCAAATACTTCACCATTCAGATTTTTGAACAGCTTATAGTTGGAGTCAAATGACTCATCAGAAGAATATGAAGATTCACATGTAAAGCCAGATAAAGTAGATGGATTTGCTGGAGGTCCCTTTGCAGCAACCCATGAGGTTTTGGGATACTGCTCAGGCTTCCAGTATGTTCCATCAGCATTGAGTTTCCTCTCAAAGGCAATACCCTCTTTCCTAGGGTTCCTGTTGAGGATCTGCTTTTTAAGCACATCACAGAGAGCCTGATGCCCTTTGAGGCTTTTGTACATGCATGTCACATACAATTCCTTCAGCCCTGCATTGTCAGTGATACTAGCAACATCCTCAGATCCAAAATTAGTGTCGGTGTCAAAACTGGCAGATCTCGGGTAGGGGGTCCCGAACTATGCGTCTGAGGATCGAAGGTAAAGGAGGCGGGGGACACGATGTTTACCCAAGTTCGGGCCCTCTTAATGGAGGTAATACCCTACTTCCTGCTTGATTGACTTTGATGAGTATAAGGGTTACAAGAGTTGATCTACCTCGAGATCGTAATGGCTAAACCCTAGATGTCTAGCCTGTATGATTATGATGGCCTCTACGGACTAAACCCTCCGGTTTATATAGACACCGGAGGGGGCTAGGGCTATACAGAGTTGGTTTACAGAGAAAGGAAAATATGTATCCGAACGCCAAGCTTGCCATCCACGCAAAGGGGAGTCTCATCCGGACACGGAAAAAAGGCGTTCCATCTTGTATCTTCAAGGACCATCAGTCCGGCCTAGGTCACATAGCCCGGACGCCCGAGGACCCCATAATCCAGGACTCCCTCAGTAGCCGCTGAACCAGGATTCAATGACGATGTGTCCAGCGTGCAGATTGTCTTCGGCATTGCAAGGCGGGTTCCTCCTCTGAATACTCCAAAGTAGTCTTTTGAACATGAGAATTGTATCTGGCTCTGTTTAACAGTTACAACCCTCAACCGCAAGGGCACAATACTTAATCAAAAAACAAGGCATGTCTTACTGACAGCTTTACTAGCGAAACGTTATGTCTGGCCACTTTATTATTCTGAACCGTTTTTCGGCCTCCTGCTTCGCGTTTCAAGACGCAACCTCCGGTGACACGTCTTGTCAAAACAGAGATCGTGTCCCCTTCTTGCGGGATTCTCATTAATGTGGGTTTGGTTAATCCAACCATGCCATTTGCATGACCCCTTGGGAACATGTGAGTTTTAAGGCTTGTAAGGGGGCGCTTGATATTCACTGCCCTTATAAGGGGATAAGGACCCATCTTTTTTACCCCACGCCTTCTTCTTCCTCTGCCCCTCCGTCCCCGAGCTCCAGCGCCCAAGTTTTGATCTTTCCCATCGCCACCAAACACTCCAGCCATGCCCGGATCCGGAGCGCAGAGCCAGTGGATGGCTTCCTCCGTCATAGAGGGGGACATCAAGGAACTCCGGGAAGCGGGGTACTTGGCCGCGGATATAGCCCACCGGCTCCCTGCCAAAAAGCAGATCATTCCCGCCCTAGAGCCTAATGAGAGGGTAGTGTTGATCCCCCACTTCCTTCGTGGACTAGGGTTTCCCCTCCATCCTTTCGTCCGTGGCCTTATGTTTTATTACAGGTTAGATTTTCACGATCCAGCCCCGTATTCCTTCCTCAATATTTCGGCATTCATCGTCGTGTGTGAGGCGTTCCTACGTATTTCCCCCCACTTCAGCCTATGGCTCAAGGTCTTCAATGTGAAGCCAAAAGTGGTCGATGGTCAACACACTGAGTGTGGCGGCGCCATGGTGAGCAAGCTCCCCAACGTCACCTGGCCCAAGGGGACCTTCATGGAGACTGTGAAGGGATGGAAACATGAGTGGTTCTATATCACGGAACCCCGCGACACCACATGGGCCGCCACTCCTGAGTTCAAATCTGGGCCTCCAATGCGGCTTGCATCATGGATTAACAAGGGCTTGGATTGGGCCTCGTCTGACGAGGTGATGACGCTGCAGAAGCGCATCAAGAGCATGATTGAGAAGAACACCAGTCTTGCCAACGTGATCCAGGTAATGCTTTTTCGCCGGATTCTCCCCTGCCAACGCTGGACTCTCCATATGTGGGAGTTCGATCCGGCCAGTCCTCGGACCCTGTGGTGGTTCTTCAGCATGACGCTATCGGATGTGGGGTTCCGGCAAAACCCTTAAGGTTCGAACTCTGGGGCGCGCGAAGTCTTCCCCTCCTACCGATCCACGCCCTAGCTCACTAAGATCTCGCGGACAAACTCGACGAACTCGCAACACAGAAAGACACGAGATTTATACTGGTTCGGGCCACTGTTGTGGTGTAATACCCTACTCCAGTGTGGCGGTGATGGATTGCCTCTTGGGCTGATGATGAACAGTACAAGGGGAAGAACAACCTCTTGAGGTTGAGGTGTTCTTGTGGCTAGGGTAGGCTCTCGATCAGATCAGATCAAGCTGAGATGCCCCTCCTGTGGTGGCTAGTTCTACTTATATAGGCCCTGGTCCTCTCCTCAAATATTGAGCGGGAAGGGAGCCAGCAACGGCGGGAAAATTTGAAGGGGGACAGCTAGTACAAGCTATCCTGACAAAAGTGGTCTTCGCCTGCGAAAGGCTCTGGTGGTGACGCCGTCTTGGGCTCCACGATGACCTCCGTCCCAGCCGCCCTTCCGGTCTTGGTCTCGTTGCACCGATATGGCAACCTTTGCACGATGCCTCGGTACTCTCGCTGCGCTTGCCTTCTTAGCACCAAAGAGGAAACAAGGGCGTTGCGGCTACCGGGCGCTCACCGGTGCCAATCGTCATGGCTCACGCCACGAGAGCCTCGTGAGGTTTGCCCGCCTTGATATCTCCGCCTCGCGAGCCTGCCTGACTAGGCCACCCCTGAGGAGGTCTTGCGTCGTCCGCCTCGCGAGGCTTGGCCCCTCACGAGGGTCTTGAATGCTTTGTTGACGAAGATGGGCTATACGGCCCGCTAACTTAGCCACACCGTGGGCCGCAGGCAGGCAAGTCTGGGGACCCCCGTTCCCAGAACGCCGACAGTAGCCCCCGGGCCCAAGGTGCGCTCGGGCTTGGCTTCGCGGCGAAGCCAAGGGTCAAGTATGGAGCGCCGCGGGCCCCAAAAGCATGCGGCCTCGGTTGACGCGTGGCGGTTGATTGGATGTGGGCGTCTCCGCTTCCCCACGCTACCTTGGCAACTGCACGACTTGACAAGTCCCTGCGACATGCAAGGAAAACCATCATTACCTGCGATCGTGGGAGGTGCTGGTTGGCATTCTTTTTCTATAAATGGGGAGGGGGCGGAGCCCCCGTCGCCCATCTCTTCCTTGCTTGTTTGCATCCTCCTCCTTGCTCCACCGCCAGTTGCAATGGCGCCGCCGAAGAGGTTCTCTGCTGCGGGGAAGGGCAAGGCCCCTCAGGAGGGGCCCGGCTCCCCATCGCCCAACCGAGGACGTGGCCGTCCCCGCAAGCATGCCGCGACCCCTGCCGTGGCCCCCGGCTCCCGGGGCGGCGCCACGATGCGTTGCAGGAGTCGCTCTGGTCGCGGCAGTTCTGTCGATGAAAGGAAGCGCACCGTGGTTGCACGACCCCCCCCCCCCCGACCGCGGTTCCATGCGTCAGAGGTGTTGCCGGAGTTTGTTGTCTGGTAAGAGAATCCGGCCGGCAACTGGCTCTAGCTCCCTCGCTTCTTCACCGATGAGCTATCGGCCTCCGGTCCTGGTGGGCTTTGGTTGCAGGCGGACGGTTGCTGCAGCCGGGCTTCTTGGGTCGCGGTCGAGGTCTCCGTCGCGGGCAACATAGCTCTGGCCTGTGGTTGGTGGACGTTTGCCCGCGCGCGCGGCCTGGGCAGGCGGTGCACCCTCCACTTGAAGTTCGACAGTGACGCGACCCTCTTCATGAGGGTGTTCGGGGAAGACAGTCATTGTGCCGGATGCTGCCTCGAGGTGAACGGCGGCGAGGAGGTGCTCGGCCTTGGCGATGGTCGGGACGAGGAGGAGGACGAACCCGCCGGCCGCACCTCGTCTGGCTATGGTGACTCCTCCCTTGGCGACAATTCCAGCAGCGGCGGCTTTGATCAGCCGCCAAGCCGCCGCGCCCGCCTCGAAGGTGGTAGCGGGTCGTCTCGTCGCCGTGCATCAGTGAAGATCGAAGAGGGGTCCGACTAGACCCGAGACGTCGCCGTGAACCTGCCCCTGCATATCGTAGGGCGAAGCGCCGCTTTTATTATGTTTCCTTCCTTCCTGCATCGAAATGAAACCGGCATGGGCCCAGAGGGGCATGTATCCAACCATAACCTATCAACCATTATGCTACGCTTGTTGTTTCAGCGCTGTGTGGCCATTTTGCGCAAAGATAACTTAACCTGGTGCGTTCGGGGCGCCCTCCTCCTTGCGAGGCATTTATTTCCTCGTGTCCATCTTGACCTGTTCGCTCAGGAGCTGCGAAAATTCGTTAGAAGGCGCGCTAAGAGATTCGCCGTTCACCTGAGCCTTGACCTGGCGCTTTGCATTGCGGTACCCGAGGGGCACGGACTAGGAGGGATGCGCCAGTTTTTGGGTTCGCACGAGGGTGGCTCGCGAGAAGGCAGAGAGGAGAGAAATGCTCGCGAGGCAGGTAGGAGAGAAATGCTCGCGAGGGCACCTGCCTAGCCCCCTCGCGAGGTATGCGAGAGAAAGAACATGTGCGAACCAGAGCCAGAAAATGCAGTAAGAGGCGAGGGAACTGAATTAGAAAGGAACACCAAAGGCGAACTTCGATTTAAGAAAAAGCGAGCCAACCACGGAAAGGAAATGAAAAGCCGCGTCCGGAACCTAGTCTAGTCTTCAAGTCTTCTCACCAGCGCGGAGCTAAGTGCTGCCACTAGGCATGGGCGGGAGCCCCAGGGCCTGAGGCCGGCGCTCCTCAGACTCCAGGGCGTGTACAGCCCCACTCATTATTACGTGAGAGTGTCACGGGTGGCGATCCTTCACAGGCACCGGGCCTTCTTTATGTGCTCTGGGCCTTTCTTCATGTGCCTGGGCCTTGCTTCATGGGTAGAACTTCCGGAGGTGCTAGATGTTCCAGCGCTCGGATGGGCATCCTGTCTCAAGGCTCTCTGTGCGCACTGCACCAGGCCTGGAGACATGGACGACCCTGAACGGGCCCTCCCACATGGGCGAAAGCTTGTGCAGCCCTTCCCTGGAGAGGACCCGCCTCCGGACGAGGTCGCCCACCTCGAGCGTCCTGGAGTGGATGTTGCGGCAGTGGTATCGCCGCAGCGCTTGTTGGTACCTTTCCCCCCTCAATGCAGCTTCGTGACTGAAAGGATCGAGATGGACCTAGAGGGGGGGGGTGAATAGGTACAATTACAAATTTTAATTATTCCTTAGCAATTTTAGGCAATAATGCGGAATATGAAAGTGAGCCTAACAATTGCAAGTGAGTACAAGTACTAAGCGAGTAACACAAGCACACAAGAATAGCAACCTCAATACGATGTAACTAAGTGCAAGGAGACAAGTAACCACAAGTAGAGAGTTAGGGTTAGGAATAACCGCAACTCCGGGAGACGAGGATGTATGCCGATGTTCACTTCCTTGGAGGGAAGCTAGTCACCGTTAGAGAGGTGGATGTTACCACGAAGGCACACCAACGCCACGAAGGCTCACCCTATTCTCCCTTTGAGACAACACCACGGAGGCGTTACTCAACCACTAATGGTAGACCTTGGGGTGATCTCCAAACCCTTACAAACTTTCCGAGGGTAATCACAACGGTTGATTCCTCTCCGAAAGACTCCTACCGCCTAGGAGTCTCCAACCTCCAAGAGTAATAGGAACGTTGGGAAAAGCTCAATACTTGCTCAAATCACAAATTCCTTTGGTGCAAAGAAGGGGAAGGAGTGGATCTATCACTTGATCGGGAACTTCTCTCAAAGAATCCTAAATCACTTGGGGATCTAGGATTTGATGTAGGTGTTTGAGAGAGAGAGAGAGGAGTGTTCTTGGCAAGCTCAAAGTGAATGATCAACCTTATCCCGTGGAAGAGAAGGGCATATATATAGTAGGTGAGAAAAGGCGACCGTTTGGGATACATAAGTGCACAGGATAGGTCGGACGTCCGGAGGCACAAATAGGTCCGGACGTCCGACAGTCATCGGACGATCGGCCGTAGTGAACCTGTGAGCCACGACCTAGTACACAGGACACGGACGTTCGAGACGGGCCGGACATCCGGACCCCGGACGACTGGAGAGTCCGGAAATCTGTAAAAATGGTTCTGTTGTGAAAGTACCGGGCGTCCAGAGAGTTCCGGACATCCGTAAAAACCACTCTGTAAAGGAACACCAGACGACCGGAGGGAGACGGACGTCCGGGGAGCTGAGAACAGTGGATTTTGAGCAAGTTCTTCACTAGATCCAACGATCCCCTCTTAATAGTGCGGGATCCCTATACTCAAGAACAAACCATAAATGAAGTCAATGTCTTGTATATCCATTCTTGAGTTATATGCTTTTTGTCCCTAGTCATGATCCATGCACACGGTGAAGAATTAGGTGAAGAATTAGCAGATTCATGTTCAATGCACTTCAAACATGGTGGAATGAATTCTTCCTGAGCGGCACTGATCTGTTGAGCAAGCAATGAATCACGCTCCTTCTGAAGATCTTCATAACTCTCCCTTAGCTTCTCAAGATCTTGCTTTCTTTGAAGAAATGCATAAGAAAGCTTTTCATGACCAGATAAGAGAGTGTTATGATGAATTTGAAGGTTACCAAACTTGGACCGAAGTCTCTGAAGATTATCAGTCTAGGTTTGAGTGTGATCCATTTCTTCACCCAATAGGTCATCGCTTTTGTCTAGCATATTTTGAACCTTTTCAAAAGCCATTTGTTGTTTCACAACAATCTTAGCAAGTCAAGAGTAGCTAGGCTTGAGGTTTTCATCAGATTCATCCTCACTTGATTCAGAGGAGGGATATTTGAGTACCTTGGCACCCTTTGCCATGAAGCAATAGGTGGGAGCGTAGTCATCATCGTCATCGTCAGCCTTGTTGGGGAGGCCATTCTCCTCAGAGTTGAAGATGGACTTGTCGATTTAACGCAGATGGCGAGGGCTAGGCTCGCCACACCAGATTCTGACTCCTCAGATGCCGCCTCTTCCTCATTTTCTTCAGATTCAGCTTCAGAGTCCATTTCCTTGCCAATGAATGCTCGATCCTTTTTGGAGCCGCTTTTCTTGTGAGATGAAGACTTCGAGGATTTTGATGATGAGGACTTTGAAGATTTCTTCTTCTTCTTTGAGTCATCGGGACTGTAATCCTTGTATTTATTCTTCTTTGATTCCTTTTCCCACAGGGGACAATCTTGAATGTAGTGACCAGGTTTCTTGCATTAGTGGCAAGTTCTCTTCTTGTAGTCACGGGATGAGGAATCTGATCTTACATCATCACTTCTTGAGGATTTGCCAAAGCGACCACGCCTTGAGAACTTCTGGAATTTCCTCATGAGCATTGCTAGCTCCTGGCTCAGTTCTTCAGGATCACCAAGGCTGCTACCAGAATCCTCGCCTTTAGATTCAGATACTGCCTTGGCCTTCAGAGCGCGTGATCTGCCATAGCTCGGTCCATACAGATATCTCTTCTCAGCAAGTTGGAACTCATGAGTGTTTAGCCTCTCGAGGATATCAGCGGGATCAAGTGACTTGTAGTCTCCACGTTCTTGTATCATCAGTGCAAGGGTGTGAAATGAGGAATCAAGCGATCTCAGCAATTTCTTCACCACCTCATGGCCGGTGATGTCAGTGGCACCAAGCGCTTGAAGCTCATTTGAGATGTCAGTGAGGCGATCGAAGGTTTGCTGAACATTTTCATTGTCAAGTCTTTTGAAGCAGTTGAAGAGATTGTGAAGAACATCAACTCGAGGGTCACGCTGTGTTGAGACTCCTTCATTAACCTTGGATAGCCTATCCTAGAAAATCTTAGCTGTCTCCAAAGCACTAACTCTGCCATACTGCCCTTTGCTCAGATGGGCACATATGATGTTCTTCGCTTGAGAGTCGAGTTGCTTGAATCTCTTCACGTCAGCAGCGTTGATGGTAGGAGTGACAGAGGGAACACCATTTTTCACAACATACCACAGATCGTTGTCAATTGCCTCAAGATCCATTCGCATCTTATTCTTCCAGTAGGGGTAGTCAATCCCGTCGAAGGTACGACACCCTGCAGAGACCTTGATCATACCTGCAGTCGACATAACTAAAACTCTAGGCGGTTAACCAAAATCACACAGAACAAGGGAGTACCTAGCTCTGATACCAATTGAAAGTGTGTTATATCGACTAGAGGGGGGTGAATAGGTGATTTTTACAAATTCGTCACTCGGGAATTTCAGGGTGAGGAAATTCCTAAGTCATGAACAACTAGCAGTGGAATAAGTACTCAGAAGTAAGCATAACAAAGCAGTAGCACAGTCAACATGATGAAATGAAGACAAGCAAAGAGTACAGGTAAGCAGGCTGAAGACAAACCTGATCAAGAAATTGAACCGAGGAAATTGAGAAAGTCTTGACCAAAGTCTTCAAACAGTAACGATCAGGTACAACAACACAGAATGAGGAAATGAAAGGGTTGAGGAAATAGAACCAGTTAGCTCGATGAATACAGTGATTTGGTAGACCAGTTCCAACTGCTGTGACAGTCGTACGTCTGGTTGGACCGTCTAGCTATTTAAACCTGAGGACACACAGTCCTCACCATATTCTCCTTGAGCTAAGGTCACACAGACCTTGCCCAATCACTCGTGGTAAGTCTTCAGGTGACTTCCAAACCTTCACAAACTCGGTCACTCGGTGATCTAGAATTTCCTCTTGGATGCTCTAGACCATGACGCCTAACCGTCTGGAAGATGCACAGTCTTCAAAGGTAACAAGCGTCGGATCCACACAGGAACAATCTCTTCAGTTATGCTCAATCACTTTGGGTTTGTAGGTGTTTGGGTTTGGATTTTCCTCGCTTGATGATTTTCGCTCAAAGTCCTCGGAGGATGGGATGCTCTCAATGACAAGTGTCAGTTTCTCTCGGAGCAGCCAACCAGCTAGTGGTTGTAGGGGGCGGCTATTTATAGCCTAGGGAGCAGCCCGACATGATAAGACATAAATGCCCTTCAATGATATGACCGTTAGGTGGGTAGATATTTTGGGACAGCTGGCGCATAGCACAGCAACGGTCGGAAATTTGAGCTCTCAAATTCCTCAGGGTTATCATGTTACTCACTTGTAGGCAATCCGCACTGGCGAATTCCTAATTCCTCAGTCAGAACAAATTCCTTAGAGACTAGAAGATCTTTGTCTCTGTCACTGAAGAAATTTACTGAACTGTATGAGATTTCCAATGGCTTCACTCGAAGGGATTGGTAGGTGTAGGATTTTGAGATGAGCATCACTTGGAAACTTTTCCTTAGTTTTACCTCGACCCCCTTTAACAGTACGGTGTTTCCTATGACTCAAGAAAGAGAAAACGAAACTACGAAAACAAAAGCCTTCACGCTTCATGTTCCTCGCACGAATATCAAGTCTTCACGGTCACACCAATTTCTTCACTTTCAAAGTCTTCAGGAAGCCAAAGTCTTCAGTTGAAGACATTCAGTTTTAGGGGTCGACTTTCTATGTAAATATCAAACTCCTCATAGACCTATAGACCTGTGTACACTCACAAACACATTTGTCCCTTGACCTATAAGTCTTCAATACACCAAAATCACTAAGGGGCACTAGATGCACTTACAGCAGGCTGTGGTCCAGCTCATGGCAATCCTCCGCATTGGTACATCCATCTCGGTGGGCTCTGGCTCCTCGACCCTGTTCTGATTTGACCGGTAGGTGGGGGATCTTCCCCTCGCCGCCCGTTTCTCAAAACTATTCTCCATCGCGGTTGACCCTCGGGTCTACATGGAGGTGGCCCTTATGACTTTGGGTGCCTCAATTTCCGTAGACCCTTTGCCCCCTGCTACTTCTTGAGCTTGCGTTGGTTTTTTCCTTGAAGAGGAAAGGGTGTTGCAGCAAAGTAGAGATAAGTATTTCCCTCAGTTTGAGAACCAAGGTGATAATCCAATAGGAGACAACACACAAATCACCGAATACCTGCACAAACAATCAAACAACTTGCACCCAACGCGATAAAAGGGGTTGTCAATCCCTTCACGGTTACTTGCAAAAGTGAGATCTAATAGAGATAGATAAACGGTAAAGTAAATATTTTTGGTATTTTTGGTTTATAGAACGGAAAGTAACAGATTGCAAAATAGTAGATCGGAAACTAATACGATCACTGGTGCGCGTCGGTCCTAAACAAATGGTTTTTTACCCCTTTCCGCGATGGCATTTGGAACCGTCGCCAAGTGAGTGTGGGTGATAGGGGGGGTCCTTCCCACACGACCTAGAAACCATCGGGGATAGGGAGCCTTGATGCATATAGTTGTCCCTATATAACCGTTTCCGATATCTCGAATATCCCAAATGCTTCATCCTTGCTACTCGTTTGTGCTTGCATTGCCATCGCAATCGGAGTTTTGTGGTTCTGCCTAAAACCAGGCAGATTCTAGGCATGGGAGCTTTCCAGGAAGATTTTAGGCAGATTCCAGGCACGGGAGATTTACAATGCCTGGCACATCATAAACAGTTCATGATTATAAACCGTGTACGATAGGTAGACAATCACACACATTTAGTTTTCCCGCGCCGTATGTGATAGTGTCTGACATCACACACGCTTTGCGAATGGTAACTGTGTGCATGCTTGCACACGTTTCCTCTCTGTGAACCATCTCGGATTCTGGTGTATATCGCAAACGTTTGTGTTTTACCAACCGTGTGTGTCGTAATGACCTGCACAACGTAATTTCGCCCTAATTTAATTTCTGCTATTTAAAATTATACCTAATTTAAACTTGAAAGTAGGCTATAGATTTATTCATATCCATCAGGTTCAAACAACCAATGCATTATTCGATTCACAGGTACATATGTTTAAAAATTACAGAAGCACCAAATAAAGAATGATGTACCAGGGTTCTATACTTCTACTATTACAGATGGTAAAGAAAGAGGCGACAGACATTCCAGTTGTTGAACAAGGTGAAGCGGAATGGCCCCATTGTGCTCTCCTAGATGCAGAAGGCATGCAGGACTCTAGTCCAACCCCTTGTGATGGTCGGCCGCCAATCATGTAGTTTGAGAGGTAATCTTGAGTAAACTGCTTGTAATCCACCGCAAAAGAAAAAGATTCAGATATTGTCATGTAACACAACTCATTACAGGCAAGAAAAAGAAGGCTACAGGTTCTTACTTACCATCCTGCAGTTCCTTGTTGTCTTGCATAAAGTGTAAACGAATAGTTCGATTGACATCTTTTGACCCATTTTAGTAACAATCTTTATCGGTTTCCTCACTTGATGTTGGTTCATGAATATCTCATTGCCCCATGCGCAGAAAAGGGTCAAGTGTGGATCTTTGGCAATGATATATGTACCTAAAAGCACCAAGTTAATATTAGAAGCTAAACAACAATTGAAAAAATGATGTAGTACAACATTCCATCCATCCCATTATATAAGATTTTATTACATGTATATCTAGACATCATCGTAACATTAAGGTAACACTCTTCCTTGTTGCTATGTAGCACGGGATTGCATATTTAGTCATTCAGTACAATGCATGTTGCTAAACAACAATTGAAAAATGAAAAGGCAAGTTAACTGCAATATCCTTAACAGCAACCAAATATCGTAATTCATAGTGGTATTGTTGAAACTGTTATTGATGAAATTGAACTGCACAACAAATAGTTGCACATATAGAGCATCACATTGTGAAGAACTGAAATAAACAAGTCATAAGGACATCTCTAGGCAATCCTTAAAAAGTTAAAGGACTAAAACCCTTAGTGGATATATATATATATATATATATATATATATATATATATATATATACTCCAGCAATTTTTGGCCTTTTCTAGTTTAATTTCCCCTAAACTTAAGGTTGTAAACTTCAATTTGATCAAGTTCAAAGCAGGTTCAACCGAAAGTAGCATGCATCCAAACATAAACATAGATAGTTTTGCATAACCGAACATAAAACATAAATTTAAACTAAGCTAAACTATTTTCGGTCGAAGTAGAGGTCGAGCCAATCCTTCCTCGTCATGTACGATGTGCCGCGAGCCGGGTCCGGGCCAGTACCGTCATCGGGGTCGTTGGGGAAGGCACTCCTCCACTCGTCAACGTTGATCTCCTCGTCCTGGGGGCCCACCTCGACGCCCTCCGCGCCGCCGTCGCCGCCGCCTTCGACCTCGTCATCAGAGGAGTGCGCGATAACCTCGCCGCCCTCCATGCCGTTGTCCTCGCCGCCTTCGACCTCGTCATCGGAGGAGAGCGCGATAACCTCGCCGCCCTCCGCGCCGGCAAAGATCGCCCACTCCGCCTCCACGAGCTCTGGGTGCTGCCGGCGGAGCTCTTGCATTAGGCCTCATCGGCGGCCTCGGCCTCGAGATGCTCCCACGCCTCGCGGTCCTCCTGCGCCATAGCCGAGCTCACCACCCCTGGCTCCGGCGGAACAAGGTGGACCGGACATGTGCCGAAGGGGAAATTGAGACTAGCCGTCGCGCCATGGTAGCGGACCTGCCAGCGGTCATACTCCATGGCCGCGAGCTCGGCCGTGTGGAAGCTACCGAGCCACCAGCGGGCGTGGGTCCCTCGATCTGTAATCTCAGTGACCCACGTCCCCCGCCACCGCTGCCGGACCTCGAGGTAGGACTTCGTCGGCTGCCGGGTCCAGGGGAGGACAGGGAAGTCCTCGAACTGGCGTAGGGGCACGGCGGCGGGTGGATCGGGGGATCGGCGACGGCGGATCGGGCCCGCGGAGGACGACAGGGACACCTCGACGGCCACCTCGCCGGCGTCATGCGAAAAGGCAGAGGTTGAGGATGGAGGCGTCGGCGATGGCGGCGACCTAGCAATGGTTTCGAGGGTTGTGTGTGTCTGTGTGAGCGGAGGTTGTGTTTGAGGAAATACTGCGGCAACTGAAAATTTTACTAGGCGGGAGTAACAAGGCGGGGCTACTGAAAATTTGAATCAAGGGCGAGCAGATATTTTTGAGATTGCGAGGGATGCAGAGGCGTGAGTAAAATGCCGGGGCTACTGAAAATTTGAATCAAGGGACTGAAGCAGAGAGGGATGTAGAGAAAGGAGTTTTGGGGGAGCGAGCTAGTGTGCTTGACACGCCGGCTGTGGACTGTAGCCGACGCACCTTCTCGCATAAGCCATAGGCGTACTATACACCGGTAGTGCTCCAAAATATTTTGTACTACATCTCACACGGTTGGTGAGAATAAACTGTGTGGGATCTACTTGATTTGAATTACAAAATGGTGCATACAAATTGGTTGAAAAATCAAATCTGTGTCCTTCAGTGCATGCTTAGGTCCCATGTAAGAAATGGGAATGAATTTTCCGGGGTTCGTTTGGCCTTTTTTTAGATTAACTGGGTTTTCTAGGCATTTTATGTTCATAATTCAAATTTGAACTACAAGCACATGCTCCAATGCACTAAAGTTGGTTGAAAAATCACATGTGTGTCCTTGGGTGAATTTCTAGGTCCCATGCAAGAGATGGGAATGAATTTCAAACACTGTATACTGTTGATTGCCGCAAAACATTGAGATACCTGGTTTTTAAATTCTAGTAAATCCAAAACTCATCTGAAATTCATGAAACTTGGCATGCTATCATGGAGCGGCATCAACATGCCGTGGTGAAAATTTTGCCCCATTTGGGCCAGGTTTTGGTATGAGCTTCTCACAAACCAGAGCTTCTCACAACAAGCATGATGGTTTCGATAGGGAACGTACCACCTTTGGGAACGAGACGATATCCGTTGCCTCTTATTGCTTTCAAAAATTTTCTAGTGTCAACATAGAACAACAGGAGTTTTGTGTTCAATCTTGGAATTTTTTGGGGTTCGTTTGGCCTTTTTTATACATTAACTGGGTTTTCTAGGCATTTTATGTGCATAATTCAAATTTGAACTACAAGCACATGCTCCAATGCACCAAAGTTGGTTGAAAAATCACATGTGTGTCCTTGGGTGAATTTCTAGATCCCATGCAAGAGATGAGAATGAAATTCAAACACCAGGGCACTGTTGATTGCCGGCAAAACGTTGAGATGCCTGGTTTTTAAATTCTAGTAAATCCAAAACTAAATGCTGAAATTCATGAAACTTGGCATGCTATCATGGAGCGGCATCAACATGTTGTGGTGAAAATTTTGTCCCATTTGGGGCAGGTTTGGGTATAAGCTTCTCACAAATCAGAGCTTCTCACAACAAGCATGATGGTTTCGATAGAGAACGTACCACCTTTGGGGACGGACGATATCCGTTGCCTCTTATTGCTTTCAAAAAATTTCTAGTGTCAACATAGAACAACAGGAGTGTTGTGTTCAGTCTTGGAATTTTCCGGGGTTCGTTTGGCCTTTTTTATACATTAACTGGGTTTTCTAGGCATTTTATGTGCATATTTAAATTTTGAACTACAAGCACATGCTCCAATGCACCAATCTTGGTTGAAAAATCACATGTGTGTCCTTGGGTGAATTTCTAGGTCCCATGCAAGAGATGGGAATGAAATACAAACACCATGGCACTGTTGATTGCCGGCAAAACGTTGAGATGCCTGGTTTTTAAATTCTAGTAAATCCAAAACTCGTTTGAAATTCATGAAACTTGGCATGCTATCATGGAGCGGCATCAACATGTCGTGGTGAAAATTTTGTCCCGTTTGGGGCAGGTTCGGGTATAAGCTTCTCACAAGCCAGAGCTTCTCCCAACAAGCATGATGGTTTCGATAGGGAAAGTACCACCTTTGGTGACGGGACGATATCCGCTGCCTCTTATTGCTTTCAAAATTTTCTAGTGTCAACATAGAACAACAGGAGTGTTGTGTTCAATTTTGGAATTTATCGGGGTTCGTTTGGCCTTTTTATACATTAACTGGATTTTCTAGGCATTTTATGTGCATAATTCAAATTTGAACTACAAGCATATGCTCCAATGCACTAAAGTTGGTTAAAAATCACATGTGTGTCCTTGGGTGAATTTCTTGGTCCCATGCAAGAGATGGGCATGAAACTCAAACACCAGGGCACTGTCGATTGCCGGCAAAACATTGAGATGCCTGGTTTTTAAATCCTAGTAAATCCAAAACTCGTCTGAAATTCATGAAACTTGGCATGCTTTCATGGAGCGGCATCAACATGTCGTGGTAAATTTTTTGCCCCATTTGGGGCAGGTTTGGGTATATGCTTCTCACAAACAGAGCTTTTCACAACAAGCATCATGGTTTCGGAAGGGAACGTCCCACCTTTGGGGATGAAACGATATCCACTGCCTCTTATTGCTTCCAATTTTTTCTCGTGTCAACATAGAACAACATGAGTGTTGTGTCATTTTTTGTGATTTTTCGGGGTTTGTTTGGACATTTTTATGCATTAACTGAGTTTTCAATGCATTTATGTGCATAATTCAAATTTGAACTACATGCACATGCTCCAGTGCATATGAATTGGTTGAAAAATCAAATCTGTGTCCTTGGGTGCATGCTTAGGTCCCATGCTAGAAATGAGAATGAATTTCAAACACCAGGGCACCGTTGATTGCCGGCAAAACATTGCGATGCCTCATTTTTAAATTCTAGTAAATCCAAAACTCGTCTGAAATTCTTGAAACTTGGCATGCTTTCATGGAGCGGCATCAACATGTCGTGGTAAAAAATTTGTCCCGTTTGGGGCAGGTTTGGGTATATGCTTCTCACAAACCAGAGTTTCTCACAACAAGCATCATGGTCTCGGTAGGGAACGTCCCACCTTTGGGGACGAAACGATATCCACTGGCTCTTATTGCTTTAAAAAAAATTCTTGTGTCAACATAGAACAACAGGAGTGTTGTGTCAATTTTTGGGATTTTTCGGGGTTCGTTTGGACATTTTTTATGCATTAACTGAGTTTTCAATGCATTTATGTGCATAATTCAAATTTGAACAACATGCACATGCTCCAAAGGTATATAAATTGGTTGAAAAATCAAATCTGTGTCCTTGGGTGCATGCTTAGGTCCCATGCAAGAAATGGGAATGAATTTCAAACACTGTGGCACCGTTGATTGCCGGCAAAACATTGAGATGCCTCGTTTTTAAATTCTAGTAAATCCAAAACTCGTCTGAAATTCATGAAACTTGGCATGCTTTCAT
This sequence comes from Aegilops bicornis, assembly GCA_021605145.1. NCBI lineage: Eukaryota > Viridiplantae > Streptophyta > Magnoliopsida > Poales > Poaceae > Aegilops > Aegilops bicornis. Next base: position 375,262,128 of record CM038675.1, on the reverse strand, counting down.
GGAGCGGCATCAACATGCCGTGGTAAAATTTTTGCCCCGTTTGGGGCAGGTTTGGGTATATGCTTCTCACAAACAGAGCTTGTCACAACAAGCATCATGGTTTCAGAAGGGAACATCCCACCTTTGGGGATGAAACGATATCCACTGCCTCTTATTGCTTCCAATTTTTTTCTCGTGTCAACATAGAACAACATGAGTGTTGTGTCAATTTTTGTGATTTTTCGGGGTTCTTTTGGACATTTTTATGCATTAACTGAGTTTTCAATGCATTTATGTGCATAATTCAAATTTGAACTACATGCACATGCTCCAGTGCATATAAATTGGTTGAAAAATCAAATCCGTGTCCTTGGGTGCATGCTTAGGTCCCACGCAGTAAATGGGAATGAATTTCAAACACCAGGACACCGTTGATTGCCGACAAAACATTGAGATGCCTGGTTTTTAAACTCTAGTAAATCCAAAACTCGTCTGAAATTCATGAAACTTGGCATTCTATCATGGAATGGCACCCGACATGATGTGGTATTTTTCGTGTCCATTTTGAGAGAAGGCGCACTCGAATAATGACATCCAACAAAGGCATTTTGAAAAAATAGCTGCCACTTAATATCTCAAATATTTGTATAATTCAAAACGTGTGTGTTCTGTTAACCATTCACGTGACGCCACATGTCTTGGTTTTAATGGCTGTAGGAGGTGCCGTGCGGACAGTTGCTTGACCTCGACTGAACGGGAGGCGGCGGCCTTGATCCGGTCTGCAGTGACCAAAAGGCGTGCAAGCTGCCCTCCAATGCGAGGGCTCACCGGAAGCGCGGCGAAGCTTTACGCCGCAGACTCACCGGGAAGCGATCCTTTGACTTCCATGGTCACTGCCTTCCTCTCCATTAATGGCGCCCGAGCCGCTGTTTAATACGGGCGGCCTTACTGTTCGCCTCCCATTCCCCTCCCCCCGCAGACCTCCAACGCCATGGCGCAAAATGATCATCTGCCACTAGTCTTCAAGTTTGGTGAAGTCGACTCCGAGCCGGAGGAGATAGAAAATAAGGAGGAATCGGGCCTCATGGACATGGCCCAGAACGAGCTGGCTGCGGCGGTTGCTGCCCCCGCTCCCGTCCCAGCTCCCATCCATGCGCCCGCGCCAGCGACCATCCCCGTAGCATTGACGGGCTGGTCGCCGAGCACTATCACAGAGCTGGAAGCCGCGGGCGTCAGCGAGGTCTCCACGGACCCGCGCGAGCTCGTGTACATGCCAGCGCCAGCGCCCGTGCCCGTGCGCGCCCCTCCACCCATCGTGCCGCCGGCTCCCGTGTGTTTGGCTGCATCCGCCGTGCCCGTGCGCGCCCCTCCACCCACTGCAGCGTCGGTCCCCGTGCGTTTGGCTGCACCCACCGCGCCCGTGCCCGTGCGCCCCCCCCCCCTCAGCAGCATGGGACGCTGCTGTCGACCGCTACCTCTCAGCGGCGCCAGTTGCCGTCCTCACAATCGCGCGATGACATGATGTTTGATTTACAAGTGAAGAACATTTTGAGAGGCATCCCGGAGGACGACAACGACAACGACGGTGCGTCACGCCGCCTCCGCCGCCGCCGAAAATAGTTTTTTTGGGTTTAATACTGTATCTCGAATTCTCGATCATATGAATATCAATTCCCAGTGTGACTGAATGAAAGATATGGTTTGAACGAACTTGCATTTTTCTCTCTTAATGTACAGACTTATCAAACGATTTTCTTTTGAAAAAAACGTCAACGGTTTTTAAATATAAAACACTCATCGCAAACGTTTTAGTTAGAACACCCGTATGCAAACCGACAGCTTCCCCAGGAAGCCAAGGGAAAATGTGCCGAGCAGGATTTCTGCACCCCTTCAGCGCAAACGGTTGTTTTGCATGATCCGTGTGCAACCACGTACAAATAATTGGGTAAGATTTGCATATCTGTCATTTTGGGTATGTTGCCATTTCTCAAACTGGAAAGATTGAAATTTGTTTATCTAGTAACATTGCCATTTGTCAACCTTGTAACACTGTGATTTGTCAAAATATGCAGCTACAACTAACTAGCACTATCTAATTTTTGTAACTAAAATCACTAGCACTGTTCATATGGACACCACTAGTAGGCGTGAGTTCATGGACGCATATGCAAATGTACCATTGATTACTTACAACAAGTCATCAACCCACAACGACAACGAGGATACACGTTGGATTATAGATCATTTCCAACAAAACATTCTAGTAAAGTTTTTCTCACACAACAAATAATAAAGCGATGAAATGAACTTCAGCTCAACCACTCGTCGGCGTTGGAAACACTTGCTTTGAACTAGGAGTGATTCTCTGGGAAGGGCCAGCTACTGTCAGTCTCGAGACCAACGCACGACTGATCATCCGGCTGAAGCGGCCTATTTCAATACTCGTATTGGGACGGTAGGGAAGTATAGTAATGTCCGAGGTATAGATACAGTTGCCTCTCATAAAGGGTAGTAATGTTGTGTCAACAGCAGCTAGATTGCCTTCCACAATCATTGGATAGTTTTGTCCAAGGAAGAGCGAGTTCCTCCAAGACTTTCAATACTGAACCAGGGAGAAGGTGTTGGCGCTAGTACACCAGTATCCATCCCGAATACCCTGCAACAGATGTTGGAATAGGTCCGGAGAGTGCGACCATACGAGACAACACCTGCTTCCTTAGTAACATCAGCAGTGCCCTGTATACAGACAAGAAGAGGTGATCCATCGAAATAAGTTGCCAGGCTCCACTGAGTATATGGGTGAAAGGATCGATATAGTTTACTAGAGGGGGGGGGTGAATAGGCAACTAACAATTTTTAAGCTTTTCTTTACCAATTTAAACTTTGCGATAATAGAGGTTGTCTAGATGTGCAACTAGGTGAACAACCTATATGATGCAATCAACACAAGCACAAGAGCAAGCAAGGATAGAAACACAAATAAGCTTGCACAAGTAAAGGGATAGGATAACCAAGAGTGGAGCCGGTGGAGACGAGGATGTGTTACCGAAGTTCCTTCCTTTTGAGCGGAAGTACGTCTCCGTTAGAGCGGTGTGGAGGCACAATGCTCCCCAAGAAGCCACTAGGGCCACCGTAATCTCCTCACGCCCTCGCACAATGCAAGAGCCGTGATTCCACTATTGGTGCCCTTGAAGGCAGCAACCGAACCTTTACAAACAAGGTTGGGGCAATCTCCACAACTTAATTGGAGGCTCCCAACGACACCACGAAGCTTCACCACAATGGAATATGGCTCCACGGTGACTTCAACCGTCTAGGGTGCTCAAACACCCAAGAGTAACAAGATCATAAGGGATAAGTGGGGGAATCAAATGTCTCTTGGTGGAAGTGTAGATCGGGCCCTTGTCACCCAATCCCGAGCAAATCAACAAGTTTGATTGGCTAGGGAGAGAGATCGGGCCAAAATGGAGCTTGGAGCAACAATGGAGCTTAGAGATGGAAGAGGTGGTCAACTAGAGGTAGGAGACACGCCTTTTATACTCGTGGAAAAGATCCAACCGTTATCCTCTAGTTCAGCCCGCGACACGTGGTACTACCGCTCCGAAAGCGCAGATTACCGCTACGCCACGCTAAAGATACTACCGTGGAAGGCCACGGTACTACCGCTGCAAAGCAGAGACTGGATCGGCTCGACCGAAAAGATTACTACGCTCACGCTGCATTATCAAGACACCCTTGCGGTACTACCGCAAGGCAGGTAAGCCACTGACCCTCTGAAGCGCGGATGAAATAAATTACATCCGTGCCTACTTCCGCTGAAAAAGAAACAGTGCAAAAACCCGACGCGGTACTACCGCGCACGAGGTGCGGTACTACCATGGAGGGGCGGATGTAAAAAATTACATCCGCTCCTACTACCGCGACGCAATGGTACTGGGCATGAGGGCCACGGTACTACGGCTCCAAGAGAGCGGTACTACCGTGTCCGCCATGTACTCATCACAAGAAGACGTGCGGTACTACTGGCGTGGGCGCGGATGTAAAAATTACATCCGCGCCTACTACACTGCATCGAGCAGCACAAGGCACAGGGGTTGCGGTACTAAGGCTCTGAAGCGGTACTATCGTGACCCCCAGCGGTACTACCGCATGTGCTTGCGGTACTACCGCTCCCTAGAGCAGTACTACCGCAAGTACAGCAGTAGCCGTCGGATTTATGCACAGCTATGACAACGGGAAGAAGCTCCAAAGTGCAAGGAAAGGAATGACAAGTGTACGTGTTGATTCCACCCAAACCTTTCCGACGCGGACCCCCTCTTGACAGTACGGCTCTCCTACGACTCAAATCCACCAAAGAGAAACGTAGAACGACGCCGTCTTCAATAGTCTCCGAGGGGCACCGAATCGTCTCGTGCCTAGTGATGAAGCATCTGAGAAACTCAAGGCATACGATTAGTCCGCAAAAGTATCGTCATCAATCACCAAAACACCTAAGGGATAAATATGCCCTTACAATCTCCCCCTTTTTGGTGGATTGATGACAATACGGGATTTGCACAAAGATACGATAATAATGAGCAAGGGCAAACCCCTCCTCTCCAAAATATAGACGGGCTCCCCCTAGATGTGTGCACTCTGGATGAATGCTTTGGACTGCATAGCACACATACTAGGATCACCACTCCCCTTATATTTTAGAGACAAAGGCACGAAGATTAACATCTAAGCAACATATAGCACAATATAACACAAGCTCGCTAAGATAGATAGAGTGCATATGTCTTACACCATATGAAGGAAAAGCAACTAAAACGAGGTTCAAACGAGGTTCAGACAAGTTCAAACGAGAAAGCAATAAACACACCAAACACGAACACGACACACGACTCGCAAATCCCTACACTCTCCCCCCCTTTGGCATCGAGACGCCAAAAAGGCAGAGAGGACACCTACACACAAGCGGTGGCTCAAGCAGCAGGGAACTCATCCCAACCCTCTCCGTCGGACTCCTCGGCAGCAGGGATGGACTCCTCGACGTCCTCCTCAGAATCAGTCCACCTGTAGCCTTGCTTCTCCATCCACTTGGCCTCTGGAGTGATCGCTCCTCGAGACCCTTGAGACACATCCTCACCATATAGCTGCAAGATCTTCTGTCCCGACGACTCTCCTTGGGCGCCACGTGAGTCTTGTACTACCCCTTGGCTTGCATGCGAAAAAGAGTCTTCATCTTGTCCTTCACTTCTTGGCCCATGAAGGGATAGAGGAGCTGCAGGAAGGCCCTAGCAGCATGGCCCTCTGCAACATTCTCGGTGCAGGATCCTCCTCATCGTGGCAGCAGCCCTAGCAGCAGACGCCTCGGACGGGTAGTAGTGTTGGCCCATTGGGTTTGACATGCACAGATGGGATCATGGCGAATCCAGTCGAGGGGCAAGGAACTCCTCACCGAGGAACATCTTCTCCCAAGTCTTGAGATCGTGAGAAGCAGAGATAGGGCCCATAGATAGGCACTTTGCGGTTGAACACTGCAAACCGAAGCTCACACCACATGATGTGTGAGACATCAAGTGGATGAGTCTGAGACAAACGAGCCTCCTCACAGATGAGCATCATATCCACCATATAGGCATGAACCTTGTCCTTGTCACCAATGCGAGGGAACAAAGAGTTGCAGAAGATGCGATACATGATATCCAGAAAAGAGTTGAGCACCAACCCTATCTTGCCACTTGGGAGCATCTTCTCAACATAGTATGGTGCAAGCTTGTCCTTGTTGGCAGAATCAGAGTTGGCATGGGGGCGAACACCCACGGAGTGTCGAGCCCGTCATCGTGCACTGGAGCAAATCCATGAACTCCTTCCGGTAGCGATCGACTTACGACCATTGGACATCCAGGTCATCCTCCTCTCCTCATCGGGGTGAAAGTATCTTGAGGCAAAGAAGCGATAGATAAGCTCGTGGTCATAGTCAAGGTGAAAGGATATCACATGCTCAATGCCAAACTGCTCCACCAAGTCGAGCCTCTCCAAAGTAGGCACGGAACTTGTCCTTCCTCAAGTGATGCATGTCAATCCATTTCACATCCACATAGGTATTCTGCTTGTTCTTGATGACATCCAGATAGATGTTGGTTTGTTGCTTGTTCCAAAACAGCTCACAACCCCTGACAGAGGAACGAGGGGTCACGTACGGGTGAATCTGCCTGAGACGGACGTAGTCAGATTGTGGCATCTCATCCATGCCCTTGGCGGGCTCCTTGTACTTGCTAGCAGTAGTCTTGACATTGCGCTTGGGGCGGAAGGAGCCCTACAGTGCGTAATCTGGGTTCTTGTGACGCTTGGAGCAGGTGTCACGACTGGGATTGGAGCAATGAGAGCCACCACCGAGACACACACATAAAACACCAACGAGCGAAGAGGATCAATGCAAAGACCACAACAAAGCACAAGAAACACATAGGAAATATCGTGAAGGTTGGCCAGCGTTAGATGTGAGCCACGGTAATCTTGCCGGTGTCTGCGGTACTAAAATATTAATCTTGCTCCAAGTCGGTAGTACCGTGCAAGGTCACTGTTGTACCGTGGTTGGAGCGATAGTAACATGCTAGTGCCTTAATGTCTTGGTAGTACCGCGCGCCGGAGGCGGTAGTATCTTGTGCAAGCGGTAGTACCGCACCCGACGGGCGGTAATGCCAAGCATCGCGTCGAATCGAACGACAGTTCGAATCTGAAGAGACCCGCAAAAACAACGGCGATTACTACGGTGATCAAATCTAGCGCAAGACAACAAAACAAGTATAATTCCTACGCAAAGCTACTCTCCTTCATCCTATTCTTGCAAAGAGAAAGCCTACGAATCAATAGAACACACAAGTCTCCCCCAACAACCTAGAGGCAAAGAACTCAATAAACGAGGAAGGATTGGGGAAAAACCTGGGTCCATAGCAAGAGCACGTGGTGGGGAAGGATCCCACCAGACGGAATCACGGGAGGGCAGCCGGAGGAGGAGATCCGGCGACGAACGCCGGCTCCTATCTTGAGCGAGAGAGAGAGAGAGAGAGACGACGTGGGAGGAACTGCAAATGGGTATGGGGGAGTTAGAACTCCCCCTGCCCGTCCTTATCCCCACGCGCCCAAGTCGGCGTGGTAGTACCGCAAGTCATCGCGGTAGTACCGCTCGGCGGAAAGTACCGCATCAAGCGGTAGTACCACTCACCCAGCGGCGATAAAAATTGCTGTCGGCGTGGGGCGAGTACCGATGCTCCCACATGCGGTAGTACCGTGGTTGGCCGTGGTAGTACCGTAGCCGGCCGCGGTAGTACCGCGAGCTCAAGACACCGCCAGTTTCAACACAAGAGAAAGGTCTTTGCACGGGAACTTTTCACACAAAAGAAACAACAAGCACACGCACAAACCAGAGGCAGAAAGACAACAAGAGAACACCAAGCGACACAACCTCTCAAAGGAGAGGGCGGTGGCCGAAGCCACCTATGTTTGAGTTAGATGGTATGGCACCGCGAAGAATTATCCTTGGGCCCATGACCAAAACTAGTCTTTGAAGCACAAGTACCATAAAAAAAGGCTAATGTGAAAGAGATGATCTATTAATGCATGATAGTGCGGAGGGAGAGTTCATTGAAAGAACAACACTCCACCTATGTCCATGCCTACACCTAAACTAGACAACAAGTTGAGTGTGGTGGGGGTGCACGGAGTTCAAGTCACATTGCTCAAATCAATGATATTTAGCTCATGCCTTAACTCATGAAATCTTGCTTCATCCAAGGGCTTCGTGAAAATATCTCGCAAGGTTATCATGAGTGTTGACATACTTGAGCTCGATCTCCCTCGCCTAATGTGATCCCGGGTGAAGTGATACCGAATCTCAATGTGCTTCGTCTTGAAGTGTTGCACGGGTTGAGAGAAATCTTGATGGCACTTTCATTATCACACCAAAGAGGCACTTTGTCACAAATGACACCGTACTCCTTTAAAGCTTGCCTCATCCATAGGAGTTGAGCACAACAACTACCGGCCGCAACATATTCCGCTTGATTGGACGAGAGAGACACACAACTTTGCTTCTTGGAAGACCAACTTACCAAAGAGCAACCAAGAAATTGGCACCCTCCGGAAGTGGACTTCCTATCCACTTTGTCTCCCGCCCAATCGGAATCCGTAAATCCTTCAAGCTTGAAGTTTGCCCCTCTTGGGTACCATAAGCCAAAGTTTGGGGTATGAGCCAAATATCAAAAGATTCGCTTGACCGCCACATAGTGGCTTTCCTTCGGTGCGGCTTGAAACCGTGGACACATTCCCACACTCAACATGATATCCGGTCTAGATGCACAAAGGTAAAGCAAGGAGCCAATCATGGAGCGATATACCTTTTGATCCACCGCTTTACCATTGGGATCAATGTCAAGTTGGCACTTGGTAGGCATTGGTGTAGTAGCCGGCTTGACATCACTTAGCTTGAATCTTTTGAGCATGTATTGAGTGTATTTGGCTTGGTTGATGAAGGTTCCTTATCTTCTTTGTTTGATATCAAAACCAAGGAAGAACTTCAACTCTCCCATAGAAGACATCTTGAACTTGGAGGTCATGAGAGCGGCAAATTCCTCATTGAAAGCTTTGTCAGGGGAACCAAAGATAATATCATCAACATATAGTTGGCATACAAACAACTCCCCATTGACCTTCTTAGTAAAAAGAGTGGGATCGATTTTCCCCACTTCAAATCCACGATCTTGTAAAAACTCGGTAAGGTGGTCATACCACGCACGTGGGGCTTGTTTAAGGCCATAGAGTGCCTTATCGAGTTGATACACATGATCCGGGAAGTAGGGGTCCTCGAATCCGGGGGGTTGCTTGACATAGACCAACTCATTAATAGGACCATTAAGAAAAGAACTTTTCACATCCATTTGTTGCAACTTAAAGTTGTGATGGGTAGCATAAGCAATCAACAAACGAATGGATTCAAGGCGAGCAACGGGAGCAAAGGTTTCACTGTAGTCGATACTCTCGACTTGGGAGTAGCCTTGTGCTACCAATCTTGCCTTGTTGCGAATGATGTCCCATGAGCATCTTGCTTGTTCTTGAAGATCCACTTGGTTCCAATGACGTTGTGGTTCCCCGATGGCCTTGGCACCAATCTCCACACCTTGTTGTACTCGAAATTGTTGAGTTCTTCATGCATGGCATTGAGCCAATCCGAGTCTTCGAGCGCCTCATAGACCTCTTGGGGTTCAACACACGAGACAAACGCGTGATGTTCACAATAGTTTGCCAATTGTCTCTGAGTGCTTACCCCTTTTCTTAGGCTTCCAACCACATTCTCCATGAGATGGCCTTTGGTGGTAAGTTTGGATGCAATCTTGGCGGCACGACGCTCTAATTCTTCCTCGGAGGTGAGATGAGGAAGGGTCACTTGATCATCTTGAGCGCCGTCTTGAACATGTTCTTGATCTTGAGCATGCTCGGGGAAGATAACTTGACCTTGGGCATCATTTGGTGTGTCACCATCGTCTTGAGCATGATCTTGCCCTTGGTCTTGTTCATGAGGTTGAGGGCCTTCACTTTGTTCTTCGGAAGCATGTGGGCCTTGGGTTGGTGATGGCTCCACTTGAGTGGAGCATTGTCCTTCTCCTTCGGCCACAAGGGGTTCCTCAACGGGTAGGATAAAACCAACACCCATTCTTCTTATGGCTTGAGGAGGAATTTCATCACCTACATCACAAGTGCCACTTTGCTCCACTTGGGAGCCGTTATTTTCATCAAACTCCACGTTACACGTCTCCTCAATAAGTCCCGTGGATTTATTGAGGACACGATAAGCATGAGAGTTTGTAGCATAACCAAAAATATGCCATCATAAGCTCTAGCTTCAAATTTAGACAAACGAACACCTTTCTTGAGAATGAAACACTTACACGAACACCGGAAGTACTTGAGATTGGGCTTGTTGCGGTGAGTATCTCATAAGGAGTCTTGTTCAATCCTTTGCGGAGATAGAGCCGATTGGATGCATGACATGCGGTGTTGATGGCTTCGCCCAAAAGTTGTATGGAGACTTGAACTCCGCCATCATGGTTCTTGCCGCATCCATCAACGTCCGGTTCTTCCTCTCATAACACCATTTTGTTGAGGGGTATATGGTGCAGACTATTGATGCTTGATCCTCATCACTAAGAAACTCATCCAAGGTGTAGTTCTTGAATTGATTGCCGTTGTCACTTCTTATTGTCAAGATCTTTGCATTGTGTTGACGTTGAGCTTCATTTGCAAAGTCGATGACAGTTTGTTGAGTCTCACTTTTCCTCTTGAAGAAGTATACCCAAGTATATCTTGAATAATCATCCACAATCACCAAGCAATACTTTCTACCCCCAAGACTATCAAAGGATGGAGGTCCAAAGAGGTCCATGTGCAGGAGCTCCAAGGGTCTCTTCGAGTAGATGATAGTCGTGGGAGGGTGAGCCGCTTTCATGAAGCTTTCCTTCAATACAAGCAATCGCAAGCACGATCTTTGGCAAAACTAACATTTGTTAGTCCACGGACATGGTCCCCTTGAGAAGACTTTGCAAAGATCTCGTATTGACGTGGGCTAAACGGCGATGCCAAAGCCATCCCACGTCAACTTTAGCCATTAGGCATGTCGCGGTCTTAGTGGGTCGCTCCGAAAAGTTTATCACATAAAGACCATTCTCGACATGCCCAACAAAGGCTACTTCAAGAGTCTTGCTCCATAGGAGGGCCACGGTATCAATGTTAAAGAAGGTGGCAAAGCCCATGAGTGCAAGTTGACGAACGGAAAGCAAATTGTATGCAAGGGACTCAACAAGCATGACTTTCTCGATCGTTAGATCATGAGAAACGACAACCTTGCCAAGACCCAATACCTTAGAATGTGAGGCATCACCCCACTCGACATTGGTGGGCATAGATGGGATCTTTTGCACGTCCACCACCAAGTCCTTGCTCGGTCATATGATTTGTTGCTCCACTATCGAGCAACCATGATCCCCACCCAAGCAAACACCTACAAGAAATCAATGCTTGGTTTTAGGTACCCATTTAGTAATGGGTCCTTTTATGTTAGTAACGAGGGTCTTAGGAACCCAAATAGACCATTCAATGTACTCATAAGAAGAACCAACAAATTTAGCATAAACATGCCCATCACTAGCGGCACAACACATATGAGGGGTTAAAGTCGCCGGCTATGTTCAAGGGGATGACGTTGTCCTTCTTGGAATTGCCACCCTTTGCATGGTTCTTCTTCTTCTTGGAAGCACCCTCTCCCTCCCTCACAAAAGTTTGCTTGAGAGGAGGAGGTTGCTTGGTCTTGTCATTCTTCTTCTTGCTCTTGGGCTTGGCGCGAACCCAATCCCTCCTTGGCCACAACTTCCTTTTGATTACTCAAAAGGTCGTTAAGGTTCTTCTCACCTTGTATGCATGTGACAAGGCCTTTTCAAGCTGCTCCTTCAACTTAGCATTCTCCTCAACAAGATGCACATGCTCACAACACGGGTTAGTAGCATTTGCATTATCAATCAATACAATATGAGGAAAGGTGGCTTTCTCCTTGGTTAGTTTCACTTGGAGTTGATCATGAGACTCTTTGAGACTAGCATGAGCACCCTTCAAGACTTTGTGAGCCTTGTCAAGAATGTCAAACTCCTTGTTGAGTCTAGCAAGATCAACTCCAAGCTTTGCCTTCTCGGAGCTAAGCACACGAGACACAACAAGAGCATGATCAAGGTCTTTCTTTAATTTAGCATGATCACCGTTGTATGACTCCTCAAGAGCCAACCGAAGACCACGCTCTTCCTCAAGAGCATTGGAAAGATCCGAAATCTCATCGGCATAGTCACGACTATGCCCTTCCATCTTAGAGATGGTTTCTTCATGAGCCTCGATCATGACATTGGCTTCACCAAGTTGTTCCAAGAGAGCAACGAAGTGCTTCTTGGATTTGCCCTTGAGTTTGCCCATAAAGATCTCAAACTCATTCTCCTCCACATTAGTCCCCTCATGTTCATCAATGCAATCCGTCAAAGAAGAATGATTGATGATGGTAGTTTTGATGTTGGGGGTTACCTTGTTGGTGGCTTTAGCCATGAGGCACTTAAGCGGTGATGCTTTCATTGGGTGAATCGAAGAGAGACACCGAGGAGTCGTTGCAATGGCAACGGAGGCCATGGCAACCGACTCACCATCTTCATCATCATCATCATCCTCATTATACTCTTCTTGAACCACCAAAGCTTTGTGAGGAGCCTTCTTGGTGAAGTTGCTCTTGTTGGGGAAAGACTTGGCCTTGTCCTTACGAATGAGCTTGCCACCATTGTCTTCCCTCTTCTCATATGGGCACTCTGCAACAAAGTGACTCACATTGCCACAATTGAAGCAAGTCCTCACTCGTTTCTTGCCCTTTGCGCCACTTGAGTTGCTCTTGTTGAAGTTGGGCCTTGAGTTCTTCTTGCTCCAAAATTGCCTTGAAGCAAGGGCCATGTGTTCATGATAGTCATGCCCATTATCTTCGAGGTTGCTCTCTTCTTCTTCCTCCTCTCCATCTTCTTCGACACAAATCTTGGCCTTCAAAGCGAGGTTGGGCTTCTTTGCTCTTTGGGAGCGAAGCACCGCATTGTCGGCGGTCTTGTCCAATATGCTCATAGACACAAACTCATGCAACACATCACTTGAGGACAGGGTGTGGAAGTCCGGCCGTTGACGGATGACGGAGGACATGGCTTTGTGGTAGGGCATCATTGCCTTGAGGAATTCGCGCTTGATCCAGTTGTCATCCGTGTCCTTACTTCCATGATCCGGAGGGAGACTGCAAGCTTGGTTACTCTGATAGAGCTCACGAGGTTCTTCTTCTTCTTTCATTGCAAACTCATCGGCTTCATCTTGCACCACTTCATAATTGGAACGTTGAATGCTTGCGCTTCCTCGATAAAGGGAAACCACCTTGAGCCAAGCATCTTTGGCAAGGGAGTAGGGCTGGAGATGAGGGAGGTCTTCGGGAAGGATTACTTCTTGGATGATGAAGAGAGCATTCTCATTGAATTGATGGTCCACGACTTCTCTAGGAGAGAAGTTGCTCGGATCATGCGGATAGAAACCTTCTTCAATGATAATCCAAAGGTTAGTGTTCACATGATTTAAATGACGCTTAAAACAATAAACCCAAGAATCAAATCATCCTTTTTATCAATCTTAGGTGGTGGACCGGCATGATTCAAATGAGTGGAAGGAATCGGTCCACCATAAACGGGAGGAGGTTGCACATGGGCGAAGATGCGGTGCCATTCTTACCACTAGACGATGGGGCTTTCTCACTAGTAGCTTCCCCTTATCGGAGTTAGCATCCGCTCCCGTGTTGGCGGGATCACCCACTTTCACCAGTGCGGTGGAAAGTTTAAGCCCTTCAAGGAATTCCTTAAACATGTCCTTGACCTCGGTCGTCATGGAGGTTTTCAATGTGTCCAACGCCACATTGAATTCCTCACGAGAGATCGAGGTACCCCATCTCCGTAGATGATGTCGGATTCGCACCGGAGTGCTCCCCCACATCATCTACGATGTCAACCATACTCTTCGGACGGTAAAGTCCTTAAAAAGAGACGAGGCTCTGATACCAATTGAAAGGATCGATATAGTTGACTAGAGGGGGGGGGGTGAATAGGCAACTAACAATTTTTAAGCTTTTCTTTACCAATTTAAACTTTGCGATAATAGAGGTTGTCTAGATGTGCAACTAGGTGAACAACCTATATGATGCAATCAACACAAGCACAAGAGCAAGCAAGGATAGAAACACAAATAAGCTTGCACAAGTAAAGGGATAGGATAACCAAGAGTGGAGCCGGTGGAGACGAGGATGTGTTACCGAAGTTCCTTCATTTTGAGGGGAAGTACGTCTCCGTTAGAGCGGTGCGGAGGCACAATGCTCCCCAAGAAGCCACTAGGGCCACCGTAATCTCCTCACGCCCTCGCATAATGCAAGAGCCGTGATTCCACTATTGGTGCCCTTGAAGGCGGCAACCGAACCTTTACAAACAAGGTTGGGGCAATCTCCACAACTTAATTGGAGGCTCCCAACGACACCACGTAAGCTTCACCACAATGGAATATGGCTCCACGGTGACCTCAACCGTCTAGGGTGCTCAAACACCCGGGAGTAACAAGATCCGCAAGGGATAAGTGGGGGAATCAAATGTCTCTTGGTGGAAGTGTAGATCGGGCCCTTGTCACCCAATCCCGAGCAAATCAACAAGTTTGATTGGCTAGGAGAGAGATCGGGCCAAAATGGAGCTTGGAGCAACAATGGAGCTTAGAGATGGAAGAGGTGGTCAACTAGAGGTAGGAGACACGCCTTTTATACTCGTGGAAAAGATCCAACCGTTATCCTCTAGTTCAGCCCGCGACACGTGGTACTACCGCTCCGAAAGCGCGGTACTACATGCTGACCACGATACTACCGTGGAAGGCCACGGTACTACATGGCGACAGAGACTGGATCGCTTTGTTGAAGCGCAAGATACTACCGCTCATGGTACTTATCAAGACACCCTTGCGGTACTACCGCATAAGGCGTAAGCCATACCCTATGAAGAGCGCGGATGAAATAAATTACATCCGTGCCTACTTCATCAAAAGAAAAAAGGCGAAAACCCGATGCGGTACTATCACAAGACGCAGTCTTGGTATTATCAGGAGGCGCGGATGTAAAAATTACATCCGCTCCTACTATCATGCACAACGGTGATTGGGCATGAGGGCCACGCATTACGGCTCCAAGAGAGCGGTACTACCGTGTCCGCCATGTACTACCGCGCAAGAAGACGCGGCGGTATTACTACCGTGTGGGCGCGGATGTAAAAAATTACATCCGCGCCTACTACCGTACCGGAGCAGCACAAGGCCTGGGGGTTGCGGTACTAAGGCTCATGGGGAGCGGTACTATCGTGACCCCCAGCGGTACTACCGCATGTGCTTGCGGTACTACCGCTCCCTAGAGCAGTACTACCGCAAGTACAGCAGTAGCCGTCGGATTTATGCACAGCTATGACAACGGGAAGAAGCTCCAAAGTGCAAGGAAAGGAAGGACAAGTGTACGTGTTGATTCCACCCAAACCTTTCCGACGCGGACCCCCTCTTAATAGTACGGCTCTCCTACGACTCAAATCCACCAAAGAGAAAGCGAGAATGACGCCGTCTTCAATAGTCTCCGAGGGGCACCGAATCGTCTCGTGCCTAGTGATGAAGCATCTGAGAAACTCAAGGCATACGATTAGTCCGCAAAAGTATCGTCATCAATCACCAAAACACTTAAGGGATAAATATGCCCTTACAATGGGTCCTGCTCGTCCTCATGCTCGTGAATAAAATTTTCAAGTATAGGTGGTGGAATGTTCACAGGACCTTGGAAACACAAGAAGGTTAATTAGTAAAGGGAACTAGCTAACCCACATGCATGTGGATGAAACAATTATAATTATGGTGCAAGACAAACGCATCAAATCATGAGGATTCCATGCAAAAACAATTGCCACAGTGGTGGCAGCAAACACAAGACCCTCGTATTGAATTGCATCATAGTACTCATCCATGTATAGAAACTGATTTTTGAGCAATATCCATCGAGTCGAACCATGAAGGACGACAACAAGCTTGTCGAAGATAGCGACAACATAAGAATTCCTATAACCCCAAGAGCGGTTGGGAACTCGACAAATTGCTATCTTCCTTAGACGACAGTTAGCATGATCGTATTTGAACTCACATAGAATACCGGTGTACTCAACCTCTGGGCGTTAAATGAGATTTTTCAAAGTGGAACCCGTGGCGAGTACACATTCACAAGTTCCCACTCGCAGTTGTACCCAATATAAACAACCCAATCTCCATTTGCGCCTGCCCAAGCCTTGCCCTCAAGCGATGGCATCTTAACGTTATACATATCATTATCAAGAGGCATCAACTTACACAAGGTGATGCTTCCCTCGTCCCCGCGCCAGTCAGCAGGGTCACGGAGAAGAAGATAGGGGAGATCAAACAGCTCTTGAACCCTTGGGTTCCTTGTAATGATGTTATTAGTTGAGTCGAGAATGGTCTTGGACGAACCTGCCATGCTAGCCGACGTGACGACGTCGCACCGATCAATGAGTTCCTCCACCACGTCATCATTCAGATCGGGGCAAGAATAACGGGGTCGTTTCCGGCTTGTTCCCTCCATGGAGAAGACAATCAAACAATGGCAGAAGGAAGGGTGAAGGCAAATGGAGGGGGAGGAAGAGCTAGCGTGCGACAACAGTTCCAAATCGAGAGGGAAAGGCGAAGAGTCGGTGGATAGTTGCCACGGTACACGAAGAGGCGCCTGGGGAGCGAACGGTTGCCACAGAGGTCACACACTAACGACAAGGGCCAAGTGAATCGCATGCAATCCCATCGCACAACACACACGTCTTGTTAAGCTGAACCGTTTCTGTACTCTTGTGTCAACGCAAACAGTTCATCCAAGTGAACCGCATCCCGTATATCCCACACGCCTTGATCTGGCTGACCGTTTCTTTTGTGTTGCCTAATCACAAACAGTTCATCTGAGTGAACCGTATGCTGTATATCGCACACACCTTCATCTGGCTGCCCGTTTCTTTTGTCTTGCCTAATCACACACAGTTCGTCCCAGTGAACCGTATGCCGTGTATCGCACACGTCTTCATCTGGCTGCCCGTTTATTTTGTTCCTCCTCATCGCAAACAGTTAATTGAACTGAACTGTATGCCCTTCATCGCACACGCAACTAAAACCTGAACCATGTTTGATGCATCCGTCATCGCAAACGTTTTATACATTTCTGACGGTTTTCATACAACACCGTTTGCGATTATGGAATCGCACACAGTTTCTCGAAGGGTCACTGATTGTAGTGTCACGTTAGCAGCATCCTGCAGTAGTGGATGGAAAATAGACCCGGGGGCCATAGGTTTCACTAGAGGCTTCTCTCAAGATAGCAAATAATACGGTGGGTGAACAAATTACTGCCGAGCAATTGATAGAAAAGCGCAAAGTTATGACGATATCTAAGGCAATTGTCATGAATATAGGCATCACGTCCGTGTCAAGTAGACCGAAACGATTCTGCATCTACTACTATTACTCCACACATCGACCGCTATCCATCATGCATCTAGAGTATTAAGTTCATAAAGAACGGAGTAACGCATTAAGTAAGATGACATGATGTAGATGAATTAACTCAAGCAGTATGATGAAAACCCCATGTTTTTATCCTCGATGGCAACAATACAATACGTGCCTTGCTGCCCCTCATCACTTTGGGAAAGGACACCGCAAGATTGAACCCAAAGCTAAGCACTTCTCTCATTGCAAGAAAAACCAATCTAGTTGGCCAAACCAAACCGATAGTTCGAAGAGAATTACAAAGATATCAAATCATGCATAAAAGAATTCAGAGAGGATTCAAATAATATTCATAGATAAGCTGATCATAAATCCCCAATTCATCGGATCTCAGAAAAAAAACCGAAAAAAGTATTACATCGAATAGATCTCCAAGAACATCGAGGAGAACATGGTATTGAGAATCAAAGAAAGAGAAGAAGCCATCTACCTACTAGCTATGGACCCGTAGGTCTGTGGTAAACTACTCACGCTTCATCGGAAGGGCAACAGGGTTGATGTACAAGCCCTCCATGATCGAATCCCCCTCCGGCAAGGTGTCGGAAAAGGTCCCTAGATGGGATCTCATGGGTAAAGAAGGTCGTGGCGGTGGAAAAGTGTTTTCATGGATGCCTCTGGTGGTGAATATATAGGCGAAAGAATTAGGTGAGGAGGTGCACGGGGCCCACAAGGGTGGGGGGCGTGCCCCTACCCCCTGGGCACGCCCTCCGTCCTTGTGGCCGCCTCGTGGCTCCTCCGACTTCATCGCCAAGTCTCTTGGTTGTCTTCTGGTCCAAGAAAAATCATCGCGAAGGTTTCATTCCTTATGGTATTCCTTTTCTACGAAACTCTAAAACAAGGAAAAACAGAAAATGGCACTGGGCTCTAGGTTAATAGGTTAGTCCAAGAAATAATAGAAAATAGCATATTAATGCATATAAAACATCCAAAATAGATAATATAATAGCATGGAACAATTAAAAATTATAGATATGTTGGAGACGTATCACCCCCCTCGAGGTGGCCACATGGGATGCTCTTCTCCAGACCATCACTCTTCAGACACTAGACGTTGACAACGCGGACGACTCCGTTTCGTGGCGCCTCGATACTTCTGGGCGCTTCTCGACCAAGTCCCTCTATCAAGCGATTGCTCCTTCCACGGCCCCTGAGCCTTTTAGTCTGATCTGGGACATCCGCCTTCCCTTGAAGATCAGGATCTTCCTATGGCAGTGGATTCGTGGACGCTTGCCCTCAGGGGTTGAGGTGCGCGGGCGTAACGAACCTGGAGACGGCTGGTGCCCCCTCTGTGACGTGGCGGAAGATGCTAATCACATCTTCTTCTCGTGCGTGACCGCTCAGTTCTTATGGTCCTGCTTCCGCAACGTTGTTGGTGGAACTTGGTGCAAAACCAACTTCCCTGACTTGTTGGCGGAGATCCAGGCCTCTGCCCCCGTCACCGCCAGATTAGATGGCTGTGTGTTGGGGTTCTAGCTTGGACGCTCTGGACCATTTGCAATAGGCTTGTCATCCAGCGGGCTTCTCTTTGACGTGCTACTGACGCCATCTTTAAAATGTGTGGTTTCTTGCAACTCTAGCGGCCGCTTAGCCGCCTCCAGGACCGGAACGCCATCGACACTCTCCTCGCCGACCTCCGGGCGATGGCCTTCCGCGTGGCGCCCCCGCTTCCGCCTCCTCCTCCAGAGCCAGACTAGGATTTCAACTCTCTCTAGTGTGCCGGTGTTTTTCTTTTTCTTTTTGGGGCTTGTTGAGTTGTGCCCTCAGCATTAACCTTGCTACCTTCGTTATATGTGTGCGTGCGTGTGATCTCTCGCGCCTTGTGCGTGCCTATGGCTGGACTCTTGTATCCTGTTTGTGGTTTGGGTGGTTGGCTTTATATATAAAGCGGGGAGAAAGCCTTTTTCGGTAAAAATGAATATAAATGGATGTATCTAGAACTAAAATACATCTAGATACATCCATTCTCCGGACAAGTATTTACGGACGGAGGGAGTAACTATGAGAGCAAGCAATCAACTGAAGCTATCTTCTCCTACCATTGGTTTGCTTCACAAAGGTGATTCTCTATTATTTGTAGTTACAATATTTCCTTTGGAGATGTTATTTGTCATTGCTGCCAATAATTTGGCAATTTACTAATACGATCTATGTAAATTTTGTAAAGGTCTCTACATTTTTATCGTTGATTGCATAGTCCATAAATTTGAATGTACTAAAGAACCAGATGAAACTTCATACCAAGTTTCTATAGTGACGAAAGACATGACATCAACTGGGAGTTCTTGGTTACCACCTATATTTATGGTGCACTAATTTTCCTGCTTGTTATTTGGCAGGGATGAGGTGTTCAAGTGTCAATACTATAGTCTCTCGCTCTGTCTGTGTGTGGATCATGCTTAATTTAAGTAGTACTAAGATAGCACTACCCATGTTTTGTAAGTGCACATGAATAAAAAGTTCATTTCAAATGACAAAGAAAGATGCACATATTATTCTGAAAAAACTCCTATAGAAGTGGATGAGCAAATAACACAACTCATTGGAAGTTTTATACAACCATGGAAAATCATGTTTAATTAAACCTTCATCTTTAAATCTACTCCTCGTTATTTAAAATGTCAATGTGTTTAGGGAGGGAGAGAGAGAGCGAGAGGGAAAGAGAGATTGAAAATTGCAGGCACGCCTTGATAAAGCAAACACGGTGTGAAATATAACCCTTTTAAGTTCTAAGGGTGTATGAGTGGGGATAGAGGTGGGATTGCGAGTCGGCCGTGTCATCGATATGGATGGTGAAGGAGAAAAGGAGGAGGAGGAGAATAGTGGTTTCATGGGAAAAAGAAGTCGACAATGCCACCTGATGTTGATGTGCATGAGGATCCACATGTTAGACAAATTGATGTAAATTACTCTAATATTTTTTTAGGAATATCAATCTAATATGTGTGGTCTCGTTATAGTGCAATAAAAAATTTCCTAATGCAAAAAGAAACGTTGACCAAGACCCAAGGACATCGTATACTACATTGATTTCACTCACATAACACATTGACTGCTTATGTCCAAGTATCTAATGTGCTAATAAGTAATTAATGTGACTATAAGTCTATAATCGAATAACACATAAAATTATCTGTTTGTATGCCCCTCTGTTAATTCTCTCTTAATGAATAATTTGAGATGTCATTGTTGAAAATGAAATGTTTGGTACTCCCTCTATCTATTTATATAGGGCCTAATGCATTTTTGAGGCTAACTTTAATCACATGTTAGAGTAATAATATATGACATGCAAATTACACAAAGCATACCGTCAAATTCTTACGTGAAAGGAGCTTCTAATGATATTTTCATATTATACATCTCATATATAATTAATCTTATCAATAGTCAAAGGCAATCTCGAAAAATACAATAGGCCCTATATAATGGAGGGAGCATGTGCCATGAATTATCCCCTGCTTCCCAAAATCTTAGGTGCCTAAGCTAGGGCGAATATGGGGTCCCGGACGCTCCCGGGCACGCCCACCATGTCGGACTGACCACAAGGGCCCACGTGGTCAGATGCAGAGACCAGCAGTCTGACGGGCGCCTCCTACGGTTCTTGGTGCGGATGCGTTCATGGCGCCGCGTCGCATTGCTATGGTGTGCTGCACGAGGGAGCAAGCCCGTATATTTAAGCCAGACAGCGACAACGGAACCCTAGCCCGTCCCATTCCTTCCCTCTTCCTCCCACCTGTGCCGCTAGCTTCCATCCGCTCCGTAGCCGCTAACCATGTCCCGGCAAAGGATCACCAACTATGCAATATTGACGTTGGAACATCGGTTGCAGATCGAGGAGATGATCCGGGCCAGGCGCGCCGCTCGTGTCGCTGCCGGTCTACCTCCAGATTCGCCTGAGCTGAAGGAGGAGGAGGAGGAGGAGGAGGAGGAGGAGGAGGAGGAGGAGGAGGAGGAGGGGCAACAACATCCGAAAGCGGAGCAGGACCCCCAGCCCATGGAGGAGGAGGAAGAGGATTGGAAGCGAACGACGTGGCAGGGCCGGAGGAGGAGCAACTGGCTGCGGGCTTCGGCATGGAGGATGCCATAGTGGAGTTTGAGGTCGCCCGGTGGAGATGGCGGAGCAAACCACCATTCTCGAATCCATCCAAGATGATGCCTATGTGGAGTCCAACGGCGCATCATCTGGCAGCAGATGGCGGAGATCGACGAGCTCTTCGTCTCTAGTTTGGACGAGATGCACCGGAGCCTTCGCACACGGCAGAGCTGCCACAGTTGCCTATCTACCCGGAGACGAGCACGAAGATCATCGACATCTCCGACGATTAGTAGTTTAAAAATGTAATGTAGTAGTTAGGTTTTTAATCTGCATGGCTAGTATGTATTAGATTTCATATTTGAGGTTGTAACTTGCAACATGTGATTTTTGTATAATATCCGGTTACTATCTGTGGACGTATCTGGCGTGTTCGCGGGCTCGTTAGGGGTGGGTTTTGCGTATTGTGATTGTAGACACTCTAACATATAAATTTTTCTTTGGTCACTCATAAAAGAATTTCCTTTCGAAATTTGGGCAACAAGTGGCGGGTAAGAAACGGAACGTGACGGGGCAGAGACGGATGACGGGATGGCCGCGAGGACGTGGCGCGACGGGCATCGGCTGCTCCGCATCCACTCTCCACCACTCCTCCATTCCCTTCCCAGCCCAAACCCAAAACCACGGGCATCTCCGCCACGCCACGCCACGCCAAAGCCCACGCGCGCGAAATGGCGACGTCGACCAGCCTCGCCGCCGCGCTGCCCTCGCGGCTCACCTCCCCGGGCCGCCGCGCCGCCCTCTCCTGGGCCACCTCCTGCGCGCGACCGCGACCGCGCCCTCACCCAGCCCGTGCCGTCTCATCAGGCTGCAGGCTGGTCGTGACCTGCAACGCGCAGGCGGCGGCCCCCATCAGCATTGGGCAGGGGACGCCCGTCAGGCAGACGAGCGTGCTGGTGGTCGGCGCCACGGGGACCCTGGGACGGCAGGTGGTCAGGAGGGCGCTGGACGAGGGCTACGACGTCAGGTGCCTCGTCAGGCCCCGCCCGGCGCCCGCCGACTTCCTCCGGGACTGGGGCGCCACCGTGGTCAATGTAGGTTTGCACTGCGCAACCGACCGTACTCTTCACTTCTTCCTGCTCTAGGTAATTGCGGACTCCGTCTCATGATCGTCGTCTGTGCGTTCAATTAGGCCGACCTCAGCAAGCCAGAGACGATACCCGCTACCCTTGTTGGCGTTCATACGGTCATTGATTGCGCCACGGGGCGGCCGGAAGAGCCTATTCGAACGGTAAGTGCCATCAGCATAATAATCTCTAAAAATACAGAGGAGAATGGTATTGTGCCGTGTGAGTCATTAAACGACTTCCGTGTTTCGGACGCTGATGGTTGTTCCATTTAGGTAGACTGGGAAGGAAAGGTTGCTCTAATCCAGTGTGCTAAGGCCATGGGGATTCAGAAGTATGTCTTCTACTCCATTCACAACTGCGACAAGCATCCTGAGGTCCCCTTGATGGAGATCAAGTATTGTACAGAGAGGTTTATTCAGGACACAGGTCTGGATTACACCATCATCCGATTGTGCGGTTTCATGCAGGTAGATGCGGTCCTTTTCCTGGGTTTCTGTTTCGGCCAGGAAATTCCCTTTCCTACTCATGCTGATGTTAGATTGCAAAAGCAGTTCCTTGCTAAACTACCGTGTATTGCTCATAGTTCATGATAGACATAAACAAACGTCCTTATATTTCTTTACAGAGGGAGTAGTAAAAATTAAAAGCACTGAGGTGACATATACTCCCTCCGTCCCATAATATAAGAGCGTTTTTGACACTAGTGTGTGTGGTGTCAAAAATGCTCTTATATTATGGGATGGAGGGAGTAGTTGAAAGCTCATGTCATACATCTTTTCATATTCATGTTTGCCAGTTGTTTCTAGAAATGAATTTCCATCTATTTTTTGGTTTTAGGGCCTAATTGGGCAATATGCGGTGCCTATACTAGAAGAGAAGTCAGTTTGGGGAACTGATGCTCCGACTCGGATTGCATACATGGACACGCAGGTTATCTTTTCTCCCTTTCCATTGGAAAAATGAAACTGTGTATATCTATGTACCAGTCTCTCTCCAAAGTAGCTTTCTGTTGACGCGCCTTCTCTGTGCAACTATAGGACGTCGCTCGCCTGACATTTGTTGCTTTGCGCAATGAGAAGGCCAGCAAAAAACTCCTAACATTTGCTGGACCACGTGCTTGGACAACTCAGGAGGTAATTAACTCTATTGCTTTTTCTAGTGAATGAAGTATATATAATGTTCAGTAGGGTCTGCTGAACCAAATTTATTAATGAGTTGTCATTAATAAGTAGTTAGTATAACATACTATTTCATAGGGAATGTACAAATCTAGTCATTCATGCATTTTGTTTTTCTTTTGAGAATGTACCAAATGATGGCTTATGGGAGTTGGTACATTATTATTTTAATTCTATTTATTTTGCCTTCTCCAGGTTATTACATTATGTGAGAGACTGGCTGGGCAAGATGCCAATGTAACTACTGTCCCCGTTGCAGTCTTGAGATTTACTCGTCAATTAACACGGTTCTTCCAGTGGACAAACGATGTGGCTGATAGGCTGGCATTTTCAGAGGTTTGTCTAGGCCTTTTGTGCACTGCACATGTAATTCAGTAACGGTAATATACTAGTAAGGTACACATGTATTGCACGTCGGGGCTTATAGATAACCAAAGTACGATCAAATGTTGACATATCACATTATAACAGGTAAACATGTAAATTTAGTCACGTATGCATCAAGTATAAGATGTAGATTTAGTACATGTAGTCCATCCCACTCAAAATTAAATTTATGAAAGTACTATGAGAGTCTTGAAAAAAAGATAAAATAAAGTAAAAATGAATGTCAATTCTTTTAGAGCCAAAAAACCTTGAGACAACTAAAATATGGAAGAATCTAAAATAAATGTTAAATGCATGTGCTTTGAGAAAAGGAATGACAATTCATCTAGAAGAAAAGAGTCAGCAGAAAGTCTGGAAGATTCTAGAACAAAAGAGAGGCGTCTGTGTTTTAGTTTTGTGTATATAGTGCATTGTGCTTAACCTTAGCCATGGAATCATCTAGATAGTACCCGTGTCAGAATATAGTGTAGCGAAGAGGATATCCAATGGCCAACAATGCTCGGATTTGCCAACTCTCTACCGCCGGATTGGCTTCATCCAACAACCAATATTCAAAGTTATTCGTACACTATATAGTGGTGTATAGATATAGATATATATCGAAGCCTGTGAAGGCTAACAATATATTTACATTTTTATATCCAGGTGCTCTCCAGCGACACTGTTTTCTCAGCTCCAATGAATGAGACATACCAGCTTCTTGGGGTGGAGGCAAAGGATATCCTCACCTTAGAGAAATATTTACAAGATTATTTCTCCAACATATTAAAGAAATTGAAGGGTCTCAAGGCACAGTCCAAGCAAAGTGACATATACTTTTAAAAAGAGGGATTTCAGCAAAATTATGACATATTTCTGATGCAAATATGTGCGCCAAGACACAGATGAGTGACTACAATTTTTCTTGTATATTTTTCATTTTGTTGTGTATGAGAAGGCACAATCTTATTAGGGCGATGTGTATAGAATCCCGACACTTTGGTCGATCTAAAAATTATGCAAAGCAGTCTAAAAGTCCTGAATTCATAGTGAACTCGTATTGTTCTCAAACTATGAGTTATATTATGACTGTTAACTAATAAAAAACAGTAGTTCAGAATATACTGGAATGTAAATATGTTTGTAATCTGTTCGGTGACAAATAACCAGAAACAACTACTGCCTCCGTTCCATAATATAAGAACGTTTTTGACATTAGTGTAGTATCAAAAACGTTCTTATATTATGGGACAGAGGGAGTACATGAGAATGAAAGAAACATGTTTGATCATGTTGGCCCTTTGGAGAAGGCATGCCTATGAACAGGAAGCAAGTTTCGAATGGTAAACACCAATCTTGCTGTTTGATCTCGTAGAGTTTGTGTCAAGTCTCTGTCCCAGATGTGTGTCACAACAGACCCAGAAAGATATTGAAAGAAGGTATCAGAGGCGGACACTATTTTTTCTGCATTTAGGAGCCTAAAGCGTGTTCCTCATTTATTCATGTTCCAGTTGTTGCAGTAAGAATCAAATACCTCACTTGTTATATTCCGATTATTGCAGCGAGACTCCAGTTGAAAGTGTAACTTATTGGCTCTGGGTTTTAAATTGGACATTTTCCTTTGTGATACATGTGGTGTAGCCTGGTAATTACTGACACAGATAATGTTTCTGTTAGAACCAGCTGTGTGCTAATTACTCCCTCTGTAAACTAATATAAGATCATTTAGATCACTAGTTTAGTGATCTAAACGATCTTATATTAGTTTACAGGGAGTACAAGTTTATACTTTGTGTTCTGGAGCTGGCATATTTCTATATAGGTTTAGAACCACCGCACAAGGAGTGTATCAGTGTATCAACAACATTCTTAAACATGCAACATGACTATTTGAAAACCAAACAACTAAGTTGCACTTGAACTGTATTCTGAAAAACACTTCTATGGACTATAATAGTCAATAATGACAAGCATCTTCCAAGTAACTTGGTCTTTTCTTCCCAGGATAGAATCTTTTGAGTGAACCATCCAAAACTTAAGCAATTGTAATATAAAATATGACTTTGATAAATAAGGCGTCTGTTCCTCAACTGAGTATATTTATGTACAGTGTGTTTCATGTACACATGTTGCAAAATTGTTCTAGTGATCAGCAAATCCTCTAAAAGGCGGACGCCAATCACAGGGGATCAGAGTTGGTACATCTAGTCTACAAACTGAGAATATTTAGAAGAGAGACTCTGCTCTGAATCAATCTCCTGAACAAAGTCTCAACTCCACTCTCAAGATCAACGATGTCCAACTCGAGCACCTGCAGTTGCTCCTCCTCGCATGTAACTCTTTTCTTCTGGAATGCCTTTGATACTAGAGCCCACTTGTTAGAATTCGATGTCGCAATTTGCTTCGACAGGAGTTCCAATGAGGATCCAATCATTGTGACCGCGGCTTCTCTAGCTTCAGTCAACAACCTGACCACTCTGCAGCTCTCCAGATCAGCCGAAGAAGACTTCTTGGTATTCTTCTTGAGCGTTTTTTGCGCTTTCTTGATCTGGTGAAACCAAGACTGGATCTTGACCTGAAGAGCTGCATCATCTCCTCTCTTGATAACCAACTGCATGTCTTGGACGCTTGCCTTGAGCTCGGAAAAGCTGACTTGCACGACATTGCAGAGGTCAAGCAAGATAAGGGAGCGCTCGAGCTCTTGCTCCACAGAAATCCTTTGCTGCGTTTTGCAGAGGAGAATTTGGCTGCTAGGCAAGCATGTGAGCTCATCGATGCAGTCATAGATGTCTCCAAGCCTCCTTAGCCCAACACACACTGTCCCAATTGTTGATAGGGGAGAGACGGTGGCTGTGTTTAGGCTATGCAGCTGTTGGTCGACATCGGTTTCGCCGGAGCGAGGGCTGGAAGGCACACTTGTGGACCTGAGGTGGGGTGCCATGATTGTGTTGGAAGCTGAAGTCTTTTCGTTTGCTCTCTGGAGATAGAAGATAAGAGAAGCTGCTCTGCGATGGTGTTGAGTTCTGCCTATGGGCTTGTCCCTATATATACAAGTATGTACAGAAAGAAGCAGAAGCCATGGCATGACCCTCTAGACAGCAAGAATCTCAATGATAACGCTGTGTTGTGCTGCCGTGACAAATACCACCCATCTCCATTACAGGATGCTGCTTTTCCTATGTCTCCCAACCAAGCTTCTTGATTATTGGGGGCAAACTCATGTGCACAGGTGTGTTGGTCCACATTGGTGAGCTGTGCCTTTGGTAGTCGAAGAACAGTTGACTTCACCTCTCCAGGCTCCAACGCTACGTCGTGTTTATCTGGTTTCTGATCACCTCTTGTGCGGCATCGCTGGCATGTTTCGCCTGCCTGCTGCGCTTACAAGCATTTCACATCTATTGCAATCTTGAGATGATCCATGTGCTGTCTGATTTTCCACTCCTGAGTCACAATGCTATGTTCCGATTTTAGCAGCAAGAATCAGCATGACAGCTCGTTCTGTTGCATGCTCTAAACTATTTTAATGGAGTTTGCTAATTCCATGTACTGGAAGCAACAACCTACAAATTTGATCACTCATGCATAGCTCAATTTTTCTGAGTGCACTAATTATCTTCCCAATGAATTTTTTTCTCGAAACGGAGGCAAAAGATTTGCCTCATCTATTAATTAAGATGAAGAGAGTTGTCCGGTTAATTAGCGGAAAACCGGGCTAAAACCGTCACAACCGCTGAGCAGCACACGAGATACCCCACACATCCGCTCCAAAGAGGGCGGGCCTTGACGAGACAGCACGCAAGCGTCATCGTCATCACTCCTCCCCTAGAAGGCGTCCGTAGGCGATCGTCGACTCAACCCACCATGAAGGGGTCGTGTGGAGTTCCATGAGGATCTACGCCAGAACTCAGCCACCTGCAACCAGCCAATACAGCTTCGACTCTGACGGAGAACTAAGAAGGACAAAACCAGGCATGGCTGGCGCCACGAAAGATCACCGAACGACCCATCTGCAACCAGTCATCGTACACCGCAGGGCCTCGTCGCCGCAGCTTCGACTTCACAGCAATAGTCAAACCGAGGCAATCCCGCGGACACGCCGGAGAAGAGCCGACTACCGCAACCATTGCCGCATCGCCGACATCGCTCCCACCATTATCGTTGACACAGAAGTCTGGTGCCACAACCGCCGCCATCCACCCCGCTCGCCGATGCCGAGCTCCAAAGACGAAGCCCCCAAGAGGGAAAACGACACCAAGGTGCCGCCATCGTCCGATCATAAAGATCAAGGGTTTCCCCCGGAGAGGCCGTGATGCCGGATCCATGCGAGAGGGGTGCGGCAGCAATGTAGCGGTGCCTCCAGGAAGGTGAACGACGGCCGCAGCCGCCGCCATCGCTAGGCCGAGACTGGGTTTTCACCCAAGCTCCCCGCACACCCTCAGTCGCACATCAAAACAACACCGGCGCCGACAAGCCCACCAACCATCACCACGCTCAAACCTGCCCGAGGACGAAGAAGCATGAAGAACCGCCACAGCCAGCCGCACCTCGCGGAGGCCACCGGTGGCCAAACTTCAGCAGCACCAGATCAATCGGTGGCCGATTGACGATGACCGCCGGACGTAGCGCAAACCTTCACTCCACGCCGAGCACCATGCCGGGAAGGAAAGGATGAGCGCTGCCCGAGGCTAGGAACCACCACGGTTCCGAGCCACAACCAAACATCAGGCGCGCCGACGAGCACCACGCACGCTGAGCACCTGCCATGACCAGACCGGCCATACGCGCGCACGCAGACGTCGCCTCAGAGCACCTAGTCGGGCTGCAAGCCTCGACGGAGACCCTTGCAAAGACCATCCGCGCCGAGCCCTCGACCACCACGCCGAGACCCCGCCGCCTTTGCACGCACACGTTGCCGCGCGGCCTCACTGCTACCAAAGAGCCCGGCAGTAGCAGCGGGGACGTGCCTCGCCAGATCCGCGCCGCCCGAAGCCTGGGAACACCAGCGCCGCCCCTTAGCGCCACAGCCACGCCGCCCCAAGCCGCCCCCCTCGAAGAAGCCTCGCCAACGCGCCGTCGAGTAGCCACGCAGCCGCACCTCCACGCGACCGAGCCGGCCCGTGCCGCTCAAACGCCCGCCGAGGACGGAGAGAAGAGCCCGCCGCCGCCAACGCACGCTGGCTTTGCCCGGCGGCGCCCTCCGGCGGCGGCGAGGAAGGTGAGCTACGAAGAGGGGGGCTGCCGGCGGCGCCGCCTAGGGTTGCGCCCGGGCCGCTCGCGGGAGCGGCACGGGGCCTCCAGTGTCAATCTGTGCACGCCTTAGAGTGCTTGGTCTACAGTACGTAGTAGTAGAAAGTAGAAACGATGCTCCACTTACAAAAGCCAGCAGGTTAATTCACTCTACCAGCGGATCTTTACATAGTTACACGCTTAGAGAATATTATAGTGGATTGGTAGCCAAGTCTTATTGGTGACAAGGTGTTATCTAGTTTTTGTGCAGTTGTTAATTGAGTTGGTATTTTTTATGCTCAACTCATGCAGCTTCCATCGCCGTTTCCGGGAGCGGCGGCGGGGGCGGCGGCGGTTGCAGACGGATCGGTGGCGACGGCGGAGGTGGTGCTACTGGGGTGGGGAAGCGTAGGCGATCGCGGACGAGGCCCGACCGGGCGGGCGGCGGGAAGGCGGGCGCCGGCCGTCAGCAACGGTTTCCTGGCAGGGCACGCGCTAGATTGGTGGCCCGGGAGACGACAGGTGAGGCAGTGAGTTGGGTCCCTGCAGTCAATCCTCCTATGCTCCGAGCTAAGGCACCGCAAGCAGAGGCCCTTGCAGCGCCTTAAGAAGGCCTTTCTAGCAGCTTCAATCTCCTGGTTCTGGCGGCGTCGGCGCATTGAAGGTGGAGGGGGATTCCCGCCTCGCCGCCAGCGCCAGAGCCATGGGGTGGTCATCCGCTCCAGGGCGATGGAGCACGCCCGCTTCGTCCTCAGGCACCATGTCGTGCTCCTGACGGCCACTGACAGCTTCAACGCCGCCAACCCGATGCTCGTGGGCCGTACCATTGAGGCTCTGCTGCGCATCAGTCCGCACTTGCTGCGTGTCACCCGTCACCATCCGGAAGATTTCCTCGTCCACTTCGATGTTCCCGCCGACCGCGACGCTCTCCTGCGCCACAACACCATCAGCGTCGACGGGGTGCCCTTCCGGACCAAGCCTTGGAGGCCGGACGACCACGCTGTCCGCCAGAAATGGCTGCTGCACGTCCGCATCGTCATCGAGCGACTGCCCCTGGACATGTGGACGCTGGAGGGCGCGGAAGAGGTGCTCGGCCATTTCTGCATCATCGACAGGCTCGACAGCCACACCAGCGAGCGCCGGGACACGCGCACCTTCGCCTGCTGGGCGTGGGTGTGGAGCCTCACCGACATCCCCACCCGGCACTGCCTCTCCTGCTTTGAAGACGGCGCTGGGCGCGTGGTGGAGATGCAAGGTTTCTTGCCCCCGCTGCAGGCCAGCCGCACAGTGCCAGAGCCCCCGGAGGGGGAGAGGAGCTCCCTGCTCTTCCACCTCGACCGCGTCGAAGACTGGACCCCACGCGAGTTGCGTTCCCCTGCCTCTGCTGTCAGCGGGCTGCCGTCCTCTGGATCGGACGACGACGAGCGCCGACCTCACCCTCAGGTCAACTCGCTTGACTGGACCTTCAACGTAGAAGATCGCCGACCGTTCTACCCTGCCGCTGCACCAGCCCACATGCTGCTCCAACCTGCCGTCGCGGCCCCTCCACCGGCCCCTTTGCTGCAAGCCCCGCCCCCGCCACCAACAGCTCCTTCCAGGCGCAGGCCGGCCCCACGCTTCGCCTCCACGGGCTGTCGAGGCATGCCAGCCCCGTCTCGGCGTGGTGACCAAGATGACGGGAGCGGCCCTAGCCGCCGCTCATGGAAGGACACCCTGCTCGGCATTGGGCGCCAGAGCAGGGCCTCATCGGTCCCGCGATCCTCAAGCACGGATCGCCACCGCAGCAGGACCTCCGGCCCGCGCCACCGCCGTCGTCAGCTCCCACGACAGGCGCCCAGACAGCCGACGCTGCGCTTCTTCCCTGCAGCCACCGGAGGCTCGAGCCAGTCCGGTGCGCTTGCACCACCTGTGCCTCGCTTCCCCCAAAGAATGCCGCCATGGACGGACATCCGCTCCCACAACCCGCGGCCGGCATGGAGACACTGCCACAAGCCGATGAGCAGGGGGATGCGCCGCTGCATGCTGACGCCCCTGGAGATGAGCAACGCATGGATAGCCCTGAAGATCCAGTGGCAGAATTCTTCGCGAACCGCAACACCGCCCTCACCCCTCCACGTTGGACGGACAGCATGCTTTTCGAGATCAACGCTGTTGCTGAAGCGGCGCTCGCCAAGCCACTGTCTTTCTCCCCTGCTGCTACCAAGGTGCAGGGGACGACGCGCACCCCGACCAGACCGCAGCCGCATCCTCTCGTATGCTGCCCACCGCCCCCAAGAAGAGCTCGCCAACCATCGCTGCCAAGACCTGGCTTCCATGGTGGGGGGGGGGGGGGGGCTGGAGCTGGAGCAGAATAAGCCGCCGGTGGCTCGCACCCTCTTCTCCACCGTCCCGCAGCCGCTGATCTCCATCACCCCGAAGACTGTTCACCAGAAGAAAGCGAAGCCGGCGATTGCTCCTTCCAGGCGGAGCGCACGCCAGGCAGAGGCAAAATGTGATGTCCCGGTTGCCAACCGTGCGACTATGCGTCTAGTTCAGGCGTTGGGCGATCTTGGCCCGGAGGAGGCGATGACGAAGGAGGCCGCTCAGAGTTTCATCAAGCGTTTCGACGAGCCAATCAGCCAGAAGGAGATCGACGCATTCGCGGCTCTCACCGGCCTAGACGGCACGGCACTCCGTGTCACGGCGGGGTTGGAGGGCCCAAGCAGTTCGGCCATAGGTGCCGACTAGTTTGATCATGTCAGTAAGCCAATGTAGTTTCTAGCAGAGGCCGGCGGCATGTCGCCGGCCGGTATTAGGGCCTTTTCTCCTTCGTTTAGGGTTAGCGGATGCAGTTCGCCGGCGCCAGGGGTTTGGTGCTACTGGTGGTGCCCCTCGCCGCGCCTGCTTGCTAGTTAGGATGGTGTTCAGTGTTGCGTCCCTCCTGGTGCGGGGTAGGAGCCGTAGTCTGCCGACGATCGTAGAGTGCTACTGGTGGTGGTCGTTGGTGGTGTGGCTTGCTAGTCAGGATCGTGTACTCAGTAGCAATGTTATCCCTCTGCTGGCTTATCTAGTTTATCATGTGTGAAAACCGCTGCTTAGTTGTCTCATGGAATGTTAGAGGTCTCAACATGCCGGCAAAATGTCTAGCTGTCCACGAAGCTATCGCAGTCTGGAAACCTGGAATCGTATGCTTGCAGGAGACCAAGATCAGTGCCTGGGACCCTGCCACCACCAGAGGTATTGGTGGATCCTTGCTTGATCAAGCTTTCCACATTCCTGCTGTGGGCACCAGGGGCGGCATTAGCCTCTTCTGGAACAGCGCCCTTGTGCACGCATCTGACCTGATAGCCATGCAATTCAACCTTACTGGAAACATTAGATTGCTGACGTCCCACTCGCATTTCTGCTTGACCACGGTCTATGGACCAGTAGATAATAGCCTCAAAGACAACTTCTTAGCTGAGATGTGTGGCTCTGCACCACCACTAGGACACCCATGGATTGTGCTCGGAGACTTCAACCAAATATATGAAGCCAGGGACAAAAATAACCTCAATCTCAATCGTAGGCTCATGGGTAAATTCTGGAATGCCGTCAACTATGCTGAACTTTTTGAGATTAGATGCAAAAACAGAAAATTCACCTGGAGCAACGAGCAGCAGCCCCCACCATGGTTGCCCTGGACCGTGTTTTCTGCAACCCTGCTTGGGATGCCCTGTTCCCTTCTATGCTGCTCCACGCGGCATCTACGTCTGTCTCGGATCACAGCCCCCTTGTCCTTTCCAGTGCTAAACCGCCCAGTTGCAGACCGAGGTTTAGATTCGAAGCTTTTTGGCCAAAATTTCCTGGCTTCCACGATACAGTCCTATCTGCATGGTACAAACCAGTTAGCTCTAGTTGTGTTGTCCGGACCTTGCATACAAAGCTGCAACTCACTGCAAAAGCCCTGAAGATCTGGAGTAGGAGTCTGTTCTCCAACGCCAAAATGCAGTTCCACATGGCCCAGGAACTTGTCCTACGCCTCGACACAGCTCAAGAGAAGCGCCTACCGACGCTCGCTGAACTAGAATTTAGGAAAAAGCTGAAACTCCGCCTTCTGGGCTTAGCAGCCATCGATAGGGCGAGGAAGAGGCAATGCTCCAAGATAAGCTGGTTGCGGGCTGGAGATGCTAGTACGGCTTTTTTCCACGCCAAGATCAACGCTAGAAAACGGAAAAAATTCATCTTATCCTTGAGCAAGGATGGTGTGCCGGTGACAAGTCACTCTGAAAAGGAGGAGGTGATCAAGGATCACTTCACCAGACTGTTAGGCACTCAACAACGCCGTGCGTGTACATTAAACTGGAATGAAATTCACCTGCCCCAACTAGACACATCGGGACTAGATCTACCTTTCTCGGAAGCTGAAGTTTGGAACGCCATCAAACGATCGCCGGCTGACCGCGCCCCTGGCCCGGACGGCTTCTCATGCGAGCCCTACAGCAATTCCATGATCTCAACGGTGGCCACAGCTTCAGAGACCTCAATGCAGCAACGGTGGTGCTAATTCCAAAAGCTCCGGATCCAACAGACATCGGTCATTTTCGACCAATTAGCCTAGTACATTCCTTTGCTAAGCTCATCGCCAAGATCCTTTCCATGCGCCTCGCCCCAAAACTTGGCAGTCTCATCTCTCCAGCGCAAAGTGCTTTTCTGAAGACTAGGTGCATCCACGATAGCTTTCTGTTCGTCAAAAATGCCGCACGCAGCCTGCACCGTAGAAAGAAACCTGCACTGCTCTTTAAAATGGATATAGCGAAGGCGTTCGACTCAATCTCGTGGGAATATCTCCTTGAGCTACTCCAGAAACTAGGCTTTTCTGCACGATGGCGTGACTGGATCGCTATGCTACTACAATCATCCTCCTCTGCAGTCCTTCTAAATGGTGTGGAGGGTGAGCTGATCGACCACCACAGAGGACTACGTCAAGGCGACCCACTCTCCCCTTTGTTGGAAATATGCCCTAGAGGCAATAATAAAAGGATTATTATTATATTTCCTTGTTCGTGATAATTGTCTTTTATTCATGCTATAATTGTATTATCCGGAAATCGTAATACACGTGTGAATACATAGATCACAATATGTCCCTAGTGAGCCTCTAGTTGACTAGCTCGTTGATCAACAGATAGTCATGGTTTCACGACTATGGACATTGGATGTCATTGATAACGGGATCACATCATTAGGAGAATGATGTGATGGACAAGACCCAATCCTAAGCATAGCACAAGATCGTGTAGTTCGTTTTGCTAGAGCTTTTCCAATGTCAAGTATCTCTTCCTTAGACCATGAGATCGTGTAACTCCCGGATACCGTAGGAGTGCTTTGGGTGTACCAAACGTCACAACGTAACTGGGTGACTATAAAGGTGCATTACAAGTATCTCCGAAAGTGTATTGGGTTGACACGGATCGAGACTGGGATTTGTCACTCCGTATGACGGAGAGGTATCACTGGGCCCACTCGGTAGTGCATCATCATAATGAGCTCAAAGTGACCAAGTGTTTGGTCACGGGATCATGCATTACAGTACGAGTAAAGTGACTTGCCGGCAACGAGATTGAACGAGGTATTGGGATACCGACGATCGAATCTCGCAAGTAAAATACCGATTGACAAAGGGAATTGTATACGGGGTTGATTGAATCCTCGACATCGTGGTTCATCCGATGATATCATCGAGGAGCATGTGGGAGCCAACATGGGTATCCAGATCCTGTTGTTGGTTATTGCCCGAGAGCCATCTCGGTCATGTCTGCATGTCTCCCGAACCCGTAGGGTCTACACACTTAAGGTTCGGTGACGCTAGGGTTGTATGAATATGAGTATGCAGCAAACCGAATGTTGTTCGGAGTCCCGGATGAGATCCCAGACGTCACGAGGAGTTCCGGAATGGTCCGGAGGTAAAGATTTATATATAGGAAGTCTTATTTTGGTCGGAAAAGTTTCGCGCGTTATCGGTATTGTACCGGGAGGGCCGAAAGGGGTCCGGGGGTCCACCTGCCCCGGGGGGCTACATGGGCTGTAGGGGGTGCGCCTTGGCCTATATGGGCCAAGGGCACCAGCCCCAAGAGGCCCATGCGCCAAGATATAAGAAAAGGGAGAGTCCTAAAGGGGAAGGCACCTCCGAGGTGCCTTGGGGAGGATGGACTCTCCCCCTCTTGGCCGCACTCCTTCCTTGGAGGAAGGGGCAAGGCTGCGCCCTTCCCTCTCTCTTGCACCTATATAAAGGGAGGGAGGGAGGTGGCCGCACCCATAAGCCCCGGCGCCTCCTCCTCCTGCAACACCTCCTCCTCCTCCCGTAGTTGCTTAGCGAAGCCTCGCCGAGTTCTGCTGCATCCACCACCACGCCGTCGTGCTGCTGGATCATCATCAACCTCTCCTTCCCCCTTGCTGGATCAAGAAAGAGGAGACGTCATCCGCTCCGTACGTGTGTTTAACGCGGAGGTGTTGTCCGTTCAGCACTAGGTCATCGGTGATCTGAATCACGGCGAGTACGACTCCATCATCCCTGCTCCATTGAACGCTTCCGCACGCGATCTACAAGTGGTATGTAGATGCAATCACTCTCCCATGACTCGTTGCTAGATGAACTCATAGATGGATCTTGGTGAAACCGTAGGAAAAATTTTAATTTTCTGCAACGTTCCCCAACACCCTTTTCTTTTCATCCTTGCCATCGACATGCTGCAGCGGATTCTAGATCGTGCTGCCGACCTTGGATACCTGGCGCCACTTCCTGGGCGCGACGTCAAGCTGCGCATCAACCTCTACGCGGACGATGCAATCATCTTCTCCAACCCATGCAACGAGGAGGTCTCCTGCCTGCTAACTATCCTGGAAAAGTTCGGGGAGGCAACGGGTCTGCGAGTAAACCCTTCAAAATCCACTGTCACGCCTATCCAATGCCAGTCCTTGGATCTAGATAATATACTGCAAGGTTTCCATGGAAGGCGAACAAGCTTCCCGATCATATACTTAGGCTTGCCGATATCCTTAGGAAGACTGAAGAAGGTGCACCTCCAGTTCATCTTTGATCGCATCAAAGCCAAGCTAGCAGGATGGAAGGGGAGGCTGATGAACTGTGCGGGACGGCGAGCGCTGGTCCGCTCTGTGCTCCTAGCCATCCCTACATTCGCGCTCACTGCAATCAAAGCCTCGGCTGGAGTCTTGGAGGACATTGACAAGATTTGCAGGCGCTTTCTTTGGGCTCAGGAGGAGAAGCTATCCGGCGGCAAATGCAAGGTCAACTGGCAGACGGTCTGCTCCCCGATCGATCTTGGCGGACTAGGAGTTTTAGATAGTGCTAAATTTGCTAGAGCGTTACGGCTGAGATGGCTATGGCTGTCGTGGGATGAGGCTAACCGGCCATGGAATGGCTTTCCCTTGTCGTGTGACGACCAGGATTGCCAGCTCTTTGCTGCTGCAACAAGCGTCTCGGTTGGCAACGGCGAGCGCGCACTCTTTTGG
This sequence comes from Aegilops bicornis, assembly GCA_021605145.1. Classification (NCBI taxonomy): domain Eukaryota; kingdom Viridiplantae; phylum Streptophyta; class Magnoliopsida; order Poales; family Poaceae; genus Aegilops; species Aegilops bicornis. Next base: position 375,225,511 of record CM038675.1, on the reverse strand, counting down.
GAATCCACCTGGCTGGGGCCGTTGCCGCCAAAGGCGATTGCACCCTCTCTCTTTGCCAGATGCAGGTGCAAGAATCGCACAGTCAAGGATGCTCTTCAAGGCAAAAAATGGATTCACGACATACGCCGCCCACCCCTTTCGGATGCCAACATTTTCGAATTCAGGAGGCTATGGAATATGATCAACGAGGCCCAGGTCTCACTGCAGCCAGATGTCCCGGACAGTATCACCTGGAAGACAAGCCCCTTCGGCACTTACAGTGCAGCGGCCGCTTACAAGCTCCAATTCGTTGGCCGGATAGGATCAGACTTCGAAAACATGTTTTGGAAGGCCTGGGCTCCTCCACGCTGCAAGTTTTTCACATGGCTGCTAATGCTCGACATGTTGTGGTGCGCCGATAGGCTGCAAAGGCGCGGATGGCCAAATGAATATTTCTGCCCGTTGTGCGTCCGGAATCTTGAATCATCAGTGCACCTGCTCTGGCACTGCCCGGTGGCAAGGACGATCTGGACTGCAGCGGCAAGATGGCACGGCTGCGCTGCTCTTGCTCCAACCACCTGGCCAGAGGGCGACATAAGCGAGATGTTCTGGGCGCACATCATCGACAACACACACGCTGAGCATCAGAAAGGAATCAGATCGCTCACCATGCTCATCACATGGGAAATTTGGCTCGAGCGAAACCGTAGAGTTTTTCACAAGAAGATCGTTGCGCCCTGGGCTGTCATCCAGGCAGTGCGAGGATCCTTGGAGGCATGGAGATTGGCGGGAGCGAAATGTCTGCAGACCCCCTTTGGGGACCCAACGTGAGAGATCACCCTAGTATGGATTAGGTACCTGGCCCTCGTTTCATTTCTTTTGTTTTTCTCTCCTCAAACCGCGTCAACGGCTGTGTAAATATTGCTCCCTACCCCCATAATATAATGGCTAGCATTTGCTGGCGGTTTTCAAAAAAAAACTCATCCAGCTTACACACTCAACCTCTTGACATTGAGCTGGCATGTTTTGGCTATGATAGCAAACATCTGTTGCTCAGTGTCGTGGATATAATCTGACAATACTATAGGGGTATGAATGTAGAAGCAATCGTATCTATCGAGCGGTGTAGATGAGTGTATGCACAAGGGTTTATACATGTTCATGCCCTCTTTGGTGGAGGTAATACCCTACTCCTGTGGTGCTCTTAGCTCTTGATTTAAGGCACAAGATGTGAATGCTCAACCCTCAGCCCGGTGCTCCCCTCCCGGCTTATATAGACTGTGCCAGGAGGGGGTATATAATGGGGGTTTGTATTAGTGCTAGTAACTGCCGTATTTAACTAGATTATTCCACTGTTGGGTAACCGCTGTCATTAAGACATCATGGTTGATAGGGTATCCTAGGTAGCCGTTGACTGTACGTCTAGCCGACCACTCCCTTTATCTTCATGACCAACTTCTGGGTCTTGTCCATCAGTGGGTGTAGAATCCGACTGTAGGGACTTGGCCGGATTACGAATCATCCTTTTGGTCCTTGATATCTAGGGCTCCAAATCCTATGGGCCAAAGGTGATATCCTTTGGCCCATGTCTTTGGGCCGTATCTTTGATGGGTTATGGCCTTCGGAGGGCCATTCGTATACTGGGATCTACCACATATTTGTAACCCCGACACTCAGGAACTTTTGCTTGTTTCTGGTGGCATGAGAAATGGCATCTGAATAAAGATCAGCTTGACCAATCAATCCTATTACGTCTATAGTAAACAACAATGATAATCATCTTGTAAGTAATTCATATTGGTTCTCTCAAAGAAGAACGAATCATTCGAATGATCCGCCCTAAACTTAGGTCATTGTACCAAACCATGAATAAACAATCTTGTCGACATGAGGGAATGGACAGAAAGCCGTGTTTTTGTTTCTCAATGGAGTATGTTTATGTACAAATTCCTCCCATGTTATACACATTACAAAATTGTGCTGATGATCAGCAAGTCCTCCAAAAGGCGGACACCGATCACAAGTGATCAGAGTTAATATATGATCTCTACATGCTCAGAGTATTCAAAAGAGAAACTCTGCTCTGGATCAATCTCCTGAACAGATTCTCGACCCCGCTGTTGGAAATATGAGCAATTTACCAAATGATTTTATTAACAAAAATACTAGATACAGCATGACTAAAATAACAAATATAAAGCAAGTAATGCAATCTGACAGAGAGAAGGTAAACATCGTGGCACAGCAGCAGCAGAAGCACTGGACTTGGGGTCGGTGTCCTCGCCTGCCATGTCGTCGAGGAGGTCGTGGACGTCGGGAAGAAGTCGTCGTCGGGGAAGTAGTCGTCGGCGACCGGATCGTCCGTGATGAAGCAGCAGGTCGCTACTGAGCGCCTCCCCAAAACCTTATCACCCTTCTCCCGCACAGACTCAAAAGGTGCGGTCTCGGAGGCCTACTGTCCCGACGTGTGGTGCACGCCGCAAGCCGGGATGAGGAAGACAACAGTAGAGCAGAGATTGGAACTGTGTGGCGAGAGGAAGAGGACCTTCTGATGTGTCTCTCGGGAGAGGAGCGACCTCTCTTATATAGGCACAACAGAGGGACGCGGACAGGCTGCGCCGGGAGGTGAAGCAACGAAGGGAGACGAAGTGAACAGGCAGCACGCGAAGAGATGCGCTGTTCGTATTCATTATCCACTACCGCAAAAACTTTTCAGCTCCCAGGTGACCTTTCGTATACCCGTAGTGCGTGGCAAAAATTAGACATCGGCTCATTCCCGCAACCCGCAACCCGCGGCGCGTCGTGACGAGGCGTGGCGTGGCGAGGCGGGCGGCGGAGGAGGAGCACGCGTGGATGTCCCTCTTATTCTCATGCTCATACAAGTGGGGAAAGAACCTCCCTTATAAGGAGGTCCAATTCCCACTCAACTAGCAATGTGGGACTAAACTTTAGTAGTATCCCTTGCCTTGCACAAATGGCCTAAGTGGGCCTCTAGGATTTATTAGGAATTTCTGAAATAGTTATTGGGCTGCCCCAATATAGACTAAATTCCAGCAATCCCCCACCAGATCCCAGAGGCACAATCAAATTTGCCTTTGGTTCCAAAACACTGCTTTTATATACCGACATCTGTAGTGGAGACTGTTAAGTTGAACTTCCACCTAGAACTCTATGCTACACTAGTAAGCAACTTGAACAGTGGACTGGGCCTTGAACTGCAAGTTTTCTGCGAATCTAGCTTCACATAAAGCCTTGACCGATATGTGGCTACCGTGGGTCTTCCCCACGCGTGGAGCTTATGCGTCATACTCCGAGACCTTTCATGAGTTTACTAGAGAGAACCCCACTCTCATAGATTGCGACGCTTTGACAATCAGACTCATATAGGTGTGTTTTTCTAAAGTTGTTCTTCAGGAAAACATCTCTCGCTTAAATAAGCCACTTAGAACACATTAAGATATACATCAACCTACCATGCAGATTAGGAGAGTATTGCATCTTCATGGAGTGGTATTGTGAATAGTAGGGATACTCTCCTCTCAGTTGACCAACAGCTTGTCTTCCACATCAAATTCACGGGATCTCCGATCACAAAGAATAGGTTACCACTGTGAACAACTCATATTGTGGGTCTCATACCCATCTCCTCGATGCATTATCTATCACATTACGCGATAGACCCTTAGTAAAAGGATCTGCCAGATTTTTAGACGTTTGGATATAATCCAACGCAATAACTCCGGAGTTTTTCATTTTCTGACAGACTTTAACCTTCTCTCGAACATGTCTTGATGACTTCATGTTATCCTTTGAGCTGCTCACTTTCGTGATCACAGTTTGATTGTCGCAGTTCATAAGGACACCCGGTACAGTTTCTCAACAACCGCAAGTCATTCAAGAGCCAAAGCCAATCTGCTTCAACAAAGAGTCGTATCTAGTGCTGTGAGTTCTGCTTCCATTGTTGACCTCGTTAAGATGGTCTGCTTGCAAGACTTCCAAGAAATAGCGCCACCTCCATGAGTGAATACATATCCGCTCGTGGCCTTTATCTTGTCAGCATCTTAGATCCAGTTTGAGTCACTATACCCTTCAAGCACCTTTGGGTGCCCGGTGTAGTGAATTCCATAATTTGCAGTGCCTTTCAAATAACGCAAAACTCTCTCTAGAGCTTTCCAATGCACATCTCCTGGTTTTGACACAAACCGACTCAGTTTGCTAACAGCAAAAGAGATGTCAGGTTTTGTAGCACTGGCTAAGTACATAAGCGAGCCAATAATCTGAGAATACTTCAATTGATCTCTAGCAATTCTTCGATTCTTTCAAGCAAGACACTAGCATCATATGGTGTTGGAGAGGGCTTGCGGTCACTATAGCCAAAGCGACTCAAGATCTTTTCCACATAGTGATATTGAAGCAATGTAATCCCACCATCATCATCTCTCAACAACTTGATGTTGAGAATGACATCAGCCACTCCTAAATCCTTCATCTCAAAACAAATGAGATAGAAAATCCTTGACCTCCTTAATAACATTCAGATTTGTTCCGAAAATCAGTATGTCATCAACATACAAGCAAAGCATAACTCCCTCGCCCCCACCATGGCGATAGTACACACATTTGTCGGCTTCGTTCACAACAAAGCCTGCAGCTGTTAAAGTTCTTCGAACTTCTCATGCCACTGTTTGGGTGCTTGCTTGAGTCCATACAAAGACTTCAACAACTTGCACACTTTCCCTTCCTGACCATCTATTACAAACCCATCTGGTTGTTCCATATAAATTTCCTGATCCAACTCTCCATTTAGGAAAGTAGTCTTAACATCCATCCGACGAACGAGAAGACCATGTGAGGCAGCTAGTGAAAGTAGAACTCGAATAGTGGTCAGTCGAGCCACAGGTGAGTAAATATCAAAGAAGTCTTCACCTTCCTTTTGGGTATAACCCTTAGCCACGAGCCGATCCTTGTACTTTTCGATAGTACCATCAGGCCTAAGCTTCTTCTTGAATAACCATTTGCATCCTATAGGTTTGCACCCATAAGAACGATCAGTTATCTCCCAAGTTTCATTCGCCAAGATGGAATCCATCTCGCCATTTAACTGCTTCCTTCCAAGAAGTCGGCATCTTGAGATGCATAGGCCTCTGAAATAGAACCGGAGTGTCATCTATGAGATACACAAGAAAATCATCACCAAAGGACTTTGCAGTCCTCTGTCTCTTGCTCCTAGTAGGAACTTCATTGTTCTCCTCCACAGGACTTTCAAAGTGTTCCATCGAAATGCCGTGTTCGGTAATTGTAATCGTTCTCGATTCGACGAACTAGGCATCTCCTGATTAGATGAGGTAGCCATATCCTTCATGGGAAAGATATCTTCAAAGAAAGTCGCATCATTCGACTCCATGGTCGATCGACATGCATGTCGTGTACCTCAGATTTTACAACCAAGAATCTATAGCCAATGCTATGAAAAGCATATCCTGGAAAACACAATCCACGATCTTTGGTCCAAGCTTCCGCTTCTTTGGAATTGGAACATTGACTTTCGCCAAACAACCCCATGTTCGCAGATAAGAGAGTTTTAACCTTTTCTTCTCCCATTCCTCGAATGGAGTTATCTCTTTGTTCTTTGTGGGGACTCGATTTAGGACATGACATGTCAATATCGCCTCCCCCACCATGCCTTGAGAGACCCGATGTGTCTAACATGGCGTTAACCAAATCGCTTAGAGTACGCTTCTTTCTTTCGCCACCCCATTTGGTGAGGTGAGTAGGGAGGCGTCCTCTCATGGATTATACCATGTTCCGCATAAAAGCATCAAATTCATTGAAAAAATACTCTCCACCACGGTCGGACCTAAGCCTCTTGATTTTTCGATCAAGTTGGTTTTCCACTTCAGCTTTATAGATCTTGAAAAAGTTCAAAGCCTCATCCTTAGATTTCAGAAGATACACACGATAGTATCTAGTGGAGTCGTCAATTAACGTCATGAAATATTTCTTTCCACCTTTTGTCAAAACACCATCCATTTCACATAGATCTGAATGTATAAGTTCTAGTGGTGCAAGATTTCTCGTCTCCGCAGTCATGTGAGACTTACGGGGTTGCTTAGCTTGCACGCATGCTTGACACTTAGATCCCTTGACAGTGGTGAAACTAGGGATTAAGTTCAACTTCGCTAGTCGCGACATGCAACCAAAGTTAACATGACAAAGACGTGAATGCCACACATTTGATTCACTGTTGTTGCAAATATGATTAACAACTTTATTGCAAAAGTCTGATAAGGATAAACGAAACAGGCCTCCTGACTCATAGCCTTTACCAACAAAGGTTCCATACTTGGATATTACAAATTTATTCGAATCAAAGACAAGCTTGTATCCATCTCTACACAGAAGAGATCCGCTAACAAGATTTTTATTGACGGAGGGGACATAATGCACATTCTTCAGCCACACGATCTTCCCCGAAGTAAACTTCAGATCGACCGTGCCAACACCACGAATGTAAGCACTTGAACTGTTGCCCATCGGCATGGTTGAAGTCCTGCGATGCGATAAGACGAAAACATGGAAATATCACCGCATACATGCACATTAGCACCCGTGTCAATCAACCAACAGAGAATGCCATATTGAAAAATAGTGGGAAATATACCATACCCAAAGATCCTTCATGTCGGTGTCTCCAATGAAAACATTAGTGGTCTTGCCGCCTTTCCTGGATGACGCTTGTCATAGCGATTAGGGCAACTAGGAGCCCAATGATCAGGATCTCCACACACATGACAAGCACCTTTCTTCTTGCCATTCTTCTTCTTGAAGTTCGTGGTGTTGCATGACCTTGTTCTTCCCATCAAACTTTGCTTTTCCATCAAACTTGCCCTTGTTCTTGAACTTGTGGGGCTGGAACTTGACGGCGGTGACGACGGGATGGGGGCAGGCGGCGGCAACGACGGGCAGGCCGGCCAAGGGGCAGACGGGAGGACGGGCCAGGGCGGCCGACGGGACGGGCAGGCGGGGGACGATGGGAGGACGGGGCGGGGCGCGGCGACGGGGACGGGAACGACGACGGGGGCGGCGACGAGGGGCGGCGACGAGGGCGGCGACGACAAGCAGAGGAGAAAGAAGCAGATGGAGAGATGAGAAACTAATTTTTAAGTGTTTTCTTATATAGAACAACCTTTAGTACCGATTGAAGCCACCAACCAGTGCTAAAGGTCTGTTTTGGCCAAGCCAAGCGGCGGGAAGCGCACACCCTTTAGTACCAGGTGGTGGCTCCAACCGGTACTACCGGTTGGAGCCACCACCCGGTACTAAAAGGGTCTTGTTGGCGCAGTCTTGATGCGTCATGTTTAGTCCCACCTCGCTAGCCGAGGCGTCCAGACCGGTTTATAAGCCCTAGTGCGGTAGCTCTCGAGCTCCTCTCCAAAGCAGGCCCTCTGGGCCTAAATGTTCTCAGGTCTGTCAGGGCCTCTTGGGCCTTTATGGCCTGCATCGTGGGCCCAACAACAAAGTTGGGTTTCGGTCGATGCAGGCCGTGGCGCAAAGAGGGCGGGCTTTTTTATTTTCTTATTTTTTTTTGCTTTATTTATTTTTGTTTTATTTATTTTTGAGTTGTTTTTTTTGCTGTATTTAGAGTTTCTTTGTGAATATTTTTGCTTTAGGTACAAAAAATTACAAACTTTCTATTAGTGCCGGTAGTCTACAAATTTGAATAGTTTACATTTTGAATTATTTGAAATTTGTGTGAATCACTAGTTTGTGAATAACTTAACTTTGAAAATAGATTTTTTCAGTGATTCTTTTTTCTTATGTTTAATATTAGTGTGTTTTATCATTATATTCAATTTGGTAATGCTTAGGTTATTTAAAAAATGAAATGCCTCTGTAACGGATGAGTTTTCGTCCGAAACCCTGATACTTCGAAAGAGATTGTCCATTTTGTACTGCACATGCTATGTGGGTGAAATTATGATGACATGCCAACTTTCAACCTTTTCTGAGTTCATTTGAAATGCTTTTCAATTTCAGGGTCATTTAGCTGAAAAAATCAGTAAATGCATGAAAGAATTTGTTTGCACATAAAATTTCTTCGCGTTTCAAATGCCAAAACACATAACTACCCTAACTATTACGAAGATTCCCTCATGGGTGTGAAACACAGAAGAAAGTGATGATAGTGAAGCCGATCACATCCCAGATCTTTGGGTGTGAAACTTTTTCTTCACGTGTGTCCCTTTGCGCCGTAGCCATGAAAAATCTTCATCATTTAACTGGATGCTCGGGTCAATATTCACTGTGAATGGAGCAATTTCATCAAACTTTTCATAATCTTCTGACATGTCTGTCTTGTCATCCAGTCCCATGATGTTTCTCTTCCCAGAAAGGACTATGTGGCGCTTTGGCTCATCGTATGATGCATTCGCTTCCTTATCTTTTCTTTTTCTCGGCTTGGTAGACATATCCTTCATATAGAAAACATGTGCCACGTCATTAGCTAGGACGAATGGTTCGTCTGCATACGCAAGATTGTTGAGATCCACTGTTGTCATTCCATACTGCGGGTCTTCCGTTACCCCGCCTCGTGTCATGTTGACCCATTTGCACCGAAACAAAGGGACCTTCAAACCACGTCCATGGTCAAGTTCCCATATCTCCTCTTTGTAACCATAATATGTTTCCTTTCCTGTCTTGGTTGTTGCATCAAAGCGGACACCACTATTTTGGTTGGTGCTCTTCTTATCTTGGGCGATCGTGTAAAATGTATTACCATTTATCTCATACCCTTTGAGAGTCATTATATTCGAAGATGGTAACTGGGACATCGAGTACAGGTCATCTTCAATAGAGGCATCATGCATAGTACGTGTCTGCAACCAGCCGGCGAAACTCCTGGTTTGTTCACGTGTAATTCAGTCATTAGACCGCTCCGGGTGTTTGGAGCGTAGAAAATTCTTGTGTTCGTCCATATACGGAGCCACCAAGACGGAATTTCAGAGAAGCGTAGTGTGCTTCAGTGAGAGAATGTCCGTCCATACATATTTTTGATTCCCTCCTAGTGTGCCTTTTCCATCGATGCGCCCTTATGTCATGATTCAGAACACCAATCGGCTTAAGGTCAGGAATAAAGTCAATACAAAACTCAATGACCTCCTCATTTTCATGGCCCTTGGAGATGCTTCCAATTTGGCCTAGCACAGTTATGAACATATTTCTTTGAGACTCCCATGAACCTCTCAAAGGGGAACATATTGTGTAGAAATACAGGACCCAAAACGTTAATCTCTTCGCATAGGTGAACTAGGACGTGCGTCATGATGTTGAAGAAGGATGGTGGGAACACCAACTCAAAACTGACAAGACATTGCATCAAATCATTCTCTAACCTTGGTATGATTTCTGGATCGATTATCTTCTGAGAGATTGCATTGAGGAATGCACATAGCTTCACAATGGCTAATCGAACGTTATCCGGTAGAAGCCCCTCAATGCAACCGGAAGCGCTATGCGTCATAATCACGTGGCAGTCATGAGACTTTAGGTTCTGGAACTTTTTCTCTGCCATGTTTATTATTCCCTTTATATTCGACGAGAAGCCATACGGTACCTTAATACTGAGCAGGCATTCAAAGAAGATTTCCTTCTTTTCCTTGGTAAGAGCGTAGCTGGCATGATCCTGATGTATGCCGTTTTTTCCATGCATATGTTGCTGGTCCTCCTGTGCCTCAAGTGTATATTTTGTCTTCCCATACACGCCCAAGAAGCCAAGCAGGGTCACGCAAAGATTCTTCGTCACGTGCATCACGTCGATTGCAGAGCGGCCCTCTAGGTCTTTCCAATAGGGCAGGTCCCAAAATATAGATTTCTTCTTCCACATGGGTGCGCGTCCGTCAGTGTCATTCGGAACGGGTTGTCCGCCAGGACCCTTTCCAAAGACTACCTTCAAATCCTTGACCATATCATGTACATCAGCACCAGTACGGTGGCGAGGCTTCGTCCGGTGATCCACCTCACCTTTGAAATGCTTGCCTTTCTTTCTTACGGGATGCCTGCTCGGAAGAAATCGACGATGTCCCAGGTACACATTTTTCCTACAATTGTCCAAATATATACTGTCGGTATCATCCAAATAGTGCGTGCATGCGCAGTATCCCTTGTTTGTCTGTCCTGAAAGGTTACATAGAGCAGGCCAATCATTGATGGTCACGAACAACAAGGCCTTTAGGTCAAATTCTTCCCCATGTGCTCATCCCATGCACGTACACCTGTTCCATTCCACAGCTGTAAGAGTTCTTCAACTAATGGCGTTAGGTACACATCAATGTCGTTACCGGGTTGCTTAGGGCCTTGGATGAGCACTATCATCATAATGAACTTTCGCTTCATGCACAACCAAGGAGGAAGGTTATACAAACATAGAGTCACAGGCCAGGTGCTATGGTTGCTGCTCTGCTCCCCAAAAGGATTAATGCCATCTGCGTGTAGCGACCCGACCCGAATGGATCAAGTCTCTGTGCTTAAGTGTCATCCCTGGATCGTTATGCTGACACACACAGTACTCGAGGATTTATAACAGAGGTAAATCACATGTATAAGTAACGTAAATACTATTACCTCAAACCAAATAGCGGAAGTAACAAGGTAGTGGATTCCCATCAACACCAACGGCAAAGTTGAGTGTAGAAATCATAACCCTAACGTATCACTTACTCGTCGTAAGATCCTGCAACATGAAACGTTGCAGCCCGAAAACGGGTCAGCACATGGAATATGCTGGCAATATAACACATAAAGTGTAATGAAGGAATAAGCCTATACTACATGCATATATGGCCGGTGGAAAAGCTCTATGGTTATAAGGTTTTGCGAAAAGCCAATTTTTCCCTACTGCAAAGGAATAAATTTATTTAACTATCATGGTGGTTGTTAAACATTGAGAATGGTTGACAAGATTCTCAATCCCAATTAAAAGTACTCATTATCATCCCAACAATATTAATTAGAAGTAACATGATGAGATTCACATGATATCCAAGTACTAGATACTCAAGATGTCCATAACCGGGGACACGGCTAACCATGATTAGTTTATACACTCTGCACAGGTTTGCGCACTTTTCCCCACAAGACTCGATCGCCTCCGTTGGATTTCTCGCACTACATGATGTTTGAGAAACGGATGACCGAGACATAGTCTTTCGGAAGCGCTAGTCTACCCGTAAGAGCTCGCACGACTTAATCAACTATGCCAGAGCCCATAATGGCTTGTGGCTGCACACGGAAGTTTCTAGCATGAATAATCTCATGATCCCTTTGAGCCTGGGTGGCGGTCCGAAGAAAAACAGGCAAGTCCTGATGGAAACCAGGTGCCTCAATCCACCCAGATGTGTATTTAAGTTGCCACCTTAAATAAACCATTAATTTAACAATCTCACATATGTCATGGATACACTCACCCAATCCACGTCTACTAGCATAGCATGGCATAATAAGCAAACGTAGAAGTAACTCCCAAGGGTTTAAAAATAAACAGGTAATAGGTACTACCTCAAACTACTTCCCAAAACCCACAATTTAATTAGATCCTAATCATGCAATGTTTGAGGATAGATCTAATGCATAAAACTGGGTAGTAAAGGTATGATCAAAGTGTTACTTGCCTGCAATATTGATGAAGATGATTCGCACTCAAAACTCTTGATAGTTCTACTCGTCACACTCCGGTCAATCTATCGTAATCAAGCAATAGTAGCCACACATAAGCAATCACTCAAAACATCGGACCGAACGAAGAAAACGATTCGGAAAACATCAAAACCAAGCAAATAACTCTTGCAACATAAAACAATTTCTAACAGTACCAAAATTATATGAATTTGGCCTTATCAGAAAGTTTAGGTCAAGAGCTTCATTTGCAAAAAGAATCAACTAAATCGGAGTTACGAAACTCAAGTTATGATCAAACGAAGTTTGAATACAAATCTAATCTAATTCAAATTTTAAAACTTTCAAAAACATGTTTGAGTTGGATTACTGGATAGAGGGGATCGTAACGAAGAAGTGGGCGTTGGTTTCGTTGGATTTGGACTAACGAGTAAAAAGTAATGATCGTTTGAAAACCAGGGGCTAATCTGTAAATAATATATCTACAAAGAAGTCCCTGACTAAAAACTAACAGAAAAAGAAAAGTCTAAAAGGTGAATGCTCGTTTATAGGATCTAAACAGTGGACGTTCGCTGTTTAATAAAACCAAAAAAACAGATCTATTCTAGGGTTTAAGAAAAACCGAACTTAAAAGAAAAACCGTATCAGACCGGTGTCGGTTTTATACCGGTTCGCATCGGTTTTCGGCGAAGAACCGGCGACGGAGGCGGTTAACTCCGGCGAGGCGGAACGGCGGCGCGGCAGCTCCGGCGAACTCGGGGACAGCGACTCCAGGTGTCGCAGGAGGCGGTGAAGGCGTCGGGGAGGGGCGGCGCTGGGCGGCGGGTGCGGTGGTGGCGAGAGAGGCGGCTTCGGATGGAGCTCGGCGGATCTCGCCGGCGGCGCGAGATGCGGGAGAGAGAGAGGGGAGACGGGGCCGGGGCGACGTCCTTTTAAGGGCGTCGGGGCGAGGTGGTGGCGTGGAGGAGGGCAGGCGACGGGTGGCGGGTCGGTCACTGGCGCGGCAGCCGGGCGTCTTTCGGGACTCCGCCGGGTCGATGGCGTATGGCTGGGCCTTGGCACTGCCGGTTATTGGGCAGCCCGGTCGGCGGGAGGATTTTTTTTTATAAAACAGAAAACACAAATAAAAACAAAAGAAATAAAAAATATTATATAGGCATATAATATATCAAAGTTTGCAGAAAAAGATTTTCTACAACCTGGACATTTTTATAATGCCAAATAAAATCCACACAAATTCAGATAATTCAAGCGATTACTCTGCTCTAATAAAATCCTTTGAAAATCATTTTAAAAATACCAAAATGACTTCAAATTAATTTCTCTCCAAGTTTCTGATGTAGGGAATCATGTTACCCTATTTTCCATATATTTTATTTTTGGAGAAAAATAATTTGAATAAAACTCAAATAACTCCAATTTAAAAATAAATTCAAAAGACTTTGAATTTAATTCTTTGAAACTCCCAACTCATATTTCATATAATTTGAAGAAGTCATTTTATCTTCGCTCGTGAAAATCATTGAGTTGCATAAAGTTTCAGAATTGGGAATATTCTCAAATGAAATTCAAATATTTTCAACACCCCTTGTCATTTAAATAAATGGAAGAAGTCATGTCATCTTCTCCCCAGGGTTTTGTGGTGAAAAGAATTTGAATTCACGGAGAGCATAAAAGCAAAAATGTAAGTTTGGAAAAGTCCTTGCCATAATAGGCCGGCCCAGGTAAATGCCCACAAGATTTTTGTGTGCCATAATGGGCCGGCCGAGGTAAAGGCCCACAAAATTCTTGCGGATCATAATGGGCAGGCCCAGCTAAAGGCCCATGAGATTTCACCGACATTAATGGGCGGCCAATTTGTAGGCCCACAAGATTTTGAGGACCCTAGTAGGCGGCCCATTAACCGGCTGCCATGTTTTGGGGCCAAATGTCGCCCATATTTGATCCGGTCCATTAATGGCCTGCCACGTTCCGAGCCTAATAATGGCCCATATAAGATCCGGCCCGTTAAAAGCCTCCCATTTTCTGGGCCAAATCACGGCCCAGATCAGGTCCGGCCCTTTAAGAGGCTTTGGGCTCAATTATGGCCCATATCAGATTCGCTCGTTAACTGGAAGATATGCTTTTGGGCCCACTTGTTAAAGGCCCATTTAGTAATTCAGCATGATATTAGTTTCGGCATGTTAAGGGCCCGTTTAACATTTCGGCCCTATATTAATTTCGGCCTGTTAAAAGCCCGTCATATAGTTGGGCCTAACTACGGCCCGGTTTGCATCCGCCTTTCATAGCGAATATCTGATTGGGCCAAACAAGGACCGAGACAACTTTGGCATGTTAAAGCCCGTGAATTGATTCGCACAATCATGGGTCGGGTCCATTTCGGGCTGCTGCCGGCCCGTGAGCTATTCGGCACGTTTCAGGCCCAACCTACTTCTCAACCTCCTAAAAGCCCATTGAGTTTTCTTGCGAAAAGGGCCGGGGGTTACTCGGTCTATTAAAGGCCCGGATCTACTAGTGGGCGGTTTGGCCAGGGCCCATGATGCGGATCATACATCGTGATTGCATGACGGCACGATTATGTACCGTAATTTTACGGTTTGGCCGGTTTATCGCGAAGACAGGATATATATACTGATAAAATAACCGCAGCATCGTGAATAAGAAAAACCTAGACTATACAATAAAGAAATTACGGCATATTACATCCATCGGGCATCAAAGTTCGCCACTATGATAATAAAGCACAAGCATGCTAGATTACATACACTAGGCATCAAAGATCGCCACCGTGCAAATAAACACGCCGACAAAATAATATACAAAACCGACAAAGACTTCAATAGAGTTCAAGAAAGGTTAGCCTATTTGGGAGCTGACATAGCGGTGAGCAAGATGATGAGATTGCGCTTGTTCAACACTTATATCTTCCTCACCTGAAAGATAAACAAGCGAAGATGATGACGGGTTTTTCACATAAAAGTATCGATCTTGACAATTCATCACATTTCTTCTTGTGAATAAAGTGACACAGTTTAAAATTGCATTAATACAATATGGTATTGTTCAGGTCAAGACATGGCAGGAAATGACATTGTGAAGGAGTTGGCAGCTTCACGACACCACTGGATTACAGATCAAGAACTCATAAGTATCAATGGTTAGTGTGATGTAAATTTATCCCATTTCAGATTGGCAAATAAAGAGACGGTTTAAATAATAGTAGAATGATATGACATTGTTCATAGTTAAGACAGAATATGACATTGTGCTGCAGTGGGTAGGTTCACCACACCACTGGATTACGGATGAAGGACAGAAGCATACATGCAGTGCAAAAGAAGATCACTTGCTCTGTATAGTTTAATTAACATGGTATGAAGAAGGAACTTGGTTGTAGAACTGAAAACTTAAATTGAGAAGGACAAACTTTTGTTTATGTACATAATAAACTTTAAACATGCAATTTGATGCAAACACCAAAAATAAACAGCTGTTGCAGTCATGCCTAACCAAATGTACACAACAAAGTTTGAAGGCTTGAGAAGGACAAACTTACATTCTTGGTGAAGACAGGCTCTATAAAGCCCTTGTCCATCTTGATGGGGGCAATTCAAGAAGTTTAGCACAGAATCTTCTTCATAAGCATTGCCTTTATTCTACATTTTGTTAAGAGTAAATATAGATGTGATAATATACGAAAAAATGGAGAATATTTAAGATAAGATGAAGAGTGATGCTACATAACCAAGTAGCTATAAATGTATGTGCAAAGTGATACAGGCAAAAGGCACGACCAAGAGCAATGCGGCTAAACTTCTTCAGTACCAACCTTATGGTAAGAGTAAATATAGATCTGATGTGTAGAAAATGGAGGGTAAAGGAAAATAAGATGCAGAGTGATGGTACATGAACAACTACTTGTCAATATAAGTACACTGATAAAGGACAGCATGTACTTACAAGAACAATGCAGAGCTAAAAAAATTCATTGGCATTGGATATATTATACACTAATGTAACCATTCATACAGATCAGATAATTTGTAGCGAACAATTGATAAGCAAGCTATCATGCATACTGCTGTCACATAATGAACCAGGTATATATGCAAGTACAGTGATACAGGACAACAGGTATTAACAAGAGCAAAGCAGCGGGCAACATATTTGCGATATCCGGTCGTTCTTTTCAGAACGGAATTCTTCTTCGAGCAGATTTCCTGCAAAAAAGATCCGTAAGGCACAAGCGGAAAAGTAGAAGTTCAAATTGTCAGGTGATTTCATAGGCGATTACCTCATCACAGGAACGAGACCAGTGCATAACAAGGTTTTTCCATTCAATGTCTTCTAAATTTAGCACAAGAGACTTCACCGAAATTCGTTTATAGACTTGCCATCAAAGTGTGATTTCCTCGGGTAACACCGACATCTTTAACGCAATGCTTCCTTGAAAAGCGCAAGCAAGCTATGCTCTTCATAACTATCCAGAATGACCCTCTCATACTTACAACAAAGAAATGTAAAACATTGATGTGTTCGATCGCCAGTAAACAGGAAAATAATAACCATGAATAATAGCACTTACACGTAAGTTGGACAGAAGATGTGAAAATGGTGTTTGTCTTCACTATAATCTTCCCATGATGGGAATATATGCACGTAGTCCCTAACAACATTGAAAGCATTGTCTTTTAAACTGGGAATAAATGGAATGGGGTTCCAATCTGCAGGAATTAGCCCGTCTCTGCGGTTGGGATAGGTCTTCGCCGGTGGACTTCTTTGTACTTTTTCTTTGAAGTGGGATTTTTTACGTGGTACGGCTGGTACTATGGCAAATGAAATCGGTATACCTTTTGGTCGGAGTGCAGGTCATGTGTGGTGGGTAGTGTGGTGTGGCCAGTGAAGTATGGGTATAGTCTGCTGGAGTCGGTCCTATGTTTTGTGTCAATGGTTGTACAGCCAATATAAGTGGGGCGTTGTCTTATTTCTCCGGCACCACCACATTTTTCAAGGACTTTCTGGTTCTCCTTCAGGTTCGGCAATCACCCTCTTCCTTTTTGATGTCTGATGCACAAGAACAACATTTGAGTGGAAAAACATGTTATGATGACAGATGGAATATGTATTGATAATGGATGGGCATGGCATCTCGAGTTATATGATGAGTAAACTAAGCGGATGGCGGTGCAACAAAGTAGAAGAAATGCAAGACAACATATGCAAGATCTGGCATAATCAATAAAACCTTGCCAAATTAGAACAGGCACCTTGATGGGTGAACAGGACATGCCATCTGCCTTTGACTCCTCGAGGTTAGAATAGTCATTAGGATGATATTCTGAACAAGAATCAACAGGTGGGGAACGTACGAGTTTCATTACTTCCAGAATGGCACTCAATGCCTTGGTGCCAATTTTGTAAGTCGTTGCAGTGTTCCACAATATTCTTCTGATAGGCGGATTCTGATATTCACTGTAATTGCGTATAATATCTGAGAACCATGAAAACATAAATAGTTGTGAGATTATCTTTGTAATGCAGATGATATTCTAATATAGGCGCCCAGAACACTTATGTGCTATCCTTTGGATTACGATGAGAGAGCTCATGTGTGTTGTAATATGGTGCGTGCATTTATATAATCTGGCACAAGTACACAACAAATAGGCTCCGTAAGTAAGGATAGTGGCGGATGATAGGTTCATAATATCTTTGTATAGAGATTTTATTGCCAAACCATGATAACAAGAGCACACGGCAACTAGGCAGATCATAGTGTACATAACGAGGTACACCATAACCACGATATATAAATCGGGAAAGTGGGCGGCTTGAAAATACGGTGTTGTATTGCCGCTAGTAATTGAAAGCCTATCGATCACGTCTGAGCCAGCTCTATCGAACATGGTAAAGAAGAGCAAGCAGATTTTGGATAATAAAATGTTGGTTGCGCGGTGCCCACACATGATGAACGAGTGCATTAAGAATGCAACTCCCGGTCTCTCGACCATTTCAGGCGGTTGGATGAAGATCCTACGTCTCCTAACCCTTCTTCTTACTCGTCTCTGATTCTTCCCATACAGAACACCGCACGGGCCGCCGGCCAGACCACCGGCCCCCACCGCATGTGTTCCTCCGCCACCCCACCCCCCACCCACGCCCCAACCCCCACCCGCGTCAAGTTTTCTTTGTTCGGCGAGGCCCCACAACCACCCGAGCCCCTTCGATCGACCGGCGAACTCCAGTGAGCTCTGAAAACTCGGTGACCCAATTTTGAAATTTAGTCTCTGTGATTTAACTAGTGTGGAATATAAAAGGGGAAAACCATAAGCATTGGGAGTATAGTGTTGAGCGTGCCATCGCGGATCTCAAGGTGCAAACCGGACAAAGGCAACTTCGCAACCAAGACAAGAAATCAGAGTAAAGCAGTGGCGATCTATTTTCTTGCTGCGATAAATAAGTTGAGCAGATACGAAGAGTACCGCCTCTGGTGCGGCGCCGTGTACGCATCTGCTGAGAATTTGACGGTGCTGCGGTAGCGATGGCTGTCGGCGGCGTGGAAGCAGATCTAGGAGGGTAGACGGTGGCAGCGGGGCGCGGTGGACGAGACGGTCGTAGGAGCGGCGCCGGCAAGGTGGACGACGACGGGGATGAAGCGAGAGGACCGGATGCAAGGATCCCGGTCCGAAGGTGTGGATGAGAAAGGTCGATCTCTTGTAATGGACGGCGGTGTCGGGGTATCAGCTCCGACATGGTGGAGGAGGACGGCGGTGGATGGGGTGGCGGACGGCGGCGGACGGAGGAGGGTGGGGTGGAGAGGGTGTTTTGGCGCCCACGGAGTACGAATGGGGAAAAGGGAGGTAGAGAGGAAGGGGGGAACCATGTATTCAGGGCGCTCTTGTCTCAAATGCGAGGAATTTACAAACTTAGCCCCCGTTTCAAATTTCTACTACATCACAGCAACATTAGTCGGTTGGGGATAGGACAGTAATCTCGCATACACCGAATATTTGCCGACGAGAGTTTGTTTTTGGCGCCCACCGTGTATGAACATGAATCGGGAAGGGAGTCGATTTCGGCCGAGGACACACTGTGTTTTGGCGCCCACCGTGTATGAATCCGGGTGAGAGGCGGTTATGTCATGTTTGGGTGAAACTACAAACCTACCCCTATCGAAACCTATAGAAATCCAGCAGATAGGCTTTGCATGGCAGGGATAGGCAGTAGTGATTTCCATCTCGCATGATTTTGGTTTGAGGCGATTCTCGTGACTTTTCCCGCTTCGTTCAAATTTTGCAGAGTGCACGCGTTCTTGTGCCAACTCAATTCGAATCCCGTTTGTATTCTATTTTTTTCGGGCGGGATCCATTTTCAATTGGAATTACATTCTATATACATCATTTTATATATATATTTTCAAAAGCACAACACCATTTATACATAAATATGGTTTACAAATGGCATGATCTCAGATTCATAAGGTTGTATCCATCAATTTGGATTTTCAAATATTTGAAACCACTTTATGTTGAAATCCAATGTATGCATTCCTCGCTAACTGTCTCCAATTAATGTGTGTTTCATGCGGGTTTTTTTAACTTCTCAAACATGTATAATGTGTTTCACGCACGCAACATATAGTGTAATCCCGTCTAGACATTAATTTCATATAAACCATGCATTGTTTGTAATTGAAGATTCTATGGATCACCAATATTGATAAACTATATAACATTACACGTGTGCTCAAATTCAAATGAATATGCATGTTTGATACACCAATTTGCGTTATGATATTAACGATGTCGTGATCTCCAGTTTAAATATTTGAATCCCCTTTAATCCAGATATTCGTCTCATATAGCTATCACTCATGCTTATATAGGACTATCTCTACGGACCTATACGCTGGCGTTCATCGTCTCTCGGGTATCTCTCGTGCTACCTGTATGTCGACAATGATCTTTTATCTTCGTAACACACTGACGGTACTCTCTCCCTCGACATTCATCACTCTATCTCTCTCTAAGTATATCTCGCTCCCTGCTATGTGTCTCTAACTATGATTCTCCATCTGGAATCTCTTTCTCTCACACAAACACAAAACTTTGTCTCCCGGGGTCTCATTTCTCTCTACTATTCCCATGTGTGCCACTCGACACCCCTCATCTGAGATGTCTTTCGCTCCTTAGATATGAGAACCTACGACTCTTCCTCTTCAATATCTCTTTCTCACACACAAACACAAACTCTGTCTCCTGTGGTCTCTTATTTCTCCATTGTTATCTTGTATGTCGCTCACACACCCTCTCTCCCTAGAGATATCTTGCGTTCCCTCATATGTCTCTCTAGCTATCACTCTCGTTGTGAAATATCTTTCTCTCTCAGACACAAAACTCCGTCTCTCTGGATCTCATTTCTCTCACGATATCTGTTTGTATGTGACTCACATGCACCCTCTCTCTATCTCTCACACCCACACACATAACCCAGCCTTGATCCACTCGACTCCTATCTCTAACGCACAATAGCTAGCATCTTTATCTTTCTATTTATCTGTTTCTCCGTCAACCTTCTTTCTCGCCCTCACTCTTGATTCCTATCACGCACACTACATATGTTTCTCTTTACATGCAGTCAAGTGCCCTCTCACACACATATATAACTTCACCCTTTGAACCACCCGACGGTCATCTCCAACACCCAAACTAGTGGATGTCCCTCTAGCTAGCATCTCCATCTCTGTATCTATCTGTAGTTTCTCCGTCAACATTTCTTTCTCGCACGGAGTCTTGCTTCCTATCACCCACACTATATATGTCTCTCCATACATATGCATTTGTAGGTTGATCTCTTTTGCACAATCGTTGCGCCTCACCCCCTCTGCTCGCCATAGATGCATGCTCTAGCCCACGCCACTATCTCTTAAAGACAAAAACACATGCTCAATTGTCGGGCCTTCTTCCCTGCATTCTCACATGCATGCATATTGTCATACCCATCCGTCTCTCCCATGTCGTTGATCTTATGACTTATGTCTTCTTTCTTTTATCTCGATCATCTTGGCAGCACACACACATCCACGTATACATGTATACCTCTCACACATGCACGTTCAAGGTCTCTATGTCTTCATACGTAGTTAATTACCCTCAATCTAACGCCACATCGAATCGTTCTCCTCTTTTGTGCACATAACTTCCACTTTGGATGGGTAAAGCACACACTCACACTTAACAATCTCCTTCTAGCTACCCCCCTGCGCCTCTCACTCTTCCCCTATATCCCCGAAACCAATAAGACCATCCCTTTGTTTAATTCCCACACACACACACTAAGACTCCATCTCTCTCTCTCTCTCACACACACACACGCACGCACCCTCCCCACACACAGTTAGACTCCATCTCTCTCTCTCTCTCACACACACACACACATAAACTAAGACTCCATCTCTCTCTCCTCTCTCTCTCTCTCACACACACACACCCCACACACACTAAGACTCCATCTCACACACACATGCTCTAGGCGGAGCATTTGTTCCTACCACCCTTCATCCAACCTTACCCGTATGATAAACAATCACCTTTATTTACTTGCATAACATGGACAAATTCCACTTTAATTTAGTAGTCAGCAAACTTATCATCTGTACCCTTATAAAAAAACGAGTTTGCGATCATGGTGTGCATGCCATCTTATGTCTGAGACCGTATGATCTATATCTGAGGATAGAAAGCAAACTATGATAATTTTACAAAAGATACCCGCACCTCTCTCCACATCATTATCTCCCGCAACCTCATTGCTCAGCAATTAAAAAAGGAATAAGTCTATGGAACAATCTAGCATGCATGGTGGCCGCTGCCGCCTGCCGGCGCCGTCCATCCCCATGCCTCCGCCCATTCCGACCACCAGTCACCACCACGCTCCACTCCTCGCCTTATCTCTCATCTTTCATTTTTTTGATGACATTCTCGAGATACCAGTTTTCCTATAAAATTCTCGAGATATCATTAGTTTTTACACATGGGATTACTCCTGCATGGGTTAATCACAACAGGTGTTTTGTAAAAAAATGCATATTGATGTTCCGTGCAATGCACGAGAATCTTGCTTGTAATTATATAACGCAAATCACGAGCAGGAAGTGACATTTTTATTGACACAACCACGTTAACATGGCCACGTAAATCACTAGCTAAAGTAAATACCATTATACTTGTATCCCGATGCAAAAGGTTGAGTACATGTCCGAAGGGTAGAGTCGCACACACGCACTCTGTCTCTCAGAATCTCTCACACACACACACACCAGTTACGTGACGCCCACTTAAGCAGACATGAGTATGTTACAATTTGTGCACCCGCGGGTACACGTGATGTTGCGCATTTATTTAAGCCGGAAGGCGAACCCAAACAGTAGCTGCATTCATTCCCCTCCCGCCGCCTCTTCTCTGGTCGCCGTCGCCCGGTAGCCATGGGCCGGCCGAAGGTAACAACATACGCCATACTCCCGCCGGAGCGGCGCTTTAATATGGAAATTTTAGTGGTCATGCATGCATCTTTTTGTGCTAGCACTCCTATATAAGGGTTGACCGGTCGCTTCCCGCGGACGTGCGCGGGCGGTGGAAGAGGAAGGAGAAGTGAAGCGGGCTGTGGAGTAACGTTTTTACCACAATTTCCTAGGAAACTGAGTGCAATAATTGAGTAGTTTTGCAAACTACCAAGATTACTACACCAAACGGTTCAAAACCTATACTCCCTTGCCGGTAGCGTGCTTCCAGCGTGAAACGGTCAGCGTCGCCTGGAGCGTCGATTACGCATTAATGCCCGGCCAGAGCGGGCGGACCTCTCACCGGCGCCCGGCTTTGAACTGGGCGCGACGGCCGAGAAAGCGCCGCTTCCGGGCACGCGATTGCTCTGCGTCGAGACTGGCCATAGGCCCTGTTTGGATCCATGGGTTAGAGTTAGTTTGAGCTAGTTGGGGCTCAAATAGCCCTAAAGTATCCAAGCATGAGGGTTTAAATTGGAGCAAGTTGCACCAAAACCACCAAAAAAAACTATCCCACCCAAGAGGTGCTAACTAGAGATAGTTCTCATTGGGACCCTTTGAAAAATCACTTTTCTCTCTCCATGAAGTGCATTTATTATCAATCTAACCCTGTCACCCAAACACCTCTTTGGCTACAGATAGTTCAGGGTTAGTCATGAGTTAGTCTAACCTCTAGCTAAGTTAGAGTATCAAACAAAAGCAGTATAGGACATGCAAGTTGCTCAAAGCATACAGGCAAATTAAATGCGTGAAAGGATTTTTTTCTTTTTGAAAACGGAACGTGAAAGGAATTTTTTTAGAATGCTCTTGGCATGTCGCTAACATGTGATAGTTAACCGACCTCAATAGACGGCAGAAACGCCAGCCCACCGCACTTTGATAGAGACGAGGAGGGAGAAGCGATACAGGTTGTTGGATTACTAGAGATAGGTGTCTCACGGAAGCCAAGAAATATGGTGATAGCGTGGGTTAGCCATGTACTAGTATGATGTAACTACACTGGGCTGCCGTGTTTCGTACTCTTCCACTCCACTATGGAGATGATTGGCTAATTTTATATCGTTGAATAATATTAAATATTATGAGTGCAGACGCTCCACCACGAGGTTCCTTGCTCCTTCTCGGTCGTCCGGAATCTATGTTCTTCCACTCTATTTTTTTTACGTGAGCTTTCTTCATCCTTTTGCCAACACGCGAGACATCAAGGTGCATGTGTTATGCAAGGATCGTTCCATCTATATGAAGAACACGTGGGACTTGGAACTCTGAGACGGACATGTACCCGTGGAGTGGACGTCTGAACCTGAATAATGTAGCACGATGAAGTGAAGTAGAAAGGCACAAATGGTATGAACATGCGTGGCATATAGGGTGTGTTTGGTTGCGTTCTCGACTCAAAGCATAGTTGTTCCCTCTTCATGCATGCTCAACTCAACACCCCTCTTCATGCATGCTCTCTTCATGCATGCTTCTAGTGTATTTGTGCTAAACTAGTGTGGACTCATGCACCCTCCATATACTCTACCAAACACCCAAAAGTAGGTTGAGAAGGGAACTCTTAGGCGGCATTTATCTCTTACTACGTACTACCACTAAATGTTGTACGTGCAATGCACGGTGATGTTATGGAGTACGTGCCTAAGTACTCTACTACTACTACTATATTAGTTGGATGCACATATTAACTTTTATATTTGTTTACGTGTATGTCCCGAGACCTTTCAACTAGACGTGTCTTTCTCTCCAGGTCGCACTTTGTATCGTTCATACCACTAAGTACTACTACGTGTGGTCTCCGACCCAGAAGTGGAAGAAGTGGAGACGCTCTACCACGCTGTTTTTTACTGTTGGGCTCTACCACGCTGTTCATGTCCCACTCCTTTCGGCGTGTGGGACATCCAGCACGTGCCGTGTTTGGCACCCTTCGTCGTAAGAGTTGAAATGCTAGCATTCATCAGAAATAAAAAATAATTATAAATCGGCAGTGATACTATTTTTTTGTGAACCAATCAGTAGTGATACTATACCACGCGGTTTCCTTGCTCCTCGATATCGGAAAGAATACTTCCGTTCACCAAGATGTGGGACGTCGACCATCTTGGTCCACTTGCCATGCACGCAGAACTCCAAGGGAGTCACCCAGGTCGTCGCGCCGCAGTAACATGCACGGGAACAGCTTGTTGTTGCACGTGTCTTAGCCTATATTCGGTTTTTTTGTTCGGTTACCGTGCTTATACCGAACCGAATGAATCCAGTTCGGTTAGCAGAGATACTAACCGAATTTTTCTGTATTAACATTAAAAACCGAAATTTCGGTTTTTTCGGTTTCGGTATCGGTTCGGTCTTCGGTTCATCGGTTTTTATGCCCACCCCTACCTCCCATCGTATTTCTCAGGTATCTCTGGCTTGAACATGCGAACGGACGGCCAATGGACTTGCCGCAGCTCTCGTGTAAAGGTAGGGCAACCGTCCTCAAAAGGTAGGCACCCGCCAACACCGAGCGCACGCTCGTCGATGTTAAGGCCGCCGCACCCGTCGGTCTGGCGGGGGTCGTCGTGGCATCGATCCATGATGACACGCGGGTCTCCCCTTCACCTATCCTCCGGGGCTCAACGTTGGCCTGGACGTGCGCGAGGGTTAGAGGAGGCCATCGAGACGTCGTCGTGGTCTTGATTTAGCTGTGCCCGCGTCGACTGCCGTGGTGGGGATTGCACCGTGTGGACGGCCCCCTCCGTTCGGCCAGCAGCACGGGTGGTTGTTGTCGCTTGGGGAGGTCATGGCAGGCCAGCTCGTCGTGAGCCCCCAGCTTCGGCGAAATCGAGCAGGCTCTGGATGGTGGCACACCATTCATCCATCTGCTCGGCCGCTGGCAGAAACCTCAGCAGCAGCTGAGCTCGCGCCATAGCCTCCGTGGATGTGCTTGGCATGGATGTTGATGACGTCGACTGCACCGTTGCCTGGCTCCTGATGGTGCCAGCGATGGCGGTAGTGCCCGCATCCACGCAGCTGTGGGACGACCACTTGGGCAGCGGGGTCGCGCGGCGGTGGCGCTCGAGGGTCAGTGGTTCTGTCAAGCACAGCAGTCTGGTTGGCTAGTCCGAGAGGAGGCGCGTGCGCCGCGGTCGCTCCCATGGTGGGGACGGCCAGAGGGCGATAGCCTAACCCGAACCGAGCGTCGTCACTGCGGATGTGCTCGTCGGCGGGAGGAGGATGTGCGAACGGAGTGACCCCCTCACCTGCACCTTGTGGAGCATGACCTCCATGGCGTTGCTGATGTTGTTCTCCTCCGACGTCTCCAGCCCCCATGTCGGCCGTGGGGGGAGTGGCGACGGTGCCACCCGCTTCAACCACGCCCCCAGCAGCGTTCACACCCTTGCTCGCCCCCGCATCCTTCGAGGCACTAGAGGTCGTGGCGACGGAGCCTTTGAGCTGGACGGATGGGTCGAAGGGTTGGACTTCTTCTTCTTAGGCCCCATGGTCGATGGCATCATCGAAGACGAAGATGGTGGTGAAGACGACGCGCTGTGCATGCTTTCGGTTCGCACAAGTGAGCCCCCTACCCGACGCGCCAAAGATGTCACGGGATATCCATGGCCACCTATGGGACCAGAAGGCCCCTTGCTGGTTCGGCAGGGGGACGTCGCGTCGCACAAAGAGCAGACCAGCGCACGACAGCACGACAGAGATCACAAAAGCAATTTACCTAGGTTCGGGGCGCCGCAAGGCGTAAAACCCTACTCCTGCTTTGGTGGATTGATGGTGGAATGGAGGTGGTGGTGCGCAGTACACTTGCCCGGCAAGGGATGCCTATGGGCAGTAGCCACTACGCGTGTACGGGTTCAGCAATTTCCCAACCAGCTAACCCTTCCTACGAGTGCCATGGGCCTCATTTTATAGATTAAGGGGTCACCACAATGGCAAAGTAGTCATTATCCACTAATATGATAGCAAACAGTGCTATCATACCTAACTATGCGGGCTGACAGAGCGCATTAAATGCGCCGCTTAGTGTCACATCACTGGTTTCCCTGCAAGGCTTGCCGGGCTTATCTTGCCAGCTCCGCGCCTGTTCTCTTGACACGTCGCAGGACGGGTGCCGTCTGTAGGTTTCTTCTGTAGGAAATGGCCGCCATGTGGCCAATGAATGCCACTTAATCATCTTGCGGCTTGACATCGAACTGATGGACAACGTGGGTCGTGCTCGAGTGGTTGGTGGAGTGGTTTTGCCTCCGCGAGCCCCGGCAGGCTCTGTCGGGGTGCTCTGGCTGCCTGCTTCTGGTGGTGGCCTTGCCCCTTGCCTGGCTTGCCTGCCTGGCAAGGGAGGCCCTTCTCTTACCGATATCTGGCTCCTCTATCTTGATCTTGGCCTCTCTGAGTTGCATGTTGGTTCTTCAAATCTCTTGGTCTCTCAATCCCTGACTTGGCTTGGTGCTTCAATCTTGTTCTTGTGCCTGTGCATAGTATGGGCAATAGACCCAGGGTTTGTTGCACCGACATATGTCATCCACATATAATATTAGAAATACTACAGAGCTCCCACTCACTTTCTTGTAAATACAGGCTTCTCCAAAAGTCTGTATAAAACCATATGCTTTGATCACCTCATCAAAGCGTATATTCCAACTCCGAGATGCTTGCACTAGTCCATAGATGGATCGTTGGAGCTTGCACACTTTTTTAGCACCTTTAGGATCGACAAAACCTTCTGGTTGCATCATATACAACTCTTCTTTGAGATATCCATTAACGAATGCAGTTTTTACGTCCATTTGCCAGATTTCATAGTTATAAAATTCGGCAATTGCTAACATGATTCGGATGGACTTAAGCATTGCTACAGGAGAGAAAGTCTCATCATAGTCAATCACTTGAACTTGTCAAAAACCTTTTGCAACAAGTCGAGCTTTGTAGATGGTAACATTACCATTAGCGTCAGTCTTCTTCTTGAAGATCCATTTATTTTCTATGGCTCGCCGATCATCGGGCAAATCCACCAAAGTCCATACTTTGTTTTCATACATGGATCCTATCTCAGATTTCGTGGCCTCAAGCCATCTATGAGAATCTGGGCTCATCATTGCTTCCTCATAGTTCGTAGGTTCACAATGGTCTAGTAACATGACTTTCACTATAGGATTACCGGTGCGGATCGTGCTCTGGTTGACCTACAAAGTTCTGTAGTAACTTGACCTGAAGTTTCATGATCATCATCATTAGCTTCCTCTCTAGTAAGTGTAGGCATCACTGGAACTGATTTCTTTGATGTGCTACTTTCTAATTCGAGAGAAGGTATGATTATCTCATCAATTTCTACTTTCCTCCCACTCACTTCCTTCGAGAGAAACTCCTTCTCTAGAAATGTTCCATTCTTAGCAACAAAAATCTTGCTTCGGATATGTGATAGAAGGTGTACCCAATTGTTTCTTTAGTGTATCCTATGAAGACGCACTTCTCCGATTTGGGTTCGAGCATATCAGAAGCCTTTTGACATAAGTGTTGTAACCCCAAACTTTAAGAAATGACAGCTTAGGTATGTTGCCAAACCAGAGTTCATACGATGTCGTCTCAACGGATTTAGGCGGTGCCCTGTTTAATGTGAATGCAGATGTCTCTAATGCATAACCCCAAAATGATAGTGGTAAATCGGTAAGAGACATCATGGACCGCACCTTATCAAGTAAAGTACGGTTACGATGTTCGGAAACACCATTACGCTGTGGTGTTCCAGGTGGCATGAGTTGCAAAACTATTCCACATTGTTTTGAATGACGGCCAAACTCGTAACTCAAATATTCGCCTCCGTGATCAGATTGTATAAACTTTATTTTGTTGTTACAATGATTCTCCACTTCACTCTGAAATTCTTTGAACTTTTCAAATGTCTCAGACTTGTGTTTCATTAAGTAGATATACCCATATCTGCTCAAATCATCTGTGAAGGTTAGAAAATAACGATACCCGCCGGGAGCCTCAACACTCATTGGACCGCATACATCAGTATGTATTATTTCCAATAAGTCAGTAGCCCGCTCCATTGTTCCGGAGAACGGCGTTTTAGTCATCTTGCCCATGAGGCATGGTTCGCAAGTATCAAATGATTCATAATCATGTGATTCCAAAATCGCATCTGCATGGAGTTTCTTCATGCGCTTTACATCGATATGACCTAAACGGCAGTGCCACAAATATGTTGCACTATCATTATCAACTTTGCATATTTTCGCATCAATATTATGAATATGTGTATCACCACGATCGAGAGTCAACAAAAATAGACCATTCTTCGAGGGTGCATGACCATAAAAGATATTATTCATATAAATAGAACAACATTATTCTCGGACTTAAATGAATAACCATCTCGCATCAAACAAGTCCAGATATAATGTTCATGCTCAACGCTGGCACCAAATAACAATTATTCAGATCTAAACTAATCCTGAAGGATGTAGAGGTAGCGTTCCGATGGTGATCACATCGACCTTTGAACCATTTCCGTCGCGCATCATCACCTCATCCTTAGCCAATCTTCGTTTAATCTGTAGCTCCAATTTTGAGTTAAAAATATGAGCAACCTATCGGCGTCCTAGGAACGGGGGTACCCAGACCTGCCTGCCTACGGCCCACGAGGTGGCTCGGACAACGGCCTGGTACGGCCCAGCTTCAACAACAACTCAATACCCTCGTGAGGGGCCAAGCCTCGCGAGGCGAACGACAGCAAGACCTCCCTGGGGGGCAGCCTCGCTAGGATGGCTCCCGAGGAGCGGATATATCTATGCAAGGCGCACCTCGCAAGGTTCATGTGACGTGAGCCATGACGACCAAGGCCAGGCGGGCGCTAGCGGGCGCAGTGTACCAGTTTCCCCTATGGTGCTAAGGAGGCAAGCGCAGGTGTGGAGTCCCGAGGAATCAAGCAAAGGTTTCCATATCGGTGCAACAAGACCAAGGACCACCAGGACGACAGGACGGAGGTCATCGTGGAGCCCAACGCATGCGTCACCACCAGAGCCTTTTGCAGGCAAAGACTACTTTTGTCAGGATAGCTTGTACTAGTTATCCCCCTTCAAACCTGGCCGTTGTGGGATCCCTTCCTGCCTAGATTTGGGAAGAGGACCAAGGCCACTATAAATAGGACTTAGCCACCACCATAGAGGGGATGGATCGATTCCACCCTGGCCACCTCACCAGCTCATCGAGCTCAAGAACACCTCACCTCATGAGGCCGTTCCCACACTATACTAGTTCATCCTCAGCCCCTCGAGGCAATCCACCACAAGCTGGAGTAGGGTATTACACCGCAAGGTGGCCTGAACCAGGATAAACTGCAATGTCTCTTGTCCCTTGGATTCGTCGAGCTAGGTCGCGGAATCGTTGAGTGGGCAGACTGGGGAGAGAGAGTTCTTCACACGCACCCAGAGTTCGAACCTCTCAAGGGTCTGCGGAACCCCGAATCCGACATTTGGCGCGCCAGCTAGGGGTGCGTCGGAGCTTCTCTTCCGCCGATCGACTCGCCACCGCTCCACCGCTTCCATGGCCGACGCTCGCCGAACCGGTGCTGAGCGACGGGCCGCCCTCGCCGCCCGCGTCGCCCAGACAGCTCCTACTGGCGGGCCTCCCCGTTGCTCCATCACCTGTTGCCAACGCCGCCACCGGCCCGGTGGGGCACGAGCAGCAAGCCTCGTTGCTGCACCCCTCCATGCGGCGTGACGGGCGCACGGCCACCCCGTCGCTGACTCCGGCTGGTTCGTCATCCCACGCTCGTCACGGCCCAGCAAACGCGCAGGCTGCGTTGCTCATGGCGCGTGAGCTCCTGCGCTACCGCCCCGTCGACGACTTCTACGAAGAGTGGCTGGACCGCATCGCCGAGCTGGTCAGCGCCGCTGGGGGCTCTCCTGAACTGTCCCTCTCGCGACCTCGCCCATCGTTTGCGACAGGTGATGTAGGCCACGGAGCACCTCCACCACCGCCGCCTCGTCAGGACGTCGCCCACGCACCAAGGCGCGCGGCGTGGTGTGATCCGTGCACGAAGAAGGAAGCTGCTAGGAGATCCAGCGGCCACAAGGGGAGGCAAGTGCGCTTCCAGCATTGCCACGTCAAGACCGCGCTCCGCCTGTCGCAGTGGCGCGCGAGCTCCAAGACCAAGCACCACCTCCACGACGGGCTCCGGTGACCACCGCGGGCTGCCGCGCCTTCACTCCCGAGCTTCGAAGCATTGTCTGACCAGGAAAGTTCAAACCCGACCTGCCTCCGTGCTACGACGGCACCCCCGACCCTGCTGATTCCTGCAGCTTTATGAGTTGAGCATCAAGACGGCCAGCGGCGATGAGAAGGTCATGGCGAACTGGTTCCCCATGGCTCTCAAGGATGGCGGCGCTCGTGGCTCCTAAACCTGCCCCCAGGATCGATCTCCTCCTGGGGCGAGATGCGCGAGCGTTTCGTCGCCAACTTCCAGGGCACTCGCGACTGCCCGCCGGTGCGGGTGACCTGTGGCGCATCAAGCAGCAGCCAGGGGAAACCCTGCAGAAGTACATCCAACGCTTCAACAGCGTGCGCCTCAAGATCCCCAAGGTTTCAGACAAGGCCATCATCTCAATGTTATCTGATGGCGTCCGCAATGTCAAGATGAAGGAGGATCTCGCCATCCACGAGGACCTGTGCACGGCCCTGGAGATGTTCAACATGGCGACCAGGTGCGCGAGAGCTGAGGAAGGGCGCCTTTCCCTCCTCGAGCTCCCAGCGGCCGACCCAGGAGACAAGAAGGCCAAGGCCAAGGACGTGATGCGCAAGGGGGCGGCCGTGCTCGCAGCTGAATCAGAGGTGAAGTGCGGCTGCGACCACCCGGAGTCATCCAAGGGCGGTCGTCCATTCTGCGTCTTCCACAATGTACACAACCACAACACCAATGTTTGTCACGAGCTCAGGGCCATCCGTGACAGGCACCTCGGTCGATGCCTCGAGCGCAACGATCGAGGCTACGGCCGTGGAGGATGCCGAAGTGGAGGACGCTGGGACAACCGCGGCCCCCGCCCGGAGTGGCGCGATCAGCCTCGTGAGGACCGCTGGCAGGGCCAGCCTCGTGAGGGCGCCTGGAGAGATCACCTTCGCGAGGACCGTCCATAGGGCAACGCCGGCCTCCCTCCGCTGCCACCACCACCAAGAAGGAATGAGGACTACCACCAGGACGAGGGGGGGGCAGGGGCTTCTAGGAGCCTCATGCCATCACCTGCATCTTGGGTGGCGCTCAGGCCCCAGCCTCTTAGCGCATCTTCAAGTTGTTTGCCCGAGAAGTGAACGTGGCTCTCCCCAGGCTCGAGGCCACGTGACCGCTCAGGTAGTCCAAGTGCACCATCACCTTCATCTCGTCAGACCAGCTCAAGTACGCAGCAACCCTTGGCACCCTCCCGATGCTCTGCTCGCCCGTCATCAGCAACGTCCAGGTCACCAAAACCCTCATCGATGGTGGTGCGGGGCTGAATGTTCTTTCCACCGAGACGTTCGACCGCCTCCAAGTGTTGTATGATCAGCTGCAGCCTACCAAGCATTTCTCAGGGGTGACCGACGGCTCCACCACCCCGGTAGGGCAGATCCGCCTCCCTGTCACTTTCGGCCAGCGCGACAACTACCGCACAGAGCTCATCAACTTCGATGTCGCCCACATCCGTCTGCCATACAACGCCATCCTAGGGTATCCAGCCCTGGCCAAGTTCATTGCGGTGACCCATCATGGCTACAATGTCCTCAAGATGCCAGGGGACCGCGACATCATCACGATCGCCTGTGAGGAAAAGGACGCGGTGTTCTCCCTCGAGCGCGCCTACCAGGCCATAGCAGTCGAGGACCCAGACAATGAAGGCGCCATCTACCCTCCTGAGGTCGTCCCTAAGAAGAAGAAGCTTCTCCGCCAAGAGCCTCAGGAGAGCGGCGTCTCTAGTGGCACCACCTCAGGACATGCGCCTACCAGAGGGGCGCCTCCCTCTCTCGCATAGGAAGGCGCGCCCGGTGTCCCTCTCAGGCTGGGCTCGAGGGCTCTCCTCTGGAGGGCCTCTGACCTAGTCAATGTCGCGAGGGAGGCGCTCGGGCACCACCTGGAGGTGTGCTTCAGCGCGTGTTTCCCTCATGAGGGCACCAGGCACGAGGTGCCAGGTGCTCAGGAATTCATCACCAAGGCGACCGAGGAGCTTCAAGAGGCAAAAGCCATGCATGGCGACCTACACCCACCACCTGGCGTAGCTCCTTGTCCTGGTGAGGACAGTGAGTTGCGTGTCTCCGTTGACATAACAGGGCTCAATAGGGCCGCATCTCGTGAGCGCTTCTGGCCATCACGCGTTGGTCGGTGCAAGAGCCTCCCTCACAGCTACATTCGCATGCCATTCGGCCTGCCGAATGCGGCCGTCACCTGCCAACGCCACCTGAGGAGTGTTCTAGCGGCTCAGGAGGCCAGGCACCAGGCGGTCCTGGCGGAAATGGCGACGGTTCCTTGCGAGCCCCCTGAGCACCCGGAGCCCCCCAAGGTTCAGGACCCAGGCGGCTCGTGAGGAGCAACTTCTTAAGCACGCGTCTTTGGCTACTCCAACATCTCTCCAGTAACGGTGCCAAGTGACATTCTCCGGTTTATTCAGTTGGGGGCGCCCCTCGGGCTGCATTACCCCCAGATAGCATGGGCTTGTCCCTACAACGTGTATCATTTTGCATCTTTGATTTGCTCTGTTGGGGGCGCCCCTCGGGCTACATTATCCCCAGGTCGCGTGGGTCCGTCCCTGCGGCATGTATCGTTCTTGCATCTATCGGAACTAGCTTTACCCCCTTCCATAGGGTAATTTAATGATGTCACCTGCTTGCCTAATTGCCCTACATGGCCTCCCGCGTTGCTGACCGGCCTCCTGCTCATCCCACAACGGGGGCTACACATGCTAGCACGGTGCTTGTGCTCGGGTCCGTCCCTGCAACGCTGACAAACTTGAGAGATCGAGCTCTGGCTCGTGGCCCTTCCCGCGCACGTCACATCACCAAACTCTCAGTGCCTTCATCTTCTTGTGGAAAGAACAGCAGCAGGACAACAAACGCGATTATAAGTTATATTCTCCCCTTGGACTAACTCGCAGGAACCTCCAGAGCTTACCTATGGGTGGCCTCGCCAGCTACCCCTTTTCCATGCGATTCGCTTGCGTGTTAAAGGGGGGCTCCCGAGCATCACGCCTCGGGAGCTCCTACTGACTCTCCAGCCCTCACCCCCTGGCCTTGACCAAGGCATCGCGACCTGGCATACCAGCGGCAGCTGAGCCTCACTCGAGGATCGGGACCCGAGGACATAGAGCACTCAGATGAGCGACAAAATGGGAGGCCGGCGTGAGCTACACCTAGCAGCACTGCCTTTGAAGCACGGATTAGGCGCTGCGCGAGGAATCACTTCGGGCCCGTTAAGATAAGTCACCTATTCGTATAGTGCAGCGCCACTGTCTGAAATTTTCGACCCTCGCGACCTTGCTCCCGCAATGCCGCCTCCCTCATCGGTCTTCAGGAAGCTGCATGCACCCAAAGGGGACCTCTTGAGCATTGTGCATCAGGATCTCTGATGAGGACATCAATACCATTGTTACACCCACAGCCCCTACTGCTACATATACTGGACCAATTACTAGAGCTCGCGCACGCCAATTAAATTATCAGGTACTTTCGTTTCTTGGTAATGATTCTAATGTTCATGAGAATATGATGCTGCCTAAATTGGATACATTTGTTTTGCTTACAAATGAAGGCCCTAGCTTGGAGAAGGATGGACATTGGAACAAGAACAAGCATGGAGATGTTGGCATGCTTAAGGAGAACAAGAACGGAGTTACAAGTGATGATTTCAGGACTTTGAAGCCACCATAATGGGTGCATGAAGCCTTGGACGAAATATACAAGATGCTACTTCATAAATGTCGTCCCGAGGCTATTCTAGGTGCTGCGTCACCTTATTAGTGGGCCAGGCCCTTGTAATTTCAGAAATACACAAGTATAGGCTATTTTTAGAGTCCGTATGTGTGGGGAAACAAGAGATAGGGTTGATTTGGACCCCTCCACCAAGGGCCACGAAATTCCCCTCTTCCTCCATATATACAGCCCTTAGGGCACCGTTTAGACCTTGGGTTTTGTTTAGATTAAAAGTTCGCCATAGCTGCAACTTCGCGTGCCGTTTGTGTTCAACGACCAGACAAAGGCGTCCACAGAACCCCACCTTGATCAATAAAGCTTTCATCTTATATTCGCAATATTCAGATTGCAATCTCAGTTTCTTGCTTGTTCTTCGTTTGCTCGCAGGAAACAGGCCCTCGTGGTCGAGTTGATCGTGCTCCGGCGTGGTCAATAACCCTCGGAAGTTGGTTTAGCGATTGCTAAGGCGCTGACGTCTCGCTCGTTAAATAGTCGGATCGTCAAGGTCGACTCCCACGAAACGATAGCCACCATCTCATCGAAACATCGGGACACCTTTGCCTCTATCAAGTGGTATCAGATTTTCAGGTTGCTCGGTGAGATTTTACAGTTTTCCGTAGTTTAGATCGAGTCATTCTTCATACCTATAGTCCACGAAAAAGCCACAAAAAATTAGGGTTAGTTCATCATATCCGAACCAATCTGAGCCTTTGCATAATCTTTTTAGGGTTTTGCTTTGTTGAATTTGCGGTTGCATCGTCGTGTCTAGTTCTGGTCTTAGCGTCTAGTCTTTTAGAGTTTCGAGTTACGGTCATAAGTTATCACGCCGCCACCGCACCATCATCATCGCCTCGCCACCTACCATCACCGCTCCGAATCCGTATCCATATACCACCACCAATCCGTGTCCATATACCACCACCGATCCATATCCGTATACTACCACCGCTACCACCACCGCTGCCATATACCACCACCATATATCCACCACCAATCCGAGTTCTTCTCATATTAGGTTTGTTTTCGAGATCCATCTAGTTTCCGATTCGTGTTTCCTTGCCGGAGTAGGTTTCGGAAAAAAAAAATTTCCGTTTAGGCCCAAAATTTTCCGAAACCGCACTTGTCGAAAAATTTTCTGGCTATCCTGTTTTTAAGTGTTTCTAAGTGTATTGAGACAGTCGCCGTTATAGAAAGTTTTTTTTGACCCGTTTCCAGTTTTTGGGTCCGGGCAGTCAAAAAAAAAAAATTGGTCAAAAAAATTTCGTGCCCATCCTGTCAGTTTGACCTCGGAAGAGTTTTGAGACACTCGCCATTATAGTGATTTTTCGCAAAAAAAAAAAAAGAGCAGCGCAAAAAAAAAAAGAGCGAAAAAAAAAATCCAGAGTGTGCTTTTCCCTTGTTTACGTGCAGCGCCGTGATTTTGTTAGTGTTCTAGGCTCGCGTCTCTAGCACGGTCTAGCCTAGGACCAAAGACAAGACTCCGTCGTTGAGCGTTTATTCAACTTTGCATCTCTGAATTGATTATTGCTAACCCTTTTTGCTACCATATTATAAGCCTTCCCAGCTCCACATACATCTACATCGATGCGTTTGACTCTCCTCGTAATCGCTCTATCCAAGCTTTGAGAGTTTTGACTACATCGGTTGCCGATCACCGCTTTCTTCTTTGGGTAAGAACTGGTAAGAATTTGAGATTTGCTTGACGGTTGTGATTGTCCACCACACAACCACCACCACTTCCTAGTAGTCCGTCGAATCATATTCTTGTGTGTTTCTATTGTCGCTAACCATGGCAGGATCACAAGCCGACGAGACCGACCGGGAGAACATGACAAACAAAGCGCTACATGATAAGTTTCAACAAATGATGAGTGGGCAGGTGGACGATGTGCTAAATAGATTTGAAGAGGCCATGGAGAAGATAGATGGCATTGAGAAGGCGTTGAAACAAAGCTCGATAACAAGTTTAATGAATTGCTCGCTGCGTCTACCACCACCACCACCGGCGGCACCTAACGCACCTCTACTACAACAACAAGGACTACCTCCACATCGTGAAACAGCCCTCCGCCGAAGCTTCCGTGTCCCTCTTCACTGGCCAAGCTGCTTTGGTGCTGCTGTTGATACTTCCGTGGCTCCTGCTGCTGCGGTGGGGAGGATGATTATGTGAGAGATTACGAGGATGAGGTTGATCAACATCGATTACTACGTGCAACCACCGACACCACAACCACTGTGTCGTCCACATGCAAATAATGGCAATGTTCGGGCTCCCCTAGAGTGCGAGATCATGACCATCTCCCTAAACTGAAATTGAATATTCCACCATTTGAGGGTAGATATGTTCACGATATATATCTTACTTGGGAGTTAGAAACTGAACAACGATTTACATGTTTACAATATCACGAGGAGAGGCGTGTTCCTGCTGCTGTTTGTGCTTTCACTAGCTTTGCATGTGTTTGGTGGTCCGAACATTGTAGATTATATCCTGTTCCAGCTACTTGGGCTGCTTTGAAAACTGCTATGCGTGCTCGTTGGGTTCCACCATATTATCAACGTGAATTACTTCAAAAATTGCAGCGCTTAAGACAAGGAAAAAATTCGGTGAAGAATATTATCGGGAATTACAAACTGGCTTGATTAGATGTGGTATTGTTGAGGAGAATGAAGCTATGCTTGCACGTTTTACGGGTGGATTAAATAGAGAGATTCAGACCATTCTAGACTAGAAGGATTATAATAATATCACTCGATTATTCCATCTTGATTGTACAGCTTAACGTGAAGTGCAGGATCGTCATGCGTTGGCGCGAACTAACTTTTCTGCAGGCCTACATTCATCATGGACACCACGTGCATCATCTACTTCCACACGTTCTACTACACGGCACCTCCGTCGGCTGCCACCTCCAACCGTGATACAAGAAAGCAGGCACAACCACCACTATCGCCAAGAGCACACGCTTTGGCCTACACATAGCTCTTCTTCTTCCATGGCGTCAACAGGGCACACAAGTGATATTATTTGTCGTCGTTGTAAGGGAAGAGGACATTTATGAGAGAATGCCAATCTCAGCGTGTGATGATTGCTCACGAGGATGGTGGGTATGAGTCCGCTAGTGACTATGATGAAGAGACTTTGGCTCTTATTACACATGAAGAACACGGTGGAGATGATTACGATCATGACACGCAATACATGGCTCTTGAAGATCTTTGACAGGTATGAATGTTTAGTTGCTCAACGTGTTTTGAGTGTGCAGGTTACACAAGCTGAGCAAAATCAGAGACATAACTTGTTCCATACAAAGGGAGTTGTGAAGGAACGTTCTATTCAGCGTCATCATAGATGGAGGGAGCTGCAACAACTTGGCTAGCATGGATATGGTGGAGAAGCTTTCTCTCACCACAAGACCACATCCACATCCTTACTACATCCAATGGTTCAACAACAGCGGCAAGGTTAAGGTAACACGTCTTTGTTCGTGTGTATTTTAGTATCTCTACATATGCTGATTATGTTGATTGTGATGTGGTACCTATGCAAGCATGTTCCTTATTACTTGGTAGACCATGGCAATTTGATAAAAATTCTGTACACCATGGTAGAAACAATCAGTATACTCTTGTTCACAAGGATAAAAATATTACTTTGCTTCCTATGACTCCTGATTCCATTTTGAAAGATGATATTAATAGAGCTAATAAAGCAAAACAGGAGAAAAATAAGAGTGAAAATCAGATTGTGGCAAAAGAATTTGAGCAACAAATGAAGCCTAATAATAAACCATCTAATGTTGCTTCTGAAATTAAACTGAAAAGTGCATGTTTATTTGCCACCAAATCTGATATTGATGAGCTAGATTCTAGCAAATCTGTTTGCTATGCTTTTGTGTGCAAAGAGGCATTATTTTCATTCGAGGACGTGCCTTCCTCTTTGCCCCTGCTGTCACTAACATTTTTCAGGAGTTATCTTACGTCTTCAAATAAGACGTGCCACCGGGATTACCCCCTATTCGAGGGATTGAGCATCAAATTGACTTAATTCCCGTGCATCGCTACCCAACCGCGCACCATACCGTACCAATCCAAAGGAGACGAAGGAGATTATCGTCAAGTACAGGAGCTGCTCGACAAAGGTTATATCACGCGAATCTCTTAGTCCTTGTGCTGTTCCTATTATACTAGTGCCTAAAAAGGATGGTACGTCGGCGTATGTGTGTTGATTGTAGAGGCATTAATAATATTACTATTCGTTATCGTCATCCTATTCCTAGGCTAGATGATATGCTTGATGAATTGAGTGGCTCTACAATATTCTCCAAACTTGATTTGCGTAGTGGATACCATCAAATTCGTATGAAATTGGGAGATGAATGGAAAACAGCATTTAAAACTAAGTTTGGATTATATGAGTGGTTAGTCATGCCTTTTGGGTTAACTAATGCACCTAGTACTTTCATGAGATTAATGAACGAAGTTTTACGTGCTTTCATTGGACGATTTGTGGT
Organism: Aegilops bicornis; assembly: GCA_021605145.1. NCBI lineage: Eukaryota > Viridiplantae > Streptophyta > Magnoliopsida > Poales > Poaceae > Aegilops > Aegilops bicornis. The sequence goes on along the minus strand of CM038675.1, from coordinate 375,186,874 downwards.
AGTTTACTTTGATGATATACTGATTTATAGCGAATCTTTGGAAGAACATTTGGAATATTTACGTGCTGTTTTTAATGCTCTACGTGATGCACGTTTGTTTGGTAACCTTGGGAAGTGCACCTTTTGCACCAACCGAGTATCTTTTCTTGGCTATGTTGTTACTCCACGAGGAATTGAAGTTGATAAAGCCAAGATTGAAGCTATTGAGAGTTGGCCGCAGCCCAAACGGTCACACAAGTGAGGAGTTTTCTTGGACTCGCTGGTTTCTATAGGCGTTTTGTGAGAGACTTTAGCACCATTGCTGCACCTCTCAATGAGCTTACAAAGAAGGATGTGCCTTTTGTTTGGGGTACCGCAGGAAGAAGCCTTCACGGTATTGAAAGATAAGTTGACACATGCTCCTTTACTCCAACTTCCTGACTTTAATAAGACTTTTGAGCTTGAATGTGATGCTAGTGGAATTGGATTAGGAGGTGTGTTATTACAAGATGGCAAACCTGTTGCATACTTTTACGAAAAATTGAGTGGGCCTAGTCTGAACTATTCTACTTATGACAAAGAATTATATGCTCTTGTTCGGACTTTAGAGACATGGCAACATTATTTATGGCCCAAAGAATTTGTTATACATTACGATCATGAATCTTTGAAACATATTAAAAGTCAAGCTAAACTGAATCGTAGACATGCTAAATGGGTTGAATTCATTGAGACTTTCCCTTATGTCATTAAACACAAGAAGGGTAAAGAAAATGTTATTCTTGATGCTTTGTCTCGTCGATATACTATGCTTTCACAACTTGACTTCAAAATATTTGGTTTGGAGACCATCAAAGATCAATATGTGCATGATGCTGATTTTAAAGATGTAATGCAGAATTGTAAAGAAGGAAGAACATGGAACAAGTTCGTTATTAATGATGGTTTTGTGTTCCGTGCTAACAAGCTATGCATTCCTGCTAGCTCTGTTCGTCTTTTATTGTTGCAAGAGGCGCATGGAGGAGGCTTAATGGGACACTTTGGCGTAAAAAAGACGGAGGATATACTTGCTACACATTTCTTTTGGCCAAAGATGAGACTGGATGTTGAGCGTTTTGTTGCTCATTGCACTACATCAAAAAGCTAAGTCACGACTCAATCCTCATGGTTTATATATGCCTTTGCTCGTGCCTAGTATTCCTTGGGAGGATATATCTATGGACTTTGTTTTAGGTTTACCTCGAACAAAGAAGGGAGGGATAGCATATTTGTTGTCGTGGATAGATTCTCGAAAATGGCACACTTTATACCATGTCATAAAAGCGATGATCTTTGTTAATGTTGCTGATTTGTTCTTTCGTGAAATTATTCGCTTGCATGGTGTGCCAAATACTATTGTTTCAGATCGTGATACTAAATTTCTTAGCCACTTTTGGAGATGTTTATGGGCTAAGTTGGGGACTAAACTGCTTTTTAGTACTACTTGTCACCCCCAAACCGATGGACAAACTGAAGTAGTCAATAGAACATTGTCTACTATGCTTAGGGCTGTTTTGAAGAATAATAAGAAAATGTGGGAAGAATGCTTGCCTCATATTGAATTTGCTTATAATCGTTCATTGCATTCTACTACTAAGATGTGCCCTTTTGAAATTGTGTATGGCTTCCTACCTCGTGCACCTATTGATTTGTTGCCTCTTCCATCTTGAATGAGTTAATTTTGATGCTAAAGAACGTGCTGAATTGATTTTAAAAATGCATGAGTTAACTAAGGAAAACATTGAGCGTATGAATGCTAAATATAAACGTCTTTGGAGATAAGGGTAGAAAACATGTTGTCTTTGCACTGGAGATCTTGTTTGGTTACATTTGCGTAAGGATAGGTTTCCTAATTTGCGCAAATCAAAGCTAATGCCACGTCTTGATGGTCCATTTAAGGTGTTAGAGAAAATAAATGATAATGCATATAAACTTGAGCTGCTGCAGATTTTGGGGTTAGTCCCACTTTTAACATTGCAGATTTGAAGCCTTATTTGGGTGAGGAAGATGAGCTTCCGTCGAGGACGACTTCATTTCAAGAAGGGGAGGATGATGAGGACATCAATACCATTGTTACACCCACAGCCCCTCTTGCTACATATCTTTGGACCAATTACTAGAGCTCGCGACGCCAATTAAATTATCGGTACTTTCGTTTCTTGGTAATGATTCTAATGTTCATGAGAATATGATGCCGCCTAAATTGGATACATTTGTTTTGCTTACAAATGAAGGCCCTAGCTTGGAGAAGGATGGACATTGGAACAAGAACAAGCATGGAGATGTTGGCATGCGCAAGGAGAACAAGAACGGAGTTACAAGTGATGATTTCAGGACTTTGAAGCCACCATAATGGGTGCATGAAGCCTTGGACGAAATATACAAGATGCTACTTCATAAATGTCGTCCCGAGGCTATTCTAGGTGCTGCGTCACCTTATTAGTGGGCAGAGCCCTTGTAATTTCGAAATACACAAGTATAGGCTATTTTTAGAGTCCGTATGTGTGGGGAAACAAGAGATAGGGTTGATTTGGACCCCTCCACCAAGGGCCACGAAATTCCCCTCTTCCTCCATATATACAGCCCTTAGGGCACCGTTTAGACCTTGGGTTTTGTTTAGATTAAAAGTTCGCCATAGCTGCAACTTGGCGTGCCGTTTGTGTTCAACGACCGGACAAAGGCGTCCACAGAACCCCACCTTGATCAATAAAGCTTTCATCTTATATTCGCAATATTCAGATTGCAATCTCAGTTTCTTGCTTGTTCTTCGTTTGCTCGCAGGAAAGCAGGCCCTCGTGGTCGAGTTGATCGTGCTCGGCGTGGTCAATAACCCTCGGAAGTTGGTTTAGCGATTGCTAAAGGCGCTGACGTCTCGCCAGACGTTAAGTAGTCGGATCGTCAAGGTCGACTCCCACAGAAACGATAGCCACCATCTCATCGAAACATCGGGACACCTTTGCCTCTATCAATCTCTTACCGGGCCTTGGGCCGCTCACCTCCTGGCCTTGTCCACGGCATCGTGACCTGGCATACCAGCGACGTCCGAAGCTTGCCTGGGGACTGGGACCTACCGGCGTAGAGCACTAGGCTACCGTGAGAACGAAAAGGGGAACAATGCTGAAGCAAGACTTGCAGCCACAACCTTATAGTAGGAATAGTAAACATTGGGGCAAAAGCATTACAGGTTATTTACATACCCCCTCGGGGTTTGACTCGATTCCTCGCAGGGTACAAAAGAAGAAAAACCTCAAGGAAGCCCTGACTACGGGCGCCGCCACCGAGCCATCATCAACAGTGGGCCACGAGAGGTCGACGCCAACCCCATCTAGGTCATCGACGACGCCGAGCGGATGCCGCTGCCGCGCTCCGGGCACGGCGAGAGCTCGGATGCACGTAGCTGTCATCACTTGATTTTGTGGACTCGCTAGGCTCGGGAGAATCGTTGGACTCCCAGGAGTTGTCGCTGCTGCCGGAGGAGCTGGCGGCAGGGCCGAGAGCAGGCTCAACACCTGCTGACACGCCACACTGGTGGCTTCCTCCGGGGCAGCACTCCAGGCGGTGGCCCTCCTCGTCGAAGACCTTGAAGAATAGCATGGAGGTGTCGTCATACTCAAAATGGATGGCAAGGGCCCCCTCCACGCGGCAAGCACGGGCGACCTCGCCCCATCCACGGGTCATGAAGACTTTGCCCGGGGGGACGACCTCAACCTCTGCCCCCGTGGCCAGGCTGCAGCACCTGGCGTGCTACAGCCACAGCTCGAGTGGCCCCGTCGGCGGAATCTCCTCGGCGAAGAACCAAAGGAACTGAATCCACGTGCATGGGGGCATCGCTGCCCACACCACGAACTCACGCGAGGAGCCTTTAGCGTGGGTTCACGGGCCAGCAGCCCGCGCAACTTCAGCCCGGCCATTGCGGCCGTGGCTGGCATGGCGCAGGGCGCTGCCGCCTCCTCTGGAGCCTTGCGACTGGGCATACAAAGGAAGCGGGAAGCCGGGCGGAGGTCGCTCGTGCCAACGCCGCACCACCACCGGCGTCGCGGGGGCAGCTCAGCGGGAGCGGCCCCTGCTTCTCGCGGGGGGTTTTTCCCTTCTCCGCAGCGGAAAACCTCCTGATCGGCGCCATAAGCACCACGGCAAGACGGTGAAGCAAAGAGGAAGAAGAGAGAGCGGCGACAAGAAGAAGGAGATGAGCAAAGAGGGCTCCACCCCCCCCCCCTCATTTATAGCCAAGAGAAGGCCAACCGCCAACCTCCACGATCGCACGTAATAATGACTTTTCTCTGCATGTAGCAGGGCCTCGTCAAGTTGGACGGTTGCCGAGGCAGCGTGGGGAAGTGGGGACGCCGACGTCCCATCAGTCACCACGCGTCAACCAAGGCCGCAGGCAATGGGGGCCCGCGGCGCTCCGCACTTGCCCCTTGGCTTCGCCTCGAAGCCAAGTTCGAACGTGCCTTGGGTCCGAGGGCTACTGTCGGCGTCCTGGGAACAGGGGTACCCAGACCTGCCTGCCTGCGGCCCACGGCGTGGCTCAAACAACGGCCTAGTACGACCGAGCTTCAACAACAACAACTCAAGACTCTCGCGAGGGGCCAAGCCTCGCGAGGCGAACGACGGCAAGACCTCCCTAGGGGGGCAGCCTCGCTAGGCTGGCTCCCGAGGAGCGAAGATGTCTATGCAAGGCGCACCTCGCGAGGTTCATGTGACGTGAGCCATGACGACCAAGGTCAGGTAGGCGCCAGCAGGCGCAGTGTACCAGTTTCCTCTTTGGTGCTAAGGAGGCAAGCGCAGGCGCGTAGTCTCGAGGAATCAAGCAAAGGTTTCCATATCGGTGCAACAAGATCAAGGACCGGCAGGACGACAGGACGGAGGTCATCATGGAGCCCAACATAGAGTCACCACCAGAGCCTTTTGCAGGCGAAAACTAATTCTGTCAGGATAGCTTGTACTAGCTGTCCCCCTTCAAATCTGGTCGTTGTGGGATCCCTTCCCGCCTACATTTGGGAAGAGGACCAAGGCCACTATATATAGGACTTAGCCACCACCATAGAGGGGACGGGTCGATTCCACCCTGACCACCTCACCAGCTCATCGAGCTCAAGAACACCTCACCTCCTGAGGTCGTTCCCACACTGCACTAGTTCATCCTCAACCCCTTGAGGCAATCCACCACAAAGCTGGAGTAGGGTATTAAACACCAAGGTGGCCCGAACCAGGATAAACTGTCTTCGCACGCACCCCAGAGTTTGAACCTCTCAAGGGTCTGTGGAACCCCGAATCCGACACAACCGAACCAGTATCAAATACCCAGGTGCTACTACGAGTATTAGTAAGGTACACATCAATAACATGTATATTAAATATACCTTTGTTCACTTTGCCATACTTCTTATCCGCCAAATACTTGGGGCAATTCCGTTTCCGGTGTCCAGTCCCTTTGCAGTAGAAGCACTCAGTTTCAGGCTTTGGTCCAGACTTGGGTTTCTTCCCGGGAGTAGCAACTTGTTTGCTATTCTTCTTGAAGTTCCCCTTCTTTCCCTTGCCCTTTTTCTTGAAACTAGTGGTCTTGTTAACCATCAACACTTGATGCTCCTTCTTGACTTCTACCTCTGCAGCTTTTAGCATTTTGAAGAGCTCGGGAATTGTCTTTTCCATCCCTTGCATATTATAGTTCATCATGAAGCCTGTATAGCTTGGTGGCAGTGATTGAAGAACTCTGTCAATGACACAATCATCTGGAAGTTCCACTCCCAGCTGATTCAAGTGATTGTAATACCCAGACATTCTGAGTATGTGTTCACTGACAGAACTATGCTCCTCCATCTTACAACTATAGAACTTGTTGGAGACTTCATATCTCTCAACTCGGGCATTTGCTTGAAATATTAACTTCAACTCCTGGAACATCTCATATGCTCCATGACGTTCAAAACGTCTTTAAAGTCCCGATTCTAAGACGTAAAGCATGGCACACTGAACTATCGAGTAGTCATCAGATTTTGTCTGCCAGACGTTCATAACGTTAGCAGCTGCTCCTGCAGCAGGCTTTGCACCTAGCGGTGCACAAAATGTAATTCTTCTGTGCAACAATGAGGACAATCCTCAAGTTACGGACCCAGTCCGTGTAGTTGCTACCATCATCTTTCAACTTAGCTTTATCTAGAAATGCATTAAAATTCACATTCGATCTTTCAATCTTTCAATCTCCTATATGATTCACGTTCGATCTTTCGATCTCCAGTGTTGATCATACCTACTATATGATTCACGTTCGATCTTTCGATCTCCAGTGTTCCAAGGCCATGTTTGTACATGCTAGACTCGTCAAGTTTAACCCGAGTATTCTGCGTGTGCAAAACTGTCTTACACTCATTGTATGTGAACGTAGAGTCTATCACACTCGATCATCACGTGGTGTCTCGAAACGACGAACTTTCACAACAGTACATACTCGGGGAGAACACTTCTACCTTTAAATTTTAATAAGGGATCATCTTAAAATGCTACCGTCAATCTAAGCAAAATAAGATGCATAAAAGATAAACATCACATGCAATCAAAATGTGTGACATGATATGGCCATCATCATCTTGTGTTTTTGATCTCCATCTCCAAAGCATCATCATGATCTCCATCATCACAGGCTTGACACCTTGATCTCCATCGTAGCGCCGTGGTCGTCTCGCCAACTATTGCTTCTACGACTATCGCTAACGCATAGTGATAAAGTAAAGCAATTACATGGCTACCGCAATTCATACAATAAGAAGACAACCATATGGCTCCTGCCGATTGCCGATAACTTACAAAACATGATCATCTCATACAACAACATATATCACATCATGTCTTGACCATATCACATCACAGCATGCCCTGCAAAAACAAGTTAGACGTCCTCTACTTGAGTGAATTGCAAAAAACATCGACATTGAAGGCTAGGGTTGTAGAAACCACACTTCTACAGTTTTGTGCCAAAAACCACTAATTCCGAGGCTAATTTTTTGCAAAAAACACTAGTGGCCGGCTTAGGCCGTTTTGAGCATGATTATGACAGGTCCGCTGGCAGCGCCGCCAGGGGCTCGGATCTCAACGCCCCCGCGGACTTGAACTTCTTCTTCTTCATGGCGTAGGGGTCACCGACGCGGTCGCCGCAGTACGGGTGCATCTCCTCCTTGCACTTGAGCTCGAGCCCCTTCTTCTTGTACTCCTCCTTCTTTGCTTCTTGCACTCCTGCTCCTTAAGCCACCACGGCGGCGGCGGCCCCAAGCCACCCATCTCGACGTCGCGCTCCACACCTTGTGCCTTGGTATGCGCCCAGAGTTCCCGCTCACGAATCCGCTTCGTCGCCGGATCGAGAGGTTGCAGAGGTCGCTTGTTCGCCCGCCGATCGGCCTTGGACCCCATCGCGACCACCTCGGCGAAGGAGCGCTCGAGGGGCGGAGGAGGGCAAGTGGGGAGGAAAGAGCGAGATCGACCAAAGCGTCACACCTCTGCTTTGGTGGCTGGAAACCCTAATGACGGATCTAGTGTTCCCTTGCCGATCCATAAACATTTATATACCAGCGCCGCTGGGCCGGAGAGGGTGGGCCGGACTCCTCCCGAACCTCGAGGCCCAACCCCAGACACGGCCTCACAGGGCTCCCAGCAGGCACCTGGGCCTGACCCAGCCTGGACGTGGGCCTGGGCACCGAACCCTGTGGCTCCACAGGGCCCACCAGCCCACACGACGCCATCGTCTCAACCCTAGGGCTTGGCTCCCCCGCCGTCGCCTGCGCCCCTGCGGCCGCCGCGACCACCTCACAAGCATCAACGGAGGGGCCCTGAGAAGGAGACCCGACTCCACGGTCAGGACGGGCAAGCCTGCGTACCCCTGTCGGGTTGCCCCCACCTGAGCAGCGCTACGCAGGGCCCGGCCCTGTGCTCTGCTCAGCCGAGGACCACGGCCACCGGGTGCGAACGCCTGCCGTCGGCCAGCCTTGAAAGAGCCCCCGAGCTCCTCCGCCCGCGCCATTTAAATCGATCGAAAGACGGAGTCACCAAGACCGCCTCCCACGGCCACGGGCGACGATCGCCACGCTACGCAAATAAGATAGCGTCGGGACTCGGAAGAGCTCACAACGACTCTGTTCCTTCCATATACCACACATCTCTGTTGAGCAGTTGACTTAGCAAGTTACCATGTCCAATTCATTTGAGGCCTGATCGACGTATTAAGGCAGATCTCTCTCCCAGGCGGCGTGAGTCCCGTCCACACCACCCTCAGCCCTCCCCCTCCATTGCCTCCCACTACCACCGACGTCGCTGAGGACGCCGCTGGGGGAAGCCCCTGTGATGAGGTGGCGGCGGCGGCGCAATCCTCAGCCAGCGGTAACGCATGGGGGCAGCGGCGTCCATCTCCCTCCTCCTCCAATAGCGGTGCGCAGCGGGTTGGCAGTGGCGATCTCCGGCGGTCATTTGGCGGATGAGAGTGGTGTGGCGTGAGGTGGTGTGGCGTGCCTTCTCTCACGTCCATGACGGCGGGTCTCGATGACATGGAGCAGCGGGGTCTCGCCGGTGAGCGTGTCATTATGGACGAGCGCAGGATGGTGGCGTTGTCTGGCATCATGGTGACGCCGACGGTAGCTAGACATCATGGATGAGGAGTGCGCCGGACTGGTGGGTGCCCCATACCCGATAGGCGTCCTGGTTGGGAACCTCAGGTCTTAGAAGTTAGGTTTGGCTGCGAGGTCTGTCTGGTATTAGGCCCAGACTATCAACATCTCTACATCAACTGGATAGGAGTGGCGACAAATGTTGCATAGACAGTGCTTCAGTTTTACTATTGTATGACTTTGTAAGGTCTTATGTGAATAATTAATAAAGTGGTTGCATGCATCGTCCCGCTCGCCAATCCGCTTCGTCGGCGGATCGAGAGGCTGCAGAGACCGCTTGTTCGCCCACCGGACGGCCTTGGACCCCATCGCGACCACCTCAGCGAACGAGCGCTCGAGGGGCGGAGGAGGGCGAGTGGGGAGGAAAGAGCGAGATCGACCAAAGCGTCACACCTCTGCTTTGGTGGCTGAAAACCCTAATGACGGATCTAGTGTTCCCTTGCGGATCCATAGCCATTTATATACCGGTAGCCATTTGGCCGGAAGGTGGGCGGACTCCTCCCGAACCTCGAGGCCCGATCCAGACCTGACCACAGGGGCTCCCAGCAGCACAGGCTGACCCGGCCTGGAAGTGGGCACAGGCACCAACCTCAGTAGCTCCATGGGGCCCACCAGCCCACACGACGCCATCGTCCCAACCCTAGGGCTTGGCTCCCCCGCCGTCACCTGCGCCCCTGCGGCCGCCGCGACCACCTCACAAGACGGAGGGGCCCTGAGAAGGAGACCCGACTCCACGGTCAGGACGGGCAAGCCTGCGTACCCCTGTCGGGTTGCCCCCACTGGCGGCGCTTCTGTGAGGCCCGACCACATGCTCTGCTCTGCCGAGGACCACTGCCACCGGGTGCGAACACCTGCCGTCGGCCAGCCTTGAAAGAGCCCCCGAGCTCCTCCGCCCGCGCCACGAAATCAGTCACCGAGCACGGAGCCCGGCCGCACTCCGCCCCCACGGCTACGGCGACGTACTGCCACACGCTGCAAATAAGATAGCGTTAGGACTCAGAGAGCTCACAACGACTCTGTTCCTTCCATATACCACACATCTCTGTTGAACAGTTGACTTAGCAAGTTACCATGTCCAATTCATTTGAGGCACAGTACGACGTATTAAGGCCAGATCTCTCTCCCCCGAGGCGGCAGCGGAGTCCCCGTCCACACCGCCCTCAGCCCTCCCCCTCCATTGCCTCCCACTACCACCGCCGTCTCCCTGCTGCTACCATCGATGTGGAGGCGGCGCTCCAGGCCTTCTCGAACGGTCAGTTTGCTGACCAACAAGAACATAAACACCAAGCTTTGCAGCAGGAGATAACTCGTTTATTGTTCAAACATAGAAACTAGCTTGTACAATAATTAGGTGCCAGTTCGCACCTCTAGGTGGTGCATGGTTACAACAAAAGTTGTTTATAACGGATACATACATGCGCAGCTGGCAGTAGCCACACCTAATTGATATTTGCGGGTTATACCTTTATGGTTTTGCCAAGTTACTTGCAGATTATGCCAAACAATGCATTTGCACACATGACAAATTGTTGGAAAAAATACTTCTCCCGTTTCTAAAAGTAAGGCCTACATATTTTTCAAAATTCGAACAGTGTGAAGTTTGACCAAGTTTTTAGAAAAAAATATTAATATCTATAATACCAAATCAATACAGTTAAATACATAATATAATATATTTTCATATGATGCCAATGAAGTATTTACAGGTTTTGGTCGTTTTTCTCAAAAGGTTAGTCAAACATAACATTGTTTGACTTCTGGGGGAAAATGCACGCCCTACTTTCAGGAACGGAGGGAGTATGAAGATTACCCAGAAACATATTTCCCACTTTCTAAGACCAGTGCCCACTGCCAAACAAGTCTCAGGACTAGATACAGAGAATATTAACAGCCTCCGCCAAAGAAATCGCAAGATAAGAATTCACGACTAAAATAGGAAAAAACTCAAACCTACCTCAATAAGTCTAGGCAGCACCAATCAGGTCCTTTAATTCAACAAGGCAGTCATCAAGTTCTTTATACACCTTTGAGCCTACAAAGTTCATGCCCTACATAAGATAAGATCAATATTTTATTATCAGGGAGAACTTCTCAAATTCCAGTACTGAGAGAAATGGGTCAGCTATTATAAATGGAATGGCTTTCTTTTCATGTGTCATTCCTGATCTGTAGTTCACATGTTCAAGAACAAAATTTTGTTGTTAAAGATGGCTATACTCTACATCCTTGTAGATCATTCAAGAATTAGTACTCCCTTCGTCTATAATGTAAGACGTTTTTTGACACTATACTAGTGTCAAAAAAAGTCTTACATTATGGGACGGAGGGAGTAGTAAATATTGCAAAACCACAACCGTTGAGCTTTCAACGTTGCTTTTTACCACCAATCTATGGGCAGCCTGTGTCTCAAAGCCCAGATCTCACACTTTCAGACTCTTAACAGCCTTACTGACTGCTTGCTCCCGTATGTCAGTGCTGAGGAGGAAGAGAAGCTCCACCAGAAGGTATATCAATGAATGGTGAATCACGGGTTGAGCCTGACCACCAGTATAAGCCACACTAGAGTGCTGCTGTCACTTCATTTGTGGAACTCGGTTCAGCCCAACTTTCAACTCGCCACTTACAAAGCAAATCCCCAAATATCGATCAGACCAGGTGTGACAGCAGCACAATCCATCAGTCAGCCAGACCAATGATCCCATGCAGCCGTAGCATCATTGTTGTAATTTCTTTACACCACATTTGAATGCTTGGCCTATTTGAGAGCACGTGCTGTTAAAAGATTATTACTCTTGACCATCACCTTCATCCCCAACTTGGAACTTATCGAGCTGCTTGAGTTGCTTGGCTGCTTGCTGACCACATCCATTCTTCACCTCCATTATGGCGTGCTCAGACGCGGCAGATGGTGGCAACAATGGCAGCAACTCGAAAGTTTGCAGGAAAAAATAATAGCAGGGAGGCAAGAGACACGTGAGAGCACGCTCTACACCGGCTGCTCGGCCTCAACTCATGCCTCGTCCATCTGCTACATGGCTGTGTTACAGGACGGTTCTTTGCCTACCAGCACATGTGGGCCAAGGCTGTTAAGAGACCTAAGGGGTAAGATTTCGGCTTTAAGACACAGTCCCCTGGCTATAATGGTGGTCATGTGGAAAAAAAATATGAAAGTGGTGGTTAAGAAATATGGGTGCCAGAGTTGTTGAGATTTTGCGATATTTCCTCATGAACTATATATAGTGGGCAGCAAAACCAGAAGTCAGGTACCTCTTTCAAGGAGCTTTTAAGATGCATCTCCGCTAACAATAATTCTTTTTTGCTTCCTGTCATGGATGAAAATTCCATGTAGAACTTGCAAAGCTGCAAAGAAGCTTGAGCATACTTTTTGAACTTCTTATGGTCATGACATAAATATACAGTCTGTTGCATGTAGAAAATAACAATGAAATAGGAATACTTGGATTCAACGAGAAAATAAAGTATAATTTTAAACACCATTCATAAGATTTTCAAACGAATAAGTAATTATACATATATTAAAGTCAGTGCTACTTAAGAAGATAGTGGGGATATACGAATACACATACACAGTAAACCGGAGAAGAGGAGGTTTTGGGGAGGCCACACATGATCCAACTGGCGTGGGTGGCCTTTTTTCATAAGGTGCTCAAGGAGCAATTAGGGTTTACAAACACTATTACAAGGTAAGCAGAATCAGTAAAAGCAAATCGTATATCGCAAACACGCACAATTTGTAGATGCCATTGCAAAGACGGAAAATGGGTTATTTTGCCACTGCCAAATACTCCCTCCGTAAAGAAATATAAGAGCGTTTAGATCACTAAAATAGTGATCTAAACACTCTTATATTTGTTTACAGAGGGAGTACTTCCTCCGTTCCAAAATAAAATACAAGACATCTCGCCAAACCGTATCTAACTTATCCACTCTTTCTTTCTCGTGCCTCCCCACACCATTCCCCTTCTCCAACTTATCAGTGTACCAGCCTTCTGTCACACTCTTTACCCCTGGTGACCAAGGCTGCTCATCATCACAGCCAACGACCATAACGATCTTGATAAGGCCCCATCCTATTACTACAATAGCTCCAACCCGGTCAGCGGCACCACAATGCATCTGAGCAGCACAATGAAACAAGAGCTGTGTTGGCCGGGCAAAATGGGCCGACTCACACTGGTCAGCATCTTACCATCAACCACCAATAGCATGCCACTTACATTCTACAGGCTACAAGAATGTCTATGTCAGAGGTGTGTCTTGTGACTCAGCATGCCCCAATCCGTCACCAGGGTGCAATTTAGTCCGCACACAGCACTGTATGGCATAGGCAGCAGAGCTACTCACACATCAGTGTCCAAGAACATTTATTGCCGAGTCAGCCATATCAGACTCTTGACACCTGAACCGAATTCCAAGACAAAAAACTAAATCAGAGTCAGTTCCGACACCCGTGTTCGCATGCAAAGACGTGCAATATTACACACATAGCATGCATGTTGTACAGCATGATCCAGCAGACCAGAACAGCAGCACAAGAGGGCACGGCAAGGCGTTTTTGCATCTCGGCAACACAGTGCGTGTGCACTCGTTGGCTTGGCTCATTGCCAATTCTCAGTGCCCACTGCCCACCTCATGCTTGACAATGCCTCAAACATGAAATTTTGCATTTCTTTTCTTTTTCTGTCAGATGGCCAAATTGTCACTTTGGTACTCATTGAATTTGGTTGCTAACAAATCCTATTTCTAACCGTTACAATGATCCACAGCAATTAGCTCAATTTGAAGGGCAAACTATGGAGAAAAAACAAGAGACTTTCTTTTGACACTATATACAGTGCTCTCATTTCCTGTTCTCCTCACTGGAGACAATTGAGTTAAGCAGGATGCCACAATATTGCCGCCCTCCTGACTGCACAAAAACAGCAAAAAAAACAAACCCACCATACATGCCCAACAGTGAAATCCAGTATTCCTGGTATTTTTGACTCTATAGTAGACATCGGAATAGGAATACCAAGTTACTTTTCACACATGCCATTTCAGAGGTCAATGATTGTATAAGATGTAGGAAGTTCCAAAAATATAGAATGAAACTTAAGGAATCCCAGAAGAGTCTGGTTTAGCTTAGCTTCCAGGCCAGATTTGGATTTTGTGTCAACCAAATTTCTGAACAATACAAAGAAGATGAATATTTAGGACACATCTTCCAATGAACCCATCACACTGTTGTGTTGGTGTAGAATAGGCAGTCGTACACATGTGCAGATGCAGATATATAATTCAAATTGCTTGATTTGATGAACTGTGTGTAGACGAACATGTATCTTGAGAGCTTGACTTGAAGAATCTGGTGTGTCTGCGCTAATAGGTTTCATGCTATATCAATTTGAGTGTGCTCGACTCTATTGTTTGAACTTGTGTTGTTCAATATATTTATGTTCAAACATGCAATTTTCCCAGTGTGTGCCCTATCTCCAGTTGGCTAAGCAGACTACAGGAAAGAAGTACTATGCACCATAAGTAAAACATCAAGACATATAGCAACCAAAAAGAAGATAAAAGAGGCAAGTCATTCAGTGTGGACTAAGTTTATTAACCTTTAGATACTGAACTTGACTGCGCAAAGCTTTAGAACATTTCTCGAGGTCACCCTTGCTCTTATGGTATCTAGCAGATAATCCACATATCTCTGGAACGCTAGCCCCACTATTTACAATCTAGAAACACAACCAATCAGATAAACTGCAGATCAATGCAAGAATAAAGATGAAAGTCAAGTAAAAACTTATGAACCTGCTCAAGGATATCACCAATTATATCTAATAATTGACTTGATTGCCTGGTCTCTTTATTTGAATCATCTGAAGTGTTGCCGATGGATTTAGCGTCTTGAGTATCATCAAGATGAGTAGCTTGTTCTTCGAGGGTGGTCATCACCCTGTCCAATAAATCAACATTGAAGCGCTTGTTGAAGGACAAATTTAATACCATTTTGGTAGCTACAAGTGTCTGCACAGGATACCATACATTATATTTTGTCATTCTACAACACATTATAGCTGGCGTATAGGCCTAAGATACTCAGATATTCAAATGAGAGAACATGTCAGCCCCACAGGGAGACATGGAGAAAAGCTATCTACTTCATGAGATTAACAAACTTGAAACTTGGCATAATATGGAGATTTATTATTAAACCGTTGAGTACCAAAGATTATAAGTAAAGGAAGAAACAAACCATTGCATATCTGTAAGTATGATGCAAGAAGCCAAGTTACCAAAGGCCATGGGAAGAGCATCGCTGCAAGTCAGTTTCGACCTCAACCAGTTGCTGGAGTAGTTTCTTTTCTTATCTTTGTGTAATTATCTATGCATATATAGTACTAACCTATTTAGATATACTATACTAACAGAAGGGTTCTCATGTGCTCTATTACCTTCAACAGAAACAAGATAATTAATGAGTATAAAGTCACGATCAGAATCCGTAAAGGGGATTGTGCTTATGTGTGTGATCAGCTGAAAAGTATAAATGTAGCTTGGAAGTATTGACATCAATATACTTCTTACCAGTCGAATATTGTGTGTGTCCAAAGCAACCTTACTGTAATTTTCCCAAACTTGCCAACTATTCCTCCTATAAATAAATGATTTAATTTTAATAACAAACAATTTACTTAATATTCTTATGGAATAGGAGGTGATACACACTTGAACTTAACAGCTTCCCTGAATGACTGGACTGATACTTGACTTCTCCCTCTAATCATGTGCCTGGAAAATTGGCAATATTAGATAACATGTAAGAGAAAATCTTGTGAGAATAACCCTTGCTTAGGATTTAATCTAGTATGTTTATGTATCCACCATTCAATATGTAAGCCTTAGAAACTAAGCTATGGTAGCAGTAAGAAACTTTATTTTGTCATCCTGGTTAACACTAGTGGGCTGTCAGTTCCATACCGACATACCTATGTACAAACCTTGTATCCTATATATACCTACCACTATGAAAATACAAGGACTGCCGCCTTTGCAGCACACACAGAAACCATCTAGCCAAGTACCAGTGTACGAACCGACATACCTATGTACCGACCTTGTATCCTATATATACAACTATGAAATACAAGGACTGCAGCTTTTGCAGCACACACATAAACCATCTAGCCAAATACCAGTGTACAGATAGGAAGAAAGAATTTCCAACAAATTTATGTCACAAAAATCAAAATGTTATTGCTTGCATTATAAACGAAATATCATGAAAATTGCTTGGGCCAACAAGCACACAAAACAAACAAGAGTGGTTGCAGCTTATGTAGCAGCTCTGACTTGCTTGTCTGGTACACTACTATAATTTCCAAATGAACTATATACACAAGTAGACGAAGAGACGACATAGCACTATCCAACAAGATGTCAAAACCAAAATGTCCTGGCGTTAGTTTGACCTGGTCAGCTGAAGTGTTCAATTGAAATAAAGAAATATCAACAGTGCAAAGGAGAGAAGCTAACTTTAACTACAAGGTGAATAAATACAGAAAGAAGACACCTGATTCCATCACAGCTACAACATAGTAACGAAGGAATAAATATAGAAGGGGGGGGGGGGCATACAGGCAGGCTATATTGTTCCATGCTTCTCCATTTTCAGGATCTATCTGCACAGCACGACTAAAAGCATCCAAAGCCTTCTCAAGATCTTTATCCTGCATGAACAAAACAAGACAGCTAATGTCTGTTCAAGTTGTTGTTTTTTCAAAAAATAAAAACCAATGTTCATCTATTATGACATGAGCAACCAAATATGTTGAAGCAACACATGCACAGGAACTATGAAAAATGCAGACATGGTGGCATGCCCACAATTTCCATGGTTGACAGAAGGTCACCAACAGGCAGAAGGATAAATGGTGAAAACGGTAGAGCAGGTTGGTTGAAGGCACAATCAACATTCAGGGTAGCACTGCATTGACTAGCCCTGCAAGAAAACTCTAAGAAATTGCACAGTACTTGCTATACTCCCAACAGACAAATCTCAGATAGTAGAACACATTTCTGTAGTGACTTGATGAATAATCACATATCCACATCGCCCAGCAGAATATACTCATACATAGGTAGTAAGCAAACATCCATATTGCTTTGTAAAAAATATATCCATATCCTCTTGTAGTACCGTCTCAAGAAATTTCCAATGTATAAAATGGTTTCAAAAAAGTTACCTTCCATGCAGTTATACCATAGGCAAACCAGCCATCTGGATACAACGCATTCAATGCTAATGCAGATTCCCTGCGCAAAGTTTGAAGGAAAGTGATTTTCAAGCAAGTAACTGTAAACATACATGTTTATTAAATGTATTATTTTACCAAAGAAGTTTGGATGTATAGAAGTCGTTCTTGTTGTACGCACTACGAGCCAGAGAACGCTGCACCAAGAGATAAGAGAATGTAAGACCAATTCCCATTAAATTATGCACTAGTACCACAGAGAGGCTGGTGAGCAAAACAAAAGAGATGAATACCAGAGCTCGAGCAGATTTGTTATTGGAGACTTCCAATGCTTTCTTATAATGATCACCGTTATTTGTAGCGTCACCAAGTGAACACCTAAATAAAAAATAAAACTATTCAACGACAGACAGAATTACCTATTTGGTGCCGATAGAATACAAAATAGCACAAGCCAGAGCAGAGTCATCCCATAGAAATAGATACCGTAAAAGTGGTCACACCTCTAAATTTACAGTAGCAGATAGCAATTCTAGCAAAAAAAAACGCACCATATAGATCCTGTAAAATAACAGATCCCATAAAAGAATTTGCAGGTCGCCGCATATTATCACCCACGTACCTATATCTGCAGTCTTTGAGCCAATTGTTGAGGTGAATCGTAAAATAGGCAAGGCCGGAGCACGCAGCCAAGCTCGGCAGCGGCCGCCGGAGCAAGCGAAGACACCTAGTAAGACCGGAAGGCGGTTGCCGCGGTAGTGAATTCTAGGTAGACGTAGCTGGAGTCGGGGTAGGCGACACTCCTGCCAAGTTTGCTAGACTCTGGAGCGCACCGGGGACGAAGGCACGCGTGGTGTTGCTAGTACCAGACATGCTAAGACAGGGACCATCACGAACCATGTGAAATAGTTCGAAAGAGTAGCAGAGAAGGCCTCCATGTACAATCGATGCACAGAGCGGCATCCCAATGCCGATGTAGCCCGCCGGTGTTGGGAATAGATGAATTGGTTGCAAGAAAAAAATTGAACACAAGCATGTGCAAATAAAAAATAGACTGTGACCCTGGCAGAGATCTTGGTGGACATAGACGGGGAGGTGGTTGAGCTGGAGCGGTAGTAGGTGCCGAGGGTCGAGCCTATATTATCCACATGCATGAGCTCTTTTGCGGTGTTAAACGCGAGGTAGTAGATGTCGGGGATTAAACCTGAGTCATCCACATGTAGTAGCATGGCAGCGCTAGTGGGTGCGAAGAACCCGTTGGCATTAACCAAGACCATGAGCGGTGGTGGCGGCGACAATGCTGGGAGGCAATGTAGTTGTCAGCGATGATGACCACAGGCGATGCAGGTGCAACCTTGTGTAGACGGAGAAGCACATACTAAGGGACTTCCGTCTCAATCAATGTTCGCGAAGATGAGCCGGCATGGTGGCAACATGCAAACGGAGCAGCTAGCGATGACGCGTCAAGGCATCCGTAGGTGCGTCGTGTTAAGAGGAGTTGCCGGAGATTGAGTCGACGCCGTTTGTTGGAGTAGAGGCGCGTGATGTTGATGTGCTCCGATCTATGATCGGTGAAAGAAGAAACGCCGAACAAGCGACCGGCAAGAAAATTTGACGCGCGAACTAATCTAAAAGTTACATGGCTTAGCCGTGATGTACTCTAAACACCTCTATCTCACAAAAACGGTTGGCGGGAGTGAAACTTCAGCAGAAACCTCTCCTGCGGCAAACGGCTGCAACGTCGAAGCTCCCATGGGAGGATGTGTGGGTCAACGGGGATGCTCGATCACGTTGAAATTGGAGAGCTCAGGCAAGCGAAGACACTGGACGACATCACGTGCTAGCCGCCACCTTGAGGTTGGCCAGGAGCCATGGAGGGCTGCCACACGACGCTGGCTAGGAGACGCAAGGCGTAGTTGGCATGGCAACGGCAAGGACAAAGTTGTAATCTACATTTCACTATTACGGGACTTTATGCTATTTTTTGGGGACCGGTGTAAATGTTATCTGACCCAAAAAAATGCAATACGGGCTTGACGCATCTATTCCAAGCAATGACGCGCGGTGCCGCAAATCCGTTTTACCGGGGGGAGGGGGGCGTAAACTGATTGTCACAAGCACATGAGTGGAATGACAAGTGCACAATGACATCTATGCAAGGATAATGCGTCCCTCAACTAGTCGTAACTTGGAGATCGACTCCCTCATTGGCCGAATCAAGCGACCAACAACCACAACATCAAAGCCTTCTGTCACAAGCAAGTTCAGGTACATTTCAAGCGACCAACAACCACAACATCAAAGCCTTCTGTCACAAGCAAGTTCAGGTAGGCTAGATATGAAAGAAACCCAACAGAAATGTACGGAAACCAAAAAGAGAGAAAAAAAAGTAAAATAAGTATCAAGTAAATTAAGATTCTGGCACATGGATTGCTGATTTCCATGCAGTCCTATCAAGAGCCAAATCTCTAGGTACATTCAAAAAGTCCCTTTTTACCGCCTACTCACATGTCAACTTTGGTCGCCCTCTGGCCCTCCTAGTTTTTTTTTCCTTGCTTTAAGAATCCCAATCTTGAGTGGAGCGACCACAAAAAAAAGCTGTCAGAATTGACTATCAACTTGCCCTTTGGTTTGGAAAACTAGAATCCAACCAACTCCTCTCTCGAGAAACAAATTGAGAGTTATTTTTTCCTTCTAACTAATGTCAAGTAGTCCATCACTACTCAATGAGTTTGTACCTCAGGTCAACTCGGGGGAAGGGGAGAGTTGGCTTAATTAGGTAATCGTTAACCACAATTGGGCTTATTTTCCTTCTAACTCATGTTGACTAGTCAATCATAATCCTTGCATTTATGACATGGCGGCAGCACCCTAAAGGGATTGAACCAGTGAAGGACAAGGGGGTGAGACGGGTCACATACCAACAACTCGAGCACACAGACATGCAGATCACAGAGTGATAATTGATTATTTTGGTGCGGAATGGCGCCAGCGGAGCACTCATCAATCATCATAGAACGGAGCTGGAGACACTATGATGTGGAGCTGCCTACAAAAATAGCCACCTTAACCACTATTGTCGAATGCAGGGTACCGACGTTGACGTTGCCATACGTCACCCCTTCATCATCCATACTAGGGTGAGGCAGTGATAACCGGTCGAGTAGCCACCCCATACCCCCTTCATCATCCATACTTAGAGTGAGGCGCTGCTAACAGCGACCTTGACCACAATTGTAGAATGCACGAAACAGATGTTGCCACATGTCACCCTTTCTTTATCCAGAAGGCAGGGTGCTTAATGCACAACCATCCGTCAAAGGCGACAGGAAAAGCATCAGATATGCCCTAAAGTTGCAAGGAAGACGTGCATGACAGACTGCATGGCACAATGACAAGTGGAGCAAGATTACAATAGAATGACGCGAAGAGTGGCCATCGAGTAAAAGACAGCCACGGGAGATGAATGATGCATATTTATGACTGATGCCTGGTGAGAAAAAATATTTATGACGTACATAAACAGACACCTGTGCCACGATAACTCCGTAATAATATGATTTTGTTCTCTTTCGTAGTGGGAAGTTCAAAAAAAGTAAACATTGCAAAAGCTGATTTAAGCATAGCAGACTGTGAAAGAAATGCAAAATGTTATTTGCAACACTTATTAAGAACCACTAGTAATAATATGATTTTTGTTCTCTTTCATATGGGAAGCCCAAAATAAGTTAATATTGCAAAATCTGATTTAAGCATAGCAAACTCTAAAAGAAATGCCAAACGTTATCTGCAACACTTATTAAAAATGAAAATATCCCACAAAACAAAATCAATATAATCTCCAAGATCTACTTACCATAATTTTGGGTCATTGGGTGTAATGGAGAGCCGTGTATTTATTAGACTAACTGCATCAGCAACTTTACCCGATAATCTGCCAAATATTAAGAGTAGGTTATTACAGGGCAGTCAGCTGAAGGACATGAGTTACTTTGCACATGGAAATGCATACCGATAGCAATAGATAAGATTATCCCACAATTCGAGATCTTTGAAAACATTCAGGGCTTCTCCAAGTAAACCACAGCTTATCAACAGGTCGCCATATTCTCTGAGTTCACAAGAAGAAAAATAAGTTGCATTTGATGACAGGTGTTGCTGCAAAATGTATGAATGCTTGGGCATGTCAATACATACTTCCTTAATGCAGGGAGAGTCGGCATATGGACTCCAAAAACCAATCTGGCTCTTTCTGAAGCCACTGGAAATTCTTTGTTCGTTTCTTCAATCTAAGGAAAACATCAAATTGCATGTTAGCAGCAGCATTTGTATTGAACTTATTAGCACACAGACGAATACTTTGCCCTTTGGAATAAAGATCCAGCACTCACTATGATCAATTGACCAACACAGACGAATCTGGTCATACCTGTTGGTCCTAATTAATGCATGCACTACATGGCTGTCATTAGCATATTTATCTTTACAATAACTAAATGAAAACGCACACATCCCTGCAGAATTTTTGATTAGTTGTAAATTTTGCACATGTGAGAACTTGCTGCACAAAAGAAAATTCTTAATATAAAATGTGATTTTTAATGTAAAATATGCCCCAATTAAATGCAATGGGATTTAAAACCCACTTAGAATGTGCGTCAATACTGCATGTTGCATGGTGGAGTGACACTCCATGTCCAGATCGAACAGTTGTTGCTAGAACAAGATAGCAAATCCAACAGCTACAACAATTTTGATGATGTGGCGCATTGTGGGAGCAGAAAAATATCAATTAATGCTTGATAGTGGGTTTGTCTATATATATGTATATAGACATGCAGACGTCAACTAGTGTGATCTAAGTAGGTAATATTTTCACGGAAATTCGAAGGTGTATCAAATGTCAAAAGAATATGAGAAACTTAAAGACATGCAGACGTCAAGTCTTTTTGTGTGCTTTAAAAAAATTGTGAGCGTAAGTCTAGAGCATCCAAATTTGATTTATTTCTCCCAAAGGCACAAATGTGTTCTTGGTTCATGGAAATTTATGGGCACAAGGAACACATGAACATTTATGAGTACAAATAATTGGGAATTAATTGACAATTTTTTGTATGTCGTACAAATTTACTGCCCATCCAAGGAGCCGTTTTTCTTAACTTGTATTTGCAAGGCAGTGTTCACTTCAAGCTTTATTTTAGTTTGTACTGGTGGACAACACTGATTGGGGTGGGGAATCAGGGGTTGGGAGAACGAACAGAGGATTAAGAATGGGAGGATGTGAGGAGGAGAATAAATGCCTAGAAGGAAACAAGAACTCAGTTCAACCAAATCCCCAGGATATAACTAAGATAATGGACTGCTCTCGTCCACACTCACCCTGCCTGTTACAAATAACACCGTAAATACCCAAGCGTTAGCAAAGCTTATGTTAGAGGTCCAAAGGCGTTTGATGATCTACCAAGGGCAAGCATCACACCAAGACAACACCAGGAGATTAGTTAATAAGGTTCGGCGAACACGCCAACATCCCAAAGCATGAATTCATGCGCTCTTACCCCATGGATGCAACACTCGTGTGCCTGATGCCATCTGTCATCTCAAGTTACACTGGGTGGTAGCTAAATTATTGAATAAATAAAATATGGAAATTAAGTAAAACCTGCACAACCAACCTAAACTGCTAAATCAAATCTTAACTGTCATTAAGAGAATAAGTATCAACGATGAAAAAAAGTAATAAAGGAATTGAAGAGAGTCTAATAACTAAAATGCAAAATTTACGAAGAGCCAAGAGCTAAGAAAAAATTGGTCCTACCAAGATGAATGTAGTATATCTGAAACATTGAGGAATTTCACAAGTTTAGGAACTGATATTGCACTTACCAAATTCTCCATCATTAACAGTGCACGCTGTTTTGTCCGACTGCGGGTGGACTCCCACCTAATACGCAGAATATCACACAGGCACCTGACCTGAGTGAGACAGCGAGCTGAATGAGAGAGAGCAGACCTGAAGTAACTACAGTTAAACACTGTAGCAACTTTGGCTACGATTTACTCACAATATGTCTACAAAATTAGTGTAAAGATATGACATTGGGTGCAGCGTTTCGGTGCCCAGGCTCATCTGCACCCGGTGAGAAAAAAATCACAAAAAAATTCAAAAAATTCCAAATGTTTTTTGCATGGTAGAAAATTTAGTGTGTGAGGTCCGCTCCGATTTTCAAATCATTTGGACATCCGAGCAACTCTCGGCAAAAAAGACAAATCGGATCAGAACAGTGTATGAACAGTAAAAAAATTACAGACCACAAATTTGTCTTTTTTGCCAAGAGCTGCTCAGATGTCCAAATGATATGCAAATTAGAGCGGACCTCGCACATCAAATTATCTACCATGCAAAAAAATAGGAATTTTTTGAATTTTTCAAGTATTTGTTTTGATTTTGTTCATCAGCATGGGACGGTACAGATGAACCTGGGCTCAGAAGCGGATTTTCGTATGACATTGAAGTATTTTGCAAGACAAATACAATAGTGTCAATTCATATATGCCCAATCTACATATTTTGTATATGTTAGTGGTCAATGACGTCCACTGAACATCGTAAAAAAGGCTCTTCTATTTTGGGGAGGGAGTAACAAATAAAAACAAAGTCGCATACAGAGCAATCGTCAAATTGGGGAATAATCTTTTACCTATTCGTGTGCACATGTTTCCAGAAATTAATTAAGATGCAATTAAAACCTACCACATAGCACGAATCATCTTGAGAATCAATTGACTCTATGTACGGTGCCATCTCCCATCCTACGTAGAAATAAAATGCATGAAACCAAAAAGAATCAGTGAAGCATGCTCAATCTTAAGCAAACACATAGATGAAAAAAAATATGAAGATATAAAATATTGGGGCATAGTATTGAGAACAGGTCATATTAACATAAAAATTGATATGAAGTTAGAAATGTGCATACGTGCTAACAACTGTATATGCTAATACACACTACTTAGCTCTGTTTCAAATTACAGATTAACAAAGAGAATACAATGACAAACTATAAAACAAAATGCTTATAGATCATAAAAGGTTGCTTCTTCCCATTTTGTTTCTCCAATAACTTCAAGTATGCAAAACAAACTAAATGTCATTTGGAAATGATGCAAGTGTATTGTGAACAGACAACAAGAAAAATAACCTCTAATGTTCTACATTATGCTTTTAAACTCAAGAATTTTAGCACCTTCACCCTTTAAGTAGTATGTACAATTATTTTACCATGCCCCTTTTTATGTATAAATATGAATTCTAAAAACTCACTAAAACCTATGGACATTGCACAAACCACCAAACAATGTAGTATGTATACTACCTAAGTAGCCTTATAAGCTACTCCCTCCGTAAAGATACATACTCTTATATTTCTTCACGGAGGGAGTACACAGTATAGATACATACTCTGCACTATGTTAGATACTACCTAGACTGTATGAAACACATGTACGTGGGGATAACTTCAGCTGGTAGTAGAAAAAAGGTTTAAACATGGATGTAACTTCTCCCAGTTAAACAAGTGGGTGTAACTTCACCCGGTATAGAAGATACTAGCTAGATTCTATATATACACGGTAGGCTTAGAATAGCTACACCGCCTAGTAAAACAGTCCAAACTATAGTAAAATAGGCACCAAAATGCAGAGATTTTGGACTACATTGTTTACGACCCAAGTCACTATTAACTACTTTGTTCCAGAATTACTACATTTGGTACACTTTCACTACAATTTGTACTGTTTTACTAGGGGAATAAGCTATTCTAAGCCTAGGCTTCGTATATATAATATAAAAATATAGTACAAGAAATAGAAGGATCAACAAGAACCAGACAAAAGAACAAAGGCAAACCACAAAAAAGGAACAGCTAAAAGAGAACTGCGAGATAATCAACAGCTGGAACTTCTCCGATCATATCATGCTTTAACATCAACAGTTTTTGAAATCATTATTGCCAAAAAAGACATTTTTGTGACCCAGTACTAGAGCACCCTATTTGTGAACTGAGATAGAAAATTTTGGTACCGATCGTATATTGCATATTTAATATTTAAAACGGACCAGATGTATCTTGTACTGTCCAGAAGAAATGAAAATACGAGCGTACCAGACATTTCATCACTCCGACTCCTCCGACTAACATGTAAACATTGTGCAAGTACAGCAGCCTGCTGGACCGGAGTTAGTGATATCTGTGAGCTTCCACTACTCGAGCCGTTCACATTTTCTGTTAGCAAAGGCTTTCTTAGTATATCACAAAATTCATCGCTTTCACCAGGAACAGAGCTCCTCATCTTTCTCAAAGCCACAACATCATCCGGAGCTCCTCTTTGTTCTGTTGATTGCCCCTCATCAGCTGCTGGTTTAGTGGTCTTTGTAATAAGTACCATTTGGGACTTCGCGTCCACCTATATCAAAGAATTGATCATTTCAAAAAGATCAAGGATAATGATTCCATATATGTTATGCAACAGCAACATGAATGATAGAAATGAAGTAGCATTTAAGTATATACGTGATATATACATCATTATTTTCTCATTTTCTAACAAGGTCCTCAAAAGAGTCAGACTAAGAGGGAACCAGGTGGTGTCTATTTTAATAAGAAGTCAATCAATACATTCATTTGAAAAACATTTCTTGCAAAATGAAATGGTCCTCTATCATGAAGCTCCAGAAGCTAAAACAGAAACAGGAAGTACCACGAGGTCGAGCACAATATACCTGGTGTATTGTTCGAAAACCAAGGATCCCTGTGAGGGAAAGATGAATCCCACATACCTTTTCAGCACTATCCAGATGCAACCTATACAAATACAAACGTCATAATTCTTTTAAGACAATATTATGCTCAGCTCAGCTACAGAATTTCAGTTCTCACTGCCATTCAGCATACGAGTTGAATAAATCAGCAAAGCTTCGGTACCCTATGATAGTAAATCAGGTATGTATACATCTAGAAATACAATACAGATAAGCTATCAAACATTCATGGAAGATACTTCTATAGAGAACATTTGTTTCCAAAAACATGTCCCTGGATGTGTAATAAACTTTTTACAGTTATTGGCTCGTGCTTTAAGTCAGTCTAGACATGTTATGCCCAGCATTTTAACTTCACAGCAGCCTCTGAACATCCCATGTAGTGAGAAATAGTATTTTGAGTGTCTGACATACAAGATATTTGACTTCTTATCAACTATCCACTATCCAAGTTATTTCTAAATGTAAACTAATTTCTGAACATTCCATGTAGTAAGAAAAATACTATTTTGAACGTCTGACAAACAAGACATTTGACTTCTTATCAACTACTCCCTCCGTCCCATAATATAAGATCATTTTTTACACTATCATAGGTTATTTCTACTATCTAGGTTATGGGACGGAGGGAGTATCTACTATCTAACTATCTACTTCATTTTAGATGTAACCTAAAGAGAAATTAACTAGTGATATATTAGATAGCAACAATTGGGCATCACTGTTTGACATCTATTCATACAAATGTCTTGATACATTCTTACTGTTATTCAGTTTACCACTAGTGATCCAGAATAATCGCCTTAGGCTTAGGTTCTTGTGAGAACACAAAAGGCGCACATATCCTCTAGGAAACTTGTAAGATGATTTCTTACCTTGAAGCATCAACTCGACCATACTTATACTCTGCAAGTCCAGCTTCTAAAAGAGCAGCTGAGACTAAAGAAGAGCCTTCTCCATCACCTAATAAAGAACCCCAGTAGCTAGAAACCGTTTCAAGTTCACCAAAGTGGGCCAACATTTTATTTTTGTACACCTGTACTTGATCAAACAAAGAGGATGATAGCTCATCTAAAATATTCTGCTGGGACATGGATAATCTGCACAGCCACCATGATACACTCCGAAAATCAGAGTCTAGGCTCTTTATGCTTGTCAACAAAAGTTCCGCAAAGACAATTAACTGCAAAATAACAAGATAAAGGCTAAGATGCTAAAAATGAGATACACTGTAATTTTCTGAATTTATGTCAAGAATCAATCACAACGCCCAACAAAAGGTACCCTCATACAACACTAGTTATAAGTTCTAAGTTCTAACCTTTCAAAAATTATGCATTTAATAAGCCCCAATTTCCAATGAAAAGGCGATCCAAGAGATGGAACAACAACACTGCTAACATCTGATACTCCCACCCAAAAAGAGATGTATTTTGACTTGTTAAGACAAGACTTTGGGCCTGTTCGGCAACAGCCTAGCTTCCCAAACTCCTCAACTTCTACTCCTAGATTCAATTTCCAGCTTCTCATAGCGATGGAAATATGTTCGGCTGCACAGCTCCTGCTTCTTGTCGCTGACATGGGCTGACAACCCATTTAGATGGGCTGAAGCCCGTTTGAGAGCAAAGGGAGCAAAGCCCAGCTCGGTAGGCTAGAGCGGCACCCTTTTTCTCCTTAAAAAATGTACAGCGACCGTGATGGAGAGGCTACCAAAAGGGAGATAAGGGCTGTTCGGGGGAGAAATCAATCGAACCGGTACGCAGAGGTCACTTGGCGGTGGCAGCACCTCGTAATAACGATCAACTCCAGCTCCTTCGTTTTCACGGAGCCAGGAAAAGGCAGCTTCTCCAACTCCTACAAATATGCACTAGGAGAATAGTCAGCTTCTCGATTTGAACTCCATGGAGTTTTCTCGTTCGGCTCAGCTCCACTGCGGAGTTAATGGAAATTGAGAGTTGGAGCGTTGCCGAACAGGCCCTTTGACAACCTTGTCTTGACGAAACAAATATGCCATAGCCTTATCTTGACGAAACAAATATGCCTTGCATTTGGGATGGAGGGAATACTGAATTAAATTGAATTACTAAATACTAGAGTAATAGGACATCCACCAATTGTGCGTAAATCAAAAGGAACATTAGCCTGCTTAACACTTCTTTGCATCTCCATATCCACATCACCGTCTAGTGTCATTAGACATATGTGTCAATGTCATTATGTGTTTTGTACATGTTATGTGCGCAAAAATGACTAATTCGGACAGGTCAAGCTTCATCCGGGATGATTAAATTAGTCAAATGAGCTAACAATTATCTACATTATAGCTCATCAAGAAACCTATAGTCCCAGTGTATCAAAGGAGGCCAATTGATCCTGCTTGCCTCCAGCATCAATATACCACCCGTCATCCAATGATGAAGTACTAAAGAAAGGACCAGGTGGACATTTTCTTGGAGGCCTGCAAATAGTTGGAAACAAACTCAAATATTATTAGCCACATTAGCATCTAGTACTAGAGAATTTCCAAATGTCTGGAGGCTTGACGAATACACTAAATGAATTTTTTACACAGGAGAGAAGATGCAAGTAATCGAATTGTCCATTCAAAAACTTTACAAGCCATGCAACCATATGCTGAACAGGTTATCCCATAATAATGAAATGATGTACTCCGCTGTTATCGATTCAAAACAGTGGACCTTTACCAACTCAGCCTGTCACGTTCTGCTGCGTGAATGCGAGCAGCGCCGCCACCGCTGCGGAGAGAACAAGCGCGCACCTGCACTCGAACCCCTCGTCCGCCGCCCCCCCCTCCGACATCCCCCAGGACGAACAGCTCGGCAGCGGCAGCGAGGTGTTCGTCGAACTGCGCAGGGGAGTCATGGTCAGCCACGGTTAAGGCAGAGGCGCGCAGGATGTGCGGGACAGCGGAGGCGAGCGCAGCCGCGTAGTCCCCATGCTCGACAGCTGCGAGGGCGGAGGCGGCGACGGGGCCGAGCGGGTGGACCGGGGGAGGTGAAGGGGTCAGTGGTCGGGAGGCTGCGGTGGGGAGGGTACAGCGCAGGAGGCGGAGCTCGGCCTCACGGAGGAAGGTAGGAGAACGGCTGCATGCTGCCATGGCGGCGGCGGGGTTTACAGAACGAGGAGAGGTATGTATCTGGGCATCTTATAGCGGGAGCTCCTAGTCAGCGCCTTCGGCGCCAACTAGGGGTTTCGGCGACCATGCTGCCGCGCTATTGGGCCGGCCCAAAACAGGAGCGCGCCGAACAGGGAAATATAAATGAAAAAAATGGCGCGTGCGAGGGAACCACTTCGCCACAACGGCACATCTAAGTTAGATCATTTCTTATCTTTTTTAGGTTCTTCTTTCATTTTTCATTTTTCCATTTTTCTTTTCTGTTTTTTCTTTTTTTTCTTCCTTATATGACGATTTTTTTCCAAACTTGTGAACTCTTTTCAAATCGATGAACTTTTATAATTTTGATGAAATTTGAAAAAGTTCACATACTTGAAAAAAAGTTCATCGGATTTGAAGAACGTTCACAAATTTGAAAAAGAAATTCATCAGATTTGAAAAAAGTTCATGGGATTAGAAAAAAAAGTTCATCGCATTTGAAAAAAGTTCATCAAATTTGATAAAAAGTTCATGGAATTTCAAAAAAGTTCATCGAAATTGAAAAGAGTTCATGGACTTTCAAAAAAGAATGAAAAAAGTTCATCAAATTTGAAAAAAAAAATCATTGAATTGAATGAAAAAATAATCAGTTTTGAGAAAAAAGTTCATCAAATTTCAAAAAAGTTCATTGAAATTGAAAAGAGTTCATGTATTTCAAATAAAAATTGGAAAAAAGTTCATTGAATTGAACCAAAAAAAACAATCAGTTTTGAGAAAAAAACTCATCCATTTTAAGAAAAGTTCACGAATTTGAAAGAAATCACCAAACCAGGAAAAAATAGAAATAGAAAAAAAAGGAAAGAGGAAATAAGAATAGTTGGAAGAAGAGGTTATCACGTCGGGCATGTTGGCGCGGTGGTTATTGTGGTGTGGTTCAATCGCTGAGGTCCCGGGTTCGATTTTCGTCACCCGCGCAGTTTTCAGCAGAAAAAGGGAGGTGAGATGGGTAGCGAGTAGCTTCTGCAGGCGCCGGTTAGCAAAAATAGTAGAAACCGGCGCCTGCAGCGCCAAATAGGAAATGCCTCTTATAACACCGGTGCGTACATCTTTCGGCCTTGTTTGGTACGCGTGGATTGGGGGGTTTCGAGCAGATATTCCTCGCGTGGCCCAGAAATGCTCAAACCCCCGACAGCTCGTTTGATACGCGAGGATTTCACGGGCCAAACCCTCTGAGCCCCGTCTGATACCCCCTCTCCACGCAGGTTTCAGCCCTTGAGAGGGGAATCGAGGATTTGGAGGAGACGTCGCCGCCTGCTCGACGCACCGCCGCCCGACTCCTCTCGTTAAGACGCCGCCGCCCGCCGCCTCTGCACCGGCGTATCTCCTCCGGCATACCCCTGACTGTAAGTCCTTGCCTCGCCTCTCCCCCTTTACGAAATAGGGTTTCCCCCCGCTTTGTATTACAAAGCAAACATCACCGATACAAGCAGATAGGTGCTGGGGCGGAAGCAGCACAGGCACGTCCAAAAGAAAAGAAAGAGAAAAAGAAAAGAAACAAATTCCAACACCGGCGGATCAACAAAAACGAAGAAGCTTCGCGACCACCGCGCCCACCGGGGATCTACCACTAAGCTCCTATACTCCGAAGCGTCGGTACCAATCAACACCTCCAAGAAGGAACGCGATGATGACGACGCTGCTGCCAAGGGTTTCCCCTGGTACGCGGCGAGGAGAGAGGAAAGGTACCTCCGACACCCTCCAGGAAGGTTCGGCGACACCCTCAGGCACCACCGCACCAGAGTCGGCTCGGCTAACAGGGATTTCTCCTGATCCCAACCTTCACCTCGGGCGCTCCGGAGCACGCCACCAAACAAACCACCACTCCCTGCGCCAAAACGGTCTTGAAGCTTCCGCGCCGTCTCACAACATCACCGCGAAAGAGGCCTGCACAATGAACAAGAGGAGTCGGGACTCGCGACAGCAGCATCGTCGGCATGCGGGAGGGCCCAACCTCCACCGTCAACGACGGTAACCGACCGGACATGACAGTAGGAGCATACCGGTCCCGTGGGTCCACAGGTCCGGCCGGGTCCTTAGATGCCTGTAAAGCTCCCGCCTTCACACTGCAGAAGGCCTGCCGTCGGCGCCACCACCTCGAGTCCGAGGCGCACCTCCTCCGTGCCACGCAGAGGACGTCGAAGCCATGCCAATGGCCAGCCCGCTAGGACCCAGATGGGGCCGGGAGGGCCCAGATCTGGGCCAGGGGCGCACCTCCAGCCACCGCACACCACCACGCCGCCATGCCGCCAAGGGCAGCACCACCACCACGCACACTACCGGCGACCGCCGTCGGGTCGCCAGACGCCCTTGGAGCGGCACCGCCGTTGTCACACCTTGTGAAGAGGAGACGAGTCTTTGGGGAGAAGAACCCGCCGCCGCCACACCAGACCAGCGTCGGGGCACCCGTCGGCGGCGGGGAGATCCTGGGGGTGAGGAAGGAAGGAGGCGCGCCAGCCACTCTTGAGGAGGCGAGGCGAGAACGAGAGGAGGAGGAGGCGGAGAGGCGGGATGGGATGGTGGGCGCACACCTATGGTGGCGGCGGGAGGGCTAGGAGTAGCAGCGGGAGGAGCAGAGGGAGCACCAATGAGGAGCAGGCAGCGACAACGATGGCAGTAGTAATGTGATATGATGTGATGGCAATGATAGTAATGTAGCGATGATAGTAATGTGATAGTAGTAGTGATAGTAATGTGATAGCGATGTGATGTGATGATGTACGATAGGCGATGTGATATGTGATAGTAGCTTGATGAGTAGTAGGAGTAGGAGATGTGATGGCGATAGCGATGTGATGAGGAGTAGGAGTAGTAGTAGTAGTAGTAGTAGTAGTAGTAGTAGTAGTAGTAGTAGTAGTAGTAGTAGTAGTAGCGATAGTAGTAGTATAGTAGTGATAGTAATGTGATAGTGATAGAATGTGATGTGATAGCGATGGCGATGTGATAGCGATGGCGAGGAAGCGATGGTGATAGTAGCATCAGCAGTAGTAGTAGCAGCAGTAGTAGTAGCAGTAGTAGCAGTAGAAGTTCTTGATATACCACGCTCTCGGGTGGAACGAGGGGCGACCGAGGAACAGTGGTGTTCTTTGTTGCCGTCAGAATCCATCTGATGGCGGCGGAAAGAGGCTCCTCATCCAGAGCTGGGGAGAAAAACGAGATTGATCTAGAAGAGATGCTCAAGAACATGGAGCTAGCTAACGAGGAGCAAGACGACGTCGTGATCGAGAAGTAGCGGGCGAATAAATTCGAATCATAGGCCAGATGATTAGCAATCGCTCGGGTCAACACTGGTCACCCCTTTAGTTCTTAGTCATTTTTTGACACGATGAAGTTCATCTGGGGTTTGGCCCAGACCCCCAAATTTCGTGAGGCGGGAGAAAATCTCTTCATATTTCAGATGCACTGCCTCGGCGATTGGAAGAAAGTAGTTCATGGGGGGCAAAACTGATCCTGCTTCGGTTATTCTTGATGGGTTGTATGTTTGGGCGCAAATACACAGCGTCCTTGATATGTATCGCCATGTTGAAGTTGTTGATCAGCTGGATGCTCGCATTGGCAAGGTGAGAGAGGTCTAGCTCCGTCCAAACTTATATTTTGAGGGTGATTACGTCAGGGTCCGAGCGAGAATCCTTACAGCAAAACCACTAACCCGTTTTACACATCTCGCAGTGGAAGGAGAGGGACGACGTATGTTAATTGTGAGGTATGAAAAGATCCCTTTTTTGTGCCAAATCTGTCGGATGATGGGGCATAGTCATGAGGAGTGTAGTAATGGTGTTTGGAAGGAGGTGGACAAGAAGTGGGATCATTGGATGGTAGCTCAAAGGAGAACTATTTCGTACTCACAGCCATCTAGTGGTAGAGGGGCTTTTTTTAGAATCACTGGGGGAGCTCCCCACCTGAATATATTACTCAAAGGCTGCCGAGGCAGCAAGTACAGAATTACATAGGCACGATGTCGGTGTCAAAAACGGCGGATCTTGGGTAGGGGGTCCCGAACTGTGCGTCTAGGCGGATGGTAACAGGAGACAAGGGACACGATGTTTTACCCAGGTTCGGGCCCTCTTGATGGAGGTAAAACCCTACGTCCTACTTGATTGATATTGATGATGTGGGTATTTACAAGAGTAGATCTACCACGAGATCAAGGAGGCTAAACCCTAGAAGCTAGCCTATGGTATGATTGTTGTTCGTCCTATGGACTAAAGCCATCCGGTTTATATAGACACCGGAGAGGGCTAGGGTTACACAGAGTCGGTTACAATGGTAGGAGATCTACATATCTGTATCGCCAAGCTTGCCTTCCACGCCAAGGAAAGTCCCATACGGACACGGGACGAAGTCTTCAATCTTGTATTTTCATAGTCTTGGAGTCCGGCCGATGATGATAGTTCGGCTATCCGGACACCCCCTAGTCCAGGACTCCCACAGTAGCCCCTGAACCAGGCTTCAATGACGACGAGTCCGGCGCGCATATTGTCTTCGGCGTTGCAAGGCGGGTTCCTTCTCCGAATAATTTATAGAAGATTGTGAACACCAGGATAGTGTCCGGTTCTGCAAAATAAATTCCACATACCACCATAGAGAGAATAATATTTACACAAGTTCAATCTGCTGACGTATTTGGTGGCGTGACGTCACACCACTACCAAGCCTTTACTCGAATCGTTTTTATTGTACCACCTCAGCGTGTTTAGCGAAGCGGTTTCCTTGGCACGTCTTGTCGAAGCAGAGATCGTGTTCCCCTTATTCCGGGATTCCCATCAATACGGACGTGGGTAACCCAACCGCGCCATTGATTGCGACGCTTGGGAGATAAGCGAGTTTTATCAAGCCGGTGGGGACGCATGTTTTCTTCCGCCCATATAAGGGGATAAAGATCCAACCCTTTTACCTGTGCCTTCTTCCTCCTTGGCTTATCCATCTCCGCGAACTCGAGCTCCAGCGCCCAAGTCCGCACATCTCACCTCAACCTTCTCCAACTATGTCCGGAGCGGGAGGCAAGTGGATGGCCTCCTCCGTTACGGAGGGGCACATCCAGAAGCTGCGCAGCACCGGATATCTGTCCAGCGACATCGCGCACCGGCTTCCCGACGAGGGAGAGCTTATCCCCACCCCCAGGCCCCATGAGAGGGTAGTATTTCTTTCCCATTTCCTCCACGGACTGGGCTTCCCACTCCATCCCTTTGTCCGGGGGCTCATGTTCTACTATGGCCTGGATTTCCATGATCTGGCCCCGAACTTCATCCTCAACATCTCGGCGTTTATCGTCGTGTGTGAGGCATTCCTCTGCATCCAGCCCCACTTCGGCTTGTGGCTCAAGACCTTTAGTATCAAGCCGAAGGTTGTGAAGGGCAGCCAAGCGGAGTGCGGAGGCGCCATGGTGGGCAAGATGCCCAACGTTACTTGGCTTGAGGGCGCTTTCGTGGAAACCATTAAGGGGTGGCAATCGGGGTGGTTCTACATCACCGAGCCGCGTGACCCTGAATGGGCAGCGGCCCCCGAATTCAGATCTGGCATCCCCATACGGCTCACCTCCTGGAAAGAGAGCGGCCGGACATGGGGTGATTCGGAGGAGCTGACCGGACTCCAAGCCTGCATACAAAAGCTAGTGAACAAGAAGCTCAAGCTTGTCAACGTAGTCCAGGTCATGCTCATCCGCCGGATTCTCCCGTGCCAATGACGAGGCTTCAATATGTGGGAGTTCGATTCGGCGCATCACCAGACTGTGAGCGGGCTCTTCGACACTACGTATGAAGATGCCTGGAGGGTGCTGTTTAAGGGCGCCGAGGCCCCCGCATCCGCTACCGAAGATCGCGGATTCAGCTTGCAGCGTCCGGCTAGCGAGGTAAGCGATTTTGCCCTTTACGGGACACTTGTTTTCCATAGTTTGACTCTATGCGGGATCTAAACTCCCCCTCCTTTGACAGGACTGGCTGAAGAAGGCTGAATAGACTAACTGTCCGGCCCCATTGCCAGAGGACCCAGCGGACGCCCGTTTAACGGGGCTACTGGCTCCGGCACCCCACGTGGTGCCGGAGAAGAAGGCCACGGGCACTCGGAAGAGTTCCCGTTTTCAGGTGTCATCGGACGATGACTCCGAGGCAGACTCCTCCCGCAAAGGCGAGGAGGAGAAGAAGAAGGCCTCTCCCCCAGCGGGGGGAGGGAAGAAAAGGAAGGCTTCCCCAACGAGGGAGGCCAAAGGGTCCAAGAAGGGAAGGACTCTTCCCCCGGACTGCTCTGCCAACGCCGGTGATGACGACGAGGATTGGCCCCCAAGGGCCAAGCCCCTGGCAAGATCGTAAGTATCCGGATTCCCGAATAACTTCATGGTTTTTCTTTTCGCCACATAGTGTCTTTCTAATGCCGCATACAACCCTGCAGTCCACCCAAGGATGATCTTCCCGCTTCGTCGAGCGGGTCCTTGGGTGCGTCGGATATGGATTCTCTTCCGACCGCCTCCACCCCCCGTGATGCGGACGATGCTGAGGTGGGATCCCGGGAAGGGACCCGCCAGGACGAGGAGGCCCCGGAGGTGCCGCAGAGCAACCTCCCGGAACCCATAGTGGCTCCGGAGTCCGGCGGGCGGCCCCTTCGTAAGAAGGGCAAGACCGTGACGCCGGCAGCCTCCGTCCAACCGGAGGCGCCGGATAGCTTGCTGGAGGCGCTCAACGGTGCCTCCATCGAAGAGGAACACCGCACTGTTATGAGTGCGGTGATTCAAAAGATTCAGCTCGCCAAGAGCGGGCTGACCGAAGCCTGCTGCAGCCTTCTAATAGGCTTTGAGGTAAGAATTTTGATATATGTAAAATAGTACCGCATTGACAGTAGCCCCTGATGCTCGGTTCGGTATTCGGAAAGAAAAGCTGGACTGAGGATCTAAGAAGATATACGCAGGAGTCATATAAAAAATATGTCAATATGGGGTTGCAGGCTGTGCTGCT
This sequence comes from Aegilops bicornis, assembly GCA_021605145.1. NCBI lineage: Eukaryota > Viridiplantae > Streptophyta > Magnoliopsida > Poales > Poaceae > Aegilops > Aegilops bicornis. Next base: position 375,151,010 of record CM038675.1, on the reverse strand, counting down.
GACCTCTGCCGCACTGACTGCGGAGGTCAATACTTTGAAGCAAAGCCTCGAGCGGTCCGAGAGCGAGCTCGGCCGTGCCAAGAAGCGGCTCGAGGACAAGGAAGGTGAGTAACACCTTATTAAAATTGTACCTTACAGAAAAGGATTTGGTTGCAAGAAGAATGACAAGGATAACGTGGGTACTGCAGGGGCCACAAACGAGGTGGCGACCCTGAAGGAGGCGGTGTCCGCGGCCGAACGTAATGCGGCCGCGGAGCGCACCGAGCGAGAGAGGCAGGAGGCGCGGGTGGCGGAGGTACAACAAGAGCTCCAGGCTCTCGTGAAAAAACATGAGAGTTTGGAGTGTGAGTCGAAGACTCGAGAGTCCGAGCTTGAAACGGCTCTTGAGAGTGCCAAAGCCGCTAAGGCCGAAGCCTATAAGGCCCTCCAGGAAGTCGAGGCGTTGAAGAAAATAGCGGCGGGTAAGGCATTTTTCATGCAAAGTAAGCATGTGAGTGTGAATTACCTATCACTTACCCGAATTCGGAGCTCTCCAGGAGCGTTCGCAGATCTGCCCCGCAGCGTGTCCGACATCGCCGCTTTCTATAGGGCCGAGGAGGGAGCTTGACGGAGAAGGTCTTCGTCTCGATGTCGAGGCCGGACATCCAGTGTTTTTAGCGACCAGGCAAAATGGTCGAGCTCCACAAGGTGGCCGAACAGGCCATGAAGGGCCTCATAGTTCTGTGGCCTAAGGAGGCCATGCTCGTGAGCTACTTGACTGGTGCGGCGGCTGGTGGATGCGTGTCCATGGATTGAAGTCATCAAGCACTCCGCCTGTATTGAAGGTGCCCGTCGGGCCCTTGCCCGCGCAAAGGTGCACTGGGGCAAGATGGATGCTCAGAAGCTTGTGACGGACGCGCCACCGCTGGGCAAGGAGTATCGCACGCCCGAGATGTATTATAAGGGTGTCCTGAAGGGTGCCCGCATTATTGCGGGTGAGTGCTCCAAAGATGTAATATTTGAGTAGACTCGCATTTTGTTATCCTGTGCGCTGAAAACTTTGTTCATATGCGCTAAGCAACGCTTGTTAATTTAAAATATTACCTTACAGGCGGCTGTTTATCAAATCTGAGAGATGGCAAGTCGTCGGCTTCAGCCCCCATGCCACGAGTGCTGGGGTGTTCGGGATAAATTTGAGCACTCTTGTTCCCATTTTTGGGTCCATCTAGGGAGGCGCTCAACACAACGAACAAGGCAACCGGACTTATAACGCTTGAACACTCTCACTTAGCCATAGAATTCTATAATTTTAAATTTTGGTGAAGCCCCTAGTGTTCGGAAGGCCGAATTTGGGGCGCTATCCACGCCTGGACCGGACAAAGCCGGCTCCTCGCTCTAAGCGGCATAAGTCTTTAGGGACTCGCAAAAAACCTCTCGAACAGCGACCGGCTCTCGCCTCATCATGACGGTCGGTTTTAGCTTTCTCCACTGAGACGCTCGCCCAGCTCAACTGGGGCGCAATCGCAGTGGTTCTCCCAGTGCTACCTTAGCCGATACAACGGAACATAAGGTACCAAAACATGGGAGCCGGGCAAACCCAACTATTGACCCAAGACATGATTCGGAGCCGATGCATATAATGCTATAAGTTCGGGGTGCCGCACTTGTGAAAGTGTTCGGACTTATCACACCATGATGCGGGAAACATAAGCCCCTGGTGTATTTAGCCGTACCAAAGTGTACGGATGCAACATGTCATAAATGAACATATGTATAAGAAAGAAATGCAATTGCAAGCAAAAAGGTGCTGCATTGTTTATTCAAGAAATGTTGTTGTGAATGCAGAACGATACAAATGGTGCGATAAGCAAGGGATGGGACTATTAAACATGTCCCCCTCCAGGGGTAGGTTGCGGAATGTTGTATAAAACAGATTTAATGCTCGTAATGGAGACCACCTGGATATTCCTTGTAGCCTTTCTCCTTCCCTGACTGTTGCATCGTGAGTTCGGCAGGTCTGCTGCCGGACAGGGCCTCTGATGAACGGAGTCCTGTGGGTAAAAATAAGAAAAAGAGAAAAAGAAAAAAGAACGACACACTTGAGAGCCCCTGGTGTGGTTAAGCCGCATTCTGGGCCTAGCATGGTCGTGCCCCTCCCCCAATGCCCATGGTATCTCCATAGCGTAATGATGTACGCGAAGGACCTGTCTTGAAATTTTGCAGGGGCTGGGGTTGGGGCCGCACTGCTACGCGTGCTCGGAACGTGCCAGGTGGTCTTGTTGTAGGTTACTCCGGGCGCGTTTAGCTGTGTCCGGTCGCTTAACGGTCGGACTCGAGAATTGCCTTAGGAGGCTGCACTGTACTTCTGCCGCGAGAGCCGCTGTATGTTCCTCCGTTCGGAGAGAGCGTTCAGTGTTTCCGTTGACCGTGATGACTCCTCGAGGGCCTGACATCTTGAGCTTGAGGTATGCGTAGTGCGGCACCACGTTGAACTTTGGTAAACAGTGCACGTCCGAAAGCAGAGCATGATAGCCGCCATGAACGGAACTATGTCGAAGATTAACTCCTCGCCGGAAGTTATCCGGGATCCGAAGACCACTTCGATGTGGCGAGCCTCGCATAATTGGCTTCTATACCTGGTATGACGCCTTTAAAGGTCGTCTTGGTAGGTTTAATCCTTGAGGAGTCTATGCCCATTTTGCGCACTGTATCCTGATAAAGCAGGTTCAGGCTGCTGCCGTCGTGCATCAGGACTCTGGTGAGGTGAAATCCATCGACGATTGGGTCTAAAACCAATGCGGCGAATCCGCCGTGGCGGATGCTGGTGGGGTGGTCCCTTCGGTCAAAAGTGATCGGGCAGGAGGACCATGGATTGAACTTCGGGGCAATTGGCTCCATCGCGTATACATCCCTAAGTGCACGCTTCCGCTCCCTTTTGGGTATGTGGGTTGCGTATATCATGTTCACCGTCCGCACTTGTGGGGGAAACCCTTCTGTCCTCCGTTGTTCGGCGGTCGGGTCTCTTCCTCGTCATCGCTATGCAGCCCCTTGTCATTGTTTTCAGCAATTAACTTGCCTGCCTGCTTGAATACCCAACAGTCCCTGTTGGTGTGGTTAGCTGGCTTTTCGGGGGTATCGTGTATCTGACACGAGCGGTCGAGTATTCTGTCCAAATTGGACGGACCCGGGGTAGTTCTTTTGAATGGCTTTTTCCGCTGACCGGGTTTAGAGCCTCTGAATTCGGCATTGACTGTCGTATCCTCGCTATTGTCGCCGTTAATGCGGCGTTTGTTTTTGTTGCGACGCGACCTGCCAGTGCGGTCCTTGATATCCGGACTGCCAGAATTTTTGCTGAGGTTGTTGCTGCGGGCTAGCCAGCTGTCCTCGCCTGTGAAGCGGGTCATGAGTGATGTGAGGGCTGCCATGGATTTCGGCTTTTCCTGTCCCAAGTGCCGGCAAGCCACTCGCCGCGGATGTTATGCTTGAAGGCCGCGAGGGCCTCCACATCTGGACAGTCGACGATTTGGTTTTTCTTGGTTAAGAACCGTGTCCGTAATTGTCCGCCGATTCGTCTGGCCGCTGAATTATATGGCTTAGGTCGTCGTCGGTGGTCGCACGTACGTGCCTTGGAAGTTGTCGAGGAATGCGGCTTCCAGGTCTTCCCAACTCCCAATTGACTCTGCTGGCAAGCTGTTAAGCCAATGCCGGGCTGGTCCTTTAAGCTTGAGTGGGAGGTATTTGATGGCGTGGAGATCATCACCGCGGGCCATGTGGATATGAAGGAGATAGTCCTCGATCCAAACCGCGGGGTCTGTTGTGCCATCGTAAGATTCAATGTTTACGGGTTTAAACCCTTCGGGGATTTGATGATCCATTACTTCATCTGTGAAGCATAGCGGGTGTGCGACGCCTCTGTATTGGGCGATATCACGATGAAGTTCAAGAGAGCTTTGTCTACTGTGTTCGGCCCGGCCGGACTTACTGTGTCCGGCGCCACGGTTGTCGTCACGTATCATAGGGCGCCCATGCGATCCATAGATCGATCTTGATTGTCTTGCCTTATCCTCCAATATATCTCGCAAGTCCAGAGCGTTCCCCTGTGGCCTTGTGCTTTTCGAGCGATGTCGGGGTATGGTTCTAGTGGAGGGCCTAGAGGCCTCTCTGTCGCGGTCACGGGGTGGTCGGTCAGCCGTATTGTCTGCTGGTGATGCAGGTTCATATGCCTCCTCCTCTAATCGGGGGAGCAGCTTGCGTTTAGGGTAGCTTTTGGAGGCGTTCGAGCTCATGCTCTTCGCCGCGAGGACTTCAGTCCATCTGTCGGCTAGAAGATCTTGATCGACTCTAAGTCTGCTGCTTTTTCTTGAGGCTGTTTGCCGTGGCCATAAGCCTGCGTTTAAAACGCTCTTGTTCGACGGGATCCTCTGGCACGACGAATTCGTCGTCGTCGAGGCTTGCCTCGTCTCCGGAGGGAGGCATGTAGTCCTCTACCTCTTCGTCTGCCGTTCTCTCATGAGGGATGTCGTCTCCGTCCTCCTGTGCTGGATCTTGCTGGAGGGGGTTGCCGTCGGCACTATCTGGGGTGTTATTATCTCCGATGCAGGAATCTCCATTCTTGTGGCGGGATTTAGAGCGGCGCCGCTGACGCCGGCGCTTGGGCTGTTTCTTGGAGGGGTCATCCTCCGATGTTCCTTCGCCATTCCCATCTTTTGGGATATCCACCATGTATATGTCATATGATGAGGTGGCTTTCCAGTGCCCAGTAGGCGCTGGTTCTTGGTCGTCTCCGGCATCGTCGTCCATACCGTCGATGTCTTCGGACTCGAAGTCTAGCATGTCGGTTAGATCGTCGACAGTGGCTACTAAGTGGGTGGTGGGTGGGCTTTGAATTTCTTCGTCGCCCGCATCCCAACCGTCCTGACCGCAGTCCGGCTAGGGCTCTCCTGATAACGAGAGATACTTTAGCAAACTCAAGATGTCGCCGAAGGGTGAGTGTTGAAAGATGTCCGCAGCGGTGAACTCCATGATCGGCGCCCAATCGGATTCGATTGGAAGGGGCGCGGGAGGTTCGGAGTCCGGCGAGGAGTCCGGCACCTCGGAGTCACGAGCTTCATGAGGGACAAGGTCAGTGTTCGGCTCTATCACCGTAGAGGTTGCAGCCCCCGAGGCGGTGTCTAGCCACCCGTCCTCGATCTGTGCAGCCGGCTCCGAATTGAAGATCGGAGCGGACTCGTGTCTTGACCTCCGTGTTCTTGTCCGGCAGAGCTAAATCATGCCCGTCGTGACAGTGCGGCGCGCTCGGCTGTGGCTCGAATCCATCGAAGATCAAGTCCCCGCGGATGTCAGCCGTGAAGTTCAAACTTCCAAATCTGACCTGACGGCCAGGGGCGTAGCTTTCGATCTGCTCCAGATGGCCAAGCGAATTGGCCCGCAGTGCAAAGCCACCGAATACGAAGATCTGTCCGGGGAGGAAGGTCTCACCCTGGACTGCGTCGTTGTTGATGATCGAAGAAGCCATCGAGCCTATAGGTGACGACACAGAGGAACTCTCAATGAAAGCACCAATGTCGGTGTCAAAACCGGCGGATCTCGGGTAGGGGGTCCCGAACTGTGCGTCTAGGCGGATGGTAACAGGAGACAAGGGACACGATGTTTTACCCAGGTTTGGGCCCTCTTGATGGAGGTAAAACCCTACGTCCTACTTGATTGATATTGATGATGTGGGTATTTACAAGAGTAGATCTACCACGAGATCGAGGAGGCTAAACCCTAGAAGCTAGCCTATGGTATGATTGTTGTTCGTCCTATGGACTAAAGCCATCCGGTTTATATAGACACCGAAGAGGGCTAGGGTTACACAGTCGGTTACAATGGTAGGAGATCTACATATCCGTATCGCCAAGCTTGCCTTCCACGCCAAGGAAAGTCCCATCTGGACACGGGACGAAGTCTTCAATCTTGTATCTTCATAGTCTTGGAGTCCGGCCGATGATGATAGTTCGGCTATCCGGACACCCCCTAGTCCAGGACTCCCTCACACGATGCAGCGTGTAGAGAGGCAGGAACGCCACGAGAATACGTCCTCCTTGTCACTTGTCTCCATGAGACGGTGTGACCAAAGATCCAAATCGGCAATAAGGGCCCTGAGGGTTATTACAGAACATTGATCAACACTCCTAAACAACATATCATTACGTCCTGCCCAGATCTTCCATAGTAGTGACATGAGGACCAGAGACCATGCTTTTTGGGGAAGGTGGGCAGAGGAGTATCCCAAAGCTCCTAGGGGTTCACCACTTCCATTGGTGCCTCTCCGATGATGCGTGAGTAGTTCTTTGTAGACCTACGATTCTGTAGTTAGTAGCTAGATAGCTTCCTCTCTCTCGTTTGATTCGTTGTAGACCTACGGGTCTCTTGGAGATCCATATGATGTAACTCTTTTTACGGTGTGTTTGTTGGGATCCGATGAACTTTGAGTTTATGATCAGATCTATGTTTTTATCCATGAAAGTTATTTGAGTCTTCTTTGATCTCTTATATGCATGATTGCTCATAGCCTTGTATTTCTTCTCCGATATTTGGGTTTTGTTTGGCCAACTTGATCTATTTATCTTGCAATGGGAAGAGGTGCTTTGTAGTGGGTTCGATCTTACGGTGCTTGATCCCAGTGACAGAAGGGGAACCGACACGTATGTATCGTTCCTACTAAGGATAAAACGATGTGGTCTATTTCTACATAAATAGATCTTGTCTACATCATGTCATCATTCTTATTGCATTACTCCGTATCTCCATGAACTTAATACACTAGATGCATGCTGGATAGCGGTCGATGTGTGGAGTAATAGTAGTAGATGCGGTGAGTCGGTCTACTAATCTTGAACGTGATGCCTACGTAATGATCATTGCCTGGATATCGTCATGATTATTTGAAGTTCTATCAATTGCCCAACAGTAATTTGTTCACCCACCGTTTCTATTTTCCTCGAGAGAAGCCACTAGGGAGACCTACGGCCCCCAGGTCTCTTCTCAATATATTTTGCCTTTGCGATCTATCTTCCTTTGCTTTTATTTTTAGATCTATATTTCCAAAAACCCAAAAATACCTTGCTGCAATTTATTGTTATTTATTTTATCTCGCGTTCCCGTGAGATCTATTTATCCAAACTACTACAAAATTATCTATCCTTTTACCCGTGAGGGATTGACAACCCCTCTCTTACGTCGGGTTTGCGAGTATTTGTTCTTTGTGTGCTGGTGTTGTTTACGTAGTGTTGCTTGGTTCTCCTACTGGTTCGATAACCTTGGTCTCATCACTGAGGGAAATACCTACCGCTGCTGTGCTGCATCATCCCTTCCTCTTTGGGGAAATACCGACATAGCTTCAAGCCGCATCAAAAAGAATTTCTGGCGCCGTTGCCGGGGAGACATCATCAACATCTACCAGGTTGCTAATCACAAATCTCGTCTACTTGCAATTTACATTATTTGCCATTTGCCCCTCATTTTCCTCTCCCCCACTTCACAAAAAATTGTCGTTTTATTCGCCCCTTTTTTTCGTTTGTCGTTTTCTCGTCAAGTCTGTTGTTTGCTTGCAATTATGAGTGATTTCGGTATGGCACCAACAGATGATGGCCTAACTCCTAAGATTGGACGTATGGGCAATTTGGATGCTAAAACTTTTATCTTGGGGCAAGGAAATGTTATGGGAAAAGACGTATCCAAGATTTTTCAGTTGTGTTGGGAATCTAAGTCTTAATGATGCCCCTATACTTAAAACTACTAGATCTTATGCGGATGCTATCTCAGCACTAGTTCTGAAACTTGAAAGCAAATTTATCCGTACTCATCCTACTTTGCAAAGATTGTTTTTTGAGCTTCCCGTTATGAAGAATCCTAGGGCTAAAAAGTTGGCCACCCTTGTCCTTATGAATGAATTTTATTACATAATACGGGAAAATAGGGAAAACTTTGATTTTTATGGTATGAATCGTGAAAAACCCATGATAGATGAAATTCTTTACAATAGTGATGATGGCTAAGGCATTTGCTTGGGGATAATAAAATCTTTGATGAGAATCTTAAAAAGGAAGTCCCCGTTTTAGATATAATCCAACAAGTTTTCAATAATGTTAATCAACACCACTCTTGGATTGTTGCTGGAAATCAAAGGGGATATGATGAAAACCAACTCAGGAATGCTAAGGTTTCTATGGATAATATGTTTTATGTTGTTTTTACAAAACCTCATGACGAGAATACCCCTAAGGAAATTAAGAACAAGGATGACAACACTTAGATCCTTGCTTTATGCCTAGCTAGGGGCGTAAAACGATAACACTTGTTGGGAGGCAACCCAATGAATAAAATTTATTTTACCTTATTCTTTCTGTTCTTGAGTGTTTGCACAATTATGATATTGTTATGATTGTGTTTTTCATGTTTTAATTAGTGTGTGTGCCAAGTAAAGCCTTTAGGATCTTTTTGGGTGATAGTCGATTTGATCTTGCTGAAAAACAGAAACTTTTGACTCCAGTCCCCGGATTTCTAAAATTCACTAGAGCGTGATTTTAATCTGATTTTTTTAAAGTAAATTGATATACAAATTTCCTGGGTTGTCCTAATTTTTCAGAATTTTTAGAGGCGCAGAAGTATTCTAAGTTTTCAGATTGCTACAGACTATTCTGTTTTTGACAGATACTGCTTTCTTTGTGTTGTGTGCTTGTTTTGATGATTCTATGGTTTTCTTTAATGAGTTTTTGCCATAGAAAATTTATAACACAGTAGATATAATGCAAAAATAAAATATGAATTGGTTTGCAACAGTACTTAAATTAGTGATTTGCTTACTTATACTAACGGATCTCACAAAGGTTTTGTTGAGTTTTGTGTGATTGAAGTTTTCAAGTTTTGGGTGATTTTACGATGGATGAAGGAATAAGGAGTAAGAAGAGCCTAAGCTTGGGGATGCCCATGGCATCCCAAGCTATTATCCAAAGAGAAACAAACAACTAAGCTTGGTGCTGCCCCCGAGTGGCATCCCCTCTTTCTTCTAACAACCATCGGTATTTTACTCGAAGCTATATTTTTATTCATCACATGCTATGAGTTTTGCTTGGAGCGTCTTGTATGATATGAGTCTTTGATTGTTTTGCTTTGTGTTTTTAGTCATCAATCCTTGCTGGAGACACCTATTTGAGTGAGCCAAAATTATATCATGACTCGTTAGAATTGCTCTCTATGCTTCACTTAAATTTTTATGAGCTATGGATTTGCTCTAGTGCTTCACTTATATCTTTTTGAGCATGGTGTGCTTTTAGTATTTTTTGAAGAAATGCTCTCTTAATTCATTTAGATTTATTTGAGAGTTAGTAATTTTTTTAAGAAATTCTCTCTTGCTTCACTTAAATTATTCTGAGAGAAAGAAATATCATGCTCATGATCTTCACTTATATTTGTTTGAGCTTATCAAAAGCAATACACGAAAATTAGTCCCAAAGTGATAGATATCCAAGAAGGGTATAATAAAAACTTTCATGAAGATCATTGGACAAAATAAACTTGATTCCTTGTAATAGTTTTTGAGATATGCTGATGTGATATGTGAGTCATGTTGATGAGTAATTGTGCTTTAGTAAGAATATTGGTGTTAAGGTTTGTGATTCCCTATGCAAGCACGAAAGTCAATAGTCATGCAATGAAATTACATCGTACTCGTGGTGCATTATTCGGTGTTAATTATGCTTAATGCTTGCTTATGAGATTATTTGTTTCTTGGTTGGTCGCTTCTCAATCTTTTTGCTAGCCTTCATTTTGCACTAAGTATAATCTCTACTTGTGCATCCAAATCCTTTAAACCAGTTTTTGCCACATGATTCCACTATATCTACCTATATGCGGTATTTCCGTGTCGTTCTAAGCAAATTTGTATGTGACATCTCTAATTTCACAATAAATTTCTCTTTTGTGTGCTCGTACCGCTCGCGAGGCGGTGAGGGGTGGCCTATATTTTCCATGCTAAGATATGTTATTCTCACGATGAGTGTTTATTCACTTGTCATTGCACGAGAGTAAGGCAAAGGTATTAGGAATGCCCAGTCCCTAAATGAAAAATAAATTTACTTTATGTTGTCAAATAATAAATTCTTGGAAAGTGTTGGTATGGAGGGCACCCGTGGATACGGTTAGCCATGGAAAGTGAAAGTGTGGTGGAAAAAGGAATAAACTTTATTTTCCGCCTATGATATATCTAAGCATGGAAGGTGTGGGGAACTCTAAGTCGTTTTCGTTGATGGGAAAAGTATACCTCCCAAAATGTTTTTATCTCTCAATTTTTTCGCTTTGAGCTCTAGCACCTCTACAAATCCCTACTTCCCTCCACGAAGGGCCTTTCTTTTACTTTATGCAATTTTTATTTTAAATTTGAGTCTCCATCTTCTCTTATAAACCACCAACTAGGAGGCACTATGATCGTACTTGAGTATTGAGTGTAGCTAATATGCGAATGTGTTTCATGAATGGATCAATGATTGAGCATGATGGGCTAGGGATATATCTTATTTTAGTGTTGATACTTTGACATGGTTGCTTGTTGATATGCTTGAGTATTTAAGTTATCATGTCAAAAATATACTATTGCTTTGAACCATATAAAAGTCCAAATGTCCATGCTATAAAGAAAGAATATGATATGACATGTTAGGCAGCATTCCACATCAAAGATTATGTTTTTATCATTTACCTACTCGAGGACGAGCAGGAATTAAGCTTGGGGATGCTGATACGTCTCCAACGTATCTATAATTTTTGATTGGTCCATGTTGTTATATTATCATTCTTGGATGTTTTGTAATCATTTTGTAGTCATTTTATATCATTTTTGGTACTAACATATGGACATAGTGCCAAGTGCCAGTTGCTGTTTTTGCATGTTTTTTACATCACAGAATATCAGTACCAAACGGAGTCCAAACACAGCAAAACTTCATGGAGAATTTTTATGGACCAGAAGGCACCCAATGGGCCAAAGCAGCACCTAGGGGGCTCCGAGGGGAGCACAACCCACCAGGGCGCGCCTGGTGGGTTGGGCCCACCTCGGGCCCCCTCTGCATCGACTCTTTGCTCTATAAGTACCCCAATATTCTAGAAACCCTAGGGGAGTCGACAAAATATTGATCCAGCCATCGCAGAGTCCAGAACCACCCGATCCAATCTAGACACCATCTCGGAGGGGTGCATCATGTTCATTTGTGCCTCTCCGATGATGCGTGAGTAGTTCTTTGCAGACATACGGGTCCGTATTAGTAGCTAGATGGCTTCCTCTCTCTCGTTTGATTCTCAATACAATGGTCTCTTGGAGATCCATATGATGTAACTCTTTTTGCGGTGTGTTTGTTAGGATTCGATGAACTTTGAGTTTATGATCAGATCTATCTTTTTATCCATGAAAGTTACTTGAGTCTTCTTTGATCTCTTATATGCATGATTACTTATAGCCTCGTATTTCTTCTCTGATATTTGGGTTTTGTTTGCCAACTTGATCTATTTATCTTGCAATGGGAAGAGGTGCTTTGTAGTGGGTTTGATCTTACGGTGCTTGATCCCAGTGACAGATGGGGAACCAACACGTATGTATCGTTGCTACTAAGGATAAAATGATGGGTCTATTTCTACATAAATAGATCTTGTCTACATAATGTCATCGTTCTTATTGCATTACTCCGTTTCTCCATGAACTTAATACACTAGATGCATCTTTGGATAGCGGTCGATGTGTGGAGTAATAGTAGTAGATGCAGCAGAGTCGGTCTACTAATCTTGGACATGATGCCTATGTAATGATCATTGCCTGGATATCTTCATGATTATTTGAAGTTCTATCAATTGCCCAACAGTAATTTGTTCACCCACCGTTTGCTATTTTTCTCGAGAGAAGCAACTAGTGAAACCTACGGCCCTCGGGTCTCTTCTCAATATATTTTGCCTTTGTGATCTATTTTCCTTTGCTTTTACTTTCAGATCTATATTTCCAAAAACCCAAAAATACCTTGTTGCAATTTATTGTTATTTATTTTATCTCGCGTTCCCGCGAGATTTATTTATCGAAACTACTACAAAATTATCTATCCTTTTACCCGTGAGGGATTGACAACCCCTCTCTTACGTCGGGAGTATTTGTTCTTTGTGTGCAAGTGTTGTTTACGTAGTGCTACTTGGTTCTCCTACTGGTTCGATAACCTTGGTCTCATCACTGAGGGAAATACCTACCGCTGCTGTGCTACATCATCTGTTCCTCTTTGGGGAAATACCGACGTAGCTTCAAGCCGCATCAGTTAGTTGCGGGATGATGCATTACAGAATGAGTAAAGAGACTTGTCGGTAATGATATTGAACTAGGTATGAGGATACCGACGATCAAAACTCGGGCAAGTAACATACCGATGACAAATGGAACAACATATGTTGTCATTATGGTTTGACCGATAAAGATCTTCATAGAATATGTGGGAGCCAATATGAGCATCCAGGTTCCGTTGTTGGTTATTGACTGGAGAGGTGTCTCGGTAATGTCTACATCGTTCTCGAACCCGTAGGGTCCGCACGCTTAACGTTCGATGACGATTATTATATGAGTTATGTGATTTGGTGACCGAATGTTGTTCGGAGTCCCTGATGAGATCACGGACATGACGAGGAATCACGAAATGGTCGAGAGATAAAGTTTCATACATAGGACGATAGTATTCAGACACCGGAAGTGTTCTGGGGGTACCGGGTACGTATCGGGTCACCGGAAGGGGTTCCAGGCATCCCCCCGGCAACTACATGGGCCTAACGAGCCAAGAAGGGGACAGACCTTCCCCTAGGGGTCTGGTGCGCCCCATGCAGGCCAAAATAAGGGGGAAGGAAAGAGGATAAGAGGGAAAGGAAGGGAAGGGATTCGGCCTCCCCCTTCCTTCTCTCCTCCGTCCTCCCTCCTCCTTCATTTCCCCTCGGAATGAATATGGAAGGGGGGAAGCCGAATTGGGAGGCGCCCAAGTAGGATTCCTCCTACTTGGGGCGCCCCCTTGGCTGCCTCTCCTCCCCTCCAACCTATATATATGAGGGGGCACCGCTAGAAGATACAACATTGCTTCCTAGCTATGTGCGGCGCCCCCCTCCACAGTTACGTCTCCGGTCATATTCTCGTAGTGCTTAGGCGGAGCCCTGCATGGATCACTTCACCGTCACCGTCGTCACGCCGTCGTGCTAACGGAACTCATATACTTTCTCGACGCTCTACTGGATCAAGAGTTCAAGGGACGTCATCGAGCTGAACGTGTGCAGAACTCGGAGGTGCCGTATGTTTGGTACTTGATCGGTCGGAACGAGAAGAAGTTCGACTACATCAACCGTGTTGTCAAACGTTTCCGCTTTCGGTCTACGAGGGTACGTAGAAACACTCTCCCCCTCTCGTTGCTATGCATGTCCTAGATAGATCTTGCGTGATCGTATGATTTTTTTTAAATTGCATGTTCCCAACAGTGGCATCATGAGCCAGGTCTATGCGTAGATGATATGTACGAGTAGAACACAAAAGAGTTGTGGGCGGTGATCGTCATACTGCTTACCACCACTGTCTTATTTTGATTCGGCGGTATTGTTGGATGAAGCAGCCCGGACCAACCTTACATGACCATGTTCATGAGACTGGTTCCGCTGACAGACATGCAACTAGTTTTGCATAAAGGTGGCTGGCAGGTGTCTGTTTCTCCTACTTTAGTTGAATTGAATGTGGTTGCGGACGGTCCTTGTTGAAGGTTAAAACAACAAACTTGATAAATCACTGTTGTGGTTTTGATGCATAGGTAATAACGGTTCTTGCTAGAAGCCCGTAGTAGCCACGTAAAACTTGCAACAACAAAGTAGAGGATGTCTAACTTGTTTTTGCAGGGCATGTTGTGATGTGATATGGTCAAGGCATGATGTGATATACGTTGTTGTATGAGACGATCATGTTTTGTAAGTTATGGGCAACCGACAGGAGCCTTATGGTTGTCTCTTTATTGTATGAAATGCAAACGCCATGTAATTGCTTTACTTTATCACTATGCGTTAGTGATAGTCGTAGCAATAGTTGGCGAGACGACCACGACGCAATGATGGAGATCAAGGTGTCGAGTCGGTGACAATGGATATCATGACGATGCTTTGGAGATGGAGATCAAAAACACAAGATGATGATGGCCATATCATGTCACATATTTTGATTGCATGTGATGTATTTCTTTTATGCATCTTATTTTGCTTAGATCGACGGTAGCATTATAAGATGACCCCTTCACTAAATTTCAATGTATAAGTGTTCTCCCCGAGTATGCACTGTTGCGAAAGTTTGTCGTTTCGAGACACCACATGATGATCGGGTGTGATAGACTCTACGTTCACATACAACGGGTGTAAGACAGTTTTACACACGTGAAATACTTGGGTTAAACTTGACGAGCCTAGAATGTACAGACATGGCCTCGGAACACTGGAGACCGAAATGTCGAACGTGAATCATATAGTAGATATGATCAACATAGAGATGTTCACCATTGATGACTACCCCATCTCACGTGGTGATCGGACATGGGTTAGTTGATTTGGATCACGTATCACTTAGATAACTTGAGGGATGTCTATTTAAGTGGGAGTTCTTAAGTAATTTGATTAATTGAACTTTAATTTATCATGAACTTAGTCTTGATAGTATTTGCAAATTATGTTGTAGATCAATAGCTCGCGTTGTAGCTCCCCTATGTTTTTATGTTCCTAGAGAAAAATAAGCTGAAAGATGATAGTAGCAATGATGCAGACTTGGTCCGTGATCTGAGGATTATCCTCATTGCTACACAGAAGAATTATGTCCTCGATGCACCGCTATGTGACAAATCTATTGCAGGAGCAGATTCAGACATTATGAACGTTTTGCAAGCTCGTAATGATGACTACTTGATAGTTTAGTGTGCCATACTTTACGGTTTAGAATCGGGGATGCAAAGACGCTTTAAATGCCACGGGGCATATGAGATGTTCCAAGAGCTGAAATTGGTATTTCAGACTCATGCCTGTGTCAAGAGGTATAAGACCTCAAAGAAGTACTTTGCCTACAAGATGGAGGAGAATAGCTCAGTCAGTGAGCATGTGCTCATAATGTCTGGGTTCTACAATCGCTTGATCAAGTGGGAGTTAATCTTCCAGATGAGATAGTGATTGATAGAGTTCTCTAGTCACTAAGCAAGCTACTAGAACTTCGTGATGAACTATAATATGCAAGGGATGATGAAAATGATTCATGAGCACTTCGAGATGCTGAAATCAGTGAAGGTAGAAATCAAGAAAGAGCATCAAAAGTTGATGGTTAACAAGACCACTAGTTTCAAGAAAAAGGGCAAGGGAAAGAAAGGGAACTTCAAGAAGAATGGCAAGCAAGTTGCCACTCCCGTGAAGAAGCTCAAAGCTGGACCTAAGCCTGAAACTAAGTGCTTCTACTGCAAAGGGAATGGTCACTGGAGGCGGAACTGCCCCAAATACTTGGCGGAAAAGTAGGATAGCAAAGTGAACAGAAGTATATTTGATATATAGATTATTGATGTGTACTTTACTAGTGTTCATAGCAACCCATGGGTATTTGATACCGGTTTAGTTGCTAAGATTAGTAACTTGAAACAGGAGTTGCAAAATGAACAAAGACTAGTTAAGGGCGAGGTGACGATGTATGTTGGAAGTGATTCCAAGGTTGATACGATCACCATCGCATACTCCCTCTACCTTCGGGATTAGTGTTGAACCTAAATAAATGTTATTTGGTGTCCGCGTTGAGCATGAATATGATTAGATCATGTTCATTGCAATACAGTTATTCATTGATGTCAGAGAATAATTGTTGTTCTGTTTACTTGAACAAAACCTTGTATGGTCATACACCCAATGTGAATTGTTTATTGAATCTCAATCGTAGTGATACACATATTCATAATATTGATGCCAAAAGATGCAAAGTTGATAATGATAGTGCAACATATTTGTGGCACTGCCGTTTAGGTCATATTGGTGTAAAGCGCATGAAGAAACTCCATGCAGATGGACATTTGGAATCACTTGATTATGAATCATTTGATACTTGTGAACCATGCCTCGTGGGCAAGATGACTAAAACTCCGTTGTCCGAAACAAGAGCGAGTTGATGATTTATTGGATATAATACATATCGATGTATGCGGTCCAATGAGTGTTGAAGCATGTGGCGGGTATCGTTATTTTCTAACCTTCACAGATGATTTGAGTAGATATGGGTATATCTACTTAAAGAAACACAAGTCTAAAACACTTGAAAAAGTTCAAAGAATTTTAGAGTGAAGTGGAGAATCATCGTAACAAGAAAATAAAGATTCTACGATCTGATCGCAAAGGCGAATATTTGAGTTACGAGTTTGGCCTTCATTTAAAACAATGTGGAATAGTTTCACAATTCAAGCCACCTGGAACACCACAGCGTAATGGTGTGTCCAAATGTTGTAACCATACTTTATTGGATATGGTGTGTTCTATGATGTCTCTTACTGATTTACCACTATCGTTTTGGGGTTATGCATTAGAGACAACTACATTCACGTTAAATAGGGCACCGTCTAAATCTGTTGAGATGACACCGTATGAACTATGGTTTGGCAATAAACCTAAGCTGTCGTTTCTTAAAGTTTGGGGTTGCGACACTTATGTCAAAAGGCTTCAGACTGATAAGCTCAAACCCAAATCGGAGGTGTGCGTCTTCATAGGATACCCTAAGGAAACAATTTGGTACACCTTCTACCACAAATCCGAAGGCAAAATCTTTGTTGCTAAGAATGGGTCCTTTCTAGAGAAGGAGTTTCTCTCGAAAGAAGTGAGTGGGAGGAAAGTAGAACTTGATAAGGTAATAATACCTTCTCTCGAATTTGAAAGTAGCACATCAAAGAAATCTGTTCCTGTGATGCCTACGCCAACTAGAGAGGAAACTACTGATGATGATCATGAAACTTTAGATCAAGTTACTACTGAACTTCGTAGGTCGACCAAAGCACGATCCGCACCAGAGTGGTATGGTAATCCTGTCCTGGAAGTCATGTTACTAGACCAAGGCGAACCTACAAACTATGAAGAAGCTATGATGAGCCCAGATTCCGACAGATGGCTTGAGGCCATGAAATCTGAGATAGGATCCATGTATGAGAACAAAGTATGGACTTTGGTGGAGTTGCCTGATGACCGGCAAGCCATTAGGAATAAATGGATCTTCAAGAGGAAGACAAACGCTGATGGTAGTGTTACTATCTACAAAGCTTGACTTTTCGCACAAGGTTTTCGACAAGTTCAAGGTGTTGACTACGATGAGATTTTCTCACTCGTAGCGATGTTTAAGTCTGTCTGAATCATGTTAGCAATTGCTGCATTTTATGAAATCTGGCAAATGGATGTCAAAACTGCATTCCTTAATGGATTTCTTAAAGAAGAGTTGTATATGATGCAACCAAAAAGGTTTTGTCAATCTTAAAGGTGCTAACAAAGTGTGCAAACTCCAACGGTCCATCTATGGACTGGTGCAAGCATCTCGGAGTTGGAATATACACTTTGATAAGGTGATCAAAGCATATGGTTTTATACAGACTTATGGTGAAGCCTATATTTACAAGAAAGTGAGTGGGAGCTCTATAGCATTTCTAATATTATATGTGGATGACAAATTGTTGATTGGAAATGATGTAGAATTTCTGGATAGCATAAAAGGATACTTGAATAGAAGTTTTTTTCAATAAAAGACCTTGGTGAAGCTGCTTACATGATGAGCATCAAGATCTATAGAGATAGATCAAGACGCTTGATAAGAGTTTCAATGAGTACATACCTTGACAAGATTTTTTAAGGAGTTCAAAATGGATCAGTCAAGGAAGGAGTTGAGTAAAGACTCAAAACCCGACCACGGCAGAAGATAAAGAGAGAATGAAAGTCATTCCCTATGCCTCAGCCATAGGTTCTATAAAGTATGCCATGCTATGTACCAGACCTGTTGTGTATCTTGCCATGAGTTTGGTAAGGGGGTACAATAGTGATCCAGGAATAGATCACCGGACAACGGTCAAATTATCCATAGTCACCTTAAAGAGGACTAAGGAAATGTTTCTCGGTTATGAAGGTGATAAAGAGTTCGTCGTAAAGAGTTATGTCGATGCAAACTGTTACATTGATCTAGAAGACTCTAAGTCTCAATCCAGATACGTATTGAAAGTGGGAGCAATTAGCTAATAGTAGTTCCATGCAGAGCATTGTAGACATAGAAATTTGCAAAATACATGCGGATCTGAATGTGACAGACCCGTTGACTAAACTTCTCTCACAAGCAAAACATGATCACACCTTAGTACTCTTTGGGTGTTAATCACATGGCGATGTGAACAGGCTATTGACTCTAGTAAACCCTTTGGGTGTTGATCACATGGCGATGTGAACTATATGTGTTAATCACATGACGATGTGATCTATTGGTGTTAAATCACATGGCGATGTGAACTAGATTATTGACTCTAGTGCAAGTGGGAGACTGAAGAAAATATGCCCTAGAGGCAATAATAAAGTTGTTATTTTATATTTCCTTATATCATGATAAATGTTTATTATTCATGCTAGAATTGTATTAATCGAAAACTTGATACATGTGTGGATACATAGACAAAAACACCGTGTCCCTAGTAAGCCTCTACTAGACTAGCAAATTAATCAAAGATGGTTAAGTTTCCTAACCATAGACATGTGTTGTCATTTGATGAACGGGATCACATCATTAGGAGAATGATGTGATGGACATGACCCATCTGTTAGCTTAGCATACTGATCGTTCAGTTTTATTGCTATTGCTTTCTTCATGTCAAATACATGTTCCTCCGACTAGGGGTGGGCACGGTTAAACCGAAAACCAAAAAACCAAACCGAACCAAACAGTATTAACTAATATGTCGGTTAATTCAGTGATTTGGTTTTTGGTTTGGTGGGCATTTTTAAGGTTGTTCGATGTTTGGTTTGTGTTCGGTTTTTAGTGCCCAGAAACCGAATAGATCGAACAAACCGATATGTAGGATGCCTTGTGTAAAACCATGTTCACTCCATCACGTGAAGGTCTATCCAAGAGCTAAATTAGGTGGGGACCGAGGAGGTACTAGTGTATCATTTAGTGCATGAGCTGCTCAGTTTAGAGGCATCACACATATTCTTATGTACATAATACATGGCACGTTCCATGTGATTTTTCCACTTAATAATATTCGCTAGTTTGCTTGACCGAATAAAGCATTACACGATGTTCAGGTTGCTAGCTCTTGTGACTATTTTATGCATTCTATACAATGCAAATCAGCGGTCACGAATCATTACACTCATACTGACGACTGCATGTATTTCGTTTTTTCGGTTAACCGAAGAAACCGAACCGATATATTATGGTTAATATGGTTCGGTTTCTTAATTTTGTGTGATTGTTTTGGTTTTCATTTCTTCAAAACCAAAATTATTAAAAACCGAATAAACTGAACCGTGTTAACCATATAAACCAAACGCTCGGTCCTACCTCCGACTACGAGATTATGCAACTCCCAAATACCGGAGGAATGCCTTGTCTGCTATCAACGTCACAACATAACTGGGTGATTATAAAGATGCTCTACAGGTATCTCTGAAGGTGTCTGTTGGGTTGGCATGGAGCAAGATTAGGATTTGTCACTCTAAGTATTGAAGAGGTATCTCTGGGCCCTCTCAATAATGCACATCATAAGAAGCCTTGCAAGCAAAGTGACTAATGAGTTAGTTGTGGGAGGATGCATTATGGAATGAGTAAAGAGACTTGCTGTTAACGAGATTGAACTAGGTATGAAGATACCGACGATCGAATCTCGGGCAAGTAAGATACCGATGACAAAGGGAACAACATATGTTGTCATTACGGTTTGACCAATAAAGATCTTCTTACAATATGTGGGAGCCAATATGAGCATCCAGGTTCTGCTGTTGGTTATTGACCGGAGAGGTGTCTCGGTCATGTCTACATAGTTCTCAAACCCGTAGGGTCCGCACGCTTAAGGTTCGATGATGATTTTGTATTATATGAGTTATGTGATTTGGTGACCGAATGTTGTTCGTAGTCCCGAATGAGATCACAGACATGAAGAGGAGTCTCGAAATGGTCGAGAGGTAAAGATTCATATATAGCACGATAATATTAGAACACCAGAAGTGTTCCGGGGGTACCGGGTACGTATCGGGTCACCGGAAGGGGTTCCGGGCATCCCCCCGGCAACTACATGGGCCTAATGGGCCAAGAAGGGGACAGACCAGCCCCTAGGGGGCTGGTGCGCCCCATGTAGGCCAAAATAAGGGGGAAGTAAAGAGGAGAAGAGGGAAAGGAAGGGAAGGGATTTGGCCTCCCCCTTCCTTTCCCCTCTAGATGAATATGGAAGGGGGGAGGCCGAATTGGGAGGAGCCCAAGTAGGATTCTTCCTACTTGGGGCGCCCCCTTGGCTGCCTCTCCTCCCCTCCAACCTATATACATGAGGGGGGCACCGCTAGAAGATACAACATTGATTCCTAGCCGTGTGCGGCGCCCCCCTCCACAGTTTACGCCTCAGGTCATATTCTCGTTGTGCTTAGGCGAACCCCTGCGCGGATCACTTGACCATCACCGTCGGCACGCCGTCGTGCGGAGGGAACTCATCTACTTCATCAACGCTCCACTGGATCAAGAGTTCAAGGGACGTCATCGAGCTGAATGTGTGCAGAACTCGAAGGTGTCGTACGTTCGATACTTGATCGGTCGGAACGAGAAGAAGTTCGACTACATCAACCGCGTTGTCAAACGCTTCCGCTTTCGGTCTACAAGCGTACGTAGACACACTCTCCCCCTCTCGTTGCTATGCATCTCCTAGATAGATCTTGCGTGATCGTAGGGATTTTTTTGAAATTGCATGCTACGTTCCCAACACCTCCGCCGAAGGCACGAAGTCCTGCAAAATAGCCAAAAGCGAAACAAGCTCTTGTTCTGCCGTAAGGGAGAGACGATTACGGAGGTTAGCTTCAATACCAAAACGCAAAATATTAGCCACTTTAACCAGCTCTAGGTTGGAGTGTGAGAAGAGGTGGGGAAAGGTGGTGTCTAGAGCTTTTGGGGTCAACCAAGTGTCAAGCCAAAAATACGTATGTGAACAACTGTTTGTTAGAACAAAGGAGATTGTCTGAAGGGTGGGGATTTGCTGTGATATTGTGCGACATAGAAAAGAGGTTTGTGGGGATGAGGAGACTAGTGCGTTTGGGTGTTGTAGGTCTAGCCACTCTAGCCAAGGTGCCAGTGCAGAGGAGAGGGCCTAGGCTGCAAATTTCATGAGTAAGCAATTGTTTTGAACATGTAGGTTTTTTAGCCCTAAACCACCATACTTTTTAGGTAAATAGACATTTTTCTATGCAATGAGGCATTGAGCTCCTGAGCAAGAATCTTCCCCCGCCCAGAAGAAAGCACTTCTTAGGGAGTTAATGGATTTGATAAAAATTTTTGGAATGCGGAACACCAACATGAAGTAGGTAAGGAGGGAGTTTATAACTGTGGAGATGAGGATGAGGCGGTCACCTTTGTCTAGTAGTTTGGCATGCCATCCCGTCATTAATTTGCGAGAGCGTTCTAACAACAGAGCGAAGGCGTTGGTAGGAGGTTTGGTTGGGGCAAGAGGTAGGCCGAGGTACGTTTGAGGGAAGGGGCACGGGTGCAGCCCATGGCAAGGGTAGTGGCAGTGGCCATGGTGTCATCTATGTGGAGAGTGGCTAGAGTGGTTTTGGAGAAGTTGATGGTCAGGCCCGTAGCTGTGCAAAGTTGTTTAGTGTTACTTTGAGGGCTGCGCCGGTGAACGAAGAGGCGGCCGCAACGATGTGTTGGGGAACGTTGCAGAAAATTAAAATTTTCCTACGGTTTCACCAAGATATATCTATGAGTTCATCTAAGCAACGAGTCAAGAGAGAGAGTTTGCATCTACATACCACTTGTAGATCGAGTACGGAAGCGTTCGAGGGAGTGGTGATGATGGAGTCGTTCCCAACGTGATTCCGATCACCGATGACCAAGCTGAAAGGACAGCACCTCCGTGTTCAACACACGTATGGGACGATGGCGTCTCCTCCGTCTTGATCCAGCAAGGATGAAGGAGAGGTTGAGGAAGACAACTCCAATGGCAGCACGACGGCGTGGTGCAATTGGTACAGCAGTTCTCCGGCTGTGGCTTCGCCAAGCTCGTGCGGAGAAAGAGAGGTGTTGGGGAGGGAGGGTTGCGCCTTCAATTTATGCATTGCAGCCCTCCCTCACCCCTCTTTATATAGGAGGAGAGAGCAAGGGGGCGGCCATCTAGGGAAACCCTAGATGGGGCGGCGGCCAAAGGGGAGGAGGAAAGGGGTGGCTTGCCCCCCAAGCTAGGGGTGCCCCTTGCCCCTTTAGGGTTTCCCTCCCAAGCCCTAGCCGCATGGGCCTAGGTGGGAGGCGCCCAGCCACCAGGGGCTGGCTCCTCTCCCACACAGCCCATGTGGCCCCCGGAGGGTGGCCCCTCCGGTGGACCTCGGAACCCTCCCGTGGCCCGGTACATTACCCAGTATACCCCGAAACTTTCCGAGTCCGTTTAACCACTTTCCATATATAAATCTTTACCTCCGGACCATTCCGGAACTCCTCGTGACGTCCGGGATCTCATCCGGGACTCAACAACATTCGGTAATCACATACTTGTCTTCCTAATAACCCTAGCGTCACCGAACCTTAAGTGTGTAGACCCTACGGGTTCGGAGACATGCTGAGACATGACCGAGACGACCTCGGTCAATAACCAACAGCGGGATCTGGATACCCATGTTGGTTCCCACATGCTCCTCGATGTTGTCATCGGATGAACCACGATGTCAAGGGTTCAAGCAACCCCGTATTCTATTCCCTTTGTCGACGGTATGTTACTTGCCCGAGACTTCGATCGTCGGTATCCCAATACCTCGTTCGGTCTCGTTACCGGCAAGTCACTTTACTCGCATCGTAATGCATGATCCCGTGACCGGACACTTGGTCACTTTGAGCTCATTATGATGATGCACTACCGAGTGGGCCCGGTGATACCTCTCCGTAACACGGGTGACAAATCCAGTCTCGATCCGTGTCAACCCAGCAGACACTTTCGGAGATACATGTAGTGCACCTTTATAGTCACCCGATTCACGTTGTGACGTTTGGTACACCCAAAGCAATCGCTACGGTATCCGGAGTTACACGATCTCATGGTCTAAGGAAGAGATACTTGACATTGGAAAAGCTCTAGCAAAAGCGAACTACACGATCTTGTGCTATGCTTAGGATTGGGTCTTGTCCATCACGTCATTCTCCTAATGACGTGATCCCGTTGTCAACGACATCGATGTCCATAGTCGAAACCATGACTATCTGTTGACCAACGAGCTAGTCAACTAGAGGCTCACTAGGGACGTATTGTGGTCTATGTATTCACACATGTATTACGATTCCCGGATAATACAATTATAGCATGAATAAAAGACAATTATCACGAACAAGGAAATATAATAATAATGCTTTTATTATTGCCTCTAGGGCATATTTCCAACAGTCTCCCACTTGCACTAGAGTCAATAATCTAGTTACCTTGTGATGAATCGAACACCCATAGAGTTACGGTGTTGATCATGTTTTGCCCATGGAAGAGGTTTAGTCAACGGATCTGCGACATTCAGATCCGTATGCACTTTGCATATTTCTATGTCTCCATCTTTAACATTTTCACGGATGGAGTTGAAGCGACGCTTGATGTGCTCGGTCTTCTTGTGAAACCTGGGCTCCTTTGCAAGTGCAATAGCTCCGGTGTTGTCACGGAAGAGTTTGATCGGCCCCGACGCATTGGGTATGACTCCTAGGTTGGTGATGAACTCCTTCACCCAAATTGCTTCATGCGCTGCCTCCGAGGCTGCCATGTACTCCGCTTCACATGTAGATCCCGCCACGACGCTCGCTTGCAAAATGCACTCACCATCGCTTCCACCATTCAACATATACACGTATCCGGTTTGTGACTTAGAGTCATCGGATCGTGTCGAAGCTAAGCGTCGACGTAACCCCTTCTGACGAGCTCTTCGTCACCTCCATAAACGAGAAACATGTCCTTTGTCCTTTTCGTGTACTTCAGGATATTCTTGACCGCTGTCCGGTGTTCCTTGCGGGATTACTTTGGTACCTTCCTACCAAACTTACGGCAAGGTTTACATCAGTGCGGTACACAGCATGGCATACATAATAGATCCTATGGCTGAGGCATAGGGGATGACGCTCATCTCTTCTTTATCTTTTGCCGTGGTCGGGCATTGAGCTGAGCTCAATCTCACACCTTGCGATCTGAGGCAAGAACCCTTTCTTGGACTGATCCATTTTGAACTTCTTCAAAATCTTATCAAGGTATGTGCTTTGTGAAAGACCTATGAGGCGTCTCGATCTATCTCTATAGATCTTGATGCCTAATATATAAGCAGCTTCTCCAAGGTCCTTCATTGAAAAACACTTATTCAAGTAGGCCTTAATGCTGTCCAAGAATTCTATATCATTTCCCATCAAAAGTATGTCATCTACATATAATATGAGAAATGCTCTGAGCTCCCACTCACTTTCTTGTAAACGCAGGCTTCTCCATAAGTCTGCATAAACCCAAACGCTTTGATCATCTCATCAAAGCGAATGTTCCAACTCCGAGATGCTTGCACCAGCCCATAAATGGATCATCGGAGCTTGCATACTTTGTTAGCATTCTTAGGATCGACAAAACCTTCCGCTGCATCATATCTGACTCTTCCTTAAGATGCCCGTTAAGGAACGCTGTTTTGACGTCCATCTCGCCATATCTCATAATCATAGTATGCGGCAATTGCTAACATGATTCGGACGGACTTAAGCTTCGCCACGGAGAGAAAGTCTCATCGTAGTCAATCCCTTGAACTTGCCGATAACCCTTAGCGACAAGTCGAGCTTTATAGATGGTGACATTACCATCCGCGTCCGTCTTCTTCTTCTTAAAGATCCATTTGTTTTCTATCGCTCGCCGATCATCGGGCAAGTCACCAAAGTCCATACTTTGTTTTCATACATGGATTCTATCTCGGATTTCATGGCTTCTAGCCATTTGTTGGAATCTGGGCCCGCCATCGCTTCTTCATAGTTCGAAGGTTCACCGTTGTCTAACAACATTATTTCCGGAGACGGGGTTGCCGTACCACTGCAGTGCGGAGCGTGTCCTAGTGGACCCACGAAGTTCAAGAGCAACTTGATCCAAAGTTCCTTGATCATCATCATTAATTTCCTCTCCAATTGGTGTAGGCACCACAAGAACATTTTCTGAGCTGCACTACTTTCCGGTTCAAGAGGTAGTACTTCATCGAAGTTCTACTTTCCTCCCACTTACTCCTTTCGAGAGAAACTCTTTTTCCAGAAAGGATCCGTTCTTGGCAACAAAGATCTTGCCTTCGGATCTAAGGTAGAAGGTATACCCAATGGTTTCCTTAGGGTATCCTATGAAGACGCATTTTTCCGACTTGGGTTCGAGCTTTTAGGTTGAAGTTTCTTGACATAAGCATCGCATCCCCAAACTTTTAGAAACGACAGCTTAGGTTTCTTCCCAAACCATAATTCATACGGTGTCGTCTCAACGGATTTAGACGGTGCCCTATTTAAAGTGAATGTAGCTGTCTCTAGAGCGTATCCCCAAAATGATAGCGGTAAATAGGTAAGAGACATCATAGATCGCACCATATCCAATAGAGTGCGATTCTGACGTTCGGACACACCGTTGCTACCGAGGTGTTCCAGCGGCGTGAGTTGTGAAACGATTCCACATTTTCTTAAGTGTGTACCAAATTCGTGACTTAAATATTCTCCTCCACGATCTGATCGTAGGAATTTTATTTTTCGGTCACGTTGATTCTCTACCTCATTCTGAAATTCCTTGAACTTTTCAAAGGTCTCAGACTTGTGTTTCATTAAGTAGACATACCCATATCTACTCAAGTGATCAGTGAGAGTGAGAACATAACGATATCCTCTGCGAGCCTCAACACTCATTGGACCGCACACATCGGTATGTATGATTTCCAATAAGTTGGTTGCTCGCTCCATTGTTAGGAGAACGGAGTCTTGGTCATCTTGCCCATAAGGCATGGTTCGCATGTGTCAAATGATTCATAATCCAGAGACTCCAAAAGTCCATCCATGGAGCTTCTTCATGCGCTTGACACCAATGTGACCAAAGGCGGCGATTACCACAAGTATGTGGGACTATCGTTATCAACTTTACATTTCTTGGTATTCACGCTATGAATATGTGTAACATTACGCTCGAGATTCAATAAGAATAAACCATTGACCATCGGAGCATGACCATAAAACATATCTCTCATATAAATAGAACAACCATTATTCTCGGATTTAAATGAGTAGCCATCTCGCATTAAACGAGATCCAGATACAATGTTCATGCTCAAACTTGGCACCAAATAACAATTATTAAGGTTCAAAACTAATCCCGTAGGTAAATGTAGAGGTAGCGTGCGGCAGCGATCACATCGACTACGGAACCATTCCCGACGCGCGCATCGTCACCTCGTCCCTTCGCGATCTCCGCTTATTCCGCAGCTCTGCTGTGAGTTACAAATATGAGCAACGACACCGGTATCAAATACCGGGAGTTACTACGATCTTGGTAAGGTACACATCAATTATATGTATATCAAATATACCTTTGGTGTTGCCGGCCTTCTTATCCGCTAAGTATTTGGGGCAGTTCCGCTTTCAGTGACCTTTCCCCTTGCAATAAAAGCACTCAGTCTCAGGCTTGGGTCCATTCTTTGACTTCTTCGAATGGCGGCTTATCGGGCGCCGCAACATCCTTGCCGTCCCTTCTTGCCCTTGCCCTTCTTGAACTTAGTGGTCTTATTGACCATCAACACTTGATGTTCTTTCTTGATTTCAACCTCTGCTGATTTCAGCATAGAGAATACTTCAGAATGGTCTTTACCATCCTCGGATATTGTAGTTCATCACAAAGCTCTTGTAGCTTGGTGGGAGCGATTGAAGGATTCTGTCAATGACCGCCTCATCGGGGAGGTTAATATTCAATTTGGGTCATACGGTTGTGCAACCGAGACATCTTGAGTATGTGCTCCTTGGCAGAACTATTTTCCTCCATCTTACAACTATAGAAATTGTCGTAGATGTCATATCTCTCGACCGGGGCGTGAGCTTTGTTAACTAGTTTCAGCTCTTCTTACATATCATATTCTCTGTGCTGATCAAAACGCTTTTGTAGCCCCGGTTCTAAGTTGTAAAGCATGCCGTGAACGAGGGAGTAATCATCGCCATGAGTTTGCCAAGCATTCATACTGTCTTGGTTCTTCGGGACGGGAGCGTCACCTAAGCGGTCCTTCTAGGACATATTGTTTCTGGCAGCTATGAGGATGATCCTCGTGTTAGGACCCGATCCGTATAGTTGCTGCCGTCATCTTTCAGCTTGGTTTTCTCTAGGAACGCGTTAAAGTTCAAGTTGACATGAGCGTTGGCCATTTGATCTACAAGACATATTATGAAAAAGTTTTAGACTAAGTTCATGATAATTAAGTTCATCTAGTCAAATTATTTCAATGAACTCCCACTCAGATTAGACATCCCTCTAGTCATCTAAGTGTTACACGATCCGAGTCGACTAGGCCGTGTCCGATCATCACGTGAGACGGACTAGTTATCGTCGGTGAACATTCTCATGTTGATCGTATCTTCCATACGACTCGTGTTCGACCTTTCGGTCTCCGTGTTCCGAGGCCATGTCTGTACATGCTAGGCTCGTCAAGTTAACCCTAAGTGTTTTGCGTGTGTAAATCTGTCTTACACCTGTTGTATGTGAACGTAATAATCCATCACACCCGATCATCACGTGGTGCTTAGAAGCGACGAACTTTAGCAACGGTGCACAGTTAGGGGAGAACACTTCTTGAAATTGTTGCAAGGGATCATCTTATTTACTACCGTCGTTCTAAGTAAACAAGATGCATAAACATAATAAACATCACATGCAATTATATAGTAGTGACATGATATGGCCAATATCATATAGCTCCATTGATCTCCATCTTCGGGCTCCATGATCATCTTGTCACCGGCATGACACCATGATCTCCATCATCATGATCTCCATCATCGTGTCTTCATGAAGTTGTCACGCCAACGACTACTTCTACTTCTATGGCTAACGTTTAGCAATAAAGTAAAGTAATTTACATGGCGTTCTTCAATGACACGCAGGTCATACAAAAAATAAAGACAACTCCTATGGCTCCTGCGGTTGTCATACTCATCGACATGCAAGTCGTGATTCCTATTACAAGAACATGATCTCATACATCACATTATGTCATTCATCATTCATCACAACTTACGGCCATATCACATCACATGACAATTGCTGCAAAAACAAGTTAGACGTCCTCTAATTGTTGTTGCATCTTTTACGTGGCTGCAATTGGGTTCTAGCAAGAACGTTTTCTTACCTACGAATAACCACAACGTGATTTTGTCAACTTCTATTTACCCTTCATAAGGACCCTTTTCATCGAATCCGCTCCAACTAAAGTGGGAGAGACAGACACCCGCCAGCCACCTTATGCAACTAGTGCATGTTAGTCGGTGGAACCGGTCTCACGTAGGCGTACGTGTAAGGTTGGTCCAGGCCGCTTCATCCCACAGTACCGTTGAAGCTAGATAAGACTAGTAGCGGCAAGCAAGTTGACAAGATCTACGGCCACAACCAAATTGTGTTCTACTCGTGCAATAGAGAACTACGCATAGACCTAGCTCATGATTCCACTGTGGGGAACGTTGCAGAAAATTAAAATTTTCCTACGGTTTCACCAAGATCTGTCTATGAGTTCATCTAAGCAACGAGTCAAGAGAGAGAGTTTGCATCTACATACCACTTGTAGATCGAGTACGGAAGCGTTCGAGGGAGTGGTGACGATGGAGTCGTTCCCAACGTGATTCCGATCACCGATGACCAAGCGCTGAAAGGACAGCACCTCCGTGTTCAACACACGTACGGGACGATGGCGTCTCCTCCGTCTTGATCCAGCAAGGATGAAGGAGAGGTTGAGGAAGACAACTCCAATGGCAGCACGACGGCGTGGTGCAATTGGTACAACAGTTCTCCGACAGGGCTTCGCCAAGCTCGTACGGAGAAAGAGAGGTGTTGGGGAGGGGAGGGGCTGCGCCTTCAATTGTCTGTTGCAGCCCTCCCCTCACCCCTCTTTATATAGGAGGAGAGGGCAAGGGGGGCCGGCCATCTAGGGGAAACCCTAGATGGGGGCGGCGGCCAAGGGAGGAGGAAAGGGGTGGCTTGCCCCCCAAGCTAGGGGGGCGCCCCCTTTGCCCCTTTAGGGTTTCCCCTCCCCAAGCCCTAGCCGCATGGGCCTAGGTGGGGAGGCGCGCCCAGCCCACCAGGGGCTGGCTCCCTCTCCCACACAGCCCATGTGGCCCCCCCGGGAGGGGTGGCCCCTCCCGGTGGACCTCCGGAACCCTCAGTGGCCCCGGTACATTAGAGTATACCCCGAAACTTTCCGGAGTCCGTTTAACCACTTTCCATATATAAATCTTTACCTCCGGACCATTCCGGAACTCCTCGTGACGTCCAGGATCTCATCCAGGACTCCGAACAACATTCGGTAATCACATACTTGTCTTCCTAATAACCCTAGCGTCACCGAACCTTAAGTGTGTAGACCCTACGGGTTCGGGAGACATGCAGACATGACCGAGACGACCTAACCAACAGCGGGATCTGGATACCCATGTTGGTTCCCACATGCTCCTCGATGTTGTCATCGGATGAACCACGATGTCAAGGGTTCAAGCAACCCCGTATTCTATTCCCTTTGTCGACGGTATGTTACTTGCGAGACTCGATCGTCGGTATCCCAATACCTCGTTCGGTCTCGTTACCGGCAAGTCACTTTACTCGTACCGTAATGCATGATCCGTGACGGACACTTGGTCACTTTGAGCTCATTATGATGATGCACTACCGAGTGGGCGGTGATACCTCTCCGTAACACGGAGTGACAAATCGATCTCGATCCGTGTCAACCCAATGACACTTTCGGAGATACCTGTAGTGCACCTTTATAGTCACCCGATTACGTTGTGACGTTTGGTACACCCAAAGCAATCGCTACGGTATCCGGGAGTTACACGATCTCATGGTCTAAGGAAGAGATACTTGACATTGGAAAAGCTCTAGCAAAAGCGAACTACACGATCTTGTGCTATGCTTAGGATTGGGTCTTGTCCATCACGTCATTCTCCTAATGACGTGATCCCGTTAATCAACGACATCGATGTCCATAGTCGAAACCATGACTATCTGTTGACCAACGAGCTAGTCAACTAGAGGCTCACTAGGGACGTATTGTGGTCTATGTATTCACACATGTATTACGATTCCCGGATAATACAATTATAGCATGAATAAAAGACAATTATCACGAACAAGGAAATATAATAATAATGCTTTTATTATTGCCTCTAGGGCATATTTCCAACAGTCTCCCACTTGCACTAGAGTCAATAATCTAGTTACCTTGTGATGAATCGAACACCCATAGAGTTACGGTGTTGATCATGTTTTGCCCATGGAAGAGGTTTAGTCAGCGGATCTGCGACATTCGAGATCCGTATGCACTTTGCATATTTCTATGTCTCCATCTTTAACATTTTCACGGATGGAGTTGAAGCGACGCTTGATGTGCCTGGTCTTCTTGTGAAACACAGGCTCCTTTGCAAGTGCAATAGCTCCAGTGTTGTCACAGAAGAGTTTGATCGGCCCCGACGCATTGGGTATGACTCCTAGGTTGGTGATGAACTCCTTCACCCAAATTGCTTCATGCGCGCCTCCGAGGCTGCCATGTACTCCGCTTCACATGTAGATCCCGCCACGACGCTTCGCTTGCTGCACCGCACTACCATCGCTTCCACCATTCAACATATACACGTATCCGGTTTGTGACTTAGAGTCATCCAGATCTGTGTCGAAGCTAAGCGTCGACGTAACCCCTCTGACGAGCTCTTCGTCACCTCCATAAACGAGAAACATGTCCTTTGTCCTTTCAGGTACTTCAGGATATTCTTGACCGCTGTCCGGTGTTCCTTGTCGGGATTACTTTGGTACCTTCCTACCAAACTTACGGCAAGGTTTACATCAGTCCGGTACACAAGATGGCATACATAATAGATCCTATGGCTGAGGCATAGGGGATGACGCTCATCTCTTCTTTATCTTTTGCCGTGGTCGGGCATTGAGCTGAGCTCAATCTCACACCTTGCAAAGACAGGCAAGAACCCTTTCTTGGACTGATCCATTTTGAACTTCTTCAAAATCTTATCAAGGTATGTGCTTTGTGAAAGACCTATGAGGCGCCTCGATCTATCTCTATAGATCTTGATGCCTAATATATAAGCAGCTTCTCCAAGGTCCTTCATTGAAAAACACTTATTCAAGTAGGCCTTAATGTTGTCCAAGAATTCTATATCATTTCCCATCAAAAGTATGTCATCTACATATAATATGAGAAATGCTCTGAGCTCCCACTCACTTTCTTGTAAACGCAGGCTTCTCCATAAGTCTCAAGCATAAAACCCAAACGCTTTGATCATCTCATCAAAGCGAATGTTCCAACTCCGAGATGCTTGCACCAGCCCATAAATGGATCACTTTGGAGCTTGCATACTTTGTTAGCATTCTTAGGATCGACAAAACCTTCCGGCTGCATCATATACTGACTCTTCCTTAAGATGCCCGTTAAGGAACGCTGTTTTGACGTCCATCTGCCATATCTCATAATCATAGTATCGGCAATTGCTAACATGATTCGGACGGACTTAAGCTTCGCTACGGAGAGAAAGTCTCATCGTAGTCAATCCCTTGAACTTGCCGATAACCCTTAGCGACAAGTCGAGCTTTATAGATGGTGACATTACCATCCGCGTCCGTCTTCTTCTTAAAGATCCATTTGTTTTCTATCGCCGCCGATCATCGGGCAAGTCACCAAAGTCCATACTTTGTTTTCATACATGGATTCTATCTCGGATTTCATGGCTTCTAGCCATTTGTTGGAATCTGGGCCGCCATCGCTTCTTCATAGTTCAAGGTTCACCGTTGTCTAACAACATTATTTCCGTGAGACAGGGTTGCATTACCACTGCAGTGCGGAACGTGTCCTAGTGGACCTACGAAGTTCAGTAGCAACTTGATCCAAAGTTCCTTGATCATCATCATTAATTTCCTCTCCAATTGGTGTAGGCACCACAAGAACATTTTCCTGAGCTGCACTACTTTCCGGTTCAAGAGGTAGTACTTCATCGAGTTCTACTTTCCTCCCACTTACTCCTTTCGAGAGAAACTCTTTTCCCAGAAATGATCCGTTCTGGCAACAAAGATCTTGCCTTCGGATCTAAGGTAGAAGGTATACCCAATGGTTTCCTTAGGGTATCCTATGAAGACGCATTTTCCGACTTGGGTTCGAGCTTTTCAGGTTGAAGTTTCTTGACATAAGCATCGCATCCCCAAACTTTTAGAAACGACGACTTAGGTTTCTTCCCAAACCATAATTCATACGGTGTCGTCTCAACGGATTTAGACGGTGCCCTATTTAAAGTGAATGTAGCTGTCTCTAGAGCGTATCCCCAAAATGATAGCGGTAAATAGGTAAGAGACATCATAGATCGCACCATATCCAATAGAGTGCGATTACGACGTTCGGACACACCGTTCTATTTGAGGTGTTCCAGCGGCGTGAGTTGTGAAACGATTCCACATTTTCTTAAGTGTGTACCAAATTCGTGACTTAAATATTCTCCTCCACGATCCGATCGTAGGAATTTTATTTTCGGTCAAGTTTATTCTCTTCCTCATACTGAAATTCATTGAACTTTTCAAAGGTCTGAGACTTGTGTTTCATTAAGTAGACATACACATATGTACTCAAGTGATCAGTGAGAGTGAGAACATAACGATATCCTCCGCGAGCCTCAACACTCATTGGACCGCACACATCGGTATGTATGATTTCCAATAAGTTGGTTGCTCGCTCCATTGTTCCGGAGAACGGAGTCTTGGTCATCTTGCCCATAAGGCATGGTTCGCATGTGTCAAATGATTCATAATCCAGAGACTCCAAAAGTCCATCAGCATGGAGCTTCTTCATGCGCTTGACACCAATGTGACCAAGGCGGCGATTACCACAAGTATGTGGGACTATCGTTATCAACTTTACATTTCTTGGTATTCACGCTATGAATATGTGTAACATTACGCTCGAGATTCAATAAGAATAAACCATTGACCATCGGAGCATGACCATAAAACATATCTCTCATATAAATAGAACAACCATTATTCTCGGATTTAAATGAGTAGCCATCTCGCATTAAACGAGATCCAGATACAATGTTCATGCTCAAACTTGGCACCAAATAACAATTATTAAGGTTCAAAACTAATCCCGTAGGTAAATGTAGAGGTAGCGTGCGACGGCGATCACATCGACTACGGAACCATTCCCGACGCGCATCGTCACCTCGCCCTTCGCCAGCCTCCGCTTATTCCGCAGCTCCTGCCGTGAGTTACAAATATGAGCAACGACACCGGTATCAAATACCCAGGAGTTACTACGAGTACTGGTAAGGTACACATCAATTATATGTATATCAAATATACCTTTGGTGTTGCCGGCCTTCTTATCCGCTAAGTATTTGGGGCAGTTCCGCTTTCAGTGACCTTTCCCCTTGCAATAAAAGCACTCAGTCTCAGGCTTGGGTCCATTCTTTGACTTCTTGAATCGGCTTCTTTGGGCGCGGCAACATCCTTGCCGTCCTTCTTGCCCTTGCCCTTCTTGAACTTAGTGGTCTTATTGACCATCAACACTTGATGTTCTTTCTTGATTTCAACCTCTGCTGATTTCAGCATAGAGAATACTTCAGGAATGGTCTTTACCATCCCCTGGATATTGTAGTTCATCACAAAGCTCTTGTAGCTTGGTGGGAGCGACTGAAGGATTCTGTCAATGACTGCCTCATCAGGGAGGTTAATATTCAGCTGGGTCATACGGTTGTGCAACCTGGACATCTTGAGTATGTGCTCAGCAGCGTAACTATTTTCCTCCATCTTACAACTATAGAACTTGTCGGAGATGTCATATCTCTCGACCAAGGCGTGAGCTTGGAAAACTAGTTTCAGCTCCTCAAACATCTCATATGCTCCGTGATGCTCAAAACGCTTTTGGAGCCCCGGTTCTAAGTCAGAAGCATGCCGCATCGAACGAGGGAGTAATCATCGCTGAAGTTTGCCAAGCATTCATACTGTCTTGGTTCTCTGGGGACGGAGCGTCACCTAGCGGTCCTTCTAGGACATATTGTTTCCTGGCAGCTATGAGGATGATCCTCGTGTTAGGACCCAGTCCGTATAGTTCTTGCCGTCATCTTTCAGCTTGGTTTTCTCTAGGAACGCGTTAAAGTTCAAGTTGACATGAGCGTTGGCCATTTGATCTACAAGACATATTATGAAAAAGTTTTAGACTAAGTTCATGATAATTAAGTTCATCTAGTCAAATTATTTCAATGAACTCCCACTCAGATTAGACATCCCTCTAGTCATCTAAGTGTTACACGATCCGAGTCGACTAGGCCGTGGTCCGATCATCACGTGAGACGGACTAGTTATCGTCGGTGAACATTCTCATGTTGATCGTATCTTCCATACGACTCGTGTTCGACCTTTCGGTCTCCGTGTTCCGAGGCCATGTCCGTACATGCTAGGCTCGTCAAGTTAACCCTAAGTGTTTTGCGTGTGTAAATCTGTCTTACACTGTTGTATGTGAACGTAATAATCCATCACACCCGATCATCACGTGGTGCTTAGAAGCTGACGAACTTTAGCAACGGTGCACGCTTAGGGAGAACACTTCTTGAAATTGTTGCAAGGGATCATCTTATTTACTACCGTCGTTCTAAGTAAACAAGATGCATAAACATAATAAACATCACATGCAATTATATAGTAGTGACATGATATGGCCAATATCATATAGCTCCATTGATCTCCATCTTCGGGCTCCATGATCATCTTGTCACCGGCATGACACCATGATCTCCATCATCATGATCTCCATCATCGTGTCTTCATGAAGTTGTCACGCCAACGACTACTTCTACTTCTATGGCTAACGCGTTTAGCAATAAAGTAAAGTAATTTACATGGCGTTCTTCAATGACACGCAGGTCATACAAAAAATAAAGACAACTCCTATGGCTCCTGCGGGTTGTCATACTCATCGACATGCAAGTCGTGATTCCTATTACAAGAACATGATCTCATACATCACATTATGTCATTCATCATTCATCACAACTTCGGCCATATCACATCACATGACAATTGCTGCAAAAACAAGTTAGACGCCCTCTAATTGTTGTTGCATCTTTTACGTGGCTGCAATTGGGTTCTAGCAAGAACGTTTTCTTACCTACGAATAACCACAACGTGATTTTGTCAACTTCTATTTACCCTTCATAAGGACCCTTTTCATCGAATCCGCTCCAACTAAAGTGGGAGAGACAGACACCCTTGACCACCTTATGCAACTAGTGCATGTTAGTCGGTGGAACCGGTCTCACGAGGCGCACGTGTAAGGTTGGTCCAGGCCGCGTCATCCCACAGTACCGTTGAAGCTAGATAAGACTAGTAGCGGCAAGCAAGTTGACAAGATCTACGGCCACAACCAAATTGTGTTCTACTCGTGCAATAGAGAACTACGCATAGACCTAGCTCATGATTCCACTGTGGGGAACGTTGCAGAAAATTAAAATTTTCCTACGGTTTCACCAAGATCTGTCTATGAGTTCATCTAAGCAACGAGTCAAGAGAGAGAGTTTGCATCTACATACCACTTGTAGATCGAGTGCAGGAAGCGTTCGAGGGAGTGGTGACGATGGAGTCGGTCCCAACGTGATTCCGATCACCGATGACCAAGCGCTGAAAGGACAGCACCTCCGTGTTCAACACACGTACGGGACGATGGCGTCTCCTCCGTCTTGATCCAGCAAGGATGAAGGAGAGGTTGAGGAAGACAACTCCAATGGCAGCACGACGGCGTGGTGCAATTGGTACAACAGTTCTCCGACAGGGCTTCGCCAAGCTAAATGCGGAGAAAGAGAGGTGTTGGGGAGGGAGGGCTGCGCCTTCAATTGTCTGTTGCAGCCTCCCTCACCCCTCTTTATATAGGAGGAGAGGGCAGGGGGGCCGGCCATCTAGGGAAACCCTAGATGGGGGCGGCTGACAAAGGGAGGAGGAAAGGGGTGGCTTGCCCCCAAGCTAGGGGTGCCCCTTTGCCCCTTTAGGGTTTCCCCCTCCCAAGCCCTAGCCGCATGGGCCTAGGTGGGGGCGCGCCCAGCCCACCAGGGGCTGGCTCCCTCTCCACACAGCCCATGTGGCCCCCGGGAGGTGGCCTCCTCCGGTGGACCTCCGGAACCCTCCCGGTGGCCCCGGTACATTACAGTATACCCTCAAACTTTCCGGAGTCCGTTTAACCACTTTCCATATATAAATCTTTACCTCCGGACCATTCCGGAACTCCTCGTGACGTCCGGGATCTCATCCGGGACTCGAACAACATTCGGTAATCACATACTTGTCTTCCTAATAACCCTAGCGCCACCGAACCTTATGTGTAGACCCTACGGGTTCGGGAGACATGAGACATGACCGAGACGACCTCGGTCAATAACCAACAGCGGGATCTGGATACCCATGTTGG
Source organism: Aegilops bicornis (assembly GCA_021605145.1). Classification (NCBI taxonomy): domain Eukaryota; kingdom Viridiplantae; phylum Streptophyta; class Magnoliopsida; order Poales; family Poaceae; genus Aegilops; species Aegilops bicornis. The sequence continues at coordinate 375,114,068 of CM038675.1, read as the reverse complement.
TTCCCACATGCTCCTCGATGTTGTCATCGGATGAACCACGATGTCAAGGGTTCAAGCAACCCGTATTCTATTCCCTTTGTCGACGGTATGTTACTTGCCCGAGACTCGATCGTCGGTATCCCAATACCTCGTTCAGTCTCGTTACCGGCAAGTCACTTTACTAAATACCGTAATGCATGATCCGTGACCGGACACTTGGTCACTTTGAGCTCATTATGATGATGCACTACCGAAAGTGGGCCCGATGATACCTCTCCGTAACACGGAGTGACAAATCCAGTCTCGATCCGTGTCAACCCAATGTACACTTTCGGAGATACCGTAGTGCACCTTTATAGTCACCCGATTACGTTGTGACGCTTTGGTACACCCAAAGCACTCCTACGGTATCCGGGAGTTACACGATCTCATGGTCTAAGGAAGAGATACTTGACATTGGAAAAGCTCTAGCAAAACGAACTACACGATCTTGTGCTATGCTTAGGATTGGGTCTTGTCCATCACGTCATTCTCCTAATGACGTGATCCCGTTGTCAACGACATCTGATGTCCATAGTCAGGAAACCATGACTATCTGTTGACCAACGAGCTAGTCAACTAGAGGCTCACTAGGGACGTATTGTGGTCTATGTATTCACACATGTATTACGATTCCCGGATAATACAATTATAGCATGAATAAAAGACAATTATCACGAACAAGGAAATATAATAATAATGCTTTTATTATTGCCTCTAGGGCATATTTCCAACACGATGAGCGTATCATCGACTTATTGGAGAACGGTGGGAGGTAGGTGGGAGAAGATGGGGTGGTGGAGAGAAGCCTCTGTGTTCTCGAAGATGAGTTGTTGGAGCAGGTCAGCGACGATGAGAAAAAGATAGGTGGAAGCCGGGTCACCTTGCCTCAAGCCATTCTTGCATTGGATCCAATTGCCTGGACACCAATGAGGAGGATGGAAGCTTTGCCCGTGTGAATAATATGTTTGATCCAGTTGTGGAAGGTTTGGGAGAAACCACGAACGAGTAGAATCTTGTCCAGGGCAGGCCAAGCCACGGAGTCGAATGCTTTTCTGAAGTCAAGCTTAAAACCATGGTTGGTCGTTTGCGTGTGTCACAAGAGCTAATGAGGTCTGCTGCGAAAACATAGTTGTCAGCAATATTCTTGATGGAGATGAACCCAGTCCGGTTACCATGAACTAGCATAGGTATGAGCGGCTTGAGGCGAGAGGTGAGGACTTTAGCAACAACTTTGATTGGGTAGTTCTGCAGTGAGATGGGTCTAAAGGCGTCGGGTGAGGTTGGCATATCCTTCTTTGGAAGGAGGACGATGTGAGCACGGTTTATACGTTCTGTATCTACCATGCCTTGGTGAAATTGGGAAAAGAAGGGGAGGACGATGCGTTTGACTAATGGACAGTGTGTTCTATAGAAGGAGGGACCAAAGCCGTCTGTCCCAGGGCTGGCTTGGGGGTTCATTTGGAAGAATGCAATCTTGATTTCATCTTCCGAGAAATTCTCATCAAGGACGTGGAGGCCCGCAACAGGTTGCGGGCATATAGCCTTCAGGTCAAAGGCCCAAGATGTCTTTGCTGGAGTACCGATGATGGAGACGAAGAAATCCCTTAAAATCTCAGCTTTGTGGTAGTGAGAGGTGAAGTCATTACCGTCGTGTGAGAGTGTAAAGATTTTATTCTTCCTTAAATGTTGGGAAGCAGACATGTGGAAGAATTTTGTGTTTTCCCCACCATGGATGGCCTGCGACACTTTAGCATGCCATCTCCAATAAGTCATTTTATCTTGGATTGTGCATCTAAGGATCGAGATGATAATCTTACGAGTGAGGAGTTCTGGTTGGGAGAGAGCCCTGGATTCTTCAGCGTGGTCTAAGGCAGAGATTGCAGTTTTGCAATGAGATTCGCGAAGAGGTGTAGGGATCCGTGAACGTGCCCATTTTTTTAGGCAGGCCCGTGATGTTTTGAGCGAGGAGGCAAGGGTAGCGGCCGAGTTGGCCAATGTGGGCAGGGGTGGGACCCAACATTTCCTAACAATATCACTGCATGGACGGAAATTGGCCCATCCAGGCTCAAATTTTAAAAAGTTGGACCGAGGGATTGTTGTGGTGACGTGTATGAGGAGAGGGACGTGATCGAACGTGAATCGTGTGAGCGATGACAGAGATGTGTTAGGGAAGGCATCGGCCCAAGCTAGGTTAAAGAAAGCACGGTCGATCCGTTCTAAGGTGGGCGTTTCTCTATTGTTTGACCAAGTGAATTGGCGATCAAGGAGCGGCGGCTCGATAAGGGTTAGGTTGTCTAGGGTTTTATTAAATGCATTGGCCTCAGACTGCCGAAAGGCATTGTTATTTTTGTCAAAGGGGAAGCGAAGGAGGTTGAAGTCTCCAACAATCAACCAGGGAGAATCTCTGTTGTGAGATAGCTAGGAGCTCGTCCAGGAAGGATTGTTTGAGCACACGTGAAGGGGGGGCGTAGATATTGGTAATGGCAATGTTGCGAGCACATGCCATTGATTTTAGAGTTAGGGTGGAGGAAAAAGTGAGGTGAGTGAACAAGACAACTTGGAGAGAAGTTGTGTTCACGACAGAGATAGTGCCGCCAATCGTGCCAACGGCGGGTAACGAGAAGACTTGGTCGAGTTGACGTGGCAAGAATGATCTTAGTTTGGAGTCGGAGTAAGTATCGATTTGACTCTTGCAGGAGGGCGATGTGAGGTTTGATCGCGATCAACTCAGAGAGGACGTTAGAGCACTTGGTATCATCGCCCAATCCACGCACATTCGAAGAGCAAATAGACATTGCAGCATTACTCATTAGGATGGTTCATACACCAATAGGGAAAGCAAGAGTACAATAGTTCTTCGGGAGCAAAAGTTACAAAGTGACGCGAGGACAGTACTGGACCTAATGATAGCAGACATGATGAACAAAAGAGCGACGACACACTTAGCACATGAGAGTAACAGAGACAGGCGACTACGTCCGATTGTGCCCCGACGCCATGGGGCGGAGCATGCCTTGGATGCAGATCATGATGCGTCTTCCTCACCGGAGGCAGAGGCCTCAGATCCAAGGATGGCTACAACATGACCGTCATCAGCACCACAGAGCAGCGCAATGGCAACCAGATCTTCAGCAGAGGCAGGAGGGCCATCAACAGCATCGAGGCGGGCATCCTGGATGGCATGATCAATGGTTGTGTTCGTGTCCGCAACAAAGAGGCGAGCGGCCTTGGAGATCATGTGAGAGTACCTGGCCTCCTTGCCATCAAGTCACGCGCTACGATGTAGCTTGTCTTTGGAGTAGGAGTGGTCACGAGATGTCCCGTGGTGCTCCTTGTGAATGGTGTGCTCATGAGTGTCCAGATCCCGGAGAGGGAGAGAGAGAGAGAGAGAGAGAGAGAGAGAGAGAGAGAGAGAGAGTTGCGTTCGTCATGGTAGGGGTCAATGTATTGTCAACAAGGGCTAAAGGAGTTGATTGACTAAGCGTAGGAGAGGATGGGGGGTTACCGTTTGCACGTGATGATTCCGCAGCAGAGAAAGTGAATGTGGAAAGGCGACAGTGTTGAATGCGGGCAGCACGAACGCTGTGAAAGAGGACGTGTCAACCGGCGCCAACGTGCTATCAGGCGGGGAAGCATCCGGCAGGCCAACGAGCGGAGCTGGTGGCACGATAGACCCGACCTGAGGAGCCAGACATATGATAGGTGGGGTCAGCGTGGGCTCGCAGATGCATGCACCGCATCCACAGAGTCCCCCTCAAGGCCATGCAGAAGAGGGATGTGCGTGTCCTTAGAGCCAGCTGAGTCGTCGTTAGAGATGATGAGGGGTTGGCGCATAGAGCCAGGTGGTGGGAGAGCAGATGACAGAGCGGATTTGCCCGTGCTGACACTAGGGGAGGCGGCAGGCACACGTGAACCGCCATCAGCATGGTGAGCGACCTGCCTGGTGCCGCCGTAGGTGGGGTCCGCAAGCCAGCCGGCTCTGACGGCAGAGACGACCGAAGTGATGTGGTCGGGAGAAAGAGGACATCGGGAGGCATGCTGGGAGAGCGGAGCAGAGTCACCATCAGAGGAGTCACTTTCAAAGGGATTGGCACCGTCGTCGTGATGCCAACGGAATACTTCTACCACTTTTGCTATTTTGATCTCATTGATGGGAGGGAGTTGGGTGACAATGCCAGGTGCGGCTGGTTTGCCAGCTTGGAGCAGGACAAGGGCGCGGACAGAGGTGTAATCTATGCCATGAAGACAGAAGTCATCAACGGCACATACGTCGCCAAGGAAGGCCAGGGTGAAGCGGATGCCATTGTTGTGCCAAAGTTCGTGCAGGAATTTGGAGACCTCAGTCTCCACAAGATCAGTGAAGACGGCAATGGCATGGTCAACATGCTCTACAGGCTCTATAGTGATCATGTTGCCTTCAAAGTCTATGGGTTGTGGCGGATGTCAGCACGGGCGCAGGCCACGGAGCGCAGCCGCTTGGAAGAACTGGAGAAGAAGGTGGGAGTAGAGAAAGCCCAACTGGAAGCCAAGACGAAGGTTCTTGTTGAAGATCGCGCGGCCTTCAAATCCCTTGAGCAGAAGTCCCGTGAGGCACTGCGGGAGCTCTACGGGAAGGGCTTGAAGGAGCCGTTGGTGACTGACGAGGAAGGCCCCGCCGAGCTACTCCCTCAGCTTGTCACGGCGCTCGAGGATGTTGTTAATGGGATTGGCCCCATGGTGGAGGGGGAAGCGCGTGCTCTCCACTTCGGCCTTGACACGCGTCTTCAGCCACCTCCATCTTCACGACCCGAGCACCGACCTTGGAGCTCTGCTTGAGCATGTGGACAAAGAGCGCCGCGCAGCCGCTGCTGAAGCCGTGAAGGACCGGGTGGATGCCCTGCTGGAGAAGTTCCTCGCCATCGACCCTGTGCCTCCGGTTGGTGATGCCGCCGATCCTGCATCTACGGCCATCAATGACACCGGCGTTGAGGAGGCACTCCTTGCAGGCAATGCAGTGCCCAAGGCTGAAGAGGAGGCTTGCTGGTGGCACTTCCCTCTGCTTTTATTTCCTACAACATGCACCATGCCTCATGGAGCGTTAAAACTTATGTTTGGCATTTGAAGAACAATATGTTTTGTAATAATTGCTAGGATTCTGCGATTTCCTTCCCGTTTGCTTTAGTGTTCTGTGTCGGCAAAGCCCGGCCCCGCGCATACCTCAGCCGCCGCTGACTCGTCCGGATCGCCAGGACAAGGACAGGGCGTGAGGGGCTACGTGACGAGTTAGGCTCCTGAGTCGCAATGCTCAGGAGTCCCTCTTGACGTACAAACAACCTTTGCAAAGGAAACACGAAACTAGGCCTTAGCGTTCGGCGTCGGCAGGGCCTAGCCCCGCACGTACCTCAGCCGCCGCTGACTCGTCCGGATCGCGAGGACGAGGCCAGGGGTTGAGGGGCTACGTGACTAGTTAGGCTCCTGAGTCGTGATGCTCAGGAGTCCCCCTTGACATACTAACTGACCTTCATACCTGTCCTCGCCGAGGTCCCGCTCGGGAGGGGCGCACGACGACCAGGTTCGAGGGACCTGGCAGGGCGTACGCTAGGCGTGACCTGAGCATAGCCCCCATGCCCAGCCCTGTAACACTCCAAAATTTTCGATTTGGTTTTTATCAAATCCTTTATTTAACTGGAAGGAGGTTATTTAAAATTTTCTTTTTTAAAAGACTCTCCTTCTCAAAAAATTTCTTTTATGACAAGTATTTTTGTGGGTTCTTCCCAACCTTGATTGTTGGTCTTGAAGATTTTTCATCTTGGGCTGGCTCAACACAAATACTTTTGAGTGGACCTTTCAAATCCTGTTACTAAAAAGAATTCCTATAATTTTTGGATTTTATCCTTCCCTATTCAAAAGTACTCTCTTGCCACGGCCCTCGTAGAAAACTTTCTTCCAAAACCCACCTCCCTACTTTGGGTCAAGTCAAGCATCAAGTCCAGCAAGGTTCAACTTCTCGTGGATTTTATTTCTATTTGTTTTAACCTCAAATCTTTTTCTGCCATTTATTTGGACCTTAGTGATTTACAAAGGAACTACTAGATTTCCTTTGAGTTTTGGTTCCAAATAAATTCCTCTGGCTAGTCCTTGGTGCCCTCAACCTAGATCCATCAAGATCTGCTGGTCCATAGTTCAAAATTTTCAAAATTTGCTTGCTGCAAGTTTGGACCAGATTTGCAATTTTGGGTGAAATTCATTCTTTTCCTTTTCCAAAAATTCTGAAGAAATTCAGGCAGTCTCTAGATGCATCAAGAGGCCATCCCACCAAGTTTCAGCTCAAGAAAAATTTTCCACGTGCGCCAAGCATTTCGTCGAACAGCTGGTGTGCACTGTTCCTGTTCAAATTCAGATTTTCAGTGTTAAGCTTCAGTCGTCAGTGTCGTTTTATTTAGAGCTTGGTGTCAATCTCGCCAGTGCTCGCCCTGGCCTCTTGCTCCCTGTTCCCCCTCCTTATCCAGTGCGCCTCCCAAAATTTGGAAGGTATGTATATACTTGGCCGAAGTTAACAGATCCTAGTTGAACTAGCCCAAACGAAAGCAGGTACCCCTAATGTATGATTGAGAAGATAGGTCTAGAGGGGGGGGGGGGCTGAATAGACACTTATTGAACCAAAGGTGCAGTTTTTAGTTTTCTTGAAGTTTAGGCAGATTTTGGCACTAGTTAAGGTACAACCAGTACTTCCTACACATGCATATCTAGCGATAGGGCAGCGGAAAGAATACAACATGCAATTGTGCGGAAAGTAAAGGGGTAGAGATGGGAAGATCAAACGCAATGAAGCCATGGTGGTTTTTGGCGTGGTTACAATAGGTGGTGCTATCGTACGTCCACGATGATGGAGACTTCAACCCACGAAGGGTAATGGCTGCACGAGTCCACTGAGGGCTTCACCCACGATGGGTCCATGAAGAAGCAACCTTGTTTATTCCACCACGGCTTACGTCCACTAAGGACTAGCCTCACTCGGGGTAGATCTTCACGAAGTTGGCGATCTCCTTGCGCTTACAAACTCCTTGGTTCAACTCCACAAGATCTTGGTGGCTCCCAAGTGACACCTAATCAATCTAGGAGACACCACTCTTCAAAAGGTAATAGATATTGTTGTTGATGATGAACTCCTTGTTCTTGTGCTTCAAAAGATAGTCTCCTCAACACTCAATCACTCTCTCAAAGATTTGGCCTGGGTAGGAGAAGGATTGGAGTGGAAAGCAAATTGGGGAGGCTAGAAATCAAGGTTCAAATGGTTGGATTGAAATCTCTTGATCTCAACACATGACTAGGTGGTTCTCTCTCAAAAATTGAATGGTGGAAGTGTAGTTTCGTTCTGACGGCTCTCCCAAAGAGTAAGTGAGGGTGGAGGGGTATAAATAGCCTTCACCAAGAATCCAACCGTTACAACCTTTTGACTCAACTGGGTGACACCGAAATGAAATCTCGGTGAGACTGACCTGTGTAAAAGATTTGAACGTTAGGTGTCTCGGTGAGATCGAATAGAACAACTCGATGAGACCGATGTGCGATGACCTAAGCAAGACCTCATCTCGGTAATTCTGATCAAACCAACTTGGTAATTCCGAAATGGTGTGAGAGGGTTATAGAAACTTGGTCAGTACAACTCGATGAGACCGATAATCATCTCAGTGAAACCGATTTGTTAGGGTTTGGTTGTGGCTCTATCTAGGATCAACTCGGTGGGTTCGGATGTGGAGATTTTGGTGGGACCGAGTTGGGCTTTTAGGGTTTGGACAGATAGGATTTGGAAAAGGTGGTTGAGGGTATTTGGAGCAATATCTTCGAGCACTTGAGCAATTGGGTCATGACCGAAAAATCATCCCCTTTTAATAGTATTGTCTTTCCTATGGACTCAATGTGATCTTGGATCGCTTAACCAAAAATGTAGAGTCTTGATTGTCCCAATAGATGCTTAATATTTTGAAGGGGTCCACAATCTTATGTCTTTGTCATGCCAACGTTGAACTTTTCTGAAACATACTAGATGAAAATATTAGTCCAACAATATGTATGTTAACATGAATTACCAAAACCATCAAGGGAGCAAATGTGCTTCCCCCTACCTTCACAAAAAGAAGCCTATCCTAAAAAAATCATTTCCGTCCGAGAGGGCATCGAAAGACGAAAAGTTCTGCTAAGAAAAAAATGTTGGAAGTTAGAGAAAAATAAACAGTGTTGTCGCGTCGGCACCGACCACCACCGACACGACATTATCTTTTGAAGCACAAATAAGGGATTCAGGACCGCAACTATATCTTGTCACTTTTGGAGGGTGTGTGCATCCTAGATCAGCTAGGTGTGCTTGAAGCCTTAAAGGTGTGAATGAACCAAGAAGTTTGTGAGGGCTTGGAGATCGCTTACTGCGTAAACATCTATCTTGAGTGAGGCTTGACCGTGGTGGTTCATAAGCCATGGTAGTATAGGTTGGTAAGCTCTTTGTGGGTCCTTGGTGGGCGACCCTACCGAGACTTTCACCTTTGTGGTATGTAGTCTTCGAACCTTTGTGATTTGAACCTCCACCAGCGCAGAGTATGATAGCGCCAATCTTGGAAACAATCAAGGTTTGCAATCTCTGCCAAACTCTCTTACCTTACTTGCAAGTTTTGCTTCCACACTTTACTCTTTCGTAGAACTGCATGTGTATGGTGTTTTTAGGCATCCTTTAGCTAAGCTTCAAATTTTTGAAGATTAAAATTGGCTCAATTTTTAGGTGGTTACTTCTTCTTTTTTTGCGTGAAAACTTTCGATCTATTCATCTTCAATCATGGCAGTACAACGAATACCAGAAATAATAAAAATTACATCCAAATCCATAGACCACCTAGCAACGACTATAAGCACTGAAGCGAGCCGAAGGTGCATCGCCATCATTGCCCCTCCCACGCTGGAGCCGGGCAAAACTTGTTGTAGTAGATAGTCGGGAAGTCGTCGTGCTAAGGCCCCATAGGACCAGCACAACAGAACAGCAACCGCCGCCGTTGATGAGTAGCGTAGATCGGAAGGACCCAACCTGAAAATACATGAATATAGACGAACTACAACCAGATCCGAACAAATCCACCATGGACAGATCCACCAGACACACACCTCCACACGCCCACCGATGATGGTAGATGCACCATCGGACGGGGGCTAGGCAGGGAGATCCTTATTCCATCTCCAGGGAGACGCCGTCGTCTCGTCTTCCTGAGCAGGACGCAAACCCTAAAAAAATGCAAAGAAATAATTGAAAACAGAGCCCTCCCGCCGGCAAGGGCCGAGATCTACCGCGCCGCCATGGCTCTAAGGCCACTGGAGACGAGGCGGACCGACGGTGGCGCCGACGGGAGGCAAGGAAACCCTAGATTTTTCTTGGGGAGGAGGCCGCCCGCTTGGGTAACTAAGCCTTAGGTGTTACTTCTGTTAGTCTATTCATCCGCTCTAGACTCCAAACGATCTTGCACATCCTCTGGCAGGTTCGAAGAAATCGTGCGAAAACAACGTGATGGCAACACGTGTCGAACATGCATTACCGAAAAAGGGTTTCCCCCCGCTTTATATTATAAAGCACCCACCGAGTCACAAGTTCAACGATACAAAAGAAAGGAAGAAAAAAACCATAAACGACAAAGATACAAGTACCAAAGGAGCCACTAACAAGATTCGAATGCACCAAGCACAAGCTTGAACATCGAAGCCCTCGGCGAACAGGAGCCAACACACGCCGCGACTAAGCCGAGGTAGATCCCGCCGGGGAGGATTGTCACGCTCCATCATCCCCCTTGAGCCAAGCCATCCAGTCCGCCATCCGTCTCTACCTCCGAAGAGAGCCCCCTGCCCTCTAGTCCTGGATCGGAGGACACTACGCCGTCGATAGGCAGAGTCGCTCACCCCTGAGCTCGCATGACCAGGACCAACAGGAACAGGTTGCCGAGAGGGGGCGACAAGCACGACTACCGCACCAGGCAGCCGCACCACCAAGCATCGCCAACGCCGCGCGCCGGCGCCAACTTCAACCGCAAGTGGCCGAGCATGGACACCACTGGCGATATCCGGCAGCCACCTCCCGTGCCAAAGCCTCGACCACCACTCCGCCGCTCCAAGGTGGTGTCTTCAAGAAGAAAAATGACGTCGGAGCGCCGTCACCACCCAATCCGAAGATTTGGGGCTTTCACCCGGGACGAGGAAGGGAGGGCGAGGGGGGGATTGCGAAGCCGCCTTCAAGAAGGGGAACAACGCCGGAGCGCCGCCGGCATGGTGGCCGCAGCGAACAGCCAAGGGGTTTCCCCCAATCCATCCCCCCGAGAGGAAGCACCATCGCCAAATCTGCACCAAGGGCAAATGGGGTAGCCCCAGGAGCCAGCCACACTCGCCGCCGATCCGCCGCCCACGCAGCTGTGGAGCGGCGCTCAAGACCGCATCACCACCCGCCGAAGGGGGGCCGACGCGGCCCACCTGGCCGCCACCACGCCAAAGCGCAATCGGCTGAATGTAACACCACCGAAGCCCATCTCGCCGCCAGCACTGCCCCGCCACCGCCACCGCCACCGCCATCACGCCCTCGGCCAAGACAACGCCGCCGCTGACCAGCCCGCGTCGGCCCTAGCGAGCAGGGGAAGGAAGGCCCCGCCGCCGCCGAGGCTGACCGGGCTTCGCCCGTCAGCGTGAGCCGGCGGCGGCGAGGGAGGAGTCGAGGAGGAGGGGGGCCTGCGGCCGGCGGCTAGGGTTTCCCCTCGGCGTCGCTCGCGGGAGCGACCGGGAGGGGAGGGGAGGGGGTTGTTTTCTCTCGAACATACATTACGCCGCATGTCACCTCTAAATGTGTCGTGGGATAACCTCTGTAAAGGGTGACCACTAACTAGTGATTATGATGAAACTACAACATTGAAAATCAAAATTGATGTAATGTAAACTTAAGAATACGAGTGAATCATGAAAACTATAAAATCCAAGGTAATTTCAATTAAGTGTTCACATGACTATATGTGCCAAGACAGACCACCCCGAGCTCACAAACCTCCCAAAAATTGGAATGTAACTGGCCGGAAGTTAACGCGGCCTAGCCGAACCAGCCCACACAAAAGCAGGTAGACCTACCTTCACAAAAAGAAGCCTATCCTAAAAAAAGCCTTTGCTGTCTGAGAGGGCATCAAAAGCTGGAAAGTTCTGTAAAAGAAAAGGTTGAAAAGTTGGAGAAAATGAAACAGCGCGGGCGCGTCAGCACCGACCACCACCGGCACCCCCCACCAATCTTATGTCAGGATGCCTCGGCCGCCAGCGGAGCTCCCACCGTGGTATGTATCTAGTTAGCTCTTAGTTCTCTGTAGTGTCTACTTCAATGCCTTGTGACCTAGCTGGCTTGTACTGCCTGTGATGACGAATGATTATATGAGCCAATGCAGAATTATTGAGTCATCAAAATTCGCATCTTACCATGTTATTCCAAATCCTCTCGCTCAGCTTTAAAATTCATGTGCTTTGCATGTAATTTCTCGCTCCCTTAACTTATTTGGTTGGTGTCAGTAATGACGGTAGTGCACAGCCACTACATAATGCCCTATCATGTGTGTGCTCAAATGATATGGATGCCAAGATCTTGAGTATCATTAGAAGTACACGAGGATTCCAGGAAGTTTTCAAATAGTTTTGCAACCACCACAGCCTTGCCAACAAAAAATTTAAAGTTGGTATCGCTATCATTGTTATTGTGTTTTTAATGCTGGGTGCAAACAAAAACAAAGCAGGATGTTATCCATTTGCAAGCTTGCCTTGTAGTTTGGACCTGGCATGTAAGCGAAAGATGCTAAAACAAAATCATGAGATTAAGCAGGTATGAGGCTACGTGGCCACATTAATATACAAGGTACAAACAAGCAGGTAGTTATGGACCAGTGCGGAATATCAGAAACATGCAAAGGTTGAATTCACATTATGAGTTCGATCAAAACTTTTGTTTCCTTTCTGTATGGAGTATCCTGTACATTTCTACATATATATACACACTGGGAAATATCAGCGATCCTTTAAAAGGTGGAAGATAATCGCACGGTGCAAGAGTAGCAGATGTTGAAGAGTATCTATGAGCTAAGAATGTTTAGGAGAGTAACTCTGCTCTGGAGCAATCTCCGGAACAGAATTCCTGCTCCAGCCTCAAGATCTCCAACACTGCAATCTAGGACCTGCAATCGTTAAATCCTTGCAAACAACCGAAGTTCTTCTTCTAGAATGCCTTGGAGACAAGAGACCATTTTGGCACTGCGATTTGCTTGGACAAGAGGTGTACTGCTGACTCGAGGAGAGAGGTGGTGATCTCCCTAGCCTCGCTCAACAGCTGACCATCCTGCAGTCCTCCTTGTCGATGTAACCTTCTTCGCGGCCTTCTTGAAATGTTTCTTCGCCTTCTTCACGTGTGGGTGTAAGATCGGATCTTGATTTGAACAATGGCGTCATCTCCTTTTCTGGTCGCCACTTGCAGATCTTGGATAATGGCCTTCAACTCGGTGAAGTCCTCATGCATAGCATTGCAGAGATCTAGTAGCTCAAGGGAGCACTCGGTTTCACCTTCCAGCATCTTCCTTTGCTGCGAAGAGCAAATTTGGTTGCTAGGAAGGCACATGATCTCTTCAATGGTGCTGTAGATGTCTCCAAGCCTCCTCAGACCATCAGAGATTGTCTCGATGGTCATGGAGGGTGAAGAGATGCTTGCCTCTAGGCTGTGCAGCTCCTCTTCGACCTTGGTGTGAGGCCTAGAAGGCAAACTAACTGATCTAAGATGGCAAGCCATATCTGTTGCTAAGACTCCTTCCTCTGTGTTGAGTACTTGAGGTTTGAAGATATGAGAATGAGAGAGCGCCTTTCGGTTTGATGTGTTTAGCTTTCTTCTGAGGCCTATTTATACAGAGGAACTATATGATACAACAACATTTGAATGGTAGACACAAGGAATCATGCCAACTCATCTCCACAGTTTTGTATATCAAGTTTGTGAGATCTGGTTCAACATTTGGAATCTTCGCCCATGTGTAGTTCAAATTCTTTAGTGCAGTAGCTATTCTTCCAATGAGATATCACATTGTCATGTTCTTTTAATTGGCGACAAGAATCAACCGGACGGTTGGCTCTACTGGTGGATCTTGACATAATTGTGTGCTAAAAAATGTTTATTTTAGTTTAATACGTGTTATCTAGGTATTGTGCTGTTTTTAATTTGTTATGTAGGTATTATATGCTGCACAACTCATGCTACCTGCGTGGCCAACTTGCAGTGTTGGAGCTGGCTTGCTTTAGCTATGGATAGCAGAATCACTGCACACTGATCCTTTGGCTGTTGTTGTGATAACAAGTAGCATTTGAATAACATGGCCATCACTACATCAAATTTTGATCTGAAACAGTATGATGTTATCTTGTATGATCGCCAGCAACGATGAGCATTTCTGAGTAATACTAATTGTATATTCTGAAGATCCGTCTGAGTTACATGCTCCAAAGTTGTTCTTTCTTGAAGACATTGTCCAAGCTATCTTCACAACAGCATAAACAGTAAACTGATCCTCTAAACAGTTTTGGGTGTATGTCTTGTGGCGGTTTGCTTTATTTATAAAGCGGGGCGAAAGCCTTTTTCTGTATAAACAGTAAACTGATCCTCTAAAAGGTGGGTGCCTATCACAGTGAACCACAGGCAATGTATCATCCAAGTACAAGCTTAGAGCATTCAGAAAAGAAACTCGCCTTTCGGATCGATGACCTCAACAAAGTCTAAGCACCGCCCTCAAGATCAACGAAACTCCAGTTTGAATTGCTCGTTGCATGGAAGTCTTTTCTTGTGGAACTTCTTGGAGACAAGATACCACTTGTTATAACTCGGCATCACAATTTGCTTCAGTAGGAACCGCATGGATGACTGAAGCATTGAATCAACGACCTCTCTTGCTCCAGCCAACAGTTTGACCACCCTGCAACTCTCCTTGTCCGCTGAAGGAGATTTCTTGTTAATCTTCTTCCACTGTTTTGGCCCCATCCTGGTCAGACTGATGAAGGACTGCTTGTCAATGTATCTTGGCCCGAGAGCCAATGTGATTTCCTGACTGCTTGTCTTGAGCTTAGAAAAGCTCCCTAGGATGGCATTGCAGATGTCGATCAGTGCAAGAGAGTGCTCGAGCTCGAGCTTCACAGCTTACCTTTGTTGCTCTGGCAAAGGCTAATTTGGGTGCTTGTGATCTCCTCGATGCTATTGTACACAAGTACAAACCTCCTGAAGTGATCGAACATTGTTTCAATGGTAGCCGAAGGTGAAGAGATCTTTGCCTTGAGAGAAAAGATGTTTTGCTGGCTAGCCATGGCTGGAATGGGGGATGGTGTGGCGTGCTTTCTATGTATCTGGAAACGGAAGAGAGATTCAGAGAAAAGAAATTTTGCTGCAATGGTGCTTAACCGGTATGGTTTGCCTCTCTATATAAGCACCTTGCAAAGGCTGGCCTTGTAGACAACAGGAATATCGTCGCTGATGGGGTGCTGCGCCGTTGCCACCCATCTCCACGACAAGCTGATTTTTCTTTTGAATTTCTGATCAGTGTAAGTAGTATCGTCAACTATTCGCCTGTGGTTGAGCTTATGGGCACCTTGTCATGTCTCCACTATGGGCAGCAAAATCATCTGCATGAGCGTGCAGTTTGATGTCAGATCCAGATCATGAGATTGGTGGTGGAGAAGCAGTTGACTTCACCATTGGGATCCAACACAACACGCTGTGTTTGTGTGGTGAGCATCACTGGTATGTTTCCACTAGTGCTATTAACTGTTGGATAAGTGAGCAACTTTACTGAGGGCCAAGGGCCAGTACATATACAGGTGAGGTAAATAGCAGAAAAGCCCCTTATACACCGGGGATGTACACAAGTAGCTATACACATCTAACACCCTCCCTCAAACTCATGGTGGATCAACAACACTGAGTTTGGAGAGAAAGAAGCCATGCTGCGCTTGAGTCTGTGCCTTCGTGAAGAAGTCAGCCAACTGTAACTCAGAGGGCACATAGTGAAGAGCAAGAGTCTGATCCTGCACAGCAGCACACACAAAGTGGGCATCCATACCGATGTGCTTGGTGAGCTCATGCTTCACCGGGTCACGCGCAATACTGATAGCACCTGTACTATCAGATAGTAGGGGAGTCGAGGTAGTAGCAGACACACCAAAATCCTCAAGTAACCACCGTAACCAGATCACCTCAGCCGTCAACATAGCCATGGCTCGCAACTCAGCCTCTGTACTCGAGCGAGAACTGCAGTCTGTTTCTTTGTCTTCCGTGCAATAAGAGAGCCACCAAGAAAGACACAAGAAGGCATAAATGAAAGGCCGATCGAGGGATCACTAGCCCAGGTAGCATCAGAGTAGGCCTGGAGCTCAAGAGAGCTGGAGCGGGGAAAGAAAATGCGCTGAGAGATCGTGCCACGAAGATATCGTAGGACACGGAGGAGATGACTATAGTGGACAGACGTGGGGGCGGAAACAAACTGACTCAAGATGTGAACGGGATAGGAGATGTCAGGACGCGTAACAGCAAGATAGATAAGACTGCCAACAAGGTGACGATAGCGAGTGGGATTAGGGAGAGGGTCACCATCAGAGGCACGAAGCTGAACGTTGAGCTCCATGGGAGCCACAACAGTACGCTCATCACCGAGAGCAGCGCGAGCAAGAAGATCCTGAATGTATTTTTCTTGGGAGATGTAGAAGCCATCAGAGGTCGAGGAGATCTCAATCCCAAGAAAATAGCGAAGTGGACCAAGATCAGTCATGAGAAACTGGTCGCGAAGGCGAGCCTTAACAAAGGCAATGTAATCAGAGTCATCACCAGTGATGATCATGTCATCAACATAGAGAAGGAGAAGAGTCCGACCACGAGGAGACGTGTGAACAAACAACACGGGATCATGATCACTGGGCAAGAAACCAGCAGCGGTCACCACAGAGGCGAAGCGCTCAAACCAGGCGCGAGGGGCCTGTTTGAGACCATATAGGGAGTGGCGAAGTCTACAGACCATGCCATCAGGAGCATAGTACCCCGATGGTGGCTGCATATAAACCTCCTCACGCAACTCGCCATTGAGAAAAGCGTTCTGAGCATCAAGTTGAGAGATAGACCAGTGACGAACAGAAGCCACAACAAGGAGAGTGCGGACAGTGGTCATGTGGGCCACATGAGCGAATGTCTCATCATAATCGCGCCCCTGCTCCTGCTGAAAACCACGGGCCACAAGACGAGCTTTGTAGCGCTCAAGAGAACCATCAGAGCGAGTCTTAAGCTTGTAGACCCACTTGTAGGTGATGGGACGAACACCGGAAGGGAGGGGAACCAGATCCCATGTGCCAGAGCGCTCAAGAGCAGCAAGCTCTTCGGCCATCGCAAGCTGCCATTCAGGCTGAGTCATGGCAGTACGATAGGAAGTGGGCTCAGTCATAACAGAGAGACCATACCGAGCAGGGGAGTAGCGATCGGGCGAGGGGCGAGGCCGAGCACGGTGGTTGTGAACCGGAAGAGGCGTGAGAGGAGGAGCACCAGAGGTGGAAGGCTCATCGGAGGAGGGATCCTCAGGACGAGATCGACGAGTATAGTGGAAAGGAAACGAGGAGAGAGGGCGACGGACTACTGAGGATGGGGGAGAGGTGGAGGAGGAGGATGGGGAAGATGGGGTCGGTGATGAAGGAGAAGGAATGAGAGGTGCCAGAGGAAGGGGTGACACATGAGGTACAGAACAGGGTGTGTCAGGAAGAAGAAGGAAAGAGAGGTCATCCACAGAGAAACTCGAGGAAGAAGGACGTGGGTAGTAAGAACGAGACTCGTCAAAAGTCACATCACGCGAGATGCGCAAGCGACGACCCACTGGATCCCAACATCGATAGCCCTTGTGCTCATCACTGTAGCCAAGGAAAACACACTCAACCGACTGAGCGGTTAGTTTGGTACGTTCTCTGGGGGCAAGAAGAACATAACAGACACACCCAAACATACGAAGAGCTGAGTAGTCAGGGGAGCGACCAGTGAGACACTCCATAGGAATACCACCCTGCAGGGCAGTCGAGGGCTGAATGTTGATGAGATAGGTCGATGCGGAAACAGCCTCAGCCCAAAAATGGGGTGGAAGGGAAGCATCAATCATCAGCGCATGAGCCGTCTCAAGCAAATGACGATGCTTTCGCTCGACAACGCCATTCTGAGCATGAGCACCAGGACAGGAGAACTGTGCAAGAGTACCCTGTTCCGCGAGAAAACCACGCAACAGCTGAGAGATATACTCGCCAGTGGAGTCAGCACGAAAAGTACGAATGGGCGTGGCAAACTGGGTGTGAACCATGGCAGCAAAACGTTTGTATATAGGGAGAACCTCACTACAAGATTTCATGAAGTAGAGCCAAGTGTAGCGAGAGAAATCATCAATAAACAAAACATAGTAGCGATGACCACCTTTCGAATCAAAGGGAGCAGGACCCCAGACGTCGGAATGAACCAAGTCAAAAGGACGCTGAGATATTGACTCACTGGTAGGATAAGGCAACTGAGTCTGTTTGCCAAGTCTGCAACCATTACAATGTAAAGAAACATCTCCAGATACAGACCCCAAGAGGCCCTGACGAACTAAGGAAGACAAGCAAGAGCCACAGATGTGACTAAGTTGATGATGCCACTGCTGGAAGGACACAGACGGCGAGGCAGCAAGAGCATGGGAGCTGGCAAGAGTGGTGGCAGAGGAAGGAACACGAAGCCAGTCAACCTCCCAAAGGCCCTCTGACTCACGGCGCCGGGGGCCAGCACCAACCAAAGCCTTGGTGCATCGATCCTGAATGGAGCAAGAGTCGGTATCAAGGATGACACGACAACCAGAATCAGTAAGTTGAGCAGCGGAAAACAGATTCATGGTAAGACGAGGAACATGCGAGACACCAGAAACAGAAAAGGAGGGAGTGGAAAAAATGCCACGACTAGCAACAGGAAGAGGTGTGCCATCGGCGGTAAGAACATTAACAGGTGAATCAAGAGGTCGGAGAGAAGACAACACAGAAGAATCAGAAGACATGTGGAAGGAGGCTCCAGAATCCAAAACCCACGAAGATGTACCAAAACACACCTAGATTGGCTAGGTGTGTTTGGAGCCTTCAATGTGTAAATGAACCAAAAAGTTTGTGAGGGCGAGATTCATCTTAAGGGGGGTAGGTTTGTAACATCCCAATTTTCCTAAATTAGGATGTTAATAGATCATTCATATGCATATCATATTTTTATTGCATTATTTCTTTTCTGAAATATTCAAATCATTATGCAACAAAAGGCAATTTATTGGAGTGGAGATAACATGACTTCTCCCCTGCTTTTTAATAATGTTCATAATGTGCGAGAATATTATTTCCAGTTCATCTGTTATGTTCTGGTAATTTTTGCAATCTTCAAAATATTTTATTTGATTGTTTTATTCTTTGTTTGAGTGGCCTATTGCATCAAAATTATTTTACAAAATTGCATTGGTATTGGAACTAGTGTTCCTGTAGTTTAGAGCTATAGGGCTATTTTTACTGTGTGTCTAGGTATTTTTATTTAGATTTTATACTGTGTATTTTATTTTATTTATTTTGTTTTACTGCGGTTGTTTCCGTTTTAAAAAAGAGAACACCGGTACCCGACCAGCCGGCCACCAGCTAACCTTGCCCGCTGACCCGGCTCATTGCCGCAACCCACCTACCCACCTAACCGGCGGTGCGCCCGCACTTGTCGCCCGACCCGCGCCCGATCCACATCGCCTTCAGCCGCTGACCTGCGGGTCCCGCGCCCTGTTCGTCCTTCACCGAGCCGGACGCGCCGCCGCGCGCACGCCGAGGCCGACCCGGATCGATCCGGCGCTTGGTCGATCCCTTGCGAGCCAGGGACATCACGCGCGAGCCCAGGACCCCGACGAACCCCCGCAGACCCTTTTCCCCGTCTCCTGTTGCCTCACGCGTGAGCTGGGGCAAAACGGATCTCGCCGTCGAGCTCCGAGGCCGCCGTCGTTCATCGTCCGAATCCACCGCCGTAAGGACGCTCGACCGCTCCACTTGTCACCGTTCGAACCCCCTCTCGACGCCGCACTCGTTTGACACCTCGGGTTGACCTGCAGCGCACCAGGACGCCGCCGCCACCGACGCCCGACTTTGCCGGAGCCGCCGCGTTCAAGTCTTCACCGCCGCCGTCACAGTCCGCCTCGCCGCCGTTCGACCTCACCTACACCTCCACCACTCACCGCCGCACCCGTCCATCACTTCGCCTTCGCCGGAGACCCACCGGAGACGCGCTGCCGCTGACGCCCGAGACCGCCGCCGCCGCGTCCTCTGCTTTGCTGGTGAGGACGAGCACAGGGGCTTTTCAGCCAACCGCCTGCTGCCACGTGGCAAAATCTACAGCGCCGCTACAGTATTCACTGTTCAGGAGATTTCTGTTTTCCTTTTTATTTTATTTTCAGATTTCAACTCTAACTTCAATTAGCTATATCTTTTATTCTGTTTGCCCAAATTAGGTAATTCTTTTTCCTACGCACTCACAAAAATCAGCACATTATCATAGTACCAACTTTGCACATGTTTGCACTGTTCAAATTTGAATTCGTTTGAATTTCAATCAAATCTTCCGGAGGCCGTAACTCTCAAACCGTTTATCGGAATCGAGTGATTCTTTTTGCATTCTGACCATAGTGCAATTTAGGTGATGTTAAGATTCAGTTGTTGAGTTTTAAAAATGATTTGCTTGCTTTTGGTTTTGTTTTGGTTCTATTCATGTTCCGGTGATTGATTTGTCGAATTGTGTGAAACGTGTAGATTGTCCGGAGTGCGACGCGAGCTATTGTCGAGTGTGACTTTCGAACCAGAACCAAGGCAAGTTACATGTTGATCATCCTTTACCTATTGTTTTCTATGCATTGTAGTATATATCACACTATAACTTTATGCATTATAGGATTGTTATATTTTGAGCTATGCTGTTGAGCTATCTTCCCGTCTTTTGCAAATCGTGGTAGTTGTAGTTTGCTATGCTTTGTAGACAGGGGTGGTTCGTGTATTCATTGAGTTTATGTGAGGATTATATACATAACTAAAATGAGTAGTAATTAAGGATTTAATTCACCTCTGGCGGAAGTGGTATTGCTTGGTGTTGAGGGAAGGCATCATGGGGTCTTGCACCTTTTCTAAGGCCATGCGCTCATGAGAGTGCTCCCTAAGTGGAATGCCGCCTGTGTTCAAAAAGATCAGACAGACTTAGTGACTAGTAGCTTCCATGTGCGGCCACTAGCTATATGGGCTCTGGCTTAGTTGATCAGTTGTTGGAACCCTTGCCCAGACAGTGTCGACAGATGTAGCATATGTAGGTGGGATGTGGCCGTCAGTGGTTAAGGGACCTCTTCTAAAAGACTTTGTCTCAATCTTGGATTGGGTCCAGTGGGTAAAGCGTACAAAACTCTGCAGAGTATTAAAACTAATCATGATTAGTCGTGCCCCCGGTTATGGGTAAATCTGAGCCACTATGCCATTACGGTTGTTGGATGATCTTGACAGATGTGACACTTAATAATATTTGTGGACAACTTAATAATGGGTAGATTGGAGTTGATTTTGCCAACTCAACCTTGTGCATTTAATTGTAGTAATAAAGAACTAAACAAAAATTTGACTATTAGGTAGTCATGAGGATAAAATCAGCTTTACGCAAAAATAAACCCTCGAGCCTTCCTTTGTTGTACTATGCATATACATGTAGGTCTGCTATATTATTACTCCTGTAACTTGCCAATACATTCCAAGTATTGACCTATATGGCTGCAACGCCTTATGTTGCAGGATATTGATTAAGAGTAAGGTACCGTTAGGGTCGCGAGTTCCACTCAAAGCATCGCCCGATGGGCTATGATGGGACTCATCGTTATTTTCTGCTACTTTCCGCTGTTTGATTGAATAAAGCTAGCCAAGTGCTATGCAGATTGTTTTATTTTATATACTCTGGATCATACATTGTAATAAATGATGCACTTGCTATTCTGGTATTCATCTATACTGTGTGTGCTAGCGAGTTCGATCCAGGGACTAGCACGGTAAGCATGTAGACTCAAATCCTTCGAGGTTTGGTCGTCTGAGATGGTATCGAGCGGTGTGTTGATCAGAGGACGTGACCCTAGAAAATGGATTAGAAAAGCCATAGGACTGAAAATTATTTTATAAACTAGCTATACTTCTTCTGTTTATTAGTTAACCCCTCAAGTATCTTGAGCAGTTAAGTAGAAACTAGTCTTTGAGACCACCATTCATGTTTCTTTTTATATTGCAACGTTATCGTGTTAGCGTATCTGATTATGCCCACTTTCGTGGTATGAAGATACTAGATTGTTTGCTTGATTGGTAGTTGTTTGTTAAATTGCTTAGTGTCGAAATTATTTGACTATATATATAATATTATCATATTGTTTGTTGTTTGTTGTTTGTTTGTCGGTGTTATTCGTTGTTGTGTTTTGTTGGCTTGATCATATTATGCATATGGGTAGAATATATTTATATATACATAGTCTTTGGCCCTATTATATCTATAACTCTTCTATGCTTGCCCACCAGATGCCGCCGAGGCGTGATAATAGGCGTAATGCTGCAGGAGGAGACAACAATGGCAATGATGTACCACCATACATGCAGCAGTTGCTTCAGGGACAGGCTCAGTTGATCCAGTTGCTTGTCCAGAACCAGAACAACAACAATAACAACAACAATCCACCGCCGCCTCCACCAAAGGTGGATATGCTTACTGTGTTCTTGAGGTTGAATCCTCGAGAGGTTCTCCAGTTCCCCCGAACCTATTGTGGCTGATGATTGGCTCCGTGCAGTCAATAGGAACACAGAGACGGTTGGATGCACAGATGCACGAGAGGGTGAGGTTTGCCTCACATTTGTTGGAGGGTCCTTTGCAGCTTGGTGGGACAATTACTTGGTCACCTATCCCATTGCTACTATCACATGGCCTCGGTTTGAGGATGCTTTTCGTCGCACATGTGTCCGCTGGTGCTATGAGTCTTAAAAAGAAGGAGTTTCGCGATTTGCGCTGTGGAGGTCGCACGATTAATGCGTATGTGGAGGAATTTAATAATCTTGCACGTTATGATCCTAATGATGTTAACACCTTGATGCAGCTAGGCAGGAGAAATTCTTGGAGGGCCTTAATGATGAGTTGAGCCTTCAGTTGACAAAGGGCCACTTTTAGGAATTGTCAGGACACGATTGATAAGGCTATTGTCTTTGGAGGGAAAGCAACATGCCATAGAGAATCACAAGAGGAAGTACAACAACAATAACAGGTATAATTCAGGACCACAACAGAAGCCACGCACTTCATATCATGGTAATGGAGGTAATGGACATAATCATCATGGAGGTAACGATCATAATCATCATGGAGGGAATGGCCACAACCATAATGGCCACCATCATCATAATGGGCACAAGAGTAACAATGGAAATGGCAAAGGTAATGGTAATGGTAATGGCAATGGAGGGAACAATAACCAGAACCACCAGGTTACACGTGCGCCAAGGGATTTGAGTCAAGTGCAGTGCTTCAGGTGTAAGGCTATGGGGCACTATGCCACAGATTGCCCGGGGGCGAAGAACTCAGGATCCAGCAAGCCAAACCCCTTCCAAAAGGGTCATGTCAACCATGTTAATGTGGAGGAGGTTTACAATGAACCTGATGCAGTGATTGGTAAGTTCTTGATTAACTCAAGATTACCGCTTGTCCTTTTTGATACTTGGTGCATCGCATTCTTTCATTTCGAGGGTATTTGTTGATAAACATGGATTGCCAACCAAAACACTTAGCATGCCTATTAGAGTGAGTTCCCAGAGCTGAGATGATAGCGGTGTTGGTTTCCATCAGTTGACTTTGTCTATTGGAAAGCATGATTTTCCTACGGATTTGATTATATTAAAGTCACAAGGTCTGGATATTATTTTGGGTATGGATTGGTTGCAGTTATATAAGGGTCGTATTGATTGTGCCAGTCGATCTATTACTCTCAGTGCACCAGGAGGGAAGAGGATCAAATATGTATGTAAGTATAAGCGTGATCAGGTACAGGTGAACTCTCTTAAGGGGGGTAGCCTGGAAGAGGTGCCAGTTGTGAGGGATTATCCAGATGTGTTTCCAGAGGAGTTGCGGGTATGCCACCAGATAGAGATATTGAGTTTCTCATTGATTTAATACCGAACCGGACCTATTGCAAAGAGACCACATAGAATGCCTCCTCAAGAGTTGGAGGAATTGAAGAAGCAGATAAGAGAATTGCAGGCACAAGGATTTATTCGCCCAAGTTCATCACCTTGGGGAGCTCCAGTTTTGTTTGTGGAGAAGAAGGATGGGACCTTGAGGATGTGTGTTGATTATCGTTCTCTGAATGAGGTAACTGAAAGGATCGATATGGTTGACTAGAGGGGGGGGGGGTGAATAGGCAACTAACAATTTTTAAGCTTTTCTTTACCAATTTAAACTTTGCAATAATAAAGGTTGTCTAGATGTGCAACTAGGTGGACAACCTATATGATGCAACAACACTAGCACACGAGCAAGCAAGGATAAGAACACAAATAAGCTTGCACAAGTAAAGGGATGAGATAACCAAGAGTGGAGCCGGTGGAGACGAGGATGTGTTACCGAAGTTCCTTCCTTTTGAGGGGAAGTACTTCTCCGTTAGAGCGGTGTGGAGGCACAATGCTCCCCAAGAAGCCACGAGGGCCATCAGATTCTCCTCACGCCCTCACACAATGCGAGATGCCGTGATTCCACTATTGGTGCCCTTGAAGGCGGCGATCGAACCTTTACAAGCAAGGTTGGGGCAAACTCCACAACAACTGGAGGCTCCCAACACAACAACACCACGAAGCTTCACCACAATGGAGTATGGCTTCGAGGTGACCTCAACCGTCTAGGGTGCTCAACACCCAAGAGTAACAAGATCCGCAAGGGATAAGTGGGGGGAATCAAATTTCTCTTGGTGGAAGTGTAGATCTGGGCCTTCTCAACCAATCCCGAGCAAATCAACAAGTTTGATTGGCTAGGGAGAGAGATCGGGCGAAAATGGAGCTTTGAGCAACAATGGAGCTTGGGGGAAAGAGGTAGGTCAACAAGGAAGAAGATGACCCTTATAGTGGGGGAACACATCCAACCGTTACCCCACTAAACAGTTTCAAGACAGAGCGGTACTACCGCTTAAGGAAGGGCGGTACTATCCGAGGGCGGCACTACCGCTCCCTACCTAGCGGTACTACCACGCTTAAAGAGAGCGGCAGGCCATCGCCACAGAGCGGTACTACTGGGGAGTAGAGCGGTACTACCGCTCAGCGGTACTACCGCTCCTATCGCCAGCAACTAGTGCCGCAAAACCCGACACGAGAAAACATCGTCTCGAATCGAGGCGGTAGTAGGCGCGGTACTATCGAGGTAGTATAGTCAAAGCCATGAGCGGTACTACCGGCCATCGGAGTGGTACTACCGCTGGGAGCGGTACTACCGCTCTGTGGAGCGGTACTACCGCTTGGGGGCTTCGGCGGTACTACCGCTGTAGGTCGCGGTACTACCGCTGGCACAGGGCGAAACCGGAACGAACGAGAGAGGGGCAGCTCCAAAGATGCGAAAGGAAAACGACGGGTGATAAGGATGTGTACGTGTTGATTCCACCCTAGTCTTACCAAAGCGGATCCCCTCTTAATAGTACGGTGACTCCTCTGAAACTAGTCCACCAACAATGAACCGCATGAAGCTACACCGCCTTGAATAAAAACACCGAGGGGAGGAAATCGTCTCGTGCCAATGGATGATCTTACGAAAGAACTTAACGCATACGATTAGTCCGCATAAAAGCATTGTCATCAATCACCAAAACCACTAGGGAATAAATATGCCCTTACAATCTCCCCCTTTTGGTGGATTGATGACAATACGGGATTTGCATAAACATGATATATAGTAAGCATACAAACCCGACGGTCCTAACATGTAGTTGGGCTCCCCTCGATGTGTGCTATTTAGATAAGTGCTTTGGACTGCAAAGACACATACTCGGATCAAAGCTCCCCTACATTTTAGAGACCAAAAATCTAAGCATGGTGAATGAGAGCAAGATAGATGAAATAACAAGAAAAGCACGCAACTCATGAGCTAGATAGACATAGATAATGATCTTTGAAGGGTAGGGTAGCATATGTCTCACACCATATGACTCGAACTTAAGTCTCACAGACAAACCAACCAAAGCAAGCCAACTAAAACACGAATAAGACAAGCCACACGAAACGAAAGAGACACAACTCACAAATCCCTAAGCTCTCTCCCCCTTTGGCATCGAGACACCAAAAGGAGAGGGAGCGCCACACGGCCCTGTGTGAGAGCAAATGAGGGACACACGCATCAGAGCCCAGCAGAATCATCGGCACCACCGTCGTCAGTCTGGAAGTGCTCGGTCTCAGAATCGGTCCATGGGCAAGGTCTTCTGAATCCACTCCTCCTCCTCAAGAAGCTGGTCCTCGATCCACTGGATCATGGCGCCTAACCGACGCATGAGCTCCTTGTGACGACCTCGGGCCTTCTTCTCAGCCACGTGAGCCATGTAATCGACCGTGAGACTCCATGCAGAAGAGCTTCTTTACCTTGGCCTTGAGCTTCTGGGCCCAAGATGGCTCTGTCCCAGAGGGCACGTAGTCATCATCCTCATCCTCAGCCTCAGCCTCCTCTTCAGTCTCCATAGCAGCAGCAGATGATGGAACACCAGTCTTAGGGGCTTGAGTGCCCCAGTTATCCTTCTTCCTCAGACGCTTGACATCGTGAGAAACTAAGTCTCCAAGCTCCAGTGCCACCTTGGGATAGACATGATCCCAGGCCTTCTCAATGAGCAGCATAATGAACGGACCATAAATCGGGCACTTGCGCTCGGAGATCGCAGAAACTAGCTCAGACCACATAACATGAGAGATATCCAAGGACTCTCGGTGCTCTGCCCTTCTCCCACGATGTAAGATAAGCATGTCCACAAGATAAGAGTGAACCTGGTCCAGATTCGATGCGAGGGAAAAGAGTCTCTCTGAAGATACGGTGAAGTATATCCAGATAGGCGGGCAGCTCATAAGTCTCCTTCTTTGTATCGTGGTTGATCTTCAGTGCAGTGAGGGCCACGAGCTTGCTTGTGAGTGGCCGTGGCTCGACGGTGGAAGCGAAATCCGACAGAGACTCAAGTCCAAGATCTTGCACCCCAATCAACTGCATGAAAGCTTTCCACTTGATCGATAGCAACTTCCCATTTGTCATCCAGTCGAGTCCTGTCCTCATCAGTCCCAAGGTGAACCGTGGCATAGAATCGGGCCACAACAGCATGATCATAGTCCTTGTTGAATTGCATGATCCCGAGAATGTTCAGCTGAGTGCACATCTCAAGAGCTTCACCAAAGTAGTCAGGATCACTCTTCATATGCTCGATGTCGATGGAGTGCACGTTGACATAGAGATTCTTCTTGGCCTTGAGAACATCAAAGTAGGTGGCAAATCGAACCTGTTCGGAGCAGACGGTTGACCAAAGTGGGATCTTGGTCAACCTCATACGGGTTCGTCCGGTGCCTTGCCAGAACTCCTTAGGTGGCATATCTGGCACAGCTTTTGCCCGGCTTTGACTTGGCCCTGTGCTTCTTACGCATTTGGGGAGGAGGTGGAGCACTAGAAGATCCTCCGGCAGGCTCAGTGGTGCGGTAGCGCTTGGACGTAGCACGACCGGGGTTGACACGACGAGCTTGAGGCTCGGGAACCTCATCACCTGGAACCACACACACAAAACACGCAAACAACCAGAAGAAACGAGTATAAGCCACAAAAACGAACAAAGAGGATCACGAAGAGGTAGGAGTAAGATGGAATTTGGTAGAGGGCGGTAGTACCATGACCCTTGAGCGGTAGTACCGCTTACCAGCAGCGGTAGTACCGCCAGCAACCAAAAGAGAGGCCTCTTAGGCAAACAAAAGGAAGAAAATACACCGAAAGGAACAGGAAGGCAATGACAAGAGAGAGACCAAGAAACAAAACACACGAAACACGAACCGGAACCCACTCCTTCAAAGCAAACAACACAAAAAGGAGCAAGCTCAGGCCTCTCTCAAGAGAGGGCGGTGGCCGAGCCACCTATGTTTGAGTCAATTGATATGGCACCGCGAAGAATTATCCTTGGGTACATGACCAAAACTCCTCTTTGAAGCACAAGCGCCATCAACAATGGCTAAAGTGAAAGAGTTGATCATTTTATGCATAAAGGGGGGAGGGAGAGTTCATTAAGAGAACAACACTCCCCCTATGTCCATGCCTACACCTAAACTAGACATCACATTGAGTGTGGTGGGAGTTGCACGGGTTCAAGTCACATTGCTCAAATCAATGATATTTAGCTCATGCCTTAACTCATGAAATCTTGCTTCATCCAAGGGCTTCGTGAAAATATCTGCAAGGTTATCATGAGTGTTGACATACTTGAGCTCGATCTCCCTCGCCTAATGTGATCCCGGATGAAGTGATACCGAATCTCAATGTGCTTCGCCTTGAAGTGTTGCACCGGGTTGAGAGAAATCTTGATGGCACTTTCATTATCACACCAAAGAGGCACTTTGTCACAATTGACACCGTACTCCTTTAAAGTTTGCCTCATCCATAGGAGTTGAGCACAACAACTACCCGCTGCCACATACTCCGCTTGTGGGACGAGAGAGACACACAACTTTGCTTTTGGAAGACCAACTCACCAAAGAGCAACCAAGAAATTAGCACCCTCCTAAGTGGACTTCCTATCCACTTTGTCTCCGCCTAATCGGAATCTGTAAATCCTTCAAGCTTGAAGTTTGCTCCTCTTGGGTACCATAAGCCAAAGTTTGGGGTATGAGCCAAATATCGAAAGATTCGCTTGACCGCCACATAGTGACTTTCCTTCGGTGCGGCTTGAAACCGTGCACACATACCCACACTCAACATAATATCCGGTCTAGATGCACAAAGGTAAAGCAAAGATCCAATCATGGAGCGATATACCTTTTGATCCACCGCTTACCATTGGGATCAATGTCAAGTTGGCACTTGGTAGGCATTGGTGTAGTAGCCGGCTTGACATCACTTAGCTTGAATCTTTTGAGCATGTCTTGAGTGTATTTGGCTTGGTTGATGAAGGTTCCTTCTCTTCTTTGTTTGATGTCGAAACCAAGGAAGAACTTCAACTCTCCCATCGAAGACATCTTGAACTTGGAGGTCATGAGAGCGGCAAATTCCTCATTGAAAGCTTTGTTAGGAGAACCAAAGATAATATCATCAACATATAGTTGGCATACAAACAACTCCCCATTGACCTTCTTAGTAAAAAGAGTGGGATCGATTTGCCCCACTTCAAAGCCACGATCTTGTAGCAACTCGGTAAGGTGGTCATACCACACACGTGGGGCTTGTTTAAGGCCATAGAGTGCCTTATCGAGTTGATACACATGATCCGGAAAGTAGGGGTCCTCGAACCCGGGGGGTTGCTTGACATAGACCAACTCATTAATGGGACCATTAAGAAAAGCACTTTTCACATCCATTTGTTGCAACTTAAAGTTGTGATGGGAAGCATAAGCAATCAACAAACGAATGGATTCAAGGCGAGCAACGGGAGCAAAGGTTTCACCGTAGTCGATACCCTCGACTTGGGAGTAGCCTTGTGCTACCAATCTTGCCTTGTTGCGAATGATGTTCCCATGAGCATCTTGCTTGTTCTTGAAAATCCACTTGGTTCCAATGACGTTGTGGTTCTTCGATGGCCTTGGCACCAATCTCCACACCTTGTTGTACTCAAATTTGTTGAGTTCTTCATGCATGGCATTGAGCCAATCCGAGTCTTCAAGCGCCTCATAGACCTTTTGAGGTTCAACACAAGAGACAAAAGCGTGATGTTCACAATAGTTTGCCAATTGTCTACGAGTGCTTACCCCTTTTCTTAGGCTTCCAACCACATTCTCCATGAGATGGCCTTTGGTTGTGAGTTTGGAAGCAATCTTGGCGGCACGACGCTCTAATTCTTCCTCGGAGGTGAGATGAGGAGGGGTGACTTGATCATCTTGAGCGCCGTCTTGAGCATGAACTTCATCTTGAGCATCCTCGAGGGAGAGAACTTGACCTTGGGCATCATTTAAGGTGATATCATCGTCTTGAGCACGATCTTGCCCTTGGTCTTGTTCTTGAGGTTGAGGGCCTTCACTTTGTTCTTCGGAAGCGTGTGGGCCTTGGGTTGGTGATGGCTCTGAGTGGAGCAGTGTCCTTCTCCTTCGGCCACAAGGGGTTCCTCAATGGGTAGGATGAAGCCAACTCCCATTCTTCTTATGGCTTGGGGAGGAATTTCATCACCTACATCACAAGTGCCACTTTGCTCCACTTGGGAGCCGTTATTCTCATCAAACTCCACGTTACACGCCTCCTCAATAAGTCTCGTGGATTTATTGAGGACACGATAAGCATGAGAGTTTGTAGCATAACCAACAAATATGCCCTCATGAGCTCTAGCTTCAAATTTAGACAAACGAACACCTTTCTTGAGAATGAAACACTTACACCCGAACACCGGAAGTACTTGAGGTTGGGCTTGTTGCGGTGAGTATCTCATAAGGAGTCTTGTTCAAGCCTTTGCGGAGATAGAGCCGATTGGATGCATGACAAGCGGTGTTGATGGCTTCGCCCAAAAGTTGTATGGAGACTTGAACTCCGCCATCATGGTCCTCGCCGCATCCATCAACGTCCGGTTCTTTCTCTCCGCCACACCATTTTGTTGAGGGGTATATGGTGCGAGAATATTGATGCTTGATTCCCTCATCACTAAGAAACTCATCCAAGGTGTAGTTCTTGAACTCGGTGCCGTTGTCACTTCTTATAGTCAAGATCTTTGCATTATGTTGATGTTAAGCTTCATTTGCAAAGTCGATGACGGTTTGTTGGGTCTCACTCTTCCTCTTGAAGAAATATACCCAAGTGTATCTTGAATAGTCATCCACGATCACCAAGCAATACTTTCTTCCTCCAAGACTATCAAATGATGGTGGCCCAAAGAGATCCATGTGAAGGAGCTCCAAGGGTCTCTTTGAGTATATGATAGTTGTGGGAGGGTGAGCCTTCTCATGAAGCTTTCCTTCAATACAAGCAATCGCAAGCACGGTCTTTGGCAAAACTAACATTTGTTAGTCCACGAACATGGTCCCCCTTGAGAAGACTTTGCAAAGATCTCATATTGACATGGGCTAAACGGCGATGCCAAAGCCATCCCACGCCAACTTTAGCCATTAGGCATGTCGCGGTCTTAGTGGGTCGCTCGATAAGTTAATCACATAGAGACCGTTTTCGACATGCCCAACAAAGGCTACTTTAAGAGTCTTGCTCCACAAGAGGGCCACGGTATCAATGTCAAAGAAAGTAGCAAAACCCATGACTGCAAGTTGACGAACGGAAAGCAAATTGTATGCAAGGGACTCAACAAGCATGACTTTCTCGATCGTAAGATCATGAGAAATGACGACCTTGCCGAGACCCAATACCTTAGAATGTGATGCATCACCCCACTCGACATCGGTGGGCATAGATGGAATCTCTTGCACGTCCACCACCATGTCCTTGCTTCCGTCATATGATTTGTTGCTCCACTATCAAGCAACCATGATCCCCACCGGAAGCAAACCCCTACAAGAGATCAATGCTTGGTTTTAGGTACCCATTTGGTAATGGGTCCTTTGATGTTAGTAACGAGGGTCTTAGGAACCCAAATAGACCATTCAATGTACTCATAAGAAGAACCAACAAATTTAGCATAAACATGCCCATCACTAGCACGGCACAACACATAAGAGGGGTTAAAGTCACGGCTATGTTCGTGGGGATGACGTTGTCCTTCTTGACATTGCCACCCTTTGCACGGTTCTTCTTCTTCTTGAACACCCTCTCCCTCCCTCACAAAAGTTTGCTTGAGAGGGGAGGTTGCTTGGTCTTGTCATTCTTCTTCTTGTTCTTGGGCTTGGGCGCGAACCCAATCCCTCCTTGGCTACTACTTCCTTTTGATTACTCAAAAGGTCGTTAAGGTTCTTCTCACCTTGAATGCATGTGGCAAGGCCCTTTTCAAGTTGCTCCTTCAACTTGGCATTCTCCTCAACAAGATGCACATGCTCACAACAAGGGTTAGTAGCATTTGCATTATCAATCAATATCATATGAGGAAAGGTGGCTTTCTCCTGGTTAGCTTCACTTGGAGTTGATCATGAGACTCTTTGAGACTAGCATGAGCACCCTTCAAGACTTTGTGAGCCTTGTCGAGAGTGTCAAAGTCCTCGTTGAGTCTAGCAAGATCAACTCCAAGCTTTGCCTTCTCGAACTAAGCACACGAGACACAACAAGAGCATGATCAAGGTCTTTCTTTAATTTAAGCGTGATCATCGTTGTGTGACTCCTCAAGAGCCAAACGAAGGCCACGCTCTTCCTCAAGAGCATTGGAAAGATCCGAAATCTCATCGGCATAGTCACGACTATGCCCTTCCATCTTAAAGATGGTTTCTTCATGAGTCTCGATCATGACATTGGCTTCACCAAGTTGTTCCAAGAGAGCAACGAAGTGCTTCTTGGATTTGCCCTTGAGTTTACTCATAAAGATCTCAAATTCATTTTCCTCTACATTAGTCCCCTCATGTTCATCAATGCAATCCGTCAAAGAAGAATGATTGATGATGGTAGTTTTGATGTTGGGGGTTACCTTGTTGGTGGCTTTAGCCATGAGGCACTTGGCGGTGATGTTTTCATTGGGTGAACCGAAGGGAGACACCCGAGGAGTCATTGCAATAGCCACGGAGGCCATGGCAACCGGTTCACCATCCTCATCATCATCATCATCCTCATTGTACTCTTCTTGAACCACCAAGGCTTTGTGAGGAGTCTTCTTTGGAAAGTTGCTCTTGTTGGGGAAAGACTTGGCCTTGTCCTTACGGATGAACTTGCCACCATTGTCTTCCCTCTTCTCATATGGACATTCCGCAACAAAGTGACTCACATTGCCACAATTGAAACACGCCCTTACTCGTTGCTTGCCCTTAGGGCCACTTGAGTTGCTCTTGTTGAAGTTGGGCCTTGAGTTCTTCTTGCTCCAAAATTGTCTTGAAGCAAGGGCCATGTGTTCATGATAATCATACTTAGTATCTTCGAGGTTGCTCTCTTCTTCTTCCTCCTCTCCATCTTCTTCGACACAAATCTTGGCCTTCAAAGCGAGGTTGGGCTTCTTTGCTCTTTGGGAGCGAAGCACCGCATTGTCGGCGGTCTTGTCCAATATGCTCATAGCCACAAACTCATCCAACACATCACTTGAGGACAAGGTGTGGAAGTCCGGTCGTTGACGGATGACGGAGGACATGGCTTTGTGGTATGGCATCATTGCCTTGAGAAATTTGGCGCTTGATCCAGTTGTCATCGGTGTCCTTACTTCCATGATCCCGGAGGAGACGGCAAGCTTGGTTACTCTCCGATAGAGCTCACGAGGTTCTTCTTCTTCCTTCATTGCAAACTCATCGGCTTCGTCTTGGACCACTTCATAATTGGAGCGTTGAATGCTTGCGCTTCCTCGATGCATGGAAACCACCTTGAGCCAAGCATCTTTGGCACGGATGTAAGGCCGAGATGAGGGAGGTCTTCGGAAGGATTGCTTCTTGGATGATGAAGAGAGCATTCTCATTGAATTGATGGTCCACGACCTCTCTTGGAGAAAAGTTGCTCGGATCATGCGGATAGAAACCTTCTTCAATGATTCTCCAAAGGTTAGTGTTCACATGATTTAAATGACGCTTAAAACGATAAACCCAAGAATCAAAATCCTCCTTTTTATCAATCTTAGGTGGTGGACCGCATGATTCAAATGAGTGGAAGGAATCGGTCCACCATAAACGGAGGTTGCACATGGGCAAAGATGCGGTGCCATTCTTACCACTAGACGAGGGGCTTTCTCACTAGTAGCTTCCCCTTATCGGAGTTAGCATCCGCTCCCGTGTTGGCGGGATCACCCACTTTCACGGGTGCGGTGGAAAGTTTAAGCCCTTCTAGGAAATCCTTAAACATGTCCTTGACCTCGCTTTCGTCATGGAGGTTTTCAATGTGTCCAACGCCACATTGAATTCCTCACGAGAGATCGAGGTACTCCCATCTCCCGTAGATGATGTCGGATTCGCACCGGAGTGCTCCCCCACATCATCTACGACGTCAACCATACTCTTCGGACGGTAAAGTCCCTAAAAAGAGACGAGGCTCTGATACCAATTGAAAGGATCGATATGGTTGACTAGAGGGGGGGTGAATAGGCAACTAACAATTTTTAAGCTTTTCTTTACCAATTTAAACTTTGCAATAATAAAGGTTGTCTAGATGTGCAACTAGGTGGACAACCTATATGATGCAACAACACTAGCACACGAGCAAAGCAAGGATAAGAACACAAATAAGCTTGCACAAATAAAGGGATGAGATAACCAAGAGTGGAGCCGGTGGAGACGAGGATGTGTTACCGAAGTTCCTTCCTTTTGAGGCGAAGTACGTCTCCGTTAGAGCGGTGTGGAGGCACAATGCTCCCCAAGAAGCCACTAGGGCCACCGTGATTCTCCTCACGCCTCACACAATGCGAGATGCCGTGATTCCACTATTGGTGCCCTTGAAGGCGGCGACCGAACCTTTACAAGCAAGGTTGGGGCAAACTCCACAACAACCGGAGGCTCCCAACACAACAACACCACGAAGCTTCACCACAATGGAGTATGGCCGAGGTGACCTCAACCGCCTAGGGTGCTCAACACCCAAGAGTAACAAGATCCGCAAGGGATAAGTGGGGGGAATCAAATTTCTCTTGGTGGAAGTGTAGATCTGGGCCTTCTCAACCAATCCCGAGCAAATCAACAAGTTTGATTGGCTAGGGAGAGAGATCGGGTGAAAATGGAGCTTTGAGCAACAATGGAGCTTGGGGGAAAGAGGTAAGTCAACAAGGAAGAAGATTTACCCCTTTATATAGTGGGGAACACATCCAACTGCTACCCCACTAAACAGCCTCAAGACAGAGCGGTACTACCACTAAGGAAGGGCGGTACTACACCGAGGGCGGCACTACCGCTCCCTACCTAGCGGTACTACCGCCGCTTAAAGAGAGAGGCAGGCCATCAGCCACAGAGCGGTACTATCATGGGAGTAGAGCGGTACTACCGCTCAGAGCGGCATTACCGCTTCCCATCGCCGCAACTAGTGCCGCAAAACCCGACACGAGAAAACATCGTCTCGAATCGAGGCGGTAGTAGGCGGTACTACTGAGGTAGTAGTCGAAGCCCGCGAGCGGTACTACCGCTCATCGGAGCGGTACTACCGCTGGGAGCGGTACTACCGCTCTGTGGAGCGGTACTACCGCTTGGGGGCTTCGGCGGTACTACCGCTGTAGGTCGCGGTACTACCGCTGGCACAGGGCGAAACCGGAACAAACGAGAGAGGGGCAGCTCCAAAGATGCGAAAGGAAAACGACGGGTGATAAGGATGTGTACGTGTTGATTCCACCCTAGTCTTACCAAAGCGGATCCCCTCTTAATAGTACGGTGACTCCTACGAAACTAGTCCACCAACAACGAACCGCAAGCTACACCGTCTTGAATAAAAACACCGAGGGGAGGAAATCGTCTCGTGCCAATGGATGATCTTCTGAAAGAACTTAACACACACGATTAGTCCGCAAAAGCATTGTCATCAATCACCAAAACCACTAGGGAATAAATATGCCCTTACAGTAACCATTAAGAATAAGTATCCTTTGCCTATGATAAATGATCTGTTTGACCAGTTGGAGGGAGCTACCGTGTTTTCTAAGATGGATCTTCGTTCTGGTTATCATCAATTGAAGATTCGTGAGCAAGATATTCCAAAGACTGCTTTTACTACGAGGTATGGGTTGTATGAATATACTGTTATGTCATTTGGATTGACTAATGCTCCTGCATATTTCATGAATATGATGAACAAGGTGTTTATGGAGTTCTTGGATAAATTTGTGGTTGTTTTCATTGATGATATATTGGTATTCTCTAAGAATAAGCAAGAGCATGAGGTGCACCTACGTTTGGTATTGGAGAAATTGAGGGAACATCAGTTGTATGCCAAGTTCAGCAAATGTGAGTTTTGGCTGGATGAGGTAGCATTCCTTGGACATGTTGTGTCAGGTAATGGAGTTGCAGTTGATCCATCCAAGGTTGTTGCAGTTACAGAGTGGGAGACACCCACGACAGTTGGAGAGATTCGCAACTTTTGGGCCTTGCGTTATTACAGGAGGTTTATTGAGAACTTTTCGAAAATTGCAAAGCCTATGACTGAATTGTTGAAGAAGGAGAAGAAGTTTGTTTGGGTGATGAATGTGAAGCCAGCTTTTCAGGAATTGAAGCGGCGTTTGGTTACAAAGACCGATCTTAACTCTGTCGGACATACATAAGGACTTCCAGGTATATTGTGATGCTTCTCGTCAAGGACTTGGGAGTGTTTTGATGCAGGAAGGTAAAGTTGTTTCTTATGCTTCACGTCAGCTTAAGAATCATGAGCATAATTATCCTACACATGATTTGGAGTTAGCCTCAGTTGTGCATGCATTGAAAACTTGGAGGCCATATCTTATTGGTAATCATTGTGATATATTTACTGATCATAAGAGCTTGAAGTATATTTTTACTCAGAAGGATTTGAACCTCGGTGCAGGAGATGGTTGGAGCTTATTAAGGATTATGATTTGAGTGTGCAGTATCATCCTGGTAAGGCTAATGTTGTTGCTGATGCATTGAGTCGTAGGAGCCATGCTAATGCAATTAATATTGATAATATGCCACCCGAGTTATGTGAACAGTTCAGGAATCTTAGATTGGAGATGGTTCCTAAGGGATATTTAGCAACACTGGAGGTAGAGCCTACTTTGCTTGACAGGATCAGGGAAGCTCAAAAGGGTGATAAGGAGATTGTTGAGATAAAAGAGAATATGGCTCAAGGTAAGGCAGAAGGTTTCCATGAGGATGAACATGGAACCATATGGTTTGAGAAGCGTATTTGTGTACCTCAAGATGCAGATATCAGGAAGTTGATTCTTCAAGAGGCGCATGATTCACCTTATTCTATTCACCTGTAATACTAAGATGTATTTGGATTTGAGGGAAAGATTTTGGTGGCCTAGCTTGAAGAGGGAAATTGCTGGGTATATTGCAACATGTGATGTGTGCCAGAGAGTTAAAGCAGAACATCAGAGACCAGCAGGTTTGTTACAGCCATTGCCTATACCTGATTGGAAGTGGGATGAGATTGGTATGGACTTCATTACAAGTTTACCCATGACTCGGTCAGGTTATGATTCTATTTGGGTAGTTGTTGATCGTTTGACTAAGGTTGCTCACTTCATCCCGGTAAAGACAACTTATACCAGTGCTCGGCTAGCAAAGATTTATATGTCTAAAATTGTTTGTCTGCATGGAGTTCCAAGGAAGGTAGTGTCTGATAGAGGTACTCAATTCACATCTAAATTTTGGCGTCAGTTGCATGAATCCTTGGGCACTAGGCTGGAGTTCAGTACAGCTTTCCATCCACAAACAGATGGGCAGACAGAGAGGGTAAATCAGATTTTCGAGGATATGTTGAGAGCTTGTGCTTTGGACTATGGGTCCAGTTGGGATGATAATTTACCTTATGCAGAGTTCTCATATAATAACAGCTTATCGTGCTAGTCTCAAGATGGCACCATTTGAGGTATTGTATGGCGAAAGTGCAGAACACCATTGATGTGGGATGAGGTTGGAGAGCGTCAGTTCTTTGGACCAGAATTGATCAGAGATGCTGAGGAGAAGGTCAAGTTGATTCGTGACAGTG
The DNA here is from genome assembly GCA_021605145.1 of Aegilops bicornis. Taxonomy (NCBI): domain Eukaryota; kingdom Viridiplantae; phylum Streptophyta; class Magnoliopsida; order Poales; family Poaceae; genus Aegilops; species Aegilops bicornis. The sequence goes on along the minus strand of CM038675.1, from coordinate 375,077,044 downwards.
AAGATAGCACAGTCCGAGCGGTAAGAGTTATGCAGATGCAAAAGCGTAAGGAGGTGACATATGAGGTAGGAGACCGTGCATATCTTAGAGTTTCACCACTTCGTGGAATTAAAAGGTTTGGAATCAAGGGTAAGTTAGCACCACGTTTTGTGGGGCCTTACAAGATCTTGGAGCGTAGAGGAGAGGTAGCTTATCAGCTAGAGATGCTAGAATCCTTGTCAGGAGTTCATGATGTGTTTCATGTATCTCAGTTGAAGAAGTGCCATGCAGAGATGATGGATGTTCCATTGAGGGACACGGTGCCACTTGAGGCAATTCGAGTTATTTGACATACGAGGAGAAGCCTATTAAGATTCTGGAGACAGCAGAGAGAGTTACTCGCACCAAGACAATCAAGTTATGCAAGGTTCAGTGGGATCATCATACAGAGGAGGAAGCTACCTGGGAACGGGAGGAAGATCTCAGGCAGGATCACCCACACCTATTTGCTAGCCAGCCCGAATCTCGAGGGCGAGATTCATCTTAAGGGGCGTAGGTTTGTAACATCCCAGTTTTCCTAAATTAGGATGTTAATAGATCATTCATATGCATATCATATTTTTATTGCATTATTTGCTTTTCTGAAATATTCAAATCATTATGCAACAAAAGGCAATTTATTGGAGTGGAGATAACATGACTTCTCCCCTGTTTTTAATAATGTTCATAATGTGCAGAATATTATTTCCAGTTCATCTGTTATGTTCTGGTAATTTTTGCAATCTTCAAAATATTTTATTTGATTGTTTTATTGCTGTTTGAGTGGCCTATTGCATCAAAATTATTTTACAAAATTGCATTGGTATTGGAACTAGTGTTCCTGTAGTTTATAGCTATAGGGCTATTTTTACTGTGTGTCTAGGTATTTTTATTTAGATTTTATACTGTGTATTTTATTTTATTTATTTTGTTTTACTGCTGTTGTTTCTGTTTTAAAAAAGAGAACACCACCGCCGCCACAGCCAGCCAACCAGCTAGCATCGCTCATGCCCAGCCTCTCCCGCCGCCGCAGCCCACCTACCCACCTAACCGAAGCGGTACGACCGCACCGCATCGCCCGACCCGCGCCCGATCCACCTCGCCTTCAGCCGCTGACCAGTGGGTCCCGCGCCCTGTTCGTCCTTCACCGAGCCGGACGCGCCGCCGCGCGCACGCCGAGGCCGACCCGGATCGATCCGGCGCCTGGTCGATCCTGCGGCGAGCTGTGGACATCACGCGAGCCCAGGACCTCGACGAACCCCGCAGACCCTTTTCCCCGTCTCCTGTTGCCTCACGCGTGAGCTGGGCAAACGGATCTCGCTGCCGAGCTCCGAGGCCGCCGTCGTTCATCGTCCGAATCCACCGCCAGAAGGACGCCCGCCGCTCCACTTGTCACCGTTCGAACCCCTCTCGACGCCGCTTTTCGTTTGACACCTCGGGTTGACTGCGGCGCACGGGACGACGCCGCCACCGACGCCCGACTTTGCCGGAGCCGCCGCGTTCAAGTCTTCACCGCCGCCGTCACAGTCCGCCTCGCCGCCGTTCGACCTCACCTACACCTCCACCACTCACCGCCGCACCCGTCCATCACTTCGCCTTCGCCGGAGACCCACCGGAGACGCGCTGCCGCCGACGCCCGAGACCGCCGCCGCCGCGTCCTCTGCTTTGCTGGTGAGGACGAGCACAGGGGCTTTTCAGCCAACCGCCTGCTGCCACATGGCAAAATCTACAGCGCCGCTACAGTATTCACTGTTCAGGAGATTTCTGTTTTCCTTTTTGTTTTATTTTCAGATTTCAACTCTAACTTCAATTAGCTATATCTTTTATTCTGTTTACCCAAATTAGGTAATTGTTTTTCCTACGCACTCACAAAAATCAGCACATTATCATAGTACCAACTTTGCACATGTTTGCACTGTTCAAATTTGAATTCGTTTGAATTTGAATCAAATCTTCCTGAGGCCGTAACTCTCAAACCGTTTATCGGAATCGAGTGATTCTTTTTGCATTGTGACCATAGTGCAATTTAGGTGATGTTAAGATTCTGTTGTTGAGTTTTAAAAATGATTTGCTTGCTTTTGGTTTTGTTTTGGTTCTATTCGTGTTCCGGTGATTGATTTGTCGAATTGTGTGAAACGTGTAGATTGTCCGGAGTGCGACGCGAGCTATTGTCAGGAGTGTGACTTTCTGAACCAGAACCAAGGCAAGTTACATGTTGATCATCCTTTACCTATTGTTTTCTATGCATTGTAGTATATATCACACTATAACTTTATGCATTATAGGATTGTTATATTTTGAGCTATCTTTGTCATGAGCTATCTTCCGTCTTTTGCAAATCGTGGTAGTTGTAGTTTGCTATGCTTTGTAGACGGGGGTGGTTCGTGTATTCATTGAGTTTATGTGAGGATTATATACATAACTAAAATGAGTAGTAATTAAGGATTTAATTCACCTCTGGGCGGAAGTGGTATTGCTTGGTGTTGAGGGAAGGCATCATGGGGTCTTGCACCTTTTCTAAGGCCATGCGCTCATGAGAGTGCACCCTAAGTGGAATGCCGCCCATGTTCAAAAAGATCAGACAGACTTAGTGACTAGTAGCTTCCATGTGCGGCCACTAGCTATATGGGCTCTTGGCTTAGTTGATCAGTTGTTGGAACCCTTGCCCAGACAGTGTCGATAGATGTAGCATATGTAGGTGGGATGTGGCCGTCAGGTGGTTAAGGGGACCTCTTCTGAAAGACTTTGTCTCAATCTTTGGATTGGGTCCAGTGGGTAAAGCGTACAAAACTCTGCAGAGTATTAAAACTAATCATGATTAGCCGTGCCCCCGGTTATGGGTAAATCTGAGCCACTATGCCATTACAGTTGTTGGAAGATCTTGAGAGATGTGACACTTAATAATATTTGTGGGCAACTTAATAATGGGTAGGTTGGAGTTGATTTTGCCAACTCAACCTTGTGCATTTAATTGTAGTAATAAAGAACTAAATAAAAATTTGACTATTAGGTAGTTATGAGGATAAAATCAGCTTTCTCGCAAAAATAAACCCTCGAGCCTCCCTTTGTTGTACTATGCATATACATGTAGGTCTGCTTTATTATTACTCCTGTGTAACTTGCCAATACATTCCAAGTATTGACCTATATGGCTGCAACGCCTCATGTTGCAGGATATTCAGACGAAGAGTAAGGTACCGTTAGGGTCGCGAGTCTGCACTCAGCATCGCCAAGATGGGCTATGATGGGACTCATCGTTATTTTCTGCTACTTTCCGCTGTTTGATTGAATAAAGCTAGCCAAGTGCTATGCAGATTGTTTTATTTTATATACTCTGGATCATACGTTGTAATAAATGATGCACTTGCTATTCTGGTATTCATCTATACTGTGTGTGCTAGCGAGTTCGATCCAGGGACTAGCACGGTAAGCACAGAGACTCAAATCCTTCGAGGTTTGGTCGTTACATTTGTGTATCCTTAGTAGGCGACGCTACCAACACTTTCACCTTTGTGGTACTTAGTCTTAGAACCTTTGTGATTTGAACCTCTGCCAGAGTATGATAGCGCCAACCATCCAAACCTTTAGGAACAATCAGGGTTTGCAATCTCTCTCCCAAACTCTCTTACCTTACTTGTAAGTTTTGCTTCCACACTATACTCTTTCGTAGTTTTGCATGTGTATGGTGTTCTTAGGCATCTTTTTGCTAAGCTTAAAATTTGTGAAGATTAAAATTGACTAGATTTTTAGGTGGTTACTACTGTTAGTCTATTCAACCCCCCTAGACTCCAAACGATCTTACACATCCTCTATTAGGTTCGAAAAAAATCCCACCAATACAACGTGATGGTAACACATGTTGAACATGCCTTACGCCACATGTCACCACTAAATTTGGCATAACCTTTGTAAAGGGTAACCGCTAACTAGTGATTGTGATGAAACTACAACATTCAAAATCAAAACTGATGCAATATAAACCTAAGGAAACGAACAAATTTTGAAAACTATTAAGAAAATTTCAATAAAGTGTTTCACATGACTATGCACTATCATGTATGTGCACAAATGATATGGATTCCAGAAAATTTTCAAATTGTTTTGCAACCACCACGCCTTGCCAACAAACAAATTGAAGTTGTTATCTCTTTTATTGTAATTGTGTTTTTAATGCTGGATGCAAATAGAAACAAAGCAATGGCAGGCTAGGCTGTGTGGCCGTGAAGAAAATCTGGTCAGCATGTTATCCATTTGCAAGCTTGCCTTGTAGTTTGGACCTGTCATGTCAGTGAAAGATGCTAAACCAAAATCATGAGATTAAGCAGGTGTTAGGCAATGTGGCCACATTGATATACATGGTACGAACAAGAAGGTAGTTATGGACCAGCGCGGAATCTCAGAAGCATGGAAAGGTTGAATTCACAGTATGAGTTCGATCAAAACTTTTGTTTCCTTTCTGTATAGAGTACTCTGTACATTTCTACATATATACACACACTGAGAAAGATCAGCAATCCTTTAAAAGGTGGAAGCCAATCGCACGGTGCAAGAGTAGCAGATGTTGAAGAGTATCTATGAGCTAAGAATGTTTAGGAGAGTAACTCTGCTCTGGAGCAATCTCCGGAACAGAATTCCTGCTCCAGCCTCAAGATCTCCAACACTGCACTCTAGGACCTGCAACTGCTCCTCCTTGCAAACAACCGAATTCTTCTTCTGGAATGCCTTGGAGACGAGAGACCATTTTGGCACTGCGATTTGCTTGGACAAGAGGTGTACTGTTGACTCGAGGAGAGAGGTGGTGATCTCCCTAGCCTCGCTCAACAGCCTGACCATCCTGCAGTCCTCCTTCTCAGATGTAACCTTCTTCGCGGCCTTCTTGAAATGTTTCTTCGCCTTCTTCACCAGGCGGGTGTAAGACTGGATCTTGACTTGAGCAGCGGTGTCATCTCCTTTTCTGGTCGCCACTTGCAGATCTTGGATAATGGCCTTCAACTCGGTGAAGTCCTCATGCATAGCATTGCAGAGATCTAGTAGCTCAAGGGAGCACTCGGTTTCACCTTCCAACATCTTCCTTTGCTGGGAAGAGCAAATTTGATTGCTTGGAAGGCACATGATCTCTTCAATGGTGCTGTAGATGTCTCCAAGCCTCCTCAAACCATCAGAGATTGTCTCGATGGTCATGGAGGGTGAAGAGATGCTTGCCTCTAGGCTGAGCAGCTCCTCTTCAACCTTGGTGTGAGGCCTAGAAGGCAAACTAACTGATCTAAGATGGCAAGCCATATCTGTTGCTAAGACTCTTTCCTCTGTGTTGAGTACTTGAGGTTTGAAGATATGAGAATGAGAGAGCACCTTTCGGTTTGATGTGTTTAGCCTTCTTCTCAGGCCTATTTATACAGAGGAACTGTATGATACAGCGCCATTAGAATGGTAGACACAAGGAATCATGCCAACTCATCTCCACAGTTTTGTATACCAAGTTTGTGAGATCTGGTGCAACATTTGGAATCTTAGCCCATGTGTAGTTCAAATTCTTTAGTGCAGTAGCTATTCTTCCAATGAGATATCACATTGTCATGTTCCATTAATTGGCGACAAGAATCAACTGGATGGTTTGCTCTATTGGTGGATCTTGACATAATTTTGCATGGTGTCCTAACCGAGTATGGGTTGGTGCATACGTGTTATCTAGTTATTATACATTTATTGATTTGAATAGGTGTGGTGTGTCGCACAACCCATGCTACTTGCTTGCTGAACCTTGGATATTCGAGTTGGCTTGATTTGGCCATGGATAGCAAGATCCACTGTACAAGGATCCTTTGCTTGTTGCTGAGCAACACATGGCATCTGAATAACATGGCCATCTTGTAGAGAAACATTCCAAAACTCGGTTTGAACAGTATGGTACCAAGTTTATACTACCTATGGTTTGAACAGTATGGTTCTAAAATAGATGACTCAACTTTATATTAACTTTAGTACAAAGTTAGTACAAAGTTGGGTCATCTATTTTATGCGCAAAAAAAAAAGTTGGGTCATCTATTTTGAAACGGAGGGAGTATTAGCTTGTATGGCGGCCAGCAATGATGAACATTTCTGAGTAACTGTATTTTCTGAAGATCCGTCTGAGTTAAATGCTCCAGAGTTGTTTTTTCTTGAAGATGCTGTCCAAGCTATCAGCAGCAACAGTAAACTGATCCTCTAATAGATCGGTATCTAGAACCATAGGTAATGTATCATTCAGAAAAGGAACTCTGCTCTGATCAATCTCCTCAACAAAGTCTAAGCACTGCCCTAAGAACAACGAAACTCCAGTTTCAGTATTTGCTCCTTGCTGCATAGAAGTGAACTTAGACAAGATACCGCTTGTTATACTCAGCATAGCAATTTACTTCAGTAGGAGCCGCGTGGGTGACTGAAGCATTGAAGCAACGACCTCTCTTGCTCCAGCCAACAGTTTGACCACCCTGCAACCCTCCTTGTCAGCTGAAGGAGATTTCTTGTTGATCTTCTCCCACTGTTTTGGCGCCATCTTGGTCAGACGGATGAAGGACTGTATCTTGGTCTGAGAGTCAATGTAATTTCCTGAGTGCTTGTCTTGAGCTAAGAAAAGCTCTCTAGGATGGCATTGCAGATATCGATCAGTGCAAGATAGTGCCGTAGCTCGAGCTCCACAGCTTACCTTTGTTGCTCTGGCAAAGGATAATTTGGGTGCATATGATCTCCTCGATGCTATTGTACACAAGTACACACCTCCTGAAGTCATCGAACATTGTTTCAATGGTAGCCGAAGGTGAAGAGATCTTCGCCTAGAGAGAAAAGAAGTTTTGCTGGCTAGCCATGGCTGGAATGGGGGATGGTGTGGTGTGCTTTCTATGTATCTGGAAACGGAAGAGAGATTCAGAGAAAAGAAATTTTGCTGCAATGGTGCTTAACCGGTATGGTTTGCCTCTCTATATAAGCACAAGCCTTGCAAAGGCTGGCCTTGCAGACAACAGGAATCTCGTTGCTAATGGGGTGCTGCGCTGCTGCCACCCATCTCCACAACAAGCTGATTTTTCTTTTGTATGTCTGATCAGTGTAAGTAGTATCTTGAACTATTCGCCTCTGGTTGAGCTTATGGGCACCTTGTCATGTCTCCACTACGGGCAGCAAGATCATCTGCACGAGCGTGCAGTTTGATGTCAGATCCAGATCCAGATCATGAGATTGGTGAGCTGGTGGAGAGAAAGAGCTAGCTGTTGCTTATTGGTGGTGGGGAAACAGTTAACTTCACCTTTGAGCTCCAACGCTACACGATGTGTTTGTCTGGTGAGCATCGCTGGCATGTTTCCACTAGGGCTATTAACTACCTCATGTGATCCGTTGCAACCTAAGGGTGCATTAGGTGCTCCTAACTAGGCCTAACACGTTCTCATGTCTTAAGCTACTGACAGCAATGAAAGGCGCGGCAGTTTACTCGATTATTGCTTGTTCTCGTCATACGTGCTAGCTCAAATAGTTTTTTAATTGGGAATTCTAATTAATTTTTATGTAGTGCTAACTTGGCATGCTATTTCGAGGAGAGCAACATCCTTTCTATTACATAGTGTTGAGGTCTTGATGAGCATATCATGCAATTGGCATGACCATCTCATTAACTCACACCAAAGTGTTGCAGGTATAAACTGGAAGAAATAAATACATATTACTTCCGTAACAGTCAATAGTGAAAATATTCTGAGTGAATTTATGTGCTTTATATCGATTTGTCTGATGGTCAGTGCTTTATATATAAAGCGGGGCAAGAGCCTTTTTTGGTAAAATATTCTGAGTGAATTTGCCAGATTGCAACTAAAAATAATATGATCAATCACATCGTACTTAGTTATATGACAGCAATGCAAGATTTATCATCTGAACTGAATAACAATGTAGATATATACCAAAATCTTAACTGAGCATACCATGGCTAGTCGATTTATGTGCTAAGAAGGAAATCTGGCTAGTCGATTTATGTGCTAAGTACAGCCATCAATCATGTTGGCTTCGGCCTGGCATGTCCCATGCATGACCAGTGAGATCCACAAAATAAGGATCGTGTACTAACCATGAATCTTAAGGCAGGTATGACGCAACCAGTAACTTTGCAATGTTAACTTGTGAAAGAAACGTGCATGTAGGTCTAACATCATTGATGTTATCGTTTACCGCAAAAATGTAACCTGTAAAACAAACCGCTTAGTTCCTATAATTAACAGAACCAAACAAATACTTAGATGGATTGACAGCATAGCATTTTCTTTTGTCATGCATATCCATCACAAACCCTAGAGAGATTATATTGATATCACAAAATTTGAAACAGGTCAAATTTTGGTTTCTCTTTCTACAGTTTCTGTACATTTGTACTCTATACATATGGAAAAACTGCATCAAGATCAGCTAATCCTCAAAAAGGCGGGTGCCAATCGCAGGGCATAGTGTGACGTGGAGTATCGAGAAACTCTGTTCTGAAATAATTTCCTGCTCCATTCTGAAGATCTCTTATGAGCATGTACAAAAACACGCTTTTGATGTGTGCCAATAAGCATATAAAACATTGGTTGTTGTTTGTGTACTGAGAATTACTATAGGAAAGGAACACAAACTTTGCGCCCTCGCAAGTTTGAATTCTTAATTAGGACTTGCCCAAATTATTGTTAATCCTGTAGGACAAAAGCAGAGTTGTGGCTCTAAATTACATGTTTGTGCTATTTTTTTGGCTTAAATGCTTAAATAATGCAGATGGTGACGATATTATAATTTGAGTTAACTAATTTGGACTTTGTTGCATTCTGAAGCAAGAAATATATTCACTTGTAGTGCCAGACTGCACAGCCATGTCGTGGTGGTGGAGACGTTGTGACTTTGATCTGGCATGTTTCATGCATTAGGAGCAAGATCGACTAACCAAGGATATCAAAATAAACTATACTCGGATCACAAACACATCTTCAAGCATGAAATGGTCTAAGGATCAAAACTTTGGTTTCTCTTTCTATATTTCCTGTACATTTATACTGTATAGTGTATACATATGGGAAACTTGTATGAAGATCAGCTATTCCTTAAAAGGCGGATGCCAACCACAGGGCGTCAAGAGTGACTTGGGAGTATCTATGAGCTAAGAATGTTGAGTAGAGAAACTCTGCTCTGGAGTAATTTCCTGAACAGAACCTGGAGCCAGGTACCCCTTCAGTCCCTCCCTCGGCAGCTACTTGTTCCTTCTCTGCTCTCGAGTCAATCCCTCTTGGGAACCTTGTGAAGATCGCGATCGACTCATGATCATATTTAGGGGGGAGGGTTGGCTCCCCCTTAGCGCAGATCGAGGCCATTAGGGCCCGCGAGATCCTCGACGGTAGGCTGGCTGCTGCTAGAGCAGCCCTGCTCTTGCCTCTTGACTCGTCGTCCGAGTCAGTGGACCTGAGACCGCCTCCTCCTCGTCGGATTGGTGGAATCCCCCCCCTGTCCGTTACCGAGCTTCGGGGTCGTACCCGATCTCGGACGGCTGCTCTTCGCGCGCAAAGCGCATCTCGTGTCCCGGGGTCAAGCAGCCCCTCAATGGCTGCGTGATGCGTGCCCTCTTCTGGAACATCCGCGGCTTCGGCCATGATGGCCGCCGCCGCCAACTCATCGAGTACATTCGTGACGAGCACATTGACATGGTGACCATCCAAGAGACCATGCGTACGGAGTTCTCCCTTCCGGAGCTTGACCGCCTGAGCTCCCACCTTTTCGCCTGGCATTGGCTCCCGTCTAGTGGGACCGCGGGCCATTCTGGTGGCATCCTGTTAGGTGTGAAGAATGCCACATTCGAGGTGGGTAGTATGGACCGGGCCAGTTCTTCGTTAGCATGGAGCTTTTGAGCGCTCCCTGAACTTCAAATGGGAGGTCATTATTGTCTACGGTCCTGCCGATCACAGCCGATCCGCTTCCTTCCTCGAGGAGCTTCACCGGAAGGTGTCGACGGCATCGCTGCCTGTTGTTGTAGGGGGTGATTTTAACCTCCTTAGGTGCGCGGAGGACAAGAGCAATGCCAACGTCAACTTTGGCCTTATGCAAATGTTCAACGACTGCATTGCTGATCTTGGCCTCCGTGAGATCGACCGGTTGGTGCCAGTTCACTTGGACCAACCGTCAGCTGCCCGACTCCAGTCCGCTCGACCAGTCCTAGTTTCCCGGAATGGGACCTCCGCTGCTCCTCGCCTCCCTCCGGTCCATCACCCGGATTGGATCCGACCACGCCCCTCCTCTCTTCTGGCGATGAACGCCTGTTCCCCCACTTCCGGTTTGAGACCTTTTGGCTGTCCCAACTCGGCTTCATTGACGCTGGTCGGTGCCCGGTGGGTGGAGACTGGCCTCTCCCGCCCCTCGCCGCCGCTTTCTTCGCTGCCGACTCGCACACGGCGCCAAACGGGCCGATAGTTCATGAAAGGATGGGGCGCCAACCTGGGCGCGACCTCATGAGCGTAAGAAGGTTCTTCCGTCCGCGATCCAAGCCTTGGATCTTCGGGCCGACGCGCACGGCCTCTCCCCAGAGGAGTGGCTTTCTCGCTACGACTTGGAGGACCAGCTCTCTATCATCTACACGGATGAAGAGGCTTACTGGCGGTTGCGCGGTGCTCAGAAATGGGTCCTGAAGGGTGACGCGAATACGGCTTACTTCCAAGCCATCGCGAATGGTCGTCGCAGGCGCAACACCATCCCCCTTCTTTGGGATGGCTCGGTTCTCCTGCAATCCCCGCGGGACATTAGGTCCCACGTGGACGGCTTCTATAGGTCCTTGTTCACCGCCGCTCCTCGGAGAGGCTTATCCCTAGCCCATGACTGTTGGTCTGGTTGCCAACTTGTCTCCGCATCTGAGAACGCAGCCCTTACGGCCCCCTTCTCTGAGGACGAAGTCCGGGCGGCCATCAAGGGCATGAACTCCATCCTCGCCCTGGCCCGATGGTCTTCCAGCTTAAGTTCTTCCAGAGCTTCGGAATGTGATTAAGCCGGAGATCATGGCTATCTTTGACGAAGTTCTACGTCGGATCCATCGATCTCGGAAGTTCGAACCACGGACGATCTCGCTCATCCCCAAGGTTCCCGGTGCTTCGACATCCGCCATTCCGCCCTATCACGGTGATTAACGTGATCTTCCGGATTCTTGCTAAAGGGTACGCCAATAGGGTGACCTCGCTTGTCGACCGTATTACCCACCCCAACCAATCGACTTTCATCCAAGGCCGTATATTCGGATGGGGTGTTGGTCCTCCACGAAATCCTCCATGAAGTCCGCTCCAAGCACCTCAAAGCGGTCTTTCAAGATCAATTTCCATAAGGCCTATGACATCGTTAGTTGGCCCTTCCTTCGGGAAGTTCTTCTGCGAAAAGGCTTCGATGACCGTTGGGTAACTCGGGTGATGCAGATGGTTTCGTGTGGGCGCACGGCCGTTAACATCAACGGGGAGATTGGTCCCTACTTCCCCATGTTCTGTGGGGTGAGACAGGGTAACCCTTTTTCCCCGTTCTTGTTTAATATGGTGGTTGATGCTCTTGCGGCCATCCTGGACAAGGCCAAGGCTGCTGGTCATATACGTGGATCACCCTCACCGACCGTGGCACCGGCATCTCCTCGCCCAAAGACGCCGACGACACCATCATCATGGTCGAAGGCTCGGATGCGGACATCGCTAGTCTGAAATTCCTCCTCCTCGCTTCCAAAGAAATGTCCGGTCTCAAGATCAACTTCGACAAAAGCGATGTGATAGTGATGGGCTACTCTCACGAGGCCCTCGGCATTGCCAACCGCCTCAACTGCCGCCTGGGCTCCTTCCCAATGACATACTTGGGAACGCCCATTAGTGACTCCCGGCTCACTGTGGCGGACCTTCGCCCTACGGTCTCCAAGTTGCAAACGCGAATGGAGCTGTGGCAAGGTCGATGGCTCTCGAAGGCGGCCCGGACAATCCTCATCAACTCCTCGCTCTAGTCTCCTCATATTCCTTATGAGCTTCTAAGGCCTCCACGAGACCCTCCATCACGAGATTGCTATAATTCTATCTCGCTTCTATTGGGCGGGAGACAATAACAGTAAGTATCATATGGTTAGTTGGTCTGACATCTCGCAAACCTCGGGACCAGGAGGCCTTGGCATCATGTGCTCTAAGCGCATGAACATTGCCCTCCTTTCCCACTGGCTCTGGCGCATCTCTCGTGGACATGGCGGTCTGTGGTTAGACGTCATCCTAACAAATACTGCGTGGTCAACCCTTGGCCTTCGCCAGCCGGTCGGGCGGGTCCCAGCCTGCAGCCGGTCATCCACCGCTTCCGTCCCTCCGCATTGGGACCTCCATCTCGGTTGGTTCCGAGCGGCGACCTTGTTCTGCTTGACCGGGCTGGGACGCCTTCGCTGCCCGCTTTCCCGACCTCTTCTCCATCGCACGCCCCTACAATCTCGGCCAAGAGGCCCTTATTGACTTAGGGCGCCTCGCGTTCGAGGCCATTTGGGCCTCCTAAGTGGCCGCCGGCATGAGCTGCTTGATTGTATTGCGCTCCATGAACCGACTGTCGATGTTGGCCCGGATGAGGTTCGGTGGCACCTTGAGCCTTCGGGACAATTCTCCACCAAGTCCTCTATGCGGCTATCGCCTTCTCCTCCGCCCTCCCCTTCAGCGGTTTGGTCCATTCGACCGCCCCTTAAAATCCGGATCTTCATGTGGCGGTGGATCCATGGTCGGCTTCCGGGTGTTTAGGTCCGCAAGCGCAATGGCCCGGCTCGCATCTGCCCCTTTGTGATTCCCTCAAGACTCGAACCACATTTTCTTCTCCTCAGGTTCACAGTTGATTCGAACTGCTTTAGGGAGGCAATTGGCGGGAATTGGTGCCACTCCAACTTCCCCGACCTCTTCGGCCAACTACAGCCTACCCGCCTCCATCTCGCCACATTAGGTGGCTTGAGATTGGGGTTCTCGCGTGGACGCTTTGGACCATTCGCAATAAACTTGTGATTCAGCGCTCCCCTCTCCGACGCTCTACTAACGCCCTCTACAAATTGTCTGGTTACTTGCAGCTCTGGCGGCCGCTTAGCCGCCCTCGGGACCGGGACGCCATCTCAGCCTTCATCGCCGACCTCCAATCGATGGCCGTCCGTCTGTCACCGCCCCTTCCGCCGCCTCCTCCTGAGCCTGATTAGTCGTGTGTTGCTATCCAGCTCCGGCTACGGCCTTGGCCCTGGCTGAGCTGTCTTTTTATGTTGTGTTGCGTTTCTGGGCTTGTTGAGTTGTGCCCTCAGCAGAACCTCTGGACCTTATTTGTGCGACTTGGGTGTGTGTGTTGAACTAGTCTTGTTTGTGCTCCTGGCGGTTTGCTTTATTTATAAAGCGGGGCGAAAGCCTTTTTCGGTCATTTCCTGAACAGATGTCCTGCTCCACTCTCAAGATCTCCGATACTGCACTCTAGCTCCTGCAATTGCTCGCCCTGCGCATAATCGCTTTCTTTTTGTGAAATGCCTTGGAAACAAGAGATTGTTTAGGCATTTCAATTTGCTTCGACAAGAAATGTAGTGTGGACTCCAGCAGAGAGACATATATCTCTCTGGCCTTGGTCAATAGCATGGCCATCTTGCAATCTGCAGGAGTCTTTTTCGTGGTCTTCTTGAATTGATTCTTGACCTTCTTCGCCAAGCGGGTGTAAGACTGGATCTTGGTCATTTCGATGAAGATCTCTTGCATGTTACTGTAGAGGTTCAACAACTCAAGAGAGCATTCCATCTCTCCATCCAACATCTTCCTCCGCTGAGAGGAGCTAACTTGATTGCTTGGTAGGCAAATAATCTCTTCAACACCATTGTAGATGTCTCCAAGCCTCCTCAGACCATCACACATCGTGCCGATGGTAATGGAAGAAGAGATACTTGCCTCTAGGCTCAGCAGTTCTTGTTCAACCTCGGTCTCATTGGCCTGAGGCCTAGAAGGCAAACTTATGGATCTCATGTGGAAAGCCATATCTAATTTGGAAGCTTTTGTATGTATTGCTGTGAAAGAGAGGAGAAGAGGAGAGCAACTTCTGGTTTGATGTACCATTCAACAGAGGCCTATATATACAGAAGTGTATAAGCAGTAGCAGTCCACTGGTAGACATGAAGAATCGCGCCATTACATCTCCCAGATGTTGTCTTCTATGGCTTGAGATCTGGCAGCAACATCTCAATTACCGAAAAAGGCTTTCGCCCCGCTTTATATTATAAAGCACATGCCCAAGCCAACAATCCACAAAGGTACACACACGCAAGCACACACACACCAAGTTCACACACAAACAGGTCCACAAGGGTTAATGCTGAGGGCACAACTCAACAAGCCCTAGAACAGAAAAGAAAGACATCATCTAGTCGGGCTCCGGGGGGGCGAAGCGGTGGCGCCAGACGGAAGGCGAGCGATCGAAGGTCGGCGAGGAGGGTGTTGATGATGTCCCGATCCTGAGGGCGGCTAAGCGGCCGCCAAAGCCGCAAGTATCCACACATTTTAAAAATGGCGTCAGTAGCGCGACGTAGAGGGACTTTTTGGATGACAAGCTTATTGCGGACAGTCCACAGCGTCCAGGCGAGGACCCCAACGCATAACCAACGGATATGTCGGTGGCGAGGGGGGAGGCATGGATCTCCGCGAGAAGGTCGGGAAGTTGGAGTTGCACCATCGCCCACCAACCGTCTCGCGGAAACTGGACCAAAGAAACCGGGCCGCAGGACACGTGAAGAAGATGTGATTAGCATCCTCCGCTGCGCCGCATGAGGGCAAAGCCCATCTCCGGGTCCGCTGCGCTTGCGGACTTCGACTCCGGAGGGGAGGCGGCCATGAATCCATTGCCAAAGGAAGATCCTAATCTTCAGAGGCAAGCGAATGTCCCAGATCAAACCGAAGGGCTCGGGAGCGGGCGAAGGCGCGATGGGCAACATCTCAATTACAACAGCCAGGTCGTCTCATGTTTAGTACATTTTTTAGTGTGTCCACTGTCCTAGAGATGAGCCATCCTATTATCATGTTCCAACAATCAGCAGCAAGAACCAGCAGTGTGGTGAAGTCTGGCGGTCGATCTTGGTATTATTGCGTGCTCATGACATTTTTTAATGGATTGCTAACGCAGCATATTTAGCTGTGAGCGTGTAATGCTGGCTGCCGCCCTGTCGTCAGTTCGGGTATTTTCTTTGGTGGAAACTCTTGCCAATCACAAACTGAAGCTTCGTGCGCTGGTGTTGGCATGCTATGGTGATAGAAAACATGATCCTCTTGACAAGGATCATGGGCAGGTTATTGGACCAATATTATTCCTATTTTTTTGTTCAAACCACCCACCGTGTGAGTAGCATGACCGTTTCATATTAAACCATTGCAGAAATGAGCCTTTAATTTGGTGTGTGCCCCTGGACATATACTTATATTATGATTTTCACACAATCTTTACCCATTAATCATACTACGCTGTAGTACTCCTTGTCGTCAGATATATATTTCTAATTAATTTTCTTCAGATGTTTTTTTTCAACAGTCATCAGGTGGGGAGGGGATATATGTCTTGTGAACTAAATGCAGTTCTTGCACAGTCATCTTCAGCTGTATGCTTTCTTGTATGGCAATGCCAGAGATCAAGAAACAACACTGACCATCTCACACTGTGTATGCAGAAAGTGAAAAGCCAAAAATTGCAGTGGGGTTTTACCCTACTGTTTATAGTAAAAAAAGTGAAAAGCCAGCCATGTCTTAGCTGTGCAGCTGATCTTCGATCCTGATTTTATCGGCGAGATGTTCTTCAGCTCCGACTTTAGATGGGAAGTCATTCTTGGAGCGGAAAAGAGGCTGGTTAGCGAACCAGCTCCTTTGTAGGCTCCTCTCTACTTATAACAGATAATCTGCCTGGAGACAAGATGAATCTTGTGGATCATGCACAAGACAAGCTGATGCTCTCTTGTTTACTTTCTGTTGTCATGTCTCACGTATTGGCAGAAAAATTTCATTCAGTTCGTGCAGCATAGCTGGCTTGCAAGGTATCTGAAACACTTGGCATCTCATTTGAATTTGTTAATGTGATGCATAGTCAGATCTCGAGAGAAGCCATGTGCTGTGTGGAAAAGTTTAGCGCATTACATGCACCTACATTGAGCTCATCCTGTGACACGTTGCACTTACCTGCTGCAATAATCTTGAAACAGATATATTTAGTACCTTGTAGATGAATAAATAGTTCATTTTTAGCTAAATAGATGAATAAATGGTTGGATTTAATTCTATGCATGCTGTCTGGTTGATGTTCGTGGGCCAAGCGAAGATTGGTTTTGATATTAGCTGATGGGTCCACATAATGCTTGGCTCTGTAACCAGCATATGCCCGGTATTCCATCAGATCGTCACTGGCATCCAGACTATCTTAGCAGCCATCTGGATTGACATTCTATCTTCATGGCACAGCTATTATTTTCGTATAGGAAATCCATTGGTGTTAGTTTGTTAAGCATTATACGGAAAGGAGCAAAACAGTTTAGTGGCGGGGCAAGTTTTGATGTTCGGATTTAATTATCCCAACAGCAGGTAGAACTTGAGATGGATTTTTTTGTGGGGGGGGGGGGGGGGGCATGGATTTCAGTGCTGTACACCATGACATGTTTGGTATGGAGGTTGTGTATACTGCCAGACTGCACAACCAACCATGTGGTGGTGGGGGGAATCTTAGTAATTAATTGATAATTTTTGTGGTAATCACATCCTTAGCCCTTGTTAGCTTTGACCTGGCATACATAATGTACAAGGAGCAAGATCCACTAAGTGAGGTCGATATCAAGAAAGTATAAAGAGAACATTAAACATGAAATAGATCAAAACTTTGCCTTTTCTCTCTGTATATTCTGTACATTTGTACTGTATACTGTATACATACTGGAAAACTGTATCAAGATTGGCTAATCCTCAAAAAGGCGGATGCCAATCACAGGTCACTAAGAGTGATGTGGAGTATCTATGAGCTAAGAATGTTTAGGAGGTAAACTCTGCTCTGGACTAACTTCCTGAACAGATGTCCTGCTCCGTTCTCAAGATCTGCGATGCTGCACTCTAACTCCTGCAATTGCTCCTCCTCACAAACAACTGGCTTCTTCGTCTTGTGAAATGCCTTGGAGATAAAAGACTGTTTGCGCATTTCAATTTGCTTTGACAAGAGGAGGACTGTGGATTCCAGCAGAGAGATAGAGACCTCTCTAGCCTTGCTCAATAGCATGACCATGCTGCAACCTTCAAAAGTAGCCTTCTTCGCGGTCTTCTTGAAATGTTTCTTGGCCTTCTTCGTCAAGAGAGTGTAAGACTGGATCTTGGCTTGAGAAGCTGCTTCCTCTCCTTTTCTTTGTGCCACTTGCAGCTCTTGGATAATGGCTTTCATCTCGACGAAGATCTCTTGCATGGTGCTGCAGAGATCTAGTAGCTCGAGAGAACCTTCCATTTCTCCATCCAACATCTTCCTCTCCTGGGCGGAGCATACTTGGTTGCTTGGTAGGCCAATGATTTCTTCAACACCATTGTAGATGTTTCCAAGCCTCATAAGACCCTCGCACATTGTGCCGATGGTAATGGAGGAAGAGATGCTAGCCTCTAGGCTCAGCAGCTCTTGTTCAACTTCCGCCTCACTGATGTGAGGCCTAGAAGGCAAACTTATCGATCTTAGGGGGAAAGCCATATCTGATCTTGAAGCTTTTCTCTGTACTGTGGGTGAAGAAAGGAGCTGAAGAAAGAGAGCCTTTTGGTTTGATGCGTCTACATTCTGCTGAGCCCTATATATACACAGAAGTATACAACCAGGAGTATTTGATTTCTAGACACGAAGAATCGTGCCATTTCATCCCCCAGATGCTGTCTCCTATAGCTCGAGATCTGGCAGCTGAATATCGATTACAAAAGCTAAAGTCGTCTCATGTTCAGTGCATCTATTAGTGTGTTTGTTGTCCCCGAGATGAGCCATCAATTATCATGTTCCAGCAATTGGCATCAAGAACCAGCCGTGTGGTGCTGTGTGTATGGTGGCTCTTTGCATAATTGCATGCTCAAGCCATTATTTAATTTAATCAGGTCTTTTCATTGGTGAGAACCACAGGTTGCAGCCTTGTGGGTTGGTGCTGTCATGTTTAGGTGATGGAAAACAAGATAGGTCGGAGCTGCCATGTATGCCCAGTTTTTTCATCCACTTTGGTCACCATATTGTTTTTATACTTTCTGTATGTACAATATTATACTCTTGTTTATCATACTAAATGATTCTCAAACATCTATGACCCTTTTTTTGCTGTAGTTGTAAATAAGCAGGCCTCAGTTCTATTTTTTTCATTGATGTACATTTGTACTTGTTTGTAAACTAAAATATGTTTGTATGATTAGCAAATCCTTTAAAAGGATGATTCCAGTCGCTAGTTTCAGAGATGGGTACCTCGAAGGCTAGAAGCTTAGTGTACTTAGAAGAGTAACGTATTTTCTAGAACATTTTGTGAACAGACTCTCCTTTGCTCTCTAATGTGCGCAGTTGCTTCACCTGTACCGTGTGTACATTTTTTCTCTTCTGCAATATCATGGAGACTAGAAACCACTTCTTTGTACTCGGCATTACAATTTTCTTGGACAGGAGCTGCATGCAATTTTGGTTCAAGTAGCGAGATGGTCCTGTGCTCCTGTAAGTAACCCGATCACTCTGCGATCCTCCTTGTCATCAGTTATCTATCTTCCCAGCTTGCTTCAGATGTTGTTGCATAATCCATGTCCACTCTTGAGAACTAAGTGCAGCTCTTGAACATTCATGTTTCAACTCACTCTTTTTTTTCATGCTCAGAACACCAGCATCTTCGTACGTGGAGACTCGGGAAAAACTGGCCGGGCTGCTAGACAACCCATCATCTCACAATGCAGATGTAAGTATTTCCAACTGTCCTTAGTCAATCTCGCACCGATTGTCGCACAAACTGAAGATGAGGCAGCCGCGTTTAGCTTCGCGGCCATTATTTGACCCTGATTTCACCGGCAGATGTTTGTCGGCTCAAGACTCTAGATGGCTAGCCATGCTTGGAATGGGAGCCAGAGCGTTCCTGTGTTGTCTCGATGGAGCTGGAAGAGAAGAAGTGGTGACTGGTGAGAGAACCAAAGAAGCTTCCATGTAGGCTCCTCTCTACTTATAACAAAAACAATCTGCTGACGCTCTCTTGTTTACTTTCTGTAGCCATGTCTCGAGTATTGGTGGCAAGATTTGATTTCCCTCGTGCAGCATCACTGGCTGGTGAGGTGTCCGAAACATCTGGTATCTCATCTGAATTTTAGAATACAGTGTGATGCACATCGAGATCTCGAAAGGAAGCCATGTGCTATGCAGAATTATTTTTACTGCACACGCGCATCCAGTTCAGCTAATAGCTGTGCTATGTTGCAACTGCTTGCAGCAATAATATTTAAATAAATATAGTCAAAGTTACTTAATGAATGGATAAGATATCTTTTTAGCAAAGGTAGCTAGGCTTTGTGCGCGCATGCTGTCACTGGTTGCACTTCATGGGCTGGGCCAAGACGTGCTTTTATATGAGCCGATACGTCACGGCGTGTGTAATCCAGCCCTATACACAAAAATGAGAAATTTCTCAAATAGAAATGGAAAACAAAAGGAGAAAAAAAGAAGATATCGATGATCGAAGCAGCGGAGTGGCAACCCAAATGCTGCGGTGCACTTATGCCTGGCATGCCGCCAGGATCGATGCCAGCATCCAACCTGCTCTGGCTCTCCGTGCTTCCTCCACGAGGCGACTCTCTAGGCTCGGACGTTAACTAATTCGTCTACACTGCGCTTTCTTACCAGCTGTCCCGATTGCTATTCTATCTGCAGCGCACAGCTATCATATTAGCTTGCAAAACATTGCTTGTTAGTATTTTTTGCACGCAATGTTTGCACTAGTAAATCTAGATCAAATTAATGTTAGTATTATATTGTCCCCAAGAACAAGCAGAAGTTGAGATGTTTTTGGAATATTTTGGTCACTACTACATGTTTGAACGATATGGAGCTTGAGCATCTATAAGTTTCAGTTCAAAAGTTTGGAATTTGTAGCATATATCCATCCTAAAACTATAAATACTTTAATTGCACTGCCAGACTGTACAACCATGTGGTGGTGGTGGTAAGGTGGTGGTAATCTTAGTAATTAGATTTATTTTTCTGCTAATAACAACCTTAGGCACCGCTGCTTTGACCTAGCACACAAGGAACATGATCCACTATCCAAGGACATTGAAAGGAAGTATGTAGAGATCACAAGACATGAAATAGATCAAAACTTCAGTTTTTCTTTCTATAAGTTTCTGTACATTTGTATTGTATACATATGGCAAAATTGTATGAAGACAGGCTAATCCTCAAAAAGGGGGACGCCAATCGCAGGGTGTAGAGTGACTTGGAGTATCTATGAGCTAAGAATGTTCAGGAGGGAAACTCTGATCTGGACTAATTTCCTGAACAGATGTCCCGCCCCATTCTCGAGATCTCCAATACTACACTCTAACTCCTGCAATTGCTCCTCTGGCGCATAACCCTTCTTCTTGTGAAATGCCTTGGAGACAAGAGACTGTTTTGGCATTCCGATTTCCTTTGACAAGAGATGGACTGTGGACTCCAGCAGAGACACAGAAATCAGTCTAGCCTTGGTCAATAGCATGACCATCTTGCAACCCTCAGACACAACATTAGCCTTCTTTGCGCTCTTCTTGAAATGTTTCTTGGCCGTCTTCACCAAACGAGCATAAGACTGGATCTTGGCTTGAGCAGTTACATCATCTCCTTTTCTTAGAGCCACTTGTAGCTCTTGGATGATGGCCTTCATCTCGACGAAGATCTCTTGCATGTTGCTGCAGAGATCTAGCAGCTCGAGAGAGCCTTCCATCTCTGAATCCAACATCTTGCCAGCCTGGTTGCTTGGCAGGCCAATAATCTCTTCAACACCATTGTAGATGTCTCCGAGCCTCCTCAGACCGGCACACATGGTGCCGATGGTGGTGGTGGAGGAAGAGATGCTCGCCTCTAGTCTCAGCACCTCTTGCTCGACTTCAGTCTGGTTGGCCTGAGGCCTTGATGGAAAACTTATCGATCTCAGGTGGAAAGCCATTTCTGATCTTGAAGTTTTTCTCTGTATTGTGGTTGAAGAGAGGAGAATAGAAGAGCGACTTTTGGTTTGATGTGTCTACCGTTCTTCTGGTGCCTATTTATACCAAAGAGGCATACAAGCCAGAGTGTTCAACTGTTAGGCATGAAGAATCATGCCATTTCATTTCCAAGATGTTGTCTGCTATGGATCGAGATCTGGCACAAGCAAAGTCGTCTGATGTTTAGTGCATATTTTAGAGTGTCCGCTGTCCCTAGACGAGGCAGCATATTATCGTCGCCAGGCACCAGCAGTGTGGTTATGGTCCAGTGGTGTTGCATGCTCAAGCCATTATTTAATGGATTGCTAACGCAGCATCTAGCTGTGAGCGTGCCATTCTGGCTACTGCTATTCACTAATTGAATCAGGTTTGTTCTTTGGTGGGAAGTGTTGCTAATCACTAATTGAATCATCATGCTTTGGAGCTGGCATGTTTAGGCGACGGAAGACAAGATCCACTGGACAAGGATCATGGTGTTGCGATTGGCTCAACGTTTTATCCCCCATTTTTCCTTTCAGATTGTGCTACCTACGGTGTGAGATGCATCACCATTTTATAATCAAAATGGCATGGCAACGATTTTTTGATGTGTTTATGATCATCATTTTTTTTACGCAATCGTGTTTTTTTAGTCATACTAATTGAATCTCAGACACGAACTATCTTTACGTTTGCTGAAGTTCTATATGAGCAAACCTTAATCCTACTAAACCGCTCTCTTTTTTCAGTCTATTGCTCCTGTGGCCAGCCAAATCAAATATCTGCTCGAAAGTGGGACATAGAAGAATATCACCCATGCATACTTGGACGTTCAAACTGAGATCGTAAAGTTGGAAAATTCTTGATTTTTAGTGATGGAGATCTTCACTTCTCTTTAGATTGAAATTTGTTTGAATGGGTAATTGTAACCTTGAAAGGTGGACACCAATCCTTAACTTTCTTCTGATAGCTTACTCATGTAAGTAATCTGACCACTCTGTAGTCCTCCTTGTCATCAGTTATGTTTCTTGTGAGCTTGCTTCAGATGATGTTGCATAATGCATGTTCACTCTTTAGAACTAAGTGCAGCTCTTGATAGTTCATGTTTCAACTCACTGCTTTCTTCCATGCCACTGCAGACATCGGGCAACATCACAGAGCACCATCACCTTTGTATGTGGAGACTGTGGAAAGCTGGACTGGCTGCTAGACAACCCCATGATCTCATAACGCAGATGTATATATTTCTAACTGACCTCAGATAATCCCGTGTTGCGTCGATGGTTGCAGACACTGAAGAGACATCCATGTTTAGCTCCGGCGGCCATTCTTCAACCCCATTTCTATCCATGCTTGGAATGGAAGCTAGAGCGTTCCCGTGTTGTCTAGATGGAGCTGGAAGAGAAGTGGTGACTGGTGAGAACCAGAGAAACTCCTATGCAGGTTCCTCTCTACTTATAACAAAAACAATCTGCGACAAGAAGAATCTTGTTGATCATGCACAAGACAAGCTGATGCTTTCCTGTTTACTTTCTGTAGCCATGTCTAAAGTATTGGCGGCAGGATTTGATTCCACTCGTGCAACATCGCTGGTTGGTAAGGTATCCAAAACATTTGGTATCTCATCTGAGTTTTATAATATGATGCTTATCAAGATCTCGAAAAGAAGCCAAGTTTTGTGCATCTTTTTTTTTGCTGCACACGCGCATCCAGTTGCTTATCGCTGTGCTATGTTACAACCGCCTGCAGCAAAAATATTCAAATAAATATATTTAAGTTATTAACTGAATGAATAATTTTTTTGGGGTGGGGGGGGGACAAAATCAATAAACAAAATAGTTGGATTGGATTTTGTGCACGAATGTTATCACTATGATTGAAGGGAAGCCTTGGTGCAGGACTAAATATGTTGCCTTATGACCGGGTTTGAGTCCTGGAAAGTGGAAACAACCTATTGCAGAAATACAGGGAAAGGCCGCATACAAAAGACTCAAAGTGGTCGGCCCCTGCGCAAGCAGGTGTTACGTGCACCGGGCTGCCCTCTTTTTTATGCTGCCACTGTGATTACTATTCATGGGCCTGACCAAGATGGGCTTTTATATATGAAAGTACATCTAGGCCCAATATGGGTTTCGTGATTAATGGCAAGACAACTAGGACTAATGATTTCTTGTAAATTTATTTCAGGATTAATCTATTTTGTAAGTGGAAACATCGATGTGACTCCTACTTTTATTCTTCAAGATGGTTGTAGCCCAAGGCTTTAAATTTGTAAATTTCTAGTATTTAGTGGATCAAGGATTCACATTGAGAGTCTAAGGACGACCATACTATCTACATGGGCACATGCAAAAGAACCACAAATGAACTCTTTTTCAAGATCTTTAAACAATCCACAACTATTCCACTTCATATCTCTCACATTCCCCACTTTTACACTTATCTGGTACCTTCGAACCTGTCGGCCGGTAGTACCAAACTCAATGAGTTGTGATTGTTCTACTGAGCAAACTACCTTTTCCCTTCTGCCGAGCAAACTACCTTCGGCCGCTAGTGGGACCACTGGCCACTCGGGTGGCATCCTTTTAGGTGTAAAGGACGCCACCTTTGAGGTAGGAAGCATGGACCGGGGCGAGTTCTTTGTCAGCATGGAGGTCTTTGAACGAGTTCTGAATTTCAAATGGGAGATTAGCATAGTCTACGGCCCCGCCGACTACCGCCGTCTGAGACCTTCCTCGCCGAGCTGCAGAGGAAGGTCTCAGCGGCCCAATTACCGGTGGTGGTTGGTGGTGACTTTAACCTCATCCGCTCCGCTGAGGACAAAAGTAATAGCCTTGCCAACTACCCTCGGATGCAGATGTTCAACGATTGCATCGCCTCTCTCGGCCTCTAGGAATTAGATAGGGTTGGTGCCAGGTTCACCTGGACCAACCGCCAGGTGGACCCAACGCGATCCGTTCTAGATCGCATCTTCATGTCGCCTGAGTGGGAGCTTCGGTGCCCACTCACCTCTCTCAGGGCGATCACTTGGATCGGGTCTGATCATGTACCCCTCCTTTCCTTGGAGAACGATCGGCCCCCTCTGCCGCCGCGGTTCCGTTTCGAGACATTCTGGCTTAACCAGAATGGGTTTACTGAGGCCATTCGTGCGCGGAGAGTAGAGGCCCGCCTCCCTCCCCATCGGTCTCTCTCGGTCGTCGACTCCTGGCACTTCTATGCCAAGCGCTCCCAACAATTCATGAAGGGCTGGGGTGCGAATTTTGGTTGGGGTTCGCGAGAATGCAAGAAGGCTCTTCTCGAATCCATCCAGGCCCTAGACATCCGGGCAAACTCCACGAGCATTTCCTTTTATGAGTGGTTGCTCCGTTACAATCTTAAGGATCAACTGACGGTCATATACACCGTGAGGAGGCCTATTGGCGCCTACGGGGTACTCAGAAATGGGTCCTCAAGGGGGATGCCAATACGGCGTATTTCCAGGCCATCGCTAACGGTCGGAGGCGCCGTAACACCATCCCCCTCCTCTGGGATGGTGACACCCTTTTACAGTGGTCGGCCGACATCCGCGCACACGTCGATGCTTTCTACAAAGCTCTCTTCTCCTCCTCCCCTAGGGGTGGCGTAGGCCTGGCTACCGACTTCTGGGCTACACACTTGCGTATCACGGCGGAGGAGAATACGGCCCCCACGGCCCCTTTCTCCGAAGATGAAGTGTGGTTGGCCAGCAATGGCATGAACCCGACATCCGCACCGGGTCCGGATGGACTTCCAGTTAGGTTCTTCCAAACCTTCTGGAATGACCTCAAACCTGAGGTGATGGCCCTCTTCGAGGAGTTCTATCTAGGATCTATTGACCTGGCTCGTCTAAACTACGGGATCATCACGCTTATCCCCAAGGTCCCTGGGGCCTCGGACATCCGCCAGTTTTGCCCGATCACGGTGATCAATGTGATCTTCCCGCCGCATTACACACCCCAACCAGTCGGCCTTCATTCAAGGCCGATATATCCTGGATGGGGTCCTAGTCTTCCATGAAGTTCTTCATGAGGTACGCGCCAAACACCAGAAGGCGGTCTTCCTGAAGCTTGACTTCCATAAAGCCTATGACACAGTTCGGTGGTCCTTCCTTCGGGAAGTCCTACTCCGCAAAGGTTTCGATGACCGCTGGGTCACTCGCGTCATGCAGATGGTATCCTCTAGATGCACCGCGGTCAACATTAACGGGGAAATCGTACCCTACTTCCCCACTCTCTGTGGGGTTAGGGCAAGGGGACCCTTTCTCCCCCTTTTTGTTTAACATGGTGGTGGACGCCCTCGCGACCATACTTGACAAGGCCAAGGCCGCGGGTCATCTCCGTGGTGTTGTGTCGCACCCTGTGGGAGGGGGTGGGGTCTCCCTCCTACAATATGCTGACAACACCATCATCATGGTGGAAGGATCGGAGGCCTATATCACAAATGTGAAATTCCTCCTATGTTTCCAGCAGATGTCTGGTCTCAAGATCAACTTTGACAAAAGCACGGTGATGGTGATGGGCTACTCACAGGATGAACGCCAGGGTATCGCGGACCGGCTTAACTGCCAGCTGGGTTCCTTCCCTAGTACCTACCTTGGGATACCTGTTAGTGACGCCCGACTTACCATTGCGGATCTTCGGCCGACGGTTCACAAGCTCCAGCATCGGATCGAGCCCTGGTAGGGCAGATGGCTGTCCAAGGCGGCTTGGACAGTACTCATCAACTCCTCTTTGTCCAGCTTGCTTTTGTTCTTGATGAGCTTCTATAGCCTTCACATGACTCTACACCACGAGATCAACAAGTACCAATCGAAATTCTTTTGGCCCGGCGAGGGTGATAAACAGAAATACCACACGGTTAGTTGGCCCGAGATTTGCAAGCCGCGTGACCAGGGTGGGCTTGGGATCATGTCCTCTAAGCGCATGAATATCGCCCTGCTGACTCGATGGTTGTGGCGGATTGCGAATGGGGAGGGTGGACTCTGACTTGACAATCATTCGCAGCAAATACCTTCACGGCCAA
This sequence comes from Aegilops bicornis, assembly GCA_021605145.1. Taxonomy (NCBI): domain Eukaryota; kingdom Viridiplantae; phylum Streptophyta; class Magnoliopsida; order Poales; family Poaceae; genus Aegilops; species Aegilops bicornis. The sequence continues at coordinate 375,050,798 of CM038675.1, read as the reverse complement.
CCGCTAGCCTTCTACCAACAATCTGGCGGCTCCCAGTTCTGGCAGTCTGTCATCCAGTTACTACCAGTTCTCCGCCTCGAGACCTCCATCTTGGTCGGCACTGGCGTCTCGACATTGTTCTGGTTTGATCATTGGGTTGGGGATACCCCGTTCGCGGCCAGATTTCCGGACTTGTTCTCCATTGCGGTGGAACCTAGGATCTCTGTCGAGGCGGCTCTTATTGACTTAGGGCGCCTCGCGTTCTGGCGGTCATTTGGGCCCCCGAAGGTTGCCGCCTGGCATGAACTCCTCGAGTGCATTGCGCTACACGAACCAGAGTTGGACCAGGAGTCGGATCGGGTATCCTAGTGCCTAGAACCCTCGGGATGTTTCTCCTCCAAATCCCTATACCAATCTATTGCGGCCTCTCCTGGATCGGAGGACCTCACAACACTCTGGGGAATTAGACTGCCGCTAAAGATTAGGATCTTCTTGTGGCAATGGATCCGCGACCGGATACCTTCAGGGGTGGTGGTACTAAACCGGAGTGAACCCGGTGACGGAATGTGTCCTCTATGTGCGACAGTGGAGGACTCGAACCACATCTTCTTCATATGTGTCTCCGCTCAGTTCCTTTGGAGCTGTTTTCGGGAGGTGGTGGGGGGTAATTGGTGCCACACTAATTTCCCCGACCTATTTGCGGAAATACTTACCTCTCCGCCCCCGCTTCGCCACATTAGGTGGCTGGCTATAGGGGTCCTGGCCTACGACAAGTTTAAACGATATGGAGATTGAACATCTTTATGTTTCAGTTCAAAAGTTTGGAATTTGTACCATATATCCATCATAAAACTATAAATATTTAAATTTCATGGCCAGACTGCACAGCCATGTGGTGGTGGTGGGTAATCTTAGTAATTAGATTTATTTTTCTGCTAGTAACAACCTTAGGCATCGCTGCTTTGACCTGGCACACAAGGAACATGATCCACTATCCAAGGACATCGAGAGGAAGTATTTAAGAGATCACAAGACATGAAATAGATCAAAACTTCAGTTTTCCTTTCTATAAATTTCTGTACATTTGTACTTTATACATATGGCAAAATTGTATGAAGACCGGCTAATCCTCAAAAAGGCGGATGCTAATCACAGGGTGTAGAGTGACTTGGAGTGTCTATGAGCTAAGAATGTTCAAGGGAGAAACTCTGATCTGGACTAATTTCCTGAACAGATGTCCCGCCCCATTCTCGAGATCTCCAATACTACACTCTAACTCCTGCAATTGCTCCTCCTGGCAGACAACTGCCTTCTTCTTGTGAAATGCCTTGGAGACAAGAGACTGTTTTGGCATTCCGATTTCCTTTGACAAGAGATGGACTGTGGACTCCAGCAGAGACACAGAAATCTCTCTAGCTTTGGTCAATAGCATGACCATCTTGCAACCCGCAGAGACAGCATTAGCCTTCTTCGCGCTCTTCTTGAAATGTTTCTTGGTCGTCTTCACCAAACGAACATAAGACTGGATCTTGGCTTGAGCAGTTGCATCATCTCCTTTTTTTAGAGCTACCTGTAGCTCTTGGATGATGGCCTTCATCTCGACGAACATCTCTTGCATGGTGCTGCAGAGATCTAGCAGCTCGAGAGAGCCTTCAATATCTCTGAATCCAACATCTTGCCAACCTGGTTGCTTGGCAGGCCAATAATCTCTTCAACACCATTGTAGATGTCTTGAAGCCTCCTCAGACCGGCACACATGGTGCCGATGGTGGTGGTCGAAGAAGAGATGCTCGCCTCTAGGCTCAGCACCTCTTGCTCGACTTCGGTCTCGTTGGCCTGAGGCCTTGATGGCAAGCTTATCGATCTTAGGTGGAAGGCCATATCTGATCTTGAAGCTTTTCTCTGTATTGTGGTTGAAGAGAGGGAATGAAAGAGCGACTTTTGGTTTGATGTGTCTACCATTCTTCTGATGCCTATTTATACCAAAGAGGTATACAAGCCAGAGTGTTCGACTATTAGACACAAGGAATCATGCCATTTCATTTGCGAGATGCTGTCTGCCATGGATCGAGATCTGGCAGAAGCATAGCGATTATTTCAGCAAAGTCGTCTCATGTTTAGGGCATATTTTAGTGTGTTCGCTGTCCTCGAGACGAGGCAGCATATCGTAGTCAGCAATTGGCAGCAAGAACCAGCGGTGTGGTTGTGGTCCAGTGGGTGTTGCATGCTCAATCCATGTTTTAATGGATGCTAATGCAACATCTAGCTGTGAGCGTGCCATTCTGGCTACTGCCATGTTCTCAATTTATTATGATTTGTTCTTTGGTGGGAAGTGTTGCTAATCACTAATTGAATGATCATGCTTTGAAGCTGGCATGTTTAGGCGACGGAGGACAAGATTCACTGGACAAGGAGTGCGATTTGTTCAACGTTTTATCCCCCATTTTTTTCCAGATTGAGCTAGGTACCTACGGTGTGAGATGCATCACCATTTTAGAATCAAAACGGTACAGCACTGATCATCACTTCTTTTTACGCAGTCGTGTTGTTAGTCATACTAATTGAATCTCAGACACGAACTATCTTTATTTTTGGTGAAGTTTTATATGAGCTAACCTTAATCCTACTAAACTGCTCTCTATTTTTCAGTCTATTGCTCCTGTAGCCAGCCAAATCAATTATCTGCTCGAAAGTGGGGCATAGAAGAATATCAGGGGCCAAGGGAGGAACCCATACCTCCCGAGCTTGATCTTGGGGACTTTTGTCCTATTAAATTTAACCCCTTTGATTACTTTTGCTTGCCACAAAGGATACTTGCTGCTGAACGTAGAGAATACGAAAGGAGTTTTCATGATTTACCTTACCATTATTATAGCAATACCTAGATCTATCCTTGTTTTTATGCTTAGCTAGGGGCGTTAAACGATAGCGTTTGTTGGGAGGCAACCCAATTTTATTTTTAGGTTTTTGCTTTTTGGTTCTGTTTATGAATAAATCTTTGATCTAGCCTCTGGTTAGATTTGTTTTTGTGTTTTAATTAGTGTTTGTGCCAAGTTAAACCTATAGGATCTTCTTGGATGATAGTTATTTGATGTTGCTGAAAATTCCAGAAACTTTCTGTTCACGAAAACAATTGTTAAAAATCACCAGAACGTGATAAAATACTGATTCCAATTGAAGTATATCAATAAAAAAATTATCTAGTTCTTCCTATTTTGGTAGAATTTTTGGAGTTCTATAAGTTTGCTTAGTTACAGATTACTACAGACTGTTCTGTTTTGACAGATTCTGTTTTTCGTGTGTTGTTTGATTATTTTGATGAATCTATGGCTAGTAAAAAAGCTTATAAACCATAGGGAAGTTGGAATACAGTAGGTTTAACACCAATATAAATAAATAATGAGTTCAATAGAGTACCTTGAAGTGGTGTTTTGTTTTCTTTCGCTAACGGAGCTCACGAGATTTTCTGTTAAGTTTTGTGTTGTGAACTTTTCAAGTTTTGGGTAAAGATTTGATGGATTATGAAACAAGGAGTGGCAAGAGCCTAAGCTTAGGAATGCCCAAGGCACCCCAAGGTAAATCCAAGGACACCAAAAAGCCAAAGGTTGGGGATGCCCCGGAAGGCATCCCCTCTTTCATCCTCACCCATCGGTAACTTTACTTGAAGCTATATTTTATTCACCACATGATATGTGTTTTGCTTGGAGCGTCTTGTATGATTTGAGTCTTTGTTTATTAGTTTGCCACAATCATCCTTGTTGTACACACCTTTTGAGAGAGACACATGATTCAGAATTTGTTAGAATACTCTATGTGCTTCATTTATATCTTTTGAGCTATATAGCTTTTGCTCTAGTGCTTCACTTATATCTTTCAGAGCACAGCGGTGGCTGTATTTTATAGAAATTATTGATCTCTCATTCTTCACTTATATTATTTTGAGAGTCTTAAACAACATGGTAATTTGCTTTAATTGTGAAATTAATCTTCCATATTGAGTTCATTGAATATCATGAGAAGTTAGATACTTGATAAGTGTTTTGAGATATAAAGGTGGTGATATTAGAGTTTGCTAGTTGAGTAATTGTGAAATTGATAAATACTTGTGTTAAAGTTGGCAATTCCCGTAGCATGCACGTATGGTAAAAGTTGTGTAACAATTTTGACACATAGGTGTTCTTTTATTGCTTTCCTTATGAGTGGCGGTCGGGGACGAGCGATGGTCTTTTCCTACCAATCTATCCCTCTAGGGGCATGCGTAGTAGTACTTTGCTTCGAGGGCTAATAAACTTTTGTAATAAGTATATGAGTTCTTTATGACTAATGTGAGTCTATGGATTATACGCACTCTCAACTTTCCACAATTTTCTAGCCTCTACGGTACCGCGCATTGCCCTTTCTCACATTGAGAGTTGGTGCAAATTTCATCGGTGCATCCAAGCCCCGTGATATGATATGGTCTATCACACATAAGCCTTCTTATATCTTCCTCAAAACAGCCACCATACCTACCTATCATGGCATTTCCATAGCCATTCCGAGATACATTGCCATGCAACTTTCCACCGTTCCGTTTATTATGACACGCTTCATCATTGTCATATTGTTTTGCATGATCATGTAGTCACCATTCATAAAAAATTTCATACATGTCACTCTTGATTCATAGCATATCCCGGTACACCGCCAGAGGCATTCACATAGAGTCATATTTTGTTCTAAGTATTGAGTTGTAATTGTTGAGTTGCGAATAATAAAAGTGTGATGATCATCATTATTAGAGCATTGTCCCATGTGAGGAAAGGATGATGGAGACTATGATTCCCCCACAAGTCGGGATGAGATTCTGGACTAAAAAAAAACAGAGGCCAAAGAAAAAAAAGGGAGATGGCCCAAAGAAAAAAAAAGAACAAAAAATGAGAGAAAAGGAGAGAAGGGACAATGTTACTATCCTTTTTCCACACTTATGCTTCAAAGTAGCACCGTGATCTTCATGATAGAGAGTCTCCTATGTTGTCACTTTCATATACTAGTGGGAATTTTTCATTATAGAACTTGGCTTGTATATTCCAATGATGGGCTTCCTCAAAATACCCTAGGTCTTCGTGAGCAAGCAAGTTGGATGCACACCCACTTAGTTTCTTTTGTTGAGCTTTCATATATTTATAGCTCTAGTGCATCCGTTGCATGGCAATCCCTACTCCTCTCATTGACATCAATTGATGGGCATCTCCATAGCCTATTTATTAGTCGCGTCAATGTGAGACTTTCTACCTTTTTTTCTTCTCTCATAACCCCCATCATTATACTTTACTCCATCCATAGTGCTATATCCATGGCTTGCGCTCATGTATTGCGTATGAGTGGAAAAGGCTGAAGCGCGTTAAAAAGTATGAACCAATTGCTCGGCTTGTCATCGGGGTTATGCATGATGAGAGCGTTTGTGTGACGATATTGAAACATGGCCTAACTATATGATTTTGTAGGGATAAGCTTTCTTTGGCTATGTTATTTTGATAAGACATAATTGCTTGGTTAGCATGTTTGAAGTATTATTATTTTTATATCAACATTAAACTTTTATGTTGAATCTTTCGGATATAAATATTCATGGCACAATAAAAGGATTTACATTAAGAATTATGCTAAGAAGCATTCCACATCAAAAATTATGTTTTTATCATTTACCTACTCGAGGACGAGCAGGAATTAAGCTTGGGGATGCTTGATACGTCTCCAACGCATCTATACTTTTTGATTGTTCCATGCTATTATATATTCTGTTTTGTATGTTTAATGGGCTTATTTATACACTTTTATATTATTTTTGGGACTAACCTATTAACCGGAGGCCCAGCCCAAATTACTGTTTTTTTGCCTATTTCAGTGTTTCGCAGAAAAAGGATATATCAAACGGAGTCCAAATGGAATGAAACCTTTGGGAGCGTGATTTTTGGAACAAACGTGATCCAGAGGACTTGGAGTGGACGTCAAGCAACCAACGGGGCGGCCACGAGGCAGGGGGCGCGCCCACCCCCTAGGCACGCCCTCCACCCTCGTGGGCCCCTCGTGGCTCCACCGACCTACTTCTTCCTCCTATATATACCTACGTACCCCCAAACCATTAGAAACGACCACGAAAACCTAATTCCACCGCCGCAATCTGTACCCGTGAGATCCCATCTTGGGGCCTTTTCCGGCGTCCTGCTGGAGGGGGCATTGATCACAGAGGGCTTCTACATCAACACCATAGCCTCTCCGATGATGTGTGAGTAGTTTACCTCAGACCTTCGGGTCCATAGTTATTAGCTAGATGACTTCTTCTCTCTCTTTGGGTCTCAATACAAAGTTCTCCTCGATTCTCTTGGAGATCTATTTTATGTAACTCTTCTTTTGCGGTGTGTTTGTCGAGATCCGATGAATTGTGGGTTTATGATCCAGATTATCTATGAACAATATTTGAATCTTCTCTGAATTCTTTTATATATGATTGGTTATCTTTGCAAGTCTCTTTGAATTATCAGTTTGGTTTGGCCTACTAGATTGATCTTTCTTGCAATGGGAGAAGTGTTTAGCTTTGGGTTCAATCTTGCGGTGCTCGATCCCAGTGACAATAGGGTAAATGACACGTATTGTATTGTTGGCGTCGAGGATAAAAAGATGGGGTTTATGTCATATTACATGGGTTTTCTTAAAGCGTTACTCCGTTCTTATGAACTTAATACTCTAGATGCATGCTGGATAGCTGTTGATGTGTGGAGTAATAGTAGTAGATGCAGGCAGGAGTCGGTCTACTTGTCACGGACGTGATACATATATACATGATCATACCTAGATATTCTCATAACTATGATCAACTCTATCAATTGCTCGACAGTAATTCGTTCACCCACCGTAATACTTATGCTCTTGAGAGAAGCCACTAGTGAAACCTATGGCCCCCGTGTCTATTTTCCATCATATTAATCTCCCATTATTTCCATTACTGTTTACTTTGCTTTCTTTACCTTTACTCTTTATCACAAAAATACCAAAAATATTATCTTATCATCTCTATCAAATCTCACTCTCGTAAGTGACCGTGAAGGGATTGACAACCCCTTTATCACGTTGGTTGCGAGGTTCTTATTTGTTTGTGTAGGTGCAAGGGGCTTGAGCGTGACCTCCTATTGGATTGATACCTTGGTTCTCAAAAACTGAGGGAAATACTTACGCTACTTTACTGCATCACCCTTTTCTCTTCAAGGGAAAACCAACGCAGTGCTCAAGAGGTAGCAGCGCGGGCAAGGGAGGCGGTCTGGGTGGCCCAGGGCAGTCAGACTCATGCTTGGCAGCGGGTCGGTCCAGCAGCCGGACATGCTGGCTCGCCAGCTAGCTCGCCGAGCTGAGCGACGACAATCAAAAGATGGGTGTAGCTTCCGACCAGGAGTCGGCGCCACTGTCCAAGCCGGCTCATGCCGTGTTCACCATAGAGCAGGTGCGGCCGCACTTCGATGCCCTAATGGCAGAAGAGCTACCAGTGCAGGAGGACCTGTGCTGCAACCTCCGTCTCCTCAATGAGCACCGGTGAACAAGCGAACGACAATGTAGTCGCGGACATGTGGCCCTATGATCCTGGTTTCCTGAATGAGCAGCGAGCGCTGTATCAGACCATCCATAGGGCCCGCGAGGCCGTCTTCGTCGTCCTTCGATTTGTTGCGCTCGCTGTCGCGCCGCCGTCTCGCGTTGTCAACATGGTCAACAGACATGAGGATGAGGAGAGGACTTTACTTGGAGAGGATGACAGTGGGGGCCCACCAGGGCCATAGCCGCACGTACGCAAGTGCCTCCTTATTAGTATATAGAACTATAATTTTTTTGCTTCCTCCTGGTTTCCTGACATCACGGTCCCACACCATTGTCAACCTATGTAGTCAATAAATGAGAGAATTCTACAAGAAGCGGCCGACAGCTGGGACCAAGCAGCTCGAGCAGTATTTGTGTTTTTGAGGTGTGAGCACTGCAGAGTTTTTCTTGAGCGATATTTAGCCCAGATATTATTTTTCTCCTCTGAACAACAACGAAAATATCGCTAGGTATTAATCAGGCGGGTTGTGGCCCTTCTAGCCCAGGCGGATATCCAGCCCAGATATTAATTTTTCAAGCTGAAAATGGCTAGCCCAACTATACTTTTTTTTTAGGAATACCTGTGCAAGGTCAAGTTGTTATTCTCACCTTTGGGCTGCAAATCTTTCCTAGGAGGGATGCATTAGGCTTAACAAGAAAATGGGCTTTAAGAAATAATAAATGGGATATAATTATAAAAACTGGGTAGTAACTATAAAAAATGCACCAAACACGTAATTACTTTATAAAATATTATTTTTGGATATTGAAAATTTTAATTTCATTAATTGTTGCGAGCACAATGTTTCATTGGATTTTTACGTAATATAAATTTATATTGAAATTGTATTTAATCTGACTAGAAATTCGGGATAAAAATATTTCGGATCCCATCAAAATGTGGGAAATTTTATTGAATACTGTTTTGAATAGTTGGTTGGAATGGGTTGTACTTTTAACAAACTATAAATGGGCTGTAGTAAATTCTATTAGAATTCAAAAATTGGCTGCACATTCTTACAAATCTCAAATGGGCTATAAGTTCTCTGCCACACACTTGTGGCCTTACTAACTTGACGCGTCCCCTAAAAAAAGAGTTGACACGTATGCAAGGCTTTGTCAACTTATAGTCAACACACGGTTCTAGCAGCAGTGGCCGTTGGATGTCCATCCAACGGATGCCGTGCTTCTTCTTCAATCTCGGATATTCTAGCTTCACCCGCCCAAAAAATGATTCCTCCCCTGACATCTGGGGCGCACCGTTTCGGAAGCTGACCTGTGGGCCTACTAAGTTGACGCGTACCAAGGGCTTTGTCAACTTAGTCAATATAAAAAATTCTTGCTGCAGTGACCCTATGATGTCCATCCAACGGCCTCGTGCTTCTTCAACCTCTGGTCTTCTTGCTCCAGCCACCCAAAGCAGCGCCGGTCGTGCCGCCTGCTCCTGCCTCCGTGGCGGTTGTCTTTGCCACACGTGCCTCACCGCCCCTACTACTCCCACCACCGCTGTGGCATCACTACAAAAAAAGACACATCCGTGACATTTTGGGCCGAACGGAATTTTTTTCTGTCATACTTATGACACTTCTATGACGATAATTGTGACCAAACCCGGTATCATCATAGATGTGGTGGGGTCCTACTTCTACGACAAAAAATAATGACAGAAAATGGGTTTTTCGTCCTGGGCGGGCCGGAGACGCAGCTGCATGACATTCTTTGGGTCATCCATGACGGAAAAAACCGTGGTACAAGCGAGGGCGAGGAAAATATCGGGGTGTTCCCGGTTACGGTGGGTGGTCGGGGCCGAGCGATGTACGTTTCTCTATACATGCACACGCGTGGGTGCGAGGCGTTGGGCTCTAACTGAACTCGAGTGAGGCGTTGGGCTCTAACTGAACCCGAGCGATTGCACTGCAGGCTACGCGTTACTGAACCCGACCGGTCGATCGATGGCTATTAACTGAACCCGATCGAGCGATTCCTTCGCTACTACTGCTAACTGAAGCCGATCAATGTTGCCTCGGGATGAACAGTGAGCGTTTCTGGGGGGTGGATGAACATTTCTCAGTGGGGGTGGATGAACAGTTCTCAGTGGGGGTGGATGAACATGACCCCGTGGTGTTGCCTCTGGATGAACAGGACCCCGATCGATCGAGCGTTGGGGCTGGATGAACAGGACCCCGTGGAGGGCTGGATGAACAGGACCACCCCGTGGAGGGCTGGATGAACAGTAGACGGTGGAGGGCTGGATGAACAGTAGCCCGTGGAGGGGTGGTTGAACAGGAGCCTGTGGAGAGGGCTGGTTGAACAGTAGCCGGTGGAGTAGCGCGCGGTGGAGGCTGGATGAACAGGAGCCCGTGGATGAACAGTCGCAGGTGGAGGCTGGAGGAGGTCGATGGTGGATGAACAGTAGCCCATGGAGGCTAGAGGGGGTCGACGGTGGAGATGAATAGTATCCCGTGGAGTCCCGTTTTGCGGTACGCCACACCCCTCCCGATGAATAGAACCCCCATTTAGATCGTAGCGCTCCAACACAAATCCGATTCCTCCGTTTTGCGGTACGCCACACCCCTCCCGATCAACAGGACCCCCGTTTTGACCGTAGGAGGTCCGTTTCCTCCGTTTTGCGATACGCCAGACCCCTCCCAATGAACAGGATCCCGTTTCGACCGTGGCCGGTTGAACACAAGGCTGTTTCCTCCGTTCTGCGGTATGTCATGCCTCGTTTCCATCGGCTGTTCCGTCCAAGCCCTCCCGATGAACACGACGACGCATTCCATTCCGACCCAGCCGGTTGGCTCCCCATGAACACGACGACGACGAAGTTTCTCCGTTCTGACCTAGCCATGTACACGAGCCCTGGCCATACGTATGCGCGAGTAGGCGTTTTCGAGACCCTGCCCGTATGTACGTACGTGGCCGTATTTTCTTTCACTGCTGGCCTTTATGCGTGCGTGTACATGCTACGTGTGCGCCTCTACTACGACATGTGCGCGCCTCTACATCGACCAGTATGTACGTACACGTTCGCGACCAGAATGACAACGCTACGTACGCTTCGACCAGGTGGGTCCCGACTGTCAGGCACTTCCTTGCGTGCGAAGATGTAGCTGGTGGGTCCCAGCAGTCAGGGGGCAAATTGTTTTTTTTGGGTGCACTTCCTTGCGTGCGAAGATGTAGCTCATGGGTCCCAGCAGTCAGGGGGAAACGTTTTTTCACGAAATACGGTGGCCCGTCCGGTGGGTCCCCGCTGTCAGGTGGAGGAATAATTATTTTGCGCGTAATAAGGAGGCACTTCCTTGCTGCGATCGTGGACCCGGTATCGGCCTCTCCACGTCTGATACTCTTCCGATGGAAGTCATTCCTTGACCACGTTGACCACGCCACGCCGAGAGCACCAGGGCGGTGGACGACGGCGAGGCCTAGGAAGGGGACGACGCGGAGCCGGGGAAAACGCGGCAGTGGATGCCCATGCATAGAGGAGTATGAGGGTTCACTAGTCCGCTGCGGTGTGAGGCTGACATCGCCGCAGAATAACAGGGGGTGTGGGTGAGTAGAGGGATGGCCTGGCCAGCGGTGGGAGTAGTAGGGGGCGATGAGGCCTCCGCCGCATCGCAGCCGGCCACGGGAGGCAGGAGCACGAGGCACGACCGGCGTTGCTTTGGGCGGCTAGAGCAAGAAGACCAGAGGTTGAAGAAGCACTACGGCCGTTGGATGGACATCGTACGGTCACTGGAGCTAGAATCGTGCATATTGACTAAGTTGACAAAGCCCTCTGTCCCCGTCACAACTTAGTAGGCCCACAAGTCAGCCTGTCACTATCTTCGGGTCCCGGCTAGCGGGGGTATTCATTTTTGTGCGTAATAAGGAGGCACTTCCTTGCATGCGAAGATATAGCTGGTGGGTCCAAGCTGTCAGCGGCGTAATGTTTTTTTCGCGAAATACAGAGGCCCTTTCGGGGGGTCCCGGATGTCAGGTGGAGGAATCATTATTTTGCGCGTAATAAGGAGGAATTTCCTTGCGTGCGGCCGTGGACCCAGCTGTCAGCCTCTTCACGTACAGTCCACTTCAGATGCATGTCAGTCATTGACCACGTTGACCGGGCCGCGTCGAGAGCACCAGGGCGGTGGACGACTGCGAGGCCTAGGAAGGGAACGACTCGGAGGCAGGGAAGACTCGACAGTTGTTTCCTGCGCGGAGGGGAGTACGAATGTACGAGGTTTACTGGTCCGTCTACCGTCGCCGGAGAATAACATCAGGTGTGGGTGAGTAGAGGGATGGCTAGGCCAGCGATGGGAGTACAGTGGGGTGGTGAGGCCTGCGCGGCAGCACAGCCGGCCGCGGGGAGGAGAGAGCAGGCAGTCCCTCCGGCGTTTGTTTGAGCGGCTGGAGAAGGAAGAGCAGAGATTGAAGAAGCACGACGGTCGTTGGATGGACACCCAACAGTCACTGCTTGTGCGTCAAACTTTTTTAGGAAAGCCTCAAATCTATGGAAAACATCATACAGCCCATCTGCCATTATTTCTAATAATTTACAGCCCATTTGCTAATTCTTAAGGTTTTTTTAAGCCCATATTCTTTTTGTTAGCATTACAGTCCATATTGTGGCCACAGTTAAAAGTTTATACGAAATTTTGCATATTTCGGTGCGGTCTGAACTGTTTTTAATCCCGAAATTTTGAGTCACAATCAAACTAATTTTTAAAATAAATGTATATCAATATAAAATCCAAAAAATTGTCCACGCATAAAAATCAATGCAATTTAAAATCTCGAAATGAAAAAAAAGAAATTTGAAACTAATTGCCGGTTTGATGTGTTTTAAAAATGTACAACCCATTTCTCATTACTGATAGGCCATTTTCTCGGCCAGCCGAATGAAGCTCTCCTTGTCCTGTAAGATTTGCAGCCCAACAGGCCTGACAAAGCGACTTACTTGGCAAATCACAAAAAAACTGGGTTGTGGCCATGGACCCAGCTGCGGCCATGGACCCAGCTGTCAGCCTCTCCACGTACAGTACTCTTCCGATGGAAGTTGGTCGTTGACCACATTGACCACGCCGTGCCGAGAGCCCCAAGGCGGTGGACGACGGCGAGGCCTAGGAAGGGGACGACACAGAGCTGGGGAAGACGCGGCAGTGGATGCCCACGCGGAGAGGAGTACAAGGGTTCACTGGTTCGGCTGCGGCGTGAGGCTGCCGTCGCCGCAGAATAACAAGAGGTGTGGATGAGTAGAGGGATGCCCTGGCCAGCGGTGGGAGTAGTAGGGGCGGTGAGGCCTCCGCGGCATCACAGCCGGCCACGGGAGGCAGGAGCACGCGACACGAGCGGCGCTGCTTTGGGCGGCTGGAGTAAGAAGACCAGAGGTTGAAGAAGCACTATGGCTGTTGGATGGACATCGTACGGTCACTGGAGCTAGAATCGTTTATATTGACTAAGTTGACAAATCCCTCCGTCCCCGTCAACTTAGTAGGCCCACAAGTCAGCCACCCACTATGGTGGGTCCCAGCTAGCAGGGGGTATTCATTTTTGTGCGTAATAAAGAGGCACTTCCTTGCGTGCGAAGATATAGCTGGTGGGTCCGATCTGTCAGCGGGGGGAACATTTTTTTCGCGAAATACAGAAGCCCTTCCCACGCATGATCCACGACAAGCGCGTAATAAGGAGGAACTTTCCTTGCATGCGACCATGGACCTCGTGGGTCCCAACCGTCAGGCTCTCCACGTACAGTCCTCTTCCGACGACTCTCGTATGTTGACCACACCGTGCCGAGCGCACCGAGGCGGTGGACGACGGCGAGGCCCTGCATCGGAATGACCGGAGATGGGGAAGACGCGGCAGTGGAGTCGCAGACGGAGAGGAGTGGGAAACTTGACTGGTTCGGGTGCGGGGTGGGCCTACACTTGTCAGAGAATAATAGGAGGTGCTGAATGGAGGGATGACCTGGCCGTCGGCGGGGTAGCGTTTCGCTAAGGAAGCAAAAAAGCTCGCCCGGGCGCGGAGGCTGGAAGCGAAGCCCGGTCCCGGTGGCGCAGGTGAAGAAGACGAGATTGAAGAAGAATGCGGCCGTTGGATGTAAATCCAACGCCTTCTTAAACCGACCTCTTGGCCCACATGTCAGCCAGTCCATTTGTTTTTTAGTCCATTTGGTGGGCTGGGTGAAACAATGATGTAGCATCTATGCAGCCTGCTTATATATATGGTAGAATTTAAAGCCCATTTGCATTTTTCTCGAAATCCGCGGACTTGCTGGGCTGGGTAAAATATCATGCTGGGCTAGACGGAGAAATGTTATAAAAACATAAACACATGATTTCACGTCTATTACTATGTTGGTCAGTAAAATATTTGCAAGCTTATGTACGCAATCACTAGGAGTTAACTTGCCAAGTTATATATAAACAATTATTATTATTATTTTGTAAGAACTTTCAACTTACGAAATAAAATATCATTTAAATTTGATGAGTTAATAGTACGTGAGGTATTATTATTTTTTAGGCTAGACGTGGGACAGTTGAGTTGGTTCTAGGGAAAAGTACTGAGAGAAAACTCAGTTTACATCTAAAAAGAAAGTGGAGAAAATTCAGATATAGGATTAATGAAAACGAAAAATAAAGGAAGTGGAAAGGTCTATAAAATGGTTGGACGAACGGCAGGTTTAACGGAAACTTATGTTGTTTCTAATATATATATATATGTGTGTGTGTGTGTGTGTGTGTGTGTGTGTAATAAAATAAGATATAAATGTAGGTTCAGTTTTGCATTCTTATAGAAAAATAGAACTGAGCTGTGCGTCGTCTTGAAAAAACAAACATAACTTGGGCTACTGATGTTATAGACAAGCTAGGTTGGGAGGCCCAGAGCCGCTTGATACCTGTTGGATCCAAAAAATGTTGAAACATGTCGTGGGCTGCCCATGTTAAACAACAAAACCTGGGCCATGGACCTGGTGGGCCCGTGACTGTCAGCCTCTCGACGAACAGTTGTCTCCCGATTCCTCTTGTTTTGCTGACCATGTTGGGAACGACAGACGGCGGCGCCGCGGCTAGAGCACCAAGGCGGAGGACGACGTCGAGACCTCGGACCGAACGAACCGGAGCGGGGGAAGACGCAGGCGGAGGGGAGTACGAGGGTTGACTTGTTCGGGTGCAGGGTGGGCCGGTGGAGCTGCCGCCGCCGGACAATGTGTGGTAGTAGAGGGATGGCCTGGCCAACGCCATAGGCTATGATGGCCAGCCGCTGTATAGGAAGAGGACGAAAGATCGAACAAAATAAAGAAATACAAATGGATAGGTGGTTTGTCCCATATGTCTGTGTACGAGACCTGCTGGGTCCACCTGAGGAGGGGAATATGTTGGGAGGAAGGAGATTCAAAGCACGGCAAATGAAAGTGAACTAGTTTTTTAATGGACAAGTGAACTAGTTACATACATAAGCAAATAGCCACTAAAAAAAGCAAACAGGTTAATGGGTTATTAAAAGAAATATTTCAGACAAAACAGATAATTACGACAAATAGGCTAATGCATGAAACTCTCAGATGATAAAGGTGCTTATAAACAGATAAAGTACAACATCTAGACCTTCCTGGCACGCTTGATCATGACGCTGCGGCTGTCCGTGTACTCATCGGTTACGGGAAGCAGACACGCCATCATGTCCAAGATCTGCATGTACATGTCGTAGCATGCGTATGCATCCTTGGCCGCTTAGGTTATGTAGGCTAGATTCAGAGGTACCTCCCACGTGTTCAGGTCCTTGGTATCGTTGTCTTCTTTCATGTTGGCGTATCAGGGGTCGATGATGGTCTCGGCGAGGTCCACCACGGAGTCCTTCTCCTGCCCGTTGTTGATGATCTTGTATTGCTTCTGGATGTCGACAAGCTTGTTGCACCAGATGGCCGAATCGTCGCGTTCTTCCTTCTCTCCACCGTAGCGAAGGTGCAGTCGGCACTGCCGATGAAACGGGCGAATGCTCCAGAACCTCTGATGGCCCTACAGAAGTGGTAGATGAGAACCTCGTCCCGCACACATACCTGGGCAACGGCGATCCACTGGTCCCTATCACGAGACGAATGGATGGGCACAAGGTCTAGTCCTGCAACCTTGTGCTTTCTCATCCTCAGGTCTCGCTTGAACTTCGGCGAGTAGCTTCACCGAGTCCGGACTGCTGGTGTACATCACATTCAACTTGGTGCAGCCATAGGACTGAACGGCGAACTCAAAGGGGAACTCCTTGCTGAAGTCCATATCCAGCAGGCTCACCCCTCGGATCGCCATTGGAGTCTCTTCAAGTGAACAAGTGTGTAGGCGGCGGCAGCAGTTCGTTTTTCAGCTCTTGGGGAACTGGATTCAACAGTAAACTGAGTGTGTACAGGCGACAACAGTTACTACCCCTCCCTCGTCCGCTACACGCCCGGCATAAGATGCACCCTCGGCGCATTCAAACGCCTCCATTAAGAAACCTACTCCGGCCACACGCCGGTTCACGAGCGGGTCTGTATTGGTACTGTAATAACAGGAGTTAGTGGTCACTTTACTTAAATTTAATTAGCTTTAATAGAAATTTATACTTAAGACAAGCAATGCATTCGCTTGTTCTATCAGTGCCACAGGATCAACATGCACAACAATTAGAATTATTATTCTCAGGACGCACACGATCAGCACATTTGGCGCTCTCTCGGCTGTTGCGCTACTGCAATGCCGGCGCCAGTGAGAGGTCGCGTCGGGCGTGAATGGGGACGCTGCTTCAGTGACTTAACCGCAGGTGCATTGTCTTGCTGGCATGTGGGCCCAACGGGCATCAGGCCCGCATGTCAGTGACACGCCAACTGCACCTGCAGTTAAGGCTGGTGAATGCGGCATTGACATTCTGGAGAGATGGTGATCGTTTCAGGCGGGAAGCGCGCGCTAGCGATGGAAGGGGTTTCGGTAGGCCAGGGACGCCAGATGCTGGCGTGGTGGTAAAATGTGAACTCATGGATGACGAGCCTTTGAAGCGTATCCGGCACGTATTGACAACCAGGCGTCCATGCAACTACTCTTGTCGCCAGCTAGCATTCACGACCACCATTAGACACCACACAACCATACATAACTTACGAATAATGGACGAATCGATCAGACACACACTCGTGTGCAGTGGCACTATGATCGGTTGCTCACGATAGTACATACTATGCACCATAGTACCCTCTCTAGCTAGGCTGTTTTATAGATTGTCGTTGTGATGGACGATATACATGAGGAAGGCGCTGAGTCAAGAGTATGACCATTGGTGTTGAGCCAGGTGAATACATGCTCGGTGTTCGCGGAGACCTCCAACAAACATCTAAACAGTAATGTCACATACGCATAATTTTGGTTTTTATTTCTTTCTCCAGCAGCGTGTAGGCCCGCATAAATAGATAGATAAAGAACACGAGCTGATGAGGCGCATGCGGACTGTTTGACTAGTCAACCAGACAAATACGGAGCTATACGCTGAGCCAGTGACCGTATAATCACCATATCTCATATACAATGATCAAAGTGAGCTACCAAGACAAGTTCAATGACCGCCAATGCATTTTACTCGGTAATAAATGACCATGATTGAAGGGGAATCCAAATTTCCTTCGTCTTCTGTCCTTGAGCTCTTGACAAACCAATGCACTTTACGGTTGTCCGGCCACTCCACCCCACAGCTGTCACCAAGCGTCGTTCATCCCACCGCGCCAAGACACTAACCGGTAAGGAAGCAATGGCATCAAGGCCGCTACCGAGTTCCTCGCCGCCCACGACCGCACACCAAATGGTAGGCAAGTGGTGGCATCCCGCCGTGCCGAGTTCATCGCCGCTCGCGACCTCACACCTATGTGGGCGGAATTTGAAGCTACCAAGGCCGAATGGGCGGTAGATAAAGAGGCGGCCAAAGCCGCACAGATGGAGCGGAAAAGTCAGAAAGCACTCAAGAAAAGAGAGGCCCACCGTCGCAAGAAAGAAGAGGACGCACGCGCTGCTGTGGAGAGGTCGATGGAGATCCAAGCACGGTGGGGTGTCGCCGACAAAGCCGAGAAGGAGAACAATGGCGTCTGGCCAGCATGTGAGAAGTAGTAGTACTAGTAGTTAGTGTGTGTGTCTGTGTCGCCCGTACATTTGTTCAATTAATTACAAGCATGTAACAGTAATACTAGTTACTATTGTAGTTTTTAGAGCAAATTACCAGTACATTAGCCTAGACTCAATGGAAAAATTCCTATCCTATGCATCAAATGGCATCTCTTTCTCTATAGGAATTGAGATGCATGTCATCTCACTTCCTATGATTTTCATATTCCTATAAAATTCCTATCCTATGAACCAAAGGAGGCCTCTGCTGGAGTAACTATCAGAAGCTAGCAAAGATCTGCTGGTGCAGTAGTTTTCTTCAAGAAGCAGAATTCAACGAAGTTATGATGGTTCCTTCGTCCGAGCAACTTCACAGTGGGTAAGGTTGGGCCTGTGATTTGACGGCTCATTAGTAATTACTGCGATGCGACGACCGGGGTGACTCTCCCTTGGAGTTCTGCGGGCATGGCAAGTGGACCAGGATGGTCGACGTCCCACATGTCGGCGAGCGGAAGTATTATTTCCGATATCGAGGAGCAAGGAAACTGTGTGGTATAGTATCACTAGTGATTTATATTTATTTTTATTTCTAATGAATGCTAGCGTTTCAACTCTTACGATGAAGGAGTGCCAAACACACGACACTTGCTGGATGTCGCACACGTCAACGAAAGGAGTGGGACATGAACAACGTGGTAGAGCGTCTCCACTTCTGGGTCGGAGACCACACGTAGTAGTACTACTGTACTAGTGGTATGAACAATACAAAGTGCAACCCGGAGAGAAAGACACGTCTAGTTGGAAGGTCTCGGGGCATACACGTAAACAAATATAAAACCTAATATGTGCCTCCAATTAATATAGTAGTAGTAGAGTACTTATTCACGTACTCCATAACATCACCGGGCATTGCACGTACAACATTTAGTGGTAGTAAGAGACAAATGCCTATATGCCACGCATGTTCATACTATTTGTGTCTTTCTACTTCACTTACTGCGCTACATTACACAGGTTCGCATGTCCACTCTTGGGTACATGTCCGTCTCGTAGTTCCAGTCCCACGTGTTCTTCATATAGATGGAACGATCCTTGCATGACACGTGCACCTTGATGCTAGATGTGTCGCGTGTTGGCAAAAGGATGAACAAAGCTCACGTAAAAAATAGAGTGGAAGAACATAGATTCCCGGCGACCGAGAAGGAGCAAGGAACCTCGGGGTGGAGCCTCTGCACTCATAATATTTTATATTATTCAGCGACATAAAATCAACCAATCATCTCCACGATTGGACCTGAAGAGTACGAAACATGGCAACCCAGTGTAGTTACATCATACTAGTACATGGCTAACCCACGCTATCACCATATTTCTTGGCTTCTATGCGACACCTATCTCTAGTAATCCAGCAGCCCGTATCGCTTCTCCCTCCTCGTCTCTCTCAAAGTGCGGCATGGCGTTTTTGTCGTCTATTGAGGTCGGTTAAGTCATCACATGTTAGCGACATGCCAAGAGCATTCTAAAAAAAAATTCCTTTCACGTTCCGTTTTCAAAAAGAAAAAAATTCTTTCATGTACGAATTTGACTGTATGCTTTGAGCAACTTGCATGTCCTATACTGCTCCTGTTTGGATACTCTAACTTAGCTAGAGGTTAGACTAACTCATGACTAACCCTGAACTAACTGTAGCCAAAGAGGTGTTTGGGTGACAGGGTGAGATTGACAATAAATGCACTTGATGAAGAGAGAGAAGTGATTTTTCAGTGGTCCCAATGAGAACTATCTCTAGTTAGCAGCTCTTGGGTGGGATAGTTTTTTTTTGGTGGGTTCGGTGCAACTTGCTCCAATTTAAACCCTCATGCTTGGATACTTTAGGGCTATTTGAGCTCCAACTAGCTCAAACTAACTCTAACCCATGGATCCAAACAGGGCCTATGGCCAGCCTCGGCGTGGAGCAGTCGGTGCACCGGGAAGCGGCGCTCTCTCGGCCGTCGCGCCGATTCAAAGCTGGCGCCAGTAAGAGGTCGCCTCCGCTCTGGCCAGGCATTAATGCGGCACTGACGCTCCAGGGCGACGCTGACAGTTTTACGCGGGAAGTATGCGCTGGCAAGGGAGTATTTTTGAACCGTTTCAGGTGTAGTACTGGTAGTTTGCAAAACTACTCAATTATTGCACTCAGTTTCCTAAGAAATTGTGGTAAAAAACGTTACTCCATAGCCCGCGTCCCTTCTCCTTCCTCTTCCACCGCCCGCGCATGCCCGCGGGAAGCGACCGGTCAACCCTTATATAGGAGTTCTAGCAGCAAAAGATGCATGCATGACCACTAAAATTTCCAGATTAAAGAGCCGCTCTGGCGGGAGTATGGCGTATGTTGTTACCTTCGGCCAGGCCATGGCTACCAGGCAGGACATGGATCCTCTGACGTGGCTATCACTGCCTTACCCTGTCTTTTCTTCGCTGACTGGTGGGACCCACGCTTGGGGGTCCCACATGTCAGTGATAGAATGGTAGGATTGTTCACGTCAGGGGATCCTCATCCTACCGGGCGACGGCGATCAGAGAAGAGGCGGCGGGAGGGGAATGAATGCAGCTACTGTTTGGGTTCGTCGTCCGGCTTAAATAAATGTGCAGCATCATGTGTACTCGCGGGTGCACAAATTGTAACATACGTGTCTGCTTAAGTGGGAATCACGTAACTTGTGTGTGTGTGTGTGTGTGTGTGATTCTGAGAGACAGAGTGCGTGTGTGCGACTCTACTCTTCGGACATGTACTCAACCTTTTACATCGGGATATAAGTATAATGGTATTTACTTTAGCTAGTGATTTACGTGGCCATGTTAACGTGGGTGTGTAAAAAAATGTCACTTCCTGCTCGTGATTTGCATTATATAATTACAAGCAAGATGCTCGTGCATTGCACGGAACATCAATATGCATTTTTTTACAAAACTCCTGTTGTGATTTACCCATGCAGGAGTAATCCCATGTGTAAAAACTAATGCTATTTCAAGAATTTTATCGGAAAACTGGTATCTCGAGAATGTCATCAAAAAATGAAAGATGAGAGATAAGGTGAGGAGGAGTGGAGCGTGGTGGTGACTGGTGGTCGGAATGGGCGGAGGCATGGGGATGGACGGTGCCGGCAGGCGGCAGCGGCCACCACGCGAGATTGTTCCGGAGACTTTCTTTTTTAATTACTCAGCAATGAGGTTGTGGGAGATAAGGATGTGGAGAGAGGTGCGGCTATCTTTTGTAAAATTATCATAGTTTGCTTTCTATCCATCAGATATAGATCAGACGGTCTATATTACAAGATGGCGTGCACACCATCATCGCCAACTCGGTTTTTTATAAGGGCATGTATGATAAGTTTGCTAACTACTAAAGTAAAGTGGAATTTGTCCATGTTATACAAGTAAATTAAGGTGATTGTTTATCATACGGGTAAGGGTGGATGAAGGGTGGTAGGAACAAATGCTCCGCCTAGAGCATGTGTGTGTGAGATGGAGTCTCAGTGTGTGTGTGTGTGTGTGTGTGTGTGTGTGATGGAGTCTCTGTGTGTGTGTGTGTGTGCGTGTGTGTGTGATGGAGTCTTAGTGTGTGTGTGTGCGTGTGTTTGTGTGTGTGCGTGTGGGTGGGTGGGTGGGTGGGTGCGTGCGTGCGTGTGTGTGTTTGTTTGTTTGTGTGTGTGTGTGGGTGTGTGTGTGTGTGTGTGTCGCGGGGTCCTTGGTGGCGGATGTAATTTAAGTGTGCATGGCTTCATCATAGAGAGGTGATGTGTATGCCAGAGGCCACCAACGATGGGGTGCGAGAGAGAAAATGCCCGTAGAGATGGAAGATAAGGTGTGTGTGCGTGAGAGTAATCAACATCGAGAGAACGTGTTTGTTCGAGAGACACTGAGGAAGACTACTATATATCGATGGTGCATGTAGGCGGGAATTAAACAAAGGGATGGTCTTATTGGTTTCGGGGATATAGGGGAAGAGTGAGAGGGGGGTAGCTAGAAGGAGATTGTTAAGTGTGAGTGTGTGTTTTACCCATCTAGGCGGAAGTTATGTGCACACAAGAAGAGAACGATTCAATGTGGTGTTAGGGTTGAGGGTAATTAACTACGTATGGAGACATAGAGACCTTCAACGTGCATGTGTGAGAGGTATACATGTATACGTGGGATGTGTGTGTGTGTGTGCGCGCGCATGATCGAGATAAAATAAAGAAGACATAAGTCATAAGCTAATATGAACGACATGGGAGAGACGGATCGGTATGACAATATGCATGCATGCGAGAATGCAGGGAAGAAGGCCCGACAATTGAGCATGTGTTTTTGTCTTTAAGAGATAGTGGCGTGGGCTGGAGCATGCATCTATGGCGAGCAGAGGGAGTGAGGCACAATGATTTTGCAAAAGAGATCAACCTATAAATGGAAGAAGGTTGATGGAGAAACAGATAAATAGAAAGATAAAGATGCTAGCTAGTGTGCGTTAGCGATAGGAGTCGAGTGAATCAGAAGGCTAAGTTATGGGTGTGGGTGTGAGAGAGATGAAGAAAGGGTGCATGTGACTCACATACAACCAAATATAGGAGAGAAATGAGATCCTGAGAGACGGAGTTTTGTGTCTGTGTGAGAGAAAGATATTTCAAAACGAGAGTGATAGCTAGAGAAACATATGAGGGAACACAAGATATCTCTAGGGAGAGAGTGCATGTGTGAGCGACATACAAGAGAACAGTGGAGAAATATGAGACCCTGGGAGACAGAGTTTGTGTTTGTGTATGAGAAAGAGATATTTAAGAGGAAGAGTCGTAGGTTCTCATACCTAAGGAGCGAAAGACATCTCTGTATGAGGGGTATGCGAGTGGCACATAGGGGAATAGTAGAGAAAAATGAGACCCCTAAAGACAAAGTTTTGTGTTTGTGTGAGAGAAAGAGATTCCACATGGAGAATCATAGTTAGAGACACATAGCAGGGAGCGAGATATACTTAGAGAGAGATAGAGTGATGAAGGTCGAGGGAGAGAGTACCATCAGTGTGTTATGAAGATAAAAGATCATTGTCGACATACAGGTAGCACGAGAGATACCCGAGAGACGATGAACGTGTATAGGTCTAGAGAGATAGTCCTATATAAACATGAGTGATAGTTATATGAGACGAATATCTGGATTAAATGGGATTCAAATATTTAAACTGGAGATCACGACATCGATAATATCATAACGCAAATTGGTGTATCAAACATGCATATTCATTTGAATTTGGGGACACGTGTAATGTTATATAGTTTATCAATATTGGTGATCCATAGATTCTTTAATTAGAAATAATGCATGGTATATATGCAATTAATGTCTAAACGGGATTACACTATATGTTGCGTGTGTGAAACACATTATACATGTTTGAGAAGTAAAAAAAAAACCCGCATGAAACACACGTTAATTGGAGACAGTTAGCAAGGAATGCATACATTGGATTTCAACATAAAGTGGTTTCAAATATTTGAAAATCCAAATTGATGGATACAACCTTAGGAATCTGAGATCATGCCATTTGTAAACCATATTTATGTATAAAGGGTGTTGTGCTTTTGAAAGTATATATAAAAAAATGATTGTATATAGAATTTTATTCCAATCGAAAATGGATCCCTTGAAAAAATAGAATACAAACGGGATTCGAATTGAGTTGGCATGGTAAACGTGCACTACGAAAAATTTGAATGAAGCGGGAAAGTCGCAAAGAATCACCGAAACCAAAATCTGCGAGATGGAAATTACTATTGCCTATCCTCGCCACGCAAAGCCTATTCTGCCGATTTCTATAGGTTTCGATAGGGGTAGGTTTGTAATTTCACTCAAACGTTAAATAACCGCCTCTCACCCTGTTTAATACAGGGTGGGCGCCAAAACACAGTGTGTCCTCGGCCGAAATCGACTCCCTCCCCGATTCATACACGGTGGGCGCCAAAAACAAACTCTCGTCGGCAAATCTTTGGTGTATGCGAGATTACCATCCTATCCCCAACCGACTAATATTGTTGTGATGTAGGAAATTTGAAACAGGGGCTAAGTTTGTAAATTTCCTCGCATTTGAGACAAGCGCCATCAAGACATGGTTCCCCCTTCCTCTCCACCTCAATTTCCCCATTCAGATTGTGGGCGCCAAAACGCCCTCTCCACCCCTGCCTCCTACGTCCGCCACCCAATCCACCGCCGTCGTCCTCCACCATGCCGGAGCTGATACCCCAACGCCGCCGTCCATTACAAGAGATCGACCTCTCTCATCCACGGCTTCGGACCGGGATCCTTGCATCCCGTCCTCTCTCTTCATCCCCGTCGTCGTCCACCTTGTCGGTGCCGCTCCTACGACCGTCTCGTCCACCGCGCCCCGTCACCACCGTCTCTCCTAGATCTGCTTCCATGCCACCGACAGCCATCGCTACCGCAGCACCGTCAAATTCTCAGCAGATGCATACACGGCGCACCTGAGGCGATACTCTTTCGTATCTGCCCAACTTATTTATCGCAGCAAGAAAATAGATCGCCACTGCTTTACTCTGATTTCTTGTCCATCACTTACTTGCTAGTTGAAAGCAAACAATGGTTGCGAAGTTGCCTTTGTCTGGTTTGCACCTTCAGATCCGCCATGGCACGCTCAACACTATACTCCCAATGCTTATGGTTTTCGCCTTTTATATTCCACACTAGTTAAATCACAATAGACTAAATTTAAAAATTGGGTCAGTCGACTTTTTAGAGCTCGCCGGAGTTTGCCGGTGCGAACGAAGGGGCTCGGGTGGGGACTTTGGTTGTGGGGGGCGGTGGTGGGGCCTCGCTGAATGAAGAAAACTCAACGCGGGTGGGGCGGGGGTGGGGTGGCGGAGGAACACAGGCGGTGGGGCCGGTGGTCCGGCCGGTGGCCCGTGCGGTGTTCTGTATGGGAAGAATCAGAGGCGAGGAAAAAAGAAGGGTTAGGAGACGTAGGATCTTCATCCAACCGCCTGAATTGGTCGACTGACCCAAATGACAAAAGTCACGCGACTTGCATGCAGACATGCCTTTATATTCGGTACCATCATCGTACCTGCTTAGCACTGCTCCTGAATCCATCAAGCTAAAAAACGTGCCACTCATAATTCCAAACTTTTTGCTCAAATACGAATCTGATATGATGTTGATATTACTAAAAAAGATAACGTTTGATTGTCCGACTAATGTTCCTACTTTACTTTCGAAAAAGCACGTGCACCACATATAGAGAGACAACAGGAGTTGCTTTCTTAATGCGCTCTGGTTCATCATGTGTGGGCGCAAGAATCTAACATTTTATTATCCAAAATCTGCTTGCTCTTCTTTAGCATGTTCCTCTTCCGTTCTTCTTTAATAAGTACTCTCTCCATTCCTAAATACAAGTCTTTGTATAGATCCCACCATGGACTACATATGGAGCAAAATGAGTGAATCTACACTCTAAAATGTATCTGGATACATCTGTATGTGATCCATAGTGGAAATCTCTACCAAGACTTATATTTTGGAATGGAGGGAGTATGATAGTAGTACAGTATGTTCCTTGTAGTTAAGATGAGAAGGGACATTTGTAGTGTAGAGGTCTATACGGTCGGTCGGTATGGACACTTTGAACTCTTCGCGCCTCTTTGATTCGTAGGATTTTGTAAACATGGGAATAGGATTTGTAGTGGCATGCCCACTTGAATCCTATAAGAATAGCAAGGAAATGCGAGGAGCTGTATCGCCTTTGAGAGTTACATTGATATTAACAGTACCGCACCTTCAGTTGAAGAGAGCTGGTATCCGAAGCCTTTCTAGCCATACCGGCAGTACTAGCACATATATTCCAGCAAGTTCCACTTTGCTGATTTTACTCTGATGCTTACCGTTTTCCCATTATATCTACACTATGATCTGTGTAGCTCCTTTGTGTCGCACTAGCAGTAGTCCACTCTTGAAGCTAAACACTGCAATGACTTACAAAATTGGCACCAAGGCATTGAGTGCCATTCTGGATGCAATGAAACTCATACGCTCCCCACCTATTGACTCTTGTTCAAAATATGATCCTAATGACTCTTGTTCAAAATTGCCACATATAGAGAGACAGCATGGAATTGCATTTCTTTGGGCGCTGTGATTCATCATGAGTGGGCAACGAACATTGTATGCAATTAAGCGGAACCTCAAGAATATGCTTCCTCTTCTGTTCTTTAACATATTCCTCTTTTGTTATTCTGTATTTAGTAGGTATAGTATGTTCCTTGTCAGGAAGGGGAGTAGGGACATCTGCAATCAACAGCTGATAGAGCTGGCATGTACTTGATCGATAGGCTTTCAATTACTAGCGACAATACAACACCGTATTTTCAAGCCAGTTCCACTTTCCCGATTTATATATCGGGGCTATGGTGTACCCCTTTTATGTACACTATGATCTACCTAGTTGCTGTGTGCTCTTGTTATCATGGTTTGGTAATAAACTCTCTATACAGTATATTTTGAACCTATCATCTGCCAACTATCCTTACTTCTGGAGCCTATTTTTTGTGTACTTGTGCCAGATTATATAAATGCATGCACCATATTACAACACACATGAGCTCTCTCATCAAAATCCAGTGATAGCACACAAGTGTTTATAGGGGCGCCCCTATATTAGAACATCCTCTGCATTACAAAGATAATCTCACAACTATTTATGTTTTCATGGTTCTCAGATATTATACGTAATTACAGTGAATATCGAATCCAGCGCATCGAGAAGAATATTGTGGAACACGCAATGACTTACAAATTTGGCACCAAGGCATTGAGTGCCATTACAGATGCAATGAAACTCATACGCTCCACACCTGTAGATTCTTGTTCAGAATATGATCCTAATGACTATTCTAACCTCGAGGAGTCAAAGGCAGATGGCCTGTCATGTTCACCCATCAAGGTGTCTGCTCTAATTTGGCAAGGTTTTATTGATTGCATGTATCTTGCATATGTTGTCTTGCATTTCTTCTACTTTGTTGCACCGCCATCTGCTTAGTTTACTCATCATATATGTTGAGATGACATGCCCATCCATTATCAATACATATTCCATCTGTCATCATACCATGTTTTTTCACTCAAATGTTGTTCTTGTGCATCAGACATCAAAAAGGAAGAGGGTGATTGCCGAACACGAAGGAGCACCGGCCAAAGTCCTTGAAAAACGTGGTTGTCTTGGGAGAAATCGAAAGCACCCCACTTATATTGGCTGTACATCTAGTGACCCACAACGAAGGACCGACTCTAGCAGACTGTACCCATACTTCTTGGCCACACCACTAGCCCCCACCACACGGGACTGCACTCCGGCCAAAAGGTATGCCGATTTCAGCTTCCATAGCACTAGCCGTACCACGAGAAAAATCCCACTCCAAAGAAAAAAGTACACAAGTCCACCGGTAGAAGACCTATCCCAAGCTGCAGAGATGGCCAATTCCTGCTGATTGGAACCCCATTCGATTATTCGGTTTAACAGACAATGCTTTCAATGTTGTTAGGGACTACATGCATATATTCCCATCATTGTAAGATTATAGTGAAGACAAACACCATTTTCACATCTTCATGTCCCACTTACGTGTAAGTGGTATTATTCATGGTGATTATTTTCCTATTTTCTACTGATTGAACACATCAATGATTTACATTACATTGTTGTAAGTAGGCGAGGGTCAATCTGGATAGTCATGACGAGCACAGCTTGCTTGCGCTTTTCAAGGAAGCATTGCAACTTGATGTTGGTGTTACTGAGGAAATCACACTTTGATGGCAAGTCTATAAGCGAATTTACGGTGAAGTCTCCTGTGCTAAATTTAGAAGACATTGAATGGAAAAACCTTGTTATACCTTTGGTCTCGTTACGAGGATGAGGTCATCTATGATATCGCATGACAATTTGAACTTCTACTTTTCCGCATGTGCCTTACGGATCTTTTTTGCAGGAAATTTGTTCGAAAAAGAATTCCGGTTTGAAAAGAACGACGGGGTATCGCAAATATGCTGCCTGCTGCTTTGCTCTTGTTAGTACCTATTGTCCTGTATCACTGTACTTGCATACATACCTGGTTCATTATGTGACATATGCATGATAGCTTGCTTATCAATTGTTCGCTCCAAATTATCTCCTATGTATGAATGGTTACATTAGTGTAGAATATATCCAATGCCAATGAAATTTTTTAGTTCTGCATTGTTCTTGTAAGTACCTGCTGTCCTTTATCAGTGTACTTATATTGACAGGTAGTTGTTCATGTACCATCACTTTGCGGCTTATTTTCCTTTGCCCTCCATTTTCAACACATAAGATCTATATTTACTCTTACCATAAGGTTGGATAACACCGATGGTACTGAAGAAATTTAGCTCTGCATTGCTCTTGGTTGTACCTTTTGCTGTATCATTTGTACTTACATTTATAGCTACTTGGTTATGTAGCATCACTCTTCATCTTATCTTAAATATTCTCCATTTTTTCTTATATTGTCACATCTATATTTACTCTTAACAAAATGTAGAATAAAGGCAATGCTTATGAAGAAGATTCGGTGGTAAACTTCTTGAATCCCCCCCCCATCAGCATGGACAAGGGCTTTATAGAGCCCGCCTTCACCAATAATGTAAGTTTGTCCTTCTCAAGCCTTCAAACTTTGTTGTGTATATTTGGTTAGGCATGACCGCAATTTGTTTATTTTTGGTGTTTGCATCAAATTGCATGTTTAAAGTTTATTATGTACTCCAGTTCATAAACAAAAGTTTGTCCTTCTCAATTTAAGTTTTCAGTTGTATAACCAAGTTCCTTCTTCATACCATGTAAATTAAACTATACAGAGCAAGTGATCTTATTTTGCCAATCTGAAATGGGATAAATTCACAGCACACTAACCATTGATACTTATGAGTTCTTGATCTATAATTCAGTGGTGTCGTGAAGCTGCCAACTCCTTCACAATGTCATTTCCTGCCATGTCTTGACCTAAATAATACCATATTGTGTTAATGCTGTTTTAAACTGTGTCACTTTATTAAATCGAAGAAATGTGATGAATTGTCAAGACTGATACTTTTATGTGCAAAACATCATATATGCGCTTGTTTATCTTTCAGAGTGAGGAGGATATAAGTGTTAAAGAAGTGCAACCTCACCCGGCTTGCTCATTTGCTTCTTGCAGACTCTGACGAGGCTAACCTTTCTTGAACTCTATTGAAGTGCTGTCGGTTTTGTATATTATTTTGTCGGCGTGTTTAGTTGCACTGGTGGCGATCTTTGATGCCCAGTGTATGTAATCTGATGTCTGCTTGTGCTTTATTATTATAGTGGCGAACCTTGATGCCCAGTGGATGTAATATGTCGTAATTTCTTTATTGTATAGTCTAGGTTTTTTTCTTATTCACGATGCTGCAGTTATTTTACTGTATATACATCTTGTCTTCGCAGTAAACCGGCCAAACCGTAAAATTACGGTACATAATCGGGCCGTCATGCAAATCACCATGTATGATCTGCATCATGGGCCCCGTCATCTTGGTCCGTTAACAAGACTAAATGTAAAATGTCCCACTAGTAGATTCGGGCCTTTAATAGGCCGAGTAAACCGTCGGCCCTATTTTCCCAAGAAAACTCAATGGGCCTTTAGGAGGCTGAAAAGTAGGTTGGGCACAAGCGTCTTAGAACAGCTCACGGGCAGGTAGGAGGCTGAAATAGACCTCGGCCCAAGAATGTGCCAATCAAATCATGGGCTTATAACAGGCCAAAATTGTCTCGGTCCTTGTTTGGCCCAATCAGACATTATCCAATATGAAAGGTGCCGGATGCAAACCGGGCCGTAGTTAGGCCCAACTATATGACGGGCTTTTAATAGGCCGAAATTAATCTAGGGCCGAAATGTTAAACAGGCCCTTAACAGGCTGAAACTAATATCAGGCCGAATTACTAAATGGGCCTTTAGAAAGTGGGCCCAAAAACATAGCATCCAGTTGACGGGCCGAATCTGATATGGGCCATAATTTAGCCCAAAGCCTCTTAAAGGGCGGACTGATCTGGGCCATAATTTGGCCTGTAACGTGGTAGGCTTTTAATGGGCCGGATCTCATATGGGCCATTATTAGGCCCGGAACGTGGCAGGCCATTAATGGACCAGATCAAATATGGGCCAACATTTGGCCCAAAACATGGCAGCCAGTTAATGGGCCGGCCTACTAGGGTCCTCAAAATCTTATGGGCCTACAGCTGGGCCGGCCCATTAATGTTGGTGAAATCTTGTGGGCCTTTAGCTGGGCCGGCCCATTATAGTCCACAAAAATCTTGTGGGCCTTCACCTGGGCCGGCCCATTATGGCCTGCAAAAATCTTGTGGGCCTTTACCTGGGCCAACCCATTATGGCCCGCAAAATCTTGTGGGCCTTTAGCTAGGCCGGCCCATTATGGTCCACAAAATCTTGTGGGCCTTTAGTTGGGCCGGCCCATTTAAACTTTATGGGCCACTTTTGGGCCGGTCCACGTGTTAACATATCATAGGCGCATCTCGCGCATTGGATGAGTGAGACCTGTGCCAACGCGGAGCTGACACGTGTTTCCTACAACCAGTGATGATTTTACACGTGGAAATCCCCATTGGTCCGGGCTTTTAATGGGTTATCGGATCCAAAACCGGACCCGGTAGCTTAAAGGGTGTTCCGTTACGGTGGATGCCACGTGTTGGTCACCCTTGACGAAAGCACTTCTGTGACGCGCGATTTATCGTCATGGAAGTGGACACTTCCGTGATGATAATTTTGGTAATGTCATGGAGCACTTCTCTGACGGCCTGGTATGACTATCTTGATTCTGTCATAAATTTGTCATGGATGTTCATGCATGACAGAAAACGTGACCTACTGTGACAAACACGTATCATCACGGAAGTGTATTTTTTTTGTAGTGCATACCTCTACTCACCCACACCCCCTGTTATTCTGCGGCGACGGCAGCCTCACACCGCAGCCAAACCAGTGAACCCTCGTACTCCTCTCCGCGTGGGCATCCACTGCCGTGTCTTCCCCGGCTCCGCGTCATCCCCTTCCTAGGCCTCGCCGTCGTCCACCGCCCTGGTGCTCTCGGCGCGGCGTAGTCAACGTGGTCAAGGAACAACTTCCATCGAAAGTGTACTATACGTGGAGAGGCTGATAGCTGGATCCACGGCGGCCGCAAGGAAGTGCCTCCTTATTATGCGCAAAATAATTATTCCTCCACTTGACAGCAGGGACCCACCGGACGGGCCACCGTATTTCGTGAAAAAATGTTTCCCCCTGACTGCTGGGACCCACCGGCTACATCTTCGCACGCAAGGAAGTGCGCCCGGGCAAAAAAAGATTCGCCCCCTGACTGCTGGGACCCACTATCTACATCTTCGCACGAAAGGAAGTGTCTGACAGTCGGGACCCACCTGGTCGAAGCGTACGTAGCATTGTCATTCTGGTTGCGAACGATATGCGTACATCTTTGGTCGATGTAGAGCGCGCGCGTAGCATGTACCTGCGTACATACGGTGGCGGTGTGCAAGAAAGAAAATCTGACCCGCGTCGTACATACGGGCTGGGTCTCGAACGCCTACTCGCGCATACGTACGGCCAGGACTCGTGTACATGGCTGGGTCGGAACGGAGAAACAGCGTCGTCATCATGTTCATGGGGAGCCAACCTGCTGGGTCGAAACGGAATGCGTCGTCGTGTTCATCGGGAGGGCTTGGACGGAACAGGGTATCATTTCTAATACATCTGTTGGACAAGCTAATGGAAACGAGGCCTGGGGTACCGTAGAACGGAGGAAACGGCCTTGTGTTCGACCGGCCACGTTTGAAACGGGATCCTGTTCATCGGGAGGAGTGCAGCGTCTGCCGTAAAAGCGAAGAAGCGGACCTCCTACGATCGAAGCGGGGTCTTGTTGATCGGGAGGGTGTGGCGTACCACAAAGCAGAGGAAGCGAACTTGTGTTGGGCGCTACGGTCGAAGCAGGGTCCTGTTTATCGGGAGGTGTGGCGTTCCGCAAAAGCAGGACTCCACGGAATCTTGTTCATCTCCACCGTCGACCCCTCCGGCCTCCACGGGCTAATGTTCATCCACCGTCGACCCCTCCGGCCTCCACTGCGATTGTTCATCCATGGGCTCCTGTTCATCCAGCCTCCACCGCGCGCTACTCCACCGCTCTTGTTCAACCAGCCCTCTACACAGGCTCCTGTTCAACCACCCCTCCACGGGCTACTGTTCATCCAGCCCTCCATCGTCTACTGTTCATCCAGACCTCCACGGGGTGGTGCTGTTCATCCAGCCCTCCATGGGGTCCTGTTCATCCAGCCCCAACCGGCTCGATCGATCGGGGTCCTGCTCATCCAGTGGCAACACCACGGGGTCATGTTCATCCACCCCCACTAAGAACTGTTCATCCACCCCCCCCCCCCAGCAACGCTCACTGTTCATCCAGAGGCAGCATCGATCGGCTTCAGTTAGCAGCAGTAGCGAAGGAATCGCTCGATCGGGTTCAGTTAATAGCCATCGATCGATCGCTTGGGTTCAGTAACGTGTAGCCTGCAGTGCAATCGCTCGGGTTCAGTTAGAGCCCAATGCCTCGCTCGAGTTCAGTTAGAGCCCAACGCCTGGCACACACACGCGTACGTGTACGAGAGAAACGCACAAACCTCCGTGCATCGCTTGGCCCCGACCACCCACTGTAACCGGGAACACCCTGATATTTTCCTAGCCCTTGCTTCTACCACGGTTTTTCCGTCATGGACGGCCCAAAGAATGTCCTGCAGCTACGTCTCCGGCCTGCCCAGGACGAAAAGACCATTTTCTGTCATGATTTTTTGTCATACAAGTAGGATCCCACCACATCTATGATGATACCGGGTTTTTTCACAATTATCTCATAGAAGTGTCATAAGTATGACAGAAAAAAAATTCGTTCGGCCCAAAATGTCATGGATGTGTCTTTTTTTTGTAGTGTAAGCATAGCACAAGATCATGTAGTTCATTTTGCTAGAGCTTTTCTAATGTCAAGTATCATTTCCTTAGACCATGAGATTGTGCAACTCCCGGATACCGTATGAATGCTTTGGGTGTACCAAACGTCACAACGTAACTGGGTGGCTATAAAGTTACACTACAGGTATATCTGAAAGTGTCTGTTGGGTTGGCACGAATCGAGACTGCGATTTGTCACTCTGTATGACGGAGAGGTATCTCCGGGCCCACTCAGTAAAGCATTATCATAATGAGCTCAATGTGACTAAGGAGTTGGTCACAGGATCATGCGTTACGGAACGAGTAAAGAGACTTGCCGGTAACGAGATTGAACGAGGTATGGGGATACCGACGATCGAATCTCGGGCAAGTAACATACCGATGGACAAAGGGAATTGTATACGGGATTGATTGAATCCCCGACATCATGGTTCATTCGATGAGATCATCATGGAACATGTGGGAGCCAACATGGGTATCTAGATCCCGCTGTTGGTTATTGGCCGGAGAGATGTCTCGGTCATGTCTGCATGGTTCCCGAACCCGTAGGGTCTACACACTTAAGGTTTGGTGACGCTAGAGTTGTTATGGGAAATTGTATGTGGTTATTGAAGGTTGTTCAGAGTCCCGGATGAGATCCCGGACGTCACGAGGAGTTCCGGAATGGTCTGGAGGTCAAGATTTATATATGAGAAGTCCAGTTTCAGTCACCAGAATGGTTTCGGGGGTTATAGATATTGTACCGGGACCACCACAAAGGTGTCCGGGGGTCCACCAGGTGGGACCACCTGCCTCGGGGGACTTAATGGGCTGAACAAGGGTGGGAACCATCCCCCTAGTGGGCTGGTCGCCCCCCCCCCCCAAGGGCCCAAGGCGCCTAGGGTTAGAAACCCTAGGGGGTGGGGGCGCCTCCCACCAAACTTGGGGGGCAAGTCCCCCCTTGGCGCCGCCCCCCCCCCCCCTCTAGATGCATCTAGGGGGGCGTCCCCCTCTCCCTTCACCCTATAAATAGAAGGGGGGAGGGCAGCCGCACCCTTCCCCTGGCGCAGCCTTCCCCCTCTCCAACACCTCGTCCGCCCCCGTAGTGCTTGGCGAAGCCCTGCCGGAGAACTGCAAGCTCTCCCTCAACTTCTCCTCTCCCCTTGCTGGATCAAGAAGGAGGAGACGTCCCCGGGCTGTACGTGTGTTGAACACGGAGGTGCCGTCCGTTTGGCACTTGGATCGAATCTTCCGCGATTTGAGTCGCCGCGAGTATGACTCCATCAACCGCGTTCTTGTAACGCTTCCGCTTAGCGATCTTCAAGGGTATGAAGATGCACTCCCTCTCTCTCATTGCTAGCATCTCCTGGATTGATCTTGGTGACACGTAGGATTTTTTTGAATTATTACTGCGTTACCCAACAGTGGCATCATGAGCTAGATCTATGCGTAGATTCTATGCACGAGTAGAACACAAGTAGTTGTGGGCGATGATTTGTTCAATTTTCTTACCGTTACTAGTCTTATCTTGATTCGGCAGCATTCTGAGATGAAGCGGCCCTAACCGACCTTGCACGTACGCTTACGTGAGATTGGTTCCACCAACTGACATGCACTTGATGCATAAAGTGGCTAGCGGGTGTCTGTCTCTCCCACTTTAGTCAGATCGGATTCGATGAAAAGGGTCCTTATGATGGGTAAATAGTAATTGGCCTATCACCATTGTGGCTTTTACGTAGGTAAGAAACGTTCTTGCTAGAAACCCATAGCAGCCACGTAAAACATGCAACAACAATTAGAGGACGGCTAACTTGTTTTTGCAGGGTATGCTATGTGATGTGATATGGCCAAAAGGATGTGATGAATGATATATGTGATGTATGAGATTGATCATGCTCTTGTAATAGGAATCACGACTAGTGTGTCGATGAGGATGACCACCGACAGGAGCCAGAGGAGTTTTCTTAATTTATTGTATGACCTGCGTCTCATTGAAAACGCCATGTAATTACTTTACCTTATTGCTAAACGTTAGCCATAGTAGTAGAAGTAATAGTTGGCGAGACAACTTTATGAAGACGCGATGATGGAGATCAGGGTTTCATGCTGGTGACGAAGGTGATCATGTCGTGCCTCGAAGATGGAGATCAAAAGGCGCAAGATGATATTGGCCATATCATGTCACTTTATGATTTGCATGTGATGTTTGTCTTGTTTACATCTTATTTTCTTAGAACGACGGTGGCATAAATAAGATGGTCCCTCACTAAAATTTCAAGAGATGTGTTCCCCCTAACTATGCACTGTTGTGAAGGTTCGTTGTTTTGAAGCACCACGTGATGATCGGGTGTGATAGATTCTAACGTTCGCATACAATGGGTGTAAGCCAGATTTACACATGCAAAACACTTAGGTTGACTTGACAAGCCTAGCATGTATAGACATGGCCTTGGAACACGAGAGACCGAAAGGTCGAACATGAGTCGTATAGCAGATACGATCAACATGGAGATGTTCACCGTTGATGACTAGTCCGTCTCACATGATGATCGGACACGGCCTAGTCGATTCGGATCATGTATCACTTAGATGACTAGAGGGATGTCTATCTGAGTGGGAGTTCATTAAATAATTTGATTAGATGAACTTAATTGTCATGAACATAGTCTAAATGTTTTTACAATATGTCTCGTAGATCAAATGGCCCACGCTAATGTTACCCAAAACTTCAACGCGTTCCTAGAGAAAACCAAGCTGAAATACGATGGTAGCAACTATACGGACTGGGTCCGTAACTTGAGGATCATCCTCATAGCTGCCAAGAAAGCATATGTCCTTGAAGCACCGCTAGGTGAAGCAACCATTTTCCCAGCAACTCAAGATGTTATGAATGCCTGGCAGTCGCGTAGTGATGATTACTCCCTGGTTCAGTGCGGCATGCTTTACAGCTTAGAACCGGGGCTCCAAAAGCGTTTTGAGCAGCACGGAGCATATGAGATGTTCCAAGAGCTGAAAATGGTTTTCCAAGCTCATCCCCGGGTCGAGAGATATGAAGTCTCCGACAAGTTCTCTGATTGTAAGATGGAGGAAAGCAGTTTTGTCGTGAGCATATACTCAAGATATGCAGGTTGCACAACCGCTTGTCTCAGCTAGGAGTTAATCTTCCAGATGACTCGGTCATTGACAGAATCCTCCAGTCGCTTCCACCTAGCTACAAGAGCTTTGTGATGAACTATAATATGCAAGGGATGGAAAAGACCATTCCTGAGTTATATTCAATGCTGAAATCAGCCAAGGTGGAGATCAAAAAGGAACATCAAGTGTTGATGGTGAATAAGACCACTAGTTTCAAGAAAGGCAAGGGTAAGAAGAACTTCAAGAAGGACGGCAAGGGGGTTGCCTTGTAAATCAGTTCTTAGGGAAGGAGCCAAAGAATGGACCCAAGCCGAGACTCGGTGCTTTTATTGCAAGGGAAATGGTCCTTTGGAAGCGGAACGCCCCAAGTACTTAGCGGATAAGAAGGCGGCAACACCAAAGGCATATATGATATACATGTTATTGATGTGTACCTTACCATTTTCGTAGTAGCTCCTGGGTATTTGATACGGTGCCGTTGCTCATATTTGTAACTCAAAACAGGAGCTGCGGAATAAGCGGAGGCTGGCGAAGGGCGAGGTGACGATGCACGTCGGGGAATGGTTCCAAGGTCGATGTGATCGCCCGTCGGCATGCTACCTCTACATTTACCTACGGGATTAGTTTTAAACCTCAATAATTGTTATTTAGTGCCAGCTTTGAGCATGAACATTGTATCTGGATCTCGTTTAATGCGAGATGGCTACTCATTTAAATCCGAGAATAATGGTTGTTCTATCTATATGAGAGGTATGTTTTATGGTCATGCCCCGCTGGTCAATGGTTTATTTTTATTGAATCTCGAACGTGATGTTATACATATTCATAGTGTGAGTACCAAAAGATGTAAGGTTGATAATGATAGTCCCACATACTTTTGGCACTGCCGCCTTGGTCACATTGATGTCAAACGCATGAAGAAACTCCATGCAGATGGACTTTTGGAGTCTCTTGATTGTGAATCATTTGACACGTGCGAACCATGCCTCATGGGCAAAATGACCAAGACTCTGTTCTCTAGAACAATGGAGCGAGCAACCAACTTGTTGGAAATAATACATACTGATGTATGCGGTCCAATGAGCGTTGAGGCTCGCGGTGGCTATCGTTATGTTTTCACCCTCACTGATGACTTAAGTAGATATGTGTATGTCTATTTAATGAAACACAAGTATGAGACCTTTGAAAAGTTCAAGGAATTTCAGAGTGAGGTAGAGAATCAACGTGACGGGAAAATATTCTTACGATCAGATCGTGGAGGAGAATATTTGAGTCACGAGTTTGGTACGCACTTAAGGAAATGTGGAATTGTTTCACAACTCACGCCGCCTGGAACACCTCAGCGTAATGGTGTGTCCGAACGTCGTAATCGCACTCTATTGGATATGGTGCGATCTATGATGTCTCTTACCGATCTACCGCTATCATTTTGGGGTTATGCTTTAGAGACTGCCGCATTCACTTTAAATAGGGCTCCGTTGAAATCCTTTGAGACGACACCGTATGAATTATGGTTTGAGAAGAAACCTAAGTTGTTGTTTCTGAAAGTTTCGGGATGCGATGCTTATGTCAAGAAACTTCAACCTGAAAAGCTCGAACCCAAGTCGGAAAAATGCGTCTTCATAGGATACCCTAAGGAAACTATTGGGTATACCATCTACCTCAGATCCGAAGGCAAGATCTTTGTTGCCAAGAATGGATCCTTCCTGGAGAAAGAGTTTCTCTCGAAAGAAGTGAGTGGGAGGAAAGTAGAACTTGATGAGGTACTCCCTCTTGAAATGGAGAATAGCGCAGCTCAGGAAGATGTTTCTGTGGTGCATGCACCGACTAGAGAGCAAGTTAATGATAATGATCATGAAACTTCGGATCAAGTTACTAAACTTCATAGGTCCATAAGGACACGTTCCGCACCAGAGTGGTATGGCAACCCTGTCCTAGAAATCATGTTGTTAGACAACAGTGAACCTTCGAACTATGAAGAAGAAACGGCGGGCCCGGATTCCAACAAATGGCTTGAGGCCATGAAATCCGAGATAGGATCCATGTATGAAAATGAAGTATGGACTTTGACAGACTTGCCCGATGATCGGCAAGCCATAGAGAATAAATGGATCTTTAAGAAGAAGACTGGCGCGGATGGTAATGTGACCATCTATAAGGCTCAGCTTGTCGCTAAGAGTTATCGACAAGTTCAAGGGGTTGACTACGATGATACCTTCTCACCTGTAGTGAAGCTGAAGTCCGTCCGAATCATGTTAGCAATTGCTGCATTCTACGATTATGAGATATGGAAAATGGACGTAAAACGGCATTCCTTAATGGTTTCCTTAAGGAAGAATTGTATATGATGCAGACTGAAGGTTTTGTCGATCCTTGGAGCCGTAGCGACGCTCTTTGCCCTTTTGGTGTCTCGATGCCAAAGGGGGAGAGAGTTTAGGGATTTGTGCTTTGTGGTGTCGTCGTTTCTCCTCGGTTCTGTGTTTTCTCGCCATTTGCTTTGTTTGGTTTTGTGCCAGTGAGACCTAAGTTCCAGACATATGCTGTGAGACATATGCTACCTTTTCTTTATCTATGTCTATCTAGTACTTTGGTATCTTATGAGTTGCTTGCTTATCCTGTTATACACCCTGCTCTCATGTATACTACGCTTAGGTTGTTGGACTATAAAATATAGGGGGAGTGTTGATCCTAATGTGTGTGTCTTGCATTCCAAAGGCACTACTAACTAGGTGCACACATTCAGGGGGAGCCCGTCTATATTTTGTAGTTCTAAGTATCTTTACTTTCATGTTGTGTCCTTGTGCAAATCCCTGGTTGTCATCAATTCACCAAAAAGGGGGGATTGTTAAGGCATATATCTCTAGATGTAGTTTTGGTGATTGATGACAACATGTTTGCGGACTAATCGTGTGCTTTGAGCATTTCAGAGATTCATCCTTTGGCACGAGACGATTTCTTTCCCCACGGAGTGTTATTCAAGACGGTGTAGCTCTTTCGTTTCTATTTTGGTGAACTAGTTCCGTAGGAGTCATCGTACTATCAAGAGGGGGTCCGCTTTGGTAAGGCTAGGGTGGAATCAACACGTACACATCCTTTTCACACCCTCTGAGCCTTTCCGCTTCAATGGAGAGCTCATTCCCCTTCCGTGTGCATCGTTTGGTCCCAGCGGTAGTACCGCTTAGGAGTCCTGATGGCGATACCGCTCGAAGCGGTAGTACCGCGGTGGAGTCCTCGGCCGTAAATACCGCTGTGGTACTAGGCTCCTACCGCGTCGACTCGAGGGGGTCACTTCTCGTGTTGGATTGTGCGGCACTAAGCAGCGGCAGTAGAGCGGTAGTGCCGATCATGAGTGGTAGTACCGCCCTACCACCGCGGCAGTACCGCATTGGGGTCAACTCCTGCTCTCTCGCCAGCCCTCCCAAACTGCACGGCAGTACCGTGAGGGGGAGCGGTAGTACCGCTGGCCACAGCAGTAGTGCCGCCCACACCTGCGGTAGTACCGCCCTCTGCGGGGCTGTTTAGGGGGGTAACGGTTGGATTGTTGCCCCCTCTATAAAAGGGGTCTTCTTCTCCAAAGTTGACGAACCTCTTCCCCCAAAAGCTCCATTGTTGCTCCAAGCTCCATTTTCGCCCGATCTCTCTCCCTAGCCAATCAAACTTGTTCATTTGCTCGGGATTGGTTGAGAAGGCCCCGATCTACACTTCCACCAAGATAAATTTGATTCCCCCCACTAATCCCAAGCGGATCTTGTTACTCTTGGGTGTTTGAGCACCCTAGACGGTTGAGGTCACCTTGAGCCATAGTCCATTGTGGTGAAGCTTCGTGGTGTCGTTGGGAGCCTCCAATTAAGTTGTGGAGATTGCCCCAACCTTGTTTGTAAAGGTCCGGTCGCCGCCTTCAAGGGCACAAATAGTGGAATCATGGCATCTCGCATTGTGTGAGTGCGTGAGGAGAATACGGTGACCCTAGTGGCTTCTTGGGGAGCATTGTGCCTCCACACCGCTCCAACGGAGACGTACTTCCCTTCAAAAGGAAGGAACTTCGGTAACACATCCTCGTCTTCACCGGCTCCACTCTTGGTTATCTCGTCCCTTTACTTTTGCTAGCTTACTTGTGTTAAATCCCTTACTTGCGTGTGTGCTTGTTGTCGTTGCATCATATAGGTTGCTCACCTAGTTGCATATCTGGACGACCTACTTTGATGCAAAGTTTACATTGGTAAAGAAAAGCTAAAAATAGTTAGTTGCCTATTCACCCCCCCCCTCTAGTCAACTATATCGATCCTTTCAATTGGTATCAGAGCCTCGTCTCTTTATTAAGGACTTTACCGTCCGAAGAGTATGGTTGACGTCGTAGATGGTGTGGAGGAGCACTCTGGTGCGAATCCGGTCTCGTGTACGGGAGATGGGGGAACCGCGGTCTCTCGTGAGGAATTCAATGTGGCATTGGACACATTGAAAACCTCCATGACGACCGAGGTCGAAAGCATGTTTAATGAATTCATAGAAGGGCTTAAACTTTCCACCTCACCGTTGAAAGTGGGTGATCCCACTAACAAGGTGACGGATGCTACCTCCGACAAGGGGGAAGCTACTAGCAAGAAAGCTCCTTCTTCTAGTGGTAAAAATGGCACCGGCATCTTTGCCCATGTGGAATCTCCACTTGTCTATGGTGGACCGCTTCCTTCCACTCATTTGAATCATGCCGGCCCGGCCCCTAACATTAGAATGTGGAATTTGATTCTTGGGTCTATCGCTTTAAGCGTCATTTAAATCATGTGAACACTAACCTTTGGAGAATCATTGAAGAAGATTTCTATCCGCATGACCGAAGCAATTTCACTCCTAGAGAAGCCGTGGATAATCAATTCAATGAGAATGCTCTCTTCATCATCCAAGAAGAAATCCCACCCGAAGATCTTCCTCATCTCCGGCCCTACTCCATGGCCAAAGATGCTTGGCACCAAGTTGTTTCCCTCTACTGGGGAAGTGCAAGCATTCAACGCTCCAACTATGAAGTGGTGCAAGATGAAGCCAATGAGTTTTCAATGAAAGAAGATGAAGAACCTCGTGAGCTTTATCGGAGGGTAACCAAGCTCGCGGTCTCACTCCGAGATCATGGAAGTAAGGACACGGATGACAATTGGATCAAACGCAATTTTCTCAAGGCAATGATGCCCTACCACAAAGCCATGTCCTCCGTCATTCGTCAAAGACCGGACTTTCACACCTTGTCCTCAAGTGAAGTGTTGGATGAGTTTGTTGCTATGAGCATCTTGGACAAGACCGCCGACAATGCGGTACTACGCTCTCAAAGAGTAAAGATGCCCAACCTTGCACTAAAGGCCAAGGTTAGTATGGAGGAAGTGGATGAAGAGGAAGAAGAGGAGAGCAACCTCGAAGATATGAAGTATGCCTATCAAAAAAACATGGCTCTTGCTTCAAGGCAATTTTGGAGAAAGAAGAACTCAAGGCCCAACTTCAACAAGAACAATTCAAGTGGCGCAAAGGGCAAGCAACGAGTGAGGACTTGATTTAATTGTGGCAATGTAAGCCACTTGTTGCGGAGTGCCCTTATGAGAAGACGGAAGACAATGGTGGCAAGCTCATCCGAAAGGACAAGGCCAAGTCTTTCCCCAACAAGAGCAACTTCACCAAGAAGACTCCTCCCAAGGCATTGGTAGTACAAGAAGAGTACAATGAGGATGATGATGATGATGAAGATGGTGAGTCGATTGCCATGGCCTCCGTTGCCATTGCGACGACTCCATGGGTGTCTCTCTTCGACTCACCCAATGAGAGCATCACCGCCAAGTGCCTCATGGCTAAAGCCACCAACAAGGTAACCCCCAACATCAAAACTACCATAATTAATCATCCTTCTTTGACGGATGGCATTGATGAACATGAGGGAACAAATGTGGAGGAGAATGAGTTTGAGACCTTTATGAGTAAACTCAAGGGTAAATCCAAGAAGCACTTCGTTGCCCTCTTGGAACAACTTGGTGAAGCCAATGACATGATCGACACTCACGAAGATACCATCTCTAAGATGGAGGGGCATAGTCGTAACTATGCCGACGAGATCTCGGATCTTTCCAATGCTCTTGAGGAAGAGCGTGGTCTTCGTTTGGCTCTTGAGGAGTCACACAATGATGATCATGCTAAGTTAAAGAAAGATCTTGATCATGCTCTTGTTGTTTCTCGTGTGCTCAATTCCGAGAAAGCCAAACTTGGGGTTGATCTTGCTAGACTCAAGGAGGAGTTTGATATACTTGACAAGGCTCACAAGGTCTTGAAAGGTATTCATGCTAGCCTAAAGGAGTCTCATGATCAACTCCAAGTGAAGCTAACCAAGGAGAAAGCCACCTTTCCTCATATGGTTTTAATTGATAATGCAAATGCTACTAACCTGTGTTGTGAGCATGTGCATCTTGTTGAGGAAAATGCTAAGTTGAAGGAGCAACTTGAGAAAGGCCTTGTGTTATGCATACAAGGTGAGAAGAACCTCAACGACCTTTTGAACAATCAAAAGGATGGCCAGGGAGGGGATTGGGTTCACACCCAAGCCCAAGAACAAGAAGAAGAATGACAAGACCAAACGACCTCCTCCTCTCAAGAAAACTTTTGTGAAGGAGGGAGAGGGTGCTTCCAAGGAGAAGAAAAACAATGCGAAGGGTGGCGGTGTCAAGAAGGGCAATGCCACCCCTCCCAACAAAGCCGGCGACTTTAACCCTTCTTATGTGTTATGCCGTGCAAGTGATGGGCATGTTTATGCCAAATTTGTTGGTTCTCCTTATGAGTACATAGAATGGTCTATTTGGGTTCCTAAGACCCTTGTCACTAACATCAAAGGACCCATTACAAAATGGGTACCTAAAACCAAGCATTGATCTCTTGTAGGTGTTTGCTTCCGGTGGGGGATCATGGTTGCTCGATAGTGGAGCTACAAATCATATGACTAGAAGCAAGGACTTGGTGGTGGACGTACACAAGATTCCATCTATGCCCACCAATGTCGAGTGGGGTGATGCCTCGTCTTCTAAGGTATTGGGACTCGGCAAGGTTGTCATTTCTCATGATCTCACGATCGAGAAGGTCATGCTTGTTGACTCCCTTGCATACAATTTACTCTCCGTTCGTCAACTTGCAATCATGGGCTTTTCCACTTTCTTTGATATTGATACCATGGCCCTCTTGTGGAGCAAGACTCTTAAAGTAGCCTTTGTTGGGCATGTCGAGAACGGTCTATATGTGATTAACTTTTCGGAGTGACCCATTAAGACCGCGACATGCCTAATGGCTAAAGTTGACGTGGGATGGCTTTGGCATCGCCGTTTAGCCCATGTCAATATGAGATCTTTGCAAAGTCTTCTCAAGGGGGACCATGTCCGTGAACTAACGAATGTTAGTTTTGCTAAAGATCGTGCTTGCAGTGCTTGTATCAAAGGAAAGTTACATGAGAAGGCTCACCCTCCCACGACTATCATTTACTCGAAGAGGCCTTTGGAGCTCCTTCATTTGGACCTCTTTGGGCCTCCATCCTT
Source organism: Aegilops bicornis (assembly GCA_021605145.1). Lineage (NCBI taxonomy): Eukaryota > Viridiplantae > Streptophyta > Magnoliopsida > Poales > Poaceae > Aegilops > Aegilops bicornis. The sequence continues at coordinate 375,007,400 of CM038675.1, read as the reverse complement.
TGATAGTCTTCGGGGTAGGAAGTATTGCTTGGTGATTGTGGATGACTATTCAAGATACACTTGGGTGTACTTCTTCAAGAGGAAGAGCGAGACCCAACAAACCGTCATTGACTTTGCAAATGAAGCCCAATGTCAACATAATGCAAAGATCTTGACTATAAGAAGTGACAACGGCACCGAGTTCAAGAACTACACCTTGGATGAGTTCCTTAGTGATGAGGGGATCAAGCATCAATATTCTGCACCATACACCCCTCAACAAAATGGTGTAGCGGAGAGGAAGAACCGGACGTTGATGGATGCGGCAAGGACCATGATGGTGGAGTTCAAGTCTGCCTACAACTTTTGGGCCGAAGCCATCAACACCGCGTGTCATGCATCTAATTGGCTCTACCTCCGCAAAGGCTTGAACAAGACTCCATATGAGATACTCACCAGCAACAAGCCCAACCTCAAGTACTTCCGGGTGTTCGGGTGTAAGTGTTTCGTTCTCAAGAAAGGCGTCCGTTTGTCTAAATTTGAGGCTAGAGCTTATGAGGGCATATTTGTTGGTTATGCTACAAACTCTCATGCTTATCGTGTCCTCAATAAGTCCATGGGGCTTATTGAGGAGACATGTTGTAACGCCCCAAGTCCGACGCTGCAGAAGCCTTCCAGTTATTTCGAGTTCGCCATGTGTTTTATTTGTTGGTTGCATGTCATCATGCCATCATGTCATTAATCTTTGCATCTCAACTCAACTAATAAATTGCATAGATGGTTGATCTATTTAAATCGAGGGAAGGGTGACTTCTCTTTATAACATATCCTCCCAATATTAGGGAGCTATATTAAATATTTCTTTAATTTGGAAATAACCATAACACACTTGCAAATTATCCCAATGCCTTTGTTATCTTAACTCTTGGTCTCCAACCTTGCCATATATTCTTTCATCATATTCTGGAGCTCCACCAAAAATCCGAACATTTTTGGACCTTTCCAACCCTCACTTCCTATTCAAATCATTTGAATTTAAATCAAATGAGTTTGAATTTAAATCTTTCAATCATGGCCTTTTCAATTTTCTCGGAAAAAGCACATTTTTGTGAGTCCGGGAAAATTATCCGCGTGTCCAACTTCTTCCCCTAACCTCCCTTTCTTTTCTTTCTTATCTCTGTTTTTTTATTTTCCTTAGAGTGAGAGAGAGAAGAGAGCCTGCAGCCCAGCCGGCCTCTAAGCCCAAAGCCCAGCCGGCATCCCCACCAGCTCTAACCCTAGCCGCTCCCTTGCCCGATCCACCCCCTCATCCCTCAATCCCCTCTCTTCTTCGCGCCGCCACTCACGCGAGACACGGGGACGAGAGGAGCCCGATACCCTCCATCCTCTTCCCGATCAGGAAAAGCCTCGCCGGCCTCCCCGTCCTTCTGCTTCTCCTCGTGTCGCCCCGAGGCCCCGCTGCCACTCTGGTCGGCGGGCCCATGCTCCAGCGCCGCGCCGCTGCACCCTTGCTGCACGCGAGGCGTTGCCTCCTCTGCTCGAGCGCCCGAGGTCCCGCGAGACGCCTCCACCAACGCCTGCTCTGTTCCACCCCTCCTCTGCTCCACCTTCGTCGCGCCAAGGTCGCAGCGACCACTTCGTCTCCCCACCGCCATGGTCATCCGCCGTGCCCCGTCTCCCTCGCATGCGAGCTCAACCCCGAGCGCGCCCGAGATGCTCTTCCTCCCGCTGGCCTCCTCCGTGCGCCAAGTCCCTCGCCCGCGTGCCAAGTTCTCGCCGCCGCCGCTATTCTCACTCACTCCATATCCATGGCTCTGCTGCTGGCCCTTGCTGCCGACAGCCTCGTAATTGGCCTCCTCCTTGCCTTTGCACCTCCGGATCCTGTTGTTGCTGGATGCAACTTTGTCCATGATGAATACGCCAAGACCCCGAGATCAACTTCGCGGACTGACTAGTACCACGACGACCGTCGAGACCGCCAAGTTCCACTTCCGGTGAACGTTTTGGAATCGCCAAGTCAGACTACAACGCGAAGACCATGTACAACTATGGATCCCGTGGATTTCACCAAGTACCTCTACGAATGACACTGGAAGTATACGAACATGTACAACTACCATCCCATGCATGTCACCAAGTACCACGACATCGACGACCCCTTCAAGTTACACTTCGGTTGTCTTGTACACTACCATCGCCCCGAAGGCGTTGTATCCGTCAAGCCCCTCTCCGAGACGTGAACCACTACTTCCACTACCGTCACGAGAACGTCTACTTCCATCTACACCGCATTGAACTTGATCCGTTCCGAAAATGCACGCTTCAAAGGTATAACCGCCGAGATGACCTTCCGAGAACGAATGTTTGCGATGCATGAGATGCACCCTATGTTTGCACCGTGTCCGAGTTGTCATTGCACGTTCCTCCTCGTTCGCCATGCCGTTGACCCGTGGGAACCCGGTAACCGGGATCACCCCACCATCCTTGCATGACTCACTCCGCACACTTATTCTTTTGCACCGGTATCTCAATGAGTTGTCGGATCATTGGAATGTTCCCGTGGCACCATTTCCGTTTCACCGCCGTGGCACCCTTTTCCTTCCGCCATGGCGACAAATGCCTCGTATCATGCTCATGTCAACATTTTCATAAAATTGCTTAAAACTTGCATATGTCATCTGCATCATGATAATAACATTTAAAACGTTTAAAATTGTTGTTTGCTTTAAATTGCTAAATGACATTTGGGGATTTTCCGGATATGTTATTTGTTATTTCTGGCCTCATTTAAACTTGCCTAAATAGATAGTTTTATTATGCTTCCCCTCTTGCCATGCTTAACCACAGTTAATTTTGTTGGGTACATAAACGGGAGAGAACTAAATAATTGATGTGGTGTTTTGTCAATATGCAACTCGTTGCATATTGAGCTCCACTTAATTTGTAGTATTGTTTGTTGCATTTTGCCATGCCATGGCTCATTTAAACCGGACATGCATCATACTTGATTGTGCATCATGCCATGTTTATGATTGTGTGTTTACCATGTTGTTTGCTTCTTTCTGGTTTGCTTCTCTCGTTAGCTTCAGTTTCTTTCCGGAGTTGTGAGGGTTCGTTCGACTACGTCCGTTTGTCTTCTTCATGGACTTGATCTTCTTCCTAGCGGAATTTCAGGCAAGATGACCATACCCTCGTAATCGCTTCTATCTTTGCTTGCTAGTTGTTCGCTCTATTGCTATGCCGCGCTGCCTACCACTTGCTATATCATGCCTCCCATATTGCCATGTCAAGAGTCTAACCATAGTTTCCGAGCAAACCGTTGTTTGGCTAAGTTACCGCTTTTGCTCAGCCCTTCTTATAGCGTTGCTAGTTGGAGGTGAAGCAGAAGTTTGTTCCATGTTGGAACATGGATATGTTAGGATATCACAATATCTCTTATTGTAATTAATGCACCTATATACTTGGTAAAGGGTGGAAGGCTCTGCCTTATGCCTGGTGTTTTGTTCCACTCTTGCCGCCCTAGTTTCCGTCATACCGGTGTTATGTTCCTTGATTTTGCGTTCCTTACGCGGTTGGGTGTTATGGGAACCCCTTGACAGTTTGCTTTGAATAAAACTCCTCCAGCAAGGCCCAACCTTGGTTTTAACATTTGCCACCTAAGACTTTTTCCCTTGGGAGTCGTGCTCCCGAGGGTCATCTTTATTTTAACCCCCCCGGGCCAGTGCTCCTCTGAGTGTTGGTCCGAACCGAGCAGCCTGCGGGGCCACCTCGGGGAAACTCGAGGCCTGGTTTTACTCGTAGCTTGACTCATCCAGTGTGCCCTGAGAACGAGATATGTGCAGCTCCTATCGGGATTTTTCGGCACATTTGGGCGGTCTTGCTGGTTTTATTTTACCATTGTCGAAATGTCTTGTAACTGGGATTCCGAGACTGATCGTGTCTTCCCGGGAGAAGGAATATCCTTCGTTGACCGTGAGAGCTTGTGATGGGCTAAGTTGGGACGCCCCTGTAGGGTATAAACTTTCGAGAGCCGTGCCCGCGGTTATGTGGCAGATGGGAATTTGTTAATGTTCGATTGTAGAGAACTTGACACTTGACTTAATTAAATACATCAACCGCGTGTGTAGCCGTGATGGTCTCTTTTCGGCGGAGTCCGGGAAGTGAACAGGGTTTGGGTTATGTATGAACGTAAGTAGCTTCAGGATCACTTCTTGATCACTTCTAGCTTCTCGACCATTGCGTTGCTTCTCTTTTCGCTCTTATTTGCGTATGTTAGCCACCATATTTTCTTAGTGCTTGCTGCAGCTCCACCTCATTACCCCTTTCCTACCCATAAGCTAAAATAGTCTTGATCTCGTGGGTGTGAGATTGCTGAGCCCTCGTGACTCACAGATTCTACCAAAAGCGATTGCAGTGCCGGCGATGCAGTGCAGGTGACGCAACCGAACTCAAGTGGGAGTTTGACGAGGACCTTGGTCGTTACTATGTTTCTTTTCATGTCGATCAGTAGTGGTGCCCAGTTGGGACGATCGGGGATCTAGCATTTGGGGTTGTCTTCTTTTATTTTGGTTCCGTAGTCGGACCTTGATTGTACTCTGGATGATGTATGTTTAATTTATGTATCGTGTGAAGTGGCGATTGTAAGCCAACTCTTTATCCCATTCTTGTTCATTACATGGGATTGTGTGAAGATGACCCTTCTTGCGACAAAACCACCATGCGGTTATGCCTCCAAGTTGTGCCTCGACACGTGGGAGATATAGCCGCGTCATGAGCGTTACAAGTTGGTAATCAGAGCCATCCCCGACTTAGGAGCCCCTTGCTTGATCGAATCGCTGACGTTGTTGAGTCTAGTACAAAAATGTTTTGAGTCTTAGGATTATATATATCGGAGAGTAGGATTCTTTTTACTCCTCAGTCCCTTCGTCGCTCTGGTGAGGCCTCCTGACATAGAAGTTTTGTCTTTCCTCTCCTCAAATTTCACTAAAAAAAATTAGGATCACGCTGGTATCTTGGAATCGTTCTGATATTCTTGTGACGAGAACATTGTTCTTGGTGCCTCCTGAAATTTAGGGGTTGTGGCAGTGTCCCGGGGCGTTGAGCTCCGAGGTGTTGTCGTCACAATTTTATCATTGAAGATCTGGAATACCTGAGTTTCACTGACATCGAAAATATCCTTCATGCAGTTGTTGGTGAGATCACCTTGACGCCACCCAGTACTGGGGCGGGAGTTCAGGAGTATTGCCATAACTCGTATAACAGATGCTTTTCGAAGGTTGAGATACACGATTTCCGGAGTTTTCTTGGTTATGTGTTGACGGATGGATACATCTGGATCTAGGGATTGTTAGTTTGGGTGAGATATATTGCGTCCCTTGTATCCCCAACACCTGATTGCATAGCCAGAAAGTTTCGGGAGTTTATAAGTGGGAATTCAAGTAGCTCCTAGGATATCTTTCCGACAGACACATGATACGATATGGGATCTATCATATGTTTGTTTCCGACTGAGTTCCTAAGCCAATCCTTTGTTTTGTTTTGGTTTGTGGTATTCGAGTTGCTTCGAAGTCAAGTGTTGATTCCATACCTTTCCTAAGCGGTGTTCTCATACTTCTATGTGAATACCAATCCTTCTTGGTCATCAAGATTGTCATGCCAATTCTTTTCCAACCGACGTGCTCTTTTTTCAAGTGGATCCGATCATTTCAACATTCGCGAGATCAATTCTCAGTTCTTTGCAACGGTGTTTGCTTCATCTGTCCCAAGTTGTCTTTGTTTTCCCCGCCCTCCCACCCTTTTTCTTCAAGGACTCAGATTTCTTAATCAAGTATCCATCTTATAGATGGGAAGTCTCTCCATTCTTTTCCGTCAATGTTCTTATCTGGTGATTCTCAGGAAGATACTAACGGAGCCTTAACTTCATCATTATTCGTTCTCTTTCTTCTCAGTTGGATTAAATTCAAGCTTTTTCGATCATATATTTTCCTCGTTTCAAATGTTTTTCTTGTACCGGTGCACCTCTTAATCATCCACTTCTCGCTATTCAATTGTTTCGGAGTGATGAAGATATCTCAGAAGATTCAAGTTTCCATTCTCAATTCACTCAAGTTCTTTTGAGGATGCTATCTCATTCAAGCCATTTAATTCAACCGGTGCAATCTCTCTTTTCAAGCAATCGTTCAACGGTGGTTCTTTTGAGTGGGCCCTAACCCACAAGTCTTTTCCCAGGATCTTACCTGACTCTTCTAATTTTCCTGGAGCTTCTAAAATTCTTTTCAAAGTTTGACGTAAGAATGGGTTATCATCAGTCATATGTCTTTCTCCAAGATCTTTCAAATTCTTTCCATCGTTAGTTCAACCTTTCTAATTTTCATTCTGGAGTGCCTCAACAATTCATGGTGGTGTTTCTCGTCATCATTCTCAACATTTGAAGACCGAGGAAGAGTTTTTCCTCCAAATTCTTATCCGTTCTTCCAAAGATTCATGGTTCAAGCTTGATGCCATCCTCTCATAATTGTTTTCGGTTGTGAGAATTCTTTTCACCCATCCGGAGCATTTCAGGAGTCTTTTCAGTTTGATTCTCTGGAGCCATCATCTCAGAATTATTCATTCAATCTTTCAGCTCTCGTTCTCCAAATCATACCGGTGCATCATTCAAGTATTTATCTAATCAGCACGGGATCTCTCCGTTCACTTGTATCTAAATTCTCTCAAGTATCTTCGTTCATTTCCTAATTCTTCCCGGTGTTTCTTTATCTTTTCTTCGTTCATTTTCAATTCTTACGGTGGTTCATTTAAGAGTTCTCTTCCTTCGTTATCATATAGATTCATTCGTTCTTTCCAATCCTACCGGTGGTTCGTTGAAGACCTTCCCAAGTTTGCGCCATATCTATCTTAATCCTTTCTACGAGAATAAGTAGTATGCCAAATCCATTGCTTGTCATCAATTTAATTGGTGAAGGATGAGCATAATGTAATTCTTATTCTTGTTTCATCGGGTAAATTCAATTCCTTATTAGGAGGTTCATCAAAATTCTTGATTTCATTTGTTCATCTTTCTTTCCGGAGTTCCAAGTTTTCTCGGTTATATCATTTCAAAGCTTCATCTTATCACTGCAAGGCTTCACCTTGTGTTTTCAACTTCTCTTTCTTTCTATCATCCTTTTTTACTCTTCATGGTGGTTCATCAAGTATTTAATTCATTCTCGAAGTGTTCTCAAGATTCTTGTTGGAAGAGATCAAATATTCTTCTTCCTGCATTCCAAAGTGCAATTCGTTCTACCTTATCATTTGAGGTGGTGTTATGTCATTCTTGACAATTTGAGTTCGCGTTTCATGATTCACATGTTGTCAAGAATGAGATATTTTAAATCCACCAATCCCTTCGTTGGATTTATCTTGTGTCATGTTTCACCTAAAGCCTTCCCTAAGGAATGTTGCTATTATGGTGCTTATCAATGATCCAAGTTTTCTCCTATCCTCTTGGTGAAAGAAGTTTTTCATCGCCTTGGTGCTCTCACTCAAATCAATGGCTTCCTTTAGTGGCCGTTTGTCACCTCATAATGTTGAGATGTTTCCATAAGTCCACTACAAGCTTATTCTTTTCGTTGTTGGTTTTCCAACAACTCCGTTCAATCCTTCTTTTTAAGGAGGCTCTTTCAAATTCAATTGTGTTAGAAGTTGTTGTTCTCTTCTCTGTTCTCTTGATTCCACTCTTTCATTTGTCCCGGAGGCATTGTGATGTTTTCTTCGACCCATCATCTCATTTTGGAGATCATGTTCTTTTCCTTGCTTATCCATTTAACCGGAGTGTCGTGTTTTCATTCGAGCTCTCTCATATTATCAAGTTTTGCCTCCTTCCTCAACCAGAGTGTGGTCTGAAATCTTTCTTACCCCTTGTGCCATTTTTCAATAGTTCCGGAGGCAGCGTGTTGTTGATTTCATCAAGTATCATCCCATCTTCTCAAGTTCATGTTAATTCCTTCCATTTTCAGTCGGAGTGTTGTCCAAATTATATCATTCTTAATCCTACTCTATCTTGTTTTAATCGGAGTGGCTTCAAAATCTATCTTGTCCCTAAGCTCTTGGTTCTCATCATGTTCTTTGTTCTTCTCTGCTAATGCAGTGTTTGCAATCTCGTTCACCTCCATTGTATTCTTTCTTTCGATTTGTGCAACCTCTCAAGGTTGTGGGTTTCACTCGTTTGTCAAAGAAGCAACTTTGTTTTACCTCTTCCTCTTCCGTTTCTCTCCGGCGCCATCCTTAGATCTCGGGAAAAGATCTCTTGTAAGTGGAGGAGTGTTGTAACGCCCCAAGACCGACGCTGCATAAGCCTTCCAGTTATTTCGTGTTCGCCGTGTGTTTTATTTGTTGGTTGCATGTCATCATGCCATCATGTCATTAATCTTTGCATCTCAACTCAACTAATAAATTGCATAGATGGTTGATCTATTTAAATCGAGGGAAGGGTGCCTTCTCTTTATAACATATCCTCCCAATATTAGGGAGCTATATTAAATATTTCTTTAATTTGGAAATCACCATAACACACTTGCAAATTATCCCAATGCCTTTGTTATCGTAATTCTTGGTCTCCAACCTTGCCATATATTCTTTCATCATATTCCGGAGCTCCACCAAAAATCCAAACATTTTTGGACCTTCCCAACCCTCACTTCCTATTCAAATCATTTGAATTTAAATCAAATGAGTTTGAACTTAAATCTTTCAATCATGGCCTTTTCTATTTTCTCGGAATAAGCACATTTTTGTGAGTCCGGGAAAATTATCGGCGTGTCCAACTTCTTCCCCTAACCTCCCTTTCTTTTCTTTCTTATCTCTGTTTTTTTTTATTTTCCTTAGAGTGAGAGAGAGAAGAGAGCCTGCAGCCCAGCCGGCCTCTAAGCCCAAAGCCCAGCCGGCCTCTAAGCCCAAAGCCCAGCCGGCATCCCCACCAGCTCTAACCCTAGCCGCTCCCTTGCCCGATCCACCCACTCATCCCTCGATCCCCTCTCTTTTCCTCGCGCCGCCACTCACGCGAGACACAGGGACGAGAGGAGCCCGATCCCCTCCATCCTCTTCCCGATCAGGAAAAGCCTCGCCGGCCTCCCCGTCCTTCTGCTTCTCCTCGCGTCGCCCCGAGGCCCCGCTGCCACTCTGGTCGGCGAGCCCATGCTCCGGTGCTGCGCCGCTGCACCCTTGCTGTACGCGAGGCGCTGCTTCCTCTACTCGAGCGCCCGAGGTCCCGCGAGACGCCTCCGCCCCTCCTCTGCTCCACCTTCGTCGCGAAGGACGCAGCGACCACTTCGTCTCCCTGCCGCCATGGTCCTCCGCCGTGCCTCGTCTCCCTCGCACGCGAGCTCAACCCCGAGCGCGCCTGAGATGCTCTTCCTCCCGCTGGCCTCCTCCGTGCGCCAAGTCCCTCGCCCGCGTGCCAAGTTCTCGCTGTCGCCGCTATTCTCACTCACTCCGCGTCCGTGGCTCTGCTGCTGGCCCTCGTTGCCGAGAGCCTCGTCGTTGGCCTCCTCCTTGCCTCTGCACCTCCGGATCCTGTTGTTGCTGGACGCAACTTTGTCCACAATGAATACGCCAAGACCCCGAGATCGACTTCGCCGACTGACAAGTACCACGACGACCGTCGAGACCGCCAAGTTCCACTACCGGTGAACGTTTTGGAATCGCCAAGTCAGACTACAACGCGAAGACCATGTACAACTATGGATCCCGTGGATTTCAACAAGTACCTCTACGAATGACACAGGAAGTATACGAACGTGTACAACTACCATCCCGTGCATGTCACCAAGTATCACGACATCGACGACCCCTCCAAGTTAGACTTCGGTTGCCGTGTACACTACCGTCGCCCCGAAGGCGTTGTATCAGTAAGTCCCTCTCCGAGACATGAACCACTACTTCTACTACCGTCGCGAGAACGTCTACTTCCATCTACACCGCATCGAACTTGATCTGTTCCGAAAATGCACGCTTCGAAGGTATAATCACCGAGATGACCTTTCGAGAACGAATGTTTGCGATGCATGAGATGCACCCTATGTTTGCACGTCGTTCGCCATGCCGTTGACCCGTGGGAACCCGGTAACCGGGATCACCCCACCATCCTTGCATGACTCGCTCCACACACTTATTCTTTTGCACCGGTATCTCAATGAGTTGTCGGATCATCGGAATGTTGCCGTGGCACCATTTCTGTTTCACCGCCGTGGCACCCTTTTCCTCCCGCCATGACGATAAATGCCTCGTATCATGCTCATGTCAACATTTTCATAAAATTGCTTAAAACTTGCATATGCCATCTGCATCATGATAATAACATTTAAAACGTTTAAACTTGTTGTTTGCTTTAAATTGCTAAATGACATTTGGGGATTTTCCGGATTTGTTATTTGTTATTTCCGGCCTCATTTAAACTTGCCTAAATAGATAGTTTTATTATGCTTCACCTCTTGCCATGCTTAACAACAGTTAATTTTGTTGGGTACATAAATGGGAGAGAACTAAATAATTGATGTGTTGTTTTGTCAATATGCAACTCGTTGCATATTGAGCTCCACTTAATTTGTAGTATTGTTTGTTGCATTTTGCCATGCCATGGCTCATTTAAACCGGACATGCATCATACTTGATTGTGCATCATGCCATGTTTATGATTGTGTGTTACCGTGTTGTTTGCTTCTTTTCGGTTTGCTTCTCTCGTTAGCTTCAGTTTCTTTCCGGAGTTGTGAGGGTTCGTTCGACTACGTCCGTTTGTCTTCTTCATGGACTTGATCTTCTTCCTAGCGGAATTTCAGGCAAGATGACCATACCCTCGAAATCACTTCTATCTTTGTTTGCTAGTTGTTCGCTCTATTACTATGCCGCGCTACCTACCACTTGCTATATCATGCCTCCCATTTTGCCATGTCAAGCGTCTAACCATTCTTTTCGAGCAAACCGTTGTTTGGCTAAGTTACCGCTTTTGCTCAGCCCTTCTTATAGCGTTGCTAGTTGTAGGTGAAGCTGAAGTTTGTTCCATGTTGGAACATGGATATGTTAGGATATCACAATATCTCTTATTTTAATTAATGCACATATATACTTGGTAAAGGGTGGAAGGCTCTGCCTTATGCCTGGTGTTTTGTTCCACTCTTGCCGCCCTAGTTTCCATCATACCGGTGTTATGTTCCTTGATTTTGCGTCCTTACGCGGTTGGGTGTTATGGAAACCCTTGACAGTTCACTTTGAATAAAACTCCTCCAGCAAGGCCCAACCTTGGTTTTAACATTTGCCACTTAAGCCTTTTTCCCTTGGGAGGCGCGCTCCCGAGGGTCATCTTTATTTTAACCCCCCGGGCCAGTGCTCCTCTGAGTGTTGGTCCGAACCAAGTAGCCTGCGGGGCCACCTCGGGGAAACTCGAGGCCTGGTTTTACTCGTAGCTTTACTCATCCAGTGTGCCCTGAGAACGAGATATGTGCAGCTCCTATCGGGATTTGTCGGCACATTCGGGCAGTCTTGCTGGTTTTGTTTTACCATTGTCGAAATGTCTTGTAACCGGGACCGAGACTGATCGGGTCTTCCCAGGAGAAGTAATATCCTTCGTTGACCGTGAGAGTTTGTGATGGGTTAAGTTGGGACACCCCTGCAGGGTATAAACTTTCGAGAGTCATGCCGCGGTTATGTGGCAGATGGGAATTTGTTAATGTCCGGTTGTAGAGAACTTGACACTTGACTTAATTAAAATACATCAACCGCGTGTGTAGCCGTGATGGTCTCTTTTCGGCGGAGTCCGGGAAGTGAACACGGTTTGGGTTATGTATGAATGTAAGTAGCTTCAGGATCACTTCTTGATCACTTCTAGCTTCTCGACCGTTGTGTTGCTTCTCTTCTCGCTCTTATTTGCGTATGTCAGCCACCATATTTGCTTAGTGCTTGCTGCAGCTCCACCTCATTACCCTTTTCATGCCCATAAGCTTAAATAGTCTTGATCTCGTGGGTGTGAGATTGCCGAGTCCTCGTGACTCACAGATTCTACCAAAACAGTTGCAGGTGCCGACGATACCAGTGCAGGTGACGCAACCGAACACAAGTGCGAGTTTGACAAGGACCTTGGTCGTTACTATGTTTCTTTTCATGTTGATCAGTAGTGGTGCCTAGTTGGGACGATCGGGGATCTGGCATTTGGGGTTGTCTTCTTTTATTTTGGTTTCGTAGTCGGACCTTGATTGTACTCTGGATGATGTATGTTTAATTTATGTATCGTGTGAAGTGGCGATTGTAAGCCAACTCTTTATCCCATTCTTGTTCATTACATGGGATTGTGTGAAGATGACCTTTCTTGCGACAAAACCACCAGGCGGTTATGGCTCCAAGTCAGGCCTCGACACGTGGGAGATATAGCCGCATCGTGGGCGTTACACGTGTAACGTGGAGTTTGATGAGAATAACGGCTCCCAAGTGGAGCAAAGTGGCACTTGTGATGTAGGTGATGAAATTCCTTATCAAGCCATAAGAAGAATGGGTGTTGGATTTATCCTACCCATTGAGGAACCACTTGTGGCCGAAGGAGAAGGACAATGCTCCACTCAAGTGGAGCCATCACCAACCCAAGGCCCACACACTTCCGAAGAACATAGTGAAGGCCCTCAACCAAGTGAACAAGATCAAGGGCAAGATCATCCTCAAGATGGTGGTGAGCCTCCACACGATGCCCAAGGTCAAGTTCTCTCCATCGAGCAAGTTCAAGATCAAGAGCAAGCTCAAGATCAAGAACAAGCTCAAGACGGCGATCAAGATGATCAAGTGACCGCTCCTCAACTCACCACCGAGGAGGAATTGGAGCATCGTGCCGCCAAGATTGCTTCCAAGCTCTCCACCAAGGGTCATCTCATGAAGAATGTGCTTGGAAGCATTCAAAAGGGGGTAAGCACTCGTAGAAAATTGGCAAACTATTGTGAACATCACGCGTTTGTCTCTTGTGTTGAACCCCAAAAGGTATATGAAGCACTCGAAGATCCGGATTGGCTTAATGCCATGCATGAAGAACTCAACAACTTCTAGTACAACAATGTGTGGAGATTGGTGCCAAGGCCAACGGGGAACCACAATGTCATTGGAACCAAGTGGATATTCAAGAACAAGCAAGATGCTCACGGGACCATCGTTCGCAACAAGGCAAGATTAGTGGCACAAGGCTACTCCCAAGTCGAGGGTATCGACTACGGTGAAATCTTTGCTCCCATTGCTCGCCATGAATCCATTCGTTTGTTGATTGCTTATGCTTCTCATCACAACTTTAAGTTGCAACAAATGGATGTGAAGAGTGCTTTTCTTAATGGTCCTATTAATGAGTTGGTGTATGTCAAGCAACCCTCTGGGTTCGAGGATCCCTTCTTTCCCGATCATGTGTATCAACTCGATAAGGCACTCTATGACCTTAAACAAGCCCCACGCGCGTGGTATGATCACCTTACCGAGTTGTTACAAGATCGTGGATTTGAAGTTGGGCTAATCGACCCCACTCTTTTTACTAAGAAGGTCGAAGGAGTTGTTTGTGTGCCAACTATATGTTGATGATATTATCTTTGGTTTCCCTAACAAAGCTTTCAATGAGGAGTTTGCATGATCATGACCTCAAAGTTCAAGATGTCTTCCATGGGAGAGTTGAAGTTCTTTCTCGGGTTGAAGTGAAGCAAAGAAGAGAAGGAACCTTCATCAACCAAGCCAAATACACTCAAGACATGCTCAAGAGATTTAAGCTAAGTGATGTCAAGCTGGCTTCCACTCCAATGCCCACCAAGTGCCAACTTGACATTGATCCCAATGGTAAAGTTGTGGATCAAAAGGTATATCGCTCCATGATTGGCTCCCTGTTTTACCTTTGTGCATCTAGACCGGATATCATGTTGAGTGTGGGATTTGTGCATGGTTTCAAGCCGCACCTAAGGAAAGCCACTTTATGGCAGTCAAGCAAATCTTTCGATATTTGGCTCATACCCCAAACTTTAGCTTATGGTACCCAAGAGGAGCAAACTTCAAGCTTGTAGAGTATTCGGACTCCGATTGGGCGGGAGACAAAGTGGATAGGAGGTCCACTTCCGGAGGGTGCCAATTTCTTGGTTGCTCTTTGGTGAGTTGGTCTTCCAAGAAGCAAAGTTGTGTGTCTCTCTCGTCCATCGAAGCGGAGTATGTGGCGGCCGGTAGTTGTTGTGCACAACTCCTATGGATGAGGCAAACTTTAAAGGATTACGGTGTCATTTGTGACAAAGTGCCTCTTTGGTGTGACAATGAAAGTGCCATCAAGATTTCTCTCGGCCGGTGCAACACTTCAAGACGAAGCATATTGAGATTCGGTATCACTTCATCCGGGATCACATCAAGCGAGGGAGATCGAGCTCAACTACGTCAACACTCATGATAACCTTGCTGATATTTTCACGAAGCCATTGGATGAAGCAAGATTTCGCGAGTTAAGGCATGAACTAAATATCATTGATTCGAGCAATGTTGCTTGAACCCCTGCACACCCCACCATGCTCAACTTGTTGTCTTGTTTAGGTGTAGGCATGGACATAGGGGGAGTGTTGTTCTTTCAATGAACTCTCCCTCCCCCATTATGCATAAATTGATCAAGTCTTTCACATTAGCCATTTTTATGGTACTTGTGCGTCAAAGATGAGTTTTGGTCATGGGCCCAAGGTTAAAATCTTCGCGGCGCTATACCTACGGACTCAAACATAGGTGGCCTCGGCCACCGCCCTCTCTTGGAGAGGCATGTGCTTCCCTTTGTGCCGGTTTTGGTGTGTGTGTGTTTGCCCTCATTTTATTTTTGTCGGTTTCTTTTCTTGAGCTTAGCCGTTTTGGCCAGTCTTTTTTGGTGGCGGTACTACATTGGGTGTCTTGGTACTACCACTTATGATCGTCAGCGGTACTACCGCCCACCCAGTACTACCGCTGCAGGCGGCGATGGGGTTATGTCGGGGCAGGGGGAGTTGTTTTTCTCCCCCATACCCATTCGCTCCACTCGCCTGTCCTCTTCGTCGCTCCAACGACGTCTCGCCGCGGGAGGGCTTCGGCCGGCCGCCATCCTCATGTTGTCCCTCTCCATTTCTTCCAGTGGAGTCGATCCCCACCGCGTCCTCTTGCCATGGATGCCGGTATTGCCCCCTTTCCCGTTCTCTCTTTGCCTAGATATCACATCTAGTTGTTAGGGGCAATAGGCATTGTTCTTCTCGTTTTTTTGGCTTTGTCGAGGCTTGAGTAGGATGGAGAGGGGTTCTAGGCCGGTTGGATTAAGGTTTGGTAGGTTTATTTTTGAATTTGGCATCACCCATAGTGCCGGATCTGTTCGCGGCAGTAGGGAACCGCCGTTCCTCGACTAGAGCGGTACTACCGCTCACCTCATGTGTACTACAGTCATGGCAATCTTCTGCAGTTTGGTCACGGTACTACCGTTGCATGCCCAATTCCATCTTTTTCCTACCCCATTTTGATCCATGTTGTTCTGTTTGGAGGCTTATGCTCTTTCTTGCGTGTTGTTTCTCCTGCTCGTATGTTTGGCTCCAGGTGATGAACATCCTGAGCAGCAAGTCCGCCGTGTCAACCCCGGACGCAGTAACGTCAGCGCTACCGCACCTCCGAGTCGTGGTGCTTCCTCAAGTGCACCATCTCCGCCTCAACTCCGGAAGAAATCGCCAACAGCCGGCGAAGCCAAGGGCAAGACTGTGGATCGAGTTGGCCGCCAAGGAGTTCTGGGAAAGGCGTCACCGCAACCCCTATGAGGAAGACCAAGAACCCAATTTGGTCAACCGCCCGTTCTGGAACCGCTTTCAGTTTGCCATCTTCTTTGATGTGATCAAGGCTAAGAAGAATCTCTATGTTGGTGTACGCTCCATCGACACGGATGCTATGGAGAAGGACCCTGAATACTTTGGTGAAGCCCTTCAGATGTGTTCTCAGCTGAACATTCTCAGAATCATGCAGTTCAACAAGGATTTTGATGCAGATTTGGTGGCTCAATTCTATGCTACTGTCCATCTTGGAACTGATGCAGAAAGGACTCTGAACAAATGTCAAGTTGCTTTCTGTCAAGTGGAAGGCCTTCATGGAGTTGCTTGGGTGGAAGATCACGAGCTTGAGACTCCAGTCCGCTTCCGCCCTCGCCGCAATGCTTCCTCCACTCACAAGAAAGCCCTCTGGCCCTACTGTTCTGTGAAGGTTCACCCTATGACTAAGAAGGAAACCTATGAGTTGTCTACCTTTCTGAACATCCTTCATCATGTCTTCCGAGAGACTCTCTTCCCTCGCATCGGGAATCTGGATATGGTCCACTCCTATCTCGTGGACATGCTTCTCTTCTGCCAGCATGAGAAGGAAGCAAACACTGGCGAGTCCACGGACATTTCTCATGTTATATGGTGCGAACTTCTTTACGCCGTTTACGAGCGCAAGTGCCCGATCTATGGTCCGTTCATCATGCCGCTCATTGAGAAGGCACAGGCGGGTCTATCCCAAGGTTATCTTTGAAGCGGAGAATTGGTTTCTCATGAGATCAAGCGTCCCGAGGAAGAAGGACAATTGGGGCACCCCAGCTCCTAAATCCGGGGTCCATCTCTGCTGGCGACATGGAGGCCGACTGGGCCGAGGAGGCCGATGATGACGATGAGGACTATGAGCCTTCTGGAGCAGAGCCTTCTTGGGCAAAGAAGCTCAAGCGCAAGATCAAGAAGCTTTTCTGCATGGAGTCTCATGGTCAGTACATGACCCATGTGGCTGAGAAGCAGGCCAGGGGCGTCACAAGGAGCTCATGCGTCAGTTGGGTGCGACCGTTGCCAGCGGTTCTGAGGGCCAGATCACTAAGGAGGAGGAGGAGTGGATTCAGCAGCACTGTCCGTGGACCGATTCAGACACCGAGCAGTTCCCGACTGAGGATGGCAGTGCGGATGACCCTGCCAGGATGTGATGAGAGAGCTCCTCAGCTTGCTATCACCTGGAGCCGTAGCGACGCACTTTGACCTTTTGGTGTCTCGATGCCAAAGGGGGAGAGAGTTTAGGGATTTGTGCTTTGTGGTGTCGTCGTTTCTCGTCGTTTCTGTGTTTTCTCGCCATTTGCTTTGTTTGGTTTTGTGCCAATGAGACCTAAGTTCCAGACATATGGTGTGAGACATATGCTACCTTTTCTTTATCTATGTCTATCTAGTACTTTGGTATCTTATGAGTTGCTTGCTTATCCTGTTATACACCTTGCTCTAATGTATCCTATGCTTAGGTTGTTGGACTATAAAATATAGGGGGGGGGGTGTTGATCCTAATGTGTGTGTCTTGCATTCCAAAGGCACTACTAACTAGGTGCACACATTCAGGGGGAGCCTGTCTATATTTTGTAGTTATAAGTATCTTTACTTTCATGTTGTATCCTTGTGCAAATCCACGTTGTCATCAATCCACCAAAAAGGGGAGATTGTTAAGGCATATCTCTCTAGATGTAGTTTTGGTGATTGATGACAACATGTTCTTGGACTAATCGTGTGCTTTGAGCATTTCAGAGATTCATCCTTTGGCACGAGACGATTTCTTTCCCGTCGGAGTGTTATTCAAGACGGTGTAGCTCTTTCGTTTCTATTTTGGTGAACTAGTTCCGTAGGAGTCACCTTACTATCAAGAGGGGGTCCGCTTTGGTAAGGCTAGGGTGGAATCAACACGTACACATCCTTTCCACACCCTCTGAGCCTTTCCGCTTCAATGGAGAGCTCATTCCGCTTCCGTGTGCATCGTTTGGTCCCAGCAGTAGTACTGCGGTTCCCAGCAGTAGTACCGCTTAGGAGTCACAGGCGGCAGTACCGCTCAGAAGCGGTAGTACCGCCGGTGGGTCCTCAGCCGTAGTACCGCTGTGGTACTAGGCTCCTACCGCGTCGACTCGAGGGGGTCACTTCTCGTGTTGGATTGTGCGACACTAAGCAGCGGCAGTAGAGCGGTAGTGCCGCTCATGAGCGGTAGTACCGCCCTACCACCATGGCAGTACCGCATTGGGGCCAACTCCTTCTCTCTCGCCAGCCCTCCCAGACTGCACGGCAGTACCGCGAGGGGGAGCGGTAGTACCGCTGGCCATAGCAGTAGTGCCGCCCACACCTGCGGTAGTACCGCCCTCTGCGGGGCTGTTTAGGGGGGGGGGGTAACGGTTGGATTGTTCCCCCCTCTATAAAAGGGGTCTTCTTCTCCAAAGTTGACGAACCTCTTCCCCCAAAAGCTCCACTGTTGCTCCAAGCTCCATTTTCGCCCGATCTCTCTCCCTAGCCAATCAAACTTGTTGATTTGCTCGGGATTGGTTGAGAAGGCCCCGATCTACACTTCCACCAAGAGAAATCTGATTCCACCCACTAATCCCAAGCGGATCTTGTTACTCTTGGGTGTTTGAGCACCCTAGACGGTTGAGGTCACCGCGGAGCCATAGTCCGTTGTGGTGAAGCTTCGTGGTGTCGTTGGGAGCCTCCAATTAAGTTGTGGAGATTGCCCCAACCTTGTTTGTAAAGGTCAGTCGCCGCCTTCAAGGGCACCAATAGTGGAATCACGGCATCTCGCATTGTGTGAGGGCGTGAGGAGAATACGGTGGCCCTAGTGGCTTCTTGGAGAGCATTGTGCCTCCACACCGCTCCAACGGAGACATACTTCCCTTCAAAAGGAAGGAACTTCGGTAACACATCCTCATCTTCACCGGCTCCACTCTTGGTTATCTCGTCCCTTTACTTTTGCTAGCTTACTTGTGTTAAATCCCTTGCTTGCGTGTGTGCTTGTTGTCGTTGCATCATATAGGTTGCTCACCTAGTTGCATATCTAGACAACCTACTTTGATGCAAAGTTTAAATTGGTAAAGAAAAGCTAAAAATTGTTAGTTGCCTATTCACTCCCCCCCCCCCTCTAGTCAACTATTTCGATCCTTTCACCTATCCCAAGCATCTTTCAAAGACTCATCAAGTAAATAACGAAAAATTCCGGGATCATCTTCATCGAAATTATTCAAACCCTCATTGACAACCCCGGTAAGTCTTTCCATAGCATCATTATTTATGAGCTTAGAGAGGACAGAGGGACTATCCAAAGTATTAAAACCATGGAGAGAGCCCTTGGCCCTTTTTGATTCTGCCATGGCACAAGAAAAACAATGGGAAAGAGGCGAACAGAAAGAGAGGGCGAATAAAATGGCAAGGGTGAAGTGGGGGAGAGGAAAACAATAGGCAAATGGCAAATAATGTAATGCGAGGGATAAGAGTTTGTGATGGGTACTTGGTATGTCTTGACTTGTGCGTAGAGTCCCCAAAGAACGGGCGCTTTAAATGGCTCGTTGTCGGAGATCAAATCTTGACTTGACTTGGTGTACACCTCCCGACAGCGGCGCCAGAAATCCTTCTTGCTACCTCTTGAGCATGCATTGGTTTTTCCCTTGAAGAGGAAAGGGTGATGCAGAAAAGTAGCGTAAGTATTTCCCTCAGTTTTTGAGAACCAAGGTATCAATCCAGGAGGCCACACGCAAGTCCCTCGTACCTACACAAACAAATAATAACCTTGCAACCAACGCGATAAAGGGGTTTCAATCCCTTCACGGCCACTTGCAAAAGTGAGATCTGATAGAGATGATAAGATAATATTTTTGGTATTTTGTTGATAAAGACTAAAAGTAAAGAAAGCAAAATAAACGGCGATAGAAATAGCTTGTGGACGGCAGTTAATATGATGGAAACTAGACCCGGGGGCCATAGGTTTCACTAGTGGCTTCTCTCAAGATAGCATAAGTATTACGGTGGGTGAACAAATTATTGTCGAGCAATTGATAGAAAAGTGCATAATTATGAGAATATCTAGGCATGATCATGTATATAGGCATCACGTCCGTGACAAGTAGACAGACTCCTGCCTGCATCTACTACTATTACTCCACACATCAACCGCTATCCAGCATGCATCTAGAATATTAAGTTCATAAGAACAGAGTAACGCATTAGGTAAGATGACATGATGTAGAGGGATAAACTCAATCAATATGATATAAATCCCATCTTTTTATCCTCGATGACAACAATACAATACGTGTCATGTCCCCTGCTGTCACTGGGATCGAGCATCGCAAGATTGAACCCAAAGCTAAGCACTTCTCCCATTGTAAGAAAGATCAATCTAGTAGGCCAAACCAAACTGATAATTCGACTTGCAAAGATAACCAATCATACATAAAAGAATTCAGAGAAGATTCAAATATTGTTCATAGATAATCTTGATCATAAACCCACAATTCATCGGATCTCGACAAACACACCGCAAAAAGAGTTACATTGAATAGATCTCCAAGAAGATCGAGGAGAACTTTGTATTGAGATCCAAAGAGAGAGAGAGAAGAAGCCATCTAGCTAATAACTATGGACCCGAAGGTCTGTGGTAAACTACTCACACATCATCGGAGAGGCTATGGTGTTGATGTAGAAGCCCTCCGTGATCGATGCCCCCTCCGTGAGCGGAAAAAGGCCCCAAGATGGGATCTCACGGCATGAGAAGGTTGCGGCGGTGGAATTTGGTTTTCGTGGTGCTCCTCGATGGTTTTGGGGTACGTAGGTATATATAGGAGGAAGAAGTAGGTCGCTGGAGCCACGAGGGGCCCACGAGGGTGGAGGGTGCGCCCAGGGGGGGGGGGGGGGTAGGCGCCCCCATGCCTCGTGGCCTCCTCGTTCGTTTCTTGACGTCCACTCCAAGTCCTCTGGATCACGTTTGTTCCAAAAATCACGCTCCCGAAGGTTTCATTCCGTTTGGACTCCATTTGATATTCTTTTTCTACGAAACACTGAAATAGGCAAAAAAAAACAGCAATTTGCACTGGGCCTTGGGTTAATAGGTTAGTCCCAAAAATAATATAAAAGTGTAAAATAAAGCCCATTAAACATCCAAAACAGAATATATAATAGCATGGAGCAATAAAAAATTATAGGTACGTTGGAGACGTATCAGGAGGCAACACAGGAAGCAGTCTGGATGAAGGAGTTCATCACCAACCTAGGAGTTATTCCCAATGCGTCGGGCCCGATGACTCTCTTCTATGACAACAATGGAGCTATTGCCCTTGCCAAGGAGCCCAGGTTTCACAAGAAGACCAGGCATATCAAGCATCGCTTCAACTCCATTCGTGAATATATTCAAGATGGAGAAATAGATATTTGTAAAGTGCATACGGATCTGAATGTCACAGATCCGTTGACTAAACCTCTTCCACGAGGAAAACATGATCAACACCAGAACTCTATGGGTGTTCGATTCATCACAGTGTAACTAAATTATTGACTCTAGTGCAAGTGGGAGACTGTTGGAAATATGCCCTAGAGGCAATAATAAATTGGTTATTATTATATTTCCTTGTTCATGATAATTGTCTATTGTTCATGCTACAATTGTAATAACCGGGAACCGTAATACATGTGTGAATACATAGATCGTAATATGTCCCTAGTAAGCCTCTAGTTGACTAGCTCGTTGATCAATAGATGGTCATGGTTTCCTGACCATGGACATTGGATGCCGTTGATAATGGCATCACATCATTCGGAGAATGATGTGATGGACAAGTCCCAACCCTAAGCATAGCACAAGATTGTGTAGTTCGTTTTGCTGGAGCTTTTCTAATGTTAAGTATCGTTTCCTTAGACCATGAGATTGTGCAACTCCCAGATACCGTAGGAATGCTTTGGGTGTACCAAACGTCACAACGTAACTGGGTGGCTATAAAGGTACACTACAGGTATCTCTGAAAGTATCTGTTGGGTTGGCACGAATCGAGACTGAGATTGGTCAATCCTTATGACGGAGAGGTATCTCTGGGCCCACTCAGTAATGCATCATCATAATGAGCTCAATGTGACTAAGGAGTTGGTCACGGGATCATGCATTACGGAACGAGTAAAGAGACTTGCCAGTAACGAGATTGAACGAGGTATGGGGATACCGACGATCAAATCTCGGGCAAGTAACATACCGATGGACAAAGGGAATTGTATACGGGATTGATTGAATCCCCGACGTCGTGGTTCGTTCGATGAGATCATCGTGGAAAATGTGGGAGCTAACATGGGTATCTATATCCCGCTGTTGGTTATTGGCCGGAGAGATGTCTCGGTCATGTCTGCATGGTTCCCGAACCCGTAGGGTCTACACACTTAAGGTTCAGTGACACTAGAGTTGTTATGAGAAATTGTATGTGGTTACCGAAGGTTGTTCGGAGTCCCGTGTGGGATCCCGGACGTCACGAGGAGTTCCGGAATGGTCCGGAGGTAAAGATTTATATATGGGAAGTCCAATTTCAGTCACCGGAATGGTTTCGGGGGTTATCGGTATTATACCGGGACCACCGAAAGGTTTCTGAGGGTCCACCGGGTGGGGCCCCAAGCCTCGGGGGACTTAATGGGCTGAACAAGGGTGGGAACCAGCCCCCTAGTGGGCTGGTGCGCCCCCACCAAGGGCCCAAGGCGCCTAGGGTTAGAAATCCTAGGGGGTGGGGGCGCCTCCCACCAGACTTGGGGGGCAAGTCCCCCCCTTGGCCGCCTCCCCCTCTAGATGCATCTAGGGGGGGCGGCCCCCTCTCCCTTCACCCTATAAATAGAACGGGGGTGGGAGGGCAGCCGCAGCCTTCCCCTGGCGCAGCCCTCTCCCTCTCCAACACCTCCTCCTCCATAGTGCTTGGCGAAGCCCTGTCGGAAAACTACAAGCTCCACCACCACGCCGTCGTGCTGCCGGAGCTCTCCCTCAACTTCTCCTCTCCCCTTGCTGGATCAAGAAGGAGGAGACGTCCCCGGGCTGTACATGTGTTGAATGCGGAGGTGCCGTCCGTTCGACACTTGGATCTAATTTGCCGCGATTTGAATCGCTGCGAGTACGACACCATCAACCGCATTCTTGTAACGCTTCCGCTTATCGATCTTCAAGGGTATGAAGATGCACTTCCTCTCTCTCTCTCTCTCTCTCTCTCTCTCTCTCTCTCTCTCTCGTTTCTAGCATCTCCTAGATTGATCTTGGTGACACGTAGGAATTTTTTTGAATTATTAGTACGTTACCCAACAATTGCTTGGTCATACACCAAGTTCACCAGAATTTCTTTCCCGTCTGGTTCCTGCGCTCCCACTCGGGCCATATGATTCAGATCTATCTTCATAAAACGTGTTTTCACCATCGCCTAGGCTTCTCGTACACCTTCACGACATGTAGACGCCTTCCATAGCTCAAAGCAGTGCTGGGCACCTTTGAACAGGCTCGCCAAGCCCTCCATACTTTCTGGAGGGGTATCGGATGGCCATAAAGCCTTGGCCATACTTCTCATGGCTTTCCGGGCCCGCTCATGCATCATGGATAGCTCCTTCAACACGTCACCTCGAAATCCGGATACTTCTTCCTTAGGCCGACCAGTTAAAAGACCTGTAGCAACAGAGTTATGACGATCTGAATTATGGAATAATATGAGTCTCTCTGATAGTTCTAAAGGTCATACCGTATATGCCGCCTTTCAACTTCTCATTCTCTTTTCGTGCGGCCGATAACTAAGCCGTTAAGCTCTTTATCTCTTCGGATTGTTTGTCTTTTTCCTACTCATGTTTGTTCTTTTGACCAGTGCTCATTGCGGCCTTTTTCATCTCTGCAAGTTCTGCAGTGACGGCATTCAGGTGTGTCTAGTTTGTTTTCAGTTCCTGGGACAGCGCGCTGTTCTTCTGCTTGAGAACCTGCAGATCATATCGATCCTTAAATCGGCTGGCTGAACCACTTCAAGTCCCGGGGGCTACTCGCATATATCTATTGAATTTGCATAAATCCCTACCTGCATATCCTTGGAGAACAGTTGAGAAACTCTGGCAAGTCTGCCTCGAGCAGCTCGGATATATGCATCCACGAAGCTGAGTGCAGTAAATTCTTTGTGACGCCCCAAGACCGACGCTCCAGATGCCTTCCATGTATTCTAAGTTTCGTCGTGTGTTTTATTTGCTTGTTGCATTGCATCATGTCATCATGCCATCATATCATTAAAAAATTTTCAACTCAAATAAATAAATCGTATGGATCTTTGATCCATTTAAATCGAGGGAATTCACATGGTGTTTTCTCTTTATAACATATCCTCCCAATATTTAGGGAGCTACATTGAACCATTCCATTGGCTTGGAATCACCCAGAACACATTTGCATTGTTCTTCAAATTTCCTTTTATCCAACTCAACTTCATTTCTTCCTTTGGGGCCTTTTAAGTTAAATTGAGTTGCAATTTTACTTTCTCCATAAATATTCCAAATCTTCCCATAAATCACATCTAATGTGTGGGATCATCTCCTCAAAATCTCAGTCCATTTAGAGTCCATTCAAATGGGCTTCAAAATTCAAACATGTGGAATTAAATTCAACATGTGTGAATTTTATTTCTCTAACAATCCTATTGCCATTTTATTTAAATTCCTCATATTTTTATGAGTCCAGGAAAATTGTCCTCGTGCCCAAATCCTTCCCCTAACCCTTCTTTCCCCTTCCTTTCACTTTTGTTGTTTTTCTGTAAAGGGCATAAACAGAAAGAGTAGAGAGAGAGAGAGAGAGGTAGCCCAGCCCAGCGACCCATTTGCTCCTAGGCCCACCTAACCCTCTCAAAACCCTAGGCCCGACCCCCTCCTCTCCCTCTGCCCGCCGCCTCCTGCTCGATCCCCCTCCTTTCGCTCGTCTTCCTCTCCTCCTGCACGAGCCCCGCGCGAACCAGCCACCACAGCAGCCTCCGCACCCAAGCCTCCTCCTTCCTCGCGTCGTCGCCAACTGCGCCCCTCGCGCCTCTGCCTCGCCATGGAGCTCCGCCGCCCATCTCTCTTCCTGGGAGATTGGATAATATGCCCCTCTTTACTTGGGCAGTTGATAATTTGCCCCTCTTTACTTTCGGTTGGATGATTTGCCCTGCTTTTCCTTTTCCAGTAGATAATATGCCCTTTTTAATTACTGTAATCATTTCTCAGTTTTTATCCTAATTATCACAATGCGAAATGACCCGACTGCCCTTGTGGCAAATTGCAATTATGTCCTAGTCTCCTTCCCGTGTCGGATTGTTGGTCTTTGCTTCCTTGAGCAGTCCATCTCCCCGATTCATCCCCTTTCTCCCGTTCCTTTCTCTCCCCTTGTACATGTCTTGAAGTGAGATCTGGAGGAGGCCGACCAGGACACCTTGGACCCCATCTTGGCGGCGGATACCGCTGCAGCTCGGCGGCGGGGGGGCTGCCGTTAAACTCGGAGACGCGGGCTGGCTCCTACAGGTCGGAGGCGCTGCAGCTCCTCTGCATCTCGGCGGCCCGGTAGCTCCGCTGCAGCTTGGAGCTGCGGAATAGGCGGATGGCGCCGTCGTTGCTCGTTTCGGCGAGGAAAATCCTCGCCGTTGCAGCTGCCACTACCTGCCGTAGGTGGCGTCTGGTCCGCCTGCGCCGGTACTCCGTGAAGCTGGTGACTTTTGTCGGCAAGGGAGGCTCTAGCAAGACCACATCGGCAGCCGTTGTCGCTCAGGTAAAATATCAATCGGTGCTTGATGCATCTGTACAAATTTTGTGTGAGCTTGTTGCTACTATGCTACTAATAGCAAGCCCGAGCGACATTGTTGGTAGTAATTAGCGGTGGGCATGCTCCAATTGTCGGGCTGTACGCTAAAGTGCATTTTCTAATTAAACCACGTGTTAGGCATCTATATATGATGGTATGCATCCTTACATATGCACTTCGGTAGAACTTGGCAGGATATAACAACTTCATAGATAAAAAATTAAACCGACAACAAGTATCCACTTAGTACATGGAATTCGATGTCATAAAAAGGACTGCTCGGTTCAAATGGCGCAGCAGTTTAATCTGAGTTTACATCAAGCAAATTAACAATAATTACGAGTTCGTATCTCAGAAATTACATCTTCTTCCCATAAAAAAATTACATCTTCTTCCTCTTTGGGGTCATTTTTTCTTGCATGCCGTGAAGCTTGAAGGGATGTGAGAAGTAGGCGATGGTACGTAAACATTTGTTGTTCCAGATGGTTGTGATGCATCGCCTTGGCTATGGCCATAGCAAGTCTCTGCATGTTTACACATCGGTTACAAAAGCAGGATTTCTTTTGCATGAATCAAATGTGCATATGGAAAATATAAACAGTTACCTCCTTGTAATAGGCCTGTGGCTGTTATGAAGGCTAGGAGGCCTTTGTGATTGTTGTTGTGCGTGTGGGTGTCGCAACAATTGGAGCAAGCTCGTGAGCAGACACGTCGCTAGAAAGTTCAACCACACATGACATTAGAAATGATATTACTAATACTAATTTCATACTAATGTAGATGATATATAGTAGTAGTAGTGGTACTAGTACATGGATTACCTCTCATTAGCTTCCTTCTTTTTACAAGTTGATTTTACGTGCCCCAAGATTCCACATTGTTTGCACTGTTTTTGGTGCCAAATCTCTTCTTTTCTTTTTTCATACATTTGGCGGCACCTTCTTGCTCATTTCGTTTGCCATCATCATCTTTTTTCTTCCGTTTGCCACCACCACCACCGTCTTCAAGGCAACTTTTGATCCTCTGCTTCCTCCTTCTCCCAACAGAGCTTTTTAAATCTGGTGGTATCATCTTAAAATCTAGAGTAACCTGAGGCCATTGAGACTTGTCTGTGATTGGTTCAATCTCTCCAAAGATAGGCAGCCGGAACCTACTCACGAGTAGTAGTCATGCACATATGGTTGAAAGTTCACATCTGCTCTCTCTACAAGAAATGCAAGTGCATGCTCACTGTGGCCTTCCAGTGTGTTGCCATTCTAGGCAAGTGCACTCATAGGTACCTATTTTGACAACGTGCCTAAGATTCTTCTTCTTGGTGTCCTTGACCTCACAACTTTCTCGGTTGATCTTCCAACAACCAAATGGTCAAGTTGTCTAGTTCTATTATTTATTTGTTGAATGATGGCAGCAGCGTCTCTCCTGGAGCATTTCCCCAATCCTTCTCCTCCTCTCAACAAGTATCATAATTTTCTCTCTTATTTTGTACGCTAGCTCATCCATGGGCAGATCCTTTGTTCCTTTGATCCAGCTATTGAAGCACTCGGCTAGATTATTGTGAATGTAATCACATTTTATTTACGTGTTGAAGTCGCATCTCATCCACTTCAAATTATGATAAGTACACAAGTAGGTACTCACTGTGAGGTTCGACTTGAAAATCTTGCCCATATGGTAGTTAAATGTTTCTAGGCGGTAAGCCTTGGCTGCTGGCCATATCACGACCAAAAACATCTCCATGAAACTTCTTTTGAAGTTTGCCATTAGATGCCTAAAGCATTCCCTTTGCTCGACTTGAGGAAAAACAATTTTAACTGCATTCTCTAACCCTTTACATGCATCGGTACAAATAGCTAGAGTTTGAAGATGTCCTATTGCCTTATGTAGTTGTTGCATAAACCAAACCCAGTTCTCCTCGGTCTCCGTACCAAAGAAACCAAATGCTAAAGGAAACATCCAGTTTTGTCCGTCTAGTGCTATACATGCCGCTAATTGACCATTCCACTTTCCAAATAAATGTGTGGAGTCTATCTTTGAGATATGGTCTACAACCAGCCAAAAAGCCATCAATGCTTGGCTTAAGTGCCATAAAAATCTCGGAAATACACTCCATCTTTTTCCCTCTTGACATCAACCTCAACAATGCTACCCGGAGATCTCTTATCAATCTCGGCTTTGAAGTTGAATAAATTCAAAGCTTTTTCCCAGGTTCCATATAACATATTTGCGGCCCTTTCTTTTCCCCTTTGAACAGTATCATACCCAATAGTACATTTGTACTCTGCTTGTAGCTTTTTTAGGAGCTCCATGCCACCAATGTTTGGTTCACTTTGAAGATACCCAATTGCCTTTTACGCCACCCATGCTTGGTACGCCATGCTTGTAATCACTTTAACGGTTGATGAACACTTATGAGGCTTTACTATCTTGTTAACTTGCACAATAGCAACCATTAGGTGCAAGTAATTTTAAAAATTGTTTCAACATAAAAATGATTAGTGTTAGATAAGTTTATACCGATTGTTTTGCCATCTTCTATCGTTCTAGCAATTATACGCCAAGGACATCCATTTCCTTTACTGATGACCCACATATCTAGTAGTGTCACTATCCTTGGTCTTAATGTCAAACTTACCTCTAATAGCAAATGTTCTCATAAGCATCCTAAACTCTTTCATCGAATGAAACAAAGAACCTTCCTCTATCACGGGATGTTCCTTATCATACCAAAAGTGATCATCTTCGGGCATATGGTCGTGCAGCCTTTGGAAGAGCCGCATCGGCAAGTAAGTCCTCATTAATATCAGCTATACATGCATCAACATTTGCAATCGAGGCTTTGATGGCTGCTTCAGATACACATTTTAGTTGTACGGGTTCATCATCGATTCCAAGCACCGAGCACATATTTTCTTACTGTTATAGGAACATCAATTTCGTCATCATTCATTGGTGCTATCTCAATCTGGGACCAATCAATGCCTCATACATTGTTGGTACGTATGTATCATTGCTAGCAACCGTCGTTCGCCTACTTGGAGAAGAAAAAATCATTTTAACATAAGGACATCGTACAATTACTTACAAAATATTACATCCACAAAATAAAAACTATGCTAGATCTGAAGTATTTTTAGGACTTCATCCGAGTTCTTGTACTTTCTATATGAGTTCATCAACGCCATATGGGAGGGAGGGTCCGAGGCGAAGGGAGGACCAAATGCTTACTGTCTGGAGCATCTTGTGGCGATCCATGGATACTGGAGTTGCCTCGTCCGGCACTCTGTGGAATCACCTCACTTGGTGTGAACCCTCGTCCAGGGTCGCTTGAGTTGATGGCTTGGTGGCCATTTGTCAGTAGCCGGAGTTAATGACAGTGGCTTGTCCGAGGTCGCCGGAGTTGACGGCTTGGTGGCGGCGGTGCATCCGCTTTGTCCGGGCACGGACATGATGATGCAACGTAATAGAATCAATCTATGATTTCTTGATCAGTTGGTTCTGTTGTGTATACCAACGTAAAGAGGGAAGGAGACTAGGACATAATTGCAATTTGTCACAAGGGCAGTCGGGTCATTTCGCATGGTGATAATTAGGATAAAAACTGAAAAATGATTACGGTAATTAAAAAGGGCATATTATCTACTGGAAAAGAAAAAGCAGGGCAAATCATCCAACCGAAAATAAAGAGGGGCAAATTATTAACTGCCTAAGTAAAGAGGGGCATATTATCCAATCTCCTCTTCCTGTAGCGCGCCGTCGCGTGGATGGTCGCCTCCGACTAGCGCCGCCCTGACCCTGCCTTCGCGTCTCCCCGAGCCGTGCTCGTCATGACCCCGCGACCCAACCTCCGCTGCTACCCGTCGTCCGCCGGCCTCCCCTAGCTGCTGACGGCGCCACCGCTTGCGTCCTCTGCTCCGACCGCCTCGCGCGCCCCTTCGCCTGCCTGCTCCCTCCTGCTGTTTCGACCTCGCGCCACCACCGGACCGCTGCCGGACCTTGCTGCCGGCCGGATCCGTTTCCTCGTGACCGGTTCCTCCCGTCCGCTCCGCCCCAAGTCCATCCGCATCCTCGGCCCCCTGCAACGAGTTGTTGCTTGGGATCGAGTCGGTAGCCGCAGGAGCTCCGCCGTGGCCATGGAGCTTCTGCCTGAGCCGTCTCCTCCGGCCAACTATGCTGCTGCCGCCGCC
This sequence comes from Aegilops bicornis, assembly GCA_021605145.1. Classification (NCBI taxonomy): domain Eukaryota; kingdom Viridiplantae; phylum Streptophyta; class Magnoliopsida; order Poales; family Poaceae; genus Aegilops; species Aegilops bicornis. The sequence goes on along the minus strand of CM038675.1, from coordinate 374,977,665 downwards.
GCTTCCTTCGACTGCTGCTGCCGCGACTCGAGCTGCTGCTCCCTGCTTCACCATCTACCGCCGCCTCTTTGCCATGACCATCGCCGAGTTCCCCCAGGACCCGTGGAGTCATGTACAGGAAAACAAGTCCGAGACTACCGTGGCAGTGATCTCGCCAAGTACCACTATGGTTCGTCAACAGACCTGTCCAAACGGGCCGGGCCGGGCTGGCACGGCCCAGCCCATGCTAATCGTGCCTGGCCCGGCATGGCCCGCCGTGGCACGTTTAATAGCCGGGCCGTGCTGTGCCGGCCCACGGGTGTGGCTCTCTGGCTAGGCACGGCTTGATTATTAAACGGGCCGGCCCGTGGCACGTTTAGTATGCTGGCCCATTTGATTTTTAGCCTGTTGGGCTGGGCCTATTGGGCTGTAATTATGGTCACATATATAAAAAAATCTGAAAAAAATTAAACGGGTCGTGCCGTGCGTGCCCAGCCTCCAGGCCCAGGCATGGCCCATGGCGTGCCGCGTGCCGGGCCTAGCCCGTTTAGCTCGGGTCGTGATGTGCCTGGGCCGTGCCATTCCTGCGTGCTACCGGGCCGGTGGAGTTAGCACGGCCTGTTTGGCCAACTATATTCGTCAAGACCGCAAGTACCCTTTTGATCACCAGGACCGAGACCCCAAGTTTGACTACGTGTTGCTGCCTCGATCGAGACCGCCAAGTATCATACGAACCGTGATGTTCCACAAGATACCAAGTACCTCTACCAACGGCCTCGAACATCTACAAAAACGTGTATCACTACCGCCGACCCGAACATCTACGAACCGTGTACAACTATCGTCGCCGTGGATCCGACAAGATCCGTGTACAACTACTTCCACTACGACTGTCACGAGAACGTCTACTTCCTCTACGTTGCACCGACTCGTTCCGCCCCAAAATGCACACTTCGAAGGTATAACCGCCGAGATGATCGTCCGTGAACGAAAGCATGTGTTATGAGATGCATGTTTAGATGTTGTATCCACCCGTGAACGTTAGTTGTTCCCTCGTTTGGCACCGTCTTCGACACGTGGGACACCCGGTAACTGGGATCACTCCCCACCATCTTTTGCATGTTTCGCACAACTGCACACTTGCTCTTTTGCGCCGGTATCTCAATGAGTTATCGGATCATCGGAATGTTACCGTGGCATCATTTCTGTTGTCGTTGCCGTGGCACCCCTTTTGTTCCGCCATGGTGACCAAATACTTCATAATATGCCTCATATTCTTATTATACCAACATTTTCATAAAATTGCATAAAACTTGTATATGTCATCCGCATCATGATAACAATATTTAAAATGTTTAAATTTGTTAATTGCTAAATTGCATATGAGGATTTTTTGAAATTGTTGTTTGTTGTTCAGGCCTCATTCAAACTTGCCTAAATAGTTAGTTTAATTGTGTTTCATCCCTTGCCATGTTTAACCACATTTAATATTGTCGGGTACATAATCGGGAGAGAACTAAATAAATGTATGTGGTGTTTCATCAATATGCAACCCGTAGCATATTGAGCTCCACTTAATTTGTACTATTGTTTGTTGCACTTTTTGTCATGCTATGCCTACTTAAACTAGACATGCATCATATTTGATTGTGCATCATGCCATGTTTATGCTTGTTCGTTTACCATGATGTTTCCTTCTTTCCGGTTGCGCTTCTATCCATTCGACTACGTTGGTTCGTCTTCTTCATGGACTCGGTCTTCTTCCTAGCGGGACTTCAGGCAAGATAATCGTCACATTGGATCTCACTTCTATCTTTGGTATGCTAGTTGTCTCGATGCTATCGCTATGTCGCGCTACCTACCACTTGTTTATTAAGCCTTCCAAATTGCCATGATAGTCTCTAACCTTTTCACCCTTTCTAGCAAACCGTTGTTTGGCTATATTACCGCTTTGCTCAACCCCTCTTATAGCGTTGCTAGTTGCAGGTGCAGTTGCAAGTTGTTCCATGTTGGACATGGATATCACGGATATCATGGGATATCACAATATCTCTTAATTAATTAATGCATCTATATACTTGGTAAAGGGTGGAAGCCTCGGCCTTATGCCTGGTGTTTTGTTCCACTCTTGCCGCCCTAGTTTCCGTCATACCGGTGTTATGTTCCTTGATTTTGCGTCCCTAACACGATAAGGGTTTATGGGTCCCTGTTGACAGTTCGCTTTGGATAAAACTCTTCCAGCAAGGCCCAACATTGGTTTTACATTTGCCATAATAATACTTGAACTAAATAATTAATTGGCATAGGGCGTCATGAACCCGAGGATTCTTTTCTACATGCAGGGAGGGGTCAGTGCCGATGATGTTGGTCCCAAACTAGAGCACTGTGCGGGGCCGCCCCTTGGCAACTAGGGGTATTTTGGCACCTGTACGCGTAGCTCATCCGTCGTGGCCTGAGACGAGATACTCGCGGCTACTATCAGGGTGTCGGCACGTCGGGAGGTCTTGCTGGACTTGTTTTACCATTGTCGAAATGTCTTGTGCACTGGGATTCCGAGTCTGATCGGAGGGTCCCGCGATGGAGGATTGTCTCCGCAGATCGTGAGCTTGTCATGGGCTAAGTTGGTACACCCCTGCAGGGTTTAATCTTTCGAAAGCCGTGCCCGCAGTTATGTGGCAGATGGGAATTTGTTAATATCCGGTTGTAGAGGACTTGAAGTAAACTCAATTAAAATACACCAACCGCGTGCGTAACTGTGACTGTCTCTTTTCGGGGAAGTTCGAGAGGAGAACACGATTGGGTTATGTTTGAACGTAAGTAGTTCAGGGATCACTCATTGATCATTACTAGTTTGCGACCGTTTGCGTAGATTCTCATCTTATTCTTGTATTCGTAAGTTAGCCACCATACTTGCTGAGTCGCTTGCTGCAACCTCAGCACTTATCCTTTCCATACCCATTAAGCTTTGCTAGTCTTGATACCCATGTTTATGGGATTGCTGAGTACTCGTGGCTCACAGTTTACTACAACAATAGTTGCAGGTACAGGTAATGCGATGTTCATGACGTGAGAGCGATGCTTGATTGCTTTTGTAGTTCTTCTTCTTCTTCGATCAAGGGAAATAGGTTCCAGGCCGAGGAGCCTGGGATTAGCTTGGGTGGTTGTCTTTTATTCGTTTGATTTCGTCCGTAGCCAGACTCTGTGTTCATCTTCAATGATTGTATAACTTGATGATATTGTGTGGCATTGTGGCGATTGTAAGCCAATGCTTGTATTCTATCTATTCAGTACATGAGATGAGCAAAAATACAACCACTCTTGCGACCATACCAATATGCGCTTATACCCCAAGTCATGCCTCGACACGTATGGAGTATAGTCGCATATTGGGCGTAACATTCTTGCTCACAAAAAGCTAGAGCACGCATGGCCTCTTTCAGTCGACGGTGATTCATCACACTCTCCACCTCGGAATTTGTGATGAATACGTCATCCGAATCCTCATGAGGGGTCGGATCTGGCGCTGCATCAACCCACATCCTGGTCGACGAGTCCGGCACCGGATTGGCCGGCATTCGGCTAGCAGGGTGTTTTCCCACTGTCTGCTGCGCGCTCCTCCTGAAACAAAGGTAGAAGAGAAATTTAACAATCTGAACTCATGCTTAGGCACATATCAACGGACATACCTCTTTGAGGACGGAGGGGTCTCTACAGCACTCCCAGTCTCCTTTCGTTTCAAATGATTACCCTGTGTAGAGGCCGCCCTTGAGGTAGTGCGGCTTGCCGAGCGCCGGTCCTGTGAAGTATAGTTTAGCACAAAGGACAAGGTGCAAATATGGGGTTTCTTCTTGAAGAAGCTTTTTGAATACTTACGATGGAGAAGGAATAAGGGCGGGGGTAGTCGGCCGTGATTGCCACTTCCGAGCCGTCAAGGCTCGCCTCGTAAAATACTCCACCATCGAACTCTATGTATATATCCGGATCCTCGCAAAAGCCAGGGTCTTCGGTGCGATTATGATCCTCTAGCTGTGGGGCAGGACAGTGAACGTCCTCGATCATCTTCCTCCATGACTGTTTTAAGACAATAAAGAACGATTTGATTAGTGTGCCACGAAAGCAGAAAAGCAGCACTGATAATCAAAATCTTACCCATTCAATGGGGTTGTACATGGAATAGCCCTCTCGGCAGTTTAAGCGGAGGAAGTCTTCTTTTTCCCCCTTATATAGATCGGCCATGATCATGGCCAGTTCGGTCGGGGTATCCGGACCCTTGCGTCGATAACGAGATGCGTCGTCTTCTCCGTTGTAACACCATAAAGGAGTTACTCTGGATTGAAGGGGCTGAACACATCATTTTATTGCAATGGCATGGCCTCGATTATCGAGAGCTCGGTGTGAGCTAGTAGTCTGACCTTGCTGACCAACCTTTTTATTTCCGCACTGTCTTCCTCCTTGGGACTCCGGGGATGCCAGTTGTGGCATTTCTTCAAAGGAGCACTAGAAAATTCAGGGAGGCCACGCCGAACTGGGTCCAGAAGTGGGACATCATCAATGTAAAACCACTCCGAAGACCATTCTTGGGAAACCTCCTTGGGAGTTCTGATTGGGTAGCCTGATCCGGCTATACGCCATACTTCGGCACCGCCCACTTTGAATATGGAGCCCCCTCGATGGCGAGGGACGAGGCAAAAGAACTTTCTCCATAGTTCAAAATGAGCCTCGCAGCCCAGAAACAGTTCGCAGAGCGCGGCGAAGCCTGAGATGTGTAGAATTGAACCTGGGGTGAGGTTATGCAGTTGGATCCCGTAATACTCCAGCAGACCCCTGAGAAAAGGATGGATCAGAAATCCTAAGCCCCGCAAGAGAAACGGAACGAAGCACACTCTCCTCTTTATTGGGGTTGGGGAAATTCTCTTCTAATGCGTCGTTGGCAATCGAAGCCAACCCCGCTCGCACAGAGACTAGATCTACGAGGGGGAGATATCCCTGTGTCTGGAAATGTCTCAGCTGAAGATGAGATATTGAGCAGTTCTTCCAATCACCCTCTTGAGGGCCATGAGGGCACGAAGAAGAACCAGGGACGTTGTCCATGTTTTGGAGTTTTTGTGGCTGGTTCTGACATTTTCTGCGTGATATGGATTGCATTTAGGGGATCTAGCCTCTTTATATAAGCGATGTCCTTGTATGGTCAGGGGTGTATTTGTAAAAAAATATTGTGGGCCGTTCGCATTCGCCCGATGCGTGGAAATCCAAGTGACAACGGGGAAGGAGTCATAAAGGAAAACTATAAAAGTCAAAGCCGGACTGTCATCCGTACGAAGTATGATTGAGGGAGTCCTGGATTAGGGGGTCCCGGGCCTCTAGGCTATGCGACATGGGCCGGACTGGTGGGCCATGAAGATACAAGATAGAAGGCCTTCCCCCGTGTCCGGATGGGATTCTCCTTTGCGTGGATGGCAAGCTTGGTGTCCGGATGTGTAGTTTCCTTTCTCTGTAAACCGACTCTGTACAACCCTAGGCCCCCCGGTGTCTATATAAACCGGAGGGTTTGGTCCGTGGAGGCGATCACAATCACATAGGATAGGCATCTAGGGTTTAGCCATTATGATCTCGAGGTAGATCAACTCTTGTAACACCTATACTCATCAAAGTCAATCAAGCAGGAAGTAGGGTATTACCTCCATTTAAGAGGGCCCGAACCTGGGTAAACATCGTGTCCCCTTTGTCTCCTATTACATTCGGTCCTCAGACGAACAGTTCGGACGCCCTACCCGAGATCGGTCGGTTTTGACACCGACATTGGCGCTTTCATTGAGAGTTCCACTGTGCCGTCGACAGAAGGTTTGATGGATCATTCGATCATCTACAACGATGCTGTTTCAAGGGAGACTTTTCTCCCCGGTCAAATTTTTGTGTTCGGTGGCTTCGTGCTGCATGCCAACTCGATTGGCCACCTTGAACAAATCAACAGCTACACCCCTGGTCATCTGACGAGTTTTGGAAATCTGAATTATGTCGCTGATATCCGAAGAGACTTGATCTTCGAAGGGTTAGCGGCCCCAACCACTACACTGGCCTTAGATCCAGAGCAAATTACCAGGTCCGAAGATGGGAGTTTGGAGCCCACCGGACTCTCTGCAATTATGAAGCTCGCTACCAGAGACCCGGAAGGGACTGTGTCATCGGCAAGCTTCGCAGTCAAATTGGGCTCCCCCTGTCATTGGGAAGCCGGACTCTCCCCCGGATACTAGCTCTGAACTCTCGAGGTCCACGCCAAGTGAGCACGACCAGGAGGATTTTGCCATGCCTAGCTCCATGGACTCTCGCTTCCCCGTCCAAACCTCTCTCTTAAACGAGGCTCTGGACCTAATGCGATCCCTCGCCATTACAGAAGAATCACCTCTGAACTACGCCCAACCCGGACTAGGGGCTGAAAGAGGGGTATTTTACGTCCCACCCACCACCCACTTCATAGCCACTGTCGAGGACTTAACCGACATGCTGGACTATGCCTCCGAAGATATCGACGGCATGAACGACGATGCTGGATACGAACAAGGCCAAGACCCGCCATTTACCGGACGTTGGACGGCCACCTCCACATATGACGTGTATATGGTGGACATACCCAAAGAGGATGACGGCGACGGCAGGAAGGATCCGGTTGAGGACAAGCCAGCTGAGGCACCCCCAAAGCGTCGACGTCAGCGGTGCCGCTCAAAATCGTGTCGCGGAAAAGATAGCAATACCGGCACCAGAGATAATAACACTCCGGAGAACGCCGAAGACCCTGAAGCCCCCGTCGAGCCAACTTCCAAACAGGATGGTAGGGAGGAGGGGCAAGTTAACCCTGACGATCCGGTCAGGAACAAGGACTCGTAGGATAGCAACTATCTACCAATATCCGAGGATGATGTGAGCCTTGATGATGAAGACTTCATCGTGCCAGAGGAACCACTCGAGTAGGAGCGCTTTAAGCGGCAGCTAATCGCCACTGCGAGAAGCCTAAAAAAGAAGCAGCAACAACTCCAAGCCGAACATGATACACTCAACGACAGATGGACTCAGGTCCTAGCTGCCAAAGAGTACGGCCTTCAACGCCCATCAAAGAGCTATCTGAAGCGCCGGCTACTACCACAATTTGACGACGAGGCCCTCGATCCAATACTGTCAATACATGACCGCGCTGATGAACCAGACCAACTACCGCGTGGACGGGACAGAGCGGCCACTCATGCCGAACACTAGCCCGCACCCCTCCGCCATAGATGCAGGGAGACAGCAGCCCCAGGATACACCTACGACGTACAACCTACGACAGGACCAGGCTAAGCCAGATCAATCTATGGATCAAGGAGGCATGCCCCAACGCGAGAAGACGTCCATCAGGCCTGGCGCGATAGGCACAACCTCACCCGGGCCAAAAACCGCATACAAACGTCATCCGAACTCCGTCGTGACGTCGCCCGATACAGAGGCGCCGCACACCCCTTATGCTTCACCGATGAGGTAATGGAGCACCAGTTCCCAGAAGGGTTTAAACCCGTGAACATTGAATCATAAGATGGAACGACACATCCCGCAGTATGGATTGAGGATTTTCTTCTCCACATCCACATGGCTTGCGGTGATGATCTCCACGCCATCAAGTATCTCCCGCTAAAACTGAAGGGACCAACACGACACTGGTTAAACAGCCTCCCAGAAAACTCTATTGGTAGCTGGGAAGATTTGGAAGATGCCTTTAGAGACAACTCCCAAGGTACCTATTTCGGCCTCCAGATGCCGATGACCTTAGTCACATAGTCCAGCAACCCGGAGTGTCAGCCCGGAAGCTCTGGACCAGGTTCTTAATAAAAAAGAACCAAATTGTCGATTGTCCAGACATCGAAACCCTCGCGGCCTTTAAACATAGCGTCCGGGACAAGTGGCTTGCCCGACACCTCGGCCAAGAAAAACTGAAGTCCATGGCAGCTCTTACCGCACTCATGACCCGCTTTTGTGCGGGAGAAGATAGTTGGCTAGCTCATAGAAGCAACATCACCAGCGACCCTAGCACCTCCGAAGCCAGAGACGGCAACGGTAGGCCTCGACGCAACAAACAAAAGCGTCGAAGCAACAATGAAGATACTAAAGATACGACGGTCAACGCTGGATTTAGTGGCTCTAAACCCGGTCAGCGGAAGAAGCCATTCAAAGGAAACAAAGATGGTCCATCCAGTTTGGGCAGAATACTCGATCGGCCTTGCCAGATTCATGGCACCCCTGACAAGCCTGCCAATCGTACCAATAGAAATTCTTGGGTCTTTCAACAGGCCGGTAAGCTAAACACCGAACACAAGGAGAAAGGGCCGCCTAGCAAGGACGACGATGAGCCTCGCCCAACAAACACAGGGGGGCAAAAGAAATCCCCCCCAAGGAAAAAACAATATATATGATCTACGCTACTCATATCCCTAAGCGGGAGCGCAAGAGAGCATTAAGGGATGTCTACCCATAGAGCCAGTCGCCCCAAAATTCAACCCATGTCAGCCTGTCCGATCACCATCGACCGCAGAGACCATCCGACCAGTATCAGTCATGGAGGTTCGGCAGCACTGGTCCTCGATCCAATCATTGACGGATTCCATCTCACGAGAGTCCTTATTCACGTCCTTTTCTTCCCCGACGGATCTGTGACCACCGTTGAGGAGGGAGAGAGAGGCCGTCTTTTTTAGGTCTGGAGGGAGGGTGATAGTGTGAGAAGCAAGTGGGCAGCCCTTAGCAAGCAAGCTCTGAAGCTCCAGCCTATATATCTTTTTTATACTACTAGTACTAGAGGTGGAGTAGTGGTGGAGTAGTTTATATTTTCTCTGCAAATAGTACCAGTTAGTCGTGCTTCAAAACTGAATGGCACGCCATTAAAAAAATAAAGGTTGATAACTAATGCGGCATCTCGGGCCAACGCGGCCAGATCGCATTTTGCACGAGAAATTACACACCATGTTTCATTCACATGTGGTCCCATTCCAACATGTCAATGAGACGACGGCGAGTCCTTTTGTACAATTTCCGAAAGGACGTGTAGGCCGGGGCGCCTCTTCGTGTATCGTGGCAAACTGGAAACCATCCACCGACTCTTCGCCTTTCCCTCCCGATTTGGAAATGCCGTCGCACGGTCTTCCTCCCTCCTCCATTTGCCTTCACCCTTCCTTCTGCCATTTTTCGGTCGTCTTCTCAATGGAGGGAACAAGCCGGAAACGACCCCGTTATTCTTGCCCCGATCTGAAAGATGACGTGGTGGGGGAACTCATTGATCGGTGCAACGTCATCACCTTCGCTAGCATGGCAGGTTCGTTCAAGCCCATTCTCGACTCAACTAATAACATCATTAAAAGGAACCCAAGGGTCCAGGAGCAGTTTGATCTCCCCTATCTTCTTCGCCATGACCACCGTTTCATTTGGCGGCAGACGGACGACGGAGACCTCGCCTTGTGCAAGTTGATGCCGCTTGATAATGATACGTGTGATGTCAAGATGCCATCGCTTAAGGGTAAGTCCTGGGCTGGCGCAAATGGAGATTGGGTTGTTTATATTGGGTACAATTCTGAGTGGGAACTTGTGAATGTGTACACTCGCCGTGATTCCACTTCCAAAAATCTCAGAGTGCCCTGAGGTTGAGCACACAGATGATCTACGTAAGTTCAAATACGATCATGGTGACTGTCGTCTACTGAAGGTAGCAATTTGTCGTGTTCCCAACCGCTCTTGGAATTACAAGAACTATCAAGTTGTTGCTATCTTCGACAAGCTTGTTGCCGTCCTTCGTGGTTCGACTGGATGGATATTGCTCAAAAATCAGTTTCTATATACAGATGTGTACTGTGATGCAATTGAATACGAGGATCGTGTGCTTGCTGCCACCACTCGTGGCACTGTTTTTGCATGGGATCCTCATAGTTTCGGTACATTTGTCTTCCACCGTAATTATAATTGTTTCATCCACATGCATGCGAGTTAGCAAGTTTCCCTTCTCTACTAATTAACGTTCTTCTTGTGTTTCCAAGGTCCTGTGAACATTCCACCACCTATACTTGAAAAAAATTATAAGCAAGGGGGAGATGACGATGGTGATGATCACGAGCATGAGGAGGAGCAGAACTTATATACTCAGTGGCGCCTGGCAACTAATTCCGATGGTTCACCTCTTCTTGTCTCAGACACAAAGGCACTCAGATCACATTATCGAGGAAGCAGGTGTTGCCTCCCATGGCCGCCCTCTCCTGACCTATTCCAACACCTGTTGCATGGTATTCAGGACAGATACTAGTGTGCTAGTGCCAACACCTTCTCCCTGATTCAGTATTGATAGTCTTGGAGCAAAGTCGCTCTTCCTTGGACCAAACTATCCAATGATGGTGAAAGGCGATCCAGCTGCTGTTGACACAACGTTACTACCATTTATGAGAAGCAACTGTATCTATACCGCTAAGTCCACTATCGACATGGGCTGTTTATATGTATCCTTGAAATTCTGGATAAACCGGGCTCGCAACTAGGCCCATGAACTGATAGAATTGGCTGGTAAGCTCTTTAACCAAATACGGGTTGTCCCTTCAAGCATCATGGTAAAATACTTTGCACACTCCGTTTCATCTACATCAAGCATATCCATGGCCATCTCATAGCTCTCTACCCATGCTTCCGGAGATAAATCGGCCGTGTAACTTGGTACTTTGCGCGGGCCCTTGAAATCCTTGGGCAGGCGCACATTGCGTAAAGTGGGGACAAGACAAGGCACTCCCAAAGAACTGGAAGTAACCCCTGGCTCAGTTGTGGTGGTTGGACGAACCGGCGTAAGTTGACGATCCTCGTGGTGTGCTGCTAACTCGGCGTCCCTGCGTGCCCGGGCCCGGTCCACCACTTCCTGAGCATCACCTGCCGGGTTACGGCCACGGGGCGCTTCACGGTTCCGCGCATTAATGGATAAGGCCGGTTCATCCATCCGCCTGCTGTAACTCCGGATTGGACGGGGGGTAGAATGAATTCGGTCACGACTATATGAATATGCTTCCTGCTGAACCAAAGCCGTTCGAAGTAGTTCCTTAACCCGGCGTGTCTCCACCGCTTGCGGAGAATCACCTTCAATCGGGATGGCCTCCAGCCGTGAAGCGGCGGCAATAAGATTGTCCATTGATTGGAATAATGACACGGAGGTGTGCGGACAGGCTAAAGCATGATGTTATTCTGTCGAGGCGGCTCCATCAGGCGAGTTAGCAGCTATGGTTCAAAGCAAGTGTTTCCAACGCTGAGGATTGGTTGAGTTGAAGTTCGTTGCATTGCTTGTTATTTGTTGTGTGATGAAAACTTTAGTATTTGCTAGAATGTTTTGTTGGAAATAATCTATAATCCAACATGTATCCTCGTTGTCGTTGTGTGTTGATGACTTGTTGTATTTAATGAATGGTACATTTCAGTTGCAAATGCATGTCATAGACTCAATTTATGAATGGTTTTCGAGTCACTTCTTGGAGTGTGAGTACGGTAGTAGTATAGCCAACATCCGGTTAGTATATGAAGTTGCCACATCACATAGAGCCAACCTAATATTGGAGTATGCTAGCCCTCCACCGGCGTGCCGCTTCAAATGGCGGAGGAAGTGAGAGGTCACGCCACCTTGTGTCCGTGATATGAGATGCCACGTGTACGGATGAATGACTCCAAGTTCGACCACCGTGATGCTAGGTGCGAGCCAGAACACTATTGGAGAGACCCCCTTGTCGTGGTTTTGTCACGGCGAGATGTCCTCATGAAAGGACTTAGTCGTGGAGCCATCGCCACTGGGTTAGCTTAAAGGGGTTAAAGCGGACACAAGGACGCAAGAGAGTTTATACTAGTTCGGCCCCTTCGATGAAGGTAAAAGCCAATGTCTAGTTGTGATGGAATTGATGGGGGTTTCGATGACTAGGGAGCAAACAAGCTTCGCCTAAGTCTCGAGTTGTTGTCTGTTGTCTGAATTGTCATTGGTCGTCCCCTTATATACATGGGTGACGCCCGTCGGTTTGCAGAGTCCCGAGACCGGCTCATAGACGGGTCCGGTTCGGTCTCTAGTATTTCTAACTTACAACACAAGTTACCTACTAATGCCGGTTTACGGCTACAACCCTTAAACCGGTTTTGGGCCACCGGGCCCTTATTGAATATCCTCACGGGCTTCAAGCATACTTGACTACTGATGAAGTTAACCCCGCCTCTCCTGGCCGGTTTACGCCCAGTAGTAATATCCCCAACATTAGGCCCCAGATTGATTTGAACAGGTTCATGTTAATCCTTAGAAAAAACTTCGTCTTCAATCATCTTCTTGGTTGAACCGCCGTGACGTCATCTTCTCAGATTGTGGTGAACCGACATGACGTCAGTTGTCATAAAAAACTATCCACAATACCTCTTTTGTTTAATAGACCTGCGACAATCGAGGCGACGACTCTGTTTCCAAACTCGTGGCTCCTTGATTCTCGCGCCTGACACATGTCCTTTGCCTTTATAAATAGACCGAAGGGTCATTTATTTCTCCCCTTCGTGCCCCTCTGCTTCGTCTTTTTCCTTTCAGAGCCAAGCCCAGGCCAAGCAAGAAAGCTCGCTTGGATAAAGCAGCAGAAGACGAGGCTCTTGAACCGGACCAAACACCAAACCCTGAGGAACACATCCATGATTATATACTGACTGATCCACCATTGCAAGGTCATGATGTTGCTGTTCAAGAGGCGTATGTTGATGCCATCGGTCCTCCAAGTAAACCCACAAGTCCTGCTCAAACTGACAAGACAGCGAGTCCACCAAAGTAGACGGATAAACCGGCGACCCCAGTGCAAACCGGCGAAGGCAAGGATGATGATGTTGTGATTACTGGCTTTGGCCATTCCGAGCCAGGTAATCCTGTCGCCTTGTCCAAGCATACTGCCAAGGATGAATTCTTGCCTTTGGTAAAGGCAAGTGAAATGCCGATTTGGCAACTTACGCCGCTTTGAATCCACAAGAGCTTCATTCCGGCTACTTGAACCGGTTATATACCAGCCGTGACTATGAAGCCGGTTTGGTGAACATGATGAAGGACAAATATGAGGTAAACTCCATAACTCTCTGCTTGTATATTGCAAACTGTCAACTCTGATAGCCCCCAAGGGCCGGTTCAACTTAATGTAGTTAAATCGGGACTTGAATAACATAAGAATTCCAGCATTACTTAATGATAGAGCTAATAGGCATTAGCCCCCAAGTGCCAAGTTGAATACTTGTATTGAGCTTGGGACTTTATATATAAATTGTAGGATGAAAAGCAAATATGCATTAGCCCCGAAGTACCAAGGGCATAAATTGTTGTGGGGTTGGTACTTCAAGTCTGCATCTTAATCCTTAAATGATTATCTGTATGTAGGCTGATGTGAACAAGAAAGATAGTCAAATTGCTGATCTTCAAGAGAACCTGAAATCCCAGCAAGCTGAAACCTCCAAAGCAAAGGACGAATTAACCAGCGCTTTAAGCGCCATGGAAAAGCTTAAGGAGAGCTTCAACAAGGAGCGGGCGGATTGGGCCACTGAAAAGGCCGCTTTAACTCAACGGGCAGAACATGCTGAAGCCGCCCTTAAACTGGTGGTGGATGAACTGACGAGTGTAAAGCGGCAAGTACATGCCATGACCGCTGTTGTCTTTGGTAAGCCCTTTTTGACTTCTGCCTTAATAAAGCCTTCTCATAAAATTGCCGGTTTAATAATCCTTTGAATGATACAGGGACACGTATTGGCCACTTGGGATCAGACATGCGGAAAAAGTTGAAAGCTTCTTATACATTGATAGAGCAACCCTATACCGGTGCGCAACGGATCATCAGCACCGCTTCTCACAACAACCCGGCCCCGACCTTGATCCAGGATACCCTAAAAAGGTTGTCAATGCTTCCTGCCCGGTTTGAAGAATTAAAGAAATCTGCTGCTAGAACCGGCGCGATAAATGCCTTAATCCGGGCCAAAGCATGGGTGCCTGATTTTGATCCTGTTGAAGCGGCCCAAGGTTTCCCAAGCTTGAAGGAAGATGGACGAAATTCAATGAAGAAGATCTTAGAGCCATAAACCGGGAGGTGCGCCCTTTGGCCTGTCAGCTGGTTGAAGAGGCAAATCTGTCTCACTATCGTGCCCAAGATGATGGAGAAAATAAACGAGTGTTCGCACCGATTCTCAAGCGAAGAACCTTATACCGCCAATCCGTAAGCATACTTACGCTCGATATCGAACCGTCCCTTGCTGATCAATGATGAAGCCGTATTTCAAGCATTAATGGGAATCGACTGGACAACTGTTGATTTCCAGCCGCTGGGTAGGGAATCAGAAGTTGAAGCGGCGCAGGATGACCCGCAACCATCAGGCCAAGCTGGCGATCAAGCATAAACCGGAGGCCGGTTTACATCCCTGCTGCATGCTGTTATGCCAAAAAACAATTATCTTATCTGGGCACTGTGTTGCCTTGTAATAGACTAGCTGCCACACTTTATGTTGATATGCCTTCGTGCATATTTATTGCAACTTATGTTTTCGTTGAATCGTCAACTTTAAACTGTTATCTGCAGCCAAAAAAATCTTAAACCGCCATTATGGTTGTACCACCAGACGGGTCATCATATCCATGCATATGAAACTAAAGATAATACTTTAGATTACACATATGATAAAATATGGGAATATATGATACCTGCCATCATAGGGCATGAAGTTGGCCGTGCCAATCTTGAAGCGGAGTTGTAAAAAACCCACTCTGCTGAAGGAGAAAACAGCTCCTGCATATATAAGGTCGGTCTACCAGGTAAACCGTTCCGGGTTAAGATGAACACCGGTGTTACTCCATAATAGGATGTTTATTAAAAATCAAACCGGGCAAAAGTGTCTCCGGATAAAAACAACCGTGTCCTGTCAATGGACAATCGAATCGGTTTAACAATTGTCGATTTAAGAACACAACAAGATAAAAAGACAAACAAATTGCAAGCAAAAGCAAAGACAAAATCTTTTGCCAAAAGAGGCTACTTGAACCGATCGATTGGCATTACCATGGTCGGACACAACCAAGCTCCCAATAGGTGTAGCTATGGTTCATGTCAGCCAGGCCCCCAAATGATGTAGTGGCATTATGCCGATCAAGAGGTGTAGCGATGGTTCGGGTTCGACCAAGCCCCCAAGTGATCCCGTGGCCTTAGGCCGACCAAGAGGCATGACTGTTTCAGACGTGACCAAGTCCCCAAGTGATCTCGTGGCTTTCGCCTGTCAAAAGGTGTTGCATTGGTTCGGACACGACCAAGCCCCCAAGTGACATGATATAAAGCTTTGTTAAAAAGCTAACTTAAGGGGTAAACTGGAGACCACTTTAAGATGAAAACTCCCTGTAACCACTCATGATGTAAAAATAACAGAGACCCCGCTTTAGCTAAGGCTCCGGTTTATTGTATTGATCATAATATATACATTGTCATAATATGTACATAAGTAAAGCCTATGGCTTAAGTATAGTAGGGCGAAGATGAGCTATGTTCCACGGCCTGTTGGTCTCCTCCTCCTCGATGTACGTGAGTCTTTATGCTCTCGAATATCAATCGAGATAGTATGACCCGTTGTGCGATTCTTGCTGACCACGAAAGGTCCTTCCCAAGGTGGGGATAGCTTGTGCATATCAGTCTGGTCTTGGATGAGTCGGAGCACCAAATCTCCTTCTTGAAAGGTTCTGGTTCTAACTCGACGGCTGTGATAGCGACGAATATCCTGCTAGTAAATCGCCGAACGGGCAGCTGCAATGTCTCGCTCCTCATCCAAGAGGTCTAAAGTGTCTTGCCGAGCTACCTCGTTGTCCGCTTCAACATAAGCTGCTACACGAGGTGAGTCATGACGGATATCACTGGGGAGAACTGCCTCTGCTCCGTAGACCATGAAGAACGGCGTATATCCTGTCGATCATTGGGTGTAGTGTTGATGCTCCATAACACAGATGGTAACTCCTCGACCCAACAACTCGGCGTCCGCTGCAACGGAACAATAAGCCGGGGATTGATGCATCGTAAGATCTACTGGTTAGCTCTCTCTGCTTGGCAATAGGACAGTGGGTGAGCCACTGATGAAACGTCAAGCCGGATGTGCTCACGCTCACAAAACTCCTTCATAGCACCCTTAGACAGATTGGTACCATTATCAGTAATGATACTGTGTGGAAAGCCGAACCGGAAAATCACCTTCTTAATGAATTGAACCGCCGTGGCTGCATCACACTTGCTGACGGGCTCCGCTTCTACCCACTTTGTAAATTTGTCAACCGCCACCAAAAGGTGGGTCTTCTTGTCCTTGGACCGTTTGAAAGGCCCGACCATATCCAGCCCCCAAGTCGCAAACGGCCAAGTAATTGGAATCATCCTCAATACTTGAGTCGGCACATGAGCGCGTCTTGAGAATTTCTGACATCCGTCACATCGCCTAACCAGGTCCTCCGCATCAGCATGAGCAGTAAACCAATAGAAACCATGACGAAACGCCTTAGCCACCAGAGATTTTGAACCGGCGTGGTGACCACAATCTCCTTCGTGTATTTCAGCAAGATCTCACAACCTTCCTCTGGCGACACACAACGTTGAAACGCATACGATACCTTTGCAATGATGCAACTCGCCATTGACAATAGTCATGGACTTGGATCGCCGGATTATCTGTCTGGCCAGCATCTCATCCTCTGGTAACTCGCCCTGGTTCATGTACGCAAGATAAGGAACCGTCCAATCCGGAATAACATGCAGAGCCACCACCAACTGAGCCTCCAGATCAGGAATAGCCAAATCCTGTTCGCCAGGGAGCCTGACCGACGGGTTGTGCAGGACATCCAAGAAAATATTAGGCGGGACCGGTTTACGCTGGGAACCCAGCCGTCTTAAAGCGGCCGCCGCTTCGTTCTTCCGTCTGTCCACATGATCCACCTGATATCCCTTGAAGTGGCCTGCAATGATATCCACCTCAAGACGGTATGCTACCATAAGCGGGTCCTTAGAATCCCAAGTACCAGACACTTGCTGGGCTACTGGTCCGAGTCACCAAGCACTTAACTCGGCTGAGATTCATCTCCTTAGCCATCCAAAGACCATGGAGTAAAGCTTCCTACTCAGCTGCATTGTTAGTACAAGGGAACATTAAGCGGAGAACGAATGTAACTTATCACCTCGTGGGAAGTTAATACGACTCGGCCCCGAGCCCTCCAATTGCCTAGACCCATCGAAATGAATAGTCCAGTAGGTGTGATCCGGCTTCTCTTCAGGCGCTTGCAGTTCCGTCCAATCATTGATTAAATCCACAAGTGCTTGAGATTTGATCGCCGTCCAAGGCACGTATGTCAAACCGTGCGGCCCAAGCTCTATATCCCACTTGGCAATCCGGCCAGTTGCCTCCTTGTTTTGAATTATATCTCCCAAAGGAGCGGTGACCCTTTGTGATGGGATGTCCTCGAAGTATTGCTTAAGCTTCCGGCTTGCCATGAAAACTCCATACACGGCTTACGCCAATGCGGGTATCTTTGCTTGGACTCAATAAGAACCTCGATGATATAGTAAACCGGACGCTAAACCGGATATTCCTTGCACCTCCTTGCGCTCTACCACAATAGCTATCTTGTTGCACGAGCATTAGCTGCCACATATAGTAGCAATGGTTCTTTGTCAATCTGAGCAGCAAGAACGGTAGGTTGGCTATTTGCCGCTTTAGGTCCTCCAACGCTTTATCGTGGCGGACTCGAGACAAAAGGATCCGCTTTTTGACATCGATACAAAGGTATTGCCTTCTCACCTAGGCGCATCGATAAACCGCTCAACGCGGCAATCCGGCCTGCCAAACGCTGGACATCATTGATACATTTCGGTTTAGCGGAGAGGTGATAGCTGTGATCTTCTCCGGATTAGCCTCAATTCCCTGTTTGACACCGAAAACCCAATAACTTGCTCACGGTACACCAAAAACACACTTGGCGGATTGAGCATCATCTTGTATGTCCGTAGGTTATCAAAGGTTTCCTTCAAATCATCAACCAGAGTCTCCTTCTCTCTTGACTTAACCACAATATCATCCACATAAGCATGCACATTACGACCGATCTGCTTATGAAGGCAGTTCTGTACACATCGTTGATAAGTTGCCTGGGCACTCTTGAGCCCAAAGGGCATAGATACATAGCAGAAGGCTCCAAAAGGAGTTATGAACGCCGTCTTCTCCTGGTCCTTAACTGCCATCTTGATCTGATGATAACCAGAATATGCATCCAGAAAACTCAAACGCTCACAACCCGCCGTAGCATCAATAATCTGATCAATGCGGGGGAGGGCAAAAGGATCTATTGGACAAGCCTTGTTAAGATCTGTGTAATCCACACACATGCGCCAGGTGCCGTTCTTCTTAAGGACCAGCAACGGATTAGCCAGCCAGTCAGGATGGAACACTTCAACAATAAAGCTGCCGCCATTCCCTCGATACACGGCATGTCGGAAGGCTTCCATGCAAAAATGTCCCGGTTCTCACGGATGAACTTCGATGAGCGCTTTCCTATTTCGGATCCAAGTTGGTGCGATACTAAAGCTGCTTGGACGAATCGCCATGTATGAAGTCAACAAGCTTGGTCTCAGCCACCTATTTGAACTTTAGAGCCGGATCATGTTCTGTGGTTGGCTTTTTCAACGGAGTCATGTCAGCCGGGTCAACATTATCCTTGTAATACTTCAACTCTTCCGTGGCACAATCTGACTCTGCATAGGCCGCATCACCTTCTTCACACTCCAAGGCAATCTTGCGACTTCCATGAACGGTTATGGTCCCCTTGTGACCCGGTATCTTGAGCTGCAGATAGATATAACAGGGCCGTGCCATAAACTTGGCATAAGCCGGCCGGCCAAACAAAGCATGGTACGGGCTCCTAATCTTAACCACCTCAAAAACCAATGTTTCTGACATGGAATCATGATCATCTCCAAAGGCTACCTCCAGATCTATCTTTCCAACAGGATATGCTGACTTGCCCGGTACCACACCATGGAACACCGTATTGGACGGTTTAAGATTCTTGTCTGTTAGCCCCATACGACGGAAGGTCTCATAGTACAATATATTAATGCTGCTTCCTCCATCCATGAGCACCTTGGTGAACTTATAACCTCCCACCGAGGTGCCACCACCAACGCTAGGCCGGATTGTCAACCGGGCGGGTGATCCTCTCTGCTCCATATGATTGGCTGTTCGGACCAGCATAAATAACGAGGCACGGCCGGTTCAACAGAATTCACTGCTCGCTTGTGAAGCTTTTGGTCCCGCTTATCCAAGCTAGTGGTGAATACATGATATTGCCCACTATTCAACTGTTTTGGATGGCTCTGATAACTTTTGCTGCTGCTTCTTTGCTGGTTGTAACCACCACAGCTATTACGATTGTTTTGATTGTTATGTCCACCCTGATCTCCATTGAAGCCTGAACCGACGTTTCCTCCACCGTGACCCAACCCATGGAAACCGGATCCTGAGCCACCACCTGATCCGTGATCATACCGGAAAGCATTATAATTTTTGAACTCCTGCATAATATAACAATCCTTCCAAAGGTGGGTGGCCGGCGCCTCCTTCGTCCCGTGCTTCGGACAGGGCTGGTTTAATAGATAAGTCAGGCGGTTCGGATTGGGACTTGGAGCTCCACCACGATTCGGCGATTTACCCTTCCATCGCTAACCCCTGTCCTGTGCGTTGGTATTAGCCACAAAGTCCATGTTACCATCCGCTTTACGCCTGCCTCCGTTACCATGACCTGCCGTGTTGTGTTGCTGCCCCTTGGAGTTGTCGTTCTTCTTTACCTTCCCTGTCTTGTCATCATCAGACTCGGGATCCTTGGTACCATCAGAATCAACATACTTCACTAACGCAGTCATGAGTGTTCCCATATCATTGCAATGGCGCTTCATCCTTGCCAATTTCAACTTCAGAGGTTTAAACCGGCAGTTGCTTTCCAAAGTTATAACCACGGAATCGGCGTTAATACGGTCTGGGGAGTGCAAAATTTCCAAGACTCGGCGTACCCAGCGGGTTGTTGACTCTCCTTCCTCCTGGACACAGGCCGCTAAGTCCACTATCGACATGGGCTGTTTATATGTATCCTTGAAATTCTGGATAAACCGGGCTCGCAACTAGGCCCATGAACTGATAGAATTGGCTGGTAAGCTCTTTAACCAAATACGGGTTGTCCCTTCAAGCATCATGGTAAAATACTTTGCACACTCCGTTTCATCTACATCAAGCATATCCATGGCCATCTCATAGCTCTCTACCCATGCTTAGGAGATAAATCGGCCGTGTAACTTGGTACTTCTTGCGGGCCCTTGAAATCCTTGGGCGGCGCACATTGCGAAAGCGGGGACAAGACAAGGCACTCCCAAAGAAGCGGAAGTAATCCCTGGCTCGATTGTGGTGGTTGGACGAACCGGCGTAAGTTGGCGATCCTCGTGGTGTCTTGCTAACTCGGCGTCCCTGCGTGCGGGCCCGGTCCACCACTTCCTGAGCATCACCTGCCGGGTTACGGCCACGGGGCGCTTCACGGTTCCGCGCATTAATGGATAAGGCCGGTTCATCCATCCGCCTGCTGTAACTCCGGATTGGACGGGGGGTAGAATGAATTCGGTCACGACTATATGAATATGCTTCCTGCTGAACCAAAGCCGTTCGAAGTAGTTCCTTAACCCGGCGTGTCTCCACCGCTTGCGGAGAATCACCTTCAATCGGGATGGCCTCCAGCCGTGAAGCGGCGGCAATAAGATTGTCCATTGGATTGGAATAATGACCTGGAGGTGTCTGGACAGGCTAAAGCATGATGTTATTCTGTCGAGGCGGCTCCATCAGGCGAGTTAGCAGCTATGGTTCAAAGCAAGTGTTTCCAACGCTGAGGATTGGTTGAGTTGAAGTTCGTTGCATTGCTTGTTATTTGTTGTGTGATGAAAACTTTAGTATTTGCTAGAATGTTTTGTTGGAAATAATCTATAATCCAACATGTATCCTCGTTGTCGTTGTGTGTTGATGACTTGTTGTATTTAATGAATGGTACATTTCAGTTGCAAATGCATGTCATAGACTCAATTTATGAATGGTTTTCGAGTCACTTCTTGGAGTGTGAGTACGGTAGTAGTATAGCCAACATCCGGTTAGTATATGAAGTTGCCACATCACATAGAGCCAACCTAATATTGGAGTATGCTAGCCCTCCACCGGCGTGCCGCTTCAAATGGCGGAGGAAGTGAGAGGTCACGTCACCTTGTGTCCAGATATGAGATGCCACGTGTACCAGATGAATGACTCCAAGTTCGACCACCGTGATGCTAGGTGCGAGCCCAGGAACACTATTGGAGAGACCCCCCTTGTCGTGGTTTTGTCACGGCAGATGTCCTCATGAAAGGACTTAGTCGTGGAGCCATCGCTACGGGTTAGCTTAAAGGGGTTAAAGCGGACACAAGGACGCAAGAGAGTTTATACTAGTTCGGCCCTTCGATGAAGGTAAAAGCCAATGTCTAGTTGTGATGGAATTGATGGGGTTTCGATGACTAGGGAGCAAACAAGCTTCGCCTAAGTCTCGAGTTGTTGTCTGTTGTCTGAATTGCCGGGTCGTCCCCTTATATACATGGGTGACGCCTTGCGTCGGTTTCTTGAGTCCCGAGACCGGCTCATAGACGGGTCCGGTTTGGTCTCTAGTATTTCTAACTTACAACACAAGTTACCTACTAATGCCGGTTTACGGCTACAACCCTTAAACCGGTTTTGGGCCACCGGGCCCTTATTGAATATCCTCACGGGCTTCAAGCATACTTGACTACTGATGAAGTTAACCCGGCCTCTCCTGGCCGGTTTACGCCCAGTGGTAATATCCCCAACACCCCTCATAATTTTCCTACATTGGTCGTTTGATTCATAGGATAGAATGCTATAGGATTTTTTCCTATGTAATCATGTTTTAATTGGCAATCAAGCATCCACTCCAACTTTTGTTTCACTTCCTTTGTTCCTACGAAGAGAGTACTTGATCTAAATGATGTGTCATTTGCAAGAGCCGCCTATATTTATTAACCATGCTCTAATAAGGTGGAACAGCTTTGGCTATAGTAGTACTGTACTAGGTTAGTAGGTGACCTTGCGCTTGGCTCTTCTCCTCTTCCAGAAGTCGAACAATAATGATGGTACTACAGTAGTACTTCTGGCAATCTGACACCAAATGAACTGCTGCACGCCCGTCCACCGCTTGTAAGCAAAAGTTTCTCCTCGTGCTGCGAGCCACCGCGCACGCGTTGGCGAGGGAGAAGGCGTAGTAAGCAAGCTTCTCGTCATTCTGGGAGTTGATGGGACACATCAAAGTTTTTTTAGTACTCTCTTAAAAAAGGGCCGACCATGTCCATGGCTACCATCCCGTGCTCTGTCATTGAGTATGTGCACTATTCACGTGCCATCGAGGAGAAAAAAATATTGCGTAGTACTAGGTGCCATCGAAGTGCACGACTCACTTACGCACTGCATATCTCCATTTTCTTGCATGACACGCCACCTTGATGCTAGATTTCCCGCATGTCATGGAGGCATATAGTATGATTTTGTAAAATGGAGGCATATAGGTGTCCCGCGTGTCGGCAAAAGGATGAACAAAGCTCATGTCTTAAATGAAAGAGTGGAAGAACATAGATTCCCGACGACCGAGAAGGAGCAACAAACCTCGGGGTGGAGCGTCTGCACTCATAATATTTTATATTATTCAGTGATATCAAATCAACCAAATCTCTCCACGTGCGTATATCATTCTATAGTATGACAATAACTTTGAACGTAAGCCATTGATTCACTCTATCCAATGTTCATAGTTGGAAAATCCAAATAAAACCAAGCATTGGATCAACTCTTTTTTCGAGATCAACTCTTTTAGCAATTACTGCCCACCTAGCCCACCTATATATCCGCTCACGTGTGATGACCATAGGAGCTATCCACTCAGATTTTATGTTAAAAAAATAAAGATCGATATGCGGCACCTCGGGCCAACGCGGCCAGATCGCATTTTGCACGAGAAATTACACACCATGTTTCATTGACATGTGGTCCCATTCCAACATGTCAGTGAGACGATGGCGAGTCCTTTTGTACAATTTCCGAAAGGACGTGTAGGCTGGGGCGCCTCTTCGTGTATCGTGGCAAACTGGCAACAATCCACCGACTCTTCGCCTTTCCCTCTTGATTTGGAACTGCTGTCGCATGCTCTTCCTCCCTCCTCCATTTGCCTTCACCCTTCCTTCTGCCATTGTTTGATCGTCTTCTCCATGGAGGGAACAAGCCAGAAACGACCCTGTTATTCTTGCCCCGATCTGAAAGATGAGGTGGTGAGGAAACTCATTGATCGGTGCAACGTCATCACCTTCGCTAGCATGGCAGGTTCGTTCAAGCCCATTCTCGACTCAACTAATAACATCATTACAAGGAACCCAAGGGTCCAGGAGCGGTTTGATCTCCCCTATCTTCTTCACCATGACCCTATTCGCTGGCAAGCGGACGACGGAGACCTCGCCTTGTGCAAGTTGATGTCGCTTGATAATGATACGTGTGATGTCAAGATGCCATCGCTTAAGGGTAAGTCCTGGGCTGGCGCAAATGGAGATTGGGTTGTTATATTGGGTACAATTGCGAGTGGGAACTTTTGAATGTGTGCACTCGTCAGCGGATTCCACTTCCAAAAATCTCCGAGTGCCCTGAGGTTGAGCACACAGATGATCTACGCACGTTCAAATACGATCATGGTGACTGTCGTCTACTGAAGATAGCAATTTGTCGAGTTCCCAACCGCTCCTGGAATGACAAGAACTATCAAGTTGTTGCTATCTTCGACAAGCTTGTTGCCGTCCTTCGTGGTTCGACTGGATGGATATTGCTGAAAAATCAGTTTCTACACACGGATGTGTACTGTGATTCAATTGAATACGAGGATATTGTGTTTGCTGCCACCACTCGTGGCACTGTTTTTGCATGGGATCCTCATAGTTTCGGTATGTTTGTCTTCCACCGTAATTATAATTGTTTCATCCACATGCATGCGAGTTAGAAAGTTTCCCTTCTCTACTAATTAACCTTCTTCTTGTGTTTCCGAGGTCCTTTGAACATTCCACCACCTATACTTGAAAATTTTTATAACCAAGGGGGAGATGACGATGGTGATGATCACGAGCATGAGGACGAGCAGGGCCCATATACTCAGTGGCGCCTGGCAACTAATTCCGATGGATCACCTCTTCTTGTCTGTATACAGCCCACTGCTGATGTTACTACTAAGGAAGCAGGTGTTGTCTCCCATGGTTGCACTCTCTGGACCTATTCCAACACCCGTTGCATGGTATTCAGGATGGATACTACTGTGCTAGCGCCAACACCTTCTCCCTAGTACAGTATTGATAGTCTTGGAGAAAACTCGCTCTTCCTTGGACAAAACTATCCAATGACGGTGAAAGCCGATCTAGCTGCTGTTGACACAACGTTACTACCATTTATGAGAAGCAACTGTATCTATACGTCAGAAATTTCGGTGGTTACCTACCCTGGTCGTGATATAGTAGGCCGCTTCAGCCTGGATGATTAGTCCTGCATTGGCCTCGAGATTTACAATAGCTGGCCCTTCCCAGAGAATCACTTGTGGTTCAAAGCAAGCGTTTCAAACGCCGAGGATTGGTTGAGTTGAAGTTCATTCCATTGCTTGTTATTTGTTGTGTGATGAAAACTTTAGTATTTATAATGTATCCTCGTTGTCGTTGTGGGTTGATAACCTGTTGTATGTAATAAAATGATATGCCTGTGATAAACTTACTAAATTTATGAATGGCTATCGAGTCGCTTCTCTGAGTGGGTTCTGCGACGAGGCAATTTTTTTTACGAATACATAATTGTACGTGCATTGCAACGGGTTATCGGATGAGGCCAATCAACAATAGTACACTATTTGTACTAGCTTCACATGCTGCACAATCTCTACGTCTACGTACGTAATACAACAAGTTTTAAACTTGAGACCAGCCACCCACCCTCACAAAGAACACTTTTTAACCTAGCACAGACTCTAGGAAATTTGGCCATAGTGTGAGGTGGGCCATATGTTAATGTGTTCGCTGTACGTAACCAGCACCTCGAATCCTCGATACTACTACTATAAGTAGTACTAGGAGTAGTAGGGTGGCATGGGCCAGAACAAGCATTCACGTCCAGGAGTACGGCACACGCCACCAGCACGACTTCCATCTGACACCATATTTCTTGGAGTCCGTGCTACAGCAATCTCTTCAACCTAGTCGTTTCTCTAACTCAGCCATCGTGCGGAGGGTGAGGTGGGGGTTTGCCGATAATCGGTTTCCTCAACTGCGGTCGCACTTGTAAGGCCAACTCCAACACACGACCCCAAACAGACCTCCGTTTTGCCCGGATTATGTCCTTTTGGGTAGGGCAATGGGGTCGTGTCCGGTGGTCGTGCGCCGAACGCGCGACCGCATCCCGACCGCGTACATTTTTCTTTGCAAACACATATCTTTTTTTCATCATTGATTTTTTGGTACATGGAAATACATCACTAAAATTTTGACTAGAAAAGCAAGACCAAAGAAAACAAGAACCACAAGAATACATTTTAGAAGATATCTAACTTCCATAACTGCTCACCGTAAGTTGGATTAGTGCCTTCTCGATGCATTCATTGTTGATCTGCGGAGGCTCGATCTTGCGTGCTTCTTTCTTCTTCGAGTGTAAAGAAGTAGATGTGTCTAGCCTCTATTCTATCAACAAGTGCACTAGTCTCATCTCTAGCCTCTATGCTAGCTAAAAGTGCTAGAACATCTACTAAATTGCGCTCTATCAATATATCGTTGTACCCTTCTTCCCAATACCAAAACTTGCATCCATTCTACACAATAAAATTTTAAGTTAGCACAACTAGTCTAATCCGAGAGCACAGCCGAAGATTTGGTCGAGTTCTCGTCCTTTTGCCGACACGTGGGACATCGACATCCAAGATGCGTGTCATGCAAGAAAATAGAGTGGTAGGTGAAGCCACGATGTGCATCTTAGGTTAAGCTGTAAATAGAATCTTACTACTACTCTTGAGTAACTCCAAAAGCGGCCACGAAGATCTTTATTGGATTTGTTTTCATCACCAAAGACGTCGAGGTGAAAGATGTGCGAGTTCGATGGGTCCTCTTGCGTTTTCACTGACATGTGGGACCGCATATGAGCAAACAGACGATGGGTTCCGCGCGTCTGCTGGCTGGCTGAGAAGAGAGATAGAGGAGGATGAGCACGGACTCCAGGAAATTTGTTCTACGTACTCGATATAGTGGAGTAACAAGCACCTCGATATAGTGGGGTGGCATGGGCCATAACTAGCATTCATGTCTAGCAGTACGGCACACGCCACCCACACGAGTCCCATCCGACACCAATTTTCTTGGAGTCCGTGCTAGCTACAGCCATCTCTTCTCCCTCCGGTTGTCTCAGCCATCACGCGGTGGGCGGGGTGGGGGGTTTGCCGATAGTCGGTTTGCTCAACTGCGGTCCCACTTGTAAGTGAAAATGCAACACAGCACGCATTCCCCCTTGAAGCGGCGTCTTGGGAACAAACCGTGTGGAAGTGCGATCACGAACACGGCAGGCTTTTCCTTTTGAACTTGTAACTTGTAAAATTTGGTTCTGCTCCATGGGGCGACCGATAGATAGAAATAACGATTTTCCCTAGAGTAGTGAGAAGTTTGGTTCTGGCGCGGTTCATGCATGCAGTACGTAGGAAAATTTGAAGTTGATGCAAAAGGTAAGATAATTACTAGTAGTACCATATACTACTACATGGATTTGATGGAAAGATAAAGATACATACGAATCCATCAATGACATCCTCACGCCCTAGTGCACCGGGTCACCAACCGACGTGTGAGGAGCAGCAGTGTTGGCGGCAAGCTCAACGTGCTTCTGAACAATACCGTCCTAGGTTGCCCTGTAGTCTAAGAAGGTCAGTGTCCTATCGTCCTCCTCTTGCATGTAGTAGTCCTTGTGGACGATTTGCGCGTAGACGTGGGTGATTATGTCGATGGTGTCTTGCTTTGCGCGGTGAGCCTTGTGGCCAGCGACCTCGAGGTGGACATTCTCCGACGCGACGGCGGGCAATCGCAGGGCCACCAGTGCGTCGAAGAGGTTATCACCATAGAGGCCGTTGAGGGTGGCAGGCATCGCAGAGCCTGGGCGCGTGGGCTGGAGGCGTACGCCAAGGTTGTCCACGAGCTTCTTAACGACGGTGAACTTGTTGAGGAAGCCGACGAGGACCTCTCGAACAAGGAGACGAAGCTGTCGTCCAAGCGGCCCCTCGCCCTGGCGGCCTCAAGCACTACCTGGAGACGTTCCTTGGTGCCGGGCCGCAGGACGGCATCGTGGACCATCTGGCACAGCCGGCTGATGCTCGTGCTCATCGCCTCCATGGGTCTAGCTTCTAGTCAACTGATCTTGCGATTGGAGTTATCACTCTTGCCCTTGGGTGCGTAGGATTTCGTAGATTGGACTGGCGGGAGCCTTTATATGAGAAGTGCAGACTGCGTTGAATTCACGTGCGTGTTGGCCATCTACTCCTCGCCCTCTCACTTTTTGCCTTTGGCTGTATGACAGGTTGGCCAGCCACCCGTTGGGCCCACGTGTCATACACCCAAAGGCAGGTGCAGTAAGTCAATGAAGCTGCGTCCCCCTCCGTGCCCGTGCATGCTTTCAATGACTTGAGACTACCAAACATCACATGCGGTGGTTAGTTCATTGCATGTAATCCTATTAAGTAGCAAAAAGACATTAAGTTACCTCGCCGATAGGAATAAAACAATACACCATGTATTTATTTACGAGAGGGAAGCGATGCAGTTTTGTGACATGCATTACTAGATATTGCTAGTCAAATACTAAATCCAGATGGACGTGGTAGTACTACTAAATCCTGGCGGTGGTGCTAGTACTAGTAGTAGTAGTACTACCAATGTAGTAGCACTGTACTACCCGTTGGTCAAATTATTACGTGCTGCTCCTCACAGTGAAGTGACAAGACCCTACGCCGGAGATGACACCTGAGTATAGGCGCCTTGTTCGGCATACCATAGTCAGCCTCACCGTCCGCAGTCACAATCATCATGGCTGTAGACCTAGCCTGCTTACAACTAGCCATGTTCGACATAATTTCCCGTGGGTAGATGCCCGTGCATTGCACGGAACACCAAGATTGGGGGTGGGCCAGTGGCCGCGTATCATCGCGCCAGATTTTTCCATGGCCTTCTAGATGTGGTGGGGAGGAGATAAGGTTGATTGTGAGAGACAAGGAGTTGTTTGTAAATAGGGAAAAAGTGCGGGCATCTTTTTGCAAAACTGGAGAAGTTTGGTTGGTATGCGTCAGATCTAGATCCGACGGCTATTGGTGAAAGATGGCAGGCACAACATCATCACCAACTCAGGACCTGTTTGATTCGCAGGATTTTGAAAATACAGGAATAGGACACGGCAATATTACAAGTTTCAAACTGATATTACAAATGGTAGGAGTAATGCTGCACCTACGACGAGGGAATTACTAGGAAGTTTATGTAAGAACTTTCGTTACTTTAGGTGGATGCAACATTATTGTACAAACTAAAATCCACCGCCGTGACAAGTCACTAATGGGGAAATAAGTTTTCGAGTCTCTGGCCACTTGATGTTTCAAAAACAAATTCAGCTACTGTGGAGACTTTGTCATTTAGGCTTAGACGCTTGCGGTGATCAGCATGCCATTCATTGTTGCGCCAGAGAACGCCAAACCTCATTACCTTGAGCACACTTGCCTCCAGAACAAAGAACCTGGCCAATTTAATCTCAGATGTGCTGCCTCGGTAGTCGATCAAATCAATTTCTATAAGATGGAGATCAAGGCATTCGATGAGATTGTTATAGTGCAGCACATTTATCACTTTCGGGTCTTTTTTTATCTGCAAAAGAAGAGAACATATTAGAGAAGCTGGCTGTATAAGATTGTCGTGTCATCAAGAGGTACCAATATCATTCGCTCATACGATAGGGTTGGCTGGCTTGTTATATTTTTTCACTCTCTCTCTCTCTTTCTCTTACCTCTCATTTACCTAGGAGTACGTGAAGATCTTGGGCATTTGTTGCCTTCCACTATGTGGCTGATGCCATATTTCGCAAAAGTATGCCACATAAATGCATCGATGTCAAATCAAAAGATTTTGGCACCGCTCTCACGATGTGAGAGAGTTGGCACCGCCGTGCACACAGACCCACATGTATAAACAAATCAATCAAACCAACAACACCAGCCTCTCACTCTCCCAAACAAGTGTTTTTTATTGCCTCAGTCCTCTCTCTCTCTCTCACGCAAGTGTTTTTCATTGCATGAGTTAATTTGGCACGGAGCAAAGTAGGTGATCAGATTGGGGCACGGTGAGCAATGGAGGGGCATCGATGCCAAATGCATCACAAGTGAATTTGGCACGTGTTTTGGCCTACATAGTGGAGGGCCATTATAGCCCACTTTTGTACTACCTCTTATTTAGTATAAAATTTTGACCATATATTTATGTAAGAAAATGCCAATGCATGTCACTAAAAATTACACCATTTGAAATTATGTTCAAATACGAATCCAACGATATAGTTCTTAGTGACATGCATTAACATTTTGTCAATTAAATCTATGGTCAAATTTTCATACTACAAAATAGGAAGAGTAAACCAGGACAGAGGTAGTACTTGCTCTTAGGGTAACCACAGAGTTACTGGAGTAGTCTAAGTTACTTTCCACTATGACTAGCCTAGGCTACTATAGTAGTACAACAAAAAAACGATGCAGGTATCACGTGAGAAAAAAATACTAAAAACATTTCTTTTGGTGCAGTGCGTAGATGCAGTTTTGAACACTACACTTGTCATCGTAATTTGGGAAAATTACGAAAAATTTGAGCTACATTGTGATTACCATTTACTAATAGGAAAGAAGTTTCACCTCGATGAGTAGCTTCTCCGTGCATGGAAAGCATGTAAGGAATCCAACAACATGATCCAAATTGGTGTCGATAGATTTTATTGCCAAGATCTTCACTGTGCGCATAGACTGGGTCAAGCTTGTGGGAATCATTTTCTGGAAGACGGTCGTAAATACATCAAGAAGAAATTTAAAAATGTGAATTTCAAGAAGACGGAGAAGAAGATGAGTGTTGTGCACGAGCGATTACGGATCTAATAAAGAGTTGAAGAATTTGGCGGAACAAGTGCACCAATCTTTGTCAATTTTGGCGCGTCAATGACCCTGATTTTTTTTGGACCTTCTAGATCCGATACAAGCAATCTCTCAAGGAAAGGCGCATTCTCAATGACCATAACGTGGAACAGCTGGAGTGATCTCTTCCCAATTGATGCCTTGTTGCAGGGCCAGCAAGACACATAAATCCATCAGAGATTCGTCGAGGCGATGTGGAGGCTAATGAACCCGTGGATCTGCTCAAGACGAAGGTACTCGAGTGCATTACAGCTGCGGAGCAAGTGCTCCATAGCCTTCTTCGAGATGACAACGTCGAAGAGGTCGAGCTGCTTGAGTTGATGGAGAAGAAGGGCGGGCGCGACATTAATCTGGGGAAGATAGCAGGAGCTGAAGCTAGCGCGACGCAGCATTGGCGCGAGGCGGAGCGCGGACGGCGGCAGAGAGCGACATCGTCCAGCTTCAAAGCTGAGCTCCTTGAGCTGATCTAGGGCGGGGGATAAGAACCACTCGTCGAACTTGGGTTGGACCTTGCAGTTGGTACTGAACATGCGGATGTCAAGGCGTCTGGCTGGCCAGGGTGCGATGAAAGGATCTTGGAGACTGCGGCCATGCGTTTGCAATCCCCATCGCAGAGGCAGCTGTGAACGGTGAGGTTGAGGGGGACGCGGCGCCAGAGGGGGCGCCATCGTCGGGAGAGCAGGGCGGTCCGCACGACAGATTTGGTGGGGGAGGAGGCCGATGATGACGAGCAACATGTCATCGGGGAGGCTGCTGATGAAGTCCAGGCTTGCCGGATGCGGTTTTGGCTCGAGCCGCCTCTGCTTGTTGGCTGCCTCGCCGTCCATCTCAACCGGCGGCTTATTTGGTGTCTGGCGATGTCTTTGGGGTGTGTTGTGTCTTTGGGTGTCTTGTGAGTCGTCATACATGCATGCCGCTTGTGAAGTGGTGAATTGTCTTGTGAAGTCGTCCTCCACCTTGGAAGAAGTGTGTCCTCAATGCACCCTCAATTTACTAGCATGCGGGGTGCTACCCCGAGTGGTTTCAACTTTGTTTACTTCACCGCGTGTCAGATGGGCCTCTAGTTTACTTATTTTGATCCACTTCCACATGGGCCAGCACACGAAGATACAGAACACGAGCTGACAAGGCAGCATGTGGACTGGTTGACCGGTCAACTAAACAATATACGAAGCTATACGCTAACACAGTGAGCATATAATCCGTCGGTATAGAGTGTTCGTGTGAGAGGGGATGCCCGTGAGAGATAGCGGAGAGAGAGAGAGAGAGAGAAAGAGCTACTCCCTCCGTTCGATAATGTAGTTCCAACATTTTTTTAAAAGTCAAACTTTTGAAACTTTGAGCAATTTTATAAAGAAATTACTTATATCTACAATACCAGAGATAAATGATATTATGAAGTAAGTACATGTTGTGATGAATCTAATGATCTTTCCAGATGTAAATGTTTTTCTCCACATATACCTGGTCAAACTTTTTTGAGGTTTGACTTTTCAAAACATCCATATGCTTATGGACGTGAGAGAGTCCCTAACTAGAGAGAGAGAGAGAGAGATAAATAGAAAGAGTGAGTGAAAAAAGTGTGTGTGCATGTGTGAAAGAGACATGGACAACACTCAATAAAAGTCGAGAAAAAGTGTGTGTGTCTTATGCAAACATATCACAGATGCATCTTCGACAACGGAAGCAAGGTGAGGAGATAGTGTGTGGTTGTTTGCAACCGAGAGAGCAAGACCCCTAGCACATGGCCAAGAGGGGTCTGACAAACAAGGGATAGAGGTCGAGAGAGACGTACGGAGAAAATGCGGACATGGGGAGGAGAGAGTGTATGTTTTTCATAGAGAGATCCCCTGGAGATCGTGATGGACTACATGGGTGGGAGATCGAGTGACAAGGTGTGTGCGCGATAGAAGATACCTCGAGAGATATCGAGATAGACGTATGGATGGAAGGAGACAATACGTGTGTTCCTGATGGCTAGTGAGAGATAATCATACTTAGGGGGGAGTGCTTGCGCCTTTGATGAAGTGAGGGATTATGGTACTTATTAGGGTGGTGCGTGTCACATAGAGAGAGAACAAGGGCGGAGAGTGTTGGATGGGTCTATATTTATAGCGCGAGCGAGACATGCGTATGTGTGAACCAGGGAGATATAAAGTTTGAGACAGATTTAGGAGCCCTGATAAGGCTGAGTGGTGCGTCAGATAGCTGAGAGGGGGAAAGAGATATTCCATCCGCTTGATAATGTAGTGCATGTAACCTTTTTAGAATTCAAACTTTGGAAACTTTGATCAGGTTTACACAAATGTTATTTATATCTTCAATACCAAAGATACATCATACGAAACTACATCTCATGGTGAATCTAATGGTATATGTTTGCCGTTCCAGATGTAATTGTTTTTCTCCACGTACATGGTCAAACTTTGTGATGTTTGACTTCTCAACAAATCAATATGCTATGGACCGAGGAGAGTGCCTAAGTCGAGAGGGATCAAGTGCGTGTGAAGGAGAATGAGTAAGTGTGCAAAAAGAGTATGTGTGTGAAAGAGAAAGGGACAACAAACGATAAATTAGAGAGAGAGTGTGTTTTTTCGTTTCTTAGGCGAACATACCACGCATGCATCTCTGAGATAGAAAAGTGAGGCGAGGAGATACACGAAGATAGCTAGTGTGTGATTATTTGCAACGGAGAGAGACACCCCTATAGCACATGTCCAATAGAGGTCTGGCCAACAAGGAACAAAGGTCAAGAGGGACACATGGAGAACATGGACGCATGGGGAGGGCGAGAGGGTGTGTTTGTGATAGAGATCCCCTCGAGATCGTGAGGGGACTATATGGGTGGGAGATCGAGGGAGGTGCGTGCGCGATAGAAAGATGCCCCGAGAGAAATCGAGATAGACCATGCACATGTTTGTGATGGAGACTAAGATTAGCTAGTCATATACATATAGGGGGGGACTGCGTGTGCTCACAATTGAGTGAGAGACCATCATACTTGGCTAGCTAGGCATGCGATTGTGTGTGTGTGTGCGTGTGAGATGGAGAGAGAACGAGGGAGAGAGATAGATTTTTAGATGGGCCTATCGAGTGCGAGTGAGATATGCATGTGTATGTGTGACCCAGGTAGATGGAGAGTTTGAGAGAGAGGGGAAGAGCTCAGGGGGCAGCAGTGGTGCGTGAGAGAGTTACGTGCAACGAGCCAAGGAATTTGTGTGCGTATGATGAGTGCACCCAAGATATCTAGCTTGGACTAGAGAATCATACATAGTGTGCGAGAGAGACCTATAGATGGAGTATATATGCATGCGAACTAGAAAGACCCCCCCCACCCATGCACACACAAAAAGAGAGAGAGAGAGAGATGGAGAGAAAGAGAGAGGACCAACAAGGTTTGTGTGTTGGATACGTGCGACAAAATTGAAGATTGTCGGCGAGAGAGAGAGAGAGAGAGAGAGAGAGAGAGAGAGAGAGAGAGAGAGAGAGAGAGAGAGAGAGAGAGAGAGAGAGAGAGAAGGAGTCCGAGAGAGGGGGAGGTCGCGTTTTATGCATTAAAGACTGATATAAACCATGTTTCGATATAAACTTGTATTCAAATATTTAAATTGGAGAACATGTTGTCTACAATCCACACATGAACGGATATATGCGTATATCGAACAAGTTCATTAATTTGACTTTCAACATGTTCATGGAGTACTATAATACTGAACAACATGCTATTCGATTGAGGTGTTCAATTTTGGATTTAGTTCACTATTTTGACCTAGTCAACGAGCTATTTCATTGAATCGAGATATTTCATTTTGGGTCTGATTCCCGTTTTTGAGTGGGTCAACTGTTTGTCATATAGTAAATCGCTAGCAACGAGCATGTAAAAACATATTACTCCCGAGCATCATCTCTCCATCTAAAAAATAAGTGGCAAGCTAATATTTCTAAATTTGATTCGAATCGACTTTTTTTTGAGCTTGATTCGAATCGACTTGGTAAGGTAGACGTGGATGCTCGTTCTCCCAAATTTTGAACGAACCGTTAAACATCCTCTGCTCGGTGGAATTCGCCCAAGCAAATAAATGGGAGACGCAAAATTACCGTCCTGTGTGGGAGACGCATTAATTGGCCTGTTGTGCATCGAGGGTAGGTTCGTAACTTCATCCAAGTGCGCCTTCTCCTCGGCCGAAATGACATGTGCCGAATAATTCATAAACCATGGTCGGCAAAACAAGCTCTCCTCGCCCGAAATCGCTCGCGCCCACTATATTTCAAAACACGCCCTCCTACTTGAAATCGCTCCGCCCACTATTTGGGGAGAAGCAAAGTTACTCTACTATCCCCGACCCTCAGTAGACAGACCCAAGCCGAGAAGCCTAAAGGGAGGGGTAGAACTGTAACTCCCCCTCACATTTCAGACAAATGCGTCCGTATCCCAATCCGCCCCATTCATACCTCGTGGGCGCCAAATCACCTTCTCCCCGAAAGCTCCCTTCTCCCGAGCCGCAAAACCTCAGCCCCTCCTCCATGGCGGCCCCCACCGCACCAATTTCACAGCCGCCCTCCTCCCTAATGCGGAGAGCGTTGTCCATTTGCCGTTGTGCCTTTGGGCGTGTGCCTCTTACTACTGTCTTCTTTGGAGCTGCCTCAACGGCAGCGCGTGAACCGTCTGAACCGATTCACCCCGCCGTTGTTCACGGCACGGAGCGGCTCCAACCGGATCCGTCCGAGTCCGGCGCTGCTTCCCGTGGCCGTCGACCGTCGCGACATCGATGTTTCCCTGCCGCCGGTGTACCGCAACCCGCGCCGGCCTCACCAACTCGGCGGTGGATGCTGCCTACTTCACCATGGCGCCGGATAGGTCACACCCTCATCTCAAATCACTTTATTTAGGCGTCGGTTGTCTGAATTTTTATTACGGGCCAATCGATTCCCAATGGGAAGCGGCACCCCTCGGCGGCGGAGCTCCTAGGCTGCCGGTTGGCTGGTGTCTAACGTAAGGTGCGGGGCCGCAAGTTCGCCCTTGATAGCAGCGCTTAGATGACTATCTTAGAGTTGCGTGGGTTCAAAATCTTGCCGCCGCGGATCGGGATGACGAAGTCTTTGTGGATTGGCGGGAGCGGGCGCAACCACGCAGCGGTGCGGTGGGGCGAGGCGGGTTTTGGCGGGGCCACGGAGGGCGGAGGCAAGCTGCTCTACCGTTGGTCGGCTGGCTCTTGAGGAAGATTCCTAATGATGTCGGCCGGGAGGCACAAAGGCGGCCATGAAGCGATCCGGCGTGGATCGGACGATACCAAAATAAAATAAAATCGTGTGACCCCAATTTAGTCTCGGTCAGCAGACGTGTGACCACTCTCGTACCTTCTTTGTTGATCTCTTAGTGTATTTCTTGAGATCAAAGAGATGTGCCGTTCTTAACATTATCGTTATCCGCATCTTCAGCCACACCGTCTTCGACTCACCGTTTGCTCCAACAAGGGAAGCATGCACCGGAAGGGAGCTATAGTCCCCACTCAACAGTTCCCTGCATCGAATGCGCGTGCCCGACATGGACAGCCACAACAACTGCAGGGCCATCGACAAGTCAGCACATGATGCTCACTCCTATGGATGGCGGCCAGTTAGGTTGTACCCTCATCTTACTTGTGTGCAACATTTATGGCTTTGTTATTCATCTAAGCATGGAAAATAGATTATCACATTTCACTGTATATTCATGCTGATCTCTTACGGGTCTTGTTCAGGAGTTAATGCTGTTCCATAGTTCAGCTAAGATACTTGTTCTTTAGGTAACGCTGTTCCATAATTATCATCCATCAGCCAATGCTATCCCACAGGCTGGTGATTATAGTATTATACCACTTCTAGTATTACCTATGTTGTTCCTTAATAGTTTTGTGTGCCATCTAGTTAATCTCGAGTACAAACGATACATATTCTGTAGCTTTCATCTGTGTTCTCCCTTTAGTTTTTGAGACATGTTGCTGCTAGTTAACCCCAGTCCTACTATTTATGTCGTCTCCTGCAGGCACTCATTACATAAATATAACTACTAGTTGTCTTCCATGCATGTTAGATATAATTGCACACACTGATATATCCACAAGAACCTCATGGAGCAATCTAAAGGCCAATAAACTTGATGTCAATGATACCCAATATGGTGGA
This sequence comes from Aegilops bicornis, assembly GCA_021605145.1. Lineage (NCBI taxonomy): Eukaryota > Viridiplantae > Streptophyta > Magnoliopsida > Poales > Poaceae > Aegilops > Aegilops bicornis. The sequence continues at coordinate 374,941,151 of CM038675.1, read as the reverse complement.
ACATGTAAAGGCAGTTCTTCAGAAGACTTGCAGAAAGATGTTGAATCCTCTTCACCCCACAAGGTCCTTGCTCTAACTTGGCCCGTGATATGGGTACAACATGCATATAATGTCCTGGAGTGTATGTACTCTGTTGCAATGCCATGTTCTTAGCATCTTGATCATGCATGTAAATATGTCATGCCTTCCTGTTTTTTCAAGACGTATTCCATTCATGATAACATGTTTTCAAATTCAAATCTTGTCATTCTACTCTATCGCAATGCCATCTCGCTTAATTTGGACATCATGCTTGAATATCTTATGCATTGTTATTCATCGATGCATACTTCATCATCTACCATACCATGTTTTTTTTTACATTGAAGTGCTGTTCTAGTGCTCTGTTGCAATGCCATGTTAGTTTCCCAATCATACACGTGTATGCTGCCTTAGTTTTTTCTGTACGTATTCCGCTAGCATACAATTTTTCATTCAACTAGTGTTTTTTACTGTGTTGTCCTGTTGTATCCCTAACTCTTACACCATACTCCCTCCGTCCGGATTACATGTTGCCGAAATGGATAAAAAGGGATGTATCTAGAACTGAAATACGCCTAGACCCATCCATTTTTTCCGGATGGAGGGAATACATGTCAATATGTCATGCCTTTCTATTCTTCAGTACCTATTCCATCTCTCTGCTATAGCATGTTTTATAACTGAAGCACCATTCTTCTATACAAGGCATGCAAGGGGAAGACGACTATGTTAGAATCTGAAGGGTTACAAACCAGGTCTTTGCAAAATATCCAAACGCCAGGAGATAATAAACCAACTCCAGTTTTTATAGATCTGCTCCAAAGACAGAGAAACCCAACTCCTACTGATAATAAGCAGATTCCAGTGGCCAAAGAACTAGTCCGCTCCAGTCCAGCAAAAATATGTCAACTCCATTCTAAGAAGCGTGTGCGTATCCTTGCATCATGAAATTTTATATCATGCTGATCATATTTTCTACATGTTTCTTACCCATATCTCTTTTAGAAAATAAGCTTAACAGATAGAAGAATTTCTACACTGGTATCGTCTGTGAGGAAAGATTCTTGCATGAATTCTCTGTACTCCAATGCAGGTGTAAGTACCTCTTGTATATCACTATATTTTTACATCAGCATGTATTTTGTTAATCGGCGTGAATCCAACCTTTATCTGATCTAAATTTAGTTGTAGCAAAATGTATGATTAAAGGCCACAATGTTGATTTTTGTAAGGAAAACTGCCTTGTAGTTTTGCATCCTGAGCTGCATGAGTGTACTATCTCATATCATTGGGTTTGATTACTTTGGTTCTGCAGTGGGTTTTTAGTGTTTTTTTACTATGTTGTCCTGTCGTATCCCTAGCTCTTACATCATACTCCCTCCGTCCGGGTTACATGTCGCAGAAATGGATAAAACGGGATGTATCTAGAACTGAAATACGCCTAGACCCATCCATTTATTTCCGGATGGAGGGAATACATGTCAATATGTCATGCCTTTCTATTCTTCAGTACCTATTCCATCTCTCTTGTAGCATGTTTTATAATTGAAGCACCATACTTCTATATAAGGCATGCAGGGAAAACGACTATGTTAGAATCTGAAGGGTTACAAACCAGGTCTTTGCAAAAGATCCAAATGCCGGAGATAATAAACCAACTCCATTTTTCATAGATACTTGCTCCAAAGACAGAGAAACCCAACTCCCAATCGATAATAAGCAGATTCGGTGGCCAAAGAACTAGTCCGCTCATGTCCGCAAAAGAATGTCAACTCCATTCTAAGAAGCGTGTGCGTATCCTCGCTTCATGAAATTTTATAGCAGTCCGATCATATTTTCTACATGTTTCTTACCCATCTCTCTTTTAGAAAATAAGGTTAAATGATAGAAGATTTTCTTCATTGGGATTGCATTCGAGGAAAATATCTTGCGGGAATTCTATATGCTCCAATGCTGATGTAAGTACCTGTTGTATATCACTATATCTTTATATCAGCATGTATTTTGTTAATTGGCGTGAATCCAACCTTTGCCTGATCTAAAATTTGTTGTAGCAAAATGTTAAAGGCGCCAATGTTGATTTTTGTAAAGAGAACTACCTGGTAGTTTTGCATACTGAGCTGCATGAGTGTAATATCTCATATCATGCACATTACTGACTTGTTGTGCTTTCTGCTTGCCCATTCATCCATTGTGTCAATGTTGCTTTCGTATTACCTTACCTGGCTGATGATAGCTGTGCCACATTGTGTTAATTTGGTGTTGGCTAGTTGCCCAAACGTTCGTTGTGCCAATGTTGCTTTCCTATTATCTGACTTGGCCAATGATAGCAATGCTAGTGTCTTAATTTGGTGCAGGCTGCTGAAGATAAGAAGACAAACTACGAGAACGACAAAAGGCAACCCCATTGTTTCTTTCCAATAAATCTAGGCCAGGTAATATGGCAATAACTCATGATTAATCTATTTGGTTCCCCTCCTAATTTATGTTATGATGCAGTGGTCGAGGGACTCTCCACTATCAATAATACAAGCCTGCCAAAATCGTCATATGAATCTGTTCAGTATCCTCTGTCTCGAATGCAACGGAAAAAATGTATGTTTGTGAACCAGTTAATGGCTGAAGGAATGATGGAAATGGTGGAGGAATCAGAGGTGCAGAGTCGTGCGACACAACAACTGATCAATGTTTTCAGAGATAGTGTAGCAAAGCAGCAAGAACTTGCCCACATGCTTATGGGCATCATCCGTGCTGAGGTTGCAGATTGTGACGTTGCAGATCGTTAGGTTCTGTTCATTTATTTGCACTGGCATCAATCTTTGATTGCCCAGTGGATGTAATTTCCTGTAATATATGCTGGATGTGCAACGTTTTTCCCTGTATGCCATATCTTTGCTTGTTCGGTTTTGGTCCTGTGCAGAATTGCTCATCGTAATGGGCTCAAATTATCTAATTTGGCCTAAAGACATGTACGAATTTTAGTGGGCCCATTAAGTTAATGGGCCATTACCAGGCCGAAAGTTAATGGTCGGCCCTCTTAACTCCCGGGTTGTTAACTAGCTGACATCGAAGCGGGCAACATGTGAGCCCAATTGATTTCACGGGCCATTAACAGGCCGTTACTAAGTTCGGGTTACATATGGCCCAACTATACTGTGGGCCTTTAGCAGGCCGAAAGAGACATCGGGCTTGTACTGGACCATGTAGAGCATGGGCCGCTAAGAGGCCGAAAGTCAGGTCCTATTGTAAATGGCCCAACTGTGTTGTGGTCCTTTAGCAGGCCTAAAGAGAAACCGGGCTGGTATTGGACCATGAAGGGCATGGGCCGTTAAAAGGCCAAAACTCAGGTCCGACTACAAATGGCCCAACTCATTTATGGTCCGTTAACAGGCTGAAAGGCACACATGGCCGGGAATTGGCCCAACACTTAAATGGATTGCTAAAAGGCCAAAACTCATGTCCGACTACAAATGGCCCAACAGATATATGGGCCTTCACCAGGCTGAAAGACACACTAGGCCGGAAATTGGCCCAACACTTAAATGGGTCGCTAAAAGGCCGAAACTCAGGTCCTACTACAAATGGCCCAACTGCTTTATGGGCCGTCAACAGGCTGAAAGACACACCGGACCGGAAATTAGCCCAATATTTAAATGGGTCGCTAAAAGGCCGAAAGATGTCCATCGTGGAAATTGGCCCATCCACTGAATGGGCCGTTAACAGGCCGAAATCTCATCGGGCCTATATTGAGCCCAAATATATAGCGGGCTGTTAACGGGCTCGAACTGACGATGGGCTGCAATGGTGTCAAATCTTTAACGGGCCGTTGACGGGCCGAATTGGCACATATCGTATGGGCCATGGGCTTAAATGAACTTGACACAAGTAGGCCATATATGGGCCGGGGGCTTAAATGGACCTGACACAAGTAGGCCTTATATGGGCCTGCCTGCTATTTTTTACTGGGCCGGCCTTTTTCACCGGAATGGGCCACTGTTGGGCCATGCCACGTGTCGACCTATCATAGGCGCCTCCTGTCCAATGAGTGGATGACATCTATCCCAACGGTGAGGCAACACGTGTTTCCTCCGGCCAATGATGATTTTACACGTGGAAAATCCCCAGTGGTCCAGGCTGTTAACGGGTTATCGGATCCAAAACCGGACCCGAAAGCTTAACGACGTTCCGTTACAATGGATGCCACGTGTCGGTCACCCTTGATGAAAGCACTTGTGTGACGCGCGATTTATCGTCATGGAAGTGGACACTTCCGTGATGATAATATTGGTAATGTCACGGAACACTTCTACGACAGCACAGGTATGACTATCTTGATTCTGTCACAAATTTGTCATGGATGTACATGCATGACAGAAAACATGACCTACTGTGGCAAACACGTATCATCACGGAAGTATCTTTTTTTTGTAGTGTAGCCGGGAGGCGTGCGAGCAAACCTCCGCTGCGCAGGCTCATTGGGAAGCGTGCGAGCAGTACGTTGCGTAGGCTCTCTGGGAAGCGAGCCCTTTGACATGCATCGCCGCCCACCTCGCTCCCAACCTCTCCATTAATGGCGCCCGAGCCGCTGTTTAATATAGTCGGCCTTACTCTTCACCTCTCATTCCCCTCTCGCCCGAATCCCATCTACCAGACCTCTACCTATGCCATGGCGCACAAGGATCATTAGCCACTAGTCTTTCAGTTTGATTAATTCAATTCCGAGCGGAGGAGATAGAAAATAAGGAGGAATGAGGCCTCATGGACATGGCCCTGAATGAGTTGTCCGTGGCGTATGCTGCCCCCACGCTCGTCCGAGCTCCCATCCCCGCCCCCGCGCCAACGACCATCCCCGTGGCATTGACGGACTGGTCGCCGAGCACCATCGCAGCGCTGGAAGCCGCGGGCGTCAGCGAGGTCCTCGCGGACCCCCGAACTCGTGTACGTGTTAGTGCCCCTGCCTGTGCTCATGCGCTCCCCTGCACCCACCACAGCGCTGGTCCCCGTGTGCTTGCCTGCACTTGTCGCGCCCATGTGCGTGTGTGTGCTTGCACCTGCCACGCCCCCTCAGCATTATGGGACACCACCGTCGACCGCTACCTCGCAGCGCCACGAGTCACCGTCCCTCCCCCCACCCATCGATCGGGCGACGAACGTCTCTTGGATTTGCAAGTCTAGAACATTCTAGGCTGGCTTGAAGAATTGAACAACGGCGTCCCGGAGGACGACAATGCTGGTGTAGCACGCTACTGCAATTAGTTTTTGTTTAATATTGTATCCCAGTCGTATGAATGTAAAATCACGGTGTGAATGAATGAAATGTATAGTTTTGATCAACTGAGTGTTTTTATCTGAATGTACAGACTTACCAAAGTAATAAAATAAAATAAAATACATCAATGGTTTTTGCTGAATAAAACACTCATCGCAAACGTTTCAGATTCAAAATCCGTATGCAAAAGCAAGAGCGAGGTTCCTTCGCCACTAAGCCAAGGGAAAATGTGGTGCACATGTTTTGTGCATCTCTTCATCGTAGATGATTTTGCATGATGACCAGTGTGCAACCATGCATACAATTTGGTAACATTTGCATCTGTCATATTGGCTTTGTACTACCGACGAGCTAAAGAAGTGGAATCCGGCGCCTGCCGCTGTTTTGCACCTTTAGCAATTCCCAGTTCGAACGCCCTCTGCCGCTCTAGATGATCCTTCTCAAAGCGGTGGGTCTCCTCAGAGATCTCCGCATTTCACGCCACTACGGCGGCGGTAAGACTCTTTGGTTGCTCGACCATGTGCTCCTCCTCCTCCCACACGAACTCGATGTAGCGCACAAGGTAGCTGAAGCAAATGCAGGCCTCCACCTCCCACCTTCGGGCCGCGGTGGTGAAGCGTCTGATGGCCCCGCATTGTAAAACCCATCCACATGCGTCCGAATGTAAGTCGGGCATTGCAGGAGATTATCCCCATCCCATAGCAGGGGGTGGAGTTACGGCGCCTACGGATGTTGGCAACCGCCTTGAAGTAAGTCATATTTGCATCACCCTAGAGCACCCATCTTTTGGTAACCCCCTGGCACCAGTAGCACTCCTTGTCGGTGTAGATGGCCATGAGTTGTTCTTTGATTCCATACCGAATCAAGCACTCATCAGTGAAGATACCCGAGGAATCCGCTCGGATGTCCAACGCCTGAATAGTGGTAAGCAATTTTTTGTTATGCTCCCGCAGGTTCCGGACAAAGTTGGCACCCCGACCCTTCATGAATCGCGTTGCTCATTTGGCACAAAAATGCGAGGAATCAACAGCAGAGATGGCTCAATGCGGTTCCACCCTAGCTGCAGCCCATCGCTCCATGATAGCCTTCGCGAACCCCTACTGATTCAGCCAGAAAGTTTTCAACCGGAAATGAGGCGGTTGTAGAGGGAGGTCATCCACGGAAGATAGGAGGAGAGGGACATGACCTGAGCCGATCCTGGTGATGGCTCGGAGGGACACTAGTCGGCATCGCAGCTCATACTCCAGCGAGACGAATACGTGATCCAACACTGACTGGGTCGAGTTTCCCTGTCTATTGGTCCAAGTAAACCTGGCACCGATACGTTCTAATTCTCGGAGGCTGAGATTGGCAATGCAGTCATTGAACATCTGCATCCGGGGGAAGTTGACTAGATTATTGCCCTTGTGCGCGGTGGGATGGCGAATGAGGTTGAAGTTGTCCCCCAACCACTAGCAGAAATTGGGCCTTCGAGATTTTCCTATTGAGCTCATCAAGGAAGGTCGCAGAGCGGCGGTGATTGGCGAGGCTGTACACAATGACAATCTCCCATTTGAAATTGATGTCCCTTTTGAAAACTTTCATACTAACAAAGAACTCATCCATGTCCACGCTACCCACCTCGAAGATGGCATCGTTTACCCCTAGGAGGATGCCACCCGAATGGCTAGAGCTCCCACTAGAAGGGAGCCAATGCCAAGCAAAGAAGTGGGTGCTCAGGCGTTCTAATTCCGGGAGGGTGAACTCGGTCCGCATGGTTTCCTGGATGGCCACAATGTCGATCCTCTCATCACGCACATACTTTATGAGCTAGCGGCTTCGGCCGTTTGGCCAAAGCCGCGGATGTTCCAAAGTAGTGTGCACATTAAGGAACCAACGAGGGGCTCCTCGGCCCCGGAGTGAGGGAGGCACTTTGAGCTCCAGTGTGAAAACCTAGGTCTGAGCCAAGTTGGTTATACCTAGCAATGACAATGTTTTGGTGTTGTTACCTTGTTGAAGACATTGCTCAGATATGCTTGGACTTGTTCTTCAGGGTGAAATACAAGAATCTGGCCTCTAGTGGTTGGATCCGGTGACGGCACCACTTCAGCTCCTTATTGAAATCTATTGTTATCGAGAGGGGCGCACCTGGTCCCTAATGCTTGTGTAGCGGCGCTCACATCCAGACTGCAGTCCAGCTTCTCCTCCTCTAGGTTGAGTATCTTTCTGATATGGGCCTAGGCCAGTTGGACCAGCAGTACATGGGCCACGGGCCACTCATTCAACAATGCCCCCCTCAAGAGGGGTGATAGATATCTATCATTCCCATCTTGTCACATGCCAGATTGCATTCGTTAGTTCTCAATCCTTTTGTCAAGCAGTCTACAATCTATTGCCCCGAATTCACATGCTCTATCTTGATGATCCCAACATCTAACCTTTCTTTGATAAAGAAATTTTCTATTTCTACATGCTTGGTTCTATCATGCTACACCGGATTGTTTGCTGGTTGATTGCTGATTTGTTATCACACCACACTTTCACACAACTAGTCTTCAAATCTCTAGTTCTACTAATAAATTCTAGTCCACAACATCTCACTTAGCCCTTGAGCCATAGCACTATATTCGGCCTCGACAGTCGACCTGGACACAACAGCCTGTTTCTTACTTCTCCATGAAGACACAAAATGCCGAGGTTGATCTATGATCATCTAGGCAACTTGCCCAATCTACATCATAATACCCATCCACCACGAGATGGATGTTACTATCAAATAACAGTCCCCTTCAAGTAACTCAGAATCATGTCCACTACTTCAAGATGATCACTCCCAGGTTCGTGCATGTATCTAGGCAATGTCAGGGCGTGCATGACATAAGTACAACAACCTCACAACTAATCTTTGATACCTCTCCTTATCCACTGCCTCTCCTGACTGAGTTGTCCTTTGTGGTTTTGATCAATTGGGGTTGAGGCTGCCCGACATCCTAACATTGCTACATTACTTAGGACATCTAAAGTATACTTCCTCTGAGATAGCGCAATCCCTTGGCAGACCTCTATGCCCAAGAAGTATTTGAGTCAGCCCAAATCTTTGACTTCAGAGGCCTTACCCAAACGCTGTTTAAGACCTGCTATTTCTTCTTTGTCATCACCCTTGATAATAATATCATCCACATATACAACAAGTAAAGTGATTTCCCCTTTTCATGTCTGTAGAACAGTGACAATCACCATGACACTGTCCATACCCCACATTACATACAACAGGTCTGAACTTGTTGAACCATGCTCTCGGGGACTGTTTCAGACCATAGAGAGCTTTATTTAACCTGCATACCTGATAACAGTCTCAGAAGTAGAGAACCCAGGTGAGATCTCCATGTAGACCTCCTTCTGCAGGTCCCCATGCAAGAAAGCATTCTTCACATCAAGCTGATGTAAAGACCACCCAACTGCATAGGAGATCAGTATCCTCACAGCATCTTTGCTATGGAGCAAAGGTCTCATCATAGTCAATGTTGTAGGTCTGGCTATATCCCCTCACATGAGGCCTTGCTTTGTACCTTCCAATCTTTCCTTCTACATTCTGCTTCATAGTGTATACCCACTTGCAGCTAACTACCTTCTTTCATGTTGGAAGAGGTGGTAGTACCCATGTCTTGTTCTTACTTAATGCCTCCATCTCCTCTGTCATAGCTGCTCGTCACTTTGGATCCGCCTTTGCTGCCTTTCAATCAATTGGAAGAGACACAAGAAGCCAAATGCTTTGTGCGCTGGAGATAATGCTTCATAGGAGACAAAATTTCCGATATCATTGGCATTGAACCCATACTGTTCCTCTGGTATCCCTCCTTTTGCTCAACTACCTTTTCTCAAAGTAATTGATAGATCAATTGACCCTTATGTAGCCACTGACTCATATTCAGCCTGACCCCCATTAGAGGAGATTGAAATCACATCAGTACCACCCTGTTTTTCCGTCTGTAGCTGATCTAGTTGCCCCCTTGATGTGCAACACAATCACCTCGCCTCTGTGAATACACCTTCAGTTGTGGCTGATCTAATTGCTCCCTTAGCCATGCAACACTATCACCTTTCTTCCGTGAATAGACCTTTAACTGCTTCTCTTGCTCTGTTGTCCACCTTGGCACACTACCGATCTAGGTGGGAGCACCGCCTGCCTGGCTCGACACCCCATCAATCACAAACGGTCCTTCACTCGGTGGTGTGCTGAGACTGCTGCTCGCTCCGTCATACCGAAAGATCACCCTCAATTGGTTATTGTAGCACTGAATCAACAGCAACACAATGACCATCATTCAACCCCTCTTGATCTCTCAGCTGAGATTGGGTATGGTCAAGACTGTTAAACAAACCACTAAGATCAGTTTTCTCACCATAAAATGGTTTGAATTCCCAGAAGATGACATCCATGCTCACAAAGGTCCTCTATTCAGAAGGACTCCAACACTTGTAGCCACATTGCCCAGAAGATTACCCAATGAAGATGCACTTGACGGATTGTGGATCCAATTTTACCACAGATGGTCTGTGATCCCTGGCAAAGCAAACACAACAAAAACAGCCTGGGAGGAGCAACGGAATCATTCTTTCCCAGAAGTAACTCAGAAGGTGACTTCATACCGAATACTCTTTATGATGTGCGATTGGTCAAGGATGTCGCTGTCATCACAGCTTCACTCCACAAGAGTTTTGGCACATTCATAGTAAACATCAGTGATCAAGCAACCTCCAGAATATGTCGATTCTTCGTTTCTACCACTCCATTGTGAGGAGTGTTTGGACGTGAGGTTTGATGCAAAATCCCTTGCTTTGATAGTCCCAAACACTTTGTTCACATACTCAATGCCATAATCAGTTCTTACCACTTGTACCTGAACATTGAAGTGATTTTCTACATAGGCATAGAAATTCCTGAAGCATTGGAAAGTTTCATCTCCGTGACGCATCAAATAGACCCATGTCATATGTGAGTGGCAGTCAATAAAGTTCACAAAATAGTTTGCACCACTAACTAACCCATCGGACTTGTCCACACATCCGAGCGAACAAGCATGAAAGGGAGGGGGTATACTTCTAAGGGCGTGTTCAGCAACCCTCCAGCTGCCACCTTCTCCAGGTCCCCAGTCGGAGCTGAGCCAAACACCCAAACTCAACGGAGTTGAGAAGAAGTTGTGGCACCTCTAGTGCATTTTTGGTGGAGTTGAGGAGCTAGTCTTTTGGAGATCTAGGGAACAAAAGATCTAGAGTTGGTCCAAGTTATGGCAAGATTACCACCACCAAGTGCCTTTCCAGTATCGGTTTGTCTAACTTTTCTCTCCCTCTCCAACGCAGCTCATCCCACCTCTCTCTCTCTCTCTCTCTCTCTCTCTCTCCAGATGCTCGAGACCCATTGGTCGTGGTTGGCAGCCCAAGGCGCCGAGAGGCAACCACCACCGAAAGAGACCTTCCTGGCCGACCCCCCGACTCCTGGGAAAGGACTGTTGTTCAAGAGTCATGGGCTTCTTTTTGTAGATGGTTATTGTGATACCGATTGGACAGGCTGCCTGGATGACAAAAGATCAACTTCAGACCATTGTGTTATTGTAGGAGGAAATCTAGTGTATTGGAGAAGCAAGACACAACCTGTTGCTTCCAGATTATCTGCAGAGGGTGAATACAGAGTCATTTCTCAGCGACTGGGTGAGTTGTTATGGACAAAAATCTATTATAAGAGCTAAAGATATTGATGACCAGTTAGACATATGCTTTATCAAAGAAAAGAACGACAGTGGGATTATCAAGATAGAACATGTGAGTTCAGGGCAACAAATTGCAGATTGCTTGACTAAAGGACTAGGAACCAGAGCATGCATCTTAGGGTGTGACAAGATGGGAATGATAGATATCTATCACTCTCTTGAGAGGGGTGTTTCAAAGACTCGCACCCGTGAGCTCACAGTCACAAGGCAACAGATTTACCACTGCGCCAAGGCTCCCCTTCAACCATAGTGATAGTATGCGTGCACAAAATCCAATCTCGAAGGTGTCAGGCAAAATGATAGCTCATTTATGCCGAGAAGGAGTATCATGCAAATTACTCAGAGGTATGAGACCTAACAGAGTAAGCTTTGGCATTGAGCTTGGCAGAAACAGCTAAATTCCAGCTTGGAGATACTGGATGTATACAACTCAGGAGCGCCAGACCTATAGTGGACTGGAGGTGGGAGCAAATTGAGAGTGCTCGAATGTGCTGGATAAAATTATTCAGAGGTATCGGAGTTAATAGAGATGGGTAAGAAAGAGTTAATAGAGATGGGTATGAAATGTAGAGAAGCTCGGAGGTGCTGAGAACGACATTCGACAGTTTTGGATGAGACTTAGGGAAAAAGGTAGTTTGCTCAGCAGAACTCCCACAACTCATTGAGTTTGGTACTACCGACTGACAGGTCAGAAGGTACCAGATAAGTGTAAAAGTGGGGAATGTGAGAGCTATGAACTGTAATACCGAAAAAGGCTTTCACCCCGCTTTATATATAAAGCAACGATCATCCACAACCTGGTACAAAACACACGCCACCACAACACATGCGCACACTCAAGGCAGGATACATAGGCGCTGATCGCAGCAACACCACCCCTAGCACTACAAGAGCAACCACGGTCCTCAACCGTGAGCACACCACCACAAAAAGATGAAAGCCGCATATGACGAATAGTGGGCTCCAAGGAGGCGTCTTCAGGAAGGTTACGACACTAGAGCGCTGATGACCCACAAGTATAGGGGATCTATCGTAGTCCTTTCGATAAGTAAGAGTGTCGAACCCAACGAGGAGCAGAAGGAAATGATAAGCGGTTTTCAGCAAGGTATTCTCTGCAAATACTGAAATAAGTGGTAACAGATAGTTTTGTGATAGGATAATTTGTAACGAGCAACAAGTAACAAATGTAAATAAAGTGCAGCAAGGTGGCCCAATCCTTTTTGTAGCAAAGAACAAGCCTGGACAAACTCTTATAATAGGAAAAGCGCTCCTGAGGACACATGGGAATATCATCAAGCTAATTTTCATCACGTTTGTTGGGGATATAACTACTGAGTGTGAACCGCCCCGGGAGGGCCGGTTCACGCTCGTTCATGATCCAGGCCCATGTGGACGCCTGGAGCCCAGAGGCGAATTAAGGTCCATGTATGTAAACCGCCTTAGCGTTATAGCTTGTGTTGTAAGACAGGAAAGGAGAGATCAAGCGGACTCTTGTATGAGCCGGATTGGGACTCTGTAAACCGACCAAGGCGTCAATCCGTGTATATAAGGGGACGACCGGCGGCGAGTTAGGGACAGAGATTTCGAGGCTAAGGCAAAGCTATTGCTCCCTAGTCGCCGAAACCATATCAATCACATCACCCCGGGCGTAGGTTTTTACCTTCATTGAAGGGGCGAACGATATAATTCCCGTGTCTTGTGTCCGCTTTAACCTCTCTAGGTAAACCCGTCACGATGGCCCTACGACTAAGTCCTTTCATGAGGACATCTGCCGTGACAAGTCCACGACGGTTGGCGCCCACCGTGGGGCTATCGCACGATGGTTTGATGATCTTAGAGGGCAAGTTCGAAGGACTCGAAGGCTATCTGATGGGCGGATGACTAAGAGTCGTCGCGGCAAGCTCTACATCGACGATGCGGATTTGGGGCCCCGAGGCGGCTCGGTTGAAATCTGGTACCGGGTCCCCTTTGGCGGCATACCGCGTGTTTATCGGCAAGATCGGCGAGCGAGCCTGGGCGGACGTCTGACCGACCTCGTCGAGGAGCGGCTCAGCAGGCGAAGAAGAGTCCTGCCACAGCTAAACCGGCGGTCAAGCATGTTTTCGTGGGAGTCGTCCACGGAGACTACGAGACGGATCAGCATCGGTGTGAAACTGTTGTCTACTCTGGCGGCGAATCGTCGGCCGGAGAAACCGAGTCTCTATACCAGCTACGAGATGGCGGATCGGGGTTGTTCCGACGGAGAGTATTCGGACCCTTCGATCTACCCCACGGGTTGGGATCTTCATGGCGATGCAGCGGCGCTTCACTCTTCGATCATGGCGCCCCGGTCGCCGGTTCAACAGCGGTGATGGCAGCGGGGAAGGAGGCCTGTCGCCCGCCGGCTCAAGTTTTGTCGAGCTCTTCGACGCGTTAGCTGTGCTCTTGGCGGAAGCTAATCCGCGGATCAGGACCTGCACAACGCGGAGATTGCAAAGGTGAGGAACAGATCACTAATGCTAAAGCGGACACAGCAACCGCAGACGAAAGGATGGCAGCGAACGGGCCGCTTTGGATCTGTGAGCTTATAGGCTCGAGCTGGACGAGCGCGTCACAGAAGTCATGAAAAGGAAGTACAGGTCCGTTTACCTTCCGTTTTCGAGGGAAGGAGCTTTTCAACACCCGAGGCAGGGACGATAATCCGCCGCCATTGGTAAGCCGGCCGGAAGCACTGGACGGCCGCACCGGTTCAGCCCGTATGATAGATCTATCTCGCCATCATACCGGTGCGCCCGGACCGTGCGGAACACCTCGGGTCACTACTCCAACCCGATGGATAACCTCGTGGCGGCGGCGGCGGCGCGGTTGGAGGCGATTCAATTGAAGGCGATTCACCGCAGCGGTGGAGACACGCCGGGTTAAGGAGCTCCTCGGGGCGGCCTTGGCTCGGAAGAAGCGTACTCGTCTGATCGAGATCGGATCCACTCCACCCCGCCCGAGCCGGAGCTACGGCCGGCAGCGTCGATGAACCGGCCGTGTCGAGCAATGCGCGGCGTGGTCCGCCTCGCGGCAACAATCCGGCAGCGGCTTTGAAGATGCTCAAGTGGTAGTGGACGCGCCCGAGAACGCGTGGGGAGGCCGAGTTAGTAGCACAAGCGGAGGATCATCCGCCCGCGCCGGTTCGACCGACCACCTTCGAACCAGGGTCACGTCCGGCTCTTTGGGGTGCCTTGCCTTGTCCCGCTTTGCGCAACGTCACGATTGCCCAAGGACTTCAAGGGGCCACGCAAGGTGCCGAATTATCTTGCCGACTTGGCTCCGAGGCGTGGATAGAAAGCTACGAGATGGCCATGGAGATGCTTTGGGCGTGGATGAAGCCGCATGTGCGAAGTACTTCACAATGATCTTTGGAAGGTACGGCCCGGACCTGGTTAAAAACTTGCCGCCTAACTCCATCAGCTCGTGGACCCGATTCGCGGACCCGGTTCATCAAAATTTCAAAGACACTGTAAGCAGCCCATGTCGGTGGTGGATCGGCAGCTTGTGTCGAGCGGAGGGAGAGTCTACAACCCATTGGGTGCGCGCGTTTGAAGTTTTACATTCTTCGGACGGATCAACCCTGATTCCGCGATCTTCACCTTGGAAGCCAATTGCGGTTCGAGCCATTGAAATTGAAGCTGGAGTCGCATGAAGCGTTTTGCCATGACATGGGCACTCTAATGGGCGTGTTGGTAAAATCGCTGATTACGATAGTACCAAGGATCCCGAATCGATAATGATGAAGTGGGAAGGGAAAAGCGAGCGGCAGCTCGAGGTCCGGCAGCACCATTTGGCGAACAGCGGAGGGAACAAGCGCCAGCGAACGGCAACACGGGTTTCGTAGCCAACACCAATGCGCAGGACAAGGGTGGCGCGAGGGCAGGCGATCAAACCGGGCGGTAACAAAACGGATCGTTTGAACATAATATTTAATAAACCATTTCCGAAGCACCGGACGAAGGAGGTACCCGCGAACCACCATTGGAAGGATTGTTATATTATTCAGGAGTTTAAAACTCCAACTCTTTCCGGTATGATCAAGGGACGGCGGCGGTTCCGGATCCGCTCCGAATTACGATGGAGAAATTCCGGCCGGGATTCGGTGGTAATCCGGCGGGCAAGGCAATCGAGAATAATCAAGGTAATCGAGCAGTCGAACCAAGGGGCTACAATCAACAGCGGCGGTCGGGTTATCGAGCAACCCAAAGCAGTTGAATGAAGCGATACCACGTCTTTACCACCAGTTTGGACCGACGGGACCGAAAACTTCAGAGGCGGGCGGTCAGTGTTGTCGAACCGGCTGCGCCGCATTACCTACGCTGGTCCGAGCAGCCGATTGTGTGGAGCAGAGAGGATCATCCTCCCCGGGTTTACAATCCGGGTCAGTTAGCCTTGGTGGTGGCACCCCAGGTAGGAGGGTACAAGTTTACCAAGGTTCTTATGGATGGAGGAAGCAGCATCAACATCCAGTACTACGAGACTTTCCGTATGGGGTTAACAGATAGGCATCTTAGGCCGTCCGGCCGACGGTGTTCCACGGAGTGGTGCACAGTAAGTCAGCGTGCCGGTCGGTAAGATAGTTACGGAGGTGACCTTTGGGGACGAACATGACTCGAGCAGTAAGCGTTGGCGTTTGAGGTGGTAAAAATTCAAAGCCCTTACCTCGCCCTCTTTGGGCGGCGGCTTATGCTAAATTTATGGCACGGCCTGTTATGTTTACTTACAGCTGAAAATGCCGGGTCACAAAGGAACGATAACGGTTCATGGGAGCCGCGGATCGCTCTAGAGTGCGAGGAAGGGGATGCGGCTTCTGTGAGTCGGTTTGTGCCACGGAAGAGTTAAAGTATTATAAAGATAATGTTGATCCGGCGGATATGACCCCTTTGAAGAAGCCAACTTCTGAGCATGATCCGGACTTGAAGTTCAAATCGGCGGTGAGGCGAAGCTTGTTGATTTTGTGCGGCGATTCATCCAAACAGTTCACCATCGGTGCCAACTGGATCCGAAATAGGAAAGCGCGCTCATCGAGTTCATCCGTGAGAATCGGGACATTTTTGCATGGAAGCCGTCGACATGCCGGGTGTACCGAGGAGCTCGTGAGCACACTCTTAATGTTGACCCGAAATACTGACCCGGTAAAACAGTTTCTTCGCGGTTTAATGAGGAAAGGCGCAAGGCCATCGGAGAAGAAGTTGCTAGGCTGTTGGCAGCAGGGTTTATCATCGAAGTCTTTCATCCAGAGTGGCTCGCCAACCCGGTTCTGGTCCTTAAAAAGAATGGCACTTGGCGCGTAATGCGTAGATTACACAGATCTTAACAAAGCTTGTCCAGCAGATCCTTTCGCCTCCCCGCATTGATCAGATTATTGATGCGGCGGCGGGTTGTGAGCGTTTGAGCTTTACGGATGCGTATTCGGTTATCATCAGATTAAGATGGCGGTTAAGGACCAGGAGAAAGCGGCGTTTATCACCCTTTTGGAGCCTTACGCTATGTGTCCATGCCTTTTGGGCTCAAGAGCGCCCAGGCAACTTATCAGCGTTGCGTACAGAATTGTTTGCATAAACAGATCGGCCGTAATGTGCACGCTTACGTGGATGATATCGTGGTGAAATCAAGGCAGAAAGAAACATTGATTGAGGATTTAAGGGAAACCTTTGACAACTTGCGGGTGTACAAGATGATGCTCAACCCTGCCAAGTGCGTCTTTGGTGTTCCAGCAGGCAAATTGTTGGGTTTTCTCGTATCTAACCGGGGGATTGAGGCTAATCCGGAGAAAATTACAGCTATCACCTCCTTAGCCAAGCCAAAATGCATCAACGATGTCCAACGCTTAGCAGGCGGATTGCTGCGCTAAGCCGGTTTATCGATCGCCTAGGAGAGAAGGCCATCCCTTTGTACGAGATCTTTGAAGAAGACGGATCAATTAAATGCGGAGTTCATTCTTGATGAGGCATTGGAGGACTTAAAGCGGCGGTGCCAACCCGCCGTTCTTGCTGCCCCTATTGACGAGGAGCCGCTCTGTTATATGTTCTGCTAATGCTAGGGCGTTGAAGTGTGGCCATTGTGGTGGAGCGCAAGGAGGCGGGGAAGGAGTATCCGGTTCAGCGACCAGTTTACTACATCGATGAGGTCCTCATTGAATCTAAGCAAAGATATCCACATTGGCGAGAATTTGGTATATGGGGTTTTTATGGCAAGCCGGAAGCTGAAGCAATATTTCCAAGGGCACCCCATCACGATGGTCGATTCGGCTCCTTTAGGCGATATCATCTTGAACCGGAAGCAATGGCGGATTGCTAAGTGGGCTATAGAGCTTGGGCATACGGTTTAAAGTATGTGCCCGGACGGCTATAAAGTCTCGAGCACTTGTGGATTTCATTAATGATTGGGCGGAGTTGCAAGCACCGGAAGAGAAGCCGGATCACACCTATTGGACCATCCATTTTGATGGATCCGAGGCAATTGGAGGGCTCGGGGCTGGAGTCGTATTAACTTCCCCACGAGGTGATAAGTTACATTATGTTCTCCGCCTAATGTTCCCTTGTACTAACAATGCAGCTGAGTATGAGGCTTTGCTCCATGGCCTCCGGATGGCGGAAGAAATGAACCTCGGCCGGGTTAAATGCTTTGGTGATTCGGACTTAGTGGCCCAAAGGTATCCGGCACTTGGGACTCCAAAGATCCACTCATGGCTGCATATCGTCGGGAAGTGGGCGTTGTTGCAGGACATTTTAAGGGGTACCAGGTGGACCATGTGGATCGTCGGAAGAACGAGGCGGCTGATGCTTTGAGCCGGCTGGGGTCCCAGCGTAAACCGGTCCCGCCCAACGTTTTCCTTGACGTGCTGCATAAGCCATCAGTTAAGCTGCTGATGAAATTGATTTGGCTATCCACGATCCGGAGGCTCAATTGGTGGCGGCCTTGCACATCATTCGGATTGGGCGCTCCCTTATTTGGCGTACATGAATCGGGGCGAGTTCTGGGAGGATGAGACGTTGGCCCGGCAGATAGTTCGGCGGTCTAAGTCTATGACCATTGTTAATGGCGAGTTGCACCGTCGCAACGTGTCAGGGGCGTTTCAGCGTTGTGTGTCCCCTGAAGAGGGCCGTGAGATATTGCGAGAGATTCATTGAAGGGGCCGAACCAGTATAATTCCCGTGTCTTGTGTCCGCTTTAACCTCTCTAGGTAAACCCGTACGATGGCCCTACGACTAAGTCCTTTCATGAGGACATCTGCCGTGACAAGTCCATGAAGGGGATTGTGGTCACCACGCCGGTTCAAAATCCCTGGTGGCCAAAGCGTTCCGCCATGGCTTCTATTGGTTGACTGCCCATGCTGATGCGGAGGATCTGGTCAGACGGTGTGATGGTTGCCAAAAGTTCTAGAGGCGTGCTCTTGTACCAGCCTCCGAATTGAGGATGAGTCCAATTACTTGGCGGATTGCGACTTGGTGGCTGGATATTGGTGGACATTTCAAGCGATCCAAGGAAAAAAAGAGCCACCTGTTGGTCGCAGTGGATAAATTTACCAAGTGGGTCGAGGCAGAGCACGTTAGCAAGTGTGATGCGACCACGGCGGTTCAGTTCATCAAGCGGGTGATTTTCCGGTTTGGGTTTCATACGGTATCATCACCGACAATGGCACCAATTTGTCCAAAGGAGCTATGAAGGAATTTTGTGAACGGGAGCACATCCGGCTTGATGTTTCTTCCGTAGCCCACCCGCAATCCAATGGTCAAGCGGAACGAGCTAATCAGGAAATTTTGAAAGGTATCAAACCCGGCTTATGGTCCCTTTAGAAAGGGCGGCGGGTGTTGGGTGGAAGAGCTACCATCGGTGATATGGAGTATAAATACTACCCCCAACCGATCCACCGGATACACGCCGTTCTTTATGGTCTATGGAGCGGGCGGTCCTTCGATGATATCCGTCACGACTTCGCCTGAGTAGCAGCTTATGTTGAGGCGGATAGCGAGGCAGCACGGCAAGATGATTTGGATCGACCGGACGAAGAGCGCGATATGGCAGCAGCTCGCTTCGGCGGTCTACCAGCAGGACCTTCGTCGGTATCACGGCCCGGCGGGTTAAAACCAGAACCTTTCGGGAAGGAGACTTGGTGCTGCGGCTCATTCAAGATCGTAAAGATATGCACAAGCTATCCCCACCTTGGGAAGGGCCTTTTGTGGTCGATGAAGGCTCTATACAACGGGTCCTACTATCCGATTGATGTTCGAGAGCGAAAAAGACTCACGCACGTCGGAGGAGGAGACCAACGAGCCATGGAACATAGCTCATCTTGACCTTATTATACTTGAGCCATTGGCTCCACTTATGTACATATCAAGGCGATGTATATATTATGAATAAAAGCAATAAACCGGATCCTCGGCTAAAGCGGGGTATCTGCATTGCATACAAAGGACCGGTTTGGGTACATGGAGATGATGTAAAGCGGCCTCGGTTTAACCCTTGGCCTTGTTTTTAGAAATTTTTGTCATTTGGGGGCTTGGTGGTATAGAACCAATGCAACACCTCTTAGCGCGAAAGCCACCCGGATCATTTGGGGGCATGGTCACGTCTGAACCAGTCCACACCTCTTGGTCGGCCTAAGGCCATAGAATCACTTAGGGGCTTTGGTCGCACCCGAACCATCGCATTGCCATGTGATCGGCGTCATGCCACGCGTTCTGTTGGGGACCTGGCTGACTTGTACCACCGCTACACCGTATAGGGGGCTTGGTCATGTCCGACCATGGTAGCGCCATCTGATCCGGCTCGGCAGCCTTTCCTTGCAAAGTGATTTTCCTCATTGATTTTGCTTCCATGGGGTCTTTATACTGTCATTTGGTTTTGTTGGCCTTCTTAAACCGACAAAATTCTTTAAACGGATTTATGTTCCGCATTCAATACCTTTTTAAAGCTGGCGATTTTTTGTTCGGTTTGATTTTCTTGTTAACATCCCATTATGGAGTAACAGGGGCTTATCATGCCCGACCACGATTTACGGTAAATCGGTTTTATCTGCAGAGACTGTTCTCTGTGATGGTGATGGTTTATAAGGCCTTCACTTGGGTTTGACTAAAGCCAGCTGTGTGCCCTAATCTTGGCGGGTATGTTACGTATCACATAGCTTTGATCATATACCTCGGTATTATCTCATATCAATATATTGGTATCAGTTGGGCTAGCGGCGTAAACCGCCAAGGCGGTTTAAGAACTTGTGATTGCGAGCAAAATATGTTGCAGGATTTACTACGAAAGCCAACGGGTCCCGCATCGCCATGCAAAAGTTCTGATCGAGATTGTACGGCATTGTTCAAAGAAAGACACTTGCTATCCTATTACAAAGCCTTTTGAGGCCCGGCGTTTCACAGCGAAGTTATGCCTTGAAAATTTGAATATGTCGCCCGGCTTGGCGGATTACGCTGCTTCACCGGGTTGGCGCGAGGTGGAGGGCGCGGCGCCTGGCGTCGGTTCAGCTTCCTCTTCTTCTTCACCCAAAGCCCGGAAGTCATTGGTAGACCAGTCAATCCGGGTTAAGGCCTGAAAGACAGCTTCTTCACTTATCGGCTCAGCGGATCAGCGTCGGGCGTAAGTGTGCTTACGGATTGGAGGAATCAGGCTACGCACTTCCGGGATGACAAAATCCACCCGTTTGTTGTTTGCGTCATAAAAGATCGGTGAACTTTCAGATTGGCTTCAGCGCCAGTTGACTTCGCCAATGACGAATTTCCTTTGTAATCCGTTTCAGGGCATCGTTATCGAAGGCGTCGCCGTTCTCTTGAGCGCTGGGAAAACCTTTAGCTATGTCAGGCGGATCAAGATCCGCTATCCATGCCTTGGCACGAGTCAGAGCCAGCAGGGCGCCAGCCCGGGCTGCGGATCGCTTCATCTCTTCAAGCTGTCCGGAATCATGGACAGCGGTCCTATCTCTCGATCGGGGCGGCGCCGTGTTGTCGTATGAAGTGGCGCATATGGCGCTGGGCGCCCGGTATATAGCTGTTCAATCAGGGTGTCTGAAGCCTTGAGCTTTTTACGCACGTCGAGCCGGATGAGCAATACGCTTGCTCGCACCAGATTTAGACAGCGCTAGTTAAAGCGGCGGTAGCGTTAACACATGCATATTCTGTATAAATTTAGTTACCAAAGACGGCTGAGGTCATGGCATGCTCTTGGCGTTTGAGTCGGTAAGCTCTTGATCCACCGGTTTAAGGGCGCCTCCGCTTCCTCCGCCCGTTTTATTAAACCCGGCTTTCTCGGTGTCCCAGTTGACCCGCCGGATTTGTACCACTCCTTCAGCTGCTCCATGGTGGTCAGGGCGGTCTTTAGCTCATCCTTGGTTTTGGTGGCTTACGCTATTTGGGTTTCAGTTGGTTCGGAGGTCCTTGAGTTGCATGACTTCTTTGGTGTATTTCATTACGATGACAAATAAAGCATGTTAGTGGTTTCATTATACAAGTCCCAAGCTTAATACAAGTATTCAACTTGGCACTTGGGGAGCTAATGGCTAGTTGATCTCAATTTGCTAAGGAGATGCAACTTAAGTCGGTTTAACTTTGCAAAATTAAACCGACCCTTGGGGAGCTACTATGCATTGAAAAGATGAGAAAGGTCAAATTATTACCTCATAGCGGTCCTTCATGCGATTTACTAGACCGGCTTCAAGGTCACGGCTTGTGTAAAGCCGGTTGAAGCGGAATGAAGTTCTTGGGCGGAGAAGTTGTCGTAGCGAGACATGTCGATCTTCCCTTGTCTTTCTTGATAGTAGTGGAACTTTCTTTGATGCTATGCTTGGCTAAAGCGACCGGTTGGCTAGGGCGGTGTAGCGATTACTGTCACAAGAACATCGTCATTTTCAGCGGTCTTGTTTGGGCTTGATGTCGTCTTGCTTTGGCTCGGCGGTTCAGCAGTCACGATCCGCTTCGGTGGACGGGTTTGGTGGAAGCAGGCTGTGAGGTTTCCACTTGGACCTCGGTTCAACTTCTGGGCGGGTCGGTATCATCCTTGTACAACTTCGCCGAGCTTTCCTTGGCGGCTTGTGGATTTTCATGTGGCTGTTACGGGGTTTTTCCGGATCACCATCCGGAGTAGGATCAAGAGTTTTCGCTTTCTTGCTCAAAGCGAGCCTTGGTGCTGCAATATTCAGAGTTGGATCAAGACAAATTGACCAAATTAATAGGGAATCGAATTGACAGACGGTAATTACATACCTGCTGGCGATGTTCGGCGGAGGCAGTTGTGTGGTGGATGAACCGCCAGACGAGTTGGAAGAAGCACGATAATTCGAGTCGAGACGGATTGAGAGAACATCGGAAGAAACCTTTTAAGGGATAACGCTTTTCGGAGAGCAAGTCACCTCACGGGCGGCGCTTCCGGATGGGGAGTGTCTGGTAAACCGGTGAGGTAACCTGTTGACCCTGTCTTGGGTTGTACGGCGCTCTTCGATCTGCCTGTGTCTTCAAGAAAAGATTTGGATTCAAATAAGCACAGGAATGGTATTTTTTCACTTTCCGGACGGCGCGACGAATTCTCTTAACAGGCGCAAGCTCAGATTCGGAAGAAAGAAGGATTACCTCAACAGGATCGGCACGACTGGCTTCAGCATCATCCTGGGAAGAAAAAGTGTCGGTAAAAAGAAGGCAAAGAGGCCAAGCATATGCAAGAAGAAATACAAAGCGGAAAGCCGGTTTATGGCGGCTCCCTCGTAAATGTCAAAGTTTTACCTCGGCTTGATTCTTCGTCCTCCGGCGGTTCGGAGGACTCGGTGGTCTTTTTCTTGCGATTTTCTTAGTGGCCTTGGACTTTGCACGTGGCGCCCGGACCGATGCAGTGCGTTTCGAAGGAGCTTTCAGCCTAGGAAGCAGCAAGCATTAGCATATGTCAGCGATATTACGAGCACGAAGAGCGGTAAGAAGAGCTTACCGCGGCGGTTTGTTGGCGGCACAAAATGGAGCCAACCCGGTGAGGCTGCAGACGGAGATTGGCTCATCGAGCATCTTCTTGGCGATCTCGGTGGTCTCCTGTTCGGTTATGGGTAGCTCGTGGCGCCTTTGAGGATCTTTGAGGCTGCGGTGTACTCGTGCATCAATCCGGGCGGCGGCTCGGTGGCAACACGCCCAAGAGACCCAAAGAACGCACAAGATCCACGCGGTTAAGCCATTGGCCATTAGAGCCCGGAGCTTGATTATTTGTGGCGCGAAGTTTTTCCGTTCATGGCGGTTAAGCGTGAAGGCGGTGGATGATGGTTCTTTGAGCGGTGAGGACGGTAACCCGGCAAGGGGTTTTCGTTGGCGGCGCGGTGTTACGGCGATGAGAACCAAGTTTGGTTCCAATCCTTTGGATGGCTGTGGTGCTTGGCGTGAGGGAAATCGGCTTCCTTCCTCTTACGAATTGAAACGCCGCCCAACTCCGTGTTGGGACCATCGAGAAAATTCTGTGCGACGGTTCAAATGGAAAAATCCCGGAACAACTCCACAGACGGTTCTTCTTGAAGATAGACTTCACGAAGACTTGAAAGTTGCATATGTTGAAAGCGGAATTGGGCCGATATCCTGCGGATGGAGTTGCAAACTGGCAGGGACGTCCGGAAAAACTTTGAACCGGGCGGGCAGAACCCCAGTCTAGGTGCTGCATAAACACAATTACTTCCCCGCTCGCGCTCGGGAGAAACTTCGCCCTCGGAACACACCAATGGAGGGCGTCTTTTGGAGCCAAACCGCCCGGTGGTGGCGTAGCCGTTGAGATGCTTGTCAGTGATTTTGGACAGGACCCAGTTGAAAGCAGCTAATTGAGGTGCCATTCCGTAAGATTAAGGCTGCGAAATAATGGAAAACGGTTCAACATTGAAACAGGTCAGGAGTTACGAGATAATGTTAAACCGGCAATCCAGTAAACCGGAAATTCCGGCTTAACTAAGGACTAATGGAGTGACGAATTAGATATCAGTAGTTAAACCGCCAGAGGAGGCACAGCTGAAAAAGTTGCTAAGTATAGACAGAAACAGGTTTCCCATGCAAAAGGAAATAATCTAGATCTACCGGGGTTCAGTAAGGAAAATTTCTGCGACCTATGCGGACCTCCTACAGCCTTGAGAAGGTTCGGGCATGTTAAAGCGAAGGATCTGAACAAAGGGGAAGATGCCTAGAGTCGGGTAAACGGCGAAAAGCGGCCGTTTGCGTATGAGGAAGCGGTACGGCTGAGCCGCACGGCCATGGTGGAACTGGTATGAAGAATCGGCATGAACGCTCACGAGCTATGAGGCGAACCGAGTTTCGAGATGAGATCTAGGGTTTAAAGAAAACCTTACGGACGGCGGGAACCACGGAGGAGCGCTAAAACTCTGGTAAGATCAGGTTGATCGTGGCCCGGCGGAAGCGTCGGTCGAAGGTTGAGGGCGACGGCAAGAGCTTCGTGGTCGTGGTCGCGAGGAAGAAGAAGAGAGGAAGAAGAAGAAGAGAATGGCCCGACCGGTCTATTTATAAGGGACCGAAGCAATCAACGGGCGCGAGAATCGAGGAGTCAAAAGCGGCGGAAGGTGCGGCCGCCTCGATTTCGGAATGGCATTAAATCTGAGGGAATCTTACTGTTTGGATTTCTTTATTAAGGATGACGTCGGGGCGCTCGACACGCGAATCGGAAGATGACATCACGGCGGTTCAAGCATTTGGCGGTTTACGAAAGGAGGAAAGAGATCAAGAGTTTCTTGAGGGTGTGAAGATTAACATGAACGGTTCAAGTCAACTGGGGCCTAATGTTGGGGATATAACAACTGAGTGTGAACCGCCCCGGGAGGGCCGGTTCACGCTCGTTCATGATCGAGCCCATGTGGGCGCTTTGGAGCCCAGAGGCGAATTAAGGTCCATGTATGTAAACCGCCTTAAGCGTTATAGCTTGTGTTGTAAGACAGGAAAGGAGAGATCAAGCGGACTCTTGTATGAGCGGATTGGGACTCTGTAAACCGACCAAAGGCGTCAATCCGTGTATATAAGGGGACGACCCGGCGAAGTTAGGGACAGAGATTTGAGGCTAAGGCAAAGCTATTGCTCCCTAGTCGCCAAACCATATCAATCACATCTGGCCCCGGGCGTAGGTTTTTACCTTCATTGAAGGGGCCGAACCAGTATAATTCCCGTGTCTTGTGTCCGCTTTAACCTCTCTAGGTAAACCCGTACGATGGCCCTACGACTAAGTCCTTTCATGAGGACATCTGCCGTGACAAGTCCACGACAACGTTCGTATGATTCGCGTTCGGTACTTTGATAATTTGATATGTGGGTGGACCGGTGCTTGGGTGCTGTTCTTACTTGAACAAACACCCACTTATGATTAACCTCTATTGCAAGCATCCGCAACTACAACAAAAAGTATTAAGGTAAACCTAACCATGTCATTAAACATATGGATCCAAATCAGTCCCTTACGAAGCAACGCATAAACTTGGGTTTAAGCTTCTGTCACTCTAGCAACCCATCATCTACTTATTACTTCCCAATGCCTTCCTCTAGGCCCAAATAATGGTGAAGTGTTATCTAGTCGACGTTCACATAACACCACTAGAGGATAGACAACATACATCTCATCAAAATACCAAACGAATACCAAATTCACATGACTACTAATAGCAAGACTTCTCACATGTCCTCAGGAACAAACGTAACTACTCCCAAAGCGTATTCATGTTTATAATCAGAGGGGTATTAATATGCATATAGGATCTGAACATATGATCTTCCACCAAATAAACCAACTAGCATCAACTACAAGGAGTAATCAACACTACTAGTACCAATCCCGAACTTGGAGACAAGAATTGGATACAAGAGATGAACTAGGGTTTTGAGAGGAGATTGTGCTGGTGAAGATGTTGATGGAGATTGCCCTCTCCCGATGAGAGGAGCGTTGGTGATGACGATGGCGATGATTTCCCCCTCCCGGAGGGAAGTGTCCCCGGCAGAACAGCTCTGCCGGAGCCCTAGATTGGTTCCGCCTCGTGGCGGCGGAGTTTCGTCCCGAAAGGTTGCTTATGATTTTTTCCTCGACGGAAGTCCTCATATAGCAGAAGATGGGCATCGGAGGGCCACCAGGGGGCCCATGAGGTAGGTGGCGCGCCCAGGGGGTAGGGCGCGCCCCCCACCCTCGTGGCCAGGTGGGGCCCCCTCTGGTGAACTACTTCCGCTGGATATTTTTTATTATTTCCCAAAATGACTTTCGTGGAGTTTCAGGACTTTTGGAGTTGTGCAGAATAGGTCTCTAATATTTGCTCCTTTTCCATTGAATTCCAGTGCGGCATTCTCCCTCCTTATGTAAACCTTGTAAAATAAGAGAGAATAGGCATAAGTATTGTGACATAACGTGTAATAGCAGCCCATAATGCAATAAAGATCGATATAAAAGCATGATGCAAAATGGACGTATCAACTCCCCCAAGCTTAGACCTCGCTTGTCCTCAAGCGAAAGCCGATAACGATAAATATGTCCCCATGTTTAGAGGTAGAGGCGTCGATAAAACAAAATATGAACATGAAGGCATCATGATCCTTCTCATAACAGCTGCATATGTAGATATTGTCATATGATTTCTTATGTTCAAGTAAGATCCATTCACAATGCAGAATACGAATCAAAAACTTCATTGAAAACCAACAAACTATAATCTCAGTCATTGAAGAAATTGCAATTTATCATAACATCAGAAAGAGTCTATGTCAGAGCTTAATAGCAAGTCCACATACTCAACTATCATTTAGTCTTTCATAACTGCTAACACTCACGGGATACTTGTGTTTACGGAGTTTTAATCAGACATAGAGAAAGATAGGGGCTTATAGTTTCGCCTCCCAACCTTTTGCCTCAAGGGTAATGTAACACCCCGGATGTAACTTTCCATATTTGTAACTCCAACTCTTGCCATTTTCGGCATTGTGATATGATATTCCATCCGTGGTTGGGTTTTTGTCTTTCATTTTGCATTTTTTTCAAGTCATGCATCTCATATCATGTCATCATGTGCATCTCATTTGCATACGTGTTCGTCTCATGCATCCGAGCATTTTCCCCATTGTCCGTTTTGCAATCCGGCACTCCTATGTCCCCCGGCGTCCCCTTTTACATTTTTCCGTGAGCGGGTACTAAACTATCTTGGAATGGACCGAGGTTTGTCAAGTGGCCTTGGTACACCACCGGTAGACCACCTGTCAAGTTTCGTGCCATTTGGAGGTCGTTTGATACTCCAACGGTTGACCGGGTAACCACAAAGGCCTCTTTTGGGTTGCAGCCCAACACCCCTTCAAAACAGCCCAATAACCCATCTAAGTCACTTCCATGCTCTCCGTCGTCGGATCACGATCATGTGGGCGAAAACTACACCTCATTTGGAGCTTCCTACCTCCTTCTACCTATAAAAACACCCCTCCCCCGA
The DNA here is from genome assembly GCA_021605145.1 of Aegilops bicornis. NCBI lineage: Eukaryota > Viridiplantae > Streptophyta > Magnoliopsida > Poales > Poaceae > Aegilops > Aegilops bicornis. Next base: position 374,913,679 of record CM038675.1, on the reverse strand, counting down.
AATCCCGGATCATTTCCTACCCTAACCCTAGCCCCGCCCCTCTCCGCGCCAGTACACCGTCCGGACCGGGCAGACGTGTCCGCCCGCCGCCTCCGCCACTCGCGGCCGCCACGTGGGCGATCCGCGCCCACATCGCCGCCGCCTCGAGCCCAGCCCGGGCCAGGCGGGCCCTCCCGGCCCACGCGCCCGGGCCGTGCCCGCCGCCTCCTCCGGCGCCGGCCGCCCTAGCGCCGCCGCCCGGCGAAGCCCCGGCCGCCCCGAGCTTCGCCGCCGTCCGCCGCCTCCGCCTCGACCCGTCGCCAAGTCGCCCGCGCCCGCGCCCGCCCGCGCCGCCGGCCCGGCCCGACCCTCCTCTCCGCCTCCCGTCCAACTCGGCGAGACTCCGGCGGCGAACCTCGATCCAGCCGAGCGGATCTAGATCCTGAGGGTTGACTTCTTTCTCCCCCGAAATCCTGAGTCTTTATTCTGCAGATTATTTGTTGCATTCTCATCGCATCATAACTTTGCACCCGTGGCTCCGTTTTGGGCGTGTAGCATACCGGATTGTTCGCCTCGACGAGTACATCATTTCATCTCATTGTATTATTTTCATTTGAGCTCATCGTGAAGCCCGAAATGCTGTTACAAGAGGGCTATGTGATGTTAGTTTCAGATTCTTATCAGAACATGCACTTTTGTCATTTTTGCCATGATTGATGTGTGCATCCTATGAACTTGATTTCTACATGTGTTTTGTAATATGACATGCCATCTTTACAGGGGTGTATGCCATGTATTTTTTTGATCTCTGTGGTGACTAGCACAAGCATGCAAACTAGGCTTCATGATGTTACTGATTTCAGCCCCTGTTTTGCTGATATTTTTATGCCATGTAAACTTGATGCTACAGAGGGATCCATGCTTATTTTGAGATACTTCAGTAAGTATGTTTTGAACATATGGTTATGCTATATCCATCCATGCCCTTTTTTGCAATTATGGAGTGCCATAGCTTGAGGCAATCGAGCTCTACTTTTGCTATAAAATGTTTCCTGGCAGGTTGTTTACATGTTATTCAATTTTTCCAAGGTTGTTGTAGTTGATCCGTGTATGCTATGATGTTGTTCTTACCATATATAGCTTCTATGCCATGTCTTCTTGATGGATGTATGCTTAGTTTATCATGATATGCTCTGTAGTGAGTGCATCAAGCTCGCGAAAATGCCTTCATAATTCTGTCAATGTCATGCCCTGTTTGCTGAATCTGTTAACGAAACTTGCTATGTTTACGTGGGTGCCATCATATGTTCTGATCCTTTTTGGCTCATGGTCAGTAAGGGACTTTTGTTCTATGATTTGAGTAGATTCATGCCGTGCCTTGGTTTACTATTATAAGTTCCTGTAGCATGTTGTTTGCTTGCTCTGAACATTGCTTCCTGATGCTGATTCTGCCATGTTCAGTATTTTCACAGTCTGTGAAGCTGATATATTTTGCACTTTTGCCATGCTTGTTTGGAACTGTTATGGTGTGATTTAGCCGTAGCTCAGTGTTCATCTTTTGTCAAGCATCTTGAGTAGATCACTTCCATATGATTTGTTGGTACGTTTGGGTGCAGTAGCTTAATTTCTTGTTGCTTGCTATGTGGCATCATGCTGTTTATGGCAGATTTGTGCCATTCTTGTTTTGCTTGTCATTTGCAAACCGTGCATCCGATTCCGGTGATCTTTATATCGATTTCAAACGAAATCATCTCACCATTCCAGTGGCATACTTGGTTTGCCAAGTTGATGCCTGGTTCATCATTTTCTTTCCGGAGCACGCATATGCATTGCATCTCACATCTCGCATATCATGCCATGTATTGCATCATGTTGTTTGTGCATCGCCCGTGATTTATTGTGGTTCCATTGTTTGTGTTCTTGCTTTGGGTAGAGCCGGGAGACGAGTATGTGAACGAGGAACCTGTTGAGAACGCTTACGAGGATCAAGCTTTCGACAACTCTGAGAACTTTGCAGGCAAGATGACCATACCCTCGAAATCACTTCTATCTTTGCTTGCTAGATGCTCGCTCTTTTGCTATGCCTATGCTACGATGCCTATCACTTGCTTATCATGCCTCCCATATTGCCATGTCAAGCCCCTAACCATCCTTTCCTAGCAAACCGTTGTTTGGCTATGTTACCGCTTTGCTCGGCCCTCTTATAGCGTTGCTAGTTGCGGTGAAGATGAAGTTTGTTCCTTGTTGGAACATGGAGATGTTGTTCCTTGTTGGAACATGTTTACTTGTTGGGATATCACAATATCTATTGTTTAATTAATGCATCTATATACTTGGTAAAGGGTGGAAGACTCGGCCTTATGCCTAGTGTTTTGTTCCACTCTTGCCGCCCTAGTTTCCGTCATACCGGTGTTATGTTCCTTGATTTCGCGTTCCTTACACGGTTGGGTGATTTATGGGACCCCCTTGATGATTCGCTTTGAATAAGACTCCTCCAGCAAGGCCCAACATTGGTTTTACCATTTGCCACCTAAGCCTTTTTTCCCGGGTTTTCGCGAGCCGAGGGTCATCTTTAATTACCCCGGGCGGTGCTCCTTCGAGTGTTGGTCCGAATCGAGCTACTGCGGGGCCACCTCGGGAAACTTGAGGTTGGTTTTACTCATAGCTAGTCTCATCCGGATGTGCCACGAGAACGAGATATGTGCAGCTCCTATCGGGATTTGTCGGCTGTCGGCGGCTTTGCTGGTCTTGTTTTACCATTGTCGAAATGTCTTGTAGTCCGGGATTCGAGACTGATCGGGTCTTCCATGTAGAAGGAATATCCTTCGTTGACCGTGAGAGCTTATAATGGGCTAAGTTGGGACACCCTGCAGGGTATTATCTTCTGAAAGCCGTGCCATGGTTATGAGGCAGATGGGAATTTGTTAATGTCGGTTGTAGAAAACCCGAAGTTGACCTTAATTAAAACACATCAACAGCGTGTGTAACCGTGATGGTCTCTTCTCGTGAGTCCGGAGGTGAACACGGTGTTGGAGTTATGTTTGACGTAAGTAGTTCAGGATCACTTCTTGATCGCTACTAGCTTCACGACCGTGCCTTGCTTCTCTTCTCGCTCTCTTTTGCGAATGTAGCCACCATATGTGCTAGTCGCTTGCTGCACTCCACCTCACAACTCTGTCCTTCCTATAAGCTTAAATAGTCTTGATCTCGCGGGTGTGAGATTGCTGAGTCCACGTGACTCACAGATTCTACCAAAACAGTTGCAGGTGCCGACGATGCGGTCACGGTGGCGCATAACCGAGCTCAAGTGGGAGTTCGACGAGGAACGTGGTCGTTACTATGTCTTTTCCTGATGATCGGTAGTGGAGCCAGTTGGGACGATCGGGATTTGTGTAGCATTTGGGGTAGTCTTCTTTTATTTTGGTTCCGTAGTTGGACCTTGAGTGTAATCTAGATGATGGATGTTTATTTATGTATTGTGTGAAGTGGCATTGTAAGCCAACTATGTATCTCTTTCCTTATGTATTACATGGGTTGTGTGAAGATTACCTCACTTGCGACATTTCTTTCAATGCAGTTATGCCTCTAAGTCGTGCTTCGACACGTGGGAGATATAGCCGCATCGAGGCGTTACAAGTTGGTAATCGAGCCATCCCGACTTAGGAGCCCCTTCACGATTGTTTCTTTGGCGTTGTTGAGTCTAGAACAAAATGTTTTGAGTCTTAGGATTATATATATCGGAGAGTAGGATTCTTTTTACTCCCGGTCCTTCGTCGCTCTGGTGAGGTCTCCTGACGTAGAAGTTTTGACTCTCCTCTCCTCAAATTTCACTAAACTTTTTTTTTAGGATCACGCTGGTATCTTGGAATCGTTCCGATGGTTTTGTGGCGAGAACATTGTTCTTGGTGCCTCGACATTTAGGGGTTGTGGCGGTGTCACGGGAGTTGAGCTCCGAGGTGTTGTCGTCACAATTTTATCGTTGCTTGATTCTGGAATACGAGCTTTGCCGACATCGAAAATCTCTTTTGTACAGTTGTTGGTGAGATAACCCGATAACCCGATCTTGGGGCGAGCTCGGGAGTATTGCCATGACTCGTATAACGGATGCTTTTGAAGGTCGAGGTACACGATTTCGAAGGTTTCTTGGTTATGTGTTGACGGATGGATACATTTGGATCTAGGTATTGTTAGTTTGGGTGATATATTTTGTGTCCCTGTATCCCCAACACCTGATTGCATAACCGTAAAGTTTCGGGAGTTTATAGGTGGGATTCAAGTAGCTCTTAGCATTTCTTCCTCATGGATATTTGGTTTGTGATTGGGTAATCATTACCACTTATTTGTTCAGCGATACCTTGTTATTTTTTTCATCAACCCTTAATCAAGTGGCTTCTCACCTTAATGGACGTGTGATGTTAGTTTTGGAATTCATTCGTTCATCCTTGTTCGAATGTTTATTGTGAAGACTATATGTTGCAATTTCTATCCGTTGATTCAACTTGTCTATCTGTCTATCAAAGTGCTAACGGATGTCACCCTCTTCAGGATGGCTCCGCCAACGCGTCTGAATCCGAGCGAAATGATGGGAGTCGGTCGAACCTCCACCTCCACCTCCGCCTCCGGAGGCATGGCAAGCTATCATGGCAGCCACCAACGCAAATGCTCAGATGATTTTGCAACTCTTGCAAGAGCGTACTCAAGGGCAAGGCAATCAAGGAAATCAAGGCCAAGGCAACAACCAGCCGCACTTTGCTACCCTCAATCAGTTCCTCGCTAATCAGCCGAAGTCTTTCAGCTTACGTAGCCGAGGCCACAGACGCCGACGATTGGCTTGTGGACATCTGCAAACATTTTGAATGTAGCAATGTCGGACCTGAGGACTTTGTCAAGTTTGCCGTTTCAACTCAAGGACCAAGCTGCTGGTGGTACCAGCAATACAAAGATTCCAGAGGAGGTCGTGTCATTACCTGGGATGAGTTCCGCCGAGACTTCAAAGCTCACCACATTCCGAAAAGTGTTGTTGAGAGCAAGCATGAGGAGTTCCGCAATCTCAAGCAAGGCAACATGTCTGTGTATCAATACAATATCCAGTTCGAAACTTCGCTCGCCGCTAAGCAAGGCGTCCACGATGAAAAGAGTATGATCTATCAATTGAGAGGTGGACTCGGAGAAGATCTGCAATTAGCTCTCGTGCTTTTTGAGCCGGAAAAGTATGATGAATTCTACAACATGGCACTTGAAGCAAGAAGCTGCCCAGCTCAAATGTGAGGCTTCTAAGAAGAGAATCAGGGATGCAGTTCAGTCTTCTTCTTCCTCTCAAGTGGCAGCTAAGCAACAGAAGTTCTGGTTGCCTCCTCCTCCTCCGTTCCGTCAGCCTTATCAGCAGAAGAACTCAGGTTGTCGTGGATCTTTCCACCCACCCAACCCAGGCTATCAGAACAAGTCAAATTCTCAAGCTCCAAGGTCAAATGCTCCTTATCACCGTCCGCTCTCAGAGGTGACTTGCAACAAGTGTCAGCAGAAAGGTCACTATGCGAACAAATGCTTCAACCAAAGGCACCTTCCGCCTCCTCCTCCTGTGAGATCTTCAAGCAATGCAGTGGTCAAGCATAATCCAAAGCATGCCAAGGTGAATATGATGAATGCAGCGCAAGCGGAGGAATCTACTGACGTGATAATGGGTAATCTTCCAGTTAATGATATTCCTGCAAAAGTTTTATTTGATACCGGTGCATCGCATTCTTTCATGTCATATCCTTTTGCATGAAGCACAATTTTGACACAGAGGAATTACCTAAATCTATGCAAGTTATTTCTCCGGCTAAGCGTTTGAGCTCTAGCATGATGGTTCCGAATGTCGGTATCAAGATGGGCGACTATAGATTTCTGGCTAAACCAATTGTCCTTGGTGACTCGAATATTGATCTAATTCTCGGGATGGACTGGCTTTCTCAGCACAAAGCTTAGCTTGATTGTGCTGCCAGGGAAATTCAATTGACTCACTCTTCTGAGGATGTGTCATCTATACCGCTCGTGATGAAACCATTCGGTTGTTTTCTCTCAATGAGAAGGGCGAGTTGGATGCTATCTCTCGATTCGATCGTTGTGAGTATCAAGATGTCTTTCGAGAAGAGCTCCGGGTATGCCTCCTCATCGGCCCGATTGAGTTCGTTATCGATCTTGAGCACGGCATCGAACCCATTTGCAAGCGTCCATACAAGCTTGGACCTAATGAGCTGAAGGAATTGAAGAAGCAGCTCGATGAACAAGAGCGTCTGGGTTTGATCAGACCGAGTTCATCTCCTTGGGGTTGTGGTGTTCTTTTGTCCGGAAGAAGGATGGCACGGACCCGACTTTGCGTCGGTTACCGTCCGTTGAATAAGAAGACTATCAAGAACAAGTATCCACTTCCCAACATCAATGAGCTTTTCGAGCAACTCAAAGGTGCTAAAGTGTTCTCCAAGCTTGACCTTCGTATGGGTTATCATCAAATTCGCATTCGTGAACAAGATATTCCCAAGACGGCATTCGAGAACAAGCTTTGGTTCTTATGAATATCTTGTCATGTCTTTCGGCCTTGTCAATGCTCCTCCAACATTCTCTCGAATGATGAACTTCATCTTCAACCCCTACACCAATGAATTCGTCTTGGTCTATCTTGATGATATTTTGGTCTTCTCCAAGAATAAGAAGGATCATGCCAAACATTTGCGATTGGTGCTCGACAAGCTCGAGAGAGCATCAATTCTATCTGAAGTTTTCCAAATGTGAGTTTTGGCTTGATGAAGTGCTTTATCTTGGTCACATCATCTCCGCCAAGGGCATCGCTGTTAATCCCGAGAAGGTGTCTGCAGTTGTGAATTGGGAACCTCCTCAGAATGTCAAGCAGCTCCGTAGTTTTCTTGGACTTGCAAGCTATTGCCGAAGATTCGTTGAGAATTTTTCCAAGATTGCAAAGCCTCTTTCCAACCTCCTCCAGAAGCATGTGAAGTATGTCTGGTCTCCTGAGTGTCATGTTGCTTTCAATACTCTCAAAGAGAAGCTAGTCACAGCTCCTGTCTTAACTCCTCCTGATGAATCCAAGCCATTCGAAGTTTTCTGTAATGCTTCTCTTCAAGGTCTCGGTGCTGTGTTAATGCAAGAGAAGAAAGTTGTGGCCTATACCTCTCGTCACCGAAGCCCAACGAAAAGAACTACCCCACTCACGATCTTGAGTTGGCGGCAGTTGTCCATGCATTAATAACTTGGAGACATCTCTTGTTGGGAAGGAACGTGGACATATTCACCGATCACAAGAGCCTCAAGTATATCTTCACTCAACCCAACCTCAACCTCAGGCAAACTCGATGGGTCGAAATGATTCAAGAGTACAACCCAAGTATTGAATATACTCCGGGCAAGGCCAATGTGATTGCAGATGCTTTGAGCAGGAAGGCTTACTGCAACAGTTTAATTCTCAAGCCCTTCCAACCGGATCTTTGTGAAGCTTTCCAAGCTGAATCTTCAAGTTGTTCCTCAAGGCTTTCTTGCCAACCTCATAGTCTCTCCTACTTTGGAAGACCAAATTTGTGAGGCTCAACTCCTGGATACCATGGTGAAAAAGGTGAAACGTGGTATCGACAAGGGCATTTCCAAATACAAGTGCTTCCACATTGATGACAAAGATACTCTTTTCTTCGAGGACCGGATTGTGGTTCCTAAGGGTGATCTACGTAAAGTCATTATGAACGAGGCACACAATTCCCTTCTATCCATTCATCCGGAAATGCGAAGATGTACCATGACCTCAAGCAGTCATATTGGTGGACTCGAATGAAGCGAGAAATTGCTCAATTCGTGAATGAGTGTGATGTCTGCAGAAGAGTGAAAGCAGAACACCAACGACCAGCTGTCCTCCTCCAACCTCTTGCTGTTCCAGAATGGAAGTTTGATCATATCGAGATGGACTTCGTGACTGGATTTCCTAAGTCCAAGCGCTGAAATGATGCTATCTTCGTTGTCATTGACAAGCTTACTAAAGTGGCTCATTTCCTTCCTATCAAAGAATCTATCACAGCAGCTCAGTTGGCAGAACTATACACCTCCAGGATTGTCTCCTTGCACGGCATTCCACAATTGATCTCTTCAGACCGTGGCAGCATCTTTACCTCCAAGTTTTGGGATTCTTTTCAGAAGGCCATGGGCACCAACATTCATTTCAACACAGCTTTCCATCCTCAAACAAATGGCCAAGTCGAGCGAGTCAAGAAAATCCTTGAAGACATGCTCAGGGCTTGTGTCATTTCCTTCGGTATGAAATGGGAAGATTGTCTTCCATATGCCGAGTTCTCCTACAACAACAGCTTCCAAGCGAGTCCGGGCAAGGCCCCATTCGAAATTCTCTATGGCAGAAAGTGTCGTACTCCTCTAAATTGGTCCGAGACAGGTGAACGCCAACTTCTTGGCAACGACTTGATCACTGAAGCGAAGAAATGTGCAAAGTCATTCGTGAGAATCTCAAAGCCGCATAATCGCGCGGAAGAGCTATTATGATGACAAGCACCGTGATGTGGCTTTTGAAATCGGAGACCATGCCTACCTCCGCGTCTCTCCAATGAAAGGCACTCATCGCTTCGGTATCAAAGGGAAGCTTGCCCCTAGATACGTGGGTCCTTTCAGGATCATTGGCAAAAGAGGCGATCTCGCCTATCAACTGGAGCTTCCGTCCAACTTCGCGAACGTGCACGATGTGTTTCACGTGTCACAGCCGCAAGTGCTTCAAGACTCTGACGAACTATCAACTTCGAAGAAGTTGACCTCCAAGAAGATCTCTCTTATCATGAGCACCCCGTTGCTATTCTTGAAGAAACCGAGCGCAAGACTCGCAACAAGTCAATCAAATTTCTGAAAGTGAAGTGGTCACACCATTCCGACCGAGAAGCCACCTGGGAGCGCGAGGATCACCTCCGTTCCGAATATCCGGAGTTATTTCAGTCCTAGATCTCGGGACGAGATCCTCTTGTAGTGGTGGAGTGTTGTAACACCCCGGATGTAACTTTCCATATTTGTAACTCCAACTCTTGCCATTTTTGGCACTGTGATACGATATTCCCACCGTGGTTGGGTTTTTGTCTTTTGTTTTGCATTTTGTTCATGTCATGCATCTCATATCATGTCATCATGTGCATCTCATTTGCATACGTGTTCGTCTCATGCATCCAAGCATTCTCCCCGTTGTCCGTTTTGCAATCCGGCACTCGTATGTCCCCCGGCGTCCCCTTTTACATTTTTTCGTGAGCGGGTACTAAACTATCTCGGAATGGACCGAGGTTTGTCAAGTGGCCTTGGTACACCACCGGTAGACCACCTGTCAAGTTTCGTGCCATTTGGAGGTCGTTTGATACTCCAACGGTTGACCGGGTAACCACAAAGGCCTCTTTTGGGTTGCAGCCCAACACCCCTCCAAAACAGCCCAATAACCCATCTAAGTCACTTCAGTGCTCTCCGTCGTCGGATCACGATCATGTGGGCGAAAACTACACCTCATTTGGAGCTTCCTAGCTCCTTCTACCTATAAAAACACCCCCTCCCCCGAAATCCCGGATCATTTCCTACCCTAACCCTAGCCCCACTCCTCTCCATGCGCGGACACCGTCCAGAACCGGGCAGACGTGTCCGCCCGCCCGCCCGACCACTCCATGGCCGCCACGTGGGCGATCGCGCCCATCGCCGCCTCCTCCCGCTTGAGCCCGGGCCAGTGAGGCCCTCCGGCCCAGCGCCGGGCCGTGCCCGCCGCCTCCTCCGGCGCCCGGCCGCCCTAAGCGCCGCCGCCCGGCCAGCCGCCCGAGCCGCGCCGCCGTCCGCCGCCTCGCGCCTCGACCCGTCGCCCGCCGCCCGCGCCGCGCGCCCGGCCGCCCGCGCCGCCCGGCGGCCCGACCCTCCTCTCCGCCTCCCCCTTCCAACTCCAGCGAGACTCCGGCCGTCGAACCTCGATCCGCGCGCCGAGCCGGATCTAGATCCACGAGGGGTTGACTTCTTTCTCCCCCGAAATCCTAAGTCTTTATTCTGCAGATTATTTGTTGCATTTTCATCGCATCGTAACTTTGCACCCGTGGCTCCGTTTTGGGCGTGTAGCATACTGAATATTTCGCCTCGACGAGTACATCATTTCATCTCATTCATTTTCATTTGGGCTCATCTTGATGCCCGAAATGCTGTTAGAAGAGGGCTATGTGATGTTAGTTTCAGATTCTTATCAGAACATGCACTTTTTTCATTTTTGCCATGATTGATGTGTGCATCCTATGAACTTGAGTCTTACATGTGTTTTGTAATATGCCATGCCATCTTTACAGGGGTGTATGCCATGTGTTTTTGTGATCTCTGTGGTGACTAGCACAAGCATGCAAACTAGGCTTCATGATGTTGCTGATTTCAGCCCCTGTTTTGCTGATATTTTTATGCCATGTAAACTTGATGCTACAGAGAGATCCATGCTTATTTTGAGATACTTCAGTAAGGATGTTTTGAACATATGGTTATGCTCTATCCATCCATGCCCTTGTTTGCAATTATGGAGTGCCATAGCTTGAGTCAATAGAGCTCTACTTTTGCTATAAAATGTTTCCTGGCAGGTTGTTTACATGTTATTCAATTTTGCCAAGGTTGTTGTAGTTGATCCGTGTATGCTATGATGTTGTTCTTGCCATGTATAGCTTCTATGCCATGTCTTCTTGGTGGATGT